>JAGFMI010000003.1:0-2594676 GCA_021030905.1 Pyrenula massariospora
ATTATTATTATTATTATTATTATTATTATTATTATTATTATTATTATTATTATTATTATTATTATTATTATTATTATATATGCAATTTGTATTTAAATGCGAGTTAATTTTATTAATATTGCGCGAGTTAATTTTACTGAAAATAATTCTTTCTTTTCTTTTTTCTTTAATTTTTTTTTTATTAAAATTTTTAACTTTTTTGAAGGACGTTTTTTTTCTTTTTTTTTATTTATAAATTGCTAATCGATTTTTTTAAACACTTTTTAAAATAAGTAATTTATATTTATAAGACTCTTCGTTTCTTTTTTACTGAATTTTTTTTTTGTTTTATTTTTTATATAATTTATATTTATTTTATTTTGGCGAATAAATTAAATAAAATTTATTAAAAAGTTTTTAATAAAAATTTTCAGTATATTTATTATATTAAAAAATATAAATATAAACTTCTATAAATTATACTGTGTTTATTTATATTAAATTAAATTTATAATTATAAAACAAAAATTTTTTACGAGAAGGTAAAAAAATTTTTATTTTATTTAAAAAATAGATCAAGACGCGTTAGTTTTTGTATTTTTAATATTTTTATATTTATTAACTTTATATTTTAATAATTTAATTAAATTTATAAAATTATTTAAAAATTAAAAAAATAATATTTTATAGTTGCAGAGAAGAAAATCTTTTTTTTTATAAAAAAAAAAAAAAAAAAGAAAAAAAAGAAAAAAAAAGAAAAAGAAGAAAAAGAAAGAGAAAAAAAAAATAAAAAAATAAAGAATATTTCTAAAGGGCGGTTTTTTTAACTATCTATTATTATTTAATAATATTTAAAAGAGCTTTTTAGTAAAATTATTAATATTATTTTTAAATAATATTTTTTAAATTTTTTGGAAGCGTGCGGACGCACTATTTTTTTTATAAATATATTAAATATATTACTTTTTTTATAATTATATTAATTTATTATTTTTAAGCTTTAAATTATAAGTTTTAAATTTAATTTATTTATTTTTAAATATTTAAAAATATATTCGTCTATTTAATTTTATTAATTTAAATATATAAAAATATTAAATCTATAAATAAAAAAAAAAGTTATTATAAAAAAAATTAGACTGTTTAAATTTTATAGATTTAAAAATACACATTTTAAAGATTTAAAAGTATATAAAAATATTTAAATTATTATTAATTAAAAAATTTTATAAATTTATCTACAATTATTTTATTTGTTAATAAATAATTTATTTTAAATAAGCCTTTTATATACTTTTAATGCAGCTATATATTTTATATATTGTTATACGGCGGGTTGGCCTTCACGTGATTGCGGAGCTAGCAGCATACATAGAGCATTATTTCTAAACCTCAAAAGCTTATAACGAGTTCGAGAGCTCGCAATATAATATAATTAATAGCCTACTTGATCCTGTATACATTTCTATATATATAGACACATTTTCTAGGTATGTATAATTCTCTATTATTCTTTATATTAGTAGATTTCTTATCTATTTACCTATTTATTTTAGTAACTTCAATTTATATAATAATAGTTATATTTTCGCAGTTTATTATATAAAAATTTAACTATAAATATTTTTTTACTGCAATAACTTATATTATCTTTTAATATTTTTTAATTATAAAAAGTTACAATGATTGTACAGTTTATTAAAAAAAATTATAATTATTATTAATAATAATTATAATAAGTAAAAAATATCGTCAACGACAAAATTAATAATAAAATAAATAATATAAATATTTTATTAATTCTAAAAACTTATTATTAATTATTAAAATTTTAATAAAAAGTACACAATATAATAATTATATTTTATTTTTAAAAATTGCTAAATTTATATTCTGTATACAACTATTTTAAAATATAACTTTATAAATATAAAATACTTACTTTTTTATTATAAAGATCTTTCTGCGTTAAAAAATCTACACATTTTTAATAATTAAAAAAAATTTTAAAGACTTAAAACATACCAAATACTAAATTCTAATAATAATTTATAAAATTTAAAAAAAATAAATATAAAAACAACGAAATTATAAAAATTTTATAAATATAATAAAATTATATTATAGTATATACTGCCGACAAAATTAAAATAAATTAATAAAAAAATAATTTATTATTTTTACTGCTGCGGTTACCGCCTTTATTATTATTTAATAATAAATAAAAAAAAAAGTTTCTTCAAAAAAGCAAAACATTAAAAAATTAAAAAATATAAAAGGATAGACTAATTTTATCGAATTAAAAAACTATAAATTAATAAAAAAATAAATTAATAAAGAAAAAAAAAATAAAATATAAAAATATATACAGCAGCAATATTATATAGTATTATTTAAATTATTATTAATATATTTACTAAATAGATATAGTAATTTATTATTTAAAAAAGTTTATTATTATCTTAAAGTACTAATTAAGAAGTTTAATAAAATAATTTTAATTATTAAATATTAAAAATTCTCTCCATCGAGTTTAATAAATAAAATAGTATTTTAAACTTTTAATATTAATATAAAGAGAGAAAAATTTAATAATAAATATTTTAATGCGAGTAGAAAAAGTTTTTTTAATTTTTTAATAAATAATTTTTCACAGCCATTTTATCAAAGTATTTTTATATTTATAAATAAAAATACTATATATTATTTATTAAATTATTAAAAATAATATAAATTTTATTAACTACCAAAAAATAAATAAATTAATTAATTTTTAATATTTTATATTAAAAATATTTATAATATATTTAAAAATATTAAAAAAGTTTAAAAAGTTAATTAAAAAGTATTTATTAATACAGTTATTAAAAAATATTAAAATTAAAATTAAAATTATAGCTTATTCTTAAAATCTACTTTAAAAGTTTTTAAAAGTGAGTTTTAAAATAAATTAGATTTTAAAAATTATAGCTAGATTTTTATAATATATTTTTAAATTTTAATATATAAAAAATTTCTCAATAACTATATACAGTATTTTTAATTTTTTTTAAAAATTATTAAAAAAAATCCGAATAAGAGTAATCAGTACTACTAAAATTTTTTTAAATAATTTTAAAATTTTATAGTTCGATAAAATAAAAAAGAAAATAAAAAAAAGTCAAAATATTATTTAAATTATTTAAATTTTTAATAAGCTCACGAAGAAAAATTCGAATTAAAAAAAAATATTTTTTTAAAATAAATCTATAATATCCGACAGCTTTAAAATTTTTATTAAATATAAAAATTTAGATTGAGCCTTATATATTAATTTAAAAGTATAAATAAAAATATTTAATAAAATAAATAGAAATTTTAAAGTATTAAATAAATAATTGATTAATTTAACTCTTAATATTATATATTTAAAGTAAAATAAAGAAAGTACACTAAATTTTAATAAATATTAATTTTATTAAAAGTTAAATCGAGACTGTAATTGGCGCAAAAACTATTAAAATTTATATAAAATATTTAAATTAGTCTATTAATTATTTTAATAATCTTTTTATAAATTTAAAAGTTATAAAGTTAAAATTAATATTATTAGTTGAAAAAATGGTAGTGATAAGCTATACTAAAATTATTTTATTTATAACAAAAAGAATTGTTGAACTTATTTTTATTTTTATTTAATAAAAATATTTAAAAAAAAATAAATTTAAATAAATTGAAATAATTATAAATATTTTAAAAATAAACTACTTTTTTGCAGCTCTAACAATAAAGAAAATAAAATTAAAATAATATTTAAATTACTATAAATAGAAAATATTTACGCTACTTTTAAAATATATATTATAAAATTAAGGTCTCAATTTTAAATAAAGAATTTTATAATATTTTATTATAAATTTCGAGAATTTAATTATAAAAAATTAAAGAATACTTACTTAAAAATATAAAGTAATTAAAATTATAGTGGGAAGGCTAATATAGACTTTATAAAATTTATAAAAAAAATATAATAAGAAATTTTAAATAATTCGAAAAAGAAAAAATAAAATAAATAAATATAAAGAATGGTAAAGTATATTTATTTTTTAAAACAATTTAATTAAAAAGAATATATAGTTAAAATTAATATTAATTAAATAAAAATCCGCTAAATTACTATTTAAAATTAAAAAAATATAAATTTTAATAAAAAAATAGTACAAAAAGTCGAAATACTTAAAAAAAAAGCCGTTTACTAAAAAAAATTCTTAATAATATATATTATTTAAAAAGATTTATATTAAGATCGCAAATTTATTATAGTTAAATTTTAAAATTTTACTGCTACCGCCGCCGCGCCCGCTATTTATAAATTAAATTTTTTTATTAAAAAAAATAATGGTAAGTTAAAGTTGACGAAAAATAATTAAATAATTAAATAAATATTAAGCCCGCCGAATAAAAAAATGGTTAATATTATAATTTTTTAGAATAAAATTAATACTACTATAGAGATATATTAATAAATAGCTAATTTTAAAACTAACAGGATACAAATTAAATCGAACTTTATATAATTTATTAATACTTTTAATAACAAAAATATTAGTAGGGATATTACTTAAAAAATTTTAAATATTAAAATTATTATAATAATGCGAGAGATCTATACTCTAACTTTTAAAATTTAAAAAATTCTTTAAAATAAGTTAGTATTAAATAAAAAGAAAAGATATACTTTTAATTATTCTTTTACTATCTATATTTTTAATATAAAAAAATTAAATACGACTAATATAGCTGTAAAATTATAAAAAACTAAAAAAAAATATTTTAAAATATTGTTTATAACTTTAAAGATATTAAGCTATTCTATTTATTTATAATTATTTTTTTTTACTATATAAATATTTTTATTATAAGAATATTAATAGTTAGACATAAAGCAATAGCTATATTTAATAATAATATAAAAATTAATATTATAACTAAAAACTTTTTAAATATTTATTAAATAGTCTATATATTAATATAAATAAAAATAATTATTATTAACAGTTATTATAGCGAGTTATTAAAAATTATTAAAAAAATATTTATTTAAATTAAAAAAGTATTTATTAATTAGTCAATATTTATAATAAAAATTATAAATTATAATATTATATTTGGCCGTTCCTACACTATATAATTTTAACTAATTATAAAATAAATAGATAACAAATTCTGTAAATTAATAATATATAATTATAATTAAACTATTAAAATTATTTTTATAATATATTTAAGCAAGTCGCAAAATAATATTATTAAAATTATAATAATATACAGTCTTAATTCAAAAAAATTTTTTAATAAAAAGAATTTAAACTAGCTTGTAAATATATTATTAAATATATATTTATAAAAAAATATAATTCGCACCGTTCAGTATTTTTTTTTTATTATTAAAAATTTCTATTTTAATATTAAAAAATTATAGTATTGAAATTAATAATAAAAAGAATTTTTTATATTTTACTTACACTAAATTATATAATGCTATTTTTTAAAAAATAATATTATATAACTTCAAAATAAATATTGCTATAAAAAATTAAAAATTATTATATAAAATAAAGTAAATTGGTGAAAATAAACTTTTATTAAAAAAACTGCTAATAATTTAAATTTATATTAAAATTTAAAAATATTTAAAATAATAATAAAAATATAATATTAAGCTAATAAAATATTTTATTAATTAATTAAAAATAAATTCGAACAGTATCTTTAAAGAAAATTTTAAAATTAAAAAAGTAAGACTAAAATAAAGATATATAAAATTTTTATATTTAAATAAAAAAGATTTTATTAAAGTAAAAAAAGATTTTCTTCAAAGATTAAAAATAAACTTAAAAAAAATTATATAAAAAATTTAGAGAAATTTATATTTTTATTTTTAAATTTTAATTTAAAAAATAAATTTATATTGAATTAATTGCACACTATTACTTTTACAGTAATTTTTTTAATTTTTTTTTTAAATTAGTTATTTTATTTTTTTAATTTTTTTTTAATTTTATAATTATTTCGCTGTTTCGATATATTTATTATTAAATAATAAATTTAAAATGCGCAGATTAAAGTTATTTTAAATTATTAATAATTTAAAAAAACAAAGCGTAAAAAGAGATTATTATATTTAAAAATTAAAATAATCTATATAATTATTAAAAGAGTAAAATAAGTAAATTAAACAGTATAAAAAAAATTAAAATATAAAATTAAAATAAAGATTTTTAAAATATATAAATATAAAATTAAATAAAAACTTTTTATTAATTTAGCTAATATAAATAGTAAGATATTTAAAAAAATTAAAATTAATGTAAATTAATAATTAAAAAAAAATATAATAATTTCCGCGCAACCCCGATAATAAATATAATTAATAATTATTTTTTAAATTTAGTGATATTAAGTGCGATAAAAAATTTATAAAAAAATAATATAAAATAATAATTATAAAAAATTTAAATAATAAAAAAAAAAGTTATTTAAAGAGATGTTATATTATTAAAAAAAATTAATAATATAAATTTTTGTAGAAAAAAAAATAGTAAAAAATTATATATATTTGCCGCTAAAAATTTATATAATATTTTATAAAATTTTTTAAGTTTAACTAATTCCCATTCTTCGCACCCTTAAAAATATAATTTTAAAAATAATTAAAAAGAGGCTTATTAATAAAGTAATTAAATTTTTTTTAATATTATATTAAAATTTTTAATTTTTAGTTAATAAAATAAATAGTAAATATCGCCTTATTAATTTTATAATAAAATTAAATAAATTTATAATCCGCGACGTTATAATACTACTTAATATTAAAAAACATTTTAAAAAATTTATTGGAATAAAGGTCGGCTCACTTATTAATTAATTTTTTAAATATAACTAAATAATTTTTAATTCAAAATTTAAAAATAAGATTTTATTTATTATTAATATAAAATATATATATATAATAATTTTATCCTAAAGCGCCACTAATTTAGTTATTTAGTTTTTTTATATTATAATAAAAATTTTAAATATTTATATACTTCATAGAGCTGGCTCGTATATAAATAATATTAAAATAAAAAAATTTAAGACGGATTATAATAATAAAATAATTAAAAAAATATAACACTATATCCTAAAATATATTATTTAGTTTAATAAAATATTAATTAATATTAAAAGAACTAAAATTATTATTTTCAATATAAAATCTTAGTTTTATATATTTAAAATAAATATTATTAATTATATTTATAATAATAAAAGCCGTTACCCTAGTAGCTTTAAAATATTAAAAATTTTTTAATAAAAAAAATTTAGTAATATAATAAAAATTAGAATTTTTATAAAAATTTATATATATTTTTAATAATAAATTTTTAATAATAAATTTTTAATAATAAATTTTTAATTTTGCGACTAAAATTAAATTTATTTATAATATAATAAAAAAAGGTATACTATTTTAATAAAAAAATTTATAAAAAATAATAATATTATATTTATAGAAAAAGCTTATAATAACTTTAATTTTTAAAATTTTAAAATATAATAAAAATATTGGCGAGATTATTATTATTATTAATATTAATTTTACTAATTGGAGCGGCTATATTTTTTAAAAAAATAAAAATAATTTTAAAAAGAAATATATTATATAATATAAAAACGATCTATAGATTAATATAAAAATAAAATATAATTTAAAAATATAAAAGTATCGAGATTTATTTAAAATATTAAAAAAAATTCGCTATTATATATATAAAGTATTTTTTATTATTAAAATTAATATTAATATATTGATTAAATAGTTTAATAAACTTCTATTTAATTTATTAAATATAATATTTATTTATTAAAGAATCTAAATTCGTCTCTTTAATTTTATAGTAAAATATATTTTTAAAAAAAAGTACAGTACTGCTAACAAGCTATTATAATATTTTAAAATAATAAAAAAATAAATAAATATAACTATAAATAAAAGCGATGTTTAAATTAATAAAAATTTAAATTTAAAATAAATAGAGATACTTATTGTTGAAAAGTTTATTTAAATAACTATAAAAAACGCTTAAATAGATTCAGCGATAAATAAAAATATTATTAATAATAATATTAATTTAAAATAATATTAAAAAGAAAAATATATTATTAATAAATTTATATTATTAAAAAATTATTTAAAAGAAAATAAAAAGGTTGCACAATATTTAATAATTTTTAAAAAATTTAAAAAATTAAATTAATGTTAGTTTCGGATATTTAAAATTAAAATATTTTATTTTATAATATAATACCACTATTTATAGTATAAAGATAAAATTAATTTATTATTATAGTAAATAATTGATGATAAGACTTAATAATATTAAATTATAAAAAAATATTATAATTGCTGCGACTATAGAAAAGAAAAAATAATTTATTTTTAAATTATTAAAAAATACTAGTGGCGAGAATTATTTATAAATATTTAAAAATAAATTAAAATTTATAAAATTTATTAAAAGAAAACTCGGAAAAAGCAAAACAGTTTTATTATAATAATATTTTAAATTTTTATATAGAAGAGAATTACTTTAAATATTATTAATATTATAAAAAAATATTAAAATAAATAATATTTTATTTTAACACGCGATAATATTAATAGCTAAATAAAAAATTAAATTATTAATAATAAAAAGGTTAAAACTGTAATTAAATTTCTTTAAAAAAAATAATTAATAAATATAGCTATTTTAAAATATTTTATTTAAATTTTAAATTAAAAAATCGGATTAAATTATTAAAATTTTTAAATAAATATATAATTCGCTATATGCGTATTGCAGTTTATAATATTTTTATAAATAAAAAAATTAAAAGAAACTATTCTCTCTTTCTAAATAAAATTTTAAAGTTTATAAATAGTATCGGTAAATACTGAACCGATTATTTTATTATATTACTTTAAATAAATAAAATTATAATCTCTTTCTCTATAAATATAATACTATTTAAAATAATATATAGTTATAAAATTTTAATATTTATTAAATACCAAATATCTATTTGGCACACTTTTAATTAAAAAAAAATAATAAATTAAAAAAACTTACTTATTATATAAACACAATAACTAAAAATAAGGAATAAAAATATAGAGAAAATTATTTTAAAATAATATAAAAAATGAAGAGAAAATATAAAGACTAAAAATATACTGTATTTATAATTATATTTAAATTTAAAATTTAAAGATTTAATATTAACTTAAAATTTAACTCTTAATATAATATTTTAATAAAAAAATAAAATATAAATAACTAAAATTATTTAAAATAGTAAAAACTAAAATTGATAAAAATATTTATAAGTTAATAAAATTAAATAATATTAAATTATAAAATTATTATTTAAAATAGCGTCTAAAAATATTTCGGTTTAAAAATAATAAAATTAAAAAAATTTAAAAAAATAAAAAAAAAAAGAAAGAAAAAAAAATAAAAAAAAATTAGCAGCTAAAAAAAATAATATTATAAATAAAAATAAAAATAAGAGTAATAAAAAAAAAATAAAAAAAAATAAAATCAGAAAAAAAATATCTAAAAATAAATAAAAACTAAAAATAAAAAAAGTAATAAAAATAAAAAGCTAATATAATACTCTATTATAAAAAATAAAGATATAGAGAAAAAGCTTAATATTATAATAGCGATATTTAAGTAGAGAGTTAAATTTATAATAATTATATTTTTATAAATAAAATAAAAAGTAAAGAGAATAAGTTATAATTATTATAATTTTTAAAGAAGCTATTTTATTTATCTAAATAATATATTTACAGTAAACTTTTATTATAAATCGCATTTAATTAAAAAAGTATAATAAAAAGTATTTTTTTTATTATTAATAAATTTAATAGTCTATAAATAGGTATTTAAATTTAAATAGAAATTCTGTAGAAAATTTTTATACTAAATTATATAATATTATTTTCTAGAAAATAATATTACATGATTGATAATTTGATAGGATTAAAATATAAAAAAAAATTGTACAGTTAAAATAAATATTTATATATTATTAGTTAAAAGCTAAATTAATTTCTATACTAAATATTATAAATTTATAATTTTAATTAATCTTTATTTTAACTAATAAATTATTATAAATATATTATAAAAATAATAATGATCGAATTCTCTAAAAATATTAAAAAAACTAATTTTAAAAATTTTTTACAGATACATAAAAAAGTAGTTTTTATTTAAAAATATTTATTTGTTTACAATCTACTAAGCCCTTTCATAATAATAATTCTATTTAATTTTAATTTATCTTTAACCTTTTAATAAGCTGTTTATTCTTTTAAAAAAAATTTTAAATTAAACTAAATAGATTAACTATTTATTATTCTTTTTTTATATTTACTTCCTCTCTTTCTTTTTTTTTTTTTTTATTATTTTTAAAGCCTTAAAAGCTACTTCGCGGCTCTAAAAATTTTTAAATTATTTTAATATAATCCGCTAATAGCTATTTTTTTTATATTTATTCTTTTTTTATCTTTATTATTTTTTTATTTTCATTTTCTATATTTATAAATATTAATAAAATATTTAAACTATATTAAAATAATAAAATATAAAATATATAAACTACTACTACTGTTCGAGATAAAGTAGAGTTTATTTTTTTTTTTTTTTTTTTTTATATTTCTACTTGCGAAGCTCAAAATATTATTTAAATTAAATTTAAAAAAATTACTATTCGCGATATTACTTAAAAAAATATTTTTATTTAATTTTAAAATAATACTACTATTACTACTAAATTTTAAAAAGATTTACTTTCTATTTTAAATACTATTTTAACTAATTAATCTACTTTTTTAATTTTTTTAATTTCTAAAAAAGAAATTTAGTTTTTTCAAAGAATTAAATTTTAAACTGCTAAAATTTTTTTGATTTTTATTTAATTTAAATTATTTACTACTTCTATATTTATTTATAATATTTTTTTAATAGTTTTAATTTCTACAAATCCTTTATTATTATTTACTTTTAATAATATAATTATTGCTATTAAAAATAGACTTTATATTAACAATATTTTTTTAAAAAATTCATTAAAATATTATACTTAAATTATTTAGCAGTTTAATATAATAATATTATAAATTAATAATTTAATTTTAAAAATTTAAATAGTTATAAATAGTAATAAAGAAGCTTACAAAGTTTTTAAACAAATTAATAATATTTTTTAATAGTAGTTTAGCTGGCATAAACAGAAAATTATTAATAAAAATTAAATTTATAAAAATAATACTTTAAAAATATTTTATAGTATTTTTAATAATTATAAATTTAATAACTTTAATTTAAATATTAAAAATTTGATAATATTTTTTTAAGCCAACTAAATACACACATTTATTATTAATAAAATTATTAATATTTTATAAATAAATTTAAATTTATTTATTAAAAACCTTATTTATATAGTAGCCCGCAAAAAATATTTACAATTTATTAATAAAAAAAAAGATTTTTAGCCGAAATAATTTTTTAGTTAGTTAATATTACTTTAACTATTTATAATATTAATAATTAAAAACTTTATTAGTCTCTTATTGATATAGAGATTAAAAAAATTAATAAAATTTTTCGATTTAAGTTTAAAAATATATTAAAAAAGTAAATAACTTTTATATAATATAATATTTTTAATAAAATTATTAAAAATAAATTAATTCAAAAAATTAGCGGCACTATTAATAATATTTAAATTTTTTTAAAAAAATTTTTAAATTTAAGCTATATAGATCGGAACGCTATAAAATTATAATAATTTATTAATTATTTAAAACTAATTGGACGCTTTACTAGCTTTATATTTATACTATTTAAATTTTTTACTCTCTCTATATCTTTTTTTTTTTTAATATTTTTAATTTTACTATTTTTAATTAAAGTTAAAAAGTTAAAATTATTATTAGTTATTTTCGCTTTACCTGTAAAGAAAAAGAGAATTAAAGAGATTTATAAAATATTGATTAAAATAACTATTAATAAGCTAATTAGTAAAAAGAAAAAAATGGCTTTTAAAAATAATATTCGGCTTATTATAAGTTATATATAATAGTAAAAAGCTGATTATACTGTTTTTTCTTTTTATAATTTAATTTTTTAAAGTAAAGTCTTTAAAAATGTTCCGCGGACTCATTAAATAATTAAAAATTATTTATAATATAAAGATTTAAATAAAAATTTTATAAATACTACTTTATTTAAATTAATAGTTAATTTATATTTTAATATTATATTATTTAAAATTAATTTTTTAGCTAGTTTATTTTATTAAAATATTCACTTTAAATAAACGCGGTTTTTTATTAATCAAAATATTTTTAAAAATAAAATAATTTAATATTTTAAAATTAGGTATATAGTTTATGGTTAAGAGATATATTAAATTATTAATTTATTTATATAAAAAGAGCGAAAATTGATTGAATAGTTTAACAATAAATTTATTAATTTATCTATAAAATTTGTTGATTAAAAAAATGAATATTTTTAAAATACTATCTATATCTTTTCTTTTATAGAAATTAATATAATTATTAATTTATTAATTATATAATATCTGTCTATTTCGATTTTTTTTTTAATTTTTTTAAATTACTATATAAAGCGCATTTTTATACTATTAAATATTAATTTTTTAATATTTGATTTTAAATTGAATTTTAAACTAAAATATTAAATTTTTATTAAAATTAATATAAATAATGTTCACATTACAATATATAATTTTACTATATTTTTTTTATCAATTTTATTATTTTTAGATTAAAGAAAAACTAAATAAATTAAATTTTTATATTAATAAAGCTTGTAGATTTTACAGTTAATTTTAAATAATAAAAATAAAAAATTCGATTTAATAAAAAGATTTTTTAAAATACAGATTAGTCATTATTTTAAATATTTAAATTTATTATTATTGAGCTCCACTATCTACCGACTATAATATTAAAAAATTTAAAATTAAAATTACTAAATAGGTCTAAAAAAACTATATATTAATTAATAATTTAATTAAAAAATTAGCTTATACAGAATAGAGTTCTTTATTTTTTATTATAGCTTTTTTTAATATTTCTTTTAATAATTTTAATAGAGAGTTTATAGCTATTAATATTTTTAGATTTTTTTTATCTATTTCTATACCTATTATATATATTAGTATTTTAAAATTAATAATTATTTTTGATTTTATAACTCTGTCTAGCCTTTCTAATTTAATATTTAATTTTATTAATTTAAATAATTTTTTAAGCGAGTGAGAGTAGTTAATTATATTAAACTATTATTTATTTATTTAATTATTTATATTTTAATTTTCTATTTTTTGCTATTTTAGAGAGCTGGTTTTGCTTACTAAGCTTATTTTAAAAAAATAATAAATAGTTTAAGTGCTTGGGACAAATACTAATTAAAAAAAAGTAAAATATTATATAGCGGATTGGCTTTTATATAATTATAAAACTAATAATATATATAGAATATTATTCTTAAATTTTAAAAATTTATAACGAGTTCGAGAGCTCGCAATATAATATAATTAATAGCCTACTTAATCCTATATATATTTCTATATATATAGATGTGTTTTTTAGGTATGTATAGTTCTCTATTACTCTCTATATTAGTAGATTTTTCGTCTGTTTATCTGTTTATTTTGGTGGCTCCAATCCACACAATAATAGCTGCATTTTCGCGGTTTGTCAATATTTATATGCTTTAATCGAATTTGTATTTATTTATTTTTATTTACTATTAAATAAATGATTTATTAATTGTTACAGAGTAGGCGATACGACTACTTTAATTTTAAAATAAATTTTTAAAAGAAGCGCTGAAGCATTATTAACTTTTTTATTATTTATTTAAATGATAAAAGTTCTACTTCGATAATTAACATTATTATTATAATTTAATATAAAATTTTTTAAAGAATAAATTTTTTAAATAAAATGAAGATATATTTTTATAATAATTTATATATTTTTTTATTATCCATGAAGAAAGTATTGTTTAATATTATAAAAAATTAATTTTTTTAATACTTGTTGCTGTATTGTATTGTTAAAAAATACTATTTATATAAATATTTAATTATTTAATTTACTGCATTTATATATATTTAATTAAAATTTATAAAAAAGTGTGAAAACTCTGCGGCTGTAAAAATAATATTTAATTTAATTATAATAATACTATATAAAATAAATTTTATTTTTTTTTAATATTTATAAATAAAGAAATGGACGGCTTAATTTAAATTTTTTATAAACTTTTTAATAAATAATAAAGTGTATAAAAGTTGTTTAATTTATTTATTTAAATAAAAATATTTTGCGATTCGATTAATATAATTATTATAAATTAATTATATTTTGCAAGTTTTTTTATTTTTAATAATTTTAATGTTAAAAAATTATTTAATATTTTTATTAATACGCGCGTTGTATTTATTTATAATTTTTATAAATAGCTTTTAAATAAATTCTTTATTGCATTTTCTATAGAGTAATAAAAAATTATCTATATAGAATAAAACTATAATTTTTTTCTGCTTTATTTTAAAATAGATATAGTTTTTTTATAATTAAATAAAGATTTAGCTGTTTTAAAAAGGATAAAAACTTTTTAAATTAAAATAATAGTAACTCTTTTAAATTATATAGAACTTATTTAAATTTTATATACTTATTAAATTTTTTAAATTTATTTAGAAATTTATATGTTACTGCTTCTTTTTATATCTTTATATTTAAAAAAATACTAATAATATTTTTTTTATATATTTTAAATTAAAATATATAATAAATATTATAATTATTTAAAAAATATATGCGGTAAGCGTTACAGTGTATATATTTTTTATTATTATTATAAACTGTAAATTTTTGTAAATATAAATATAAATTTTATATTACTATAAATATTTTTCCTTATTAAACTTATAAATATATATTTATTTTAAAAATATAAAATTAATTGTACTGCGTGCTCGGTCGATTTTTTTTTAAATTTTTTTATTTATAAAATTTTATATTTTTTTGTGCATTACCTTTTAAAATTAAATTTTAAAAAAATAATTTTTAAATTTAAAGGCAGCTTTTAACAGCTTATAAAATTTATTTCTATAAAGATAAGCTTTAATAGTTATTTAATATTTTAAATAAATATGTTTCGCATTTATTACGACTATTATAATATAATAAATTATTTAATAATAATTTAAAAATTCTTCGTCTAAAAAAAAGATATTTAAAAATTATTATAATATTTTAAAAATTTTTACGAGTGTAATTACTATTAATTTATTTTATTTATTAAATTTAAACGTCTTACTTATTAATTTTTTATTTAATTTTAATTATATATTTAATAATATTATTATATTATTAATAATAATTGTATCGCTAATTATTTTTATATTTTTTAATATTAAATTAATTGACGGCGAATTTATTTTGTTTTTTTTTAAATTAATTTAATTAATATCGCTGACTTAATTTAAAAATTATATTTATTTAAAAATATTACATATTTGCTTAAAAGTTTTAATTATATATTTAAATATATTTATTATATTCGAATTTAGTTTTTTTAATTTTAAACGATTATTTTAAAGACTTCATAATTTTTTATTTTTAAAATTTAATATATTCTTTAATATTAAAAAAATTTTTAAAAAAATATTTTAAATATTTATACGATTTTTTAAATTAATAAATTTATTATTTATTTTTAAGCTAGCTATTTAAAATGTATCTACAAATTTTTCTTTATTAATAAAAAAAGCTTTAAAAGGCTTATATTTTAATATTAAAATAAATTTATTTATAAATAAAATTATATTGTGAGTGCTCAGTGCGTCTATTTATTTTTTATTTATTTTATAAAATATATATTTATCGAATTTAACATTTTTCGTTATAAAGATTTAATTAATAAAAGGAATTTAAATTTGATATAGATTAATAGTTCTATAGCCTATTAAGTAGTTAATGTAAACTTTAAAATTAATTTTGAAGCTTTGTCTATCTTTATATATTTTTTACTTTTTTATAAATAAATAAGCTTTACAGCCGTGTATATATATATATTTTTAATTTAATTTTAAATTTTTATTGAAGCAGTACTGTATATTTAATTAATATTATTTAAAAAAATTTTAAAATTATTAAATTAATAGTTTATTTGATAAGTAGTAATTGTATATTTAATTTAAATTTATATTATAAAGATGCGTTTTTATAAAGTATATTTTTAATTATAATTTTTTTAAAAAATTAACTGTTGTATATATTTTAATAATTTTTTTCTATAGTTTTTAATCTATTTATTTTAAATTATTATTAAATTTATAAATATAGAAAAAGGTAGGTTCAAGCTCGATATTTAAACTCTATATTTATTTTTTATATAATATTTAATTATATTTATGAGTTTTAATTGTATTTATATTTTTATTTTAATAAATTTTATATATAGTTAGGCCGTATTGTTTATAAATTTAAATTTTAAAAATTCAAATTAAGGGCACAATAAATACATCGTTTTTTTTTTAAAATAATTTTATATATAGTTTGCCGTTAAATTTATTTTTAAATATTAAAAATTATTTTAAACTGTCGAAATTTTTTAAATAATTAAAAAACTTTTAACAAATTTAATAAAATAATTTTTAAATAAAGTTTGGTAAACGCGTATAAAAAATTATTTATTTAATATAAATTTATACACAATACTTATATTTAAGTTATTAAATTTTTTTAATTTTAATTTTTTGCGATTTTAAAGTTAGATATTTTAATAATTTTACTTTAAAATAATCAGCTTTAAAATATTAAAGAAATTTTAAATCTTTACATTTTTAAAAATATTTTATTTATTTATTTATTATTATTAGTAGATGGATTTATATTTATATATGTTTTTAATAAATTATATAAAAACTTTACAGAAATATTAAAATAAATTAAAAAAGCTTTATATTTAAAAAATATAAATTTAAAACATAATTCTAGCTGCTTTATAATAATATTTTTTTTTAATAAATTGTAGCGAAATGTACGATTTAATTTATAAATTTAAAATTCTTTTTTTTTTTAAATAAATTATAAATATTATATTAATATAAAATTTTTTAATAACAGTGATTTTTTTAAGCGTTAGATTTTTTATATATTTATTTTTTTTTATAAAGTGTTTTTTTTAATATATATATTTTTTAATTATTAATTAAATAATTCGCCGTATCTGCTTCGACGGTATTATTTAAATTTATTTATTTAAAATTTTTAAAAATAAATAAAATTTTATTATTTATAAGATATATCACTTCGTAGTTATTAAATAAAATATTATTAATAAAAAAATATTTTAAGAAATTAAACGTTATAAATATTTTTAAAATTTTTATAAATTTATTAGAATCAAATAGCACGATGTTAATTAAATTTAAATAAAATAATTTTAATATATTTAATTTATTTAATGCCTTAAAGTTGCTCTGCGAATTTAATTAATTAATTTTTTTTTAAACTTTTTAAGCAGTTCGATGTACTTAAAATATTTAAAAAATTTTATAATTTAAATCTGGCAATATTTATTATATTTTTTAATAATATTTATAACGACGTATAATAAATTTCGATATATTAAAAGATTTTAAATATAAAACTTTTAACTATATGGGCAGTTAATTTTTTATTTATTTTTTTTTATTACTTTTCGAGCGTTATAAATATTTTATTTTATATTTTATTACATAAATAAAAAATATATTTATATAAATAAATAGTAAGTATTTTACTGTATTTATTAAATATTAATATTTTTTTATTTAAGATAGAATTGCGCAAATAATTTATTATTTATATATTTTTTTATTTAAAAATAATTTTTGTTAAAATCACTTTTAAAAAAGTTTTAATATCGAATAAACTTTTAAGCTTTAAAATTTTATATTTTTTTATTTATAAATAAACTTTTTATTAGACAGTAAGTTAATAATTAAATTTAATTAAATTTTAATAAATTTATTAAAGTATTTAATTATATTCGCCGTGTATAAAGTTAATCATTTAAAAATTAATAAATATTATTAATTTTTTAAAAATTTTAACGAACTTGCGAAGCGATCGTTTTTTTATTTTAAAAATTATTATTAATTTAATGGTAGCAAAAATTTAAATATTAATTATAATATTAATATAGATGTTTATAACGTTGTAAAATTTAAATTTATATTTTTATTTATTATATTTATGATTATATGTTCAATTTAAATATTTAATTTTAATATTAAACTTTTTTTTAATATAATTTCGAAGTAGCTGTTTATAAATTTATTTTTTAAAAATTATTATAAATTCGCGGTCGAATAGAAAAATTTTATTTAATAATATAAATTTAAAATCAAGCTCGTTTTAAATTTAATAATTTTTTACAATATATTATAATTTTTAAATTTATTAAAGCCAGTCGAAATGAATATAAAGTTTTTATTTAAAAATAATGAAACAAAAATTTATTAAATAAATAAATAAAGAAAGATAAAATAAAAAAATATTTATTTACTGTTCTAAAGCTTTCGAATAGCAATAAAAAAATTTATTTAATTAAAATAAAAATCTATATGAAGAAATTTCTACAATAAATTAATATATTAAATTTATAATTATTAAATAAAGATGATAAATGTAAAGAGTTATATATTATTTTTTATTATTTTATTTATTTTAATAAATAGACGAATTTTATTCGCGAATTTAAAAATAATATTTATTTAAATTTAGCGCGCTTTTATTTTATTGTATAGACGATAATGAATATATCGCTTGACACTTCTACAATTCATGGTCTGCTTTTAAAGTTCTTACCATCCTTGAAGCTCTCCCACCTATACCACCATGGGCAGCAAAGACACCTATAAAGCAGGTACAGAAAATCGATAGTACCGAGTAATTGTTCCAGAAGGGCAATTCCCGTCAGGAAATGGTCGATATCATTTTTATGTCGGTAGGTAATCTTATTCGAGAACAATGCATCGGAAGGATTTTAGTACAGGCTCATCCCTGATTTGCCAGTTTCAAACAGTAGAGTGTCACTCAACCCTACCCCAAACCTATTCTGCCCCTCCGCGTACTCCCCAAGCCTTATCCGCCTCCTTAAAGACCTAATCTTCCTTTTCCCTTCGTCATTATCAAATCCTACCGCAAGGATGCCGATTGAGGCTGGCCCGATTGGTGATTCCTGAAGGAAGACAAGTATCCTAGCGCCATGCCCAACGACCTTTCTCATAGCATGTCCATGCACAAAATCTATTTTAAAGCCGATCCAGAGTACAAAGATTGCAATTCTGTTCTGTTATACTAGTATGAGACAGCGGCGACGATTGTCAACAATATTTCTCCTTGCTTCCCTACCCTCTTCCACCGCTCTGGCAGCCTATCCAGGTAGGAAAGCGCTGAAATCGTTTGCCGACTCTCTATCGCCTTCGACGGGATCTTGCCTCCCCCTTAAACGCATCTCCAGCTCTTTTCATGTAAGGTCTCCGCCTCCTCATTAAGAAGTCTACAACCTAATTCAGCAGATCTTTAACACTCATGTTTACAAGCTCGGCTTCGTACCGAAATCGGCATCCTACAACACAAACCAAAACCCCAGCCTCCGGCGCCCCCAACGAATTGAAATAAACCATATAAGCATGCAGGACAATTCATGCCAGGGAAGCAGCTAGTTGAACCCGACAACGGGTCTTATAGGGCAGTGATAAGGCTTGATACAGTATATGTCCTGCATTTCAAGCGCAAATTCGGCATAATCAGGCGAGATCACCGTGTATTGAACATTCGGTTATGAGTTTATACTGAGATATGGAGACGATCCAGAATAGTAGGAATATAAGACACATCAAGGAGAACGTGAGTTTGAAATTGCGTCCTGTTTCTCTGTCTATCGATTTGTGGGGACGTTGCTTGCCAGAAGCGGGTTGTTGGAGAGCTTCAAGTGCTGACGTGAGGTTTTCCAATACACAAATAGTCATTTGGACATAGATCCGAAGGCCATCACGCCCATGAAGCCGTATTTCAACGTCGAGGAAGGTTTTCCAACGGCGGATGATGAGAGGATGTTGAAGCCTGGTGGAACTCAGATGAAGGAGGTCGTGAAGCGAGCGCAAAAATAAGAAATTTGGAGTCTGTGAGGACAATCTGAAGGTTGAGTTGATGCTATATCAGTTGGATTATTTTAGGCAAGATCCGTGCAAGGTCTTGGGGCCTTTTGATGCCATGGCTATAACTAGGATCTTGGAGATGAAGTCCACAGAAGGTAGCCTAGACCACATGTCATTCCATACCTGGAATTGGGACTACTGCTTTCGTCGACACACTAAACCAATGTCTAAATTGGCTTATTTGTTACATCGGCCGAGAGTCCCTGTTGGCTTAGGACGTGCAGCGGGACACTTAGTGAGCTTCAAAACCCAAAAAGTCCCATAGAGGCCAGCTTTACAGCAAATTCCTATCCGGGTCGACCGCCTGGCTTAAATGGTTGATCACTGGGCTTGGGTCCGAGAGAGTGGTCCTTCTCGGTTCACTTTCTCACGGATCGATTAGATCTATTGAGAAAGGCATATTGGCTATCAGTTCAGTTGATTTGAAGCTTTAGCAAAGCTTTGAGACCAAGAGTGCCAAGGTTAGATAGGAGCGTTCGTATGTTTCGCTTTGGATAATCATGTGCGATTCTAGCTTAGCAAACCGTACATCTGGGTGCCTGTGAAATTCTTGAGTGAATATGGGTTAAACGGTTTGTAGGGATGCGTTGTTTGCTCGAGAGACTAATCCATTTGTGGAAAACGCAGGACCGAGCAAAATCGTCGATCAAGCCGTCATCGCGTCGCAGCTTTTTCACGATGCTTAGTCGAAGCCTTCGATCCCACCGATAACTTTGTCAATGACGTTAACTTTCTCAATATGGATCTCCGAGAGGAAGCCAGCGACGGCGTTGGCTCAGTCTTTGTGGTGCTGGATGCTTGGGTGGGATCACTCATAGATTCAGCAGGGGTTGATCGTGCCAGAACTGCGAGCTGGGATGAACGTGTGAGAGCTCCTGTGCCGCTTGCATAGCTTTGAGAGTTGGAGCTACCGCTTAATGGGATGGCAAGATGTGTAGATCTTTCCGCAACAGAGCCAGCACTACTGGTCATGACTTCTGACAATTCTTCCGATGCTGAAGATGGTCCACCTTCTTCTATGTCTTCGTCCTCGTCTCTTTTGTCTTTCCAGCGGTATCTAAGTGCAACATTGTGCCCGAAAACAACAGCACCACCTTCTTCCAGGCCGCCAGGCCGCCGTATGTCTAAGACATAACGCGATCTCTGGGGATAGAAAACTTGAACAGGGTCATCATGCTTGTCAGATTTTCGCGTCTGACATTGGCAGCTCGCGATAATGTTTCCAGGACAATGCCATGAAAGGTCATGGAAAAGTCCTGGAGATTCCACGGGCACGTCGCCATATTCAATTTCCATGATCCTATTCAGATCGAGACTACTTACAGCTAAGTAGTATCTTTGTGTCGGAAGACTTTTCCATCGAGGACACATCCCTTCAAACTCACTCGGCCGGATTATATCTCCAAATCCGCGACCAAACAGGACGATTGCCTCGATGGATCGAATAAAGTCTACCCAGCCGTATCCGAGCACATCGAGTGTCGCAACACGTGGACGGGGATCATGATTGGTAGCAAGTTCAATAAAGTCCCAGCCTTCGAGGTGCTTTCGAACTCTGAATTTGAGGTTCTTTCCATTGCGTCCAGCCATATAATTATGGTGGTCAATAATCTGCTCCAAATAATCGTAATGCTGTTCAACGAGATGCTCAAAGAGAAAATACCCTCTCTTTTTCTTTTTAGCTTTTGAATCCGTGGTAGGCCCCTCGCTTGTACTCTCATCTTCCTCGAAAATTTCATTTCTCCCTGGATAAATTTCAAGACTCCTATTTTTCGTATTGATGAGAACTTCGGGGGCAGAGTTCGGCTTATGCTCTGCGGCATTATTCATTTCATTGTGATCAAATAGAAATACAGACTTGAAATCGTCCGTACGATAGTGCTCAAGTGAGGCTCGTACTAAATGGAGTAACGCGCTGGTGGCATTGACAAGCCAGCCTCTTTTCTCAGCCTCGTCCCAGAGGACACAGTACTTCGTATTGATCCACTGGAGCTTTGGGATATAGCTGTCGCGGGTAAGATGGACTGGCACATCCTTGACACCGACTGCGAAAGACATTCCTCCTGTGATTAACTTTCCGCCGCTTATAGTTACTTTTTCAAGCAGGCAGCCTGCATGAGGACGTGGAAGACCTGTACCTTTGACGTTATGTCGAGCATCTGCGGCTCCTATCAAGAGTTAACAGAACCTTATTATTACATTAAGTAGTACTTACCAGCATAGCATTTACAGTCTAAGCACCATCCCACCACGTGTCGAGCAGTATTTAGCTGCCTTAAGCTGATATTTGCAGGTTTCAGGTTGTGATCCAGGTAGGAAATCCTTTTTCCGTCTTTGTTGTAGAAGTAGTGCCAGAGAACCAGATCTCGGCATACTTCTGTCGCAACCAACATGGTAGAAAAGCCTTTAATAAAGATCTCTCCACCAAACTCAGTCACGCGCTCTGAACCACCTAGCACGGCAAGCATGTTAAGTGGCATCTCAAGTCCAACTTCACGCTTATGTTTGGTCAGCCATGGATATCCACAGGCTATTACGGGATTTCTAAACATATCGTGCCAGCATTGCCCGGGACGCTGATCCGTATTTGCGGGTAAGCGGTCCATTCTAAAGCCAATTCGACAGAAGATCTCGTTTAGGGGCATTGATTCATTTGTTCGAAGGTGAGAGGCATTGCTCTTCAAACTGGTCTCTTGTATGAATGGGGAGCATGTTGCAATACCAGACTTAGAGGGGGACGAACGCAATGCGGTGCCAAGCCATGCAAGCTGTTGGCCGATCTCCGCAAGGGATTCGCCAGTACCAATAGTTATAGTTACGAACGTGCTTCCTTCAAACCATGCCTCAAGTTCTGTCTTATCTGGCAGAATAGCTAAATATCCTTTAGAAAAGATTATGATTTACCGAATGGGTTATAGTGTACTTACAAGTAACATGCTGCCTAGAACCGTTACCGACAGCATCTGTGACTAGCTTCAATAGCTGCATCCCAGAAGTCGGCCATGTCTGTGAAAGATATCCGCCTACGGTCAGCGCCTGAGCATCATTCGCAGACCCAGTCAAGGTGATAGCGCCCTTCAATGCTTCGGTCACGCTTTCAATGTACTGTTGGTCCCTCACAAAGGCCAGAGGGTTCCAGTCCACTTCAAATCTTGCTTTGTACTCTTTCGAAGCTGCTCTTCTACTCACCTTGTAACCTGAGGGCAGGGCCGCTAAAATCTTCTCCCTAATTTCACCCATGAGGTCCGGATCTGCACGAGTCAGGTCTATCTCTCTTTGTAGACTTGCGATAAGCCAGCTGTATGCTGGAGATTCCAGAACGAGATCCTGAAAATGACGGGCATCTTCTGACAGCTCATTATCATCTCCAATATCATCTTGATCAATTATCGTGTCAGGAGAGGCCGTGTCTAACTTCAAGTCCTCATATTCTTCGTTCGCAAAGACTGGTTCCTCAAGAAAGCGGCTCATCGCAAATTGCCCAGGTTGGACTGTGTCAGCATTCAGAGGTCTGACGTTCGGACTTGCATCCTCGGACGGAAACATGTCCTCAAAGGAGGCTTTTATTTGTCTGTGATAGAGGTCAGTTGTGATCTGAGCCACGGTTAGCGTACGAACCTGCGATACTTATGGACGAAGAAAGAGACATCCCGATGCATGGCAGTCTGAGTTCTATATCCAATTTTAAGGGCAAAACTCCTCAAGAGCTCCGGGAGCAACTCAAGAATGCGGTTCAAAATTTGTCTATCACAATCCAAAAGCTTGAATTTGAGGAACAAGTCTCTTGCAAGATCATCAATGAACCCTTTGTCTCGTGGAGCCAGTGAGGTTGAGTCCTCTGACGCTGAATATGTTGTATGCGCATCATAGAGCCCTAAGGGCTGCACCTCCTGCTCATTCATCGGTGATTGGCTCTCACCAAATCTCGGATCCTGACCAGCGTTTTCACTAGTCGCGTTGACGTATCTTCCAGGGGTATCTTGGTTCTTGAGTGAACTCTCATGACCCTTAGATGCATAACCAGAATCCGTTGGAGCGGAGCGGCTTTGAGCCGATGTCTGTGGCCTGTGGGTTATGTCCGCTTCAGAGCGCTGCCTAGTACGTTCTGCATTATTGAGCTGATCAACAAATCGAGTGGGGGCGAGGACCCCCTTTTCAAGGCTCGATGACAGTGACTGCTCTGTCTGCCAGTCATCCATCTGGCCATCGCTCTCACCATCCTCGCTCCGACGGTCAATCCTACCATCATCGTTCAGGATTTCAATTTCAACATCATCGCTCTCGTCAGTTGCATCACTCGAGCACGCGTTTTCTGTCATGTCTGGTTGTTCGGAATTCCCAATCCAGGTACGACAGTAGCTCGAATCTCTTCGGCAAGTTTCAGCGAAAAGACCCAAATGGCGTTTCAAAGCAGAAGCTTTGATTCGTTTTTGTGCGTTTGGTTCGAGCATACGGTGTTCAATCAAATCCAGAAAGTCGACGTGATATTGTGTAGAGTGTGGCTTTCTTTTCAGTTGCTCAATCCATTCTGTCACCTTCCCTTTCCTGATTGCTGTCTTCGCTTCTCCTGAATTCTCTTGGACGCTAAAGAATATGTCGGACTCGAATTTGTAGTGGTCCCGTTCAAGCCTATGCTGAGGAAAGATATCATAGACTGACTTATATCCTTCAAGATGCCACGTTACGAACTCCAGAAACATACACCCCATTGAATAAATATCGCAAGCACGCGATATCTTTTCAAGTTTAGTGTCAAACTCAGGAGCACGATAGGTTGCTGATTTTTCGAGGAACTCCATGTCGTTGGACGCGGGCATTTCGCTTTGCAGACAGCCCAGTCCAGGGTCTGCCATTACGAGAAAATCGCCGCGTTCAAACCAAAGAATGTTTTCTGCTTTGACGTCCCCATGCCAGCCGTGTAATTCATGGTTCTTTTCGTCGACTTCGGGGAGATGCTCCAGATCAATTTCTTGTTCATTATGAACATAAGTCAACGCGGACACGAGCTGGTAGCATTGCTCGGCCATCCATTGGCATCGAGGTTCTCGCACGCTCAAATCTTGGTGGACCCTCCAA
This sequence comes from Pyrenula massariospora, assembly GCA_021030905.1. Taxonomy (NCBI): domain Eukaryota; kingdom Fungi; phylum Ascomycota; class Eurotiomycetes; order Pyrenulales; family Pyrenulaceae; genus Pyrenula; species Pyrenula massariospora. Next base: position 25,396 of record JAGFMI010000003.1, read on the forward strand.
AAATGCCATAGATTTCCCTGAGCCCAGGGAAACACGAGGCCGAACTCGGACGAGCCGGTGCTCTGTGCCCCTTTGATTTCAAAAGTAACAAGAAGCTTTATCAGGTGCTTATGATCTCTATTCTGGAAGTTTAGGAGAGATGCTAACTCTTTGTTGAAGTCATTTACACTTGTCGACTTTAACTTCTTCAAAGTGAATAGCGTTCCTCCGTTGGGGTGCTTTCCGTAGAGTTAGTGCTTCGGCTTCATTTTGCTTAGGCGACTTGACTTACATCTTCAGGATCAAAGTGGAAATGACTGGGGTGAAATCTGACACGCTGAACATGACTGAATTCTCCATACATCAACTTGCCCCAAGACTGCACATCATCTAGTGCTTCTGATGGTTTTTGATTCTTCAGTTGAAGTATTGGAAGAATATCATGGTGATCTAGGATGTAGTGAACATGCCGATTTGGGGGTTTCGTGAAGTAAGGCGCCATGACCGCGTACGTCCATTGGCTTAAGTTCAAGCGTTGCATTTTACCGTACTTATTTATCGCCTGATGGTCGTGATTGGACTTGCGGCATTTCAAAGTGTTACCAGCTTTCGGAACCAGATGAAACGGTAAACAATCATCATTAATACCGTCTTCGATAAGCTTGAAGAGATCATCCTGGAGCCCAATACCGATCAAGACAATGAGGAGCTTTCTGCAAGGTGGGCGGCGTCTTAGGTTGCCTCCAGAGTAGACCTCCTGAGCGAGTGCTTTTTTGTCGGCTTGAGGAAGGTTGTTGCAACATGACAAAGTATCGATGACTAAATAAATTGTGTTGAAGATCATAATACTAGAAAGTAGGTCCCGTGGAATGAAGAATCGGCTGGGTGAGTCACTAGGGTATTGTTCGATACCATCCTCGAGCTCCTTCCGAATAGTTTGGACTATTTGAGGACTTTCTGGTGGACTGCTTGGAATGTCGATAGAAGTGAAGTGCTCGGGACGATCAGGATGATGGAAAAATTCGTCGCCACGATCAAAACATTTGATAACCCTCGGATCGTCTAAACCGAGCTTACGATGATTGGATAACGGGGAAAGCGACATTCTGGGACCGCTCATATCACAATGCCTGGTCCTCGATAGAAATAAAGAGAAGTGCTGCAGGTGTAGAGTAAGAAACAGCGAGAGCTGGGCATTTCAGAGCCTTAAGAAAGGAGGTTTTGAGGAATGGTAAGATTGATGGGATAGTAAGGACTATAATAATAAGTAGACGGAGCAGAGAGCGAGAGGTGGGTATTTTAGAGCCTGGAGGAAGGAGGCTCTTGAGGAGTGGCTAGATTGATAGGATAGTAAGCACTGTGATAAAAGGTGAATAGCGCACAGATCGAGGCGATGTTTTACCAGATAGCGAAGGCATTTAGATTTGCGCATACAGGCCAGAGCATTCTCGACACGTCTGCCAGCTGAAACCACCAAGCAAAAAGAAGACTTGCTAAGCCACAATTGACCGGCGGTCGGCCGATTCCAGCCAATCCCAGCAATATTGTTACCGCCGCAGAACACATTGTGGTGTATCAGGGTTCAGGCAAAAACAGCAAATGATTGGATCGAACCCCAGCAGTCCCTGCGGTAGGCGTCCTCCTTACTGCATCCGGCATGTTAGGCGTCAGCCGCAGTGTTCTGAGTGCCAGAAATGCAACCTCTCCTTTTTTCACGTCTATCTCGTCGTATTGTCTCCAACGATTTCACCTGTCCTCGTATTATTCCATACTTTGATCACGCAGAGCCTTCTCGGCTTTCTCCTCCCAAGTTCATAGCTGCCTCAGCTTGTCCTTTAGCTTACCAAATCAATCTTCGTCTCCCGTTCCCGTCTCTGCAATAACGTCTTTCTCGCTGCCCACATAAATGTCCTAGGGGCTAAACTTCCAATCTGTCAATTTGGCTTCATTTTCGGAGATCAGGCGGCACATGATTGTGGGGGACGTCTGCTGGCATTCATGGATTCGACACGTAAGGAACTCCATTTGAGGTGATGAAATGTCAGTCAAATAATTATTAGTCTAAGGGGGAAGGATCTATGACACACACCTGTTGGAAGGAATGACAAGGCCATTGATGGCGGGCTGGAGTGAGTTCTGAGCGATTTCTGACGATGGAAAAGGTTTGGGAGAAGATAAGATAGAGGTTAGAAGAGCGAAGCACAAGTCAAAGAATTTGTAACGTTGATTTCACAGTCCGGTAATGAGGTTGACATCTCCCGTGTATAACTGGAACTGATCCTAAACATTCAGAGCCACCATGGTTTGCAAGATCCTGGTCTCAACGCAATGAAGACTTCTGGCGATAATGCGGCGTTATCACGTCCAGATCATGCTTCACACCTCCGTACCAGTTAACTTTATCGAGGTCACTCACTTACACTACTTAGCTGAAGGTTTCAGAAGCTCTATTGCCCGACACCGGCCATGCTGCTCATGATATCGACCTGTGTAGCTCCAAAATGCTACCTCGCTTGGTTCCTTCATTATCCTTTGCCGCCTCGTGCATCTTAGCGTCCCCTCCACTATGCTCACCGACTACCTTGTATTGTCCTCCAGCCTGCTCTAACGTTGTGCTCATCTCCCCAGGCCCATCCTTCGTTGACATCATAACCTCTATCTAGTTAGAATCTGTCCTCCTCCTTCTGCTGCTCCATTGCCTTCTCCGCCTCTACTGTTGCGTTTCTCTTCTTAGATTTGACTCTCTTCGCGACAACTATCTCCGCCTCTCTCTCCCATCTTTGCAGCGATTGCAATTCCGTTCCTAATTTTTCGATCCTGCTATCCTCTTCATTCTTGCAAGGAATCGCAACATGTTCTTGATCGACATATTTGCCCCAAATTTGAGCTTCCATGTCAACGAGCTCTGCTCTTGCTTCAGCAATGGGCCGGCGAATGGTATCGAGACAGATTTCTGGGCGTTCGGAAAGGTGACTGTAAAGAAGGTCTGTTGGAGAGCTAGAGTTTTAGCAAGAGTTATGACATCTTGTAATTCGTTGCATTTACCTTTCGCTGTGGGCTGGGTATGGGATGATGGAAATGTCGAGGACATTCTGCATTCACTGTTGAGAATTGGTACGCTTTGCTTAAAAACAAAATTAGGGAGAACCAGCCTGCTTTATACCTCCCACCATTGCCAAGGTTTGGAAGGACCTAACACCGCGACACGTTGGCTGCGGATGTGCACATAAAGCAATACTTGAAATGACCGGAAGCCTGCAAAATTAAAACGCGACTGCGGCTAGGAACATTTGATCGCCAAATAAATGAGCAGAAAGCACAAAGACGCTTCTATACACATCAAAAGCCTGACCGAAGGCCGCGTCTCTCTTCCAACACGAGCTACAGGAGAATCTAGGGAAAAGTCGGAATCAATTGCATACACAGCGCGCCATTTCGTAAAATTCGCTAATAAACATGGTATTGACATTCCACAAAGCTGAACAAGAAAACATGCTCAACGTGACAGATAGTGAATCGTCAAGCTGAGCAAAATGAAGGGTATCCGTAGCTGAGTAGTGATGCAACCATCCAAACTTTCTGCGCCGAAAACGTTATGCTTCAACGCCGGTAACGCCTTGCGGAAAAGACAGACAAATTTTCAGTCCGAAGGAAATGCAGTCCAAAGAAGAAGATGCACCATCCATATGTACAAGGAAAATTCAGAAAAGGCCAAGCATCCCAGAAATGATATAGCATCCAAAGATAAAATAGAATTTAGTTCACAGGTCACCGCCATCCATTACCAAAGTCATGGGAGGTGCCCTCCTCCACTTGACCTTCCAACCACCGACATCGCAAAATCTCTCCGATGGTCCACCTCATGTTGATATTCTCAACGAGACAACCTCTTTCGACGAGGTCCATCACCTCTTCTCCACCTTTCTGCCTCAGTCTTTCACGGTTCCACTTCCCTTGGTTGATGTCTGCCCATGTTCTCGAAACAACCTCTGTGTTTTGAAAGGGACGGCTGCCCACCACGAGCGTATATACACAGACGCCGTAAGCCCAAATGTCCACAGCAGCACTGATTGGTATAGAGATCGGAAGACCGCTTCCCTCACCGTCGAATTGCTGCCTGGATTGTGACTCGCTTAATCTAAGAATCTCAGGCGCAGCATACTCAAGACTACCACCAGCAAAGGCGCTCGAGCTGGTGTCTGCTGGGCCCATAGGTCTGATCGGTGGCCGGTCGACGTCTTGATTCCGGCCGTCATCAGCGGACAGCCATTCGGCCATGCCGAAGTCGCAAAGGCGTAAGTTATATTCCGAACCCAATGCACTGTTTGATCTCTCGAGAAGGCAGTTCTCGAGTTTAACGTCTCGATGCGCGACCTTAATGTCTTCGTGTAAGTAACGAAGGGCGTCAGCGAGCTGAAAGCTCAAATTCTTGGCAAGAGGGCCTTTCAAGCCTTGTCGGTTTCCATGAACGAGATCGAACAGGGTTCCGCCCATATTCAGTGGAATAAAACAGAAGGTCGCAAAGTCGGTCTTGTACACCGCTTCAAGAGCTAGGAGGCGCGGGTGTCTTAAGAAGCGCCACAGCTCGACCTCATGGTCGAACTCCGCTCGTAAGAACTCATTCTCGCTTTCTGACCTGCCGGCGAGAGTGTGACGAACAATCTTCACAGCAAGCAGTCGCTTCTTCGCAGTAGGATCGGAGGGGAATATCTGGAATGCCTCCTTAATAATGCTGAAACCTCCGCGCCCAATTTGTCTCCCGAGAACATAGTCTTCACCGACAGTCTGTCCCGCGTCGTCCGGAGAGGGAGGCTTCTCTTCGCGCATGGAGAAAGAGCGAAGAAAATTGTGGGCAGGACTCGATCCGCCCGCTGACGTGGACCGACGGGAAGATGGACGAGAGGTTCTCATACTCGTGGGACGGCCAACAGGAACCCAGCTGTGTAATGGGCTATTAGGGCTCCTACTCTCGGATGTGGGAATTCTGCGTGGTCTCGTGTTTGGCCAGGAGTTTGAATTATCCGAGCCATTCCCGTCGGGAGCAGTGGAAGATATTATGTCCTCCTCTCGGTGACCCTCAATTAGCGACTTCACCTCAGATTCAGATGATACTGTCGAGGCTGATGAAAACGACATTACTTGGTCTCTGTCTACCTCTTGCGCTAATTCGTCTACGGTTTCCTGGAGTAGTGGGAACCGGGGTTCGCCTCGCCTCGGTTCTTGATGCCATCTATTATGCTCCGAGTTTTCTTGTGTCGATTGATCATTTGGTGGATTCGGATTGTCTTTGTCAGACTCGCTTCGAGATCTCGCGTTATTTCTTGCAAATTCATCTGTTATAGCTTGAAAAATAGATCTTCCTCGGACTTTGTTTCGCTGCTTCTCTACAGGATTTTCAATTGGTCGCTGATCCCCCGAGTCGAGTTTCACCTTCGCACTGAACGCGATAGATGTTGTGCGATTTCTCAGGAAGTCAGCAGCAGTCATAGAGGACCCATGGGATCCTCCATCGTGCACCTCTGCCAGCACCTGGCTCTCCACAGGCGGAAATTCAGATGGAGGAGATGATGCCTGTTGTATGGTAATAGGTGCGGTTGATTCATGTTCGATGCCTGTTCGTGCCAGATTTTCCGTCTCTTTCTCCAGAGATCCAACCCCAGCGCCAATCGACAGCGATGTACCGCTGTCCAATCCACTATGAATCGCTTGATCGGCCGAGCTCTCACTTTCTTCCCACGGTTTGTGCCCGTCAAAATCTGTGTCGAGTCTCAGGTCCTTGAATTGTACAGGACGCTCCCCAGCAGCCATGCCCTCCCGGAGGGAGAGCAGGGAACGATTTCCTTCTCTTTCTACCCAATACGTGATCTTTATTTCCAAAGAGGCGACATCCAACAATGTTGGAGCAGACGCAGACGTGGGAATTTGGATCGGCGCAGCCGTGTTGCTCCGTTGCCTTGGCTGATGATGGGATGACACTGATCGCGATGTTCGGTGCTTTGAGGCGTGCTATTTGAGAAACAAAGCTCCGTTCTTGATGAGACCAAAGGGTGTTAGGCCAGCGTTCTGTAGTTACGAAGAAGACTGCAGCGGTCAAAGAATGTAAAGGTGTGGGCCAGCGACCAACTGAGGTGCCGCAGCAGGGGCATGTTTTCCTGAATCGCGGGGAAGCCGGGGCCCACTCTCTGCAGGTCCGACGCCAAGGGCCGAAGGTTATTGACGCCAAGCCGGCTTCAGCCTCTCATCACGTGATCAAAATCACGTGATCTTGTCTAATAGAGGCATTCGATGTTGATAGCTCACGTTTAGCATGGCAGTCCTTGTTCGCATTGTTTGTCTCGATTGATGGTGGCTGTTATCTTCTGAGGTTGAGGCAGTATTGCAAAACCTTAGGAAATCGCAATGAGCAGACGTGGCTCCTAAGAGGCTGGAGGCTGATCCGTCCCTTGGAAGACTTGCTGAGCAGCCGCCATCACTAGCGATGGATGTCTGTCCATCATATTCCATGCCACTTTTGAGCGTCTTTGATGCCTCTCTGTTTCACAATGTTAAACCTGCCACCGCCACCTTGACTGTTAACTCAATGTCCTCATCAATATCCAGCGCCTCTCTTTCACGCACGAGAAGATCCTCTTGCTCCAACTCCCTCATGGACCGACGACAGCACCAGCTGTTAGCTTTCCTAGAATGAGTACTCTTCCGTTCACAAGTACGCATGTACAACCTCTTAATAAATGCTTGGTCTTTTGGATCAACCTCGCTCTTTGCTAGCTGAATCATTAATGCTCGACGAAGCCCTCGTGGAACTCCCTGGAATAGGTTGGCGTAGGGTGTGAGGTCGACATCGTTCGTGACATGGTTAGGTTGCTTTCTAGCTGGCGAGCTCTTAGACGGTGGCTTGGACGTATCGTCCGAAAGTGAGAATATCGCTCTCGCTTTTGGGTGATTCTCTGGAACACAGTATGGATCCTCGATGATTTGTTTCCAAAGGTCTTCGGAGACACGGCCTTGTATTTCCTCTTCAGGGTGTGGTAGCTCGGTTGACGGATACTGCTGAGCGAGTGCTTTCCGTGGCGTAGTTGGAACTCGTGGGCCACCTCGTTCTCGCCGATGGCGTCGAAAGGTTGAATATCTCTTACGCTAATATAGAATAAGTATGTGTTTTGATCAGCTGCAACGCGAAGGAACCTACTTTCTCTATTGCAAGTTCTACCGGAACACGAACCACCTTTTGCAAGCGATTATGAAGCCGGCCGATATCACGATCGTTCACGTTCTCAAGATGAAGCTTGCTGCACTCCTTACAGCCTATCTTGCCAGTTGGAAGAATGGTCATATCTTCCCAGCCGCATCTTGGTTTTCGTGGAAGGTCGCCGGTAGGTAACGTTGACGAATCTTGCATTCTCTCACACAATATGATGCCACCTGTGTCGTGTAAATATTATGGAAATTGACTGCATCAAGTGTAGTTGTCAGGGAAGTGACAGCAAAGTCTACCTTACGCAGGAAGCTTGTGGGGAAGTTGTGTCCAGAAAAATCCAAGTTTAACCATATTCTAAAACTCAAAGAGGAGTGAAAATTGCTTTCCATGGTTTGAAGAAAGTTTAAAAACTCACAATGGCATCAGTGCATACCTCTAGCCACGTGGTGAGGGGATGCTTGCGTTCCACAAATTATCCCTCCTAAAATTTGGACATTTAAGCAGCAAATGCATCTCGGTCAATACTCTCCACACTTCTTGGTCGTCTCCGTGACCTGAAAAATTGTCATAAATTTTCAAAGGCCGTTAAAAGCCCGTTGATAGAATCGAAAGTGAGATGTCCTCGTAAGCTCCCTTACTATCTTATCCGTCAACATAGCCAAGTCTAGCTTTTCAGGTGTCTTTAGCCGTCGGGGCCAAGACGACGGCACTCCAGACCGTCACGTATGCATTTTGGCCCCTGATTCTCCAGACCTGAACGGGAAGAAAGCCGAGGTTTAACTCACGTTAAAAAGGTCACAAAACTTCTTGCTAGACATATTCGATCCTCAACAGTCGCATCAAGACTTCAATTCTTAGCAGCTGGTACGAGCTTGGCTGCTGCTGCCTTAACAAGGCGTCTCCGGGTTTGGAGATCTTTGATTTTTTGCGCTAAGGCTTTTGCCCGATCCCATGCTGGCGCATCGCCTTTACCATCTTTTGCTTCCTACGAGTCACGTGCGAAGCTCAAGTCCGCTCTATCTCTTCTGATATGTATCTGTAGAGGATCTGATTTCTATCTCTTCTTATTTTCCGTTGCTTCGTCGTTGCCAGCGTTGGATGATTTGCCCTGCACATCACAGGGATTGAAGATTGGTGTTTTTGACTCAGCCGGCATAAAAGGAGCCTCTTTGGCATTTTTTGGTGACTTGGAGAGGACACAAGATGTCCAGGGGTATGAAGACGATTTGACCGATACTTCTGCAGGCAGGAACTTCCCAGAAGGGTTCAATCCCATTATTGCTCAGACACCATTTCTTTTTTTTTCGACTTTATCTTTGAAATCACGAAGATGAGACCGGGATTAAATGACTGAGATCCTTGAAAATGATAGACTGAAAGAGATGTCGTCGATACGGGTTTGGTTGGCAATCCACAATATCGCACGGCAGAGATTGCCACTGGATCTTCGAACAAGGAAATCTATTAGTTCTAAGGTTATCAATCTTCGGCATCTTGCTAATTTGCTGATTTGTAGTGAGCGCAGGTGATATGGCGAATCTTGCCCTGCAGGCAAAGCCCTGCGCGATGGCTAAACTCACCAAAGCGCTACTCAGAGAGCACGCTGTCGATTTACGATCAAGCGATATCCAAATTTTGTTGTGCTAGGATCTCTCCTGCAGCCGCCAAAAGGTTACTGCAACCATGGCTATTCTACAAATTGAAACCACAGATGTACGACTTCTGACTGTCAAGAAACCTAGAAAGAGCAGCCTAGCCCTCGGTTTCAGGGCTGCAAGTTACGCTCCATTAGCGTAAAATGTTAGGAATAGGAGACAGACGGCCTTCTTAATGTCACAATAAATCGGGATCGCTCGATGACTTTTTTGCTCGACGGCCATGGGAGAGGGTACACTCAGAGGATCATTTGACTCTAGGCTAGTAGACTCAGATGATCATGTACTTTGCATAAGACTTCCGCCATCCAGGTATTTGTGCTATTTACTTCTTTTCATAATGACAGAACTGTCGTAGCCGCTGATGAATAATGGCCGAGATTAGGTATCATACTAGCTACGGCAGGCATGGCTTGCGTAGACTACCGATATTAGAAATTCGAGGGCCAAGATGATGAGGATTCTGATGATCTTACCCTTATCAAGACATCATAGTGATCACTACGCTCGCCAAGACTTCCGCCAGCGCTCAAGTGATCACACGTGATCACCCTGCCTGAGGTACTCTCGCGCGTCCAGATTCACCGTGTGAATCACCGGAGTCAATAGAGCCAAGGTGAATTGATTTCCCGCCCCGCTCGAATCTTCCGTCCTTGCGGCGCCCGACCAAATACAAATTCCTCAAACTCCCCACCACTTTTCTCTTCTTCTACCAACAACAACAACCACCCTCCACTCCAACTCTTCCTTTACTTCAAGACATACTCTTGAGCAACTTATTGACTCTGCGTCGACTGATATTCTCAGACGACACACGCCTTTCCATCATGGCTAGCGTTGCTGCTGGTCATAATGACACCAAATTTTACGGCTACAATCCCCTTCAGATCATGAGGGATCATTTCAACATGACTTCACAAGCTTTCAATGGCAAAGTCGTTACAGCTGGTTTCCAGCTTCGTGACGTTCTTCGAGCCACTGCCGCGAAAATCAATCCTCCTCCAAAGGAAACTTTTGTTCAACGAGATCTAAGTGATGTTGCTAGCGAAATTTTAGGTACGTAAATCCAGAGATTGCTCGGCCATCAAAGCTCATCATGTCTTAGATGCGACAAGTGCTTTGATTGGCGACAAGAATCAAGTCGACGCTAGCCTCGATGACCGCGTCGCGCGGACTGCTGGCCCTCCTGTTGACCACGCAATGAAAATCACTCTGTACCCTTCAATCGATACCAAGCCAGTAAAACCGAACATCGCTGTTGATGACATGAAAATCGTCCTTTATCCATCAATCGAAACAATACCCACCCCACCGGAACCCTTGGGCAATCAGAACAAGATTGTGCTCTATGATGGTGTCCACACTCAGCCTTCTACTGTTGCTGCTAATGAAGATCCACGGGGTCTCCACAATTTGATGGATCCCATAAAGCGTGACGCTCTGTCGCACTCCCATGAGGCTGATGCTGAGGTCCTTTTATCAGCACAGCATAGTCCTCATCATGAACTTCAAGACAACACATGCCGTCGACATCCCTCAAGCCTTAGTTCTGAAGAATCTGAGGAGTCAGATACAACCTTAGTCTCTTCCGCTAGCCAAGAGTTAGCAAGTGCGCCTTCTATCGAATCTTCCAAGACACCTACATCTGTCTTTGAATTCGGTAAGCATGATTCATGCTTCAAGTCATTCAGCTTCGGCGCCAAATCATCCCCTCCATCATTTTCTGGGGAACAGGGCAGTCCTACAAGTCTTTCAAGTACCTCAAGCAAATCGACGGTTTCTTCTCTTCCTCCGTTCTCACGTCATATCAAGCCATGCAAAGGCAGAATCGGCAGCAACGTGCCTCGCGAACTTGCAAAGCTCCCTCCGCAGACCGAAACCATTGTTGGCTACCTTCGGATTGCGAAGGAAAATCGGCACTTGTACCTAAATTCATTGCGCACGACATCAAATTCTCAATGCGGCCAGACATCCATTATAGCTGGGGAAAAGCTCCGAGAGCTTGTAGGATGGGAGGTCGCCATCCAGCACCTTCAAAATGTGTCCCCAACTCTTGCTGCTTTTCATAGCAGGCCGTATCCTGTTTCAACTCAGAAAGAGACCACTCAGTCTGCTTCTAAGGATGAAGCTACTCTCCTAGAGACTGACAACGGTCTCAAACACACTGATCCAGAAGCCACCCTTACTGAGGCTGATCCAGAGATGAATGAACATCTCAAATGCACTGATCCGGAGATCCACACCTTTGCTGAGACCGACTCAGCTAAAGATCCTGGACAACTTAATGATATTTTACTACTGAACCCCAAGTTTTCTACGGCCGATGACACAAGATCAACTGAAGATGACGAGTCTACGCCTACTACCTCAACCTACGGCCTTCAGGCTGCGATGACCGCATCTGACGCGACAGTCACTGACACAAATATGCTCAAAGCTATCCCGAACATTGATACCACGCCAGCTCCACGAAGCAAGTCCGCCAAACAGCGTGCCAAAGCGAAGGCCAAGAAAGACGCACTTGCAGTGGAGAATCACCGCATTGAGCAACAGCGTCGTGAGCAGAAGGAGATCAATCGGAAGCGCGAAGCTAGCCGTAAGGCCAAAGCTCAGAAAGAGGAAGACGAGCTGCTCAAGAAAGAGCAGCAGAAGATTGAGGCGGCGGCTCGCATGGAGGAGCGCTGCAAGATACAAGAGGAAACGGTCGCGAAGCAGAATCAGGCGACCAAGGGGAAGGACTTGACTATTGTAGAGACGAAGGAGGTTGTACCGGCACGAGGAAAGCCGGCGAGTGGAAAGGGAAAGGGAAAGAAGAAGGGGAAAGGAAAGGGGAAGGGGAAGAACTAAATTGCTGTGCTACTTTTGCTTTCTTGTTTGTTTGCTTTGCTGCGCTGCTTGGATTTCTGCTGCAACTGGCCACCCCCAAAGAATGATCAAAGATACCCCAAGGCATGTTGGAAAGGCACTTGATGGCGTTTTGGATTATGGTCTGCCCACTGCAGGTTTCATGAAGAAGTATTCGGACTAGACTGGTTTTGCATTGTTTCATTTTGATCTGTTTTGCTTGCGCCTTGGGGTACAAGGCTGTTTGCTGGAGGACCCTCAACCTTGATCGTTGAAAGGATTTCTCTGACGGAATCAAGGTTTCCCTTGGTTATAGTATAGAAAAAACCGTAGTAGTCTTCTACTCCGATGAAATGTAAAACGAAAAAAAACTTGAAAAAGAAGGTTTCTTGCACATCTTGACTTGGGTATCTACCGGCACAGGAAACATCCAAAGACACTTCAATAGTGTACGTCACCTCCTCAGTTCTACTCTCATGTCCAAATACCCCTTCTTTCGCATGTCGGCCACCTCTGTGGCAATGATTGAGATGCTCAGGAGGATCCGTCGGTGAAGATCACGAACTAGAGATATCATTGTGTAAGAGGATTTAAAGACTGTACGACAAGTTACTTGCTACCATCGATGTTTTGCAGTCCTTTACTGACCTCCGTATGAGCAGCCGGCCAGGCAATGGAGCCCAGAGAAAATCCTTGATGCGTACCTTGACACTATCCAAGGCTCGGGAAAGAAACGATACTATGTCGCATAGAGCAGCAGCTACTTCTTATCCCCGTAAAAGCTGCTCCATGGTCGTACGACCTGAACTCAGGAGTTGAAAAGGGGCCGCACGAGGCTCGCTCCAGCCTTACTTCTAGCCAACGATCCCAGCAGAGTGGGGATTGGCGGCGGAGATCGGCGTCCGGGATGAATCGAGCGATCGTGACGCGCCGTTGGGTGGTGATGTCAAGACGCGATGCTGTACGACTTTGGTTGGGGTCGAGCGCTGGGCTGGATGGATGGATGTTCGGAGGGGCGGGATGATGGATGCTCCGATTAAGTACCTAATTCAAAAGGCTCTACCATAAGGTAGTCGTTGGCTTTTGTTTTTTTCAGGACCGAGAGTTCATCTAGAAAGGTTTCTTTCATTGGGAGAGCAGTCATCTCACGATCTTTGTGTGCTCCAAGACTTGTCGCCTACGCTACGTTTGAACCTACAAATCGCGAAAGGACATCTATAAGCCTAACTGTCCACTTACCTACCTCCCCTTAACCCTGACTTCTCATCTACAAGTCCACCTACATCCACAATGGGTCTCACCCACTCCACCGCCCGCTGGGCAGCCCCTACTTCCTTCCTCATCGACTTCGCGGCGCAAAATTACGGCATGCTCTCCACACCGAACATGAAAGACATCCACGACGCGAACCTCTCCTTCTTCTCCCCACAGCCCTTCTTCATCGCCGCTTTCTTCTTCCCGCAGCAGCTCTTTCAGATCGGGTGGCTGTATCGGCTGTGGAAGCTGGATCCGAAGAAGAACGAGAAGGAGAGGCAGGAGGTGGAAGCGATGGTAGATTATGTGCCGTGGTATTGTCTGGGAAACTTGTGTATTGCGGCGTGGATGTTGGCGTGGAATAACGAGCACCTTGGCGTGGCGCATGCGTTTGTGACGGTGAACACGTTCTCGCAGTTGTATTATATGATTGCGAGGTTGTCGCCTATGGATCGGCGGTCGGTCTCTTCAATCCTCACGCACGTGGTGTCGAAGACATTTGCTGGAATTGGAGTTCTCGATTTTCTGCACAATGGCTCTGTGGCATTTTTCAAGGATCATCCGGCGACGCTACCAATAAAGATCATGACAGGTGTGGGCTTTGGACTTGCGAGTGTCGCAAGCGACTGGATCTTTGGAGGATGCCTAGTGTATGACCTTATTGCGCTAGCGGTTGGACAAGGTGGAAGCTGGGGAAAGCTGTTGGGTGGATATGCTGCCGCTTGCGCAGCGATTGTGGGTGTGAAGAATTGGACGAGGTAGGAGAGAGGGAGCATACTTTCGTGAGAGGCATTTTGCTGATTGGTGATAGACCGCCATATGAGGATAAGGGCTACCAGCAAGCGAGAGAGGACGACGACGACATGGTTTAGGAGTCTTGCAAGTCAAGCGTAGTAAACTGTTTCGAAATGGCCCATCTCCACCTCGCGTAGCTTTAAGCCTTGTTGCAAAAGCAGTGTCGCCTTCTAGATCTGGTCATTTTCCATAGTTTCCGGAGGTTGTCCATTATCTGGAAAGGAGGTCTTAGCTCTCATGAAGCCGGTCATAGATACCTGTTGGTATTTGCGGTGAGTTGACGGAATGGCCTTGTTCGATGGCGCGATCGTATGTCCTAGCGGATACATAAAGCTGCACCATCCGTTCAGGCTCCGTTGAAGAAATTGTTACCTAATTTACTCTTGGGTGGTCATAAGCAGCTTTTTGAATAGCTTTAGACTCTGCCCAAGAGGTCGTCGCGTGAGATGGTGTGCATCAAGGCGACGGCGCGGATGACCGACGCACGAGAATCGGCGGCGCAGATCTCCCGGGCCAAGGGCAGCCTATCAAGGCGTCGCAATTAATCAAGACCGGTCTGCCTATCTCGACCGCGACCTCCGCCGTCGCTTCTCCCAGCTGTCACACTCGCACAATCGAAGCCAGAGCCACAAGAATGATAGGCGTCACCACGTCCTTTCAGACGCCGCATGCAGGCAGCCCTCCCCACACTAGGCGCCTCTGTCCTCCCGATCAAGTCATGCTCAGGCCGCCGTAAGACCACCACCGCCATCCTCCTGCGCTTCCTCCCGCTCAGCCCCTCCGTACTCCGGGGATGGGTCCCAACTGCCTCATCGGGTGACTTTCAACGTCTGAGACTGTCTATGATCGAGCTCGTTCTCCTTGAACTTGATCTGTCGCTGTTGGTCTGTCTTACATTCTTTGTCTCCTCCTGTCTTCCCTATCCCGAACCTACTACTCCTCAGAATCTGTTCCCCTCCTGTGCCCCACTCTTGGGGGATGATCAGAGCTCAGGTAAAGCTACTGGCCTGGTTGAATGTTCTAAAAGCCTAGATTCGTACCCCTGACTCCTCCGAAAGTACGCTGCTGTAAAATGTGATCAGAAGTACGAAGCGCCATATCTTGAGCCGGGTTGGGAAAATCCATTGTTTGTTGACAGCTGTTGGGAACGCGGGCCTGGCCGCAACAAATAAGATTCATACCTACCAACGTCTTTTTCAATCGACTGGAACACAGGAATTGCCAATCTCAATGATAGCACAGGACCGTTGAATTTTCAAAGAGTCACGTATCTCCCCCTTCAACGGGCTGGCAGCATGTCTCTCGTTGGGCGTGCATCTCTGCCTACCCACTGCGATCCTGCGTCCGATTTTCTTGCACAGGTGTCGAACTATTTCCACGTCTGCATACCGACACCACTTGCTTTTCTCTCGAGTCTGCTAGGGATATTGTCGATACTGTCATGGCTTTTCGCACAACTTCCACAAATCTATAAAAATTATCAGCTACAATCTACGGCGGGGATATCGATCTTCTTTTTGGTGGAGTGGTGCTTTGGGGACGCTACAAACCTTCTTGGTGCGCTGTTCACAAAGCAGGCTACCTGGCAGGTCATTATCGCAGGCTACTACGTCTTTGTAGATGTATGCCTAGTCTTTCAGTATTTCTGGTACACCTACACCCGCCCGTGGCTGGACGGGCAAAGCCTTCATTCTCGCGGCAGCAGCATAATTGATGGTGACGAAAGCGAGCTAATCAATGGCCTGTCGCCAATCAATTCAAACTTTTCCCGAGAGTCGGACGAAATCGAAGATGACGATGATAGCATGCCAAAGAAACCAAAACAATCGTCTTTCGACCTACCGCCAAGCCCCCAATTTCAGCAAGACGCATCGGAAAGGAAGAAGAGTCAGTTAGCAAAGATACCGGCTCGCGGCCTAGGTATCTTCTCTGAAAAGGCGGCTCAGTCTACGCCCGCTTCGTCCGCAGCGCGTGTTCAAGTGAACATGAATTCAAACCCTTTCGTCCTGCCCCGGGCCATTGTATATGGCACCACGCTTTGCACCCTCGTCTCAGCAGTGACCGCTTCCCCAATCAAACAGTCACCGTATGTTGCGTCCAGTCAGTCTGCTGACTACGAGGTCGCTGGCACGGTTCTCGCTTGGTGTTCGACCATCTTATACTTATTTTCTCGACTCCCTCAACTCTACAAGAACTGGTCTCGAAAATCCACGTCCGGATTGTCTCCACTTCTATTCGCCGCTGCGTTCTGTGGGAATTTGTTCTATTCTACATCCCTTCTCACAAGTCCCTATGC
Source organism: Pyrenula massariospora (assembly GCA_021030905.1). Classification (NCBI taxonomy): domain Eukaryota; kingdom Fungi; phylum Ascomycota; class Eurotiomycetes; order Pyrenulales; family Pyrenulaceae; genus Pyrenula; species Pyrenula massariospora. The sequence continues at coordinate 41,417 of JAGFMI010000003.1, forward strand.
TTGGAACGATTTCGGGCCATACGGTGGACGCGGCTGGGCAGGCCCCGAAGGTTCCAATAGACGCGAGTGGGTTCTAGCTGCAACGCCATTTTTCCTTGGCGCCTTCGGAGTACTGGCTTTAGATGCTTTCATGGGTGTCCAGTTCCGAATGTATGGAGAACAAGACACGGAAAAGGTTGTCAAAGTACGCGATTCTCAACATGGAGAGGGGAGGTGGGAAGTCGTGAGCGGTTATATGCGAGGATGGGTGCCTTCGCTAGGTCCGGAGCGCAAAGTCAGTGTCGCTGAAGGCAGCCAATTATTAAGTCGGAGCCGGATTAGTGATTACGGAACATTGTGACGGATACTGCATGTTTGCCAATACAATTTCATAAAGAGCGGCATTGGGACAAGGTTGTGGGTCTATGTGCATATTCCCTTCATCAACGCGATGCATAGCCCAGGAGTTTATTTGGGTCCATCATTTTACCATTTAGAGAGATGTGGATGTCATGACTAGTATGTTATCACGATCCAGAATTCATGGTTGCTGTGCCTTTGCTTTTGACGCAGATTTATGTCACGATGATCTATCCATAGGTTCTTCTCCGACGTGCCAGCCAATCCCTGACCTGTCCCATGATCTCCCTACACACTTCGGTTCTCTAATTCGGCAGCTTCCTCTCTCAGTGCTCATCTTCCTGTATTCCCTCAGCCTGTCGGTCGCCACTCTCGATTCTCAACCACCGCAATCGTCCTTGCAATCATCCTGGCTGTTGTAGCGTCTTCTACGTTCCGCTTCAGATCGCGCATGCTAGTATCACCGAAATCAGACTAACGGCAATTTTTTTTGGAGAAGCATGGTATTCGGTCGACATATAGTATGAAGCGATGGCAGCAAATTGTGGCAGGGCTCTACCAGGGACGAAGGTGACGGGGGACGATGTAGAGAAAGGACACTGGTGGCATAGTGCGAAAGAAATAGTCTAAGGGCTACCTAGATACTTGATAGTTTAGGGATGGGGTTTCTAGCACTTTTTCAAGATAGAACTAAGGATAGAAGGAACTTTATGACTACCATGTTACAGCGACAAGATGGCATATGACGTAGCAAATTTACATTTGCTTTTGTGCTCTTAGAACTTGACGGATGTATTCTACAGCTTGAAAGATTTACCGTCATCTTGAATGACAGCTCTGCTCTGTACATGCCAGGACTTTCTTTGTCGATGATAGTTTCATTCAATTGCGAAATAATTCCATATGGATGCAATCGCTACTGGGGAACTGTAGGCAATGAACATGAGACATACGGTTAACGAATCTAGCTCTTCAATGCTGCTTTTGAATGTGAGAAATAATTGCCCTATGGCGCAGATCTGGTGCCGATGATTAACTCGGCGACGACTTCAAAAAACTCGTGAAGAAGCATCAAGGACCCAGTCAAAACTATGACAACGGTTTCGGCGTTCTGGTGGAGACTCTTTACCATGGCATCGAGGTTAGTCTCAAACGCGCCTACACTCTCAGCTTATTGTCTTTTTGAAATAGAGAGCATCTAATGTTACTGCGCAGTTTTGAATTGGGCTTCTTATTCTGTGACATATGAGACCATGAGGTATTAGGACTGCTTAAGAGTGAAGAGAGGATCATTCCACCAAGAAGATTCAACAAGTTCTGTCAATTTCTGCCAAATTTAGAATACATTGAGTGTCCCCATGCAGGGCTTGTCAGCCACCTACCGTCCACACTGTAGCCACCAATCTTAAGCAACCACTCCGAGACCACCATCACTACGGCAGAGGAAGTCTACCGGCGTCTATGGGCAGCGCAAAAAGGCTGCCTTAACCTTGCACGCCGAAATGACTAAAAGCTTGCATCCCCGTTGCTTTTGTTCCTTTGAATACTTACAACACAAGTCACCATTAACAAAAGTTAGCACATTACGTTTTAAGGCCTTCGGTAGCTTGAAGCTCGCATTGACTTGCACGCCGTCCACTAAGGCTTCACCCTCTATGTCCGAAGATTTTCAAAACGCCAGAGGCTCGTTGAAACGCGAGAGGCAGTTCTCGGAGAAGGACGACGACTTTCTAGCCTTCGTGACTTTAAAAGAGCTCCATGAGCGGACTCGAAGAGAGAACGACAACCATCTCCTTCTTTCCTCGATCGTACGAGAGCTTCACGATCTTAACAAGCATGACCGAATACAAACCGCGGAGCAAAACACCTCAGACTTCGTGTGGACGACATTATTGCAAGTGATTGCCCTCGCATTCGCCGTGGTCTTTGGGGTGTTTTCCATACTCTCATGGAGAGTAGGTGTTAAGGCGAATGGGATGACGGACACAGCACACAAAATTGCGCTAGTTGCTTTGTGTCATTCTGATCCGAGGGCAAGCCAACCTTGCATTTTTTTTTCCCGTGATGACGAGTATCAAGTCTCTCGATCATATAATCCGGTGCCATATCCGAGCATATGCTAACGACTCTATCTCCTTCCCAACAGAATCACACAGAAGGCTGCGAGATTATCAACGCGCAAGGCCCGGATTTTCTGCATGGTCTTGCCGACGAGTATTTCAAGCCCCCCCTCCCGAAATCAGGATCATCAAGTCACGGCTTGGACAAAAGCGCTATTACCGGAATCGTATTTGCAGGCATAAGTCTTACTGGGACAGTCATTTCTCTTTTCTACCACGTCAAGGCTTTTTTTCGACGACAAGATGATGGCAGAAATTCGGCTAGAAAAGAGTGGAAGAGAAAAGAAAGCGATATCCCAGACAAACAGCTCGCCCCTTTCCTAGACCAATGAGGACCAATGAGAACCCATGGCTCTGCCAAGCAAATACGGGATGTCCCCACCACTCCTTAAACCTCGTCTCTTGCATTCTTTGGACCGTCGGTTCAGCCTCATCCATCCATCGAGCAACTAAAGCTTCGCTAGTGCAGCCACACGCTACTAGGTTAATCCTGCTAATGTAGCCTACTGCGGCTCTGTGTGTACTAAAAGATGCCTGATCTCTGGATTCCAAATGGCTGCCAGGTTTTGCAACGATGCCGCGGTCAATGTCGCCAGAGCCCAGGCACCGTTACGCTGGACCTTCTCGCTCCGGAACGTTTCCACGAGGCGTTGAGCCAGATGAGAATGGAGAAATACGAATCGTCAGGGGTCGACTTTCACCTCACGAGCATGCTGCTAGTAGCTATCCAGAATGGCAAAGAGATTTTCTCGAACGTCAAAGACCTCAACATGCTAGTCATTCCAGGCCTAGACTAAGGACACACCAGAGTCGAAGACAAAGCAGAAGCGGTGTAAAGTCTATTCGCGTTGAAACCCGAGACCTAGTTGAGGATTCGGATGCTGACGAGGGTCCTACGGAGAATTCTTTCTTCAGACATGGCTCTTTGGATTGGATGAAGCTGCACGAAAGGTACTCTCACCATCATGACCACAGACATGGACGGAGACACGGGCGTTTCGTTGTGGATCAAAGCGAATCCGAGTCTGAGGTGGGCGAAGACACTTACGACGACTTCAATCTATCACACAGCGGTAGAGACTCACTAGACCAGAGCAGCAATGATGCGTTATCTTTGGAGTCCACTGAACAAGACACTGTCACGACGGAGAAACTTCAACGACAGCAAAACGCACCGCAGAGTGTGACTTATCAGGCTTTGGACTCAAAGTACACAGGAGATGGTGTAGTTGGCGGGGTGCAATCCGTCGACTTGTCAGTCCCGCATGAACCTGGGCACCGGAGTCGGAGTGGTCTATTTCGATGGATGTGAGTTTGCTGCTATCCGCGATATCTCGGGAAATTCCTGACTTTACCCGAAAGCCATTTCGAAGACACCCTGATGAATTTGAATTCGTTTCAAGTAGGTGATGAGTACACAGTACATCGTGTCACAATTCTCACAAATTCGAACAGGACGGCGTGAACGGAATCACTGGGCTCGCTGATTCGGAGAGGAGAGGTCTAAATAAAATACTTGACCGGGTGCGTAAACGATATGACAAGCCTTTGCCGGTCTCAAAGGGAAGATCTGTCCGCATTATGGATCCAGGTGCTATCCACGAACACATTGCATCAGAGGATTGGTCAAAGCTTGCACAGGCTCGAACGGTTACTTGGCTCTGTTTTCCGTTCTTCGTTTTGAAGCAATATAATGATCTACCACCTTCAGCCTGCTCTTCATCGCACCCAACAAGAACGTTGATGCAATCTCGTTCATCATTCAATAGTAGGGCTAGAGACCTGCATCAGGTTGTCTGTCATCTCAAAGATACTCCTAGGGGACATTGTTTTCATCGAGCTAAAGTCTGGGCACTGGTTCTGGGAGATAGTAAGCCAAAATTAATTTTCGTTTGGAAAGGGTCACTAACACTTCAGAACTTCTTATTACCTACGCCGTAATCCCTCAGACAGTGCTAATGGGAAGGTCGTGTATCAATATACTGGAAAGCCGTCCAGATCGGGCACATGAAAGACCTTCTAGAATAATAGTCTCTGGAGGACGAGCTCTTCTTTGGTCGTTTGCCATAGATGAATGCCGCTCATGGTTTGTATGCATAGCAGGCCGTCTTCACTACCTATCCGGCTTACGAAGTTTAGGCTTTTATGTCGAGATTTTCCGAATACGGTTCTCTTTGGCCAAAGCAGATTCAATTCACATACAATGGGAAGATCATCAAGCCCGCCGACTGGCCAAAAGTTGTATCTCTCGCTCGTCAAAAGGACCTTCGTTTAGATTTACACATTGTGTTCGTTTCCAAAGTCCTGATTTGTCGAAAATCGCTAATTCAAAAGGTCGCTTCCGAAGGAACCATTGCACGGAATATTGATTGCTTCTAACGACAGGCATTGGTCTACAAAGAAGGAAAGCATGAATAGGCATGCGACTCACAAGGACAGAGAGATGTCAACCAACCGCCTAGCTTCTGTGAGCCACGACTTCAGTGCAAAAAATGAGCAAGCAACAAGCATGGAGAACCCTATTACTCAAATAAATGCTGGCTCAAATGACCTCTTAAATCGCCCTGGATCTTGGGAGAACGACGCAAAAAATGTCGCCCAAGACTTCCATGCGCTCGTTTGGTGGGTTAGGCATTCTAACCTCGGATACGCTTTACATAGCCGTTATCAAATCAATTCTTCCTTGAAAAAAGGAACGCATGGCCCGACAGACCGTCGAGGAAGCTTCAAAGCCGCAGTTGAGCGTGTGATACAGACCAACCGGAAGGTCAGGCGTGATTTGATGGAAATGGACGATTACCTTCGAAGCAAAACACCCCTTGCCGAGCGTAGTGCTTACAAGAAATGCCGTCAATCACGGAAGGGAGACATTTACGCAATGATCCAAAGAGAGAATGATGACCTCGAAGTCTCCAACGGTGCAAATACCCCACAGAGTGAGGTAGAGAACCATATAGACATCGTCAACGAGGTCAATTTTCTTTTTGAATTCTTCCTAGCACCAGAATTTGAAGGCCCGACCGTGCCGCAATATTGGGGAGCTGTGCATCAATGTCTATCGGTTAGTCTTTGAGCCTCCGCCGAGTCCAGTACTAATCGTCCCTAGTTGGATGAGAATCGGAGGCCTGAGCAAGAAAATATTGAGTTGCTCGGCATGCATAACTTCCTTGATGTGATCAAATCTATTACAAGAGAAGCTCGCGCTTTCAAAGAAGTATTCTCGCATGCTCTCGAGCCTGACTGGAAAGAAATGCAAATGCCAAAGGAATTTCCTCGAGCGTGGTTACATGTACTCAGCTGCCTCGTATCTGCCATCTCGAGCACTGCACTATTCTTCTACCATTCCGCGAAAGCGAGAGAGCTGCTACATGTAGGAACGATGAAGCTCGTGCACGGAGCTGACTACAAAAGTCTCCTTGACAGAGCAGTCATCATGCCATTTGAGCTCATGACTCTCATCAACCGCCAGCTTATGGAAGACGTCACCAGCGGCCACCAGGACATCGATTCGACGTATCAGGAATACCTCTCACTACTTGTAAGAACAAACGAAGATCCAAAATTTCCCCTGGCTGATTATATACACAGGAGTCAGACATGGAGGAAGATCCCTTAGACCGAAATCATCAACATAGATTAAGCTTGTTGAAGACGGAGTGTCTGAAAGTAAAGGAAACCTTGGGTCAACAGCAACGATTCGTCGGATTGATCAAAAAGATCAGTCAAAATCGGTCCACCCCTTTACTGGAAGGTAACGTCTATTTGCCAGAGGTAGAAACGAAGCAACAGGATGAAGTGGAATTACATCACCATCGCAGGCTTAAAGACTTTGGCAACGAGCTCGAAGCTCCCAAGTCTTCGCTGTCTCCCACAGATCCTGCAGGATACCGTCGCCTCCTAATGTCCGACTCACAAGCTTTCATCGAGCTCCGAATCCGTCACTTTGACGAGATTTTCCAGCGGGCAACTGAGCTCGAGAGGTGGAATCTTCAACGCATTGACTCTAACAAGGACCGTCAAGAAGCCGCCATATACGTCTTCACCATTGTTACGATATTATTTCTTCCAATGGGTACGGTGGCGGCCATCTTTGGTATGAACACTGCCGACATTCGCGATATGCCAGCCAAGCAGTGGGTGTTTTGGGCTGTGGCACTGCCACTGACAGCGCTGGTTGTTTTGTGCTCATCACTTTCAGTTGGGGGCTTCAGAACGCTCAAGGGACTCACAGAGAGATGGGGTCAGAACAAGGGATACCATGCGGAAGACAATTCAGGAAATATGCGTCTCGAAAGAACTTCATATGGCACTGAGCAGGAAGGTCATGTCATCCTTGCTGAAAATGGCCCACGGCTGCCAGCGATAGATTATTTAGGCCCCAGATCTAGATCGCGGAAAAGGGCAGTCTGACGCGAGTCACACGTGTTTGAACCTGCTGTAATGTCAAATAGATCCTGAAACGCTCCCGTTGATAATTTACACAACCAAAAACCCTAGAACATGAATTCGACCCTTTTTCCGATGGTGGTCTTAGGCAAGCGCCCGGGGGGGGGGGTTCCCACCTTAACGCCGTTTTAAATCCGTTGTCGATAATTTTGTGGAGTGTTGTGGGGGGAAATTTTTGGGCTTCGGACGTCAACCTCAGACGTCGCATGGATTAGAAGCCCCCAAGCCTTCATGTTGCGACTCGCAATCGAGTTCTGACTATGTCAAAAAGATCAATATCGGAAGATCACGCCATTTCAGCGCTCAAGGCCGGTGCCCGCCCGCACGGTCCTGTCAATGGGGAAGATCCACCGGCCTTGGACTTCGAGGACGACTTCGAAGATGAATTTGAGTCCGAAGATGAGATATTTGAGGCTGGTGTGGATGGGCGTCCTGACATCGAGCGGGAAAATGAATCTAAAGGTGCGTCTAAGGATACCCCGACGCTCTTGCAATTGCACCGCATACTAATTCTCAGCTACTCGTACAGATGCCATGCAGGTAGACTCCCAACCGCCAGCGGGCGCGTCAACTTTTATACCTGGCAGATCGCATTTACTCCCGGGTCAATCCCTCACGCCAGATCCCTCAACCTATGAGATGCTTCATAATCTTTCTACACCTTGGCCATGTCTGTCCTTCTCCATAGTCCGCGATAACCTTGGCTCAAATCGAACATCATATCCAAGAACCATATATGCCGTAGCTGGTACCCAAGCCAGCAGCCAAAAACCCAAAGACAATGAGCTCATGATCTTGAAACTTAGTAACCTTTCTAAGATGGAAAAATCCGGCAATGAAACCGACAGCTCCTCAGATGGGGACGAGGACGACGAAACTTCTTTAGAACCGGTACTAGAATCCCGTTCCATTGGCCTCCCAAGCACTACAAACCGAATACGCGCCTTTCAGCCATCTCCCTCCACACTTTCAGACCCCACCGCAATTCCTCAAACAATAATAGCAACCTCCCTCGAACATTCCCCACACATACTCATCCACGACGTTACACCGCATCTGATCTCCCTCTCCACTCCTGGCCATCCTATCCCTACGAATGCTTCAAAACCACTCTCTTCTCTCCGCATACACCAAACAGAAGGTTACGCTCTCGACTGGGCACCAGCGACCTCTTTCCCCCTTGGCCGCCTCCTATCGGGAGACAATGTCGGCCATATCTACAGCACGACCCGCACCGAAGGCGGTGGTTTCACAACCGACACCCGCGCCCTCCTCGCCTTAGACCCCAACTCCCCTAATCCCCCAGCCTCAATCGAAGAACTCCAATGGTCCCCCTCAGAACGCAACATCTTCGCCAGCGCCGGCGCAGACGGCTGCGTCCGCGTCTGGGACGTGCGCTCCAAGTCCCGGCGGCCCCAGCTCAGCGTCAAAGTCTCGGACACGGATGTGAATGTGATGAGCTGGAGCAAACTGACCACCTACCTCCTCGCAACCGGAGCTGACGACGGGCGGTGGGGCGTCTGGGACCTACGGCAGTGGAAGCCCGCCACGCCCTCTGCGGCTCCAAGACTCATCGAGGACTCGCAGCCCGTCGCGACGTTCCCCTTCCACCGCGCGCCGATCACGAGCATCGAATGGCACCCCTCAGACGACAGCGTCATCGCGGCCGCCTGCGCCGACGGCACGGTCACGCTGTGGGATCTCGCCGTGGAGCTAGATGACGAGGAGCAGTACGGCGGTGCGGAGGAGCGGGGCCTGATCGAAGGAGCCGCCGGGGAGAGGGTGCCTCCGCAGTTGCTCTTCATCCACCACGCGGCGGATGCGAAGGAGGTGCATTGGCACGGGCAGATGCCGGGCGTGGTCATGACGACGGGGGCGGAGGGTTTCGGGGTGCTCAAGACGATCAGTGTATAACGCGACCATACCTGAAAGCTGGAAGCGGGAGGATGGAAAAGTTTAAGGCGCGCCTTATGATAAGGTCTTGTATGCGATAGAGGAGCTGGAAATCTTAAAGTCGGGCCTGAAAATGAAGAGTCGATCAATTGACCGAACACGATGCAAATTTACGATTCTAGGGATTAGAAGGACGGTATCTACCCTGCAGTTGGCCGAAATAGTTGATATTACTCCGTGTTCTTGCTTCATTCTCGGCGTCTCATCGTACAGTACAAACTGGTATGATTCTTGAGCATCATGCATCCATTTCATACGCCTGATCTCCGCACGGCCCTCTGACTTGGTCATCTATGACGAATCGCGGTGCCTCCCCTTCAGGGGCTCACGTCGCAGAACCACCAGCCTATCATCTATCCAGCGTCATGAACTTTCCCTTTCCCCTTCAAACCTTCAGAGCCCAACTCAGCGCCCAGTCTCCACCTCCCTGATCAGCGCAGCAAAGTCCTTCTTCAACCACTCCAGGTAACCGCGCCACCCCACCACCTCCCCTCCCTCTCCACCGTTCCCAAACCTCCCCTCCAGCTCCAGCGTCGTCCGAACCACCCCCGCATTTGCCTCCGACATCTTCTCAATCTCCTGCTTGACCGCGGTGTCTTTCGGCTTGCGGCTAAGCACGATCTTGAACTGTTCAGCCAGAGGCGTCAGACGGCGGCGCGTCTCGTCGGGGACGATGTTTGCCAAGCGGATCACGAGGAGATTGCAGAGGGTGCGGATGTCGTGGTCGTCGGTGATGCCGGAGACGATGCGGTCAAAGATGGAGGATAAGGGGAGGACTGCGGCGGTGGGGAGTTCGAGGAGGGCGTAGAAGGTTTCGTAGCAGCTCTGTCGAAGCAGATAAGATTAGTTTTGAACGATTCGGAGGATGGGAATGGGCAGGCATACCTTGCGAAGGTCTAGACCGTCGTCAACGTCCATTTTGAACGGGCCATAGGACACGACGCGAATAAGCTCGGGTTTGACCATGGAGTCTCGGAGAATCGTGGGAAGAAATTTCTCAAGCTCCGGAAGGATGAGAGCAGGCTTATTGTGGATAGAAGAGTTCAAGGTCGTGACTCCAAGTCGGCGATTTGCGAGATCAGCATCGGAAAGCATGGTAGTCAGTAGTGGGACCATGATGCTCTTCAACAACGTATTGTATGTATCGCTACTGTCAGTGAGGGTGTATCGGAAAGCGGTAATGACGGTGCCTCGCACGCCTGCATTAGTGTTCTGGAGATAATTCTGCAGCTGAGGGATATATGTCACGGGCTCGAGGAGAGACAGGCGACCAATACACTCTGCCCCAACAGCGCGATTATCATCCGCATCAGAGGCTACGAACAGCTTTTCCCATAGCTCATTCGCGAAAGGTGCCACATCCTGAGCGACTTTCTCTTGATGTTGGAGGATCTCACGAAGAGAGTGGAGGAGGAGATAGTCAGCGCCTGTTCCGCCACCAAGGTCATGGAGAATAAGCGGCAGATACTCTTTGATGTTGCTCGCGCCAGCGCTGCCAAAGGCTACGGCAGCCGTCAATCGCACTTTGTCAGAATCCGCAGCTAAGCCTTTGACAAAGATATCCGGTGATAATGGGGAACTTGGCCCTAAACGGAAGCCGATCTCCCCGAGAATGGTGATTGTAAGGCACCGCTGAGAAACACTCTGCTCCCTTTCCAGTTCTTTCTGAAAGTCCTTCACACCTACTGGCATACTAGAGCCCCCGAAAACGGCGAGTGTGCCAATGGCTTTACCGACGACTGAGGTATCGCCATCGATACCAACTTTTAAGAAATTGTTCATCAGATTTCCGCCAACACCTTGTTCGCCAATCATTTTGACAACAAGAAGGAATGCTTTTAAAGTGGCGCCTGTGAGTGGCGCCACGACAATGCTGCACAAAGCTTCGATCATCTGCTTGTCAACAAGCTTCGAGGGGTTGCTGGGAACGACTTTCGCAAGTATTATGAGGGCTGGGGTCAGGAGGTGAAAATCATTCGACGTAAGCAAGGGTAGTAATAAGGAGACGATATCTTGTATCGTTTTTTTGTCGTACATCGCAGCCGTGACGTTGTTCAAACCTAAGCTTTTCAAGGCATCTAGACAAGAGCCTCTCAAGGATCTGTCAGCTTTGCGTAGATTTGCTCCAAGTTCGAGGGAGACATCTCGGAGCCAATCTGTGGATAGGTCATTCGTAGATTTAATCCATGGCGCAAGGATTGCGATTGCACGGGCGCTAGGTAGCCTTGTGGTCTCATTCTTCAGTCGGTCGCTAAGGATACGGAGACCGCTTGCTCGAATTTCTACAGGCAAAAGCTTGGTCGAGGATGTTCGAGCAAGGAGGACACCGGCAACAAGGACTGCTTTGTGCCGCACCTCGAGATCGGCGTTGTTGTCTGTAACTTTCTCTAGTACGACTTCAGAGAGTTTCCCAAGCTGCATGGCATGATCGTGATCGCCTGATTGTAGTCGTGGCGGAGTCAATGCCTTTATCATTTGCTCAATCGTACCAAGAGCCTCACTTGAGACTTTGAAATTGCGGCCCCGAGCAGTCGTTGCCACAGCTGGAATTAGTGCCATTAAGAACGGTAAGAGACTGCTGGCGGAATCAGTTTCAGTCACAGCGCTGATTAAAGCAAGTGTTTCGATTTGTAGACTGGCGCCAGTAGCCGATCCTGTAGATGTCGAGCTTGCCGTCGCCTGCCCTGTGCCTGAAACTTTCAAGGCGTCTGCTATTGGATCTTCTATCTGTTGCAGATGGTCTGCGAGCGCGCCATTCCGAGAAAGTGCCAAGTTTCGCAACAATATCACTGCTCCCTGCTTCAATGACACCGTTGCTTTTCGCCACATGGATGTTAGAGCATGAACCAGTTTAGGAGTCAAAGTTGCAATCTCTGTTTGAGGACCTGTTTGAGGAGAGGATGGAACGATCGGTGGACTGGGCTTCGAATACGCAAGACTTCCCAAGTCCAAATCCTCGAGACTTGCCTCACTATCCTGTCTTCTACGTTTTCGAGAGCCTGAAACTGTACCAGTGGAAGTTGCGGGAGCCGAAGCGATAGTCGATGCGCTCTTGCGGACAAGGCCGGTGAGACAACCTAAGATTTCGATTTTTACGTTCTCTTCCCGTTCTCGGATGACTCGAGAAATCAATGCAGGTGCAATGTGCTCGTATAGGGTTTCATTATCCACAAACACATTTCCTGAAACGATCGCGAACAAGACTTTACTGGAGCACCGTCGTACTTTCCAGCTAACGTCGTCGACATCACTCATCTCTCCTTCGCCATCAAGGTCACCATATTCATCATCGTCATCATCTTCGGTAGCGCTCGTTATGCCGTCGTCACTATCATTATCCTCAACTCCCCCCATGTCTTCGTCGTCCTCGGCGGCCACGTTCGGGTCATACCTCAGGAAACGGAGGGCTGCATCTACCGACTCGGCCATGTATGGCTGCATTTGCGATCCACAGGAGCCAATGATGGCTTCTAAAGTAATCAACGTTGTTTCTCTTAGCTCATCGACCTCAGGATCAGGATCTCTGCTGTCATCTGTATCTTCAGCCATTTCATCGAATTCGTGTTTTCCCACAGCACTGAGGATAAACGGGGCCAAAGTCTTCAAGTATGGACCAAACTTAGCGGGAGATGATTTTGCCAATGCACCCAAGGTAGCGATCAGATAGCGTCGATGGACAATAGTTAAATGTGCGCTTCTGAAGCTTTCGATAAGGTCAGACACGAATCGACTTAGTTGATCTTCGTCAAGGTACACGGCGAGCACTCCGACAGCAGCCAAAGATCTCTTTTTAACAACGCTTCCTGCTGAAGGACTTTCAATGATCGTCATTACGCATTTTAAAAGGCCCATCAGCTCCAGTGGTTGTAGCAGTACTCCAAAGCATTTAACTATTTCTATCAGTAAATCAACGGCATCTGCGCTGTAACCTTTGTCTTTATCAGGGTCGAGCATTCCAACTGTCCCTTTTTGCATCTGCCGCTGGTTTGGTAGAACAGTTCGTCCAATTAGGCGTGGTATGAGGACTCTGCTAATAGCCGAATACGCAAATTGTGCCTCCTGGGGCACTTGGCCAGCCGCTTGCGGTTGTGGTAAAGCAGCTACTAATGTCCTTAAAGCTGCGTCACGAATGTTACCCGGGACATCACTAGCGCTGGGCTGGAGAGTGGAAAGCTTGTCGAGAAAGGGCGGAAGTGTGTCGTGAGGAACTCGAACACCGAGAGGACCCATACTAGAGGGCAATTAGAAGGATCATCCGCAAATAGAGGCAAAACGAACCATTTGAGAGCCTGGTTCTGAACCTCCCCGTGACCGTCATTGAGAGCTTTGAGCAGACCGTCGACGATTCTTGAAGATGTGTGCGCGTCTGATGTTATGTACGTAGACGCAGGAGAACTCAGTGCATTTGCGAGGTCACTCAGGGACATGAAGCGAATGTCAGAGTCTGGGTCGTCGAGCTTCGGTAGGAGCGAAGATACGGTCGCCTGGACTTGAGAGCGATCTCGAGCCATGATGAGCGTTTGGAGACTCTACTGTAACCTTTCCGAGGTTTACTGAAAGCTCGGTAGAAATCCTCGAGCTTAAAGCTGAAGTGGAGGTTTTGAGGCTGCAGGTGTGGGGCCTAGGCACCAGGCCGCATTAACGTCACTGTTCCTCCGCAGGCAGCAAGCGGTGACTTTGACTGGAAAGCTCATGTCAAATTGCCGGAAAGCATAGCACGGTGTGAAAATGTCCACATTTCTCGAGAAATCCTCTGCCCATATGGTCGGCGTGGTGTTAGGGCAGCGGTATTCCAGACGCGGGGTGATTTTCTGCAGCTGAATTGGAGATGGCTCAGAGGGTCCAAGCTCCGTGACGGCAAGCCACCAGATTATTTCTTCTCCACCCGAGCTTCCCCGTTCCTGACGGATTGACGTGCTTGACATTGTCCTGGTGCATTATCGTTTTTTTATTTGCCCTCCGGTCTCTCGTTTCTAAAAGTCGAATCCATTGCTCTACCAGATATGGCACTACCCAGATCGCCTTTTCTTCTACGGACAGCATTTCGCTCGTCCCCTCGTCCCAGCCTCCGACCAACTTGTCGTGCTGTCTGGCGCCAAACGTCTCGGCGAGCGTACTCGTCTGGGCATGAGCAACATACGTCTGGTAGCGACCTCCCATGGTCAGCATTTTCAGTCTACGATCCTCTTTGGAAGGAGAAGTTACTAATATGGTAATTGTAGGGCAATTGGGTCTGCGGTAGTGTTTTTTCCCTCAGCCGCATGGCTTTGGCAGCAGGGTCCAGAAAAAGGTGCGCACGGCCATGGTGAGGAACACCACGGTGAAGGCGAGGAAGAGCACCAAGACGGTGGCGAAGAGGAGCAGAAGGATGCTTCAGACGAGGGCGGCGAAGGTGAGGCTAAAGAGGACGGTGGTGAGGAAAAATCAGATGAAGACAGTAAAGATGGAGGTGAAACCGACTCTCAGGGTGATACGAGCTCCGACGACGAGAGCAATGGCCCTCCGACCCCCGTAAGCAATGATTCCGAAGATTCCCCAGAGGCGAGCGACGATCTAGGCTCATCGAAAGGCGTTCCTCAAGTAATCGCTCCAGACGAGCAACAGCCCAGTGATGAGACTGGAAAGAGCGGAAAACCAAAGTCGAAGCTTGACAGGAGACGAGAGGTGAGGACTGCCAATTCCACTGAACCCTTGCGTTGTTTTCGATCTCCACAGTCCCGGTTTAATTCTGATGTATCTCGGCAAAATCCTTGTGGGCGAGTGCTGCCAATCTCCGTGATAGCTAGGATTCAGCGCAGAAGCTATCACATACTGACGAGTGGTAGAACACGAGCACGGTTTCCGCAGCATACCATCCTGCTTTTTCAGACCCCGAGAAAAGTGAAAAATCTGAAGGCGTTAAGGATACGGCAAAAATCACAGGAACGGTGGATGTCTACAGGAAGCCATCATGGAAACAAGAGCCGCCAACAAATGATAAATAATGGAAGCATGAAGATTTTATTCAACTATTGGCCCGTCGAAACGTAGCCCCTAGAAACTATTCTCGCATGTTGAAATTGTGTACTTTCGTTGTGGACCTGAATTTCGCTTCTTTAAAAGGACACCCTTTCTAATACAGAATAGATGATAATCACCAAAAAACCTTTGCAATAACGATATACGACAGGATACGATCAGAGCAATACTCACTGGAAAATCGGGTAATCATCGGACGAATGCAATCTCCGGATTCGGTCCGCCAGCCGAGATTTATGTGATCTCGCGAATCCTCGTCCTGTCAGATTTGGGATTCGCGCCTGTAATGGTAGATGCAGTACATATTGAGCGCATTGCCAGCTTCTACCTTCTCATGTAAATATAGATATATCCTTTCCGGATTCTCCGGCATTGCGGACAGCTTGCAGCCATGGCCCGACCTCGGCGGAAATCTAGTACTTTAGGAGATCCTCGGGGGGATACCAGTGCCCCAGCTTTGACAACATCCGCACGCGCGTTAAGTCCACCGGTAGGTGAACTTTATATTATCATATTCATAAGACACAGAAGGCTAATTGCTCCTTCTCAGACCTCTGAAAGATCGCTGAAACCTCATTCGAAAAGACGAAAGGCCCGCTCTCTCCTTCGGCGATGGAGACAAATCTCCTTCAGACATACATGGCTCAACCCGCTTATCCTTGTTCTCGCAATTCTCGGAGCATATGCTTTTAATCCCAAACCCTCGAATCCTTTACATTCCGCGATCTTCCTGTCGTACCCGCTGCCTCCGAAAGAAGATGGTGGCCCTACGATGTACGGCAAAGGCAAAAAAGACCTCAGCTTTGTTGCTTTCTACACAATTGTTCTTTCCTTCACCCGTGAGTTTCTCATGCAGAGACTCATCCGGCCTATGGCAATCAAAGCGGGTCTAAGATCACGA
The DNA here is from genome assembly GCA_021030905.1 of Pyrenula massariospora. Classification (NCBI taxonomy): domain Eukaryota; kingdom Fungi; phylum Ascomycota; class Eurotiomycetes; order Pyrenulales; family Pyrenulaceae; genus Pyrenula; species Pyrenula massariospora. The sequence goes on from JAGFMI010000003.1 coordinate 57,194, forward strand.
CCAAGGGTCTATCGATTTATGGAGCAAGTCTACACCGCCATGTACTTTGCAATATTTGGTCCGTTTGGGCTATACGTTATGTCACAAAGCCCGTTGTGGTACTTCGAGACTCGGCCAATGTTCGAAGGTTTTCCGCATCGTGAACATCCAGGCTTGTTCAAGTTGTATTACCTTCTTCAAGCGAGTTATTGGAACCAGCAAGCGATTGTTCTGCTCCTCGGACTTGAAAAGCCCAGGAAAGACTACAAGGAGCTGGTTGTCCATCATCTGATCACTTTAGCATTGATTGGACTAAGCTACAGGTTTCACTTTGCACACATGGGCCTAGCGGTCTACGTCACTCACGACATTAGTGATTTTTTCCTCGCGGTACGTCTGCTGTTTTTAGAACTCTGTTGTTGGACTAAGATTTTTCGATCAGACCTCCAAAACATTAAACTACATTGATTCCCCCATAGTTACCCCTTACTTTGTACTGTTCGTCGGCATGTGGACGTATCTTCGACATTATCTCAACCTCCGAATCTTATGGTCTACCCTGACCGAGTTCCGGACCGTCGGTCCGTTTGAGCTGAATTGGGAGACCCAACAATACAAGTGCTGGATCAGTCAATATATCACGTTCGGGCTCCTGGCGAGTCTGCAGGCAGTCAACTTATTCTGGTTGTTCCTCATTATGCGCATCTTGAAAAACTACCTCTTTAAGGATGTGATGGCTGACGAGCGGAGTGATGACGAAGGGGATGATGACCTGATTGAGGAAGCAAGCCCAGAAATTTCCAAGAAGACGGAGACAGAGGCCCCGGCTGTTTCGGTCAACGGTCATGTAATTAGTCACTCAGGGATGAATGGTACCGATGGAGCCAAGAAGCGCCTTTAAAAAGCAGAGTGGACCTACGTTGAAAGCCCGGTGATGTTTTGAACAGGCCCGCGATACTATTTTTCTGGTACGACTCTTGAGAGATTGTGTATTCGATTGGACAATAGGGCTGCACTACAGGTTTTAATCTTGGACCGTCACAGGACGAGAGATACTTTATATATAACGGATAATTGTCATGCATCAGCAAAATTTCCCTCGCAAGCTGCTATATTCTGTCGCACAACATCAGACGGAGCCAGCGGGATTGCAACGTAGCTCGGCTCCAGACCCGATGGGACACAAAGCTCGGAGACTAGGATTACATGGCTCAATATAGTCTGTCTCGACTTCTCGTAGAAGAACGCCATCTTTTCCCCCTCCTTCGTTTGTATTTGATCGTGACCAGGCTTCGTATACGCACATGCTGCGAAACGCTGACCTGCAGGTCAAGCAACCATTCAGAGAACGCAAACTTTTGGGCCGTGCGAGTCCTGTCTTTGACACGAATGCTCTGCCGGAGAGTCTGTTTGGACCTTCTGTAGACAATTCAAGCTACAGAGAACAATCATGAGTACTGAAGTTCCAACAGCTCCCAGGTCGCGCCGAGTTTGATCTTATCGATCGCAGCCTTGCGATCTGAAAGGCTTAACTAGCACCGGCGATCCTTCTGCAAGGATAGACTCGGTCCCCACCTCCGTCATGTTTCTCCGACCCCAAGGAGCATCAAGGTTCTTTTGGACCTCAGCCTCCCAACTAGCATTCATGGCGATGCGGGAAGATCGATCTAGCTTGCTGCTGCCGTCCAAGACAAGCAATCCGACCACATGCTCGTGTCAGGGCCAGAGAGATGAACTGTCCTGAAACGCTGGGTCCAACGCCAGTTCACATGGCGAGAGAGTTCTTCTTTCTGCGCTATGGGTCAATACTCGGCTATGACGTTTAGCCCGACCGGGGTGACGAGAAACCTTCATTGGGCGTGGGAAAGACGACGGGGATGCAACGTTGAGAAAGGAGGCGACGCGAATGAGAGATCAGATGGCGGGGGGTTGAGGTAATTTATCTCTATCCATTACTGGGTTAGGATTCCTGTTATGCATAATATATGCCTTGCTCAAAGGTTGCATTCCAGCGTCGGCCTCTGAGTGGACCATGCTACCACCAAGCGACCACAAGCGCAACTCGCCACATCGCGGCTCCCGTGGACGAGGTCTTTGAACCGTAACTGGCCATCGCCGGTTTGAACCTTCCCTCGCTGCTCTTCCTCAGTGCTGGCCCTTTCCTGCTGTGGTCGTTGACCTGCAAACGTGGCAGGACCCCGGCTTTTCCTTATGGAAATCAAACCGTATGGGATCCACCTTCCTCCCAATTAACAGTGTCAACATAAAGCCTTCCTTCAAGCTCACCTTCACCTTTACCTTCTTCATTCAACACCCTTCACCACCTTCTCACCATCCTCGCATTCAGACTTCGAAATCACACAAAGTTATTCATTCCCCTATACATCCCTCGGGATTTTCACTGCTATAACCCCCTTGTTCTGTTCCTTCATCCCCCAACTTCACGTTACCCTCTTCGGTCACCCGTACGGCTGAGACTGATCGCCTAACCTAAAGCCGTTCGAATTCCTCGCCATCCCAAGCTGCATTCACCTTTTCTCTGCTGCAACTTCTGCCTCTACTTTGCATCACCAACGAGCTGCACGAGTAGCTAGCATCCAAAATGCCGCAAATCGGTAACATTTACTTCATTGCAGCCATCGCCGTCGTCGGCGGTGGTCTGTTTGGTTTTGATATTGCCTCCATGTCTGCCATCATTGCCACCCAGCAGTACCTTTGCTACTTCAATCAAGGCAAAGGACCACCAGAGTGCAGCGGCCCACGCTCAGATGTTCAAGGTGGCATCACGGCTGCCATGCCTGGTGGTTCCTTCCTGGGTGCCCTGATCTCGGGCTATCTTTCTGACTGGCTCGGACGCAAGCGTTCAATCCAGGTTGGTTCGGTCATCTGGTAAGCAAGTTCAGTTACGGTAAAGAAAATCCATATACTGATGTGAAATCTAGGTGGATTGGCAGTGCCGTCATCTGTGCTGCTCAGAATATTCCCATGCTCATCGTCGGCCGGCTCATCAACGGTTTCGCTGTCGGTATTTGCTCTGCCCAAGTACCTGTCTACATCTCAGAGCTTGCCCCTCCTTCCAAGCGTGGTCGTTTCGTTGGAGCTCAGCAATGGGCCATCACCTGGGGTATCATGATTCTGGTAAGCCGAAGTCGTCGAGTTTACTATTAAAATTTCTCTGCTCACTGGTGCAGTTTTACGTCAGCTATGGTACTTCACACATCAAAGGCACAGCTTCCTTCCGGATTCCATGGGGTGTTCAGATGGTTCCTGGTATCTTCCTCTTCTTCGGCCTTCTCTTCCTTCCCGAATCCCCACGATGGTTGGCGCGAAACGATCGCTGGGAGGAATGTCATGCAGTTCTTACTCTTGTCCACGGACAAGGCGACCCGAACTCTCCCTTTGTGTCCAAGGAATATTCCGAAATCAAGGACATGTGCGAATTTGAACGCCGCAATGCCGACGTGACCTACCTTGAGTTGCTGAAGCCCAACATGATCAACCGTACTCACATTGGTGTTTTCACCCAGATCTGGTCCCAGTTAACTGGAATGAACGTCATGATGTACTATATCACATATGTGTTCACAATGGCTGGCTTAGAGGGGAACGCCTTGTTGGTCTCGTCCTCCATCCAGTATGTCATCAATGTCGGGATGACAGTCCCTGCATTGCTTTACATTGACCGCTGGGGCCGTCGACCTACCCTTCTGATTGGTGCTGCGTGCATGGCTATTTTCCTTTACATCAATGGTGCCGTTCTCGGTGGTAAGGGAGTCTACCAGCCTAACGGCATCGACAACATCAAAGCCGCCTCCACAAAGGTCACCGGTTCAGCTTCTAAAGCTGTCATTGCCTCCTCGTATTTGTTTGTAGCCTCATACGCGATATCTTGGGGCCCGGCCAGCTGGATTTACCCACCGGAGCTTTATCCACTCAGAGTTCGTGGAAAGGCAGTAGCCTTAGCTACGGCTGCAAACTGGTAAGTCTCCTATTAATCATAAAGCTTAACGCGTACGTCAAGAATTCCACTAAGCATGTCTTCAGGGCTTTTAACTTTGCGCTGGGCTACTTTACACCTCCAGCCTTTGTCAACATCCAGTGGAGAACATACATCGTATTTGCCGTGTTCTGCACTGCCATGCTCGTACATACTTTCTTCATGTTCCCAGAGACGGCTGGCAAGACTTTGGAAGAGGTCGAGGACATGTTCACTGATCCGCACGGACCTCCACACATTGGCACACTAGCCTGGAAGACGCACAACACTCGCAAGCATATTCTTGATGTTGAGAGGCAGGGCAACTTGGCCAGCGAAGGCAAAGTGAATGACTACGATGTTGCTGAGAAGCAGGTTGAGCGCACCTCGAGCGGCGAGAATTAGGAGCACTTTGAGATCGGAAGTCATGGACGAAGTCTATAATCGGCATCAGGTGATGCTACGGTGTTCGTTGCCGGGACATGGCTTAGACCATTGAGTTGTTACCCTTCTGTCTCATTTTTCATGTCGACAACTTTTCCATGGGCAAAGACCTTAGGTAGAAACCCACCACCACCATTAATGAATTTCCTTCCTTCTATTTAGCAGACCAACAGGGAGTCTGAGTGAAACTGAACAAGTAAACAAGTGATCCAGGGTCGGCAAGGGCGAAAAGGGAGGTTCCGTCTGGAGTGGGCCTGGGCCAAACGTTCGGGTTGACGTGCGTAAGAGCAGAACCGTGCATTTCCCTCGACTGAGACAGCGGGGAAGCATGAATAACTCGAGATTACAATGAGTCAATCCAAAAAAGTCCCAGGTCCATGGTAAAATGCTCTTTCCCGCTGCTCAGATTCCCAAATACGCGACCATGCGTGGCAGAAATTGTGAAAGCATTCTCCAACGCGTCGGATGCACAAGTGTTCGACGCGCTTAATTTCTCCACAGACGTGCATCTTGAACGTGTACCATCCCACCCTGGCCCGTCGACCCAGCTGAGGCCCATCTTTAGACGCTCCCCTGACCATCAGTCAAGGTAAATCCGTCTGTATCTACTTTGAGGACTTGATTGATATCATTTTGGTCATCCTCGGGTTGCGGCAGAGCAGCCGTGTCATCCCTCCACCGCTCTGCAACTGTAGGCAAGCCGCCTTTCTCTCAGCACCAACGACCTCGTCCTCACCTCCGATCTTTGTCACCTTTACAGCTTCTCCGAAGCTATGGACTCCCAAACCCCTCCACCAGACCCAATCATCATCGATCAATCTGAGATTTCCGGTCTCGGCCCCTCGGTACCGGCAGACCATGACATGGGCGGCACCACAGACGAGCCTGCTAACGGCGCAAACAATGCCTACACAAATGGACAAAATCGCCAGCATTACATTTCACAGTCCACAGAGTATCCACAACAGCAGAATCAACCTTTCTCGCCCTCAGAGAGTGATCCGGGCTCGAGATACAACTCGCCGAGCATGGCGTTTGTACAACAGCAAGGGGGATCAAGACCAGGCTCCGGATTAAGTGGGCAGCAGGGGTACGATAGGCAGTACCAGCAGGAGACCAGACAAGCGCAGCAACAGCCACAGAACAAGAATAGTGTAGTGATCAAGGTGGGGATGGTTGGAGATGCACAGATTGGAAAGACGAGTTTGATGGTAAAATATGTGGAGGGAAGTTGGGACGAGGATTATATCCAGACCCTTGGTACAAATTCCTTGAGATCGATAACTGAAGAGCGAAGTGCTAATCTTGTTCTGCACAGGAGTGAACTTCATGGAAAAAACCATCTCGATCCGGAATACCGAAATCACATTTTCCATCTGGGATCTAGGGGGCCAGCGGGAATTTGTCAACATGCTGCCGTTGGTCTGCAATGATGCGGTGGCGATCTTATTCATGTTCGACCTCACCAGAAAGAGCACGCTTAACAGCATCAAGGAGTGGTATCGGCAGGGGAGAGGCTTCAACAAGACGGCCATCCCGTTCCTGGTTGGCACCAAATACGATCACTTTATCAACTTCCCGCGAGAGGACCAAGAAGAGATCAGCACACAGGTATTCTCATGTTCTCTTGAGGTGAGGTAGCATCCCTAACTTTTACATAGGCAAAGCGTTTTGCGAAGGCTATGCGCGCAAGCCTCATCTTCAGCAGTACTAGTCACAGCATCAATGTGCAAAAGGTACAATCTTTCGCCGTTCTACTCTCCTTACTCCCTACTTATGCATTTCTAGATTTTTAAAATTGTCCTCTCGAAAGCCTTTGACCTGAAATGCACTATTCCCGAGATCGAAACAACGGGTGAACCGCTTCTCATCTACCAACAAGTCGTATGACCAATATCTACCATCAAGCGTGAATTTCCCAGTCCAGGAATGCCAGCAGATACAGAGCGAATGAATTAATGGAGTCTACGCAATGAAAGGAATGTCTAGCCAAGACGAAATCAAGAGAAGGTGGAACGAAGTGATAGCCAAAGAACCCTTTCTTTCCTATTTTGGGAGTTCAGAAGGACAGGTGGATGGATGAATCGGTGTTCAATTAGCAAGGAGCTCATCTGTGTGTTTTTCCCTTTTTTCGGTCAAGCATTGAAAGCGTGGTTTTCTTGTGTCTATTTTAGGTTGAGTGGAGTGGAACATAGTGGGCAAGATGACAGGTAAACCTTGATGTAGTGGAGTTGCTCCAAAGGGGGGCGCTGGCTGGAAGCGAGGTCACTGACTGTGAGACCGGCCAGATAGGGCAAAGGAATGTATTTACCGATGCTGCAAAGCAGAGACGTGAGCAATGTCTGAAGCTTACAACTGATATCCCAGGCGTCTAAGCGTACAGGGATGTATATTTTATTATGAAAGACCTTGCTTACATACTCCCGACGCAGCTTTTCTTTGCACTTCACCGTTTGATGCAAGATTGTCTTGAATGCGGTCGCCGTTAGACTGTCACTCTACCATCCTGCCCCCGAAAGTGAAGTCTAACGGTCCCGAGAGGCAGTAAATTTCAAAGGCCTTCAAAAACATATTTCAGATCAATTAAAGCACAAGCAGTCGACTCCCGTGTGTTTCTTGGTAACGATCACACTGCATCCAGTTGTGCTTTCTCAGGGGAGAGCGCAGCGCGAGCCTGTCCTACGTACCTACTGCTAGGTACCTCATATATCAGATAGCCTTCCGAACGGAATCGCGGGGCGGAGTCCGCTCAGCCTTGTGAAGCCCGCGCTTGACCACTGATTTCCATTGCAACGCCGGCCCCCATGTGCCGAAGCACCTCATAAAAGCTGGCTTTCTCCTGTTTGCTTTCTTCGTTTTTGATAATATGACATGGTAGCTGGCGTCAAGTGCCATGGCTGAAGATCCGCAGCCTCAGAGCATTGCTCAACGAATAGCGGCGCTGAACTCGTCTCATATCGGCCGTATTCCTGGTGACCCACCTTTACCTCGGCCAAAGCCAGCACTACCTGTCAGTCGGCCGGCCATAACTCAGAGACAGAAGACCGTCAATAACCCTCCAGCTCGGGTCAATGGCTCCGTGACCATTGCAAGCATTGGCAATCAGCCAAATACGGCCCCAGAGAAAGAGCTTCTTCCCCCGCCTCTAGTAACACGAACCGCTTCCAATACCACCAGCAGACCAAAAGGAGTGCCTCCACCATTACCAACCAGAAGACCTTCCACGCAGCCATCGCCTGCCCTCCCTCCACGACGGCCCTCCGAGCAGACCGAGAGGCGAGACTCCAGTGAATCCACCCTGTCTACAATATCTACGATATCGGGAGTATCAAACGGTACAGCCGTTACAAATGGCTCCAGGAGGAAATCTACAGACGCGGGAAAGGCTGTCAAAGCTCCAGCATGGGGCGACACGGAGCTTCCACCCCTCCCAACGAGGAATTCTGAGGTAAATGGCACACAAAAGTCACAGGAACGGCCGAAACATGCTGTACGAGCACCATCGAGTACACAGAAGGTTATCCCTACTGTTTCCTCGGAGAATCTGAGACCTGTACAGTCTTCGAAACCGTCGCTGCCTCCGCGGTTGCCACCGCGAACAATTTCGTCGCCAGATGCGACGTCTACGACTTCGGAAGATGTCGAGCCTGCACGCAAACTCCCGCCACCAGTGCCATCCGTCGCAGAGCTGGAGAAGGTGAAGAGGTCTGCTCTTTCATTTGGTCTGAACAAGCCAAAAGAGGGGCCTTCTACCGGGTCCGCAACACAGTCACTTGTGAATGGCGTGTCGTCCCTTGCAAAGGACACCCCAAACGGCTCTGAACCTCCACCAGTCCCCCTCGCATCACGCCCTGACATGTCCAAAATTCAAGCCACCAAACCCACCGCAACCTCATTTCCCACTGTCTGTTATACATGCCGCGATTTTTCCGCGCCCGACCACCATGCCACCCTCTTCCCTCGACAAAGTGTACGCTCTCTGCCTGAACTTGCTATCTCTCTTACTTCTCCATTTCCTTCAGACACGGACAAAGCTCGGGCAATATTTGTCTGGCTTCATTACAATATCCTCTACGATGTTGACGCCTTCTTCAATAACGCTGTCAAGCCTTCTACGCCACAGTCTACTCTGACCACCGGTTATGCTGTCTGCGAAGGTTACGCAGCTCTCTTTCATAATATTGCTACACATGCTGGCATGGAGTCCGTCTCCATCACTGGTCACGGCAAAGGCTTCGGCTATGCTCCCTTCACAACCCCGCCACCTTATGATGGGAACCATGCCTGGAACGCTGTCAAGATCGACAACGGTGAATGGAAGCTCATCGACTGCTGCTGGGGTGCTGGTCATGTGGAAGGTAAAGGAAAGCCGTACCAGCAGATGTTTCATCCTGAATGTTTTACTATGAGCAACGATGAGTTCTCTCTAAAGCACTTCCCCCAGAACAAAGATCAATTCTTTGGTGCGAAAAGGCGAACGTGGGAGGAGTATATTATGATCAATCCAGAAACATATCTTACGGGTGGGATTGAGCCACCGACACTGTTCAGCAATGCAAAAGATGATTACGGGATCGGGAAAAATACGCTGCAGCCGGCAAGCAAGAAGATCAGTATTCGGGAGAATGGGGGAAGAGGGCCGGTGAGGTTTGAGTTTGCGCTCCTCTGTCCACACTGGACTCTACAGACGCATGTCAAGAAGGGACCGCCACCGCTCTTCATTCTCGCAATTCACGGCGTTGACGGAAGGAAAGATGATTACGTCACCTTTGAATATATTCCTGGGCCACAGGGAGCGACAGGGGGAGGGGAGCGATGGGTCGCGGACATTTCAGATAGAAGGGAGTTGGGTGCACCAGGACAAGGGTTGACAGTGTTCGCCGTCACGAGCTTTAATGAGAGAAAGACAGAGCAGCAGGCGAGAGGATTGAGGGCAAGGGAGTTTAATGAGGGAAGGTCAAGGAGGGGGGGCTTTTCAATGGGTTTTGCCGGGGTTGCGGCCTGGGAGATCGTCTGATGAGATGGTCTGGAAGGTACGTTTGGGAGAAGTTTGATCAAGGTAGGCAAAAATGTGTCTGTAATGAGTGGACCTGGTGTATAACACCTCACAAATCAAGCGCGGAAAAAAGCATACTTCACATTTTCAAACGGAGCGAGAGCTAGCAAGCAGTAATATACAGAATTAGATACCCAATGACAGCCGGCGGATCGACCTTCCAGACGCCTAAGTGATTTGTTCCTTAGGTTCGTCTTGTCAATGGCTCTATATACGGGCTGCGACTACTGTCCAAATTCCATGCGAAATCAAGAGCATCATTTGCTGACTATGTTGGCCATTGTCGTTGTTCAGTCGCGACGGGTGCTCGGTGCTGTTCACTTCGCATAATCTCCACTCTCCAAGGAGTGATTGACCGTTCGTGAGGCTAGGCTTATTGTGTGTTGTGGATGAGACTCCCGCATCGTACGATAGGTCTTTGTTCCACATGCCTTTTCTGTTTACGCACTACACATCATCATTTGTCTTATTATGGTCAAATTTCACGGAAAATGGTTTGGGTGGATGTGTTCAACGACTGTGCTCAGAAGTTCATGAAGCCTGAGCTCTCGGAAGCGGTACCATCGACCGAACTGTCTCACGTATTATCTAGAAGAATGCTCTGAAGACTTTCGGATGGAGCATTCCGAGCTACCCGGAAAGCTGACGTGACCATTAAAGATTGACATCTGCAAATCGCACGTTTCTAGTTCGAGAGCATGTCCCTGCTATGAACCCCTATCTTCTGGCTATGAAGACCAGCCCACTCACCGTAGAGTCATATTGATGATTAGAAGGGATGTCGACTGGTGCTTGGAGCGAACATGTAGTAGTCAACACTAAACGTTGGTACGGTCTGATGTTTGATGACCTTCCCTTTGTTGAACGATTTTGTTACCCTTCATCACCTCTTCTGTGACATGTTTCACATACGAACCTGTCGAACAGAGGTGGTAAACGCGAGGGGTTGTATATTATTTTTAATTTTTCTATCTATTTTGGTGAGCAGACGAATTTTGCTCGCGAGCTCGAAAATAATGCTCGTTTAGGTTTAGCGCGCTTTTATCCTATTGTATAGACGACAATGAGCATATCGCTTGACAGAATCCTTACGCTGTTTATCGCTCTCATCGTTTCGAAACGATACATATATATGACTGAAGCCTGCCTCCTGAGGCCCCAAGACGAGTTGAGCAACTTTTGTCGTAAGGTGGGAGATTATGCAGGACAGAACTGAGACTTTGCCCACACCACCTAGCTCGTAAAGATACTGTAGTCAGAATTCGGATAGAAATTTACTCGGGATCACTGTTCACAATATTGACCGCGTAATTGGAATTCCGAGACGTCATGACTGATCCTCTGTTGAAACTTTTCTATAGCTTGTATAGAATAAGTCCGTTCTTCGTCCTAGGTGAGTGGTCATGCATCACACGTTTCTCCGGCGTGCTTCACCGAGTCTACCAAAAAAAACTTCTCACAATGTGACTCATCCTCTAGGCTGCTAAGCTGTTTAGGCCTCTGTCCGCTTGTGGCCGAATCAGTCCGCGGAGGAGGATATTCACTTCGGCTTCAGTGATGCCTTGACCAACTGGTCCAAGCATATACGTAGCTTCTTTGCACGGTTGGATTTCTAAATTCCCACATCACTCTCCTCTTTTCGGCATCTGAGGCATCTTTTCGATTCACCATCCGTACTCCACGTTTTTGATTCTTGACCTGGCGACATGGCTGAAAATCGCTTTCGCCTCCATGCGGTGAGGACCCCAACATACAGCATTGAAGAAGATCATGTAGACTCCTCTAGTATGCATCTTGCTTTGACAGTGCTAGTTCTAGGCAACTGACTATGTCTCTAGTCTACGCTGAACCGTCCCTTGCCGCCGAACCCGTTGACAGCGACGGTTATGACCGTAAGTGACCATGATGTGTATTTTGTCTAACCTAACCTGTAGCGCAGGTGATTTTCTACTCTCACCAAACACCGGCTTCACCAATGTCTTCCAAGATCGTGCCATCATCCTAGAAGCCATCGAAAACCTCAGAACGGAACAGCGTCAGCTCAAGGAGTCGCAAGCACAGGTGAATGAAAATATCCAACGGCTCATACAGAATAGCGAAGATATGAGCAAAGCGCTGAACGACAGTCTTATTACCATCAAAGAATTGAGCGAAGCGAACACTAAGAGCCTGGAGGACAAAATCAGTGAGAAACTTAAAGCCAATAGCGACAAGCTTACGACTTATTGCACCCACACCAAATGCGACATCAGCGATCTCCAAGGAACTGTCTCTGGCGAGGCTAAAAATCTTGCTCAGAAGCTAAATGAAGTTAAGCTCATGCATGGTAATGTGAGCATCGATAACGTCGAGAGTGCGTTTGATCATGTCGGCAAAGTTGATCATGTTGGCAGAATTGATCATGTTGGCAGGATTGACCATGTTGGTAGAGTTGACCATATTGGTAGAGTTGACCATGTTGGCAGAGTTGACCATGCTGGCAGAGTTGACCATGCTGGCAGGATTGATCATGTTGGCACAGAAGCTAAAAGCTACATTGGATATCTTGATGGGCAAGTTGAGACTATGCTGAAGAAGCAGGCGGACAAATTCTGCGAACAGTTACGTGATGGGCTTGAGAAAACCCTCGAGCACGCTATTGTTCAGCTGAATAATAAGAAGATATCAAACTCCGAAGATGATGTCAAGAATTCAGGGGTGCAGACTGATACTCCTGGGCCGGAACCCCCAACTCAACTTTTGAGCCCCCGACAGAGAGTAGCGTCATCGAAAGCATCAAGAGAAACAAGTGAGGCGAACGCTATATCGGCAACATCTGTCACGTCCACCTCAAGTTCTAAGAAGATCGGACGGCTTCCCGTTGCTCTAGATTTTCCTGCTGGCTACTTATACCATTACAGCAACTACTGTCAAGAGCCTGGTCAAATCTACATCGCTTTTCCGCGTTATTTTATGGACAACAAGGGGCATCTGCTATCCTCGCAAGCCCAGTCAGACCTACAATCAGGAGCCAATACATTCCTCGAGGATCATCTTATGCAGAAGGTCAAATCATTGTCAATCGACTGGGACTTCGAATTTCCTGATCTTGAGGCCCCAAATTGCCAACTCAGGTTAAGTGAGCTGAACTCAAAGGATTTCTTCGCGCCATCCACTGCAGTCTTGCTGGCTCAGGAGAGCGATTTGAAGGAAGAAATGAAATTGAACGAGCTCATTTTTGTATTCGATGAGGTGGCTGCTTTTCTGAACATACACCACGGCTTGCGGCTGGGATTTGTAATGATACCATGCAAAGTTGGCCCTTCTGACATGGAAAAGGCGCCCCTTTAGCAAAGGTTCACCGAAACACTGACGTTGTTGGCTCGCGGCAATGACACTTAGACAGCAAATTGGCGGGCTGGGGGCAAGATATTTGGACGTCAACACATAATTCTGTCTAAATCGCAGGCTTCGTCGGTCAGCGCTTGGGTCTTGAAACTCGCTCGATGGAGCCAGATGATGCCCTCAATCACAACAATTAGTTCGTAGCCAGTTATTCGTCTTAGCATAGAATATTCATTTCATTGAATGGTGAAAACTAGATGTCTCTCAGCGAGCCCATCATTACTCAACCATTGATCCCGTGTTACACGGATTGTTCTACCCCTATTTTCTTCACAAACATGGTTAGAGCGCCAAGACTGGGAATCGCTGCGATCCCTGGAGCTCGGAGGTTGCATCATCCATCTTCTACCTCTAAACAATTTTTTATCATGATGACACGGCATGGCTTCACTTAAAGCTAGAATGCGTCGAACTTGGGTCTAGAACCGGCGATGTCTGGAGACAACGAGCATCGATCTGCAGACACTAAATTAGCCTCAAAATCATGCCATCAAAATAGCTGCGACTACTATCTTCAAGGCGTTCTCATCTCTCGTTTTCAGCTCTGAAGGTGCAGCTCGGCTGCCCCACCGATTGTGCTCCCCGTCAACTGGGCCAAGCATTACCTGGACAACTTTATTACGGAAGGCTACCCTCCTTGCATTGTCTATGTCTCTTTTCCAGACAATAACCCCAATGCCTTCGAGGGCAAGCTTAGCCATTTTGTCCGCCATGAGGTCAACACAAAGTTAAGAATATTCTGCGTTCGAACTAGATGGTCCGTAAAGAACAAGTGGGAAAGAGTTATCTTTCCTCCTCGCCCCGAGAGTCTGACCTTGGATCGCACAGGGTATACCTTGCATGAAGTGCAACGCTATCCCTTCGTTAATTCGCCTTCAATACTATTGATCAAACGTCCAGATGCCTCGAATAAACGAGCTACTGATGAAATGAGATTACTTTGAGTAAAGATAGCCGACTTTGCCGGTAAGCATGGTTGTCGCTTGGGATGGACCAAGCTGTACTGTGGGATACGACGGCTTGAAAGATGGCAAGCTCTTCATGGTCGGTTTCTCGGCGCTGCGCATGATAGGACCGAATGGACTAATTATTAACTTGACGCAATCCGATCCGGCAGCTAGCATGATTTTTGAGCCCTCTTTGCAGCGTTCTAAAGCCTACAGATAGAAAGGAGATGTGAGCAAAGTGAGGTACCAGAGGTGTCGCGTCGCACATCTTCTTATTCCGCAGAAAGAATACGGGTCATGAGGAGCCGATTTTCTACTATCCCGACACATTCCACAGTCATCTCGCGCAAAAGACACGTGACGCTGGTGTGTTACTGACTTTCCGCAGTTATAGTACCAAAGTCTACCAGCCCGTCCGTCTCTCTTGACCAGAAGCATTCCTTTGTGTTCCATAATCATTGTGTTAAGGCAGCACAGCTTTCAATCTTCAGCTCTGCAGTCTTGAAACAAAGCTTGAAGTAAAAGACCCTTACTTCTGCTGTAAAATGCCTTTGTGTCGGCATAAACGTTCCTTTGTTTTACAATTTCCTGTCCTCAACTACTTTGTATGTCCGGCGGCAGGCTTACTGATCCACTCTCGCAGTCCATTTAAAATTCACCATTGACTCAGCAATGTTCAACTTAGTCGTGTATCCGTTCTTTTAACAACCAGTGACTATTTGAAACCGAGAGATTGTCATGTTCTAAAACTTGTACTTTTCAGCAAAACACCATCTTAAGTATCTACATCTTTCAACGATGTTACGCTTCAACCCTCTTTCGCTCTTTCTAATGATAGCAGTGACACTGTTGAGCCTGACCTCTCTAGTCACATCAGCAGCCGTCTTCAAGCATGCGTCAAACGACCTTGTTCAAGGTCACTCAAAACGCGCAAATCATACAAAAGGGGGAATCATCCATGTTCCCATCGAATATCGAAATCAACTTTTCCGCTTGAGAATGCTTCTAGGCTCCAGTTCAGCCGAATATGAGCCAGGCTTGGACCTTGCGAGTAGCCCTACCTGGGTAGCGACCTATCCTGGAGGTTATGATATGAAAGGACACAATTTGCACGGCATTGTTCCGGATCTGCATTTCGGATACGCCTCTGGCGGTGCTCTTGTCAACGGACCAGTGTGGCAGGACCAAGTTCAAATTATAGGGCGTGGCCTCGACGGGAAGGCGATCGAAATAGACCATCCGATTCAGTTCGGTATTAACAACTCAAGTTCCAGCGGCGTGAAATCGAATGACGGTCTTGCTTCCGTAATGGGACTCGCTTATGAGCCTCAATCAGGCCACCCAAAGTCTCCGATCTCCCTCTTTGAGAGCCTCGTCAGAGCTGGACATCTCGAATCAAGCGAATTCGCGTTTTACTGCCCACCACATTTAAGTGGTGATACCGCAATTGGACAACTCACCCTCGGAGGCCGTGACGCCGACAAGTATGTCGGCGATGTCGCTACAACACGTGTTACCAAGCAACAAGCTTGGAGCCACATGATCGACGACATTGCCAGTCCACGTGGACAACGTCTTCGCCTGGACAAAAGTTTCCGCGACGCTGATGTCGACAGCGGGCAGAATGGCTTCAGCTCGCCAATCACGGCCGCTATGTACTGGCATCAGATGATCCCCGGGGCAGTTCTGGCCCAGGTCAACGGCTCGTACGTCCACGGCGACGCAGCTACTTCCGGTCTGAAAAATTACCGCAATGGGTCAGATTTTGGTGGTCTACGGTACGCCCAGATTCAAAAGGTTATCTTTGCCGTGCCGTGCAATCTCAGTCAGGCAGATGTCCCGAAAGTCATCCTCGGCGACCAAGAGCTGCAGATGCGGGTGGATGAGCTAGTGGTGCGGAATCGGGATAGGCAACATCTAGCCCCGGAAATGTGTAGATCGTCTCTGGAAGGTTTCAAAGGCAACGCGTGGGGTTTCGGCCAGCCATGGATGAGGAGCTTCTATACCATTCTGGATTGGGGGATGGATACCACTAAGACCGAGGTTGGAAAAGGTGCGACGGTGAGTTACGCCCATGCTGCGCCCTATAAACCTTTTGTCTTTCCGACTAAATAGATTCGATGGTAAATTTTTTTTGGCATATCAATCTTTAATCCGGGATTTTTCTGTGATGTTGATAGGATGAAGGATTCGTACGCGTAGTTTTTGGATGACAGAACGATGCTCGCAATTGACATTAGTCGAATTCCTGACGTCCTTCTTCATTTAACGTACGATTGATTTACATTATATGTAGACCCAGAAAGTAGAGCATTCTCAAATCGAACGTTTAAGCCACGACTAAAAAAGTTATTCCAATGTGCCAAGGCCGAACACCCCTGTTTTCTTCGCTCCTTCTTTACTTCCAGATTCATAGTGAGCCAATAATGTCCTATTGATGCTGGATAGTCTAGCAATCAAGTTCAAACCGTGGCTCTTGACGGGAATGAGCTGCGAAAATAAGTTACATGTGCTTGACGGTCATGAACTAAGCCTCAAGCCTCTCTAGAAGATTTATGCCGCAGCCACTGCGTACCAACCCATCGCCATCACTCAGCTTCTTCAACCATGCCTGTCTAGATCCACAGCAAACGTTACCAGGCCCCCAAGGAGTCAATCACTGATCGGTGATGGCGAGGGTTTGTGTGATGATGCGGCCGGCCGGTCATGGAACTGTAATTGACATTTAACATGTCTAAGGAAACATTCATTCCCATACTGACACGTTCAATTCACAGCTTTCTATTGCAGTGATACGCCCATCGCGTTCAAAGTGGAAGAAAAAGGCATCTGGGCTGAATGCAAAACTGTTAACCATGTCGGAAGCAACGTCCGCTTCTAGCCGGAACAATCCACAGAAAGAGGCATTTACTCGTTGACGCATTCACTCCACGGTACTTGGCTTACTATATCCTACATCACAATCACTTTTCACTTTACCTGAATATACTGAAAATCCATCCTACACCACAGTTTCTGCCGTCTTCCATAATTCTGAACTCCTCCCCCATCATATGATTCACTGGATTCCCAATGTCTGGAGAACGGGGTAAATTTCCTCCTCATGATAGAGATTCCATTCTTGCTACTCTGCAGCCCGTCAATCAAGCGCAACGAATGCCTGGGCCATACCTACGCGGCAAGCCCATCTAGAAAGTACAAACGATTCTTCACTAACATTGATTGAAGATTACTCTCCGCAATCTACCTCCAACGAGTCCACCACTAGCGAGTCTACAATGATGGGTAACACCGAGCGTAAGAGACTGTCCAGCGTATTGTTAATAGATACTGATTTTCTCTAGCACCCTGGACCCCAACCTCATCCGTGGCACCTGCTTCACCATCCGAGAACGTAGTATTAACAGCGATCGAGAATCTTGGTTGCCAGCACACAGCTCAGATGGAAAAGCTCCATGCCCAACATCAGACAGCTATGCAAATGAATCTCCGCCTTCTGACACATGTACAAGACCTGAGAAACGACATGGCAAATGCTGTCAATCAACTAACTATCAGGCTCGATACTGTCCAGTCAGCAATGGAGAATCTTCATAGTCAAAGCCGTACGAATTACGAGAACCTTCTTCAAAAGATTCAGAACACCGACGCCGAAATAAAGAAGCTTCAGAAGCCGTCAATTACCATCTCATCTTTCCCTCAAGGCTCACCAGCACCTCGAAATCTGTCCACCAATTTCGGATCTCCAATCTCGTGGCTCGAATACTATGCAGATATGCGCCACGTAAACAATCTTGCAGCAACGGATATCCTCGTCACTCTTCCCCGACAAGCCACTCCACCTATCCTTAAATCCATTCAAGAATACACGGTCCAGGTTAATACGAAGCTACAAGCGATGTACAGCCAACCTCTCTTTGGTCCATATCCCAATCAACGCTTCAGCTTGTGTGTCTGCTGGGACTTGGTGAATGACGGTGGAATGGTCGTCTACCCACCACCGTCACGGCACAAGGGTCATGAAGTCAAAGAACTAGAGAATACAGACCCTTTCAGAAATCTGTCCAGTTCATCTGCCCCTACGGTGCTCCTGGTGCTAGGCTCGGATACAACTAGCCCAGCAAGATCTAGAGGGCTAAACGAGATTCTCTGGGAGATGGAGCGCTTTGTTCGCGGGAAGGCTTGCAACTTGAAAGTTGCCAAGAGTGGAAAATAATGACAACACCAGGCTCGCCTCACAGGCTATCTGATTGACAGGGTTAGGGACAGTGCTTCATACGGAGGTGCGGGATGGCAATTGGCCGTGATGAACGGCCCGTACAAAGGATCGGTAGCGAAGAGTCTCTAGGCATTCATAACCCCTAATTCATTCGGGAAAGTCTCGTCTTCCTCTGTTCTCCATACCACTATAGGCTACTCTCCTTGATCGCTCTACCTTTCTAAGTTTTGCTCTCGGCAACCTCCAGATCGACACATCCTTTTTCAGGTATAACAAATTCACCTACCCTTAACGCTCGCAGTTCCAAACATTTAGTGATCCTCAAGGCTGATCATGTATGTATTTCTGCTGTATCCCTGCACAATCACAGAGTGACCAGCCTTCATTCGCAACGCGTGTCTCCTCTCCCTGTCACCCCTCTTGCCCAAAAACGTAATCCGCTCAAGTTCCATCTTCCTCCACAAACCCACATCTCCATGCCCACCGCAACGCAAAACACCTCCAGCCCATCGCAAGCCCTATTACGATGTACCACCGCTCCAGGCCCTACCCCACGGTGACTTGCCAGTAGCTTCCACATCCCACTTCCAAAGCCGATCCCCATCCTCCCCTCCGCCTCCCTGTCTCAATCGCCATTGCCCATCCCACCCTGGCAGCCGCTGTGGGAAAGCAAGGCACTCTCTTCTCCCCACCAGCTCTGACATGATACGATAGAGTAGTAGTGATGACAGTTCTATATCACAGCATCAAACCCCTCCTGTGGAACGGTGATGGTTAAGAAATGTTCTGACGGACCCCAAGTAGGCATTGGACCTCAGTACATCGCTCTTACATGTTTGATATATGTTCAGCGCTAAGTCTACGAAACACGTCTCGAAATGTGTTATGACAATCTCATGAATTCTAGGCTGCGTAGCTATCCTGGTTGGACCCTGCGGTTTTAGATATTGTGTTGAG
The DNA here is from genome assembly GCA_021030905.1 of Pyrenula massariospora. NCBI lineage: Eukaryota > Fungi > Ascomycota > Eurotiomycetes > Pyrenulales > Pyrenulaceae > Pyrenula > Pyrenula massariospora. The sequence continues at coordinate 76,156 of JAGFMI010000003.1, forward strand.
ATACGTATGTATGTCTGTCTATACGTTTAAGTTCTCATGCTTAGGTGTGGACGACAAAGCTGAATTATCTGTAGGAAGTAGCTCTGTTCTTATTGCAAGGCTATCTAGGTAATTGGCGGTGTGCATGGGCATTGTACAGGCTATTCAGTAATCACGATCCAATACCCGGTCAATCTTGACCTCACAGCGCCACTGTATTGCTATCGACGGTTCATGATGCCGTTAGCCGCCGGTATGAGCCGTGACTAACTGCAATCTCGTGTCGGCCTCAAGCCGTAAAATCTCGAAGAATGCAGAAAAGAAAAAAAAACTCAGTTTCCACAATTTCTCCCCTTCCCATCCAATCCCTAATGATACAAAGCCTCCCCCCTACCTCGCGGCCTCAACGACCGGCCTTCCACCAGTGCTATAAGCAAACCGAACGCCACCCCGATGCAGAAAACCACGTCGACAAAGTCGATCTCAAAGCCGCCGCGGCGCAACACCATAGAGATATAATTCCCTGCCCCACTAAGGATTAAGAAATGAGAAACGGTCCCGACGACAAGCATAGCGGCTCCCACGGCGGCGGCGGCGACGAGCGCGGGGTAGACGGTGGGAACGAGGAAGGCGGGCGTGCTGGCGGTGTATCTCTCGCGGAGGCGTTGGAGGAGTGAGGGCGTGTTGGTAGGATGGCTCGGTGGCTCTTCGGGGAGTTTGCCGTGACGGATATAGTACTTCATGAGCTCGGTGTTCTTTGTTGGCGTTGTGGTCGTGGGGTTCGGCTCGGGACGTGTGTGGAGCCTCGAGAGCTCATCCATCTCCTTTCGTATCATGGCGAGCTTCGTGTTCAACATTGGCATTGTGGTCGAGTAAATTGGAGAGTCACGATAGGGCGAGGTTGGGTGCTCCAGTCGGCGTTCTAGACTGATGCAACGAGCCTCGAGAAATTTGATTTTGGCTTCTAGAGCTGCTTCCTTTGGGCTCGCTACAACGCCGATAGGGTCATCTAGCAGGCTTTGGGTTGGAACGTTGGGCTTCGGAAGGTGAGATGGTTTTATATCAATGTTCTTCCACGACTCTTGAGCATCTCGGGATTCCTTTTGGGCCACACCAAGCCTAGAAATGCCGGGCTTGACAGCTTGTTCGTCATGAAGGGTAGCCTGGTTATTGTTGGCAGTAGCGGTCGGAGAGACATTGCTGACCTTCACGTCTTCCGGGGAGGTGATAGAGTTGGTGGGAGTCAGTACGGCTATAATTCGTCAGTAGATGTGAGAGTCACCGAAAAGGATTATACCTTCTTCCTCGCCAAAGTCAGATATCATGCCTGGATTGATCTTCAACCACGACTCAAACGACTCAGCGGGATTCTGACCTAAGCAAATCGTCAGTAGGCGCTTGTCAGCACGCAAATATGCTTGAGCTCGAGGAATCTGTTCAGCTTACCATCCATCTTGTCAATGACCGGCTTGATACAATATTTAATTGTAGTAAAACACGACGTTTGGTATTACTCAAGCTTGTGCCCAAAGGTAACAAGATATGATGTCCAGGGGTGAAGAAATTGGAATGGCTGGGTCAGCAGATTGCAGGAAATAGAGGCTACCGATTGAGACGAAGGGCTTTTATACCATCGAGGCTTGAGAAGGCTCCCTGAAGCCCTAATGTGCGTGTGATTCACCTCAGGAAGTAATTTTGGCTCGGGTCGAAGTGATTCACGCCGAGCGACCCAGCAAAAATCCGGGATCTGCGCCGGTGAAATGAATCATTAGAAGAATCTCACCATCAGTCAGCCTTTCTAACATAAACCAGCACTAAGAGAAGGGAACGGCTATATTTCAGAAATGTGTCTGAAATTTTGTACGCCGTGACTCTTTGCAGGATATGTCGAGATTGGTGTAGTAGCTCCGTGAAGCCAATGCAATTTTGTCAAAGATTGGATAAAGCCTTCGCATGCAAACGGTTATGAGTGTACTGTTGGCCTGTAGACTTCCATTAATCTCTCGCCACCAAGACTATCAAGAATTGAAATTTGATAAGCAAAGTAAACTGGACAGAACTAGTCAAAAATCGGCAGACCTGCTTGTTTGCGAGCGTGAGAATGGATTGGTATAGTCATCCTGCCGTATGGAAAGCAGTTGCCTGTACATGACAACGAACCAAGATTTAGGCATGGTGAATCCAATTTATGGGCTGGCGACCAACTCCTAACATGCCACCATAGATCAAGAGATTTCGAAATGATACCTAATCGTGAGGCACACTTTGGACCATATGGCAATGGATGATCCTAAGCCCATTATGTTATGCTACACGCAGGACACGGACTGCGGGATCACTGCCGTAATTCTCTGGACCGCGGAGATGATCATCGCACGCCTTGAAAACGCCTAACCAGTGACCAGCATTATAGAAGTCTCGGCCTATAAAAGCAGCTCGCAATCAGGCTCTGTACCGGAAGCTTCAGCAGAAAAGCCGCGAACAGAATCTGACTATTACAGATTGGACTGAAAGACGTAAAAGGGAAAATCGTCGAAAGGAAAGGACTTCGTGTCCCTCTTCAGAGATATCGAGCTGAAGCAAAAGAATGCAAAGGAATAATGTGAACAGAAGCTGCTATCAAGATAGCAATTAATTAGAAAAGAACATTTGTGATGCTGGACGCCCTCTTAAGCTCGGCCTATCGTCCGTCAAGACCATACATGGACCTCCGAAGGCAATGGGATCAATTGAAGGACCAACTTATCTCCATGCTTTCAAATTTTTCTTGCCTATCAGAGCGTGACACAGACAGAATGGGAGCATCAATGCTTCTCGGAACCATAAATTTTGCCGGAGCAACGACGGATCGTTGAGACTGAAACTTTCGGACGGGCACATAGTGTTAGTAGGCCTCGTGGTGTCCTGCACCTAGATGTCGCATTGTTCCAAGCACTTTCTTCGATACCGGGAGCATTATGTTGCACAACGATGTAGGTCCACAGCCAAGGTCGAGCGAGTTTCAAACGATGCTGGGGCGCGTGATCTTTGAGCCTATGGGTCATCACCTTCCCGAGGTTGTTGGTAAAATACGTGGACGGGGGTGGATGAGGAGCAGGCGTTTGACGAGTCCAAGACGTTCCAACAAGATACCGTCCGACCCATCGAGGTTGCGAGGAGCGTATGGCGCTGAAACGTTGTGTTTGACAGGAACATTGGACAAAAGGCGGTTGCTTTCTCTCGTACAATCAAATTCTGGTCCCGAGCGAAATGATTAAGCGAGAGGGCCCCATCAGAAGGCCCAGGAACTGGATATAGGGGCCAATGCTACGGGTCGGATTTGAGGCTACCGAGATAAAGATGCCAAAAAGCGATGAAGCGTGAGGTGATCTTACAACATGAAGGTGGATGAGATGTCAAGCTCAAGCATATACGACAATCCTGGCACCAAGCTCGGACAATCTGTTTGACGATCCTCTCGATTTACCAGGCTGGCGGGCATGTCGCGTGGCCCTGATCGAACATGGCTTATCAGCGACCCATCCCGCTAGTGTTTTACGCACAGAGAGCGAGCATGTTTGGCCAGCCTTCGAGGGAGCAAGGCTAACGGTTGTCGTTTGGCCTGTGATTGATGGCTTCTCGAATCGCCGTTTCGCCGAAGACGATCTCTCATGCGAAAGCGTCGATTCAGAATCTGACACACTTGCGTCAAACCTGACTCTTGGCGGCGAAAATTTTCCGACGAGCCTGCAAGCTGGAGCCTGGTGCTACTGCTAGCCATGGGGGACGGAACGCGTCCGGCGGGCTGGAGTTGAGAAGAAGTCACCGAACGACAGGCAGACAGCCAACCACCGCCGTTGAACAAACCCACGCGGCAAGAGTTCTGGCTGGACGAGAAAAGCTACGAGCCGCCCACGGTCGGCCATGGTTGGGCGCCAGTCTAGTCGAGCGGGCGTCGACCGGCCTGCGTCGCCTTGCCGTGGTACCTGAGCGTGGAAAGCCAATCGCGCGATGGTCGCGGTGCCACTTCTGACGTTGTCCCACCTGGTACCTGACGCTTGACTGGATCTGCTTTAGACTCGTTCCACACGCAGTGACGGAAGCATCTCCTTTCTGCATCCTTGGGACACCACATTTCGCCCACTTTGGAATCGAGCCTTGAGGGACCGCGCCGTGAGCGTTTTATGCGTCGCGCATTCAGCACCGCGATGTGTCCCAGTGACCTGATGGCACAGAGCTTCTCAACGCATTTGGCGTCTGTACGTTCTTCTCAAAGAATATGGATTTGCAAAGCCAATTGACAAATTCGCCATCGCCCCCAGGACCGTTGCTGCTCGATAGTGCTCGCAAGGCAAAAATAACTGCAACTGTTGTGTCCCGGCTCACCCCACGGCTCGACGGAGGATGATGGCTAGATCCGCACAGACTGCATGGCAATTGCTCCTTGCATGGGACGCGATCCCCTTTCCAGCGCAGATGATCGATACAGGCAGACAAGGAGAAAATCTACGCGCCGTCGAGCGAATCAAGCGTTCGGCGGCACACGATCCTGGCGCATCAGAGCCTCAGAATCGTCCAATGAGTCTCGCTCCTAGATTCGTACCTCTCATCCGAAGCCGCAGCGATTCGCTGTGTTGCGGCTGGCCGGTTGCAGGCTCTAAGGGACGTGTCACCCACTAAATTTTCGATTGTGTCCAGGTCAGGTCGGGAGGTGCTGCGGGCGGGTTACCTTTCTGTATCGACCGACGCTGCTGCCCGCGGGCTGGTAAGAACTCGTTGTGGTCGGAGGGAACTCGAAATAGCAATCAGCAACCGGGATGCTCATCGCAAGTCTGGTGATGCTAAGGACGTCCATCCAGGTCACCCTTGTAGACAGGCTCGTGCGGTCTATCGATTGTCCTCCTACTAATGAACCGAGCCCGTCCGAGGGGGCCTTGAAGATGCTAGTCGGGTACGGTGAAGAGCATGTGGGAGCAGTCGCGGTGGAAGAGCGCATAGACACTGGCGGGTGCTAGTGTTCCTCGACGGTGGGTTTGGGAGGAGGGGCGAGAGGCCACGCAAAGAGTATGGTTGCTACCCCTTTCCTGGAGGCTGCAGGAAGGGATTCAAGGAAGTGTTGGTGGGAGTGTCAGATTGTTGTTAGCCGGGTCTCGCTTTCGACTTAGCGCCGCCCCTCACGCCGGCCGCTCCACTCGCATCCCTCAACCGCTCCCAGCATCCTCTCCCTTCCTTCTTATCCCCTCCCCTCTTCTTCCTCACCACCTCCACCTCAACCTCACTGTCGCCTGTCCGTTGTCGCCTCTGCTCCAGAGCGCTTCTTTCATTTTCTATCTCTTTTCGTCTTTGTGTTCAGCCTTCCGGACCTGCCTTCCACTCCTTTAAGGCGTCCATTACATTCATTCTGCTGACTCTTTCCACTTTCATTACACGCACTCCTTATCGGCCTTCCCCCCTTCACTATCCGTGCTATTCACAGCCTACAACCGGCACAACCCCTTCAAGTTCATCTTCACGCTTTCGACCGCATTCGCACATTTGGCGCCTTTTCCCTTCCTCAGGACAAGCACTCCCGATCAACCACGGCTACGTTCACCGTCAGAATATTCAAGTACTTTCCAATTGGCTGTATTACGACAACCGGACCGGAAACGGTGAAAGATGGCTTCCGATGAGATGAAAAGCGAGATGTCCGACCTGTCGACTCCATCGCCGGCAGCCTCGACGGGAACAAATTCCGCGAACCCCTCTAATTCCACTGCTCCCGCATCACGACGACCTCCCCGTAAAAGTACTTTGACCCAGCAGCAGAAGAACCAAAAGCGTCAACGTGCCACCCAAGACCAGCTAGTGACTTTGGAGGTCGAATTTAACAAGAACCCAACCCCGACTGCTGCTGTCAGGGAACGGATCGCTCAAGAAATCAACATGACCGAGAGGTCGGTCCAGATTTGGTTCCAGAACAGGTATTGAACTGCAACCTGCACTGTTTTGGGGATGGCCCGAGACTGACTAACTCCCAAGCCGCAGACGTGCGAAGATCAAGATGACTGCAAAGAAAATGATCGAGACCGGGGAAGACTGTGATTCAATTCCAGACTCTTACAGGCAGTATCTCGCAATGCAAGCCTACGAATCGGGCAAACCCTTGGGAAGACACTTGCTTCAGCCTGGTGGGCCGATGGCTCAGTATGGGAGCGGTGGAATGCTCCTCAATTCTGACCCTAACAATGCTGGCAAAGTTGGTGAGTGTTGTCAAGGGACCCAGGTATCCACGTCGCTAATTCATTGCAGTCATACACCATTTTACTTGCCGTTCCCTCAGTATCGGATCTTGGAGACGAGTCGGTCAGAACGCGATGGACCTAGTTATCTTCTACTCCCCTGACAAAGCCTGTATTACCTACTACATTAATAACGACTCGGCGGGGTACAAGGTTGAATTCCCGTTTGCGTACATCAAGAACATCACGCTCGATCATGGGGAGCCCGCCCCAACAAATAATGGTGCACCGCCTCGTCCTGGTGGTTTAGTCGTCGAACTGAACAGACCACCAAACTTTTTCATGGATTCGTCTGGTTCTGGTGGATTCTATCAATGCGGTGACTTCACCGAAGATACACAGGCTTCGCAGGTCCTGACACACTATCTCGGCGGTCACCCCAAGGTTCTCAGCGGCCAACTCGCGAAGCTTGTCTCGTTGGAATCGTTCCAGAACAGACACAGTCCCTTTGACGTTAACGCCATGCCGGCCTCAGCCCCTGTATCACCCACTCTAGGGATCCCGCGCCCCGCGTCTCAACCCAACGCTCAGTTCGCTCGACCGCAACCTCATGTCGGAATGTTCCAGCAGGAAGGGTATGTTGGTATGGGGCTGCAACCTGGCAGAGGTCCTGGCCACAAGAGACAACGGAGTCGGTCGGTCCCCGTTGCCATCGACTTTTCCATGCTTCACTCGCCAATGCCATCATTCCACGTTCAACAACCATCACAACAATTCACACCTGACCACAATATTTACGCTCCAATGCCTCAACAACCTGGTCAAGGTCCGATCGGTCCAAACCTTCGCATCGACACTTCTTCTGGTTATGGTATGGATTGTCGTCGATACCCAGCTTCAGCGACCGCTACCTCACCGTCTGAGTTTGCCAGCCCTGGATTCTTCCACCCTCAACCAAGCGCGGAATCTATGCCCGCTGCGCAATATGCCACCCCGTACACGGTCCCCTTCCTCTCACCGTCTCCCATGATGGACCCTAGCCAAATGATCCCGCCATCAGTCTCACCACTTTCACATATGAGTAACCGTGACCCTGTCATCGCCGACCAATCTCCTCCGTTATCCGGCATGCACCGCAGCGCCTCAGCTGACATGTTCGCGATGCCTGACCATCCTTCCAACCTCTCCGACGACGGCCTAATGCTCAGCGAAATGTACTCAAAGCAGAACCTCAACCTTCATACACCTAGTCCTGGATTTGATGGTGCCAACCTTATGCCAATGCAGGATATGAGTGACTTTCAGACACCTGTTGAGTTCCACACGCCTCAAGAGTCAATGGAACCACCCATGATGCCTTTCGGCACTATTGATCCGAACTCCTTGACGCAAGACAACTCGCACCGCTGAGACACCATCCTACCTTTTCTTCTCATACCCTAAGGCTCTCCAGCATCGATGTCTGGACTGGCGCCGATCTCGAATCTGAAGGGAGCTGAACCGACTGCAATATGCGTGTCTCATGTCGTGTGGATAATTTGAACAAACTCATCTTGTCTCCTTCAAAGAAAATCGCTACCAGAGTGCTCGATCTCCAATCCTGGTATTGCACCAAAAACCTTCGTCTTTTATCCAGTATACTGCAGCAGCCAGTCTGATTTTGCGCCGATTTCCTTATCATGTCGATTCTAGCTATGCATCATGTCCATTTTCCGTCTACAGAATGAATCTCCTTATACAGTTTTGGGTCAGCTTTCGGCGTTCACTATCTTGGATTTGGGACAAAGGCCGCGGTTTGTGGAGATATCACGACTCTGAAAGGTGGCTTGATTGCGGTGGAATTAATCTTCTTGTCTTTTTGACTATACGCCCAATCGAGAAGGCAGTCTCAGTAATGACTGACCATTCTCTGGGTTTGGCTGAGCTTGCTCGTCATTTAGTACCTTTTTGCCTTTCTTGTACGGTGGTTTGTTGCATTATATCGAAGCTGGGTGTCTTAACGAGCGTGCATTAGCGAGGGGCGGGTAGTTGGGAGGGGATCAGGGATGAGTCCGGAGTCGCGTCTAGGTTGTGTAGTGTAGTGGTAGTTGAGTGCCAAAAATTCAATGCAGACAAAAGTGGGAGCGGAGCTGAATATAACAAAAAGCTTCGCTACTGCGAGTGGGCAATCGAATCAAATCAAACATATTGAACGCTAACTGAGCGGTTTCTTTCTCTAAGTATCTGCTCAGCCAATCGGTATGGGTACGGTGAGTGTCCACGATGCGATATGGTGCCTCTGCTATTTGCGCTTCTGGTCAAGGCTGTCTGGGGATGGGGGTCCGGCGGGGGAGTTGAATCGAAGGTTGAGAGTTGATTCTTTTGGTTGGGAAGATGTAAGACGGCGGAAACTCCAGTCTAGAAACATAGGGCAGATACGTCACGACTAGTAGTTTATGAGATAAGGTAGGGAAAAGTGCCTCGAATTGGTGTCTTGTAAAAACAGGGGTTAGGGGGGAAAGCCACGGGCCACCGTTGGTATTTTGGGATGGATCAAGTCCGTACAACGTAAGAAGCCGGTAAGGACTGGAATTGAGTTTATGTACTTCAGAAAATTGAGGATTTTGTGTGCGGAAATAGATCTTTCAACCAGACAGTGTCAAAAGGAATAGTGCTACTTGGTGAGACAAGCCAATAAGGAATGTCATGAATTTCTATGTCCCATAACGAGCGAGGATCTCGTGCCGTCTACCGACTAAGCACAAAGAAACTAAATGCTACTTAACATGATAAGCTGGCAAAGAAATTTTCTGAGGTCTTGTGTACTGTAGGTCGAAAATTGCGCATGCACCATGTTTCTAACGCTAGGTAGATTTTGGCTGGCCAATTCCTATCAGATGAAGATCTCAAAATTTGTGTCACTTGGGGAGCGACGTCGATCTATACGCTGGCTCGGATGTAGAGCTGCAGACGGACCTAGGTCTTGACTAGTCCCGCCAAGGTCGAAGTTCTCATGTTGAGCTATAAAGATTTGGGAGTCTTGGAGATTGCTTTGCGAAAAGGTAATGCTCTGGCGGCTATCAGAGATCTCAGTATGGTTCTCGATATCGTAGCTGCCTGGCCGAGCATCGAAATCGCCGTGAAAACGTAGACAAGCTTGCTCTCCCCCTGTAGCGTCCGCGTAGTATGACTCTCCGCCCTCTTGTGAGGCATGAGGAGTCAGCTGGACGCTGGACGAGTCGACGTCGTCTTCAGATGCTCCAGGAACCTTTTCACACGGTTCTCTCGTCGTCGGGGGACGCACCAGAATAGGGTGATTTTCATCCGATATGTCCAATATTGCAAGAAGCTCGTCTGATTCCATGACCGGTACGCTGTCCGTCGCTCCTGTCCAAGATCCCAGTCCTAGTCCCTCGTGCGCCATTCGCTGCAGTTGCAGGTTCTCGTTAGATATCCACTCCAGTCTTCGATACTGGGACTTGCCGCGTCTTTGTTGAATAAGGCTCCATATCGGCTCGGCGAGCGCGGAAAGCAAGATGATGAAAGCCCCAAGACCGAGCGTGATGGAAAGTCCGAGGACGCTAAAGGACGTAAATGCGGTGCTTCGTACCTTCTGCTTAAAAATTAGCGGCTCTGAAGGGCTGGGAGGAATGAAAATTGATTTAAGATCGAGGCACTTTGTCGCCAAGGTCTGTGAAAGTCCAGCAAATTCAAAGAGAATATCCAAGTTAAGGGTTGTAGTGATATATCAAGGCAGCCTGAGCCCTCTCGATTAAGTCCCATATTGCAGTCTCGTTCAGCAACCTTAGTGCCTTAAGAGGTCGTGCGGCATTCAGAAAGTTAATTCTATGAAATAATGCGATCAAGATGACTTGGAAAATGAGTAAGACCCACCTGGCTGTGACATAATTTTTTAGCAGCTGCAGTATTAGATTTGCTGACATACTGGTTCATATAATCGTCCGACGGGCCGGTGGCCTCTTCAATGATAGTCCTTTGAAGCTTCGCCATTGACGTCTGAAGCCAGTGCACTACCTCTAGCTGCCATTGGTCGGGGGGGAGAGCAGCTTGGACCCCGCTGATCAGCGTGTTCCGAGCAGTCAGCAGACTTATACCTCCATGCAGAAGAATTTCCTGTATATCGCTGCTCAGGCCTGTCCATGCCGCATCTAGCACAGTCCAAGTTTGATTTTGCACAGCTGAATTCCAAAATCCCGGGATTCTATCAGAATCAGTCGCGAGATTTAGACACTCGTTCTCCTTTGACTTGCAGGCTTGCCAGGAGTCTGCGCAGCCAAGAACACTGACAGGATTGTCAAACCCGTACACTGCCTTCGTGGTATTTGTCAGGATAGAATAGATAGACCCGATAGGGCGATGAGCGGCAAAAAAATCATCATCTGAAGGCTCCAGAAATTCGACATCTCTACCAGAGATGAATACAAGAAATATGTACGAAGATTTCCTCGCAAGTTCTGGAATTGGACCGTTGAGGGACCCAACCTCATCGAAAGGTATCTCACTATATAGGTCAACCAGGTACATACTTTTCAGCAAGTAGCAGAGACAAATATACCTAATTGTATAATCCCCCATCTGATTGTAACCTTTTTTGTACAAGGGAAACTGGTAGGTGACCATAGATCCATTCTCAATTGGGTGCCCAAAACCTCCATACATGTAATTAACAGATTGAGGCTGTTGTGTATCAATAACATTTTGAGTGTAAGTATACGGATCTGTCAGCAACGGTGCACACTCTAGAACCTCCCGGAATGCAATGCGATCTTCAGGTGGCGCGTTTATGCCCAGATGCCAGTGTGAATCGATCAAACCTGTGTCTATGCGGATATTTGTCGAATTTCGGAGACATATCTTGTCTTTTCCTGGGAAGGGGCAGCTCGCTTTCTTGTCAATGGAGAGTTGAATCTCCTTCTTTGTGAAAAGAGCGCATTGTTGAGATTTTCCTTTGGTATTGTAACATTGTTGAGCATATGCGGAGGCGGCGTTATCAAGCCGAGATACGTAACGTGTAAAATCGCGAGTAACTACGTCTAAAGTCATATTGTCGTCAATTGAGATAAGCCCGCAGCTGGGACTAGATAGTAAGACTTCATCCCCGGTAATAGTTGATATCTGTAATGATTAACAAGGTTTCCCTAATAGATCAAGGCTTAGGGGGAATAGACATGAGAATAAATTGCGCCAAAAATAAAAGTCTCAAAGCAAAGATCCTTTTCAACGTCCTAAGTCAATACAATTTCCTTTCGAGAGTTTTCGAAAGCTCTTTCAAACATAATGTGTAAATTCTTAAAGGAATAAAATAATAATGGTCAAGCCACGACGCCAGCAGTGGAACAACTCTTCTTGACTTAGTAATGTACGTACCCAAGACGAGAATACACTAGCCACGTAGAAAAAAGCGACGATTATGACCGTCAGACTGATGAGGAGAACAGTCCGTGAGAATGTCCTCTTGGTCTTACGCCGCCAAGCGTAACTTAATTGAACGAGGGATTTGAGGCCGGCGATACCTTCATCGGCATTTCTGAGTATAGTCTGCCGTTGGTGATAAAGGCCGTCCTGAGGTCTTCCCTCGGTAGAAAGCCGATAATGGGCGATAAAGCAGAAGAGACGCCAAAAACTTCATCCAACAACAGCCACGAACAGCGCTAAGAAGGCTGTAAGAAGGCCGCCATCGCGGTGCGTGAGGGTAATAGTAGCACCTCTGGTTGAAGGTCAGTAAAGCTAGCTCAATGAAACCAACGTCATCTAAGATCACTAGACATTTCCCATCGTTGTTGTGGTGGATAAAAGAAATTGAAAGCGGCCATAATTGGATGCAAATGGTTTACAGCACATGTAGAAGCAATAAATACCTGATTTTTCCATACGACCAGTTTGTCCAGAATCCAACAAAGATATGATCATTATTGATGTTATTGGTGATGTCGCTGCTCATTCTTGAAAGTTTCCAATCCACTGGGTGATTGCTGTCTGCTTGGGTTGATGTTCAAAGCCTCAAGGTTAATATGACAGCCTGCTATATCATGTAGGATCTCAATTATCCTGGGGAGCGAAGAAAAGGATGATGATTTTTTTAGGTCCTTGGCGTAGTAGTTTCCGATGAAGTCCTATGGATGCTCCCACGAGGCCTCAAGAGAGTAATTATAAAGTCACTGATCCCCGGGGCTTCCGCTGCTGCGTTGCACGGGAAATAACGAGAGATTTTTCATCGTTTCGTCTTGGCCTATCCAGTGTATGTGCCATTTGAGCAGACAGAAGTGCTAGCTACCAAGGGCATGGGCATCTTCTGGTCTTAAGACATGCCTTTTTTAGGGCGAAAAGCCTTCACATACTTACGCATCTGTCTTTCTAGGGATCGGAAGTTATGACGAAAGACGGTGCTCGCTAGCATAACTAGAGGGCAGGACTTAACTCTGTAAAAGTCGGCTGAACCATAAAAGGCATTTAAGTATCAAACTAGTAGTCAGTGCATCATGTCTCAGCCCCTGCGTGAATCTGAACCCATGGAACCAATGTCGCTGACCAATGTACTTGATTTCACCAATCTAGGTCAAGATCGACGTCTTTTAGGATCAGTGAGATATATGTTGCCGAGGGAGAAGGTGGGTGGGGGATGAAACATGTAGAAGGCTGAGCCATTCTCACAAACACAGAAAAGAAGGAAGTCCCAGGACTCTGGCCGTACGTTGCTTCCGACATGTCAGGGCACGTGCCGAGCGCCTACACGTAGAGGATACCTGGTGGTGCCAGTGGGTCCACAATGATGATCTGCGCATAGTCCCAGAAAGTAAGTCGGATTTTCTACGGTCTGGATAGAAAACTGATAGCTGTTGGCTAATCACTGCGGTGCCAAGACCGGCAGCCTTCACTAATTATAAGACAGTCACACCGAGACAGTAACACCGTAATTCGACGCTTACTCTCACATACTAACATTCTAAAGAGTATGCTAGAATGGATTGCAAATGTCAGTATATCACTGAGGATTTGCACTGCAAAGTTCCTCGCTTCATCCTCTATTACTATCAGAGAGCTTTGATTGTACACTCCTCGCCATCAAAGCCTCGCCGGCCCCAATCTTCATCATTCAAATCGGATGCCTGCAGGTCGTCCTGCCTATGAAAAGACCTTCATGTCTCAGCTGACCGTTATGTGTGAAAGATCGGACTGCCTAGAATGTGCTTCCCTGAACATGTTTCACAGTAGATTCAAACTATCGTAGTAAACGTCACAAGGCAACTCAGCCCTTCTGCAAAGGGAAATTCAGAGCCTTGCACACTGTCCCTCGTTGCCTACCGAGCAAATTACACACTCAAACACATCCCATATTACTAAATCTCTTCAGCCCGTCCACCTCCTGTCGTACGTGGCAAGTCAATGCGCAAGGCATTCTTTCAAATGTCTCATTATCCAGAACCAGCCACTGCCGCCGGCGGAAGGAGTTGTTTCTAAAGAACAACGAGGCAGCGAAGACGGCATAGGATAGACCGAGCAAGCGGGCGACGGTGATTCTCTAAACGAAGCAAAATAGATTAGTGGGGTCAAAGCTTCAACATCCGAGGAGCAACCCTTTGCTCAAGGAAATTGAAGGCTGCGTCGTGCTGTGAGTAGAATTCGCATCCTCACGAACAGCAATCTGAGCTAGAGAGCGTCGCTGGACCTACAATTACAGGAGAAGTCAAGAACTAGATACAAAAGGAATTTTGTGGTCCCTTGGAAAGAAATTTGAATCCCAAAAGCATGTGCAGTGAAGACGTCACACTACACAAAGTATCTAACTTCAATTTATGTACTCAACAAATGTATATGAGGTACCTGATACTTCCATGCGATGCAGAGGTGTGATCCTGGATCTCCAAGAGAGCACCCTATCTTTCCAATCAATTGGATCCCCATTCGCCGGGTATATTTGAGAACAATCGCGCATATTCTGTCAGAGGGGTAAATGCAAAACAGTCGCGTGAGGCGTCGTGCCCGCTCAAGTCCGACTCTTCACTCAATGTCTGCCGTTTGACTTGCTGAGTCAGGTGCAAAAAAGCCTCATCTCCATCTCAACCTCCTTGCCTTCTTTCCACCGCCCTGCTCTTGCCCTTCCCCTTCCTGACCTGCAGCCTGCGGTTCCGCCCTCCCGGTCTCTCCGCCCCAGCTCACTCTCGGCCGATGCCCGCTCTCCGCGCCACGTCTTCCACCACCCTCCCCAGCTCCAGCGCCTGGCGGTGCTTCTTTAGCATCGGTCGCGAACCTGATCCCACCTCTGTCTCTTTCCCGTGGTCTCCTAGGCGTATCCTCGTCCTCATCACTACTCGTCTCTTGGTCCTTCGATGTACCCAAAGCAGCCAGTCTCCTTCGCTTTTCTGCTGCGGTCTCGCCTTCCTCTCCTTCCTCCATAATTTGATCATTTTGCCTAGAGTCTTCAGAACGGATGGTACTCATGCGCTGGCGTCTGGCCGCAACCGCAGAACCAGGTTGGGCGTAGCGCGCTATAGAGGCAGAGACATCGGTAGGGGGGATGGAGCTGGTGTCGTCCTCACTCTCAGTAGTCATGCTTTCCGGGGACTCTGAGCGTTGAGGTGGAGGAGAGCGATGGCGCGTCGTCGTCGAAGTATCAGTCTTACCACGCTGGACACTGGGGCGAGCGGCGGTACTGGGGAAAGGGAATTCGTTCCTCGATCCTCCCTCAGATATAGGCATAGTACCCGCTCTAGCCTGCGAAGGCCGACTCTGTTGCTGCTTCTCCTCATGGGCATCTTGCTTGACTTGGCGTTTCAGTGCGTCAGGGGCGTCGGAATCGTTCACCGCTTCAACACGCGCTTTTGGGTCGAGCTGCTGGATCTGTCGGATGAAATCAGCAGCGCTGGCTCGTCGACCGGAACCGTAATTGATGTCGACAGGGTCTTTGATCCGACCACCGAGGCCATAACGCTCAGTTCTAGAGATAGTATACCGGAGGCCAGGCTCATCGTCACTCCCTTCTCCGCGGGCCTTTTGGTCTGCCCTTGCGGCTCCCTTCTTGTTAGCGCCACCTCCTCCTGATGGATCACCCCCTGCCCCTTCAGCTAGAACAGCTGCAGATGCGACCGGGTCAGGTGTTGTGTGGTGGGTATCTGTATCGTCTGGTTGCGATGGCTGTTCAGATTGACCACCCTTCTTACCAGACCAGGTAGTCATTCTGTGCAGACCGCGCCTCATCTCAGCAGCACCAACGGCAGATGACATCTTTCGCCACCCTTCACCATGTTCATGTTGCCTTTCGCCAGCTGGTATAGTGTATTTCTTGATGACCTCGCCATCTTCATCTTCGACAATGATTGTGTTGCCAAATTGGTATGCATTAGCAGGCCCGCGTTTTCGTGGATCCATCGCTTTGGCTTTAGCATTAGCTGTAGACAATCCACCACTCTCATCTCCCTCATTCTTCTTCTTTCCAAATCTCCAGGAGGCGAGATGCTTCCGTATATTACGGCCAGGGTGTCCTATTGCCGCATCAAGAGTATGCTCCGCTTCTTCACCTTCGCTCTTTGCGTGCGGCTCGTGCTTGTGTTTAGCATGCTCTCCAGAAGTCTCCGCACCCAGCTGCTTGCGTACTTCTTCGATCCTTGCAGCCTTCTCTTCGTCGGTTTGACCACGAGTATCCTGCGTCGCAAGCACATTGCCTTCTTCATCTTCCACAATGAGCTCATGACCCTCTTCGTAGGCTTCTACTTCAGCAGGTTCCCTCATGGACTCCTGTTGCTCCCTTTCTCTGGCGTCTTTATCACCTGCCTCAGCTTCGACGCGATGTCGAGGACGATTGGCATCTGTAGAGGAGTGCCGAGATGAAGAAGGTAGACGAGACTCAGGGCTAATCTCTTCGTTCTTCTCATTGAGGGTGTCACTGCCGCTCTCTTGTTGCGAGAGTACTGCGGGGTCAGACCGACGCTGAGGATGAATGGCGCTCTGAGAGACTGGACCACCAGGACCTAAGCCAGAGTCCCATTTTCGTCTCCTACTTGGCTTCAGGCTGGAAGATCTCGACCCGCCCTTGGGAGTATCGTCGTCCTTTTGTCGCCGGAGAAGCTGGCCGGGCATGCCGATAGGTGGTAGTGTCCCTGGTGGAAAATCCGGTTTCTCAAGCGAATCCATTGATTCTGCTCTTGACATAGACTTCGATTGCGACGAGATCCGAGGTAGGCGATTCATCCAACTGGGACCAGCTTCAGTGTCTTGTGTATAGGACATTGTGATGGTCAAGGTATTGATGCGTTTTCCGAGAGTAAATACGGCAATTGACGAACCATGTACTAGAATTGAAGTAATAACAAGAAATGTTGTGATTGGCCATATGAGGTCGATCAAAACGTAATTTTCTGTTCCTGGCGCGGGCAATATATCAAGAGGAGTAGTTCCTCCATCGGTCTCTAGCTCAGCTCTCGCAAGAATGGCGACGAAGATTGCGCCGACACCAATAGGACCAAAGTGACCTGCAAACAAGGCTTCTCGCCAGGTCTTAACATCGGGAATGATTGGCTTTAACATCAACATGACAGGTATGCGGCGGAAAAAGACCACAAAGAGCGAAATAACCACGAGACGCCAGGGAACCAGGCCATGTGACGGAGAATTATACTGTTCCCACGGGATGATCGAACCTAGGTACACAAAATATGCCAAATTGAGAAGAAGGTCAATGACATTGGAGACGTGCGATTCCTCGGTCTTTTCAGTGAACCAGCCGTCATTGGAAAAGCCCACTCCAGCGCTGAATCCAATCAAGAGATCATCCATTCCTAGCAACGAGCCAGAGCCGGCACAGAATAGAGCTAAGACAAAGTAGAAGACCAGAAAGCTTTCTCGGTCGATGATTCCTCTACGTTCAGCCCATTTGATGGCATGGCGGGCAATGTAACCAATCAGGAATCCATAAATGGCACCAAAAATACACTCGTAGAGAATGGTGAAGCAAATCCAATGGTATGCTACTTCCGGGGGATGATGTCGATATTTGATAAGGTAGAGCGACAGGTAGATGAAGGGAAAGGCCATGCCATCATTGCAACCGGACTCTGCAGACAACAGATCACGCAAATGTCTTGGAACCCGCTTTGCGAATTTACCTTTACCAACAACAGACGATGCCAGCACAGGATCAGTAGCAGTGACACAAGCAGCACAGGCCAGGGACTCTAGCCATGTCAGTGGCTCGACCATCCACCAGATGACGAGACTTGTCACCAACCATCCCCACGTCATTACCGGAACCAGTAAGAGAACAACTGATCTCCAGTGCTTTTCCATGTAAGATTTGGGCAATTCAACTCCGACGGCAAAGCATTGAACGACCAGGACAATGCGCGAGCATTCCAACGTGATCTGATCTGTGTTGCCCCAGGACAGAGGATCGAAGAGATTGGCGGCATGGCGCCCAAAGATAATGCCGACGATGCTAGCCACGGAAGCTTCGCCTATATAGAGCTTCTCCTTGATGACCAGCGAACACAGCATGAAGATGCTCGTGAAGCCTCCGAGGATCATGTACGCCAAATGCGGCTTATTTATCGATAATTGTTCCCACGCCATCTTTTTTCCGACTTATTCCGCGCGTGTTCTAGATCGCTTCCTCACATTCATGCGGGTTTGAAGGCAGTGAGCGCTGGGCAGAGTCAAAAATTGAAGGTTGAAGCTTTCTCCAGGGTTGGCTATACCCCAGTCACTGCCTTCCCTAGCCCGCGAATAGAAAGATGGATGCTGGATGCGCGGCATACAGAGAGAGGTTCGCCGAGCTGCCAGTCCAAAATCCGATAGGGACGGATCAGGTCGAAGATGAAGATTTGTTTGTTAACGCTGAGGTGTAACGAGCGTACAGGAAGGCAAGGCGAAGACGAATGCTGGAGAAGAGAAATATGGCCAGGCGGTGTCCCTGAGGTGGGGAAGATTTCTGGAGAATGGCGAGTGGTCGGTCTCTTGGGGGAAGCTTGCGTGGGGTCGAAGTTTAACGCGCCGGACTTCGAAGTTCTTGCCAAGTTCGCCAAGCAAGGCCAACCGTCTCCATGACGCCCATCGTGGTCCGTGGCGGAGAAAAGACCGAATTCTTCCGATCCAGCGCTGTCGAGGGCGAAGATGAAGCAAATCACTGCACGTGAGAATGCTGTCATGTCTTTGCGAGTTGCAAAGAGCGCGTTTCAAAACATTTTTGAGATCTGATCCACTAGGCCACATTCAGGCTCGGGCGAATCTCTGCCTTCCAACGGCTCGATCCCACGAGTCACGCCTCTGACACGTTACACATGCACCGACAGGGAGATAGAGTCAGCCACCGGTCGTGGGATGTCTCAGAGCCACCCTGCCACCCTGCCAGAGAGGTGGCTGTTAATTCGATCACTTTTGAGGGCAGGTTAGCCGATGAACGCAACGAGGTCCAGGATACAGCTTGACCCTGGTCTTTGCATCTGTAGGTTCGATCACCAATATCACTGTGCAGCATGCTTGCTAGGGCCCCAAGGCGCAAAAAGCATCCATCGGAGGCGAATCTAGCCGAGCTCCCTAGAGGGCCATCCTAGTGAAAGTATCGACGTATGCCTAGAACGAGACAGAACAAATGTCAGACCAGGGTTGGAGCCATTTAGCCATGAGAAATCTATAGCCGAGAGGGATGGAAGAATGGGGAGGACTTTCTGCAATCGGCCATGCACGTTGTTTTCATTGTATTCCTCAGCAACAGTGACATTCTCATGCCTCTGTTGGCTGTCGATATGGAACATATTTACACCCCCTGTCCATCGAGAACTCGACTTTTTGATCCACCACAAGCCAACCAAGAGCCAACGAGCCACAAATATCACAAAATCACCCCGAACCTAGTGTCCTACTCTGAGAGATTTCGTAGGCATCGTGAATTATGTCCATGTCATTCAACCCAGGGACGCAAAACGCCGCCTCCTCAGATCCAAGTCCAACAAACTGTATTCACAAAAATTCAGCCCATTTTTGTACCCAGCTTCTCTGGTCCGAAGAGCATTAGTGAAGCAAACTTTGTACAATTCGAAGAAGAACGTCATGTACGTATTTCATCATATAGACGAGCCCGAGCCCTAAAATTTTGGCAAAAGAAAGGTAGGCCGCAAGAAGTTCTGTACGAAACAAACATCGGAACAGATCCTGTAAGGAGTCCCATAGCAAATGGAGAAGAAAAAACCACAGGAGGGACGGCTAATGTCGGGCTTTTTCATAGAACTGTCGGCAAGATCTAGGTGGTCGAAGCGAGGATTGAGTTCTCAGCTCGCTCTTGAATGTGGGCAGCCTGAGTTTCCAAGGAGCGGGCCATGAGCTTGGTAACTAGAACAAGTCAGCTATCTCCTAGGAGTAGGACGAAAAAGGCACTCACCAGGCCACACAGCAGACCTCTCGAGCATGTGTGCTGTCACACGCAGGATTTTACTACCAAAGCCACCTTCATTACTAACACCAGTCAATGACGCATTGGATCCCTCTGAATTATCAGCCATCTTGGCCTCTGCATTTCGAAGAAATTCGCTGATTTTCTCCAGCAGCCTATGGTCTTCATCCTCCAACAAAAGCATTCCTGGTACTTGCGTGAAATCGATATCATCCTTCCCAATGATGCCAATGTAACGCCCTGTGCGTTCCTGCACCGTGGTAATCCATTCTGCCAGTACCTGGGCACAGTCAAAGGCGCACATGGCACATTGTAAAGGAAGCTCTCTCGATGTGTAGTCGGCAAAAGTGAGTCCCATCCGGTCAGAATAACACAGCGAATCGGCAGCATAGTGGGCGGCTTTTCGGAGATGTCTCTCTCGCCGTGAAACTTGGCCTGAGTGGGGAGACATAGTGTTGTCATATCCCGTACCTGACAGCTCCTGAGTCGTTGTCTTGGTTAGCCCCATGTCAGGTGGATTACTTTCAACGCTGGGAACAACGCCGGCATCAGGAGAGGTTACCTCTCCTACTGGGTCAACTTGTGGTGAGTCAGGTTGAGGCGATGTCTCAGCTTGTTGCACAAACTCGGTTCCGTGGGCGAGTTCCTCGGCCATGGCGTCCCAATCACGCTGCCAGAAAGCTTCCTTAGATCTACCCAAATTTACATACAACCTGACATACGCCAGGTCGAGTAACGGCATGCTGTCTGCAGATAGTGGTCCGGCTCCATGGGGATTCGGCCGCTCGATGCTATGTGTCTTGTTGGTCAGCCATGCTGCCTGCCAGGCTTTTAGCGCAGGTTCGATATGAGCATGCATCGCATCCGACTCTTTGCTTGTCCATTGGCGACCGAGGTGCCGTTGCCGGGTCTCCCAGATATAGTTATGTAGAGCGTTAATCAAGATTAAACAACCAAATGTGCTGGGTCGTAGGCCACTTTGTGGTAGGCCGTCAATACCACTATGAGGAGCAAAAGCAGACTCGTTCATAGTCAGCTGTTGATGAAGCTGGCGCTGGCTCGCAGTGAGGAGATGGCTCAGGGCTTGGGCGAAAGTAGCGCTTTGAGACTGGACAGCAGCATAGCCGCCTAATTCATGCCAAGCACGCGAATTTTCGGCGGACCACAACTCCTCCTCACAAGGTAGATCCAGCCGAATTTCAGAGTTCGTTAAAGCTGGTGCATGGTTATATGCAGAAACAAGAAGACTTGATAAAATGAAAACTGCGTAGAGGGTCCGCTTTCGTTCCTCGACCACCTTCCACTGCAACCACTCGGCGTCTTCATCCGACTCGGTTGGTACTCCACATGAGCCTTCGGCCATTGTAATGTCAGATACTCCATTGACTTGTTGGCTGTGCTCACTGCTGGATCCTGTATGGGTATACGGTCGAGCCAATTCCGCAGCTCGTGCGAGGCTTACCAAGGCTGCGCAGTGAGTACTTGCAATGTCCGCAGAGGTCTTGTCGCCACAATTGTGCCCGTAAATGACATTTAGCAGCATTGCTTGCACGAGCCAGAGGGGTGTGTTATCTGGCTCAGTGCTGCCCCTTGGACCGCATTGGGCCTTGTTCAGATTCGCTTTCCGCCTCTCTTCTAAATAACCTTGGATCATCTTCTTTGCAGCCTCAAACAAGTCTTTTGAAGTGGAGTGCTCATCTTCGTACAGGGCTCCAATAGCAGCCATAGCAAGTATCAGGCAACCGCCTCCACCGGCGATCCCGTTAGTTCCAAATTGCGGTTGTCCTGAACTTGTACCTAAGGGGATAGTGTACTCTGGCGAATCAAAGCTCAGGGATGGTACGTGAAGGAAGGGTAAATGCGGGTGAAAGAATTGAATATAGGCAGAAATGAAGCGTTGAAGATCACCTGTTGCTGGTAATGACAACGCACCAAGAGCTTTTGACCGACCGGCGAATGTAGTCGATAACGGAGAGCTGACTGGAGGCTGAGACTGTTTACGCTGGCCGAATCCAGACTGTTGGGTAAGACTACGGAGCAATACCTGGCGCGTTGCTTCTGTAATTGAGTCGGAAGATGCCGTAGTCACAGAGCTATGACGAAGACTGCTGCGTTCTGATACCGATGAGGCTGTTGGAGTATCGCTATTTCCACTCATGGGCAAATTAAAGTTTGGGCCTTGAAATGTAGGCATGTTCAGTGTTGGACTCATAGCAGGTAGTCCAGATGATGGGGAAAGAGCTTCCTCCGGAAAAGTAGGCTGAGCAAACCCAAGAGAAGATCCCATCGGTAACGAGTCATTTGGTCCGCCCCATACTTCTGGAAATGTAGTCGGCGGCATATCGTAAACCGTAGGACTACTCAACATCGGTGCTTGAGAAGACACATTGTTAGGCCACATAGGGGAGGCGGATATGGCCATATGATCCATATAGCTTGTGACGGTCCGAGTATTGTCCCCTCCTGCAGGATCAACAAGGTCTGCAGGACTGTTTGTGCCCATAGCAGAAGGCGATGAAGCCTCAATGGCCGACTCATTGGGAGCCATACTTGCCATGCTATTATCAAAGGAATTCATCCAGTCCATCCCCATTTCATCCTCCATCATATGTGGGGCTTGGGAGAAGTTCCCGGTGAACATGGGATAAAAAGGAGAGACCGGTGTATCCAGACTCAAACCAGTGCTTTCACCGCCGAAATGTAGCTGCGCAGGATCAATCGTGCTTCCATTGCCGAAAGCGAAAGGATCCATGCCCTGAGCGTCGTTGAAGGTGCGAAAAGGGGGTGCAGTGCGAAGACCGCCCGCCATGTCCGCTGAGATGTTAGTGTCAAGTCTAGCCAGTCCATTCGGCGGTGCTTGATGCATGGTTGGAGGAAAGGGGCGTGGTGGGACTATGGAATTGAAGCTGCTGTGATGGTTATGATTAGGGTGGAAAGGTCTGCTGATATTAGCATTTGCAGCAGCGATCAAGGCCCCATCGATGTGGCTGATTGTGTTTCGTCTCATGCTAGCACTACTACCATTTGCGACGGAGTTTTTGCGCACCCTCCCAGTCGCCGCAGCATTGCTTTCTCTTCTACCACTTCTAGGTCTGGAAGATGGCGTAGTCGTTGAGTGTAGCTTCTGCTGGTGCCTGAGCAGAAGATCTCGCCGTGCAAAGCATCTTTGACACTCCGGGCATTCAAAAGGCTTTTCTTTGGTGTGTGAGCGCTCATGTCGCTTTAAATGCTCCAACCGAGCGAATCCCCTACCGCACGTTGTGCATTTATGGGGTCTTGGTTTGTCTGTTTTAGGCGGGGAATGTGTGGATGAGGGAGATGACTTGGAAATACCATTTTGATGAGCTTCTTCTATAAAAGTATGTTAGAATATAGTTTGAACGCAAGAATCGGCTGTCTATCAACTGACCGCCGCCTTCAGTCGGGGTGCCACTCCCTGCTTTGGTTTCGTCGGTAGGAGAGCTGGCTACCGCGCTCTCAACGGTTATAGTACTATCTTCCACCATGCTCGAGTGCCTTCGCTTGCAAAGTCAGGATAATGCTGGCAGGCGGATATTGAAGCGATGGCAAGGTTGTAGCTGTCTTGTAAGAAGTAGAACACTTCAAGAAGATGTCGTGAAAGCGTGTCGCCGGCCAGCGGATACGGCACGGAGGATATTGAAAGCGAAATTAGCGCGACCAATGGCGGCAAGATTGATATCGCACACCGCCGTTACTGGTGTGTGTCCAGCTCAAAATGAAGGGCGCCCAAGGTGCAGAGATTTCGGCTCTAATGATGTGCAGTCGACTCGAGAATGACCAAAAGACACGGCCGGCTGCAGCCCAGGAGCATGCAATCAGACGTGCGCCTTCGAATGCGTCTCGAAAATTCCGAAAGTCGCACAAGGAGCGTTTTCAGAGCTCAACGGCCGCGCAATCAGCCCTTTCCAGTGTATCCTCTGGGATCTCGGCGAAGAGCTGGCAAGATAGCGTCCGTGGTTTGTTGCCGGCTTTTGTGTACATTCGTTTCTTTGAACGACCACAAAGGGTGTATAGCTCAAGGATACGAGGTCTAGGCAAACGGCAGACTCATCGAAGAACTCAAGCAGCTGCCACGCTTTTTGCTTCTGCTGCCTGGCTCAACAGCTGGGTGCTCTGCTATAATCGGAGCTTGCTATCAGTCAATGCGGGACCGACAATTGGCGGGGCAGTGGGAGCCTCACAATTGATAAAGCTGGCCGACGCCAATTGAACTCGGGCAATGCAATGGCGAAGTCGAGAAGAACAATGGACAAAGGGTGCAGAGCTCGCCGGCCGTGAAGAGAAGCAGTGCCTAAACGTCACTTTGAAGCGGAAGCTGCCTGGGGATGGGATGGAAAGGTGTGGGCAGCCTACCAGCACGACCGCGTGTAGCCGAATTGGGACATAGGCACAAAGATGCTCGCATTTCAAACCCTGCACCGGCGCTATTCAACTAGCATTTACAGCTACTGGCATTCACAGCTCCCTAGGCAGGATCACCAAACGGCAATTGACTTGCCACTCGAATGCCCGTCGCTGCCCTCATCGACGATATACTGGAAAAGTCTGCTGCTGCCGGCACCAGTCGTCGTCCGACCACGCAAAAGACGCCTCGCCTGCCTCCCAACACCCATTCAACAGCGCCGAAATCGTGGCAAAGTTGCAGAGCCGTTTGCGACTTCGTGATGCCGGTCACATCGACACGGACCAACCTCGCACGAGCTAGGATTGGCCCTGACGCCTAGCGGCCTTGACAAAATGATGCCGCTTGAGGGACGATCACTGGTGGCTGACCTCTGGCCGGCTCCACACACACTCGCAGACCAATCCCCCAATATCCTGGGGTT
The DNA here is from genome assembly GCA_021030905.1 of Pyrenula massariospora. Lineage (NCBI taxonomy): Eukaryota > Fungi > Ascomycota > Eurotiomycetes > Pyrenulales > Pyrenulaceae > Pyrenula > Pyrenula massariospora. The sequence continues at coordinate 100,560 of JAGFMI010000003.1, forward strand.
GATGGAGCGGCGACAGCTCGTGGCTATCACCAGGCTAGATCTGCAACGCGCCCAAGTTAAAGCAGAAGGCCTCCCGTCTGCCAACCGCTCGATGGCGAAAATGACGGTGCAATTGGAACCGCCTCTTCTGAACAATGCAGGCCGGATACCCGTCCACTCCAGGGCGCAGGGCGTACCGTTTGTGTCGAATTGAGCGGGTGCTTCGAAAATCGATCCAAACTTCGTGCTGATAGCTCAATCTGGAACCCACGCTTTTCATGGTCCCTTGAGTGTGTGTTACAACGGACCCACGTTTTGGTGATTGACATTTGTGAGCCACCGCGTATTTACGAGGTCCACAACGGTTCACGGTGACTCCAGATGTTAACGCCAGCAGCTCGAGACCCGCCTCAGGATTGAACCTTCCCAAAGAGGCGTCTTGCAAGCTTATGCTCCCTTGGCGGTGGTGCACACGGTCTTCATAGATTATGGGTGCATTATCCCATGAAACTACAGCGCCTTGACCAATGACGGTCGAGCGTCTCAATCGTTGGAGCATGTCCTTTTTCGCGTAGATCCAGAGGCTCGCATTCGCAAAAGCCAGGACTTTTTAAAAACCTACGTCCACTGGAGACAGATCGAGGGAATTCCCTGCCGATTTGTTCATCCAGATTAACGCAGGTCTCATATGCTGAGAACGGATGCGGTGGATCGTCGCACTTACACATCGCGAGAACATCTCCAGCTTGCTGTGGATCGAGATTTGGATCGGCTGTACCGGGCATATTCAGGAGCGAGCTGCCGAGCCTCAATTAATTAACCCGTGAAAAGCCTTCTCTAGTAATGCAACACAGTCAGCGCCCAGTGCCCTCTTGAGCAGCGCTGCTTTGTCACCACCCCAGCGCTGGCCACGCTTCCCATGACCTGAAAATTACGAAAGGATTGTCTTTGTGGCCTGGAGGATATGAATACTCTGAAGGCAATTGGGTTTGCCACCGGTCGAGCTGCCCTGACGCTCCCTGGAGATTACAAAATCCGGGGTCGGTCATGTGGTGTTGGCGCAAAGTTGATGGCTTGCAGACGGGCTAAACCGCGAAGTCCCTAGGCTCAAAGCTTCCAAGGCACTTGTCTCGAGCTCTCCGTTGGCCACACTACTAGCCGCATGGAACCGATAAGGCCTTCCCTGCACTGCGTCAAAGGAGGTCAGGTGGGTCACAATTTCCTGCCGCCTCAGACCACGGCCTGCTAAAAGCAGCGGCTGCTAGTGGTATCTTGGGAGTATTACCCAGCCTTTAATCGTCCTAACGGAGAATGAGCTGTTGGTTCAATTGGCCCTTCTTGCCTTTATAACCGTGTCCGCCATCTGATTCTTTCATAATCTAGCTGCTTCAAAGCTAATCATCAAGCGCTGCCAAGGAGTGGCCGAGATGTCCAAGACTACTTAATTGCAACTTCCAAGCGGGAGCCGGGACCAGACTTGCTTGGTCCAAACTTCTTCTCGTCATTTGCCGCCGTGACAGGTCCTAGCTAGCTATGACTGGCGTTACAAGTCAGAACCACTGTGACACTCTAAAGGACAACATATGATCCCTCGACGACCAGGTACACACCCGCAGACTTTGATTGACAGCCGATGCGGGAATGACAGAAATTCACTGAAAGAAAAATCTATTCAGGATAATGACGGAAAGCAATTTTCTAAATATCTGTTTTAGCTGCATGCTTAATGAGGTTGCAAACAGCAAAAGTGCCTTGCCGTCCTCATAATTGCTCGCACCGCAACCTTCAATATTCCAGAGCAAGTTCCTTACTGAAACAAAACTCTCTCTAGACTTTTCTACGCACTGACTATATACCTCCGTCCGTAATAATTAGGATATCAAATGCTCACTAGAGAGGATCAGGCCACCGAGCAGAAAAAGCCCGCATAGAGAAGATAGGTCAATGGTCAGGGAGTTCTGAAACAGATTGATTGGGGAGCAGGCAGATAGCGCTCATTTCCAGTCTTAGACGGTACGGAGATCATGCTCAGCCGGTAAATAGTTGAAGAAATGATTAGTAATGCATCGAAGAACTTATGTAGAGTTGGTGTGGGCGTCAAGGAAATTGAGAGTCAAAGAGAGCGATCGAGTATTTCATTCTTGAAGCCTAATTCTTACTTCGGTGTAGGAATATATTTACGCAATAAGGAAGTCATCTCAGTTATCAAGTGTTGTATTGTAGCTCGAAACAACGATGATGAGTGTGAATTTCGTGCATACCGTCTAGGATATCTAAAGTGGTCTTGTCTCGTGAATTTTTGGACATGATTTAATCACTCCTAACGCTCAATAATATACTATTTGTTCCTAACGGCTGCGAAATTCATGCACCTCATCTTACGGTAAACCCTCTTCTACGTCACAGTATAATCTATCCACGTAGAGTAGGAAGCTGGAGTGTCTTTCCGAAAATCGGAAGAAGGGCTTAAATGTCGTTAATTTAATGATAGGGCTCCACCAAGAACAGTGAAACATTCAAAGCCTTACATACGGATTCTTTGGCTCAATTCTCCAAGCTCCATCCTAAGACAATTTTCTCTACCGGAGCAGACCAATCCAGCAGGAGGTCTTCAGTTTCATCAGTTCAAAGAAAAATCGCTGGAGCTACAATCACCTACATCGCACCTCTGATTTCCGAGTTCGAAATACAGATGTCACGCGAATAGCATAGAATGGTAGAAAGGAATGCTTCCGATCCAACATCTTAAAAATCCCGCCTAAACGACCATCAGACTCGTATCCTACAAACAACCCAGAATGCTAATCCTCGGTCTCACCGGCTCCATCGCCACAGGCAAATCCACCGTCTCCTCCCTCCTCTCCCAGCCACCCTACTCCCTCCCCGTAATTGACGCCGACCTCCTCGCCCGCAAGGTCGTCGAGCCCGGCACGCCGGCCTACAAGAAGATCGTCGCCCACTTCTCGCCTACAACACCAGACCTCTTACTCCCCCCGGACCCTGGAAAAAGCCACAATACAGGTGGCCCGCTCAACCGCCCCGCCCTCGGCCGCCGTGTGTTCGGAGATTCCCCCGAGCGGAAACAAGACCGCACGGTTTTGAACGGGATTGTGCATCCCGCCGTCCGGCGGGAGACGTACAAGGCGATCTTGTACTACTACCTCCGCGGGCATTGGGCCGTCGTTCTCGATGTGCCACTGCTCTTCGAGAGCGGGACGGAGCTGCTCTGTGGGGCTGTGCTTGTTGTCGCGGTGTCGGATCCGGAGGTGCAGATGCGCAGACTGCGGGAGAGGGATGGGCATTTGAGTTCGGAGGATGCGGAGAATAGGGTTCTGAGTCAGGGGGATGTGAGGATAAAGGCGGAGCGGGCAAAGGCGAAGGGGGGAAAGGGGAGGGGATTCGTGGTTTGGAACGATGGAGGAAAAGAGGATTTGGAAGGAGAGGTCTCGAGGGTAATGAGGGAAGTGAGAGCAAGGTCTCCGGCATGGTGGAGCTGGTTCTGTCTATTTGTTCCGGTTGTAGGGGCGGCGGCGGCTGCATGGCAAGTAGGCAAGGCATGGCTTGATAGGAGGAGATGGACGGAGAGGGAGAGGGTGGAGAAGGCGAAATTGTAGACTCAATACCCGATAAGTACTTCCATAAAAGTATGCTAGCTCGTGCTTTGGCCGAGAGGTCTAATGTGGTGATCATGATTATACATAATGGCTTATTATGAGAAAGCCATAGCTTCTATCGATATCCCTTTTCTCTCCCCCTCCCATTTTCTCTATGCTTCTTTTTCACTTTTGCCGAAGCATCCAACTTCTTCTTGGACCCTGATAGCCCGCCTAAGCCTTTTAGATTCATTCTATCAGGGTCAATACCTTGTCTCAATTTCTTCTGTGCCCTCGATTCAGTTGTCCCATTTATACCTTCGTCCTTATCCACTTTTCTCTTTTTCCTAGCCCTAAGCTCAGCTTCTTCGTCCTCAGGATCCTCGCTCTTGCTCTCATCATCGTCTACATCACCATCTCCGTTCTTTACCTCCTCAATCGTCCTATTTCGCCTCCGCTTGAAGTTCCCAAACGTCCGTCTTCCAATCGACCTCTCCTCTACGTCCATATCGCCGTCCTCACTTTCTTCAGGCTCTACGACTTTCACGCCCGGATACTCCAACACCCATTGGCTCTCCCTCTCCGCTACCCTCATGTCCGTGTGCCTTGCGAGCGCATCCGACCTGGTGCGCTCCCGTTCAGCAATCGCTGCCGTGATGGAGCTGCTGAGGTCCAAAGTCGCGGACGCAGGTGTCTCGGCATCGGAGGAGAGTTTACGGCGCTTGGAGGGTGGAGTTGAGGGATGGGACCCGGATTGAGAGTGAGATGCTGAAAGGGGTGTTGGAGGCTGGGTGGGGGTCTTTGGGGAAGCGATACCGGTCTTTGGGGAAGCGCGCTGCATGAACTAGAGAATGCTTGTAAATACACAAATGAACATAAAAGTGTGGGAGAAGCACTTACCTTCATCGTTAGTAGCCGGCTCGAGAGGGTCTTGCCCCCGCTGCCGGGGGTGCTTTTATTTGACATGGCGGAGATATTACGCGCAAAGAACGTGAATAATAACTAGAGCTTCGTCTTCAATCTGACGATATAGTATTTCCGACTCCTTAGAATCTCTGACACTGACATTTGAGCAGGATTCGGCGGAAACATGAAATCTAATTGGACGCTTTGGTGCGAGAAAGAAGTAAAGTTGAAGACAAAATAATCTCGGAATGCCCTGACGCGGTGCCAAGCAATTATCGATAATGAATTACAGTAGCCAGTAGTGATAGTTCCCCGCACGAGGCTGGGTGACAGAAGTCGTGGCCCCCCTCTCACGCTCTTCAGGCCGATTATTAGCCGGTAGGGGGCCCACGATTTCTGTCAACCAGCCTTGACGGCATTGAGCGGCTGTTAATTACCTACCTACCTACTACTATGTATAGCGCCGTCTTTGGCCCACGTTTCAAGCTTGTCGTCCCCTCGTGGTGCAGACCAATTATTGATGCCACTTCCGGACCAGGTATCATGCTGCAAACGCCGTATGTCCGTAAGGCTGACTCGTACTATCATAGAGTCGAGAGCTGGCGCTGGACGTGTCTGGTGGTTGCAGAATTGATTCGCTAGTGTGGATACCTTAGGTCGTCTCAGAAACAAGGCTTTCAGATGAGGTCTGGCAAAATGACTCCCAAACCGAAAGCTGTGGAGGCGCGCTTTGAGAGGTCGAGACCTCATGATCCTGTCTGCAACTCGGGAAGGGTCACAATTCAAGTTAAGAGGCCACTGAGCTCCTTGCCCATGCAGGAAGGATGGCTCTTTGATACTCTACACGTTCAGCCTTGTGACGACGCAGTGAATGTTTCAGGCTCTACTTTTTATTCCATGGACAAGGTCAAGGATATGCTTTCTTTAGTCGACCGCCGTTGGTCACTGTTTTTATCTTATGAGGCTCAATGTCAGCTATCTCTATCTGCACTGTATGCTCCTGATGGCTGAAGTCGTCTCAGAGCTTGCCCCGGTGGCCATTGACCGGCAAGGGGGCTTTTCCGATTACTCTACAGCAATGGGCAAGGCTGCAGAATGTTCATAAAGGACGAATGCCGGCTCTGTCTTACTTGCAACTCAGGGTATGTTGTTGCTATTTTGCATGTTATATTTTGTTACGGGTCGATCATTGTAGACTTTTTTATTCCGAGATGATTCCTTCGAGTAGAGGCCGCTTGAGGCTTTATCCTCGAACTCTATTGAGGCCCTCTAGTATTAAATCATTTGCCGACAGCGAACCTGCTACACCGTCTGTGTATCAAGCGGACCCTTCGGAGGTTCAAGACTGCCAGCAGGTCATTGGAGCTTCCAGTGAAGCCCTGGGCAAGCCGGCGAAGAAGGAGCTGATCAACATTCTCGACGTTGTCACTGTGCTTCTAACCATAACATGTCTTGTGGCCGGAATCGCTATCATCAATCCTGAGTTCCCCTATGCTGCTTCTCTGGGGAAGAACGGTCAGATCATTGCTTTGGGCTTTCTCTTGGGCGTTATGAACTTGTGCCTTCAGCGAATCCTCCCCTTCTTACTCATCTTGATTGAGACACGCCATGGTAGCTCGACGCTACAGAACCTTGAGGGCTTGCTGAAGTCATCTCCATTTGGGGACCGATTGAATATCTTCTGGAGGCTCATTCTGGTAGCCCTGAGAGCCATGCCGTTGATACTGAGCGTTCTCTACAAAAATTTTACAGGGGGGGTTGTCTATTCAAATTTACCGACGTCAATTCGAACATATGGTCCGACCGCGCCTCCGGGGTTTGAAGCGAACGTCAATCAAACAGTATCTGAATTTGGTACCGTTGCACCAAGGTATAACGCAGTCCTGGCGAACGCGACTACTTCATTTCTCTCTGCGACAACAGATAACGTCCCCTTCCCAGCCAATCTATCTTTTGATCCAAGAGTCTTTGGTTTTAACACCATACTTTTATCGAATACCTCAGCTGCAGCGATCGATGGGCCTACTACATTCCGTGTCACTGAGCTCCAAAGAACACTTGATGCTGATTCGTTCCTGCATCTGACGGCTGATGTGCGTGGAAGTGTTTCGAAATATAACTCGACAACGGGAGACAAAGAATACTGGGATCAGAGCTACAATGTGTCATCGTACTCGGCAGTAGCCCTTGCCAATGGTTGGTATCACCTGATCCTCCAGCAAGGAGTCGCCGGCAGCAATGACGCCAAATCGTACAACGGATCCTGGGCGCTTCTCGGACCGATGCCCGCCGGTGAGGTGATTGTGGACCGAGATGACTATCAGACGGGGTTGAACTTCTTAAAGTTCGCTATGAGGTTCGACGTTAAGAGACACAATTGCACCGCGACATGGAAGATCACTCGCAGCGCAATCGAGCTCACATTCGGCACCTGCGACATGAACCCGCTTGAAGAGAAGTACCAGCTCTACGACAGCTGCCAGCTCTCGTTCGCGGACCACTTTGGACACACCCTGGCTGACAGCCTTGGCAACTTCGCCACGATCCGCAACCAATCCCACTGGCGTGTCCCGACCAACGCCGCCATGGTCGCCGCGGGTTATCAGTCCATCATCGCCGCGGCGGAGGGCTACGTCCCGACGCAGGTGAACGGATCTCTCTGGCTCGAATGGCATACACAGGGCCACTTTAACGAGACCTATACCGCAAAGGAGTCTCTCATGAAAGAGACCGCGACGCTCCGCGCCGAGGCGAGCTTATACTTTGTTTTAGCGCTCCAGCCGATGGTAACGGTTCTGGCATTCGGTGGGGTGCTGGCCATGTTCCATACACCGATTTCGCGCAAGTTCGGGCTCGTGTCCTTGCTGGCGGGGATTGATCGGGAGAGCCTAGGCCTGCTGAAAGGTGCGGCACTGAGCGGGGAGCTGCGAAGACCAGTTGGCATCGGGATTGACGTCTCTGAAGGGTCGAAACGTGCGGCTGGAGCACCGGTCGGGAAGATCAGGTATTATCTTGGATATTCCGGGACGGGTGGGTCGGTGAGACGACGTTACATTTATTCGTGAGCGCAAGGGCAGGTTGTTAGCAGCCGATATATGATAGATACTGTATGATTATAACTTGGTCTTTTCATCTATTCCGCTGCTTGGGCCGACTTCAGGGCCTATAGTAGCGAATAAGGGGTAATATCTCCTTACGTATGGCCCAATGCGAGAAGGAAAGTGATGCGTTGGTTGCCCTGAGCAGACCAAAGAACCACAATTTCCCTACCAATAGACTTCTTACACATGATAACTACATCTTTTTCTACCAAGCACAAAGCGCTCCCTCGCGACCTCGCCTCAAAGTGGGCCTTGAAATTTTGGACATTGGGAGGGGGGCCTCGGCATGACACGCACCCCAGAGTCCCAAAATTGGCAGCAGGATGGGCTAGAATGATGTACGGCTTTTGATATTTGGATGCGGGTCCGAGCTAGTGCTTTTTGATCGATTGATTCACATTCCCTCGGTCAGTATTGGAATATTGAATGTCGAGAGCAGATACGGAAAAAGACATTCCTAGGTTAAGTGACCTGCTTAGCAAGGCTTGGCAGGGGCCAGCGAGGTGGCGCTTTAGTTTTACTAGTGTTCAATCATGATTGTTCCATGCCGAAAGCAAGCATTGATACCTAGTACCTCAGTCCGTACCTTCGCAGGACGTCGTTTCAGCCTTCCAGATCTCGGGCATTTTTGAGACGATATGGAAGTTTCCATAGTCAACACCGCTGTGAAGACTTGTCGAGGAATGCTCTTTCCTCATGCTAGAAATCGCCTTCCTCTGTGGCATTAGCATCGCGTCCTTTCAACGGTCTTCTCGTTTCTGTCATGCCCATGCGGTCGATATTCTTCCAGTGCCTCGATGTAGGCAGTACTGCCATAGCCAGGAGGGCTGACTTTTGGACAATGAGATAGCTCCTGGCATGAGAAGACTTATGTCATTAAGCCTTGTCGCCAACCTCACAAACAGCGCCTCGCCTTCACAGCAATGTTGGGTACCCAAGCTTCACGGCCAGCAACGACAAGAAACCCTGAAACTGGCCTCGACCCTCAGATTGCGACAGCCGATGAAGGTAATACGCGCTGGACTCGACATTTAACTCCCTTTTCTAGTGTTTGGCGCGACTTTGGAGGTCACATGAGATCAGATATCGACCGGAAGGGAACCGATGCTATTATTGTTCTCTGTTATTACTGTTGCGGTCTTGTCGATGCTTCAGCGTACAATGTCTGGTCGAACTTCGTCAGCCTTCAGACAGGTGAGTGAATGACAATGGATCGCATTTTTAAGGAAGCGTCATCGAACATGAGGCCACTTCACGTCAACCCTCCTCCACCTCCACTCCCATTCCCACTACGATCGAATCTATATAACGAGGTACGCTGCTTTTAAGTGGCCTTACATTCGATGGCAATCCATTAATGGACTTGGTCGAAAGTCGACTAACACTATGTAGGAAACACATTTTTTGTGGCGCTCGGCATTAGCAGACTACCATGGAGAGTACTTGATTTACCGGTCATCAAGGGATCAGTCTCAATCATTAGCTTCCTAATGGGAGCCCTCTTTTTCAGCAAGCTGCACAAACGTTTCGGTCCGCTAAGGCGCTATGTACTTGTCTCGTCTTTCGCTGTGCAGACTATCATGATTGCCATTTCTGCTTCGCTGGTTGGTTCCGAAATCGTGTCCAGCTACAACTCTGAAAGTAAATCTTTTAGCTCTGGCTCAGATAAACATCCAGCAGCGGCTGAAAAGGGATTCATCATCTGGCAAGACCTAGCGCCGATAGCGCTGCTATCTTTTCAAAGCGCTGGGCAGCTAGTAGCCAGCCGGATGCTGGAGTATCCAGAGCTGCCCGGAATGGCGGTCACAGCCGCCTACAATGATCTGATGGATGACTTTCAACTCCGAGGTGGCTGGTTTAAGAACAAGAAAACGAATCGTCGTCTGTTCGCTATAATCGCACTGTTATGCGGTATTGTCTTCAGCGGGCTTCTTTCAAAAGGTGAGGCCGACATAGAATTTGCTTTGTCGATAGCAGCTGGGCACAAGGCAGGCATCGTTGTGTATTGGTTGTTGAGGAAACGGCGTCGGAGTGCCTTTACGCTTGATTGATATCACTAGACTTATCACTAGAACTGAAGGACACAGTCTTCTTACACCTTCCGACATGCTAGAATACATATTCTCTCCTCGGAAAAGTTGTTATAGAGGCGGCCCCGCTGCAGCTTTTCAGCCCATGACGTCGCCCGATGCGATCTTTCAATAGTCTTCCGAAACTTTCCCCATGCCTTCACAAGAACCACACATCACCAAATCCTCCCTCGTCCACACACTCTTCCTCTTAATCTTCATCCTCGCATTCTTCCCCAGCCTCTTCCTCACCGTCCTCCACTACCCTCTCACACTCCTCATCCCGGCCCCAACCCCGCAACCCGCAAACCCCACCCCCTCATCACCAGCCAAAATGCCCGGCGGCGCCACAACCTGGGCCCAAAAGACCATCACCCTCCCCCCCTCCTCCCGCGGCTGCACCCTCGTCACCGACCAGATCACCGCCTCCCTCCCCGAGCTCCGCACCATCCGCACCGGCCTCCTGCACCTCTTCGCCCAACACACCTCCTGCGGCCTGACCCTCAACGAGAACTGGGACGGCGACGTGCGCGCCGACATGGCCGACGCGCTGGACCGCCTCGCGCCCGAGGATCGCAAGGGGAACCTGTACCGGCACAGTGCGGAGGGGCTGGACGATATGCCGGCGCATGTGAAGAGTAGTTTGGTGGGGGTGAGCGTGAGCGTGCCGGTGAGGGAGGGGAAGTTGGCGCTGGGGACGTGGCAGGGGGTTTGGTATTGTGAGTTTCGGGAGGGGCGGCAGAGTCGGAGGGTTGTGGCGACGGTGCAAGGGGAGCAGATGTGAACTTGAAAGGGGTGGGCGGTGATGCGCTACGGGGTAATGATGCTACGGGTTGAATTGGGATTGCGGTCGAAGCATGCATGCAGCATTTACGATGATGGGATACGTTATGGGTGAGCAATGAAGACGTGTGCATTGGAAAAGGTGCAGAGAAATGGCCGTGAATTGGCCTGTCTAATTTGTATCATTACAGTTTTTTCATCAAGGGCACAGAACGCTCCGAAATGTGTACGCTATCATCTCTGCCCAAAAGGTTCATCTGTGACTCGCTGCGACTCTGGGATCTCTGCTGGATCTCCAACAGGTTCGAGAGGGTATGTGGTTAAGGGCAAGGATTCGAGGTGTTTGCGGTGATGTTCATTAGCCTGCGATGCATAAGCTCAAGGAACATCGTTGTAGACGGGCTGGCGGAGGAGAGACTCACAAATGGAAGGCCGCAATATGTGCACCAACATATCTGCGGCTTGTCGGTATTTATAAAGATCTTTGGGTGACCTAGAGGACCTCCGCCACCGTCACAGGCCACTACCCGGCTATGTGTCCATCGTACCGGCTGTTTGTGTATTAGATCGATGGCAGCATAAGGTTGAGGCTGGTGATGAATCAGTACAAAGACTCCATGAGAGTGATTTCCAACTATTCAGCATACCTGAGATTCCATGATCGTCTGCTCGAACCGTGGTCCCACCATAGCTTTGTCTCTAGGCATCTGGCTTGGTGCCCATGTCGTCTTCCGGTTTGGCGCCTGCATCTGCCGCTGTCGTTCTCCATCCTCCGGTATCTCTGCCAGCGGTGCATCTCTAGACCCCATAGCGTCGACTGGAACGGCGTTTGTGGCGGATACATTGGGCTTCTCTTTGTCTGGCTTTGGGTCATTCGGCTGGATGAAGTTTTCTGCCAGAGACGTTGGAGAGACGCTGAATGAGCGGGTGAATGGTCGAGTTGTCCTAGCTGCCAGTGAAGGCAGTCTTGATCTTATTGGGGAAAGCATGCTGGGTAGTATGAAGGTAAAGACTTCTATCGTACTTAGTTTGATCTCTCTGGGCAATTGACCTGCGGGATGGGTTTCGGCTCGGCTCGGAGCTAACGCCAAGCTTTGCGCGTCAGATTATTGCCTTGCAGGCCATGAAGCTCTATATCGAAGTCTCAAAGTCGTACCACAGCTTTTCTACACTTCACGAGGAGCTCCCAACGACATATCTCCTCGCATACCAAATTCTTCGCCTCCAAGTAGTCTTGAAATTGACATTGTCCACACAGGACCATGGCCTCCGGTTACGATAGAGCACTTTCAGGTATGCAAATCAAAGACCCTTTTCATGGTTAGTGGCTTACAAAACATAGTCTTCAGGTACTGCTACAAAGCGTTTTTAGAAACCACTCCATCTGACTGAAGCTAGTCCGGACGGTCACGTTTTTCAGGTCGAATATGCATTGGAGGCAGTGAAGCGAGGAACCTGCGCAGTTGGAGTAAAAGGCAAAGATGTAGTGGTATTGGGATGCGAAAAGCGATCTGCTATGAAGCTACAAGATACACGGATTACGCCATCAAAAATCGGAATGGTTGACACACACGTTTGTCTGGCTTTTGCAGGTCTCAACGCCGATGCAAGAATTTTAGTCGACAAGGCAAGGTTAGAAGCTCAGTCACATCGACTGACCGTTGAAGACCCTGTGACGATCGAGTATATCACAAAGTACGTCGCTAGTGTGCAACAAAGATATACACAAAGTGGTGGTGTCAGACCATTCGGAATTAGCACTTTAATTGTCGGCTTTGACAAGGGAGATAAAACACCCAGGTTGTACCAGACAGAACCCTCGGGGATTTACTCCGCCTGGTACGCTCGATTCGTCTGCCGAAGTACTATATCATTAACATCTTCCAGGAAAGCAAATGCGATCGGAAGGTCCAGCAAGACAGTACGAGAGTTCCTTGAACGAAATCATAAAGATGATATGGATCGCGAAGCGACGATACAACTCACCATCAAGTCTCTTTTGGAGGTCGTGCAAACTGGCGCAAAGAACATCGAGATCGCATTGATGGCACCAGGAAAGCCCGTGGAGATGCTACCCGCAGACCAGATAGAGTCATACGTGAAGACAATCGAGGCAGAGAAACAGGAAGAAGCAGCAAAGAAGAAGGGTGGGCGTGGAGGCGGCACGGGTGCCCCTACTGCATTGCCCACACGGCCGGTCGGTGAAGGTGCAGCGGAGGTGTAGAGGAGCAAAGCCTGGCGTTTTGGTGTCTGATCAATTAGCATTTTCAACTTTGGTTTGGCTGAGCTCTCAGCAAATAGGGGAAGATCAATAGCAAAGCGCATTTGCATTTGATGTCGTAATCACCTATGATTGTCTGAGCTGTCGATCTGGGCCATTAAGTCCATTTCAACAGGATTCCACACAAGAAAGACCTAAGCAATGCAGCAATTGTTGTTTAGTAATGGCCAAGTTATTTTCAAGTTGAGCCGAAGAGTTCGCTAGGTCTGAACACTGCTTTCCTATCGACGAGGAAAAGTGTAAGCGAGACATACTCTGTACTCCGCCGTGAGGATTTGCTGCAGCCGAATACCTTACCAAAGATAATTGTCACGCCGACCTATCGAAATTTGACGTCAATGTAAATTCATCATCGTTCCTGACATTTATCATTTATGTCACGTCATTTCTAGCCATTGAGCGCGGTTCGTACCCCAGGTTTTCTCTAACCGCAACCAAGTAAACTGGCTGCTGCTTTTAATCCCACCAAGCCACACTGTCGCGATCCGTCTTCGTATCATCGTCCAACGTTTTCCCCACGACCCCCGCTAGGCCAGGGCACCTACAGGTGGCCCACGCTCGGACCTGCTGCAGGAATTGCGTGGGCCATGGAGCATCTTCCCTGTGCGGACCGTCGAATCACACGGTTTCCGCTATCCAGAATTTTCATCCAGGCTGATTTCGGGTCTACAGTTGATGGACATCCCCAGAGCATTGGGTTCGGACAAGGAAATATCGGTAGACTACTTTCAGCGTCGGGACACAAATGGCCCGAGACTCTGGATTCCACTCTTTGTGCTTCCCACCCGCCGCCTCAGTAGTGGGCGAGCCAGCGCATACGCAACCTCAAACTTTTACAGCGGCACCATTGGATCGACCGCGAGGCTAGATCCACGGCAAACCCTCACCGTTTGAACAAACACATGACCTTCACGAGTGCAAGCGTTTAACGGGCCTGGATGAGGCTGGAAAGCAACACCCAATCAGCCAAGGTTCAATCATGCCGTCCTATCCATCTATTGAATCCGCTACATGCGAGCGGTCCACTTCGAGGTACTTGATTTGAGACACGGCTTGTGTGCGTGCCGACGTACTCGCGCCTAGAATGGGACGTGCTCCGGTCAAAAACACGCCAAAAGGCCAGGCCAAGATTCAGTCGATGATGGTTCGTCAAGGTCGACACCAGCCTGTCGCTAATGATAAACCTCCGAGCAGATGTGGCCCGTGCTTGATGTATATCAAGACCAATTATGCTTGACGCGGGAACTATGCATGCTAGACAAGACTCGCATTACATGGGTTGCCTGACCTTGATCCAGTGATTGCGAATCTTGCTCAGACATGACTAGGATTTCCGAGAGACCTTCTTCATTGATGCCCTGGATTTGGAAGGGAGGACGGAAGCGGCGGCGATTGCAGTGAAAGAATAATGTTTCCAGAACGCGCTTACTCCTTAAATGTTGGACGCGGCCGTCCGATATTTCATCTATCACTCATAATCAAGAGGTCACGTATTCAATTCGTGGGTTTCATCGATATTTCCATCCGGAAACAGCTGGAACGAGAGGCGCTGCGCTCGAAATATCGTCGTTATTTTCATGACCAGTGCGCGCGTTGTACAGACGCAAGACACTGCAGCGGCAGTAGATGCAGAGTCAATACACGTTCTTAGTACTCAGAGATCGTTCTCGATCTTTTCCAGGGACGCCGCAGTGAGATCATATTGCGCTTAGATAGCGCACCTTTAGTGCCTACTATGTCCAAGAAACCAATCAGTTGAAACGACGGCGTTGGCTATCTAGTGACGAAGGCCGTTTCCTCTGACAGGGAGCTGGCAGTCCCTCACTCGCAGAATGTCTCCCGATAAGTTGGAGAACTCATTCGCAGCTTCGTGCATTATGCACGTTGGATATCATTATGCCTTGTACATGCATGAGGCTATCAGTTTTGCCTTGAAAAGCGGCACACTTACGGCGAGTACCCGGATCTAGGCGTTGCAGCACTTCTTTTGATCTTGATCACGGGTCCAGAATTATTACAGCGTACTATTGGCTATCGAGTGTTGCTCCATGGCGACCCTGTTCAGAGGAGTGACTGATTACAGAGCCCAACAACGGTCATGTCCTTTCCGCTCCGCTCCTCCTACCAGCGCTGGCGCTCCCGCCCGCGCTTGATGTCTATCCACTCACCATCCAATGGCTACCGTGAGCACCTAAAATCGTCGCACCATATGAAATCAGCACGCTTATATTCTCACAACCCTCAAGTCCGCCCGTGACTATCAGAATCAGTCTAAACCATTTCTAAGTCTACTGTTGGTAGAGGAATGGTTAAAGCCACTCGGCCGAGATCCGCTGAGCTGTGTCGATATCAGCAGGGTTATAGTTTTGTTGTTTGCATTATCGTCTACATAAAAGTCTCCTAGGTCATACACATATGCATGTGCATAGCTATATTATGTTCTACATTCTGGCTTTAGGTCTGGCTGCTTGCAGAATTTACGTCCTTGCCGTTTCTGTTTGCTTTTTGGGTTGTTTCTGCAAATCTCCCAGTCACATTATTTGCGTCTATATCTTCGGTCTTGAGAGACACTCGCTTATAACCATGCACCGCTTTCCCATTAGCGAGCACGTAGATGAGCTCTTTATGCTGGTCACGCTTTCTAACATCATCTCACCGACTCTCCTTCTTCCAATTCCTCAGGTTCCCTCTTGTTACATCTTTCCAAGGATCAGCTAAGTCCCTCCAGCGGGTAAGAACGAGTATGAGGAGGAATGATAGGCTCGTCTGAAGCGCTGCTGCGGATCTTTGAGTTGAAGCAGCCACCACCGCAGAGACATAGCCTTGGTCCGTCGCTCCCATCACGTGTGATCATTTCATGCTTGTGCCGGTATACTTTGGGATGCCGGCATTGTAAGACTTGGTCCTCATCTCGAAGAACACTGGATATCTCTGGCCTTTGTATCATGAGATCTCTAGACTTAGAGCTCTCTGGCGTTGGCAGCGCGCTAGGTGCTCCTTGATTGTCTAAGGGCCATTCTGGATCTTCATCAGACTGACTGTTCCGAGCCACGATTTCTCTCCTCTCATATTGTGGCACGCCATCTTGCGTGCTAGCTAAGGATACCGTCTGAAGTGGGCTTGATTCTGGCTACTCTATTGTTTCTGTGTTCCACTAAACTTTCTATGCGCGTCGATGCGGTACTGGCCTTCAACTTTCGTTTTGGTAGCCTTGTGATCCCGACCATGTTGGAGACTGATTCAGAATGTGCATGACTACCATCCTCCAAGAAATAAGAAGCTCAGACGGCTCTGGGGACTCTATTTCGAGATCATAGTCACTGAAATCTGCGATTTCCGCCTCGACTTATCGTTTTTAAAACGAGGTATCTAATGTCATTGTGGGGATAGACCTGAGCTCATGCCTTTGCTTGATCATTATTTTCTTCGGAGCTTTCTCCCTACATAAAGCCTTTCTCGTTTAGTGATGACCCAGTACTCTTGGTCTTACTGCATACGTTTATTCCAATTTTCCCCTGCACTTTACCTCTTCCTTGCCCAATGGTCTGGGAGTTGCTATAATCGGTTGGCGACAGGGCTCCGCTCATCAGATACATCTCACCAAAGGTAGTCTTTTCCTTACGCCTAGACAAGACCGTCTGCACTTGGATCCTCGACTCCTGATTTCACAGAGTTGGCAAATCGTACGCGTTTCTTCTTGTACGTCATAGAGTTCCTCCGCAAGATCCCCTTCGGAAACCTTTCTGGACTTCTTCTCATAGGCAAATTGACCCTACTCAACGTCGAAGTTTCATGGCATGTCGGCTCATGAACCTCTAAGAAGGGCATCACTTCCTCAGAAGCCTCAATAGTGGCAGTTGCGACCGGACTTCGCCGAGCCTCTTCCGGTGTGTATCTGTATTCCCATCCCTTCTTCGAGGCTCTTCTAGCATTTGCTAGTTCGATCTCACGTCCTGAGTCAGTCGAAATTGTTCGTCTCCGATTTCTGAATTTTCTGCTGGTTGACTCCCTCATAGGCGTGGTAGATCCATTTTCTTTTCCCTCCCGATTGTCTCCAAGCATGCCTGGCTTTGCAGCATGAGTCCACGAGCACTCCTGCGCTAAGAACCTTGGATGCATGTGCCTGGATGACCGTATCCGGAGGATCATCTTCTCGGCAATACACAGCGACATATTTATAGACGATAGAATGGTGGTGACGATGATGGCTGGTAGAATTACCCCAATAGTTAAGGCCGTTAGCCTGACTGCTGCTGCTCTAGGCTCTGTAATGTCTCGATAATCGTAATAATTACGAAAAGCACCCTGCCAAGGGCTTGTTATATCCTCCTGCACGCAGCGATCTTCCAAGAGCTCTAAATCAGGTGATGCGGCAATCAGAAAGGCTCTTGACGCTCCGACTGTATGTTCAAATCTTGACGCTGGACGGCGTGTTCTGAAATCGCAAAATAGTTTCCCTTGATAGCAGAAGTCAGCGTCGAGGAGGCGGCTTGAAGACTGTCTAAGCTGCTTTCTTGGAGACGGGCGATATTTTAAATAAACAATGGTGTGGACCAAAAATTGAATTTTGCAAGGGCATGACTCTTAAAATGCTCATGGAACCTTCACTCATCCCACCACGCACCATCCGTGGTACACGTGAATTCCGTACCAGATAATCCTGTTCATCGGAAATGCTAAATTTTTGCTCTCGAAGGAAGTTCCTTTGCTTCGGATGTAAACCCTGCGGTAAAGTCATCTGCTCTCACTAGTCTCGATGCCATTTCACGTTGAAATGCTATGATCACATCACAACATAGAAGGGCTCTACTTCATTATTTCATTTTATGACCTGTACATTTATCAGGCTCAATAGCCTTTTGTCGGAATCATGGCCATCATTCTTCTCGTGACCGCCTGCTACCCGTTTCCAGCTCACCTTCACCGTCGCCAGATGTGCGCGCGAAGATTAGATGCGCAGCCACATACATGACAATTTTCATGGCGAGCCGGGCTGTTAGGACGCCAGAGATCTGCCAGCAAAATTTGGCCGCCGGCTTATGATTGAAAAGCCATTATGGTGAAGATAACATCGTACGAGACGTGGTTTGCTGAAGACCTGTTTAAGTAATATTAGAGACCTAGGAACTGGTAGCCAATGCAAGAAAGAATCTTTATTGGAGCGCGAGGAACTTCGTAGTCAGGGAAAAGACCTATTGTTCACGGAGAAGCACTATCGTGGGCAGAATCCGGCGGAATTGAGGTTGGCTCACGACATCGCTTGGCCACACAATGCTCACAGTGGGTTGGAACACGGATGATCAAGTTCATTATGTGTTATCTCCGTCTGTAGGCTTCTTATTCGGATCCTCATCCTCGCTTGGGGGATTCAATAACAGCTCCGACTCTATCCGGTCGCACCGCGCCGCCATCTCATCCACTATTCCCAAGATATTAGACAAAATTGGGAGAAATAAGGGAACAGAGATTGGCTGTTCACTTACATTTAGCGAGTATCTCATGGCCGGTGGCTTTATACTTCTTCTCCACGTCAACACAGAAACTGTCAATGGCCTCCATGAGCTCGGTCACGGCGGTATTCGAATCGGGAGAGTCGTCTGAGGCGATGGATGTCGTTTTACTGGTGGAGTTGAGGTCGGAAGCTTGACGACGAGGTTGGTTGAGGGCATTGGATGAGTTTGTCCGCGCTGGTGGAGGGGCGGTAGGTCTCTGGAAGAAGGTGCCCGTGGGCATGGTGTCAGTATGCTTATGCTGGGGAGAAGATTTTTGATTCCTTTCTATACAGATATGTATATTCTGGAGAAATAAATTGGCAAGTGGGTATCTCACCGATCTGGAGTCTGGCAATGACATTTTGTGGATTGTTTGTCCTAGCTGCACTGTCGCAATGTTTGTGGTGCGTTGTAGAACGGTGTCATAGGTCAGGATGTCAACATGAAGATGATTGACAAACAATTTCAAGCGTAACACCTGGGCTAAGCCCCATGAACGACTTTAAGAAGCGTTCCGCATGTCAAGTTGAAAGTTTGGGGAGCTGGGTGGTCGGACGGGCAAGGATAACTGCAGTGCCGCACGGACCACTTTGGAGAATCCCTGAGCCAATCTTTCTATCGGACATAATTTTTCTTACGAGCGAGCTTACTCAGGATGGAATATGATGGACCAAGCGTTGCGATTCCTTCCCTAGATTACTATACAGCAGCGTCGTACTCTGATCTATCTTTGTCTCACCTCGTTTGAAGATTCTAAAGCTTATTTGTCGATCTCATCAGCTGTAACCTTGCGTCTTTGCCTCACAACTCGATCATACTTAGCCGGCATGTCCGGCCGGTAGTGGACGAGCACCACGAACACCACGTGGAAGACCTTGTCTCTCGGAGAGTGCTATGTCAACAACCACTGGGTATGGCGATCTCTAAAAGCTCCTTTGCCAGTTGCTAACTCTATTGCGACAGCGCCTTCATAGCCGGAGCCCTTGCAGCTTGCGGAGCAGTGACAGCAACACATCCTTTCGAGACGGTTAAGATTCGGTATGCTGTGTTTCTAGCAATTACGCTCTGCTGCTAGCTGCTGACCACAACAAACCTACAGGTTACAGCTTCAAGGAGAATTGCAATCGAAAGAGCAGGCTGTCAAAAAGTATCGAGGTGTATTTCATGGTGTCAAAGTGATCGTCCAGAATGAAGGAATCAGGGGCATATACCGAGGACTTGGCTCGGCAGTAGGAGCGCTCATTGTCTTTTCGGAAACGCACGTCTGATCAGTATAGTATATCTACCAGACCCTCCTCAACGGCTGTCGCCTCGGCTTCTATGAGCCTCTGCGAAAGACAACCACCACCGCAATATTTGGCGATCCAAATGTTCAGTCCCTCGGAATAAATGTGTTCTGTGGCGCATCATCTGGGATCCTCGGTGCGATAGCCGGCTCACCATTCTTCCTCATCAAAACACGACTTCAATCCTACTCTCCTTTTCTTCCCGTCGGGACGCAGCACCAATACAAAAATGCAATTGATGGCTTTAGGCAAGTATACTCGAGTGAAGGCGTCAAGGGGCTATACAGAGGTGTAGGAGCTGCCTCAGTCCGGACGGGCTTTGGCAGTTCGGTACAACTCCCGACTTATTTCTTCGCCAAGAGGAGGCTTGTCATGCTTTTAGGAATGGAGGATGGGCCGCTGCTACACCTCGCAAGCAGCACAGCCAGCGGTTTTGTCGTTTGCACATTTATGCATCCTCCAGGTCGGTGTACCTCGGCGGCTTACGGACACATGACTGATAAAGGACAGACACGATCATGTCACGAATGTACAACCAAACAGGGAACCTATACAAAGGCGTTTTTGACTGCTTATACAAGACGATCACGACGGAAGGTGTGCTCGCCATCTATAAGGGCTACTTTGCGCATCTTGCTCGTATTTTACCTCACACGGTAAGTTTGTACGGTACATTGCCATAGCCCACCAGTGTCTAACCAGATGCCCTTAGATTCTGACCCTGACCTTTGCTGAGCAAACGAATAAATTAATACGAGGAGTGGAAACGAGGCTTCTACCGCAGTCGATTAAGGACAAGATATAGGGCCATCCTCTCTGTGATTATATACAATTATGCATCTTCAATGCTCCTACGAGCATGAACATTGTGTTCCCGAACACATTTTCAGAGGCTGTATTGGTTCGGTCATTACTGATGTCGAAGGCACTATCAGGATTATCGGTCTTATAGCTGGGAAATTTCAGACCTCGTGGTCTTTCGTCACATGCATCTCTGGAGTTTGACGGTCTTGTATGCGGCGGGAAACTAGAAATCGGATAGAGGTTTGTTTATTCATGGGAAGCTTTTCAATATCTCGTTCCGAATTGGCGTTCTCGCTGAAATTTGTCTAAAAGACGTGTAAAATCACATAAGTTCTTGGATCACAGTACCTTAGTAGTAGTCTTTCTTTATGCAAGAGCCATCTCTGAACACCGGGTGTGGATGAGGCGCCTCCTACCTAGGTCGAGGTGCCAACAGAAGAAATTGCGCGATGTAAGCTCCGATTGGCTGCAGCTCAGGCGACAGTCCCGTGATCGCGTGAACGCGCGACATCGCGTCGCGCGCTAAGACAAGCGTCATGGAGCCCACTTTAGACTTTATATGCCCCTGCTGTGCCCTTGTTTTCCGCCGCATCATTTACACGTCTACCATTCCCCCAGCCATTCTTCGACGTGTCTGCTCAAGTTCAAGTCTTTGTGTAGCTTTTGCTTGACGCCAATACCCAACAATGGCTACTGAGATCACCCCATCTAAAAAGGTTCGCCTCAGTCCTTGCTCCAACAAATCAACGCGGCTCCTACTAACAAACGGGAACCAGGCGGCCAACAGCCTCGAGAGCCTCAAGATGGGCGACTCGCCAGCAAAGAAACTCGACTTTCACGCTTCGACAGTTGCAGACAAAGAGAATCTTCCTGCCTCGTCTCCTCTCGTCACTGCCACCGAGGGCGCCACCGACCTGACGAAGCCAATTGCAGAGATTGTCAAGACTCATCCTGAGCCACCAAAGGTTGCCGAGGGCATCAAAGCACATGAAGCTGATGAGCCGTTACTACAAGAGAACCCTCACCGTTTCGTCCTCTTTCCCATCAAGTATCATGAGGTACGTATCACGCCGTTCACACGACGCGTCGCACGCGTAAAGTGGTTCTAACTCGCGTCTTCCTTTACTATCATTCTTCTTTGACCTTCAATTTTACTAACGTCGTGTTTTAGATATGGCAAATGTACAAGAAGGCCGAGGCCTCCTTCTGGACAGCTGAGGAAATCGACCTTTCCAAAGACCTCCACGACTGGAACAACCGTCTCAACGACGATGAACGCTACTTTATTAGCCACGTCCTTGCTTTTTTCGCTGCGTCAGATGGCATCGTCAATGAAAACCTCGTCGAGCGCTTCTCGGGTGAGGTCCAGATCCCTGAAGCTCGTTGCTTCTACGGATTCCAGATCATGATGGAAAACATTCACTCAGAAACCTACTCCCTCTTGATCGACACCTATATCAAAGAACCGAAACAACGTACATACCTATTCGACGCCATCGACACAATACCCTGCATCCGCAAGAAGGCCGACTGGGCCCTTCGCTGGATCGCAGACCGTGACTCCACCTTCGCCCAACGCTTGGTCGCCTTCGCCGCCGTGGAAGGCATCTTCTTCTCCGGCTCATTCGCATCCATCTTCTGGCTCAAGAAACGCGGTCTCATGCCTGGCCTCACCTTCTCGAACGAATTAATCTCTCGCGATGAGGGCCTCCACACAGACTTTGCGTGCCTCCTCCTTTCCCACCTGAACCACCGTCCCTCAAAGCCCGCCATCCAAGCCATCATCACAGAGGCCGTCACCATCGAGCAGGAGTTCCTTACCGACGCGCTTCCCTGCGCGCTCCTTGGTATGAACTCGAGCTTGATGAAACAGTACATCGAGTTCGTCGCTGACCGTCTCCTCGTCGCGTTGGGCAACTCAAAACACTACAACGTTTCCAATCCTTTTGACTTTATGGAGAATATCTCATTAGCAGGGAAGACGAACTTCTTCGAGAAGCGTGTGGGCGACTACCAGAAGGCCGGTGTGATGGGTAGCACGAAGAAGGCTGCTGATTCGCCGGCAGGGACGCCAGGCGTGGAGAAGGACGCGCCAGAAAACGGGGGCGCGTTTTCGTTTGATGAGGACTTTTAGGTGATGCTGTTGTCGATCAGTATCGTGCTTAGAGATGGGATACATACTTAGTTGACCAGCATCATCTTCAGAGGGGGAATTGTATGCTTAGTCGTTGATGTGTTTGGATAGAGAGGAGATGGTCACGCTATTAAAGGGACATGCATATTTCCTTCAACACTCTATTTCGAGACCGGGTCGGTTTGCATCAAAGACACAGGGGCCTTATTGTTCCATTTCATATGTCTAGATGTCCATCCTAGGCTTTAGGACAAGGACATTTACACAGTAAATAGTGCTGTTCAAGAAAAAAAGAAAATAAGAAAGCTACACTCAATATTTCCAACATCTCTTATCAAAGTTAGATTTCATGGCGCTTGTATCAAATCTTCAGAGGGGGAGAGGTAGAAATACTCTAAACATCTTCCAGTCATAACTGTAACACCTCTGAGCTGATCTTTTCGCGTTGCCCATTTATTCGTACGATGTCCTGACTGATTGTCCGACCGATTGACTTACTGACTTACCGATGCTGTCGCTCCATCCATCTGATTCCTCCCTCTACAGTGAGAGAATTACGATTCTCATCAACCCGCAGCTCACCAACACGCGCGTATAGACGCAAAAAGCGTGACTACCAGGCCAGACAAGTAGCACGCTACTTACAATATAGGGCAGACCGCTAGAACTAAAGAGGAGGGGGGAGATGCTGCGCTGTTGTTCATGCTTAGATAGAGTGCCTTTCTGAAGCTTGCCAGGTGATTTTGGAATCACTGAACTAGGAGATCGGTGTTCGCGTGGGAATGTTCAGGCAAGTCTCGAGATAGAGTCGGTGTACATTGTCTTTGTAGCTTGTTGGGTTGGATGGTGACGCGTTGCCGGTGACACCGTTCTTGTTGGTCGATGGGATGGTGATTTGGCAATGGGGAGAGATACGCTGTATAGGTAGGAACTGGTACTTGGTGAGATAAAATGGGCCGCTGGAAGAGGACGTGGGTTGCGTTGGTGCTCTCTCTTGGTACTTAGGCAATGCAAAGTCTTCTTAATTAGAACCGCGAGGTGCTTCGTGATATAGACTGATGAAGAAGGGGAAGAGAGGTTAGCCTTATACTGGGTTTTGAGCCTGTCTGCGTCTAGGGGTGTTACGGAGGACTGGTGTGGCTATTGCTGCTCCCCAACAAGCTGTTGCCCTTCAGCAGCAACAAGAGTGTGAGTGCGTGCTATATGGGGTACGTAGCGCCCAGAAGGGACCTGCGGAAACAGAAAATCATTCGAATGGCTGCTCCCTACGGAGATTTGGAGCTTTGTAGGATCCCTGGAAAAGTTTCTGGAGACTGCTTGCC
Organism: Pyrenula massariospora; assembly: GCA_021030905.1. Classification (NCBI taxonomy): domain Eukaryota; kingdom Fungi; phylum Ascomycota; class Eurotiomycetes; order Pyrenulales; family Pyrenulaceae; genus Pyrenula; species Pyrenula massariospora. Next base: position 124,310 of record JAGFMI010000003.1, read on the forward strand.
TTGTTTCAAAACCTCGTCGTACGAAAGACTGCAGCTGCTATTGCTGCTGTTGTTGCTCCTGGCAACACAAAGAAAGGGATGGCTTGATATACCTTAGACGTCGCACCTAGAATGGATGGGTGCTTTCTGGTGTGATGCTGTGCGTTGTAGGATCCCTCAAACCCCATGGCAGATTGTGACATGAACAAATAATGAAATAGCGCTTTTTCAAACAGTCAGCACATCCTGGACATGCCTGCATTGTTTCTAGCGCGTTTTGTGCGAAGAACTGGTGTTGTTATTGTAGCCCGTTGCAATAGATTTATATCGCTAATCTACTTACTATACAACGCTTTACCCCATTTAATCGCGCCGGCCAGCCGGCGCCACAGCACGTCCAAATACCCGGCATCGCCAACCTTAGTGAATGTTTTTGCACTCGACCGTGTCTCGATCCGATCGAGCGTGACCAGGGGCTGGGGCTGAGACCGGCGCGCAGCCGTCTGTGTTTTTGGGACAGGCAACGTAGGCGTAGTGGCCACCGTGAGTGTCCCATGGCTCTTTTCTCTGGTCGCGGCAGACGGCCGTGCCCTCGCAGAGCTTGTTGAAAAAGGCAGCTGGCAAGTCGTTGGCTTGGGCGCAGCCGTTCTAGAGTACAAAAATAGGTTGGTTAATTAGATTGCTTGAGATAGTGATTGTAAGAGAGGGGAGGCTTCTACGACGGTGTGGAAGATCGATGGGTGAATTAAGAAAGAGGGAAATATAGAATCACAGCGAGGACAATTAATGTAATGGGGGATGCTCACAATAGGCTTGCCGTTCTTGAATGGGGCGCGGTACCATGTGTTGGGGTCATCGGGCTTTTGACATTTCTAATGTAAAGTCAGTTTGTCTGCTTGGCCGGGTAGGGAATGGATAGTGGTTGGAGGATAGATGTCCACATACGTAAGAGTTTCCGTCTGGATCTGGCAATACATCACAATAGTCAGTTTCGGAATTGTTGACCCAGCTGAAATCATCCATCAGCCATAAAGGTCATGCGCCAGACGGATAGGAGATATCTCACGCAGGGCAAGGGCATTTGCCCTGCGGAAAATTAGGGCCGTCGCCGCCTTTCGGCGCAGCGAGCACGGTGGTCATGCCCGCGGCGGCGCAGAATAGAAAGAGGGACTGGATCTGCATTTTGTGGGAAGATAGACTGAATAATATTTTCGACAGATTAAGGCAAAAATTGAAATTAACGATGATCAAGGTATCTGGACTCGAGAAGACAAACGCGGAAGATCGGACGCGGAATCACATACTTATAGGATAAAATTCTGCTGGTCGAAGGAAATGTGTTGCTGCCAACATCAGACGGCCTGCTTCTAGACTTTAGCAACCATTGAAGAACAATGAGGGCTCGAGCTTTTGGCATAGGAAGGAAGCCGGTGTCGCACAAAGTCTTGCAGCTTTGCGATGGTAAAAAGGTTGTGGATAAGTTGTGTGGCCTTGTCTACAAACATACTGCGAAATTGATTTTTACATTAGCGCGACAACATGAGAGCAAAGGGACAATATGTGTGACCAAGATGCAGGATGCGTGCTGGTACTCTGTCATATACGGCACTACATGCTAGCGCTCAATCTAGTACTCAGTAATTTGGGAACCGGGTTTGGTAAGAGGTCAAGTTTTACAGTTCGTTAGGCGACCGTTATTCGAGACATCTTACCCAATTAAGTAACCAAGCACTGCACCTAGACAAACAGGCCTGTTGGCCCCATTTTGGATCGAAGGTTAACATTTCGACCGAGCATCGCAGCATGTGCAATAGGGACACAGGTTTCAGAGCTTTGCGGAGGGGTAAGTGTGATTCAAAAACGTTGTGTAGTCTCTTTAGGCGACAACATCGAGCTGCAGCTCCCACGCGGGCATTGTAAGGTGGAAAAGTTCGTGTCTTTTGATCCCGCAAGATTCACGAGGTGAGACGGCGGCATGAAGTAGTAGATTAAGCGCTGTTTGTGTGCGCATTAAGAAGATGTCTGAAAGAAGGCCGTTGAGTAATGAAACATGATAGAAGATCTTCCGCTTGGCTTCTGTTCTTTGACAGGGCAGGACTGACATCAACGCCGATCCTCGCCCCCTAAGGTGAACGGCGACATTTGGGGGTCGCGTTTCTGGCTGATCAGGACAAGTTTCGCTTTCTCTCGCATCTCTTCATCAGGCGCATAGCATCCGGCTTTAGACATTTTCAAGACTGCATTTTTATGTCCGAGTTGAGATGGGCGAACCCGCTGCTACTGCATCACATGTGACTAAAGTCAACGAGGAAGCGGAGGGAGTGAATGCACCGAGCCGCAGCTCTCGTCTCGCAACTCTCGCCCGACCGTCCACTGGAATGTCGCAAGGTACGTTCACAATCATGTGTCTCGTGCACGACTTGTCCCTCGCCGAAAGCGATGGTTTTTCTAGAAGCACAGTCGAATGCGGAGACGGAGACCCTGCCTCCGTAATAATGGGCTGACCATTATGAACCGCTTCCAGGGTCCGGGTCTGGCACAAGACCAAATAAACTGGTCCGCAACCATTCGAGTCAGCAGGCTGGCTCGACAAGTACGAATAACGCCAGCAACCATCAATCTGAGAAAGCTGGGACAGCAGCAGGAGGCACAACAGCAGCCTCGGCGGGATCTGAGAGCAACAATGATGGGGTGGGCCCAAAGATCGATCCTCTATCTCGGGTCCGTATTACCCAGTCGCTAACCTCGCGGAATCGTCCGGCTCTACAATCTAGCGCTGATCTGTTCTCACTGACCCTTCTCATCCTCAGCACATCCTGAAAAGAACCAACACTGCGCGTATGATTCCCCAAAACCTCAGAGCCGGTGTGCCGGCTGAGGCCGATGCGTCACCGGCAAACGAAGCGCCCGCCAACTCGGTGTCGCGCAGCAGCACAAACTTGACACCGGTCTCGAGGGTTGATACAACAGGCAGCAAGCTGTCGAAAGAGAAGGACAAGAAGTGAGTAATACCACAATCAATTGCGTTTCACGCAAAGTTTGTTTCGAAGGATTCGGGGCTTACTCGGGCCATTTTGTGCCGGGCCAGAATTCTCAAAATACATCGCAGACGGCGTTGTGCTGACACAGGACGTTTGTCATCACAGGAAAGGTGTATCGTTTCTAAGCCGCTTTATGGGCACCAAAAGGAAAGACTCTCCTGCAGACTTCCCCGACAATGCCTCCGAAATTACAGACAATAGACCTACCGGGATGGACGCCGAACTGTTCTCACAGCCCATCGGCTTTATACCGCGATTTCCTGCTCCACCAAAGTATATCAAGGTGCGCGCACAGAACCGGAAAGAGAAAGAGTTTGATCGCGTGTTCCTAGCGCAACTCCTGCGAGGAAGCGAAGGGAAGCGGAAGAGATCTACAGAGGACCCTGAGAACTGCGCGACAGCTTCCAATGCAAATCCAAGCTCCAGCAAGGCAGTATGGGCAATGAAGTTTTCAAAAGATGGGCAGTACCTAGCTGCGGCCGGTCAGGATAAGGTTGTACGAGTGTGGGCAGTCATATCGAGTCAAGAGGACAAGCAGGCTTTTGAAACAGATGAAGAAACGAAAAGTGGAGGTGGCACAAATGGTTCGGGCATGAAGCTCAATGCGCCCGTCTTCAAGACGAAGCTAGTGCGGGAATATGACGGCCACACATCAAGCGTTTTGGATCTCAGCTGGAGTAAGAACAATTTCTTACTGTCGTCGTCGATGGATAAAACGGTGAGATTATGGCATGTTTCGCGGCAAGAATGTCTGTGTGCTTTTAAACACAGTGACTTTGTTACGTCGATCCAGTTTCATCCGCGGGACGATCGCTTCTTCCTAGCCGGGTCCTTGGATTCAAAATTGAGGTTGTGGAGTATACCTGACAAGAGCGTCGCGTTCTGGGCTCAAGTTCCAGACATGGTAACGGCTGTGTCATTCACACCTGACGGGAAGCATTCCATAGCCGGTTGTCTGAACGGGTTGTGTCTATTCTATGAGACAGAAGGCTTGAAGATCAATGCGCAAATACACGTGAGGTCTGCTCGCGGCAGAAACGCAAAGGGCAGCAAGATCACCGGCATTGACACCATCTCGCTTCCGAGAGACAGTCAAAATCCAGAGACGAAGCTGTTGATTACCAGCAATGACTCAAGAGTACGAATGTACAATTTCAAGGATCGGCAGCTTGAAATCAAATTCCGAGGAAACGAAAATTCGTGCTCTCAGATTCATGCAACGTTTAGCGATGACGGCAAGTATGTCATTTGCGGAAGCGAAGACCGTAAAGTTTACATCTGGCCCACTGGCCCTGTTGAGAGCGACAAGGAGCAGGATAAAAGGCCAATGGAAGTTTTCGAAGCGCACTCCGCGATTGTCACCACTGCCATTCTAGCTCCAACAGCGACCCGACAGTTACTTGGACAATCCGGAGACCCAATTTTCGACATATGCAATCCACCACCGGTTCAGCTACTCAGCCGATCTGAATCCATCATATCATCCAAAGCTGGCACCGAAGCTGCCCCATCTGTCAAGGAGGGTGTTCCACCAACACCCCGAACTCCCGCTTCGAGACTTGCAGAAGAAAAGCCTTCCTATGTCGCGCGTAGCTCTCACCCGGGCGGGAACATCATAGTAACCGCAGATTTCACCGGCTCGATCAAGGTGTTCCGCCAGGACTGTGCCGCCTTGAAACGGCGCTCCGAATCGTGGGAGAGTGGCTCGGTCTTCTCCAAGAAGATTCTCGGTCGCAGCAGTTCAGTCGCAACGCGCACCAGCGTCACCTCTTCCCATCGCCGCCGAACATCCATCACCAAGAACGGCAATGGCTCTAATGACCGCATACTTAACTGGAGGAACTCCGTTGCGAATCCCAGTACTCCAAGTCAGGATACTCTCCGAAGTATACACAGTGAACAGGCAATACGTAACCGAAGTGTCTCCCCGCGAAAATCTTTGGGTCAGTTCTCGCAAAAGTCAAACCATCGGGCAACTCATTCGACTCCTTTGATCACGAGCACGACGAGTGGCAATGCTCCTCTTTCCGTCTCAACTACATCTCCACCACCTTCGCTGCGCAAGTCCTCTACCGCAGATAGTCCTCTACCCTCGAGTGAGAGTGCGCAAACGCCACCTGATGCTTCATCAAACAATCAGACCCCGACCTTCAACAACCACGCTGCTCAGAACCCACCATCTGTGACAGTCAACGATGGGTCCGTTGGATACACAGAGCATGAAAATCCGCTCATGCTCGTCGGCAATGACCAATCAATGCGCTTCTGGAATCGCGAGGCAATGTCAAACATGGCCCATCACCAGCCTCGTACGCCGGGCTTGTTGGAGCCAGAAGAAGGGATGCTAGGCAGAAAAGAGAGCATCATTAGTGCCTTGAGTAGCGATGAGGATGGAGAGGAGAGTGCCAGCTCGAGTACGAGCGAGAATGGGCATTTGAAATGTCAAGGTTGTGGAGGGGAGGAATTTAAGGCAACGAAGGGCAAGGGAGGCAATCAGCGGCTGGTTTGTGGGAAGTGTGGGAGGGGGTCTGGTTAAGGAGAGGGAATGCGGCCAATGTAGCCATGCATGGCCCGGAGGGATTTTGTAATTGGCATCGGCGGTGGCTTACTCCTTTTGCTGGGCATCCAATGTACAATATAACATGGTATTACGGGATAGATACGAACTGGTTCACAGCTGTGGGATCTTGGGGATTGTCAATAGGATCTTGTACAGGCTTTCTGGCTAAAGAAGTCAAAAGCAACCTATCTCAAAAAGTTACAAAGTGTTAAAATCTTTATGCATGCTTTGTCATTGATTTGTTCGTGTTCAAGTATACTCAAGATCCGCCTTTAAGCTCATGGGCCTTGGCGTCCCTTCCTCACACAACCAACTTCACTCCGCATTTTCGACAAACCCGATCCACACAATTCCATAATTTCCCAAATTGTCAGCTATCTCCTACTCCGCGCTCTCTCGTTCCTACGGCCTCATGATGGATAGGACAGCCACATTCAGTACGGCTCTTTTAAATTCCTGACCACTCCATAAACTTAGCCTCTATCACCTCGTGTCCAATCCGCCACGCCCCTCAAGAAAATACGCAAATTTGTTGCAGGCAGACCCAAATCACCACAACAGATCCGAAAGCACTCCTGTCAGATCTTGACCTTTATTTGCGATATTCAGGTCTTACTTGTGATCGCAGCTAATGAAGACAATCGTGTCCATGAACGCAATACACAATTAAACTCCGTCCGTGTCAATTCAATCCGCCGGCTGTCTTCACCTCGACCTCCTTTTTCAAAACCTTCCAACCTCAACACCTTCTTGGACTCGCGCCTCTCTACCCTAATTCTCTCTCAAACACAGCATAGAGGAGTAACCCTATTCCTTCCTCAATACCTACTCCGGCGTCGCACGGTCCACTTGATATAAGCTCGCTACCAAACCCCCCCTTGTCCACTGCTTCAATTCTACGCCGCCCCTTCCCATCATTCTCCCGCCACTGGCGCAGACAGAATGCCCTACCTCCCAACCCTAACAGACTACCTCACCCAGTCCTCCCTACTCCTCCAAGCCTACCCCTCCGCCCGCATAACCACAAAATACACCCCCAACCGCCGCCGCCGTCATCAGCCTCCTACCGAGACCAAGCAAGAGAAGAACGAGACAGCAGCACCCGCGGCGACATTAACGTTCAAAACATACGACCCTAGCAGTGGCATCTGTCTGAAATATCGCACGAATCGTGCGCAGGAGGTAGGCCGGCTATGGATGGGGCTCGGGAGACTTGCTCGGGGGCAGCAGATCAATTTTGACGAGGAGGGTGAATTGGGGAGGGACGTGGGGGGAGGACATGTGGAGATGAAGGATGCCCCGGCAGGGACAGAACAGCAGCGGGAGGAGAAGGAGAAGGAGAAGGGAGCTGCAGTGGGCGGTGGGGGAGATGGCGGTGCTGCGGGAGGGAAAGGGGGAAAGAAGAAAAAGAAGGGGAAGGGGCGGTGAATGCATGCCGTGGCTTCTGATTTGGAAAAGATGATCAGGCTGTATGGTATTTACAACCCTGACAGCTTCGCCGGACCTCTTATGAGAACCACGCGATCTGCCCTAGCCGGGCCAAGCGAAGAGAGTTTCTAAGTCAGTGACGGCCTGGATCACTGACTATATCCTGCCAGTTGAAAGGAGCGCCGATGGATAGGTCGATGCCTCGCTGGTCACCATGTTGCAAGTCCTCCCCCAGAGAACATGCTTCAGGACAAGACTGGGATTTGCGGTTGGGCGGTATCATTCGATCCAACTTGTCTCAATTCAACCAATCCCAGTCCACCTCCAACATTCTAAGCCAAAGGTTCCGATTGGATGCAGAAATTGAAGCGAAACGCCCGGGGACGAAACAGCATCAAGGCAGGACGGGACGGGAAACTACACCGCATACGATGCCGGAATTGAAGCTGATATCCTCTCTATTTCTAGCGTCTGCTTGCAGATTGTTCCTCGATTTATTTGCTTCATTCATATACATCCAACTTATCGGCGGTTTCGCAAAATCCGAGATTTACCACGAACGATGCATGCGTGTACCAGGGATAGAACAAGAACGCTCCGGGGGGGCGTGATGGATCTAGAGCGTTGGATTAACGTGAGTTTGTTATTTCAGTATTGGATGCTCAGACGGTATAGATAGATTTCAAGTCAGAGCTTCCGCTTCCAATTCACGTCTACTATAGGAGTCCTCTGATTTTGGATTGAATGCTTCATCTTAATCCATCTTAAGAATAGGATGCCATTCGTTCAAGAGACCGGTTTGGTTCGGTATCATCTCACTCGCATGCTCTCTCAACCCAACACCTCTCCCTTCCTTGCTTACTATGCCTAACCACCTCCCAGTCTCCAACCATTCCCCTCCCCCATTACGATTAACATTCACCTCCTCCCCCTCAACCACCCATCCGCCCTCCCAAAAACCTCCAAATCCCCAAACCCCCCCTTCCCCACCACCTTCACCGCAGCAAACACCGCATCCCACAGCCCCCACCCCGCGCCCAAATTCCTCTGCACCCCCCTCGTCTGAGCCACCCACCCGGAGACCTTCTCCTTCGTAGCTTCTCGCGTTTCTTCGGAGATGGGGGATTGTCCGTCCGGCCCCTCGTGCTGGGCCAGGTCGTCGAGGTAGGTGCGCACGAGGATGCCGAGGCCGGCGCCGTTGTTCGAGGAGATGAATGGTAGTCTAGATTATCAGTCAGGGATGGCATGTTAGGATTGTGTGTGGGGATGAGAAGGGGAGAGGGGTGATGGGGTACGTACGCAACACCTAACTGCGCCCAGTCTTCGCGGTGTCTATCCACATCGCCGTTTAGCAGCATCGTTACCAGGACGACCTCGATCAGGTCTTGGAGACTTGATCGGACGACGGAGGCCATGATCGAGTAGCACAGGAGCTGTCGGTTTAGAGGACCAGAGTAGCCGACGTTCTTGTGCTTTAGGCGGCCGAGACAGGCAGCGCGCGTAATGATGTTGGATAGCCGTCTGGATTCCTCTAGTGTATATATTAGTATAGTGTACCATATTTCCATTTAGGTTTGAAAAGACAGCATTCATCCAGGTATAAACCCAGATAGGTTTGAATTTTGCAGGGCACATGCTTACCAGTACCTCTGCCCGGCGCCCCTGATGCCGTAATAAACATGTCCTTATCGTTGATCAACCCCAACCTCAGCATCTCCACGCCTAGCAAGATCGTCTCCTCAGGATGCTCTTTCGGGTCGCAGGCCGCAAACGCGGTCCGTAATGCTTCGCCCCATTTTGTGAGCTGATGCGAAGAACTAATATATCCTCTTAGCTGCAAGAATCTGAAGAACACATTCGCTAGGATCTCTTTCTGGGACTTCAAAACGAGTCCGGCTTCTGGCTTTGTGGTGGTCTGTGTTGCGAAATTCGGGTCTTCAAGGCTGGCAAGACATGTCGAGAATGTAGGGTTGGAGTTCACGGCCTCTGGAAGAGCGCTTTCGCGGACCTTCCAACCGCTGATTTGGTCCTTGACAGATGGCTCGTCTTTCAGATTGATGGTTCTACCTGCGGAGAACCAGGGTCGCACCTCCACAGAGCGCACCTGGTAGTACCTATTAAGGGAATTGGCAAGCAGGACAAGAGACTGAGTCCACAGAGGCACCAGCTGATCACCCATAATTCGGTGGAAGTATTCTGAGTCTTCGGCGCCTGGTTGCAAGTAAAGATTGATCGTGCCAGAGGTTAGCCAGTTCGGTACCCGTGGACTGATTAAACCCCTTGAGATGTAGAAGTAGAGCTCTTCCGGAAGGCGCTGCCCGATAAAGTCATGGATTGCTCCCGGTGCTCTTTCGAGCTGCATTGGGGCTACAACGCCTTCAGTGTCCATGATGACGTGGTGCCTGATCGTCACGATAGCCTTTTTGTATCGCTCTGCATAGTCCATGCTCTGCATTTGCGGGTCTTCGCGATAAGTATTGCATAGCTGGACCACCGACCGGCCCGCAGAATTGAGCAAGCTGAGAGCATCTTTAGGGCCAACAGACTTGAGCCCCATGCGCTCTAGAGCTGGGAATGTTGGGAGGTAAGGGCCTCCAAGCAGGAGTAGTGAATCACGGAAAGTCTCCGGCGGGACTCGATTGAGCCGCTCTCTGCAAGCGTCCAGACTCAACCAGGAGAAGGAACTTCGCTCGGTGTCAATGGAGAGGATAATTTTTTCTGTATCATAGAGGAAGAGGTCTGACGAGCCCATAGCGGCGTCAATAAATTGTGTGGGTTGTTTGAGCATCCACGAAAGCTGCCAGCGGTCAGTCCAGTTCGACATGTTTCTGTGATTCACCAACCTGCGCAGAGGCGCTATAAGGTGCAACCATGAAGTCGAGCCCATTCTGGTATAGAATCTGCTGTAGGAACGGGAAGAGCTGTTCTGGAGTGTTTCCTAGAGTTCTCTCAGCACTAAACACGTGCATGCCATGTGTTTAACTGACTAGCTCTTGAAAAGGCCTTGACCACTTCCTCAGCCTGGCCTTGATCATAAAATTCCCAAGCCGCTTTATGGGCCGCTCTCGCTGCCTCGATCCTCGTTCCAGCATAGTCGCTCTTCCCAAATTCTAAGCCGCCAAATATAAATACAAGAGAAATATTCCGAGTCTTCAGATCCTTGAGCTCTTGCTCAATCTGCTGCTTTAGATTAAATGGATGGCCGCCCAGAGCACCCAGTAATGGTTCTTGCGAGGGACTATCGCCGTTGATCTTCTGATTCAGATAATACGCCGCATCCACCCCGATAGCGGCATCTTTGAGCATGTTAAGGGAGTAGGTTGCGACTTTGGACTCGGCCCATTCCTCGATTGATTGGACTGTCACATGCGCATTAGCCGAACTTCATGAAGTTGATCTGTGGGTCTCTTAAGTACCTGGCATGGCTGCAGCAGTAGCGGCCGCAATAGCTGCGTGTCCGCAATCCGAATAGAGTGGCTTAAGGATGTGTGGATATTGGCGATGGTGGCTGGGTCGAGATTGAAAGACGAGGGAAAGCTGGGGTGCAAGTCTAGTGCCAGGAACGCGCACGGACGCCGGGAGCTACTCCTTAGTGTCCGGCAGGGTTCGAGGATCGTCCAAGACAAAGCCGTTGTCGTCAGATACATTTCTATCTATCTACAGCTTTGTTCACTTCCCCTGTCTTATCTGATACGTAGCATCCAGCCTCCGCTCCAAATGCTCTTTTGCTGTCAATGCCTTCTTTCCTCCACTGCCGCCCCCATATCCTACCTTCTTCTCCTCTTCCTCATCCCTCCCTCTCTCCTGCACCATCTGACTTGGCACCGGCTCTAGCTCTGCCTGATGCCATGGATGGCAAAAATATGCAATACTGTATCTGTCTTCGCCGCCTTTCCTGGCATCTTTGGGGAAGATAACCCGATGGACGGTGCTTTTAAGGAGACCGTTCGTCCAGTATGAGAGGAGATCGGCAATGTTAACAAGTATCGGTGGAAACGTAGAGGGAGGGTAGGAGGGGGGGGAAACGGGGACAGGTGACCAAGTGCTGGAATCTGGAGGAAGAATCTCTAGTCCAGCTTGGGAGGGACGCTGGAAGAGGAGGGTTACGCTGCCTGCGATTAAATTAGCTCAATCGACAGCAGCTAGCATAGATAGAAGGATGGGGGGAGGAGAAAACAGATACCATAATCGCTATGCGCTCCAGCACGGATATCAACTTCGTCCAAGTCTGTGTCGGAGGGGACGGAAGGGTAGTAGAGGAGGCGGAGTGTAGACGAAGATGGATAACGGTGTCGAGTGGTGAGCCACTTGGTATCTGGAATCTGAAATCTACTTAGCAACTCAACTAGTACGTGAATTTTGAAGTAGAAATCTGCAAGCATGGAAACAAGGACATGGCATATATTACCTCGAGGCCTAAAGCCAACAGGTCACATATCCTATGACACAAGCTCCTACATCGAGCTTGAAACTGCCCGATCTCTTCGATGTGGGGCGTGAGGGAAGTCGGCATCTTCTGCGCTGGCCTGTCCACGGACCAGTCTTCGTATTCACCGATGTTGAGAGCTCTGCAGATTTACTATGAGGACATTGGACTTTTACCACGTACATCGCCGGATGCCTCACTCTTTGAAATCTCCTCTCTAGGTGAGCATTAGTGAAGATATAAAAGGCCACAAATGAAGACATCATACTTTCTGCTTCGTCGGATCTAGCCTTTCCGTCCCCATTCCAAGCCATCCCCTATTCTTCACCAAAGTATCAGAGTCAATTTCAACCACTCAATCCTCCCAGGAACGAATACAACATGTGACATACATCGAACTTGATCGCACTCTGAGCCTTCTCTTCCTCTGGCCTCGCAAAGAACATTCTCGACTAGTTGTCGTTAGCCATGTAAAAGTAAGGAGAGTGTTAAATTAGGCAGAGTAATACAAGATCAAACAGCCAATCAACAATTTGGGCATCAAAATCCGGTACAGTTCTACTGTCAACGTAGAAAAAGCCATACTCAATCGCGGCACCGAGCATCTGCTTCCCGACCTGTGGTGAAGAATTTGAGACATCGATGACGGGGAGTTGGAGAAGACTTCCATCCACCACAGGTCTATTGTTCTCCCCCATTCCAATGGCGGGAGCTCAGAAAATGTTCACCGAATGGAACCGATATGCAGCAGAAAAGCAACACGTCTGCTGAGCTGGAATGGCGCTGAGAGATTAGAGTGTTACTAATCAAACGAATGACTCCGGTCGTCTCGCTATTCAGCCGGCCCGAGAGAAAATCTGCTGTGACCATATATTCAAAGATTGACCTCAGTTCCTCCTCACATACAAACAAAGAGCTAGATGGTATCTTCAAAGCCCAACGACGTTCAAAGCTTTCAACTCTTGCCTATGTTGCGTGCGGGTAAGGTATCGTGGTAGTCTAAGATTGATGATAACAACAGTTATGATTAGACATATCCGAGGGATCCGCTACAGAAATATAGCTCTTACAGCATTGATTACTCGATATGTTCGCGAGGTAACACTTTCAACATCTGAACTTACGCCACAAATAACAGCCTGAAAGGCTCGTCTGAATTCTGACTACATGCGGCACTCATGATTGCAAGGTTTATTGTGGTTGTTCTCATTTCGTGGACCCATTTCACAATCCAGAAGACTGCCTAGGCTACTTTACAACACATAGAAGCGACCTATGAACAAGAGTAGCAAAAAGCTCCCCCGCCGACTCCTATCCGTCAAGACTCCCCTTTTCCAATCATACCACCAAAAATTTTGTGCAACATGCCCATGCCATGCGGACAGTGGAGCCAGAGCCGCAGTAGCAGCCGGGGAGAAGCTAAGAATAAAAAACAAAAAGGCCTTCCAACGGTGTCATTTCCGGCGTGGATGATCGTGTGAGACGCGCCACGTTATCATAGTACTTGACAGGTGTATGCATTCGCTATAGGGTATTGGAGCAGTACACAAAATGGGCCATAAGCCAACGAATATCGACTTCAACCTCTGAACGCATAAGAGCACAGAAGACCCAACCTGCAGGCTATGCTGATGAATGGTAATTGGCAAATCGCTAAACGGAGTAATAAAAACTTTAAGGTATTGCTGCAAATCGTCAAGACGCGGGGGGTGCGCGGCACCAATGCCGGTGGTAAACCCAAGCGTTCTTCTGGCAGTCCTTACTGCAATATTTAGTTCTTCGGCAGCGACGACATTTAGCGAACTGCCGTGGGGACTCTTCCCACTTGCCACATTCGTAGTATGCACATTGACGAATGTTGCCTTTTGATTCGTCTTTGCGGCAGAGGTTCCTCATCACCACCTGGGCCCAGTATTGCATGTCCTTTGAGTGGTGACGCACAGTAAATTTTTCAACCAGTGGGAAGATATTGAAATCGTCCGGAAGAAGATACTCTTCGTCCTCGTCGTCATCGTGCATCTCAGCTGTCATGGAGCTCCCCGCTAGAGGTTCATTTGCCAACCCAGCGTCAGGCTTTATCTTTAATTTCGGCACAAGGTGAGTTTTCTGGAAATAGGTCCTCAGGCTGCAGTATTTCGAGATATAGGCGAGTAATTGAAGGGATTGTAATACGTCTTCGTCGCGCGGTATAGCATGCATCGAAGTAGGAGAAGTCGTAGTGTTGCGGAAAACTGCGTGATAAGGGTTTGGCGGCATCTGCAAAGCGGGGATGGCAGCTGTGTTGGGTTGAGCGGGCGATCGGCCAATAGTGCCTGTAACCTGCGGTGTCGGGGCATTGACAATAGTACCGTCGAGGGAAGAGCGGTGCGTTATATTGAATGTCTCCGGTTCAGCGGGCTCGGAGGGGTTAGGAATGGTGATGGGAAGAGGCGTGGTTCCCGAGTCTAATAGATTTTCCGTGTCATCAACACCTTGGATAGACATGCCACTCTGCACATCAACGATAGTCTCGGTCGAATCGGTAGGTCCAGCATCCTCGCTACCCGCTGATTCCTCTCCATTTGCATCATCGGACTCTCCTGAAGTGGACCTTTGTTGCCTGATGGACGGCCGCCGTGGTCGAGGAGCGGAGGTTAAGGGGCGGGTCTGAACAGGTGCAGATGGAGTTGTGGGAGAATCTGGCTGAGAAGTAATACCAGTGTTCAACCCGGGAAGCATTGATGGCAACCTTTCAGTATCACGAACAGGACGAAGCGAAAACCCATCAGCCATGTCCATGGACGGAACTGCTGTGGCCAGAGGCTGGAGGTTCTGCAGACGATGAATTGCACTATGTGGTCGGTTATCGTGACTATGGTTGTGATGATGTAGGTGCGGCCGGGCAAATGTTGTTCGTTCTGGTGGAGAAGTTAATGCCATTTGAGGAGTTGGCGTAATTTCCATTGCGCTGGGCTCGGCACTTTGTTGGTGTTGAGAATATGGCTGAGGAATCTCAATGGAAGGCGGCGGTGCCTGTCGTCGCGATTGACGATTGTCAGGGTTGCCATTCGATCTTTCAAAGAACGATGATCCTCCAGCGTGGTCTCTAGTCCGAGGCCTAGTTAGAGGCTTAGAGGATGGACCAGAGCGACCACTATTAAGGGGCTTCCAAAGATCGGCATCGGCTCTGGCCTTCATGTTTTCAACAATCTGTATGTAATTGTTCAAAATGGTTGCGATGACAGGTACCATGTCCGCCTCCACAACCCTGGTTCGGACAGTTTCTGATCCGCGAACCCCAATGTTGCAAACACACTGGAAGGCAAGATTCCATTTCCATATGTCTAATAAATCCGAGCTCTTGCCCTGCTTCAAAATACAGACGAGGCGCTCGACGCCTCCATCAACGGTCAAGATATCGCGTATTCGTGCGGAGGAGGTAGTGAGGCCAGCTAGGGAGTTCAATGAGTTGATCAGAGGTAGTGTGGATGTACAGTCTAGAGCCCGTCGGTCATAGAGCGTCGTGGTGATGTGGACCGACGCCTTGTTGACATTTGGAATGCTGAAGTTGACTTCTCTCATCTTCACGCAGCTGTGGGGTCAAGTGTTCCGTCGTAGACGAAAGATGATCTTCGGTACTCGAATATTACGTAGAACTAAATGTCGAAAAAGGCGTGGCCGTGTAAGAAATGAAGCTTCACGTATAGGGAATGGTTGTCGTGTGTTGTGGCCGCCTTAGCACAGCCTCGACGTTTCACCTATGCCGATCCAGAAGCCGTAACCAAAATGACGAGGACAGTGGGCGTTCGTCGACGACTTGTAATTATGAAAAGAATAGTATTCGCAATGATTCTGTAACTCTCATGCAGCGTATTGTTCCATCTTCAGGTTGCTCAGCCGTAATTGAGGGTGGGTCAAGAGGAAATCACCAAAACAATTTGATTAAGGGTGGATCCCCACAGGAGCTGCGGGCGAGATCAAAGCGAAAGAAGTCGAGGCGGAGGAAAGAGGACTTGTTGAGACTCTGTCTCGGAAGACCACAGGCTGTGGTTCTGAACTGCGTGACCAGTAGGTTGGAGGATGTTGGTGGATGAAATCCTATGCCAATGACGGTAAGCAACGAAGCGTCGATCTTCGGTCGGACAGACCTAAATGCAAACGGCCGGGAAAACGCGAGATCAAGCGGCAGCGGAAGGTTGATGACAGAGGGCTGAACACGAGGCAAGAAAGGATGATGATGATGAAGAAGAACAAGCGGCGGCGGCGGCAACGATGGCGAAAGCGTGACAAAGGCAAAGTCACGGTGAGCAGTGAGGATGGATTGTAAAGAAGCGGAGAGGGCGAAAAGGTGTGAGGAGCTGCCAAGATCGGCCAACGGTTGCGCTGGGGGGTTGAGGGTGAGGTGCTGGCTCTGGCTTGGGTCAAGGACGGTTAAGACTCCAGAGGGTGCTTGGGGTGGAGACTGCTGGAACCATGGGATTGGGGAGAATGATGGGGGAAGGATGGCGTGCGGGCAGGAATAGGGTGATAGGCACAGAGCTTGTCTGGGTGGCAGTGGAGTCGCTGGTAGGCGAGGAGCGTGGCTGCCGGGTGGAGCTGCGCAGGCGCTTTGCCAGTGGACTGTCGAGTGTCTCGCCACGAGATTAGCTGGCCGGGTACTGGGATAGACTACTGGGAGCCCCGGGGACTCGGCCAGGCTGGGGGGAGGGGGAGATTCGATGCGACCACCGCAGAGATTTGCAAATTGCTGCTCATTTGCCTCCCCGATCGATGCTGCTTACGAAAGATTCTAGACTGCGTGGAAAGGAGTCGCAGCTTCAACCTGCTTCTCGGCTTCCTGCTTTGAATCCTCCCATCCCGTAGCTATCATTCTTGCTGAGAGCATCAGCGTCCTACAACAATGCATATCATCGATCCTCATGCGAATCCCATCATGTTGCAGCCATCGCCACCGCGGCCCCGCCCGCCAGGCTGTGAGACACGACGCTGCGCTTCCCCTCATTGTCTTAACAGCTTCAATTAATGCGTGTTCGATATGGCGGCGTCTCCTTCCTTTCGTGACCATGACGCATCGGAAAAGGCGATACGACGGACCTGCTTCTGTTAGAAGGCTTCTGAGAAGATGTTGTAAGCGTGAAACCGCCGGATGACGAGTCTGACATGGGCGGGATTCTGGACTTGTTGTTGTTGCCTCTGTGGGTACGGAGCGCGTCTCTGTTTCAATCCCGTCCGACCTGAGCAGAGGTCGCTTCCACATGACCACTGCCAGATCGATCTTGGCCGCGGGTAACGGTCGATGGTCCCCAGCAGCAGCCATCTCGAGGCTTGACGATGGAAGGTGACAACTTCTCTTCCTCGGCATTACCATTGGCGATCCGGGTCATTGATGCGACCTTGTGAGTGCCATAATTAATTGCAACCCATACATCAACGTGTCAAACAATAGTGGGAGTTTAGAGGCATGGTATTGATGATAGTAGAGCGGCCGCTGACTCGCCCTAAGCCGCCTTGCACTCCCGCCCTATCATCGTCGGTCCAGCCCTGGCTCAGCCGCCAGATGCGCTTCAGCCGGTTTCACTATCCTCCCCTCTGCAGCTCGACTGCATCACGAGCTGTTGGTCCTTCCCCGGCATAACGACCGTCACGTTTCGTCGACGCTGTTGAAATATGCTTTGGTCCAAGATTGTAGTCGGTGATTACATCATTCTGTGCTCCTGGGGGTGGTGGATTCGAGCACACGACTGTGATGGCATTGACATGGCGGGGTTTGTCTGCCAGCGGTGCTCGAGCCATCTGAGGTTTTCTGATATCGATGGAGCGCTCATCCATCATTGGTTGCTGTCTTTCCCGCATCCGGAGCGGACACCAGTCACAAATCGCCAGTGTGGCCACTGACCATCACCGATCAGGCGCCCATGCAGCTTCAGCCAAACCAGTGGTTACCCTTTTCTATCTCTCCTAGATGTGCGTTGGGGGCCAACCTTGCCTTGAACTTGTGCTGCTCCATCTTTCATTTTCGAGAGATGTTAAAGAGATCTTCATATTGACTAGCGTCCACCTATTGTTCAAGCCTCCCGCCTTTCCCGTTGATCTCCATTCTTAAATTTGAGTTTTGTTGATCCTGCTCGAATATGCTTTGTTCGGCTTGGGCCCGGATTGCGAATTCACAACACAGTGCGCACGGCGCAAGTCTTTGTGATAGCCCTCTCCACATTGCGGTGCGATCCGCTTTGCCCCTCGCCGGATCTTCAGAACTTCCTAAGCCCCTCAGCCAATGATGGAACTAATCCCACTAAAAGTCAAATGTTAGGCGGCAGTGGTGGGTAAGTCTATCAGACAAGGAACGTCCTGATGTCTAGCGGATAGCCGCTTACTGTCCGTGCGAAGCCCTAGAGCCTTATTGAGAAATAACTTCGGCGGACTTGTTCTGCCAATTGGAAGTTCTGGAGAAGGGCTCCGACTTTTTTAAGTACACACCTACACGATCAGGGCTCTGGCTCGGTATTGGGAATGGCCTAGAGCCTGGAGAGAATTTTTAGGATGGCTCGAATACATGAGCGTCAGACAGCCAGCTGTTATCCGTGCCGGTGCCTGTGCTTAGAGCCTCTCGACGTCCCTGCACGTCAATTGTCAAAGCTTGCCGACCGGAACCGCCATAGACAATGTGAAAGTGGTTATTATTCCGGTTTCAATACGTAATTTGCAAGTGATATCACAGGGCTGAAGATCAGGAAGCAAACTAGGCACATAAGATAAATGGTGAAATATGACAAGGTTTGGGTAATCAGATGCTGGATTAATGATTGTTCCGATCAGCTCCCAGCGACATTCAGGGCCCGCAGGCGTTGCCGACTTCGCTAGCCTTGAGTTTGCACTATGGGGTACTATGACCGGGCATATGATATTACAACTGCAGGGAGCCGTGATTTGGTCTTGTGTCGTCGCCGCGTTGTTGAGAGGAAAAGGAAGCACCAAATATTTGAAACGAGAGCCATTCTGCAGGGCTTGACAATGCTGTCTGCTGGACGCTTCTATAAATTTTCTCATCAGGTCAATTGTCGAATTGGAATGCTATCTTTGGTGGCGAGGCGTTTTCGTGATTTCCAGCCAGCGGTTTCCAATCTCGCTAGGGGCAGCGGTAGCTCCAATTCGGATAGGACAGTGGCAGCAGATCCTGAGAGCTCGTCGACCAGGCTTGGATGGCGCGGCTCTACGAGTCGTGGGCGCAGAGGGCATCATTGGACGCGTAGAGGAAGGGCCGTGAGATGAGGCCGTTGCGTGCCTTGGGGCGCTCTCCCGTGTCTGGGCTGGATGGTGGTGATAATTCGATACCGGCAGCATGGTCGTTATTTGGCGTGGAGGAAGCGAAACGGGGATTTGAGATTTTTTGGTGGGGGGCAGCCTCGAGGCGGCAGTCGCCCACAGCGCAGACGGAACTCCCGCTTAGCAGAGCCTTGGCACCGCACTGCGACTTGGCCCTCTGCACAACCTCCCCCAGATTATTCGCCTTTCCCATCCCATCAGTCAACCCTACCGCTCCCCCATCATCATCATCATCTCTCTGCTGGTACCACTCGCACAATCTGCATCTTGCTGCCTGCTACCCTCGCCCTCATCACGCCTTTTCCCCCCCAGATCATCTAGATTGAACGCTCGACAAGGTCGTCCGGACCTACTACGCTAACTCGCTCACGCTTAACCATTGGCGCCCACTGCCCAGCCCTGTATTCACTAAAAGTCGCCCTCGCTCGTTGGCCGGACTGAGGTCCATCATCCTAGCTTCCTCCATCGCTGGCATTGGTCTCACACCTCGGCCCCTGACCCGCCGATTTCATCTTCACACTTCCAACATCTCGACATCAACACGCCTCGATCCGTCTCGTAGCTTCATCTCTCCATCTCCCCATCAGTCCTCCCGGGCCACTCCTCCAAGATGTCGGGCGACATGTCGGCGGAGGCGATGCAGACTCGGATCACCACCGCAAGGCGGGAGGCTGAAGGCCTCAAGGACCGCATCAAGCGCAAGAAGGACGACCTAGCAGACACTTCTCGTAAGTACCGGTCCCTAATCAATCGCTATCTGCTCCCAAAGCCACCTCTCAGCGACCTGCGCACACTGTTTGCGGTACAATTTTGATGATTATGTCTGCTAATTGTCGCGTTCTTAGTCCGACAAGTTGCCGGCAACAACACCGATCAGTTACCACGAATTGGCATGAAACCGAGAAGGAATTTAAAAGGACACTTGGCCAAAATCTATGCGATGCATTGGTCGACCGACAGAAGACATTTGGTGTCGGCCTCCCAGGATGGCAAACTCATCATCTGGGATGCTTATACAACCAATAAGGTCCATGCCATCCCCCTCCGATCGTCCTGGGTGATGACCTGCGCGTATGCCCCGAGCGGTAACTTTGTCGCTTGCGGTGGTCTTGATAATATTTGCTCCATTTACAACCTCTCCTCTCGCGAAGGGCCTACTCGTGTTGCTCGTGAGCTATCAGGTCATTCTGGATACCTGTCGTGCTGCAGATTTGTCAACGACCGACGCATTCTTACCTCCTCTGGTGACATGACTTGCATGCTATGGGATATTGACACTGGATCGAAAGTGACTGAATTTGCTGATCATTTGGGAGATGTTATGAGTATTAGCATTAACCCAACGAACCAGAATGTTTTTGTGTCTGGGGCATGCGATGCCTTTGCAAAATTGTGGGACGTTCGAACGGGCAAGGCTGTCCAAACTTTTGCCGGTCATGAGTCGGATATCAATGCAATCCAATTCTTTCCGGATGGCAACGCGTTCGGAACTGGATCTGATGATGCATCATGCCGGCTCTTTGATGTTCGGGCAGATCGAGAACTGAACGTTTACCAGGTGTGTTGGCTCTGGGACGCAAATGCAAGCAAAGATCGACGCTAACTTCATAATCTTAGAATGATCAGGTTTTGTGCGGGATAACTTCGGTGGCATTCTCCGTTTCAGGTCGTCTTCTATTCGCTGGCTACGACGATTTCGAATGCAAGGTATGAATTCTGATGCAGGTGTGACAGCTCAAAATGCAGGCTCAACGTCTGCGAAGTTGCATCTCCCAGCGGAGTATATTTTAAATGCTGATAGATTACTAGGTTTGGGACACTCTTCGTGGCGAGAAAGTCGGATCTTTGAATGGTCACGAAAACCGAGTCAGCTGTCTGGGGGTCAGCAACGATGGTATCAGCCTTTGCACTGGATCTTGGGATTCTTTGGTAAGTCTTGGCCTAGAAGTCATTACCCCTTCCCCACCTTCGCATCTAGCTTGCAAGGAAGTCGCACGCATTTTTTGGAGAAACTTTTGATCAAAGCTAACAATATGGCTTTCTTTAGCTCAAGGTTTGGGCTTGGTAGTGCACGTCCACCTTCAGAACACGATCAGGATCGACAGCCACAACATTTTCCCGTTTGCGAGCATCCTGATAATCTTCGTCTGACGGCAACTTCCCTTTAACCCTCTGGCCCGATGTCAAACTCGCCCTCCTTACCTCATCTTCTACATCAGATGCTCGGTTTACGGGCATGAGCTGCGAAGCTTTTGGAAAAGTTGTACAATCTAGCAACAATTGATTTTGCACGGATGGCTATGCAGTCCTGTCTCACAAGACGGCAGTGTTACGGGCTATGGAGTGCAAGGATCTTCGACTTTTGTGGGGTGCTTTGCGGGCTTTCGTTAGAGCAGTTGGCTCGAAGATTCCCGACTGGCAGGTTTAGCCTTTGACTTTTTTTCTGCTGGCTTGTTTTCTACCGACCCTATCTCCCGTTTGCTTCTTGCCAACCTCTCCAAAACACCACATCTTGCCCCGGCAATGCTGGGAGTCACTTGTGGGGAGGTTGAGCCCGTTTTCTTATTTACACCTTTATCTTGCTCGCAGGTTGTGGACGAGCAGGATGTGAAGGCCATTGATAACCCCGTCTCCAGCCGGCAAACGTTCCACAGGACGAGCCACTTAATCCATATTCACGTTGGGATTGAGCGGGAGATATTGTAAGTAGATCGAGCTATATCTTGAGGGTGGAAAAATGATTTAATGACTTCTACTTCTCCATCTGTCGTCCAGCTGTGATGAGCGCGATGTCGTTAGTCGGCTTTATGTTTCATATACACTGCTGCGTCTTGAGCATCATTCTGACCACGGAACGCTCTCTGACGAACATATATAGATTTCTTGCCTTCTACACGTTGCGTAGAACTGTAGACTCATGACTTCCATGCTGGGCACACAAAGTCTCTTGATACTTGGCACCTCCCCTTAATGGTGGGAAAATTCTGAACGAGCCAAGACCAGCTAACTGCTCCCCCACGGATCCCTGGAGTTTCTAAATCTCGCCTCAATTAAATGGCCTTGGGAAACATCCAATCAAGGTCGGGATAGCCTCGCGCAGGCGACCTGGTCCTCTCAATCTCTCGAGTTGAACTCACCTGTTTCTTACAGATTGTCTTGGCGGGGCGGAACAGGTTTTGCGAAGGATCAAGGTCTCTTCCCCGGACTTGGGAGGTGGTACAAAACAGTTTGAAACTTACTGTGATCATGTTTTTGACTACCTACTTGGAAATTGGGCAGAATAACCCTGTCAGCTATATTGTTTCAGCTGGTGCTTATATCAATTCCTCTGGGCTTCCGCCTTGCTCTGCCCTTTATGGCGGACATGCCGAAAATGTGTCATCCATTTCTTCCACCCTTTCACACTTCCGCCAAGATGGGGAAATACACATCTCGAAAGATCATCGAACTAGGTAGGGCTGCACCTGTCGCTACCCCACCGTGGCCGTTCATTGCAGATCTACCTGCAGACACTCGGGCCAATTAGCCCGGTATAATCAGAAATTTGGTTTTCTCGCAACTTGGCCATTCCCAAGTATCGATTCAATTTGCGACCGTCTCAAAGATGAACGACAAGCCAAGAGACTACAGCGCGAGAAATTAGATTGCCTTCCATAAGGAGGTACGGTAGGTATATTAGATTGATTCGCCCTGGTTTCCTGCGTTTCTCTTTCTGTAGCTCCCCAGCTCCCTTTTGGTCCTCCGAGCTCACTTGTCTGTCCCAAACCTCCTCACGCCTTTGCAGAATGAAGCCCCTCAGCATTCTTTCGACGTCTCTCGCGTCAATCAGCGCCGTTATTGCGTCCACCAACGTTGTACCACACAAAGGCCCCCTCGAGCTCCGGAGCGGCAAGTATAGCAATATACCTAAGCGCTGGCCACACAAGTCCCACCATTACAAGCGAGGGGAAGATAGAAATGTTGTGACTATCCGCGCATCGTTGAATGAGACAGACGATGTCTCTGTGGATTTCTTGAACGGAATCCAAGCGGCCAACAATGGAGGTACTCTTTACCTTAAGGAGAACGAGACTTATGTCATTGGGCAAAAGCTGGATCTTTCATTTCTCAATGACATTGAAGTAAATTTAGAGGGCGAGATCTTGGTACGTCTTGAATCTTCTAATAGGAGCTGTGACTTGACTAACCCTGCTGTAGTTCACCGATGATCTGGATTATTGGCAAGGTGACTCGGCTCGATTCATTGTGAGGAAAATATTCCCTGCTGACAGCGAAATATCTAGCCAACAACTTCTATTATGCGTTCCAGAAGTCAATTACTTTTTGGGTTTGGGGAGGCCAGGATATCCGCATTTGGGGTGGTGGCACCATCAACGGAAATGGTCAAGCCTGGTATGATGGCTTTGCGGGAAACGAGATCTTGGTGGGTAGTTCAGGAAGGAGTACGTAAGCTATGTGGACTGACCTGAGGGAAGGACCCCAATAACACGTTCTACCGCCCGATTCTGTTCCTGACGGACAATGCCACGAACGTACAAGTTGAGGGTATCACGTTGCTCAACTCGCCATGCTGGAACACCTTTATGGTTCGCACCAAAGACATTAGCTTCGATGATCTCGACATCATTGCATTCTCCACGAACGCCTCGGTAAGCTTCCACTGTGGGTGTGGAACCCTGGCCATAAACTGACGTTAATGGAATAGTCGTTGCCTAAAAATACCGATGGTTTCGACAGCCTCAATGTGGACGGTTTGACGGTCACCAACAGCAGAGTAAACATTGGTGATGACTGCTTCTCCCCCAAACCGAACACTTCCAATATCTACGTGGAAAACCTGTGGTGCAATGGGACCCATGGTGTTTCTATGGGTAGCATTGGTCAATACCCAGGCACTTTCGACTATATCGAAAATGCATATATTCAAAACGTGACCCTGCTCAATGGGCAGAATGGCGCGCGTCTCAAAGCTTGGGCTGGCCCGAATGTCGGGTATGGATATATCAACAATGTCACTTTCAAAGATCTTGTCATCGGCAATACCGACAATCCCATCGTCCTCGACCAATGCTACTTCAACGTCAACGCCTCGACCTGTGCAGCCTACCCATCCCGCGTCAACATTACAAATATCCTTTTTGAGAACATCAGCGGCACCTCATCCGGGAAGGAAGGAAGAGTCGTCGCAGATCTTACATGCTCTCCCGATGCCGTGTGCTCGGACATCAGATTGTCGAATGTCGATCTGACAAGTCCGGCTGGTAGTCCTCCGGAGATAATCTGCAGCAACATCCAAGGCGACATTGGGGTGCCTTGCAACTCGACGGCTTCTGCCCAGAGTAAGCGCCAGGCGACGGTTCCTCCGATGAGTCACCATGGGGCGCGGAAGCGCGGGATGGTGCCGAAGTAGGTGGTTCCTGAAGGATGCATGCTGGTGTGAGAGAGTGTAGAGTAGCGGCGAAAGACGCGATTCTGATCTTCCATCCTGTAGCAACGGAAATGTTGAATGTGGTGCGGCATCCTTTTGACCTTGCCGTCGACCGTTAGCCGCTGCAAGATGGCCGATCTCCCATAGATCAGATCTCAGGGGCTCTGTGTAACCTTGACCTGACGGTGAATCCTCGACTCCACCGTGCGTGTAGTAGGCAAAGTATAAATAATTTCGTTCCGGTACCACGCCGCCGGAACACGAGGCATCTTATGCAATCCGGAACAATGCAGAGGACAACAGTTTACGTACCTCCTTTGTAAGAAGCTTGGGGCCAGATATTCTTGTCGCACGGGGGCGAATGTTGGCCGCATGCCGCATCCCTGCACCACGCGGCGACCACGTTTTGCCCTAACGACTCCTTTGTTTCGCAAATTCCCGGTCCTCGGTGATTTGTCGATCAACTCTCCATTCATGCGACCTTCAATGACGCCGTGAAGGATCCTAGACGCTCTCTACCATTGTCGAAGACTTTACTGACATTTGTGAGTCGGTAAGTGTCGCCAGATATGGCTATTCTTACTTAAACGTCGCCATCCCGACGACGTGGGCATCCCCGGGTCAACTATAGCTGACGACTTCAAGAGACCAGGACCAGCCCTTCTTCGCGCCTTCTAGTGTGGACGCCTCGTGTTTGAGGTTCGTTTTAGCCATACTACTTTCGCATCGTCCCTCCACCAAGCTTCGCTCACAACGTGCTTCCCGTCCACAGTCCTTCCCGGCAGACCTCTCTCCCAGAACCTCCTTTTCGGCCCACTTCCAACACCACGCCTGCCCCCACGATCCTGGCTCCTTGCCATTATCATAAAAGCATATCATTCCAAGCGCCTCCGTTTGAAACAAGAAGCCTTACCAATTCCTGAGTGCAAGAACTTGATTGCACAGAAACTGCGTTGCCGAGGATATATCACAACTGTCACCGCTGTGCTCCTTGCGCTCGACGTGTGTGACTGGTCCTGAAGCACTCGTGGCCGCACACCGTTCCCTGTGTTACCGGCAGAACATATCGAGAACCAACAGCCTATTCGCGAAACCACCGGGAGAAATACTCCATCTGATCGGATTTAAGCCCCATAAAAAGAAGGCCAGGGATCCTGTCAATCAGCGCTGCATTGAGGATCGGCTGACGTTGGAGTCTCGCGCTTGGCCGTTTGGGCTCCTATTCTGGCGCTTCGGCAACTTTGCTTCATTCTGGTGCCCACTGCCTAACAGGCTGTTACTATTCTTCTCCACGTACTTAACCTCCGGCCCCCTTCCACGTCACAGCCGCGTCCTTTACCATGTCAAATCTCGCGCAAGACGAACTCGACCAATACTTCAATAATCACGACCACTTCAGATCACACCCGGAAGACCTTTCTCATTCTGACGAATCTGAGAACGAGAAGGTCGACGACGCTACTACGCAGACCGTGGTGGACTCTGATCAGGACGACGACGAAGATACCCTACACAACATGGCAACCATGACTCAGACACGGACAGCATACCAATTACCATCGACTCTGTTCGATGCCAACACAGGACCCAAAGGTGTCATTGCTGACGCCCATTCGTTCGAGCGGGCAAAGAAGAAGTCTTTCCGACGGACCTTGATGGACCTGACAAATGGCATCACTCTAGGCTCCAAGAACTCTCAAGAGAAAGCGAACTTTAACAATGATAAACTGTCCTCCTCGGTTTCGTCAGGTGCCTCTGAAGGCGATGAGGATGAAGAGTTCATGAGACAATGGCGAGAGAAGAGAATACAGGAGATGGCCGCCGGCACCGTACGGAGACAGAGTCCATCCAAAAGGAAATACGGCAGTCTCGATGTTGTTGACGCTGAAGGGTTTTTGGACGCTGTGGAGAAAGTTCCTGCAGACACCGTGGTGGTGGTTTGCATTTACGATCCCGAGGTATGTTTACTTTCTTTCCACACTGTATGGCTACAATTGTCACGTTCTTCTGCATGCTTTACTTTCTTTCACCCGATAATCCTGCCGCTGTCACTTCCTGCCTCGTACCATACTTCTTCGCTTGGGTGGTGGCCCACAATCGCGCACAGTCCCCCGCATCTAGACTTTCTCACCCCTGCCCACGACACAACACGAGTTTCATGTCCGCCATGACTTTACATCATGTTCCCTGTCGTTCCAATCTTGACTCTTTCGACCATTTCGATCACTATAAAACATTCAAATATATCGTGGCTGACCCACGCCATAGTCCAACGTCTCCGCTGCTGTTGAAGAGCCCCTCAACTACCTCGCCCGGAAGCACTGCACTACCCGGTTCGTCAAGCTGCACTATGAGATCGCTGAGATGGAACACGTCAGCGTGCCGGCAATTTTGGCGTACAGGCGTGGAGATGTGTTCGCGACATTGATGGATCTTAAGCCCGATGGACCGGATGGTGGAGTCAGTGGGTTGGAGAGGTTGATGAAGAGGTATGTGTTTCCCGTCCGCTCTCGGGATTAGACCGCTAACGTCGTACAGAGAGAACATTCTCTCGTAAACCCGAGACATCATCTCAAACTTTTACGACCGCATGACACCCTTTGTAAAACACCTCACTGCCACAAGGCTGCTTCTTGTCTCAGCAACACTTGCGTGGCGGGACCGCGTTGGACCTATCATCCTACGCGCAACGCGATTTGGCAGCAAAGGAAAGGAAGGAGCAACTGATACCCCGGGCATTTCCTACTCATCTCATCTCATTATATCCACCTATTCATTCGGGAGCATAGAGCATAAGGCAAGCAAGCGCAGGGGTTGTTTCATAAATAGCGTGGAAGACTGGTGATTTTTCTCATCTGCTGCTCTTCTACTTGTTTTCATACATGGCGTCTTGGGTCACACAGATGTGGCCATCAATGGTGGGCTGGACTGCACGTACTTTGGGAGGAACAAAGCAGAGGGGGCTATAGTGTCTTTTTTTAATTTGCTATGTGTATTGATATGCCTTATTTTACTATCTTGCTTGCTGGAGAGATGAGCGCTAGAATGAAATTAAATTGCGCAATGAGACCCGACCGGTCCTCTTTCCTCGATATTGCACGCGCGCCGCTTTCTCACTTGAACCAGGTCCAATATCCTACAGAAAACAAAACCTTCTATCGGGATTTCTCCCTCCATCTGTCTAGCGGGCATTGTCCTCCATCTTTCGAGTGTTATCCATACCACCCTAGCGGTATGTCACTCCCATGTCACAACGTCTTCCTGTACGTCTTAGAAGGTCATTCTTCGGTAAATTGCCACATCCCGAAACCATGCTAAGCGGCCCATTTCTCTCCTAGCGAGTGGGTAGTTTGTCTTTTTCTTTTCCTTTCTCTGCCCCTATAATTCATACCGTCTAAGTCAAACCCGCCTAATCTCACCGCAAAACTTCCAGTTCCTTGTCTTCCCATCTCCTAAGCCGGCTCTTTCTCTTTCTCTCTCTACCCCTATCCGTCATCG
The DNA here is from genome assembly GCA_021030905.1 of Pyrenula massariospora. Lineage (NCBI taxonomy): Eukaryota > Fungi > Ascomycota > Eurotiomycetes > Pyrenulales > Pyrenulaceae > Pyrenula > Pyrenula massariospora. Next base: position 151,972 of record JAGFMI010000003.1, read on the forward strand.
GACCATTCTCTCACTGTCCTCAACCCAGCTCTTCCTACACCCTCCTCTCCTAACATCTAATCTACAAAGTCTCCGTGTATCTTCTCAACTTAATTCCATGTTCTTCATTTTCCAATCATTCCCTCCCCGCTCCCCTTCACGGTAATCATCTACTCCCTCCCATACAAGCAACCCAACGCGGGTATTTATATGTACATATGTATGTATACACCACTATCACAATCGAAACTCCATCCCCTGTACCCTCCACCCACCGATCCGTATCATCATCTCCTCCCGTCCCCCTTCTCCTCTCACCCGTCCAAGCACATAAGCACACCACCTCACCCAACTACCCTCAGCCGCCAAGTCCCCCTTCTCCTCTCCCCCCTCTCACTTGTACTACCTGCGCAGTGAACGAAAAGAAGAACAAAAATCAAACTGAAAAATCAAAAACAAAGATAGCGTGAGAGAGAGACACACATAGAAAGAGAGGGGAGAGACATAAAACCGCAATCCATTCATCATTGATCATTTTGCTTTGCATTGCGCGTAGAAGGTTGGTTGGGGTTGCGGTTGAGATCGATACCATGCCGCAACTGGGAACTAGGGAGGATTGTACGAGGATGGGAAGGGAATAAGAAGAGGAGTATTCTCGGTAAGTATGATGGGCTGGATGAGTGGATGTGGTGGTTGGGGATGAGGATGAGGAAGGGGTGGGATGGGATGGAGGGTGTTGAGTAGAGTAGATTAGCTTGGAGAGATGGAGAGGACGTGACACGGTATGGTATGTGGTTTGCTAGGTAGGGTAGGTATGTCGTGTGGGCGGAGATTGAAAGGTCGGCTTCGAAGGGAATCTATGATAGCATGAATGTAGGTAGACGAGAAGAAAAGGGGAAAGGCTAGAATAAAGGAAAACAGGGGAGTTAGATTAGAAGGAAACGAGGCGGTCTAAGGCCGGCCAAAGAAACTATCAATGTATGAACGCAGCAAGAAGAGAAGGGGTAAAACAACATGGAAGCATTCCAGACTATGGTAGATTGGAGTTGAAAATGGGAAAGAGAAGAAAGGAAGACCGGCTGCACCGCAATCTCGACCTAGACCGAAAGCGTGTTGATCTCGAGAAATCTAATCTGAGCCCCGTTTCATCTACAGTTGGAATTTTAATTGAATTGATCCGTGTGGAGAAAACAAAAGATGCTTTGAGGCGCCTAACGCCGTGCAAGATGGCCAAATCCTGGATATCCGTATCCACACCCCTATCCATGTCCTCTCGAGTGCCTTAATCATTGAACCAAGCAAACAAGCATGCCGCAATGAGAGTCGCAAAATCTCAAAATGGAAATCCCCTCGTGATGTGATAGAGAAATCTGCCCGACCCCCCTACTGAGTATCCTGCGCGCATGCATAATCGTCATCTAGCAAGTAACCTATTGGCTCTATCTGAAGTTTTTGGAGGACATGGCTAGGAGCTGCCTGACTTAAGTTGACCAGGAAATAAAGGACATCAAAAGTAAGGAAGTCAAAAGTAACACTTTCATATTCCACTAATGCATGCCCTGCCCTGTTTGACTTTTGGAAGCCGGTCTCTGCAGTCGTGGAGGGCAAAACATATTTTAGGTCTGAGTTAAATTATGCAGCTACCCGTTCGTTGGCAAAATCGTTGAGCATCTTGATCAGGCCTGGTGGGGAGAACGGCTAGGTTAGGCCGGCTTTTGGAAAGAAACATTGAGGTGAAGAGAATACGTACTGTCTGGTAGCGTGTAAAGATCGACATGGAATTCGCCTTCTGGATACGCAATGCTTGTCAGTAAATGAGTCAATTGGCCAACTAACCACAGCCAGAGATGGTCCGGGCCGTTTGATATGCTCCATCCTACACTGATTCGCGGCGTGTGGGGCTAGACTCACGCTCAACGTCGTTCTTTGTGTAGCTCTCTTCTGTCTTGTGGTCATGCACCATCTGCACTACTTGCAGCAGATCGTTCTCATCTAGCTTCTGCAAGTTATCGGCTAACCGATCCATATCAATGCTACGGTCGATCTTCTTCTTGCGTTTTGCGCTATCTGTATCGCCGGCGGATCGCTTCACGCCATTGGGTGTGCCAACTGCGGCGTTCTCGAGGGAGGCAGGGATGGTTCCGGATTTCCTGAGAGCCTCAAGTAGGCGGTCACGGGGATTTTTGAATGTCTGGAAAGGGCGTATTAGCGTAAGGGAAGGGGACTGGGAGTAGCGAAAAAGTACTTACAATTGGATGCTTGTTCTCATACTGCGGCTGCTGGAAATGTAGGTCTTGGCTAACAGAGTGCTCTTTGCCGTTGAGGTCCGTGAGAACACATTGGTACTCAAATTCACCCCAACCCTCCTCAGAGATAGCAAAGGGCATCTTCTTGAAGGCTAGAAGCTGTTAGGTAGTACGAGATAAAGGGCTAGGAATGCTAATGTATCGGCGAGCAGTTTCTTGTAGAAAATTGAACCTACTTTGACGTGATCTATTGCCGAAACTTGGGTGTAGATTGTAGACCACTTTGTCAAACACGTCCGCTGGCAGCTCTTCTCCCTCCTTGCCGAGCATGACTATTTTGACACTCCATTTCCGTTGTGGAAATCCCTCAACTCCTGAATCTTTTTCGGGTCTGAGAGGAGAAGTCAGCTACCGAATCGGTGACACCTTCAATCAAATGATAGCACAAGAGTGAAAGGCTCGGATCAGGTGCGCTAAGGGTTTGGTGAAAAAGAGACGGCAAAAGGCGGCCGCGCCAGCGCGCACTAGATGTAGGATGATGTACATAGAATCGCAGAGTATTATGAGAATTCATATTCGTCTTAGCGACCGCATAGGTAGAAATTGTCGCTGGTGAGGCTGCCAGCAGTCAAAGGCAGAGCAAGGGGACAGCGCGTAACTGAGGCTGAATTGAACAAGTAGTGGCGCTACTAACAGGACTTCTTGCTGCGTTACAAATTTAATGTTTCGCTTGACCTGATCGTGAATATTGTCAGCCAGCGGGTTCCTTTCATAGTGCTAAGTGCGAACGAACGTCGGGCATCTTGCTCGATCTCAGGAAAGTCTGGGTTGAATAGCTGAGATAGCTGGCTGCGGGATGGCGAAGGAATCGACCAAGAAGATGGAGTCACTCGGCGCAGACAGCCAAGGTGCAGGCAGCCAGAAGCACGACTATTGGATTGTTAGACGGCGCCTGTCAGACCACACAGAGAGGGAATTGAAGCCGTGGGGAATATATGGAGGGAGATTTGCGGGGGAGAGCGGAGGAGGAACGTGTGGACCCTTTGACTTGGCAGATCCAGGGACGCGCCAAATTGCACGCGAACGACTGGTAGCCTTCCTCAGCCTGATGCGTAACATTCAGCCTGATGCAAGTAGCCTGATAGCCGTTGTGAAGAGGCATATTATCGTGGTGACGATGACCACACTTTGAGAACCTGCGCAATCGGCCGTTGAATTAAATTGACAGGAAATAGAGGTGACGACGTAGCGTTGTACAACGTCTCAAAAACCGAGAAAAGGGGCAAGCTGCTAGTGAATGTGACTCTCATTACCATCGGATCTATCTATTGAATGGGATACTAAAGCTCGCCTGCATGTCTGGAATTCTCAATCACCGTCGTGGTCTCGCGAGATAGTGGGTGTGGATGCTTTTTGAGCAGCAAACGGACAAGTACAAATCGCAAACAAGCGGCTCAAGATGAGCTCGCGTTGAAATCATCTAGCTAGGTCGACTGAGCAAAAAGCTTTTCGTTCTCTTGCTGGGCTTTGATGAAGGCTTCCTTAAAGAGATTTGCGTCTCGAAGAACATTAGCCATATTCAACGTCCAAGCAAGCAGCAACTTACTTTCAGGATTGCCAAACCGGATGGCGAGCGTTTGTGCTTCTGGTTCTCCCTCACTGACATCGGCTGCCGCGTTCCACACCCAGCTGCGGTCGCTGCCTACATTGGGAGAAAGCTTCATATCGGGGACCACTGCAGACATTGTCAGCCTTGCGTTGGAGACGGATCTTTCATCGCATACCGTAGTGATTAGCGCAGACCTTGAGCGTTTTATCTCTCCTCATCACCAATCTAGTCTTGTGATTCTCTTTGTGTTTTAACAGCCTGACATCACCCGTCCCACGCTCCTTCCATTCCCTCGTCTCCCGATCAAACTTGAAAAGCTTCGCCCGCATCTTGAACGTTTGCTCCTCAGCCTCCTCATTCGTCTTCGTCTCGACTTTCTCTGTCAATCGAACAACGGGCTCGAACTCGACTTCGGGGGACTCTTCGACTTCCTGTTCAAATTGAATATATAAACCTCGCGTAGCATTTAAAGGTGTAGGCTTGGAAAGGGTCGGGGGAGGCAGTGAAGTTGCATTTAGGCTTGCTTGACTCACTTCCTCATCTCCAGCCTTCTTTTGAGCCTTTGAGCTCCCAGAAGGCTCATGTCCCCCCTCATTATCCTCTTCCTCTGCCTTCTTCTCTTTCTTCGCGCCTCCGCCAAACATGCTAAAAACGGAGTCTTTTACACCAGCAGCTGCGTTGGTGGCTGCGGAGGTCGCAGCTTCGGTATAGGAAGGGGGATTCTCTGCTTTTGTGTCCCCAGTCTTAGCTGAAGCCTCGCTTTCCCTAACATCCTTCGATTTTGTCACAAGCTCACTTTCAGTCTTCGACACTTGCGGCTCTGACTCTGCCTGGACTTCAGCGGAGGGGTCGGCTTTAGTCGATGCTGGCTCAGACATGATGACAGGCTCAACTGATGCTCTTCAAAATAATGTGAAAAGGTGAAAAGATGATCTTTCTCTGTGAAGCTTAGATTTGATTCTGTATCAAGTTTTCGTTGCAAGATGTCTGCGATGTTTTAAAAGAGCGGTACGGGACGTGTTTCCCAAAGTTTGGAGGTCATTGGTTGGCGCGGGGAATTTAGGCGCCCACAAAAGCCTCTCCGCCATCGAAGGCAATGTCACGTGATAGTGCATGGAAAAGAAGGTTATGAAGGGGATGATGATTCGATTTGAACTCTAAATATGAGCTACCAGGTATCAATTGAAGGTCATAGTCTCGTGTCCACATCCAGACACCGTATTGCCCCTTTGCACTTGGCGGAATAAACCCAAAACCCGCACAAACCCTTCACCACCGTGTTGCCAATGAACAAAACAAGCTATGAAATCTCCTCAACGCCGCTGGCATTTCTTGCATGAAGATCTCCGTCGACGACCATGTCCACACTTGCAAGTCTTCTTTCTAGATTCGGGTCCGGACTCTACCTTGACCTGTCTCCTGCCTTTTCCTTTCAAGATCTTTTGCGCCCTATCCTGCGCCGTTGCCAAGTAACTCGATTTGGCAATGCCATTCAGCTGCTCCGTGAATCGAGAGAGATCAACTCGAGAAGCAGCCTCACCGAGCTTCTTCGTGTTACGGCTGATGGTCCTCGAAGCATCCCCGGCAAGTATTCGACTTATCTCTGCAGAAGAGCGCACGAGTTTGGAGGTCTCTCTGCCTAGCGTCTTCATTTGTTTGCGTACTCTTCTTGAGGTCATAGAGTGATGCTGAACAGTTTTCTTAAACTCTTTAAGCTCCAAATCGATGAGGTCTGTTGTAACCTTCACTAAGGCACGAGATTGTTCTTGTATTTCGCCAGACACTTCGATAGCCATTTTGGATACTTCCTCAATCTTGACACGTAGATCCTTGGAGGCTTGTCCATAAGCCTTCCAGATGTTTTCCTGAGCTGCCATAAGGTCCTTTCGAACTTGGTGGGAGATGACCTGCCCAGCCCTCTTCCAGCCTGCAGGTTTGAGCCATGCGCTTCCGAAGTCGACTTCAAAGGTCTCGGTAGAAAATGGTTTCGCCACCGTGATGGTCACATTCAGAGGACCATGTGCCTCATCTTGGTCGATGGCAACGGTGTAGACACTATCAAACAATTTTGCAATTGAAGAATTGATGATCGTATTGCCGCGCTCAATCGTCACTTCAAATAGCCCTATCTTTCTCCTATTTACTAGACGTTGTGGTACCTTCACAATCATATGGTAATCACCGATAACCTGCACCTGGAACATTTCAGAACGGTTCGTAGCGTAGACAGCAGGGTCACTGAGAAGCTGTGCAAGGTCCAATTGGGTCGAGATAGTTGACAGGCTTTTAGGTAGACTGGTCTGTAGCGAGGTATCGGCAGACGTCCTGACAGACGTTGGCTGAGCCGAAAGGAAATAGTCTGGAGTAGTCACTGGCGCCGTAGCCAGATTGCCTGTGATCGAATTTGAAGGAACAACTGGAGACGTAGAGCTAAATCCGGAGGCGAGAAAGGAGCAGATATGGACGATGCAATAGCACAGCCAAGAGCCACCCCAATAGGTGATATTGTAGCTAACGATAGCAATCATCGAAAGCCCACAGACGAAAAGCCCGAGCTCGAAAATAGGATGTTGAAGTGTCCGGCACATGAAAGGGTCATGTTGGAAAGCTGCGTCGATAAAACCATGCCATCTGCTTCTGAGCATCTCGATCTCGCCAAAGTCATCGTCCTCGCTGTATTTCGATGAGTTCTCCTGCTGTCTCGGCTCGTCATTCGCAGCCGAGTCGATCGCGAGCAGGCAGGATAGATTCTTGTTAAGCTGGCCGGGTTCGATGCTCTCAAACGTCTCGAGGTCGACGGGCAGTTCCTTCAGAACAACAGCTTCTGTGGCAGCTCTTGGTCTCGACTCAATGCACAGATGCAGCTTTTCATGGCCGATTAGTGAATAACCGGTATCAGAGTTCCAAGGTGCATCATCGATGATCATCATCTCCGGGATATTATGGCGCAGGGCAAAAGTCTGCACATTCTTATTTGAATCTTGCTGTTTCAAGGAGTCACGACTTGATACTGCAATTATAGCTAGATCTGGGGCGTTCCACGTCGAGGCAGATGATATCTCGAAGAGGGCCTTTTCGGTAGAGAATCGGTCCAGTCTCGAAGTAAATAATGCGAAGTTCTTGAAAGTCATGGTGATAGAACGGGAGCCGGATGGCTCATTAAATGATACCGCAGAAAGACAATCTTCCACAACAAGCTGGGGATCGCCAGGCACGACAGTCGACAGCGTCGGAGTCGAGCATGACGCAGACTTTTGGGGTTGGAATGCATTAAGCTTTGTGATGGACTCTTTGGTGCGCCCAGCATTCAATGCTTCTGTGAGCTTTTGAAGTATTCGGCCCCTTGCCCATGTGTCTCCGGCGAATAGAACTCGAAAAGGTCTGTCTAAATTGAAAGGGGTCTTAGACATGGTCATTCTAGCTGTTCCTAGTAGAGTGCCACTGACTTGGTCTAGCGGTAAAGCTGGGGCAAGTCGTTCAGATAGAGTGCGGGTCTCAGATTCGTCGAACACGCGGATGGTATGCTTTAAATCGACCATCTCCGCCTCAGGCCAGCTCTGAGGTTCCTGAAATTCGATAGCTTCAAAGGGAGGTGCCTTGGTAGTCACAGCACTGTCTTGTGTCTCGTAGATTGTGCTTTCTTCAGGTGTATGTCGCTGTCGTGGCTCCGGAGACCATGGTCGATCTTCTTCTCCATCCTCGTCTTGAACGCTCTCTGACTCGTCGCCAGTAAGGCTATGGACATCTTCTGGGGTGTGATGGTCCAGCAAAGAAGCATGATCGGTGCTTTGGGATCGGGTATCGTCAAGGCTGAGGTCAGAAGAGCTAAGAGTAGCCCAGCTCTCGCTCAAGGAGCTGGAAGGACGTTCGATATGCACTCCATCATCCATGTTGATGGATCGGGAATGAGAAATAAGGCTGTGAATCGATGGGTGTTCTTGCAGCAGAGGGAAGTCGAAAGACAGCGGTGGAAATTGTCTTTTACGAGAGTCTGTCTGAGGGTGAGTACGGTCAGCCTCATCCATGGGGGAGATAGTAGAGATGATAGATGTCAGGCTGTGGTGAAGGGGTAGCGGTGGGAAACCACCAAACCGAAGTGAATGTGGGCGAGGCTTCTGAAGGCGTAAAAGGTGAAAATTATTAGGAAGAGGCTTGGAGTAACAGGTACCTGTGTCCGTCGTCACTTGTAGTGAGCTATTTGGTACCACGGTAAGGCAACAGGACCCCGCGGATGACTGGTATGGTTAGCCCGGTGACAGTCCGTCAGGCGTCTTTGCAGCTGCCACGCAGTTGAGAAGTAGGTGTTCTTGAAGTTTGGCGATAGGTAAGAGCTCGTCGTCCAGATCTTCGACAGCAAGCTGGCGTGGGAGAGAAAGCTCAGGGTCGATGGGTTGAAAGGGATGCGTGTACCCCTCGGAGGTGGAAGGTGGGCTGTCGTTGGAGCCTGGGCAAGACACTCTGAGGCAGCGCGGGGCAGTGACGCGCTAAGACCACTCCGCCGTATCACGATAACGGAGGCTCCGTAGCTCCCTTACCTACCTAGCCAACGACACAGACCTACGCAAAGCGAAGCAAACTCTGTCAGGAGCTCTTGAGACATGTGCAGAGACTTGAGCAGATACGGGGCAGTCGAAGATGCCACTGGAGTACCCAGGCTGATCGTCTCCAAAGTCCAGGACAAACTTGATTGCGGTGCAAGTGATCCTGGGAACAAGACCAGTCTCCATCTACCTTCTATTCTCTCACGCATTTAGCATGATACCTTTTCGAAGAACTGGAACACACAGTTGTTCGATAACACAGCTATGTACAGAAGTTTGAAAAGCCTGCTGTCGCGTTCCTGGAGGCCCCACAGCTCCACGATCATGCCCACCCAAAGCAACACGAGAACGATGCCCCCAGAGACTTTGGGTATCAGGACCTGCAGAAGACCTTGATGGTGAAGAAACGTGGGCGGATTTATCAAAGAGTTCTCCGATTTGTGTTAGCGAGAGGCGTCTCTCGTAGGTAAGGTGGTTCGTCGCAGAGTCTGTTGATCCAAGAAGTGGGTAGGAATGTTCCTATGATAAGAGTGACTTGTTTCTTTTCAGACAGGTTTCGTGGGGAAAGCGGCCAGGCATAATGACTGAAGAACCATCCAAACAGAGTTTCCATTAGATCGTATTGCGGAAGATGTGTTGTGTAAACATCTGCCGTACCAAGGCAGCTGAACCTCATCAACGCCGACAACACCGGTCCCCTCCGGCCATGCAATTAGTCGATTTCGGAAACGACATGTACAATGTCATGTAACTCCACTCCAAGCTTTGTGAGTATGCCGCAACTCTGAAAAACCAAGATGCAAAGAGTCATAGCTATGGCGAAGCCCATCCCCCGGCCACCTCGACCCATTCAGCAAGGCAGCTTCCCTGCTTACCTTCGACATCGACGATGTCTGTATCGCACTTGCATCGACACCCAACGCCGTTCTCTTTGACCGGATCAGGCGTCGCCCAATACTCGTCCTCCTCTTGACGTTTCTTCTCATCGTTTGTGGTCTTCTCTATAAACGGTATCCGGGGCAGCTGCCTAGCGGGTGCGTTGGCCGGGCAATGTTGTATCGTTGTATGTCGATAACCAAAATCGCGGAAATAGTGAATGTCTCGGGGGGCGAGCAAAGCTCCAGCTGCAAGTGAATGAATTGGCGCATCTCCCCACTGCAAGAGGTTAGTTACAAATCGTGCTTCCCAGGCTCAAGATCACAGACCCTTTCCATCCAAAAGCCACCACTCCTATCCATCATCTGGAAGAAGTCCTCATATTCTGTACTGCGGAACCAGTCCAGACGTGCAATCTCGAAGTTACTCCAGAAATGGCACATGTTGTATTTCTCACCTTCCATTGCCTCCGGGTCTACATCCGTGATCAAGTGGTGGCCTGGCTCGGTCTGAAGTATTTCCTGCGGCAAAGAGTGCTTTGGTTTAGAGGTATCGGGAAGCGGTTTTTCCTCTTCCTCGGGTTGTGGCTCAAGGAACATCTCCCAAAGACCCTGGGACTTAATCTTGTTGACACGCTTGTACGCAGCTGCATATCGAAAGATGTTTGGCACGGTCTCCTTCAATTCCTTAACAGCGATAGTGAAACCGTATGTTTTGTTTGCTTCGATCATCTCAAGGAAAGGATCGCTGTGGAGTGATTAGCCATATTATTTCCTGTAGATTGCAGGACGAGACTGACTATGTGATGTCGCAAAAGTACTTGATCTCGGGCTCGAGCCTCCAGTACCATTCATACTTTTGGAGAAGTTCGTGCTTGTAGAAGAAACTGCTTAACTGTGAGCAACCTTCTACATAGCTAGAACAGGTTAATCATACCCAGAATAGAAGCGACACATGTGGTGGTAGCTCTCCATGCCTCCATACATGATTGCAAGATCTCCTTGTACTGAGATGCCTTCCTTGGCCACCGACTTGTCCACCCACTCTGGGTAGCCCCACATACTGGGGTCGATTTTTCCAAATTCCGCTTTAGCGCTTGTGTAGTTGGTAATTGTGTCTTTGAAAGACTGTTCAAACTCTCCGTCATTGAGGAAGACGTAGGGATAGTTGAACCACCGATTGAAGTGTCGTTCGATCGATTTGACAGATTGTATGACCCCATCGAGCTCGCTATTCCGGGCCAACACTACAAAAGCGGCATTTGCTCGGGGTTTCTTCATCTCTTCTTCCGGCCACCTGCATCCTGTCTCGAACACTTTATCATGCTGTTCATTAATTTTTCTAAACCATGTCAGCTCCAGTTTTATACCACAAGTGGGGAGGCGAACCTTATCGAAGGCGGTGCTCCGGCTGGCATTAGTATTCGTGCTGGAGATGAAGGATGTCGAGCGATCAATATGAGGATTGTGAGAATTACTAGACACGGAAAAATCAAGACGAATCCTAAAGGTATAGAGATAGACGAATTGCCCTTTAACCGGACTCTCCTTCGGAAGAAGGCTAATCGCGACCGGACTTGGCTCTTCTCGTCTTTAAGATTGTTGAAAGACGGTACACTAGGTGGCAATGGCAGCCGTTTGGATATTTGTTGTAACCATCCCATTTTGCTCATCTTTCTTGCCGCGGGTTCCGCCCGCTCGGTTGGGACTGGCAGGGCGCCGATGACGCTATAGTATGCGTGTCTAGGATATCTTTATCAACACAGGAATGGCGAACCAGCAGTAGTCCTGCAATATTTAAAGGCGTAGGAACTCCGGTATCGTAGACGCAAAACGAGCGACGTGGAGGCGTGCAATCCTCCTTCCCCAATGAATTGTTGTGGAGCGTGTCCCTTCTTAGCAACAGACGCAACCCTTCCTGCGTAGACACTAGTCAAAGGCACGAGATTCGAAGAGCTTTCGGCGCATTCGAGGATCGGAAGGTCGCGAGATAGGGTATCTGACGTTGAAAGTAGGGAGATAGGAGGACGTCTGAACCTTTGCCGGGGTGGCTGTGCCAAGAGAAAAGGATGCGCAAGCCTATGGGGATTTCTCGTGTTGAATCTTAGCCGGCGACCACTGCAGTTCTGGCTCAAATGCCACGCGGCGGGCAATCAGGTATGGACAGCATCGCAGTCGCAAAGAATATCGAAGCATTGGTCGAAAGGTTGAGAAAAGCTCTAGTGACCACCTTAGCCAGTTCAATTTCAGCCCCGGCATCCTGTCCCCTGACTTCTGTCTCCAACCCTCTCACTCTAAAAAGCCACCCCGCCAAGCCGCCGGTGCGATTCCGTCCGGACCTCAAAGGGGGGGGACACGCTCTATCAGAAGTACAAACCTGTTCACCTCTCCTGCTCGTTCTCCCCCAGGAATCAGCACCTCTACGACGTCCTGATCATTCACGTCAGCATGCAACCTACCGCCGACCACCCTCGTGCATATACTTAGGAGCAATCCAGGATCAAAGCCCTACCAACGCGTCGGAACTGCCTGCTACAACCTCCCCCGCACCCGCCCAACATCCCCTGCGCCATGTAGCAGAGTAGCCCGTCGTTGGCCGTGAGCGTCTTCACCCTCAAACATGACCGAAAAGGCGACCTGAACCCGACATTATTTGGATCGCCAACTTGCACACGACTCTCCTTCCCTTTCCCTCTCTCTCCCCTTCTATCATCATCTTGCGCATCATGGCGGAGGTACAAACTTCGACCATTTTGCGTACACGATCTTCGACCCCACCGAGGCACGTCCAGATTCCTGCAAGTAAGATTTTCCCGCATCAGGCGAGCGATCCTGTGGCCCCACACGCCTCGTCCAAAAGTGGACATCTCAACCTCGACACTTTTTCACCTGTCAACCAGCATGGCAGTTTTGACTACGACAGAGTCATCAAGAGTGGCAAGATCCATCGCCGAGTGAAACGAAAGGGGGCATGGAAACCATCATGGAAGTCAGCACAGCTGGTGCTTCGGCCGAACCTGCTCTCAATTTACAAAGACGAGGAAGCGACAGAATTACGTGCATCGATTTCCCTCTCAGATGTTACTGCAGTCGCCCGGGTACGGAAAACCCATACCCAGAATGTGTTTGGCGTTTTCTCTCTATCGAAGAACTACCATTTTCAAGGCGCTTCCGAGCAAGACACTGTCAACTGGGTCAACCGGATCCGGCTAGAAGCTAAAGTCGATGAAAATGACGAAATATTCTTGAATAGTCCTTCCCAGCGTCAAGCACACGCCCGGCGGAATCCCTCTGAAACTTCTGATCATTCTATTGGGGACGAAAGTGATCGACCCAGCTCTCCAGAGCTCGGCCAGTGGGGTATGACTACCCATAAAGCCCGTCCAAAGATGTCTTCAACAAGGACAAAAGAAACGTTGCATACCCATGACTTTTCCGGAAACGAAGCCATGACTTCTTATTCCGATTTTTCAGATACGGGTCCCGCAGTTGGATCACTTCCCAAATCCTACAACAATCTAATACCTCCCTCTAAATACGGATCCTCACCTCCAGAAGAGTCTTCGCGTCCAAATCTATCAGCACGCAATATCAGCCAGATGTCTGGTTTCGACATGCAGCAGGATCCCGAGCGAGTCATTCGTCAGGGTTGGCTATATTGTCTGAAGACCAAAGGCGGAGTGAAGCAATGGAAGCACCTCTGGGTGGTATTACGCCCAAAGTCACTAACGTTCTATAAGAACGAGCAAGAGTATTCTGCTTTGAGGATTGTGTCAATGTCCTCCGTCATTAACGCCGCCGATATTGATCCCATATCCAAGACGAAGCAATTCTGCTGGCAAGTTATTACCGAAGAAAAGACATATCGCTTTTCCGTTTCCGATGAAGATGCGCTGGCGAAATGGCTAGGTGCGATGAAAAGTGTGCTTGCAAAAAGGCACGAGGCGTTGAGAAAAGGTGTTGAGATAAAAGCCGTCAAGGCGGGGCCTTGAATTGGCTTCCGGTAGTCAATGATTAGAATGAGCAATGATTATGAGTACGCTGTTATCAATAGTACATATGTTAGCTGTCAAATTAAATCTATACCTCGGCTCGGCTCTCAGTTTGTGGTGCAATTCGGACATGTTTCGCCTACAATCTTCCGGATCGAGTGCGACGCCTATTCTTCCTCTTTCGTAAAACCGCGGGTGGCAATCAAGCAACAAAGTGTCTTTAGAAGAAATAATTTACCCGATTTACAAAGCCTCGACTGGTCACTTGCACGTTGCATCAGGGGTAAATTCAGAGCCTGACTAAATTTACAACAACGCCAAGAGCGCAAGGCTGAAAAGGAACATCGCGCATTTGAAACAACATAATCCCTTAACTTCTGGGTATGAGAATAGACTTTCGCAACTTGCTTGTCCGGACCAGGCCTCTAGCACCGATTTTTGAAAGGACCTGATTTGTATCTAGCGTTCGCCACTTCAAACTACCACATTGGGATTGTCCAATGACATAATCAGCATTTTTTAAATGTTTAACGAATCAGGGAGGATTTTAGTGAAATCGACGTGGATCTTCGTGCCGTCTACACAAGCATTCGGTGCTTCAAAGCATCTTATATGCCTAGAGCTCATACTATTAGTCACTCTTGACGTCCAACCCCTAGCATGAGGTCTTTAGAACATCCATTTATTGCCTCAACCGACGACCATGGGAATTCAGATGGGTCGCTAAGGTCCCCTATCGAAATGCGACATTCTCCACAGGCATCTCATGGCTCTCCGCGGCTTTCTTTCGATGATCATGCGAATTCTCGGCCGGGTCTTACACCTGCACAGGGGAAGACGAAACGCTTAGCGAGGCATACGTTGGGTCTTATTTGTCTTCTTTGCGTGGTCTTCCTTTGGACATTGTCGAACTTTCTTGGAAGCGTAGAGATCCTTCCTTTATTCTTGATGTAAAGATTGTATCTGACATTTGATAGACCCTTCTTGCTGATGGCACCTATTCGAAGCCCCTTTCTGTAACCTACATCAACACTGCGGTCTTCACGACTCTTCTCGTCCCAATTCTTGCAAAACGTACTTACCGCCGTTACCGTTTCCGGCAACACCAGTCTGCCTCCTCATCTGCTCTGAAATCAATCTCCACGTTCGGCCATGCTCCTGGCTCCAAGCACCTCGGCATCCTCCCAACCGCTCGTCTCGCCCTCTCCTTCTGTATCCTCTGGTTCCTCGCCAACTATTTCGCCATGGCCAGCCTCCAGCACACCACTGTGGCCAGCGCCACGATTCTCACCTCGACATCCAGCATCTGGACACTAGTCATCGGCGCCCTTGCTCGAGTCGAGAAATTCACTGTTCGCAAACTCCTCGGTGTCATCGCCTCCCTTTGCGGCATAATCATCATCTCACGCCTCGATCTCTCTTCCAAAACCGACCCCTCAAAGACGAAGGAGGATGGCTCCGGCTCTGGCTCAAGCTTCCCCGACAAACCGCCCGCCGAGCTCTTCCTTGGTGATGCCATGGCCTTTCTCTCCGCTATCCTCTACGGCCTCTACACCATTTCTCTCAAGATCAAAACCTCCCAGCCCAACCCCTCCCCAACGAATCCGAAGCAGAATCTCACCCTCCACATGCCCCTATTCTTCTCTATCGTCGGTCTTCTCAACACCGTCCTGCTCCTCCCCTTGTTCCCCATCTTCCACTACACGCACCTCGAAACCTTCTCCCTGCCTCCAACGAGGCGGATCTGGACCATCATCCTCGTCAACTCTGCCTCTAGCCTCGCCAGCGACATCATGTGGGCGTATGCCATGGTGCTTACCAGCCCGCTTGTAGTCACGGTGGGGCTGAGCTTGACGATCCCGTGCAGCCTGGTCGGGGAGATGTTCGTGCAGGGGCGGGTTGAGGGCTGGGGGTACTGGGTTGGGGCGGCGGTTGTGGTTGCTGGATTCGCGGTGGTGGATGGCGAGGAGGTGAGGGAGGAGAAAGAGGTGGAGGCTAAAGAGGAGGAGAGGGGACAGGAAGGTGAAGGGGAAGAGCAGAGGGGGCTGCTACAGGAGGGTGAAGGGGAGACGGAGAGGGATGATTGATTGGCGGACGATTTGTTTATCATATGGGACTTGCGTGTATTGCATTTGGCTGGGTTGGAATTATGCTGTATTTGGCGTGTAATTGTTAAAGCGCGTTTGGATAGTGTGCCATCATAGTCAAACTATCATAATGTGCATAGGCCACAATTACCCTATTTGCATTCCTCAATCTACATCGAATGCTCGATAATCATATTGATGGCTAGAGCCTTTAAACAACCTCCACATGGCACCAAGTAGGAAGTTCAAATTGTTGACGATATCTTATTTTAACCGCTACTTGCTAATAGGGGTCTCAAAACAAAGATAGATGCTTTACCAAATCGATCGCTGTGCGCCTTTCTGGTTGCCCCAAAAAAGAAAATCTCGCCACCAGTCTCGGTCAAGGCCTTCTGACGCTCTACATGCAGCTTAAGGGTGCATCCATCTCAAACACGATGTCTATTGCCGCCCCTACTTGAATGGGAGACCTCAGGCCCCTCCCCATCGCTCCATCTCCTCAACACGCACACCCATCATTCTGATCCCGGATGTTGATATTAATCGGATCCTCAAACCCACCCCCAAACTCCTCGCTCTCCTCCTGCGCTAACGCGTTCCGCGCAATAACCTCAAACGCCTGCTCTACGTTCACCGCCTCTTTCGCGCTTGTCTCAAAATACGGAATCCCACCTTTGCTCTGGCAAAATGTCATCGCCCGTTTGCTCGAGATCATGCGTTTGCTATCTTCGACGTCGATCTTGTTGCCGAGCACGACGAAGGGGAAGGATTCGGGGTCACGGGGAGAGGCTTGGATGAGGAACTCGTCGCGCCAGCTGTCGAGGGTCTCGAAGGATTTGCTGTTGTTGACGTCGTAGACGAGGACGCAGCAATCGGCGCCGCGGTAGAAAGCGACGCCGAGGGATTGGAAGCGTTCTTGGCCAGCAGTGTCCCAGAGCTGAAGAAGGGCGGTTAGTGGGGTTTTGGAGAAGAGTTTTAAGAGGAGCGTATAGAATGGGCGCGGGATTGGACGAAGGGGGCTGACAGACCTGCATGGTGACGAGCCGGTCGTCGACGAGGACTTCTTTTGTTAAGAAATCGGCGCCGATGGTGGCTTTGTAACTGGTACTGAATTTCTTGTTGACCTGCAATTATGTTTGTGAGTCACGTATTCTGTTCGTAAACGTGGCAAGACATGTTGTTCGCACATATTGGTTCATTAAGCTAGTTTTCCCTACGCCGCTGTCACCGAGGATGATCACCTGGGAGAGACCTTTTTTAATTGACATTGTTTTGTTTCGGAGTTGCATGAGATCTAACCTTCAGCAGGACCTTCTTCCTCGACGCCATGGCTGCCTGTACAGACCCAGGACCTGGGTAGCTATCTCAGAGCTTCTTATGTTGGCCTTCTAGCTTCGCCGCAGACGTTGGAGGTTTGACAAGGAACGCCACGAGAGGATGTCTATCTGTGGGACTTCTCCTCAGGAACGGTGATAGAAAACGGGCTTATGCTAGGGGGAGATTATGCGACACGTATCAAGGAGGCTGATCAAGGGGTCTCAGGTGGTGTTGGGTCGTACTCGTGATCAAGATAGATAGTAGTTGCTGCATGCCTGCTTGTTGGAGGCTGATGATGTTAAGCATCTTTTAGCGCGGGCGGGCCACATGCGGAGACCTGACAACCATAGACTCCTTCTTCTCAACCCCCACATGTGCCATCTTCTCCTCAAGACGACAATCATTTACAAATACAGATAGATTGAAAGAAATGTCGGCGGTGGCCATAGTTAACTACACTATACAATACTAAATTCCCCGCGACCGCACAAATATTCTGCTTCTCGCCCACCCTCTACATCTGTAACTAAACTCCGACCTCCCGCCACTTAAACCTCCTGCATGTCGGACAAACCTCGGATTTCAAGGCTAGATGACTGTCTATCGATAACCGCCGCTCTTTCGAAGCTCGAGTTGCATAGCTTGATTTCTAAGGCATTGTCACTTCACGGCTAGCTTTTCTACTCAGGATAATTGGCGTGGAGAGATTTGGAAATACTCTCTTTCGACATGCCGCTCCGATAGTATCTTCCGTTGGCTTGCATTGGCGAGCAGCGAGCTACGAGGCATGGCGAACAACTGGGTGAATGAATATATGACGGCTTTGGAAGCTCGTGACAGCATCGAAAAGGCCAATCTTAACCTCTACGAAGCTTGTATGTAGGTTCACAAGTGCTTGTCGTGCAATCCCCTAAACTTGCGCAGATACTCGTATGGCAGACCGCACTGCCCAGCTCCAAGCCGGCGAAGCATCTTCAGCCCAGATCCCTCAACGTGAGTCTTCGTCTCCCGTGCCTCCACCGATCACAAGCAGAGCATGGGGTACCCGCCAAAACGCCGCTCCTCCGCCAGACCCATCCGAGACCATGTCTGCTATACGCGCCGACCTCACCACCGCCCAGCAATCACGCTTAGATCTTCAAGCCCGTCTCGATGCTGCGACGAAGGAACTCAACACGCTCAAGTCCCGCTCCAAGACAGACTCAAAGCGTATAACCCAGCTCACGGCCGAGGTGAATCAGTTGACGATAAGGATGAGAGATCGAGACGAAGAGTTGAAGGGGAAGTCAAAGTTACTGGATGACATGCAGGATGAGGTGGTGACATTGAATCTGCAGCTGAACGTAGCGGACGAGAAGAGCGAGAAGCTGAGGACGGAAAACCAGGAGTTGGTGGATCGATGGATGGAAAGCAAAAGGAAGGAGGCGGAAAAGATGAATGAAGGGAGCAGATATTCTTGAAGAGAACTGGCTCGACACTCTCTTCTGTCTCTTCTCTTCGTGCTAGAAATGCTTGCTACCATTGATCTTTGAGCAGAGCAGTAGGACTCTATGGCTCTTGAACAGTGGTCTGTCGGCTGCTCTGAAAGCTCCGTCGCGCATTGGATCGCTCCTTCTCTGGTCTGCAGATAAGGCGTATGGTCTTCAGCTTCCTTTGTGTTTGCAGTGAGGAAAGTGATTGATAAGCACTGGAAACTGCAGCTGAATGTTGGTACCGTGCTCAGGGCTATTACATCGCAGTCTCAGTTTGCATTTTAAGTCTTATACGTCCGCAGGAAAGCGCCACTATGCAGCTCAGAAGCTATCATAATGCAGAAATTGACCCGAGTACAAGCATCATGTCCGACACCATATTGCCACAGATGGAACGGATCGCCAAATACCAAATCTCCTCCCCTTCGGGAGACGTTCAAGTTCATGTTCAAGTTTTGAGTAGCGCCAACACGCCGATGCCAAATCTACAGATCGTTTCCATACCGCTTGCTTCGAATCAACTCCCGATACCTCCACAGGGACTAGAAGCATACCCTTCCTTGACCTCACGTCTATCAACTCCCCAAAATGGGTCACAAAGTCCATGTGTCATTTCGTTTCAGCATCCGCCAGCGTGGACGTGGACAGCCAACCATGAGGCTGTATCAGTTGACCCCGTCTCGCGTCGAATGGAAATAAATTGTGACTCTGCAGCTGAAGACACGACCCCTATTGCTCAAGAAATTAATGCGAGAAACGGCGGCCAGTCTTCATTAGTTAAGAATGCCTATGAAGATGTTAGAGGTCAGGAAGAATTGCTAAAAAGAAAACGAAGAAGAGAGGCGAACAGAAGGAAAAGACGGCGAAGGGCGGAAAGAAAAAGGCAAGAATTAAGTCAGGCGATTCCAGCCCCACCGCTTCTAGCTGCGATAGAAAATCATCCTGGCATTGATCCTGTCGCGAAGTATCTACCTTTTGTAGACCCTTCGATCCTTCATGAACGCGGTATAAAGTCGCATTATACGAAGATAACTACCCGAGTTACACCACCTACCCACATCAAACACGAATCTCCTATGGAGTCGATAGATGGTATTGAGTAGTGGAGATTCTGTTGTCATTCAGTTGTATTGGCAACAGGACACAACACAAACTCGAAAGCTTCATTGAATCGGTAATCTCTACTACGGGTACCACAGGACAAGAGGTCGATGATGAATTATGGGAATAAAGGCATTTGATATCAACTTATGAAGAGTACCCGTCATGGCATCAAGAACCCTATGGACATTCTTACGCTGATATCCATCACCGATCTTCGAAATGAAGTTTAGCTGAGACCTCTGCTATCTACTTGTGACGTATATCTCTTTTCGCACGATAAATGCACTGGATCTCGCCCCCCTCAACCCTGTTCTTGTCAAGAATTACCTCCTTTTGTCTAGAACTTCTTTGCTCAGCGACTGGTATATGTTAAAAGTGATCCTTCAAACCGTAACCTATACTGAGTTCGTGCATCTCCTGGATATTATTACAATTTCCTGCCTATGTATTTGCTCATACACTTCTTTCTGAAAAGCTTCGGTATTGCTCCGATTTGCTTTGCCATTCTCTTTGAACCCTCGACTGATTTTCCTTTAGAAAGTGGCCTCAATTTGCGCGTTTCCCACTCGTTTCCCTCGCGTCTGTCCAAGAAGTTTTCATATCTCAAAATGTATACCTCTACAACTTTCACCCACACCCGGAGTAGGTAAGAATTTTTCTCCACTTCCTCGTTCGTGTAAAAGAGCAGATTATTCCAAGATACGCTTTCAGGCGAAGCACACCTTTTCCTGCTGGTCTGTGGATACAATAATAGATAAAGGTTTTTAGATAGAGATCAGGAATTCTCGTGAGTATTTCCGAACACATTAACTCAAAAATTGGGATAGTTCGTAGGTCAAATGATTACATCCACACAGACAGAGTCTAATTGATTCGCAGTAGAGCATTTGCCGAATCGAATGCTTGTTTCTAGAAGTAACAGCGGCTTAGCCTGAATGGCTTTTCTATCACACCCAATACTGAACGACTGAAAGGCGTGGCAAGAAGTCGATTGTCTTTTCTTCACAGCCACCATCACGAGAAGATCGTAAACACAACAAGATGGCCATTGGACGGGGCTATGCTTGATGGTAAGAGAAGGGTGACGTTGGGTATCCACGATCTGTTTACTTCACCGCTCGGCTCACTTTCTTGGCTTCACTGACGACCTTCCCAACAATCTTCCCTAACCGCCGATTTCTCTCCTTTGTACAACACTTTTCCATCGACTCTAGAGGTCACCTGGGTTCTCTGTTTCACTTCTTAATAACCACGGTCTCGTCTTTCAAGCTTTCAATCAACATCTCTAGCTTTCGGATTCCTTTGTTTCCTTTCCATACTAGTGAAAGTTGGCAGAAGCTAGGCAGCAATGACGTTGCGACAAGGTCAGGGATCGAATGTGCCTGAAAAATCAAAGCACACTGGAGAAGGTAAGGCTTCTTGCACTTACTTGTGGGATCAAGTAGGGAAGAAGGCTGACATGGAACAGTGATTGACGAGGGCAAATTGGTGAATCTTGCATTGCCGTCGGTCCAGCGTCCACCCTCGCTCTTCCGTGCCCGTGCACGTGCACAGTTGCTGAAGTTTCGGGATGAGAACCCGACGGCTTTTGATGAGGCACTTAAAGGCATCCGTTCTCAGAAGGTGAAGGCAGCGAAAGAAATTAAAGTGAAAGCGGCGAAAGAACTCAAAGTAAGAGCGGCAGAAGAATCCGGAGTCACAGAGGCCGCTGGTGCAAATGCGAAGGCTGTGAATCCCATGATCGAACGTGCTTCAAAGAAGGATGATCTCAATGATATGGCTGTTCTTGCTGCCCAACTCCAGGCTTTGGGAGCTGAAGTCGCTGACTTGAAGCTCGACGTCGAATCTCTCAATGCGCAGCAGAGTACGGATATCAGGACTGGTGACAAACTCGACACCGCAGCCTTCATCTCCGAGGTCAAGGGATTGAAGGAGGGGATGAAAGAACTTACCTTTGAGATCGAAACCCTCCGTACCGACCTCAACTCCAAGACCGTCGCTGATCCAGCTCTCAACATTGGCTGTATGCCCTACATTGAACCAAGAAAAGCGTGGGATGGTGATACAAAATACTATATATGCAAGTATCACCCCGGTTTCAATTTCCCACTGTGCAGTGGACAGTGTCGGGGAGGGTATCCGACGTATGGAACAGGATTTGGAGCCTGTGGTGGAGGTTATGCAGCATGCGGTGGAGCATGCGGAATGCATGGTAGAGGGTATCTGCCATATACCGCAGGCTACCCAGCGTATGTTGGAGGACCTACCTTGCGGCATGATGCACAATGGAGCTCGGCTGACAAAATTCCTGGTGACTCTGTACCCCAGCCAAGTCAGCAGTCTCCATTGGCAACAAGCCCTGGAGGCCAGATGGGCGAAAATGGTGCAATCGGCTCCTCTCCTGGAGACGCAGCCTTGGGAGATCAGAGTCAACTTTGCTACATTTGTGGAAATCGATACCCTGACTCAAAAACCCTCGAACGCCATCTCCCTTACTGTTGGGTCTCGACAAACTCTGTTCGAACAATTGTCTCACCGGCTCCCTTGCCTAAAAACCATGGCGACGGCGGATTTTCCTCATCTGGCAGACCGCGCAAGGCAGAGGCTGCTGCTGCTCCACATCAGCCTTACGTTGAGGAGGATCATCCAGTTCCCGTCTCGGTCTCACCACCAGCTACATTCATAAAATTTGCGGATGCGATTCCAATCAAACCACCTGCTAAGGCCAATTTAGAGAACAATGTTCACGAGTCAACAATCAAAATTCCTAGCTATGAGCCAGAATCACCGCCACCTCTCTTTGGCTGGCCTAGCTTGTCTGAAAACACTGGTGAGGGAACCTTCTCCGCAGGTCTCAAACCTCCTTTCAAGACAGGCTAAATTCTCGTTCACATCGCCCCTGAATCACCACAGCAAACTCTGTCCCTCTCAAATGGGAACAAAGCTAAAATTGATATTAGACGACAGTGACTTGGTGATTTCGACGGTATGTGATTAGATGGGGTGGAGCAAGATGCGAAAGCCACAGACAGCTCTGATTTGAGACCGGGGACTAGAACGAGATGCATATTCAGTCACGGCAGGATTGTCACTAAGCATGAGCTTGACCATCTGATTATTTCCTTACCTTTCCTTTGTTAAATTAGCTCACTAATCGCGTCGGGGCGGATAGCAGCTTCCTAGGAGACTGCAAGTGCTAGCTCTTCATCATCCGAAGGAAATCGAGCAGATGGCTGTCAAGGACGTATGGTGACCTGGCAAATTAATTTCTGCGCGTATTCCTGTAGCTAGATTCAAGCCATGAGGTTCAGCTCAATATTTCGAAAATTCCTACAATAAAAGTTGAAATGTGAAGTGGGATGAACATGTCCGCGGTCGTAATGTGTTGGAGTAAAAGGGGAGGGAATCTTTGCGAGGTTAAGGGTTTGCGCACGAACCAGACCCGAAGTTGACGCCTCTGGTGTGGACGCGAGCAAAAGCCAACAAACTGACTTTGAATCTCAGGTTATTCAAGCTTTTGTATTATCCTATGAATAATATCTCTGAACGCAATCGCTAAATCATTGACCTGCGACATGTCTTTACTTTGCAGATGACATAGTGGCGTTTCGCTGTCATACAATTACCTGCCTCATCAGCGACGAAGGTCGCTCGAATCCTACTGGAAGGTGATCCTTTGACACTAATACTTGACCTAGGTGGACATTGAGTAATTAAATACGTGTTGGAAACCGACCGTGCTCAGGATGAGCAGAAGTACAGGACGCATAAGTAAGTACTTCATTTCCAGGCCAGTATCCTGCTCAAGATGGAAGACTAGGTAGGTCAATTTTGTCTTGTCCATGCTTTTAGTCTAAAGGTTCTGTTTCGTAATTTGGGACGTTTCTCTCGCGGTCTCTCAGCCTCAAAGTGGCTATATTGAAATAATCCGATAAGGGCCGTGCTGATGCGCTTTCTGTGCAGAAGCAAGGGTTCTTTTCGTAGATTTCCTCATTTGTGGCACCGCCCAGTGTCTCCAATATCAAAGATTGCTAGCGGTGAACGAGAGTTTCATGAGTTCTTCTGGGTAGGTGAACAATAAGTTACTTCATCATATTTCGACATCATCATTAAGCATAGCCAAAGAGCATTCCTCGGATCCTCTATAAAGTTGCCTTTTTTGGCTCAATTGGTCCTTTCTGCAGTATATGCCATCCTTCGCGCCGCTCCATCAACCTAGTACAAATACCATTGAAACTTTGATGCGACTTAGCTATCGACTTAGTCCGAGCCTGGAATAGCCTTGCCCTCGAAAATGGCACCAAACGATAGTCGAGCAAAAGCAGTTCTATTAGGCAGCCGCGCAAGGGTGATAGGATGACCTGTAGACCAGCCAAGCGACATGTTCGTTGTGAGTGCTGGTAGTGCTGAGTCGGTGCGAAGAAACTGCTCTGTACCTACTCCAAGTGTCCGTGTATTCAAACCAGGTAAACAAATGCTTCCTAAGAAGGGTGAAGGCTGCCTGATTTTCCTTGATGCATGACTCATAGCATCTACGGCGAGGTTGTCTTGAGTCGCAGAGTCTGACCTGGAGCTTCTCCCACTACCCTGAGTCTACTATACAAACAGAACTTCACCTTCAATGTCTCTCCTCCGAAGGCTCCCAACTTGAAGATATGGCTTCCTTCGGCGTGCGCATAGCTCGTACAGCTCTTACCTCGCACTCCCCAATTCCACTATCAATCTCATGCAGGTCTCCAGTTATTGGTCGTGGTATTTTCTGGGCTTCACCAAATTATGTCCCGCACGTTTCACTCTCCAGACTTGAAATTCCCACACAAAAGCTTTCAGACAAGTCCAAACTCGACGAATATCTGGCCAATAAAAAAGCTCACTCAGACGACGGAATCGAAGCCTGTGAAGCTACCCACAACCCCAAAATACTTAGGACCGTCAGTATTGACCTTCCTTAGCCTCTGACTCTTTAGCGGACACCCGATCTTCAAAACATGAGGATGCCTCAAACTCAGTAACGAGGATTGAATCAAAGGCACGTGCTCAGCCTCAAAGCACTGAAAAAACAGAGAACGAAGCTCAAGCTAACACATCCCGCTCAGTCTGATAGCCCCGGTCCATCAAACGACAGAAATTCTACGAGCAAAACCAAAGACAACAGCTCTGAAAATAGCCAGGCCCTGACCCACGATGAAATCCGAAATTACGAGAGTGAACTGTTGTCGGTTGAAATTCTGGATTTCTTGCTCGAAGCGAGGAATCTGGGTCTTGCTGTCGAGAAGACGGTCAGAGATGGACGGATCAAGGAGGCTCAACAGAAGATACGCCAACTCAATGGTGTCGTTGATCGTGTGCAGATTCGCATCGGTTTCATGGTTCTGAGAGCACGGATTTATGGATAGGGCGGGTGATGGGGAGCTTATGAGGGGACTCTGTCCTGGAGGGAGAGGTCAGATGATAATCGTGTAAAAGTGGGATCGAGGCAAGCCATGCATTCCGCTTGTGCTCTACGCGATAGCTCAAAGATCGTGGATAGAAGAAGACGCGTACAAGTTTGGGAACTCAAAACACAAAAGTTCGTCAAAGAATATCAGTCCTGGTTCTTGGAGGATAATCAAGTGCAAAATTGTACTCTCCTGATTCCTCTCTTGAGCACCATCTGAGCTTTCACTAGCAGACCACCAAGTTTGTTTCTCCCTCCACATATCATTCTGATCCTCCAGCGCACCCCGAAACTTATCTCATTTTTCAAACAGACCGTCACCTTATCTCGTACTGGCCGTCAAGTCTGCGTCCCAAGGTGCAAAGCTCATTCTCCCCGCTGGCCCGCTCCTTCCTGCCCAGAAACTCACCGGTCTATCAAGGAAATAAAACGAGAGCGGAGTAGAGCAGTCAAGACAAATCAAAATTGATCGGTTGAAGTCATCTACTCCTCATTTTATCAAAGACCGCTGCAAACTACCCAACCGGTCGCTATTCCCACAAAACCGCCAATTCCCAGGTCCCCATGCAAGCATGCGGTGCTGTACTGTACAATATACAATCTTCTGAAACATGGGCGCGTTAAATCAACGCCAGCAGCCTGTAAATCGCAAAACCCGCCCACCTCCACCAACTTGTAAATCACAAAACCCAACTCACCTCTTTGCCTTCCCAGCCGAAGCGCCCTGACTTCGTTTCATTTCGTATCCACATTCTCCAATGATTAAACCTGCCCACCAAAGCGCCTCAATTCATTTCATATCCCCGCCCTTCCACACAACGCCGAAACCCTTGCTAAACAACTCCTGAACATCTAGCGACCGCCGCGTATGCGGACTCCTCCCCTTCTCCGCCTGCTCGTCGTCTTCGGCCCTCTCAAATTCGTGCATTTCCACACCCTCCGTAGCCGTGGCCGGGACCGGCACGCTCGCCCTCCTCCTCATGCCCTGTGCCCCAGTACTATCCATCGTCCTCGGGCGCTCAAGCAGCGCCTTAACGTGCTCCTCCCTCTCTTGCTCTTCGCGTTGCTTCTCTTCCATCTCCCTCTCCCGTTCGATGTCTGCCTGGGTCCGCTCCCGGCTCCTCCCCAGCTCGCCGATACTCGCTTCCTCGAACCTCCGTCTCACCTCCGGATCTTTCTCTAGTGCCTGGAAGACCTCGACATCCCCCGGGAACAAGCCCGCCTTGACCGTTTTGATGGCAATCTCGAACAACACCGCGCTCGTCACGGCAAGAACCAGCGTCAGCCACCACAGCGGCGTCGCGCCGAAGCGGTGCAGAAACGAGTCGCGGACGCGGTATATGATCGCCGAATCGCTCGTCGTGCTGTAGGTGCTCCCGAGGATGAGGTTCCAGAAGAACCAGCCGCCGACCGACAGGAACAACGCGATCGCCACCGCGAGGGTCTTGTTGTGCAGCTCGAGGACCTGGAGTTTGGTCGCAATGACGATGACGCAGGCGGTGAAGGTGAGCGCGCCCATGGCGAAGAGGTCGTTGGTGCCCGGGACGCCGGGCTTGGAGGACGAGGGGATGGAGTCGTGGCCGTAGAGGCCGAACATGGTGAAGTAGATTATCATGGCTTCACAGGTGGCGAGAAAGGTCCAGAAGAGGTACAGCGGGATGCTGAAGGCGGCATTCCGTTGGCCGAGGTTGTAGAGCTCCGGAACAGCTAGGAGGGTGGAGGGCGCGAGGTCCTTTTCGAAGATGCCGAGGAATATGACTGGAAGGGAGGTGAAGAGAGAGTTGAACATGGATAGCGACCAAGATTCGTAGAGTGAGGTGCCTGTGTAGCCCGCCCATCGCTGGTAAAGGGCTTGAGTCAAGTAGAAGAGGAATTCTTTCCAGAATGTGCCAAGCGTGTACTTGCAGATGCGGATATAATTCCACCGGCCATGAACAAGGAGTAGCTTGAGGAGAAAGCGAAATTGTGCGATTGAGTAGTCAGAGGTGCGGGCGGCTTGCAGGCCTTCTTTACCGGTTATACCAATACCGACGTGGGCTTCCTGGATCATGGCGATGTCGTTGGCGCCATCGCCGATGGCAAGGGTCACAGATTGTTTGACACGGTGGCGGATGGCCTTGACGAGGGAAGCCTTCTGGCTTGGGCTGGCACGGCAACAGATGACAGAGGAGGCCAGAATGGCGAGTTCGAGGAATAGTTCGGTTATTAGAGGATCAGACTCTATCGTGCCCAGCGTTTGGCCGTCAATCACAACTACAGAGTGCGCCACTTGACCAGTATTGATGTTCTGGACGGAATTCGTGATTTGCTGATCAATGTCTCCGAGCTCCCGATCAAGAACCATGATGATGGAATAGTCTTTGACTAAACGAGCTGACTTTCCAATATTAATAGCGGTCTCTCGCTTGTCGCCTGTTAACATCCACATCTTTATGTTCGCGCGGCGCAATTTGTCTATCGCCTCCGGTACACCTTTTTGAAGTCGGTCCTCAATCGCTGTGGCCCCGACCAGCTCGAATTGTGTTTCAATGACTTCCGCTGCAGATTCAATCCGTTCTTGTCTGTCGACAAGGCTAGTCGTAGCCGCTTGATAGATCTCTTTCCAACTACGATATTGTTCTTCCGTGACGTATCTGGAACCATACAACAAAGTCCGGAGCCCTTCTGTTGCAAAGTCGTTGATGTGCTGGAAACACCGCTCAAAGACAATGCTATCATTGATGACCATCGCTTCTTCAACTAGATCCCCGGACTCGTCAATTTGGAGAGACAGCCTCTGATCCACATAGTTCGAGGATGACCGTCGACCATGCTGTAATGAAGCTCGAGGAGATAGCTGCATGTCGAGTTGAACAGACGGTCGTGGCGAATAGTATTGAGCACTATCCCGGTGGGGTCTCATATCAATATCCGTTTCTCTTTCTCTTAACCACATATCGATCCCATCCCTTAGCGATGACTTTCTGGGATTAATAGAATTTTTCCGGCCTGGTAGAGCTCCTAAACTTGTTCGGCTCATGCTGATGCGTGGTATGCTGCTCTTTCGCGATTGGATATCGCTTTGACGTCGCATCGCTTCACCTGCTTCTAAGCTCTTGCGTTGATGTGCTCTTCTTTCTACCTCCGCTACTTTGCCTCTAGCTAGATCAGCTAAACGCAGCAGATCTGTAATTGTGGAATCGGCCCCCTTGCAAAATACGTAGATGCGGTTGTCCGGCATCCTGATGATGACGGACATACGCTTCCTTGCGCTAGAAAATTCAATAACATCGAGAACTTCGTATGTTTCGTATTGAGCATCGTCATTGTCTAGACCAAAAAGGACTTTCAGCTCTAGGCGGCCCTGTTGACGATCAATGACGATATACCCAAGTTCTTGAGCTGCAGTCACCAATGCAAGTTCGTCGGGAGATGCGGCTTGGTAGGTGATCTTCTCATCTTGGTCTTTCTCAGGCACGCAAGTGTGGCACAGGGCAATTGCTAGGAGGAAAAATCTTGCTTTCCTTGCGAACAGGGTATGAGGCTTTCGGTGCATATACATGAGCATGTCCTCAACCCGGCCACCGAGATTCTGTTTTTTCCACTGAGCCCGACGAGATTCGCGCCCATGAGGAGAGTCAAAACCCTGAATGCTCGACACGGTGGATTTCCCTGGAAGACCAGTTGTAGATGCCGTGCTTTTCCTTGAGATCGGTTTCTTGCCCTTAAGACTGCGCCTCTTAGATGCCTTCTGGTCTCCGTCCACGGCTTTCATCTGCTCATCTATCTGATCGCGATCATACAACCAGGCAGTCCCAGCAACAGACATCTTACGGAATCGCATGGAGTTGTCCGTCAAGGTTCCGGTTTTGTCAGAGAAGATGTAACTGACTTGCCCCAATTCTTCGTTTATTGTTGAAGTTCTAGCCTCCAAGGGAGTATTAGACGTCCCATCGTACATATCAATGTCATTTAGGAGGAACATCTGAACGAGTTTGACGATTTCCATGCTAACGTATAAACTTAGGGGTATCATGGTATTGAACTGCATGGCCTTGTCAGCAACGGTCTATGGGACAGTTGAAGTGTTTTTCGTACCATTATAATGAATGACGTGAAATTTGGTCCAGCCGAGACTCGCGCGGAAATGAGATACCACGATTCCTCCTCAGTTGATTTACGCCAAATTTGGTAAGCAACAGTGTTGAATACAGCGAGAACGATGACGAATATTACAATGATTACCACGACCCGGTTGACGAGCGACTGCAGTGTAGGCGCTTTGATGCGAGGATTCTTATTAGCGTTCATCCGTATCTTGCACTCCTCTCCAGTGTAGATCACAAGGCCCCAAATCATTGGTGTGTTACGAAGGACACTACCGCGATAAATGATCTCGCTGTTTGTGAGCGGAAGAGTTTCTTCTCCCACAGTCACCTTCCCGTCGAATTTATAGAGATCGAGATTCGGATCTTCCACAACGAAATTTGCGTCAAATACTTTTGGACCGTCTCTAGATCTTTGTGCTAGCGGAGCCGCTGGCTGTTTGCTTTTAAGATTAGTTTCGCCATCCAATGCCATAGTCTCGACATAAGCGATGCCTTCGAACGACTGAACGCCCAAAAGTGCGATGTCCGCCGGTATAGCTTGGTCGCGTTCCACCTTTACGATGTCACCAACAGCCAAGTCTTGCCACATCTTCTCAACCCAGGACTCCGATATTGATGAAGCTGTATGTTGAGTGGAAGATTCGTCGTCTTTCGCTGATCTTAAAGTCTGGCAATTGCGTCGATTTTCCTCTTTATCCAAGCGATAGCGTCGCAAGTCATCATAACCTTCTTTAGCCATAGATATCCCCACAAAGATGAGAAGTGGAACAATGGTAGTGTACGTGCCGGTGGTGCTAAGACCGGGTATCAATTGGAGGATTGAAATGCAAAGAAAATAAAAATTGGCCAACTTCGAAAATTGTGCGAATAACTGACGGGGAAAGAAATTGGCCAATGTATATCGGCTAGAGCGGATAAAGTTCGAGATGAACGGCTGCTTTGTTCTCTCGTCGATTAGATACTCCGGCTTGAAGCTACCCAGATCGATATGGCGCCCATCTGCGCTGGGAGCAATATCTTGGATACGGAGAATTGTCTTTCTAGCTCGTTGATAGACTTCGGAGAGATTACCAGAGGCAGTCCTTCGCCATGTTTGCAACTTGGACCATGGATTGGATTGACGCAGAGGCAAGGCTTTGATATCCAGGCGGGTGGAATGAGACGGGAGATCGGAATTATTATCTTTGAAGGCTGGGGAGACAGTGACACTATCTCTTGGCTTGTTGGCATAGGTTGCTTCCGAGCTGGCCAACGGAGCCGTGACTATCTCTGTAATAGAGCTAGACCCCTCTGACTGTGTCCGCACATTCTTAGCGAATATTGACCTCCGTAAAGAGTATCCCCTTTTCCGCACGGGTAGGCTGGAGGGATCAGGCGCTATAAATTCCGGAATACTGATAGCTCCAGGCGACCTCGTGTATGCTTCTCCAAGTATATGTTCCGAACCGTCTCCGGGTGGAGTGGGTAAGCTTTTTTGCCCATCCCTTGATGAATCGGACCATGATCGCTTTTCGTGTTCAACCGTCTTGCCTCCGCCCAAATCTGAGGAGAACCGTATTCTCGCAGCTACCGGATTGGCCGGCGCGTGGATGCTCTGCTCGGTGCTTGACGGCATGGTGGAGGCTCGAGGCGGAGGGGTTGGCGACTCGGGCTGTTGGGCGTCATGGTCGTTACTTGTACCTGTGGTACTTTGGAAAACTAGGGATTCATCGGAGAGGGGGCGATGATGCTGCTCCCCGGTAGAATTTGCCCGTCTCCTCATAAAGGTGGCGAGATGTAGTCATCTGTGCCTTTTGAAGGGAAGGAACTCGTGGAACAATTCTTGACTTGAATGAGAGTCTCTTCGAGTGCAGCTGGTCAAGTCCGTCTCTAGATAATTTCCGACATCATTGAACGAGCGAGCGACCTCAAATGAGAGTAGGCCGAGGTAGAGCGAGCGGAGGTGGGCGTCGTGGGAAGATGGTGTCTTTCTCGGCGGGACGACGATCTTCAAGCATGGGTATGGGCGGGGCTTGGCGGATGACGCGGCGGATTGATCGGGGTGGGCTCTTGTTGCTGGATTTCTATCCCAACTCAGCGATCTAGACGTTCAGCTCAGTCACCGCCGAGACATCTCCTTCAACACTGTGCATTGTGCGTCCGAGCACCATCTTGGCCGAGGAGTCACTCGGAGCATCGGGAAGAAGTCACAGTCTCACCGAGCTGCAATTTTAAGGGGGACAGCGCTTACTGTCTTCGCCACGAGGCAAGAAATGATTTGCTCGCGGAAAGAGGGAAGCAAACAGCTCACTACTTTTAGAGAGTCGTGGGACAACAATGTTTCACCTACGACTGCAATTGAATCTTCAATTTGGCTATGATGACTGCATGCTTGTCGTCAAATAATACTGTGCGTCATTCTCAATGACCACTAGGATCATCCAAAATACTGCGGAATAGTCATGATACGTAGAGGTCATCAGCATCCAAAGCTGATATGGAGTTTTCTGGCTGACATTTATGACTGGCATGAGCCAATTTCTGCTTCCATTTTGTTTTCTCCTTTCAGAAACCCTCAAGTCTCTAGAGAATGAAAGGACTCACATCTCTGACGTAGGACTACCATCAAAAATTGATCGCCCTCTTCAAAAAGCCCCGGCAAACCCTATGGAATATCCAGAAGCACGGCCGACTCACGTACACGAATGATCCGAACAACGCAACAGAAGATCCCTGGGATAGCAGTAATTAAAGACTAGGAATTCGGCTTGGCTGAGAGTTCTCAAGACAAAGCATAGCGCTCTGTTCCTCTATCGAGCGCTTTTCTAAGGCACCTTGGATCTTCAGCTGAACTGAATCGTACTGTACATTTTGAGTAAAGTAGTATCTGTCAATGTATATCCTCACAATGTCCCATTACTCTTCTTCTCCTCATCCTGTTTCTCCGGTTTCTCAATCCCCCACAGCTCCCTAACACCCTCTAACCACTCATCCACCGGCACAATCCTTCCTCCCTCCCTCTTCCCATCCACCAACTGTCCACCAGCTCTCACCCGATCCTTCCCAGTAGCCTTTAACTCCTCTGTCCACGACGGCACCTTCAAGAATGTATGCTCCGGACTGCAAATGACCTTCTGTAACGTTCCCTCCTTCAACTTGCGCAAACAAGCGTCATCAAATTGCACGTCGTCGCACACCTTGCAGAACCATATGCTATCCGCATATGTCCAGCGAGAATTGCACGCTCCGTCACACCACCGTGGAAACGCCATGTCCTTCTCCTTCGCGGCTTTGCTCTCCTCGTCGCTCAGCTTCTCATCCGGCTTGGTGCCGTCCTCGTCGTTGTGACTGTACCGTTTGGGCCAGTAGAGCGACCACGCGCTCAGTGCGTTGAGGTCATCCCCCGCGTGCATCAGCGTGTTGGCGATCAGCTCGTAACCGAGGTAATCGTTTTCCAGGTCATCATCGGAGAGGTAATCGAGCCCGGATTTCATGTCGTTCAAGAGTAGTTTTTTAGCCTCGTCGGATTTATTGGCCACGTTGTAAAGCGCCGCCATGGGAAGGCGCAGCGAATATCCGCCATTGTCCGCTTTTGTCAATTTTTCGACGGCTTTCACGTGCGTCTCGATTTCGTCGGCCGCTGCGCTTGAAGGTAAATTCCGAATAGCAGAGAAGTGATGGTCCAAGATGAGGTTTGCGGCACGAACCGCGGCGTGGATGAGCTTCCAGTTGCGAGACGCGAGCCCAATATTCGCAGCTTCGGACCACTGCTCCAAGGCTTTCGTTGTATTGCCTTCGGCCGTATGGCGAGCTTGCGCCACACCATGGCACAAAAGTAAATCAATCACATTTAACATCATCTTTTTGTCTTGGGCGAAAGCAAGCGTACTTTGCAAGATTTCTAAAATAGTTGAGAACATGGAGTCTTCCTTAGTTGCTTGACAGATGATCTCGAAGTAGTCTAGTGTCGGCGCGTCCCAGGAAGAAAATTCCATAAACATAGACTGAAGCTGGGTCAGCTTTTCCTCTTTTGACTTTTGAGAGCTCATTTCGTTTAGAATCTTGATCGCCTCGGGTTGCTGTTCAGTGTTCACGAACGCTTTGAGTAATTCATAGTGCCCTTGGTAGTGGTCTGGGTCAGTCCGGATAACCTCTCTTAGCTTCTCAATAGCTTCAGGCCGTCTCTCGATTTCAATGAGCCACGTCGCTGAGACGATCAGATTGCTGATGAAGGTGTTCTTCTCATCTTTGGTCAAGGTCTCTTTGTCTCTTAAAAGTGAGAGTACAGTCTCCATCTCTTGAACTGCCTTAGCCTTGTCTTTGCTGTCAGCATAGGTTCGAGCTAGAAGCTCAGAGACCTTCCAGTGTGATCCCGGTAGTTCTTTAGCATTGACTAAGGAGGTTTCCGCTAGCTTGGACTCGCCATAGACGTAATAAGTCTGTCCAACCCGCTCATACCAGAGAGAGTCCTTTTCGGTGATCTTTGCCTCCTTTTCAGCCCATTGTATAGCTTGTTGAACTCGCGCTGGTGTCAGCGATGGCCTCTTTGGGGCGTTTTGACGTGTTTCTTCTGCGCTGTCATTCTCTATCGAGGTGTCACCAGGATTTGCCTCAGCTGGCGCCGCTTTGGTCGCTTCAGTCTTCACGGGTTCCATTAACTTATTAAGGTACGCATCAATCCATCGATAGGACGATTCTGCAGGCCATGTCCTATCACGCAGCCACTGACTAGCGATCATCGTTGCAACTTCCTCCAATGCCAGAATATTGTTTCCTGATGTGATCCGTTTAACGAAATTGAGCTGTTTCCGAGTAAGTGAACCGCGACAGCTTTCGTCATTAAGCCATTTTTGAAACCATTCAAAGCTCTCCACCCATGAGGCATAATCGAGAAAATCTGGACTTAGATGTCTTTGAATGCAATCTGGCGACTGGAACAGGTCGACAAGCTTGGACATTATCTCTTCCTTTTCTTTGAGCTCGAGGGTACCTTCATCCGCATCCTCGTGGAGAGAAAATAAATGATATACAAGATTTTCTGCGGCGTAGATACCAAGTATTTTGATCTTCTCGTTGCTTTCTCCTTCCAGTAGCTCGAAGCATCGTCGAGTTAGATACATGTTAGTATCTGCCTTATTCGCGCTGATAGTTGCTTTTGTCTCCGGACCTGTGGCGGACTCTATGAATTGAAATTTATCAAGGACTACCTTTTCGCTTAGGTCCCAAAAGAACTTTTGCACTTGGGAGCGTTTCACGTTACTGACAC
Source organism: Pyrenula massariospora (assembly GCA_021030905.1). Classification (NCBI taxonomy): domain Eukaryota; kingdom Fungi; phylum Ascomycota; class Eurotiomycetes; order Pyrenulales; family Pyrenulaceae; genus Pyrenula; species Pyrenula massariospora. Next base: position 185,964 of record JAGFMI010000003.1, read on the forward strand.
TTACTGTCATCGAAATTCTCGGATCCTCGTCTTTCTCTGATTCTGTCTCGCGCTTCACGCGTTTGGAACTCTGAAAATAGCTCATTATGTCGGAATTCTTTGGGTATATTGACTTTGATTCAGGCTCAATCTCAAGCAGTCTGGAGTATTTATTGCGAATCATATCGTCGACTCCTTGAAGCGGCTCCTCCTTAAAGCGTAGGATCAGCGCAGCACGCATGTGGTCGACCTCAAACCATTGCATACCATAGCACGTCCACATGAGCAGTTCATTCAATTGGATGACTTCCTGGGTATTTAGCGATTCATTGAGTTCTCGGATAATTTTGTCAAACATTCCCTCTCGATTCTTGAGCGTCTCGATACTAATCATTCCTGTGATCTTTTCCTCTCCTCCCTGATTTGACTCAATAGCTTCATTCACAGTGTCGAGTATGTACTTGACGTTGCCAAAATTCCCACCAGCGATCTCCGGAAGTTTTTCCCGAATGGAAGCGACGATCCTGGAAATTCCCTCGGCTTCACCCTGAAGGGCTTTGTGGGATTTAAGCTCGGATTCGATATAAGATTTGATATCTGTCTCATTATGCTCACTGATTTGAATATTTGGAATCAAGTCTGGCCGAGCTCCGCTAGATTCCATGCAGTCTCGAATACTCTCCTCCGTTGCGGTGATTGCACACCGTAACTGCGGAGAACCAATCGTCAAAATCGCGCCGAACAATTGCGTGGCTTCGTCGGGGGCCAGTTGATCCAGACCATCAACAAGCAGCACATATACCGTATCTGAAACGTCTTTCATATTTGGTGGAGGTAACAGCTCTTGAGAGAGGTCCTTGGCACTCATGTCCCGCGTGAAATTGGCATCTTTTCCGGACAGGTGGGAGTCTAGAGCTTTCGCGAAATTGAGATTCTGGTTTGCAATTTGCAAAGCCATGGTCTTCAGTGCAATCGTAGATGGATGATTATCCTTGCTTGAATTGTCTTTCGACGCCTTTTCGATTTTGCTGAAGCTAAAGCAGGCTACTGAGACCCGCATTGAGGTACTGTCCGATGCTTGGTATTGACTTCGAAGGTCTTCTAAAATAGTTGACGCAATATTTGATTTTCCAGTACCGTTACTCCCACTCAGTAGTAGCATTGGATTGGCTTTTGAACTAAGATCAATCCAACTTTTATATTCGTCAATGTCTTTGAGCCATCCGCCTGTGCCTGGAAGGCTGCTTCCTCGAACGGTTTCAAAATGCTTCTGATTTTCTTGAGCTGCGTCGGATGAAATAATAAGTCTTTGGCAAATTCGAGTAAGATGCTCCTTCCGCTTCTCCGCCAATTTCCGATCGTCAACTTCTTTAACCACAATCTTCACATCGTCTCGAGTCTCCTGCGTAGTTTGCAAAAGCTTTTGCTGGCTCTCTGACGCTTTTGTCAACATATCGAAAACGTTCTTGAACGAATTCTTGTTGTCATGCTCTGCCCTGACAACATGCTCAAGCGTAACTGCATCCGATATCCGGCTATGCAAGTCAACAAGCCTTCTGAATTCATCAAGCTGACCACGGATGCCAGAGTCGTTGTCAAAAAGCGCTATTTTGCTCATCGTCTTGAACTTCTTCACCCAAGATCCGCTCAAGATGCCAATGGCTGTTGCACAAATATCGACAAATTGTATCATCAGCTTCTGGGTACCGTCCTTGAGCTCCTTCTCAATTTTTGCATACTGCTCAATTCTTTGATAGATCTTGAACTGTTTCATGAAATTCGAGATCTCGTCAAATAGCTGGGCGAGATCATCATAGAACTTTGAAATCTTGGCTGGGATGGCGATTAGAAACGACAACGCATTAAAACAAAGTGATGCCGGCGCAAAGACCATGGACGCGCCTTGAGCAGCAATGCCGCCTAATAGCTGAACAAAGCGCAACACATTCATGGCTAATTCCTTGACACGCGCCTGTTTTTTGCCGCTGTCTGGATTCTTTGGATTGAAATGGTTGTCCAGATCATCCATGACATCGTCGAGGCTCCGATTTTTCGACTGGTTGAGACTCTTTTTCGTTTTCTCCTCGAACCTCGTTTGGGCATCTGTCCACATAAGCTTGAGCTCGGAGTCATCCTCTTTGGTGGCCGTAGCCATGGTCCAGTCTCCTTTCTTAATTCTAATTTATTCACAAGAATTTGTTCGATAATGAAATCCCGTCCCTATCAAAAAGTCCACGGACACGGTGCAAAGATAATTCGGATGACTGTGGTAGCCAGTGAAAAGACAGATCTCGGAGACATGCTGCCATTATATTGAGCAGCAATCAGCTGTTTTAGCTCATGCTTTCCAGCCCCTATTCTTCACTCGTCTATTCTCCTTGGGCAAGGCGTGAGGCTGGGGATCTGTTGCGACGCATTGTGGGTGTCAGCTGGGGTTGATTCGGCCCCCAACTGCAAGCCACAGACACAGGCTCGAAAGTCAAGCGTAAGCTCGGCGCCATAGTTTCCCCGCCAGCTTTTATCATTGGTGTGTCCAGAATAAGTGTTTTATTTAAGAGGGTTCGGGCCGTAAGCATGTCGAAGTTCGTCAGATAGTAAGAGCCAGTCACGAGTGTGTTAAGGAAGCTCAGCTGAACAGGTCGGTCGGGGCTGAATAGAGGTTGTGGAAGAGATAGTAGTGGTTGAAAAAGCAAACAAGGCAACCGTTCTGGGCGCTCTGCTGGATCGGTGAGGTAGGGATTGGTCGTAGAAACATTTCAGGAGGATTCGTGAGTAAGAAAGGATTTGCAACTACCCAAGCATTTTCACCCGCAAGACACCCGACGAGATGGCCGCCGCGGGCTTCCGCAAGCCTTTCGGACAATCAATTTTCCGGGACCCGGATGCACCTAATTTGCGGCGATGAACCAAGGAGTAATGACTTTGCAACCCTCTCACTGAGCATTCTCATTGAACACCTGAAATTTGTGATCTACTTACATTGATTGACCTCGATTCCAAGACTTCAATTATCAGCCGGAATTGTCCCGCTAAAGCCTTCATTCTACTGATCAGAACAAATTATCGATGACCATGGTGACCAAGAATCGCAGCTCTCCTTATTGTTCATTCCCTCACTATCATGACAGTTCTTAAACGGCCTCTTGAGGTACTCTTTCAATACCACCATAAGCTTCTCAGTTATCCACTCTGCCTCCTTCGTTTGGCCCCTCAGCGCGGTATTACCCTGAAGTCAAGGCGGCTTCTCCCTACGTGACGCGATACAGTGCTTCCGGGAAAGTCCCTTCTGCCTCTGAGTGAAAGTACCAACTGCATTTCCTAACCATCGCCGATACCTCGTAATGCATGACAGATCTCGTACTGCGTGTCAAGTCGAAAGGCGAGGGGATGTATAGCAAATCCGGCCACACCAGCAACCTTCTACAGGATCACCATCGATTGCAGTCCGAATCAGGAGGGTGACTGCGTCTCCACAGGGAAAGCAGCAGAACTTGGAGAGGATATCGGGGCCTAGCGTGTACATTGCGATGTAGATCAGAGCCAAACCTCCGTAGGAAAGTCGGCTATGGAAATGAGCAACTGCTGTTGCTCGAGCGCTGCGTCACAAGCAGTCATAGTAGCCCAAAACGTTGCTCGGGAAAGCCTTAGAACAATTTTGTGATATTAGATTTCATATCCCGGCGAGAGAAACATATATCGGAGTTAGGCAGCCGGCGGTTGTGCCTATCATAACATCATTTAGGATGTGATACTATTCCTGACATGGACTTGTCCCCTACGGGATCTACAGGGCGATTCACGGTCGACAGAACTAGAGTTCCCAATTTTCGGGCACTTGAGATGGCGGTCGGCCTGCACGGAGCCACCAGTGACCCGTCAAATCGGTCTCGCTGTTATTGCAGGAATAAAGAAAGTCTCCTTCAGGCTAGTCTGGAGATTCTCGTAGCGTCATGTTCTAGGTCTCCACAAGAGCCGCGACAGCCTCTTCGAGGGTGTTTGGCATCCTATCTGCCGCGTCCTCAAGTGGGCGAACTTCAAAGATCGTGTAGGAAACAAAGGTGATGTATTGATCCGACGTATTGATCATCTCCGGTGCATTGCTCAATATGTCACGGGCTCCATATAGCCGTTTGGAAAAAATATTTCGATCTGTGTATACACAAAATTGGACATTACAAGTAGATGGATTTAGGCTCGGAACAAATGGAACTAAGGAAACCAATAGTAGGAGGCCTGCTAACATTTCTACGTGCTTTCAGTGGCGAGCAGATAGCAGAGCTGATCAATGAACAATCTGCTACTGTGCATCGTTAAGACCGGAAGGGGAAGATAGGAAATGCACCGTAATGATACTGACAGCATCGGCCGCAGCAACGAGTCCACCATGACGCAGGCATCGAATCATACATTGGGAATTTAGTGGCAGGAGAGATCAGTCTGTGAGCCTCATCGGAGACGATATTGTCACTTTTAATGGATTTCAAATGGACCTAAGTATGGTGAGGGCGTTGACAACTAGAAATCTAGCATGAAGTATCTGGAATTGGCAATCTATCGTGCCGGCTTTGGAATATGCAAAGCCGACAGCATGGAGCGAAGTTGGTTTGAAACGAAGCTCCACCAGAATAATGAGAAATGCAACCAAAATGAGCTTTAAATCCCTCTTGGCGGTGAACAAAACGAGACTCCGTTCAACGACCATCCGCTCTCGAGTGTCTTGAAGTTTCATGAAAAGCGTTCTTGTCCTTCTGTAATGTCTACCGCGTGCGCATTTATCCTGTAAAACGAGCTTTTCGTAGCGCGATGGTTTCAATATTCGTGGCTCGATGGTACTAACTTGATGGGAGAGGTTGTTCCTTGCATGAAATAGGCTGTAAAATTTGCGCATCCTCGCACCACCTTCCTTCTGCCGTGGTCAATCGGTCGGAAATTAAAGTAGCATGAACACCGACCAAAACCAAACGGACATCCCTCGCAACGTCACGAATTGCGTCTCAAAAAGATGCTGCCGGACCTTTTGGCATTATTTTCTACTCCGTGTGCTTCGCTCATAGCAACCCTGGAAACACCCTGAAGGCTGCCTGGAACGCATTCTACTTTCACGAAACATAGGCCTTGACCTAAACCGAATCCAAGAGCTTTACCAGCTCTATGATGACCCTTTTCCCTAGGGTGTTCTCTGCTGTATCTGGGATGATCTGGTAAGAATTTATGGTACCCTGGACCCACTACCAGGACGATATCGTTTGGATGAGTTTCGGAGATGTCCGCGACACGCTTCAAATACTGCGCATTCGCCTGTTCTCTCTTGAGCCTGTTGCATCATTGCACTGAAGTCACGATATTGATGCGCAACATTGAAATCTGGGTATGAGCCTCTTCGTCTCTGTCCAATTCGGTGTGACCTGGTTGACGCTCACTGAGCACATGAGCAACGGGCGAAGGTTGTCCGGACAATGGACGGTATGGGCCTAGCGGAGTAGATGATGCGGCTCATTCGGCTCGATGCGTAATCTGAATCTACCTCTTTGCGGACCTCAATAAGGCAATGCGTTGTGTGGTACCTTCAAAAGCTGCCAAACATTTTTCACCGAAATTCCATGCAGCTGGAGATTTCCCTACCTTTGAATCCTTCCTGACCTCTTCAATGTCTTCATTGTCAAAGAGGGGATCAGCTATACGTCTGATGGTTCCCAGCTGCGTCGACCTCGGGTGAAGGGAGCTGGCGGAAAATTCTATTGATGTTGAGAGAGAACAATGATCCATCGAACGAAGTGTTTTGCAAATACCAGATCGGAGCTACCTCAAACAACCGGCTTAATGAATGAAAAATGCAGGAGCAATCCGACCGATTACAGAAAACAATTGCTTTTGGAGTCAACCGATCTTTGGTATGTCTGCGTCAAATGGTTGCAGAAAGCATGCTGCTAATGTTGTGTGAAGTAGCCTGCACCGGAAATGATGACCCTAAAACGTCGAGCAACAAAAAGACTTTCCACGCTGCAAGCGTTTTGTAAAACGACTATTTGAAATTCAAAAGTCAAACGTGGCAGTCAACAAAGTGATATGTACATCACGGAGAATTTCTAAAGATGTACAATTCATTTGTTACGACCGCGGAGCCCTTCCGAGAATAAGGTATATATATTGTATTGTCAACGGTACGAAATATGAGAAAAAAAACCTCCGAGCCATATGGTCGAGTTGGAGGCGCGTCGCTCCCCCCTTGCGCGGGGGAAGAGCTTTCCCAAGGTCAAGGCCAGGCCTTGGGGACGCGCCCCAACTCGGGGGGTTCTCCCTCACCACCTGATCCGTTGTCGCCCCAAATAGCAGTCTGCTAGAGAAAGAACATCAATTCTCTGGCAGGCTATGGCCCGACACGGCTCTCGGTGAGGCCTTATCGACGGGTAAGGCTTCGCTGAGAGGGTGGTTGGAGTTTTGCTTCTGGAAACGACGGAATGGTCATAGGTTCGAATACAGCTATGGCAGGAACTTTTTTGGTTTTTAAATTTTAGAAAATTGTCATTGAATTCGCTACTCAAAAATTGCAAAGATATTAAGAATATTCCTGATAATGTCTAGACTACTTTAACAGTTCTAAGCACTCGCACACCATCTACAATGTGTGTTGCCACATGAAAATAAACTCTTCATATCTCTGCCTGTTCCTTACTTGTCGCTCACCGGTCGTCCTCTCTACGCACAGCCTTGGGCTGTCCACAGTACAATTTACGCAAGATCAGTTCCTATACCTCAATATGCTGGTTTGTTTCGCATAGTAACACTTTATGCTTACAGATATAGAACTCCTTTAACACTAGATCCATCGATTAATTGATCATATCACTTTCTCTCGGATTATTTCTCTCTGACATCCGTTGCGATATTTTCTCAACGACACGCATCAAACATCGCTTTCGAGATTGTTACCAGACCCTTCACGGCGGTCCAGAACACCCGAATTGCTAGGATTCCTCGAAGGAGACGTTCAAAAGTATGCGTTTTAGAAGTGGGTTACACCGGTCAGGTGTGCGGTAAAGCGGAGGAGCTGCACCATTCACAATTGCGGTTGGCCGGAGAACATATACGCAATTTTAGTAATGAATGTTTTGACCCTTCCGCCTCTCATTATTACTTAAGACCTTAGCCCGTTATGTCCGACTGCTTTGCTGAGAGGTCAGGAGCGCCACAGTGAACACAACGAGACGCTCAGAATTTGCAGTCCAGGATTACACCGGAGAGTGACGACTCAAGATTCTAGCATGAACTTCCGTTCTAGCCATACTAAACTAGTTGATAAGTGCAGCCAACTAATGATCATATAGTTTCCTCAGCTTCTCCGCAAGTCGCTAACAGCTGGTTCAGGAATAGTTCGTTTGGTCCTAGAGAAGCTTGATAAGCGGCCTGTCAACTTGGCTTTTTGGTAACACTGGAAGGTGCCAGTGAGCACTCTACTCTAGTCGAGCATCCCGTGACACAGCTCGAGCTGCTTCTTCTGGATAGGTCTCTCTGAAGCTATCAAGCTCTTTAGATAGCTTGAATACCTCATTCTCTTACCCCGTAGTTGAACTTAATTCCAGTCGGGCCTTTCTAGGGTTGTGCTCTGCAACTTGATCCTCTACAAAAGCCCGTTTCAATGGTAATTCCCAAGGGCAAAAGGCCTCGTTGTGTACCGGATAAGATGGGTCATCCGTGCGGCATGATAGCACTTTCCGATCACGCTGTTCGTTTTTAGCTATGTGGCCAGGTATTTTGTACTGATTGCCTCTGAACGAGACATGCTGAACTCGAGAAGTAATTTTTTCGGCAGGAAAACATTGTATATTCTGTGAGACTCTAGCGTAAACGCCGATCTCTTTCCCTGAAAGGTTAGCTTCTTTAGATGTTTCCATTGACACATCATCTAGGACAATTAGATTCCTGTCTTGGAAGTATTTATTGATTGGGATCGAGTATTCAACAGCTTGATGATGACTAGGAGGAACAATTATTTTTATCGTCCAACAACTGCGGACATTTCAGCTGCTGAGCGATTAAGCTACCGTATGGCATTTAGCCTGTGTAACGTGGCAGAAGGCTGGCTCTGGGCTCTGGCAAATTTTGCACAGCCGTGATGCAGTGTTAACATCGAATGGTGGGGCACAGCCCACAAGCTAAAAGCCATCAATAGTCAAATAACGGCCTTGCTTTGAGTCTTTAATGTACCGTCTCGTTGATGTAAACTTTACATTCTCATAGTCATCTGCGACATTGCTTTCTCTCTCCTTTACCTCTGTACTTAGAGAACGGCACCGTTCTTGGAGCACACACTTACTTCGCCATGGATTTCTTGAACGACAAATTCAAAGCTAGTTTGATCTCTGGTGTACAGGAGACTACTTTGACACTCGCGAATATCAATTTTGACTTTTCATTATTCAAAACCGAAGCGCCAAAGGAGTATCAGGGTCTGGGAAACATGTTATCCAAGCAACGCCGAGACGCGGCTGAAAATGGAAGCGAACATGTTTTCGCGCGAAAACTCGGTGCTTTGTTTGCGGATGCATTGCCGAAAACCCCTAAACTCCATCGAGCGTATGGTGCTCGTGTCTCAGAAATTGTAAAATCACCATTGGCAGATTCAAAGGGAGCCCCACATGCAGGAATCTTTCAAGACTGGACTGGTGCAGATGGGACCAGTATTCGGGCCGCTGCAACTTCGGGGTCAGGAGCTATAGCAGTTCATCTCCTCGCTTGTATGCTGGCAAGGATGTGGCCAGCCTCCGAGGCGACTGCCATATGGGACGAAATCATACAGGCCCGAAAACGCGAATTGTCGAGCATCGATCCGTCAGAACCAGTCAATATTTCCTCCGTGGCCGCAAGTCAAGTCGATATCACACGTGAGCAAATGTCCGCGTGGGATGCTAGTGCGAGAGCTTGGCTTAGCGTGGCTGATAATGTTAAAAAGAGGGAGCAGAAGCAATTCATGCTGCTTACTAAAGACTCTGGAGTCGCTGTAAACAAAAAGCCGCACGTGTATAGCAGCGTCATGGATGCATGGAAGACGGCGATGCTCACTATTGAAGACATCATTTCTGGAATATCTTATAGTGTGCAAGATGGAGATATCTTACTCGGTCTCGCATCTTGGCACCTCTACCCCGATTTTTACATTGTAGGTCAGAAATCGAACTATGTGTCCATGAGGGATACACTCATCTCTTCTGGAGGTGTGGTAACTCTAGGTCTCTGGAGTCGGTCACCGGAAAGTACACAGGGCATCTACTGGTCGTTACCTCTTGCCCACTTGAGGTATTACGGCGACCCTGTTCAATCGATGCGAGTATTTGGAGAAGTCTCCACGCGCCTCACAATCACCGACTGTTTCCATGTCATCCTAGGCTCCATATTTGCTGGGTGGATGCATCACGGAAGTGACACTATTCAAGCTTGCAGCTTCATGGTCTCCTTGTGGGACTACATTGTCGACTCCAAGCTTCTTAAAATAACAAGCTGCACTCCTTGGCTTCAATACCTAGCTAAGGCTGCTGAGATGTATCTTACTGCCGAAGGTATGGAGAGAGATTTTGCCGACAATCTGATCGCTCGAGGAAGAAGACGACGTGGGAACTTCTTGGCGAAACTCGACAAACATCCGGACGCAGTTTTGGGGATGTCCCACATTGATGTCCTTTTGCGCCTAATGGAGCGTCCCGATCAGAAAATTGCTGCTCTGAAATTCATTGCTGCACGCCTTGAGGTACAGGGGGATCCACTACTCGTTCGATATCGTACTACCCCTAAAGGTTCCGTGCTCTTTACATTGAATCAAATGATATCAACAACCAGTAAGATAGATGCCCTCAATGATAATGATCTAACAGAGTTTGAAGCCGGTGTGATCCAGCCGCAAACAATCAGAGATCAAGATCTGACAGAGTCGGACCCCAGTGTCAACCCCAGAAAGAGGAAATATGGGCAGGTTGCAGCGGACGCACAGAACTCACGCTGGATACGCCAGAAAACTAAGCATAGTCCGAATTCTAAACAAGCGTTGGACGAGAAATTTCAACTCATCCAACTCATCCAAAGTTCTCCGGACTGGGATGACTTGAACCCAGCTTTCCGAAGCTCTTCCTTCGAGGTTGGGCATTTTTATCACAAGGAGTTTCTCGTCGAACAGATAGAGCACATTGGCTCCACCCTGGCTTCGAAAAATGCGGCAACTAACGGATCATGTGCCGTTGACCTTGCAGGGACAATGTCAACTTCAGGTGTCGAGGTGTATGAGTGTATTATAGGTGACCCTGAGGAACTTGCGATCTTCAAGGCACCAAATACCTCCATCTCAGGTCGTATAGAAGCGAACATAGATACAGTGGTCACGGCCTTGCAACAGGGATGGATCGATGCTGGCCACCTGATTTCGCACTTGGAGAATCTTACGTGTAAGAAAACTGAGAGGCCCACGCCATTTTTGAGGTCATTGCGAGCTTTCGCTGCTGCGGCAGACGCTTTCGAAATAATGTCCGATGCTACAGTAACGACAACGATATTCTCTAGGCCTCTCAGGGACGCTCGATGGATCCCAACCCAGGACGGGGTTGAGCGAAGTGCGGCAGGTATACTCGCCTCTGCCATCATTCAACAGGGTCTGGGTAGAACCGTAGATCCAAGAGTGGCTTTCAACGTGTATACGGCTTCAGAATTAGGTGACGGAAGCGAGGATTCAGATGGGCCTAATGAATTTAACGGAGACGAGGAATATTATAACAATGAACCCGATAACGAGGGCCACGCTGGCTATAAGTATGATGACGAGGGCTCTGATGACTATGAGCATGATGACGAGGACTCAAATGACTATGGCTTGACCGTCAACTATTGCGAGGAGTTCCAAGAGCCGGAGGCCATTCGGGAGAATGGAGAAGACGAGAAGATCCGGTCGATCGAGTTCGTGACGCTATCCCTAAGCCGGGCTCAGACATTTGCCTGTATTGCAATGTTCGAGAATAGGAATGTCAACCTCGACCCTGATTCCTTACAACAACTGTTTGCTCTCTCAGTTGGCAACTCAATCTATGTAGCAATGCCACTCGTATGCGATCCTTATGACTGTCCTCTTGGCTACGAAATGAAACGCATTGTTGGAAATATCGGCAAGCCCGGTATCAGCTTGATGATCCCACCGATCTCGCCTCAAATGCGGAAAGACGATAATGAGACTTGGAAACACATCAACCATATTGCTTTCGATAGCAGGTTTGAAGACTCTTTCGAAGACACATCGATGCATCTCTCGTTCACGAAATATAAGCTTCCAGTCAGTGTCGGCTCCCACGGAGGTCAAGGGATCGAAGCCAATTTTGTGGAAACTCTGGTCTCGGTCTTCGATCGTAAAGGGTGGGTAGCAGATCTGGACGTTATTGGAAGCTTGAACAAGCCTTGCGTTATCCGTATAGGTGAGCAATGTCGCTCGCATCGGAAGACACCACTGCCTCCCTTTCCCCTCACCTGTGTGGACTCCTGGGATGAATATTTTGATGCCCCACCCAATGCAGCAATATTTCGTGCGAAGAAAAATTTGACCGCGAGGCTGGCTGTGACAGCTCTGAACGCGCAGCGTGGTGGCAGTACAGTGGTTATCCAAGATCTGGACTATGTCTGTTGGACATGCGTTCTCGAACAATGCAAGAAAAACAAAATTCATCTCTTGAGCCGCAACAACTGTGGGATTTTCAGGAAAGCCCCATTATTTGTTCTTTGAGCCTATCAACAGAAACTTCAATGAACCTCATAGAATGTCCGCACCCTGGAAGAGACATGGCAACCTTCTGTTCCAGCAACGATGCCATCATTCTCGCGCTATTAGCCTGTATTGAAGCTTGAGTATCGCGAGCATGAAGCGGCATTACCCTAAGATAGGACCCGGAGCGGGTGAGCTGAGCGCGCATTTCTATAGCCTTGGCATCTCCCTTCACCGTTGGAACACACTGTGAAACAACCCCGTAAACCTAGCTCTCAGATCATTTCAGTAGCCCCTGATCCCACATTTCTGGAGGATGCTCTACTGTAAATGACGCATCCTCTAGAACGACCACTAACAGACCTCACGCGTGCCTGGAGACCTTGAAAAAGCCGAAGTACAGATCTTCAGACACGAGAGCTGCGAAGATTGGAAGTGTGTTTCTCAGCTTGCCGGTGCTTGAAACTTTATCCAAATAAGCTTCGACCTCCGGGACCCAGGCTATGCTCACTGATGTTTATTTTGTCGACGGCGATGGCGACAAGCGTGCCAAGCAAACCTGTCGATCGTCGAGAAACGGACATTTGCTCGTCCTTGCTTAGACGTTCGTAATTGTGTTTCCATCTTTTTCAGACACACTTGAACCCGAAGCTCGACAATGTTCTCTTACGGTCTTAGGCTAAAGCACAGATCCGTGAGTATGCGTCTTACAGCTAGATGGCAGTTCATCAACCGTCTGTGCCATGTCCGCTGTAACAACCTTTGATTCCTTCGCAGGCTGACTTTTCTCGCTGGTGCCCCTCTAACGTCTTTCGTATGAGTCAAGAAAATATGCTCTCTCCGCACTTGGTTTCATCTTTCTACTGTCAAGTTTGGTGATGGTTTTGATGCGACATTTCCTCGATCCTGCACAAGATGGAGAAGAAAGATAAGAGACGAGTCCATCAGGTAATCTATAAAGCGATTATCGCTCCCTTTACAAATGCTCGTTTTGTTTCCACCATCATTTCCCTGGATACTTCCTCACACACAGACCAAGAAGAAGCTCATAACCATCTGATCGCCGCCAAGATGCGTTTCTCAACACCATATTTACTCCTGGCAGCTGTCATCGCCCCTCTCTGCCAGAGCGCGCCGCTTTCAGAATTACACGAGCTTACCCCCCGCAAACCATTTTCCGAGCCTGCTGTAAAGTCTTTCGCATTCGATGACCTAGAAAAACGCGACCGGTGAGAGTCGCTTTCCCCCTTGAGCCGCTTCCGCAACGTCACTGACTCATTGTCCTAGGTTTGTCGAGCGAGACTTGGAAGAACTAGAGGAAAGAGACGCTCAGCAGCAACAGGCCAACGCTACGAAGGGTAAAGGCGGCAAAGGTGCTGATAAAGGCGCTGATAAAGGTGGTAAAGGAAAAGGCAGGGCGGGTAAAGGCGGAAAGGGAGGCAAGGGCAGCGAAATCCCGCGTCAGCTCACCGGCGCCGACACTCAGCAAGCAAATGGCGGAAAAGGGAATGGTAACGGAAATGGTGGTGGTAAAGGACAGCCACCGCCTCCACCACCCCAAGGTCCTCCGAAACAACCACCTCCCCGAGAAGGTCCACCGAAGCAACCTCCGCCGCCGCAGCCACAGCCAGGCAAACCACAGCCCGGCCAACCTCAGCCCGGTAAACCACAACCAGGCAAACCATTCCCTTAAAATGCCTGACGGCTCGTTCAAGATCGCAGTTTGTCTGTCTACAGACCAACACTATGATGTCGAAGTTGACCAGAAGTGGGACTCAGAGGAAACGGATGTACGAGTATTCGAGCACTCTGGCGTATTGGTGAAGATTCTTGGATGATTTTACGTGGGATTGCTACATTGGAATTTTGTTGTGATGCCTAGCCTACGATACACGATGTCAATGAACATTCATCAGCCAATCTCTTGTATATGCTCTACTAACTCGTCCCATACATCTATGAACGCCGACGATCATCCTCTTTCAAGTCTACTGATATCCCCAGACCATGAACGGGAACCCAACCCCGATATTCTCGGCTCCATGTCCTAGTCCCCCACCTCAGACTAACCTTTGGCGACAAGAGGAGAATACCCCACCCGCCCAGAGCCAAACACTCAGCCACCTACATGAAATCCCCAAATCCTCAACGAGCATCTCCCCCACACGCCCTAACCTTCCCTCTGCTGAAGAATCGGCCTCCCCCTCCGCCATCCAACCAGATAATATTGCTGGCCCTCTTCCTCGCTCTCTTCAGTCTCTTCGCTTTCCTCGATGTACTCGACATCGTCGTCGACGTACTCCTCATCGTCGTCCTCCTCCTCCTCACTTTCATTCTGGCCACGGCGCGTGTACCACTCGTAGATCTCGCACAAAATCATTAGGAGATACGTAAGGCCTATGATGAACTCAGTAAAGTCGGGACCCAGGCGGATAAACCAATAAATTAGCCATTGGGTGCCTAGGAGGGAGTGCAAGGCTTTAGACAAGGACTTCAAGGGTTTGCGGCGCTGGCGTTGCATTTTCGGGGACTTCAAAGGCAATGAAGTGGGACTAGAGGATGATAGATGGATGTTTGGGCCATGAGTGGGACTTGTGTTAGGCTGAGGTGATTGCATGGTATTTTGGGCGGACGAGTGGGCGATTGGAGGTGTCAGAGGTTGATTTGGACCGTCAAGTGCAGGCTTTTGGAGATAATGCCATGTTGTGACGAGGGGAAAGGGGGTTTTGAAGGGCAGGGTTCTCATTGCGGAATTCCTTCACATTACGCTGAAGCGGTTGGCTTGGCGGGGAAGGCCTTTGTGTCTGTGTCAGCATTTGAAAGGGGAAAAGAAAGCGAGGGATTTCTTTGTGAGAAAGCGGCATGGGAGGCATGTGTTGAGTTGGAATAAAGAATACCGCAACCTATCTCAACGTCACGCATGGTCACAAAGCTAGTTCCTGAAGCTGTAGACTGAACTGAGGAATACGGCGCAAACCTTTGCTGGATCCTGGCGTTATTGACCCTTTTCAGCCATAAGCGGTATCGACCCGGAAGAAGCCTGTGAGAATTCACAGAGAATATTTTTTTCAGAGGGCTAATCGCCTCCGTACAAATCCGCCTTAAATGAAGTCGATTGCTAAGACAGGGCATTAGCTCTATAAGTGATACAAATGCTGAACCTGTCAAGGTAATCATCCCTTCCGATCCCCTTTCTCGAGACTTTATACTCCAAATCAGGTGCGGAAACTAGAATCCCACGCAATGCCGTCATCATCTCCATCAGGTCCACTTGCTCACGATCACGGGGAGTTTCTTCCTTCTTGTGATCCATCATATTTTTCATAAACATTCTTGAGTCCTTTCCACTCTGTCGAGCCTGGCCTCGCACTCCTTTGCTTAGTCCGCGATATATGATAATAGCGGGTAATTTTGTACTTTTATATTTTGCATGAGCTCTACAGATTTCAAGTAGCTTCAAAGATTTCTAATTTTAACATCTTCCACCCCCTCTACACCCCTAAACGTGCGCAAAACACCCCATCTCAAGATTATCTGCTTTGTCCCCCTTTCATGACTGGCAATGCTTAGACACAAAGACCTCCAATGTCTAGAACAATGGATTTATGTGTTGAAAAAGAAAATCTAAAATTGAATATCATCTAATAATGCCATGTCCTTACTTGCTCTCCCATGGTATTGTATCCACTAACCACAAACGCACAATACATATAAAACACTTACTACCTTCTTCCTACATACCTAGCAAACCCCAACCTTAATTTATATTAATCATACAAACATCAATATCCTATCTTCAAGCCTTCAATACTTAATCTAAAATCCCAAAAATGACCACCGTTGGCCCCCTCCCTGAACCAATCTATATTATTCTTCTCGATTTCATCAGCTGCCTCTGCGAAATAGAACACGAAGAGACTATTTTCTGGCTGAGAGTTTCGATATATCTGATCAGTGCATTCCAATTATACGCATTTTTCACGTATCCAGGAGAAGGTGGGTTACGTCATATTTACAGTAGCTGGCGTGGTGGAAGGGTGGAGGATGAGAGGGAAGAGGATGAGGAGTACGAAGTCGAGGCTGAGGAAGAAGGAAACGCTGATCGGATGGAATGGAGGAGGGGGAGTTCGCCTTTTTGAAGGGTGGGCATTATAGGAATGTACATACAGGAGTAAAAGTTTTGAACTTTTATGTCAGTAAAATGGGACTTTAGTTCATGAATTTTCTGTATGCAAGTTGAATATCCTCCTCTTCTCGTAAAATCTGGGCTTGAGAAGAGAGATCGTGGAGAATATACAGCGAAGAATCTAGTGGTGAGAAAGAGGGATCATATATGGGTCTTGATGGAGAAGCAAGAGAACATTGCCTGCCCTTCGCAGTAGACATAAGGCGTCCTAAATACTTCCTCAGACGAAGTTTATACACTCTACCATACATCCGTCGAAATCGCTCCAGAGGGTCAGTGCTTAGAACTATAGACGCTAGAAAGGATTATCATCTTGTCAAATAAGGAGCAGGCTAGAAATGAGCATATGATTACTGCCTGTAGAATGCTATATAGAAGTTCATGAGCAGACAAAGTTTTTACCTCTGCTCAGCACACCTACCTTGCCAGGTTGGCCTACCTAGAATGGCTGCTCTCTTTGACACATCTGATATCTTTGCCGATCTATGGATCTTAGTGCTTAGGTAAACACCCACTCTCAATCTATGAGGAAAAAATGTGTGGAGAAAAAACCCTTTCCTTTCGGTTTGTGGTGAGCATAACTTGCTATTCCCAGCGTGAGCCTGGGTCCACTTTTCCTCGGCCCACCATGCGTCGTATAGAGCGGTGAGGATAAATAGAATGAAGACACAGAGAATTATGCGGATCCAGAGGAAGGGTCGGAAGACCGTGGTGGGGAGGCTTGGGGGTTGCGGGGGTGGGATGATGGATTCTGGTATTGGAGACGCAGTGACGGGGTCGGAGGCTTCGGTTGTAAGGTTAGGGTTACTTGTGTAGACTAATTTGAAGAGGTTGAACACTGCCTCATGGAAGATGAGGAAGGTATTGGGATGGATTGGGAGGGCCATTCTTTGGTTTATGGAATGGAATGTGGTTTGGGTAAGGACTGGTAATTAAAATAACAGACTGATGTCTTATACTTTGGTAGACGTGAGGGGAGGAATCACTTTGGCTGGAGACGATATATCATGCAATATGTAGTGCGCAACAATAGCCAGCATAAAACAAGAGATTGACAGGAATAACAACACAGAGCATCATGGAGGCAAATTCTTCGTTTGGAATGCTTTCACTGAATACCACCATTGTGGACCAAACATAGAAAACCTTTGTAGCGCCACATCAGCATTGAGACTTAAGCATAAGAGATACCAAAGACTTTATTCTTTATGGTGCAAAACCTATTCATATCAGAACAAAGAGAGTATATAGAACACTTCCGCAACAATAATCCACGCCAAGCACTGACCGAGGAACACCTTGCACGCTTCCGCCACGAGACACAGCATGGCCAAGTGAAAGATCTCTAGTCCAATGTTGAACCCGCTCTCCCACTCTTCGGCCACGAAGTCTTTGATGGCTTCGACAGCTACGTGAATGGCAGAGCAGTTAACGCGGAATGACGACGGTACATGGATGCCTGCTTGAGAGTATTGAGTGAAGACGGGGTTGTGGAAGGATGTGGCGAGGGTGTAAGCAAAGAAAGCAAGGAGTGTGAGGGGGATGACGAGGAGGGAGATAAGAAAGAGACTCCTGGTGCTAGCTCTCGCACTAGCCGGCTGTGTGGCATTACTTGTTGTGGGCTGCATTGTAGTTTTCTGTGTATGCGGTCGTGGCTTCAACAGGATATTGGGAAGTTTTGGACGGTGAAGTCTGAAGACAGAAAGGTAAAGGGCCGAAGGAAGATCTATAATTATTTGGAAGAGAGACCATGAAGATAGCGATGGGAGACAAGGCACCTAATTCAAGTTGACAACCACCGTAATAGTGTAAGCATGATCTGGATGTCTTTGGAGAAGTACAATTATGACAATGATAGTTCGATTTTGGCTTTGTGTCAACAATGTATGTGGTCCCGAGGTGTCTATCGAACTATGGCATTGTTCAAGAAGATTTTTCTGACGGTATTAATTCATTTGCTCAAAAGAGATCCGCATCATCAAGAAGTTTTAGGGAATGGCCGGATTGATAGGACCTCTTACGCAAAGGAAGCAAGTTTTCAATCGTTCTATTCTTTTTCTTTTTGTGTTATGTTGAAGATTTTACTGCCCGAGGCAAGGCTTGATACAAGACTTTTTTGGGGAAATGCCAATAGCTGATTAGGAGTTCTGTCGCAGCCGAGGTTATAGAATGTCAATAAGGCAAGTCAAGGTTGATGAAAAGGCTTGGCCTTCGCGAATAAAGATCACGATATCGCCTTGGCATTTCCCACTCTCGAAAGCGTAAAAAGCGAAACTTTTCTGCCACCTCTTCACGTTGAAAGGGGAGCACTTGGAGTGCAACATCCAAATATCCTTGGTCATTGCAGCCGGCAAGCCAGATGCCTCGACAGACTGGGTTCGGAAGAAAGAGCTTGAACATTTCTGAGCTAATAGGTTAGCGTGCTTAGGCAATAGAAAGTTGTTCTGAACTCACGGTAGATCATACGATCTGCTTTCTGGTTACCTGGCCCACAATCTTGCAAGGAGAAAAGTCCAGAATGACGATTGAACTTTTTGAAGCACTTGACCCAGTGAGTAGTATCATGCTCGAGTTCTGCAAACTTCTTTAGGAAGAATTCGAGGTTGAGAAAACCTCGGACCATGATTTCGGCATTGGCTGGAATGGTAGGATGTTGCAGATCATGGGCTGATATCTTGTCTCGCAGTGCCATCTCTAAGAGAGGTGCTGCGTTGAGGGGTGATTCTGTCACGGAACCACGCTTGCCGAGCCTCAGGAACCCTGGGAGCTAGAGATCGACTGGTCAGCAGTCTGGTATAAGACTAATGCTGTACACAATCAAAAGACAATCTACCTGATTATCCACGCTGTCTGAATCTATCAAGACAACGACAAATGGAGTAGTTTGATTTATCGACCTTACGTACAGAGGTATCTCTTGCTCTTCCATGTCGAAACCTCGGACGTCCAAGCTTTCTTGTTCTAGAAGGACGTTTTGCCATTTGGTAAGCTCTGCCCCGATATTGGCCATTACAGATCCTTGTGTTTCTCCTCGATTATGCTCAAGCAGCCTCCGGAGATATCCGGTTTTTGCTTTTTCTTGCGAGAGCTCATCCTCCAATTCCTGGATCTTCTGCACCAGTGGGTTCATGTCGGTCATTTGCTGGTCTTGCCTCTCTGGAGAGGGTTTGGGAAGGCTAGTCGTCAACCTCTGTAATGGGAATAGCTGGAGCAATCTCTCTTTAATGTGGATGACCAAAAGAAAAGCATTTTCTGGATCTAGTTTGAGAGTATGCGGCACTTATTTGGTAGTTCCATAATGACCGCGTCGTGGAGTATGCTCAGGATAAACACAACAGGCGGGGCCAATATGCCATGTTTTTTATCTGCCCTAAGGTCGACATAATTGTGGTGAAGACGCTCATCGAGCTGGGCAACCATTGCCCTAGGTAGTGTATCGTCAAGTTGAAAGAAAGGATGTGATCAGCAAGAGCTGGTTACCATGGTTATGGTGATCCGCCTTTGGCCGAAGTCTTTATCATTGCCAGGAGAACGCCATCGTACAGCTTTCTCATCAACTAACCTAAGGCGTTGTCTGAACGAGTGATAGAAAGCTTTGTAATTATGTCAATATTCCTCTCGGAAGGCATGACATCTGATCCCGAGGGCACGCTTTGCCCTTGGCAAGGTGAACCTGTGTAAATCACGTCAGCACGTGGATCAGTATCTTTGCGCCAGTATTTGAGGGAAGTATCTCGCAGATACTCACTTGATAGTCTTTGCCGCACTAGGAATCTTTTAAAATATGTGCACGTGCACGAACAAGGTGATTGGTCACCCTCCATCGACGCGGTCAGAACGCCTTACATGGGCCGGAAAATGTTCGTCGTCGCATCATGGTCTTGCGGCTTAAAAACAGATCAGTGCTTTAAATTCGATCGTGTTAAGCAGCTTCACGGCTTTGAAATCACGCCTACTTCCGTTTAGATAGGAAAGAATTGCTGTCTATGAGGTATTTCATGCAGTAGGGTGGCGCGGCGGAGCGTAAACGGTGCGCAAAAGATCCGAAGTTTTCCCGTTCCGCTCCGCACTCTCCTTGCATCGTTGACGTGCGATGTACCTTATGTCTTACAAATCTCTGGAGAGCTACAAGAATAATTTTCTCTATAGGCTTCTTGACTACATCTGGGGAGGCTTGCTCAAAGACGGCCTAGCTTTGTTGAACGCGTAGTTGCTGTCCTGGATCATGGTGCGTTTGAGTGGCATTGCGTTCTCTGCGTAGGACATGCCGTCTCACACGCTTCTGTGGCGCAGGAAAAAGTTTTAAGCGTTTGATCTCTGAGACATTCGCAATTTTGGTGTTGAAGTAGAGTTAGTGTCTACTTGTGTCTCGTTTCTATGTGACTATGTTGAAGTTAAGATTCTAACAGAGGAACAAATATGGCTTTGCACGATAGAATTCTTGATTTGACGTGCGTGGGAACTTCTTAGCTGTTGGGTCGGCTTTATTCGAATCTCACTGCTGGAATTACATGCATCTTGAAAATTTGCTTTGTTCCTGTCTAACACATCTCAATCGTCGGAACCCTTTCTGTAGCCTGTTCCTTGTTGACGAGGCAAACGAGAGCGGTGCCTAGCGCATCCCATCGTTTCAGGTTTATAGAATTTGAGATAATCCTCCTGATCTCTTTTGAACCCTCTCTGTTGTCGATGGTGACCTCCAATTCCCACAGACACTGGTAGCGACCGTCTGGCTCACGAAAAGCCTGGGGTAATTCCTGAGGATGATGCTGCTGGTAACAGTTGACATCTCGGCAAGCCGGGCCGGCGGGGCAAACTTGAAGAGCTTGCCAGCCTTTTGCTTCCTCGAGCAGGGACAATGCTTCTCGCTTAAGATCGCCCTCTGGTTGAGAGCCATGCTGGAGGGCCTGCATCGCCTCCAATCTGTTAAGAAGCTGGCGTCTCTGGTTCGAAGTTCGAAAATCCTGAGGTATATGTTGGGCCTTGTGGTCAAGACGAAAACCTGACATAAGATCTCCTTGTATTAGTATAGTACGACGGCTAGATAAGCCGTCTTCTTGGATGAGCCGATACTTTGTCGCGAAGTCCTGCCCAACCGTGCCAATCGCTTCGAAGCGGGGAACTCTGGGAAGCTTGCCAGGAGATGGCCGGATGGACAGCATTGCTATCTGCTGATGCGCTAGCCTTTCAACCGCAACTTTATTCACATTTGTACCCCAAACGTAGCTATTTGGTAGGGTATTACGAAACTTCAACTGATTTTCCGTTATCGATGGCGATGTAATGGAATCGGCATTGCCGTCCCGAGCTCTGTCTTCAAATTTTGAATAGTCGCCATGTAGTTGGTAATCGTCTCCTCCATCCTCTGTCGTCTTATCCGCATTGAAATTTCCAGCATTTTTCATGAGGTGCTGCAGAACACCAAAATCGAGAAAAATCTCTGGGTACGAATTACGAAGATCCAGATACCGGTTAACCCATTGGCGCTTCCTAAACTGGACAAAGTTAACCTTGCTTCTAAAGAGGCCCCAAAGATGATGTGGGCCCCATATGGGGTCCTTGCCCCAACCAATGTAACCGTGATCATGAAGACAAGCCAGCCATACCGCCTGGCAATGAGGATTTGGAAGGAAAGTTTCAGCTAAGCCTGAATGAGTTGTTAGTATTGGTTCTTAACGGAGCCCGCAGACAGCAGATCCTACTTTGTATCATCATGTCTGCTTTTTGATCGCCTTTGTATTCATGCCCGCAGTCGATTATGAAAAAAAGGTCGCCTTGTTGACTGAATTGTGCGCAAGAACGCCGAAATTCCTGTGGAAGATAGCGGATTGACTTTGAAGCATGTCTGAGGAAGCCCTCCATGTTCAAGACACCGATGGCGATGACTATGGTACTAGCAGGTATTTCGGGGCGCGTCTGAAGCCAGCTCTGAGACAGATTTCGAAGCCATTTTGCTGCAAGATAGCCCCCATCACGATTCTCGAGTCCTGGGGGCTAATAGCGACTGTTTTCAATAAGGCCGCATTTGAGCAAAGTGACAAGTACGTACATGATTACCAGAAAAGTCCATGTCCATCAGAACAAGCATGAAGGGCGGAGCAAAATCCGTCATGGCTGCCATTCGATTTGGATCGCGGCCTAGCTCTTGACGATTATCATTGTTTTCTCGGAGATCTAGGATATTGTTGGTCTTTGATTCAAGTTCGGCCTTCAACTTGCTTGACGTGGCTCTTTCATCCTCGAGCAACAAATTGGAGGTAGTGATTTTCTTCTGAACCTCTGCAAAAGCCTTCCCCATCGCCTGCAAATTCTTTCTCAGGGATTCTACCCGTGTATTCGATGTTTTCCAGTCCTCTTTAGTTAAGAATAGCTCTGCATTGGTCTCTGACAGCTCCTTCTCCCTCTCTCGAAGCGCGGCTTGAAGAGACTTGACTTGTCTTTCCGATGCTTGCAGGTCTGACTTCAACATACGAAACCTCTCTTGCATATGAAGGCATTTTGCGCGAAGTCCTTCTTCGTTGACGTCTTGACTGTCACTTTTCTTGTTTTGGCTTCTCTGTTCGTTTTTAGCGGCCGCAGACACATTCTCTTTTCCATCCGATGCCTTGCCAAGTAGCTGGCGACTAGTGCCCACGTTGGCAAGTTCTTGTCCCTTTGAGTCAAGTCTGGCATATAGTTCAGCAATGACACGGCTGAGAGCCAGCACCTCCGCAATAGTCGGTGACGCGGCGGATGGTGTAGACATCGTGTGGGTACTCAGTTCGGAGATACGTAGTGGCGGCGATTAGTTAAATTGAATCTACATGGGGCTTTCACAAACATAGTAAATATGGTGCAGCGTACATCTAGGGATGGAAAGGTACTGCAGATGCGAAGGTTATGATATGGTGATAGGCCATACGCCAAGGGTAGGGTAGAGAAGGTTCTTCTCGGAAGCGTAAACACAGGGGAGTAAGCTGAACTGAGCGAGCATGTTCCCGAATTTTTTCACTTCATGCTGTGTAGTATCGATTTGGGAAATTGACAATGAAAAGTCTTTTTTACCTGCTTCCTAAATCCCAGCTACATATGCGACTACCATCCATCAGGCCTCTCTGGCTTCTCAATTTAATATACTAAGCGCACCAAGCGGCAACGATTGCCTCACAGAGCGGGTGGAGCCTCCTATGAGACCCGAGTGAGACATTTCCTCCTCAAAATATGTTCGATCCGGATGAGACATGAAGCCTTGGAGGATGGAAAAAGCGTTGGATATCGTCGTAGATGCAACCATGATCATGGCTCTTCTGCAGAATGATCTATTAAATGTCTCAAATCTTTCAGCTCTGCCTTTGACCTGGCAGATCACGACCGATCTTGTCAAGGGCATAGAATGATTGTTCAGCGTGTGTTCATAACAGGAGACACAGGTTGTTGGGAAGCAATTTTGTTGGGCAATCATCTGCCATCCGGACTCATCATGAAACGAGCAACTAACGGTCAACATAAGTCAATAATTCCTGGTGAGCCGTCTGATTACCCTCCTCGAGCATCCAATCTTTCCACGCTATGACCAGAAGCCATCGATGTGCCCTTCGAGAGGCCGGTCACTGCAAAGCCGTCAGAAGCCACCCTAGCTGAGTCGACTCGCAGCACATCTATAGTGTCATAGCGAACGCTATAGGCAATGGCGGGGCATTTAAGCCTGTGGTCAATGTCGCCAGGCAGTCGCACCATGTATAAGGGTGACTCTGTCTCTATCTGCGTTCCAGACGGTATGACCTGCTGCAGCCTGAGTGTGCCGGCTTCGCAGGTACCTCTCGGCGAGGCTTACCAGACAGCTTTCGAGAGGGCTCCTCTTGGTATCGATACTTGTATTCGTTCCCATTTACAAGAGTCGGCTTGTGTTTTCTCGCAGTTTAGGAGCCCGCAAATAGATGCCTTGGGGTCTTATAGCGGTCCGCCTGGAGAGAGATGGAATATAGATGCCCAGAGGAACCCTCTCGAGAGTTGCCCGGCAGCAGAGGGAATCGAAAGTCATTGTCACGGAAATTGATACCGTCAATATCTAAAACGAAGGGTAGCAGGGGAATTTGACATTACTAGAGAAGCAGAGTTTGGACCAAGAGTTCGTAGGACTTGGTGAACTGCTGACAGCCTGCCGTCCTCAAAGACCGCCTCAATGACAGCTTCAACCGTGGCAGCCATGATCTTCTGAGATGTAGGGACCGGTCTCATCGGGTCTTGCTGATGCACTGATCGAGACCTGCTGCAAGACCGGTCCGATAAAGGTTTTCATTGTTCCCGACACCTGGTTGAATTCGAATCCAATCGCCTGAATTCTAAGGCTGTGATCACTCTGACAGGGCATATGCCATATCAACAGAAGCACTACCAGCTTACCAATCTTGACACTGTGCAAGATTGTGCACTGCATCACCGATGACGGCCAGACTTTTATTGCCATTAGGAGAAGCGCCACGGCCAGAGATCATCATACCGGGGCTTGTAACTTGCAAGGCTTCCTATTTGACGTAAAGTGTTCGCGGGCTTGCACTGCGCACTCCAGGGAGACAACTCTCCGTTTCTTGTGCAGAAAGCCTTGCAGAACAACTTAACTTATCATTGACTCTCCTACGACTCCTGTTCCCCAGCCTTGAGGGTATGCGGGGAACTCTCCCAAAGATTAGTTTTCATGCTCAAGCTGCCTACACTCATGATGTCCTCCTGGGCTTCCTGGGCTTCCTAGGATTCTAAGGCAAGTAGAAATAATCTGAAGGTCATCAAACGTAGCTCGAAAATTCCTCAATAACTGCATATATCAAAATCTCCCATGATTCCACTAATAGCTTTATGTGTTGTACAACTTGTTGTACAGAACAGACGTTGCGCTCCCTCTTGGGCTTTTGCAGAAGCCAAACCTTTAAAGCTGCTAGATCACCAAGTAACCTGCTTTAACACTTCAAGCCTGGACTGGCTCGGCTAAATTCTTCTATCACAGCTCACTCTTCTTCTCAACTGGCAAAAACCTCCCCAGCACGTTGCTCCTCTTCGTCAGATCATCAATCTTCTCCTTAGTCAGGCCCCCCTTACTCAACATCTTCTGAAGCCTTGACTGCTCCGTCTTCGCATATTCCGGCTTCTGCCCAATCTTCTCCAAGACTTTGACGTAGTAGGCAGCAGACGTATCTTTGAGACCCGTAGCGGCCTTCTTGATCTCTTCGCCCGCCTTCTCCGAAGGCTCGGTAATATACTTCTCAACTAGCTCATCAAGACTACCAATCGTCCCAGCAACGGCATTCAAACCGCCGCCGGCGACACGGTGTGTCCCAGCCTTCTCGTTGATGAAGGAGATAAAATCGTCTTCTGAACGACCACCGTTGTACTCTTCAGCAGTGGAGCTGCCCTTGGGAAAGAACTTGATCGTAGGATAGGAGCTTACGCCCTGAGACTCAGCGGTGGATTTGCTAGCGGGCGACTCGGCATCGACTTTACCAACGAGGACAGATGCTTCAGAGGAGAAGGCGGAGGCAAGCTTCTCCCAGGTTGGGGCAAGAGCTTTGCAGTCTGAAGGTAACTAGTTAGCATGATATAGAGAAAATACTCAAAAATCCGTAAAACGTACGTCCACACCACGGCGCCGTGAACGCCACAAGTGCATCTTGGTCCTTCCCGATAAGCTGCGAGAAAGTCGTATCCGTCAACATCTGCACACTACTGGGTTCCACCTTCTTAGCCTTCGTCTTGATGCCAGTCTTCTCAGAGATGAAGGCGCTTAGAGACTCTATGTCCCTACCGCCATTGTAGTCCTCCGGTGCATCGCCCTTCTTTCCATTGAACCACTTCAATGTTGGGAAACCTTGGACACCATATTCCTTCCCGAGACTTTTGTGCTCATCCGCATCCACCTTGCCGATGGTAACTTTTGACGAGGCATGTGCGAAGGATGTGGCCAGCTCTTCGTAAATAGGCGCTAGGTTTTTGCAGTGGCCGCACCAGGGGGCAAAGAACTCAACCAGAGCAGGCTTTCCAGATTTAAAGACCACATCGTCGAAATTTGAGGGAATGAGGTCGAGGACGTCTGAAGCTGCGAGGGCGAGTGTAGTGAGGAGAGGGAGGACTGCTAAATTGAGTCGGACCATGATGGCCGGGTTTCACAGGTTGTTCTACCCTTCTTGTTAAGATGAGACTATGATAGATATCAGGAAACGGTTACACAGGTAGAGACCAAATGCTATTATTTGTGGATTAGGGGTGACGGTGGTTGCTCTCAAAATTTGTCGCCGTGTGGTGTGTACTTTGTATTTATCAGCTCTCTCAAAAGAGAACACTCTGGTGTGGCGTCAGGCGTCTCCACATCTTCGCCCCGGAACCAATGTTGTGGCCAAGCTGGGTCGCTGCAATCTGATGAACCTAACCTGACATGAATAGTAATCTTTCTTCATACAGATTTCTAGCAGGAATACTGATTACATGTAGGTTATGGCCTTTCAAAGCAAATTCACAGCGCTGTCCGTCTTAAATGTTGCCCCGCATGAAGACCCCAAGGTGTTCCTGTTCACTTTTCTAACATTGATTACCTCTACTATCGTAATTCAAGGGTCCCCACCAACGTTCTCGCGTTTTGATCCGTGTCCACAGTCCGGCCGCTATATCATGTAGACTTCTTTGTCAGAAGCTTGTTAGCTCTATCCTTGGCAATAAGCGCCATCGCCTTTGGAAACATGAATTGTCAGCGTGAGATACTTGCGAACACTAGAATTCCTGCTTGATCCCTACCTTGATGGCCGCATCCCGCTCGTGGTCTATAGATTTCTCTCCGGCTTTTCCTAGCTCAGTCCGCTTTCTCATGTCCTCCATGATCTCTGGGCGGCCTCTCCCATTGACAAAAACCACATATTTCAGCCCGCCGTAAACCCTTTCAAACTCAGCATTGAGCTGTCTTAATTGAGTGACTTCGTCATCGGGTTCGGATGTACCACTCTGCAATCCAGCCTGCTCCTCCCGGCTCAATGCACTTTCGACTTTCTTCTCTCCCAGGCGCGGATGAGCAGCAAGGATGCGGTCAAGCCACTGATGATCACTCTCCAGTCGCGACCGGCGCAAGGACTCAAGCTGAAACGCGACAGAGTCCACCAGATCCGGATAAGTGGAGAAGGTTTCTTCCTGAAGAGAGTTGACCGAGAGCGTGTGTAATTGGGTGGACGGCTCAAAGAGAATGTCGAGAACAGAGGCCCGTTCGAGGGTGGAGAGGGAGGGAAGAGTGGAGACCGGAGGTAGTGCGGTCATGGCTAAGTTGGTTTTTAGGTCTGTTTGAACGATTCTAATCCATTATCTAACGATGGATTGGAAAACATTCGGTCCTTGAATATCACCTAATTCTTCGCATCCTTGGCCATTTGTGGCGCCGATAGGCAGAGATGTATGATAGATAGCGTTGAGGTCAAGGATGCGGGGCGACCAAATAGATGCAGGATTGGCATTAGGTCCCTACCTCGGACTTGCTCGTAGATGCTCTCGGAAAAGGCAGCGCTCTTGAGGACCGAGGAAAGATCAGTGATCCCTTCACAGTTGCTTTTCTCGACTGCGATTAAAGATTTGCTGTGAAGTTCTCGATGGAGGGTACCAGATCTACCCCGGCATTGGCAGGAAACCCACCACACGAGACGCTAAGTTAGAGACCCTTCCGGCGTGCGCCTCGGAGGTTATGCAGGCTAGAGACTGGTGAAGTGATGGAACAAAGAGAAACTGCCTAAGTCTGATACTTAGACTCTGAGGTTATTAGCCGATCTGCCGTTCAACAGTACAACATCTCATGACCTGCAGACGGTTGATGGTGATGAAAAATCCTCCTGAGCCGAGGCGAGTCAGGAAAGTTGGATATCAACGCCTTTTGACAGGGGTCCAATGGGGGCACGGAATGCGCATCTTAATATTCGCATTCCGCGACGCCGAATGGTCAGTGGCAGACGGTAGAGAGCGCGCAGGCGACGCGTCTTTTCCTGTTATCTCGCGATACACGCGCGGTGCTTTCCCACGATGTTGGAGTCTCGTCTATTATTGCAGAGCTTCGGACAATTCTGAGCAGCTGTCGGACGATGGGGATTTTGCTCCATGCATCGACCCTGCAGCGCGAACTGGGCCGAACTGGATCTTCTCGCGCCTAACCCGATGCAGCTGCGGTCGAGCCAACTCCACGCGGCAAACCCCTGAAACTCAGCACACCACGCTAAGCAACCGCTTGGGATCCGCCCGGGGGACCACTCCGCTTGGACAAACCTCTTCGCCGCCGCCGGAACATCGCTCATACTTGCGACTGCCAGTGTCAAGTCGACGACGAGTGCTGGCGGTGTCCGCGCTCTCCATTCACTTCATGTTCTCACCAGCATGTCGCTCAATGGCCTGGATGACAGTGCCGTCCACGAAGCCTATCAAGCGGCCCTGTCTGAACCGGGGGGATGGTGCGTATCACCTCACTGCTGTGCTGGTCCCGTGCAGAACTGATCCGGACATAGGTTTCTACTCAAGTACGCTTCCCGTGACACGATAGAGCTCTTTAGCCGGGGAAATGGGGGTGTCGTCGAGCTCCGAAACGCAATTGAGAGATATTCGGAGAAGTCTCCGCTGTACGGCTTCGTTCAATACCGACGACGGAAAGTTGTCCTGTCGTACGTGCCGGAAGGAACATCAAGACTACTGCAGGGTGAGCGCCGCTCATGGTATCTTTGCTGCCAGAGAACCTTTTCCACTAACTCAATCTTGCAGCACGTGTGACAGTCCACTTTCAGGCCGTGCTAGAAAAGCTTTCCCCTCATGACACGACATTCTCACTCACAGCGCCGACGGATCTGACAGAAACAGCCCTATCTTCCGCTTGTATGCTTCACACTTCGGCCGGCTCCTTCACTTCTTCCTCGAGCTCATTACGTAAACGAAGGCTAGGAGAAATCACAGAAGATGCAGAAGAAGGTGGCCAGCAAACGGACGGACAAACAGGCGCTCAAAATGCAGGTGAACCTACAGTTGGTACACTGGGCAGGAGCGACACGATCCCTACTGTTGAGATCAATGGCCCTTCCCGACCTCAAAGTCCAACGAGGAAGGAGCCGGAACCTCAGCTACCGAAGTCAGAGACCCAATTGACAGCGCCAGAGACCAAGTCATCTGAATTGCACGCCAACACAGAGGAATCAGAAAAGTCTACAGAGAAAAATTCCCCTCCACCAGACCCTAAAGAACCTAATGCAGTACACACGGACGATGTTGACGCAGGCAATTCGTATCAGCGCTACCTAGAAGAATTGTCCAGGCCGTCACAAGAACCTCGTAAATCAACACAATCATCTCGGCCGTCAGCCTTTGAAATCGAGAAGGCCAGCCTATACAGCGGTTACAGCGGCTACAAAGTGAAGAAGAAACTTGGCCCACGACCGTCTCTGGATCAGCAAGGACGCTCTCGAAGTTCCGGCTATGCTCAATTGAGGTCTGGCGAGCCACGGCCAGTATCTACTCTACCAAGCAGCATCCGATTCTCAACCAGACCTGTCTTACATGATCCATCGATTCACAGCAATCAACCTCATTATCCCAATCCGCCAAGCAGTGTGACATCTTCGGCAACAGCCACAGCTGCTCGATCGGTAACACAAAGCTCAGCTTTTCAGCCTCCACCGTCACCAGCTGCGACCATATCCTCCTTTTATCGTCCTCCACTTTTCGATACACCTTCACCGCAACGGGTCTCCCTTTCTTCAAAAGCTCCAGCTGTCACTCCAGAAAAACAGAGGCTCATGCGCGCTTTACAACTGAGGAAGAAGCAGATGGCACAAAGCCAACGTGAACGGGAAAACGATTCTCCGGCCGTTGTGTCAAAGGACCCGTCAGAGCAGGTCAATGGCCATACTCCAGAGGACAAAGAAAACGATGAAACTGCGTCGAGCCGGCAATCGACCGAGACTAGACCAGATTCTGTCTACGTCAAACATGGTAGTGGGAAATCGATTGAGTCAGATCCGCTCTCGTCTCCAATCTCCCCAACAGAGACCGAGGAGGCGCCTTCTACAAAAGGTTCATCATTTACGGAGATGGCAGACCACATAGGGGATGAGAAAGAAGCCACAGATGGCAACCTCAATGTTGAAACACTGCCGCAATATGATCCTCACCAAGAGCCCGATCCAACGGTTCTCCAGCCCAGCCCAAATACCGAGGCTGGAAACAAGGATAGTCTTAAAGTCCTCGTTCCTGCTTCTCCTGAAACTCCGGATACTGTCAGAGTGACCACGGACTCATCTTCACAGAGACCTCATTCCGCTGAAAGCGCAGCGACACCTCGCTCGCCCGAGTCCCCAAGACCTACTCGAAAGCCCAACTTGTCAATCCATATCGACAAGCCTAAGCACAGCTCGGTTGACTCAATAACCAAGCCTCGGACAGCCGACAGCATGAAGATGTCGCCTTCTGAGCGGAAATTCAGGAGACAGGGCTTGATAGATCCTTTGGACAATAAGACCAATTCTATGGTCTCTAATATTTCTGATGACGACGCTTTTATGGAAGAACTTCAGAGCGCGAAAGTGGAAGAAGCTAAGCCAATGACAGTAGCACGCTCACCTGCCACACCCATATTTCCAAAAGGCACACAGGATCCACGCGCACAATCCGGTGAACCTGAATCAAACGACACTTTAGCAGTGGAATCCGCCACACTTAACGCAAGGGAAAATCACGTCGAAACAGTCACGACCCCTGCTCCAGTACACAGTCAGCTCGAACCGGTGAAAGATGTCTCCACACCTCGTGGGGTACAACCACAGAAAGTAGTGCACCACAAGGCTGAAGAGAGGCCGGCATCGCGCCCAAGAACGATTTCCACGGATTCGGCCAACGAGGTCGCCGCTCAAGCTAGGCCCCAATCTCTCCGAAACGTCAGCGGCCGGTCTCTTCCCCAGTGGCCGCCAACGTCAGAAGCATCGGGTTCTGTGCAAGCTCGCAAGGTCTCGGTGTCCAGTGGAATCTCAAAACGCATCAAGGCTCTTGAAATGTTTTCTGGAAGGGATTCGAGTACTACTCCACCGCCAACCCAACCGACATCTATCAACAGCTCTCCATCCAAGTCATGGATTTCACGCAAGTCCTGGACTCCAAACCAAAATCTTCCAAACATGACAACCGCAACTCCCACACCACCTAAATTCCCCTATCCTTCCCCCGAGCCTACACCAGAACTTAAGAGAATAACTCTAAGACCAACTAATATGCATATTCCGGTAACGAAAACAAAGGCGATAGAAAAGACAACCGAAAAGTCTCCCGAAAAGGCATCAAAGACGATATCAGTCACGGCTCGAATCGTGCGAAATGGCGACACCTCAGATGGCGGCTTGCAGAATCGAAGCGCCATGCAATCAGGGTTAACCTTGCAGAGGAGCGAATTGATTGTCGAGCGGAAAGAGGGTGAACCAGAGACGCTTCCGAGACCACTTAGTACGATCGACACAACTTTGCGAGCAAGTCCAGTGGAGACTACTCCTGTCAAGAGCCCTGGTGGGTTCAGCACGAAATCAAAGAACGAAAAACATCGGCGATCCATGACAGCTACACTCTCATCCAAACTTCCTAGCACCGAAGCCGTGACGAGCAGGCTATCTCTGTCCAGCATCACGCGTCCAAAAATGAGCGAACTGTCTTTAGCACGGTCAACCAGCGATGCGTCATCTTTCATAGATCCAAGTGAAGAGAAGGAGAAGAAAGAGTCTCGCCGCAGTCGTATCATGCGTCGTATGTCTGGTATTACATCGAGTTCAAAGCGGAGTCTAGCTGGAGGACCCAGCTCCCAGAGTATCTCCAAGATAGATTCTTTCAGTCCGACCATTGCTGAGGACAGTGAAGCCGGTAACGAGCCGAAACCCCATATTGAAGATACCGCGCCACGTGGCCCGCCACCGCATGTCGTCGATATTGGAGACATTAATGTCCAATTTCCGGACTCACTTCTGTGGAAACGTCGATTTATGCGCGTCGACCATCAAGGTTATCTAATTTTGACACCGCCTAAGATGGAGGCAAATACAAGGAACATCTCAAGAAGATTTCATCTCAGCGAATTCAAGAGACCAACGATCCCGGACCTGGATAGACAGGAGCTGCCGCATAGCATTTTGTTGGACTTTCATGATGGGAGCTGTTTGCAGTGCGCTTGCGAGAGTCGATACGCGCAGATGCAAGCTTTGCAACGTAAGTCTATTATTAATCACTAAATGAGTATGGTAAACTAATGTATCCCAGTGCTCGTTGACGCTCATATGGCCTACCATCAGCTGTTCAGTTAACACTCTTTCACTTGATTCCGGGCTCATTTTTCTTCGACGGGCTGTATGTGTAGTTATCAGCGCTACCTATCTTTCTAGTAGTATCACGTGTGTGCTTTGTGGCTCGCCCGATTCCGGACGTCAACCACACTGTACATCGTGGCTTAGCCTCTTGGATGAAACGCCCTTACGAATTCACGATCAATTGTGCAGAGGCATCGGCTGCACCCCGTTAGGCCTAGTAGCATTTGCAAAATACACTCACGGATGCTTCTTAGCGGTGGACTCGCAGATCAGTCTCCCGGGAAGTGGGTATCTGATCTGATCCATTCTTATCTCGCTGCCATTGTTCTCGGGTTCTCGAATGATTACCATCAACATACATAGTATATCTTACCATTACCGCTTTTCTGACCTGAGGTGTATCGTTGTGGATGTATTTTAGTCTAGCTTTTTCGGAGCTTTGTGGATCGAGAAGCGCACAGGCGTAATATGTCTAGAGATGGGAAGGGAAGAGATGAGGACGCGACCTGGCTTTGCTGGTTATAGGAGATGAGATGGGACTGTGTATACCGGAGCTGCGGGAGAAGGGGGATGCGTGTTTATAAGCCGCGACGAGAGGGTAGGAGGTGGGCTAATAGGATAGGACGTAAGGAAGTAGTATGGAGGTGAATGAAAACGGAACGATGACTCTGAGTACTTTTCGGCCGCAAGTAATCTAAATGCGTCTAGGACGCTGAATTAGTATGTGCCGTTTGGACATCGTTTAGGTTCCCTAAGCCCAACACACCCGTCACGCCAGTCTCCGTAGCTATGTCGATCATTTGTTCTGATCTCGTTTTGATAAGATTGTACTTCTATCCCACTCTCATCTCCACAAAGTTTATCGGCGGAAGCCCCCACCACATCCATTACCGTAAAATCCATAATACTGCGCGACAAAAGACCGCAGTACCTTTCTCCTTTCTCCCATGGCGAATGACTCCGCTTCAGTCCCTCCGAGGAACGCTTGTAAACGGTGCATTTGGACTCTCGTCAAGCTGAAGTGCTTGGCGACTAGGTCGCGGGTTTGAGCCTGAGCGACTGGAATCCAATGCAGGAATAAGAGAGTAATGCCAAAACCGTGCACGATCTGTTTGGGCTCGCGTCGAGGCTTTGCCTGGATATTCATTTCATGGTCTATAGGCGTATTACAGCGCACTTCTTCTCTCAGTACAAAGTCGTTATCAAGCCGATGGATGGCTGAGTGTAATTACGCGGTCGCTTTTGAAGGGAGAAAAAGGAACATGTCAACACCCAACAACAAAGAGACCTATTTCCTGAACACACACTCAAGACCTCCGGAGAAGGAGCCGAGACAGACTGAGCAAACGACCAGCGCTCCAGCAGAGATCATAGGTCCTGGATGACGGGTCATATGCTCGCAACTACTTTTATACCTGAGTAAAGATGTAAGAAGAATAAAGTACGGAACGGGAGTACCTCTGTCGGAGCACTATATTGTGGCATCTGGACTTGATGAATACACCGTCTAAGTAGATGAGAAATCCACAGCGGAGCAAAGACATGGTCTAGAGTCTTCAACGTTTACTTAATTACAGTTAAAGACATGTCCCAATCTATTTCAAACCTAGAAAATTGTGGAGGAAACACAAGCCGTCCATCCACATGACTCGTCCTTGAAGAAGGATCACGAATTGATAATTACACGATGCAGTCTCATCTTCCCTTCCCTACCCGTTTATTTAATCGTAGAGATCATCCTCCGCCCCAGCATTCGTAAACCCATTCCCGTTCTGCGCCGCAGCGTTCGTCTGCTCCTCGGTCGGGAACCGGAAGAAATTGCTCCCGCTGCTGTTCTTCATTGATTGCGCAAATGCCTCGTATCTCCTAATCTCGACGTCGCTCACCGATCGTCTGGCTGCCTGCATTGCCTCTTCAAAATGGGCCTTTGTAAGCTCGGGAACGGGATCATCAGCATCTTCGTCTACATCCATCTTGATGTCTTCGCCAGCAGCTTCGCGTTCCTTGCTGCGGTCGATGTCGATCGTAATCGCTTGCTTGATGGCGAGTTTAACGGCCCGTTGGGTGACGAAGCCAAGGTCAGCACCGGAGAAGCCGTGGGTCTTGCTGGCAATGAAATCAAGGTCAACATCAGAGGCGACAGGTGTCTTGCGGAGTTGGGCCTTGAGAATGCTCAGTCGGCCAGGCTCATCGGGTAATGGAACATAGACAAGGGTGTCGAGACGACCAGGTCGGCAAAGAGCGTTGTCGAGTTGCTCTGGTCGGTTGGTGGCGCCGATAACAAAGACGTTCTTCTTTGAGGTCATGCCATCCATTTCTGTATCAATGTTAGCGAAATCCCTTGGTCGTAGACATTAGCAAGAACTTACCGGTTAGAAGCTGGTTGACAACACGGTCTGATGCACCACCAGCGTCTCCGACAGAGCCACCACGAGACTTCGCAATCGAATCCAATTCATCCAAGAAGACAACGCAGGGAGCAGCGGCACGCGCCTTATCGAAGATGTCTCGGATGTTGCTCTCTGACTCACCAAACCACATGCTTAGGAGCTCAGGTCCTTTGACAGAGATAAAATTGGCAGCACATTCGTTGGCAACGGCCTTGGCAAGCATCGTCTTACCAGTGCCTGGTGGGCCATAGAACAAGACACCTCTGGAAGGCGAGAGGCCGAACTTGAGGAACATTTCGGGGTGGTCGACTGGATATTGAACAGACTCAATGAGTTCTCGCTTGACGTTCTCGAGGCCACCAATATCGTCCCAGCGGACATTAGGAACTTCGACAACTGCAACCTCGCGTAGAGCAGACGGGTTGGAGACACCAAGAGCAAAGCGGAAGTTCTCCATAGTTACGCCTAATGAATCCAAAACTTCGGCATCGATAGTATCTTCATCAAGGTCAATAAGGTCCATCTTCTCACGAATCTGTTGCATAGCGGCTTCTGAACACAACGAGGCAATGTCAGAACCAACGTAACCGTGTGTCTCGGCAGCAATAGACTCAAGATCAACCTCGTCAGCAAGCTTCATGTTCTTTGTGTGGATTTGGAGGATCTCGAGACGTCCAGTGGGATCCGGGATACCGATATCGACTTCTCGGTCAAAACGGCCAAAGCGTCGGAGAGCAGGATCAATGGAATTAGGACGATTAGTTGCGGCCATGACCACAACATTCGAACGGGCTTTCATTCCGTCCATCAAGGTGAGCAGTTGTGATACAACACGTCGCTCAACCTCGCCGTTTGTCTTCTCACGTTTGGGTGCTATAGAGTCAATTTCGTCAATGAAAATGATCGCGGGCGAATTCTTCTCTGCCTCTTCAAAGGCTTTCCGGAGGTTGGACTCTGATTCACCAGCCATCTTTGACATGATTTCTGGGCCATTGATGAGAAAAAAGAAGGCTCCTGTCTCATTCGCAACAGCACGGGCCATCAGTGTCTTCCCAGTACCGGGTGGTCCAAACATGAGGATACCGCGAGGCGGCTTAATTCCAATGGATTTGAAAAGTTGAGGATGTCGAAGGGGTAGCTCAACAAGTTCTCGGATCTGGGCCATCTGCTTCCTGCATCCACCAATATCATCATACCCAACTTCGTTGAGATTGCCCTCTTCATCCTCTCGCTGTATGGGTTCGCCTTCGCAATGTATGACAGTGTCTTGGGCAACAATGCCGTATTCTGGAGGATCTACTTCGACAACTTTGAATTCAACCTGCCTCATACTGGCCCGCGCAGTGAATAGGTCGCCTTGCCGGACAGGCCGGTAAGCCTCTCGGAAGTATGGGGCAAGGAAGACATCAAAGAGGGAGCCAGTGAGTCCCTCGACAGTGTCCGCGATGGGAAGGACGGCAATCCGTTTGGCCTAAATGATTGTTAGTATGACCTCACGGAATGAATTATTGGAATGTCTTACGTATTTGATGTCGGGGCAAGGATGAACTGTGATAACGTCTCCATGCTTGACCCGGAGGTTGTGACGAACGACACGATTAATTCTCGCGCTCCCATCGTCCAGATCATCATCAGCAAGCACGATCAATACTGTGTCTTTGCGCTTCTTTCCCTTCACCAGAACAGTATCGCCACGGAACAGCTGTAGTGTATCCATAGTATTATTCGAGAGGGCAATGATAGAGTTATCATCGTTGGTGGCATCGGTGACACTGAGATTAGATTAGCCATGTTCAACTTCCACTAAAGTATCCGAGGCTTACATTAAAGAATTTGGCTTCTTCTTCTTTTTGAGGATGGCCGTTGAGGTATCGAGCTCCTAAAAAAGCTGTCAGCGGCGAGTTTTCCAGGCGGTGCTCAGTGTTTGCCGGACTTACGTCTTTCTTCTCGGCGCCAGAGGCATCCGTCAGATTAACCTTGCCCTTGTGTTGGGCATGTTCAGGTTCGCTTGACATCTTGACAAGCTGACAAAGTAAAGTAAAGAAAGCAGTTGGTGGTCGACCACAGAGCTCAGTGTTGTGTTGGTGATGCTCGACAAAGGTGTAGAGGGAGGTCGCTTGATGAAGGAGACGTTGAGATTTTGTACAGGGAAGAGAGCTTTAGGCGAGCTAGGTACTTGAAAGTTGAGAGAGTTCGCGGAGAAGGTGAAGGTGCAAACGATGGTGAAGGTGGCTTGTGGAAAAGTCTCTTGGGATGATTTGGATCGAGGCAGCCGATGAATTACGTCCCGGGGTCGACTACGACGCTAGGGTGAAGGGGGTTAGCGCCGGACTGCGGAAGGCTGAAAATCGGTTGCCTCATCATCCCGCTGCCTGGCCGCAGAACTCGATGGAATCACCCAGATTGCCTCTTACAGATCAGCCTGGTCGTGGGCAATGTGGCCAACACGGTGTTTTCAAGTCGACCAAATCAAAATAGAGCTGTGTGTGTGTGTATCTGCTATCTTGAAATGATCTACCGACCGAAGTCTTGGTGCCGCAACTCAAAATGCGCAGACGAGTACCAAATTCCACACGATTTTACACCTTGCTCGCCTGTATCCCCGGTATCTGCTTTGATACGTGTCGTCCTACGAACAAGTACCCTCATTGTACCGTAAATGATCAATGTCTGGATTGTCTATGGTACCATGGATGGACATAGAACCACCGAGCACGATATTTTCCTAAAATTCCTTTCTTTGTGCATATAACATCTTGAATTTCCTTCGTACTTTTAAAATTGTCATAATCTCATCGAAGGCCCTTCTGATCTAATAAGCCTCACCATAAAGCATTCGAGTTCACTACGAGACATGGCAATCATCAAGAGGGCTACCCA
This sequence comes from Pyrenula massariospora, assembly GCA_021030905.1. Classification (NCBI taxonomy): domain Eukaryota; kingdom Fungi; phylum Ascomycota; class Eurotiomycetes; order Pyrenulales; family Pyrenulaceae; genus Pyrenula; species Pyrenula massariospora. Next base: position 223,440 of record JAGFMI010000003.1, read on the forward strand.
GGCTCAACAGGAAATGAGAGGAGATCACATCCCTCCAGAGGTCGAAGTGCATGTTCAGCGATGTAGCGGAGCTCGCAGTGTGCAAGGCTCATCTCAGAAACGGTACAAGATTACGATTACGAATAAGGACGAGCCTACTTCTGATGGCGCTCATGAGGTTCAACAGCTTGAAGCTATCTTTACATTGCCAAAGTTCCTTTCACATCGGCCGCGGCCGATTGTTTTGGAGCCTGAGAATCTCGAAGGTGTTGAGAACATCAAGGATGAAATCGACGACAAGCACGAAAAGCACGAAAAGCGCAGTGAAGATGAAATCAACGAGGAGTATAGTGAAAATGAAGTCAGTAAGGAGCACAATGAAGATGAAATCGACAAAGAACACAGTGAAGATAAAATCGACGCGCAGTATAATAAAGATGAAATTGAACAGGAGCACAGTGAAGATGAAATCGACGAGGAGCTTAGTGAAGATGGACATAATAAACTCGGTACTCATGCCAGGCTCTTCTTCTCCATTGTCGATCCACATAACAATATCGACATGCTAACACTCGCCTGTTTCTCAATAGTAGTCTTCTGCGTCCTAATTCCCATCATTCTCGACATTAGCTATCAATTCATCACTCTGACATTGCGCGACCCAGTGTATGTGAGGAACGTCCTAACCGCAAATATTGCTCCTTCCATTTTTGGCTTAGCGTTTCAATATATTGGGATATTGAATTCGCTTGCAGATACAGAGTCGCAAGTTGAGATGACCTCCAATATCGTTGCCGGATGGGCGATTGCCATTCTTCTATCGCCAATCGCCTTCGATAAGGTGCGTCAAGCTGCACTTGGATAGGCCGGCCGCCCGCCAGACCCGGCCTTCAGTACGACTAATTACCTTGAGAATTACTGGGCTTGGCCATCGTGAAAATGCAGCGAAAGAATATTGGGGCTGTGATGACTCGGTGGCGTTGGCCTCTGATCATATCTAGGGAATTTTTCCACCTGCATCTTGCGCTATGTGCGCGGAATCATTGCTGAGCGGCAAACACTTCGCGGCTTGTGCATTTGCGTGCTGCTTCGTACCTACGCTCTCGAGTCTCTTGGCGAATGGTCGATTTTCAAGAGTGGTCGCATAAGCTACGTAGGTAGCTATAGGAATGCTTTACGCCTCGTGGAGCAGAATATCATCCAGTTCAATAGTGAAATTTGTTTCCATTTTCAATATCTGCGAGACCAATCTACGTGTAGTTCTACACTTTGTTCCAACGGTCCGTATCATTGAGTATCTTTCCCAAATCTTCTCCCGCACCATGGTACCCATCCACTGGGTCATGAATAAGACTGGCCGTCGTTGGTGCAGCCGAAAAATTCATGAATATTCCGTTTTCATGCCTGTCCGTCGAGTATATAACACACTGCCTTAAAGATTCTCTTGCTCTTATCGTTGATTCATTGCACCATTTCGCTTTCGCTTGGTTTTCCACAGGTAATATTGCAACTTCAATATTACACCACTCTTCATTAGCCATTCTACACAGATACGGATCCCAACCGAGGAATACCTTATTCTGCTCTTCTCATTACCAGGCTCGCAACTGAAGCCATTCCAGTCCCTCGTAGGACCAAATCTAAATCATCGAACTCAAGGAGGGTACGCCAATCGCAGACTATTTTACGCCTATTTCACCACCGCACGGCATCACAGCTACTCGAAATACAAATGGCAGACCGACCCTCCTATCCGGACGCTTCTCCTTTGGAATACGCCTCCCCACCAACTCCTTCACCAACTTCATCCACCTTCTCCCTCGCCGAACCCGACCACCCCCTCCTCGACCCCCAACCCACCGACCCCAGCTCCCCATCCTCTCCGTCTCTCGATCTCACCTCTCCCCCTCCCTCGGCTTCCACCTCAAGTCCCAACCTCCCCCTCCCTCGCTCCTACGGGGCAATACCCAGCTCATACCACCCCCTCCCCACCCTCTCCTCTCACACCTCCGCCTCTACCTCTAACTTACTAGACAGCGGCTACCACTCCCTCCCCTCCACCCCGCCAATCTCAATCTGCTCCCGCAACTCCTCCCCCACCCCCTCAGAATCCGCCCGCACCCATCGCGACGCGTTCGAGGGCTGGAACACGGCCCGGTCCCTCGGTGTTTCTGGACTCGTGGAGGGAGAGGGAGTTGGGGAGGAGGAGTTTGTTATTGATGTGTATGCGTCACACTGTGATGTGGAGAGGGAGGGGGAGTTTGTGATTGATGTGTACGCGCCGTTTTATGATGAGGAGGAGCGGGTGCCGCTGTTACCGACAAGGGCGGGAAGACGGAATAATGTACGGAATGGTGCGTGTCATGAGTGCTGGGAGATTTGCTCGATTGTGTGCCTTGTGGTGGTGGTGGGCGTGGGGTTGGGGCTTGTGGGGTGGGTTGTTTGGACCGTGGTGCGTTCGTAGCCGGGACAGGGGGCGGAAGGACACTGGAGTGGACGTGGAGGTGGCCATTGGCATAAGGGATTTGGGCGGCTTGCGCGTGAGCATTTCCGTTGAGGGCTTGGTAGTGCTGGATGGAAATAAGCTTTTGGGCTGGGTTGAGAGGGTCTTGGATGCCTGTTGTAGGAAAGTATGGGCATCGAGGTGGGTTGGCGGTGATCAGCTAGTTGGAGGTTTGTCTTGGATAGTAGCGATTTTGTGGCATTGTCATGATGAGCACGCTATTAAATTGCTGTATGCTCAAGTACTTAGTCTGACGCTTTGCATTGGATATCGCTGAGGCATAATTTTAACAGATCGACTGATCAGCTCGTCTGCAGTTCAGGAATTCCAAAATCGTCGGATTGTTGAGTCTTCCACTGTGTCCGATCATAATCGACCTGTGAATTAGTCCTACAGTCCTGCTTCATAGTCGCCATGCCCTTCGACTCTTGCGCTTTAATAGGCGCGCACGACAGGCCCGACTTCACAAAGTTTCCTACATAGCTGTCTTACGGCCTTCCTGTCCGAATGGAAACAGGCTCCGGTAGGGTTCCTAATAATTATATCTGCATCCGGGATGACTGTCTATGTCTTGCAATGCGGTTGAGTGCTCTAGGAGCAGTAAGGGAAAGCTACAGGGGCGGACTTAGAGAGTTCGGCAGGGAATCTGACAGCAAGATATTCAGGTTGCAGGTGGACGGCGGCAATGGCGCTAAAAATTGTAGATTCTTCACAGTGAATGTGTTGGATGCGGAATGTGCATGCCCGTGCGCGCAACATCGTGCTCGGGATCATACTTCTCAAGGCTCTCCAAGGGACCAAATTTCTCGCAAAGATAGAGCATGTCATTGTAGGCTCTGCAACACATCAATTTTGAGACGCGTCACATCGGGGCCTTTACTTACATTCGTCGTGATTGGCTTCCTGGGTGCCCTGCTGAGTCGTTCAGGTATGGGTGTATGCTATAGAGCCGATTACGGTCGTCCCATTCCTCAGCTGGCTCTGATGGTTCGAAATGGCGTTGGTACAATCGCTGGTATATAGGCGCATTGAAGTAATACGCCCACGAGCATCTCCAGGTTCCGAATTCCATTTCATTGTGAGCATATATTGATCCTGGATCGAAGACGACTGTATTGCCCGTTTCCATGTCGATGCCAATATTCTGTTCCCACAGGTCACCATGAATCAGCGTCGGCGTGATATCACGGCCGTCAGACTGCAGAACCCCCAATAGTCTCGGTATGACTACGTCGACTAGCTGCTTGCAAGCGGCGTCATACTCTGGCCAGGGGCCGTTTGTTTCGTTATCATATTTAATGACATTCTTCAGCAGATGTGTGAAGGATTTGGCCCAACTTGACTCCCAAGCCACTGTACGTTGGAATATACCCAATACGGTTGCAACAGGAAATCCAAACTTTCCAGTTGGAGACTTGCCATTGCGGTGCAGCTCTGCTACCTGTGAGATGAAACTGGTTGGTTCAGGAGCTACACGGAGATCCATGTCGACGAAATCACCCAGGAAGAAGTGGGTTGCCGAGTCGCCTCTATTATACACACCCCACGCTGTTGCCTTAGGACACATTCCCGGGACGGCAGCATCAATTGCCAACGCAGACTCATACTCACCCTCAACCAAAGCTCGACCGCTTTCTCCCGTAGCACACTGAATAAGCCAGTATCTGGTCAACGGCTCTTAAGGTATCCTCCAGAGGACGCCAGGACTCACCTTCAAGAAATATCTTTTGGGGGTACCATCTTTTAATTTCACTGATATCCGAGCAGTTTTCGTCCATGCAGACACGCCCGAGGACACTGCGGAAACGACTGCTGAACCCTCCGGGAGAGCTAAAGCTTCAGTCTAACCATACGTGAAGATGTATCATTTATCCATACCATTGACCACAGCCTTGTGAAGAGGGAAGTTCCCATCAGCAACCAGGAATTCCGAAGGGTCTGCCATGTCTCCGTCTTGAACTGAGCACTATTGATATGATGGTGGAGTTCGTCACTTTCAAGTGAATTAGGCAGACTTGCAATGAGAGAAGACAGGGCCCGCTCTGGCGTCTCAGATAGCCGCCCACAACCAGGCTCAAAAGCGGGCCAATGTAGGACCGATTTTCCGCAGACTAGGGTGCCACATGTGGACGTAACCAGGCGGCGTTGTCACACCTTGACATTTCGTCCCATTTTAGACCCTCTGCCTCGCAGACTTCATCTCTCTTTGAATTCGAATCTGGTAGCATCGACATCTTCGCGTATTGAAGTTCTCCGCTCAAGCCGAGGGTCGCGGCGAATGTGCCTCGGAATAATTGGCCGCCCACTCCGATAAATATGGTCAGGTTTTTCCCTCTTGGCGTTATTACTATTACTCATTTGCGTACCTAGTTAAAACGGCCATTCAGCTTCAGAAGAAAGAGCAGCGATGAAAAAGCTCAACGAAGAGAATCGGACTCTCGCAGTCCTCACTCAAGTCTGCGTTCTAGCGTTGCTTCGATCAACGAGAACGATGATCCACTATCAGTGTCCTCGGAGAATGATTCGCAAGAGTCGAGATCTCGGAAGGGCAGTAAGGTAGACGAACCACTCGGGCTCAATGTCGTGTACAGCCCGGAGAGGAGACGTAAGGTGGATATTGTATTCATCCATGGTCTTGGCGGGACTAGTCGACTATCATGGTCGAAGCACAAGAATCTCGATTTATTCTGGCCTTTAACGTTTCTTCCACTGGAACCCGATCTCAGTGAAGCCAGAATACTTACATTTGGATACAATGCGAGTATCCGCAGAGCAGGCAACGTTGGCACCTCGGTTCTGGACTTTGCGAAAGATCTCCTTTTCGACCTTAAATATGCGCAGGATGACCAGAATGAGGAGCTCAGCATGGGAGAAGTGAGTGAACCAGTCCGTACGGCCAGTACTAATGATTTCAGGTGCCCCTGATATTTGTAGTTCACAGTATGGGAGGGCTTGTGGTCAAAGAGGTATGCTGCATTCGAGGCCTGTCCTGCTTGCTGCTCTCTAATTCACCCCGAACTTACCCAGGCGTACATGCAAGGCCAGAATGATCCAGAATATGAATCAATAATTAAAGCAATATCTGCTATTACGTTTCTTTCCACTCCACATCGAGGTTCAAACCTCGCTGAGACGCTAAATCGGATTTTACAATCATCTTTTGTTACCAACTCCAAGCAGTACATTTCCGAACTTGGAAAGAATTCATTTACGCTACAGAAGCTTAATGAGCAATTCCGGCATATTGCACCAAAGCTCAACATCGTCTCTTTCTATGAAACCCAGCCTACATCAGTAGGACTCAAAAATGCCAGAGTGGTGAGCACAGCTTCCCTTCGGGAATACCAAACATTACCTTTACTGATAATTTCAAGATGGTCTTAGAGAGGGATTCATCTGTCCTTGGCTATCCAGGAGAAACTTCGAAACCCTTAGATGCAGACCACCACGCTGTTTGTAAATACAATAGCCCTGAAGATCCTAACTATATTACTGTGCGAAATGTGCTCAAATCGCTCGTTAGCAAGGTAATTTCAATGAGTACATCCAAGCCAGTTCAACCAACGAGTTTGAACGAATCAAGCCGTGTTGAAAGACAAGACTTAAGATCTTTCCTCGCCATCACCGAGCTGCCCAATACTGACTACGTGTTTTTTCGGGATCAGTGGACACCAGGAACCAGCGAGTGGATACTGGAAAATAGTACTTATCTCGAATGGTTCGATGACCGTAAATTAGCACCTCGACTTCTTTGGCTTAACGGTGGAGCTGGAACTGGAAAGTCCGTACTCTCATCGTTCATCATCAACAGCCTCGTAGAACAGGGCTGCCGTTGTCAATACTTCTTCGCAAGGTTTAGTGAACAGAAGAAACGGAAGCTTAGTACACTTCTGCGGTCTTTCGCCTTCCAGATAGCACAGACTTTACCGGATTTTCATCAGCGAATCATCCAGCTCGCCGATGAAGCCATTGATTTTGAAGCCGCCGACGCAAGAACGATATGGGAGCGCATTTTCAAATCTGTTCTTTTCGATTCCAAAATAAGCGAGCCATTGTACTGGGTTATAGATGGTCTTGAAGAGGCGGACGACCCTCGGGCAGTTGTTAGGCTACTGTCGGAAATATCACCTTCTGTGTCAGTGCGAATCTTGCTTGTCAGTCGTAAAACTCCCGAGCTAGAAATTGCCTTACATAAGGTGCCACAAAGACTCACCGTCGGAATTATGAGCATCGAGGATCATTCAGACGATATTCGATCTTACATTGAGCAAGAGCTTGACGTGGCTGGATCTACTGAAGTAAAGGAGAATGTGGTACAGAGACTGACAGCTGGCGCCCAGAATAACTTTCTCGTATGTATCTACAACACTTATGTGTCCGCTAACTTAGCTAATCTCTTAGTGGGTTCGCCTTGCTGTGGAGAAATTAAATTCATGTCATACGCAGGCTGACGTTGAAATTGCACTTCAACACTTACCGCTCGGCATGAGGGCCTTGTACGATCGGATGGCGGAATCGATTGTCGAAAATCCTTCCTCAACAGACAAAGCATTTGCGACGTCTATTTTGCAGGCTGTCACGTGCTCTTTACGCGTACTGACAGTGACCGAGCTATTTCAAGTACTTGATGAGCATACATCTCAAGTCCTAGATTTCCAACGCTCGGTCGTGGACTTGTGTGGTGGCTTTGTCGTCATCGACAATGACAGCAACGTTACTATGATCCATCAAACTGCTCGCGAATACTTGCTAAGTCACAACAGCTCCCAGAACCGCCCCTTCTACGTCGATGGCCACGCCGCTCATGAACAGATGTTCTTGAGCTGTATGCGATGCCTTATGTACGTCGGACTTCGTGCTAAGATTAACAGGGATCAAAAGCCTGAGCTTCTCGGTTATGCTGCTGATGCATGGTCTTCCCATCTCCTTGCGGCTCCGAGCGAGGGGAAGGTGTTTGAAGTTCTTCAAAAGTTCTTATCCGGGCATTCAGTTCTAACATGGATTCAAGTCATCGCCGCTAACAAACAGTTGCAAGTACTAATCCGGGCCTCAAAGCATTTGTCGAAGTACGCCGCTCGCCACAAAAATTGGGATGCACAGCACAACCCTACCGAAAGGCGTACTATAGAACAAGAGCTGATCGACAACTGGGCTGTAGACTTCATCAAAATAGTTGGAAAGTTTGGCACAAATCTGCGACGGAATCCCGAATCGATTCACAAGCTCATTCCCCCTTTCTGCCCTAAAGGCTCTTCGATCTATCAGCAATTCGGGAAAAAGGAAGCTAAGAATCTCATGGTATCCGGCTTCTTGGATGATGTCTGGGACGATTCGCTTGCACGCATATCTCTTAGACCTGGTACTTTTGCCTCGTCTCTTTTAGCCTCTGGGAACCGAGTCTCGATTTTGGACTCGTCTGCGACCGTCTCCATTTACGACTCGTCGACCTTTGAAGAAGTATGTCTGGTCAAACACGGCGAACGCGTCTATATGATGGAAATGAGTAACACAGGAGCTTTGCTTGCCACCTATGGTTACCGTACTACAAAGGTCTGGGAAGTATCAACTGGAGACTGCAAGGCCACTGTGGCAAACCCCGAGTCGCGGCCGAGACCGCTTGCCATACTGTTTGGGCACAATAATGGCACGCTCCTCGTGGGTACGGACGACAAGCGGATAAGCTCACTCGACTTAAGCCAATCGAACCCAACCTGGCAGCTTGTGGCAGAACTAGAGGAACCAGAGCTTGACGGTCATTTCCTGAATGCCCCCAGTTACATGTCCCTAAACAATGACGGAAATCTCGTGGCTGTTGCTTATCGAGGCCATCCACTCTCTGCATAGGAGATCGACGGACCAGAACATATTGGTCATTGTTGGCGAACGAGAGAGGTGGTTGCACGAGGTGAAGTCATCCAAGCTACCTGGCATCCTTACTCCGAAGAGGTTCTGGGTCTTTACATCGAAGGAGTTGTTTTCAAGTGGCGTCCGTACGACGATGAGACCTCCGAAATCACTACAGGGGCCTCTAGACTAGCGATCAGTAGAAATGGTGCTCTGTTTGTGACCGGAGATGCGAATGGCACGGTAAAGGTCTTCAGTACCGTTGACTTTTACCTTCTTTATCAGCTTTCCTCTCAAGATACTGTTCTTGGTGTAGCATTCGGTCCCGATACGCACCGCTTTTACGACATCCGAGGCTCCTATGGCAGTGCTTGGGAGCCAAATGCACTAATGAAATTCACGGAGCAAACCGAGAAGGGCAGTGACAGTGAAAGTGACATGGAAAGCCTGACACGTCTCTCTACCACGTCACCGAACCGGCTTCATCATGTCAATTCTATAACAGTGCTTGCCGCTTCACCTGTCGGTCACTATTATTGCTATGGCACAGAGGAGGGAACGGTTCATCTCTACAAAACGCAACGGGGCAAGCTTGCCGACCTATATAAGTCGAAAAGCTTCATGAGCATAGAGCAAATGACTTGGAGCAATGACGGCCGATACCTCTGCTTCTCCGATTCTAGCAAGAAGGTTGTCATCATATCAATCACGTCTGGATCCGGTAGCTCAGACACAATCGCGCAGTCAAAGATTGAAGTATCAGTAAATACAGTCACAAAAGGGCCGGTCCTTCAATTGTTATTTCACCCTGCCTCGAGCTATCTCTTGGTTTACACCTCTTTGACCATGAGCGTCATCTCGCTTGCATCCTTCTCGGTGGTTCAAAGCTTGGATTGGCCTTCGACGGGGTATAAGTGGATTGTACACCCGCAAAATTCGGCCTTAGTGTTGGGGGCCAGTCCTGATACCATCCACGTACTGGACTGGAACCTCGTGGAGCAACATGTCCTTACCTTCGACAACTCATCCCGAAGTACTGCTCTTGCCTCAAAGATGCGCGGCGAGAGTATCATCGACGTTATTCTTCTTACCCATGACAAAAGGCACCTGTTGCTTCAGCTCTCATCCTCTGGGCAGAGCTCAAAAGGAAAAGAACTGTTATTATTCAACACATCTTCACTCTCACTCACAGGACTTACCCTTGAACAAGGGAGCACAACGCACATAATGCCGGTGGTGCTTCCGGCCGAGATATCTTCCGAGATCCTTTTGACACTCTCTTTCCTCTCTCATAACCGTCTCATCTATCTCTCTAAGAACTTTTCCATCTGCTCTTGGCAGCTCTTCGGTGGCAACCACCTCTCGACTTCTAGCAAAAACTCCAATCCCGACAAGACCAAGCAACTTTTTTCGTTACCCGGAGATTGGATAAGCAGAGACTGCTTGGCGCTGTGCAGCATCTGGCCCTCCGAAAAATCTTTGCTGTGTCCAAGGAACGGAGAAGTTGCTGTTGTCAAAAGTGCTTCGCTAGCTTGGAATCCGTCTATCCCGACTCTGGCTTCGAGGGCGTGATTTTATATCTCCAGCCTGGCCCTTTGTGATAGTCGATGAGAAAAAGTGCCGTAGCAATGAGACATAACCCGCTCAGAAATGTGCATGTCCATCCTATGCCAATTGCGTCTATGAGGTCTTGCAGGAAGGCCACCATGATAGCCGCTAATGTGCACCGAACTATGTTGCTCGAAGCCTGGGCAGCTGCTGGTGACCGGTGATTGATGTCCACCAATAAAGTATTGTAGATCTTCGAATTGTTGGCTTAACCACAAAGCCGGTGGCGACAGGGTGGAGCGAAACTTACATTGAAGCAGGATTGCATACAAAGACCTACAATGAACTGAAGGCAAAGCGCTAAGGCGAGACTCTATCTCGGTCAGCCCAATTCCGCATTTGATATTTTGATAAACGCTGACCTGGTGGTACTGCAGTACCCATCCATAAGCCAGAACGGCGGATGCGATCAGGAGGATCGGCGCCCACATTATGACGAGGCGAGCCTTTTCAATCGGGAACCTATCCAAATCATCTCCAAAAACTTTGTCTGTAGGAAAACCTCGCTTGGTTCTCGCGTTCCGGTAGGCTGTGTCCATTACCTTACCGAAAAAGAAGGTGTTGAGTGCTCCACCGACTCCAAAGGGGAGGTATATGAGACCTGCTTGCCATTGGTTGAGCCCGTAGATCTCAATGCATAGCGTCGACAGAGAGGTGCAAATGCAAGTGTAGACGAGGTACAAAATGCCAGCAGCGAGGATGACAATCGCGTTGTCCCTGCGACCAAGTATGCGCAGAGATATCATTGGATTTGGAATACGCCATGCAGGCCGTGAAGGGATCTCGCTTTCCCTCCAGTGGCACATATGAGTCCCAACTGGCAGCCTCAGAAACACTGGAGGCTTGACTGATCCATTTCCGACAATGTTCCGAGAGGTTTCCGGTAGGAGAAGGATAATCATGATAAGACATGCCCCTGAAGCAATGGATAGAAACCAGAAAATCCACGTCCAGCTCGCAGCGTATGCTATTGTCCCTCCCAGGATGGGGCCAAGACTTGGTGCAGCCGTGATACTCATGAGGATAAGCCTGGAACTCTCTGCATCTCAAAGTAGGACCTACCCAAAGGAGAAAACGCTGACAAATGACCCTCTTTCTGCGGGAGACGCTATATCAGTGATTACGCCGTATGCAATCGAAAATGTACCTAAAGCCATCAGCAGATGTCGTAAGAACAAGCCGAGAAGGCATGCCTGAGATCCCAAAGCTTTGCAAAATTCGGAGACCTAGTAGCGCGGTAAATGACCTTGACATAGCAATGCCAATGTTCGCTGCAAGATAAAGACTTAAGCAGACCGTATAAACTGTCCGCCGGCCCAGCACATCTGCAGCATCCCCAATCAACGTCGGCGCTATCGTTGCTACTGCCATGTAAGAGGTAACAGTCAAATTGATCTGCGAAATAGAGACAGACAAGGCTTGGGACAAGAGACGCAGAGCCGGATAGTAAATGAAGCTGCTAACGGTCGAGAAGAAGCCGGCATAGGAGATAATAGCCACGATGCACCATTTCTCTGCTTTGGTGAAGACTGAGTAGACATCTTTGTTAGCGCACGGGTCTACCTGGGCTTTCGCAGCCTCCGCTGTACCGGCGTCAACGAGAGCACTGTGTCCTGCGGTTCCGCCCTGAATGTGAATCGCGGACTCAGAGGCAGCTTCGGGACCCCCATCCATGACAGACGTTTAGCGCTTCGATTTGAATGGCAACACCCAATTGTGAGATGCTGCTCAATTTCAAAGCGGGAATTGGCAACCGGTCAGCTCCGCTGACAGAAGACGCGCCAAATTTCTGCGGACAATTTTACAATGAATCATCGCATATCAATAATAGCTGCGAGTGTTTGTCTTTTTCTTTCGCCCCGAAACTGGCTGAAGAGGTTTGAGGTCTGCCAACTCCACGCCAACACCACATCGCGAATTTGAAGCGGTGGAAGCCTTCACTCGTGTTGACCGGTATTCTTCTGGTAGAGGCTAGCGCAGGATAGAAATTCAAGCAAACATTGAAATAAAGCGCGACTTACGCGAATGACAGAGAACGAAGAGCGGGGACTAACTCTCTAGCCTTAACTGTGACTATCGCCGACGTACAGACAGGGGTTCAAGCTCCCAATTAGGCCGAAGGGCTTAGGGTCTGGCCTACAACAAATGTCCTGCCGCCGGATACAACACTTTCGATCGATAATGTCTTTTGCAACAGAAAGCTTTCCACTACAACAATCACTGTTCAGGAAGTCTGCAATATGTCTAATACTGTCGCCATCACTTACGAATCATGCTGCCAATTGTTGGTTACACGAGCAGACATCAACATCGCCGTACATGCAGTGAATGAGGGATCCAGCTCTCTATCAATAATATCATAATACTAATACATCTATCACAAGCTTGAGTTGATAACTTCATAACGAGTCCAACATGCTACAGTAGTGTGATATCTAAGACTTATGAGATACATGCTCGGTCGGCCTAGAGGAGTCGGTTCGGCGACTTTCGCCTTCTAGCGCCGGTGGAACATTGTGAACCTTTGGGTCCCTTGCAGCAGAGCTCGAGTGGGCGCCAAATTAGGTATTCTCCACATACTTTTACAAGCTGGAAACTTCCGGCGTAGTTGGGAAGTAAAAACGAGTGACATTTCGCACGGACCTCGTGCACGGATCGGATCGCTTGATTGAGTCAATGACCAGGTACAAGAAATGTACCTGGCGAACCGCGTCAGTATGAGCTAATTAGTGGTTGGAATGCATGCACAAAATAGTGTATGTCTAATCATACTTCGAGAAGAGGCTAAGCGAAGGGTGGGATGGTCGGCGGGCCGCGACTGCAGTCTCCTGCAGGGCAGAGTCTGCGCACGGGAAGCTTGCGAGACGGGAACTCGATGCAAGAAAGAGCTGAAACATTGTGGCGTAAAAATACGCTTGTCATAGCGGGATGTCAAGATAGCTGGCCGTTTGACGTGCAGAACGCGCCGATCATGCTGTCAATCCTCGGCCCCCACCATATTGGTTTTTCCGCTCGATACAGAGTAATACGCGCAGAAATCAACAACTATTTTCCTAACGTGGTATTTATTCCGCACAAGTTCTATCGCAGTCTACTTAGTAGCGTCTCCAGCAGCACCAGTGGCGAAGAGGTGTCATGCACCCTCCGTCTACAATCTCGAGATCATCGTTTCCAAATCCACCGTCCTCTGGCTAGCCAAGGGCAGGCCGTGCCTCTGCGGCCGATAGCCGTAGGACGATTGGTGATAAGCATCTGGCAAAGCCTCGACGTGTGTCTCCCAATGGCTGCCGTTCCACCCAGTATAGACGCCGCGCTCTCCGAGCGGGATGGACTTCTCAGTAGTGGGTAGCGCAGTGAGCGGGTCTGTCGAGAGACGACCGGGTCCGTCTGAAACATTGATATTGCTTTTTCCTTGACTTGGACTCGATGAGCTTGTTGTCCCGCTCCTGGTGGCATGGGTGTAGCTGTAAGTTGCTGTCTGGTCCTGTTTGAGGAGGAAGCGGAAGAATCGCGGGAGGACGGGAAAGCAGCCGACGAGGATTACGGTGGCAAATTCGGCGTGGCTATGTCGCTCGAGTTAGAAACTAATAAGGCTTAGTGATGCTTCTTCAATATACTTACGCCCACAGTCCCACGGGAGCTATTGCCCAAGTAACATCCTGCGTCTGCGTGAGCCCGGCACTATATGCCAGACGAACGACGCTGGCTATGCATACACTGCGAAGGATCAGCGAGGAATGGTAGATCGAGCAGGTATGACATACAATGAGCCTGTCGCGAAGACTGCGCCAACCGACAGTTTAAGTTTTGCTGGCATATGTAGCTGGGAAACTCCTAAAAGAGGTAGCAAAAGAATGGTGAAGTCGGAAACCACGTTGATGCTGGCTGAAGCAACGATCGATCCCTTGATCGATAAACATTTTCCTGGCAACTCGGGGTTCATGATCTTGGCGCGCGGCCAACAAGCGAAGATGCAGGTGAAGTCAATGGCGATGCCAGCGAGTACATTCAGCACTATTAGCACCTGGACTCCCCTGAGAACGAGCTGGTTTCGCGAAAATATTCTTTTGATTTGGAGGAGAATGGCCACTTTCGCCGAGACCATGGCCGGGCCATAAACGATTTCGGTGATGTTTGAAAGCTCAAGTATCATGTCAGTCTGTCTCCGCATTATCGTGGGAATGGGAATAGCCTACAAGGGAAACTCTTCCAGCCCCGGCAATCGACACGTTCCATTGATGCCGTCCTTGACCTGCGTTTCCGGCCGCAATCATCACACCGGCGAAGGAAACGTAGCCAGCCTAGCACAGTCATGAAGGCGACAAGCAAGGCGGGTCTGAAGACTCACTTGCGCAAAGAGAAGTAGATCTAGCAGAAAGTTAGTCTATGTTGCGGTGTAAAGGTATAGGTCAGCATACAGTCTTCTATCTGCATTCGTCGTAGGATGTACGCCTTGGTGAAAGTTCTAGCGGCCAGAAAACAAATAGTCAAGGTCAAGCATATTGAGACAGTGAGAATCAGATACGGCTGCAAGGTATATGAATGCAGAAAGTCTGGGATGACACCTAGCGGAGGTTTCAATGCCGGCGTAGTATAGACGTCAAGTTTTCCCATTCTCTTCACCGTAACAGCTGAAATTTTTCAACGTGTGCCCAGAGACAAGGTATACACCATGGAAACTTTGATACCAGGGCATTGGAACAACTACTACCTTATAACTCGAAGGAGTACTAGGGAGGCCCTCCACAAGATGCACGCGAAGGTTTGTACCCATAGTGTGCTCTCTTCAGAAACGAGTACTTGGAGATGAGAACCAAGTTGCGGAGAGGCAGGTCCACAGACCACCCAAAAATCCAATTGGATGAAAAGTAGTGTACACCAGAGTGAATTGGGACTGCCGGAAAAAGAAAGCTGATGATAGAAAACGTGCATTCGCTCATCCTTGCATCGTTGGGGTAGTAGCACAACACCAAAAGAAGCTCTGATGGACAGGCTCTCTCACCCACCGGCTGAGGAGCCCGTCGTCCACTTTGATAGTGGCAGTATTCGCAACGTGCTATTCTCTGCTTACTACATTTCACATCCAAGGCAAATGCGGATGCGTACCCAGCCGTCGTGTCGGAAGACGCCTTGCTAGAACGGCACGTTGTAGGAGCAAGAAACGGGAGAAAAGGTGTGGCAGCGGCGACATCCGTCTAAAAAATGGCCCCCAAACTTTCGGAGTGTTTTGGACCTTCGGACACCCTTCAACCCCCCACCACCTTTTACTGCCAACGGCATAAGCAAGCGAGGCAAGTATGGTTCGGCTCGGTTGTCTCGCTATGGAACCCAACGGTCTCTCAGAAAGCGACCCCGACCATTCCGTCTTAGCTATAGAGAGCGCATTGCGCCTCCGAAATCGCTATTCACAAGGTGATCGTGTTGCTTTGTAGCGCCGCTGAGATATTGCCGTGTTGTCCCTCCTGTGTAATGGAGAGCTTACCTTTCAAAGTCCCTACCTAACTACATTGATTGCCGCATTTACCAGATATCGATCGCATGATCGATTTTTTTGAACATACCCCGGACGCGAAAGAAGCTTGGTTTATTCTCAGAATGATGCATCCACATGTACACAGTTTCTAACTAACGGCCCTCTATTTGATTCGGCATTTATGAAAGAATATTTGATTCGGCATTTATGAAAGAATATTTGAATTCATGGTTCGCCGCTTCAGATACTCTGTCGCGCAGTCTTCAATCCTCTCCTTATTTACAAATTTCTTTTCGCAAAAGTAATCTTCGGCTGCAATTAGTTGTCCCTGGCTTTTTACATCTGCAACTGTCAGCAATTATTTCAGGTCCTTTAACTCGCTACAAACATCCTATATCAAGATCAATCAGATACGGTCAAAGGCTCCATTCTTCGCCCGTTCCTCATCCTGAGCCAGCCGCCAACCGTTGTCTTTCATCATTGCTAGCAGGACAAAGAACATATAGTTATCCACATTGTTGAGTCTTCTACTTGGAGGCAAGGCCACAATATTTTTCCAGCCATAGGCCCTCGCGCCAGAGGGATTATTAGTGTCCAAAGGTTCATCCTTAACTAGTAGTCAACGGTCAATATTGGGCTGTTAGCCAAGGGAAGATGTATCATGGCTTACGGCGCCATGGTGGTAGATGGAATGCCTGGAAACTTTTAGTACGGAACAGTGAGCTAGAGCAGAAGCAGTGATCAACGGACCTCGTGTATGATGACACCAGAAGTTAGTTGTATTAAGAAGTCGATCGGAGCTGTTGGGCCGAATTCATTACGGGCGAAAGACCTCTCGAAGTTGGCTCTACGTGGTAAAGCGCTGAAGGTGGAGAATGTGTTCCTACTCGTCAAATGTGCATCGCAGATCTGGTGAGGGGTGTCTAATTAGCAATCTGGACAGCACATGGATCGTTAACAGACGGTGGTAGTAGCTCTCAGTGGCTGCCTATAAGATCCAGAAATTTTCGTTTTACATGTCGCAGCCTTTACGTTCCTTCCGTGGCAGCCCCAAGGCGTGCTCATTCCAACTCCGTCACCAGTGTCTATGAAATCCTGGAGTTGGTCATGTCCTTCGGTATTGGTGGATAAAGGTCCAGGCCGCTCTATCTGAGGCTTGTAAGGTGCGGGAGGCATCGGGATAGGGTCACTTCGAAGTATCCACCGAGAATTCCCGCGTGGATCTACATGGTCGTTATCACAGAAGTATCGATAATTTGATAGGCTTCTATCGTTGCTTGGTTCTGGAATAATTCCAGATATACCAAGCCTCCCTGTAGGATGACCTAGAACATCTACAGTCTTTCAGACAACGACTTGAAAGTTTGAGTAGAGTGACTCGCTTACGTACCGAGAACTTTTCGGACTGTTTGATCGTACAGATGCTCTGGTGGCGAGAAAATACGTTGAAAGTATTCGCGTTGTAACGGATCATTCGAGACTAATCGATCCGCAGCAGCACTCATGCTTTTTAATGCTTCGTTAATGGCATCTGGAACGCGGGAGCCAAAGCGATGACAGCTTATGTCAACCCAATAGGTATAAGGCTCTCCACAGACTGCTAATTTAGCGAAGACGAGCGTAGACACAAGAAATGAGAAGAAATTATGCATTACTTCTAGAAAACAGCATACAAAGAGGCCTATGTCAAAATGAAGACTAATAGAAATGCAAAATAAAGACGTTGCGACCACAGACTACTTCGGTCTTTGAGAAGCACACATAGGCGGCCATAGGGAAGAAAAGCAACGATGCGCTATCGCGGCTAGAGCCAACGACTGCGAAACAATTCTTGATTCAATCTCAAATGGCCGAGTAATGTCTTTCGGCCGATCGATCTGGAAACCCTGAACGTCACGAGACGTGTAGCAAGGCGAAGCAATTTGTATTCACGTCACGTGATAAAGAAAGCATGGAACAAATTTAACCCTCGGGTCAGGGCATTATTACACAAAATTTCTCGAGAACGGGTGGTCAGGCGAGGCTTAAAAAATTCCCGAGATTGATGTTAGAACGAATTAGTTGGATCTGATGTAAATGAAGGGAAAGCTAAGGTACCTACGGGGTAAAAGTCTCAAAGAAAAATTCCTCGTTCCTCAGTTCACGACTCAAAGCTCAAAATTGATAATGCCGGCTATCTGACAGATATCTTTCACGTAGTATGAGACTTTCGTTGACTGTATATCTCGTAACGTAGGGTTGCGGACCTGGGGCTGCCAGTCCAAAATTCATGTCAGCCGCCTCATCTCGAGTCAATCAATAAGTTTCATCAATGATCTCAACTGTACTCCATGGAAAGACCGTATGATTGTCCGGTGCGGCCTCTCCGCTTCAAAATGACCTCCATATTCTCTGCACAGCTATACAAATCGCTGACCTTCTCCCTTCCAACCCAGAGTACCCGTCGGTGGCCGTAGTGTTATCGTGGTCCTCATTACTAACAGCGTCACCGTTAACCCCATGCGCCATAGTGGCAAGCACGCTGTTTCTCAAAGTCGGAATTCCCCAACGCCAACTCTGCCACAGTCAGCAGTAAGAACACCAAGGATGCAAGCACCATAATGAGTGGAAGTAGCAGCCTTTGCCAGCGGACATCAATGTAGGATTGTAGAGCGATGGCTGTGCCATTTGCAACCAAGGGAGACTTGAGCCGCATGTTGTTGGTCATGGCTGTGGCGACACTGCTCATCAGTTGCGGGAATCGGTCTGGGCCATTATTGAAGATGGCCACCATGATCTCGCTAGAGAACTTATGGGGTTGGTGCCCCCTCCTGTACCGTTCCCAATAAAGAGTTTCGAAAAAGTAGCCGTTGAAACTTTTAGGAAGATTTTCGTCCACGGTGAAAGTAAGGTTCGCGCCTAAGGTGATATGATCCTGAGGAAGTTCAATGACGATATCATCGTTCCCGATGCCTTCAAGGGAGATCGTTCTGTGGTCAGATACAATCTGCAGGCTCGGTTTTTCTGTAAAGACTCCGTTGGAAACTTCGTCGGCATAAGTGTGGACGCAGAAATAAAATACACAGTCAAAACATATTGTGTTGTCCAGTATCGATTTGGAACAATGGGAAATACTCTTGATGTATTCTAATGAATATCCTTCTCCTCCGCCTTTCGCGTCTGGATCGTTGATGGAAACATTTCCCAAAAGCACCGACACATTGAGGAAGGATTGATTTGAAAAAGGTATGTGCTCATTCAGCGGTTGGTAAATAGCGAGCGGAAGTAGAAGGGACATGTTGAGTATGTTGTAGAATAGATCATTCTCTAATAAATATCCTTCGCCACTGGCCAGTTACAATCCGTTTGGAAGCGTGGGGTGATAGATACAGTCCGGTGGTGGGCCTAGCAGTAGTTCTGCTGACGCACTAGTATTATGGAATGGCACGCAGGTCTTATTAATGTTTGCGTGACGTCAACACACTTTGAACAGACCGCAAGTGATGCGTATATTGGAAACGTGCAATTCCCCGAAGCACATTGAGCGTTAACAGCGGTACCCATATATGACAGATTCAAGGACATGAGACTACCGTAGACAGCCGCTCTCATGGAATATTCTGGGCCGAAGCTCCATCCAAAGGCGTTTTCAGTTTCCATAGTTTGATCATGTAGCCCATAGTATTGGGCAAATGGTACCGACGTAGCAGAGTTAACTTTCCGGAGGGGATACGTAATCGCTTGCTGTACGAAGGGACCAGACGCCAGGGCAAGCAATGACATTATAGCTCCGAGAGAAGCAGTGTGCCAGAGCTTTAAGTGAAATAAGAATATCATAGCACCAAGAGGACCTCGAGAAGCCTTATCAAATAATTGAAATGTTTCCAATGATCTTCTGTGACGGTAATACCAAGCCCACTTCAGTTGACTTAAAGCAGCTCCAACGGACAGCATTACGGATCCCTTCATTATTGTCACGATGGTCGAAATCACTGTGTTCAAGGAAATACTGCAAGCCCAGTCAGAACCAGGTCTGTTTTTGTATATCCCAAGTATGACAACAATGCTCGCGAACGAAGCGCAGGCAATAAGCAAGGAAACGCACTCAGACGCCCAAGAATCTTGAACGAGCCATTTCCCGAGGAACTTGGCTTTGTATAAAGTCTTTTGAAGTAGAAGTTGGGGTAATAATCCTCTAACGTGTGTAATTACTTTGGGATTGTTGTGCATGGCCAGTGTGGTCAGTGAGGCCAGCGGACGACAGATTGTTTTGCCTCGCCATAATGAGAGCATTTCCGTGTGAATAATATGCAGATTTGAAGTTCACAGAGCTATCTCAAATCTGGCTATAGATTTCTTTCTAGTTCTCTCAAAATGAGCGAAGAGCAAGACCTGCCACATCATGGAGAGGACCAATTCTGGAATACTCCGAAGGCTCTTCCATTAAAAACATGCATACGAGATTTACCTTTTCAGAGGAACAGAGTTTTGTGAGATGCAGCGCATCAACTAGGATTCCCTGCAGCAAGAATGGGGGCCAGACGCTTTCGTATTGGCATGGCTGCGATAACCAGCTACGAGGTCAGAAGATACTAGGCGTCAAAGGCACTTGCCATAAGAGTCCAGGATCGACAAGCTAGGACATAGAATTCGGCGACTGTCTATGTTCTAACCTTGTTTGCGGTCAGGATCCAGCGGAGCTGCGGGGTTATTAAGCATGATCATCGTCAGTTTTGTACCGCACTTTCCTTAGGACTCGTCTAACGGCTTGAGAACTGAAACATCAAGCGAGGGCATCGCCGTCAACAACCCAACTAGCATCGCCGCGTAGCAGGCTGACGGGGTACGATAACAATTTATAGTCGTGCCGTCTGTTAGCATCACCGGCGTGTAAATACTTTCGCTGGGACTCATGTCATAGCACCTGAGCCTACAGACGTAGCTAGCGCTTCTGCCGTGTTGTTAATGTCCATAAAGCCCGGGCCTTAATTGTAAAGTTCGAACACATCCGCAACAGCAAATGTCAACCACGGAACAGCCATCTTCTTCCTCCAGCGCGCCGTGTAAACAAATGCAGACTGATCGATTTAGACCCTAAAAGTCACCCGATGAGTGGCAGGGCGAAGCTCTCTAAGCCAATCGCTGATACCGCCATAAAGAGCATGTTAGAGACGACGTAGGCCAGGTTTCGGTTCTGCATTTCAGAGACTGAAGGCCCCGCACCCACCACAGCACTATCGCTGCGTACCCTGCCTAAAGTCTAATGCAAAGACAAGCAGGCGGTGAGAAAGCTTCTAGTCTATGGGTGGCACGGCCATAAGAACTGCGCCTTATCATTGAGACGCAGTCTTGCCCCCAGGGGGAAGATCGCTGTGGAGAGATTTGCTGTGGGGGTATCGGCTTGTAAGGGAGTTGAGCGCCGCCTTTTGCGGTGCAAGACATTGACGTCTTGACTACTCCTGATTCCGATTTAGCGAATGAAATTTTGCTGGCGAGTAAAATACAGAATG
This sequence comes from Pyrenula massariospora, assembly GCA_021030905.1. Classification (NCBI taxonomy): domain Eukaryota; kingdom Fungi; phylum Ascomycota; class Eurotiomycetes; order Pyrenulales; family Pyrenulaceae; genus Pyrenula; species Pyrenula massariospora. The sequence continues at coordinate 244,336 of JAGFMI010000003.1, forward strand.
AAAGAGCAAACTCAGTGTTGTAGAATGGAGTCTTCCGAATTAATCTAGCCGCTAAGGTTCTAGGTGCTAAGAGCCCGTAGGATCCAAGAGAGTAGCGTTTCCCCGTGCGTTTCCCCATGCTACTTTATTAACCTACTAAGACGGCATGTTACCCTCCTTTTAACTCTCCCATTTTTGTTCTCAGCTTGACCTCATTTTTGATAATTTATATGACGAATCGATTAATTCCTCTGTACGACTCTTCATAGGCTTAGATTAGTCGAAAGTAGTAGCTTTAAGGGCATATCAATGGATCGAATGGTAAGAGGTGCCTCTCCAAAAGAGTAGTATGTGCCATCGCCAGAACTGATCTCATTAAAGACCTGTTCCTTTTTTAGACTTGAGCACTTGCTGTTTTAGTCTGAGCGATAAGCAAGCTGACTTGAGCCGTAGCTGTGCTCTACTTCCGGTAGGATACCAGATTCCGGCCTCTGATCAGCCGAGAGGACCCCTTTTCCGGGTGACTCTCCTTGGCAGATCTAGTGCTGGGTTCCCTGTTCCACTCACGAGACCCTTGCTAGAATAGATATTGAACCCTCACAGTTTAATGCCCTAATTTTCGTCCCATCGGTTCTCCCTTTTTGTGTTCTGCGGAATTAGCTACAGTTGGCAATCATGTTTCAGCGTTGCAGGCAAGATGGCTGCCTGTCGCTGACCCATCTATCCGACCAGAACCGACTTGAATGAAACAACAAGAGTGGTCCAGGTAATTCCTTGGTATTGGACAACTTGTAAAGGGTGATGACTTTGAGGTATCCTGGATTGAAGAAACCTTGGGCAGTATACCATATGACCTTCCTAAGGGCAGTATCTGAAAAATGAATCGGAGCAGCGAGTATGAAAGTGTGTTACAGACGTTTTGACTTGCAGCTTCACCTTTTAGACACTCAAAAAGCTCTAGTCCCCATAGTTAGTCCCGCTGTTATTCAAGTCCAGATTGTGTGAAGTAAGTATAGCATCACAGTTACTGCAAATTAGAGGTCAAGGAATCTCGATCCACGCACGTCCACTAGAGTGCTGTGTAGACGATAATTACATTCACAAGCCGAAACGGCGAAGAGTGATAGTAACAATTAATCTATTTCATGCGGACCAATGGGTGTAGTACTGCGATATACAAGGAAAGGGCATTTTTCTAGTACACGAGAATCTATGACACTCAAAATAAGTCAGACTTAATGAATACCTGATATCTTCATTACACGATATGTATGTCAACTAGCCCTTTCCCTGCTTGGGCTAAGGCGGCTTTATTTGTCGCCTCAGGTAGCTCTGCCATACCCACCATCTCAAAGGTAGTCTCACTGGTCTTTCTTAAAATAAATGGCGCATGCCGCTGAGGAAATGCAAGAAGCGCCAAGCGATCTCCCGTTTGCAGTTGACTCTTGCTCAAGCCGTAGTGTCCGTTTCTACATGTGAAGAATGACTGACCACCAAGCGCCGCCTGCAAGACTGCGACTAGAATATTCGCTCCGAGTGATTTCGCTTCAAAAGCTTCCTCTACATTCGCTTTGGAATGTGAGCCAAGCTTTAGAAATCTGTCAAAATCGTGCAGAATCTCCTCTTCTGTCTGGAAGAAATCGCCTGGATCCGGACCTACCAGGAACTCCAGCAGCAGGATTGAAGAAGACAGTCCCAGCTTGTTCTCAACTAATTGCTTGATATTCTCAATGTTTTTGGATAAAATCCAAAGATGGTATGACGCCTGCGCACCATTTTTTGCCATCTGAGACGCATACCGCCACTCTCCATACTTGGAACATGAAAAAAAGATAGCAAGCCTCAGCAGACGCCACGCGGCAGGTAGCCGATAAGTATGACTTTCCTCGAAAGGCTTACCGCAGGATAAAACTTCTTTGAGCTCATCTAGGATAATCCCCTTTAGAGAAAGCTTTTCCCTATTACATGTAATATTGACTGGACTGGATATCAATCCCTTTTCCGCTTTTAGCGCATTAAGATAGTTCCTTCTGCTGATGTGGGGATCGCTAAAATCAGGTACCCATGACGGTACTGAGAGCTTACTACCCGCATTCACATTGAACTTTTGATAGACCTCTAAGCTGCGCTCTTCCTCTGAAGTTAGAATATAGATGGTGGCATCTATATATATCTCTCCAACGTGTTTACAGTAGTCAATCGGAAACTCGCGAAGAAAGACTTCCCTAGATTGGGGTAGAAGAAGGCCTAATATGCCATAGATGCGATCTTTAGCATCAGTGCTCCGAGAGGTGCAAGAAGCAAGTAAACAGTCAACCATCCAGAGGTCACCGGATCTTTGTTTTCGGTTCCTGATATGCTCCATGTTATTGTCGTATGCTTCCTGGATCTTTGGGGCAGCCAGAGCATACCGGGTCCAGCGATAGCCCTTGTATTCGTCCTCCTCGTTATTAATGTCTTTGAGCGTGGCATCATCTACTTGGCTATTATTTAGGAGGTTTGAGGTAAATGCTCCACCCTGAAAGTCCATTGCCGTGCTATAGGCATCCAAAAACGGTGTACACAGAAGCTCTTTGCTGTTTCTAAAAAGAAAGATAGGTTCGCTCTTAGTCAGAGCGAACTCCTGGATGACCCATATTCGTGAGAACCACGATCGCGTTTTGATATCGGATACAGTGGCGTGGAATCTGGCCTGCTTGAACACTTCTGTCTGGTTGTCTTTGATGCATCCAATGGCCCAATCAATATCGCGGTTCGAGTCCCCAAGCCAGATAATGACCGAGGTGGCACATGTATAAATCTCCGCCATCAGCGGAATTTGCTTTGCCTTCTCATTGATACTGCTTTGATCGATGCAAATAGCATCAATCCATAGGAATCTTGGCTCATCTGTGCGGCGGAGAGCTAGCATTGCCTCGGATAGAGTCTTTCTAACAGAATGTTTCTGACCATTAACGTTTATAGTCCTCTCTAGCTTCGTCGAAGTGCCCCAAGCCCAAGATAAAGCCTCAAAGTTCCGCCCTATCTTATCCAGGGATCGAATTTCCAAGAGACAGCAGATGATTTCTTCGTTTGATCCAGGTAGCAGGGTCAAAATCCGTAAGTGCCGATCCTGAAGAGCCTCGTATGAGCAGAATACATCCTGGCGCTTTCTTGGTTGTTGAAGCCGCCTAACACTACGGTCTAAGGCTGCGACTTTCATTTTGACGTGCGGCTAGGCTGCAGGCTTCAGAACTGGCCAAAGAATGGACAGCCCCAACCAGACAAATAAGATATCCGTATAACGGCTGGCAATTGGCTGAAATTTAGGCGCTATTTGCACCTTCACAGCCAGAGGCGGACCTTTTAGCGGTCTGCGAAGGCCTTGACACCAGGGTGAGAGATTCAATTGTAACAAACTTGACGGAAGCCGACCGCGGGCTCGGCAAACCGCTGCACCGAATCCGCTGCGTAGACTTGCCCAGGGGAGCAAGCGCTTGATTAGGTAGGTGAAGCGAGAAAGCGAGAATCACGATCAAACTATTAAGCATAGCTATATTATAGCTATTTTATAGCTTCTTATTTGCCTGTAGTGCATGGAAAGCCCTGGAACGATGTATAATCAGCCCCCAACAGTAAAAAGGCACAGCGCTGCCTAAAAATCCTCGCTGATATGTACGAATGTAGAGACTGCCTACAGGTCAAAGTGCAATACCCGATGGAAGCCTTCAATGACAAAAGTGTCATCCTCAATATCATCCACATCACTGATCCCATCATTTTCACTAAATGCGGTGTTGACTCGCATACATACTAGATGAGCGAATTCCAGTTCCTCGCGAGTTTCGATTGCGGGTGGTTCCGTTTCAGGGATTCCAAGATTCTTCAGTCTCGACTTATCCCACATGACATACCCCCATTTGCAAAGCTTTGAAGTTCCTAGCTGCCGGTGAAGGGGTTGGAATTTGCCGTGGTTAGCCCAGGACCATCCAGAATTGAGTTTCTCCGGATGATCGCCAACGAAGGGGTCAGGGACGCCATGAAAGTATGCTTCGACGGCGGGGCAGTTTCTTCGGAGTCTAGGAGGCACTGTCATCAATGCAGCAGAGAGGCAGAACGAGTCTATTCGCGCCTTATTTGGCTTGTCGGGGTTGAACCCCTGACGGAATGCATCTAAGCGCCCCGCACAGCTTGAAGCACATAGTACATTCTCAAGCCATGCTATGCCAAAGCTTGCTGATGTTTCCAAATAAGAACGATAGTATATGTCTGTTTTTATTTTAGATAGAACGCTGTTCAGCAGCTCAGAGAACTTACTCTCGGGCTCCAGGTTGTACCCACCGGGATACTCCCAATCAAACCAATTTGGAATCAGGTCGTCAACCAGCACGAATGTGTTTGAAGGAAGAGATGACGGTGGAGTCTCCCAAGGCATTATGACGATGAATTTTGGTGGATCTGTAGCTATAGCCGCCATTATGTCACGGAAGACAGCAGCCATTTGATCGTATATGAAATCCCGGACACAAGCTATCTCTTCGACTTCCCATGGATGGAAAGCAGCGAAAATACGAGGAGATTGGCATTGTTGGCTGAGGTCTGCTTCTTCTGAAAAGAGTTCACAAAACACCTGATAGCGATAGAATGCTCGGTGTATACGAATCCGCTCCGTCATTGACAACGTGACTCTATCATAGATATTGTTAGGTGAAGGTGCATTTCGAAGCGCACACGTCGCAAATTTATTGGCAAGGCGCGTTATGGTGAGATGGTTTGTCACCATCTTTCTCAAAACTTTCCAAGGAATATCTTTCGGCATATCAGGAGACCGAGAGATCTCGGAACGCCTATTGACGAACCGCGAAAGTGTGTGGTGTGTCAAGTGATCATCCGAAGGCCGCAATATAAGCCTCCGATTGGGTCGTAAGTTCGAGGACTCAACCAAACAGAGAGCTTCACGTCCTAGTTCAAGTCCAAGGCTATTGAATAGTATACTGGTAACAATCTGATGCTCACGGTTTCGGCGAATGTTGTTGAGGTTCCTTGAGGCAAGTGAGACGTTTTTCAACGACTCGAAGTCAGCGAGATGCTCAAGCACCATTTCTCCAATTTCTAGAGGCAGGCTCTCCAAGTAAGAGCTATGCATAGTCATCGATTGTGTCTGAGGCTGAAAACGTGCTTCTTCGCCAATCGCTCGGGTAGGGACCTGACGGTTTACTTGCCTTTTCACATGTCTTGAGCGCACAAGGTCGACAAACAGAGAACCTAATGATACCATTTCGATGTAGATAGTCCAGATTGAGAGCATGTGCAGAACCTCAGGAAAACAAATTTTTAAAATTGTCGATGATGGATTGGGCGACTTTTAAAAGAAGCCCTCCTTTCGGATTTGAAGAAAGTGACTCATGAGGCTGAAAAAGACAGAGAACCCTGTCCAATATTTGCAGCAAATCGTCGAAAAAGGCTCAATTGCCCGCTGTTCGAGCATCTGTGACACCTACCTAGGTATTTGTCCATAGAAAATCTATCGACGATGAAAGGACCGAGAGAACAACAGAGAGAACAGAGCACACTACTATGGTCTTAGCACCAAGATCGCTCACTTTGCGAGGTAGGGTGACAGAAGCCATGGTTGATGTTTTGCCCCACACCACACCAAAAATCGGCCACGATTTCTATCACCTTGCCTTGTTGGGGCGTTAAAGCATGTCGGATTTACACTCACCCCCAATTTTATGTGCTTCACGAATTCCACTGCTATGTCCACGTCTTGACGATCTTTAAACCAACGCTTAGATTTCCAGCGTTGCAGGGCTACTATGAAAAAGCGAGGTTCGGCAAATAGTCTCTGCCAGATCCTCTTTCGCCTTTCCGCAAACATTTTCAATCGAAGCTGACCGTACACGCGGAGGTAGAAACCTTGGGAAGAAGCGATTGGTTAACAGAGAGATGCCAACAAGGCTCATCAGATTTTCTCGTCTTCTCCTCCAAATGAGTTCGTTCTCCCGGCCGGCACAGCCCCAACATCAAGGCTTAATCCCCTGGCAATGCTCCCGCTCCTTTTTCCCACGCTGCCACCCTCCATCTCTCCAACAACATCTTCTCCCCTCCTCGCTGCGCTCACCAAGTCTGGATTTTGTTCCTTCAGCAATTTGAAATTTCTCTCTGCTTCCCAGTTCCAGATACTGTCTGAGGCGAAGAGGAGGTTCATCTCTTCAAGAGTCCGCTGGTTAGATTCGGGATAAAGGGCCCAAACCATGGGGATGGTGAGCGCATTGCACGCAGCAAATATGTAGAGCGTCTTTTCTTCAAGGGCATTGAACATCACCGGGCATAGCAGGGTCTAAGACGAGACAGTCAGCCAATGGTTTCCAAATCGAAAACCTTAGTCGGCAAAAGAAGTAAAAAAGGTGACAGCTTACCAACCACCCATTCCCAATACTCCAACCTACAACCCCCCAGGCATTGCCCTTGGCCCTGACCTCCAGCGGAAAGATCTCCGCCGGATACAGCCATGGCACTGTCAACCACGTTGCGCCGAAAGTGAAGGTAAACAAGAACACCATGCTGACTGCTCCAATGCCGTAGCTGTTTGACTTTGAGGAGCCATCAGGGGCATCGAGCGCGATGCGGGAGAAGCCGCCGGCGAGAAAGAGCGAAATGCCTTGCAGGACGGAGCCCCAGTATAGCGTCCAGCGGCGTCCGATCCGGTCAAGAGTGAAGACACATACCAGGGTTGAGAACTGCGGAAAGTAAGTATGATATTGGAAGACGAGAGAAACGGGAATTGGCACCATATAGAATATGTCGTTGAGCCCGGATATCCACTGTACGCGGTTATGCGGGACTTGTCGTTATCAGTATAAGTAGGTTCTTCAGGGCTAGAAGACATATTTACCTCCAGCTATGGCGAAAATGCGAGGTGCATAGATAGTGACACCTGCAATGCCAATCCATTCTGTTTTCAATTCGCATCAGTCTGCTGCGTAGAGATTTTCTATACCAGAGGTCCGTACCTTGCATTATCTGCAACCAAATGACCAACTGCACCCTCCGCGCCGTGTGCAATTTCCCACTCCCGATGCCAAAGAGCATATGAAAATACGATTGCCTTTTGGCGGTCTTGTGCTCAAGCTCGACGGTATTCCGGATATCTTGGAACTCTGCTTCAGCCTTGACGATATCTTCGCCGGAGTCGCCTCTGAGCCGCCCTAAAACGTAACGAGCTTCGTCATCTCGACCAACCTTGGTGAGCCACCTTGGCGACTCTGGAAAGAACCAGACGATGCCGAAGAGGAAGAGTAGTGGAAGAATTTGGAACGCAATGGGAAAGCGCCACACAAATTGTCCGCGACCGTCGCCGTAAAAGCTACACCCACTATCCTTATGTGAGAATGTTGTAACACGAGGCCATCACCGTTGACTCACTACTCTAGCCAATATGCAACAACGACTCCAAAGATATTCAACGTAAACTCAATGGAGATGAATTGACCACGGCTAGTATGCTCTGCCGTCTCCGTAGCCCAGACAGGGACGATAGCATTGAGGATACCGGTTCCCCAGCCGTTGATGAGTCGAGCTGCGTTGATAGTCAGGCTGATCTGTCGCTCACAAGACGACTTTAGGGATGGGATTTCTGACCGCAAATCATCCAATTTCGATTTTGAGCCGAAGTCTGCAACGAAGCTCCAAATACGCCCCAAGCTGCTCCAAGCGCAATTGTCTTGATACGACCAAACTTGTCCCCAAACCAGCCGCCAGCGAGGCAGCCGACCAAAGTTCCGAGATAGTAGACCGAAACCTGGTCCCTGTCAGTGCCGCGCCATTTTATAGAGACCTACGGATGAGCCAACAATGCCCCCTTGAAGCAGAGCGTCCTGCACGATCGGCTCATGAGTCTTGGGATCTTCGACGCCAAATCCCATTGTTTTGTGGTAATAGTTGTAGGCACCGTTGACGCCGCCCATCATGCCTTGATCTGTAGCGTGGTACTGCTTCAGTAATAATCCAATTCGCTATAGGGTGGCACTGACCATATCCGAAGAAGAAGATCGAAAGCCCAGCGACACAGTTTATCGCAATGAGAAGACTCCGCTTGCGAAACCGGTGAACGACATTGTACCTGGATATTTGGTCCATAATGCTTGACTACCAACACGATCGCAACACGGTTCTCAAAGGATGGTGCAAAGGCGGCCTTATGGGTAAGCAGGTTGCAGGGACGCATAGAGCAATTGTCTTGATAAAACCCGTCGAAAGTTAAGAAAGCCTCTTACGCCTCGAAAGGAGATCTGCAATCCCCAGACCCTAGCCCGACGATCAATCTTAGTAAAATCCCCCGGACTTTCAACATCCTGAGTCAGTCAATAGCCGACCCATTTCCCGAGTTGTATGCGCGATATTATTTCAAAGAGATTGGTCTTGACAAGCTCATCCGCCGGTCCTGGAACTACGAAGCTCGACCCGACCAAACGCGTGATACATGTTTTCTGGCCCCCGGCAAAGATCTCTCGCAACTTCGGCGGCAGCGCCGACGATGTGTCAATGCAAGCCAGCGTCCGGCAGGCTGCAGGTAGAGATACCTGTTGGGGTATGCCGATCCGAATGGAGGCGTGACATAATTATTCCCCTCATTTGTCTGGCTGCTGCTCGTGGGGTAACTTTGACGATTAGTCCTCTTATGCGGTGAGGAGAAAGGTCGGATCCCATGGATAGTATTTAGTTCCGACGCCGCATCAGGGCGAATAAGAGCGACAGAATGGCCGAGCGGTTAAGGCGCGGCACTGTGAGTTCAACTATGCCACGAAGGGCGATCAATAGCTAATTGCTTTGCAGCAAGTCATCAGACTTCCTCTGAATAAAGAGGCGATTTGCCGTGTGGAAACACGCAGGGGTTCGAGTCCCCTTTCTGTCAAATCATTTTTGTTGAACCTGATATCTTTTTTGGACGTCTTAAGCGCCAGTAGGTGCGAGGATCTAATCGCACTCAATTCGAGGGGGTATAGACGAAGCCGGTGGACTGTCAATCCCACAAGCCTTGCCCCTTTCTTCTCGCAACGGAGATCATTTTCGATGATTTTCTAGTCACCGCGATGCATAAATAGATCTCAATAGCACATTACACTTTCAATGAGTTTACTTGTGTGATGGGTTGAGAGGTTGACCCCCGAGACCCCCTGAGGAGCCCGCGAAACCTTCCTAATTTGGAAGGGTTCTTGGCACACCTTTACCTTATGCGCCTGTACGCACAGCTCTGTGATCCTTCATAGCTGAATATTCGTAACATCGACTCATATTCATAGGCCTTTACCCCTAGAGAGCGATTTATTACAACTTGCACCCAGACACACAATGTAGAGGTGCTCTGTCTAGAATAGGACATAATGCCTTTGTCCGGTCCTTAGCTTATGAAACTATTGGCTTTGTCTGGGCCACAAAAACCATCCTACATGAAATACTTTGAGGAGCGGACAACAAAGCAGTGAGATTCCTTCTTACGCTAGGTATAAAAACCATCGGAGTAGGTTCAGAATCCAGACTTCCGATTTGGTAGAACTCAAAGAGATTTTGAGGGAAGACGAGAAAAAAAGTGAGCGAGCTATACAATTGTAAGTCAAAGCGTACTCGAATCCATCTTTGGAGACAGATCTCCTCTGAGTCGCCATGTGCCGAATCACGCTATTTAATCTGCACACCGACTGCAATCACCTCGCTCCGGTCTATAAGCGTGACAGTTGTGAATCTGGACTAAGTTCTTCCTCTACTGCTCAAGTAAGAGTTCGACGCGTTGCTAATCTCTGTCCTCTGTGTACAAGCTCAACCCCATCATGGCTGATCGAAGAGGGCCGTGCATTGTACTGGCTGAGGAATCTGATTACGTCTTTGTACCCGGAGAGCCTCACTCGAGCCGACTACCACTTTCTGTGTGAGCATTTCAATCAAACGGGGTTGTCGTATCTTGACGCTGTTGAGCGTCTTAACGGAGATTGCTGGACGGGGACCCCCTATTACTTCGCTCTCACATATGGCCCTCCTCCGGATATGGAATGCATAGACGGAGTGGACTTGCAAGACGGAGACGGTCCTCTCGATATGACCGTCGAAGACCCAACTCTTGCGAACCATCCCAACTACCATGCTGATGTGCTCACAATCTTCGATGAACATGACACTACAAGTGCCTCGCCGATCGATGACCCCGCGGATACATGCCCACCAAGCCCATACAGCCCATCCATCATCGACTTCTACGTCGACGACGACCAGGAGCCCCTCCTCACCGCCTCATCACCCTCCAACAGCCCTCCATCACCGACCCCTCACACTCCCACTCCTCCCCCTTTCCTCCCCCAAATCCTCCAAGCCTACGACCCCGACCGCCAGCGCTGGATCCTCATTTCCTCCCCCATCCTAGCCCCAGACTCCCCCCTCCTCGACCTCCCCCCGGGCGACCCCCGCCTCCGCACCGCGCTCAAAACCGACGAAGGCACCTACGTGCCCTTCGCCCGCCGCCGCTTCCCCGGCGACACCCGCGACTGGCACGACATCTTCTACGGCGGCGTCCCGCCGTACGACCCGGAGAGCGTGTCGCAGGCGCGCGACCTGGACGGGACGGGGGAGTATCTGCTGAATGGGATTCCGCTGGCGGAGTGGGGAGGGCTGTTCAATATGCCCGAGGGTGTGTTGGAGGAGCTGGAGGAGAGGATACGTCCATCTCGCGGGATGGAGGGTTTGCAGAGGACGTTTCCGGCGCTGCAGATGAGGTAAGTTCGCTTTTGCTGTGTTTTCTTCGTCTCTTTGGTTGTCTGGGAAGGTAAGGAGGTTTTTCTTTGTCCTAGGCCGATCTAAACTGCCGGGTGGTGTATGCACGAATATCATTTACTCATGCATCCCTTTTCTGTTAGTATCTCAAAGTGTTTCCTGGCTTTCTTAATTTCCTTATCCTATTTCAGGCGTTTCGTGAATGTAGACTCTAAAGTTTCTTTTATATCGCTGTTTCATTATGGTAAATTCCGTAAGATTGAAAGGGTATCGCTACTCATGTGACTAAGTTCTTTCACTTCCGAACCCTACAGAAGTCCTCTACACACTGTTTTTCCTCTCAGGTGCTCGCAACAAAACGCGACGGCTTTGGTGTATCTTCGGAGATATTCCATGTATTTAGACACGGCCTTATAAACTTCTTCATCCTCGTAGATCTCTACCTTCTTCAGATTGGGCGGCTTGGACGTATTACACTCCATCAGCCTCTCAATCTTCTTAGCGACAACAGGTCCACACCGCCGCGCAAGCTTCCCATTAACAGCCGCAATCAAATCAAGCGCCGCCCCACACCCTCGCAGAAAAGTTGTGATCTTCACAATCCGGAACTCTTCGAGGGTCGGCATCGAATAAAAAGCACCCCGAAGGTCCTGAAAGATGGCATGGGCTCGCCATGCGGCTATCACGAATCGCTGACGATGCTGGTAGAGGAGTATGTTGAATTCTGCATGCGGGGCGTCGAAATCTTGAGGCGTAGAGGTTGGGTCGAGTTGGGAAAGTTGCTTTTGCAAAAGCGTTAGAGGTTCGGAAAGCTTAGTCTGGTCCAAGTGGGCGAGCTACGTTTCTAGAAAGGCTAGAGGCTCTGAAAGCTTGGCTGTGAATAGATTTTGATACATGTCAATAGTGATCAGGTGTTGATCCGTCTTCATTCCGAGTAGGCGGCCAGTCTAAACTTTTTCTCCTTCCTCTCTCTTTCGGCGGCTATTTCGGTGGCGGCCATCTTGTTTCCTTCACTCTTGACGGCTTTTCTAGCAGCTTTTCTCAAGAGAAATGATCCAAGGGACATGCTGAGATGGTCGTGCGCGTCCTGAATTGCTTGGCTCCTTGCATAGACGGGGTGATCGTTCAAGGGCGGAATGCAATTCACCTCCTGTCCAACACCTTCAAGACGACCTTCACGGGAGAATGGACTTGCCAAGCCCATTCTGGCGATAAACGCTCTGTGCAACGGCCTTGATTCCCTTTCTATGCATTGTGGATCATTCAAGAGTCTGTATGACCACTGCCGTCTGATGTCTTGAGAGTGGCACCCATTGGAATGCAAATCCATTACGGCCCTGTAAGCTGCGGGCGATTTTGAAAGTGGCGTAGAGTACATTTTTTGAGTAAGAATGGGAGAAGTCTGCGTTGAATAACTGGATCCGGCAGTGACTTCTGTTGGACGTAGCTCAGTTTTCGATGACCTCCTTCTGGCAGGAGTCAAGACGGAGCCGTTCCAGAGGAAACCTCTCCAAGCGCTTATGATGGCAGAGAAGTGTGTTGTCTGAATTTGGAGGAAGCTTCAACGACAAAAGGGCTAGAATATGATGGAGGTTAGAAGCTGCGTCTTTCAGACAAGATCAAGCTTGACATATATGGAGGCTTGACGAGACAGAAAAAGAAAGGTTGAGAATGAAGCTAGCTAAGGTAAGGGACATTATGTAGTGGCCGTTGTAAAATGGGGTTTTTGCATTTCCATGTTTTTTAAACTATGGGTCGAAGCGGTACTCCGTCAACAGCCCACCTTCTTTCTCGGCCTTGAGTAGATTCTACTACTAAAAGGCTACATTGACAGCCCTCATGCTTCGCTGGAATCAGAGTCGTCACTTAGAAGGCCTTTATTGCTGTAGCTCAATTAATATGATTCTGGTCTGTATCCACACACATTTGATATTGTCCGACAGTTACGTCGACATTAACTCGTTCTTCCCTAAGGTCTAATAAAGATTTTACCGTCGTAGAATACCTTTTGGCATTACGAAGCGTCCGAGTTCTGGACGGCCGATGACCCAAATAGCGAAGCATGTCACTACATTCAGGGCCATCACAGGGCAATAGTACGCTAGGGTGAACACCAGGTTGGGCTGACGCGCGGTCAGACGCAATGACGGCAATTCCGAGCTGTAAAATGCAACATGCTTCGCAAGCCAGATGCAAAGAGGGCGGAATTGAACAAGGATTTGTCAGAATTGACACGACTCAAGACGTAACTTGGAATTCCTGCAAACATATCGTCGCGGTAGGTCGCCTCAATCTTTGTTCTCAGCAGGGAGCCACATCGCAACCTTGTTGTCTCCAGTAGCGATCATGTTGTAGCGCGGATTGCATTCGACAACAGCTGCTCGTTCTCTACCTCTAATCTTTGCGATCGGTTGCAGGTAGCCACCAGTATCGGCACTCTGCGTGGCGTCCCAGACTAAGGTATCGAGGTCTTCGCCTGAGCCGCCAACAATGAATTTACCGTCGGGGGTGAAACAAGCGTCCCCCTGACCGAGAGTTTTGCCGCTACTTGATACGGGAGCTGCGCGGCCAGCAGACCCACTTCGTCCGACGAGGAAAGATTTTAGGTTGCCATTAAAGGCGTCCATGAGAAAGTGTCCACGGTAGTCGGTTCCTAGTAGTATCGACTTGCCGTCGTTAGAGAACTCAAGTTTCGTCCAGCCGCGCCCCTTAGTTTGAGGGGTATACCTTTCTTCAAGAGAACTGATATCGAATGTCGCAAACGGTGGCTTATCATAATTTCGGACGTCGTAGAGAAGTATGCTAGACGTCGACTGAGAAGCGATCGCAAAGACGAATGCACTTGGGTCATATGCAGCAAGGTAAGGCGTGGAAAGTTTAAGCTTGCCCTGTGGATTCCGACTTGAAAGATCCCAGAGACAGACTGTATCATCTTTTGAGCAGGAGATGAAAGTATCGCTAGAAGGGCTGAGAGCAAGGCAAGTGACAATGGATTGATGAGCGCCAAAGTATCGGACATAACTTTCACTATGCAACTCCAAAAGCCGAAGAGAATCGTCGCCTTTGGTGCTGGCGTAAAGGATTTGGCGACTGTGGTGTGTAAATCGCGCAAGATGGACCCCGTACTTTTTGGATGCCACTGATTTTGTTTTCTTCCCCTCCTTGATATCAAATATGTGCATCTGTTCGTCATCGGAAGCAGCAACTAGGAAGTCTCCAGAGTCGTCGAAATCAAGGGAGGTTATCTTGGAATCGACTGGTTCGCCTTTGGCCGTGGTTGTGAATTGCTACAGACTTCGTCAGCCGGACTTAATCAAAGCAATCGCATAGAGCCTTACTCTTGCTGGGCGATAGCTCTTGATAACATCTCCGACTTTTTGGGTCCTCTGACCCATAGAGAGAGGTGTGTCCGGCGCGTCGTCCATTTTGTAGGGACAATGAATTGGATGTGCATTCAAAGTGGGTTGAGCCTCACGCCTTTACCAGAGAGCCTGAAAATCTGCACAGCATAGCCGGTTGAAGTAACAGTAGCATATTCAGAGGCATGTTGTGCAGCAGGAACTGACATGCCCGCACAGAGTGTCAGGACAACTTCAAGTTTCCACTCTAAAGACCAAATTTCTGCAGCAATAGGCGCGCTAAGCGCGAGTGCGGGGTGCCAGCCTAAATTTTTTCGCACCGAAATAATCGCGCGATAATTGTGGTCCCCTGGGTCCCAGGTGCTTTTCGAGGTTTAGACAAGCTGCTGGGCTTTGGTTGAAGAAAGAGTGAGATCCGCAAACGAACTTTTCCGTCCTCCTGTCATTAAATTTTACATTCAGAAGCAAGCCCGCCGGCCAGAGAACTCGTACCAATCGTGTAAAGAAGTCATGGCAAAAAAGAGCAAGCTCTTGTCGGCTCTGGATGCGCACAAGGGTAGAGACTTTGAAGTAGAGAAGCGAAAGAAGCAAGTCAAAAGTGCGGAAAAGCGAAAAAGGAAGAGGGTCGACGAAGATGACGAGGATATCGACGAAGAAACGTCATTAGCTCCATCACAAAGTAAGAGTCGGAAAGAGCCTCTTGTAGCTATACAGGCGTTGCAGAATGGTGATATAGTCAGTTGCAAATTGCAGAACTATCCTCGATTATCTTTTCGGCTAATAAGTTCAGGATTTCCAGCAGTCTTCTCCCAGCCTGTCAGCACAAGATGACCACGATGAAAACCAAGCGAAAACCGACATACCCTCCAGCCCTTCCACATCATCTGCCTCAGAAGACCCCTCTATACTCTTATCGGACCTCTCGGAAGAAGATCGCGCCGACACAATTCCCCACCAGCGTCTGCGCATCAACAATACTCCCGCCATTATCACTTCCACAAAACGCATACTCCTCTCCCACCCACATCCCCGAACTCCCTTCTCGAAAACCAACTCTCTCATCTCTTCCCTCACCACCAACATCCCAGATCCCAACGACGACCTCGTCCGCGAAGCCGAATTCGCACGTGTCTGCCAATCCGCCGCCATGACAGCGCGAGACTTGCTAAAGCAGGAGTCTGTCCCCTTTACCCGACCCTCCGACTACTTCGCCGAGATGGTCAAATCCGACGAGCACATGGGCAAAGTCAAGCGGAAAATGTACGAAGAGGCCGCGGCGAGGAGAGCCTCGGCGGAAGCCAAACGGCAAAGAGACCTGAAGAAGTTCGGCAAGGCGGTTCAGGTCGCGAAAGAGCAAGAGCGAGCTAAGGAGAAGAGGCAGACACTGGAGAAAATCAAGGACCTGAAAAGAAAAAGGAAGGGCCAGGATACGGGCCTAGTGCGAGAGCCGGATGATGACCTGTTCGACGTGGGCGTAGAAGACGACGACGATGCAAAAGACGGCAGAAGGAAGAACAATGGCGCCATGAACGGCGAGAGAAGCAGAGCGAAACGCCAGAAAAGAGACCAGAAGTTCGGGTTTGGGGGTAAGAAACGCTTCGCGAAGAGCGGAACGGCAGCGAGTACGGGGGATATGAGAGATTTCTCTACGAAGAGGATGAAGGGGCGCGGAGGCGCGAGCAAGCGGCTGGGTAAGAGTCGCCGGGCGAAGGCGAGGAGCTAGTTGTTACTGTGTATCATTTGTGCGGGATACTAGAGGCACTATATGGTTCGCGATAGGGTCTATTAAATCGTGATCCGCATCAATTGACGATCCTTGCCAGCATCACCGTCCATAGCCTTGAAAAGTGAATCAAGCACTCTGTATTTCTTCATGTGCCACGCATAAAACCGTAGAACCGACATACAACAAGCACTAAGAGTATGTATTTCGGCATGAGCATGGTGTAGCCAGATAATGCTATGTAGCGTACGGATCAGCCCTTAAATCACGTCTCCTTCCTTCGACTTCCACTTCCCACAGCCGCGCCAAAGGTGATCTCTCCGTAAATATCTACGATCCAACAAAGCTGTACTATAGCACTCCTTCTCCATCCATCACGCTCTTGAGCCGTCATCGTCATAAGACAGAAGCACCACCCGATCCTTATCTCATCATTACGAGACTCGGTCCTGTCACTCCCCATTCTCAACAAACATAAACTCTCCTAACCCTGCCCCTTAGCAAACCTCTCCAGATACCCCATCAAAAACGCTTTATCTCCCGGCGTCGTGGTCCGCGCACTAGTCGGCGTCTGCACTCTCTCCTCCCTCTGCCCCGCTCCACTAACCATACTCGACAAACTCCCCAGCCTCGATCTCACCACACTTGGCGGACTGATACTGTTCGTCCTCAACACAAGCGATGGGGGTTGCTGCTGCTCCTGGAGCGGACTGACGGCTACCGAGCCAGTGCGCGATGGTGGGGCCATGAGGTTGGAGGGGTCGATTGCGGGCTTTGGAGCAGGGGCGGGGTTTGGCGAGGAGAAGAGGGACAGGAGGGTTTGTTTTTGTGAGTCGGGTTGGGAAGGGCGTCGGTCAAAGGGCATGGATGTCGGGATGGGAGGAATAGCCTGCTTGGTTTGAGTAATAGCCGGTGGAAGTATGTTCGCTGAGATTAGGGGCTTGGATTCAGCGCTGTGGGGAGGGCTAATGCCAGGAAGTTCCTGCACAGCGTCTGTAGGCAAAGACAAAGGGCTTGGCGAGGGGCTTTTCTTTTGTGAAGACTGAGGGCGTTTGAGTATCTGAGGTTGGAAGGGCTTCGGAGGGTCATCAAGCTTTCGCGGTGGCGATAGCGGTGAGACATCTGAAACAGGCTCAGCTGGTGCCTTTGGTGATTGAGACGGCGTATTGGAGGTTTGTGGACGAGAGAGGATTTTGACGGAGCCATGCGGCGGAGCGTTAGGGGTCTTTGACTTCGGGGTGTTTTTAGGGGCACCATTGACCGTCTTGATTTTCGAGGTAGACTTCTGAATGCCCTCAAAATGTGGCATATTCAAAGGCCCAGAAATTGTTGCAAAGGTCTCCCCCTTCTTCGAAGTATTCTGCATCTTCTTAGGCGTGACATCACGGTCCTTTGTGGCGGGAGTCTTAGTCAACAGAGACAACAGATCTCCTGAATGAATTTGAGCAGCTTTCGGTGAAGGGGTAGCTTGAGCAGCCAGCTCTGCAGGGCCAGTGTTTTGCATTGGCGTTGTAGCACGGGCGTCTGGAGTAAGGGAGGGTCGTCGGAATAGATCCAGTAGACTAGTTTGGTGTGACGAGGGTACTGTTTGAGGCATCGGCTGGCCATTTGCTTTGGGGCGTGCTCTTCGATCAATTACGGTTGGAGGCGTCGCCGACTTGAATATATCGCGCGGAGTATTTGAAGCTCTTCCTGAAGAAGATGGATGATGTTGTGATGGAGTCTCAGGAGGCTGCCCCTTGGCTTGTGTGGATGGTCCGCTTTTGAACACATCTAACAATGCACGTGTATGACTATTCAACTTCGGAAGATTGCTCGCGGGTGGAATTGCAGGTGCTTCTGTGCCTGCAAGTTCAGGACGAGCAAATTGAGGATCTCCAGTTCTTTGATACGGCGCGCGTGGATGTTGGTGAGCAATTGAATCAGGCAAATTGGGTGGAGGTGCTTGAATCGCGATGGTATTGTATTGACTTCGTGGATTTGGCATATCGGGCTCGTGGACCACCTGTGGTAGATTCGCGGACGCAGAGTAGTTATGAGAAGGATGTGGCCGGTCGAGGCGACTGACATTCTCATCTTCGGAAACATAAGGCGACACCGGAAAAGCCGGTGGGGGAGGCATTTCCGAGAATTGAGGTGGTCTGGGTTGATGGTGATGAGGTGTTCGAGGAACCTCTGGAGTAGTCATCGTTTGATCCATTGGTGTGTTTGGTTGCTGAAGGGTAATACTAGGTTTTGCTTTACCCCTTAGAAGATCGAGCAGTGCATTCGCTCTCGCGTCTTTCGAGACTACTACATTGGCAGGAGATATTACCTCAGGAGCTGCAGAGTCCGGTTGGACGTTAAGAAGTCGCTTCAAATGCATAGACGGATCATCAACTTGTGGATTTTGGAACGAAACCTCTGGTAGGTCGCTGGGCACTTTTGGATGCATGTCAGGCCGAGGCTTCGAGGACTTCCCATGCATTACTGAGGCATCCGTTAACGGCTCCTCATTGATCATACCTGCCACCTCTTTCGGCTCGTTCTGAATTCTAAGAGCATCTCGTTTCTTCTCTTGAGATATCCATTTTTTCAACTGCCCTAAGAACGGCGCAACATTGTAAAACTTGTTAGCATGATTAACCAGGCTCTCACCATTTTCGCCATGGTGTTTGGTCTTCTTCAAAGTCGGGAGCTCCGATAGTTTGTACCATTCGATCTTGCTTATTTCCTTTCGCGTCTTTGGCTCAAAGTGAGCATCTTGTGGCACCCCTCGGAAAACGTAAAGCCTTAGATTTTGTTCACGTATTAACATCTCAAAATGCTTCATGGCTTTTTCTTCCTTCACGAGTCCCGCGCGCCTCAGATCATAGCCTGTTTCCTCATACACTTCTCTGATCGCGCAGTCCAAATCGCTTTCGTCCTTGTTGATCTTTCCTCGGGGAAAGCTCCAGTGAGCTCCCTTCTTCCAGCCTTTCACCAAAAGGATTTCATCCATCGCCTCGTTCAACATAATAGCGCCGCGAACTGGAACACGGGTTTTGTACTCGATAAACTCCTGAAAAGCAGCCTGGTAATGATGTTCGTTCCATGATGCGAAAAGAGGGCAATGCTGGAAAATCCGCAGACTGAAGGCTCGCAAGTTCAATGAAGGGAGCGAAGGATCGAGAGGACGTATGAAATCTTCGTAGAACCATTGCGCTTCTTCGACCTGGAAACATATTCTCTCCACTGACTCAAGCTCTTCATGGGGAAGGTTAATAATAAAGCGGACGCAGAGGTCGTCCAGCCCTTCGGAGGATCCATGTCAGCTTCCAAACCACGCGCGTCTGAGAATGAGTGCCAGAAGAAAGCTTACAGTCATCCAGCTGCATCTTTTGATCTGTCATGTTTCCTTGCTCTGAGCATTTCCGAAGGGTCTGCGAATAGGAGCAATGACAGCCAGAGCCACTAGAAACGAGGGGCAGACTGCGACCGCAGCTCAGGGCCTGGTGGGACACGGCAGATCGATATTGCTGGAAGTTTGAAGAATAGAGATCTCTAGCGCGATGGAAAAAGATGAACGTCTAGATCAATGCTACCGATAGATTGTAATTGGTTTGTCCATAGTTTGCGGTGGATATCAGCACCGGAAGCTCAATAGAACACCGACACCGCTGCTAGCCGTCACCCGCCACAAGTGGCTGTGCATTATCGGCAATCGCCTGCGCCACAGCTAGTCGCGCGCGAACGCCATTCTGATGACGTACCATCATTGGAAGATTCCAGGATATTTCCCCTGTGAGACCGCATCCACTCAATCAGGGTCGAGAGAGCTAGCCTGCGACACCAAACAGGCGGTCACCTTTGTTTTAAAAGTCATGCGTCTCTACACTGGCCTTTGTTTGCAGGCCGCATTCACCTTCAATCTTCCAAAAATGTGCACTTTACGACCTTCACTCTGACCTCTGCTGGGGAGCACGAGTTGCCTGAGTCACCACCACCCTATATTATCCCTCTCGAGTTTCCCCCTTACCTGCCACTTCATACAACACCAACAGAGTCCTTTGTGATCTCTTCTGCTTCATCAGGCATCCGCAACTATGGCGACACTTGTCGGCAAAACTGTCACGAAAAGGATCATCAAAAGTAAAGGTCAAAATGAGAATGACGTTGGTGATACCTTTCGAATCACTTGCTGCCTTGAGCTAATAGACGCAGAATCCTTACTACGATGTAATCGAGAAGAAACGTTTCGGTGGCTTATACAAGTCCAAGAAGAAAGTTGCAAAGGGACTTCCGCCTAGCCTATCTGAAGAAGAGCAGAAGATCTTCTTGAAGTTTCGTGAACGAGCTCGCAAGCTTGACCTTGCCTTCATAGACACCAAGGCGTTCTCATGCGGCTATAGCGCCTTGATAGGCCTCATGCCTGGGTGAGCTTCTCCTGCTCTATGTCAGTAAACCTCAACTAACCCATACTAGTATTGGCGATGCCGTCGACAGTCTTATCTCCATAAAGATCGTCCAATCCGCCCACAGAGACCTAAAAAAGGCAGGCGTCCAAGTTCCAACAGCAACATGGGTGTACATGGGTGGCAATATTCTCGTCGACTTTGGCGTCGGCCTAGTTCCGTTCCTCGGAGACTTTGCAGACTGTTTCTTCAAATGCAACACCCGCAACGTCATCATTCTCCAAGCCAAGCTTGCCCAACTTGCTGAGAAACGCGACAAGGCTGCTGGCCGTCACCCGCACGTCGATACGGAGGATTACATCGACTCCGACACGGAAATGCAGCAAGTCAGCAATGGGCATACCGCGACTCGCAATGGTTCTCGGCGTGCTGGTCGTGGTGAGACACGAAACGGCAACAGCGGTCGAGGCGACTATAATGATGAGCGCACTGGTGGCCTGACGAGAGAAGAGGAAGCGACCTTAGCCCGTCGGCAGGGAAGCAGACGAGATGAGCGCAGTCACGCTCCAAGCCGAGGCGCATCGACTCAGCTACGCAAAGAGCGGCGGCAGCGTTGAGTTATTTGTGACCATGCCATTTATTTGTTCTCCCTTTCCCGAGTTTGGTCATCCAGATACATAGACGACTGGGATCTTAGATCACATGGCGTTTCTCTTTAGCTCAAATTATTCCCCAATAAATCATCCTTCAAACATTAGTACGTAATGACAATATTAAGTTCTTTACCTGGAGAATATGTACGTTGATCCTTCTGACGGTTTTCGTACACCCCAATTGGGCACGAGTAGGCCTCTCAAAATATCATCGCCTACCGAATCCATAATGTAAAGCCATAACGGCACCCCCCTTTTCAGCTCATCTCGAGAATACACGGTGCCTGACCTATTTAAAGGATTCCCCTTGCCTTACATGGAAGTAAATCTCCCTCGCCTTCTTCTTGTGTACCTATTTACTGGAGGAAAGTAACTCATTTTAAAGGTTTGTCAGGCTTGGGCTGACTAGTAGATCGCCATTGTGGTTCATGTCCCGAGCTCCGATTGATTAATCATGTGGCCAGATTCTTGAAGGTAAAATTGGTAGATGTTTCTAGCCTGCTGGGAAAGAAAGCAAAAGTGGTAAACCTTAATTTCGCGGGAGAGGACAGAGGAAAGTATGAGAGATGAAAATTAAGCTGGACGGAGTAAGGGCACGGAACGAGATATTAAGGACGAGTCTAAGGAGCAAAAGTTCGGAGGCTGTTAGTGAGCAAATTTTAGCGGAGGATGAAGATATTCTGGCAGAGCGAACTTAGGAGTAGCCCGCTGTTGTCACGATCGAATAATTTGCCTATTTCCACTTTCCCCGACCGTCTACTCCTTTGGTGAACCTCGAAACTTTTGATCATGAAGAATGTGCTCATGAGTAGATGGGGGATGGTGCTACCTGAACCGTTGATAAAGGGTATGCAAAGCCGTAGGGCACAGATCATAAGGCAATGATCGAGTCCGGATGTGATGCGCTTTATTGTTCTTCTCATCTAAGAGTCATTCTGCTTCAAGCAGCTAACGTAGCTGCACGATGAGCCTAGAACCCCTAGATCGTCGTCGGAGAATGCGCAATAACACAGCAGAAGATGCCTTAAACGAATATTTCTGATCTCTCGCAAACTAGCCACGCATTTCACTCATCCGGAACTACCCATCGTCAATGTCCAAGATCTAAGGATCCCCTATGATGTAACATACCTTCAATCTCTCCAGCTTCGATATCGTCGCTAATTTCCTTGGGGCTCCTTCCGTCCACACGACAACCAACGCTAAAGGCCGTTCCAAGAACCTCTTTGACCGTGCCTTTCAAGTCCTTAGCTAACGACTTGTACCGCATCGTCCGCGCAATGTCGATTATTTCGTCGAGAGGGACGGACTTTGTGTGCTTGATGTTCTTCTCCTTTTTTCGATCCCGTGGTGGCTCTTTTAACGCCTTTATGACGAGGGACGAGGCAGACGGCACGACAGAGACGGCGGCTTGACGATTTTGGATGGTCAATTTGACCGTGACACGGAGACCTTTCTAGAGCAGTAGAAGTTAGCAGGGAGTAGTACTTAATGTTCCTCACGATTGCTCACCCAATCGCCTGTAGCTTTGGCAATATCTTCACCAACCTTCTTCGGGCTCAATCCCAACGGGCCAATTTTTGGAGCGAGCGATGAACTTGAGCCCACCTCTCCACCGGTAGCCCGAAGATGAATGATTTTTACTTCATTTGGGTCGAATTTTGGTGGCATGTTGGGAAGCCGAAGAGTTTTGGTGTTCGTTCTGGTCAAGGTCGTTCTCTGCTGCGAAATCTCGAGATTTAGAAATTATGTGTGCGAGTGCGGCGGCATTTCTTCGGGACACATCAACAGGCGGGGCTCTAATCACCTAAATGGCGACCTCTAAGCGCCATATCAGACACGCCGTCGTGATTGGAGACGTGGCCGCAAGGTGCGTCTACTGTGCTTGGGTTCTGTCTCTTTAGCTCCTCTCTCGCGCTAATCGAGGGAATACTCTTAAGGAGTCGTGAGAGCCAACCGCTCAACAGTAGTCTCGACTGTAGTCACAATGAATCACAGAGTTGGCGCTTGTTGGAAGCTATGTCCGGGTCACCAAGAAGAGCAAACAACTTTGCATAGCCTTCTCGCGGATATTGACCGACATCTTGAAAGGTAAGGTGGGCTGTTTTGTGACATGGTGTAGGCGTAAACTCTAGTCTATCCACCAAATCTTTACAGTCAACTTATCCGAACTCATGTTGATTTGTCAAAGAATCATGATTACGTTACTCATTTTGCTATCAATGCCCCAGCTACTAGTAGCTTACAGAGCACCATATGGAACTTACTCTTACTGGATTGATGCGTCCTGTCGTCGGCCTGAATTTGGCTCGCACGTTCAAGATGCAATTAACGGGATGAGAAAATGGGCCTACAGAGCAAGCTATCGGCTTGAAAGACAGGATCCAATACAGATGGATGCATTCTGGCGACTTTTCACGGTAGATGGTGAAGATGAGATAACGAAACAGATGGACATTGATCATGTTAAGGGTCAGTACTTACTAGAATGACGAATTAAAAGTCTGGCTATCTCATATGTTTATCGTGCAGAAGCTCTACTATCTGTAGCTTATCTATATCAAGAGCCACGCGACAATCGCAATAGCGCACATTATCGGGTCTGCTGAAATGTTTTATATCTGCAGGTGGATCTGATGGCTTGAACTAGTTCTATTGCGACGACGACCGTCCACGCTCTCAAGGAGGAAGATGGGAACTGCAATCCGATCCAGAGTCTCCGCCCCTCTTTTATCAACAACAAGGGCAGCGTGCTCCGCGAGGTATGCCACAAGATCGGTTCGGACAATTTCAAGTTTGGGAGGACACGGACAACCGCATGTGAGAGAGGATAAATGTCAAATACTTTCAATGATAGTTGCTGACATCATAATCCTGTTAAGACGCATGGGTGCATTTTCAGGTTGCCGAGAGCCTATGAGAAGGACGCAAGCTACAATTTATCGATCACGAATGAGGCCGCATAGGGATCAAAACGTCCAGAGAGCGACCATTACGGTACGTAGCTGCCTACATTTCTCCCGAATCTGCTGACTAAAGTGTTACTAATATTTAGTTGTGCGATCTCCAGCTTATTCAAGGGCGACTTACCCGCGGTCATCCCATTCTCGACAATCTACAGCGCACCCAAGCACTTGTCACCCTTGACGATCTGCCCGAGAGAACAAATTTTGGAGCCTTGGAGTCGCTGCAACTGACAGGCTATTGGGCCGTTTCCCCATTGAATCGCTTTCGAACCCTTACTGCCTGGGTTTTATTGTTCGAAGTGCTGCACAACTTTATCGAACCGTACGACAAGCATAGCGGTCATGGTGTGGGTTGGGAATCGGTGACTCGCAGGAGACATCGCCATGAAAAACTTGATGCTGCACCAAATTTTGCCTGGTTTGGCCTACTAGCCGCTCTTGCTGATCGCGGATGGCGCCTGCTTCCCTCAGGAGACCGGACGGTCCCTTCAAGATTGCAGTGGGCTCCGTGGAATATACCGAATCTCGAATCCCCTGATCCGGAATTCTGAGGCAGGGGGGGTTGAAAAATAGGGTAGAATAGAGAGAGGGGGGCAGCGAAGACAAAGGGGACTGTTGCGGAAAATTACGTCTCCACTCAAAGCAGTCGAACACACATCGGTACCACTGTTAGCGTTTTCAAATGATTTACCAGAAACTCAATAGCTTTAGAGTTGAGAACGCCTCTCGCGTAGCAGGCAGGCCTCGAAACCCCTTCAACAGCTAATCTTAGCCGCTGTGAAGAACTTGGGACACCTAGACGTGCCCATCAGAGCGCTGGGGAATCTGCAATACAACCATTAGAAAAAGTAATGTTCTACTCGGCTGCTCGCTGATAGCTTGTCCTAGCCTCATCATCTGCCAGTATTGTCCTTTGATGGGGTGTTGCATGGTCTTTACAGCCCCTTCGACTTTATCTAAAGGGATCTATGCCGCAAATTTTTTCATAATTATTATGTAATATATATACTATTATCAAAAGTTTACCGTGAAATGGCTCAATGGTCTAGTGGTGAGAAACTTCTAGGAAATTTTGTAGGGTCGTCAATTAACCGAAGCAGGTATGATTCTCGCTTTGGGTGCGAGAGGCCCCGCGTTCGAATCGCGGTTGAGCCCCATTATCTTTTTGCACCTTCTAGCATCAATATTTGAATTAAGTTGCTTAACATGGGTCGATTATTTTACCAAGATTAAGACTTAAATTTCACCACCAGATACCTAAAGAAGCAGATTCCTCGTGCCGATCCAGCCCACGGTCAAAACGGCGGGGGCCGTGCCAAACCCCGTTACGCGTGCTCGCTCGCTCTATGTCGCGTGCTAAAAATGTAATTAGGGGCACGATGTAACTTGTAATGTTGTAACGTGAGCATGTCTTTTATTTTTTTAGAGGCAAACATATTGTTATTCTAAAATCAAACAGCGCGGTCAGAGAAGTCCGCGCCATCGAATAGGCTGTCAAATAAGGCCATGTCTGCGCCTTGTAAAACCCAATCACCTGCATCTGCTGCGAGTCCTGGTATCAGCAGATCTCCCACATCGAGAGATTTATCGTCCAGTCCGAAGGGCTGTCCATCGCTTACTGTCGCTTGAGACTCTTCGGCCGGATCCAGGAGCTCGGTATGGGATAGCACTGCTTGCGGACTGGCATGTGCAGAATGAACACCGATTTGACACGTGGATGGACGAGTTGCGGAAGGCGATGCATCCCGTCTTGATTGTTGTCCTGCTCGATTTGAAGACAACTTCGACTCGAAGGAAACCTCCTTCCCGGAACGTGATTCCTTCGACGCCAAATTGGGCCAGGCGTTCTCTTCACAAGGTTTATGTGTCACCTCGATATATCTCACGATCCCGCTATGCTCAATCTTGATAGTCCCAAAGTACGGAATATTGATACACAAGGTATCACTAATCTCGTTCTCGTTGCCGCCGCCAAGAAACACTTGCTCACCACGCTCGGAGGAAAGACTAGCACTATAGCAGCCGCCGTTGGCAGCGGCCGCCTCAACAGCGAGTAAACGCTCTAAGATGCTTGCAATCTTGCAAGCTATGGCATCATTGTCAGTCTGAGCCATCTTCTCCATACTCTGGAGCGTGCGTTCCATCAGCCCGCGGTCAGCAAGTCGCTGGTGTACAAGAAAATGAAAGACGGTGGCACAACTACTCGTGCGGATCCCACGCTGCCTGCGAACATCGATGTGGGCAAGACACAATGTCGTGCTTGCAACAAAAGCAAGGAAATCAATACCTCGGCAGTAGGCAGCGATCATGTTTGAGCCGCGGAAATGCACAAAGCGCAAAAGTATCTCACGACTAGCGTTTATGGCCGTGATCTTGCTATAATCGTACTTTGAATCGTCAGAGGATTGCAGCATGTA
This sequence comes from Pyrenula massariospora, assembly GCA_021030905.1. Classification (NCBI taxonomy): domain Eukaryota; kingdom Fungi; phylum Ascomycota; class Eurotiomycetes; order Pyrenulales; family Pyrenulaceae; genus Pyrenula; species Pyrenula massariospora. The sequence goes on from JAGFMI010000003.1 coordinate 270,549, forward strand.
CGGCAGGTGTAGTTGTACGAGTAGATGATAGTGCGCAAACTGGTTGTTGATGCGGATAGTCTCACGAAATGCATTTGCGTCAAAACCAGCGATGGTGGTGACATCGGAAGTTAGCCACCACTGAGGTGGCATTGAGGCAGCAGCATCCTGTAGTAGTTTGTCGATACCATGTGTTGCTTCAAGATTGTGCAAGTCTTCCCTGTTGCGCTGAAGGATGAGCCCTCCTACACCCGCCTCCATTCTCTCCATTCGCTCCAAAGCCGCGCAATCTTCCAAAGCCTTTGAAGTGGCGAATGGGCTCTCTTGAGAGCCCTGCGGTAGACCAAGTACTAAAGAGAGGTAACGGTCTAAGGATACCAAACGGAACCACATGTATTCCGGATGTATACGTTCTCTGGTCTTGACGTCAAGCACAAGCACATTGGACAAAGAAGATTTGCCCAGATGAAGTCCCATCAACTGTGCTATCACCATCGCCCGGCGGTTGGTAAGCCAGGCTTGACGGAGGTTTCCCGCGTTGTTGTGGTACATGCTCTCGATCATAATGCACTCAATACCCTCGAGCGAAACGACGAGGTCGTCGTTGTGATTCACCAGCCTGCTTGCTGTCTCGACGACACGAGACATGACTTCACGGTATTTCATATTCAGCCTCCCCAAGTCTTTGGCACCCCCTGGCGAGATGCCTTGCAGGAAAGAGCCTAGCAGTAAGAGCTTGTGGGCTATGGAAACCGGATGGGACCCTGGAGGAGGTAGCTGGAGCATTTCTCGTGGCGATGGCAGGTCCTTGCTAAGGAAACTAGAGTATGGCATGAACACTGTGCCGTGAAAAAGCACTGCGATCCCAACCGGCACGCTCGTCATGAGATTGAGGTCACGTTGGCTGGGCCACACAGCAAGCAGGGCGCCACATAGACCATCATATCTACTTTTGGTCTGGATATTCGGGCCCGAAGTGGTTGGAGAATCGGAGATTGAGGTTTTTAGAGATACAGGGGGAATTGGCTCATCGATGCTCACGCTCTACTTTTTCCATCATTAGAATCGATACCAGCGTAGATATCTGCGACAAGTACTCACCATTGTCTTCGTCCTCACATCTTGGGTGCCATTGGCCAACAAGCCTGGTAGATCAGTACCACCTCGTTTAGCCAATTGCTCGACCAAAGCTTCCACCCGGTCTAGTCTATCCACCTTACCTTTAGCCGACTCTGGACCATTGTCAAACTCTTGGCTAAGGCAATTGACTCCACGACTCCTGCAGCCGTCACAGATCGGCTCAGCTGGCGTTCTAAAGGTACATCGGATCTTACGCCGTTTGCATTCCCAGCAACTTTGGGTGCCTTTGCGAAGCTTCCTTCTCTTAGGTGCCGGTGACCTTCCCGTGTCGAAGTCGATGGTTGTTTCTGCCATTGTACCCTAAGAATTTCCTACCGATGCGATACAATATGAAACGCGAGAAGACGAAAAAATTTGCTCTTCAGTGAGGATCATTGCCAAAGCCGCGGCAGAGAAGGCAGACAAGCGAATCTGTAAAAGGTGGCTGGAATGCCGTATTCCTGCTTTCGTCATCTCCGCCGCGGCGGACCAAGAACGCTTTGACAATGACTTCCAAGGGGCGGAGCAGCGAACGTCATGTTTGAATCAACGAGCGGATGAAATACTGCCAACACTGATAGGTCAATCGTACTAAGACTCATTTGACTAGTAATTTACGAGATAAATGCCGATTATTACATGGCAGAAGATAAATCCGCCGTCATGTACCGGACGGATAATGCTTTGCGAGGCGCTATCGACGTGAAAAGAATGATCTTACTCCGTGGATTTTTTACAGGCAAGGGTACAAGTAAATATAAACGTTTTTTCTCTCTTTCCCACGTTTGTAATCCAGCACACTGTTATCGGAGACTCGCCCAACGAAACTGGTATTGCCTCGCCTTATTAAAGACTCAAGATAAAAGGTCATCACTTTTGCACAGCCGGAATGGTCAAAATAGCCATAGCAGGGGGCTCGGGCCGTGCGTCACAACCTTTCCAGTCCATGTACAACCCGCAATGACACAATTTCTAGAGGTCGCTAAGGAAGTCATCGATGCCCTACTCGCTACAAGCAGACACGAAATCACCATTTTGAGTAGAAACGTTAGCATTTCCCCTAACCCTCTTAAGCTACACTACGCCGGCTGAAACAGTTCAGGAGGTTCCTATGGATGATGCTCTGCCCGGAGTCCGTTGGCGTGTTGTGAATTATAATGATCAACTTGATTTGATGGAAGCATTGCGAGGGACTCACACTCTTTTGTCGTTTCTTCAGCTCCTTTCAGACCCAGAGAGCAAGTCTCAGAAGAATCTGATCGATGCTGCCATTGCCGCCGGCGTGAAACGCTTTGCGCCGAGTGAATATGGAAGGTAATATGTTACAGGCGGTGATATATCTGCTCTGTGGTTAGAGCTAATGGCATGATAGTGCTGGTACGATCGATCTGCCATGGTGGACTGGAAAAAAGAGTACCCGGGAGTATTTAAGGGAGGTCAACGACAATGGAAAAGCAAGACATCATTACAGAACCTCCATGCTGATCTAACGTTTCCGCAGGTCCTCGAATACATCCTTTTCCAGCCTGGACTGTTCTTGGACTACCTTGCCTTTCCCTACAAAACGGCAAAGCACATTGACCCGTTACAAAGCATCTTTGACTATCAAAATTGCCGTGCTATCGTGGTAGACGGTCATGAGAACGCCATCATGACTCTCACTACGGCCGCTGATGTTGCTGCTGTTGTCGCTCGCGCAGTTGACTACGAGAGCGAGTGGCCCGAGATTGGCGGAATGCAGGGGAATAGAGTGACTTTCTCTAGGATTATTCAAATCGGCGAGAAAATTCGAGGTTTGCCCTCACCGTTGGTCAAATTCACAGAAGATCAAGTCTGTCTAACATGATAACACCACAGGCCATCCATTTACCATCGAAAAGGTCAAGTCAGAGGATCTAAAAGCCGGGACTCTGAATACCTCATGGGCCTTAGGGGAGCGACACAGAGCTGTTTCTGAAGAACAGTCAAACAACTTTTTGAAGACGGTAACCATCGGCATGCTGCTCAGCAGTATAAAGGGTGCATGGAATGTGTCGGACGAACTCAACCAACTATTTCCTGATTACAGATTCGACAAGATGGAGGACTTTCTCGCGACGGTATGGAACGGAAAGCCATAGTAGCACTTGCAGTGAAATCTAGCATGCAGACCTATTCAAGCTTCCAATATCAGGCTCCAATGAGGCCAATATAGTTTCGGTGCTGATCGTAGCTTCCGCATGTGATCGTTCAGATGTAAATTCGCATTGCGCACCAAGACCTTGGACAATGAAACGCAGCCATCGAGAAAGATAGCGAATATACCAAGTAAAACGCCGTATCGTCAGAGACGGAAAGCTATCTAGTTGGCCACTAGCTTTCATATTAAGCGCAGGATACGGAAATTTCCGTAGATTTGCTTGAGCTTCATACGACATCTTATTAGCCTCAGCCTCCTTTCATTCCTGCATTTAAGTAGTCAAAAGTCGGGATCCACCGAGGGCACGGCTTGTCGCATTTTAAGGTGATTAAGGTACCCGAAGTAAGACGGCGTCACCGGGCGACCCGCATGATTCCGAAAAACTTTTTTCATCCTCATACAACGGTGAGATTCTAAAGTCTCGTTCTCAAGCTAATTTGGACACAGGGCTTGCTACGCTAGGCCAAAATTGCAAACTTGAAACTTCTCTCCGGCTTTCCCACCAAGACTGCAAAGTAAAACAATCAAGTCTCGGCTGGACCCTGAAAGAAATAAGCCCTTTCAGACCCCAAAACGCTTTCATAGGGGTAACCTGGGTTTTTTTTCATGATCAAAATAAGCGCATGAAGGCGCCTAAGCAATTCCGGGGAGGGAATGTCAGCTACCGCGCGATATAATGGGGCCATTCCACGTGATTCCCACTTTTTTCCAACCCAATTGCTGCTCCTATCCCAAAGTACAAGGCGTAGCTGGGAACTCCGGGACCAACGTGACACTCATGAAGTCTCGGTTGCCGAATGACGTCCTCTGCTGACTCCCTAGCGTTCTTTACCGTGTCCGGAGCGAGTGCGGTCAGCATGCCTTGTAGGTACAGACAGCGCTGGCTTTAAATCGAGCTTGGTTTCCTCTCCCTTTCAAAATTTTTGGGTTGTGCAGAGCATCGAGAAATTTTCTTTTACAAGTCCACCATATCTCCCATTTCAGATTTAAAACGCCTAAGGCCCTTTTGCTCCGTCCTCTACTAGGCTTTAAATCAAAGACCCTCGCTATGTATACGAAGCTTTTCTCCCTCTTTACACTCTTCTTTGCGGCTGCGGCCGTCTCCGCGAAGCCGCTGCTAACAGCGCGCGTCACGCCGGGGTTTTGCGCGTCGGTAAGAAAAGCTAGAATCCGTTCGCCCCACTTCTGCGTCAAAGAACTCACCCCTTGGTGGCTAACACATTTCTCTTACCTGTCAGACCACTACTTGCACCGTCCAAGGCGAGGGCCTCACCTTTCAATGTCCTGATGGACAGACCTGCCTGCACTCTTGCGATTCGCCGACACCGGGGGTGGTGGAATGCAGTTAAAAGGCCCCCCCGCGACTATGGACAAAGTCTGGTGTTGTGATTGTGTTGTGTGAGGGAGCGATACCCGCTATATGACCAAGAGAGATTTGCTGAAAGAGGAGAGAGGCTTCTTCCAACGGTGATCGGGGCTAGCGAAAAGATTCATCGTCGACTCCGATTTGTATAACACTCTCTGAAGCAATATCAACTAGTCTATCGTTAGAAAGGCATGCTTCCGGATGATATATTGACTATTTATTCGATCGTTATATCAAGTCGACTATATCCTTCTACTATAGTACAATATCAAAATGTGAATTAAGGTTTGGATTGGCGTTCTTCTCCACGACCGAACACTGGCATCAAATTTTGTCATCAAGCACCCGGATCATATCATTCTTTTCGACCTCCTTCACCTATCGAAAAATTCGAGCAACGAAAAGTAAAATACATCTAGTAGTGGCATATCAGAACCTGATCCAATCCCTCTCATCTAACAGCACGCCAGCTTCGCGGTTCTCGTAGATTCTCTCCACGCCAAAGATCTCAAGAGCATAACGGCGATTTTGCGGATTCTTGAGTCTTTCCTGCATTTCAGACATGTCCTTGACCTCGTTGAGGTCTTTCCTTAGCCACTGAGAGAGCGGATTATTTAGGCAGTCCCTGCGGGGCCGCATTTTGGGACTCAGACCTTGCAAAGAAGCGCCTTTGTTTCACCAATCATTCGATATGTTAGGCTTCTATGCCTCTCGGTCGGATTTATCTTCCAGACTTTTCGTGACATGAATATCGTGTTGTCTGCCTAGCTGTGTGTCCAGAGTTAACATTGTTCTATTACGCAAGCCATGGGCAGTGATATGTTATGGTTTACCAATCCAAGCAGTGATCAGAGTCATGACAATCAAACACAAAATGTCTCGGTGAAGAAGACTCTGGTTCAGACGCGATCAACCATTCATGTACACACTAAGGCAGCTAGATTCAGAGCATCTTTTCGTGACCGTCGCAGATGGGTCTTGAGCTAGTCTTACCCTACCCAAAGCTGTAATCCTATCGGGGTCTGCCCCTCTTTTGGACACATCGAAGGACCGGTCAATTCCCGTCGTTAGACAGGCAAAACCTGATTTGGACATAATCCATCTCTCATCAAACCAGTTAGACAAATTTCCAAGAATCTCTTTGGGGGATTGAATTAGACAACCCCTTCGATACACAATACTTCTCCTGCAGGAGCAACACAGAACTCCGAGCGGTCCAGAAATACAATAGGGGCTCGCAACGAAAATTTCTCAAGTGAGTCTAAATAAGAATTCCCATTTTCCCCTTCTTGCGCCTTTTTTTGATCTTAGTCATATCCGGCTGGAAAGAATTCTGTAGCAGGCGAGATGTAGATTTGAAACTTCTTGTTTCAATTTAGCGAATTTCTTTGACAACCAAAAAAGTAGTATTGAGGCAAAGTTCTGGTTTGACGCCATCTGTCTGTTGACTTGCCTGCTGTTGCTCCAGCCGCATCGAAATCACTAAAAGAAATCATAGTACTGGTGCTGAATGCGGACGACGTCTCGACGAAGACGACGTCTCCTAACCAGGAATCTACCTTGTCGAACGTCTGCTTCGAGCGGGAGTTACAATGGGCGAATGATGAGGAGGATGAGGAAGGGAAGAGGGAAGAGGGGGAGCAGGAGAATGTAAGGATATTTCTGTGCCGAGCCCGGGGATGCACAGATCATCCTCGATTCTCGGCACTTCAGCTTCCAGAAATATCCATTCAGAGTACCCTGCACCCTCGTAAGCCTTCCGTTGGATTTGTAATATACCATCCTGGATCCACGGCTTCATGTGTGGGGAAGATAGGAGATTCCGCCGGTGAAGATACTTCAAAGTCGGTACGAGGCTCAAGTTGGTCAGGATGATGATCCCAGACAGGGCAACAACTAGAGCCAGCCCGAATACGTTGATGTTGCTATAACCATCAGGAGCTCCCATGCGCTGACTGCTGCAGAGACCTGGCCACGCCAGGGGTTCCACCAATCGATCAAAGTCCGACCGCACGATGCCTGGTCCAGCAGCAAGATGTGGGATTGTAGTTTGTGTGACAGCCAAAAGAAATTGCAACCAAGCTTGTACCTCGGCTTCCCATTGGTTCGAAGGTATCCCCAGTTGAAAAGAATCAAAATTTCTGGTCACCAACATGGGTGCTCGTGTTACCACGTAAAAGGTAGGAGTCTGAAGAAATAGGTAGCGTAGTATTTCATTTTGCTGAGCCGTCCGCGCAATGTTCCGGGCTTGGCCGTATGCTGAACCCGCGCCGAGCAGTTGTGTGCAACCTCCTTGGGCGAAACAGAAACGCATCTGATTAAGAGTCAGTGCTCGGCGTTTAATGGAACTAAGGAATGCCGGATAAGGAAGTTATATACCTGTTCCGCGCAACCTAGAAAACTTGCAGCTTTATCTGCTGTATACATCGTAGTATTAGAATTATCGTCAAAGAGAATGTGCTTTTCTCTATGTGCTGCGAAGAAGGGATCATTGTTTGGCGCGTAAAACCTCAGTCCATTGCTATTGATCGCAATAATATGCGTATCCGCATCTTCGCGGCGTAGTTCTGGGATCGGGTCGAAAGTAGTGTTGTGCCAACCCTTTATAGAACTTCCATCAACTAGTCCGTAGTACGCTCGAGGACTACTCGTGGAGATGGTGTCATTAATCGCCAAGGTTTAAACCGCATCATAATAACAGCACTTACGTGAGATCAGGGTTGTTGGAAAACACGGATGTATAGTTAGATTGCCAAAGAGTAGAATTGAATGGCCGTAGGCTCATTTTCAAAGGTCCCACAGACCACTCGAATAGCTGCTCCCTAGGTAGTGCTTCACGGTCGTGGTACCGTTTCAAATAGTCTGGTGGGATGGGTTGAGCAGTGAAATATCGATCAGTGTCTATTGGAGTGCAGGTGATGACCCTTTGCATCTTGACTCGAAGATCTAAGACGGTGTTGATGCCGAACACGTCGCTTGAGTCAAGGAGGCCCGTGTCAAGACTCAAAGCTGAATGGTTTGTGCATACGTCTCGAAAAGGGCAGCCTGTATGGGTCACCTTCTGAATCGGAACGGCCATTTTGGCGTATATATTGCATTGGGGAAGGGGCCCAGTCTTATTGTAACAACTTTCTGAGTAGGTGAGAGCCTGACTAAAGATTGCTTGCTGATACTCGCGATGTTGGCTTGTCGTTTCGTTACGCCAAGACAGCCATCCACATGATTCGGAATGCACCAGCACTTGAAGGTCGGAGCTTGACACAACTTGTGAAACAAAGACGCCTGCAAGCAAGAATCCAGCGCTGCAGAGGAAGGCACAGGCTGCCACAATGGTCAAGCTGGACAGAATGCTGTTCTGTCGCCATGACCAGCCAACTTTGGCGACTTCAAGAAGGAAAGCTCCAGGCGAAGTAATGTTACGAGCTAGGATCTGCAATTGGTGGTGAAGAGCGCTGCGGCGACGATTCGATACTCCTACCCAGTAGCGCACGAATGCAATCAGATCCCAAAGATGCGAGCCGGTAAAAGTGATCAACACAGACAGAACAGCGATAACGAGATTGGCATTGGACGAGGTAGTAGTGATAGTGGGTCCAAGGACCGATCCGCGCGTGTGATCGATCCAGAAGCCATGGTGGACACGGTTTGAGGGCAGTGCAGCCATGATAGGAAGATGAGAAGCGCATAGTCACAAGTATCGCCAGCTAGGGCACTCTAACAACACCACGGATCGTGCAAACAGTCGTATCAATTATAAGACAAGAATTATAGGCAGGCGACTGCTGTCAACACTGAGACATTTGCAACCAAAATAGAAACTTGTTCCTTGGATCGTGATGGCGGGCCTTCCAGCCATGGCTCACGACAAGTGTCCGCCATGATAGCCACGGGAAGATGGCGAGGCTATCTTCAAAGACTACCGACCAAGGGTCAGTTCTCATCTCGTGTCACCTGATTTCCGGATTGACACAAATTCTGGGTGAAAGGTTGATGCTATGACGCCTGTGGATAGTACAATATTGAATGGCGTCGTCGCGCGGATGAGTGACGAGGCCTCTCGTTATCCAAAATAGGCGTTACTAGCGGGACATGGCAGCCCATAGGGCTGTTCTCGATGACGCCCTCGTAAGGCTGATCGGGACCGGCCCATGACTCGGCGAGGGAGTCCACACTTTCCTTCTTCTGCTCCCTTGTTCTTGTGGCGCATCGAGTTGTTTGCATTGACGCCCATCTGGCGGATGTAATTGGACGCCCGACGATTTCTGACACCCAGCCAAGTGCCCCCGAGGATTACCCATATAATGCGGCGAACCCTGCCATCAGAGCTTAGGACTAGACAGGTAGACCCTTTGGGGATTATTGTCCATTTACTGTGATTCTATCAGTCTTCTACTACTTGTCAGCTTAGCTAAACTGATATATAGAATATTTCGAATGATGTATTCGCGTGTGTAATGTAGCAATAAAAGCTTTTCGGCTGCAGGCATGACATCCCAGCATAGCCTTGCAGGCTGTTCAGCCCCCTCGGTGCGAAACACTAGACGTTCTACGTAGTAACACAGGCTCCGGTACGTTGCGTTGACAACATGACAACATTTATAATGCCCTCCTATTTCCAAGTAAGCGATGTAAGCCTAGATTCAGAGACACGAGCACCGATGGCAATGACGCCTCCAACTAAGAAAAGGCTATAAGTCGTATCCTCTAATGGCGTCTTCTCTCTGGAGCCGGGCGGTGGCGGAGCTGAGCGAAAAGGATCAGCGAATGTTCAAAGTCGGAAGCGCCGACCAGCATCAAATCCTGCGTGATATTCTCTCAGCAGTCGAGGGGCAGCGTGATCGGTGTCAACGAGGTCGTTGGAAGGTGCGGCGCCGTAACGGGCAGGAGATCATTGTCCGGGATGTCTGCGCAAAGATCGTCGCATGCGTCAAGAAGTTTATGAGCGTAGTCGATGTTGCTGTGTCATTTGATCAAGTGCATGCTGCGCTGCCATGGGCTGGGGTACGGTTTATATTGCAGGTGAGAGAAAGAAAGAGAGATACAAAGGTTCTGCTGGTAGAGAGGCGTGAAAGCTGATCAATGACGTCCTAGCTGTGTGTCAACAGCGCAGAGGCATTCGACGCCATGGTTGAGGGCTTGGAGAAGGCGTCGAGCATGATTGCTCGCTGTGCCATCGTCGAGTCGCTTTATCTGCATGGCAGTCAGTCGGATGCGCAAAAAGCGCTCGAAGGTGAAATCGGGAAGCTATATGGAACTATACTCAATTTCCTTTGCAAGGCAAAGAAACATTACGACAGCACGCTTATGAGTAAGATTTGGGCCACGATCCAGCACGTATATACTGACAATCTTCAGAACGCGTCGTGAATTTGACATATAGACAGAACCTCGAGGATGCTGTCAGATTGATGGATGAAGCGGAGGCAAGGTTTCAGATGCAGAAGGGCCTTGTCGATGGAGAGAGTTAGCGACCTAGTTGAGATGATAGATCCATTATACTAAGTCTTGTACAGGGATCAAAAGCATTGACGATACCGTCCTGAACGCTAACCTAGTGGTGAGAACGACGAATGATGAAATTAGCGAGGTGAAAGGTTAGTAGCTCACAGCCAGACCGCGAAGTCCTGTTGACTCCCTTGCAGCAGTACAGGAGCGGCTAAAAACTACATTGCTGCAACTGGAGAAGCCTATCGTTCGAACCGTGGACCAAGTATCTAAGATGTATAGTGCTCTGAAAGGTACTGCTCCACTGCGCAAATTATACGCCAGCTTGACTGATTGCGAGAAGAAACCGAGAGAGTGAACCTCCTGAAGTGGCTCTCTACGATACACGTCCAGGAACACTACAAAGCCGCACTGGCATCCTTGTTGCCAGGCTCAGGTGAGTGGCTACTGACAGGACCTAGCTTCACCAGCTGGAGGGACTCGAGTGCTACCGAGACATTCTGGTTGCATGGTATACGTGAGTGAAAGCAGGTGCAAGTGCTGGGGAATTTATGCTAATAGTATGTGTAGCTGGTTGCGGCAAGACAAAACTCACGTGAGTCATGTTGAAAGAGCCATCAGCGGTGTTGTAGCTCATTAGAAAATAGTACAGCAGTAATCAGGCACATGCGACAACACGGTGGTAATCTCCTTCAGGCAGTACCGATTGCTCATTTCTACTGCTCCAGGAACCCTGCTGAGCCAGAGCGTGGCGATGCACATCAGATAATGAGATCTTTGGTCAAACAGCTTTCCTTGAGCAGGGATGATGAGTATGTACGGCGTCCGACATTAAATGAGCATAAGAAAAAACGACAAAAAGCAGAACATGATGGCGAAGCTCCAGGAGCTCTAACGATAGAAGACAGCGTTCGAGTCTGCCTCGAGCTGGGCCGAACGAGTCCAGTGATAATCGTCATTGACGCCGTGGATGAGTGTGACTCACGGCAACGTGCTCTGCTCCTATCAGCCCTGAATGAAATATCTTCAAGATCTCGTGATATCGTGAAGATCTTTGTTTCAAGTCGAGATGAAGAAGATATTGCAGCATACTTTAGACACGGATCGACTGTCAGAGTAACAGCTAGAGCCAACACGGACGATCTCAAACGATTTGTCGAGGAAAAGACTGGTAGTTTCATACAGACCTGGTCTACAACGCACGATGAAACCGCGGAAACGCTACAGCATCTCAAGAAAGAGATCATAGAGACTCTTATGAAAGGCGCGCAAGGAATGTAAGCTTCTTGAAAATAAGTCATGAAGGCCTTCGCCATATTAAATAAATCATCTTAGGTTCCTGTGGGCCACACTACAACTAGAGGCGATTAGCGATACGGAGCGGATCAAGGACAAAAATGACATCTCGCTAGCTCTGGCATCTTTGCCCTCGACACTAAGCAAATCGTACGAGGCGATATACAGTCGAATCCAGTCCATGGGAGAGAAGGCTAAAACAGTGGCGACCCTAGCGCTTCATTGGCTCCTTTGTTCTCGGAGAACACTTTCGGTCTCCGAGTTCATTGCTGCTGTTGGAAGAGCATCAAGCGATCTTTCACCAAAGTCAGTCCTCGACTATTGTTGCAATTTGATTGTTCTGGATAGTGACGCAGATTCATTCCATCTATCACATCCCACTGTGAGAGAGTATGAATTCACCTAGTCCAATTCTAGAAAACCAACTGACAATTGTTTCGAGGTACTTCGAGTCTCTTGAAAGTTTCTCTATGAATAATATTCACTTCACTTTAGCTGAAAGATGCTTAGGCACTTACCTTTGGGGAGAATCGGGCGAGGACGGCCTTTTGAGCTATTCTGCACACTACTGGCCCGCTCACTTGGAATATCTGAGAGACTCTGCGCAGAGAGCTGCTATTAATCCTCTACTGATAGATTTTTTCACTCAAGAGGAACACTTCGAAGATTGGTTGGAACATGTCAATGACCTGCCAGTTGGAGAAGGCTCCAACTGGAGTAATAGTCTAGAGAGAAAGCTTGACGCCTCGCTAAGCTCACCACCGTCTTCGCTGTTCGTGATCTGCTGCTTCGGGCTCATCGAATTGCTCGAGCAACCTATAATCCGCGATCAACTTGATTTGGAGCAGAGAAACAAGCACGATACCTCCGGTCTATACCTGGCTGCACGGTGGGGCCATACGAAGGTAGTTTCGGAGCTGCTGAATCAAGGCGTGGACATGGAATCTCCAGGATTTCAGTATGGGACTGCGGTACAGGCGGCCGCATCCGCTGGCCATGATGATGTTGTCAAACTTCTCCTACAGAGCGGAGCTTCCACCCGAGGTGCCGGTGAATTCTCGAGTCCTTTGCAAGGAGCTTTGGCAAACGGCCACAAATCGACTGCCGAGGTTATGCTGGATGACGATTTTAAATTCTCGGAGCAAAGCCAATTTGACAAAGCTCTAGAGACAGCAAGCTTCATGGGCTATGTGGACATCTTGCAACGGTTACTGGACGGCCAAGCTGGAGATTTTGCACCAAAAGACCGCCCTGACCCTCTCCAAGTCGCCCTGTATGGTGGTAAAGCGAGAAAAGCGGCGCAGTTATTGCAGAAATGCACTGACATCAACGAGGAGAAAGGGTACTTCGGCAACGCTCTCCAGGCTGCTATAGCCGGAGGAAAATGTAACCTTGTGAAGAGTGTCGTCGAGGCCGGCGCCAAGCTTGACCGACGTGGACGTTTCGGCTATCCATTGCGAGCCGCTGCAATTGCTAACAAAATCGATGTTGTCACGTACTTGCTAGATAAAGGGGCAAATCCAAACGCAGAAGATGGTGAATTAGGAGATGCTCTGCAGGCGGCTGCGTCCCAGGGCAACTTAGACATCATGACACTCCTGCTAGACAACCATGCTGCTGTCGAGGGACAAGGCGGGTTTTTCGGAAACACACTTCAGGCGGCTGCCTTCGGAGGCCATGACCTGGCTGTGCACCTATTGCTAGACTATCGACCATATAATGAGTGGAACGAGTGTGGTCGGAGAGGTCGATATCGCGATGCCTTACAAGCTGCGGTTTATGCAGGACATTCACATCTTGTGGGACTCTTGGTCGAGAAAGGAGGTCAGCTTAATCCAGGCCGCTTTTGCAGGGCCTATCCGTGTGGTATGAGATCTGAACCAAAGCGCATAGCACTTCCAGGGGTTCGCGAGCGGCGTGGACAATTTGACATCCCGTACGAGCTAGGTCCGCTTGAGATCGCTGCCCGCCATGGGAACGTTGGACTCATCCGCATACTTCTAAGCAAGGGAGCTCGAGTCGATGCCCCTGATGCTCCCTGGGAAGATGGTGAACATCAAACCGGCTGTGCCTACACTGCTCTGCAGATTGCTGCATTCTGGGGACACGTCGCGGCAGTGGAGTGTCTTCTGGACCATGGAGCTGATCCCAATGCAGTGCGCCAAACGCTGGGCACGCCGCTACAAGCAGCCCTTGAAGGCTCGAACCTCGACATTGCAGACTTGATGCTTGCTCGTGGTGCACGAATCGACGAACGCTGGACAGTTTTTGGATCTTGCCTACAGGTCTTTTGTGAAAGGGGCGATATTCGGGTCGCCGAGTACCTTCTCAACAACGGGGCATGCATCGAAGACGGTGGAGGTCAGAACGGTAATGCGTTGCAAGTTGCCAGTGATGCTGGCCAACTTGATGTCGTTCGTTTTCTACTTGACCGTGGTGGTACTGATGTTAATGCTCCGGGAAAATCCAATGGCAGCGCGCTGCGAGCTGCATCAGCAAGCGGACATCATCGTGTGGCTGAGCTACTACTCGATAACAATGCGAAATTGGATGGCAACGCAATAATCATTGCTGCGGCTCACGGCCATGAAGAAGTGTTGCACCTTCTTCTACGAAGAGCAGCTATCACCAACGGCATGACGCATTTAGGAGACGGTGATGCCTATTCTGGTGGTGTTGATGTCTTTGACAATGAAAAGGATGCCTCCGCAGGAGGAACATCTGTTCGAGCGACCGCGCTACATCAGGCGGCTTACTATGGCCACAAGGCCATAGTATCCATTCTAGTCGAGGATTACCAAACGAACGTGCACCTCGAGCACAAAATGCCCTCCATCCAGTCGGGCACTCTTGATCAATGGATGTACGATGGACGATCTAGCAACGCCATGTTCGCGGCATGTTACCAAGGCTTTGCGACCATTTCCACGCTATTGTTCCTGCACGATCCTTGGGGCTACGTCAAGCGGTCGACGTTCGCACCCGCGCTTGAGGTGAGTCTTGCTTGTAAGCGGGAAGAGGCGGCAGTAACGTTGGTTCATGAAGCAATTGGCTTAGGCTTCAAACCAGAGGACTTCGACTACTCATTCAAATTCGCCTGTGAAAAGGGCCATGCGTACTTCGTTGACCTATTACTGAACTATTTTCCGCTGACTTATTGGCCAAGCGGTATGCTGCAAGCCGCCACAGCCGGGTACGGCAACTGGATCGAGGTGATCCGGATCTTGGTCACAGCTGGAGCTTGTGTAGATGGTCTGCAAGGCAAAAGTAACGATCTAAGAAGGGCAATCGCGGAGAATGGACGGGTGGAAGTTTTTGAGCTATTAGAGCGTCGCGGGTGCTGTTTATTCCCAGATGCTGCAAGCTATTCCGAAGCGCTTTTGGCAGCATCCCGGGCTGGACAGGCCCAAATGGTCCGTCATCTATGTGGAAAGCGCGTTCCAGGGCTATCGGACGTTCAAGAAGCCCTCTTGGCAACTAGCAAAGGTCCTACGGACAACGTGGAAGTTGCAAGAGCACTATTGAGTCTCGATGTGGCTCTAGCCTGGGCCGATAATGAGCCCCTCCGGACCGCCTGCGAATACGGCCACACAGAGATCGTTAAGCTGCTTCTTCAGCAGGTCCAACATGATATGAGCGCCATTGAAGTTGGTCTGGAAGCGGGAGCAATGCAGGGCACATGGAATGTGTTCGAGGAATACTTGATTTCCTGGACAAACGGATTGACCGGTCGGAAATCTGCACGCGAGTCCTTCTGCGGTGCCTGCCCTTTGGACGGTGTGGAAAGGAGCTGACGGACTATCTGCTTAGTCAAGGTGCTCAGCCCAACACTCGCAATTCTGATGGGCAGACAATGCTATATATTGCCGCTAAGGATGGGTATTGGTGTACTGAAGATCTAAGAGCTCTTTTACAATATGGGGCAAATCCGAACTTGAAAGGCAGCGATCACGGAACTGCTCTACATGCAGCTGCTGAGTCCGGGTCGGCCCTCGCTTCCCGACTGCTAATTGACGCCGGCGCAAATGTTGACACCAATGACGGTCACTACGGGACGCCATTGATGGCAGTGATGGCGCAGAGGTGGCGATTCTCGTGCTTGGCCTCGATGGGGATTGGAGAAATTGACGACCGGAGCTGCCATCGCTGCTGCGCACGCATTCTGCTCGATTCCGGCGGCGATTTTGATGCTCAGAGTGGCTTCTACGGTATGGCCCTCCAGGCAGCTGCCAAAGCTGGAAATTTGAAGGGCGTCGAGATGCTTCTAGCAAGAGGAGCAGATGTCAACCTCCGCTGCGGCGAGGATGGCAGTGCGCTAGCCGCCGCCAGGTCTGGCGATTGGCGCAATTGCGACAAGTGTTATTGGGATAAAGAGCTCCCTAAGCCGGAAAAGGGGTGCAGGCACATCATCCAGCTCTTACTTGATGCGGGTGCCACGGATACATCGTGAGTTATTCTGAGTATCGTAGCTTAGCGTTACGAATAAGCTTTCCTGTCACATGCGTGGAACAAAGACGACAGCTTATTCAAAGATACGACAGCCATTCATTAGCCGATTAGTAGAATAAAGTTGACTGTGGTAATTACATCAAAGATGTTGACAAGCCCTTGAAGACATGCATAAATATACTTGGATTGATGCCTGTTGCGCATGGAAATGCCATCCATACTGATAATAGACTCTACAAAGCTCACATCGAGACATAAGCATTCATAAAACGAACGACCGAGATCTATGGTAGCTCCCACAGTATATCAGATGCGCTCTTAGACGTACCTGGCTCTTGTGGCGTTTATCGCTTGCTGCACAGACGAATGCGGGACGCGAGAGGCACTCCCATTCCGCGAAGTTTGGTAACTGGGGTATATTCGGATACTCATCGTACGATCCGGGCTGGCTGAAAGGCACGAGACGGTATCAATGAAACCCGGGACTCGCCAAAATAGGAATCTTAACGGGGGCTGTATGGCCCATCTGCATGGATTGCACAATCTCTCGTCTAGCTTTTCTGTAAAATGAAAGGTAATTAAGCAGCTAAATAAGATACAGCATCACCTCGACATAAGGAATCGCGCGCGGTACCTATACGCCATAGGAAGCACTTTGGTTCGTCTTTGCGGTCTGGCGTGTCCAAATCTGGCGAATAGTCATCGCGAACGATGTTGATGCATTCACCACGAGTCGTTGGGCGCTGAGAAGAGCTTTGCCGTATTGGAGTCTCATCATTCTTTACGTCTTTCCATGGCCCTCTGAGCTCCTGATGCTCTTAAGTTCAGCAAGCGTTGACTCCGACTTGAGCCGATATGGATGTGTCTCAGGCAATGTCGTTTTCCTAATGTTTACAACATGTTGTAATATATCCACCGCCTTCTCGACTTCCCCTTTCTCTCCGTAGGATTTCGCAAGCCAGTGTTGCGATATCAACTGCCTCGGGTGGTCCTCTGCGAGAGTATCTCTTTGTATTTCGACTACTTTCTCTAACAGCATGATGGCCTTTTCACACTGTCCGCTGACTAAATAGACTCGAGCGAGCTCATGTTGCGATGCTAGCCGATTGGGGTGGTTCTCTGTTAGCGTGTTCTCTCTGATATTGACTACTTTTTCAAACAGCTCTATCGCCTTTTCACTTTGTCCACTTTCCGAATAGGCTCTCGCAAGCTCGTGTTGTGATGATAGTCGATCGGGGTGAATTTTGGTCAGCGTGCTAGCTTGGATCTTGACTACCTCTTCAAACAGCGCCGTCGCCTTTTCAATCTGGTCATTTTCCCGGTAGGCTATAGCGAGCCGATGCTGCGAGGCTATTCGACTAGGGTCAGTTTCCGGCAGCGTGTTTTTGCGGATCTTGAACAATTTTTCTAGCAGTGATATGGCCTGCTCAATCTGTGCGTTCTTGAGATATGTCATCGCGAGCGCGTTTTGAGTAAATAGTCCAGCTTTGTGAACCTCTGCTTGTGTGCCTTCTCCGATCTTAACTATTTGCTCGAGGAGTTCAATCGCCTCTTTATACTTTCCGGCCCATCGAAGGCTTTCTGCTCTCAGTTCGTACAAAAGCAAATATTTCTGCGACGGTGTCACGATATCGATTTTGATCGCTCTGAAAATGTCCTCTAGAAGCCTCTCAAGTCGCTCGTCCTCTCTTATCGATGTCAGTGCCCACCCACACCCAACTAAAAGTGGTAATTCTGCGCCGTCTTCATCCCGGAAAACGTTAGTCTACTATTTAAGCCTCGGGTTTTGGGACTCGACAAAGTACCTTTGAGTTTGAACCGGATACCATTCTCGACTATGACATTATCGAGGTAGGCAAGTACATGAGGTCGTAATTGCCTCGGCTGGCTTCTGTAAAGGTCAGAATTAGATCCAGAAAGTGCGATAATACACCCTGTCATTATCCTTGAACAATCTTGTTGCTCTGCATCCTGGCGATCTTTTGCCCACGCATGCGCTAATGGATGCATTGAAATCATAGAAGATTCGTCATTTCTTAGTAAAGAAAGCGATTTGAGTAAAGCAATTGCCTCGCTAAGACGAAATGAGTTCCCCTCCTCATCTTGTACCTGGATGAAGTTAGGAAGCCGAGAGACGTGCCAGTGACCCAATTTAGTGACATCTTGTGTATCTGAATCTTTATCATATTGTACAGAAGCGATTCCCTCCCAGGCTTCTTGAAACACCTCAACGGGAAGTGAACCAAACTGAAGCATTGACAGGATGTTTAGCAGCTCTAATGCAAACGTGGCAACATCAGTATGTGAGCATTCCAGGATCTCAGCAGACGCCTCAAATGTGGCGTAAACATCACCGTATCTCGATCGCGCCTGCTTTGTTCGATATTTCAGAAGTCGAGCTCGCTGTCGTTGGTAGACTTCCACGTATTTGTCGAATGAACAGTGCCCCTGGGCAACATACGCACCAGCCTGGATCAGGGCGAGCGTGTGCGCCTGTAATAGATTGGAGATCTCCCTCGCCTGCGTCTGGTAAGATGGCCATTGGTCCTCTGGAATATTCGCAGCCTTCAGCAGAAGCTGCGTCGAGTACTTCAACTCAAGCTGTTCAAGTACTTCTGACCCGATTGTGCTATATCGAGCACATTCAGGATTACGAGATGTCATAATGACTGTGCCCTGACTACCTGGTGGGAAAAAGCATTGATAATCAAACTCTGGATCATCAGCATTATCCAAAATAAGAAGCCAGCTTTGCTTAGTATTCGCAAGGGCTTCTCTAGCATCTTTAAGACGTTGAGCCGATAGACCAAGCTTCTTAGCAACAGCAATAAAGTCTTCCTCGGCGGTCGAAGAATTACTAACATCGACCCAAAACAGACCCCAGAATCTGGTATCATTAGCTCGGCACAAAGCATACTCCGTGAATCAGCTCACTCGTCTCGAGCTACATCCGCAAGCTTGATGCAAAGTTCACTTTTGCCCTGTCCCCCATCTCCAGTAATGACAAACCTTCTTTGCCCTGGGTAACAATTCTTAGGTCTGCATATAGCATCATGTATATTTTGGACCAGCCCTGTCCGTCCGGTAAATATTGGATTTAGCATTCTGGGAATGGCAAAATGCACGTTCCTCGTTACAGGAGAAACTAGACATGGATCAGTGCTGTGATGTCTAAAGTGAGCTATAATTACATGTTTGAAGCCCCGTAGGCCGCATGTTGTATTTCTATTCTACGTAAGCTTTACCTAGATGATATCCTGAGATAAAGTAGGCTTACGCGTAAAATGGAGGCCAGTTCACCATCGGCTTTGTCTATTGGAGTTGGTTAGAAGAAGACATCTCATTCAACAAAGCAGCGTTCCAGGATACACACTTTGCTTCTGGCTCAAATTCTCTGCGCAGTCACGTATTCGAAATTTTTGTTGAGTATGCCGGAGATACTCGTCGGTGACCGATTCAATGACCCCTCGTTTCTTATATTCGTCTAGTCTGACATCTTGAAGGCCTTGCTCAACGTTGAAGCGAAAGTAGCGCTTCATATCAAAATGTTGACCCCATCGAGAGATAAATTTTGTTGCAGTATTTTCCGTTTCAACCGCCATTCTGACTAACGTTTGCGACAGAAACTTGAACAAGTTATCATCGATTGCTTTTTTACCCGCATGGCCTGTTCCAATCGAAACGAAGCACTTCACCAGGGGTTTCAAGTCACGAGATTCAGAACACCAAATGTTCGAAGCCTCTCTTTCCACTTCATCCACAGGGTTATTGGCCCCGAATGCGCCGTCCACGAATTGGCGTGCCCCAATAGATGCAGGGCCGAAGAAGCTAGTTGCTGCCGATGTTGCCAGAGCAGCATCACAGATAGTCGCAGGAATATCAGGCTCATCAGGAAGGCTATAGCTTCGCAAATGCGTGATTCCAGCAGTCTGTTTAGCTGTAGTGCATACAAAACTGATTACGTTAGCAACCGACTAGATTGCCTAGGTTATTGAACTTTCAACACAAACAATCGCTCGTCTCAATAATGTCTGCGTATCCAGGAGCTCCGAATATTTATTTGCATATCCCAGCAACATAGGACAAGGTATTATTGTAGAGATCATCGTTGAATTCTTGGTGAAATTATTGATGTTGAGAAGCATAGAGAGACTCTGGAAATCCCGTTTCTTGTGTCAAAAATTTATAGTACCACTTACATACGGCATCCACTGGGGTTCCCATTATTGAAGAGATCCGTCCGAGATTTACCTGATCGGATGATGACTTTGTCAATCGCATCCTTGAGTCGCGTTGAATCGAATCGTGTGCGTGTTCTTCCGGCGAAGCTGACTGGCAATGTATGTGATTTTTCCTCAAATATGGATACCATTAGCTCATTGTACGCCGATATACAGTCCTCCACATTCATCTCTAGCCGGCCGAGCATAATGGCTATCAATCTGCGAACTTTAGTATAGCGGGCAGTATTTCGCTGGTCATACTTTCCCTCCCGTGCTTGTTCCACCAATCAGATCGAACACGTCACAAGGCTTTACGACTGCCAGGCTCTTTTGCTGGCGTTCGTGATTCAGTCGGTTCATGAGGCCCCTTATGATATAGAGCGTTGACAAGCCACGGACGCCACCACCATCTAACGACAGGAGACAAAGGCCGTTTTTATCGAGCGGGTTCTGCTCTCCAGCTTGAGCTGAAGCAAGGACTTGCGCCATCTTAGCATAAAAGGTGCTCAGTATAGGTGAATGCAGAGCCCGTGTCTCGGCCTAAGATCTATGAACACCATTCGTGCCACATAGTTGAAGCTGGCCATTAAACTCTCATCCTTGGGGACTGGTAAGACGACTTTGAGAGAATTTTGATCACTGAACTAGCTAGCGCGTTACGAGATGCGCTGTTGACGACCACAATGCCTTGTAGCACAATGTCGAACACCTCTGAGGGGCCCATAAGACCTCATAGATGCATTGCTGCATCGAGAGCTTTCTGCGTCTTGGCTCTGGGCGAAGATAAAGCGATGCAAAATGAGTGCTTTGCGTTTGTGGCCAGTGGTTGAAGATGGGAGAGAGCTGGGGCTGCGATTCTGCCTTAGGCGTTTTCCCAGCTCCCTCGCATGGTCACCGGCATGCAAAAGACCAGTTATAGGGGTCTGTTTCATCCTATTTTCTGACATGCCTGTCTAGTGGAAATGGTTGGTGATGATTCGACAAGGATTACTGCAGCCTTGCAGAGGAAGTTTTGGGTTGTCCCGGGCGTCAACCGGCCGACTTATCATCTAGGAGGTCCTTGCCGTCAATTACATATCAACATCAGATTCAAGGTTACTATGGGATCATAGCTTCTTATTAGCGAATAATCTATGAGTTAGTTATGGGTTAAACTTTACACGAAGATCGAACGACTTAAAATGGTTTTTACATGTAAAAGAGCAGTGAATGGCGAGAGTCTGTTAGGAACTCCAGGCACAGCCGTCTACCCTGGTAGTTGAAGAGCTGAGGACCTTGATATTTTTAACAGAGTTCACCTACGTGGTGCCGGCCGCAATTAGTCTTTAGGGTATTGTAGCCTTGCCATGGTACAGGTACGTGATAAGCAAGTCGAGGTAGGTTTCATCAGACCTCCACGATAGCAAGTCTCTGGAAATTTTTTGAAAATTTAACGAGAGCGCTTGGGAACCTCAGCTGATTTTCCTGAAGAGTCTTATCGATAGTATGGAGTCTTGCCAGCCGTGCTAGCCATTTTCTCCATCTACCGTCGTTACCTTCCTTAAAGACCAATACTGACAAATATAACATTTGTTATGAAAGACCGAGAGCAGCAGAGTCCTCCTAATATAACGTGATGACGAGCGTCTACTCTCAAACAGCGTAAAAAACTGTCTTTCAAGAGCATAATGTTTCACGTGCGTATCTAGCCGACGCAATGTTCTGTGGACAATACTCCGATAGATGCCACGAGAACTTTTCGACGCATTACTTGATCCTTCCAGGGTCAACGTCAAGCGCTACGAAGGCCACGATAGCTGTGCCCTCTATACGCAGATATTTGCCCGTTATTTACGCTGAAAGCTTGTATAGAGCGCAAAGGCATTAAAGGTCTTGCCTACGTCAGTCGCACCAAAGATGCATTTGTTTGGTTCCCATGCTTTAGTCGCCGTGATCCAGCCCGGGAAGATGTTGTGGTGGTGGACTGTACAGTTTTCCCGGCGATGGTGGGTTGTGGGGGCGTCGGAGTTGAGCCATATTTGCTCTTCCCAGACGTCTGATACCCTGAAGAAGATAACTCTGGATAGCTGCGGGTATTATATCTTAAATTCAGCTAGGCATTTCTTTCTTCGATTCATATCGTCTTTCGCACCTCGTCCAACACTTGACCCCAACACAACGTTACCCCTAAGCTGACCTCACAGGCACCCTTTCGGTATTCTACAATGAGGACAATCCACCCAGAATGGATGACCATTTGGCAAGCCTGCCTCCAACCTTGAAGCTTCCTGTCGAAATTCGGAAAATGATACTTCAGAAAGTCTTCGCTACGGTCCCACGAATTTATCCCTCAATGACTTCTATCAAGAACCGGATTTCGGCCAACTTTGGCGCCTTGAAGTTCAAGAATAAATGTGCCTTTCGAGTCTGCCGAAACTTCTATGAGGAGGGCATCTCGCTGCTATATGGCTCAAACGTTTTCAACTCGAGCATCTTAATCGAGCAATTCTATCGTTTCGACAACTGGAGCTTGAGTGAGACAAGGTACTTTGCGCCTCGTCAAAACTTTCGACAAAGGATAGGTGAGCAGAACTGGTCCCTCATCCAGCACGTTCATCTGGATGAAAGATACACGCGAGAATTTTTTGCCAAGGTTGCCTTCAAATGGGTGTTAACAGAGAATGCTTCCATCATGAACCTAGCAGCCGAGCTTGGTAATGGAGGCAACATTGTACACCAGATATGCTCACTCCCTCAATTACGATCCCTCTCCATTCAAGCATCCGCACACATTTCGCGGTTCGTTGACATGATGCGCCAGGATATCTGGATTAGGATTCTTGCGGCGAATCGGGAAACTGATAGGCTATGGACTTCTGTGTTCACAGCAGCGGTTCGTATACTGGAGGCAGCAATTACCAACGGTCACGAGTTCATCGCGATCTGTACAACTGCATTCATGTCGCGGCATGGAAACCGGCGCTTCAAACTCAAATCACTGCGAGCTTTCAAAGTCCATATCAAGTGGCTGTCGGAGCGGGAATATTTGAACAATCATCCAATAGAAAATGGAACCGTGATCACTAGGGATCGTTTTCCGCAATCGCATTCGACGCCAGAATATGACCTTCTCGCATCCGCAGAAATTCTTGACAACGCTCTGAGAGGGTTTCACAGGCGGCATATAGCCAAAGAATCTCTTCATGAGCACGGGGTCAGGGAGTTTCTGGAAGGAGTACGAGAGTATGAACTGCGGAGGGATCCACGGCGAGAGGGAAACACGGCATACTTTGAGCGATAGTCTGTCTTGTAATCCGAGGTCGTAGGTGTCGCAACCCAACATTTCGACACCTTCGACGAGTCCTAACGGCAAAACTTTTGTTTATCTAATGCAGGCGCTGGACAGATATGGCTACACCATTCGTTTAGTAAACGAAGTCGGAAAATGCCAAATGCTCAGGAGGCTCCATCGTTGATTGGGGCAGGAATCAAAATCGATTCTTTCACTGTAACCTCACTTGTGCGCCTGTACTCTTTATTTGAGAAATTAATTTCGAGCGCGTCAACTCTAATCCTTACATATTAGAAAATGTGATGACAACTCGACATTACCTATTTCCCTAAATAGGGGAGCTTTCAATTTAAGCTTCGACCCCTGTAATAGCAGAATCTAGTATGCTAATAATCTTCATGACGTTACCTTACAGACTTTTCTCGCGATATGAATGCATGACAACACAAAATGTAATTGTTTCGAAGTGTACATAGTCACTAGATTGACATCATTAATAGCAGACTTACTTCATTTGTCTTATCGGTGCAATCTCAGCCCTCAAGTGTCTACACCCATAGCAGAGTCTCTCATCTCCTTGATCGCTGTCTTGAGGGGTTGAAAGACCGCAAAGGGTGCATACAAAAATCCCCGGTTCGTTTGCTGGATTTTTTAACTTGCTCGCTGTACGTACAACATTTGCCATAATACTTGGGTATTTGTCACCCTGAGATGTGATGTAATTAGTTAGCAGCGCATCGATAGACGTGTCTTTGATGGATGGAGTGGATAATGCTGATGATCGATCCTGGATAACGAGATCAATTATTGGTGGATCCGAGAGCTTAGTAAAGAGGTCCAGCTCTGATTTAAAGATATCTCGAACAGGGTAATTGAAGACAACACCCCACGGAGACGGTCCGTCACAAATCTGCTGAGGCACAGAGCCTCCACGACCTTGAGCAACACCGGACAGTGCCTTGCCGGCTAGCCGACTGTCTGAATGACCCCATAGAACATGATCGCAGCTTTGGCTCTTTGCGAAAGAAGCGGCAAGTCTTATCAGTAAGGTGTCCAGCATATCGGTCTGCGAGGAGGGAGACCGAAGTCGGGATAAGACATGCCGTAACTTATCCTCATTGCTCTTGTCGTCATTAAACAAGTCTCTTTGAATGCCAATTTTCTCCATAGATTCGCCTATGCTCTTGTCATACTCGAAGACTGCTGCTAAAGGCTCTAGGGTGTAGACATGGGAGGAGTATCTGGATTTTAATGCGTTCAAGAAAGCAAGGTCCGGGCCACCTGAGAGGACACTTGATGTATCGACCACTAGAACATGGAGATCATATGACGTCCTGTTCTGATTGTTGGTTCGCTGTCTTTCGAGCTGTCGGTCCAAAATGTGTAGTAGCGCGGTCGAAGATATGCCCCCAGAAACCGGTAACAAAAGCTTCCTCCTCCTATCAGGTAATGCCTTGTTAAAGCGGTAAGACACCATCCGCTGCGTTACCTTTCCGGCGACGTATCGTAGGAAGCATTCACTATGAAGAAAAGGTCAGCATTGGATTTTTAGGAGGAGGATAGCGGTCAAGGCATACTTGCAGAGGCGGCGTTTGCGCACGGTCACGGTTGAGTTGACATCCTGACAGTCAGCGCAAACCGTTTGTGGGGCGGTCTCAGCCATAGTTGGTCCTGCACCTTTGCGTCAAGCGTCAGGACACTTTCAACGATTGCAGAGCCTTGCTTTTTCTCGACTATTGTGAGGTGCGCAAAGATCAACTTTGAGACAGGGAATCCCGCACCGGCTAACTACCTATCTAGCGATCTCCGAAATTCATACTTTTTCTCGGAGCTTGCGGAGCTGAACCGGCACCCATCGACTACCTCTGTTTACTTGCATGACGAAGGGCTATACGCGCAAAATCGGCCACCCAAAATCTCGAACTGAAGACAAATGCTTTGACTTGACGTTCGAGGGGTATAGCTGCCAAGCAACTCGAAAATTACTACACTCGTGGCACACCTTGACAATACGCTACTTTGGAGCTGAAAGGCCCCAGCTTGGGCTAAGATGAGAACATGGCTTCCAGTCTTGGGCTTGCTTGGTCTACTCGCAACATTTGTGGCGAGCAATGAAGTTGCTCTGGTATATCACGGATCCAAACCGCCGTCAACCATTGTCTAACAATTCTTCAGAACGAAAAGGACGACGATCGGCAACGATGTTCTGGAATGTACAGTCGCAAGTCCTGGGGAGGCTCGGTGGACCCCTTTATCCTCATCAAATGGATAAAAGACACATCAGAGGGAGACTCTGACCCTCTCGTGAGTCTGGTGATATTTGAGTGGAAAGACGAGCACCTCATTGGCCGATACAAAGACGGAGACGACAAGCTCGTAGGTGCAATACTGTCTTGGTACACACAGTACTTACATCGCATAGGAGACAATCTGCGACCGAGAAAACATTGATGCAGGGCTCTGCGAAGAGGCCGATATGGGCGCCTTTATCCTTAGTCCGAACGCCACTGAGTCAAAAAACCCAATTAGATCTCAAGCCATCCACTTGAAAGACCCGCCTGCGACCCAATATCCTGTCAAGAAGACTGGCTTTTACTGTGTCAGCACGTTCTCACAGAATGCAAAATACAAAGCTATAGTGGAATGGAGAAATGCTTTTGGCGAGCTACCAGCGGCTCAAATACCGAAACTGCCGTTCTACGGTGGATTAACTATCACTTATGCTGTGCTTGGAGCGTGAGTACCAATTATCGGCCTGGACCGACGTGGTGCTAAGATGACGCAGGTTCTGGGCATTCCTCTACGTTCAAAATCGTAGCGACATTCTCCCCGTCCAAAACTACATCACTGCCACCATTATTTTCCTGATTGTCGAACAACTCATGACCTGGGGCTTTTACGACTATCAAAATCGGCATGGGTCCAATGCGGTGGCCAAAGTCCTCATGACTATCGTCGCCATCCTTAATGCAGGCCGAAATTCCCTCTCATTCTTCCTCCTCCTAATCGTTTGCATGGGCTACGGTGTCGTCAAACCCTCCCTCGGCCGGACCATGATCTACGTTCGCTTCCTCGCCATCGGCCACTTCGTCTTCGGCGTTATCTACGCCATCGCATCCCTCTCCATCACCCCCGATAGCGCCGGCCCGCTCGTCCTGCTCGTGATCCTTCCATTAGCTGGAACACTCACCGCGTTTTACGTCTGGACCCTGAACTCCCTCAACATGACAAAGAAACACCTCCTTGACCGCAAACAACGCGTCAAGTACACCATGTACCAGCGTCTATGGTGGTGCATCCTCGGCTCAATCCTAGTAATCTTCGGCTTCTTTTTCATCAACAGCTTCGCCTTTGCCGGCCGCTCCGAGGCAAACTTCGTCCCCGAGCACTGGCAGACTCGCTGGTTCGTGCTCGACGGCTGGCTCAATCTGGTCTATCTGTGCGACATGGCGTATATCGCGTACCTATGGCGACCGACGGCGAACAATCGACGGTTCGCGATGAGCGACGAGATCGCGCAGGATGACGATGGGTTTGAGATAAGGAGTCTGGCCGACTCCTTGGATGAGGAGGATCCGATGGGGCCGAGTCCGCAGGGCGTGCCGCAGCATGACGGGCAGGCTTCTACGCCGAATGGCGCGGCGAGGGGCCTGTCGCCGAATCCGCAGAAGGCGGCGAGGAAGTCGAGGGAGTCGTTGGACGGGGAGACTATATTTGCTGTGGGGGAGGAGGGCGAGAGGTGGTCGGACAGCGATGACGATGAAGATGAGGAAGCGAGGCAGAAGCTGACTGGGAAATCAGGATAAGAAATACTCGGGCGATGGGTTTGCGACGGCGGGTAATATACGGTTCTATTGTATATTATGCTGCAAATATGATTTGGAGGATTTCGGGACAGCGAGCATTGCAGGCGCAGGAGAGGGAAGGACTATGCATTGGCCGGCCTCTCTGTACCGAGTACTTCTTGAGTTGAAGTCTATTTGCGCAGATAGACGGTATCTAGGTATTTACGCTTCCTTTTTTCTCGTCATCCTGTTCTTCCCCAAACTCTGCCGTGAACTATTCAATGGGAAACCGGTCAGCATTCCTAAAACCTCACTCCGAGACCCATAGCAACCAAATTCGAGTCAATCTCCCCAACTCAAAAGGCCAAACGTCCTCAACTCTCCACTGCCTTCGCCCTCCTCCACGGCGGACAAATCGCCTTCAACCGCTCCTTCTCCTTGACCCCCAACTCCTTCCCCACCAAGCTCCTCGCCGGATCCACAAAGCACATCCGCGGCCCGATCCACACCTCCTCCCCCTCCCCGTGCCCCTCTTCCGCGGGATGCGGGCGTGGGTGCGGGTATTGTTCGCGCTGCCGCGCCTCGAGCCAGGCGATGACGCGCGCGCGGAGCTCGCGGCAGACGGCGCGGTTGCTGGTGACGGTGGTGCAGCGGCGGGCCCAGCCGAAGAGGAAGACGGACTGGTTGATCGGGCTGAGGTGGGGGATGGTTTCGCGTGCGACCGGTGGGAGATCGGCGAGGGTGGGGGAGAGGTCGAAGGGGAGGATTTTGACGGGGAGGTGGATGTCTGGGGGGAGGTGGTGGTCGGAGAGGGAGGCGAGTAGATCGGCGCAGGGTTCGGGGTTGGCGTCGTCGAGGCCGAAGAGTGCGGCGCAGCGTTTGCGTTCCGAGTCTGTGCCGATGGTGTTGACGATTTCTCTGCAGCGGTGCGCAGCGGGGGCGGAGCAGATTAGATCGTGGCCTTGGAGGATGGGGTAGAGTTTTGAGGGGAGGAGAGGAATTTTTGCTTCGCGGTCGATTTGGCCGAGGAGATTTTGCTGGAAGGGGAGCGGCGGGTCGGGGAGATTTTGTAGGATGGAGATGTTGGAGGGGTCGCTATGAGAGAAGTCGGAGATAAGGGCGAGGAGGATTGTGCAGTCTAGGTTTAGGGTAGGTGTGGGCTGGGGGTGGTGGGGCGAGGGGAGGAGGTGCTCAAGGACTGTGGGGAATGGTGGTGGAGGGGAAAGAGATTTGGATGTTGATAGAGTGATTGAGGGGGATATGGCACGAATAGAAGTGAGAAGCGAGTCAATCTGAGGGATCTGGTTCGTGATGAGATTTGGGAGGACAAGATGGATTCTTGGGTGGGTATAGGTTGATGTCCAGGCGGACAGGGAGGCCCGGTGGAGGTCTTGGGCCAGACGAACGATGCGAATTCCGCGCTTATCGTCTTCATCTAGGGCACTTTTGCCGTTGGTCTGATCAGAAGAGTTATACCCATCATATTCGTTTTCAGTCGAATCGCTGTCGTCGCAGCCTACGCCTTCTTTTGCCATTTCGAAAAGGAGGCGCTTTTCCGTAACGTTGACGACTTTGACCCATTCTGAGCCGTTATCACTCACAATGTCGACGATGACACCAGACTTGGTCTTGTCGATCTCCTGCCGTCGTTTCCTGGTTGATGAATAGCTAGGGTCATTCGAAGCAGTGCTGGTAGAAGTGTGTTCACGGTCTGGCTTGCCCCAGCAGAAACGCTTTGAGATTGCAATCATCCCACGGCAGCGTTTTGCCTGATTCCAAACGGAAAGAAAAAATGGTAGATTCGATCCATTGAGAGATCGCCGCTTCGACAAACCCTGGTCTGGGTCAGCGGCGAGGTCAAGCCTAGCGACATGCTTGCGAACTTGCTCGACTTTCTTCCTCTCGTTCTCGACATGGGACTTGAAAGTCCGTAGATCAATGAGCTGATGAGATCCAGGAGCATAGTTAAGATTTCGAGGATATTTCTCTTGGAGATATTGTTCAAATCGTTGGATCTCCTCCAGAACCTGTCGGGCAGATTTTAGAGCAAATTCAATGAGGTCAGAGGTTGAACTATGGTCTTTGATCGCGCCATTTTCGTGCGATAGTCTCAAATTTCGTTGCAGGACACCAGAGGGCTCCTCCTCCGACTCCGCCATTTCGTGAACCCTATTCCTCAATGAATTGTGTGTAGATTGATCCCTAGCGGGCCTAGTAGGCAGCTACGTTTGTGCAGTCTTACCGAACATCTGAGCTTGGCGCGCTTGGCAGAGACCAAGAAAATTCTCCCCGCCGTTCGACTGGAGTCTTCTAGAAAGTTTGGGTGTATCTCTGAGGTGAAGAGATGTCATGAATTTACATTCCATAAAAGGTTCATACAAATCCCTCTATGCTCTACAGAGCATGCCGCCAAGCAATTGATAAGTCAACGATGGTTGGCTTCCATTGCCACTTTTTCAAGGCAGATAGACAACTTGAGTACAATAAACGACACCGAGACCCGCTCCGCTTTTGGATTCTCCCTTAGCAGATCCGTTTTTAGAGCGCTGCAAGGCTATGAACCTGACTGAAGTGGCGTAGACAATGGACCCACTATTATCATTACCAGGGTTCCTTTTCTGCTTCTTCCGATGTGGCTCATACGCACATAGGCCACTGCAAGTGCAAGATGTTCTGTTAGCCCTCGCATGTGCGCGATCCCTAGGTAGCGATGTCGATCAGGACATGTGGAAAATGCATCACGAGTAGGAAGACTTCTTATGAAGTGATCATGTTCTCAATATCCATGCAACATCGGATCGACCCATCCCGCCCAAGCTGTTACTATGAAACACCACGCGTTCCTCTTTTCGTTCCTCTCCCTATCATTGATATCTGCAAAATACACTCACTGGATCGACATGTCGTGCATTAATGTACCTGGTATCACTCTTTACACAGCTCTTATCGGCGCTCAAGAAATGGCGAAACAAACTCTTGACAGATTGTTTAATAGGGGCGGCCCACCCGTATCTGACACGGTCACACCCGATGTCTTTAAAAGGATCTTTAAGGCAGACATGTCGAATCTTCAACAGGACGAGAATTCGAAAGTCTTCCAGGAAGTTGTCGGTAATGAGTTCTGCTCATAATTTCCCGGATATTTGACTAATAATAGCTATAAGAACTGTTCACGGCCCTTGCCGAAATGGAAGAGACTATTGACCGACGTCAGTCAAATTATCGATACTACTGTGACAACGACCCTCAAGACCCAGAAGGTACAACAAGATGGACCATTCGGCGAGATCCACTAGCTGTCCCAGGAAATTATATACCGCAAAGAGAGCGAACTACGCGCTTTGAAAACGAGCGAGAACCATATCAGGAATGGGAAGACGCGGAGAATGCTGTATGTCTGACGCGATTTGGGATACATAGTTTTGACGCTTTTCAATTCTCAGGTCTTCATGGGTCCCGGCATAGGTTGTCTTCAGGATAAGACTCAAGCCAAGACATATTTCCCCTACCTGAACAAGAGTGCACGACCTGTATTCGGAAGCCCTGCAGCAATAGATCAACCCGCAGTTCGGGCCACCACTACTGTTCGTGAAAGCTATCTGCCTACCTCGGTGCTGCACAATGTCGAGACCGACATTAATCTCACCACAGGTTTGCGATCATCAAAGAAGAGGACGCCTCCATTCCTTCCGTAGCATACTACGTGATATAGATCTCGCGTCACATGCAACTGTAACAGGAGGCAGCAATTTAGAATCCTTGCGGAGCATGACTGCTGTCGTTCTCATTACTGAGGTTGGCCATACTCTACCTCCAACGATAATTCAACTATTCAATTACTTACCAGACAATCTACAGTTTGCTCGTTATCCTCCGTTCGAAAGTGAGTCACTAGTCACCTTATCCCCACAAGGTCGTCTGTGCGACCCAATAAAATTCTTGTCACACAGCGCTCTAAGGTACTAACAACATGACCTTCTTCCGCACAGAGTCCGATGTCCTCGTCCCCAACCTCGTTTCCGGCCAAGGACCCGTCGTAGAAGCTCACGACTGGAGAACCATACAACGCATCTCTTCTTCCTCGGAGGCCACGAAAAACGCTGCGAGCTACGCGTATTTTGCTCTGTTGATGGCGCTCGCGGATCGGCGATGGCGACTTTCCAGTGAGCACGCTGACTGGGCGGAGAAGGGAATGTTGGAATACCACTATCCCCCTTCTGAGCAGAGATGAGAGATTGATGGCGGTGAAGACTATTTCCACGATTTTGAAGCGCGCGAGGTGCATAGCAGCACTAGATGGGGGCAGGATAGTGCGGGCTTAAGGATATTTATTACCTTGACCGCGCTGGCTAGTTAGTGGCCGATGCTCCTTACTGAGAACTATCGACGGTTATTAAACGTAAGGCGTGGGGGAACATGGGGAGATGAGGTGACTCTTCCGTCTAAACATGCGGTGTATCGGTCGACGACGTGATGTTGTTCGAATGTTAAATATGTCCAGCCTTGGGCACTGGTGAGGTAGGGTATGTGTATCAGTGTTGATGGGGGAGGAGCAGTAGGAGATTTATCTAAAGTAGGGATGGGCTCAAGGTGGTGGGGATGGGTCGGAAGCAAAAGGCCTTTTACGGTTAGGATGAGGTGTGACTACTTATTCCTGCATAGGGACACGCGGTTGTAACCTGGGTATTGCATTAGAGACGGTGGCCGCCCTCTCACCCAATGCGCTTGTAGTAGAGAATATACGTTGGTGAACATGACAGGACTGGAGCTCCGGTCAGAAGGCATATGTGGTTGGTACTCACGAATAGCCTCAAAGAAGGAGATTGTTTCAAGAACGTCGCTTGCTTGAATACTTCTCTATTAACACACAGTTCAACGCTAAACCTCCGCTGAAGGACGGTTCATGACAAAGTCGAGCAAGTGGCTGATTCTTGCGCCACGGTTCCCCTCCGACTGAACGACATTGATCCTTTCCGCCATGACCACACCGCGTTCTTCCATCTTCACTGAATTGGGACTTAAAGGGAGGGAAGTGTCCCGGTCAGTCTTCACCTTAAATGGAGACTCTTCATTCGGCTCCAGATCATTAGAAGGGGTATTATAACCTGTTTTGACAGGTTTGTCATCGTCTTCTTCTTCATTGCTGTCATCGTTGCTGTCATCATTGTCTCCATTATCAAGATACTCGTTTTCTTCATCCTCATCCTCATCGTTTCCTTCTTCGGCGTCACGGACGCCATCCACAGCCTCCATGTCGCTTTCCTCATCCGACTCAATATCAGACATAGCAGGTGCTTTGCCTCGTTTCTTGCTGGATTTGACAGGGCGAGATGAGGTTGGACGCAACACCGACTGTCTCGGGCGTGCTTTCGCGCGGCGGCCCTGGCCCTTAGGAGTCTGCGGAACCGGGTCTGTCACGGGTGGCAGTTGAGGTCCTTCATCCTCGCTCTCAAGTAGGTTATCCTCTGATGACTCTGCTTGATCTGACGGTGGGCTTTGGGTGTCTTCTGTCTCATCTTCCGCTTCCGCTTCATTCTCGATATCAGAATCGAGAATGCGCAGCCTGATGTTCTGCGTCGCGTCAGGGAAGGCTTCGGAGAGATTCCTGAAGATTGGTGTCTTTTCCCAGCCTATGCCTTGTGTATCTTTGAGCATCTCCGACAGAAGGAAGTAATGGTGTTTATACAGCAGCTCTTGTACAGCATCAGCATCGGCGCAATCAGACCGCGGCGTAGCGGCATAGGCCTTGAAAATCTGTTTCGGAATAGGACGTCTTTGGTGGGGACGAACTGTGTATTGGTCACACATGAAGTAAAAGAGCTTTACGCCTTGCATCATTTCATCGTAGACGTTCTGGTATTTTTGTGAAGGGTGTATCTCGAACCAGCCAGTCTTTCCAAACGCCCAGAGAACACATTTCTGCTTCTTGCCTCTACCATAGGTGCCAGACGCGAACTTGGTGACATCTTTGAGCTGGATGCGGTGGTTGATACCCTTTTCATCTTTCACTGATGCTTATGAGTAAGAGGTGAGAATGCAGCAGACACGAGGGACACACCATATTGGTCATAATTTTCGCCTACAGGCTGCAGAATTCCATTGACAGTCAATGGGAAATCCGGATGTGCATGGTGCAAAGGGTGTGGTCGCCTATGGTGTTTGGAAGAGACATTGGCGTCTTCGAGAAGATAGGTCGGCCAGGCATCTTCGTCATCCTCGGGGAGCTGCGGTATTCGCAGGATCGACTCTTCGCGGAAGGCCATGCAGTACCCTCCTCCGTCGCATTTTGATCTTGGCTCTGCTACGGCGATGGTGAGTCTGGTCACGGTGGGTTTGGCATTGCGCGTAGTGGCTACAGCCGCGCGATAGTAGGCGATTCAACTGGCAGGGCTTCCGTCCCCGATTGGCCGAATCGGAGCTTCCGGATTTTATATTTTCCGAAACCAATACTGTCGGTTCTTCAGGAGATTGAAAGGCTCGTACAAAACTCCATTTTAAATATTTTCTATCACATACATATTTCTCTGTACCCTAACTGAAGGACCTCAATCGATTGAATAGTAAGTGATATATAGAAGCTTTTAAAAATGCTTCTGCACTCAGTCTGTACTTGAGAACCGCTCGCTGAGACGTCTTCGAAAAGGGAACTTGCAGCGTTCCTAAAGACCTCCCTTTCTTAAGATAGTTCGAAGAGCATTCCCTAGTGTGCTCCGATTGGATCTTTGTTTCTACGATCTTATGGCCTGTTTCATTTGTTTGTTGTTCATACAATACTGTTTGACTTACAATCTATATTGCATACTACTATTTAGATATTCACTCAGTTGGCAATTTCTGATTCTTCAATCCTTGTGCTAAATATCTCGGTTTTCTAGCTATTTTTCTCGGCATATGCATAGACCCGATAGGATTTTGTTTCGCTTTCAAGCCAGACACCAAAGACATTTCGATCGACCAAACACGACCACCGCTAGATTTTTCAATGGCAAAGCATTCACTAAAATGCCGGACCAGATAGTTGAAGGCGTCTTTGGTATTATCCGACCCGTCTCTATGCATTAATCATCCCTCCTCCTCATCCCCTTCCAGTACAGAGATACTAGCTAAGCTCCTAACCCACAATTCCAGGAATAAATAAGCCCCCCAACAAAACCTCTGCCGACATTCTCCGGGACCTCGACACCCACTTCCGCTCTTCCACACTCTTTGCCCCACTCCTAGAACGAGAAAAATCGCTCCGCGCCAAAGAACCCACTTACCAACGCAAACGCCGCCGCGACAAGTCAATCAAAGTCAAGCTTGGCCACGGCGGCACGCTCGACCCCCTCGCCACTGGTGTCCTCGTCGTCGGCGTCGGCGCCGGTACCAAATCCCTGCCGACTTTCCTCGGATGCACAAAGACATACGACACGGTCGTCCTCTTCGGTGCGGCGACGGATACGTATGATACGGAGGGCAAGGTTGTGGCGAGGGCTCCATTTGAGCAATTAACTAGAGACAGGATCGAAGAGGCTCTAGCGCAGTTTCGAGGGAAAATCAAGCAAATTCCGCCACTATGGAGTGCGATTAGGATCGAGGGGAAGCATATGTATGAGTATGCGCGGGCGGGGCAGAAGCCACCTAGAGATTTGGTGGAGAGGGATATGGAGACATTTGAAGTAAGACTACTAGAGTGGTATCCTGGCGGAACACACGAGTGGCATTGGCCAATCGAAGAAGCGCCTATGGAGGAGAAGCAGGCCGCGGACAAGCTTCTACAAGAAGCTAACTTCGCTACGGAACCCAAAGCCACCGACCAAGGCCCCGAATCAAAACCTATCGATAGTATAGAGGAGCGGCAAGCCATCTCCTCCCCTCCCAGCAACCCAACCCAAACCCCGCCTACCACTGACCCAGCAACCACCCCCCTCAAACGCCCCCCTCCTTCCCTATCCCCCTCCCCAGAACCCCACAAGAAGTCCAAACCCACCACCCACGCTCACCGCTCCCCCCGCTACGTCCCCCCTCCCACAATCTCCACCACCGCCCAACCCCCCTGCCCCGCCCCCGCAGCCCTCATCCGCCTCACCGTCACCTCGGGCTTCTACGTGCGCTCCTTCGCGCACGACCTCGGCCAGGCGGTCGGCAGCCTCGCCACCATGTCGCGGCTCACGCGCACGCGGCAGGCGGATTTCGCGCTTGAAGGAGAAGGAGAAGGGGGGGGTGAGGGGAGGATTGGAGTGCTGGAGTATGAGGATTTGGGGAGGGGGGAGGAAGTTTGGGGGGAGAGGATTAGGGGGCTGTTGGGGGAGTGGGGGGTGAGGGAGAGGGAGAAGGAGAGGGGTGGGGGGAGGAGGAATACGAGTAGTCCTGAGGCTTGAGAGGGTTGTGTGGGAAGGTGGTATAGCCCTAAAAAGCCTTCAGCAACATTAAGTCTCCTTATTGCTATTGACAACAGTCTGAAGCGGGAGGGAGGTTTTGCTGGTTGATTGAAGGGCCCAGCATCTGAAACAAAAACCACATAAATGTCATCATTCCGGCTCAAACTCCCACTACAATAATAGCAAATAAAATGCAACTCCTCAATAATCACCTGATCCTGCACATCACCTATATTTACGTAACCTCAATTTCCACCCACACGGCCCAAAACGGGAAGCCGGAAACCGGCACCAAGAGCCTCATGCTCTGACGCTTACAGCCATCCTTTCTCGTACGATATCTCCCGGGTGCAATTTCGAGATACCTACATGAAAGAAACCCACTCCATATTCCTCTTTTGCATCTCCGGAGCGAATCCGCGCCAGAGGCGTCGAAATATTTGCCTCGGAACAGGTTTCGTGGATGTTCCTGAGAGCTGATTGGCGACGGAGACTGGCCGCTGAGACGTTCCGTCGGTCCCGACGCCCTTTTTCTTGTGCATTGGAGCTGGAATTTCGACTGGTTCGGGAATTTCAACGATCTTGACGGCCGCTGCTGGCTTCATGCCGAGGCCAAACTCGACACCGGTGGCGGTGTGCACATGATCTCGTGTGACCCGATTCATTGTTTCATAGAAGTCGTCGAAGCCAATCGCTCCCCGGCCCGAGCCGTCAGACTCGTCAAGCATTTCCTTACATTCCGCGCTGGTCACTAGAGGGTCGATGGCAGTCATCCGAGACGCGAGCGCAGAAAGACTAATGCACATCTCCCCTGTTTCGTTCCCGGCAAGATGTCTTGTGAGCTCAAAAGCATTGAAACGTTTCAGCGCACGCGCATTCCGGGAAACGTTCTTGAGGGGAAGTTGAGCAACAACAGCGAATTGCTCAAACGTGATGCCGTAGCTAGCTCCCGTGAAGAAGCACGAAAATGTGAGACGGTCGAGGAACGCGTGCAATTTGGCTTCGGAGGGAGTCCAGCCGGTAGTTGCCGTTAAAAGCGAAAAGAGTTCCCCAGATTCAATTACTCCATTGCCATTCTTGTCGAAGGTGCGAAACGTAGCCCGAAGGTCTGCAGCAAAATCCGGGGAGAGCGTACCCAAATCTGCAGCTAGCAGACTAATTGGCACAGGCACAAGGCTTGGCGTGTCGATGAGCGTCACTATATTATCGACGACGTCGAGGACAAGATGAAAACATCGCCAAAGCTTGCCGGCATCGTGCCCAAATTGCATACTGCCATTCTTGCACACGAGCGGTAGATCAAAGCGAATCTTCGGGTTATCAAGCAACGCTTGACCGATCTTCGAGGTTTTTCGGCTGTAATAATGATCTCGGTGCGGAAAGCAGCCGCAACGCTCGATGATATGACAGTGTTCTTCGAAAATGTTCCGGAAAATGTGGAGTTCGGATTGAAGCCGTGGCTCAAGTTTCTTGAATAGCTCCACACAATCTCTTTGATCCTCCACATTCTCTTGGTGAGTGAGGACGAGACATGGCATGAAAATGCACTCTTCGGGTGATAGCTTCTGGAGCCAATCTGTATGAGCATCGACTAATTGCCGAGCAATCTTGTCACCATCAAACATCTTGACTGTGTGCCGGTAGATATTGCGCGGAAACTGGTCGACGAGGATCATGAGGGCAAGACATCCGCTTGGTGTTTCCTTCCACTCGGAGTATTTCCCATCAAGCGCGTCAGAAACATGGGTAGCAAACCGTTCACGAATATCGTTATCCGTAGAATCATTCTTCCCAAACCAAAGGGAAAGACACGCTGGTACATCAAGAGATCCGTCAACGCCGCGGATGAACATGTAAGAGATAATTTCGTCTTGCAGGGTACACATTTTGCTGGAGCGGTACGGCAAGGGAAGGTTCCTTGACGATCGACTACTGTAAGGGTTGCAGGAAGTATGGCGAACTCGAGACTCTGTTAGCTGCTTGTGAAGAGCGTGTTCAATCAAGAATTGTGTTCGTAAAACAAACGGGGAAAAGTACTCGATGTTTAGGAAACTTCGCTACCTATATACTCTAGGTCTGATCTTACTATCGAACCAACGAACATCGATACCAATGCGAACATCATCTTACCGATCCCATCGAACCTACCACATTCTCTTGCCGTATCATCCGCAGGAGGATCTCGGGTTGCTCTGAAAGAAGGATGTGCTTCGGACCTAGCTGTTAATTACGGCAGTTGACATTCGGATTGC
This sequence comes from Pyrenula massariospora, assembly GCA_021030905.1. NCBI lineage: Eukaryota > Fungi > Ascomycota > Eurotiomycetes > Pyrenulales > Pyrenulaceae > Pyrenula > Pyrenula massariospora. Next base: position 308,273 of record JAGFMI010000003.1, read on the forward strand.
TATTGAAGCATCTGCCGCGTGTAATAGCGATTTAGGAGTGTCAGCGCCTATCACATGGACAAAGCGCCTCCGCACAGGCGGACAAGTTGGTTTCCCGACCGATTGTCTCGAGTTCCGAGTATCTCTGAAGGCGATCCAGCTTCGTCATTTGCTCTCTCGCTCCGAATTCACCCCCACTTACAGATGGAGGTGTTGGTATTTTTGGTCGGTCACGTAAGTGTACCACGGAATTGATCGTTCTCTGTGGATGACATAACGAGTGAACCCAATGGCTCTACATTGAAAAGACTGAGATCTTCACAATCGAGCACAAAACAGTTAATCTTTCCTAGGCTATCCGGAATCCTAGAATGCGGAAGAGGTAGTCTTTGATGTGTGTCGATCACGTGATTGGTGATTATATGACCAAACATTTTTGATAGTTGACCGCAGAACTAGCTGTTAGCATGAAGCCGCTATTGGCATCGTGTACGAACATTTCGCCAATTTGAGAAACCCAATCTTGAGTGGTCTCTGAGCAAGGCGGAAGAAGGCTAACTGTCTCCCAAGGTTAGAATGCCGTAGAGATAAATTTAGGGTATAGAAATAGTCAAGGTTGATACTAGTTTTAGCTGGTTCCAATGAGTGATAGGTCTTTCATCTAACAGGCCCTGTACTGCATTCACCAGAAACTTATGTGGATGGGATTGTGAGGTCCGTCTCAGCCCACCTTATACCCACAAATGGCGGCAGTCATAGCGCCGCATTCAAACCGAAGGAAGGGTGCCACTTAGACTGTGTCTCGGGTCATGATTGTTGGCTTCAATTCCTAACCCGTAAGTTATGCAAGGTGCAAGACAATATGATCCTTTCCCCAAGAAGGTACTCATCAGGAAAAATCGCCTTACAAGTAACGGAAAAGGAACCGCTCGTGGCACTAATTGGAGAGATCATTTCCAAACGCATTTGTTTGAGCTAGAGAAATTGTGATGAGTGATTCCGATTCGAGTAGACTACGTAGACACGAAAAGGGCCATAGGGCCGTCAAGTGAGCGTCTAGACCCAGCGGGGACATCGAGATAATAGATTCTCCTAGATTTGCCGTAGCCGCCAAGAATGGCCGAGGTGAGAAGGTCTTACCGTCACTTTGCACCTAAAGGGTCACGTCGCCCAGTATTCGTTTCTAAAGATACAGAACAGTCAAGGGTGATAATCAGAGAGCCTTATCGCAACAGAGTGCATGGTTGGGATGCGTTGCTTAAAGTAGTGGTGACGCAAGCAAGGTCTCAAAGTGTCTGACACGCGATTTGCGACGAGCAAAAAAGTCTTCCAAAAGGCGTTTTCTTTCAAGTGATCTTTTTTCGATATTTTCATCTTTATTAAAAGATTTTTTTTGAGCTATGAAAGTACAATTTGTAATAAAAACTTATATTTAGTATCTGACCAACAAAACCGCACCTGAAATCAAATTATTTTAATTCCGATATTTACCCGATTTTGAGCAATCGAGGCTGGGTGACAGAAATCGAGGCCTATCGTTTTGATGTGGTGCGGGGAAAACTAATTTGCCACGATTTCTGTCACCTAGTCTTGAATGCTAGCCTGTAAAATGAGGTTCATCACGTGTTGGGCGGGGAGCGAATATATTCAATATACTTGATATATATTACGTTATCTTTTCTATTTGTTGATTTGTGCTCCTGCTGGCGCAATGGTAGCGTACATGACTTCTAATCATGAGGCTCTCGGTTCGAGTCCGAGGTAGGAGATATTTTAATCTAAATGATGATTCAAGTTGGTAGAGAGATATCACAAGTTCTCTCTGCCTTATTATATTAATTTTATTCAATACAATTAAGGCACACAAACTATTGCCAAACTTTTTAGGATATCTTAAAAACTGTTTATTTTCAACAGTCTATTTTATAAAATATTACTAAATCTTTTACTGTTAATTATCTATTTTTAAACAAACTTTTTTTAAATAAATAGATTTTAAATGGACGGATCTTGGGCGAATGGATCTTAAATAAGCGGATCTTAGACGGACAAAAACAAGAACAAACTGCGGCGAGGAGGAAGAGCATAAAATGGGAAGATTTGCTAGGCGATGGAAATCGACTTTACCTGATTACGGTGACTATATGGGAAGGTTTTCCGAACAGCACGGCCAACTAAGCGGACGTTCTGTGCAAAAAGCCTGAGTGGCACTCCCAGGGCGTGCCGAAAGAATATTCAGCCTCGATGCCCTTCTCATAGCATGTAAAATAATAAGACATGATTTTCGAATAGGATTATGGCAACAAGGGCCGCATTGATACAAGGTTACAATGCAAAAGAGGTGGTTGACACATTTGCGTTTTGCGCATTCGCGCGTCGTCACGCCACCTCGTCAGCCTCACGAGGCTCCATGCTGCCCAAAGAAGGTCGGTATGCCTTCTTTTTAATCCTTTTTTGCACTGTTTCTCTTATTCCTCCACTTTTGTAACATTTTGATTTCCCTTCTCAATTCTGCTCTGTCGATATCATCGCATTCGCGGAAAAGATTCAAACCCGATCATGGAACTATCCCAACATGATGACCTACTCTTTGCTTGGCTGACCGGACACGAAAGCGGGGGGGCCGGTATTTCTGGTAAAAGCAAATCGAGAGAATGCGAGGGACGAGCTTTTCTCCCCTTAATATTAAATCAAGCTGATAGAAATCTCCCCTCTTTGAATCTCCTCCAGCAGCCTCACAGACGCAATTCGGTCTCAACACTTTCAAACGAGGATTCCTGTTCCACTACTGGAACAGTCACCGTATCAGAACCAAGCCTGGACTCATGCTTTGTTTACAGTGATGACGAGCCTGAGCTTGCCCAGTTTCACACTCAAAGGAGGAGTGAAGATAGCATGCCAGAGTACTCTACGAGTACTACTGACCAAGCAGACGTTGCCAGTTCTACTCACATGTTTTCAGACTCTGCAATCTGTACCCAGCCAAACAAGGGATGTACTATGGAGGACACCAAAGCTGACGCTCCAGCACTATTGGATTCCAAAATCCATAGCACTCTGCATCCTCGTAGCCACTCCGTGGCTAACAGTGGCTGTAACAGGGATAGTGCTCAACCGCAGGTAACACTGCAACCAATAGACCCAATAACGGTGAACGGCGAAGAAGAATCAACTAGAGATCGCGTCAATGGGGCTGGCGATGATGACCACAATGATCGTCACAATGACCGTGGCGGTATGGATGTTGAGACTACTGATGAAGACGAGGATACCTTTTTCCATTGCCCCTTTTATGTCCGGGATCGTCTAAGGTGGGAGGATTGCTACCACTGCGGGTCGGATTCAATTCATCGGGTGACGTGAGTATCGTGCCAAACGCTTTCATCGTCGTCAAGTAATGTTGAGCACTTCCTGACAACGACTTTGCAGAGACCATCTAGTCCACGAACATGTTGCTCGGCCATCGCGGTCTCAGTGTCTCCGATGTTGCAACTTTTTTGAAAGTAGGGCACTTATGATTGAACATTTACAAACGCAAGAGCCTTGCCCATTAGGTCGAAATGATCCTTACGACACTATAGACGATCAAAGGAAACACATGATAACTTACGTTCTTCATCAAACTGATGCGTCTAGTATCAATAAATGGCGGGCAATGTACCACATTTTGTTTCCTCTGGAAGATCTTGAGTCATTACCCAAACCCTGTAAGTTTCTTTTCTTGGATTACTCCTTCATGTCCTAACCTGAGGAGACTGTTTGAGTGCTTTAGGAGGAAATATGAAACGCGCAAGTCTTAGGACCATCAGGCTAGCTAGACAAACCCAAAGAACCATTGACGAGCTTATATCCATGGCTTGGTTTAACGTTCGTCAAAGCTCTCCCATAGATGCTTTCGAATCTCTTCCACCCCGAACGTTTAATGTTTCAGAATCGACTGGATGGCTCAATTGGAATCTTAGAACCTTCGATACCGAAGAGACAAGATCCTCCGAGATTCGCGGTCTAGAAGCATTGGCAGGAAATGCGGATAGATCAACGCTCTCGAGCAGATTTCTTACTTGGCATCACAATTGCATGAATGCCGTGATCGAACTCTCCACCCATCGCCTCGAGCAGTCCCATGCTACAACGGTTGGATCATCCGGCGGGCCACCCGGTGAACGCGGTGTTCAACTTTTGTCTGAGCCCACTTCTGGGGGTAGAAGCGGTAAGCGAAAGCGAGAGACTGCACAAAAGAGTGGAAGCAACGAGAGTTGCAAAGTCCAACCGGGCACCACAAATCCGCAGCAATTAGGCGGAGAAAATGAACTCCTAGCATGTCCATATTATCAGCACAATCCACAGAAATACAGCCGCCATCGGAGCTGCCCTGGTCCTGGCTGGCCAACTGTCCATCGGGTTAAGTACGTCGCTTAACATTTGTCGCACGATCGATACTGACATGGAGATAGAGAGCATCTATATAGAAGACATCGGCTACCCAAACACCGCTGTTTTCGGTGCGGCACAAGCTTTGATGATCTCGAATCATTTGTGAGCCACGCCCGTACTATGTCACCGTGCCAGCTGCAGCCATTAGAACCTCAAGAGGGTATTGATGCACAGCTTGAAGAACAGCTGAAGTCGAGAAGAGGAAGACCGTCGAACCAAAGCGAAGAGAAAAAGTGGACTGACATGTACCTCCTTCTATTTCCGGGTGAACCAGTCGCCTCACCTTGTAAGATCCGTCCCCGTCCTAGTTACATGTAACGGGCCGCTAAATGACTTAACAGACTACCAATCCAGACTTCCTCCCTCTCAATCTGAGGGGCTTGCTCAGCCTGGTGTCTACGAGGCCTTTCGAGACCACGTCCAAACACGGCTTCCAGAGATTGTTGCGGAGATGCGCACTCAGGGAAACAGGAACCCAACGCAGCCCTCCGAGCCTCCAGTGACAGCTCCAGAGGCTGCTGAGATAACAGATGCTTACGAGCGAGTGGTCGAAGAATTTAATCTCCAGCAAGTCAATTCAACCAGGAATGACGATAACATTACTACATCGCGATCAATCGAGTTTCACGACCCTGCATCAACTTTTCCCATCGATATCGACGAATTTCTGGCGCTGGAAAGCACCGGTCGTTTTGCGGCCAACGATCCAACTTTCACCATCGAAGATTACTCCCCGAGGTATCTTAACGAGTCCCTTCGCGACGAACCATGGCGAATACAAGGCAACGCTTTTCCCATTCCTGCGCCGACTTCAGACATCTCTCTTTCCCGACCAGACGATTTTATTCTGGGATTTTAAATCAACAACCATCCCATTTACTTATCTATCTTCTCTCAGAAGGCACGTTAAACCTGTACAAAGGGATTTCAATTGCCACCGACCATCCGCGATCTGCAAATTCGCTGCTACCGAACATCTACAACAGCTGTACAGCTCAGTCACTACAACAAAATCAGTCCTTTGAATTCTCGAAACACTTCACAGCCTTACACAACCTTGAGATCCTTAGTCAGCGACCCAACAAAAATCGACTGCCCGCTCTTGAAAGCACATGTGTATGTACCTACATAAGAGATCCGTTAACCCCAGAACCCAACCAGGCGCCGTCCATCTCCAGACCCGCAGAGAAGAACAGTCTCTACCAAACTTCCACCCACCACAAACTCGAACGCCCGTATCGCGCTTAGACCAAGCAGAACGCTAGTTTTGAGGCGGGGCATAAAGCGATCCAACCCTCCTCTCAATGGCACCGGCCTATGTCAGAGAGGCAGGGGATTCTACCAAATTAAATCGGCTATCGCAGATGGACGTGATGAAAGGCTAGTACGGCATGGCGTTTTCCCATTCCGAGGCCAAGTCACATACTGTACTGTACAAACAACGACCTAGACCCTGTATGTACAGCCCAAACTCCCTCCTCTTATCGACCAGGCCACACCAGAAGCGAAGAAGAGGATCCGTCCGTCTCGTCCTATATGTATGATATAGCTTCAGCCTTTCTACGCATCATGTCTAGAACCAGCGATGAGGCGCATACCTGTGATAGAATAGACATATCCGGCTGAGATGAGCGATCTACTGTGTGTTAACTCGGAACGTCGGTGTACCGTAAAACCTGGGGTTTGGCTGAGTGCGGCCCTGACTATGGTAGCGCATTTAGGGCTCATCGCGTCCTCAACGTCGAATTTTTCGCAGGACCAAACCCGCAGAGCGAGCATTTGGCATGCCATTCAGCCTGGACAGGCTCAACGTAAAAGATTGATCGTTCATTACATCCCGAAAAGGGACAGTCTGGTCTGGTATGTTCTGGCCTGGTATAGTATAGACATCTCCCCATTCATAACCCAAGTAGTATAACCGAAAAGATAGAAAAAATAAATTCAACGCCAGCCCAGCCCGTCTCAAGCTCACCCTCCCCGTTCCGACGGCCTTCTCGACTTCGTCGACCCCTTTTCCGACCGCCTAGTACCAGACCCTCCCTCCCTCCTCGTCGAACCCCGCTCCGACCGCGACCGCTCCTGTCTCGACCCGCGCTCCGCATCCCTCGTCGACCCCCTCTCCAGCCGCCTAGCCCCAGAACCCCCGCCCTCCTCCCTCTCCCTCGGCCTCGCCTCGCTCGGCAACTCCGGCAACCTCTTCCCCAGATTCAAACTCGCGCTCAAACTCCCACTAAAACTCCATAGACTCCTCCGATCCGCCGCCATCTCCACGGGGCTTCCAGGGTTGCGCTCCCGAAACGCGAGCGGCGGCAGCATCGGGCGCCCGTCGTCCGACAGCTGGCTCAGCGGGCTCGAGGCGAGCTCGTTGATGTGCGAGCTGCTCGAGGCGGAGAGCTCGGCCTTGTGGAGCTCGGTGCCGGCGAGCTCGGCTTGGGGTTCGTAGAGCGGGGGTGGGTCAGTGGCGTGGGAGGGGCGGTGGGTCAGCGGGTTGGTGCTGCTCTGCTCCGAGTCTTTGCGTCCGTCGCGGCGGCGGCGGCGGCAGCGGAGGATGAGGAGGATGGTGGTGAAGAGGAGGAGGAGGGCGAAGGCGGAGGAGCCGACGGCGATGCCGATTATGGTTTTTGTTGAGAGGTCTTTGGATTTGTGAGGGTTTTTGGGTGGCGGTGGTGGTGGGGGAGGGCGGAGCTGTGGATTTTTGGGGTCAAGGAGGCTGCAGGCGCATTGTTAGACCATGCTGAGAGACAGAAAGTGGGTGAGGCGAATGTTTGTTTTGGTTGCTTACTTGTCGAGGATATGGAAGGTCCCGGAAGCTATGAGCCAATCTGGACTGATGACTTTTGCACTGTTGACGAACATGTCATCTCCTTGAATTGTTATGGTCAAGGGAATCCCCAGCATAGTCATATACGAGCTCTGATTCTGGAATATGGTTGAGTAATCAACGACTCCCTGGATTTGAGAGTACATAAGAATGTCTTGCTGCTCTTGATGAGTAAGAGATGCGAGATGCGAGTAATTAGCCTGCATCTTGGGGCTGTTGGCCACGAAGCTGCAGAAATCAGCTTTCGTCCTTTCAATTCCACGTACGAGAACTTACGATGTTGTCTCGCCAGACTGATAGAGGGCGGTAATAAAGGCAGTGGCGGAAGCTTCGAGGAAACCCCCAATATTAACAGCGTTGATGAAATAGGCGAGGTTCGCTTCGCTTATGGCTTGCTCCATTGCCGCTGGAACCTCGAGAATGTTGTCAACTATATGGATAAGACCGCCGGCATAGAAAATGTTCTGGACCGGAAATCAGTAACCATCTACAAGACTGAATTTTAGGCGTTTGAGAGTGTCGGGGGCTCAGCAAGTTAGAAAATGTTCTTCCCGTCTTGTGTTCTGCACCCAACAGACTTGATAAAAGTGCCGATAATCCGCATTGGATCACCAACACAAATGCTCGCAACTAACGACTTGGGTTCACTCTCGAGTGGTTGCTACGGGTATGCTGCAAACTGAACTCGATCTCTGGGCGGTGTATGTGTGTGTATGGAATGTTGCCTTACCGCAGTCAAGATCTTCGATATCGTTTTATTGCCAGAGTAAATGATCCCCGAATCAACCTCCACTCTCTGGCCTCCCGTCACATTGGTGTATGTTTTATCCGTCAACAAGCTCGGTATAAATTGCGGCGGGCCATCTAATAGAGCAGCGGTATTGATCCCTTGGAGAATATGGTATTCGAGAATCGCCCTAGACTCAGAATCGTTGCCAGTGAGGGTTTGAGAAGCTTGTCCTGTGAAGGCGCTATCGGCGGGCGCAAGAACTAGGAGACAGTTTAGCATCATCTACTCAATTGTCAAATTCTGTACATCGGAGCACGAACGGGTGACATTGCCAGCGGTGAGCCTTTGTAACAGATCGGGGTATTTGCACAATATCGATGTGAATCTCGTCAGGGTCGGCTGCTCTGATAACGCTGTCGAAATGTTATGAACTTGAGCTGAGATATGCAGCGCCGAGCAAGAAAGCGCAATTGCATATTTCATAAGCCGCATAGTTGCGCTGTCGCACACGGCGCTGAAGTTTGAGTAACAAAATAAGAACAACACCTGCGGTAGGAACAAATGAGAAATGCAAGGTCCCCAAGATTAGCGAACACCTTCTCGAATTGGGCCTGTATCGCCCCCAATCCACGTCCAAGAAGGATATGAGCGCGACTACAGGATCAAGTCACTGGGGTGGTGGACGATATCGGACTCCGACCAGACCTGCATATGCGTGAAGAATCACAACGTCACGGGCGTAGCTGGGCTTTCTTTTGCTGTGTCGCCCGAGGTTTCCGGAATGACTACAAAAGGCGACTTTTTACCCGCCCGCCAGGGGAACGAGATGAGTTTGATTATGGCCGGCGGAAGATCCTTGGAAAATTCTGGACGCTAAGCTCGCCTCTTGCACCTTGTGTGGAAAGAAGGCTTCTTTAGCTGCAGTATCACCTCGTGAGACGCGGCTTTGTCATTTGGGGTCCGTCGATCTGACGTTCCTGCGACAAGAAGCAATTCGAGACAGCAAAACATATAAAGCGGTCAAGCAAACTAAGCGGATAGTAGATGCTGACAGTCATTCAGCAGTATACGCGATGAAGAGATCGAGTTAATCTGCTAGAGTCATAGTCCGTTTGTACGTGAATTATCCGCAAAATAGGTCAGAACAGAGCTTCGAAATCTTCAAACCTTAGGCAGCAAATGAGCGATCTGCCGGGTTTAGTCAAGTGTGCCCCATCGTGCAGTTTATCGAGTATCGGCAGCCCCCATGTGTTCGGGGCCAAATTGTTGATGTCGATCCAGGGCTGGACCTTTGGGGAACCATTTTTCGTGGGGTTGAAGATCAAGTGTTGGGGTAATCTGCGATGCTGACCACCATGTCTCAGGCAATGTTCACCACGCAGAAATAGGGCCTCATCACGACCTCAATGATGATGGTGCTTCGTCAGTTGAAAACGAGATTGAGAGCTCTGAGCGCGGTGTCGTTCGGGACGAGCCGGAATCCTTGCGATGAACTGGCAACCGTGTCCAGCTAACCGTCTTTGGTTGCTGGCAGAGTCCATAATCCGTTTGGGGCTTGGGTACCTAGCGCTTAAGAGGATTAGAATCTGACAATCACCGAACCCGATCAGAAGAAAAGGGCCGCCATGTTTACCCGGGACGGGAAGGCATGAGGCTCTGAAAAGAAACCAATCAATCTGGCGATCATCTCGCTTCTGAGGCCCGCTGTGAAGGTTTAACTGCCATTTCAGGCAGATAGTCCTTGCGAGGACCAACGCCAAAAGACGTCGTTCTGCCCTTTGACGGTGGAACGGCCGAGAGGGTGCTTTACGGACGGAGGCAAGTCTACCGACGATACGGCTGGCGATAGATGCCACTCACGCACATCGTCGCACACGTGACCTGTCATCGAAATGCTGTGATTGGAGCTACGTTACAATAGGTTTAGCTTAACCGGAGTTGATCCGGCGGCCTTACATTCGTAAGGAATCGTAAGGCCTAGATAGTAGAATCATTCACCCTTCCACAATGCCATATGGAACATCGCTCGCTTACCAACGAGATACCGGCCACTGGAGTGTCTGGTCTCGAGTCTTGAAAGATTGTCTCTATATTCCCCTTTTCCGTATTTCTACCACCCGAAGTGTTCGAAGATGCAGAAATGTACTCTTCAAAGACGAGCTCTATCCAAGATACGCTACATACCATACCAAGACTGCACATGTGCCACCAATATTGGTGATTAGCTATGGAATATGTGCCGGAAAAGCTGCTTCCAAGGCCAACGGCAGACAAGTTGCCAGGGTTCTCCCCTGCTTACTAGCCTTTTACAGGCTGCAGGATCCAAAGTTTTCCTACGCCGCAGTCAAGACTCCGCAAATCTCTTGTTGTCGTGAATCTTCCATGCAGAGTCTGATAGGCTTTGTTGATTGCTTCTGCAAGGGCTGTTGCAAAGCCAGTGTTGGATGTTTCCAAGTGTCACTGCTCGGGAATCGCTTTCGGGAAAGCTCCGACATAACTGTCACCTTGCCCAGGTGTTGCAGCATCGCCTGGACGTACCTGATTCCAGACGATGTGGTTACTTCACAGACAGCCTGCTATGATGCATATGTGCAATACATCGCGAATAACCTCAAAACAAAGTTATCGTTCAAATTAGCGCCCCTCTGCCCCAGAGACTTAGCAATACGAAAACAGCATGGACATCCCTTTAGTTCTATCAATACTAACGCTATCATCACTAGTAATCTCTCAAAAGCCATACACCTACTTCATCCATTCATCGTGTTTTTTTGCCAATGACACACATGTACAAGAAGCTCTATTAGACATGCAGAGGTGGGCACGCAGAGGAGCCAACCGTTTAGCAGACCCCGATGATTTCTTACAACTTGATCACTTTACAAGACTTTTTTCGGACCAGTTCGAAGCCCGCCATGCTGACGATATGGAATATGTTCAAGGAGAGTGGAGGAATTGGAATTCAGATATTGCGGGCTAATTTGATCTTAGGGGTTTTGGACGGTATCGCCAGTATGGTACGAATTAACGATCGAACCAAGGCGAACTATCGATTCTATTGTGACAATGACCAGAGGTCCGACGACAATCGCGACGCTAGATGGAAGATTAGAAGCGATCCTCCTGGAATTCTCCCTCGCGACTATGTACGACAGCGAGATCGTCGTCCAGATTGGGATCCGAACTGGAGACTAGGCCAGCCCCGGTGTGAATATCAGGACAACGACAACGGGATGATTGCTACTACAGGCATTATGTGCTCCGATCCACGGCTGTTCTGGCCGGTGGCCACGTATGTCAAAAAAAAGCCGCTTTGGTTACCAGGGCTTCGGCAGCCCACCAATCGAGCAACTATCACAGTCTGTTATCGATCTCTCGGTCGTCGAAGTGGTTGCTAATTGGAACGTGTTCCCTGCTAGGTGTGCAATCTTCTCTTGGATCAAGACATGCCGACCCTAAACAATCTGGCTGAATATCGACTGCTCTCGGCTATGGAAGTGCCGACTGACAGCGACGAAGCACCTCTTGACAATTTTCAGTGTTTAACTGCTTGGATACTGTTTCATGAAGTTCGTAACCTTCGTCACTCCATGTTACATGCTCTAATTGCTCTACGTTAGATATTACGCTTACCACCCCTAAATTGTGAGCTTCACCCATTCTAAGCATAGAGCCATTTTTATTGTCTTTCATATTTCATCCTTGTTCCACGAAATCCCCGAAAACCTAACAGCCGTACAAATAGTTAAGGACCGCAACTCGCCACTTGACCCTGAACTATACGCAGAAGACTGGCACGCGGTCCAACGTCTTCCACCTGAGGAACGGATCCGCAACCCGGACAACTACATTTTCTTCTCGTTACTCGCCCGTCTCCGGGACTATGGGTACAGTCTTGACAGTAATATCGACCGAAGCTACCAGGGAGTTCTGGTGCGTGATTGATCTCTGTCCAGCCTCTTGACCACGGAAAATGGTGAGATGGAGAACAATTACAGCGGGCCAATGCACTAGAAGGTAGTCATCCGCGGAGTAGGGAGCTCTGCAGCGTCGAAGCACGGCTCGACCGTTCGCTCTCCTCGAAGCTCACTAGGAACGGCACTATCACCTTCATGGTGGCTCAGAAAGGTCACTAAGCTGATGTCGACTTTCGTGCGGAAGACGATTGAATCGTTCAAAGGTAATCTCGTCGCCACTCCAACGGTAGGAGAGAAACCCGCATATCCGAGCGGGGACATTGAATTCCTTGGTTCAAAAATTTCCCATATCTACGAGACGCATGGTAAGGAAAGGAAGATATGAAGTGTTGCGTTTCAATGACCTCTAGATATGCTTGGCGGAAAGACTGCGTTGGGAGAAAATGTTATCGAAAACATCCACTTTAATGGAAATATTATAAAATCCGTGGGTCTTGCCATTTGACGGGAGCCAGTGAGTGCATCACTCTTGGGACCGGATACAGATTTTGCGTTGGGAGGTAGTCTACTACGAGATATGTAAAAGTTGAAAGTTTTTGAAGATAATGCGCCATATGCATTTCTGTCAAAGCACTCATTCATCCATTCTGTCATAGGATGCCCTCTCCCATTCCGACCGTTCTAGCTGCAGTAGCTCTTTCATTATACATTCCTTTTCCTGCAACATATTCTCATACTGATCAGTTCCCCTTGTCCCGCGTAATGCGAGGAAAGGCCGTAGGAATTCCAAAACATGATCCCCCCATCCGCTGGCTCAGCTCTTCCCCCCCTCCTTCCCTATCTCCGGATAAATAATCTCAAACCTCTCGCACAACACCCGACTCTCATCGCCAAACTCCTCCCCCTCCCCCTCCTTCACAAACCGACTCCCCTCCCGCCGATACTGCCCAAAATGCCCCTCCCGATACTCCTCGTACCCGCCCTCCCCCTCCGCCTCCGCAAACTCCACCTCCACCTCCTTAAACTTGCACTCCCGAAAACTGAGCGTGCGCATCAGCGCGGCGGGCCGCAGCTCCCCGTCCAGGATGACAGACAGGTCGCCGACGCCCCAGTGGATGGGGTCGGGGACGGGCCAGGAGGTGGTTGCGGTCTTGGCGCCGGAGAGGGCGAGGGCGAGGAGGGAGGAGGAGAGTTGGGCGTTGCCGGGGGCGAATTGGAAGACGTCTTTTGGCGGGGGGAGGGGGGTGCGGAGGGCGGTGGAGGCGAGGGCCATGAAGGCCTGGACGGAGGGGGTGGTGGGGTCGACTTGGGACATTTTTGCGTGGTGTTTGGGGTGTTTGGGGTGATTGAGTGATGATGAATTGGAAAAGTGACGGAGCGATGGTGGTGGAAGGACGAGATAGTTTGATGGTGTCGAAATAGAAGGTATGAGAGGGAATGAAGGATGCTGCTTTGTTTAAAAACCTACCTATGTTTTGCTATGGGTGTGCATGATGGACGTCTTGACGCTCGTAGAAGAAAGCATTAGATACATAGCGAGGTAGTATTCTGGTCAGGTTGGCGTGCGCAGCCACAAGGTGGTGGGAGTATCTTGCATGCAAGATAGAGTCGCGAACGTGGCTTTGGAAATCTGTCCTAACAGCGCACTACGGTAGAGGGTTCGCGGACTTGGGATGTGAGGTAAATGCTTGGTCAAGTGTCTTGCCAGCCACGGTGTTCGGTGTTCGTCAAGCTCTAGGGCATTCTGACTAATTGTCAATGCTTGTGACGTAGTTGCGACCCTCGCCGGCGTATCTTGACAATGTCTTTAATTGCTAATGCTCTCGTTCGGTGTTGATTATTCATCCCGAATCGAGCCCGTGAAAGCCGAGTGAGGAGATGCTGCTGCGACGGAACATGGGGCAGCCTTTCTAGAAGCCCGCCACCTTTACCTGCAAGGCTTAGAAGCTTTCTGCCCCCCGCAGGCGCCACGTCGCATCGCTCAGGACTTTATTCCTCATCACACGCCACATGAAAATGGAACCATTTTCCTTTGCTTCTCCATGTTAACAAACTTTGGGAATATTGTCGCGCTACCTCAGTCTATGCACTCTAATGACAAGGAATATTTTGGAACTCAGGTGGCGTTTGGAGCCGATAATTTCTTTTGCCATCCATGCTTTGCGTTGGACTCTTTGCATTTCCTCTAGCCAACAGCTTGTCTTGGACCTTGACTGGGTTGAGAGGAATTTTCTCGCTGTACAGACACCCTTGCTAAGTCGAGCGAACGAAAGGGTGTTTCGTCTAGTGATGTCTCGTGATTCTGCGAATAAGTGGACGATCGCATGTGGACTGGCGGCTCCCGTTGCCTGTTCCTGGTGCCAGCTCCGAGAAGGTTCTCGTGCTGATCGTGAAGGCGGCGACATTGTCGTCACTGTCGATTCATCGTGCCTGTCGAGTTCGGAAACAGGGACCTGCATCGGAGCTCGACTGCAGTGATTCATTGGCTCCATCGTACACAGCCTCGGAGAGCTTCTTCAGCCTTCTCCCCAGGCACCGTCTCACCTGTTGTGCAACCCCAAGTCCCACAATCCCTTGCTCCCACGTGTCTGCATCCTTCCCTTCACCGACCGCGTGGAAGCTCCCCTGGCAAATCCTGCCATGGTGGGTTAGTGGCCTCGTACACTGGCAGCATCTCCCACAAACTCTCCACCTCCCGAGCCTCGCTATGCCCCAAGAAGGGAGCCAAGTCAGACATCGCACCCTGCGCTGCGACGGCTTGGCGACTCACCGAAAGACGCTGGCTCGCTTACCGTATTCCCCCCCAGGATCTGGGGCCGCGCCATGCCTGAAAAACACCAAATCGCCCTTTATGCTTTCTTTCGTACAGCACTTCCACGATCGGAACATTTTCGCGACCTTTGGCGTGAGTTTATTTTGATTGTGATTCATCGCTTACACATCCAGGCCAATCACTTTATGCTGGCCAGGTGATTTTTCGGACACGCACATGCTGCTCGTCCAGGGTACTGGTGTCCTGAATCATGTCCATTTCCTTGTTTTTCCTGCCAGAATGCGCTCGCAAATGATCACCCATGCTGACATCGCCCATCGCATTGCATTCGCGGACATGGGGATGACCCGGGCGTCGCAAGAAGCTTATACGTCCTTCGCACCTTCGGGCCTGAATTCCTGGCACCGTGTTCAGCAGCTCCACCGGCCAATAAGGAGCGGTGGTTGTCGAGATTCCTCTATGCGTTTCTCGGCGCCGCGGAACCTGAGGAACACTGACTCCTCAGATCAGTCAGTGATAGGCGCAGGAACTGCTCCTATTGTAACGCTGGGGAGCGGTCGCGCGAAATGGCTCTGGATGCAGGGCCAATGAGTACAAATTCCGCGCGGTGGAGTCTTACAAACGATGATTCATGGCTGGCTGCAGCAGCGACAGCTGCTTCTGCGCCCAGTATGTGCGGATGCGACACCGCACCTTTGGCTCGCCAAGATGGCTTTCTCCCAGCAGTTTGTGCGGTGTAGTGCGGGCGCCTCTTTTAACTCTGTGGGTGTGTGTGGTGGGGCCCCCCTGGTTAGTGTACCGGCTGGCAGGGTCACGCTTCCGTAGGGCTGACCATGAAATGCAAATGCTTACCATACACCCTAGGATTATGGGTTCACAAGGATCCCACATGATTGCCTGCCCTACAAGGGTGAGGTAGCAAAATGTGTGGCTTTTGGGAAAGGCGCGGAACAGCTTACTCGCGTGGTGAGCTGGGATATTTCCTCTGTGGGAAGGATGTTGATGGTGGGGTGAGAGACATAAAGTATTATAAGCTCCGAGGGTGTCTCACTTCTTTTCGACCCTGAGGTTTGAGATCTGAACTGCTGAGCTACATCATTTCAATTGAGTCCATCTCCTGTCTCTACCTGAGAGGAGTACCTGGTACATTATCCCCTGCTCACACGACACCCCTTTGTCCACGCCATCTGCCATGCAGACAGGCTTCCCACAACACCAGCACCCTGAGATCCATTCAAATATCTCCTCACCCAATCCAACAAGCAAAATGTCAAGCACATACAAAACCTACACTCCTCACTATCCACAACGGATGCCTCTCACCCCACCCCGGACACCATCACCCTCTTCAATAACCGCCACAACCCCAAAACCATCATTCACCTCATCTCCGATCCGCTCAAGAACAGCACCAACCTCAGCACCAATGGCGCCCGCGCCCCTCAAGATCTGCCACTCCCGCCGCCTCCTCTCCAGCTCCCGATCCCCCGTCACCTCCACCCCCATCTGCCCGCACCCCTGCATCTACTGCTCCATCCACTCCCTCTCCCTCCTCATCCACACCCACCTGTCCTCCACTCTCACCCTGCCCCTCACCGCGCCCGAGGCCCACGAGCTCCGCTTACTACGCTCCGCCCTCGCCGCGCAGAAAACCCGCCTCGATAGCATCGTCATGATCGCCAACGTTGAGGGGGCTGCCGAGAGCGAGGGCCTGTATGCTGCGTTTTGGCGGTGCGCGGGCGACGCGATGGAACTTGTCGAGCGCAAGGAGCGGTTTGAGAGGGAGGTGGAGGCTAGGGTTGAGATTGAAAGGGCGGAGTCGGTGAACTGGGAAGATGAGGAGGTTGAGGATTGGTTGAGGAGAGAGGTGTTTCGGGAGGATGAGGAGGAGAGGAGGCGGCGGAGGTTAGTGGAGGAAGGAGAAGAGGAGCGGGAGAGGAGAAGGATGCGGAGCTTTGCGATGCGGGATCCTGAGAGGAGGATTGTGAAGTGTTGATGACTGATGCTAGAATGCGTCTTTGTGGAGATGTTTGTCTTTCTCTGCTCGATTACTGTGGGATTTTGTGAGGTAATATTGGGATTATGTGTGCGAGCGACGGCGCTGTGCTGTGCTGCATTGCGTGGGAAAGGGCATTAACGATATCGCATCATGGCGAATGTACAAAAACATACGAGAGGTCGGACGATAAAAGTACATAGGGACCTACCTGACTTTTCCATACTATCTAGTCTCTTCTAGAAAGGCTAGACAACTATTTCACTTACCAAGAACACTTACTCGGTTCATAACCTTCCCAACCCAGAGACTAGGCATTCCACCCACTTCCTCCCTCCCGAGCAACATAGGCTCTCGGCATCTCGATGGGCAAATGTTAATCCAAGTCAAGATATGATAATGCAGTGCTAGAACCTACCCGTTGATCCGCAATAGCGACAGTCTCTAGTCTTGTATTTACCCTCTGCCAGGTGGAAAGCAGCCACAGCTGTAACTTGTCTTGTCGATGGAAATGCTACGGGGTAGAACTTGTGATATTTCACCAATGGTGTGACCATAGATCGGCTTTGTCGGTGCAAGTATCCTCAGGGCGTTGAAGAGGATTATGACGGAACTAGAAACCAAGCACGATCAGGAGTTCTACGGAAGAATCAAGAGAATAGAACAACAACCTTGGCGCCAATCTTTGGTTGGGTCCAGAGGTTGGGTGTCAAAAGTCGTGGCGCATCTGATTATGAGTAGTGGCGCCCGCCCGGGGTACAGTCGATGCGCCACGACTTCTGACACCGAGCCTTGTCCAAGATTCTCCGCTTTCGTCTCCCGTGCAACGTACAATCTTTTACTCGCGAGCAAAATCTGCCTTCAAAATGTACGCAATTCCTAGCGTCATCTTCAAGCCTAGACTAAGAATCAATGGTAATGGTCATGCCAACTTTCATCAAGTTTGTCACCAAGTTGTCTTCCTTGTGGCGATAGCTCTTTGATTCTCGAGCCGTCCAAAAGCGGCATTTCAGTTTGCTCGAACAATAGAATATACCAACGCCCTTCCGACATCACACCTTGGGCAAAGCTACGTGGACAAGATATGTTGTCCTTTCCTGCTCTGCATTTCGACTGAGCGAGCGATGGCGGTGATTTTACCAATCGCAGTATCACAATCTTCTCTTAGTCATACGGATTGGCTAAGTTTGCCCAACTAGAGCAACGACAAGTTTGCTAAGGATGAATTTGCCAATGAAGCTTTTGGCGATCGCGAGCTCGGTAGCGCGAGTTTGCTTGCTCACATATTGACCTTTTGTTAAGGACCTTTCCTGCCATCATGTCCATCTCACGTCTCCATACTAGTTATCTCACATCTAATAGCGTTCTGCTCCCCTTCATATTTGTCACAATACTTATTCAATATGTTGAAGACCATCAACCTCTTCGCCTTCGTCTTTCCTGCCTTACTTGGCGACACTGCTGCTTTGCCAAACTATGGCATCAACGATATCAGGGCCGATGCTTCCCGTATTTCGCTTGACAAGTCTGTCAGCACTCTTGAAACCTCACCTTTGCCAAGTACCTCTGGGGGCTCATTTGAGCACTTGAACCGCCACCCTACATCTGTCGATCTGGACGAGACAACACTCACAACCACAAACAAATTATACCAGAACTCATTTCCTAGTACAAAGCTCAACCATTTCCCCCCTACTAACCAATTGAGCCGTTCTCCCTCATCTAAGCGCGCTCCCCATAGTTGGGCGATGCTCTGCGACCCCGGCCTTGCGCAAACGAACGACTGCGTCTATCTGGGCTTTTACTGCGACTCTAAGGGCAATATGCACCGCAAGCCAGACTTTAATTACCGCTCTATCTGTCAAGATGCATGCCAGTGCTGGGATATGCGGACTGGGACCTCGAAGGGTGGTAATCAGAATTTCCCTTGGGCGGCTCTACCGGCGCCGGGCAATTGCGGTTTGGGGAAATGCGGAGTGAAAGAGGTAGAGGTGGGAAATGGGACAAACGCGTGAGAAGGGTAATTGAGTTGAGTGGAGCGGCACAACGAAGATGATCAATAGCACGTGCTGTTCGAACTGGCTATCGCGCGAGGACTGACAGTCTAGGGAGACTTAGCGAACTCCTTCTGGGTGTCAACAAGCCTAGAGAGGGGTCAGATCAGAAATCACCTTTTCCTACCCTTCTTTATTCCTTGATGACCCGGCAGAGAACCTTTCGAGCTCGTTTGGAAGGCCTTTTGATGAGTAATTGCAACATCCTTCATGACTAACGTGCTAGTACCGTGTCGATATTTTCATTTAACTCAATGTGAGTTTGAATATAATTACACTGCGGGTCTCTGATTGATCGGCAATTTTTACGTCCTTTCGACGAAAGACCAACCCAGTTGTCGCCTCCCCTTTGCTATGTTCCGCCTTGCTCCGTGACGGTTCAGAAGCTCTGCCAATACTGATGTTTGAAACGAAATCCTTACGGAATCGCTCGAACTAGCTATTTAAGGTGACGCTATCTAATTTTCTAGCCCCCAAGCAGGTTTCTGCGTTCCACTGATCTCAGGCTCCGTGCAACCATCCCGATAAAGGTGCCTTGGCGCGGCTTGATGGCGCCCTTTAACGGGATATCACGGTGTACGGCCAAGCGCGACCCCGCAGAAAGAGAGATCCGCTCGCAACTCCCGTCTGTTCCACGCGTCGAGGCGCGGCAGGAGTGGCTCTACAAAGAGTCACTCCAGGTTCCCTTCCTAACAATCTAATGGACACTCAACAACCGGTATCTCATATGCGTACTACAGTCAAGATATTGAACAGACACTTGTGTGCCATTACAGATGGCGACTGCAGCATCCGCTCCTAGCGAGAAGCAGACAGAGTCCGCTGAGATTGTCGGTGTTGACCACCCTGAACATGATGGGCCCATCAAACTGGAGACTACTCATGATGCCGCCACAAGAGGCCAGGTAGCTACTGACAAGTATGATCCAACCCAGAAGTGAAGAGAAAGACCAGAGCCACGACTCATATAGTCCATAGGTATGGCCGACCGCTAGTGGTCTTTGATAGGGCTGTGGAGCGCAAGCTCAGAACCAAGATTGACCTGTACATCATTCCGACTGTTTCCTTATTATATTTGTTCTGCTTCATTGATAGAGCCAACATTGGTAAGCTCCACATGAAATGAATTGAACTTGGGCTGACCCGTCTCGACTATAGGCAACGCGAAGCTGGCTGGTTTGGAAAAGGATCTCAAACTCAAAGGCGATGACTACAATAGCGTTCTAAGCTGCTTCTACATTTCCTACATCATCTTTGAGATTCCATCGAACATAACCTGTAAGTACGTCGGGCCCGGATGGTTCATACCTGCCATATCACTTGGCTTTGGCATTTGCTCTGTCTGCACTGCTTTTGTGGACAACAAAGCACAGGCCTCGGGCGTTCGTTTCTTGCTTGGTGAGTGAGATCAGTCATATGGACCTATCAAGTCTTACTCTGCTTTCAGGCCTATTCGAAGCAGGTATGCTCCCCGGAATAGCCTACTATCTCTCTCGGTGGTACCGCAGAAGCGAGCTCGTTTTCCGCCTCTCCCTCTACATCGTTACGGCTCCCCTAGCCGGAGCATTCGGCGGCCTTCTCGCTTCTGCTATCCTCACCCTCGATCACTTTGGTAGCCTCCACAAATGGCGCATGATCTTCGCTATCGAAGGCATCATCACTATCTGTCTCTCCTTGATTGGCTTTCTCACTCTCACCGACCGTCCTGCATCTGCTAAATGGCTTACTCCCGAAGAAAAAGACCTAGCCATTGCCCGCGTAAAGTCTGAGCGTGTGGGCACAACGGAAGTCCTTGACCGGATAGACACGACGAAGTTCCTGCGTGGCATCTTCTCCCCCGTGACCCTAGCAACTGCCTTCATCTTCCTCCTCGACAACATCACCGTCCAGGGCCTCGCCTTCTTCCTCCCCACCATCGTCAAAACAATCTACCCCAAATCCTCCGTCGTCTCGCAACAACTCCACACCGTGCCCCCCTACGTCGTCGGCGCCTTCTTCACCGTCCTCTTCCCCTTCCTCAGCTGGCGCACCGACAAACGCCTCCTCTTCTTCATCGCCTCCGCCCCGCTGATGATGATCGGCTACACCATGTTCCTGGCCTCGGAGTCCCCGCACGTCCGCTACGGCGCCACCTTCCTCACCGCCAGCGGCGCCTTCTCCTTCGGCGCCATGTGCAACGCGCACGTCTCCGCGAATGTCGTCTCCGACACGGCCCGCTCCAGCGCCATCGGCACGAACGTCATGATGGGCAACGTTGGCGGGCTGATTTCGACGTGGAGCTTCTTGCCGTGGGATGCGCCGAACTACCACATCGGGAACGGGCTGAATCTGGCGACGAGCAGTACGATGCTGCTTGTGTCGATTGGGCTGTTGGCGTGGATGACGGCGAGTAATAAGAGGAGGGAAGGGAAGGAGGTTGATACAGAGTTGGAAGGTATGGATCAGCGCAAGATACAGGATCTGGATTGGAGACATCCGGCTTTTCGGTGGAGGCCGTAGGAACCGAGAGTGCAGAAGATGGGCATGGAATGATACCCCCGGGAAAGGCAGATAGGTGCTTGTGGCGTGGTAGCGGGAAGCTTTCCATGATGAACACGACAGCGTTCTCTGTTCTCTATCTTTGATGTAGTCCTATCCTCCCAATAACCGAAACGGATCATCATCCTCATACAACCTTCCCAGTCTCCACCTCCTATAGAACCCCCTTTCCACCGCCCCCATCCCATCCCATTCCCCACAGCGCCTCTCCACACTCCTACCCCCAACGACACGCCAAAACCCCTCCTTTACTTTACCCATCACCCCGTGAAACATAGAGATACCAGGGACGCAGACCGCGTGTGTATGCATGTCTCGTACAGTAAAGTGTAGTAAAGTATCCCCTCGACTGTTAACAATGTCGAGGGTTTTTTGATTGGTCTGCCTCGGTCCGTACCATCCCTCGGCCGGGTTGGCACGGACTAAAGCAGACCAATCAAAAAGCCCTCGACATTGTTAACAGTCGAGGGGATAGTGGAGCACGTACGGAAATGAAAAGGTATCAGGAGTTGGGCGGGCAGGCCTAGGGGTTGGGATTACGGAGGGGAGAGGGGATGGACAGGGTGCAGGGGAGACGCCATGCACGGCGGGAATGGGTTTGTAGAGGGTATCAGGTACGTGGATGAGGTTGTATTGTAGTCTCCGGGATCGATGAAGGGGGTCGATAGATAGATAGATGAGGACAGATGCGATGGGTTGTGGACTTTGTTACAATATCTGGGATGGGGGTGATTGGTGCGCTTCCCAGCGTTGGGGGGAGAGGGTTTGGGGGTTTGGTGTATTTGCCTATTGGTGGATGGGTTGAGCGGAGATGGATGGGGGAGGGATTGTGAGCTTGGGAGGGGTTTTTGATGGCTGAGAGTGAGATGTTTGTGGAGAAATATCTAGAGGTGTCAGCGAGTTAGGGTGGGAAGCTGTGATCAAGAATTATATTTTGCAAAGCTCAAAATATCGTCGCCTTCGGGCATTTGGTCAATTTGAAACGATACAGAGAAGGTCAGCAAATCCATCTCCAAAAATCCCGATGTCGCTAACGGCTTCACAGATTAGGTATTACTCTCACTATCATCATGGAATAGTAGATTCTAACATTTCGCAGCATGGCCCCTGCACTAAGGTTCGTTGAAGATACCGGCTCCTGTGTAGAATATTTCTGATCCCATTCTAGGATGACACGCTCAATCAAAGAGAAGCTACAAGTTTTTTTAGCCCCGAGTACCAGCGTTCGATCCCAATAGGAAACAACAACCCATTATTTTTTTTGTAAACAGTTCATTTCCACTCTAAGTGATAATTCCAATGCTCTCAAAATAAATCGGGATGGCTCGATAAATTCGCATTACGAAAATTACAAATGTTGTCAAGGCGCATTTTTGGACCGCGCCGCCTCCGCCTAGGCATGATGATCAGTTTCTCACACTACTCAACGGCGACCCAAGATCACTTTCGATTAATATTTGCAAAGGGCATTCTTATAATACTCAACTATAGCAGCATTTGTTCGCTGACGTCTTTGCCACTCGGGTTACTCATTGGAGACCCCAGGCTCAGATTCACACAGCCCGATTGTTTCACACGCGTTGGGTAAAATTATCGAAAGGTGGGTGGTTACAATGAAACTCATACACTGTAGAAATCGATCAACCTCATTTCTAGAGGCATGAATAGATTGATGATTTTCGCGTTGACTCTGGCACCGCTCGTCTCTTGCGCACCTCCACCTCCAAGCCTGAAATACTGGATCCATGAATCTTGTCGTCGCTATGATTTCCATTTCCAGGACGCTTTTGACGACTTCCAAACGATGGCAAGAAGAGCGGCTGAACGACTAGTGACGCCAACAGATACTTTGGTGTCCAAGAGATATTTTCAACTACTCTTTATGGAGCGACTAACGGCGGAGAACGATGCCGCAAAAGAGCAGCGCGTCTTTAGTAAGTGATAGCCTACAGTCTAGCCGGTAATCATAAAGTCCTAGTTTTGTGCTTAACTGTCGTCAGACACATTAGCTCAACCACAGCTCGGCATGTCCCAATGGATCCCAGAGAACGATCGTCGCAAGGCAAATTATCGATTTTATTGCGATAATGATCGTCGAACTGTGCAACGAAACCCATGGAGCAAGATCAGATGGCAGCTCAAAAGAGACCCAAGTGATCGCCCTCAGGGCTACGTATTACAGGACAACCGTCCTTGGATTCGATCAACCACTCCCGATGAAGAAAATATGGATATTCGCATTTTTCGGGAATATGAAGACTTGGACAACGGGATGTAAGAAATCAAATTCCCAGATTTGTATGGATATGCCGCTTAAACGTGTCCGCCGTAATAGACTCATGGGTGGACAGCCCACCTGCTCCGATCCCGGAATTCAGGCTGCAGTGTATAAAACGACGATGCCTGGATATAGAGACCAACCTCTCCACAGAGCCACAATTACAGTCTGTAAGCTCCCTCTCAATACTCTACACCGCTAACTGATATTCCTCATGTTAGGTGTGTGATAGGCAGCTTACCAACTGGATACCGGGCCTTCGCAACATCCCTGATGCAGCGAATTTCGCCGAGACAGCTCCTTGGTATGGATCAGGACCTCTGAATCGATTTCGATTCTTGACCTCCTTTGTCCTCTTGCACCAGGTCTGCTCCCTCCAAATGCCCCCATTGCCATCCTCTCCATGCTCATCACCTACTCTAGGCAGCCCTTCTTCCGCAATATGGAAGTAAGTCTAATCCCATGCATCGCCACTATATAACCTCTCTACCCCTCCACCATTCCCCATCACTACGTCCCTCAATTCCCCCCCTCCTGAACCCTAACACCCCCCAACAGTGATAGAAGAGCACATCACCCCCTCCTCGCGGGCCTGGGGCTGGGAAAACGCCCTCGCCCTCGCGCACTACCTGAAACCCACCAACCCGGAGAACTACGCCTTCTTCGGCCTGGTATGCACACAAACCCCCCTCCTTCCCCCTCCCCGCTCCCCGGCAGTCTTATGAGCAGTGGAAAAACAAAGCTGACGGAAGGCTGTGGCAGTTGGCGGGGCTGGCGGATCGGGGGTGGAGGATTGGGGATGGGATTAGTCGGCAGAGGAGGGGGGTTTTGGTGAGGGATGAGGCGGCGGCGGTTGGGGGGAGGGGGGGTGATTGGAGATGGTAGGTTTGTGGTTTTGGGAAAGGAAGCGGTTGGGGTGGCGGGGAAGGGGTTTGGTGAAAGGCGGTGCGAAGTGGGAGATGATGGTAAGAGGGGAAATGATAGCGGTGCGCGGGAGTTGACGAAAAAGAATCAAGGGAAAGACTGGCCGCCGCGAGGCGCATGAGTGGACGTGTGGATCTTTGAGAGAAAGGGGGGAGAGAGAGCTTGAGATGTGTATGAAACGATCTGTACAAACGGATATCATGACACTAAGAATTACCGTGCCTCCCCACAGACGTCCTGCCCGACAAGATTAATGCTCTCCGGAAAGGAACCACCTCATCTGTGACCTGGGACTCCGTCATCCCAAAGAGCCAAGCCCACCCTCGCATCTAGCATCTTCCACGACCAAAAACTTCGTCTCAATATCCATGCCACATGACCCCGATACACGCCCCCTCACTCTCCCACCTCACCCTCCTCCCACCAGAACAAGCCAGCGCCGATGACTCCTACTCACCTCCCGGCATACTCTCCACCCCTTCCCCCCACCCCCGCGCCGCATTCGCCATCAACTCCGCAAACTTGACCCTCTCCCCCGCCCAATCCTGCCACAATCGGCTCACCCCACCCACCCCTTTCATAAAGATCAGGATCTCATCCCGCACACACTCCGTGATAAACACCCCCCTTGCATGCTGCTGCACGATGCTCTCCTTATCCGCCACGATCTGCCCCTCTACTTTCTCCACCTCCCCGGGTTTCACCTGACCCTCCGGCCGCTGCACCAGGCCCTGCAGTTTCGCCTCGTTGGCGTCGATGCGGCGCTCCAGCTGCGGGATGTTGTCACGGGCGAACCGGTCGCGGCGTTCGAAGAGCTCGCGCACGCTGACCAGGATGTCGCGCTGGCGTTTGAGGTCTTCGAGGACGCCGAGGTCCCAGGCTTTGGATTCGTCTTCGAGGAGAGTCTGGGCGGTGGAAAGGTGTTTGGCAGTGGCGTTGAGGCCTTCGTTGAGGAGGGGAACGTCGTTGTTGTCCATGGCGTAGGTGTCGGCGGAGGAGGTGGTCAGGGACTGTAGGGCGAGGGAGAAGCGGAGGTGGTCGGCGGCGAGGCCTTCGTTGCGCTTAAGAAGACGCTCGAGGAGGGTACAGAGATTGATGTAGATGGCTGCGCTTTGAGTGATGCCGGCGCGGACGGTGGCAAAGGTATCGAATAGTGTTGGAGGGAGGGAGTCCTCAAGATCGGGGGGAAGGGGTTTGCCGGTGAATTCCTCTTGGACGGAGATGGTGGCTTGTTTACGCCAAACGGATAGTTCCTGGGACGATGTTAGAGTGTAGATTGTGAGAGGGTTATGAGTAGGCTGACAGTTGGGACTGTGAGGAACATTACGACGAGCTGTTCCTGGTTAAGCACTGGATGGCGGATGAGAGTATTGGCGAAGCGTTCAAGGCCGCGGCGGCGCTTTTCGAGGAAAGACGACGTATCAGCTGCGAGATGCGTTCCGTTAACTTCAGCTTGTCAGTTTGGCGAAAGGATTTGAAGGACGGGAACTTTACCTGCAACGCGTTTTGGTGGTAGAAGAGGCAGCTGTCTAAAGGGATATCGCTTGTGCAAGCAGTCTAAAAGCCAGACGAAATCGCTATATCTCCTGACAACCGTGGCTCCTCGCCTGACCGATTTGACCTCGTAATTGCGATGTTGAAACATAAACATACCCTCCTTTTCCGGTAACATTGTGATAATAATGTGCTCATCATTCCCACGCGATACAAGCGTACTGGATCCTAAAGACGGTCTTGGATTGCCCTCATTGGACTCGCCTTGATCACCGCCTGACCCACCAAATGTGCTTCCTAGACCCGTATCTGTAAAGCCGCCACCAGAACCGCCATTGTAAGAATTCCAACCCTCTCCGCCGGAGCCAATCCCACTCTCTTGAGGTCCATTGGAATCACCATGTGTATCACTGTGTGTCGTGTACGCGCTCGAGGTGCGTTGTGAGAAGCCATTGATTACAGGATTGGACACATGGTCGGGTACGGCGGCCGGCCGCTTTACGGAGGTGTTTGGGGTCGAGGTTGGCTTATTCGCTGCTGGACTAGCCCAAGGGTCGGAATCCATATCGCCCAAAGAGCTTTGCGCCATTCGTTTTGGTCGGGACGAAGCTGTTTCTGGGTAAAGAGTTTTAGAAGGTGGTGTTGCGGGTGGTTGTTGTGGTTGCACATGTTCTGGCTTGTTCTCTTTCGCAAAGCGAAGTTTTTCGAAATATGGGATACTGGGGACTGGGAGCTCTGTAAACAACATCAGTGAAGGCAGTCTTGGCAGGTAGAATAGCAATCACTTCGCCGTCGTTCATCGACTCCATCGAGCGTAATCTCATCACCTTCTTGGCCTAAGCCAATCAAGGCCAATAGGACATTGAATTCTCCTCTGCCGAGTCCATGCGCGGTTTCTTGACCACCAGGCACCACAAGATTCAGTATCGCAGCTTGATCGGCAGCATTCAACCCGCTGCTGCCTAAGATATTCTTCAATCCAGTCAACCCAATTCCGCTGCCCACCCGCTCATTTTCAAAGACAGTGTCGTATGCATCTATATAACTCTCGGGAACGTCTGTGCCAGGTAACAGGTTCTTGACTAGTTCGCGGCGAGCATTCTTCTTCGGAGTCGGCATGCTCCAGGGGGAGGCTTCTGTGTCATCCGCAAACAAAGACGAGCTCGTCGTGGGAGCCGGTGTAGCATCATCGCCAAAGAGGGACTTCGAGTTGGCGTTAGACGATAACGTTGATTCGCCTGTTGGGGACGTGCCAAATAGGGACATGGCTGAATCAGAACACTGACAATGGAATTGTGTATATGGGTCGCAGGGTTCTACATATATATATCAGACCCTCGAGCGAAGAGAAAGAGATGTCTAGCAGCCGCGTGGACATTTGCGTGTACCGCCTCTAGAGTGCTGGACGCAGTATCAGAAGCTTGGAGATCTTGCCGTTGCGACAGGCCTTGACCCAATGCGCTTTAGCGCCTGACGGTGACAGCTCTGACGGCGAGCTCCTATTTACGTACGCCGGCACGACCGGTTTCTAGATAGCTAAAGTGAATAGCGGCACGGGTAGTAAAAGGAGTGAGATCATATTCGAGTTTATACCGCCCATTTCGTCTTGTCTTGACGTAGGTATCTATACGTGAGAAAGATCCTCGATGCCTGTGCTCAAACCTTGCACCGGATGCCCAAGTCTAAAATATGCTTCTAAAATGGTGACAAATGCACAATCGCGTTTCCTCATTATCATCAATAGCCAATTGATCTTCTAAATCGGGCTCTCCGCATCGATCGATCCAAGGGATGAAGCGGGCGCTTCAGAAGAATAGCTCAAAGCTACGTCCTGCCAATCCCGCCCACCGGTTTTCAAGACTTTCTGATAGTCTAGTCCTTTGGGTAGCCACCTCTCTCTGCGAGTGTTCGCTTTATTACCTCCCTCCAATGCAGCACGACTTGCCCTTGTTGTCCTTACTCTTTTGCCTCCATGCCTCGAGTCAGCCGAGATCTGACTAAGCTGCTCTCTCTGTTGTTCTAAACGAATGTCAAAGGCAGCAATGGACCTGATAAAAGGGGCAATGTCGATCGCGACGATGCACCTTGACCTATCGAGCGACGGAGAAAGCCAGCCGGTCGTTGGAAGAGAAGATGACTTCTCCTCAACTTGAAGAGGCTCAAAGATCCCAGCGAAGTCCTGCTGCGTTATGGTATCCGTCAAAGGGTCAGAACCTTTTCTCCATTGCTTCATGAGGAAAAAAGAGTCCTCAGTCGGCTCTCCACAATAGACCTGATGCAGCTGAAGTCCGTAC
This sequence comes from Pyrenula massariospora, assembly GCA_021030905.1. Classification (NCBI taxonomy): domain Eukaryota; kingdom Fungi; phylum Ascomycota; class Eurotiomycetes; order Pyrenulales; family Pyrenulaceae; genus Pyrenula; species Pyrenula massariospora. The sequence goes on from JAGFMI010000003.1 coordinate 336,505, forward strand.
CTGGTACCTATAGCAAGGCCCGTCCCAGTGTAATCTGGGAGAATGCTGGCATGAACTAGGGGATACCCTTCAATATAATTCGATCTCTGTGAGGTTGACAAAGGTGGGCAAGTAGAATCGATAATGTCTCTTAGAGTATCCTCTTGATAGTTGGCAAGCAAGAGATCAAGATTGCTTCGTCTGTCGCAGATTTCGTCAAACTGAACAAGATGCGAATAGCTGTCCGAGCTTGACCGTGCGGGAGGAAGAATGCGCTCCGCAAAATTCGTAATCGCAGTCTTTTGTGTGTTTGTTGTTTCCATGGAGATCACTTCGAGTCTTTCAAGCCAAGGGAGGTCCACAGCGTTTGCAAAATTGTGGTTAGAGTTATCCAATAAATCGGCCGTAAAAGTTCCGCAGCTAATCGACCTAAGGGGTCGTCCTTGAGGATCCAAGTCTTTGCCTGGCGGGTACCTCTCAACCATCCAGTCGAGCCCACCTTCTCGTGAGCCGACAGCCATCTGACACCAGAAGTCCAGCTCGGTTATGGTTGCTCTAAGATCTCCATCTTTTGCATCGAACAAAGTAGAGACATCGTTCCTATCCAGGCAGTGACCCTCATTCAATGCGAGTAAAAGTAGATAATCTAGAGCGACATCTCTTGGTGGAGGCGTGTAGCGTAGGATACCCTGGAGAGCCAACTCACTCAGAGGCACCAGAGACTCGTCCGTACAGGTCAGTACAATTGGGCGTTTTGACTGCTGAATGATCGTCTGAACACCGTTCCAAAATGTCTTGTCATCCTCAAAGAGTACGTCAACCTCCTCGAACAAAATGAGCGACTGCTTTTGGATAATTTTGTCCCTTATTGCTGCCTCCTTCTCGTCCTTTTGCTTCCGAGGCTCGATTAATGCGCTTTCCGAATCAATGTTCTTGGGTCGAAAGAAGTTCTTCATCGTTCCTTGTTTACCGGAAACAATTTCTTCTCGTACTGAAGCATTGTTGTCATTCTCTTCGATATTGCTGCTAGAATGATCGAATAGGGCTGCTGTACGAACGAGATGGTTCTGTGTCGCATCACCGACGCGGTCAAAGATTTCTTTACCACTTCGGCGACTCCCTGGGTTTATCTCGAAAACTTCAAAACCAAGCTCATTGGCTGCAGCGTGTACGGATGCGGTTTTCCCACATCCATTCGGTCCGCTGATGAGGATGCAATTACTTATCTGGCTTCTAGGCGTCTTCTGGCCAAACCCCATTCCTCCGGCTCTCATCACTGATATATTGCTGCTCTCAGCGCCTGTCTGCGAGAGTTTATCATCGAATACTTCAACCGGGGCTAGTTCTTGGCTCTCATCTTCGCTAGAAACAAGGAATCCATCAAGGTCGTCCGCTAGTTTTCTCTTCTTCTTTTTCCTTGCTTCTTTAGGGTTTCTACCCGACGAAGTTTTTAGAACATTCAATTGAGAGCCATCATCAATCGCAGAGACTGTCAAGCTCTTAAGCCAATCCCGTAATATGGCTGCCTGTGAGCCGCCTTGTAGCACATCATCAGCAAATTTTGGTGCATATTTGGAGCACCACGAGGAATGTTCATACTGCCAGAGATCGAAAGCAGACATTGCTGTTGGTAAAAGCTCGACCAGGCGCTTCTTAGATGAATAACCTGTATTTGGCGAAAGACGTAATTTATTTGCAAGGTCATGACCTTCCTGCAATCTATCGCTAATGTCCGGCCCGCTGCTAATAAGTTTCGACGGTGCTCGGGGAGATTTGCTGGGTGTGAACCTATCGATATTCTTGCATTGAAAAAGACATTGGAGTCTTGCCTTAATTAAAGATAGGACATCTTCTTGAGGGTTAACACTACTGAGCGAGCCCTTTGACTTTCTGATCGGCAGAGACTTCGTCGATTTGCCTGGTATCCTTAAATTCCCCGTCACATGCATCATCTTTTTCGGTGGCCAAATATCATTTGAACGCCTGGACGTCCCGCCGTGCAGCGTCCTACTTTTCGGGGATGAGACAGGACCTTGGGATGTCGAGTGTATCGTGCCTTTAGCGCTATCTTTCACAAAGCGCAATTTTTTCCGAGGGCTTGAGGTACTTGAACGCTCTGGAGCGAAAGAATCTTGTAAGGGCTCTATCCCTTCTGGTGCTAACTTAGGCTTTGCCGTCTGTTTGCCGAGGAAAAAGGGGTGAGTGCGCTTTTCCGGTAACATTTCAGTGGGCAACCCGGTCATAGACGAGCTTGGGGATGCTGGGGACTGCCCTTGCAAGATCTCATTTATCTTTTCACCTATTTTAGAGCGAGATAGCTTGTCCTTCCCGTACTGAAGCGTCACAAGAAGACGGTCCGTTGACGTTGCAGGGTCTTTCGTCTTCTGTCCCATACCATTTCGAGTGCTACTGGGATCTCGAAGTCGTGTTCCTGTGGGAGAGCTCAGAAGTTTCCCGTTTGAATTAATCTTGAGCATTTTCTTTTTGGGCGTCGTACGTGTCTTGTGCACTCTTGGGTTTGGCAACTTCGTATGTACAATATCTTCGTCTTCCATTGGTTGGATATGATTGTCACTAGTCTTTTCATTACCGAGATCTGCGCCATTGAATCCAGCAGCAGTAGGGCTACGTTCTGATTTCTGGTCGATGGAGACCTCTGAAACCCGGTGCGACTCTGCAGCTTGTCTTAATTGATCTAACCACGATGTGGCCGTTGTCTTCGCGGTTGTTTCAACCAGAGACGCATCATTTATAGTGTCATGTTCAGCTTGCCTGGCTGTTGGTGGACTTATTCTTTGTCGTTTCCTGGGGGTTGGGTCCTGGTCTTGTCCATGCAAATGGGTGCTTGTACGGTTGCGATCCGTTTGGCGACCGGAGCCTGATCTTGTCTCAACATCCGCTCTAGGCATCCGTATAGCTTGCCCATCCTCTTCGTCGGTTTGTGTGGAGCGTACATGTTCATTAACGGGGCTACTAAAGTCGGGCTGTACTGATCGCTCATCTTTACCCAAACCCTCCGGTGCTGTTGGAATTCCTGTCACTGCCTTTGGTTTTTGGTGCCTTGCTTTTAACGATTCTATCCAAATTTTAGCATCGTGAATCTTGAACTTGACGGCGCCATACTGTTGGTAAAGAAAGGATGGACATCGTGCTGAGTATCTGTAGTCATTAGGCGTTGGGTTGCTGCAGTAGCCATCTACCGAACAGCTATGACATCCTTGCTTTCAGGGTGGTTGTGAATGCTTTTTTCCAAAAGAAATTCGTAATTAGTCGCTAGATAGATCTCTCAGGCGATGGCGTTACCATTAAACATCGTATGTGGGCACGGTTTCCTTGGAAATATATTCCTTCTTTATTTTATTGTCGCTCTTTCCGACACGCGCGCTGAGGAAACGCGTTGAAGTACATTATTTTAGATAGGAAGGTTAGGCGAAAATTGCGGCCCCACTTCGGAACGAGCCGAAAATTGAAGTTCCTCCGCAGCCAAAAATTGTTGTGTAGACAAGAGGACTAACCAATCGCTTCGATCGAATCACCCTTTGAACAAATGGCACAGGCTGTCCTCGACATTCGCTACACACCGCAAGAAAATGATAGTCCAGGAGCCATCAGTTCTTGCCCGGCTGCCACGCCCATTAGAGTTCACTGCGGGGAGAACTCTCCTTGGTAACGTATATGGAGTGGAGGGGCAGAGGAAGCGGAAGCGGTTCGAAGTAATTTCTGCAGTGGACGGAGAGACTGTCAATATATACGATGTCTGAGCGTCCTACACCTAGGTATCTTTGATGACTGATCATCCCGACAGATTCAAGCTCCTAAACTCAAGGCCTCATATTTGGTCCCGCCGAAGACGAACTTTTCCTGTGCGCCATTTTCCTTTCGCTACCGCGATCATTCTGGTAGTCTTTGCAGACAGACTATTTGTGCGTCCATAAATTCAAGACCCGAACTGCGCTGTTTTCATGATACGTCAAGAGCAGTCAACCCAACCATTTACAGTCATGAGATCACAGATACCAAAAGCCCGATCGTGTATCTTGATATCTTGATAGATGCCGAGCATACCAGTGAAGAAGAACAAGCGCGGGATATCGTTGCAGTCCATGAAGATGGATTGGTCCGGATCTTTTCTAGGGATTTTTCTGAACAGAAATTTGTAGCTTCGGCTAGCACTTTAGATGACCGCAACGAACCCCCTCAAGTTTTGATGGCTTCCGTGCTGAGCATGCAAGATGAAAGAGAAAGACCGTTTAGAGGCCGCGAGGATCTCCTGACGAATTTACAGAGCCACTCTCCTTCAATGCAAGCCAACTGGTCGATCCTCTTACTAGTTCTTCGCTACCCATCTCATCTTATAGAAGGATCAGACAAGGTCGAGGTCAAATGTTTCGGCCTGCCACATCAAGGAAAGAAGGAAACCAAAACTTTCTGGCAGGCGGACAGGCTCAACGAGCTCACAAGCTATATACTCCCGGAAAGTGAAAAATGGTCCAGCAAAGACAAGCTTGTCATTGTGTACCACAAAGCTACGTCTACGCTCTGTGTCAGTTGCACAGACTGTTTCATCTCATATCAATCATTATTCTCTTCACCACGGATATATCGCAGGTTTGAGAATAGTCAAAGACCTTTCTTTTCCTTTCAACAACTTAATCCATCTACACTGCTTGTTGCATCACAAGAAGGGGTGACAGCGTTTGACCTCAAGTATAAAACAATACAACATCGGATACCGGAGGCTCAGTTACTGTCGAATTTGAAGGTGAACAAAGACAAGGGAAGCTCAACTGCCTCGGTTCAATTTTTCACATACTTCCCAACCTTAAACAGCGTCATCGCTATTGTCGCACAGTCACTGGTATCTTTCGAAGTTGTCAAGGCATCCACAAAATTAGTCGACACCATCGGAAAAGGCCTTTCAGAGAATCAAATTCCGAGGAAAAAGCAAGCTAGAAACAAAAATGCTTTTTTCAATACTGTTTACGGTCCTCCTGATGTATCAGCTCCGACGACCTGGCCTTCCGAGCAAGTATCGCTGGATAAAATGATCAAAGCTGAAGATGTCCGCGCCTTCGAAGACTTAATGGCAGCCATATTATGTAGAAGCTGCTGTGACCAATCCACTAAGAAGTTGGTTTCTAATTTGCCCCTACCAAAAGGTCACGATATCATTGACAGCTCGAAGATTGAGTTTCTAATCTCACAAATGTTTGCAAAGCACCCTTCGGACCCCAGTTCCCCCAGATACCAATCTGAAGATTTGCAAAGAACTCATATCGTATTCTTCCCTCCGCGACTAGCACAATGGCTGATCGAAGAGAGTCACCTCACAAGTATGGGTGTTGGACGGGTCATTTTCGGAACAAGCATACAATCTGTCGCCCCAAGTCTTGTCACTGATGCACTGGTGGAATACGATCCGTCTCTTGAATGGTTGAAAAAATACCTGTGTGACTCCCCTACGTTAGACCCGGTTGAACTTTTTCACGCTATTAGCCTGTTGATGAGCCAGGTCAAAGCAAATCTACATAATACTCACTCTTCAGAGAAGCTGTTGCTTCGGACCGGCGATGAAACTAACTCGGAGAAGGCTAACAATGAAATGAAGGTCGATCCAGGCGAGGTCACTATACAAATTTCTCCGAGCAGCCACTCTCTGAATCCTTCATCCAAAAGCGAAGCGAGTGTCGCGCTTAGAGTTGCTTTGAGTCGGTTGGACAACCTTTCCCAATCGACTTTAAAAACACTTCTTGGAACTCGATTCTCAAATGACCAGGTCATCGACCTCATACAGTACCTTCGTGAGCAATTGTTCCTTGGAGGATATACAAGCCATTTCCGACACCAATTATCATCCGTTCTGCCCTCTCCACCCACATCCAGCACGTCTCAAGAGGAGTTTCCTGACGATGAATCGTGTCTTGATCTCCTTACTACCATAAGATTACTCTCATGTTGCCTAGATAACTTAGGGCCAATATCCTTCATTGGCACCCAGTCAAAGGACAGTTTTGTGGACAAATTCATCCACCAGCTGAGAGATGAGATCTCCGCTGCACTAGGTGGGATCGAAGAAGCAAAATACCTAGAAGGATTGCTCCGAGAGGTTTTGCGATACGGCGAGTCTGTGAGTGGGTCTGGCAAACGGAAGCGGCCAACAGGACGTCATTTTCCTACGAAGCTCAAATCCGAGCATCAACGCCCTGGGACCATTGTCACTCTGTATGCCACCCCTCCCGAGGACCAGGGAGACAAGGCAATGCCAGCCACTCTATTGCCCCTCAGTCTCCAGGAGGATGAACTAGTAGGTGACTTCAAAGTGCGCAAGGGTGGAGGTCAAGTTTCGCAAAGGAGCTTTAGGGAGAAGGCATACTTGGAGCGGCGAAAAGGAGTTGGAAAATATAGCTTTGAGAGACTCGTTCTCTGAGCGGGTTGTATTTATTTTTATGAATAGCTGTGGGGACAATCCCGCGGCTATGTGGACATCATAGAACTGTACATGCGAATGAGCGAAAATGCTTGCAGATTCAAGTCTGTCCTGGTGCGCAAGCTGTCATGTCCAAATTAATATGAGAAACGACCAACGCCGGGGGTTATTATGGTCCAGGCTTAGGCCGTTGGTGATAGTTTGCCGGCGTTCAGCGACGGGCAAATGGGGGATTTTTCTGGCGGCTATAGCAGGCTCTGGTATAGCTGGATGCGGGCACCGACCCTGGCTCAATCTAGTGAAATTGGACGTCATGTGACTTTCCGTGGCGGCTAAGCCTTCGATGCCTCGTTGCCTCCGAGTACACGCAGACCAGACCGCCAGCAATCATTGAACCTGCCCAACCACCCCTCAGGCTACGATCATCGAGGCATTCTTATCGTCACTTCGATTCCTCCTATCCGGCATTTATCCCGTTTCCTTTGACCTTCCCGCCGGGCTCGAATCGAACACCGCGACAACTCCCTGTTGCCGATTCCCTATCTAGCCACCTCCCGTACTCTCCTATCCCCCCGCCTGCGCCGAATCTCGCCCTCTGCATTGGGCAGAAAACCGCACACATTTAGGCGCTGCACATCCTCACAACCTTCCAATCTGAACAACGATGCCGATACTATAGATCCTGGCACATAAGCACCCTTCTCCGTCCAAGCAGCCGTTTCACCGTGCTTGACCGGAAAGGTCCAAGCATTCCTTCAGGATCCACATTCAGCAATAGTCGATGGTCTGTGGGGCGCTACAATTTCAGTTTGGGGATTTGAAAGAACGTCGGGCTGGAGTCCTGGACGCTGCAGAGTCCACAAAATGGCCTTCCCGACTGGCACTGCTTATCACGCGGACTCGGACGCCGACGATGAGTATGAGCGAAGCGTTATGACCTCGCCGACTCAATTACATACGGACTCGGAAGCATCCCCATCAGACTCAGAGCCCCCATCTGCTGAGCATACGCCTACCACTTATGCTCACTCTGGCGAAGATAGAAGCACTCCCAGGACCATTATCACAGAGTGGACGGCAGAAGAAAGTGCTGATTTCGTTGCCAGCCTCGGGCTCCGGCAATATTGTGACGCTTTTCTTGGTACGTGTTTTAGTATCTTGCTGCTGCTGTTGCTAACGACTGGGCTCTCCAGAAAATGAAATCGTTGGCGAAGCGCTGATTGCTTTGAAACACGATGAATTAAAAGAGATGGGAATAGCAAGCGTGGGCCATCGCTTAACAATCCTTAAAGGAGTTTATGAACTCAAAGTTAGTCAAGACATTCATATCGACTCAGACCATTATGTACCATTGTGTGAGTGATTCCGGCCCATAATGGTTGTCTCCTTGCTGACAACCTCCCAGCAGCTGAGCAAAGCAGACAGAATGAGGTAGCGACCCAAGAAGACCTTCAACGAATCATTTCATCTATGCGCTTACGAGATGATCGGATAATAGCAGCTGAATCAGAGCTGCGCAAACTTGCAGACGATTACAGACGGTTACGAGAGGAATTGTTGCCAGTCTTTAGGATGGCAAAGGACCAGTCGCAACCGCTGCCGTATGGCCCACCGTATGGCAATTCTGTCACTAGCCCAGAGCTATACCATAACCTTACTTCACCTCCTGTTGCGCCAAATGCGAACGAGAAAACTGGCACTAGCCTTACCAGGTCGCTATCGAAAAAATTATTCCTTGGTTCCACACCCAAGAACAATTCTCCAACTCACGTACCCAACACAATTCATGAAGGCCGTGCTCTTGATGGCCGCAGCCTAACAGATAATACCTCGCTAGATCCTTCGGCAGCTGCAACGGCCGCCTCGAATCATCTCACAGCTCAAATGTCTGGCGGCCTTGCTTCATCCCTTCCCAATACTTCGCCTTCATCAATACCAGCTCCATCTCCTACGTCTCCAGCGCCATATCATACCCAAACGCTGGCTTCAAGATCATACAACCGAGATGGCAACACTTCCGCCCCCACCACCTCGCGCTCTATATACGACAATCACAATGACGAGCCCGTGCGATCCAACACGACTCCTCAGCCAATCCAAAACGGCCCCACCTCAGCCTCGAAGCTTAACGCACAAAACACCAACCTTAACAGCAGCACGTCTTCCATCGGTCCCTCGAATAAAGACCGTGAACGCGACCGCGACAGAGACCGCGCCCCCAACTCGTCATCCACCGCAAACGCAACGCCTCAAACTGCTGACGCAAATGCCAACAGCGTCGAGATATTCAAGTCGTTTCGAGTCGGACTTGAAGATCCATGCTGGAAAGTGCTTCCGGCAGCCTTACGGAAATACAATATTCAAGCTGATTGGCGGCAGTATGCTTTGTATATTGTATTTGGAGATCAAGAGCGTTGCGTGGGCTTAGAGGAAAAGCCTCTCAGTCTATTCAAACAGTACGACAAAGAGGGCAAGAAACCTATGTTCATGCTGAGGAAATTGGCGATGCCGTTCGATGGACAAGGTGACAGTGGCGGCAGTACTCAGTCGGGTGGCGGAGGTGCTGGCCTTGGAGTTGGAGGACTCAGGGATATGAGCAGTGCAAGCAGTTTGAGAGCTCCTGTGCAGCCTTTCAATTTACCCGGAGGCGTGGTATGAGTGATATCAGCTGAAGCGACCTTTTGACGAGGAAAAGCGAAAACTTTTATACATTGGATCAAACTTGGTCGTTGAAAGCTATAAGATGCATCGGATCGGATTGGTTAGATCGATCCTGCATATGATGTGTGACTGATATTTAGCATGGGCGTCTGAAATAGCGGTTTTCTTGGGATACAGTGGCTGAAGATTTTGTGGGTTGTACGTTTTGAAAAGATTCAAGATTGATGGACCACCCGGGGTTGGCGAGATAGCCTAAACTGTGTTCAAGCGCAGATAAACCTTTCTCTGCTCATGAGTGTAATTCTCCCAAGTAAGATTTCCTCAGCGAATAAAGTACGGCTCCGTTGTAAGCCTGTGAATCCACTGGTGAGCAAGTTTAGCGTGATCCCTAGGCGAACCTGTTTGAGGGGAGTCGAGCCGCAACGTCCCAATAAATGCCTCGACGAAGCTTGTGATATTCTGAAGCTGTGTGGTTTCTTCCACGACCACACAATAGTTCTTCAAAACGAGGAAATATTGACAGAAACTCTTTCGAAAAGTGATGAGAGGAAAACTGCTAGGAGCTGGTCGCCAATGGTGGGGCAATCAAGCAACTAGCCAGTACAACGCAACGCCAATACTTGGTGACACCGCCATTCCATCAATGCTGTCCTTTCTGCTACATAGTCTTACACGAAAGTCGACTTTTGGAATCTAAGCTCTACTTACCCGTCAATGGTAGGAAGCTCTCGCGGAAACCGGGATGACGGGTGCTCGTTTTCACTCTCAACGGGCCATTTGGCGCGAATATCCAGGTAGGGAAAGGATGTTGGCTTGGCTGGTTAAAAGACGATGAGAAAGATTGAATTCTCTTCTAAAATTCTCTAAATGGGATCTTTGGCTGAGTTCTAGACGTTTCACGGTCAGATGAAGCAAACTAATACACTAGACGAAGCCCTAGCGTTCAGATAGGTGTCACAGAATATACCCTATTCACAGCTCTCGAGGATCCTTTGTTGCCATCCGAAGTTATACTGCCAAGGCCGGTCACGAGGCGCAAAAGGTAATAGATCTTGAGACACCGCACTCATAACAGAAGCCGGATTATCGAAATCCTCTTACAACAGGATCAGCCTTCCTCCAAAGATCTTGCTACATTGCCTCTATGGCACCTGTTTTCCCCGTCGAGATCTTCCAAATGATCGTTGATGCAGCTGAACCTTCGACTCTCGTCAATGTGGCCTCTACTTGTAGTTCGCTCCTACAGATTTGCCGATCACTTCTTGAAAAACACCACTATTGGCACAAAGAATACAAATCGATATCATTTGATACTCGAATCAATTCATATCGGAGAGGCGACAAATATGAACCTATCGGCCTAGGACGCATCATTGGAACAGAACCTGAGGTCGCCTATCACGTTCGAGAGCTGTCAATCGGAAGTACACCATACACTACTGAGTTGAAGAGCCCTATGCTCAACCATTGCCAAACCAGAAAAAGCGATGTACACAACTTTTTCTCTAGGGCACCATTTCTGAACGGCGAAGAATTCGCGCAACTATACGCTAGTAGAGGTTGGCATGATCAGTCCGTCGCCATCATCACTGGAGTCCTTCTGTATGCCAATTGGCTGACGGTACTTCGGCTTCCCACCCCATATTTGGACCATCAACTTTTTGACAGGCTCCAAAAAAGACACATGGGGATAACAAATGGTAGACTTTATGACTCTCTGCCTCTCGGTCGTGTGGAGAAACTTGAGATTGTTGGTGATTCTCCTGATTCTGTTCTGGACCTACACTCTCTAATGATATTTCCGTCTTTGAACGATCTCACTATCGGCCGCATGAAACTTGCTAACATAGGAGACGTTGACGCGCCAGAGCCCATTTCCTCTGATCCAGCTGCAAAAGCCCTCGCAAAATTACGCACCTTGACTATCGACCAGTGTGACATGATGGAAGACGAGCTGTTCAATGTGCTCTCACATTGTTCTCAGCTAGAGACTCTCCGCCTTATGCAAAGTTTCACCTTTAGTGGCCTTGCGTTTGGAAATGGTCACGAAATATCCCAATCACTTCGAAATTCAGGTATCCATCCTTCAGCTCTCGAAATTCACTTCTTCATGATCGAAACGACCGGTATGGACTTGCGGGCGTTGGAGAGCCTGCGCTCCTTGAAACTGGTCTCTTCGCTCCGAGATCACGAGAATATCCAGCCCTTGACCCATCTCCTACCAAGATTTGTGGGGGACGTTATTGTCGGGTGTACTCTTACACCGTCTTCGCGTAAAGCTGTTTGCAAGTTATTTGAGGGTCTCAATCTGACGGACTATCCCAGCCTTGCAAAGATCGAACTAGACTGTGAAATCCGAGAGACACACGCAGATGGTCTGGGTTTACGAAATGACCAGCAACCGTTTCTTTTCCATGAGATCCTTTCTTCGGCAGACTTACACCCTGGCCCTGTTACATACTCAACCGTCAAAATTCTCACAGAGCCCGAAGAGATTTTGAGGAAGTGGAAGCATGCCAAATGGCAAGTCCCTGAAAGACTGAACGAGCGGTACGGTAGATATACAACGTCTATTGGCCATGGTGAGGCGTGTGATGCTTTCATCTCTGCTGGTATAAAGGTCCTGCGATGGAATGAACTATTGTTCTGTATCGATAAGCCACAAAACCGGAATGAACCTGACAAGCAATGGGTTCGCCCCCAGATCGTCTACATCGATACTAAGAAGGCTCTCCACGCCGAGATCCAGAAACTCTTAATGGCCGAGCCATAAATTTTATTTTCGCGCTAAGTTGTTTCTAATACTCATGCTATCGTCGCCTGTGGCCGTGGTTCGGACTCGTGCAGATGAACGAATACTTGATCGAAAAGCTTGCTGCAAGATACACGGATTTTGAAAGCACATCGGTGCTAGGGCGCTTAATGAAATGCACAGTTAAGATACCTACTCGAGACCTATGCGGTGGGTAGAGCAAGGTAGCACAATATGGGTTGGCACAACAAGGGCTCAAACGCCTCATGTGGTGCCCTACAGCAAACGCACAATAATAATTTGCTCGCGAGAGAGACATCTTGATTTGCCACTTGTAATTGTAGCACCATTCTATGAACGTAAGCTAGCTTTCTTTTGATTATTTCCCCATTCACTTCCTTCTTTCCTCTCCTTACACTCCCCGCTGTTTTCCGACACCTAACCACATTTTCTCAACGCTTAACCATCCCCCCCTCCCCACTCCCTACATCCAACCATCCCCATAAGACCTCACGCGAGCATCACCTCTCCCACTCCCCCCCTATATCTCCCATACACCATCACCAGCAGCACTCACTCTCCTACCTACCGACTCATCACAGCCTCCAAGCGTGCCTACCACGTCCGTCAACGCGGCCAATGACTCTCACGAGCTGCAGCATAACTGAAATTGATCGTTCTTGACTACCCTTTCTTAACATTAAAAAACGATATTTATTCATTAATTTATCATTAAAGATTGATAGCAATTCCGTCAGAACGCTTACTAGATTAAAGAAATACGCTAGGGCATGGATAAGAGCAAAATAAAGTGAACGTATCGTCTGAAAGATAAAGAGAGACTCTTTTAAGACTGGGTTGTCCCTGCAAAGAAAGCCCTATGCTGTGAAGGATAGGAGCTGTATATTGAAAGGGTTCCCTTGGGAAAATGGTGGAAAGGCAGACTCAGTTTGCTAGGAGAACTTCCTTGGTCGGCGCTTGTCAGCGGGTATGCTTGTTGGAGTGGAATTCCGTGGTGGGCGATTGAGGCAGATGGGGTGGAGTTCCGTTTGGTGGTGGTCATCGTTTGTGTGAGAGAGTATGTATGTGTGTCTAGAGTTAGCTGGCCGGCGTCATAGTGATGCGATAAAGGGTGATGTGGTTTTAGTTCGTTGGGTTGTGTTGGGGTGGTGTAGTCAGTGGTGTTCTGCGTCAGTGGTGTTCTGCGTCAGTGGTGTTCTGCGTCAGTGGTGTTCTGCGTCAGTGGTGTTCTGCTCGCGAGGGGGCTTTGGTGTCCTTGTTCCGGCTCAGTTTTCTGAGACTGCTTAGGGGGAATGCCGAAATGCCGGTAACAAGGTAGGTCGGAATGGAGGACGATGTTGCAGATTCGTTGGTGGTATCGGTGGAGACAGAGAGACAGAGAGAAGAACAGAGCTAATATTGAAAACAACTTTAAGTTGAGGAAGAAGTAAAGCCGACTAGCTGGTAAAGATCTCTTTACTTGAAGCTTCCAAATAAGTTGTTCATTGTTCTAAAAACTGTACGGCTTTAGGCAGATAGCGATGAAATTGACGGGGAAAGAGGCAGCCCGTTGACGAGCTTTCTAGACGCCACTGTATGAGTTATTCAGTCGGGTTGAAGGCCGTAGAGTATAGTTAATGTCCGAGGACCTGAACTAATTATGCAGAGACGAGGGAAAGGTTAAGTGACTTACCAAAGTTATATGGCGTGTAGCGCGTCATTTTGTTTTATCCTGGCCAATCACTCGAGTCTTTCCTTTCTCCAGAGGTTGTTTTTGACCTTCAGCTTGGCGGGATGGCGTGTGAGAAGCATTGAAGCCTCCTTGGGCCAGCTCACGTGTGGAGTAACCGCCCACTATTACAAAAGAGTCTTCATTGGGCGGTTGATGGAGCCAGCGCTGCAACATCGCTGCTTCGGTGCATCCATCCCTAAAACCGCTGTAGGGGTGTTCATTTGCGGGATCGTAATCTGCCTGATAATGGTATTGATTATTCTCAGGTTGCTCAAAGGCGTTCGAGAACGGAGACGTTGACTTCAAAAGAAGAATTAGTTCTGGTTCCTGAGAAGAGAATCGCGGGCATGTGAGATGTGGGAAACTCTAATGACCTTTTGGATCTCCTTGCTTTTGTCTTCCTTGTATGACTGAACCGATGTTTTGCCCATGTTTAGCCGGATTAAGAAAAGCGATGGAAACAGTACGATATTTATCTAGAAAAGGGGATATAATTGCACTTGACGAACACTCCTCCCCTAGCAGACTTTGGGAAGACCCTCTTCGGAAGCCATTTGTATGGCAGATGTTCATGCACTTTCGCAAGCGATTTCTGCGAGGCAGACGTCTCGTCTGCGAGACTCACATATCTGCGGTTCCAGTTTCTCGTTAGAAGCGAATGGCATCACGTTGGAGGGCTAGAAGTGGGTCCAAGTTGGCTCTAAGGTACGGTCGCTGAAAAGTTATTGGGCAAAGTGCGGCTTTGCACTAACAGAGTTGAGAAGGGAAAGCTCTTTGTGACCTTTGGAGACCCGAATGAGCCCTTTTGAGCACTTATGAGTGCATGGATGCGCAAACGCTAATCGCGGGCAGTCCCGGGGCTAGCCTGGCAATGCCATCGACAAGGTCGACCAGTCCTTTGTGAACCAACGGATTGTTCGTGGACATTGGTCCTGATGATATCGTTGAGCATCAGTGGCAAATCAGAGCTTCGTCTATGCATCACACACTAATCCGAGCAATTGGGGGGGGGGGGTTTCTTTTTCATTTCCTTTGAAAAGTTTAGAAACTAAGGGGGGAAGATAAGGAAAACTTCTAGACGAACTGCACTTGGGAGACGATCTTCGCCTAGGCTATGCCTTGACTGCTCGGTCAGTGCAATAGAAATTGGGACGACGAAACTGAGATTGACAATATCATACAGCTGTCGCGCGGAAAAGATGAAAAGAGAGCGATGGATGAGGATTTGTATCCACCCCTTCCATCGGCCTCCGGGACTTTGTGGAGTGGCCAAGAGTTAGCTAGGCTGTCAACGGTTAAGAGCTACAGATGTGGGGCGCTCTTGAGCAACTTTTGCGCCTCAAAGAGGCCTTTACTTCCTTTAACAGATTGGCTGATTCTGAGCCATGCGCAAGGCAACAAACTATTTGTGCCCTTTTGCACCCTTCTGCTGAACACGTCACGCAGCACAGTCGACCAATACAACGCGTGGATCAGTCTCGCAAACGGCAAGGATGGCGTCGATTACTAGCGGCCAATACCTGTGCTGTACCTTGAATTACCGACGTATCGATACGCTTCGTCGCAACGAGAGATCGCTTTTCACCAGAGGGTGGCCAGAGCCGTACCTGACTCCCTGCCGATTTTACCTCTCTCCACCTGCGTCAAGCCAACTCTCCTCCAGCTAGCTTGACGCGACATCACGACTTACTTGCCATTTCTATTTGCGCGTTTCTAATGTCCAACATATATGGATATTTCGTCGCATAATCAACTCAGCTCGGAGTTATGGTGGTCACAAGAGTCACCCTTTAGCCCGCGACTCGATTTCCCATCTCCATTCAACACACCTTTCGGTCGCACCCAGGATCCTCCACAAGGTCTCACATCCGCGTCTGGAAATGTCGTTGCCTCGCAATCGACATCCCAACGCATGCGGAGCTCACATGAAATCCCTCCACCAATGCCTTGGAACCTTTTGCCATCGTCAGGTCAATCATTTGGTACCAGTTCAGCTTACGCAGCACCGCCAATCGAATTAGATGAACAGATAGACTGGGAGAATGAAGAGGATCTCTCTTGGCTCTTCGATGCCCAGCCATCAGTGTCTAACATTCCTGTAAAACGTTCGAGGATTTCTGATTCTGAATGGAACAAACATAAAACGAAAATCAAGACACTGTACTTGGATGAGGGAAAGTCGTTGACGGAAACGCAAAAGCATATGAAAGAAAATCATGGCTTCAATGCATCGTGAGCTCTCCTTACCTTACTTTCATCTAACTTGGGTCCAGTGCTAATGAATCGTTAGTGAGAAAGCATACAAAGCTAAGTTTCAGGAGTGGAATTATTACAAGAATCTCTCTAAGGATGTCGCGAGCTGGATGCTTGTCAAAGCAAGAAAAAGAAAGGAAGAAGAAGAGAAAGATACGGAGTTCCGGTTTGTTGATTCCGATCAAGTGTACACTGTTGGCCGCGTTCAACAAACTCTTAAGAGATCCAAAAATGGCGTCAATACGAGTGCTTTAACAACCGGTAGGAAGCTTGGCTAGTTTTATTTCCACGAAGAATACTAAACTCGACTTTCACAGTGATACCAAGTCCACGTGGCATCTAGTATTACACTCCCTTTCAGCCGTACAACGCTCCTTCATATGAGAATGCGATCATGACTGCAATTCCAAATCCTCCACGGGCTCAAACACATTCATCGCCGCCGGGGCTCCCTCCAATTCGACTTCCGAGTCTGCAGAGTTTGATCTCCTCCGATAAAGCCCCATCCGCCCGTCTCCTTGACGCGAAATTGGGTGTACAGAACAACGATAAAGATGTTGAAGGTGACCTGCAGAGGATGATCATTGAATGGGAAGACACCCCTTCCAAAATGCGAATACACATCTACGACGCAAGAGCTTTATTAATAGACTTTTATAGCAAGGCCCAACACGGACCACCTCTAATTGCGGCATTTTCGGATGCTGAAGGTGCTCTCAGACCTTTCCTCGAGTCCAAAGATCCACCCAATCGACCTCTTTTACGGGCGGCTTTTGGATTGATTGCTCGCTTTGCCCAGCATTCTCGGAATTACCAGGCAGATTTCATGCTTCGTAAATTGGAACAGAATGCTGGACGCTCGGAGGATTTATTTACAGGTGACTCAATATGCATGTCGGCCGGAATTGGGAAGCTCTTTGCCGAGACTGAATGGACCAAAGCGCGACCGCGATTCGAAAAAGCACTTGCTACGACAATGGCCGACCATAAGCTCGATTGTAAGGCAGTAATACAGCTCGAGAAGACTCTCGCCAAAAAGGCATTTATCCTAAGCTCATTCTTTGAAAGCGATACCGCGGCCGTCAGACGAGCCAATTGCAGCCTCGCCTGGCGTCTTCATAAATTGAGCCAACCCAAAAGTCCGGACTTACTGGCTTCAGAGATCTTCGACTGAGGCTACTTTGTCCCAGATCAACAATCTTGGCTTTCTGATGCAAGTCGACTAGAATTAAGATACAACTTCGAATTTGCTCGCAACAATTATTCGTTAATACATTGGCGATAGGTATGTTCTGTAAGGCTCTCCATGAAACCTGGCTATCGTAGACGTAATACGAGGAGATACTGTACACTGTATTGGCTTGTTTGCCTTTTTCTTGGCGTTTGCCTTTTCTTGTGATGCATACTTTAGGCCACATTATCGACGTGCCAGAAGGTCTTCCGAGCCTGCAGTACCATTGATTTCTCCTTGCACGTTTCTTTCCGCGCATGTTTTCATGCCGCAAGAATTAGTCTAAGCATTCACGGCTTTCCAAGATGTCCATATTCAATTCAGACCTTTTTGCTGATTTTCGATTTGATCATGTGGACGAGCAGAAGGAAAGAGGCCGGCTGAAAGGTCTCAGTTGTGAACTTACTACTTACGAGAGACGTTACAATCGCAAGGGCGATCCTGTCTACCTACAAGTCGGTCAGAATGAAGATTTGGACATAGACGATAACGAACTCACTTCCGACGACTCCGCCCTGGTTTACGTGAAAGTCTACGACAACAATAAGCAGCTTCACCGCACCGATCTAATCATAAACTCACCATACATTCAAGAGGCTCTCCGGGCAAGCATTCCCTATTACCCGGGAATAAGTCTTCAAGCAAAGCCTATCATTGTGCTTGGCTCTCCTAGATTTCTTTTCTACTACCGGAAGGAGCTCGACGACTATGGACGAAGTCTTAGTGACCCGTTGCGAGTAAGACATCTAGTTCTCTTACTTCGTCTCATGCAGAAACTTTTCTATCGTCCACTACATAGCTATCGCAGCTTCATGGAGTCGAATACCGCGCCACCAGGACTTGACTGGGAAAATCTGTGGATGGTATTCAAGCCGGGTACTCTGGTTTTCAAACGACTCCCGGATAGTATGGGAACATATGAAGTTTCGCGTGTGCAAGAAATGACCATGCACGAATACAAGAGCCCAAGTTTCGAAGAGAGTTACTGGGATGTTGAGACTACTACCATTCACTTTGACGGAATCAAATTCCGTCACGTAGCTGCCTCCAGCCATATCAATTCTTACAGCGGCTACAAGCGCCTCAACGAACTGTTCGTATTCCCACTTGAATTTCACCCCGAGAAAGACGAAGTTATACGCGCGCTTTCAATGAGGGGAGAAAAATTTGCCAGCCTGAACAAAGTCCATTACAAACAGTACGATGGTCCTGTTAACGCTTTCGCCTCTTTTAGACCCCAAAATATCCAAGTGGAATTAGACCTTTTCTCCACCCAAGCTGCACCAGTAAGCTCTGTAAAAACTTATATCTTTTTGCCGAAATTAAGTATCCCAGGTCAAAAGTCGCATCATCCTTGACGCCAAGTCATACGCTCGCAAAGTTCCATCAAACGAAACAATGTTTAGGCCCAAGTATGATAATGACAAAATACGAGTCACCGAGGACGGCATTCCCGAGCTGATGCAGGACGAACTGCTCATTTGCCATTACCAAGTCCCTGGCTTTTGTCTCGCGACTAAACGCAGGTGCCTCTTCTATGTGGACTTTGTCAACGACGTTGAATTCAACTTCAACGCTTTCGACGATCTCATCCTTCCCAAAGTCCAAAAGTCAATGGTGAAGTCCCTCATTGAGAGTCACGGTAACAAGTCAGAGAATGTCTTTGATGACATTATTAAAGGAAAAGGCAAGGGTGTCGTATTTCTCCTTCATGGCGCTACAGGAGTCGAAAAAACTCTTACGGCTGGTATTTACTCCCCTAAGCCGTTTCTCAAATTCCGATCGACACAAACTAAGTATTGTAAATCACAGAAAGTGTCGCGGATTACACGCAACGCCCGCTCTATAGCATCAGCTCTGGTGACATTGGTATCGATGCTAGCCATCTTGAGAAAAATTTATCAAACATTCTCGACCTTGCCACAAGGTGGAACGCCATACTGCTTATCGATGAAGCTGATATTTTCCTTGAGCGGCGTCATTTACACGAGTTGAAACGCAATGGAGTTGTTTCAGGTATGCTAGCATGGACCTCTGAGCCATTCCTTGTCACTCTGAGAGGCTAGCGCTAAACATGCTTCCCAGTTTTTCTCCGCCTTCTTGAATACTATGAAGGAATCATGATCCTCACAACTAACCGTGTTGAGATCCTTGACCCAGCTTTCCGCTCTCGTGTCCACCTGGCCATCAGATATGACCCGCTTAATCGCGACTCGCGATCACGTCTCTGGCAGACGTTCGTCAAGACCGCCTGCCAGCCCGATACGCCCGAATGGCTAGATTCCCACTCCCTGCAAAAGCTGTCCAAGTTCGCCATCAATGGGCGACAGATCAAAAACAGCGTCCGGATCGCGTGTACGCTAGCGGCCAGTACCGGGGAGCGGCTCAACCTGAACTCAATCCAGACAGCGGTGCAATCCCTAGCGGCTTTCGATCAACAGTTTGATAGCGCCAGTGATGCTCTGGGCGAACCGGAACAAGTGCATTCGACATCAGGTGCAGGGAGGAGCAGGAAGCGGAGAAGGAGAGACAGTGACTCTGAGCCTCTCGAAGAATTGAAAGGCACAGAATGGAACGGTAGCGAAAGAAAAAAGACTCCCCTGAAAGACGGTATAGTGTAGTGCGGTTCTGCGCATAACCTGCCCTTTGGACGAGCCGGCGTGCACAAGGAGCACCCTCAGTGTGGTCATCTAGCCCCGCCAGGAGTACACCTGCAGCATCTGGAGCACCTTGCGTGATGCCTGGCTGTCTGGAAACAGTGCTGCAGCGGTCAATAGCTCCAATGCCATCTTACGCCGATACGTAGGCCACTGAGATAAGAATGTCTCGACACCTTGAATACGCAAAACCACACTTCTTTCTTCACAGGAGCTTTGAATTCAAAGAGGGCAACGCCTGATGACTAGCCGTTTCTGTCTTGTGGACGTAGAGAATGCAGGTTTGATCATTATGTAAAGCTTATGACGTCGAGCCTTATCAGGGTTGCAACACGGCGAACTTTCGCCGATTATCCCCCACCGCAAGCTCTACCCAAATTACGTTCACCGTACAACCTGGAGTGTTTCGCCCAAAGTGAAAGTCTTGGCAGCGAAGTTCCCCCTTTCCCTTTCCCTTCCCCCTTTGCCCCCGCGGCACTCATCTCCCCCTCTCTCTCCGCCCACCCACCTACCTACTTCCGACAAATCCTCCCACTCCCCTGCCCAACCCCCCACTCCACCCGATCCTCCCCCACCGGCCCCCCCACCACCTCCCACAGCTCATTCCCCACGCACGGCTTACACCAGAACACCCCCCGCGGATCCCACTGCTTCTTCAGCGCCAGCAATCTTCCATAATTGGCGCCGTAGTAGTCGTTCTGCCAGGTCGGGTTGGTGGGGTCGCTCTCGCTCAGGTACGCGCCCATGTGGGGGGAGAGCTGTTTGAGGGCGGGCACGCCGGTGTTGCGGAGCTCGGTGGTGCGGGCGGCTTTGGTGGCCGCGTCGAGAGGGTCCCAGTAGCGCGTGGTTACTGGCCACGTGCGTGAGTTTTCGATTTGCGGGGGAGGGAGGGGGTTGGGTGGGTTGAGTGCAAAGGGGGAAAGGGAAGAGGGGGGGGGGGAAGCTGAGCTTACTGGTGTGGATGAGGGTATCCCGCCAGGCCGGGAGGACGGCGTTCGAGCCGCCAGGGACCTGGGCGTTGCGGACACCGGCTCCGGCCACGAGGTGGGAGATGAGGATGGTGATGGGGCCCGGGGTGGATTTTTTGAGCTGCGCTTTGAGGGTGCTCGGGTCGGTTTTTACGGCGGCGGCGTCGAGGAGCCAGGACCCCAGGCGGCCGTCGCGGCCGACGGTTTCGCGTCCATTGGTGAGCCAGAAGGTGCAAAAGTTGTCGTATTCGTCGGTGGTGTATGAAGCGTAGACACGGTCAGCTGTTTTGCCTAGGCTGCTCGCGTTTGCCTGCAAAGGGGCAAAGATCTGTGCAGCTTGCTGTCGCGTTTTTAATGGGAAGAGTAATGTTCCAATGATGATGCCAGCGCGACTTGGGTCTGGATTAGCAACTGCAGGTTCGACGTAAAGATATCCCATCATCCCAGCATCAGACAGATTTGGGAGATTCGAATGCAGATATGTTGCAAGAGACCAAAAAGTATCAGAATTAGATGTAGTGTCGTATTGGAAATGGATTTGTGTCCCGGGAATCGATGGATACACCTTGACAGTGACCGACAGCATGACGCCAAAAGTGGAGCCACCTCCTCCTCGGAGAGCCCAGAAAAGATCCGGATAGCTTGCTTCGTTGACCACGCGATACTCGCCGTCCGCGGTGACAACCTCCATCTCAAGTACATGATCTGCTCCCATACCAAAGAAACTCGTGACCGGCCCATGCCCGCCTCCAAGGATCCAGCCTCCAACGCCGACGTCGAGGTCCCCACCGCCAACGACGGTGACATTGTTCTGACCTGCATAGGTATATATTTCCCCCCATTGCATTCCCGCGGCAATTTTCAGAGTGCCGACCTGCTGGAGTGCGTTGGACCTGCGGTAGTTTTGGATTCCGTTGGACCTGCGGTTCTTTTGTGCGCTGAGGGTCAGACCTTTCAATTGATGCGTCCAAATCTCGAGAGCTCCGGCTCCCTTCGAGCGTCCAGGCCAGTCATGGCCCGTTCCTTTGACGATTAGGCGGACGCCTGTGTCCCTAGCGAAACGCACTCCGGCTTGAACGTCAGCTGCGTTGATAGCGGCGATGGCATACGCGGCATAACCTGCGCTGGAGCATGGAGCTGTCGCATCCGGCAGGCATGTATCGTCGTTATAATCTGCTGTAAAAGGATTGGAGGCATGATAAGGCGAACTCGTCCATTGAACTCGGAATGCTGCACAAGATGCATTACTATAGCCCGGTTGTCCGGGATGACAAACGGCTCCAGGGGGTGATGCGGCTGAGAGACGCCCATCGACCGATGTGTTTAGATTTCGCCAATCGGAAATCGAGGGCCACCCAGGGGTGTTGGGGAGTGGTTTGCAGGGATTTGCTGTGGCAGACAATGCTTTCGTGGCAACAGACACAACAAAAAACAAGACGTACATAAGAGACATTATGAAAAGACCTTGTATGTGCACACTTCGAACCCTATACGAGCTGAACGAAACAAAGAAGGGGGTAACTTACAACTATTAAATCGTCGAGTGTAAGCAGCCGCACCACCGCGGCATTCCTACTTAGAACATGTTGAATCATCGAGTGCAGGTAGCCACAGCTGCAATCCTACTCACAGCTATCTCAAACCGTCGAGCGCGCGCAGCAACTCCGCCAATTCATGCCGCTGTCGTTCTCGTTGTACATCACTAGTCCGTCCATGGTTCTGCCAATATAGGCACCGCTGTGCCGCAGGGTCAGCGCCAGGCTGCACTAATCAAGACGATCATTCACGTGACCGCTGTTGGCACACATTTATACACCTCAAGCACAGCTCAGATAGGCTGATGGATTTTTGAGGTGTTTCCAGCACGTGCTGAGGCCCCGAAATCGAACTGGCCTTTGCTGAGGTTGGTTTTGACAATGGTGTCGGGCTGTCAATCAGCAAGCCAGGTCTTGGCACAAGCCAATGTGGCAGACGCGTGTCTCAGTTCCCATGCACACATACGGCGTGGCTTGCTTCCAACGTCAGTGGTCACGTTCCCTTGACTACGCCTTATTCCGCTCTAGCCCGACGGAGGGACGGGAAGGAAGAAGTCTACGATGCAGAGATACTGTACTGTGACTAACCTAACCAATTTCCTCGCTGCTAGATAAGATACATGTCTTCCCACACCTTAATCTTTTCCTGTCCTTTCCTCTCCTTATCTCGTAATGCAAAAGATCCGAGGAACAAACAGAATTCAGGCGTGCGGTCCAGAAAGAGTCCAAAATTTTAAAAAAGGGACGAGCGTTCAAAGGCCGACCCATCGTGAACCGGCCGAAAGGAAAGACGCATGCAATGCAGGTCCTGACTGGTAATTCCAGGGAAGCTTTCCTGCAGAATCCTTGCGACCGCGTCTAGTATGTCCGCCTACGCGCTGCTTTTCCGTGGTAGATAGATTGGAATCAGCGGCTTAGTTTGTTTGATAAGCGGTTGTTTGGTGGGCTTCTGAATTATGGTCTGACAGGTGGCTAGGGAGAGATGATGTGAGAGAATGAGTGGTAGAGATGCGATGCGATGCGATGAGATATGGTGGAATGGCGACATGTCCTGTCTGCGGAGGTTGTCGTGCTTGGTAATTCCAATATAGCTAGCGAGGCAGGCTCGGGCACGTGAATTGCATTATCGCGGCGGAATTATCGCGAGTTGGTTTTTGGGTTTGATGGCTTTCGGCTAAGGCAAGCATTTGAGGAGAGTAGAAAGGGAGCATCGCGATACGGTTCAAGGACGACTGCATGCCTAGGCTGTTCCCGGTGCAGGTATCTCTTCAGAAGTAGGGTCACCCAGCATTTCATGATTGGCGGGTGGGTGACTATTATTGGCATAGTCCGTCGGCCTGAGCGTGCAATTGAGTCGGTAACTGGATTAATTTGAGGCTCCCTTGCATGCACGAGGTCTTGCCTTGGTGTGGAGGAAGAGGGGCAGGGTCCAAGGCTCGGCACGAGGCGAAGAAGCAAAGTGGTGGGGAAGTACTGGAATCGTGGAGAAAACGGCGCGCTCGGTGGTGAAATTTTCTTGGCTAAAAGCCACCGCAGATACGAGCGGTCAGATGTCCGCTCGGCTAATCGTCTGCTGCGTCGAAGGCTCTCTTCCAATTTAAACCACTATTCTCTTCGTGACCGCACCGACCCTTCCATCGAGCTCATGCTCCTGGGGGCTAAACATCGAAGCTGGCTGTGATAATCTTTGATGGTGTGGAGGGAGGTTAGTATTCCTGTAATGGACAACAGACGTCGCTGGCTCGGGGAAAGGGCCCCGTCGCATTTTGCCTTTAGGCTTTTCCACATTTTGGGGGTCGTCGTGGCAGGGTATGCTTCTGCGGTACTACCGGAAAACCAAGCCAAAGCAGACTAGCAAAAGGTCACTGAGAGGTGTGGCTACACCGGCTAAAGGGGCGGTGTTTTTGTTTTTGGCTGGATGATGAAGCTGGAGAGTTCACAGCTGGTGGCGTGGTTGTTGAGATTAGGATGGAACTAGACGTCATAGACCGGGTCTTCAATGAAACTGAAGACTTACCGTCGCGTTCAGTACCACTTCGAGAGCAGCACCATGAACCGTCGCAATTGATTTGCGAATTAGCCGGACCGTCGTTGAAAGCCATCACATTTGAAGGTTTAGTCTTTTTCGACTTTGTGATGGAACTTTCTAGAACTATGCCTTACCAGTGGAGAGGCAAAACGTCGAACAGTAATTGCCCCATGTTGAGTCAGTGCAGGCTCCACGATAGAGTGCTTTCCAAGTAGTAGAATGGCATCGACCACCACTTGCGCAAGTATCCCCATTCCAGCAGCATATGCTTGCAGTGGTGTTTTGCGCACATGCTAGGTATCTACAGGCACCTTCACGGCTGCTATTGGGCCAATAGCAGGTGGGGGAGCTGGAGAAAGCCGCGGAAGGGAAAATGGCGAAAAGCATAAGCATCTGAAGGTAGATATGTACGGCCATCTGCAAAAGAGTTCGTCAGGTAACCTTAGACAGTCGGTTCGATGACGCTGATATTAGGAAGAAAACAATGTACCGATAAGCACGGGGCAATAGTCGAGCAAAGAAAATCGAGCTTGGATGCTCGAAGTACTACATTTGGACATATAAGTGCCTTAGAGGACCGGTACAGCATGTAACTATCGAGCATAAGAAGGGTAAGCCATGCATTCCAGGGCTCTGGGCTAATCGGGACCGAGAATTCTCCTGATATTGTAGGAGAGGAACGACCTTCGGGTGATACCGGAGCACTCATGTAGGGCGGGATCTAAGATATATACGCGACACAGCCAGCCGAGGCAGAAGAGGTGTGATCCAGTAGAATGCCAAAGCGACGAGCTTGTGGATCATAGCGAGGATAGCAGAGAGATATCCTCGCTCCGTATTGATTCTTGGCGTTTGTTGTACGCCCGTGATAGCCCAACAAGGTGGTGGGGCTGAAAGAACTTCATATCACATTATGTCGAAACATGCACCTTGTGAGGGAGGATCCTTGACGAGACTGTTTCAAAGCCTTGCACAGGCCTCCTGGTGACGATCGCAAGTATCCAGGCGTCTGGTCGCTGTTCTCAGGTCTAAGTATAGATGCAAATCCATTCAAAGTCCGTGCAGTGTTGTCTCGAGTAAGTGTGGAGAACCAAATTCATCTGAACTGATAATGTTGAGAGGCATTGACTTGTGTCTGTTTACCTTTCAAGCGAAAATTAGTCTGGCAGTGCTTAACGCGTGTCAACAAAGACTATCTCGCCATTGCAGTTCTGGGCCATCTCGGTTCAGCCTTTGAAGGACTGTCGGCAGGCGAGATCGGATCGAGTGATTAGTATGGCAATTATTCTTCACCGAGCTGCGGGGCTTTTAAACACACGAGTCTGCATCAAAAGTAAATTCTTTCGATCGGTAAGCTGCACGTCAGAAATGCAGGGGAAATGCTCCTGGCCACAAAATCCTGAGAGAAATGATATAACAAAGCACCCGGAAGATGAAACATAGACGAAAGGTCCTGAACATAAGCCTCGATTACCAATCGAATTAATGCATCGATCCATAGCCATCCGCACCGCAGCCAACGCGTAATGGTCCGATTTCTAAGATAGCCTGATCTTCGTCGTGTGGAGCGATTGGAGAAAACGCTTTGACATGAAGTGGTTAAGTACTGATACGTTGACCTATATGCTACGCAAAATGGCGAGACAAGAACTTGGAAGTGTATACAAAACACCATGTGCGCTCAGCCCGCCAAGGTTAGGACGAGATGAAGACTGCCGGATTTTAGCCGAGGGACGCCGCCTTGCGGCTGTCTTCAGCCTCGTGCCTGACGGACAAAGTCTTGGCTACTAGCCTATTCTCTTTCAACCACAAATCCAAAAACACCTTGCGCAGTCTACACCCTGCCAATTCCGAGCTGCTTGATAGAACCCAAATTCTAGCATTTCCGTTCATTCATCTGTGTTTTTGAATATCGTATAGCCTCTTGAGGACCTGGTGTCCTTGAGATCGTTCCTGTCGCTGAAGAGTGGCAGGAACACTTTGAATCCAAGATATCCTACGGACCTTACCCTCTACACTCAATTGAAGAGCCAGCTTCATGATGGCGCCCGCTCCGCTTTCAGTATCGCCTACTTTCACATCACCAACAGACCCTCCCACAAAACTTCCCGCAGAAACCCGCAATGCCATCCTTGGCCATCTCACGGCTACGAACAAAGTCACCGCTCTCAACACAATGCTCCGCAATGAATTGGTGCGCTCTGGCTGGACCCGGCGCGTAAAAGAGTTATCACTTGAGCTTTTGCGGAGCGGACAATGTAACACATTTGAACAGGTATTGACGGAAGTGGTCAGGAGAGCTGGGAGAGAATTGGAATGGTCGACGCAAGCGACGATGAACGGGCATATTCCAGAGGGAAGAACAGGTGACGATGAAGGGGAAATCAATGTCAAAGTTCCGAAAGAGGCGGTAGAAAAAGGGGTGGGGTTCATGAAAGAGGCATTAAAAGGGGTAGTCGAGCTGGAGCAAAGGGAAAGGAATGGCATTTGAAGACATTCTGGTCGCCAAATCGTGTTACTCATCGATTTAGGACCAACTTAAGCATGCTGCTTTACTACTAGCACTAGGGGAAGGATCAAGGAGATCCATCAACGCCGATGTCGCCTTGCAAAAGCCCAAACCCACCACATCCTACCAGTCGTCAAGACGTCCCGAGACAGGTTTACCGACACTACATGGCTCACAACTCTTCGAGATAGTGCCGAGCGCGTCGACGTCTGTTCGTCTAATCTTGCTTCTACATGGCTGTCATCAGGCCTGATTCCGCCTCATACATTGCTGAGGATTGGGCATCGACTCTTGTCACACAAGGGGCATCTGTCCCAGCCTACTGGACTGATAGAGGACAAGTAAGGAAATATTACAGAGGTCTCCAAAAGCCGAGACCTGACGCATGGGGTGGCATGCTATGTACGTATTCAGAGAGAGACGGCCAATTGCACAGCTGTGGGGCTTGGACGAGGCATCTAAATTTTATCAGCTTCGTATCCAAACTATGTTTTAAACATGCATGCATCTTCGTGTCTTGTGCGTGCCCAAGTGTGAAAAATCGCCGTTCTGAGCGGCCACGTATGTCAGCGTCTTCGAGCTCTCAAATTCCATGACCAAGGCGGAAGTCTTCAAATGACCCCCGTATCACATGACTCTGCACCGTGAGACTTCCTGCAGCTCTTCCGCAGCTCCTCTCTGGATCCTGTAAAAAGCGCTATTTGCTGTTTCACGTCGAGCTATAGCACCGGCGTCGTCTGTGTCACTTTGTCGATGGTACCTAACAAGAACACACCGCTTCGTTGGCAGATCATCGAAGTGGAACCCGAGTAGCGCCAGTCGGATGGACATGAGAGCGTGGCAAATTGTAAACCTCGTACAGCATAGAGAAGCTCAAGGCATTAGATTAAGGTCCCAATTACGGACGGAACAACAAAAGTCTACCCATCGTGCTATTACTCTGACCAGCAGAATGATCGCTCCATATGCGAATTGATACGGACGACGTCGAAAACCCGAAAATCCTAGATGAAGGCTGTTCGCTTCAATCCCATAGCCGTTTGGCGGTCCCGATAGCCGCTTCTATGTCTACCTGTTGATTCCCAGTATCCACGCTATGCATCCAAATCCTTGTCCTATTACGATTCAACACTTTTGGCTCCTGACAACTTTGTTTTCATGCAACTCTCTCCACAAATCTCATCACTTTATCATCCCTCAGCAGTTGTTTCAGGTCATCCTCCCGAATCTGTACCATAACTTCCATAACCTTGTCATCTTTGGCCGTGCTAGAAAGACCACTGTTAGCTCTTGGCTCTAGGATCAGGCAACCATAGGCTTCCTTATGAGTGCTTGTTTTTCTGGCCCATTGAGCGTCGTTGAGACCAAGGCCCAATTCCGAAGCGGAGTACACGGGCATCTCTTTCCAAGTCGTGATGACCAGATCTGTTCCATCGAGATCAAGGTTCGGGCCAGTCAAGGTATCAGCAGATGGTGCCGAATTCTGTAGACAGATGACCGAGTCGACATGAGCGGTATCCACTTTTTGGATCTGAGAGCGAAGAGTGACTGCGACCGGGGTCAGACTTTTGACGAGAATCTCGCATCCGCAATCGGACAATGATGAACATCCAGAGTCGCTGAAGGTATCTCCAGAGTCTCTCCCGTTTGATCCGTCTCCAGTCTCAATTTCTTCCTCGTACAGATCCGGAAGGAGCGCCTCCATAGGTAAGCAGGTCCGAGAGGCAGTGACACCGTTGCCCAAATAATGTTTAGACATCTTTGGCTCTGTCTTATCTCGAATGTTGACCGGAACCATGGCAACAGAATCCTTCGTTTTCGCCTTGTCCAGCCGCACCATACGAGAGCGAATTATTCCAGTCCACAACAGTGTCGCCAGAGCATTGAAAGTTGAAACAAAGTCATCCCGTACAAGGCCAACAGGACAAAACTGCTCTTTGTTTGCCCGTATGTAGTCTGTGATAGCTTTCTTTAACCTCACGAGCTTGGGAACGGAAAATGAGAGCACCTTTGCAGCAGCCGGGGCAAGACTTGTAGGAGGCTTTCTTCGCAGCTCTACTGAAGCTTTATCCGTAAGTGGAGTGAAGATTGGGAACTCTGATCGGTCCACAAATTCCTTTTCACTGATCGAGAGGTTCGATCTCTCCTCGGATGCCTGGATAGCAAACTTCGCCAGCGCCTCATCATTGTCAATATCAATAGGCTCGCGGATACCTTTGAGACCCCTTATAATATATGCCACAGCAAGCCCGTCTCCGACACTATGATGGAGGTATACTGTGACGATGAGTCCGCCTTCAATAAAACTCGCCTGGATCATCATGGCTGGAGACGATGACGCCTGCTCCTCCGGCGTTGGCTTATCTGGCAGGGGGCTGAGCTCACGAGAGATGAGCGCATCTGCCGGCATCCCCTCACTACTGAGCTGGGCGTAACTCTTCGGGAACTGATCCTTGGCCAGGTGCTTGACGGCCCCTCGATAAGATCTTATATCCGAGCGGGTAAACTGCAGCTCAACCATGCCTTTTTGATGGGCTCCATGGACAGGAACAACTCGACCAGCAAGATAAGGTACGCAGCTCACAGTCTCAGACACAAAGTTGTCGAACTTTTTGATGATTTCCTCTTGTCTTGTTTCATTCGGAACGGGGTAGCAAAGACCCATACGCACATATACTCGGACAAGACTTTGGTCGATACTGGACAAGTGGACGACATGAACTTGATTTTTAGCCGTAAGAGGTTGCTTAACGACAGATGAATCGGGATGATGGAGGGTAGGCCCAAGAATGGCATGTCCAGGAGTTAGGACATCAGGACCAATACTCTTTTTCAGATCCACTGAGGCCATGACCGGCAGGTTAATAGGTGATGATAACTTCGTCATTGGTAGCTGACGATGTATCGAGCTTATTAACATAGTTATACTCCCATTAACACCAGAACACCAAGCAGGGCAAGAAATGTTTTGGGAAGTCTGAGATGCAACAAAGGCTCGGAAGGAAGACGTCTCAATCAAGAAAGGAATAGCCGGGGGAGGCTATCTTGATGTATGTGCACGAGGTTTTGAGTTCGACATAAACCGATTTTATTTCCCTCATGCCTGCAAGGATAGGACATCTTGATATCCCCCGATTTTAGGCTGCCCGCAGACCGGGACAAGTCGATCTTCTCAACACTGCATCAGCCAGGAAGCTTTATTGATCCGCTGCGCACCATCTCAGACATTTTTTGCAGAAGACCAGGGGCAGCCGAAATTGCGATTCCGCTTGATTCTGACGCCGACCGGCAGGGTCTTTCTAGTTGCTCACACCGACGTTTGCCTTGGCATGTCGAACAGATGTCTTAGCCACTTGGCTGGCGAGGGATAGAGTTGACAGGCAAGGCTGGAGAGAGTATGCTGGCCGGCAATCCGCGATTGGTGGCCGTTTTGCCGGGTTCGCAGACGGGAAAAAGGATCCCGCTTCCGCGTGTGGGTGTGCGAGGATGTGTCACAAGGGCGACGAGACGGACGATGGTTGCTCGTCGTCTCGTTGGTGCCCTTCACCGCTAAGATCGGCGGAGACCATGGCCACCTCATTGGGTTAGGATGGATGAGATGCTCGTGCTAACTAGCAGCGGCATTCGGGATCCAGAGGCATGGCGAGAGCAACGACATGATGTAGGCAGACGCATACAGTATCTGGTCTGCACCCTGGACGGCACAAGGTTTGTTTGCTTGAATCTTGGAAAGGCCCAACCTTGGAGGCGCGGATGAAGAGATCGGGCCGTCATGCTTCCTGCTCTTTTGCGCCCAACATGCTCCTGTACCTGCACCAGGTCTGGGCCCGCTCATTTGGAAGGATTGGTATCCCTTCCCGTTCATAGCATGGCCGTCGATCAGCCTTGTCCAGATCGGCTAAAGGGACTCGTCAGCCTGTCGCACGCCCACACGACGCGGCTGCTATTAAGGCGAAGATAAGCGCCTCCCACGAAACTAACAGCCCCTCGACCTTGTCTAGCACCGTGAGTCACAACCCGTCAACGAAACTATTGTGTGATCCATGTTCTCCGTGGGCAAGGTTATAAGAGTTTGGATCACTGTTTCAGTCTCTTTTCTAGAAGCTCTACTGATTGTTCTTGGGTGCGCCGTGGCTTTCAGTCGGTGTCATGGTTCGCTAGGTTCGCTGCCAGAACTGCTCGCTCCTGATCCTTGGTTTCTACATCTGGGCTAGAGTACTTTAAGGTCGCCTCATGACCGTGCGTTGGAACTGAGTGGGATCTCACGGTCTCGACTGCCGCTTCTGTACCATTTGACCGCTGCCGTAGCAGACAAGCCCCGGAAACTTTACACGACAACAGGACAATCCTTCTCTTACTACTTCGTCCACCTCTAGAAAGCCTTACGACAGAGACTCTTTTACGCGGTCGACCTCAGTTGGTTGGAAACTGCGGAGTGTCTGGCTTGCTTTAAAACCCTGCCTAGCTGCGACGGCACAGAGGTCAGAAGGCGCATACACAAAAAGCGTGTGTTGTGGTAGATGTTAAGCAAGGATGTGAGGACTAAAGAACTTCTCTGCCACGTTGAAACATTAGACCTTGCTGATGATCACCACGTTCTCGGGATCCCGAATCTGGGTTTTCTACCTTCATCTTTTTTCCTAGGACTCTTCTGGGCAAGGATTTGGGAGCTAAACCTGGTAAGCAAGGGTGGAAGCCCGTCCATGACCTTATCAGTATAGTTGAATACTACCGCAAACCTTGGCTGACAATACATGGTCAAACAAAATTGTATCTGGGCTCAAGCGGTATTTTACTCCGGGATCTGACACTAATGAACAGGAACTTCTTTCCCCAGGTTTTCTCGGCTTCAAAGGCTAGGTATCTTTCCCGCGCCTCGGCGAAAAGCTGTTCCCTTCAAGCACAGAGACAAACTAGCAGCGCTCCTCCAGGCGGGCTCTCCGCCTCCACCACGGTCGTAGCAGGCTTTGGCCATCAATTCTACCCATCCGATTCTAATGCGAATGATACGACTGCTGATCAGACGATCCGTCCTTCGCTAGGATGCGCATTCTTGTTGAATTGGATTCACATGCCGCTGCCACTGCCGCTTTACCTTATCACGATGCTGAGGTAATAGTAGTTGCGCTTTGACACCCACGGCTGGGACCGGCCGGTGCGCCTCCGGACCAACCGCTCGTCGTACCTCCAAGATGTTGGGCCATCTGACTCCTTGTCAACGGCTTTTGCCTTGAGCTTGGGCCCTAAATTGACGTGAGGGACGGTCCCAATCTGCTCTAGATTTGGTTGAGCTCGGCTGCTTCGAAGGATTATACAGCATTTTCTAAGCCGCTCCATGACGATCCCTCCGACTTCCCAGCCAGGGTGACCCATCTTAATGCCCTTCGTGTTTCCAGGTCGATTCACTAACCCTACGCTAGTGACATGCACAAACCTTTCGGTGATTTTTGGTCCCCTTGTTCAGCGACGTCGCCTATTGAAGCCGGGTTGTTGCTCCTAGCGCCGACGCCATCAAAGTGAGGCATACGAGGCAGCGCTTTGTCCTCGCCTCAAAATAGCCTGAAATAGGACGGCATATAAGATTCTCATCCTCTAGAGCTATTTTTTGCACCCGCCGACGATCCATCCTCGGACCATCTAATAAACCGATCTTACTGGCTGATCAAGGACACCGCTAGAGACAGTATCGCTGATTGAATTGAGAAAGACACGTCAGATACATAGCCGACGAGATGATGTTGCCATGGTAAGCTCTAGATAGGGTCTGGTGCCTTGCCATTAAGCTCATTCATGTGACTGTGGGGTTCGTTGTTTACCCATGTGGATAGCCCGAGTAACCAGGATTTCCATCGAAACACGTGGGGACCACCTACTGCGGCTCCTAGAGTCTCTCCTGCAAGATACACTTTCGGCTCGTACTCCCGAGCTCCACAAAGCAAGAAAGGCAATAGCGCTTCTTGTCATTCATGCAATTGCAAGGGGACCAACGTGTATCATTGCCAACGGTCCACGATTGTCCTACCCCTTTCGAGCCGTGTTCCGATCGTGGATGGCCAACCAGACAAAGGCGGTGAGAATGGGGCGCCTCCGAACAAACACCGTTTAGGTAAATTGCGGCGTTGGGCGCCTCTTCCGCGTGGATCAGATTCATGCCACGGGTTAAAATGTGGGGTATGGCTTTGTCAAGGCTGTCGTAAGAATCGCATTTGTTGGAAAAAATGCCTCAAATTGCCAAAGGACCCAGTTATAGAAGAACGTTTGGGATTTGATGGTGACTCCGGAGAAGCGGAGGAAAGTGGTCGCAGTCCTGAATCTGACATCTCGTGAGTCCTAGGCACAGACTGAATGGTACAACATATATTCGGCAAGTTTCCAATCAACCGATCTCGGGCAGGGTCTTCACAGGTCCTCAATTCGCGTCATGGCTTTTGAAAGGCACCTTAGCTGATGTTCTCCTGTCAAGCTTTCTAACCCGTTCCTCGGCCCTGGTGGAGTGTTGTCAATAGAACCATACATACAACCATTAAGTTTCTGGGCTGACCTCTCCAAAACACTTCTCCTAAAGTCTCTTCCTACTTGAGTAAGAAAGGTATCAGAACAGT
Organism: Pyrenula massariospora; assembly: GCA_021030905.1. Lineage (NCBI taxonomy): Eukaryota > Fungi > Ascomycota > Eurotiomycetes > Pyrenulales > Pyrenulaceae > Pyrenula > Pyrenula massariospora. The sequence continues at coordinate 369,840 of JAGFMI010000003.1, forward strand.
TCCAAATCGGCTTTATCACGTGATATGATTGATCTCGGATTTCCCCCACTTGCCGGCCCTCGGGAGAGCCAACAAAGTGAACGCGTTCCTGATTGTGGCTCGAGGTGATGAGCTCTAAAATGGAATACATCAAGTCTGACCCATGCTTCAATGAAGGCATCCCAAAGCACAGCTACCAATGAAAGCGGATCGACTGGCAATAGGCATATCCTCAACGACAAAGTGCCTCAGAAAAGCGGGTATCGGGCACCATGACAGCCTTACAACAGCAGAGCCTTCCGCGTGGAATATGTCTTCAAATCGTTGTTATAGGAGCCGGACTAGGAGGTCTAGCAGCCGCAATCTCATGCGCCCTCTCTGGCCACAACGTTACGGTGCTGGAGTCTGCAAAGGAACTGGCCGAAGTCGGTGCAGGCCTCCAAATCACACCCAACGGATCTCGCCTGCTTCGGAGATGGAACCTCCCGCAACATGTCTGGGACGCAGCAGCGAAGCCAACACGTCTAGCTATCCACCGCTACAGCGGAGAGCTCCTTGCCGATGACCCCAAATTCTTAGAACACATCCACGCAAAGTACCCCGCCCCTTTCATAGACTTGCACAGAGTCGACCTCCAACGCGCCCTCTACGACCGCGCAATCCAGCTAGGCGTCACCTTCCACATGGACTCACGTCTCGAAACCATCGACTTTCCCACCACGACAGTCACTACCTCCTCTGGCCAGTCCTACACTGCCGACCTCATTATCGGCGCAGACGGTCTCTGGTCGCGCACCCGCCAGCTCCTCTTCGGCCCTGACTCCGTCCCCTCCCCGACGGGCGACCTCGCCTACCGTATCGTCCTCTGTGCCTCAGACCTCCAGGATCCCCAATCTGCCGACCTCCTACACTGGATCCGTAGCCCGCAAGCGCACTTCTGGGTCGGCCCATACTCCCACGCCGTCGCGTACTCCCTGCGGGCTGGGGAAATGTTTAACATCGTGCTGCTTTGTCCGGACGACCTGCCCCCCGGCGTTGCCAAGCAACCCGGGTCCATGGCGGAGATGCGGCAGCTCTTCTCCACCTGGGACCCGCTGCTGCAGCGATTCCTAGCCAAGTGCGAACGCGCGGAGAAGTGGCGGCTGATGCATCTACACGGCGAACTCACCTCGTGGGTGAATACGGAGGGAAATCTGGTGCTGATCGGCGATGCATGTCATCCCATGCTGCCGTATTTGGCTCAAGGAGCGAACTCGGCGCTAGAGGATGGGGCAGTGCTTGGTGCGCTGCTGGGGAGGATTAGGGGGAAGGACCAGGTGAGGGAGGCGTTAGGGAGATATGAGGACTTGAGGAAGGTGCGGGGGGAGCGGATCAAGAGCGAGACGGAGGGGCAGAGGGCGGATTTCCATTTACCTGATGGGGTGGAGCAAGGAGAGAGGGATGGCAGGTTTAGGGAGAGATTCGGGAGAGAGTGGGAGGATGGAAAGGGGAGGTTTCCAAGTCGATGGTGAGTCTCTCTCTCTCTCTGTTACCACTGACGATCTTGAAACGAATTACAAAGAATACGGACTGGGACAGTCACTGACGCAAAGAGCAGGACCTGTCCTGAAGTTCAGCCCTGGCTCTACGGATACGATGCGTACCAAGAGGTGGAGGACGCCATGGCTTCGGCGCCATTCGTATCGTGATGGGAGGTGGGGCCGACTAGGGATCGGCGACTTCTTCGGGCAAATGCCGTTCCCCGCCATCGCTCTCCTGGGAAACTCCCCGCTGCACAAGTTGCAGTATCGCGTGCCTGGTTTTCAAATATGGTTCCGATGCTTTTCCCAGTTTACGGACAAATTCCCAAAGTAGATGAGACCCCGGACAGGTTATCTGGACTAAGGTTTTCCTTACGGCGAGTCAGGTGAGACCTCGAGCACAAGACGATGTGTTAGACGAGGGTCACCTGTCTTCGTTTCGAGCTGAGATAAGGATCTTGCCTGAAGCATGCGATGAGATTGCTGATCTAGCATAATGTACGATAAGGTCCGAGGATGAAAGTCGGCACTTAAATCAGTCAACCCACGCACACAGTTTCCTGCCTCCCTGATCAGCTTGGCCATCCCGGGAGTTGTGGGCAGGTGAGGACATGCAATAGAACCATGGATATCTCGTCTCAAGACTCGCTCCCTTTCTATCACTACCCAGATGGACCGTCTGCAAGATACGCTCCCCCAGCTCCCTCTTATCAATCGAGGGACAACCTCCTCTCTTACCACGAGCCGGAGTGATAGGCCATATCACAAATCCGCAGCGCTGCTCCTCCCATATAGACCTTATTCCACCATACGGCAGATAGCAGACCCCTGGCCGACCGCCATCAAAGCTTCTGAGAAAATGTCACTCTGGAACTTAAATCCGTACCTCAAGTTAGAGCCAAACCCTTCACTTCCTTCGCTCACACAATGAAATAGAAACCCTGTACTCTTCCCAGCCAGCTAAGCTGGCAAGCACGGGGGAAGAAAAGGAACCACCCCCATTTTCCCCCTCTCCAACCTGAGCATATGCCCATCACCACCTGTTCAATTCCTGCCAGATAAACCCCTATCCTACCTCACCCCTCTCCCTGCCAAAGCACCTCTTCCCAACTGTTGAGGACGAGGTAACTCCCATATTCCCCCCTCCCCCCTTCCCCCTCCTCCTCAATTAGTATTACTAGCCCTGCGCGAGCAGGAAAGCGCCGAGCCAGTTGCGTTTCTATTGACGACGCACGGGGCCATCATCGATAATGCTATCGGGCCGGCGGCACCTCGGGCAAGGTTGTTCGACGACTGGGGTGCCCGGCCAGGTGGATATGAAGAGGGCCTGTCGGCTAAAATCCGGCCCAGAAGCCTCCCTCTGGCGCTGGTCTTCTTTCTGAAACTTTGCAATCAAACTCCTCAATCTCATAGACTTCAAAGGGCAATAATCATCCCGTCTGCGGGTCGCGCCTCTTGAAGTGTCCTGTCGGAAGTGACGCCTTCCCGGTCGGTGTTAATATATTTCTGGCATACATCTCTTCCTTGAAATTGAGTACTGTATCCAACAACGGTAGCCACCCTTTCCATCACATGAACTGCTACGGCATTTAGCATGCATCTACCTTGTTCCCAGTGACCTCTTGGTTGCCGAGGTCGCTTGTGTTTCAACTTTAAATGTTTCGCTCGAAAAACTCGTCCATGGATCACGGGTTAAGACGAGGTCGACTAGAAGGAATTTGCGAAAGAACAAACGATATTGCCACTTTCATATACTTTCCCAGGGTAGAGAGTGCCATAGCCATATTTTAGTGAATTAATTACGCGTTCTGCTCAATATCAGATGAGCCATTAAAGCCTCACCTCCCAGACGTTGAGATTTAGCAGTCAGCGCCTATGTTTCTTTTTTTCTATCATGTCATGGCATAGGCCACGAAGTTGACCATCGGTATTCCTGAACCTTCATACATCTCGGTGCAATGTATCTTCAAGCCGCTTTCTGGCCCCTCCTTGTCAATTTGGGTTTGGTAGCAACAGTCTATTCCACTGCTATTTCGTCGCCGACAAGGAGTCTACTGACGGCCAGGGACGACCTAAACGTCACTGTGGCAGGAGATGGGACGTGGTACGGAGACGACTGTGGCGAAGAGGCCTGCTGGCAAGGTGGAGCATGCGCATTTGTTGATTATACTCTCCCAACGTCGATTGCCGGATCGACCTGTGTAGCGGAAGTGGTTTGGAACAACTCGTATCACTGTGGTGGCTGTGTCTCGATATCGTACGGAGGGAAGAAGATCATCGCAATGGTATGCGCAATGGTCACTCCCTCTCATTTCAATCCTTTCTTTCAGGGCACCCACTACCCTTACCGTTAGCATTTACTAAACGCATTACCTATCATTAATTCACACCCTTCCAGATCACAAACAAAACCGGCGGCGATTCCGTCCACCTCGACATGAGCCCCGACACCTTCTCCCAGCTCGCTGACAAATCGCTCGGCGAGATCGACATCGAATGGGCTCACGTCGCCTGCCCCATCACCACACCGGTCCAGATCCGCATGCATACTGGAGCATCGCAGTATTGGTTCGCCGCCACGGTAGAAAACGCGGTTCTCCGGACCGTCAGTCTTGAGGTCTCTACTGATTCGGGAAGTACGTGGAAGGCGACGACGAGGAACACGAATAACTACTTTGAGCTGAGTGGGGGGACGGGGACGAGCTCGGCGTGGGTGAAAATTACCTCGGAATTAGGTGAGAGCGTTGTCGTGGAGAATGTCCAGTTGACGGCGGGGGTTACTACTAAGGGGACTTCTAATTACTCAGAGTGAGCGGGAATGGCTTCCGCTTTGATTTCCTCCAGGAAAGATGCTGATCTTTTGAATTGGGGAATGTCTAGACTCCTAGCCTTGTATAGAACCTCTTGCAGAAAGAGTGAAAGTCTTTCTAATTGAATGGGCGTCTGTATCCTTTGAGCGCTCATAAGTCCCTTATAATGAAAAGAAACTTCGCCTTCACCTCTTCTCCAGTCATTACATCTCAGTACGATCACTTTAATCACACATTGTATCTGCCTCCATTCTCAACAAGATTTTCTGACCGCAGTATTCCATAAACACGCTCGGTAGCCTCATCAAAGCTTAGCCAAGCTGCAGTAAAATAGAGCACTTTTGCCTCCTGCGACTTTCCACGGCCCGTATCCACATGGCATAGCGCGCCTGGCCTTGGGGATTAGCAATGTTCGATAGGATCGCTAACTTCACTTTACTTGACGTTGTTGGTGATCTCAAGCCCACTGACTGCCCTCACCTCTTCTCTCACCTAGTAACTCCTTTGCGCAACATTGCATACGAAGATCGACCGGTCTGACCCATCCCAACAGGTTGCTGAGAAGGTTAGTCCATAGGGGGCGAACTACACTCGTCGTCGCCTATGTGATTGCAATGCAGTAGCAACATAGTCTTGCGGCCAAAAGTTAGCATTCAGCAACACTACGTGGGAAAGATCAAAGCCTTACGGGGAGCCTCCTGTTTGCGCAGTAACAGATTCATGTAAAAGATTCTTCGTAGAAATCCGCGGGCACGTGAAGGTTTCTCGAGGACTACGCCGAGAAAGATTTGAAGCAATTCAACAACATCGATATCAAATAGTCTTCCCATTAGTGGCCGTCTCGGACGGCCTGTAACCTTGTTCCTTACTGCGGCTGTTAGGGATTGCCGCAGTGCCAGCCTCGACCGGAAGGATCAAGACAGCCATTTCCTCACCTGTCATCCATCATCGCACCCTCGACTTCTATCATACTACCGCTGAGAAAGAGGATTGCACCTCCCCGCTTATGGGCTAGCAATACAGACCATCATCAATTGTTCTTGCTAGGCAAACATGCTGCTTGCTATGCCGCCCACGATACTGTCAGTTCCTCCAGGCATAATTTAAATAGGAAAGGAAATCATGGAATCGCGACTGAGTCAATGTCTCTACGCTACACATATACCGCTGGGCACAGCTTTCCCAACCTGCTGGATTGGATTGGTAGGGACTAGAATGTGGAAGGAAGGAGCCCCTATCCGCCTGCTCTCCCTTCTTTCTTCTTTTTCATCCTCCCCTTCGCACCTTCTTCTGAATATTTCTACTCTCTGTCTTTCCTTCTTCCTCTTCTTTCTTTCTGCTTCTCTGTTTATTTCTTTACTCTTCTCTCCATCTCCATCTCCATCTTCATCTTCCTCTCCATCATCTTTTCCCCCTTCTCTTCCAGGTCTTATCGACTCGCCCGATACACTCCAAGTCCTCAGACAATCCATAAGCACGGTTCTTATGTCATTTTCGACCTATCAATACTCCTATTTTTATTGTTGATTCCTGGTGTCTTGGGAGGATTGCTTAACTGGCCTTTGAGATTTTTTTTAGCTGAAGACCTGTTCAGGTGTTGTCGGGATCGTAAATCTGTTTGGGTTCATCTTTGTATCTTGATACGCCTTGATCATGGCCCTTGATAACCCGCTCTACCTCGTCCATATTAGCGATACAATCGTTCTTGCGCTTTGTCAATTATTTCCTGCCATCCCATCGTTCCGACAGATGTTCCTCTTGGGTCTGGATGACTGCAGGTAGCTCGCGAGTGGAATACTATATGATTTCAGGAGATGCTTAGGTTATTTGTCTTCAAAATTCAAGATTTTTCCATTGTTCTGTCGTCATGGCTCCTCTCATTCTGCATTTCCGGTGTGATCTTTCCAAGTAAGGCTTGACGAAGCGATCCCGGTGAGCCTGGAGCAATGGTGACATAATTCAATATGAGATCCGGTGATTCTTGGGCCAGGATTGATTGTGCGGATCGCCTCACTTGCTTCGCAAGCTCATCCACTCGTTCATTCCCTTCAACAGAAGAATGTGAGGGAACCCATCGAAGCTCAACGGTGATCCCGAGGTCATAAAGCGAGTTTGCGTACATGAAGAGGTTATTTACCAAATCCGTCTTGGACAGGGAGGTGAATGCAGACCTTGCTTTTATGCCTTGAAGTATTGACTGGCAATCAGAAAGAACCAATAAGCGGTCAAAATCGTCCGTCAGTCCGGATGCGAAGCGCAAGGCTTCATGAATGGCTATAAACTCTGCTTCCAGGGCAAATTTAGCGCCATACTGGAGGGTGTTTAGTGTGACAAACTCCATCCAGTCCTCGGATGAGAGGTCGAGATACCTGACCGCGGCGGCGGAAAGTCTGTTTGCTCTTTTGATCGGGGGAAATCTTTGCACGGACGCATCAACCCACATTACCAGGGAACGGTCGATAATGCCTTGTTCGAATATGGCACGGCCATCTTGTATTGCTGATGATCTGTTTTGGATGAAGATGTTGTCTGGGAAAGGATATAAGGCCTCTTGGGTATTATGGGTGTCCATATCTAAAGCTCCGAGAGCGGGAACTGTTTAGACAGGTAAAGAGCAGTACTGGGAGGATTTCATGGAAAGGAGAGAAAGTTAAAAGATTTATGCGTTGGGCGTTGCAAAATTCGAAGACAAAACTAAGACCATGTCTGATAGAGGTCATTATACTTATAGTCAGTGCATTCCACATAGGGCAACTAGACAATTATTTAAGCTTTCACTGCCGACCGTAAGACGCTAATTTCATTTTGTGGCAAACCAATGACTCGAGACAAAACCTATCCGTTGAACTCGGAGAACCGTGGTTGAGTTCTGAAATTGCCGAGCTGATGAGACAGGTAGCTAAGTAAACCAGACACAAGCTGATCTTGTTTAGCAGTGCGTATTGGCACGATCGTTGAGCTACGAGGATACAGGTGGTTATTCGAGTGCGCAGCGGCTATCTTAGATTAACAGCATCCTGCAATAATGGAAGGTAAAGCTATGATACTAAGTAATCCCCTCATAAAGAGACGCGTGAAAGGTAACAGCTAAGATGCCCTGACGTAAATAGTGAGCGTCAGCTCCGAGGACCGACAAAAATTCAAATTTAGCTCTTTCACACATCGAGCGAATACGACAAAAACCTGCGGTATCTGATGCAAGATCGATCAGGATATGAGCAGATTGCGTCAATCCAGATGATTCTGCGACCAGATTCAGTTCATGAAGAAAGTTACTGCTAAGCCCGTTATGTCGGAGAGACAATATGATTCAAGGTCAGCGTTATTTGTTCTTTAGCATTATGCCAGTCCTGTTGGGTATAAAGGAACGGAACGATACAAAAAAGTTAATTCTTGATTCAAGTAAATCCGCATATTGGCCGTTTCGGGCGATATAAAATCGTCACCGGCCTTCGCCTCCAGCTCTTCTCTTGTTCGGCTCGATTTCAATCTGTGCAGGCCGCGACCGTTCGTTCTTGCATTTCTCCTTAGAAAGGTGGTGCGTAACTGTCGGCAGTGGTGAAGCGGGATGTAGCCAATCGGGTCGTGCAAAGGAGTCCTTCAGTCGCACGGCTGCCATCTCTCATGTAATTAGATAACGTCTGAAGCGGTGCCTCGGGGAGATGAAAGGAGTCGTCGGATCTTTCGGTCGCCTGAGTGCGTACTACGGAGGCGGGCGAGGCGGGGGGACAGAAATCGTGGCCCAGAGGCCGCTTCGGCCCGCCATGAGGCTCTTCAGGCACATTATTAGCCGGTAGTGGGCCTACGATTTGTCTCACCCCGCCTTGCGGGATACCATACTGGTAACTCGATAGATTGTAGAATTTCCCCTTCAGCCTCTAGCACCCAGACTGCTCACCATCATCTCGCCCATACCTCACTCGCTGATTCCATTTATCTTCAAGCAACGCGCGTCCTTTAATCGAAGCAGGGTAAGCTTGCGCCGGACCTTTCGTCTCGTTGCTTCTCGTTCGGCTGTGCTGGATGTGATCATTTTTCCACCCGATTTGCCTGTGAACCTTGCGAAATTTGGGGGTGCCTCTGATTGTCCCGGGATTTCTATTGCGCGCGGCTGATTAATTATGTTACCCAAGAGGGTTGGCAACGGTGTTGCACCCAATCAGGCTCGCAGAGGCATCTAAAGCGGTCATAAATTTACACGAAGGATGGCTAGGCATCGGCACGTCTGTGATCAATCGCCAGCGGATCCGCTACACCTCCTCAACGGCCTGTGACTTGCATCACAAGGCTGTCGCCTTTTGCCTTGGGCGCTCCTTATCCGTGAGTCGACAATGCATTTCTACTGCAATCGACATTTGCGTTATAAGATCTCTCCAATGTCTCTCCGATGTCTTTCCACTCCTACTGCAAGCGTCGCCACCTGATGCTTGCTTTTCCATTCATTTCAGGGTCCACCAAAAATTCTTCGCATACACGATGTGGATCTTTATCTTTTACCAAGTCCTTCTTATCATCGCCTTTGTGCAGTCATCTACAGCAGGCAGGGCCGACAAAACCCAGGGCAAGCCGGAGGTCAATGTTGGATACTTCAAAATCAAAATTCCTGACGACAAATTTGACAGCTCTGCCATCGACGCCAATGAGACCCTGATCAGCGATTTATTTAATCTCTACGATGAGCAGCTCGAATTTTACCTGAACAATGATTACAACAATTCTTTATCCGTTCAAGAAAACACTGCAGTCCGTCATGCGAACGAGTCTCTCCAAGAGCCGTCAAGGCAGAAATGGACCAGATATCTGAATGAAACTGCGCTAGATTGGTGGCAGCATCAGCGTTGTTCCTTTGGACTTTGCCCAGCAGACTTTGACGATCCATCATCAATCTTTGACTATACCTACTACTATCTCGATGTTCTAGTCAACTTGACCGAATTGACACATTACTACAGGCTCGGCGCTTTCACCGGAGTTGGCTGGACAGTATCCTGCTCAGACCGAGTTGACACTGTCATTGGCAACCTATCAGAGTGGGACAAAGCTGGATCCAATGCTGCAATAACGCTCATGACCCTGCTTCCTACTTTTTTGGCCTTTGGAAACCTGTGAGTGCCCCAACCCCATAATTCTAATTTGGTGCCATAAGTAAAACCGATAGCATTTGTCGAATTACATAGTTATGTTCCCCGGAGCTCAGAAGTCTTTGCTACCTCGCTTCTGGTCGGACTTTCTTGTGCTCTATACAGCTTTGGCTTACCTGTTAAAAGTGTATGCTCTGCCTTTGCGTGCGTCGAAAATGAATTACCGTTTTGACAAAATTAGATAAGCGCAATTCACGAGAGGAATCATATCAAGATCGGTGACTTCACGCTGTCTCTTCGTCGTAAAATTGCCGAGCTCGCAAAGAAAGGCAATCATAACCTGACGGAACTTCAGTCATGGACCCGATACAAAGACGAACCTTCTTCGCAACCCTTGGTAGACTGGGATGGGCCGACTCAAGAAGCAAAGCAGACATATAGCCAAATTCGAGAAGAGGTTCAATCTTGGACTAAAAGAAGGCATTGGTGGCTCATCCCTGCATTCACTGTTGCTTCTATCCAGGTTGTGATGTTCGCTGTTGCGATCGCGCCGCTTTTATTCACGCTTGGCGCGCCGAGGTTTCTTTTAGACTGTCAAAACAATTGGACCGGGTATTATCTGGCCGTCAGCGCAACTGTCAATGCCGTTTTCCGCCTCGCCATGTGGGAAAGTGGCTACCACGAAAGAGTCAAGATATACGCGCTATCTAGTATGGCAAAGGTACAACTGGATGCATTGTTAAAGCGAACAGAAGGAGATAGCTTTGCGAAAAACACAGCAACGGAGCTGCCGCCTTTATATCCACCACTACTAGAACGAATTATCTATTCCTATAACAACGTCTTACATACAGTAAGAGGCATCTTCAGACTTAACAACCCTTCTGAGAGAGACCCGTTAGTTCACGATTTGAAAAATGATACACGAGCTTTCAAAGATAGGTTGAGAGGTCGCATAATATTTGCACTCAAAAATCCACGAATGCTGCTTAATGTTAGACTCATGAGCACATGGCAAACCCCTTCCGCTCGCCGATGGCGACCGGTCGTCGTCCTGATCCACCTCGGCCAGGAGGGACGAAGCACGATCTACACGCTGATCACCGGGTACGTGGAAGCCATGCTCCTGCTCATCCTCACCTTCTTCTTCGCCGCACACTGGGGCGGAAACCTCTACGTCACCTTCATCGCCCTCATTATCCTACTCCTTTTCATCACCGCCGGCCGCGCCCTCGGCGTGATCTACGTGATGATCTCTTCCCGCCTCTGGGGCTTGCACATCGTGCACTGCGGCTCTCACGATGAGATTATGGGGACGCTGAGGATCATCTGCAGTATGGAGGGTGTTCTTGTGAAGGTCAATGGCGCGACGTATTACGGTGGGCATAAGCTCAACGGGCGACCAGGTTTCGAGGAATGGAGGCGCGCGTATGATAAGGGTGATTACGACGGGGGAGAGAAGTCTTCTCGTAAGAACCAGAGATCGGACGACGACGACGACCAAGGTATACCGATGCTGAACGTCTAGACTGAACAAAAATTGTCATAAAATTAGCCGATGAAGGACGACTTCCCGCAATGGACAAATGAGCAACAGCAGACAGCCAGATTGACCACTGACAGATACGATAATAATTTAAAATTCTCAGATAGCAAGCAATAGGCAGGATAGGACAACCTTCCTTTTTGGTTACAGTATCCAAGCAAGGCGCAAGTCCCATATCTTGACTGGAGAGCATCAGTTCGCTCCTGACACCATACAAACAGAATTGCGCCGTCTGAGAACGTCAATTGATATGCAGGCTCTGCAGACTTCTCCGGATGAGAAGAAATGTCGTGCAGTCTCTGCTCTGTATGACTATCTAGTTAGATTGGGACGGGAAATGGTCTTCACGGTGGCCCCTGGTTCATCCTCACTACCTTGAGCACAGGTTCCTTATTATCTACCTAATTCTTACTAGACGCACCCTCCCCTTTAAATCCTTCTTCCCATAAGAAATCAAACCCCAAGCCCGTTCTTACATCCAAATGTAAAGCAGAAAGGTTTCCAGCCCTCTGTCTATTAGACTGTCTTTCTTCAACTGTCTATAATAAAAATTACTCCCGTTCTTTGAGCTTATCCGCGGTATTCGGCTTTAAAATAAAAATAAGAATAAATTGGCTAGTGCTTAAGCGATCGATAGGCAGAGGGTTTGCTGCAGGGTCTGGTCTGTAGATACGCGATGCTGTGGGAGAATGTGACGGCGATCAAATCAACAGTATCGTTTTAAATAATGTACACCCATACATTTAACCTAATGGCAAATAGGGGCAGAAGGCCCATTTGCGATATAATTTCTTTGTATTATAAGGGATTCCCAAGATATCCGGTCGTTCTTAATAGGATGATACCTTAGCCGCGTCCAAATTGGGACCCACGCAGCCATTTTCGTGTACGTGTCCTCGCAGAGACTTGTCGAGCTTGGATCGTCGACTCATTCAGGTTCCGGAGCCTGGTTTGGTTTCTAGACTTGTTTGGTCTCTTGTTTAGGGCCATAGCAGACATCAAAGAGATCTTGAGGGTTGTAGCGAAATAGATTCACTAAACCCTTTACATGTAGAAGGCAGTTTGAAGCGGTCGTAGATGACTTAAGAAATAATAATACTTGTTTTATTAACTTACCTATGACGTAGTTGATAATCAGACGCAACAGACAAGCGAGCGATATTAGCAGTTAAGATCGGAACTCATACGTCGCATGTTCATTGGCCTCTAGCCTCGACTGACCTTGCTTCCGTTGTCGTTCAGAAGGCAGGACAACTAACACGCACTGGAAAGTGCAGTCCAGATTTGCCAATCCAGGAACACTTGCATAGCCTAAGCGTACGTGCTCAGCATTACTCATCCAGACACTAACGTTCAACGGAGATTTCCAGCCGAGATTTTCGATCCGGAGTCATCAAGCTTATTGAAAAGACGTTGGGGGCCTTTGGCTAAGGCCTTGACAGCCAGCAGTAGCGTACTCTCTATTGGGGTCCATTTTAGAGCTGGCCTTGCCGCCCCCAAATTGTCGATAAAGATTCTCGAGATTTGTAGGCTCATGGTGAATTCATGAGACCAAATATGCATAATCCGACAACAGTGGACATGGGTAGGAGGCCACTTGACCGGCCACCGTTGCTGTCCTTGTCACTCGGCGGGTATTTGCCCGAAGTTCTTTTCGATTCGTTCTAGCCGCACAGAAATCGAGTGCCACCAAAAGTTCTCGTTGACGTCTTGCTGGTATCAAGGAAAGAGATACGGAGATATTTCAATGGCAGGTCTTAGTCGTACATCGATATCATATTGGATATTCTGACTGATTACTAGCAATCTTCCAGCACAATGTCGCGTCTCGCAGTGTGGAAGCGGACGGAGGGTCTTTGGCCCCCACAACCATACTTTGCAAGGTCTTATTCTCACCTGCATCATCGAAGCTCTTCATCCACACATGTGCAATCGTAAGCGATCTATGAATCTAAGCATGCCAAAGCTAAAGTGCCTACAGCAGCGCAAGCCCATTGGATCACTCACGTTTTAGGCTTGGCGATTGAACAAATCGTACCACAGATCTTGGTGCCACACTAATATGGCACCCTTCTTGTTTTTCAGCTCTTGTTCTTCGACTGCGTAACATGCGCTTGTCATTGGATCGATCTTTAGGCTGAATTGCTACCACTAACCACTAAGCCAGTGGGTCCAAGTACAGCAATCCGTCTGAAAAGTCAAGATTGCGTTGTCGTGACTAGTGCTTGAGGTGGCACTGTATTTATTGTGAGCAGTCCGTTTTCTATCTTAGACTTCACTTTACCTCTGGTCTGCGACCCACAAACTACCAAAGTCGCGAGAATGGCTGACCTGGGCTCGAGTACAGATATCCCCGTTTACCTTGGTGCCTGGACGAATTGGTCTCGAGGTCCTATAGCCGGTGCAACGCTTACTTTAAGCCATCGCAATGGAACTCTGCTTACAGCGTTTCTTGCGATTTTCATTACTTTTGTTGGCACAAGCTTTTGGCGCATCACAAGCTTTACTTTACATCAATATCTATCTTCTGATACGCCAAAGGATGGAGTCTATCATCAAACCCAGGCTGTCTTACGAAATTCTGGAAATGGGACTATCAGTCTTACACGTCTTATCCGCATTCTCTGGACTTGGCGAAGTAATGCCCACCGACCATTCTATCGGGTCACACCGATTATCTTCGTAACAGCGATAAGTACAGCGGCTTTTACAGTGGCTAGCCTTTTTTCAGCCCGGATTAGCTCAGGAATAAGCAACGAGGTGCTTCTCGCCGGTAATTCATGCGGTGCATTGTTCGACGGAAACCCCGATATCGTAACAAACACTATGTACCAGCAGATATATCTGCCATACCTATCTCAGAAAGCCAACATATTTGCCAATTACGTCCAAACTTGTTATACCAATGTAACAGAAGCAAATGGGTGTGGCTCGTTTGTGAAGAGGCAAATATTCAGCACCATTGACCGTAATGCATCGTGTCCCTTCCAATCGCCCTTGCAATCGAGCATTTGTCGTAACGAACATGGAAATATCAAGCTCGACACAGGACCGCTGAACATAGCTACCGATCTCGGCTTTAACGTGCCACTAAATCTACAATATACTTTCAGAATCATTAATCATTGCGCCCCATTAGCGACTGGAGGGTACAAACAAGCTTTAACTATTCTAGTGACGTCTCCTATATGAGGTATTTCTATGGGCCAAGGAATCTCAATGACAGCGTCGTGCAAAATCCCAACTGGACCTATGAATATGAAATACCATCGATACCTCTTATCAAATCTGTGGACCTGGACGCAGGAATGCCAGACTATTGACTAGGGTATGTTCATCATGCAAATCTGCTTTTCTTACTTACTTTGAAACTAAGAGTTGAAGGTTTGAAGCAGCACCTTCCTTTCGTGGGTCCTTTGGTCCTCTCAACGCAACTTTTCTACCAATCGAGGAATTCTTGCCCACAACGAAGGATAGCGATGTCATCATAATCTTTTTATCAGCAAATGACATCATATATTTAAGCGAAGTCAACGACGACTGGTATTCTGCTCATCGATTCTTCAAAAATGTTAAAACCACCGGTCATGAATATTCAGGTAGCATCCCTACGTACCTGTCTGATGAGCCCGCAGCACCTTTAGGTTGTAAGTCACACTATGAGATTTGCAGTCCCAAATCTTCTGGAAAAGGCTGCCCAGTCTCCGGTGGCCTATATGACATGCTATTTGCCGATCTCCCGGCGGCGGATGAAGCCTCCAGTATCATCCCATGGGTCTCAAACAGCTATTTAGATTTCTCGCAGACCGTTCTCAATCTAATGTCATCAGCCCTGACGGCGAGAAATAAGCTTAGTGAAGGCGTTCAAGCTCCGCTTCCCAATGACCAGTGGCAGGCTGAGGTCGAATACTGGCATAATATTGGCCTGGTAGCCCTACAAAGTGTCACCGCCTCAGCTGTCGGATCGAATAATGCTGGCATCCAGAAATACTTTTGGGCTTCCCCGAGCACAGAAGCGCAGAAAAATCTTTGCAAGAATCAGGTGAGCCTAAATTTTTCTTTGTATTTTACTCCTATAGTCTTGCTCTATGCGGTCGTCCTAATGATAAACACATGAATATTGCTATGCGCGTAACACTCTGTACCAATAAAAAATGGGTTTCCCAGTGTCTGACTAATACCTTCACAGAAAATTAGATCCTCAGCATACTCCAATTTCTCCATCCTTGGCCTAGCCATCGTCTTGACCGTCGGCGGTCTCATCATCGTCCTAGGCTACACCATCGAATACATCGTCGACTTCATCGACCACCGTCTCCACAGAATCAAATACTCGCGCCTCGAGTGGTCCGCCAACGACATCCTGCAAACCCAACGCATGGCCCACGAAGAGCTCGGAGTCGGCACGTGGAACGGATGCGCCGGCGTCCGCGCCGTGCCCGTAACCGAACGCGGCCAATTGCTCGCCGTGCTGGATATCCACGACATGCAACATTCGCGATTGGCGATCCCGTCGTCTGCGGCTGATGACGACGATGACGACACGGTCAAGAAGCTCGAGTCAAGCACCAACCAGGAGGGTGATGCGGCGATGTTTGACGACAAAGGAAAATTCCTGGACAGCGCGAGCCCGACTAGCATTGCCACGGATGAAGATCAAGGGCCTCTGCAGCCTGCCAAAGCGCAGAGCCACGGACAGGGCGGAGCAGACGTGGAGAAGGGTGTTGGTGTGGATGGCGCGGTAAAGATTCAGCCTCACGTGTGAAGCGCTGGGGGAAGTAGATGAAGTCGTTCCTCTCATGCCTTCACCCAATCAGCGGTCCTTTTAGTGCTCTATATCGATCTTTTCCCGTTTGAGTCTTTGAGTTCAGTCTCACTCACTTATGGTAATTCCGAAAGTCATCCGGGTTAATTTCTGTGGTAACAGAGGCCGGCAGATATGTGGCAATTCTCGGCGCTCAAAGGGGGGGGGGGAGCAGGGGGTGGTCCAAATAACACCGGACTCTCTTTACCTGAATTTGATCTATTCCCACACAACATTTACCTCAACTATTCTACCTTTCCTTTCCCTTCCCAATCCAAAAAGGCTTGCGCAACCCCTCCTTCCTTTCCTCCTCTTCTCGTCCAGTCTAGTCCCGCACCCGCGCTCTCATGCCCTCAACCGCCATACCTCCTCGCGTCCCCCGTAGAACAAAAGCCAAAAAACTCAATGCCTCACCTCATCATCCTATTTCGCAGCTCCAAACGCTTTTCCCCAAGGAACCAAGCCCTATCCACACCTCAGCCTGTCCGCCGCTACCTCCAACTCCCGAAAAAAAGGATTTTCCTTTCTCCTTTCTCTCACAAGCAATGCCAACTCAATCGTAACCGCCTGCTCTGCAAACCCTCCTGCCAAGTAAGCAAGAAAGCAAGTAGGCTGTTCCCATCATATCCCCGCCATCCAACGTCAGTTCGATCCACGCCGGTAAGTCCAAAGCGCCAGTGGTCTTCCGACGAGATGGCGTTGTCGAGAAGCTCCGGAAGTAGTCTCCTGGAATATCGTAGAACGCAATGCCCCCCCCCCCCCCCTTCCCCTTCACCCCGAGAAATGGAGCGCTCCTCCTATCAGCGCGAATGGCGCTCGAAACGAGGACAAGGTCATACGTGATGCGATGCTGTGGGAGGATGTGACGGGGACAGTTGATGATTGGAGTGAGTGGGTATACATACAAATGACGAGGGGAGTAGAGCAGGACCGGGGGCATTCTAAGCGGGTATTCGATATTTGGGGAGGGAATATGGGATGGTTATGAACGTGAATGTTCTAGTTTACGCGCAGAGATGGTGTGTGCGTTGGGTTTATGATCTGTGTCGACGACGGAGTACGGAGTAAAGATTGCATGCGTATAGCCATCACCATCACACTCTATACCCACCGCAAGTCACTACCCCCAAACGCCATTTTATTGTCTGGTTCAGATGATAAGGATGCTAGAAGGACTCGGAAATAGGAACCGGCTCGGTTTCTCTGGGGAAGAATACGCCGTCACCCTCCCAACACGCTCGTACATTGACGAGACACCCCTGATCGGTCTCAATACCAGCACATATTCGGCGGGCCTGCCTGCCGTCGCTCCGGTGGTGCCTACCAGCAAGCAGCATACCTCTTCGCCGTTGACAAGGGGACCAGTGCCGGCGTGGCAGCATGGATAATCGGGCGAGAATATTATGGGCCTATAGATTGAAGGCTCATTTTCATCATCTCCCGCGAACGAGACATTGAAACTGGCCTGTTCCTCCGGATCCATCTCACCTGACCAAGGTTGTGCGTAGATTTTTGCTTGCTGCAGCCTGCCGCTGACTTCCAATTGTCCAGATTCAGGAATATCAAAGGCTCCATCGTTGACTGACTTGGGTAGAACGCTGTACCCGTGGATCTGGAAAAACTCATCTTGTACAAAGCCGGTCTTTAAGGCGTGGTTTAGGATGAGGCATCTATGGTTAGTGGCTCCCATCTCGGCGGTTCGCTTCATCCATGACCATGTAGGCATCGATGCCGACCTTCTCCTTGCCGAACGGTCGTAGATAGAATATCCAGACCACACAAGGCTTCGTGCGAGATCTTCAACTAGCATGCCTGCAACGAATTTGAGTTTCCTACCTTTTTGAATTCGCACAGCGATTCCGGCAAGTGCAACAGACAAGTCAGTTGGTTTCGTCAACGAAAGGTTTGAGTAAATCTCTATTGCACGGAGCCAAAAGTCATAGGTGTACTGGACTGGATAACGCACATTGCAAGATTTCATGAAAATATCCTTCAACGAAAGGCTTGAGGTGGGAAGTGATAGAGTGTTATTAGCTTCCTCAGGTGGCGAACACTGAAGTGCTGTAAATGCGTCATCTGGAGGACGGTCAAGACCGGTGCATTCGCATGACAGCGTTGTGCGGCATTCCCATATGAGCTCAGAGATAGTGAAGTGAAGATTGCGAGGGGCTAGTAGGCGCTCCTGAAGTACCCAAGCCCGGTCTAGGAGAGGTGCTGCTTTTCGCCGACGTATAGAAGAGCTGTCTGACATGAAAGCGTGCATATAGCCCAGCGTTGGTCGAATGAAGACGTTAAGATTCTCATTGGGATCGCCGAGCAATTCAACTGACCGTATAGGGAGTTTACAGCTCCGGCCTTTGTCGCCTCTGACATCACTGAACGATAATCGGTTAGAAAAGGAGCTACGGGTTCCCTCAGGGGAGGCAGTTGCAGCGATGTTCAGGGTAGAGCGCGAGTAAATTTCGGCCATCTTGAGAGACTGTTCCTTCCAATCGGCATCGTCGTCTTGAATGATGCACAAGCTATCGATCCAGATGAAATCGCAGCCGACGAGTCTCGTAATAGTAATGGCATCTTGAAAGACTTTACTCAGTGCTTGCCATTCAATGCCCAACATTCGATCCCCTAGAGTACCTCTTGTCGTTCTTATTACTATTTTTTCCGGGTTCTTCCCCCAGCAGTGGCTGAGTGTGGTATATCTCGCAAAGGCATACTGCGGAGGCTCCACCAGACGAGGGTTTTGTCCGGAAACATGTATCACTCTTTTCGGTAGTGGCGCCACATCCTCCCTGCAATAAGGATGGTGCGACAAGCATTTCTTCATCCAGCTATGTAGCATTGTCTTGCATGTTTCAAGTGTGAGTGTTTCCGAGACGTCACGGGCATTCCCAAAAGCGTTATGAATACAATACTTGCCTAAACACGAACTCAGTCTCATCGACAAGCTTTTAAAGCAGCGTTCGAACCTGCTTTGCTATAAATCTCAATGCCCCTTGGGAAGCTCGAGACACCGTAATCAGGTGATCCGGTCCTTTCAAGGACCAGGCTTTTTGCGGGGGTAATGATCACGATTAATGACATTATATCCACATCACTTGAGACATTCTCATTGAAATAGCCGTCTCCTCCATTCGCCAAAGTTCCTGGATTTCTTTTCAAGTCGTGACCTTCCGTCGCCGTCACCTGGTCTGGCTCTTCACTTTGCTCGAGCTTCGAGCTAGTGCTATTTGGCTCACCAAGTTCACTATCTCCGCTATCATCAGCATCATCTAACGTCTCCCACAAAGTTTCGTCAGGGTCTCGGAACAGGATATCGGGTTTCGATCCCCACATCATCTCAACAGCCCGTTGCAAGATCCAGCACAGTTTGCATCCGTTTCGAACAGAATGCTTAAGTCTATCGAATTCAATTACATGAAAACGTGACTTGAAAGGATATTCAGCTTTCTCAATGGACTTGTATCGCCCGTAGCAGAGGTCGAGGCATGTTGTACAGGCTGGGATGTCTGCGCTTAGCATTAGATGATTGTGAGATACTCTGAGTCAAGGCTGTAAAAGTGTCTTCAAGCGTATGATTGCGACTTTAGAAAGTGTTTGCTTCGTGCACTTACGTGTCTAGGAGGTGCAAGACCCATGGCGGCTAAATTTCGTGACATGTAAATTCAGCAGAAGTTGTACATGAGTGGCTGTGTCCTCTTCAGCGATTCAGAGCCAAACGTCCTATAGGAACCTCTATGCCGCCGTGCCCACGTCGAAGCGGGCCAATGCGGATCATGTTGAACAGCCACAAGGCAATTGGGCAGAATATCCCGCCCCAGTCCAACCAACCGTGCAGGAGAGATTTCGAGCGGCGTAACCACGAGGCATGGTCTTGGATTTTGAGCGCTGATCTCCGGGGTCTTGTCAAATCAACAACCTTTAACGCGTGGTCTCTCCTGAGAAGATTCAAAAATTTTAGGGCATTTGTTCCCTCCATGACTTGTTCCCCACTGCCTACAACGGCATGATGCCGGTCGTTGAAATTCATGATGTAATTGGGTGCGGCTTTTTCGACGACTCTATAGACTGACCTAGAGATTAGAGATTCATGTTGCATAACCTGAGGGAAGAAACGTATTTAACAGCGGGACATGAAGGCAATGAAAGGATCGATGCACCACAGGTTTGACTACGCAGGAGTTTGACGTGTGTCATGTGCGGGCCGAGGCGCCGGAAGCACCTCCCCGCCGCTGGGCGAGCTCGGGCGCTATTAGACTTTGCCTCGGGTACGACCCGCTGGCACTTTTCTGACATACGGGCTTACTCTACAGGGTCTCTTCCTGAATGATCTCGTGCTTTATAACCCCTGGCTCCCCAAACCCGGCTCCTAGGATAGTTGCTTGGTCAAAATGTCCACCGATAGTAGAAGCGATCTCAAGGAAGCAGTTCATACACGGTCCGCGCGAAGGTATCTTTGAGCCAGCAGATTTTGATGCTCAGCTGGCAATCGCCACGGACGGCCTGGAGAGAAGGCAGGAAGCTAAAGGGGAAAACGAGAGAATCGAGATCGCGCTCGTCTGGCCAGCTCAATAAATACCATATGAGAACTCAGGAAAACCTCCTTTCCCGATATCACACAATCAGGGCCGTATCTACGGCTAGGTCAGAGAAGTTTTAGGTATGACTTCATATTATGGTAACAGAGGAGTTCCGCCGTCTCTTGCTTCAATATGCGTACCAAATCTAATATGCACCCCAGTTGGCATTCCTGACGACTTTGCCTCGTCAGGAATACACTGTCTCTTAACTCAATTTTCTCGCAGCGAAACCAGGTATCGGCTTTGCTCTCGTTCAATCCAGCATTAAGAGGTATCCATCTTTTCGGCTCTCTCCTTCATCCAAGCTACAAACTCGTCGATAGCAGCCGGCCAAGCGCTCTCCTCATTCCACCACCCTAACGCTTCCCCTCCCGGGTCCATTGTCTTGAAGGACAGCTCCGCAACCATGTTCCACAAGTCCTTGGTGACCGGCTTTTTCTTGTAAGGCCCGTCATAGAACTCAAGCCAATCGCCCAACATCTGCCACTGCATGCCGCCCTTCTCGCTAGTAAAGAACATGGTCCAGCAATCCGGTGCTGTGTCAGAGGCAATGCTGCGCTTTCCTTCGGGTTTTAAGAGATCAAATGAGTACCGGTAGATCGACTTAAAATACGACCTGTCTGAGCCGAGACTGTGACGCAACGCGATGAGATGGTTGGACTGGGCAGGAATATTGTCAAGGGAGCGTGCAGATGAGACAGTATGCGGTGTGTCCAGCCAGCCGTTAATAAAGGGGTCTCGTTCCATCTCACCGATGGTCTTGCATTTGACAATTTCCATGACAGCAAGCGAGATTGGTTCATCAAAGGCGACATTTAGATCGGTAAAGTAAGCTTGTATTCCGTCAAACCCGATTTTGTTCGGTTCAATGGTAAAGTCCTGGGCGGCGGAAATAGCTTTTTTTGAATTAGGAACAATTAAGAGCACAAAAGTTGTGGAAATGACACACCATGGTACTTCTCAAACAGACGGTTCAAGCTGACGTGTGCTGCTGGGACATTGCTTTTGTTGTATTTGGACTTGCTGTAACTGGTAGCAGAAAGGGGCAGGTCAGTAAATGCATAATTTAAATTTAATGTAGATACTGTCAAGTATCGTATTCTATTGGAAGATTGATCCATGCGCAAATGATTTCACTTGTGATGTGTCTCGCGCAGGAGGGCAAGAGCGAACCCGACGTCTTGCTGTTCCTCAAAAGCAGCTCCTCCAGATCGGGTCCTAAGCTGCGGTCGCGGAGCAGCCGACACTTTTCGGTCCGGGCGATTTTCGGTGGAAAGATCAGCTGGGAGAGGGCGCTTTCGAGTTGGTGACATTGATTGATATATGCTTTGATGCAGGATTTAAAGCTGAAGATTGGTATCGATCATATTGGCTCGGAGATTTGGTACGATTAGATGCCGAGGGAGCCCATTGAATTCGCAGAAAATGGTGTGCGAAGGTCGGAGCCGACTTCAAATCCACGACGTCCGTGCAAATATGGTGAAGAGTGCCCATCACCAGCAATTCCTCATTCAGTGATGTGAAGGAATTACGGTGAATTTCCGATTATCTCTTCACCGATTCCTCCAAACAGGCTAGGATATTACAAGAATATGGACGTCGAAATGAAAGACTTACGCGGTTACAGGGTCATCAATTCCCCAACCATTTTCGTTGAACCACTGAAATCAGGTTAATAGCCTCCTTAAATTTGGCTCTTAATTAGAGACTGAAAAACATATCAGGAAAGATGGGGGCCACAGTGAGGACTCGCCTTTGCTGCAATGCTCTCCTTCATTCCATACGCGGTCACCAAAACCTTGATCTTGTCCCGTTTATCTTTGGTGTGTGAAGGTGCCATTTCGATGGTATAAAAACGAGCCGAGGAAGTGAAGTACGAGATAGGGTTTACGGAGCGCCTGGCTCAACACTAAAATGGAGTGCGGATGGGACTACGATTGGACTGCTCTCGCCGTATGTGCCTTGATAGACTGTGAAGCGGCATTGAGAATCAAATCCGAGCGTTGGATTCAGGTTCAAGGATACATGGTGGTTGACTAGTTTTTCTACAGGCATCTCCGGCGGCCAAGCCAAGCGCCGCTGCCTTGTCCGCTCGGTTTTGCTTCCCGCGCCCGGAGCCTGCAACACCCCAAGCTCCATAGAGGAGAGGTTGTCGTTGTGACGTCTTGGAGCAGACATCTATCTTGTATGATTGTAGCCAGCGCACCTGTAGTGAAAGTCTCGCTCCATTGAGAGCCCCAATGACTAGGTTCGAGACAATGATTGTGAATTTCAAAGTCGGCTTTGATCACGTGACTCTTGAGCAGGGCGCAGTAAATTGCAGTGAAGCCACACCTGCGTCATCTTACGTGGCGCAGCTCCAACACAGCTGAGATGCAGGACCGGACGAGAATCCTCCCCATGGCCCCCCAGCAACGGCTCGGGGTGTTTTGAGTTTGCTGCCAGTGCCTTGATAAACAGTCTTCTTCCTCCTCGCTTGATCGGGATCACTACATCTTCTATCGTGTTCAATTAGGCGCACGTTCGCCTTATCTCATCAACTTCAGCGACATGGGTGTAAGTCAGCCTGATGTTTGCCCCGCCATGCCCCGCTCCAGTGTGGGCATCAAAACTGCAGCTTGTGGGATTGCCAGATGGCTGATATTGAGTAGTTAGCTTCCAAACTCGCGGCCAGTCAAGGAGGCGGCGGCGCTCCAGGTGGCTATCCATCAGGAGGACCTGGAAACCCTCCATACCCAGGTGGCCCTGCAGGTGGTCCCGGCGGTCCTCCGCAACAGCAACAGAAGCCTGGTGGCTATGTACGTCATTCCACACCTTCCCGCTGTCTGCTAAGTCATCACCCTTCCCGCGGCGGTGCAAACGACTCTGCGTGAAGATTCTCCATACTGACTCGTCATCAATTAGCCTGGGCAGCAAACATATCAGCCTTATCCTGGTGGTCCGCCCTCGGTAAGATTCTTACTTCCGCTTTGGATCCTCCTCCCCTAGCCCCGCATTCGTTTCCTCAAAACATCAAAATTCCCATCCCTACCTGCCACAAGGACCCTCCACGAATACTCTTATACTCGTCCGACTGTTGCAAGTGATGCATAAATTTCAACAAGCTGGCCAGCGGCCTGGTCAGCCATCGAACCCACCCTACCCTTCGTCATACCCATCACCTTCACCTTATCCATCCCAACCTCAATACACTTCTGGGTATCAGTCCCCTGCACCTCCAAGCAATCAGCCCTACGGAGCGGGCCCTGCGCCTCCTCCGCGGCCCGGAGCCTCACCTCAACCACCTTATCAGCAGCCAGCATACCAACAGCCTCAGTGGCAATCACAACAGTCAAGACCGCCACAGCAGAACTCATATGGAGGTCAGCAATACCAACAATCGCAATTTGGAGCATCAGCTCCACCGTACGGAGGCCCACAACAGCAATATGGCGGACCCCCACAACAGCAGCCGTATAGCCAGTCTAATTATCAAGCCCAACAATATGGAGGATACGTTCGTTTCACATAACATGCACTTTATCGTCTGAATGAGCAAATTCTAACAAATCCTTTTCAATAGGGTCCCCCTCAAGGCCAAGGCTACCCTCCTCAAGGCGCTCCTGGTGCACAAGGCGGATATCCTCCTCAGCAGCAATATGGCGGTGGCCCTCAAGGCTATGGCGCCCCGGCCCAGTCAGCACCACAGGACATCAACGCGTACAAGCAGATGCTTCAGGCAACTATCCAAGAAAAGGGTCTTCAGGCATTTTACCCTCCAGGCTCACCCGCCCTTGACCAGATAGCCCAGCGAGCCAGCCAACAAGTTCAGACACTGTGTGCCAACTGGCGCATTAACCGAGAAATTGGCCAGGATATAGTGAAGCTTGGTCTATACGATGTCGTCCTCTACATCGATGACAGTGGTTCCATGCAGTTTGAGGAGGGCGGGGAGCGTATCAAGGACTTGAAGCTCATTCTCACTCGTGTCGCTTTTGCTGCGGCACTATTTGACAGTGATGGCATCCAAGTACGCTTCATGAACAATGCGGAACAAGGTCAGGGTATCACGAACGAGCAGCAAGTCGATGCAATGATCCAACGTATCACATTCAAGGGACTTACGCCGATGGGTACATCGCTCAAGAACAAGATCGTGGAACCTTTGATTCTTAATCCTGCTCGTGCTGGCCAGCTTAGGAAGCCGGTCCTTGTTATCACGGTCACTGATGGGCAGCCCGCTGGTGAGCCACCACAGACTGTTTTCCAAACAATTCGCTCTGCATCTGAGGAGCTCTCTCGTTCCCGCTATGGCAAGGGAGCCCTTGCTTTCCAATTCGCCCAAGTCGGAAATGACCTCCATGCCCGCGAATTTCTTGGCAAGTTGGATGAAGAAGGTGGCTTTGGTGACATCGTTGACTGCACTTCAAGTAAGTTAACGGCTTGACCGGACATTATAGATTTCACTAATCATCTACAATAGATTTTGAGGTTGAACAAGACGAGATGTCTCGTGCCAATCCTCCGGTCGATCTCACCCCTGAGCTATGGCTGATCAAATTATTGCTTGGCGCGATCGACTCGAGCTATGACACCAAAGATGAGAAGTCTGCACAACGCCCTTCTCAACCGGGTGGCGGATATGGTGGTCCTCCCCAAGGGCAGTATGGTGGTCCCCAGGGTGGCTATGGTGGGCCCCCTCAAGGCGGATATGGTGGGCCTCCTCAAGGTGGCGGATACGGTCAGCAAGGGCCGCAGGGCGGGTATGGTCAGCAACCTGGAGGTTACGGACGTCCTCCGCCTGGCCCTCCAGGTCAGGGCGGCTATCCTCCACAACAGGGTGGTGGCTACGGACAAGCCCCTCCCCCACCTCGATACTAAGGATATCAGCCCCTATTCCCACCAGATTCCTACTTTGATCCCCAATCTGATTGATAACCTTGAAGCTAAAGACTGATGCGGCTGCGGCAAAGTCCTCAAGGTTATTGAATCCGAAGTCCCTTTCATTTTCTTTGTTAAGACAAAAAGAAACTCACGGAAAGTCCTTCGGGTTATACGTATCAGCTTATGCAACCGTTGAGGTAGTGGCGGGTCGATTAGATTGCTTTGAGACTCCGATTTCCTACACACACAAAATTAGCTTGCACAAATAAATCATATTATGTTTCCGCCAGAGACGTCTTCGATTCAAAATATGTCTTCAATCCTCAGACTTTTGCTCATTGGAACGCAAAGCTTGATCGGACAGGATAGCTAGGTGGGTAGTAGACAACACAATTTCATATTACTAGGGACCGTTGGGGCTTTCTGACTGTCATGTAGAAGTGAATGGGCATCTTAATCTCTTGAGAGGGGTTTGTTTCCTGAATTCTACGTTTAAATGACTTGTAGAAAAATTGGCGGTTTATCGTCAACTTTGCAGCAATGCCGGCATCGGCAATCCTTCCGTACAGTTAATGTGGGGCATGCGCGTCACTGACCTCGGCAGTAATTCTCTCAATTGCCCTGCTTGGTAGAGGATTTGACAAGAGCCCCTATTCCGCATCACTACGTAGTGAAAGCTAGTGGAAACCAAATCTGCATCGACAAATACTGCAGACTTCACAAAATGGCAGAAGCACCACCGCCTCCGCCACCATCAGAAGCCAAGGTGGAGTCATCAGCGTCTCCCGCAAGTACACCAAAAAACAGCTCGCCAGCTACCCAGCAACCTACTAAATCCTTAAATGACATGCCTACTACGATCATCCGTCTGGCCTCCTCAACAGACCAGACATTTCTCCGCCTGGGCAGGTCAATTACCCCAACCTCCCGCAATCCCCAAGCTAATATTTCCAGGCTCCTCTCAACAACCGCCTCCCTCGACGCCCTCCTCAGCACCATAAACTACACCCTCTACCTCCTCTCCCACCTCACTACCAACCCCCACCACACCTTCACGCGCTTCCTCACCCTCCTCCGCACCACCCTGCTCCGCCAATCCAAACCCCCTCTTCTCCCCAATCACCCCACCGCACCCCCAACCCCCCTCTCCCTCCACCTCACCGCCCTCTCCACCCTCCTCTCCGACACCCGCACCACCCTCCGCCTCCTCGGCCTCCTCCCCCTCTACGCCGGCCTGCGCGCCCTCCTCCTCTCCGCCCCGCACACTCCCGACCCCGTCGCGCATGGCATCCGCCTCACCCAGCTCTCCGCCTACGCCGCCTTCCAGCTCCTCGAGAACATCGCCTACCTCACCGACAAATCCGTCCTGCCCCGCCGCGCGTATCTTGGGAATGTGGACGGTACGGGGCGGCTGTGGCTGAACGCGTGCCGCGCGTGGGCGGTGGGGGTGGGGATGGAGTTTGTGAGGCTTGCGAGGGAGGCGGTGGTGCGGAAGAGGAGGGAGGTTAAGGCGACGAAGGAGGAAGAGGGGGAGTGGGAGAGGGGATGGTGGAGGGCGGTTTTTAAGGCTGGGTGCTGGTTTCCGGTTAGTGTGCATTATAGTGTTGTGGGCGGGTTGAGGGGGGTGGATAGGGGGGTTATTGGGTTGCTGGGGGGTCTGGCGGGGGCCGGGACGATGGTGGATGCTTGGGAGAAGGCTGGTGTTTGAGGATGAGGCGGGTGGAGGGTATTTTGAGCATGGGGATGGACGCGTTGGGGAGGGGCTCTGGAGTTTTTGGCCCAGCTTGTCGGCTTGCGAGGATGAGGGCGGGGGCTAAGTTAGCATAGGACAGTACAATGAATTATGAACCTGCACGCTACGACTTTGAAATTTAACATCATATCCTATCCTCCACGCACGCGAACCTCCAACCCAATCACCTCCCTCCCTCCTCCTCCCTACCCACCCAGCCAGATCCACAGCGGGAGGGATTGAAGTTGAGGCTAGGTTACTCGTAGCCCCGCAAATGCGGCAGTAAGGGGACCAGGTGGATGGGATGATGGAGCATTGGTTCGGCGTGAGTGGTAGTACGAAGGTGGAGTGAGAATGTAGGATTTCGCTCGGACGGGTTAGTGGTGTGTTGATGTGAACGTCTGCTGGTATTGGGGTTTCGGCAGTCTAGTCGGATCTGTTGGCGGTTGGTGGAGGGTGATTGAACGTGTCCTTTGTGCAGTTTCATGGAATAGTCTAGTGGTTAAGCCTCGCCGTATGAAGGGAGGTATGGACGCGAAGGTTGCGACATTCTGAAGCGTATTTTTGGTTTGCTTTCGTCCGAATAAGTCACCATAGTATCAACGGTAAATAGTCTGATGATCGTGTTGAGAATTTCATCATGCTCAGACGGGTCGTGCTTTTCGCAATCAATGCATTTCTTTCACCGGAAGTGGTGATCAGAATCCAAGTCGTGGATGCCGCTTAGAATGAGCTTGACTTCCTCGTCCAAAGCTCTGAGCATACCGAGAGTTTTCTTGTGATACGATGGCCCACTGAATTGCTTGACTTTAGCATGATTTAAAAGGGCATGGACATCTACCCTCGGACTAGAGCGAGGAAAGGAAATATCGGTGTCATCGAACCCAGACCTGAAAGACTTATGAGGAAGGCACTGGATGAAGTATTATGAAAGCTGTAGCATCTTATGAGTGAATTAGGTAGACAAGACGATACAATGCGTTCGTGCTAAACAGGAATTCTCAGAGCACGAGTGAAGACACGAGAAGCAAAGAAGTGCTTGAAGAGATGTGGAAAGTTTGTAGGGAGAGGTGTGCTGTTTGAAGGAACAGTAGTGGAAGATTATCATTCTCAGACTTGCCTGATGATATTTAGAGTCTGCGCAGTACCACAAACGGCAATATGACCTGATGATGCATACAAGTGTGCGTAGCTAAAGTCAATTCAGTATTGAATTAGTTGACCAATTAGATAGATGAGTCGGCATGATTCATGCTGAACGCAGAGAATTTTTGAATACACTGACGATTCTATTCGCAAATGCATGTAGGCTTCTGCGAGTGCGCTCACTGCGAAATTGGAAGTCGTGACAAATGCTCAGGAACAAAAGTCATTGCAGAAGATGCTCTGGCAGCTATCCGCTGAGATTCAAACAACAATTTTAGTGGCTGAGTCCTCGGTTGTTAGCCCCTTTTCTTGCGTGAATAAAGGGACAATCTCAAGATTCTTCAACAAACAGAGAGAGAGAGAGAGAGTCTAAGCACATAGCAAGCCCCGTAGTGTTATTCGAGTGACACTCTATCTCTTGAAATTTGACATAGCTTCACGCATTGATTCAAGTCTTGATTGACCCGTATATACTTACACATTACTGCTGCTGGAGCTTGCAGACCAAGGTCATTAATCACGCCTCGCCTAAAATCTCCTCATGCCTGCATGATAACATCAGCAGTGTTCAGCGTGACGCCCTCCTCCGTCACGGCCACTCCACCTTCCACTTCCACTTCGCTGGAACTATCCGTATCCTCGTCAGATGACGGCTCGGGCAGCGGTGTGTTGATTGCCAAATTAAGCCACGTGTCCTCCCAAAGGGCATCAATATCACTATCAGATGGGCCTTCAGTGGATTGTGCTTTTGAAGAGTTCTTCCTTTCCCTCTTGGAGACCTTAGACCGCAATTTCTGCAAATCGCTGTCGCTTGTCACACGGGAAGATCCGCTCAAACTTGATGTCGAGCTGCTCTGAGAATGTCGCGACATGGCGTTCTTAACTTTGTTGGGTAGCTCACTAAACATCTTCCTACCAGCTCGCAATTTTTGGCGTAGCTCTTCCATTCTTTCGATTCTAGAGTTCGTGCTAGGATTGCTGCTTACGACCGCTGCAGAATCCGAAGATCGTGCGTATTCATCGATTTTACCAAGCTGACTGGCTGATTTTGAGATGCCAAGATGGCGAACAGTTTGCGCTGGGGAAAACGGTCTGTTCAGCAATTCCCAAGGAGGAACGCTCGGCAATTTTGACAGACCGTTTGCGAGCACTGAGTTCAGCGAAACGAAGGAGCGGTCGCGAAAGCTTGGTCGACAGGTTGGACATACAAAGCTGGTGCACCTTGGGTGCATAGTACTGTAGGGCTGGCAATCAATGTGTTGGCATACCTCCGGATATTGGGCTGATTGAGGATCATGTTTTGGATCTGCCGTCATTGCAATAGCGATATTCGTGTTCTTTAGCTGGCTCATCAATGACTCCTTTTTCTCAAGCGAATGACTGACTTCCTCGTCCAAGTCGTCGTAGTAACGTCTCCAAGAGTCCAGCTCCGTGTCCTTTGAGTCTTCGTATTGAGAGTTCCAAGAACCCACGTTGGGTTCGTCTGAATCGTACCATGATCTCCAAGCCTCCAAGTCAGACTCGTTGTAGCCGCCTGGCCCGCGAGAAACCTCCTTCCCTTTATCTAGCTTTTTCTCAACGGAGGACTGATTTGAGCCAGCCCTTTCTTCCTCGGCAGCTCTCTGAGGCGCATCACAGTCAGCTCCGGTAATTCCCTCCTTTTTGAAGGACTCGCTATGAATGGGAGTTGTAGCTGTACTTGACGTTGCTTGGGAGGACTTTTCTTCGTCTTTCACGCCATCAAACGACGATGAGCGAGCGGTATTAGGTTGCGAACGACCATCGGATGTACCTTGCTCTTTAAACATCTCGCCTATCCCCTGTACCGTACTTGTCTGAGTTTGAGGCGTATCGAGAGTAGCTTGAGCGAAACGCGAGGAGATACGCGACAACGCGTTATCAAGTGACAGCCGCGGAGGCGGTGCAATTGCCTTTTGTATAAAAGGCCGTAACGGCATTGAGCGTCGTTGGGGGTTTCCGCTCTGCTCTTTACTGTTCTGGTTGCGAAATTCTGCATTTCTCTCTTCAGCCGCTATGACACAGGCTTTCACGCCCAATTTCTGCTCTCTTAGCTTCATCACCTGCTCCTCAGTATAGTGCCCCTCATTAATGGCCTCAACTAACCAGGGGCTCAAACGATCAAGAGCGGGGTCCTGACTTGCTCGAATATCGAGGTGATCATGGCTATACTCGTCAGAGAAACTATCCGAGGGGAGGAAGCCATTGTGATCTTGGGTACACCGATAGAGCCAGCCAAGGCTTGGAGGACGATGACACATGTGGCATCTTTGGGTTCCACGTGGATCATAGATCCTGGTCATAGTCGTATGGGTGCAGCTTCCCTCACGTTTTTTGGTCTTGGTAGCCCTTCGCGTCGGTAGAGGGGGTGGCGTGGTTGGCACCCAACGGCTTGGACGCTCCATGGTAGGCGAAGGATTAACTTTAAAGAAGGCGGCATTTAGAATATAAAGAATGGCTGGGATGAGTGGATGCACATTTCGACGGCAATGAACGAGATGAATAGATCAATGATTGATTGACAGATAGAAAAAAAATGACTGGGCGGCTAAAAGTTTTGTTTGTGTATTGTGAATGACCAAGCGGAGATTAGTAGGGAGTGAAGTGAAGGTCGGTGATTTCGGAGGAGTCTCCATGCAGGTCCATGAAAAAGGGAAAGAACACACTGGCGGCCTCTAGGAGATACCTTTTGGAGATGGGATCCAACTGAGGACTCGCACAAATCTGACAAAGCAGCATCGCAACATCTTTCTGCAATGTAGACTATTGTAATCTCCCCCGACAGTTTTTCTAAATCGGCGACATGCTTGCAGACTTTGAAAAAGCCAAACATCTCATGTGCACCAAGTCTGGTTCTTTTATTGAATTCAGCTCAAGATACTGACCTGGCAGATCTGTTTCTTGCTCTACAGTCGAATAGGAGCAAGTACGGCTCGAATCACCCTCACGGGATCATGCGCCTACACTTCCTTTTCCCGCGAGACATCTAAGAAGGCCCCATCCCAATCGCGGTCTGTTATTACGGCTCCTGACCGCTGTTTCCTTGCGAGATGCGCTCCAAGCGCCCTTCACTCCTGCCAGTCGGGTCTGAAACCAAATAAATATCGTTGTCGGCAAGCTTAGCCAGTAAAGCATAGAACAAATAATTTTGGACATTTCCTAGAGAGTCTTTCGGGTTCTCAAGATACATCACGTCGTCCCAATTGTAGGCTCTTCCACGGATACCGCCTTCTGCGGGGGGATTCGGTGTGTCCAAATCCTCGACTAGAAAATAGCATCAGCATCAGTCGATATGTGGAAGAGGAGCGATGTGAAGCAATGTACGGGGAATGGCATAGAGATATTGGCCAAAGAGACTTACGCCAATGAGGGGGAAAATGGCAGTACTATAGCCTACCACGTTAATACAAAGGAAGCGTGCAAGAACGCTAAGGGCGGGAGAACCTCATGAAAGATATTGCCGGCGGTCATTCTTCGTATGGATTGAACCTGTGGCTGTCGTCCGTTCTCAATCTCCCTCAACACGAGCGCAAGGCCATCCTGAAAAGTCTGCAGATCTCTCCGGAAGGATAAGTCACAGATCTGTGAAATGATTTAGCCACAACAGTTTCCCAGTCGAACAAAAGGACAACGGGGCTGACGAACAGTCATCACGGCCCTCGTTCGAGGGAAGTTAAAAATTGCAGCCCCGCCAGGGGGACGATCTAGCCAATACCATCATCTATCACCCCACGTTTTAGTCCGATATGTTACGGCAGATGCACGTGGATCCTGGCATTCGAGTCCGTGCAGTGTGACGCCATTCAAGGGATCTTCCCATTCCTGATATAGCGGGTAGCGGAAGATCAAAGGTATCTTTTTGTTCGGCGTGGTCCCGGGCGTAGGCGTAGGCGGAGGCGGAGGCTCGGGTGTAGGCGTGGACGTGGGCATTGATGTGGAGGTATCTAGGAACGGAGTTGTTCTAGTTCGTTCTTTCTGTGGAATGTAAGGCTTTGGCGGGAACAGAGGATCTCGGCGAAGCTTCCATCTTGTACTACCGTCAAAGTTCACTTCGTCATTATCGCAGTATACACGATAGTTTGCGACATTCTGATTAGAGATTCGATTCAATTTCTGGAACCTAGTAAAAATTTCTGGCGGCACTTTAGCACGAGGTAATAAAATTCAAGTACAGAAAATACGAATTTAGGCATGAATATCGAGCTTTGAAAGGAACAGGAAATTTTGAAGCGGCGTTTAATTACTGTTAACGGTACCAACAGCCTTTTCCCTATTCTCAGACATGGTAGTCTTGAATATGAGCCGGAACACCTGATATCATTAGTTCTCTGTGCATTTCTAAAGCCTTGGTGTCGTGCCTCTGCTTGATACCTGTCTGTTCTGTCGTTCAATCTCCTGACAGCACTGTCAACCATGTCAAAGGCTGAAGTGAGAGCCGGTCCAAAACCGGGTCTCTGTTCACATGATTGATCAACCCAGTAGCTATATCCCATGACAAAAGACACGAGGGAAGCGAAGACCATGCACAGCTTCATATTGTTCAAGCGAAATGCGTTTTACAAGTGAAGAAATTATTTCCTAGCTACAATGAGCACGGATGGTTGCCTGCAGCTTTTTACATCAAGGGAACTCATAGAGCAAAAAAGAAAATCAACAGCCAACGTGCATGTCACATCTGGTCTATAAGTATCGTCCTTGTTGGACTTCTCATGATACACTGGAGGTCATGGAATTTGTCTTTGTAGAGTTGGCCAGCCTGATTTTGATGGAATGATTTCTGACTGGCCAGGTGTGCTCGGAGAGATGCCGAGCACTGCAATTCCAGGATGTCTCCATTGGTGAAAATGTAGTCACTGAGGCTCCGCCTAGAGTGGCTGTCAGCTCCGTAGATCACCAAATTATAGGGGTCTGCCGCATATCAGACATCATTAGAGTCAGACAATGGTTGGTCAGCGAGGAGATTCTCCTTCAGGCTTGATATGCTTGTCCCAGCTCCAATAAGTCTTAGCGTTTGTCTCAGCACTACTCATATTTTCTCACGACTTTTACGACCCCGCCTCAATAACGGTCAGAATCCTACCATTGTGGCTATTCTCATAGGTATCATTGCCTTGCCTGGCGATGCGCTGGCCCCACCCCAGCAAGCCCTCCCAAGGAGCAGACAATGTTTTCTTGAGCACCGTTTATATCCACGAAACTGATTCTCTCTTAACAGAAAAACGGCAACTTATCCGAGAGGTGCCTTGGTGCGGTTTATCGGCGAGTTTTACGATCCTAAACATGAGCGAGGTCGAACTTAGTTTTGTGCCGAGATGAGGGACGCAAAAGAAAAAAATTAGACCGAAAGCCGTGAGCACAGAGCATGGCTGGCTCTAATATTGTCTTGTAGAGGGAATGAATACCACAGAGTCCTGACGAAGAGGTGACAAGCCGACGGCCGCCTGCCTTTTGTATGGTTCCGCCCAGCCGCGGGTAACGCGCCCGTCCACATCCAATGATTGGCTGCGCTCTGCTTCTGCCCTGCCAACTCATCTGCTCCACCCAACCCCCCGGTCAGTTCATGCTCTCCCCAACTTTATCAGCTTTTGCCGTAAACAATCGCCGTTGAGCTGATGAGCTTCCCCAGTCAGCCCTACAACTTCAGAAGCGCTTGCGCGAGCATTTCCATAGCAATTCAGCTGTCACCTCGCTGAGCCGCATGCGACGCTGCTGGTTCTGTGTAAGCTGCTCTGTTTACTGATATTCGAGCCGAGGTCGATCTAACCATGACTTAACTTTACAGACCGCGAGACAGTAGCTTAACTTGCGCCAACATCGCTCTGTACTCGAGCCAATAATTAACACCTCCACCATAATCACGTCGCAGACAAGTGGTTAAGATGTCCGTCAAGTTCGAGAAAGAAACTATTCGGGGCGCGCCACTGCCCGTAAACCGCAATGAAGACGTCGCGCATAAGATTGGGGAGCGATTAACAGGAGGGAAAAGCGACACAGGCTACCTCGCCGTAAACACCTTCCCATCCTCTCTTCCGAGATTCATCTAAGACAATCTACAGGCCTACCTCAAACAGCTCCAAAAGAACCCCCTCCGCACCAAGATGCTGACCTCTGGCACATTAGCCGCGCTACAAGAGCTCCTCGCCTCCTGGCTCGCCCAAGACCGCAGCAAGCACGGCCATTACTTCAGCACGCGGATCCCCAAGATGGCCGCCTACGGCGCCCTCATCAGCGCCCCACTCGGCCACGTCCTAATCAGCATCCTCCAGAAAGTCTTCAAAAACCGCACAAGCCTAACCGCAAAGGTTCTCCAAATCCTTGTCAGCAACCTCATCGTACGTCCCCCAACCCCTCCTCCCCCCTCCCCACCAACCCCACCAACTCACGCACACACACACAGGTCTCCCCAATCCAAAACACCGTCTACCTGGCCACCATGGCCCTCATCGCCGGCGCCCGCACCTGGCACCAGGTCCGCGCCACCATCCGCGCAGGCTTCATGTCCGTCATGAAGGTGTCGTGGGTCACGTCCCCGCTCGCGCTGGCCTTTGCGCAGAAGTTCCTGCCCGAGCAGACGTGGGTGCCCTTCTTCAACATCATCGCGTTTGTCATCGGGACGTATATCAATACGCATACCAAGAAGAAGAGGTTGGCTGCGCTGAGGAGGAAGGTGAGTTTGCCGCGCTGTTTTTCTGTGTTGAGTGGGCTGACGCGGGGGTGCAGTATAATGAGAGTGGAAGGAGGGATGATTCGTATTCGCGGAAGGATTATTAGGGAGATGGGGAAGGCGGCGCGAAGGGAAGAAAGTGTGAGGAGTGAGAGGCGGAGGGGCTCAGGATGGTGGGATGGAGGATATTTGCGAAGTCAGCGGGTCAGACGGCAGACACGATGGTGGCAGAAGAAAGATTTCTCCGGGAGTTGCTATTGCCATCCCTGTATGTAAGAGAGAGTCAAGCTCTGGATCGAACTGCCGTATCCTATATTATGTGTATTTCTCGATCCATAGATACCGCTTTGTTCGTCCTCTAGATTCCAGTCATGCGCTGGACCATAACACTTTTTAAATATACACACTCTCTCCTTCCCCTCCGCCCAAGTGCAACCCAATAATCTCAGCCCCCCTTTGCCCATCACCACTCCTCAATCAACTCATTCACCTCCCCAACCCCCCTCACCACCCTCCTCGCGCTCTCATGCCCAAACACCGGCAACTCCTTAACCCCCTGCTCCCGCCACTCCTTCCTCACATCCTCCTCCGGATCCAGCAGCCCGACCTGCACGAGCACGCTCGCCTGGTCCCAGTACACGCGCTCGCTAACCAGCTTCCCCCCGCGCACGCCGACGATGCTGACGAGGATGATCTCGATCGGTTTGTGGGTGGGCGGGATGCCGGGGAGGAGCCAGGGGAGGGGCTGGGCGTGGGTGAGGGTGAGGAAGAGTTCGTCGACGAGGCGGGAGCCGGAGGGGGAGAGGGTGCGGGAGAGGAGTTTGGTTTTGAGGTCGCACGGTGGGGTGGCGGTGAGGGTGGGGAGGAAGAAGTCGGTGTAGAATCTTGAGACGTCTGCGGGGCCGAGGCCGCCGGTGAGGGTGGGTGTGTATGTTACGGTCAGGTCTGGGCGGTCGGCGAGGGTGGGCAGCAGGGTGTTTGCGCTCGGGTCGCGGTATTTGGAGTCGCAGGTGCGCTCCCAGAGCGTCTCGGTCGCGGCGGTGGCGGAGGCGACGGAGTTGAAGGCTGCGCGGACGGTGGAGAGGGAGCGTGTCCAGGACAGGGCGGCGGCGATGGCGTCGTATTCATCGAGGTCGTGTTCTGCGAAGCCTGGGGAGGTGCCCGAGTAGGTATAGCAGGGGAAGTTGAAAGAGGGTTGGGTGCCGCCAGTGCCGAGACCCTGGGTGAGGCGTTTTGGGTGCGATTTTCGTTTTCCTTGGAGGCCGATGACGGCTTGTGGACGGGATATTGATACGGTTGGGTTGGGTTGGGATAAGGGGAGGTGGACGAGAACGTGGAGGGAGGGGGAGTAGGTTGTTGATTTTGGGTCAGGGAGCTCCGTCGGATAGTAGGCTATCAGAGCGCTAAGGTGTGGATTGCCGTGTTGGAAGGTATGGAGGCATATCGTTGCAGCTGCACCAAATGCTGTGGAACGTGAGCGCAGGTACTCGTTTGATGGCAGGATAAGAATGCTAAGAAGCAAAGAGGACTGGGTCTGTACCTACGATGGCAAAGCTACCGCCCACGCCCACCGAGTCGCCGAGTGATTGGAGGGTCTTCACATATTTGCTACCTCCTTCGGCGACAGGAATGTACTTCACGGTAAAGCCTTCGCCTTGCCAGGCTTCTAGGGTTTCGATGTCGAATTCATTGTCTTCTGACGTGATAAATACTTGGGCATTTTTGCCTTTGAATGATGTGAGGTTGCCGCTATTTAAGGTCACGGTGGCCATGATTCGAGATCTGTGAGATATTGGCTTGGTGAGAGCGCCTGAGCAATAGGGAGGCGCATTATGTCAAACTGGCTCACCGAACTAAACAAGCCTGAAGAAATCTGAATTGGTTGATGACGAAAGTGGAGCTACCCATGCTCGCCATGCAAGTCTGCCGAGTGCCGACACTCGAGGGTTCCGCCCGGAAAGCTTGGCATGAATATACCTCTGCGTTCCTTTCCATTCTCTACTACAACTTCTATTTTCTCTATTCGTAAGATTCATCAGCCTCAGTTGAGCTCCTGAAGCTATCTTAGCCCATATGACTGAAGCCTTAGGAGCATTGTATACTTGGCCACATTGAGGAAGCTGAAACGAGACCATGTAAAGCTGAATACCTTAAATACGCAACTTTCAACAATGCGAAATCTGTACATTTTGGTTATGGAGGTGTTAAGGCGCTTTTTGGATGAGAGAAACATCTGTAGACTGCACTCATCTCTTAAGCCAGAGCATGCAGTCCTGTCTAGCTCGGCCAAACCGATAAGTTCCCAAGCCGTCTATGACTTCTTATCCGCGC
Source organism: Pyrenula massariospora (assembly GCA_021030905.1). NCBI lineage: Eukaryota > Fungi > Ascomycota > Eurotiomycetes > Pyrenulales > Pyrenulaceae > Pyrenula > Pyrenula massariospora. Next base: position 406,911 of record JAGFMI010000003.1, read on the forward strand.
CGCTAGCAAGTCTTTCAACAGTCAAAGCCTCGGTCAGGCAGTACCTTGCCCATACGATAGCCATAAGCGAGGAATCCTGCATAGATGTCCAGGATATAGCCTTTACCCGCAAGCTCTTAAAGCCGGGAAATAAGATCTAGTCAGCTGATCCGTTTGCTCCAATGTAGACCAAGTGCCCAGTGGTAAAGCCTAGACAAATTTAGCCTCAAAGGTGTTGGGTTATTAGTAACAAAATTGGGGCAGCTTACCTCGCATCAACAATTTTGCCCTTCTCTTTTGAGAGAGCTATAGCCGATGTTGGCATGGAAGGCCATGTAGACAAAGGCTATGAGAGAGTGGCCGCGGGACTCACCTTGCAACTTGTCGTACAATTCACTCAAGGGTACGAGAACTCGCTCGATGTGCTCCCCTTCGTCTAAGTGTTGCTCTGGCTCCTTGTCGCCTTCCTTTAGATTGACCTCAACCGTAACCATCTGGTGGTCAAGTCAGTCGCTTTTGGCGCAGATATGAAGACGTGATGACATACCTGCATGTTGGCGTTCGTAAGCCCAGGATCTGACACAATCGTGGGACTACAATCCAAGACCTACAAACATAATTGCACTCGTCATTCCAGGCTGTTTAGATAAGTTCTCGCTGCTATCGCTTACCTTCCCTTCGTATCTATTTAGACAGGTACTGTTAGTACATAGACCATGTTATTGGAAGACAGGGTTGTAGATTGCAAGACATACCCAGTCTCCTCCTTAAGCTCCCGGACAGCAGCCTGCTGCGGTGTCTCGCCTTCATCAACCAAGCCGGCAGGAAATTCGACACATGTTGCTCTAACTGGTGGCCGATATTGTAGTATTACAATGGTCGACGGCGGTCGAGAAGGGTGGCGTATTATGGGTGCAATTGCAACGGCATCGACTCCACTACTTCCACGAGTTTTTCGTGACGCACATTCCCATATCCGAGACTTGCCGGTCTGGAAGTGCTGGAATTTAGGATCTACTAGACTCATCATTCGCGAATCCTTACCTGATCTGTCCACTAAGAAGTAAATGCATTTTAGCGAAAGCACTGGATTTTGGTGAACAGGTCGAGATAGAGAACAAAGCCAACGGTACCTCGACTTTATTCAACTCCGTCCACTTCGCTTCACTCTGCGAGAGCGGGCTGACTCTATCAACCCGAGGCTCCTGGGTCTTGGTAGACATTCTGAAATGGCGAATAGAAGTACTCAATAGAGAGAGTCGAGGGAGGAGAAGCCTAGATGGGAGGACCGGAGGGCTCCTATAGATACGCCGGAAACAACAAACCAGCATCAACGTACATGCGATGTTGGGATGTAATCTGAAGAGGTGTTGTCAAAAATGGGTAGCCCATGTAAAACAGTCGCAGACAAAATCCAGTGGTGCGCATAGCCATGATCTCATTGCTCTGCTTGAGCGGAGGGAAGGTTTAACCGAAACTACTTTGACGAGGAACGTCTCCGCTGAATTACCTTCAATAATTTGGCTGAGGTTAAGGCAAGATCTAAGTCTCAAAGGCTTGCCTACTCTACATGCTTGCCGCTGGTCAATTATAAGACGGCGTTTTCAGCTATCCACTGCTGCACTGAGTCGCTTCCCCGTTCTCCCAAGGAGATTGACAAGACTCCCGTGATCGCCTGGCTGGTCTTGTAGATCCTCTTTCCAGTGACGCATATGATTTCTCATAGCTATCACAGTTTCCTGTCATGATATGACGATTCTTGGACCAACAGATGCGGCCTTTCGATATGGGTAAGCTTTGACAATGGTACGCGGACAGAGGCGGAGGGAGGTAGATGCGCCTAAACGAGAGCTTCATCTTGCACGGGTTTTGTTGGAAGGATCCACCGCGGGAATCCTTGTTTGAACGATAAACTCTTTGTTTAATTTCAACCTAGGAACCAGCCAGCCAACACCAATCTAGTTCTTTCCGACATAGACCGATGAATGGAGGCCAAGATCTACGACACAAAAAGACGTGGCTAGCACGCAAACGACACGAAAAAAAGAGCGCGAAGTTTGCAACCAAGAATCACGTAATACAAGACTTCAATTCAATCATATCGGATCCAGGCATTTCCTTTATAACGGGACAAACAGCGTGGTAGATACCTTGCATGTATGCGCTTATGGGTCCATCGTTAGGCCCGGGCATATGCAGGTATATCCGGTCACGGCAGTTGCAGCGTAATTGTTTCCCTGTGAGATGTTGCTCCGACACTCCCCGCCTTCACACGCCTTGTTGCAGTCGCTTTGCTCACTCCCAGTGAATGCCCCAGGGTGACATTCCTGGATGGGGAAGGCACCTTTGTGGGTTGGGTCATCGGAATGCCGGTCGCAGTGGTTCATTAGATACGCAGCTGACGAAGACATTTAGAGATGGGAGTTTTGAGAAAAGGGCACCAGATGTCGCCTACCGGTAATATAATTAATGTGGGAGTTCAAATTCCATACAGCGCATTCGGCTGGGTACCTATCGCCTTTGATCCTGGGATCTTTGGACGATGTGCCGCCAACACACAGATTGTGGCTGACGGGGAGCTTGAACTCGCCCAAGGCTAGCTCGATGTCGTCGGAAAACTTCCGCGCAGGGCTCCACGTCATGTCCGCTATCGGTGCGTAGGACATGTAGTTCGTTCCACCAATACCATATCGAATTCCAAGACAGTGTGTTTCCTGAGTATGGACGTCGGACCCAGTCTGATTACATCTGAGGTATACGTCGTTATAAATGTCTGGGCCAGCGACATCCGGTGTTGTGCTGTCGTGATATATTGGGCGGTCGCTCAGTCCTGTGTTGTCGTCCCCTACTATCGGCCCGAACATGAGAGCACTAATGATTGTTTGAGCTATGGACATTAGTAAATCTCTGCAAAGTAAAAATGATCACAATTACGTTTTCCTATGTTGACCAGGCTGACAGAATAAAGCTGCGCTTTTTCGCCTTTGCATTTTGATTCTACTGTAGCCGCTGGTAGGTGTTTATGATCATCAAACCATGGTTTGCAGAATTTCAGTGTTTGCTCTCCGGGGCTATAGTACACATCAAGTTGGTCTACTTTTCCGCAGACCTCATCTTTGTCAGTAACGCACCCAAACTTAACTTTGTTGAGGGTATTCTGTAATATTGTTTGGAATCTGTGGATGGCAGTTATCTGTCGGATGGCAATTCCCTGTTGAGTCCCGTGGGTGGTGCCAGGTCCCTGAAAGAAATATTTGTAGTAGATATCCTTAGTCTGAATGTCCCTGCTGACTTTCTCGTTTCGTTTCCAGTTATTGTAATCAGTACTTGGCTGCAGCCGTGCGAGGCTTGCGGTCAGCCAATCGAGGGACGCGCGGATCTCTTTTTGAATAACCGCATTCTGAGATGGGGTGCATGACTGTGATGACTGGGGTAATGGGCTTGCGTGCAGATTGCTGGGTCGAATACTGCTCGCACTCTCGATTCGTCGACGATTTTGGATTTGCGGATGCGCCGACACTATCAGCGCGAAAAACAAAATTCCAAGGAGGTAAGTGTTAGACCAAAAGACCAGCATTCTATGCGTGTGGCTGTCAGCTACGATGGAAAAGTCCAGAATTTAATATTGTAAATCAATGAGCCAGAATCAGAGGAACGAAGAAAGCATCTGAAGTAGTGAAGGTTAATGCTCAAGCTCTTGAGACGATTGCGCTCTCAAACATTAGGGTACTCTGGCCGGCGCTCTTCAGTCGTTATGGCTTCAGAATGTTGTCAATCTCATGGATATCGTGCAACAACGATCTCAATTGTTGCACAGTAGTTATGCATAAAATGCCTATGCGCAAAGACAGACAGACGATTAGAAAGTGGCACAAGACTGCTTCCTGTTGTACAATATTTCTAGCATTTTACCAACAGAAATTTGTCGCCATTTCTCGGAGGCCAAAGAATTGTTGGTTCTCATGGCCAACCGACCCCAGACATAAGTCTAAATTGCTGTCGCAGGTACCTGCCATTTCGAGCATTTGGCGGCGAGAGAAGAAAACTTCCCCGAAAAGACGCGATTGTCCATGAGAGAAGACGCTAATCGTATCTTGCATGTTCGCTGCGCTGTGCGAACGGGTCTAAGAATAGTTGAAGTTGGTGCGGCCGCGTTTGCGCCGTTAACTAATTTATTTTGATAGAATAGAGTTTTTTTCTCGAAGCCAATAGCCCTCATATGCGTCGAAGTTTAAGAGTCTGCACTGCCCTTTTGACGCCCGGATCTTCGATTTAAGCTATATCGAGAGCATTGTGCTGTGGAAAAGTTCTTTAAGGGCATACCTATATTCTGCTTGGCGACGTCCTTACGACCTTGTATTTGACGGGGGAGGGAAACGAAGTACCCCGCCATCTCCTGCTGCAGCAGAATTGGAACCTACCGCAGAGCGATACGCGAGCCTCGATTGACATCTTCGGGGTCTCCAATTGTTACATATTTAGATCGACGTGAATTGCATATTTTACGGCAGGATTTGTTAAGCATTTTAGAGTACTGTAATCATGAGGGTGACTCTCGAACCCTACAACCCATCATGGACCACAACCTTCGACACAACCAAACAAGCCCTTTCGGCAATCCTCAAAGATATCCCAATCCGCAGCATCGAGCACGTAGGCAGCACATCAATCCCCTTCCCCAACTTCCTCGCCAAACCCGTCCTCGACATCGACATCATCATCCCGTCTTCCTCGCTCGCCGAGGTCCGTGCCGCCCTCGTCAAAGCAGGCTACACCGACTGCGGCGAGATGAACGTCCCGGGGCGGTATGCGTTCCGTCAGCCGGGGTACGGGCTCCGCGACGCTGCATTTGGGCACATAGCCACCGACGGGGAGATGCGGAGCAATACGTATGCCATGATTGAAGGGTGTCCGGCGTTGCGGAATCATCTAGACGTGAAAAGGGTATTGATGGAGGATGAGGAACTGAGGGGTGAGTATGCGGAGAGGAAGAGGGAGTTGGCGGAGAGGGACATTGGAAGTATCGGGGAGTATGCGGTGGCGAAGAGTGAGATTCTGTTGAAGATTTTGAGGAAGGCTGGGTGGAAGGAGGAGGATCTGGGGCCTGTTAAGGATGCTAATAGGCCTGAAGTCGCTATCCCACCTGTAATGACGCATTCTAAAGGAGATGGAGTTCACGATGATGGTATCTAGACCTAGAGCATCTAGAATCAAGATCTACCAAATGAGTATCCGGAATTAGGCTAAGAGAAGGGTCGCATGGTCTCGAGATTTTTTGAAATGTAATTGCAGGATCGTGGGTTGATCCTGAAAGGGGTGGCTTTATCCACAATTTTCAGTATCCATTCTCCAACTTCTTCCCACCTTCCGAGTGCCACTAGATCTTGGTAATTTCGAGACCATTGCTGCGGGCCGCCAAAGATGTCAGTAGACTGGAAGACTCTTAGTTTCTTGGCTTTGCTGACAAATGTACTGAAACATGGCGAGCCCTCGATAACCATCAAGACGTTCCTCGCCATGCCCATGTGCTGTATGTATGATCTGACTTTCGACTCTAAAAGCGTATTGGCCGACTCGCGATACCCAAATCGAACATGGACACTAAAGATTTGAGATGGATGGACTTACCTGTCCAACATGCAGCACAGCTGGGGCAATTCATGCACTTACATCACGAGGCTCCAGAAACCTTTGCGGCCCACGAGGGAATCGTCATCCACCATCTAAATAAGCTCTTTTTCCGTAGTCCTTCATCCCATTTTGGAAGTGGCGATTCGAACTTCCACCAGATTATAGAAAGTAGCAGGAAGATTCCTACTAGAGGCATTCCGTCAATTTCATACGCTCTCAGAACAGATGGTGGAGCACTCTTCATGTTCAGTTTTCCAAAAAGTGCTCCACTATCAAAACGAACCGCCATCTAAACATTGTGTGCGTACAGCTTTAAGCTAGCTTCTTCATAAATTTTCTTGTTGACACGAAGGATGGCGGGATCAAACTCTTACCAAACACGTACAGGCGATTTCCAATTGCTGGAGAAGAAATCCTCTCTCTTTTCTGTAGCACACGACAAAAGTTCTGCAGAGATACTCCAGTTCGCGTTCTTAGCCACGCGACGACAACGAGCTGTACTTAGAAGTTCATCGTATATGTGGTCTCTGATATATCGAGGAAGTCGTAGAAAGGAAGATTGCTTACGCCAATACCAATGGTGGGAATTGTCGAGGTGTACGCCGAACCGTGGTAACTTCATACGAAAACTAGAAGTATTGGCATCCATAGCCGTTTGCGAAATATTTGGAACGTGACCTCCTCGAATTGTTTTGGCTAGTTGCAGATAGCATTTTCGTTGTAACTTTGGAGGATAAGCGAGAAATATATTTGCACACTATATTGACAGGCAACTTCATAAGATTGGAGAGGTGCAACACATAAAAACTGAAAATTGTGAAATCACCAGCATTCATTATCGTTTTCAAGGCACAAGGTGACGGTCCATATATGTGGGTTCCACCTATCCATCCAATTGAAAGCCATCGTCACCGCCATGAAATTCATAAAATCGGACCAAGAAGTCAGTGTATTAAAATACCTATGGTCAGCGGTAGAGTGGCGTACGAATAACAAATAAGCGTTGATACAGAACATTGTTATCCCTTCAGATTTCATCCCGCTGGCACTATGCAGAAGTTGCTCCATCGGCTTTGAATTGCGACAAACTTTATACTGCTAATAACAAATTATGATTTGATTGTCACTGATGTCTTAGCACTGCAGGTTGCTTTAAATTAGTTATTTGAGAGATGATCTCCTTCATGACGGCGTTTTCATTGATACAAGATTAAGGGGCTTCGGGCCATTGACGCCCGCCGAAAACGCGATGGCGCCCCCCTACCGATGCTGCTAGGCCACGTCGGATGCCCGAAAACTACCAGTCATCAACACCAGCACTCAGCCCTTCATGCCGAAAAGAAAGAGCTATCACAAAGCTCATGGCGGTTGTTTAACATGCAAGGAGCGAAAAGTCCGATGTAGTCTGGAACGTCCAGTATGCCGAAATTGTAGCAGACTTTGCAGGACATGTAGCTATGCGGGCTCAGCGCCTGGGCAGGGCACAGCACAACGACCGCTCAACCAGGCCAACACTCTATCGATACCAGTCCAAGAGGTCGAGCTCATGCACCACTACACTGCTTACACCTGTTTAACCCTAAGCGATAATCCGATTCTTCTTTCACTATGGAAAGATGTTGTCCCGAAGCATGCGTTTCAGCACCCATTTCTACTTCAAGGTCTCCTCGCCGTAGCGGCTCAACACAAACTCCACCACGCTAAGAGTTCAACACATTCGACAGGTCTGATCGATACCGCAAACCTTTATCAGCAGGAAGCTTTAGCGAACTACATTCGTCTACTCGACAACATCACCGAAAGCAATTGCCATGCTTTGTTTGCATTCTCCCAAGTCATAGGGGCAATATCCTACTCACACTTGAGCTTGGATATCTATGAAGAGACTAGATACCCACATGGGCTTATAACCGGCATTATCGACGTTTTCGACTTGCTTAAAGGGGCGCTCACTATCGCTACTCAGGCAAGCACGTGGCTATGCGCCGGTGATTTGGAGCCCATGATGGGTGACTTACCCAAGATACCATCTCCAGAAAATTCCTCCGCAACTTGCACACCTTGCATTGCAGCTTTATCGGCGCTCACGGATCAGATAACTCACTTGAATGGCGAGAGCGTTGAATCAAGCGCTCGAGTCGGGAGCCTTCTGTCGACAATCCAGCTGCTGGAGACTATTTTCCTCGGAGATTTCGAACCAGTGGACAGGATGAATAAGATAATTGGTCTTCCAATTTCCTTTGAGACAACCTATCTTCGACTTCTTAGGGTACGAGACCAAGCTTCACTGACGTTACTGGCCTATTATGGCGCCGCATTGCATCAGCTTCGCCACGTATGGTGTTTTGACGGTGTAGGGGCCAAAGTTGTGCGAGCTGTGGTAGATTCAGTCAGCAATGACTGGTCTGTGTATTTGGTATGGCCACAACTGGAGATTCGACATAAATGACTATTGTTGGACACATTGAAAACATGGTCATAGTTTATCAAACATACAGGTCTTTTGAACCTTCTTCGGATCATCTTTCAAGACGATGTCGTAGGTTTACTGGTATGGTCCAAAATCCAAGTGATCTGATCGCGCTTATCTGACATGGACAAAAGTACTTCTTAGACTTACCTGTCCACACTCCAATCAACGCCTGCTGCTACTGCTGTTTGGGCGAGATATAATAAAAAAAATGAACAGATTAGTGTCTGGACCCCACACAACTCTAGTTGAAATGGAAGTTGGACTAGGCCCGAACCCAGATCAAAATATTTGAAGGGTATGAAATACACAGAGAGACAGTCGAAACTATTCCATCAACTTTCATACTTTGCCTTAAGATCATCAGAATGCATGAGTCATCTCCTATGGCCCTGAAGGCTGGGATGGCACAGGACTCATGGCCCAGCTGGCAATTTAATAGCGGCACGTGTCGGCTATTTGTATGGCGACAGCTCCTATTTGGGACAAGATTAAAACATGCGGGATTTGCAAGATTCGTCATCGTCTTTTCAGGAGGAGAGCGGGCTGTGAAAGCTGGGCGTGGTGGAGCCTATCCTACCTAATCGGGAATAGAGCAAAACTCTATCCGCGAGGAACGCGAGCACCTATCATGATAGAAACAAAGTCTATCCGCGAGCAACGCGAGGACCTATGAAGATTGGATCCGCTCTAGCTGGCTGATGAGATGCGTGACGACTAATTGACGGCGGCTCTAATCAATTCATTCTCCAACTATCATCACATCGATTTGGGCGTCACCTGGCGTCATGGGAGCTCATTTCTGCCTGCGCTGCCACAGTGGGCACCCAGCATCCGAAATTATCCATCAAGGAGCTGAAATTGAATGCTCGCTAATCGTACCCGAGAAAGCGAGAGACCTAGCCTTCTGAGGCGTCTTTCATGGAAGCCTACATTCCCGTCTCCTATTTCCTGTCTCACCCCTGGAGTCATTGCTTCCATCCTCACTATTGGGAAGATCGGCGATACGAGATACTGACCCTCTACCCCCAGCTTCAATTTTAGCGCCTTGCTATTAAATGGCAGTAAGATATATAAAAGCCATCTACCTTCACTGATGGAATTCACAGTTTTTACATCTTGAGCAATGTTAACTGCCTCTGAGAAATTCTTCTAGTCAGGTTTACTTGTTTGACTTTGGCCGATTGACGTTTCTGTGCACCAAGATAGCATAAGAGATCGCTCAAACTCTAAGAATACCCCGTTTCAGAAAGCGCCCCTTGAGAGCAACGATGTTGGGCAACCCTACAAAGTTTGGCGCTCTAGCTGCTCTCCTCTTGCTATCGCCTTCCGTGTCGTCGACAAAGATACATAACACTCGGCGGAACTTGACAGAGGCAACATTAGACGTTACCGGCTTTCCCCCTGTAAGTCGAGGCTTAACATTCTTCCCCTTTGTCGAATTTGGGGCATGCATCATAGCTCACCACTCAGCCGAAGCATTCCCCTTGCTGATTCTGTCGTTAATGGAATCACCTGACAATGTCGATAGTGCGACGCCCTGATCTCTGCTGGCATTGGCGAAAGGGTCCTTCTTGCAACCTCAGATACATACGAAACCCGCGTTCAGAGCTGGTGGTCCGCTAACGCACGTTTCCGCCCTTGGTGCTTCGTACAGCCACATACCACCCAGGAGCTCTCTGTCGCCATCAGTGCTCTGGCTAACAGTGGCTATGGGGCCGGAGATTGGCACATTGCCGTGCGCAGCGGTGGACACGCTTCACCCGGTATCAGCAACATTGCAAATGGCGTCACCGTTGACCTCGGAATGATGAATCGCTCATATTACGACCCTGGTCGAAGCCTAGCCAGTGTCGAGCCCGGTGCTGCTTGGAAAGACGTTTATTACAACCTTCTCCACAATGGCAACGTCACGGTAACGGGCGGCCGCGACGGGGGCGTTGGTGTTGGAGGCTTTCTCCTCGGCGGCGGCAACTCATACTACAGTGGCCGCAATGGTTTTGGCTGCGATACAGTCGTGAATTATGAAGTTGTGCTGGCGAACGGGACTATTGTTGAGGCGAATGCTAATGAGAACGCCGCTTTGTGGAAGGCATTAAAAGGTGGCGGCCTCAATTTCGGTATTGTTACGCGCTTCGATGTACAGGCTATGCCGGCGGTCGATCTAGCATACGGTCAGAGTATCCTTGCCTCGAACTACTCCGATGAGGTCGTTGATGCTCTGGTTCAATTTACAGATCATCCGCAGGAGTTGGAAGATGACCATTTGATCATAGCGTACACACACGACACCGAAATCAGCGAGGATGTGACAATATTGGTCATTGGTGTGAATACACGGGGCAATCTTAATAGCACAAGCTTTGATACGGTCAACAAGATTCCTGCCTTGACTCGCAGTTGGGTTCATCAATCGCTTGCTGATGCAGCGAACGGCTCACAGGTTCCTGCGGGGACGAAGTACGTTAAATCACGTTCTCCATTTTATATTATCTCCTATCACCCATGAAGCTGCTGAAGATTTCTAACTGCCTTTTTCCGGCCCTGTCTAGGAATACGGGGAAGACCTTGACCTTCCTTAACTCTGCCTCCATCCTCCGCCAGAGCGTCTCTCTACATAACCAGCTCGTCTCCTCCCTCTCCAAGACGATCAGTCCCGAGAACTTCAACACTCAAATGTTCTTCCAGCCTCTCCCCAAATTTCTTAGCGCCGCGGGGGAACGCAACGGTGGCAACGTCCTAGGTCTGGAACGCATCCCATCGAACGCCATCCTATGGACTGCTGGTGTCGCCATCAAAAACGGAGACGACGCCGCGGTGGCGGCCGCAGAGGCCGAACTGAGCGCCATGACGGCCAAGTTGAAGGAATTTGCGTCCGCGCACGGCACAGACTCGGAATTTGTGTACTTGAACTATGCCGATGCAAGCCAAGATCCCTTGGGAAGTTATGGGCCGGAGAATATCGCGCTCATGAGGGAAGTGGCGAGGCAGTATGACCCTCAGGGCTGGTGGCAGCGGAGGGTCCCCGGGGGATTCAAACTTTCGAGGGTGGCTGCTTAGCAACTGTAACTGATCTTCTATCAGAGCGCGTACCATTGTCCATGAGGATGACATTTTCTGGTATCTTACCGTTCCGATGAATATGTAGACAATTCAAGATCCTCTCCGCCTTAATATAACTGACAATGCATTGATAATACCTGGTTCAAATAATAAAGTCAACTTTACTTACAAGTTAAATGCCTCTAGCACTTCTAGTTCATAGAAATGGGAATGCCGAAAAGGTCTTCGAATAGATGATCAATTGAAGTAATTACTAAATTATTTATAAATTGAGAAGACACGAATTCGTTTACCTTAGAATAGATCAAAAACTTTTGCATGAAGTGCGTAATTTTACTTGCTACGATACGGTAATTTTAGCTGTCCAACTCATTGCTACATTAATTGGTAGAGCGCGACTAAGAATGACCATGAGAAGCAAGAGACGAGGCTTGCGAATAGAAGTCGTGGCACGTAATAATCGGCTGTGCCACGACTTCCGTCGCCCAGCTTTGAGAAACAGGCACGCTTTCCGAAGTCTTGGCAGTGGCTGGGCTCAACACACCAATACAGAATTCCTTGGCAGCTCATGATTCCTTTCTTATCACAGCTACGTTCACATGCCATACCGTGCACCAGACTGCGTCCAATGGGAACCCCATGTACCAATCCAATGACTCAGTTTCTCGATGAATTCCCACATTGAGGCTTCCGTTTGGGGCCAGCCTGATGCTATGCGCCGTGGTGAGATGGTGAGGTATGGCGTTGCTCAGGCTCAGCCGCACGCCTCGTGTCACTTCCGCGTTTCACCTTGTCTAACAGCATCAAATTCGCCAACAGGACTCACTGAAAGAATTGTTTGTCGCAGCCTTCGCCTTAGAAGATTATTTCAAAGTCTCACACAATGGCTGAGTGATGTATGCTGACGGGCAAGCTTGTTGCTCTCGTACGCATTTTGTAAACTCGTTCGGGAGACTGATGGCCCCCAATTTCCCACAGCGCGAAGAAAGACAAGGGTGATACGTCGTAGGCGGTTGAAGAATGTGCTTGGCTTATCGTAGCTCAGGCTGTGTTTTGTGTTACCCTCCTTCGGTCAGGTCCTCAAGGCAATGCCTTGTCTAGAGGGGTTATAAGATGATGAGCCAGTCTAGGGGGTTTGGATCTTGCGAATTACCGAAAACTTTACTTGGTTTCCATTCAATTACGCTGAACATTCTCTGTGTCAGACAGGCTTCGATGGCAACGCTGTAGCTAGACAGCTTACCCATAAGACTCAACATGACCACGCCTGCTCCGCGGATACCCTCTCCTTTGCCTAGTTGGTCAATCGGCTATAGATCCGAACAAAGTCATCTTCTAACAAGCATTTTAGCTGATTCTCCCATCATAACACCCCTACGATCTCCCGTGGAAAATCATGACGGTCATCCAGCCAGTGAATGTTCGAGCATTAGTCGTATACAATCTCAAGTCTTAGATGAGGATTTAGACTACGCGCCATCAAATACCTCACACTCATATCAGAGGCCTTCGGACGACGAACACGTAGATGATGACCACTTGAGCCTGGGTTCATTACCAAATGAGCATTCAGCCAATCAGCAAGTAACCGACCATGACTCAAGCAATAGCCATATGCATAATGAGCACCTCAGCGATGGGCGTTTAGCTGACCAAAGCCTTGGCGATGACTATTTAAGCAACGCGAACTCTCCCGAAGGGAGGCCTTGCTCCGTGCCTCCCTCAAGAATTGGAAGCACTGACTCCGGTCCACGCAATGAAGCCGAGACATTCAGCACTCACAGCTCAGGGACAGCGAAGTCTTCTAGGTCGTCTCCACAATCTGCAGTCCAGCAAACTCAAACCCAGATTCGGCGAATGCCGTGGAACCCCGTCTGGCTTCGAAGGCCTGTGCTTGTAAGCTTCTTGATTTTGTTTTTGAGTATGATCTTTGCAATTGCAATCATGTATGCGGTGTCCAAGCATAACCACGGCATTGCTAGTCAAGCCAGTAGGAATCAGTACAGCTGGACTTATGGCCCAACTGCATTCGTTGTCTTGGTCGCGAGCTTGTGGCGCCAAGTCGATCATTTGTGCAAGCTTCTCTTACCATGGCAAGAATTGAAGAAAGGATCGAGTGCTCCGCTCTCACTGCTTCTAGATTATATATCACCCATGGCTCCTGTTGGCCTGTGGACTGCCATTCGAAACCGTCATTGGTCTGTCGTTGCTTCGATCTTGGCGTTTTGGCTTCTCAAGCTGACTGTTAGAACCCTGCTTCAAGCTTGTTTTTATTTCACTAATGAGACGTAGGAAATCCTATCAACAGGGCTATTTGTTCTGCAACCGACTCATCTGGTACAAAAGCAGACACCGTTTTGGCGAGCTGCAAGATTCACCACGAATGCCTTCAACGCGTCTGCCATTAACGCATATCCACTTCAGGCGTTTCGGGGAATACAGAAATACGGTTTATCGTACCCACAAGGAATAACGAAGGATTTTGTCGTACAGTCTTTTCAGCAACAATCTCCTTCTCGAAATGATTCAACAATTACTGCTGATGTTCTTGGTTTTGCGCCCAACTTTGACTGCGAAGTTGTCGCAACCTCTCAGCCTTTCGAAGCGTTCGGTAATATGCAGTGGCTCAGTGTATACTCGACGCAATTCTTAGTCAATATTACATCAAGTTCTTGCCAATTGGAAAAGCTGAGAATCGCGCATGGAGCGTCCGAAGACGAAAGCGTACCAATCGACGCGACGCAGACCTATCAAGGCTTTTGGCAAAATGTAACATGTAATACCGGAGTGGACAACTCAATGCAATACATCCCTCCAGGATCAGATAATGATGACCACAGAATTCTAATGACGGTTGCGGACTTGCGCTGGTCTACGCCGGCTCCAGACAACAGTACATACACTGGTCCTCCAGTTGGCGGCCCAGAAAGTGTTCCTTTCTCCCCCTCCTACGATTATCACGTTCAAAACCTCAGTGCCGTTCTGTGCAAATCCGTCTACAGCATAGACAAGTATACCGTCTCGTTCCAACAGCAGAGCTCCACATCATCAATGAACGCTAAGCTCCTCGATGGGACGAGATCAAAGCTCGAAAATTTTACGGATGCGGATATAGCAAGGGCTCTTCGTCTCGCTGGACGCGAAACAAATATAACACATTCCACCGTCCGCCAGAATTTCCTGTTTGAAGAGGTTGATCCTTATTTCCGAGTCATGATTGCTATCAGTAACGAAACCAGCCTTGCAAAGTTTATGAACCCGGAGGTCTTGAGAGCTACTGGGCGCAATTTACTTAATGGAGTCACTACTCTTCTCGCTTCACAGTATCTCATGCAGCTCAATGAACGCGATAGCGTGGTTACAGGTACGATCACTTATGAAGGACAGCGTCTAGTTATAAAAGATCTCACCGCGTGGCTTATGTTAGCGACCATCGTAACACTATCTATTGTTGCTCTTATCGAACTATTTATCCGCCCGAAAGGCAACGCGCCGCGTAGTCTTGGAACCATCAGCTCCCTTGCAGCGGTACTTGCCTCGAGTGAAGCACTGAACAAGCAATTGACCGGTCAGGCACTCTCCACGAAGGATGAAATGTCACAAAGGCTTGCCAAAACTCGTTATCAAACCATTGTCGATGAGAAGTTCACACTGGAAGCGGTTCCTCAATTTTCAGAGTCTTCAGAGCGAGCTAAAGGTAGTGGCAAACATGCTTTGGCTCCAAAATTCAAATTATTGTCCCGATTAAAATCAATCATCGTGGGATTAGCAACTGCAATATTGCCAATCTTATTCATTATTATTTTGGAGATCTTACAGCAATATTCGGATTCACATCATGGAATCATGAAGCTAGAGCCTAACCGCACGTCTAGAGTCCTGATTAGTTATATACCAGCTCTATCAATGCTCTTAGTCGCGATTCTATATACCAAGCTCGAGTTTGACACTGCTGTGCTCGCCCCCTTTCGAACTCTCAGAGGAGGATATGCCAAGCCGTCTCGCTCCGTCCAGCTCGACCTGGTTGGTAAGCATCCTATGCATGCCCTTTGGTTAGCCGCTTTTAGTCACCAACCGATACCATGCATAACCTTATTGGCCGCGCTAGCTTCAAGCTTTTTGAGCGTGCTCGTTGCTGGCCTGTATTCAGTTACTACCTTCTCATCCACAAGATCTATTGACCTTCAACAGATCGGTTCGCTAAATTTCACTCAGAACGACTTACATCAATTTGACAACGATGCCGCATCTATTACATCTCTCCTCGAATACTCTAATCTCTCATATCCTCGATGGACATATGATAATCTCCTTTTTCCCGAGTTCAGTCTAGGAAGTTCGCCTGGTGTCTTAAAGGCCGCCTTTGTTGATATTCGGGTCCCAGCATTCCGACCAAGCATAATGTGCGATGCAGTATCTAAATCTGCGATTCAGGCTTCAGTCGCGGGAACTAATAGGAGCGGATATACCTATGTTCCTGGATCGCAGCTATGGCTCATGTTGGACACCAGCTTGCCGTGTCCTCATGCTGAAACGGCAACTGCAGATTGGACACAGACATTTTTGATAAATACTGATGACCAAGATTATGAGATTGGTCTTGCATCGAATCTTGTTTGGGCGTTTGGAGAATCCGGGGAGCTTAACTTTTTCTTCGGCGATGGTCCAACGGGAAATAGCGGGATGGGTACGGCCAGCTCTGGCACAGACTGTCCTAGCATAGGATTCTCTCTGGGTCATGCAAAAGCCTTCAGAGACCCGCAGTCTCAAAATGATACAGACTACACTGTTTCTGCAGATGTAAACATGGTCAGCTGTTATCAGCGGATGGAAAACTTGATGGCCAATGTCCGCTTCGAAATGCCGGGATTTATCATCAGCACAGATAAACCACCTCAAATTCTCGAGAACACATCGCATTTTGTTAATGGAGGACCTGGTGGCTTCTGGCAGTATTCTCTTCAGCAATTCCTAATCGGATTAGGGTCAAAGGACTCCTCACCTTCGTTGGCGAATGCACGAGTCGATCGCTTTACGGAGGCGCTTGCCCGTGGCAAAGGGAATCAGATCCCATTTTCGCAATGGAGCGACAAATCTTCTCACGCAATCACAAACCTTCTAGAGACTGCTAACAATCTTTACGCAACGTACATTGTCCAAGCCATCTCTCAAACTATGCGTGTTCCTTTAGATCACCAACCACTGGAACCCGTCATTAATTCCACTGCCCAGAACCCCACTACCTTTGGTGGGACCGTGACTACTCACGAGAATCGACTGAAGCAGAATTTCGCCTCCAAAGTGGCACTTCAGGGCGTTCTCGGATTCATGGTGCTTTGTGCCTTAATCACCTACGCCATTCAGCTCTGGGACTGGAAGACGAACAGGAAGGATTATGTTGCGATGACACCTATGTTGAGGGAAGTTCCTTGTTCGATTGCAGCGACAGCCAGCTTGCTAGCTGGAAGCGAGATGGCAAGTAGGAAGCTCGTTCCCGAGGGAGCGGAGTGGGAAGGCGAGAAGACGAAAGTGTGGAAGGGTTTGAAGTTCCGCATGGGGTGGTGGGATAGCGAAGTAGATAGGAACGACGGAGGGGGGACTGGGGGAGAACAGGGGAAGAGGTATGGGATTGACGTTGAGAGACGTAAGAGCGAGTAGCTACGGCACATTAACCTCTCATAATTTGTCGACTTAGACCTTTCGGATTGATCGGATTGCAAGTCCCCTGCTGGAATCACAAACGTCAAGAAAATTCAACATCGCGTGTGGCTTTGATTATATGAGGCCAGTTACTCAACGCTAGGCTCATTTCGGCAATGACCGCACTTAAGTTGGAACGAGCGGCGCAGTTGGCAAATCTGACTGTGAAACCCCGTGGCCGTCATGCTTAGCAAGTAGTCTCTTCTAACATATATCTCATGTCTACGTTGTCTCTCGCTATGGGAAATAGCAGAAGGCAAGCTCGCTATGACACAAGCTCAGGCGTTAACATAGCTGTGCAAATGAACTGTACCCCCACTCGGATCCTGCTACCTTGCGGCACAGCTGAGCGGGGTCAAGAAATTGCCCAAGAGCTCGATCTCAGGCTCAGATGATTAAGAGTCGATGATAAGTGCCCTCTCCATTGTTTGTGCTTCTCACGTCGCTCCGCTTCAGCGTTTCTTTGCCCGCAAAGCCTGATGCCGAGATTCTGCCTTGGAATTATCGCTCTTTGGAATCTTGACCTTCCCTTCATATCATTGCTGTAAAATAAGTCAAATCATCCTTAGAAGTCAAGATATAATATGATTGATGTCTATAGTGTCGTGTTTTGCGCCGTCATTTTAGCGACACTTCATTACGGGTCTCAAGAATGGAGCGTATACTTAGCCCGCCGCTCTGCTGTGAGACAGCATGGCTGCCGAAAGCCTCGGAAATATCCGCACCGTGATCGATGGGGCTACGATCTCGTCTACGAGCGTAGTAAAGGTCTTGCGAGCGGTGAAGGCCAGAAGATCTATGAACAGCACTTCGAACTACATGGTAAAACTTTGAAGAACATTTCTATTTTCAAAAAACTCTTATGCCAATGGAGTCAATCAATTTTCAGCATATACTTGGCGTCGCATCAAAAAATTTTACGAATTGTGAAAATGTGCTCAACAGGGATGTGCTGAGAAAGCTCTTGGGACGCGGAATCTTGACGGTGGATGGTCCTGAGTGGAAGTATTCTCGGGACTTGATCAAGCCGATCTTCTCACGGGGAGAGCTTTCTGACTTTAATTTGATTGGTAAATATACTGATCGCTTACTGGATGCTTTGCCACGTAATGGAAGCACTATTGAAGCCCAGTCGCTTTTGCAGAAAATGGTGAGTAGTCTCCCGCTTAGGCTAATTCTTCTGGTTTCCCAAGGTGACTGTTTGTGAGCCGGCGCGGATATTGCTTGCTCGTCTGTTTGCCCGGCGCTTCTTCCTGATCAAGATCTACACAGACAACAGAAATAGACAAGTGGGACGCAACAAAAAAACCCGCTGACGCACTTTTAGTTCCTAGACACAGCAAGCAAATTTATCCTAGGCGAGTCTTTGGATGCTTCTTCTGCGAGTCCTCCATTGAAGACCGTCTCATTCCTGCAGGACTGGGATCAAGCCATGAGGGAGATGGCACGCTAAAGGTACACCCCAAGATTGTTCTATTATTTGAACGTGTTTCCAAACAGATTCGATCGCGCTTGCGAGAGCCTCCATAAGTTCTTCGACACCCACGTGTACCGTGCCCTACGAGAGACCGCTCCAGGGGATCAAAAAGCAAGCGCAGACAATCCAGAGGAGTGAAATGCCTCGCAGCGATACATCTTCATCAACGGAGCCGCTAAGCAAATCCGTGACCCTATCAAGCTACGCGCCGAGGTTGCAAATGTATTCCTCGTGGCACGGGAGAACGTCGCGATGGTAACGGCAAATGCTTTATTTTACTTAGCCCGACACCCTCAGATGTGGAGCGACCTCCGGACGACAGCTATGCAGCTTGACCACCCTCTCACCTTTGAGCTCTTGGAAATGGGAATGCCGAAAAGCTCCTCCACCAGATCTTCAATTGGAGTGATTATTAAATATCTCCTAGGCTGAGAGAAATATATATATCTTTACTCTAGAATAGATTAAAAGCTTTTGTATGAGGTATATAATTATATTAGTTTTGATTTGGTGATTTTAGCTGTTTAAGTTGTTGCTGTATTAATTGTTAGCGCGCGACTGAGAGTGACCACGAAACGACATCACCCTCACAGCCTACTAATAGTTAGCAAAGCAGGAGACGAAGCCGGATAATATGAGTCGTGGCACCCCCTATCGGCCAACAATCGTAATAAAGGACTTGTGCCACGACTTTGTCACCCAGCTTTGAGAAACAAGCATACTCTCCACAGTCTTGACAGTGCAAAGGCTCGACAAGCGATACACAAATCTCCTGATTCCTTTGCAGCTCTCCGAGCTACGAGACTATGGGGGGTTATCCCGAGCTCACTATTCTCACGGTCATCGTAGCATTCGCTCAGAAACAACTTCGTACTCACGAAACCGTCCAGCGCCGGAGAAAGCAACGCGGTAGCTGCAGCAATGATGAGAACTACAGGGATGCGTACGAACAGGGGAATGCATTAAAGTAGCTGCAGATCCTATCGAGTGAGTTAGGGCTCAAATTACAGTCTGAAAGCTTCCAAAAGTAGGACAAGTACATCGTAAAGATTTGAATTTCCAAATTGCCGTTCGAGTTCATATCGCTACTTAAACTGTGTAGTCGAGCCCACGCTCCTGCATGATGATTTTTTCTTGATACATAGCCAACAGCTTCGAAGAATTCATATGTCGTGTCAAGGGTCATGCCGGATATGTGCTAGCTATGTATTGACCGCGCGGACTATTTCAGGAAGGCAATCGTCTCCAACTGCTTCGCACCGCCCACGCCCAGACTAATATCCTTCAATTCATCCAGGTCCTTCTTGGTGGCCTCGAGGTCCTGGGAAATCATGCCCCAGGAATCCGCTCCTAAGGGGACCCGGATCGGAATGCGGGATCCACGGCCGACGATGTGATAGATGGCGGCAGCTAAGGCGCTTGGCTCTGCCCACATACTGCGGCTTTGCTCGCTTTGAATGTAGCTGAGTAGCTGATTCGTGGGAGCGCTGGGATCGCTGTAGGCTGGGTGTCGCTTGGCCATGGGCTTTAGAGAAGATGTTGCGTAGTTGGTCTTTACGCCCCCTGGCTCGATATTGGTAAGATGAACTAGAGAAGAGTGCAAGTGAGTTTGATATACTTTTATATCTTTTGGGGCTAAATCGCAGAGAGTTTCCGGTCAACGCGCCTCCCAGCCACTCTCTCGCAAGTACTAGGAGACAATTAGGGGGAAGAAGGGGATAGGACTTACTGTTCCAGGACACGGGCAGCTCCTTGGCCACGGACTCTGTCCACCCCTCCATTGCGAACTTGCTAGCGTGATAGAATGACTGACCAGGATAACCCGACCAACCTCCCATAGAGCTCACGTTGACAATTACACCACCTTGCTGACCAGTCTTTGGATTCACATCCCTGAAGATTCCAAGAGCCCTCTTGGTCACGTCAACCATACCCCAAAAATTCGTTTCCAAGACAGCGCGAGATTCACCATCTTCGGCGCTTTCAGTGTCACCAGTGAGTGTATAACCGGCATTGTTGACGACGACATCAATGCGGCCGAACTTCTCTTGCGTCGCGCGAAGCGCGGCCTCAATGGAAGGGATTGAAGTGACGTCGAGCTCGAGCTTGAGAACACGGTCGCCGCTTGCAATGGTTGATAGGGCCGATATCTTGCGCGCAGTTGCTACAACTCGGTTCGAGGATTTAGCCACAAGCTGAGCCAAAGCTTGACCGATTCCTGAAGAGCAGCCCGTGACTAGATTCATGTCAGAAGGTTTGCCTGAGTATTACCAGGGCTACTAACTGAACCAGACGGCATCTGAAGGCAGCTTGTACGGCTTGGTATTTGGACCCTCCATCGTGGAAGCACTTGTTTGTTCAGACCTCAACTTGGACAACTGACAGTCGAACAGTTTGGTACAGATCGAGGAATGAAAGGCAGCTTTGGACCGGTATTAATGTGTGACGATGTAAAGTGTGCTGAGGCTAGAATCTGATATTATGAATCCCTTATGCGGCGTTAACGGGGTTCAAAGATGATGATATTTGAAGCTAAGAGGACTCCATAGATGGGCGTGCACACTGTGAGGCCAAGGGTTTGCATCAAAGCCGACCCCAGTGCATCGTGCATAGGCACATGCAGTCACACCGAAATTATGTGGAGTGAGAGTCAGCGAGGATGCTTAAGTGGCAAAATTTTAACACTTCACAAACTTTCATTAGCAGCATTCACACAACACTAGGTCGGCTTTGATGCAACCATCTTAGGCTGTGTGCACTGCGGGGAATTACATTAGGGGATACCAACAGAGTGCTTTCGATTGGGCTGAGCCCGCTTGTCAACTGTGACCACTCATACCTTTCGACGACTCATGGCCTTGCGACCGCCCGTACCGTACATCTCCCAAAAAACACAAACACGATATGAAAATTACCGACTGCAGACGCTTAGATTCAGGGAGGACCTATCGTCGGTTTTGTGGTTGTACAAAGAAGCTTTCCCGCGCTGATGCTGCCCCGAGGTAGGATGGGGAGGCCGTAACACCGACGTCCGGCCATTCCTCTCTTAAATCCTCTCGCTGCATTAAATCCGCAGACTGCATTAAGTCAGGATTTTCTGTACCTTACATTTCACGAGGCGGCACGAAGCTTTTCTGCGCGTGCCTGGGCGAGTTGGTGTGGGAAGATGCGGACAAAGAGCCTCATGCTTGGTAGTAAGTACTACTACGTTATGCGCGCATTCAATCCTTCCCGTGTTTCATGTACCATTTTGATGGAGTGGACATGCGTGATTTAATCATCCTATTACGGTCTGGAGGGTATTTAATATAAAGATACAGCCAGGCCAAGATTTACCGTACCTACACTCGAAATTTGGACATAATTCTTGTTATTTTTGTACTATATACTCTCATTTCCCACGAATATGAAAGAACCCACAAAATATAACCTGCCGGGCCAGTGTCTAAACGCGGCTTCAACAGGACCCCTAAAATCTGACTCTAGTGCTCCATACTGATGTCTCTGCCGACACTGAACAATTGTTACACCCAGTCTGCAAGGTCCGCGGGAACAGCGTGATACCCGTTGAAGAGGCCATAAGGATCACAAGTTCTCTTCAAGGCGCTCAGATGCTCATGGCGCCACTCGTCATATCCGTACAACGCTGACAGAGGCTCGTCACCGTGGGCATAGTTCTAGTAGATGACCATCTTATCGTATCCAGAGACATCAGGCCTGAGCAAACTGGTTGCGCCACTGCAGTGCCCAAGTATCGGCTGCCTCGGCCGCGCTGACGTCAGTGTAGGTCATGGAGAACACGACGGCGTTGTTGAATCGGTCACGATGAGGGAAGGCAGAGAAGTCGTCTGGAAATGCCTTGATCCCTGTCTGGCCAAAGGTCTCAATGAAGATGACGCTTTCGTTTGCTGTAGGATGCTCTTGCACAAAAGACTGGTACGATTCTAAAGTTTCGCGGAAATCGTCCGTCTTCAGGTCCTTTGTTATGATGTTGTACTGATTGTGCGGGTTGCCGGTAGGGCATCCGCCAAGGACAACACTGGGAAGAGTAGCGTTTGATAGGTTTGTCCATGCGGGCATCTGTTCGGTCATACTATTGCTAAAGTTAGGGTAGAGATATGCATATTCTTGGCTTTTCTCTTTAGGCCCTGGATAAACAACGTTGACAAGGATCAAAGGCTACATGGAGAACATCAATAAGCATGAGTACTTTCCTTCCAGCTTCGAGTTTACAATGTCGATAAGGGTACTCACCTCGAGTGTTGCGGGATGAGAACCAACGGATATCGCAAGATTCAGGACCGGATCCAATTCGGGAGTCAATAGCCGATTTGTAACATCGAAAACAGCCTCCAACTTGTCGCCACTGAAGGTCATATCTGAACTGTATTGTTGACCTCCGTTCGTTGCAGGGTATGTCTCAAAGACTGCCTCGATGACAATCCCAAAGTTCTGACCGGCCCCGCGTAGACCCCAGAAGAGGTCTTGGTTGGAATCGGCAGATGCGTCAACAATGGTACCATTCCATAATGCGACGCGCGCGCTTCTCCCAGCATCGCTGGTGAGGCCGTGAAGACCTTCAAGTCGACCCAGGCCACCACCAAGCATAGCGCCTATGCCTCCAACGCAGGGGCATGCTCCAACGGCTGCAGGTACGTTAGTGGCTCTGATTTACACATGGCACCCAGGCCTCGGCGGGACCGACTCAGCTCTCGTCGGGCATTGCTGACACACTTCGACCAGGTCTGAGGATCTTGCGCCGGTGCCCAAAATGACGCTAAAATCTGCGTTCATGGTCACATAATCGAAATTCTCCATATTGATCAAAACTGCATCCTGGATCGTGTGGAGTGTGGGAGTATATCCATGGCCCCCCGACTTGGCCAGGAAGGCCTTTCTATCACGCGACAAATATTGAAGCTATATTTCCGTCAGTCCGAATGGCCGGCGGAATATAGTAAGCTGAGGCACGGCTCACACCAATGGACAAGTCTTCTTCGGTTTTGGGAAGAAACACCTCGTTGAATGATGGGGGATCATACGTCGACCACCGGATCGTCTTCTCAACGAACTATGGCCACGAAGGATCATGAGCCTCATCGACTACTTGGCTAGGCCACGTGTAATTAGACTGACGCCTATGCACCGCTGTGCACGCGGATTCTAGGTAGGTGTCCTTACTCTTCTTGAGAGGCACGTTCACTTCTACAGTAGCCTCTTCTACCCTACCAACCTCGTCTGAGCTTCCACATGGCAGCTCAGCAACCGTAGCTGCACAGGATATGTAAGGGGTCTTTTTTTGTATCGGGCTCAGGAGCATTAGCTCAACCAGACCGGAGCATTTATATGATGATGAATGTATTATTTGGTCAACAGCTATAACTAAAGGAGTGTGTAAATAACTTTATGAAACAGCTATGTACAAAGGAGTGTGTCAATGACTCAATGAGACTGCTATATGTAAAGGAGTATGTAAATAACTGTATTGGAACAAGTTCATCCGTGGAACAAAAACAAATCCATGCTTAACCTCCCTTTCCAATGTCCCGAATATGAGAGCAGAGACCAAAAATCCTGGTAAGGGCTTGGTACTCCAAGCTCCATGATCACCTGATCAGTGTAGGTTATCCACTCTATTCAAGATTTCGGGGGAGATGAGACCCGCGAGCGAAACCAAAAGCTTGGCCACAGCCGGGCTGCTGAGCTGGGCGTAGGCGGCTTGAAAGGCAGCTGCGTCCAGGCCGAATGTCGTTGGTGGGTCAACTTTGAAAGTTCCATTTCCTGGATAGTGACCAACCGCCGTGTTTGTCGATACGGCCTTGTAGGTCCTCGGGTGGGTAGGGTCGTTTAATTTGATGGGAGAGCCTTGGACTGAGCACCCTAAGATAAGGACCGTTCCATTTGGGGGACCACCGGGAATGGTGGTGAGATCGAACCCGGTATTTGAATCTAGGCTATCTGTTAGAATATACCTGCCTGTGCAAAATAAAGACACTCACTAGGCGCGACTGCGTACTTGTCGTTACTTGAGCCGTCCCAAACTATTGCGCTGTTTGTGTCGAAGAGGACTGGGTAGATCGTATCAGCTTTGCTCTCGTTTTGAATATTATAGACCCGGAATTCTGCATGTGAGCTCATGATGAAGCATGAAAGATGAGTGCTATGCTTTTGGATGGAAGATCGATGTTCGAACAAGGCGGGAGGGTTATTTGGTGGAAGGAATGGAAGACATCGTCCGACCTCGACTGGTCTTATATATCTGACACGCTGTCCTTCAGGCAGCCTCGTTGGTGTTGCCGATCTTGGTCGCTCTTGCACTGAGTAAGATTCAGCCCGCAGAAATGTCTTTCAGCTGCGATTAGGAGTCGAGGCTTGCAGTGAGCCCACTTAGCTGTGACGATGCATTGAGGCTTGCATATCCGTGCGATGTAGGTGAGATGGATGAGGAAGTATCCACCGATCCTACGCATAGCGAGGACGGATGGAAGGATTGTTTCCTTTTGCCACCAATGCATTAACGATCAAGCGACGATCAAGCTCTAAGAGTCGCCGTAAGATATGTATGTCGTAATGACACAATAGCCGTAGATTGATAAATTCATTGAAGATCTTGTTGGTCACAAAGCAGTACCTCAGAGTAGAAGTCTGGTCCCCAGGTCGTGATTGATGGCGCATCCTGATTACCCTGCGATCGTCGGCGGAGTATGATTAGTGAAATCGAGTAAGTTTGAGAGAAATATGGCTGAGAGGAGAAGTTTCAGCTGACAGCTAAAGTGGTGGCTTTCTGAATTGATCGAACCGATCAGAAAATGGTCTCCGCTATTTACCTTCTAGGAAGATCCATAGTCGGACATCAAAACAATGGT
Organism: Pyrenula massariospora; assembly: GCA_021030905.1. NCBI lineage: Eukaryota > Fungi > Ascomycota > Eurotiomycetes > Pyrenulales > Pyrenulaceae > Pyrenula > Pyrenula massariospora. The sequence continues at coordinate 432,097 of JAGFMI010000003.1, forward strand.
ACGAGAATGACCGATTTGAGAAAGAAAGGGAGTTGAAGAGGCTTGGAGGTGCAATAATCCTTGAAAGAATGAAGGCTAGATGTATCATGGAAATCGGGAGTTGGCAATCACTCCGTTTAAGCTTCCGCATTCCATCCACATGCGGAACCTCAGCTTCCGATGAAAGAGCCTCAGTTAGAGCTCTTCCATTTTCGGCTCTTGGCTGGATCAGATGGCTAAGCAGCGGAGTGTGAGATGTGCCACATTTCTAGACTGGGAAATTATGGAGATGGCTATACCAGATTGAGATGTGTAGACCGTTGCATGTGGCTGGCTGATATTCATCGGTACGGTCCGCCACCCCTGCAAAGCGCAAGACGCGGAAATTAAAGCCCTCATCCTTGTGAAAAGTCAGAATCGTTACTATCAGATGCGCTAGAATAGTGCCACATTTTTCAACCTTTCTTCCCGAGTTCAAGGCATAGAAACCTAGTTGAACAATGGTTCAAGTTTTTAGGAGTGTGAGATTTTCACTCCGCGATTCAGTAGCCACAGAAAGTATTTTGACCGCTCTTAAGGATTTCTCCAGGGATTTGCTAAACGTTTGCTGGTTTAACCAGTATAGGGTTAGCTGGGAGTGCGTGAAAACACAGAAAAAAGGGTCACAAGTCATCACACCCGATAGTACCCGTTGGGCAGTGTGTCCGCGAAAAGCTGGAAGGACATTGATTCTCCGATCAACGCGACGTAATTCGTCGGTCGCAATCAGGACGGTAAGGCTAGGTGATGCTTCCCTTCCCAGATACGTTGTGGAGATCGTGGCTGGTTGGGCTTGCTAGACATCCTCAGAATGAGCGCTTATCACTGCTCCTTCAAGCTTCTGAGGATTGCTGTCCCTATTGATCCAAGACCCCAAAAGGTACAGCCTTCCAATTCGTGGAGTGGGCTTCAGAAAGAGAACAACCCAGAAATCTATCTCGGCATGACATCCATTGGGACGGCTTTTCCCAGAATCCTCGGGAAAAGCGCCTGCTAGCTTTTCAATATGGGACATATCCGCCTCATTAAAGCCCGGTCACATTGTATATTTCTTTTGTTCTGTCTCTTTCTCGACTGATATCTATCGGAAGAACATCCGATGCTTTCCATTTTTAGAGGTCTAAGCGATGCTATCAATGGAGTGTTTCATTAGCTATTCATTGCGAGCTTTTTCTGGTTTGGTAAGATGAGGCAGCCTTGGTGGTAGCATTGCGGCGGAAAGGTTTGGTCATTCTGGGTTCTGCTGTGCCTTTTCGTAGTTGGATGTGCAAGCAAAAAATCACGATGGACAAATTCCTCGCTCGTTCGAGACTCTTTGCAAGCCTTGCGAACAGAATCATGACTAAAGAACAGAATACCAAGCAAGTAAATCTCTTTTGGGAAGGCCATGCTCTACTTGACCCGAATTCAAGTAGTGACATATACTATACCTACTTTGCGCTTCACTTGACCAGCTTCTGGTGCTATGATATAGAAACCGCATGCTGCTCCGCATGGTCTTGGGCAGAGATGCGTAGCAACTCGCAAAATCTGGATTTGCCATTTTCTCCTTAACAGCTACAACGGTCAAGCAGGCATTTGGTTCTGAGACACGGGCGCTTCGGACATTAGCACTATTGGTGAAAAAGCCTAACGGTAAGAGAGTAAGAGCTGAGCAGATGTGCAACTCCCGCGAAGAAGGGCTATCTTCCGGCCCGAAAAGTACATAAAAGCAATTTCGTAGCAGTCAGGAATGGGAGGAGAGAACGAAAAAAAGTAGGGCGTTCGAGATGGACCAGAGTGCACTCTTGGCAAGAGCAGCCAGAAACTTTTGAGCTCGACCTTCAAATATCCTTTGGATCATCATAACTTCATTGGCCTCCATCTCACCATGAGACCCGTACATCCTTGACCCTTTCTCTAAACCCTTTCTCCACTTATCTCCCTCCAACTACCTCATCCCCCAAACCATGCCACCGCTTCCCCCCTCCCTCCACGCCCTCACCACCCTCCGCCGCCTCGCCCTCCTCCCCTCCTCCCTCCAAACCCTCAAACGCCCACCCTCTCGCAACCCCACAACCATCCCCTCCCTCCACCCCCGCCCCTTCACAACCACGCCCCCCAACCCTACAACCCTAATCCAAGTCCAACGCCATCCCCGCCGCCCCAAAAAGCTCCGCCGCCCCGTCTCCCCCGCCATGGCCGGCCGCCCCAGCATGAAAGCCGTCTGCCTCAAGGTCGGCATCACCAAGCCCAAGAAGCCCAACTCGGGCCAGCGCAAGACCGCCAAGGTGCGGTTGTCTAGTGGGCGCGTGGTTAGCGCGTATATTCCGGGCGAAGGTAAGTGAGAGAGAAAGAGAGGGGAGGGGAGAGGCTGATAAAGTGGTAGGGCATAATGTGCAGCAGCATAGCGTGGTGTTGGTGAGGGGGGGGAGGTCGCAGGATTGTCCGGGGGTGAGGTATCATTTGGTGAGGGGGGCGCTGGATTTGGTATGTTCTCTTTCCTTCTTTTGGTTACTGTTTTTTTAGCTGTAATTGGGTGGGCGAGTTTGTCTGGCTTCAAGGAGGGCTGACGAGGTCGCTATTTAGGGTGGTGTGCCGACGCGGGCGAATAGCCGGTCGAAGTATGGGACGAAGAAGCCGAAGACGGGATAATTGCTTGGAGATATGGCATGGGGAAGCTTTTTTTTACGCGTCTTTTAAGAATTGTTCGAGGGCCTGGGAAAATCATTGCACTAGATCTCTATCTCAGGATCTGACCTGAAGACTGGCAAGTTTTGTGTATTCTAGTAATCTGTCATGCGTAAAAGAGCTATAAAGGCTCGCGGGGGATCCCGCAGAAAGGAGAGAAAATTGTACCATTTCCGCATGACTGGCAAAGCCCTCGGGTTGAGACCATGCGTCCAATCCAAGCCCGCTCTGCGCCTCAACACCCGAAAAATGTCACTTCATGCAAATGCTCTACAATGCTGGATAGCTTTTCGGAAATTAGTCCCGTCGCATTTCCTTTTCATGCCAATCCTGATGCCGAGCTGCAAATTCCATCAATCGTCTTCGAACTCGCGGGATCCTCATACAAGCAGCAAAGACGACAAACAGACAGAGGAAGAACAGAGAGAATGCCTTGACAGCGAAGAAGAAACCGGCTTTGAAGTCGGCTAGTCAATTCGATTCTTCTTCCCAGCCCTGTGGCTTTTCGAGATTGTTGATGCTGAAAAAGCGGGAAGTACCTGGATCTCAATTAGCAAAATTCAATTTTGGAGGTATACAAACCCACAAGAGTATCCTTTCCAATCAAAATTGTCATTAGGATTGCAATGGCATTTCAAATCGATGCGTCTCTGTTCACCTGTCGGACAGTGTGTGAATGGGACGTGGTAATATGCAATATCCTCAAAGAAATGAATTTCATCTTTGGGAAGGAGAAGGCCTGCAGCAATTGAATGAACAGGTGCATCACCCCACCGTTCGTAGAAGAATCCACCGTCGTGATCGAGACTGTCAAAATAGTCAATGTAAGCCTTCGATCTCAGCCAGTCGAGATTGCCGATCTCGAAGTTCGACCACTAAAGGCAAATTTAGCATCTTCGAAATGCGACTTTAGATTAGCAACATACAAAATGACAATGATTGTAAGATTCGCCTTGGTCATCACTGAGAAAGTCCATGGAATTGTCTTTGGCGATGTGCTCGGGATGTTTCTTCATGAACGTCTTCACGCTATCCCAAAGCGTGGGTATTGTTTCGACGTATTCATACAAACTCAGCACAAAGCTGTATTTCTTTCCATTCTGCTTCATGAATAGGAATGGGTCATAATTGACGTCACAGAAGAGCTCAATGCTTGGCTCAACCCTCCAGTAGTATTCGAATTGATTCATGAGTGGGTGGCGGAAGAAGAAGCCGGACTCGAAGCGACACATGTGACGGTAGCTGATCGAGTCACCATAGATAATCTTCTTTTGAGCCATATCTTCGCGGACCTTCCTTGCCTTATCTTGGTCAATGAATTTGGGGAAAGACCAATGCTCGTTCGGGATCTCGCCATAATGTGTTTTTCCGGAAATAAGGGACGTAGTGACCTTCTTGAAAGTGTCGTCAAACGGTTGGTCATTGAGGAAGACCCAATCGTAGTTGTACTTTCGATTAAAGCGATCTTCAACCTGGCGAATGGATCTAGCTATCTCCCACAGGTCAGAATTGCGGGCTAAAGTTACAAAGGTCGCGTTCACGCGCTCTCCTGGTGAGGTCGCAAGAGGTAAGTTGGAGCCAGGATTAGGAGTTGTAGGGGCTTGGGCTGTCGAGGTCTCTTGCGGAGTTGAAAATGCCTTTGCGATATCAGTGGCCGTAGATTCGTCAACACCCGCTGATGAACCCTTTGCTTTCCAGGCGGATCCAAAATCTGCAGCACTCGGGAAGTTCGACGCGGCGGGGAGGGAAGAAGATGAGATGAAGTAGACAACCGCCAAACCCTGAGAGAGTTAGTCAACGCCAATCCGCGGTCTATCTCAGACTTACAAAGAATGCGAATAGGATGTAGCGAACATATCGCGAAGAGCTCGTTGCCATATTGGCTGTGTGGTTGGTGTTTTCCCCTGGCAGCTCTACATGAGGTTGTAAATTCGAGTTGGACGCGGGCTTTTTTTCCTCCGTGTGTTGAGCAATCTTGCCGGAGCCGCGGTGGCGCAGCGATGCTTTGTCCAGTGAGACCTTGCCTGGAGCGGACAAATCCCTTGCGTAAGGTGGTGTGGTTGGACTGGTGTTGGAAATGTCCTGACCGAGTGTCTCACGGTCGCCCCACAACCAAACTCTAAGTGAACAATGCCGTCTGGAAAGAATAAGACGGGCAGCTCGCCGTGGAAGAATACTTCATCGATGGGAATGTACGGCGGGGACTGCTTATGTCTGCGAAGAGACTGGCTGCGTGGTCAATCGGACCAAGACACTCGACACGAAGATCTGCAGCTCTCGAGTTGACTCGTGGATGCCAAGTGCTGCGGGCGACGGAAGCTAAGGGCGATGGCTCGGGCTTGGCCGACATAGCAGGGGTCCGGGGATAATGACGCTTCCCAGTAGCAGATGTCCCCGAATTGACCAGCTTTCAACCCAATCTCTGACTCCGAGCCTACTGAGATATCATTTACGAATACCCTATTGACACTCGCTCTAAGATTCTCATGTCGGAGCGTTTCTCGATGGTGTTTGGAAAGCTCGCAAACGCTTTACAACCCCGCACGGCGGTTTTTCATTCGATATTGCCGTAACCTAAATTGATGTGCTGCCACAATATCGATCACGTTATTGGCGTTCCGACCAACCTTTTCATCTAATGGTACCTCGCTCAAGATTCAGCACCAACCTTTGCTTATCCGACAGCCATGTCTTTCTTTGGATTCAACACTACCCTACCCCAGGATAAACGCCAGCCAGGCTCTTCAAGAGGAATCTTCGAACATGCCGATCCGTTTGCGGATGTTTCAAGAGCACATAAACTGCAGACGTTACAGGGGAAAGAAGAACAGACGTGAGATTTATTTAGACAGATAGATGTTGCGTGCAATATTCGCTTACTGCCACCAGAATTGATTTTGAAGACACTTACGATGGTCTTGGAGACCAGCTTGACGAGACCAACGATGACTTGAACGATGACACGTTCGGTGATACGTTAGGAGGAGATCCGGATCAACAACCAGTCGGCAAGGACTTTGACTTTTACGGGCGAACTGCTCAAGTATCTGATGTCCTTGAAGAGGAGAATGTGAGGTACAACTTAAACAGACCTTCTCAGCAACCGCCTAGTTCTATACCTGCCAAAGCCAAGAAGACAGGATATGAAAAATATCAGGATCCAGGCTATATTCCAGAAATTCAAGCCAAATCAAGTGTATGGGGGACCAAGCCGCAGTCTGGCGTCCCAGGTCAACAGGCTGAGTCAGTCCCACAAGCGACAAAAAAGATGATGAGTCTTGAAGAGGTGGAAGCCGCTATGCGTGGGCAAAATCAGCCGGCTCCTAAAACACAACCTACTGCGACACCAGGCCATATGTATAATACAGAGCCAGGTCATGTGGGTTATCAAGCTCACATACCGTCGAGACAATCAGCAGGTCTCCCCCCTGGAATACCGCCAGAAGCAAGCCGATACGTCCCTGTAGTGGCACAAGATCAGGTCGCTGCAGCACAATCCTTTCCGGACAGTCGACAAAGCCACCAGCCGCCCTCTCAACCGACGAAAAGTGCTGGACGAGGTATAGGAAGGCCGCAGGCTAATGGCAATCAGCATCCTTCTGCATCGCAAAAATCTGCAAAACCGCCGAGCGATTCTCCAACGTCTGTGCCAATTATTACTCACCCACAACAGCTTTTGCAGCTTTCCGAAGAGCAGCGGAGAGTCTATATGGAAGCGGACGCAAAACGCGCCAAGCGGAACCACAAAATATTTCTCCTCTCCAAAGGCAATGGTCTGATGAGCCCGCAAGATAAGAATTTCATCACGCGGATACAACTGCAGCAGCTTGTTGCCGTTACTGGGAACACACATGACCCAAACCCAGAAGCTGTGCTTTCTGAGGATTTTTATTATCAGGTCTACAGTCAGATCCGAGGAGCGCCACGACAGCATCCTACTCAACCTCTGGGTCACTTTGCTCAAACTTACCTTTTTCAGACTGGAGGTCGCTTGGGTGGCTCTGGCAGGCGACAATATGCCAATGGCGACAACCATATGCAACGGATGCAGCAACAGGTCCAGAGAGCAGTAGAAGCAGCTAAATTGAAACCCAAAAACAAGCAGCTTATCGTCGAAGGTAGCCTAGGGAAGATCTCTTTCAGCAATGCCAAGACACCTCGTCCATTACTCAACCTCAAGCGTAACGAACAAGCTGACGCAAGCTCCAAGAAACATACAATTAGTGCCACGGATCGGAAGTCGATTCTACGAAATATTGAAAATGTCTATCAGGCATTGATGCGGATGGAGGATCTTGAACGGCAGATGCCTTCATCTTCGGCTGAGAGCACTGAAGCAGAGGGTATATCGTTCATGGAATGGCAGCAGAATATGAAAATTTTGAATGCGAGACTTTGGAATGACGTGAAGGTCCTTGAACCAATCGTACCAGGCTCTACGACCCCTCATCCATTCATCGCTTTCCTTTCCTTTGCGAAGGGCAAAAAAGCAATTCCTCGCATCTTCCGTCATATCGATCAAGAACAACGGGTGACTATTCTGACCATGATTGTCGTACACCTTGATCAGCTTGACGTGATCAGCCGCGCACAACTCTCCGCTGGCGAGACGCAACCTCCACTGGCCGTTCGCGAGGAGATTGAGCTATTCCTGCAGCTCGTCATGCCAAGCCTTCTGGGCTATGTCAGCGAGGCGCCTATGAATATCATTATAGGCTTGATGGGCCTGGTCTTGGATCAAAGCAACGTCATGGCTGTCGCACGAACCAGGGTAGGGCTTGGAATCCTGACCATGCTGCTTAGCCGAGCAGAATTGGTGAAAGAGTCAGGCAATCTCGAAGACCAGGATTGGCAGCAATGGACAGAGCTATACAATCGTCTCTTTGACATACTCGAGCCAGTACTCAACCACATATTCCCGGGACCGGTCAACACAGGAGACGACATGTACGTGTGGCAATTCCTAGCAGGACTAGGGATCGGTGCTAGTCCAGAACAGCAGCAGCGTCTGGTCATTGCTGTTAAGTGAGTTTTGACCATTACTCTCTTTTGCACTGTTAATAACGTTTTATCTAGGGATCGAGTAATGGAGACTGTTACGCAAAGTAAAACCCTTCCGGCCGACATGTCAGCTCAGAGGCTGAGTAATGTCAACCTATTTATGAGGGCCATCGGTCTGGACGTGGAGCTCCTAGGATGATTCAGCGAAAGGCTTGTAGTGAAAATATTCGGTTATATCTTGCAGAAATTTGCATTTGAGCGATTTGGGGCATTGGGACACGGGACGGGGTGATGCTCATCATAGTCTCCGTCCCGGATATCCTTCGTTGGATGCCCTGCCTCAAAGGAGTGACGCTTGATTCGGCTACGATTTAGGAACGTCAAGAGAGTGACCATGAAACGGTGCATAATACGATATATCTCACAAACCACCGAGATGCATCGGTTAATACACCTTAGATACGTCAAACCACCCGTATGAACTTGCCGTCTATTTGAACATCCCTTGCATTTAACATCGCTCATCCCGACTCTGCAGCCTATGATGTTTGTTAACGAATGAGGGCTTGAAGGGGGTATAATAGGTATGATACTGAAGCTACCAAACACTATAGGGGCCTCAAGCCCCTATAGGCTAATACACATATTCAACAACGCCATAGAATCCCAAAGCATGCATCCCTGGTATCACCGGCCTCTGCCCTTGACAATAGTGTCACCTACAGTAGTAATTCAAGTTGATGCCTTCAAGGGTAGCCTGGATAAAGTCAAGTCACTGCCTATTCTCGGGCATGCTCCAAAACCTATTAACTTATGGGAATGTTTCCGGCTTGATTCGTGTACCAAGTTCGTTATTTTCGGGTCCCAAGGGTCACATCCCTCGTTGGCCCGTGCACAGAACTCCCTGGAAGCCACGTTTTGAATCCTGACCAAAATCTCACCACTTCTCTCAACTCAACCACGTCGTCGTTGTGATATTAGAGATGATGCCGCTATTTCCGTATCCCGCGTTGTTTCTTTGAGTGTAAGAATCAGAAAAGGATATGCCGAGGAAGCAGTAGGATTTGCGCAAGATCATCCCGTCTTCGGACTCTATCTCACACTCACTTGACTTCTTACCAGTTAAGGCTTACGCGTAGCGGCTGAGAATCGCGCCACATCCTACGACTTCTCAATCCTTAAATTGCGCCGCATCATGGTACCGCTTTTCTTGCGAGGTGCTATGAGGATGAGAGAGCTGAAAGATGGGTCCTTGAGCTTGGGCTTATTAACACCAATCTGGAACTTGTTCAAGGGGCGATGTTGCGAAGTTGCTGGTAGTGTAAGCAACTGAGGTTCAGTCACCTCAGATTCCCTTTTTTGGATTGTGTACGATGTCATCTTTCACGGATTATCGCAAATGCGATTGTTCTAGTCTTTTTATTCCTCATCTCTGCTTGACAGAGCTTTACACTCCGTTGTCTCATAACCCTCAGAGCTGCTCTTTTTTCTCCCTCGTTCTTGGGAACGTACACCCTACTTTTGCTCCACGCATACCGAACAAGAAATGAGCAGCCTTGCTTCAGTCTCTGAGCTGCAAGATCAACTTCAGAAGCATGGACTCTATATCGGAGACGCGGGACAAGTCAAATGGAAGAACGGGAACAAACACCATCCTCGAAATTGGCCTTCCGCTGTCAAAGCTTACGGCACCATGTTAATAGTTTTTTTGGATTTCTTCACGTGAGGGATAAGTCTCCCTCCTTAGAAATCCCCATCACTGATGGTTTCCTTATTCTAGAACAGCAGTTGGCACAGCTGGAGTAGGTACTTCTTTAACACCCTGCTTCTGACTTGGCTAAGATTATATGCAGGTACCGGCATCTGAAAAAGCTCGAGAACAATTTTCATTGTCACGTTTTCGTGCATTGCTTGTTTTCACCTCCGTGTAAGAGCTTTTCGGACCTTCTTCTAAACATCGCTGACCTACCAGTTATTTATTTGGTCAAGGCTTCGGAAGCGTCATTTTCCCTCCGTATTCCGAATCCTTCGGTCGCAAAAATCTGTATATTGTTTCTACGGCTTCATACTCCTTGCTCTGTCTTTTAATTGCAGCTGCCCCAAGCCTTCCCATGGTGGTGTTTGGTCGATTCTTTACCGGCCTCTTTTCATCGATCCCAACGATTGTAGTGGCAGGTAGCATCGAAGATCTCTACGACACAATATCCCGAGTGTGGATCATCTTTGCCTGGTTAACAGCAGCGAATGTGGGACTGGTCGTTGGCCCAATAGCAGGGTCATATATTACCATTTACCTTGGCTGGTTAGCCACCATGTTCCTGAACTTCGTCCTCTCTGACTCTAATCTAGCGCAGGCAATGGATCTTCTGGGTTGCTGGCATAGTCATGGGAGTTGCCTCACTCCTCCTGATCGGTACCCGTGAGAGCCGGCCAAGCCAACTCCTCGAGAACCGAGTCCACCAAATCCGGCTCGCTACCGGTGACAAGACCCTCCAAGCTCAAAACCCTGACCGCACTCCCAACTTCCGTACCTTCATGCGTAACGTCTTCTTCCGCCCCCTATACCTCTACACGGAGCCCATCGTTCTCCTCGTCTCCCTCCTCAGCGCCACCGCCTTCGGTCTCATATACCTCTTCACCGAAGCCTTCCCCGTCGTCTACGCCCTGTACGGCTGGAGTCCGCAAAACGCCTCCCTGGCTTTCCTCCCTATCGGCCTCGGCCTCTTCGTAGGCATCTTCATCCGTAAGCACGATATCCGCCTGCTACTCCGCCGGACCGCCGCCCACCAAACAATCGCCCCCGAAGACAAGCTCCTCGGCTTCGTGCTCGCCGCGCCCACCCTCGCAATATCTCTCTGGCTCTTCGCCTGGACCACACCACCACTCGTGCCCCACGCCCCGTGGCCCATCTCCTTCCTGGGCTTAGTCCTGCTGGGATTCGCGGTCAACGAGTTCGACGCCGTCCTCGCCGGCTACCTGGCCGACTCATACACCATCTACTCGGCCTCGGCGTTCGCGTCCCTCAGCATCCTCCGCTCCCTCGCATCGGCGACCTTCCCGCTCTTCGGACGGAGCCTGTACGAAAGCAGTCTCGGACCGAATGGCGCTACGAGTGTATTGGCTGGGGTGGCAACGGTGGCGTGTCTGTGTCCGGTGCTGTTCGTCCGGTATGGGAGAAGAATCCGGCAGGCGAGCAAGTTTGCGAGGTACAGCCTGGAGGTGCATGATGCAAATGCGGTGGCGGCTGTTGCGGATGAGGAAGAGGATGGACTGGGGGAGGTTCGCGATACGGTGATGCTGCATTGAATTTGCGGGATCACAAAAGCTTCTATACCAACAACGCCTCCCTGAGGCCTCCATTTTAGGCCCTTACCGCCGCACCTTAAGAGCGACAGCGAGGATATTAACGTTACACCCCTGATACACCATAGCAATGTGTCTCTGCTGAGCGACTGAACAATCTCTGTGCTTTTCGGATCCGCATGCGGTGCTTCAGCAGGGCCACCTAGCTCGCAGAGCACAAACTGACGATGTGGGATTCTACAGCACGACAGAAAGGTCACAAACGTATGGAACGTTAGAAAGGGAAGCATACGACGCTAACAAAGAACATTCCATTGAGCTTTAAACCAAAACAAGCCGAACTCACATTAGACTAAATCAAAAACCTTTTACCCCTTCCCCATTAACACCTTAAGTTTCAAAACAAATACCCAATTTCAAGCTGGAAAATCCAGCACCCAGCTATCCAAACAAGCCCCTCTAACCCCTTCCCCCCTCCTCCCCTCTTCCCCTTACCCACTACACCACCTACCCCCCCAAACCCCCCAAAAACCCCTCATCCCGCACCAACCCCTCCACCACGCGCTTACTCACCAGACCCCCAAGCACCTCCCGCGCCATCCGCACCCGCATCTCGCGCCGCTCCAGGTCCACCGCGCCGCGCCAATCCGGCTGCGTCGCGCGCTCGCGGCGGACGAGCGCGAGGGCGAGCTCGGTTGTTGAGGGGTTGGGTTGGGATGGGGGTTTCGAAGGAGGCGGGGGTGGTGGGGGTGGTGGGTGTTGATGCTTTGCGGTACGGAGGATTTCGAGGGTGGCGGTGGTTTGGGCTAGTTCTTCGTTGGTTTTGGCTAGTTCATCGTTAGACCTTGTGAGGTCGAGAGACTTGTTCGTCAGCTGGGTGCGGAGGTTCTTCGCGCGGTTCTTCTCGCTCTCCAGTTTCTTGTCCGTCTCCTTCAGCTTCCGGATCGTGTCGTTGAGCTTCTCGGCGAGGTTCTGTTTGAAGCCGTTCAATTGTTCGCGGAGGTGCTGGTTTTCGGAGGTGGCGGCCGCGAGCTGGGCGTTGAGGTGGTGGATCTGGGCTTGGAGGTTGGCTTTGTCGAATTTTTCGGCGTCCAATTCTCTTCGTAAGTTGTCGACTTGTTCGGGGAGGGTGAGGGGTCGGAGAAGAGGGATCGGTCCAGAGGGCCCGGGAATGGTGTGCCGGATCGGGATGGGTGGAGGTGGCATGTTCCATGAGGGGGGCGTGGGGATGGTGCTTGTGCTGTGGTGCCGCTGTGGGACAGGGAGCGTTCCATGGCTTGGTGGTGGTGGTGGTGCTGGGTGGATGACGATTTGTGGCAGGCTACACCCGATCATCTGAAGGAGATTTCGCAAGCAGTCATTTCCCTGGTCTACGTCTGCTTCGTTGATCTCGACCTGACAGGCCTCTAGGTAAAGAAGGAATTTCTTGACGGCGCATGAGTGGTCGATGGTGCACGCTACACGTGCTGATTGGATCCTGTTCTCGAGCTCTTCGTGATAGCGATTTATGCGCTGGGAGAGCTTCTCGACCACCTCGCGATTCTTGGTTTCTTCAATGTCTTTTAGTTTCTCATCCCGACACAGAATCCTGTGTTCGAGTTCACGGATCTTTGTCGTGTCTTGGAGGTGGATGTCGTCGAGGCCTTCTCGCTTTGATTTTTCATTTTGTAGTTCTGCATTGACGCGAGTAATTTCTTCGTCCCTTTCACTAAGACAGCTTTCAAGTGAGTTGATCCTCATGAAATCTTGATCCTGAACGCCGCTAAGTTCTTTCAGCTTCCATTTTTCATCTTCTAACTCGGCCTTGACGTTGCTGATTTCCTCTTTCGCGGCTTCACACTGGGCTTTTTCTTTTTGTAAGCGTCTCTTTTTCTTTGCGCTGGAACGAGCATGACGCTTTCTCTTCTTACCTGTAGTAGCCGCCATTTGCTTTTCTTGAGCTTCTGTGACTGTGGCAAATAACGCTTCTTTTCCCGCAATTTTTCCTTCTAGCTGACTGACCTTGGTAGATAGGCGATTGGCACGGTTGGTTGCGATTACTAACTCGCCTCGGAATTGACTAATTACATCCGTCTTCATTGCAATCAGCTCCGCCTTCTCGCCCATCAAAATGTCGTTGCATTGTCTTGAGGTCTCTAATTTGCGAGAAATGCTATTCTTTTGTTGGTCAGCCTTAGCGAGAGTTGCGGCGAGCTTTTCTTGAAGCTCCGACTTATCCTTCGTTATTAGTCCGATGGTCTCTTCACAATTGTCCTTGTAGACTCGATTCTCGTCTAATTCGCCGTGAAGCCTGTCTCGCTCAGCCTGAAGGTCGCTCCTCCGCTTGTTAAGCTCATGATTCTGCGACTGAAGCTCGTGGACGTGGCCTTGGAGCCTGTGTACCTCCTCTCTAGCATTCTTGGCTTCGAAAGCTGAGGTAGCTCTTGCTTTTTCAATGTCAATTATCTTCGTAGTCATCGAGACAATGGTATTGAAATTTTCAAGATCTTGCAATGGTCCACGAGCCATTGCATCTTGTAGAATAGCATGCGACGATGATAGTTGCGGCTGTGAGTGCTGATTTTATTAGCAATGCTTGTTCTGATAAGTTACGGGATATTTAAGGGTTCGGCTAGAGCAGACTGGATGGAGATTTGTGCTGAAGACTCACATCATTAGGTATTGCTATTGCCATTTTTTGCTCTGATTGACATATTTTAGAATTCCTTCGGTTAGAAACTGGTGTAAGAGGCTCCAAAGCGTTTGTTGTAGGAGAAACTGCGATTACATCCTCATCCATTGATTCATCGGTTTCTTTAAGTGGAGCATTTGCTGCATTTTCAACAGCGTTTTCCGTGCCTTGAGTCTCAATCGAATGGCGTTGTTCCTCATCCATTCCAGTCCGAAATGACGAATTTTTTGCAGAAGACAATCGTGATCCAGCATTCGAGGGTCCGGAGTCTGTCAATCAATTGTCAATACTCAGGCATGATCCGCAACGAAGCATTTAAACTAGATTACTTACAACGAACAGCAGCTTCCTTTCCGATATTCAAGCGGATAATGTCCCTTTCACACTCCTTAATTTTAGCTTTCACTGACTGGCTTGCCCGCCGTTTGCTGCGTCTCATTTCAGAAAGAGGAATCTCAACTGACGATTCACTGGTCGAAGAGAGTTCCCGAGCATATGAATCTTTAGAAGTGTCGCAATTCGTCGTCTCGCTAATATACGATCGGCCTTCTCGATCCAGACCTTGGCAGATTCTTTTCGGCGAAGAATTTGGCAGCGTTCGTACTGTTTCTTCCGAAAAATTCTGTGCTAATCGACATTCACTATCGCTGTCAGAAATAGATTCTGCAATTGATGACCTTCGCTTTCGCGCGTTTGACCTGGGAGACTCATGCTGTTGCATGTGTTGATTCTCGATGCTCATTGAAGGTAGAAGATGACACAAGTATAAAAGAATAAGATGCTGCAGGAGAAATAGGCGAGGGTTAATAGGTCTAGACTCGTTGATTGCGACGAAAACGACCGGTCAGAATTCAAAGCACACATATATCAAGCTCACAAAATTTAGGCAACTGAAAACACTATACTATTAGAGTCTGGGACTAATGGGGATCCAAGACAAAATTTCAACCATTTTGACTCATCCGGTATCAGTGGCCAACGATTCGTGTTAGCCCCTCCTTCTTCCGTGGCTATTGCATGGGCTCCTGCAGAAATGATGCTGCTTTCCGAGGCGCTGCTGAGCAAGAGCCTAATATGTTCGTAGCTCAAATGCATAATGCCGACTTGAAACATTCACAACTTTGACCTATCGAGAAATAACAGAGCGAAGACACTCAAACTGTCGCGCGAACAGATATTCAAATGCACAAGTTCCGGTGTAACGCAACAAGGGTAGTGGGTGGCGTCCATGAGTTTCCGGTCCCCCGTCCCCTGTCCCCCGTCCCCTCGCGCTTACCATAACGTGCCAGCATTTCTTTGTGCGCTGTGGTGAGGAGCCGCCCTCACTGACGATCTTTGGCAAGGGTAAAAGCAGGTCAAAACTTTTCTAACACGCTAATGCACAGAACCGGTACAGAGTAGGCAAGATGGGCTGACCAGCAATTTGAACGTGAGCGATCCGAAATATTTCTTGCGGGCCTGGAGGAAGAATTCTAGGGTACTGGACGCGTCTTTTCCAGAAAGCCTACGTCTGTCACGACCTTGGTGATACTAGATCGAGCAACAGGTGCTTCTGGACGACCGCTAATCGTAGACACCATTTATTAGAATAAGTAGGGGTTACAGCAGCGGAAATGGAGCTTTTGATTGCACCTCGACGAGCTTTTATGAGCGGTCTTGCACTGACAAAGAAAAGAAGATTCAAGTTTGCTTCACGCGTGGGGCTGGTCGCGGTCAGATCTCGTGCTAACCTGAAAAGGTAAAGACCAATTTCGATTTGATCTCAATCCCATCAATCCCAACAGGCGACAGGCAGAACCGAAATTTATCGATCGGAAATCTTCGGGGTATGTCTAGATGCTCGTAGTTACGAAGGACATTTGCAGTGTTGAGATGGCGAGGTGCAACCATCGACCCGCCCTTCTCCGCCATGCGATTGACCCCACGATTGGGGCACTGCAAGAGCTAGGAAGGGCCATCACCGATTCTACGCCAGCATGCGAGATAATCTTGGGGCTTTCCGTATAAGGTAACCATATAGCAGCCGTCCGCCTTACGAGGCATTGCTAGTAGTGCCGGCCGTCCTCAACCCCACGTCGAGGCATGTCTACCTCTTGGCGATTCGCTGCTTAAATCAAGATCCAATGTGAAGAAATCCGGAGAAATCACCCCCCGCTCTGACAAGGTCCACACCATCTCGCCGCCTGCTCGATCTTTCATAGGTTAAGGTCTCATGCCCTGCGTCGAGTCTGAATACTAATCAGACCTTCAACGTGGTAAAAGAGATGCAAAACGGCAAATCCAATCGTTTGGTGGCGGATGCTCGAGAGACGGTTTGAGCTGCCGCCAAAATGTACGTCACTTGAAGAAGCGACCACATTGAGGAGAAGGTAGGTCACTCAAGTATGCTTCAAGACCTCGGAAATCCAATTCTGGCCAATTTCCATTCAACATTGGATGAGTCTTTCCTTCTATTCTTAAACTTTCATCTAAACGTGCTTCTGTTCCTATTCTCCCTCAAGTTCCATAACTCAACAATTATCCAAGATCATGCCCGAATCAATCCCTCTCCTCGGCATGGCCAAAGGAGACACCGTCATCCCCCAGGTAGTAAATCGCCTGAAGCCAAAATACAATGGTCTGACCCCTTAAACACCGACACCTCCTTATTACCTTCTACGCAGCTATCCGCATCAAATCAACCATCCCAAACCCCTGTCCTTTCTCAACCTACCTCCTAACCTTCTTCATCCTTCCATCCTCTCACCACTCCTCCCTCACTACCCGCTCTCAAAACCAAGACCACCCCTCCAACCCACCCCACCCCAACTAACCCACCCCCCAAGTCCTAAAAGTCTACACCTCCACCCCCTCCGCCACCGCCGCCCTCCCCAGCGGCATCCCCTCCGTCCGCGGCGTCATCGTCGGCGGTAAGCCCCCCCTTCCCTCCCCTCCCCAAACCCCCCACTAACCCCCAAACCCCCACAGCTGCATTCGCCGCCGACCTCCCCACGATCCTACAATCCTGCAAATCAGCCCCGAACGCGCCCAACGTCATCTGGCTCTGGAGCACGGGCCCGCCGCCCCCGGGCACGGATGAGCAGGGGATTATCGAGGACACGGTGGGACGGTTGCGGCCGGCGCTGGATCGGGCTTTTGCGGATGGGGGGAGCGGAAAGGGGTGTCAGGTTGTGGGGGGGTGGGCTAAGGTTGTTAGGTTTTGAGGGTGGGGAGAGGAGGGGAGGGGAGGGGAAGGGAGGATAATGGGTTTTGATTGGGAGGGATGTGGGAATGAGGTGGTGGAAGGGGTGTATATTCTATGGCTAGATTTATGTCTGAGCGCTTGTCCGCAGTGTCGCGATTATAGTTCGACTTCAACCATCTCTTTGACTTGGCACATGGTCCCGTCTTAAAGTAAAAGTCTTGTCTCATTGATCTTATCTTTTAAGTCTTCCGAATCAATCCAGGAGGAATTGATCTTCTGCATCAACCCTATTCATTGGCCTTTTCGTTTAGCTGACTACCTGTCTACAACGACAAGGCAGACCGTCACAGTCCTCACCCTTACTTCTCCTTATGCACATCCGCCCGAATCGGTACCTCCCTCTTCACCGCATCAAAATTCACAAACAGCTTCGTCAAGAACACATCCTCGGGATTAATCTCCCCATGCAACCCCTCCGTCCCCATGCCCTTCACAAAGTTGTGAGGAAACCCCCTCTCAAACGGAAACGCATCTTCAATCTCAATGATCTCCTCCTCCGTCAGCACCAACCCCAGCGCCTCAATATTGCCCTTAAGGTGCTCGATCTTCCTCCCCCCACAGATCGGGAAGACATACGGCGTCTTGTGCATCACATACGCCAACGCCACCGACGTGATAAGGGAGTCCTTCTTCTTCGCAATCTCCTCCAACTTCTCCGAAATCTTAACCTGCGCCTCGCTCGCCGGCCTCAGCTTCCTCCCCTCCTCCACCTTCCTCTGCGCCTCGCTCTTGAAGTTCCCCCCGCCCAGCGCCCCCCACGGCGCGATCCCCATCCCCTCGGCGCGGCACATGGGGATGATGTCGCGCTCAAAGTCGCGCGTCGCCGCGGACCAGAGGCCCTGGTAGACGACGAAGGGGCGTAGGGAGTGGGCGCGGGCGTACTCGTTGGCTTTGCTGACGATCCAGGCCGGGGTGTCGGAGATGCCGAGGTAGAGGACTGCGCCGGAGGCGACGAGGTCGTTGAGGGCGTGCATGAGTTCGGGGATTTGGGTCGTGTAGTCCCACCTGTGCCGCGCGTGGTCAGGGCTTGTTGGGAGATGTGACGGGCGGGGGAGGAGGGGATGGGAATGGGAGGGGTCCTACCAGTGCAGATAGAGAACATCGATGTAGTCTGTCTGCAGCTTCTTCAAGCTGTCTCTGACTGACAATTTTAAGCTCTTGCTGTTATTCCCGCCAAAGTTGGACTGAATATGCCCGTCCTTCTTATGAACCTGCCATCCCGTGGTATATTTGGTCGCGATGACCATCTCGTCCCGGCACTTGCGCTCGGCCATCCACTCCCCGATCCAGGTCTCGGACTGTTCATCTTGGTAGTTATTCGCCGTGTCGATGAAGTTGCCGCCCTGGTCGCGGAAGAAGTCGAGGAGCTCGAAGGTCGTCTTTTTGTCGACCGCGCCCATGAATGACTCCCTGGAGACTGTTAGCTAGCGACTTTAGGCCTTTTCGTTGTCCGGAGTATTGCGTGTTCTAGCTAGCGGGAGCGACTCACCAAGCAGTGCCCAGGTTCATGCCTCCGAGGCATATCGGCGAGACTTTGACGGAGGCGCTGGGGGCAAGCTGTCTGTGGTAGCCGAGAAGGCTTTTGGGCTTGTCGCCTTGTGGGAGGAAAGCCATTTTCGAAAGGTGAGCAAGAGAATAGTAAGGATCTCAAAATGAAGCTGTCGATTGGACTTCGAGATCTGAGCAGTCAAAAAGAAATTGCGAGTGCATAAGATGATAGACAGAGACGCAATTGAGGTCTAACAGGTTAGTATTTATGTCTTTCGTCGCCCGTAACGATGTCTCCAGGGACTGATATCATCGTCCCAACCTAGCGGCACCTCCGCCGCATTAGCTGCGAGGGACAGGGCGCGGAAAGCCTTTTTCCGAAAGCGACACTGTCGACAAGACATCCCTGGACAGATTTTTTGCGGACTGATCGGCCGAAGGTACACACCTGCCCCAGGCTATTGTAGCGAAAAACTATCTAGAAAGCGCTGATGTTGCGATACGAAGCAGTCTATCTCCGCATCTACCGCCGATCTATGGGAAGGATATAAGGAGATTAAGCTTTTCCCCGCCAACTGTGCTGGCCATGCAGTAGTGGCTAGGCGCGGCTTAGCGGCGAGCTTCGGGCGAGTTCGTCCTGAGCCTCCCTGCCCAGATTATATTACGAACCCGAGTGCAGTCGGGACAATAGAAGCTTATGAGCTGGCACAATACGTGCGTAGCTTCTTACTTCACAGTGTCGTTTCCTTTGCAACGTTCGCGTGGAATCCGAACCTCAAGCTACCTCGCCATAGGACTTGAAAATGCAGTTCGGCCGGACCGTCCGCACGATGGCATTTGGTGGGCCTTAAAAAATTTGGCAACATGGCTTTAGAGGCGAGAAAGAATTAAGTCTACCCGGCGGCAAGATGAAGACAAGAAATATGAAGACGTTGTCATCTAGTCACTAATGTTCTACCAATCTGGCGGGGTCATTGGTCTCATACTGCCGCTGCAGACCGTTCGTCGACACTGCGTCTGAGCGACATAGAGCGGCAAAAAACTGTGTTGTCCTCGTTTCACTGGTCAACCGACGGTTGTTTATGGACGCGAAACCCCCATAGCAGAACGTTGTGGCAGAAATAAAAGCCTGAAAATATTATTCCGAAGCCGATTTTGAGGTGGCGATCAACATGGTGAAGCTAGGCAAGTTGGAAACCCAGAGGTAATACGACACGAGTACCTCACATCTTCTTCCCCCTGTCCCCCAACTGGAGTTGCAGTGATGAGGGAGAAGGAAGCATTCTCGCTGTGATGGGAGACGATTTGGGGAAAGGGGGCGAAATTTAGGAAGTATAAGGTGAGCCACGGGATTTGAACGAATCCCTCAAGAATGACTAAGGAGATTGAAACCAGCATCGACCTCAACCCGCTTCTCTCATGAAGGTGATAACCCCACATGCTCACCCCGGCAGCTACAAACCGCACCACTTCGACTAGAAGATAGGGGTACAAATCAGACTCTTCCAGACTCTATTTTGAGTCGTACCAAGCAGCCTCTGATCCATATATCTAGATAGGTCACATGCAGAAACTCAGACGGAAACGGTGTCAAACCACGGCCTCAGACATTCTCAATCTAGGCTAGATTTGCTGTCTCGGGCTTTGAACCTGGAAAATACTCCGGGGCAAATGGAGAAAAACCGGTCAGTTCCCTGATGTGGGCGTAAACAGCACGGTACGATAGCGGATAAGGTTGACGAGGCGGATCGTTTCCTTTTACGTGGTAATACCTCTGAAATGTTTCTCTGCTTGGTGATCTGAGAATCCAAGCGAAATGAATGTCTAGTGGTGACATTCGCGGTCATTCCTTAATGGCTATGTTCTGCATGGAGGTGAATGACAGATCGGTCCAGATATTACGTGTTTTGTCGGGGCGCTTCCTCGGCCCCGCTAACCATGCTCAGAAAATTATCAAGTTCTTCTCCCACCCTTCCTCAAATTGCCCCTTCCTTTCGGATCGCCATTTTAGGTTTGTAAAGGTAGGCTGGAGCGGTTTCCACGACAGCCCTGGCTACCGTTAAACAGACCCAGCAACTCAAATTACAGCGATGACACTGAAGCCACACCTCTTAGAAACTTAGTAGAAATTTAGGGCAGGAACGACCTTGAATGCATACTCGGTATTAAAGAGAATCTAAGATCACCTAAATAATTTGATTTGCTGGTTCTGCCGTCAGGTACCCGAGAGACATATTGCTCTGCAAGCAATTTAGAGCTGAGAGATCTACAGCCGTTTGTTCTCTCCTATTCCTGTTCGTATATCTCCTCTGTGCGCTATTTCCAGACGACCGACACTCAAAGACGTGCCTTAGTTTTTTGGGGCGATCGCGCATATACTAAAAAGGCACATGCAGACACAGGTTCTTGGCATAGGGCAATTACTGAATTCGCTTAATTCATGTCGTGCAGTTACGCTGACAAAGCTCGGCTACATTTTCCTGTCAGAATGCGTTACACAGCAGCGTAGTATGGCCCCAAACAGCTCAAGGTTTGCAGCTTGTATCTCTTGAAGTCCAGCGCGAACTACCAGGCCTCTAGAGCAAGGATATCTAACCTACCTTAGTGTCTCACTGCTGTCTGTATGTGTCTCATTAGTTCTCGCCAGCTTTCCGACGGTAATATGAAAATATTCTATCATGTCTGCCGGCTGAAAGTGCAGAGAAGCACAAAGGCACATCACGTTGTCTCAGACAAAGTCCCGCGGAGCAGAGTAAGAATATCTACCCTCAATTTCATTCCCCTGAATCTTGTCACAAGAGACCCAATAAGAGAACGTCTACCCTCATATCATTGGCACAACTAAACTTTCGAGAACTCGAAGTTGCCCGAGCTATTCCATGAAGCAGTCTCCGTGATTTCGCCAACAGGGCTGGCCGCAGCTTTCGTCTCGACGCCGATTCATTTTCTCCCATGCGGTGCATCAATTTCACTTCTTAGGTACAACTCATAGATCATCGATGATAAAAGTCTAATTCACTACTCCTGTACCGGTCAGTTCACAGCCTCTATGGACTAACTTAGACGGATTCATCCGAGAAAGCGCAGCGAGCGTGGCTCAGCGTTGTACAGCGTCGCATCTACCCAAGGCTATGTGCAAGTACACCAAATTGTCAGCGATCCGCATAAAGCCTGTGCTGACAAAGTGTCGATGCCGCGTGCACTGGTCTTTTAATGTCAGGGGAGTCTGAAGTTAGGATTACAATATGCGAGGCTGGAATGCTCATGTGAACCACGGGAAATTTGAAGTGAGCCATTTGACTAGTGCACAGGGTTTTTGAATACATGGTAAATTTGCCTTTTTCAGAGCTCTTCGCTGATGATCATGCACAATACCCTGAGTTTCTGGCAGAGATTTCCGCGCAATGTGCTACTGTGAACGACTGCCAAACTTCAGCATGGGTGCTTGACTGGAAAGGCCATATTCTTAGCATAGATGACCAAAATGCGCTTGTATGGACGAGGGACGCCTATTTAGTTATAGGCATTGGGTTTGCCGTTCCTCGTCCTAACCTCTTCAATTTCCCGTAACCACACACAAGAAAAAGGCATTATGGCTGAGCTTGGCTCTGGCACGGATGTTCCTGTCTATATCGGCGTCTGGATCAATTGGTCGCATGGCCATATTGGAGGAACGACACTTACCCTCACTCATCGAAATGGAGCATTCCTTACTGCATTCCTCGCCATCTTTGTCACGTTTGTGGGAACAACCTTTTGGCGGATTTTATCGTTAGTTATAGTTGACCTGCACTTTGCCTGCTTATCTTCTTTCCAAATCGAGATTTATGACGAACTAATATGTTACAAGCTTTACTTTACACCAATTTCTCTCTTCTGAAGCGCCAAAGGACGGACTCTACCATCAAACTCAGGCTGTCTTACGAAATTCCGGAAATAGTACTATCAGCATTGCTCGTCTTATTTATATCTTGTGGGCGTGGCGTCATAAAGCGAGGCGGCCTTTCTATCGGATTTTTCCGCTTGTCGCAGTCGCTGGTCTAAGTACTGCCGCCTTCGCCGTTGCCGGTATTTTCTCCACTCGAATTTCTGGAGTAGGCAACGAGGTGCTTCTTAGAGGTGAATCGTGTGGATTTCTATATCCGGGCGATCCAAGCGTTGTGTCCGCTTACATGACAGCAAATAATTATGATCCATATCTGTCTAAGAAGGCCAGTTCTTATTCTAATTATGTTTGAAATTGTTACACAAATGTTTCTAGAACAGATGGTTGCAATACCTTTATTAAACGACAGCTGCATAGTACTATTGATCACAATGCAACCTGCCCATTTCACGATACTATCTGTCGCCACAAGCACCGAAATATCAAGCTTGATACAGGGCCCTTACAAATCGATACTGACTTGGGGTTTAATGTGCCTCCAAAGCTGCGATATAGCCTCTCTTATAGTACCCATTGTGCGCCTTTAACTACTACTGGGCACAAGCAACAGTTCAATTACTCCAATGATATCTCCTATATGAGGTACTTCTATGGGCCAAGAAACAGAGCTAAGGATCAAACTGACTACACCATTCAGTCTCAGATGATCTCACCGTCTCAGCCGATATGGGAGGACCTTACTGCACCTGCAGCAGACTATCAGCTGACGTGAGCTTATCCCAAGACCTCTTGATTTATAGATAAATCATGACTAACAAGATGAAGGGCCACTTCGGCATCTACTTTCAACGGGTCTTTCCTCAACAATCCATTGAACTCAACACTTCTGCCAATCGACGAGCTCTTGCAGGTTTTGACAGATAGTGATCTCTACTTGGTGTTCTTATCAGCGAATAAAGTCCTCTTTCTAAGCGAGGTCGACGATGATTGGTACTCTGCCCATCAGTTCCTCCACTCTATTAAGGAATACGGAAATCCGAAAGGAACCGCCTCGGCGTATATTTCAGATGAGCCCTCATCGCCTCTTGGGTGCAAGGTGCATTTTCAAGCTTGCCATCCTGAGTCCTCCCCTGGAGAGCGCTGCCCTGTCTCTGGCGGTTTATGGGACCTTAGCAACCCTAATGTACCTAAAGAGGATGAAGCCTACGATATTATCCCATGGGTTACGAACTCTTTTTTGAGCATTAAAACTATCTTGCTCTCATTATCGGTATCGTCCTTGACGTCTAGGCGTAGTCTGAACAACGGCATACAAGGACCGCTCCGACAGGATCAGTGGCAGTTAGAGGTTGAATACTGGCATAATATCGGCCTAACCTCTTTGCAGGGCGTAGTAGATTCCGCAATTGGACCCGATGACCCTGTCGTAAAAAACCATTTTTGGGCACCCCCGGACACTAAATGGAGCAAATACCTTTGCAAAAACCAGGTGCGTACGCGTAGCTTGTTTTCATGACGCTCTATTTGGTTTGGCGCTCCTGAGCGTTTGCTTTCGAAGGATTACCCGGTAGCAGACAATGCGGTATGGCTGTCTGTACCGTACACCCACCACACACTGCAGATTTCTCCCTCTATCCTTTACAACCTGAACATCTAGTTTATTCCCGTGATCTCGAGCTAATATATTCGCAGAAAATCCGATCCACAGCATATTTCAATTTTTCGGTGCTTGGATTGGCCATAATCCTAATTCTCGGCGGTCTTATCATCGTTCTAGGATATACGCTGGAATCACTCGTATATTGTATTGAGAGCAGGTTCCGGCGTATAACAAAATATTCGCGACTTGAATGGTTCGTCAACGACATCCTCCAAATACAACGTATGGCGAATGAGGAGCTTGGTATTGGGACATGGGAAAATTGTGTTGGTGTCAATGCTGTGCCGATAACTGCAAAGGACCAGATGCTCGCAGTTCTGAACATACAGGATCCTCAGCACCCGCGACTGAAGGTCCCCTTAACGGCAGACGAAGACGACGATACTGCTGAAAAGATTGACATTCCAGCTAGATGCTCAGTGAGTCATCTGGAGACCGAAGCAAGCAACGTAGAGGCAGCGGCGGATAACGACCTTAGCCCTGGTGAGGAATGTACCGAACCAAGCATAATCAGCAGCGGAGAACAAGTCCAGGGCGAACAAAGCCGGCTTGCAACATCCACTACCCAAGCGAAGAGCTATGAGCCAAGTGAAGAAGCGCATAATAAGACTTCACCCCCCGATGAACAATGCCCCTTCATTGGTGGGACACGGGCTGAAACTACCAACGCTGACAACCGGGAAATTACCCGCATTTAAAGCGATCCAACGGCAACGGTATACCAATAAAAGACTCCAACAATCTTGTTAGTCTTTCATTTTGAGATCTAAGTATCCTAGGTGGACACGTATCAACGATCTTCTTTGATTTCCATGTCATAGCTACTTATGAGCCTTGGGGAAACACTGTCGTCAGTTCGCTGATGAGTCGGAGCCGAAAGGATATCTGAGAGAGATGGCATGGCTGAAAACAGCGGAGGGTCGGTCTTTTAGCAAGCTAGCAGGTTTCGTGTCAAGCAATTGAATCCCGAGGCTTTCGATGATGCCCCTTACTTCTCTGCATGTCCATACACAGTGAATGGCCTTGGAGTGGCAACCGACTCCTTCTTCCACAGTCGACTCAACCTTAGAGCCCATGTACCCCGGAGCTTCATCGCCTATCTGTCCAGGCCA
The DNA here is from genome assembly GCA_021030905.1 of Pyrenula massariospora. NCBI lineage: Eukaryota > Fungi > Ascomycota > Eurotiomycetes > Pyrenulales > Pyrenulaceae > Pyrenula > Pyrenula massariospora. Next base: position 457,150 of record JAGFMI010000003.1, read on the forward strand.
GGGTTCCAAGTTCAAGCTGCAGAAAGAGACATCAAGAACACGTCCGAGGGACTTGGGACGCCAGCCTTCAAGTCAGGTCGTTAGCCAGTATTATATACCCCATTGCCAGAATAGCTTAGTCCAGTGCTGTGGTCTGGTTTCATGCCTGCGAAGGCGGACGAGCTGTCAATGCTGACGTTAGACCCATGTTGGATATGCATGCCGTATCTACCTTCTATCCCTGACTATGTAGCTTCTCCGGAAACTTGGGATAATGATGTTAGAAGTATGTTCAGCAGGTAGAGAAGCTTAGATTGATATTTAAAGACGAATTGGCTCACGAATATTACGCCTCCATGTTTATGTTCCACATCACTTGTGTATGAATCATGCGGGTGTCTAACTAACAGAATATAGAAATAAAGGAGAAGAAAGAGATGAGCGAAGAACACAAGATTATAGAAAGCTGAGGACAGAATATCTAGAAAAGAAGAGTATTCTATGACAACATCCGTCCGAGGAACAGGGTGCTGAGAGGATGGGTTTGAAGGATGATCCTCCTCATAAAGAACACCCAGATAACGTGAGTAGGAGCAAAGACTTGAGAGGAAAGTCCGAGGAAGAAAGGGCTCCTGGGACAAAGTTTCTAGGACGAAAAGTCTCCTGGGACGAAAAGGCTGCTGGGGCAAAGCTTCTAGGATGAAGAGGCCCTTGGGATAAGACTTCTAAGCGCCGAGTGATCCTAGGACATTGTATTCATGCTGGAGTGTTTGCGCTCGCGAAGTTGATCTGTAGAATGAGCTTTCATTACAATGCCCCGTCCACTTGCCGCTGTAGCGGCTGTCTTTTTCTCCTCGTAGCCCTTATCCAGTGCCCATATGTGCCAAACACCTTTTTAGCCTTCTGTAGGCTCATGTGCCTGTATAAGAGCCCGAGATAATGTAGGTCTAAGAGCCCTGGCCATTGATATACTTCATCAAGTGGCCTGCGTCTTTCGCAGAATTACCTCGCCCACTGGATTTGGACGCTGTTGCCAAGGTGACCGCTGACTTGTGCCGCGCCTTTAAGAAGTTCTTCAACTTCGTAAAAATTCAAGCTAGGATAAAGTGGAGAGAAAACCTCCGCGGAGTGAGATCCAAAGCCGACAGGTAAGACACGGAGGCTTTCCATGGTTTGCGAGTCCTACTCTGATTTTGCACGCAATAGAAACGGATAGGAAGCAAAATAGGCTTATCTAGATCTGAGACATGGACAAAAAAGGAATATTGGCATCGCAAACGCGGCAAAGATATCGGTGCTAGACCCGCTCAGGAAACTGGAGGCTTCGTTATATCCCGGTCTCCGGTATCAATGGCGTCAATAGCTGTCGCAAACCACTCCGGCCGTCGATTTAAATGACGTGGCCCCCAAGGCAAATAGGAGGCGATTTCAAATCCTTCAACAAAAGCAAACACGATTTCAAGTGTGGAAGTTAAGTGAAGTTGCCAACGGGTCGGGTAAAATTTCGTCACCAACTCGTGCTTGTTACCTCTTAGAGTTGAAGTTCAGCTTGGCAAGCCCGCGGGAAACAGTAGGGATCATTCTATGGGTGCAATCCCGCCAGAGTCTGTTGTACTCCAGAAATAACGCGTCATTAGGCCGAAGGAATAGATCCTTATTTTTCACGGCGCCGGAGGTATGGTCCCACTTCTACAACTAGTTTTCCTCCGCAAACTATTCCATTTCTCACCGACTTATTCGGAAATTTATTAAGCTTGATATTTCCTGGACCAATTCAACCATTTATAGCATTGATGATGGCGCTAATAGCATGGCGCATCTTCAGGAAATGATGAGGCTGCAGCGCCACTATCTTGGATGGAGCGTACGAGCGAATCGGTTAATGAGTTTCCCGTTGTACAAGTGTCTCACCTGGACATACGCCCCTGTTGGAGGCATGATTTGCACAAGGATCCATCCCACTCACCTCTGTCAAGATAGCACTCCACGTTGTACGGCATAGGGCTATTAGCGCCGATTTAGGGATCTTTCAAGTCACGGGACTGTTCAGCCATGCAAGGCTCCGCAGCACCTTGGGGCGTCGGTCTAGACCTTTGGATTTAGCTTCATGCGACAGCTTAACGGTCTACCCCGGGTTGGACATGCAAGCCACGTCTACCCTCTCCCTGGAAATGTGGCTCCCCCCTACCGTCATATTGTTGGGCCCTTGGTGTGACGGGTGACAGAGGGCTTTTTAATCTCACGCCAATGGGCTTTTACGGGAGAATTCGGCACGAAAAGCTAAGCTCAAGATGGCTCGCCCGGTCCAATTCTAGGACCTCGCGTTGCGCGGCTACAAATTTTTTGTCGCCTAGTGTTGGTCTATGATGACATCCTGCATCTGCCACAATGGCCTAGAATTTACCTCCAATGCCTGCGAAACAAGACATTCACGGATTGTTATGCTCTGGCTGACCGCACAAGGAATATAATCCTTCAGTGACTTTGAGCTTCCCAGTCAGGATATCGCTCGGTAATTTCTTTCTTCTGTTGAAGCGGCCTACGGCGAAACAGATTCGGGTTTCCAGAGTGGTTTTTCCTACAAGTCTTAAAGGTAACAAGACGCAAAACTGGTGTCAACACCTTGACAAGCCCTTTTAAGAATCGGGATGGAGGCACTACGCCGAACTTGCTCAAGCATTAGTAACACCATGAAAGTTCGGAGCAGATTTGCTTCGCTCGAACGGCCAACACCTTACGCTCTACGCGGGGCGTCGCATCGTCGTTTGGGGCGTTCAAAGGTGCAAACGATATTCTGAGGTATTCCCGGCGTTTCTCGCATCGAGATGTCCTGCGACTAGAGAGTTAGATCGATTATGTTGTTGGTGAAAATAGTTTTACCTCCGTTTCCGTTGCTTTTTTGGAAACCTGCGTGAGTCTAAAGAAGAAAATTGTTAGTTTCTTCATGGATCTCGCCAAGCGCAAAGGCTATCTTGGGTTCATACAGTATAGTCCAAACGCCTTGTGGGAAAGGGTTACCCGTTCATTCATCCGTTCACCGCCCATGGGGACCTACTTCTTTCTTTTGACAAGCAAACACGCAGCAGTTGTAGAAATAACGGTAACACGGTCTTCAATTTTGTCGCGGCAAACATAATGCCGTCCTGTCCTATAATTAGGACCACAGCACCAATAATTTAGGATGATCATCGATGAGTCTCCCACCGGGGATTGCAAAGCCCCCAAAGGTCCGAATCGTACCAATTTTGGTCGATAAAGCTGTTAATATTGAAGACCCAACTTTCCGGGAACTGTCAACATTCTGCCAGCAACCGTAGATGTGAAAGCTGCTGTTCACAATTTGACTAGGAAAGTAAGCAGTTGACCTATTTGAAGCTCAGAATTTTATCAGGTGTTTGGAGTTGGGAGCTTATCACAATGATGTAAGAAGTCGCTTTTGTGGGTAAAGAAGTTCAGATCAATATTCAAAGTCAAATTAGCCAACGAATGTCGCGCCTCCATGCTAAACAATAATGAGACATGTTCGAAGAAAAGATTTCAATAAAACCGCCTATTCTTTGTCAAGTCTAAGAGTCATAGGTTAGCATAGACAAGGTTCCACCCGTAGAGTCCAATGGTTGCCAGATCATCATAACGTTCCCCATCCGTCAAGCAGATCAGAGTCGTCTATTGTCTCTTTCTTCGTCTGTAATCTCTTCACCCTTTTCACTAATGCACCAAGGGATAGCGGGCCAATAATTGTGCATACCATAATCGCCCATGTAACCACCAAGTAAAGGTGAGAGCTTCCCGTGCCATCCGGTCCAGTTTCCGGGAAAATATCTTGGCTCTCAGCAAGCGAGGCAATCAGAAAACCGATTTCACCCCGTGCAATCATTGCTAGGCCGGTGATCGAGGCTGGATAGAGCGTTCGTAGCCGAGGTGATCCGGAGTCTGATGGGTGGGGCGGGAACTCTTGCTGATCGGCCCATTGTACACGGTTACAGTTCACTGTACCATAGTTAGGCTGAGCTGAAGAAGATGTGTCTGATCTTTTTGCCGAAGGCCTTGCAAACCCATTAGCGGAGGGTTTCGTACTGGGAAACCCAATTGATTCTTGGCACCATGGACGAGCTGATGGTAGATGGAATGGGAGATGAGAAGGTCTTGAAAACTTGATGTTAAGTCTTATAAACCAGGCTCCTGTTACAAGCTTTGCAAGAGCCATTAGGAGGCTGTAGACAAGTCCGCGCCACACGATTGCCCCTTCGAACATCTCTGTGATTGGGATAGCAAACCCTATCGATGCCTACAATATCAATTAGTAATTGAAACAGAAAACTGGAAAACGAAGGGCGGCAATTTGCATACAAAAAACAATGGTTTCAGAAGTCTTTCAACAACTGCAAGATAGTATCTCTCATATACAGCGACGCCTGTTGGGGTGTCATCTTGCACAGTTACGTCGCTATTTTCTGTCCGAGTAGTGTCGTCACCAAAAATAAAAGAACCATGAACCTCAGCAGTGGAGAGTCCTGAAGCAAGATCTGGCGAATTTACATCCGTCGATGTTGTTGCCCTTATATTGCCAATTCTATCGCTTTGTTCTGATACTTCGTTGGGGACTCCATGGACGTCGTGATCTTCTTTCCGAGAGTCGGGTGAAAATTTTTCATCCCACCAGCTAATGGTCGCTCCCGCGACGTATGCAGCGAACAGAGGAGATGTTCCAGCATATGTCGCGCTGACTACCAGGGCGAATAGGATTGTCGTATGAAAGCAGAAAGCGACGCCGTCTGAAGGAAGGTTCCTTGCAAGATTTGCGAAGAGTGGTTCTGCGGAGTCGCGACCCCGAAGTCGTTGTGTTAACGGGATTATGGTGAACTTGCATACTAGTATGACAACAACGACGAAAGCAAGAGAAACGAAAACCGGCCTCACTATGGTAGCTGCGTTGATTGCATCTCTCGAAGTCTTCAAATTAGAAACGACTTTGACAAGGACAAGTCCGGCGACATCATCTAGCATGGCGGCGCCAGTGATAACAGTTCCAAGCGGCGTTTTCGAAAGTCCGCTAGTGCTCAGGATTGTGAGGGTTGTCCCAAGGCTTGTTGAGCAGAGGGCGACACCTGCAGCAAATGCTTGCAGTGAAGTTGCTGAAACAAGGGATTTTAGGCAAAACGAGAGGCCTATGGGCATAATAACGCCAGTGGTAGCAATTATTGTTGAAAGGATGATGTGGGCCTTTAAAGCCGTAAAGGACGTAGAGAGACCGCCTGACCGTAATAAGCCAATGTGAAGGGGATAGATCATGGAGCACAGAGACAAACCTTCATACACAAGCAAAATCAGCCCGAGATAACCCAACTGAACCATCACTTCCTCCGTTCCAGTGCTGAGCCATTTACTACTAGGGGTACCCCAAGCCATACCGAGGAACACTTGGCCAAGAAGGCCACAGAAGATGAGTTTGTCAAACAGAAAGTTGGTGATGTTCAATAAAAGTAAAATAGACGACACGATTAGAATGGTCGCAATGCCTGGCTCATGATAGGGAAAAGCAGAGAGAGAATCCTCCCCCCTAACTCCAAAAATATTTTGCAGCATCTCGACTCGTGCTCCAAGTCGAAAGGGCGATATTAGAAATGTCTTCGTGTCGCATGTAGTTTCAGTCAAGTCAGATAGTGTACAGCAATCTTTCATTAGAACAGAGGAGACCGTATGGCAAGGCTTCCGGCTTCGCCTTCTAATAAGTATCCGCTGTCTGTATGCTTTTAGCGCTCCTTTGAACTTTCTTTTTCTATTTAGATTCTGCGAAATCGGAGGGTAGCCTGGAGACCTTGCGGCTGGGCTGAGTCCCAGCCAAAGCTCGGGAAGGGCACCTCCATCTCAACCGCGGAATATTACAGAGCCGTGTTTAAGGCTCGTACTACCTGATCTTGCTTCCGCATCCCTCCTTCCTTTACTCATCAGGTTCTCTTTCTCAGTTTCGTTTTGCTCTCACTGATCACTTCCAAATTCCCAAGCTGATTACTTAACTTACGGTATACTTCAAGTTTTCGCGGGCTCGAAAGGAGCTCCTACAAGGCCCCTGAAGCCAATGTGCTCGGTTATGGCTCCCCACCTGCGGCTTCGACCCTCGCATTTCAAAAGTCCTGCCGTCCTAAGTAGGGACGTCAGGGGGTGATGCACCCTTTTCCTAGTCTGTGACACCCTCCCTGGAAGACTCTTGGGGAATGATATTCCTGGCGGGGACCAGAATCGAGATCAGGCAAATGCTCTTAGCTAATCAACTGGCCCAGTATAAGTCACAAATCCATTTCGAGGGCTGAACAAATTTGAACTCTTCGCCTTATCAACCTGAGGCTATCATAGGACAAGGATTATGGCGCAACGATCTTTCCAATACGTACCGAATCGAAAAAAGCTGACCATGAGGACCGAAAAAGGCTGAGGGTAGATTGACCATCAATCGACAATGGAAAAGGACGAAGGATCTATCCTCAACCAATAGGCAAGATGTGGCCAAAGCCGCCGTTCTCCACACCGGCGTAAGCTCAAAGTAATGAACAGACCTCAACCAACGACTAGTTAAATCTCCGCCGGAAGACTTTCTAGGAAGCGTGGGTATCTGCCATGGACCACTCGCGGACCGGACGATTTCTGAGCGACATTATCGTCCAGACATTTGGACATTTGGATACAGTAGCTAAAAGAACAGAAGGGCTGTGAATTTGATGAAGAGACGAGTGGTCCTCCGAATCAGATCGAAGGAATTTTGGCTGACATACACAAAATTGTGTCATCTCTAGGAATTATACAGGTGACCTACTGTGTTGGACTGCCCCAGATGAACAGGGTTAGTGGTCGATCCTGCCAAGCCAATTGATAGCGCCCTCGGCGCCACTTTCTCAAACTAGCTACAACGCTAGATGAACCTGGTTTCGTAGTATCTTTGGCCACCTACATTTCAGCCTCTTTCCGCCACGTCCGTTGGTTGAGACCATCAGAGGACTTTGTATCCTGCCGGACCGTTTTGGTGCCGACATGGATCTTGTGGATCAAAATCCGATTGGAGGTAAGAAGTGGCGGTATCAACTGGACGGGATAATGAAACGTTAATGGTTCGATCTCCGCTGTGATGAAGCCTGATGAGCTATCGACCGACCAGTAGGAGCGGGACGGAGCAAGTTTCTATCATCAGGCAGGTTGAGGTATCACTGGTCTACCTGCGTCCTGCTGGAGCTTGTCGAGACACATGGTAGTCTGTACGTTTTTGGCGTGATTATTACGAAATGCGGAGAGATGCAGCGTCACTATGCCGCGTTCGTTCTGGCGCGTCTCCTAAGCACGACAATACGAACAGCGCCTTATGAACGAAAAGGAAGATAACGAACGCACGACCAGCCTGATTTACCACCATTCTTCTTGCAACCCTTTTTATCACGACGGCTTTCCGCTAAGCTTTCCCTTGTAAGTAGAGTGAGTGGCAGATCGTGGCGACCAGCCAAGAACACGGAGATGGAGAGCTGTCAACGGAAGGATGCTACCTTGAAAGAAGATCGAGATCGTTACCTTATGATCTAATGTGCTTCGACAACCTTAAGAATGAGATCTGTGTCTAAGCTTGATAACGCTAAGCTGTTACAAATCGGCAGCAATCGCAGCTTTCGGAAGCATGGCGCTCCCTCTTCTAAAAAGAGCAGGTCTTTACATATGACAACAATTCTCGGTTTCTCTTTTTCAAGATCTTCGAAATGCTCTTCTGATGTTTCCACAGGAGACAAGCTTTGAAGAGCATCATCGAACTTTGAAACCCTTGTCTGAACTGAACCCTCACTAAAGCCGAACCATCTCTATGAAAATAGGAATTATGGTTAGCGTGTCGTGCTTGGTGTCCACCCGGTCGCATCGATTCTTGCGACACAGCATATCAACTACAAACAAGCTCCCCTTTAGGAACTTCTCAGCCTGCTTAAGCACCAACATTGCTTTGTTGTGGGTTCTGTGAAACCATAGGTCCTCGCTCAAGCTCGGGTCCGACGAAACGATATGGCCGCATTCAATCGGTTGCTTATTTGAGAATAGACGAGATGCTCGGTCGATTCAAAGTCACATCCTACAGATAGAGTATATAAGAGACTAGAATCTCATGACATCGGACGCTCCTTAGGGGTCATTACTTTCTACTGTTCACGAACTTTCCTACATCCATAGGTACCATTGAGACTCTTCTATCCAAAACTTGAACAAGTTCCTCTCTAAGAAAAATGGCCCAGAAGTATGCTACATACCAACTACCGGGCTTTACAAATCGCATCGAGCGCGTTGCTATTGTTGGCGTGAGTACAGCGTCACTTATCACCTGTATATTTATTTCTCAAAACGATAATCGCTATTTGAGCCGCCGGCGGTGTTGTAACATTCATGACTAACGAGATCCCCAAGGTATCCAGGCTCTTCATCGCCGCTTTGAGCTACATCCACAGCAAACTGAACGACCCTCAGGCGTTGAAGTACTTCATATCAACTACGACAACCCCTCAACCCTCGTCGCCTCCCTTAAAGACAAACAATGTCTCATAATCATGAGGTCCGTCATAGCGGCACGCTTTCACCATCCCGCGCTCATCCAAGCCGCCGCTAAAGCTAGTGTGCCATACACCGTGCCCAACTGCCACGGCATGGACAGAGCGAACGAAGTCCTCGGCCACGAGCTTCTCATCGGCCACCCGATTCATGATAACTACAACGAGATCGAGGCCACTGATGTCTCAGGCTTCACCGCCTTGATCTGCGACCTTATGGTATTAGTGGAGCCTGCTTAATGAGCCGGCGTCGCGCGAGTCCAATTTCAAAGAGAAGAAGCTCATATCGTATGATGATGGCAATACCAAAACTAATATGAGCACATGGGGATGGTGCGCGCACACGGTCGCGGCGTTAGTGAGCTTAAAGGGGCTACCAGAATATGAGGTTGATGAGAACCCGATAGTGAGTACCTGGCGCAACAAGCTACTTTATACGTTTAGCTTCCTCCTTATGCGGAGAGACACAATTGAAAGCTGAGAGTGGGTCTCTGGAGGTGAGGACGAAGACTGGAAGATGGACTACGAGCAAAATACGGAGTAGTACCAAGGGACCTTGGAGCGATTACAGGCACATGGTGAGAGATAGGACATGGCGGTAGCGATGTTTTCGAGGTGCTATTTTCCGGATGGGGATGGAGATTACAAGAGTATGGCCTAGCCGATGCTGTCTTCATACTCCCTAATTAGAATTTGGTTGTCTGAACGGAGGTGGCGAAGGAGAGGATTGATGGCGACATTTGTACATTGCGAGACGTGGGATGCCAATTTATATGGAGCGTGATGCCCGCATAGATGTAGCTAGCATGACATTGCTTTTGTAGAAGTTTCATACCCATTCTACCCTTTATATAAATAGGGCTAGGTTTGAGATGCGGCTACTACCAGGCTTTAACTCAGCACCTTACTTTATTCTCAGATAATAACACTCAGCGGAAAGACATCTCACTTTGATATCTTCGTTAATATCTAATTGTTATTCAAGCTTACTTTAATACCATTAATAAAATATCTGCCCTTTACCCGGATCACATAAATTTAAAGCAGTGACATACACCTGCCAGAACGGGACAGGAAATGGTCTTAGCATTTGCCCCATTCTCTCTCCCCTTCCACCACAACAACGCCCCCCCCCCCCCCCCCCCCCCCCCCCCCCCTCCCCCCCCCCCCACCTCCCCCCCCCCCCCCCCCCCCCCCCCCCCCTACGTAAGCATTTGGATCAAATGCTAATACTTTTGACTTGTCATCGTAGTTGGCGCGTCTCGCCGATCGCGGGTGGTTTCTCCAATGGGAAGATGGATCCGGAGATTACTCACGCACAGGGGAGTTGCAAAGGGATGAGAGGCTGATTGTTCATCCCCCGAGCCTGGAGGACCGCGGGAGGACGGAGAGGGAGCTGTCGTACAAGGCCTACCAGTAGCTTACCCCGTTACCCTCGCTTAGAATAGCTGATAGACAGCCTATGTACTGCCTAGGTGAGAAGATCGGTAGACCTCGTATTGACGCACTCTTGCCTGCACGTGTAACAGATCAAGGTTCTTACTGTAATAAATCTGGCATGACGATTGGCGCCTAGAAGAGTGGCGCTAGAGGATATGTTGGGATTTAGCGTGATATTATATAGCTCTATGATAGGATACCCTCTTTGCCTTACCTACCTACACCACCTTATCAAGCTCATAATGCAATACATATACCGTCAACCTTCGAAGTAGACTGCAAAGGAAAAAGGCTGTCCTAAAATCCACGCTGTGGTCCACCACTCAAGTACTACCCGATGAGTTCGAAGCGAACGGTGAATATGCACATAGTAGACCAGCAATCCCAGCCATGAAGGTCAGCTAGGAGCCTGCACCCATCATTCTCGGCGATCCATGGCTGTTTGCGGATGACTGTTGAGCATAGTATTCTAGGCGTAGAAGGACGATGTAGGCGATGTAAGCGGGACGGAGCATTCTCACAGCGCCACGGTCTAAATTTTGGAAAGGAAGGCCGTCTCTGCAGAGGCTTTTGTAGCTGCTCGATCGGTGGGGTGATGCTTGAGACGCACAGAACCGAGTTACAGGACATGATGCGTATGACGGTGGAGTGGTGTCAATGATGGCAAGAGCTCTTGCAATTTCAAGCTGGAGGTCACTGGGGGCTGGGATGGGTGTTGGTAACTAATGAGGAAGCTATCTGAAGAACGTCCCACGCGGAATGATTCACGAACTTCGGAATCTGTTGTACCATTTTCTGTTGTCTTTGGCGCTCCGCTTTCGTGCTGGCGGCTGGACTGGTAGTAATTTCAGTTCATTAAAAAAGTCCTCGGTGAATTTGTCCGCGGTCAACTTGGCCCTTCTGGATTTTCTGATGTTTGTGAAATAGGAAGTCGATGCACCCTTCACATCGGCTCCGTACATGACCATAGCCTTGATCATCGAGCGGGAGCTCCTATCTAGGTCATGCACCGAGTCGACAAAAGTAGGCTGTTGAGAATGGATTGCCTCAAGGAGCACTATCCATGGTGTTTCTACACCACTGGAATTATGGTAGTTCGGGTCGGCCCTCATACTTAGCAGGCACTCCACCATTTCGGGTTTCGGATCGGAACCATAAATGGCATCTAAGAGTAAAGGCCATTTTGCAGAGCGGGCGTGATTGCTTTGTACCAAACATCCTTCCTTAGCCCGTGCTTTGACATATGCTATCACGCCGTGGCTCACCGCTAGTGAGAGAAGGCCATGTCGAAAGAGGCCGTCTTGAATCTCCTGTGAAGGAATTATGAGCGGTATAATGGTAGCTAAATGATCGAGCACTTGAAGCATAACTTCCTCGCTCAATGATAGGACTTGAGCTGCGTGATCGAGGCATGATTTTATGTGCGATTCTGGAGCAGTGGCGGCTGGAAAGGCCTTTGTATGCGCACAAAAGCCAATACATAGGCTCAGTTGAGGATCGAAGGGAGACTTTAGAGATGATTGGAGAAATTCCCGCACTTTTGTACTTTGAATGAAATCCTTTACTGTTCGGTGAAGATACTGGACAGTCTGATAGGCACGAACGCTAGGACTGCTTGCTTCACTAGCCCTATCGATCTCAAGGAGTCCCCTCCAGCGGCTATTCAAGCGACGAGTCATAGCATCCAAGAAGACGGATATCATATCTTCAGATATCTGGCCTGTGGGCATCTTCATCACTGATTCTACGCTCTGTCCATCCGCAAAATAGAATAAAATCAATTTTAGCGGCTTCTTCGAGGCTTCCATGATCATAATGAGTTGTGCAGCATGTTCCAGGTAGAAAGGATCCAGGCTTCGTAATATTTTATCGTACAAATTTTCGAGATCTGGCGGTAAGTCATCGAGTCTGCTTTGAAGATCTCTTACGCGATCGCCGAAACTCATCCCAGAAAGGAGTGATGCTACAACAAGCTGTATCCAAAGGAAGACTCCGGAGGCCTTGGAGACAATTTTCTCAACGAGTTGACTAGCAAATTCTGGTTCCCTTGCACAAAGCTTAGGGTACTCGGGATTAAGTTGAAAGTTGGAGGAGACGTAATGCTTGATGTCGTTATAGGTCAGATGTTCAAGCCTGAGATGAGGTTTCGTTTCGAACGCGTCCTCGAACACAACCCATGGCCGACTTGCCACACAGAACTTGACATTGACATTCTGATGAGTAAGACCTTGGACGGTATCTATCAGTTCTTCATGTGTCTCCGCGAATTCGTCTAAGCCATCAATGAAAAAGCAGATCTTGCAGTCTGGTGTCACTGCATCTACGAATAACTCAAGCGCTGACTGAAGCTCCGACTCTTTCCAATTGCTAGGTTGCCATCCAAGGAAAGACAGAGATTCCCACCGTGAGGGCAGCACGCTAGCAATCAAGTCGTGTTCCTCCTGCAACAATTGATACAGTAATGACCGTAAGAGGCCGGTTCGAATCATCTGAAGTTGCGTCCCGGAATTCCAGAAATAGAAAGAGGCAACGAGTAGCCTCTTGTCTCGGGCCCAATTGTTCAAATATGGCTGGCATCTTCGCTCAGGTTGTCTGGCGACTTGATTCAAATCCACATTCGATGAGTCAGAATCAAGTTCCTGCAATACAGGTTTACATATGTATTTCATCAAGGTTGACTTGCCGGATCCAGCTTTGCCCGTGATCCAATATATCTGGTCTTCGTCCTCGAGCCATTTTCTTAGATTATGCCAATACTGTGTTTCGGATTCGCTATCGCGGAACACCCATTCAAATGTCGATTCGTATGTTTCCGCAATTCGACCCTCACGATCTTCCATTCCCTGATATTTCAATGTAGTCAGGACCAATTCCTGAAGCTCTTGCCGTTTTTGGGGTACCAGTGAGATATGCTGCGCGGTGGTATCGACTGATTGAGCGCCTTCCGCGTAGATTCTTGCCGTCAGATCGTCGCGCAAATTGACCTTCATTTCAGTCGTGCCCGAGACAGTTTTGGAAGCTAAAAATTCTAAGATAGACGTAGCGATGCCTTCGAGTTCAGAGCTTTTCTGGGACGCAACGCCCAACAACCGAATAGTCTCTTCCTGCTTAGACAAGGTCTGTACGGCAAATTGTCTGGCATACCACCGTCAGCAACCCCAACGTCAAGAAGAGAAGAGAAGACTTACCGCACTGAAGCAAGGAGGTGGAAGCTGAACTGGTCGCGAAAGCCATCCAGTTTTGATTTGAGGGACTTGATCTCCTCTCCTCGCAAAGTCGTTTGGATAGCACGCTTCAGCGCATCTCGTTTACGAGGACTGGGCATTGTGAGATCCCCAAGTATTGTGAGCAATTGCTCCACAGCCTTCTCGCATTTACTAGCAAGCTGAACGAGGTCGCCGTGCTGATCCTCGGCAGTATGGCGGCTTCCAGAGGATCTAAATGTTTTTAAGACATCATTAAAAACCCTGATTAGCTCTTCCAATTCGGACAAGCTGTTTGGGCCGGCATCAGCTCCGGTGCGATGCAGCTCGTGTACTAATTTAACGAATCTGGAGCCGGAGTCGATGAATTGGAGTATCGTACCGGCTAAGGAGAATGCAGATACAGGGTCCATTGTCACCTCTTACCAAACGACGAAGTTCAGAAGTTGCGGTCCTTCGCACATCGGGAACTCTTATCACAGGTCAAAGATGTCTCCTCCGGCGGCGAGCGACCTGTTCCAGAGCATAAGAAAGATCCATACAAATGTCTTTGAAGATTGTGAAGATTTTGGCTACTTCCTTCGAGGTATTCTATTCAGTAGACAAGATTGAGGCGGGCTGTGCCCTACTTTGTTGTCCTTAGTGAACGCGTCGGAGCAGCCACAACAGGCAGCCATGTGGCTGTGTAAGCCACATTATCCAAACACTCATCTTTTCAAGGGAGAGTAGGCTTTTGGCTGAATGACAGTTCTCAGGCTCTGAAAGTTGTGCATGTATCGCATAGATCGAATTGATTTCATTCTGTTGGAGCGCGATGCTTAACTCATCACCCGACACCCTGCCGTCAAGCCGTCGCCAAGAATCATGTGACTCGGAGCGGAAATATGCTATTCCGAGAATGACGTGACCTCCCGTCCCGAGCAACAGCTAAATATTTCCTAGCGTCTAGGGCCCCAGACCGCGAAATTCCTGGAGCATAAAAGGTCGAAGTTTGATGGTGCAATAGCCCTTAAGACATCAGTATTCACTCTTGCAACGTGTCAAGATCTGTGGCCAAAGGTGCTCGCGCGACATGAACCACAAAGTACTTTCGGCCAAAGAATCCTTGCCCCGCGAAACGGCAAGATCGGCCGTCGACAATCAAGCAACCAACCGAGTTGAACTGAAGAACCAAATGCGTTAGAGCGCGTTAGTCGGGTCGGGCGTTCTACTCCCGTGCCAAGCTAGGAGCGGAGTTGCTTTAGACTGGGGATCTGGTGTGACTTCAGTAGCCTTAGAGGAGCATTACAATCGGTGTACTGAGCTAGAGTATATCCCATTTTATCGAGCGTTCCAAAAAAATCACATTTCTCGAGTATCGTAGATATCAATCCTCCCCTCTCCCAAAGAACCACATCCCACCCAAGAATGGCAGAACCCACCAAGCCCCACACCTTCAACCCCGCAGGCGTCCCCCTCCCCCCACCAACCTACAACCACGTCTGCATCACCCCCCTCATCCCCGGCTCCCTCGACCTCATCACCCTTGCCGGACTCACCGGCGTCGACCACCACAGCACCTCCAACCCGACCACCATCCCGGAGCAAGCCCGCGTCGCGTATGGTCGGATCAAGACGTGTCTCGCGGCCGCGGGCGCAACGCCTAGGGATATAGTGCAGGTAAAGCATTATATTGTGAAGGAAACGGGGGATCCGGGGGTGGATGGGGTGGATGTTGTGGAGCGGGGGTGGGGGGATGCTTGGATTGAGTTTATGGATAGAGAGGCGGGGGGCCATCGGCCGCCAGATACGGTGGTTGGGGTGGCGTGTTTGGCGCTGAAGGAGATTTTGTATGAGTGTGAGGTTTGGGCGGTGGTGAGGAAGTGAGGGGGCTTTGGATGTGGGCGGGCTTTGCAGCGGAGGGTTGTCAACTGGAATGGGATCTTGTCGGTTCATACTCTCCGGGGGCTCTTGTGTGCCATCAATGACCAGGGAAGAATGCGGAGATCAACGAGGTCAACTCATCTACGGTAAGGGAGGTTCAAGAACTATTCAGGATTGAAGACTATGATTGTAGGCATCTTAAATGGTATTGACGTTGCTAATGTAGTTCTATTTGCGACAGTTCTGTTTACCGGGTAGTTGCCGCGAGGTGATGACTTACAGAAGTCCCGTTTTGTACTGGAAAATTGCAGGACTTGAAACGTGTTAAAGGACCAGCTGTTACCTTCTTTCTCTTTTTCGTGTCTCACGCAACCAACACAAGAGCACATTCTAGCAAGCGGAAGAGTTTTGAAAGTCAACAAGAAATATCTTTCAGTACAGGGAAGGCGGGTGGCTGTGGTGGACGTCTCTGCTAGACGGCCATTGTGGCTCTTTGCTTGGGCTCGAGCAGCGACGGGGGATATTTGTCGCCATTACATCAGCCGTTTTCATTTCCATCTCGTCGATCGGTAAGTCGTGCATGGGAAGTAGTGATCCGTAGGTGATCGCGGTTCATAGAGATGTCAATGTCACCAAAGAAAAGGGACTAACAGTAAATCGGAGGTAGCGGGATGGTTCTGTGTGGAAGAGCCTCGGGACAAAGTCCGCCGGAGGATTCCTTGGCAATGTACCCTAAAAAAGAGTGGTTAGTAAACTGTGCGCCCTATTTTGACAAATTTCCTAAGAGCATATCTTAGGTAGATGGGCCGTTCTCCCCTTCTCGTAATTTCAACCATACAAGCTTGCATCTCATATTTCGTTTCGAATAGGAACGCTCGGTTTGATATTCATTGCAATGGCGTCGAGTCAGGATCCGGGTGTCGATGGCACAATCGAGTCAATTGAACTACCAGTGGTGCAAATACCTCCAACTATCGCTACTTCGAGAGTCACAAATGAACTAAAGGTGATTGAGACGTTGCCTCAAGTCCAGTCCGAGTCTGTCCAGCAACGCAGCTCATTTAGGACATTTACCGTTATGATCGCACTTTTCGTGAGTAATTGCTTCATTTCTCATTGGATACCGCGCGATCTTGTCTTTCTATTTCAATCTCTGAAAAGCCTCAAAGCCATTACTGCAACAACAAAATTTAGCTGAATGGTTGGAAAGCAAACTTCACTGAGGAGACAGTCCATAAAATCCTGATTCACCTGCTGATTCTATGACTGCCCAGTCCACCCTCTTCATCAACGCTCTGAACACCACCATCGTAGCTACTGCAATACCAACGATATGTTCCGATCTCCGCTCAGCATCCGGATACTCCTGGATTGGTGCCTCATACATCATCGCGACAACACCTGTCGTCCCTATCTGGGCAAAGCTCTCAGACATATGGGGCAGGAAGCTAATCCTGCTAATGGCCGTTGCACTTTACTTCGCCAGCTCCATTCTATGCGCGGTTTCAAACAGCATGAGCATGCTCATTGTGAGTCGTGCTCTCCAAGGCGTGTCCGGTGGCGGTCTGTCCCTGATCAACATTGTTATCTCGGATTTGTTTAGCATGAGGTTCGCACTGCATACCAATGCGCTAATCCTGCGTCGCTGATGTTCTTGCAGGACTCGCCCTCTCTTTCTTGGCCTTCTTCAAATAATCTGGGCTGTTGCCGGGGGCGTTGGACCAGTGCTAGGTGGTGCCTTCACTCAGCTTCTGTCGTGGAGGTGGATTTTCTGGATCAACCTCCCAGTCTCTGGGGCAGCGTTCTGCCTATTACTCCTTTTCCTCGACGTGCATAACCCGAAGACTAAGTTCGCCGATGGCGTTAAAGCCATCGACTGGGCTGGGAGCCTTTCTATCGTGGCCGTCATGGTCATGGTGCTGCTTGGTCTCAATTTTGGAGGCTCAACGTATCCGTGGGACTCCCCGAAAGTCATTTGTCTTGTCGTGGTCGGTGCTTTGGTGGCCATCTTATTTCTCTTCAATGAAGGTCGGCTTGCACGCCACCCCATAATGCCGCTTGGCCTGTTTCGCCAAAGGTCCAATACTGCATGTCTCATTATTGGCTTTTCACAAATTTTCGTACGTGTACCCTATTCTTGTGACTTCACGATGCCTTCTTACTGACAAAGGGCGATGCAGGTGGTCAGTGCAGCAGACTACTATCTCCCACTCTACTTTCAATCCGCAAAAGAAGCTTCACCACTTCATTCTGGAGTCCTCCTACTTCCGTTGATGTTCGTCGAAGCTTTCACCGGCGTTGCTACCGGGGTCTTCATTCACCAAACCGGCCAATATATCGAGCTCATCTGGATAGGCGTGACCTTGCTCACCATAGGCACTGGACTGTTTATCGATCTCAACGCGACATCATCTCTAGGTTCAATCATCGCTTTCCAAGTCGTTGCTGGATTTGGTGCAGGTCTTCTATTTGACCCTCCACTCATTGCAATTCAAGCTCTAGTCTCCCAAGATGATACCGCAACGGCTACAGCTACTCTTGGGTTTATGCGCAATGTCGGTACATCCCTTGCGATCGTCAGCGGTGGCGTCATCTTCCAGAACGGGATGCAACTTCAGAGGTCGGATTTACGAGATCACGGATTACCAACAGACCTAGTTAAGAACCTCTCGGGCGCTGACGCTGTGACTAATATCAGTCTTATTGCAACCATCTCCGACAAAGCACAGAAATTAGCGGTCAAGCAGGCCTTTGCGTGGAGCTTGAGGAATTTTTGGATTATGTGTACTTGCATGACAGCCATCGGTATTCTAGCTAGTGGGTTTATTACGAAGAAAGAGCTGGCTAGGGAGCACACTGAGACTCGGACGGGTATTAAAAAGAAGATAGAGACCGTTATGAATATGCGCGAAAGTCAGGAAGCTGCACCCAAAACTACGAATAACGAACAAATCTCCGCTTGAAGACTTGACACTAGGCGAAAACCCCGGATCAGCAGTACCGTCTCAAATCAACAGGTGTGAGCCTGAAACATTGCGCGATCACACGGGACTTGATCATGCATGGGGTTGCTACCCCATAGTGTCACCGTCGCTGCAGTCTCAGTCATCTATGATCATCGTCATGGCTACCTATGTGGGGACAGAAATATTAACAAGTCGTACTAGTGGGACCTTATGGATTTCAAGGTGGGGCATTTGATCAAGGAATGGGAAAGCTGTGAACAGTCGACGGCTTTGGGTTGGGAAGACTGTACCGTTCTTGACATTTAAAACCTGCGTTCTCATGAGCGAGGGACAGAAAGGTAGTTACGATGAAGGCCATTGGAATGTCGGTGTTTAGAGGCGAGAAAAATTTCAGTGATCATCCTTCATGAGATCAAGAGTTGAACACTTCTTATATTTATGAAAAGACTAGAAACATCATTCGCGCCGAATACCATACGACGATACCGTTCCTTCAAAAGCCAAGTACTCCTCAAAAGCGCCTAGATGACAAAACGATACGCACCCGTACCAATATTATCTGCCTGAACTTAGAATCACTAACACAGCCCTCTTCGTTTTCGGCAGGGCAACCACATCTGTTAACTCTTGTCAACCTTTCCCTTCGCTACCTAAAAGCTCTTCTAGTGAGCTCTAGTCGACCCATGTGTACCTACTCCTGGCTCACACACCACTTCCACCACTCCACCAGTAGTCACTATCTTCACTCAACGCCAGCAGTTCCAACTCGACGACCTAACCCTCTCCTCTCCAGCTCTATGGTACGCGGGTCCCGACACCGGGCGCGATCTCTCCCCCTCGACAAGGCTACGCAGCGCCCTCTGAGTCTCAAGATGCAAGTGAATGTTCTCTTCACGCGCAAGGAGGCCAAGGATCTGAGAGAAGAGGCTGGAGCGGTCAGCGGAGAGGGAGAGTAGGGAGATGTCATTTATTTGACGGGGTGCAGGAGAGGGAGACACGGTCTCGGAGCGGACGGTGGTGCTGCCCGAGGAGTAAGGGGTGGGGGCTGGGGAGCGATGGGGGCCCGGTGCGTAGAGCTCCGCACGGCCGTCGGGGGATGAGCCGTTGCTGACGAGGCGACGGGGAGCGGGGATTGAGACGGCCGAGTGCGGTGAAGCGCCGGAGTACGGTGAGGCTGCTGGCGTTGGGAGGACCGAGTCCAGGGGCTCTCGCTTGATCTTTTGCGGCGTCGGGGGAGGGGAATACATATTCAGTTGAGCGGTTGGTTGGCTTAGAGGCTGGCTTGGAGGCGGGTATGGAAGTTGGCTGACGTATTGTGAAGTTGCGCCGCGCTCGGTCTCGAGTACATCAGGCTCCCATATGAAGAAGCTGCATTGAAGACCTCTTTGAGCGCAAATAAGAACTAGATTACGTGATTAAGTCAGACATCGCCATGGGATGTGAGGATACTTCGAGGAGGAGGCAAAGGGGAATGGCATAAGTGACTTACACCGTTCGCCCTTCGACCAAGGTTTTTGGGATGTTCTCCATATTGGAGCAAGGTTGCAGTCGCATTTCCAACTGCCATTAGTGTAGTTTTGGGAGAATCGGGATGGCATTTTGAGTAAGGAGCAAGTTGGGTAAAATGTCTGCTTAGGTGTAAATGCTAAATATTGAACTTAGTTCGCTGTAAAATGGAAAAGGTAGGTTCAGAACTCAATGGGCAAGTTCATACGGAGTTTTGGAAGAAAAGGAAAGACATATAACAGCTACTTTATACTCCTGAACGCAGAGCCTATAAGGCTTACACTTGGAACTCACCGAGCGCATAACCGCCAGCGCCGATTCGCCAACAACTCACCAACAGCAGTTATATCCCTGTTTCCGTGATTTACGGGATCATTTATCCTCAGGATTCCGCCTTGTCTCATGTGATCCTCTTTCATGTACCATGTACTTATGATAGAAGGAAACATAGGTGCACAGGGTCACATTTTCGGTCTCGAAAGGAACTATCGAGCGCCCCTGTGCAGAACAGCCCCCAAGTTGTGCTCCCAAGGTTGCTGTGCTTCTGGTGTCTCGCGTAAGTGACCAATACTAAGCCCTGACTTCAGCCTCGTGGGTCGGACGCATGGATTACCGCTGTGGCTACTGGGCGGAGTGTTGTGGCGTTCGGTTTTGCTTTTGTGATGTACATCAGTACGAAACAGTGTTGGGCGGGATTGGTTGACCGATTAGAAGGACCGACTAGCATGCAAGACATTCCTCATTTGAACAGTTACCTTTCAAGTCTGGACCACTCATGGCTAACCGTTGACACGACGCGTCGCGCAAACGCGTAAGAAACTCGTAGCGGCCCGAGCCGCTCCGTCCCTGGCCCTGGAGAGATTGCGAACATCCCAAATTCCCTCGCCGAGAAACCTTTGCAAGACTCGTATTTTCTTGACCTATCCTTAGATCAACTGTTTTTATTTATACCTTCGTTTTGGTCGCAGTATCGGGAGCCTCGTGTCCTTAGCCTTGCCTCTAGAATAGGCACTGACAATTGGCTCATTGATGAATGAGTCGCGTGTTGACTTGTGTAACATGGACCTTGAAAAGCAAATCTACCTTCTCGCGTGACAAGACATATGTATGCCCTTTCTTTGACTTAGGTACACCTGTACTTGTTATTTTAAGGTCAAACCATACATCTCCACGATCTTTGGACAAGTCACGATTGACGTTTCAGGCATGCTGCAGTAGCCCTAGCGGCAATCAGCTGTTTACGAAGGCCTTAAATACGTGGAGATCGAATCCTTGATCACCTAATAGTGGACACTATTCAATTAGGCATTTGATGTTATTGAAATGTCATATCATTTCATCTGTCTTCGATTAGGGCCACGAGAAAGATTTCCAGGTATGTGTCCAGAACTTGAGGACCGATTGCTGCGCGCCAGAGAAGTGACCCTCATATAGTGCGAATCCTTACCGCGCAATCGGAATTCCGAAATACTTCTACTCGCTTACTTGCCAAAGGCAATCTACTACGATGGCTCCTCAGAAAATCGCATGTTCGGTGGTGTCTGTTGAGAATTTGAAGATAAAACAATGAACTTGGGACTAGTAGCAAGCTTTTATCTACCTGCCTGCATCTCCTAGACCCAAAAGAGGAAGATCTCTGACTCGACGAAGCTCCACATGCTGCTTTAGGCTCGCTTGAAGCCGGAAATTGATGGTTACCATACTCTAGGCCTTTTTCCTTTGTTCCCAACCCAACTCCGGGTATATGCACATTTCGACGTATCAGCTGCCGCGGTTGCCTTTGAGAGTACTGACCCGTTATTACGGAACGCTCTTTTGTTTCTTTGTCCAACACTTTTCGACAAATGTGAGTTGAGGGAACACCAGCTTCTAGACACTACTTTTCTTCTCCCATCCATACAAGTGCTCTTCTTCCATTATGTCCCCTTCAGCCTCTTCCTCCCCACCAAATCATATGCCCTCCATTTTAGCTGCACATTAAATCTGAACCCCAAAACTTCCACCTCAAAGTCCTCAACATGTGCATCGACGTACTTACCATCTATACTTCTTGCCCCAATGGCCACTACACATGCTGTGAATCCCCATTGCGCTGCACTCGGTATTGGATCACGCCAGGATACAGTTTCGGTACACGCTGTAAGCTTCACGAGCGACAGATGGACTATAAGGAAGGGCAGTGCTCTGTCTGTGGGAAGAACGATCAAGGATGGGCTTCGTGGTGGGGATGCACTTTAGGGTGGTAGGTGCTAGAGCGTGATCCAGTTCAATGTTAGGAAATGTGAGAGCTTGGTTGGTCGGTATGCTTATAAGTAATAAGACTTCTGTATTGCTACCTTCTGGACTGTAGATTCCAACGTTTCTTTTTTCTAGATTTAAAAGTGCTGAACAGAATATTGCGACTCACATCAGAAACATTAAATGGTGGGAGACACTGTGTAAGAGAAGGAAGGACATATTCTGTGGCTGCGCTTCACTCTCAAAGGTGTGATGACGTTTCCGGAAACCGTTCTCGGAAATGCGGTCAGCGCAAGCCTGAATCACTTGCTTGTTCATACATGCAACCTTTGATAACAAAGCCGTCGAAGAGAGTCTGCCAGGGCTGAAGAGGAGGTGATAGACTTTAGACATTAAAGGCAAATTTAAAACACACGGCCGGCGACCTAAAGAGGGAAGGGTCCGCACAAGGCCCGAGAGAGAAGCTAAATGGTAGAGCAAGGGCTAAAAATTGGCGGCGCAGCTAGTCTTGCGGGGTTTAATTTGACGCATCGACTCTTCGATCTAACACGGCTTCTGCTACCGCAGCTTCCACGCATCTTCCATCGGCCTTCCTCCGGATCTAGCGGCCCTTTATCTGTCCCTAGTGATGACGATCATGATGATGCTCCTACTCTTGACTATGACTATGAGTACACAGAAGTGGGCGATGATATAGGTATTTCGAAGTAGGCAAAGTGGACAAGCAAGGCTCGTGAGCTTAGGCTAACATGTATTTACGTGTTTGCGAGCAAATCACGTCCAGGGCGTGTTTCCTTTCCAAATTATCAAATCCGATGTTTTTGCAAACTATCTTAAAAATTGTGAGGACAGACCCTTGCTAAGTTATGAGACAAAGTAGAACCATTGGAATACTTTCGGTGTGGAAGGTGGCCGAAGACCGCAATGGCATCGCTCTTCCGCAAAAGCTAGAAGAAGATGGGTCTTCTTTTCAAGCCACACCCGCGCATGGTGTTGAAAAGGGTGTGGAGCTCCTCTAACACTGATAACGTTGTGGTTCCAAGCCCCGTAGGATGATTTTAGTACCTGTGCCGCTTCTAACAGCATGTCTGCACTTCCGCTTTAACGCTGATAGAGTCAAGACCTGCTTCATGATCTCCTTCATCAGTACCGCTGAAAGTCCCATTGCTAATTTAACCACATTCGTTTTGATTTCCTTCGTTCTCTGTATCTAGTAAGCAGCCGTGCTACAAAATCTGCCGGCTAGTAAAATGAGTTATCCGGTAAGTTCTGTCGAGCGGGAAGAATCCTGCCTCAGCAAGCGCATGTCTTTTCCTGGTCGGCCTGTCGGTGAAGCCGACTGTAACGGCAGCTAGGCTGGAAAATCTAAGCCGATAGAGCATTCTGCAACGAAAGGTATACTGATTTTGCTTCCAACTTTCTTTTCCCCAAGAAGATCGAATGAGGAGTCCTCATTTGGTGGATTGAGTTGGTCGTAATCATTATGTCAGCACCATTCACACGCTGGAGACATGAAAGCATGCGTAGGATGTCAGTATCACTAGATCTATTTTCCAGCTTAGGCGATGCGATTGGAGCAGAAATCTCGCAAGTTCGGACGACTATTCTCTAAATTGGCCCTGTGCGACAGAAACGTGGCGTATTCTGCAACTCTGGCATCAGGGTCAGTATTCTTACTAGTGATGTTACACAATGCGATGTTAGCAAAGGGTAAGTGCGAAGAAGCCTGTGTATGCTTGTTAATATAGTTTCCGAGTCTGACTAAGTAAGAACTCGCCGCTGCTAGGACGTTGGTATGACCTTGATCATCCAATCCGGAGCAGTGTCGACAGCATCTCGACTTCCAACATTGCTGCTATCCCATAGGCGATGATGCTGCATTGGACAGAATTGGTGTACAATGTTGGTCGATGAAAGGCAATGAATTTCAGTCCCTCTGGCATTGATTTGCAGGGCCGCCAGCGGCTAGCCTAAGTTGGCCATTGCGAATCTGCCTTGGACCTGCTCTGACAAACGACTATTTCCTTTCCTTTTCATTGAAGGACTAGTCATTGGGATAACGCGCGATTTATCGAGAGCCAATGGAGAAAAAAGGCTATGTACATACATACCCCCCTGGATGGGGCTGGCGCGGCACCTCCCCGTGAGGCTGTGCTGCTGACAAAATCGGCTGTGGCTTACCAAATGTGACTTTCCGCTATCCGCGCCGCATCCAAAAATCAATCATAAGCCATCCTCCACCCTCGGCCCGAGTCCGATCAAGAACTTGTCTTAAAATCAGCCTTGATCAACTTGGCATTAGAGCAACAAGAGACAGTAGCCTTCTTTCACAAGATTTGAGGTTTCACGCGAATGGCGATGCCAACGTTGGGGGAGTGGGAGAAGAAGGATGGGATATTTCATTATATACTGTGGTACTTTAGTTGATTTGAATCCCTGTTTTCACGTTCGCAAAAGCTACATCATCCATGTACTGGTCATTTCTCCTGATCCCATCATTGAGTGCTATTCTCATTAATGCCGCGCCGCAACTATCTTCATCTCCTACCGATGGCTATCTGAGGGAGCGAGAAGAAGATGCCCTTTATACCTCTCCAAGTAGTCACCACGTTTCAGGACACGAATCATTAAGACAATCCAACGAACCTAGAGAAGATGCAGATACCAAAAAATACAAGATTTTCCGTCCTAGAGTGGAGCACCTTGGTCTGATTCAAGAGTTAAACGAGCTAGGCAATACATCCGCTATTGGTAAAAGACAGAACAATTATGTTGAATTTGATGGCGAGACCTTAACTTTGCACCTTCCGACGGACATGAAGGGTTCGACATTGGACCTCGTTTTCCCCTTCGGCACAACTTGCCAAGCCTTAAAATTTGACATCGGGTTGCGATTTCTACCACAATTCCACTCTGCCTGGGGCGTCACAAGAAATGGCGTGACCATTAGCGAACTCCAGGACCGTCTTGCAGCAGCTTCTAGACAAGATCTAGGTGAATATTCAGCCAGGCTCTTTGCTTCAGCATTGAATCAGGCAAGATATATCTTTGATCACACAGTAATAGATAATTCCTGCAAAAAGGAATATCCAGACTCGCAAGAGAAGCGCAAACCAGACTCTTCCACAGCACTTGGTATGTCGGAGGTCATCAACAGCCTCGAGACTATCCGTGATCTTGTTATGAATCAACTTGGAAAATACATGGTGATTTACGTAGGACCCCGCGCTGGATCCGTTTTCTACTCACAGGCACGTCGACAGAACGTCCCTGTACCAGGAGAAGTGAATGAAAATGGCTTGGAGCACAGCAAAGCACGAGAAGATGCCCGTAGCTTCATGCTACTTGGTGTTCAATATGCAGTTGTCGACTTATTGTTGCCCTATTTAGGCAGCGAGAAAGTCGTCCCCAATGTTGACATCGTCTTATATGTCGTTCATCCATTGACTGAATTCCTTTTTCGTCTCGCGAGGGAGCTTAAAGTCGCTGACGGAAGAGTTGCTAACCCACACCGGCATATCAGATGTGTTAATCACGGCGAACTCCAGCTTGCCACCAAAAATATGGAGAATATCACTAAAATGGATGTGCAGAATCTAGCAAAATATTCCATGGACGACTGCGCAAATGATGTGTTCCCAGTTGCAAATGATGTATTTCCCGTTACAAATAAAGGGTCTCAGGTATTTCCAGTCGCAAATGAAGCATCGCCAGCTGCAGGCCAGGTGTTTCCCGTTGCAAATCAGGCATCGCCGGCTGCTGGTCAGGTGTTTCCTGTTGCAAATGAAGCATCGCCAGCTGCAGTTCAGGTGTTTCCTGTTGCAAATCAGGCATCGCCAACTCCAAACTAGACTTTTTTAATCGAAAGGTGGATATTTCTATTCGTGAATTAGACACCTTAAATTCTATCTTGATTCAAGCTGAGATGGGACTTAACATAGCATGCGTGTGCACGGGGGTTGGGGAGATCTTTCAACCTGCTGGACAGGCATTGGCTCGACAAATTGAAAAGAACTCTGAAGTATTCATCACGGCCGGTTTTTGGGCTCTATCTGTATTCATTCCGGAATATCATGAATTAAGAAACGCCATTTGCAGATACAGCATACTGTACATCTTAGTAATGAAAGCTTTTTTCCATATTTTAGGTCTATCAGGCTGAGAAACGTAAAAAGAGGCAATACTTGCAATGGTCCAGTACCGGATGGATTTGAATTGCTTAAGCAGAATTCTCGTATTCAGAAACTGTCATGCAAGCTCGTGTACTCCTATCAAGCTTTGTGACATGGTTGAAGATCGTAAAATGGCCAATTGCAACTCAGCCAGGTTTTCGATACCGAACTCCCAAAGAACCTATACAGATACATTTGATGACTTGTAATTAGCGGAAGAGCTTTGAAGAGTTTCCGTTGGTTTGTGCAATGCTTGCTGAAGACTTGCGCGGATTCTGAAATACTCTTTTTAATGTGTGCGGAATTAATGACATTTGGCATCAATACCCGTCAAAAAAATTCGCGAATCTCGACGGGTAGGCCTGAACTCATTGACTAAATAGCATAGAAACCAATCGGAAGACCAAGAACTTCTTCAGCTGAGCAGAGCCAGAGGTGTGCAATGGCTGACTCAACACGCAACATGTCAGGCTCATGGGATTTGAAAAGAGTCGTATTTCTACAATCTCCGATGGGAGTGCCTTTGCCGCTTTCTGGCTCCGCCTAACTAGGTGTCTCAGGACTTCGTTATTTTGGATCCTGAATCTTAGCGACAAGCTTTGTTAGGTGGCCCGGCATCCCCCTTGTGTCCTTGAAATGAGGAAAGGTGTTGACAACGAGGCTTATCGAGAGGCGTATTTCGGTGAAACAGCTGCCTTGGCAAGGGATTCCCAAAGAAGGAGGTTCCACACATTATCGTATAAAGTTATGCGGACAATAGGTGCGTTAGCGCGGCATTAGGTCCCCTTCAATCTGCAAGACAACCGTAAAACGTTTTTTGCACCGTGCAAAATTTGAGTGACAGAATCAACATCAACGATTACTTCGGTCGCTTTAGCTTGCAAAGGTAAGAGTATTTCAAGAGTTAGAACCTTTGCCGACATGAGGTACCTCCCAATCGGCGATCCCTATCGCTTTTAATTACCTCAAAGACAGCCTCGGCGTCATTCCGAACGCAGCACCGTACTGCAACACCGCTCCTGAAAATTGGCATCGACTTCAAGGATGCCAATTCCCATTGGAGGATCTACGACCTTCTTCAGAATGGAAGAGGGTCAAGCAACATTACCTGCCGCCAGCTGCGGCCGGTAACAGCGGTGAGATACTTCATCGTGAAGTTATAACAGCGATCGCCGCAAGCATTAACAACTTGTCGAGAGTGCCCAGATTCAATTCCTCCCCGTAATATAGCTTTTGTGATCCAATGATCATAGGCCGCGACTTATTCTTGATACGATTTCTCTGATGATTTATCGCCATGGCAGATCCGATCTCAATAACTACTGGAATAGTTGGCTTAGTCCAGACAGCTCTAACTATTTTGAACATTCTCAAATCTGCCACTACAACACCACAGGACTTAGCTGAGCTTCACACAGAGCTAGAACATCTCCGTGACGTGGCTAAAGACATAGAGAATTTGACAGATGAGGGTGGCCATATGACGGATAACCTAATAAAGAACCTGAACAATGCAAAACTCAGAATCAAAGATATACACGATTTCATACAGACACAGATATCTCGAAATTCAGATGTTGTGTCAGTCCGACGATTCACGTTGATTCGGGAACGACCAAAGCTGAGAGCTTTTGCAAAAGAGATAGGGGCTGTTAGATCTCGCCTTTTAGAGTGTCTTCACATATCGAGTTTGTAGGTTCTTGATCTAACATTATAAGCTTACACTCGGCTGATGTTTGTTTCTAGTCATCACACGCTACATGAAAGCTCTCAAAAAATGGATGCAGGAGATTCTGATCCATCTTACTCACCTGTAACGGCTGTAGAAACAGATCGTATTGAAGCAGATACACATGAAATACAAGATCTGTCTCCAACCACAAGCATTGATCAAGTACTCCGTGACAGTTTAATGGAACCAAGTCTGCCTAGCAGACCGTCCTTCCGACAGAGCATCTCGACGAACTTGACCCAACTCTCAGGGTCGACGCATGAACAGACATCAAGCGCAGTGGCGTCACTGGTTTGGAACACTCGACAAGGCGCTACAGAAGCAGAGGGTAGCATGTACCTGAGACACCTTGTTCAGATATACCGTGAACTCGCCGAAAATCGTTCGCAAATGGAATTCTTGACTCGAACTCTGCAGACTTCTGAAACCCTTCGCCAACTTCGATTACAACCGTCTATTGAGGAAGAGGTGGAAGTGGATGAGGCCTACACGCCAGAGAAGTCAAAATCAGAGTCAGCTACTTCCGACATATTCTATGATTGCGTTTCAAGATTCTCCGAAGAGTCCTCGGACAGTTCCATCGATCGACTGCGGGCGAAGTTTAAAGGGAGTCCTGATTATGTTCTCGAAAGGAATCCAGAATTCATACCAGATAAATATACTTTGACCCAAGCTTTTGTTAGCACGGTCAGTGTAGCAGCTATAAAAGAGATACGATCTGGCAGCGGTCCTCACCGTGTACAAAAGTATTTCCTCATCTATGACCACGTCCCCAGAGCCTGGCGAAAAATAACAGTTCATGCATCTATAGTCAGCCTATGCCTCCAATCAGTCTTTCCGGATCTTTCAGCACAGTACGACTCATTGACAGCCAGAAGATTCCTTCCAGGGGACTTTCGAAGTCAACTAGAAAAAATCATTCACACTCAATTTCAAAGAAAAAAATTACTCCATCCGGTAACAAGTTTATCTGTTACAGTAACAGAAGATGCTGCCGGCCAAGTCATAGTGGACAAAAATTGCATAGGTATCACAAATGACTCCTCAGAATCACACATGGATGACGAATGCGCTATGATACAAGCTGTCGATGTTATGGGCTGCCCACAGTTCCTGCAAAGTGAAGTTGTAACCAGAAGGCGCCGAGGAGCATACACTTCCATTGTTCAAATTGAAGGGTCAAAGCTCTGCTTTGAATATCGCGTGCCATTTACAGGCGCTGGATTGCCAGGCCATGACCGAATGCAAGAATTTTATTATGATCTGAAAAAGCTTTTTACTCTGCGAGATTGTCCCAACATTGCAAAGTTTGTTGGTGTGGTACTAGATGACAATAGGAAGTATCTAAAGTCATACTTGAAGGAGTTTCCTCGACTCAATTCAATGATGACCGTCTTCGCAGACGCAGAGCTACGTGGGAAACGGATTCCATGGTCTATTAGGGTGGTATGGGCGAAGCAAATGATCAGCGCTGTCGCCTATGTACACAATAAGGGATTTCCAGTAGATGGGCTATTTACGCTGCACAACTTTGGTCTTAGATCCGACGGGAGCGCTATCCTGATGGGCATAGGAACTCAATACATGGGCTTCAATGAAATGAATCAGAGAGGGCAGATGCCGCCGGAAATGCGCAATCACGCACTCAACGCAAATTCTGACTGGACTAAATTTCCGAAAGATATTTTCTCTCTTGGTCTTACACTTTGGTTATTAGCAGAACACAAAGCAGCACCAGAAGGATACTATTGTCGAGTGAATGCGTGTACTTCCAGGCCACGTTACTCCTGCACTGCCGCTCATGGCAACCCCATTGAATTGCCTCGTTGCACAGACAAAGATGTCCCAGATTGGTTCAATACTGTCATCAGTCATTGCCGACAGAGCAATCCAAACGAGAGGAAGCTAGCTCGAGAGCTTTTGACATATTTTGATGGCGTATCTGCACCGTCAAATATGGCCGCTATAGTGGATGATGTCGTCAACGAATATCAAATTAAGCAGAGTTTTGATTGTTTTGCCGTGTGTGATGAGTGTGGGATGTTACTTGACGTTTTTTACCATTGCTCAATCTGCAAGTTGGGCAATTTTGATCTTTGTGCGGCATGTGTCTCGTCAGGGATCCATTGTTACGTTGAACACCACCAATTGACTGAACACAAGATACTTGGTTCTCAAATCTCATGAGTAAAGATTTCTTGAAACGGCCGATTACGAAAAGCAATAACGTTCTGTGCACATTTCACAAGGGGGAACGAATCTCATATATCAAATGATAAGCTCGAGATTTTGGATCTGTCTGACAGTCTAAGCCCTTCGATTGACAAAGTCTATTAGTGCTACATCAGTGCGTTAGATACTTTGCTTAATCCGTAGATCCTCGCTTTCTTGGGACCTTCTGTCACCTGTATCCATTTGCGGGCATTCTAGCCCAATCTTACTTTGGCAAAATATCACTACTTCTGGCAAACGATGCTTCTTTTATGGAGGCGTTGTTTTTCCGCAGGGTACGTGATTATCTTAGAGGGCGTTGCGCATCCTGAAGAGCAAAGTAATATTTCCTGTAAGAGCCAGAATGGACCAAACGGATAATCGTCGAGGGACGGCATGACCTCATGCTGATTCGGAGTCAGTAAACGAAATGAGGGATTTCAATCTTTAAAATTGCCACCGATTTTGTATTGCACATCGACCATTCTGTTTGGGTCCATGATAGTATTATCATTAGTATTGTTGTAATACCTTTCACCATGAAGACTTGCCAATCATACATCTAACAGCAAATACCCTTAATCGCCTTATCGAGCGTTGAAGGGCATGGCATGCTTTAGTAAGTCGCCAAAATCTATCATCACGGGTAAATTCTTTATTTTGGTCTTGGAAAACCTTTGGGTACGATGCCCGGAACGGTGTATTTTCCATTAAAATTACTAGATCTGAAAGGTACCACTCATCTGTGGTACCCGGAGTGGAGTTGCGGCCCGCGCGCACCCAATCGGCTCGTTGAATTGCCGCTTGAAGGGGCAATCGGGAGTAGCGCCATGGGTCTTAGGATTCTCTTGCAGAATTTCTACCTTTTCTCCCTTCCGGTTCATTTCTTGCATTAAAGTTCAGAGATTCGGAGTCCGATCGTCGAAGACAGGGGTCCAGCTGCCCGCTCCAGCGCACCAACAAGAGTATAAATATCTGGTCCAGCTTGAACGCTCCTTGCATCGAAGTCTAGCCCGACGGCCTTTTCAGTCTGCCCAAAAAACAAATCAACAAATCTGATCGACATACAATGTTCAAAACATTGCATAAAATTTACAGAACGCTTGGGGAAACTGGTTGGGGTGAGACTGCTAGGCTTGGCCTGGCCATGACACCATGGTACGTTGCCGACTCTATAATCTAGATACAGAAGAGAAGAATTGAAGGCTTACAATTATTATGCGCGCAGGTTTCTTGTCTGCGACCGGGAAAGGGAGGCTCTCTATCCCTATGAGATTTTTCGACCAACACTCATCACACCCCTTCGCCGCTTCTGCGACCGCATGCTAGAGAAGGGGAAAGACACAGGTCGCCGCTCATGAGGCGTCCTTGCCTTAAGCATTGAATTGGCATTAGCTGCTTGCTTCAAGACACGATGGCAGGAACGAACAATTGCCTTTCTAGAGGCAGTTGCGAAGATGGTAGTCATTGAGATAAGGTATGTCTCTATTTCGTCTTGATTCTTGTGTTCTTCACGCCATCTCATCATTTCCGAACATATACCTAAGATCTATTATATCTCTACCCAATATGTTTAGAAAATTCTTTTTCCGTCAAACCTTGCAAACCGGGTCCCACATTGCACAAATTGTCATAGCCGGCATTGGCGTCGCCGCGTACATGTGGGGTGACCTCGGGCAGGGTCGCAAAATGGTGCAGCAAAATCGTAAAGATATTGCTGTACTCAAGGAGGAGATGAGGCAGTTGAGGCAGGCAAAGCCTACTCAGTCTGGCTCTGATCCAAGTCGGCGTTAACTACGGCGTCCGGCTCGAAACCCAAGCGGTTACAGGAGGCATAGCGGCCTGTGACTCGGTTGGTGATCGTCCTTGTATGACCTTGTCGGCGGTTTCAGGGGGCATAGCGACCTGATTCTCGGCACAAGTGTTCATCATTTTGCGATTCTGGGGTTTGACGTTATTCTTACCTGTCAAGTTCGCCGCCTTGCCTTGTTTCTCGCAGGGTCAGTCTGATTCCTATTATCTTATTCTCTATTGGGCTAATGTCTGGTCTTTTAGCGGCTGGGCCACCAAGGGCCACCGAAAACACACAATCAAACAATGCTGCCTTTTTTTTTCTTCCGAAAGATCTTCATTTCGCCCACTAGCTTTCCGGCTCATCCAAATGCAGAGGCTGGGAGCATTCAGTGACACACTAAGATTCATGATTGAATGCGGAACCCTAGACAGAGCCAATATAGTCAGCTCAGATACTGGGATGAGACCTAACGACTATTCGCCGGTCAGACTAGACTGTTCGAAGGAAAGAAGCCATCGCAAATACAAAAGGCGAGATGAAGCCCGGCAGTGCGTCAATCCATGTAACCTTGTCAATCATCGTCCAAATCAGGCCATCATGCTTAAAATCACGGAATGTCCGCCGCCAGCGCAACCTCAAACGAAGGTTTCCAACAGATTGAGAGCATTCATACCACTTCAAACAGTTGAGCAGATTTTCCCACGTTCAAGACGCAATCAAATCACTATTTGATAAAAAGTTGGGCGATTTATGTACCCATCTCAATCTCCGAACGTCACAGACACCGAGAAACGGCGAATGAAAAGACCTCTTTGCTTCCATTAAGCAACGTCGCATCGACATGTTCGGCATCGCACATAGGTATTGAGATGTGAGTTTCCTTCCGATTCATTCTGTCTCTCTTATGTTGTCTGCAAGTGCCTGATCTTGGATTGTAGAGTTCCACAAATTATACGCTTGAGAAGTCCTCCTCAGAAACAAGTACCGACGGTAAAGCTGGCGGATAATCCTTTCATGCGACAAGAATTGAGCGAGTGCAGAATAAGTCGGATTCTCGCTGAGAAAAAACCTCAAGAAGCAGAAAACAGAGAGTTGTCTAGGCTAGCGCTCGAACAGCACGTGGTGCAGGAAATGGCACAGGTCAGATTGGTCGATTGAGTGGACAACGCCATCTCAACCACAAAAGGGCAAAGATGCGAGACACCGTGCCCGCCCATGCAGCGCTTAAGTGTGCCATATCTCTACGGTACAGTATGGATAGAGGCTCGGTGTGGCTGGCACAATACAGTGGCAAGATTCTGAAAGCCTTGCGCTAGGAGCATCAGGACATGGAAGACCTTGCAATTCTTCATATTAATCTTACGAATTTTCCAGTCCCCCGCCTATAATGCCTGAATGTCCTCCAGTTATCTCAAAATAATTGCACGCAGCTCAGATTATCAATTAATTTCGATTTAGTTCGACAAGCATCCTCCGAGGAGCTGTTCTACTTCTTCACACCTCTAGAATCATTTCCAAATCGTCTCCGAGGCATCTTCCTAATTCTGGAAGAGAAACACCGATTAAACATTGCAGATATTTCATTTCAAATCAATTCCAATGCGGCCGTCTCATTCCAAACATCGTCCCTCTTACTAAACGGCAAAATCAATGATGGATCGCGCTCCAAAGTCCCGTGGAAATCATCCGCAAGCCTGTACCCTCGGTCCGCAAGACGGGCAAGCAACGCGAAGAAGACGAAGTTGTCTGGGTTCTGCACTTTTTTGGCCGGGCGCAGGAACCGCGTGTTGTACCAGCCGTAGGCCAGCTCGGTGGGATTAAGCGGAGATGGCTGGTCCTTATCTATATGTCTTATGGTTAGCATGGGAATACCTCAGCGGGGAGGCTGAAGGAAGGAGAGACATTGGGGTGGTGATTCGGGAGAATTGGGGTTGTAGAAAACCTCGGAAGATCTGGCTTACATTCGTGTGGTGGGAGGTGGATTGCCTGACGTATGCTGATGAGTATAAGAAGCCCGGAAGACGAATGTCTACGAACCTCATGCAAAAGAATTGCAGCAGTTATGCTCAGAAAGTTGTCCATGGTCGACGGTTGCCCGACATAGTCAATGGGTCGTAAGGCTGATAATAGTCTGTCGCGAGGTAGACTATTGAGGGAAGGAAGTCGTCCACTTAGTTGGCGATTACATATCTAGAATTAGTCGGACTCAATCAGCAAGTATCACGGTACGAAAGATCGGCAACACACGGTAGTAGTGGCTCTGATATCAGGCTGCCCATTAGAAGGCCCGGGCTTTTTTTCAGCAAACGTGATTGCCTTTGTTTCTTTGTTTGGATCATAATATCCGCAGAGATCGTCGCCACTCGTCTCAATTTCGTTGTCATCATCTTGAAGCTCCTGCCAAGGCTCATCTGGGCCTCTTTGCCGATCACTGTAGGCACGACGGCTTCGCTGTAGTCTATAATCCTCCGGTAGTGGTCCCGGAGGATCATCTTTGATTTTCCACCTCGTGTTACTATTCTCAGATGTGTCCACAGGGTCGTCGTCACAATAGTATCGATAATTGGCCCGCTGTCGATCGTTATCGGGGACAGGCGTCATCGCAGATATGCCTATGAGAATGCCTAGGGATATTTAATCGTCTAGACTTTAAATCTAGCGTCTCCACTCACGCCTTATTCGCCATGCGTGGTAGCCATAATTTGGATCTTCGGGGGGCATGAACAGTCGAACAAAATAATCATGCTGTACAGGATCTGACGGGTTCGTCATCCGCCCAGCTGCCCTACTTGCCCACTTCTGCATATCTTGAAAAGCATCCTCGAAATGTGTACCGAAGCGATGAGTGCATGATGCATCCACCCAATACGTGTAAAATCCTCGAGAGCTCGCTGGTGATGTCAATAGAGATAACAAGAATATATATATGTCCATCGTTTTTCGGTAAAACAGTTATGGGACCTTGTTGAAATGGAGGTGAACTTACTTTAAATGGGATTTCATGGGTATAGCCGCTGCTCACAGTATAGTCTTGAGAAACATATCCCAGGATGACCTGGACCAACATCCGCGGATAATCACGACCTCTCCCGATAGGCGGAGTCTCGTTGAACGCGGGGGTCGCGCTGTACTCCGGGCACTATTTCAGGGCGTTCCGGGGGCCGACAAGCCTAACGCACACACTTTGGCCTGCTGCTCAGACTATCTCTTGCAAATGAGCCCACGTTGGTGCAACCACATCTCGAGTTCGTGGGTCTGAATCTATGTTCTCAAATCTCTTATTGGTACGTCAGAGATTCATATGTCCTGCCTGCAGGCGGTAATCAATCTGACGAGCCCAACTCTGCATAATGAAGATGGTCCTCGTTGGTGGCGTCGAAGAATTTTCTAAGGCAGTCTGTTTTTATCGCATCTCGAGGATCCTTGGTTGGCTGTTCTGGACTTGCGAAACTTTAATTTAGAAAACACAGATACGTTATTGATACGACAAGATAATCAAGAAATGACGGTTCTGGGTCCGGTGCTTAGGAGTACGAAATGATCAAAGCAAGCCTTTTTCGCGCTGCGCAATTCCCGATCTAGCTGATAATCTGAATCACCCTCGCTTCGCCGCATCCTCCGCCCCAATGCACGACCTCAGCGTGGTCCAAACGTGAGCAGGGAAAAGCGCTTCGAAACCTAACAGTGCAGGAGCTCTACCAATATCTACCATCATCGAAGCCGAGGTGACATTCTCTGTACACTATTTGTAGAATATCTCCGTGCCGCTTGCCTCTCGATCTCCAAACCACGACCAAATATCCCCAGCCAGCAGCTCCGGCACTTCATACGCAGCAAAATGCCCACCTCGATCATGCATGAATCTAGCTTGTACGTTTCCAGATCTCCGTGCCCAATCAAGCGGCAAATCGTACCAAATATCATGTGGGAATTCTGCGATGGCCATCGGCTGTGTAACATATGGCAATGTTCCAAAGCCAAATCCTGACCAGGCACCATCTGTAACTGCCTCTTTGTAGATACGAGAGGCAGCATATGGACCCTGAATGTAGTACATCAGCGTCCAGGTGACTAGCTCTCCAGCGCTGAAGCGAGCTGGAGTCGTCGGCACAGAAAAGTCGATGCACTCCTCAATGAGTCGCTCTATCCACATAGTCAGACCAAGTGGCGAGTCTGTAAGGGCATATTGGACCGTTAGAGGTTGTGTTCGCTGAATAAAGAAGTAGCCAGATAACTGAGCCTCGAATATGTTAACAACAGTATTGATATAAGTTGATTCATCGGGTGTTGTTTGGTTCGCTGCGTAGCGTGCAAGATCAGTCGAATTGGGCTGGATGGGGAAGAAGTTGCTGAGAAGCGTGATGAGCGACTCTGGATAGAATACCGCTTGAAGACGAATGATTTCGCCACCCCAGTCTCCACCCTGAGCAACATAACGGGGATAGCCCAACTTGTGCATCAGAGCATTAAAGGTGTGGGCTGCCGCAATGAGACCAAAACCAGGCTTTACTGGAGCTGGCGAGAAAGCAAATCCTGGAATCGACGGGGCAATGACATGAAAGGCAGGAAGACTGTCATTGGGTGGATTTGTCAAGAGGCCAATAATGTTACCTACTTCCAGGAAATTGCCTGGCCAGCCGTGGACGAACAATAGTGGAATAGCATCTGATCGAGGGGACCTGTGGTGGACAAAATGAAGAGGAACGGGTTCTGTGTAGTTCGATCCATTGGCTTGAACGACCGTCGTAAATTGCTCCAGGCTACATATCCAATTAGTCATATGTTTGGGATGCATCTAGGGCAGAGAGTTCTCACTTCGCATTGATGGATGCTTGCACAGCTTCCCAACTGTAACTATTCACCCACGTATCGCGTACGTCTGTCCAATTCTTGATGACTGGACCGTCAGAATAAGGAAAATTCTCTGTGCCTAAGGGCATTCGCGCATTAGCGACTCGTTGCCTGGTATCTTCGATAAATCCGGGATCAACATCGATCTGGAAGGGCAAGATATCGTCCGAAAAGGTTGCTTTAACATTCGGAACAGAGAATCTCTGAGTGAGTACTATCGAGGCGAAGTACAATATGGAAAGAGGAGTTTGGGCTCGCATTTTGGTACCTTACTTAGCAATGCAGTTCTTGGTCACGACCTGTCAGTGCTGGAGAGGTACATATTAACAACAGAAAGGTTGGGCAGTTTAATATATACATTCTTTTCAGTGGAGACGATTATTAATGTGCGTTTTCTGGATGATATCTCTATTGTTCATTTGTAATCGAGTCTATGTTTGAGATATTCGGTCATCGGATCAGGAAAAGATCATCGTAAGCAGGATTGAGATGTCATATGAGCAAATACGAGCAACGACGTGCTCACTAGACAGCAAATGAAAAGGACAATTCCTGTTCTCTTTACCTGAGTGGTACTTGTGCCTTCGAAGTTGTGTTGTCCAGACAATGAGGTGATTTTCCTTCGTGCAGAGACGAAGATAACAGTAAATTGGTGGGGAAATACGGCAATGTTCTCGCGTACCGAGCGCGCTTTGGTGGGCTCTTAAATTGGCCACCGAGGTCTTCGAAAGTCTATCCGCTCCGACTCAAAAAGTCAGTAATTCTTCTCAGCCAGATACGATGAGACGGAGAGGCATGCAATATTGAGAGGAGAGTGGCGACGTATTTACCTGCGCGGATTGTAGCCTAAAACGCTACGGCTAAGCTCCCAAAACGGTCAAAGTAAATGTCGATCGTTCCATCAGCGCACATCTCAGATCACACCATCAACTGCAAGAGAGGCATTGTTATTAAGCAGCCTGCGGCCGCACTGACCGCACATCGAGGTAATTTAAACCTTCGGTCTGTACCTGAGCACCAGGTCTTCCTCTGATCAAGTCCGCTTCTGCCGCATTCGTCGGCAAAGGGCGTGCTATGATGTCCTCCAAAGGGGCTCTGATGAGGCATTGTCGGCCAGCGGTGTTCCTTTCCGACTC
Organism: Pyrenula massariospora; assembly: GCA_021030905.1. NCBI lineage: Eukaryota > Fungi > Ascomycota > Eurotiomycetes > Pyrenulales > Pyrenulaceae > Pyrenula > Pyrenula massariospora. The sequence goes on from JAGFMI010000003.1 coordinate 494,809, forward strand.
GGACTTATGCTTAACCACCTTAAATGTAGACACTTTTTGAGTGTCCTTAAGTCCACGTCCGTTTCTATACCGGTATATGTAGTATATATATTTCTCTCGCCCCACCCGTTTGGCTGTGCGGATCAAATTCTAGGAGAAAAAAGAAAGAAGAGAAAAAGAAGTCCCTTTTCACCAAAATGCTACTTTACAAAACATGCATCCTTCTCATTTCTTCAACGTTGACACTTGGCTCTCCGACTCCTCTTAACCGCGTCGCAGGTGTCTGGCAAATGTCCACGGCTACCCTCATAACGAATAACAGCACAAATCCTTTTTACTGGGGTCACAATCCTCATGGCTATGTCGTCTTCACGAACTCCGGCTACTTCGTAGACCAAATTAACCGGTCTGACCTCCCAATCTTTCCAGGCACGACGCAAGACAGCGGCACACCAGAGGACTTCAGGGCGGTCGCAACCGGATCTTTGGGTGTTTCCGGGACTTACACAGTGGACGCGAACGGGAATTTTGAGAGCGAAATTGTCACAGGCTCTTCGTTTCCGAATTGGATCGGGTTGAGACGTAACACATCGCAGCTGATGGAGATTCCCAGCCCGGATGGACGCTGGTTGCAGGAGAAGCTGTGGATAGACGGGGAGGGTCTCGTTGAGATAATGTGGGAGAAGATAGGATAGGCAGACCCTGCCCCAATGACTGAGGACATCGTTCAAGTAGACAGGTAGTCCAGAGCGCTTGGGACACTGGCAGTTGAGGATCGCCGGCCGGACGGCGGGGTTAATTATACACTCTTTTTATTATACACATCATTTGTTGCCTGAATGGAGTCTCCAACGAACGAGGTCAGTAGTTTGTCTCGTCTCCAGGCTTCCTCCTGCCAGTAGAGCGTCAGACGAGATAATCGCAGCATGCTAAATTTACAGGAGATACGGCATGCAGGTAAGAGGTAAGCGGACTCTACATAAAGCGTGAACGCGGCGATAATTACTCCGATGCTTACCTTCCATACAACAAACGCAAAATTCTTGTTCTTATGACCATTTTCCACATACCCTCTATCTGGATCGGAGAACTGTTAACGGCATAGCCGCTTATCATCGTGTTTCAGACAGCGCTCCACGGATGTCATTACATCCCAGCTTGAAATTGTGCAACATGTCTTCTACAAGAAAAGTACCCTCCTGCCTCGGCGTGCGGCTCATTCGCAAGACGGTACCATCGAAGCCAGCGAAGCCACCAGTAAACTCGGGCGTGTCATATCCACAGCGCTCGCGCAGGCGAGCGCAAGTGTCGTCTTGGACGACATCAAAGCCGACGCCCTATACTCACTAAGCTAGCCGACACCCTCACCACAGAGGGCCACTGCGCGCTCACGATCCCCGGCTCCGCCATAGACGGCTCCTCCATCATCGTAAACACTCTCTGGTGATTCGCCCGCGTCGACGCCGTCCCCTGGCGTCCGTGTAGGACCTCAAGAACGATGACTTCCACGCCGCTTCCGAGGCCAACGCATTAGCCCCGCTGGCCCTCACACTTTCCAGCCAGCCACACTCCACGGTGTAGAACTATGTGCGCGTCGTCAACTTCACGTTGAACAACATGCTCGGTTTTCCAACGGCCGCGGCGTAGACGATGACCTTGGCCGAGCGCTATTCGGCGTAAACTAGACGCTGGCCGTCCAGGGCGCCCGCCCACGGGATCAAGGTCCTTTGTGTGAGTTCTCATCGCGGACCATCCGAATATGGAGCGGCGTATCTAGCGCTTTCGCGCTGGATATCCAGGCTGCGTTCTAGGAGCCATGTTTTCTAGAGACGGGTGTGCTAATGGTGCTCATGCTGGCTAGTGAGGAGTGCACGGCGAGCGGGGAGGTGGTTAACACCGCGGGGTGGGTGGCCAGGCGGAATCTGTGGAGGCGCACAGCGGAGGAAGAAGGGCGATAGGAGAGAGGTATTTGAGCAGAACTAATGGTGGATTTTACCGAGTTCTAATCCGCGTACGTGCTTAGAGAACAGAATAGGCTACGTGGACTGGCGCTTCGTACAAGGCCTCCCGCTATGATACAGCTCCGGTTAGATGGAGGAAGATGATCGCACAAGGTCTAATTCTTTCAGCAACGCTGAAATCGAAAGTCACGACACTTGCTGTGCAACAACTTGCTCCTCATCGAGCCCAAAGCCCAGGCCGCTGATGGGTATGCTTACAGCGAGCCACCCACCCTTCTCTAGTTTCTCTCCCAAACCCCAAACACATCTTACCTTCCAACCCTCTCATCCCCATGCTAGACCGCACTCACTCCCTAAACTCATCCGTCTCCTCCGCCCCGCCTTGCCTAACCAAGCCCCTTCCACCACCCCCTTCCCCTCTCCCCGTCTCCCCTGCGCCTCTATACGAACCCAGCCCAGACCTCACAGCGAAGCACATACCAAAGCACGCGCGCTTCAGGGCCCCGAACGACCAACCCCCGGGGTGGACATGTCCCAATCCCTCATGAAGGCAAGGTGTCTAAAGCGAGACGACGCCGAGTCCGTATGATAGAGGGTAGCTCTCTATCCATGGCTTTCCTTGTCTGCCTCGTCTTGGTGGGCGTCGTGTTGGAATCCGGGGGGGGGGGGGGGGGGGGGGGGGCGGAGTTGCATCGAGGGCAGATCGGATCGCCAGTGGATCCCTGAGGAAGGAGCTTTGGGAGTAGTGGAGGGGAATGGTGTGCGGGATTGTGCTTGGGAGAGCTGGTGGCGGTGTGGGATGGGATCGTTGGGACGGTTTGCTTGGAGGAGGGGCGAGGCGAGTGAGAGGGGGCCTGTGACAGATGTGGCTGGATGTGGTTGGTTTCCTAGGGAGGGAAGGAGGAGGATGGCCTTTCGTGGAGGTGCCTCAGATTCGCCTTGTCACGGATCTTGACTCCGGTGTCAGTGATGACATGCAGGCGAGGCTAGTATTCAGAAATCACGAATTGTAGCACTGGCACCACGCCTGGCTGATTACTGGATGCGCCACAATTTCTGACACCCAGCCTCGAGAGCAGTGAGCAAAATGATTTCAGTCTCAAGTCCTGATGCCCTCTCCAACCATTACAGTCTTTTCCAATTCTTTATCTCTTTGCGTCCCTCTTCATGCGTTCCTCTTCAAGCGGCCCCCGCAGCCATGGCAAAAGATAAAGCCGGGTCTCGCACCAAAACTCCAGCTTCCGCTAGTGCGTCGTTGCTATGTAATCGCCAGCCACGATCAGCAAGACGAGCAAGGAGACCCAGCCAGGCGAAGTTTGCTGAATTCTCCATCCTCATATGTGGTCTAAGGCTGCATACGGCTCTCCAATCGGTATTCATCCCGGTGTATCCAGGAGCGGGTGATCTCCTGTCGTACTCTAAACGCTCATGAGTTAGGAGTTAGCAATATAATGGAATATGCAAAGAAAGCTGCACAGAATTGAGATAGCGTGCATAGGATGTCTATGAAGGTGGCGATGTCGTGATGCGGCGACACGTAGAAGTTAGCTTACTTTCGAAGGGCGGCACTTGAACTGCCTAGAGTCACTGTCAGTGCAGCAACCAAGGGTGGTGGTCAGGTGAGGCGAACTGCGTGCAGGAGGACAAAGGGAGTTAGCACTTTGAAAAAGTTGATAGCATCTCTGGGCACCCATCTCGGCTCTGGTGGACGCAATGCGGAGAGGTCTTGTGTATCGGGTAGCGCGTTGAGACTGGGGATTCCTCGGTTAAGTTGATAATCGCACACCTAGCATTTCAGTGAGCAGTTTCAGAGGTCGTGAAGGGATGTGAAGACCGTAATTATAGCTCTCATTGGATTTTGCTCTTCTGAATATTCGTCTATAACTGCGGAATACGTTGCGGCTTTGGTCGACGGAGAGGTGTGGCAGCCGGAATTCCTCCCGGCCGCTCTGGAAGAGAACAAATCAGGAGTCATATGGAAATTGCTGGCAAGATTCATTATTACATCCAGTTGTCAATGTCATACCATTCTTGATACGTTAAGGCCGTCTGTGCTTCGTGAGGCATGGGACGCTGTCTCTCTGGCTCGTAGTTGCTAGGATTTTCCGGCTCAGGATCTTCCCTAAGCCTCCATCTAGTCTCATTATTCGGATCTGGATCTCTGCGATCATTATCACAGTAGTAGCGATAATTCGCTTGATTTCGATCGTTATGAGGCTCCGGGATCATATGCGATATGTCGCTCAATATACCTATAAGACAAAATGAATAAGTTGGCGGCAAGCTGAGGATTGTAACATAAAATGCGACTTACTGATAACCTCGATAACATTTTCCGGATAGTCTCTTCTTTCTGTTGGTGTGAAGAGCCGTGGAAAATAAGTTAATGGTACTATATCCCACGTTTGCGACAATCGAGCGCTTGCTCTACCAGCCCACAACAAAAAGTCGTTAAATGCCAACTCAAAATGAATATCTGGGCGACGACATGACTGATCGATCCAGTATGTAAGAGGATCGGAGGATACATGAGCTGCTAACACGATGGTAGAGAGTGCATAAACTGTTAGTATGTTCATGTCTCGTTCGCGGAGCAGGTTATGAACCAGAGCTCTCAACAAACAACTTTTATGGCGCGAATGAGATGTGACTTCCACGTCCAATATCTGGGACTATGCCCCAAGAAGAAGTTATATTCATCATGAATGTAATCGAAAGCTTTAAAAACGATCTGTCTCCCTTGTTCCTGATGGCTATGTAGAGCTCGGTCCCAGTTGTTTTGTTTAGGCAACCCGGGCCGTCGCTGCCCTGGCAGTGCAGAACTGACCTAAGTTCTGCACAGCTTCTCCAAGCGCGAGCCAGTGGCAGCTCACACAAATAGAGTTTCCAATTTCAAAACAGAGGCTAAGTCGTGGAAACATTACTAGAAATGGATGAATGTTTAGCTTTCTTAGGTATATCTTACTTTTCGCCATTAGTTTCACTGTACATGATTGTTAGAGCCAAGTCCCAAGAAGATACTTGCACGATGCTAGACATGAGCGCTCACTGATTTGATTTCATTGATCTGACACCCTTGGTCCTTGAGCGAAAGGCTGAAAGCTTTCCCTCCAAGAACTGCGTCACGAAGGCTGGGCAAAAATCGGATGCGTAGCAGGTGGGTAAGACGATTCAAATGTGGCAAGGGAACGATTTGTTATAGGATCTAAGCTGGAGAAATACCCAAGCCGAGGCGCAGTTAAGAGGCAATCTAATCCCTGACGAGAGAATAAGTGTGAGATTTGTCCAATGTTGCGTAATCGTCATTTCTTTAAAGAATGTGAATGATCCTTGCTGGTAGAGTCTTAATGACCTGTCTTCATAACTAGTCCAAGTAAGCATGAGCTAACAGAGTAGCTAGCATCCTTCTCTTCCTCCTAAGACTACTTAGATAGCTTCACCCAGACATAGCACCGGCCGTCAACCCAGTACCATTTCCTCTACCCTCCCCATTCCGAGCAGTGGTGATCTCCGGATAAATCTTCACATCTTCCGCATATGTAGGAAGCTGTGAATCATCGTCTGGCAGGGTGACCTCGTTGGAAACTACAAACACCGTGAGGTTGGAGACTTGGCTTCGATCTTCCACAATTGTACCATCGAGCTGTATTGTGTCCGGTTAGTGCCATTCTTGCATCGTAGGATGATTTAACGGAAAGGAAGCGATCATTACCTTTGCGACTCGCCAATGGAGGTTCTTAGTCAAGTAAGGTTTTACACTCTCTTCGGACAGATCATCGATAATTCCAGCTAGGTAACGCTCGACAAGGGCTACGGTGAGAGGGATCTGGCCTGTCACCTGAATGTGCTCACGCTGGTCATCCAAACATTTGGCACACTTGGTGGTGCTGGGCTGACCCAAGGGCGCAAAAGTGCCCACGTGGCTCGGCGCGACAGGCCATAGAGCAACGTTGGACTCAGCGGGATCGCCTAAGAATACGTGGACGGTATATGCGCCGCCTAAGGAATGCTTTTCGGCGCCAATGTTAGTAATCCACTCTAGATACTTATCGTTGGGGGCGAGGTCTCTGAGAAAGGGCTTAGAAGGTTCCAACGAAGTCTTGAGGAGATACTCGGCTCGGGGCATTTCTGCAACAACGGCGTTTAGCTGCGCTACGGTCGCTGGTTTGTCCTGGACTTCAATCTGCTGCACAGCGTGTACCTGAGGGAGGATATGTTCTCCAGCAGTCGGAATGTGTTTCTTGCTTTTCTGAATGGACTTCCAGATTGGGACATATATTTCACCAAGCTTGTCAAGTAGCGCCTTCTTGTCTTGGAGCTCAGGATATGAATAGCCGAACTTTTCGACCGATCGTACCATATCTGACTTATACCAGCTGTTTTTGTCAGGCCGGAACGGGTACAGTGGGGTGTCAATATTCTCGTTGCCATTGAGTGGTACTGCAAACGATCCCAAGCCGGCTAGTCTGTCCACAACAAAAGTATTTTCGCCCGTCTCCCCTTTGTGAATCATTTGCCAAATGGCAAATAGGCGATCAATGTTTCTGTAAATGCGTTAAAAGACGTGCGTTCGTCATAACCTATAGACTTACGCGTGGTCTGGATCAAGTCAGTAAATCCCCCCGTAGCTTTAGGATCTACTTACGCAGCCAGAAAATAGGATCGAAAGCAGATACAGGTACGCTCGCCATATGACCACCATATGAGATATCATCATTAGGGTTGCCAGTGCCACCAGTCAAGTTGTGGACTGCATTGTGGATATCTTCTAAACTGCCCCAGTTCGCGGCATCGTTAACGATGTTGCCTTGTTCATCCTTCCGCATACGATTGCTGCTCACGGCAGGGAAGGTATGGTACTTGAAAAGAATGTATGCTGTACGTTCTGTTAAGTTGCGCTCGGGAATAAGGGCTGGCAATGCCTTGGATTTAGAATGGGGATCGTTGAAAAAAGCCCGCATATTGGCCACGATGTTATCATTGGGGCCTTGGGGGTCGGGGTAACGAACTGTAGTCCGGTAGGGGAACCCATCTTTACCGAGCATCTTTTCAAATTTTAGCAACGGAATATGACAGATTTGGAGCACTCACCGTAATGTCTTCTGCAGTACCATCTGGGAAAGTGTATGCGTACAAGGGGTTCTTGGGGTCAAGGGCTTCTGGCGGCACGATAGGAACACCTTTTCTTGCCCAATCCCAGTAGGGAATCCGGAAATTTTCAGCAGCGGCCATGTAAGCATGCTTTTTTGGATGTTTGGTGTCAATGTCCTGCGCAACTTGCTTGACGTGGTGGTGGAGCGCTGACTATAAAACGTGAGATGGTCTACAGAAATGCACTGCAGGACAAACCTCAAACAGCGCCAAGTAAGGGCGGTGCCAAGTCAGAAATAAGATCGAAGAGTGAGTGCAAAAGCCTCCGAACCAGTCTTGTCCCGTGGGATCGAATGGTTTGCGGGGGATGTCATCGTTCCATTCTTTGTCGGGCCATTTTGTAAAGGGAAGCCCGTGAATTCCTTGGAGGTTAGCAATCACGATGGAGTGGTCGCTATTGTTCCCTTACCAGCAATCTGAAAGTAAGATAGCGGGTCGTCTTTGTCCACGGCTTGGAATTTCTTGAGGCCCTCAAAATAGAGATGTCTAGCCTCTTCCGAGAAATTAGAGTCACCGATCCATGGACGGTTTGGAGTAATTTCTGGCTCATCTCAGCATGAATATAATCATGTGGAGTTTTAAAGCGGTCATACCCCCATAAGGCACTTTGACGCCGGTAGCTAAGTACTTATTCCATTCATTGCTGGTCTCGGTTGCCATGATGTTGATAAGATCCAATGATCAATCTGAATTTTTCAAGGAAGAGGAAGTCTTTTTGAACGTGATCCGAAACTGGTGCACAAGGTGGTTTATATAAACCTCTGATGGTCTCAACCTTCTCACGGCGATCGTTCATTGATCAGCTATTTCAATCCAGGTTTAGGGCACGCTTTTCACCGGAGCTCGGCCTGGATTGAGCAATCTATGGTCTGTGGTTGGCTGAAAGCCGCTAAGAGCAAACATCAAGAAGACCATTGAGATCTGCTGTTAAGGATCCCTTGCCTGGAATGGAGACTTGTCTTGAGAAAGATGGCTAACCTAGGTTGCCAAATCATGTTACCACGAGAACCCATCTTGCGTGGACAGTGGCTAGCTGAAAGAATGTTCCGGATGACTGTGGGACTTTTCGACGAAAAGCAGCATTGGCGCAGGCAAGGAGGACTTTTCACCTACAAAGTTCAGCCAGCCATAGAGACTTGGCGTTGGCCTAGACCAAGGGTATACGAATCATGGCAGTTGATATCGATTGATGACGCCAATCATACCTAAGTACCCTAAGAGGGGCTCTTCATTGTGACATGACTTGGTGTGGCTGCATTCATCATGATCAGATAATTCATGGCTGTCACAGACAGGAAAGTGCCTTCCACCTCGGCCCGAAAGAAGATATATCGATAGGCACGCTGCATAGATTCGGACTATGCAGCTGAGTTAAAGTATACGCGGCTTAGACTGGCATTAGTGTCAATAACCCTCGCATTAGGCGAAGTTCGCTCGCCGCAAAAGTTTCGATGAAGTTTTCGCTGTAGATCTTGATAGCTTGGCTACGTAATGAATCGATGGGCCTAAGACAAAGCGAGAAATTGTGCAGAACTTTTTACTATCAACGGCGCACCGTCGTGAGTCAGGGCAAGGCCGCCAGACGAAAAAAACAGGACGAAACGGGCCAAAGGGCCTGGCACAGCTAACTGAATTAGGCCTCCGGGCGCCTCCATTCCCCATCGAAAATCCGTGTGTTTGAAATCTCACAACTCTACCAAAGTGAGCTTGAATGACGCCTAGAGCTCTGCAAAATGATTCAATCAGTAGTACTACTTGCTAATATTCTAGTAATTTTGAAATACTCTCTATGTTGTAGTTTCATATCCTTAAAATTTTGGCTTCTGGTGTCTCACTTTTTTGCACCTTTGTGCCTGCTTCAGAGCTGTGACGAAATGGATCGTCCGGTCACACCGCCTGATGCAATTCAACAAGATCGTCAGAGCCTCTCGCATTCATCTAGCGATGCACGAGACCGCATGGCAGGATGGACGCGAAAACCGTTGTGGGCGGGCGCATTGTGTTCCAAAAAGCTTTAGCTGCTGAGGTGTGTTGAGATCGAGCTTGACACTACTTGCTTGCCATCGGCGCCTGAGCGATTGAACTTGTCCTCTGGATGGATAAGAGCAGTATAGCTCGACTCATTAGCTGCGGAACGGACCACGGCCCGATCCTTGAGAAGCTTTCATCCGCGCTGGGTGATGTGGACATCCCATTTACAGGTCCTGGATTGTACGCGAGGCTCACCGCTCACCGAAAGTAGTCGCCGGTTGTGCTATGACGGAGCCGAAGCAATCATTCTAAGCCTATTGAAAGATAGAAGAGCACTGCTCTATGAGCTTTGTGCAAACGTAGGAATAATTATCCCTCTAAGGCATCTGAGATACTTAGCCGAGTTCCTACTGCGGTTCTTCAAACCTGTAGAGCAGAGTGAGGATTCCAGCAAGGATCCACGATTGTCCATGAACTTTAGCGGTCGATCATACACATGCTGGGCGTTTTCAGGTGCTAATGGGGTTAAGGAGGGGTGGAGGCTCTAAAGAAATTGACATACGTCACATTTTCCCCTTGACATACCCCATACCATTTAGAGCCATCGTTCTAGACCCTTACAACTGTGCTGAGCGAGTTGGCATGGGGTTGAAATCGAAGTCCGAGCCACTTTCCTTCCAAAATATTGGTAAGAGGGGTTTTCCGACTTACAGTCGTCTTGGAAACACCTACGTATTCTCCGGCATGAATTCAGTCTCTACACCGTGGCAGCAAAATCGACACATCTAGATTCCGACCAAAAATTAGACACGCACGGGCTGTGATGCTCAAGCGACAATGGATGCTAGAAAGAGAAGAGGCTGTCGTATGATAACAGCTTTTCGAGCCAGTCTCATTGTGCAAAATATATCCAAACACTAAAATTTAGCCAGATCGCAGCTGAGTAGCTCCTAACTAACGATACAAACACGCCTAAAATTGATATGACAAGTTAGAGTCTTTACTCATCGTACTCGAGCACGAGCGACGTAGGGATAGGCGACTCCTTCGAATTCGCATCCAGATAATGCCTCATCGTAATCCCAGCAAGCTCATGCTCAACGACCGTGAAATTTCCCTGTTTCCCTGGCGCCCTTCTCACATTCTTCAGCTTGAACACTTCCCTCAGCGTTGCAGCCAGCGAGGTTCCCACCAGTCTAGTGCCAAAGCAGAAATGCAATCCATGCCCAAGGAGCGTATAATCCTTGAAAGGGCGATGTGGATTTAGCTTCTCAGGCTCCGGGAAGGCAGCAGGGTCTACAGCCGCCTTGGATGTCGCGATGAGAATGGTGTGGCCAGCCTTGATGTGAACAGGCCCGCGTGCGCCGTCGACAACAGTGACGTCCTTTGCAGCGACGCGGGGTAGCCCCGGCACAACGCCGGCGTGGCGCATACCTTCAAATACGAAGCCCTGAAGCTCTCTCTCTGATGACGTTGGATCCATGTGCGCGAGTTGGATGATGCGCTCTTTATATTGCTCGTAGCCTGGGCTTAGAAAGAGGTCGATCAGTAAGGAGGCCTGTTGCGTGATGTTACCGGCGACCGGAGCACCCATGCCGATGCAGTCTCCGACCATATCGCCAATTGGTAACTTTGTGTCATTGAGAGCGTGGTAAATACGGTCAGCATCAGGGCCGACTTCGAAGGCGCCACCCTTTTCCAACCAGTCGACAACGACCTCTTTGGCTCCTTGTTGGGTCTTGAGATGCGCTTCAAAAATGGACCGAAGAGGGGCAGCGGCTTTCATTGCGCCTTCCCGGAGTTTCCATTCATTACCAGGGATGATATTGAAGCTCTGGTACATGAACAACACGAGGTATGCGGTGAAAGCCTCATAGATGGACAATAGACCATGGGGCTGCTCTTGGGTCTTGAGCGGGAGCGCGAAGCGTTCGGCGAGCCATAAGATTGGCGTAATATTGGTGACATCACGGACAACATCGATAGACTTTCTGCCTTTGGAAAATGACAATGAGTTCTTCTGAATGAGCTTCTCGACATTGGTACTGAAGAAATCGGAAACATTCTTTTCGAAGCCTTCTTCGAAGAACACTTTGTGAAGAATGTGAGATCGGTCGTCGTGTCGCGCGGCATCATCCCAGCCGATCATAAAATCATGACCATCTGTGCAGTTGCGAATTGCAGCTTGGTACATGACTCGGAAGTTATCACGGTCTTCGAATACTTTCTTGCAGCCTTCCTGTGTCTGGATACTGATGATGCTACGATCACTCGGCGGCCTCGCCAAATCATATTTCTCCACTACTTTGTTGCCCTTCAGTATACCCTTCGCAGCTTCGGGCGTATAGAATGGCAGAAGAGCATAAGGCGAAGTACCAGTGAATTCGCCCGGCAGGCCATTGAAGAGAAGCTGCGGGAACATACCACCGTATGAGCCAGCCGGTGTTTCTTGAAGCTTCGCAGCTCCCCAATGCGTGAGAGTATTGCTGTTGAAATCGTAGCTTAAAAATCGGTCTCCGCGGACCAAGGCAACTGCATCGTCTAGAATTCCTCGCCCGGTCGTCTGACCTGGACATACGCCGCTTCCAGCCATAGCGGGTTTCGTGCATTCCGCCATTAGACCCGGGTACAGTTCGAGGTTCTCAATATTCCCATAAAGAAGCTCGGCAGCTCTTGCCACCTTTTTGTCTGAATTCCAGCTTTCGAAATTTTCATACGCTTTAAGGTTCAGATATCTGCGGAATCTGAACCAGGAATTTAGTTTGTTCCAATAAAATTTCGGCGAGATGATAACACTTACTCATTTAGTGTGCACACATTGAAAAGATTTCGAGCCTGCAGTTGGCCCATAATGTCGACGACCTTCAGGCTAGCTGGGGTACCATGAGCTCCAAACTCGTGAGCCGGCTCTTCAACGCAGCCTTTGATAATTTCAGCGAGATCAGCATCACTGAATTGTCCGTCAGCCTCCCTCTTGAGACCACCGAAGGTCCATTCCTTGGGAGGTGTTGTCATCAATTTTCCCCCGTAATCCATCATTACCTTTTGGAACATTTCGACCGTCACATCTTCGAGGGAATTTAAATCGGGAAATGTATGCCTTAGCAGATCCTCCATCCATTTATCGTCCGCGGCACTTAATGCTGCGTGCCAATGATAAAGGACAGCGAATTCAACAGAGACAACATTCCCACAAGCACGCTCAACACATCTGCCGTGCTGCTTGATCTCTTTGCCTAGATTGAGCGACCATTCGGAATCAGCTCGGGGGGTGTTCAAAATCGCTGCAACATAGTCCTTGAGCACGACTGAAGCGAAAAAGCCGACATTGATGTTTCGGGTGATTTGGAATATATCTTCATCTTGCCTATAGTTTACGTGTTAGTATAAACAATACCCAGTTGTGTACCTGCTTGTGGCTTACGATTTCTTGGCTTCATCATCTAGTGTGTCCCAGGGCTTATACTTGCCATCTTCGTTAACGGAAAGCAGGCCTTCGGCAATGTGATTGTGATTCCTCGAGAACATGATGAGAACAGCGACGACCCCAGGAGGCATCATCATGATTCTCTCCGAGGCAATTGAGTCAGGCCAAATAGTTCCATTGTGGTAAGTCCGCACCCGCTTTTGCTCCTTCTCCGTATTACCGTACAGAGTACTGAGATCGACGTAGCTTGACGTCTCATTGATCCATTGATCTTTTCTGGAGGTCTGGAAGCATTCGTGAATGACTACCGTTGCGAATGAGAAGAAGAGTCGATTCAGGCCAGAGGGGTGTTGGCGAAAAGGGCCTTCACGCTTGAGAAGTGCCTCGTAAACGTCTTCGACGTTGGGCAGGCTAGGTCCCTTGGGCTTCATAGGCGGCACACTTCTCGAGTATGGCGTTCCTGCTTTTCCCATCTCCGGAACCCACGGGTTGTTGTTACCGCCGTCATGTCGTCGATATCGAGATGCTGGGCCAGCTACCGTTGTTGCGGGATGGGGTAGATCGTGCCATAGCATTGAGATGAAGCCGTCAGAAACCTTCTCGCTGAGGCCACTGTTTAGTGGTAGGCTCTGGAGCATAGAGACTCCATGTTCGAGCAAAAGTTCCTTGTCATCCAGTGGCTCTCCAGACGCCAGGCTCGTGAGAGCTTCAACAACTGTTTCGGTATTTTTGAGACCAAGATGCCTCACATCATGGCTAATGCTGGTTTTTTCGCTAAGAATGCTGCCATTTGCAGCGTCTGCGGACCTTCCATCAGCCGCGGAAGTTGGTTTTCTCCTCAGAGAACCAAATAGAGATTTCAATTGCCCGGCCATTAGGGAGTAAGATAGAAGATTGAAGACCAAAACAAATGAAAGCGAAACTTTTATCAGGGTGTCATCTACCCAGGAGCATGATAAGAGCTATTAGGGCGCAGCCTGGAGGAGCGCTCTAACAGCGAGCAATGCAGCCAACTGGTGGAGATATCATGATGATCTGTGACGCTGGCGATCAGCCAGAGTCCAGATCTGAAGGCATTGCAAATGAACTCATAGACTGTCATTGGTCCAATCGTGCAGGTCCTTCTGCACTTCAAGGGCTAGTCATGTACGCTACACCCTGCAAGCAGTGATGAGATGATTGCTGGAGAGTGCTGTCCGCACAATCTGTAGCGAATCAATGGCGTTCCAATTGGTGCATCGGAACTGACTAAATTGGCGACAACTTTGCCCATCACAAATCGTCAAGCGCTTGGTGCGTGGACGACCGGATACGGGTGGACAAGATTTGTCCACAGAGGTGCGAGGTCGAATCGAGAGACCTGTGGAGCTTCAAAGAAGAATTGGATTGGATTCAATAGTGCCGCGTCCTATGCCAGTGTCCGTCGGCGTGGAGATTGGTGTCCCATTGGTTGATTGCTCGAGGAGTCAGTCCTCGATGAATTGAGCGGAGATAGCTACCACCGTGGGTCTACTCCCAGCCAGCCTCGAACACTCGCACGCGACGCTCTTTCCTATCCATTGTTAGTTTCGTTGTCATGTCGAGTCGCAAGCTCGTAGCTACGCACGCCACGAGGAGCGCCAAGGTGCTGATCTGCGTCAGGGTTACACAAACCCTGCTATGATCGCTTGCAAGTGGGCCATGCGTGCGCTAGTGGGAGCTCGATCGGAAATGCGTGCCAGTAAGCGAACACTAGTTGAACTCTCCCCGATCAGCCACACGCGTGCAGGCTAGTCCACTTGAGACTCGCATCGTCGACTCATCGAATGGCCGCTGGCAGGGTTGTCTTGGAAATCTGCACGGGGGCATTTGATCGCCCGTCAACCTCTTTGCGGACCGGCCCTAGCGTCCAATGCGGCTTCCGTCCTTTCCGCTCTGGTGTCTTCCGCTGAGGTCGTGGCAGCCTTTGCCGCCTCTGTCTGCTGCAGAAATTTCTCTCCGAATTGGCGTCTGAGCGTTTTTGAGTAACAGACGATCGTGAGCGACACGACGATTTCCGTTCTAGTCCTGTTGTCGACCTAATGGCGCCCCAGAATCCTCTGCCGACCTCAATTGCCTCTTTCTGGTGCTAACGTGTTTCAATGGTTTCGTTGACATTCTTACTGCTCTTGCTTAGCGTCTCTATCTTCAGAGACCCACGTCTTTGGAGCCACGAGATCTTCCTGGCTCGCTCCCGGATCTGTCCGTTCCGGAATCTACTGTAGCGTCTTAGATCTTTAGTGGTGTCGATCGTTGATTCCTTTCAAATGCTTAACTGTAAGCAGAAAAAGTGCAGCAGAGCTTGACCCCTGGGAACAGCACGGCAAAAGTGAAGATCGATGGAGTGCAGGTAACCGAAATGCATAGTGTCCCAATCAGTCCCAATACATCCTCTCCAGACTGCAACCAAACACTGTTGGCACTTCTCCATCGTCGATGACGGCACCAGTTGTCCTCTGACAGAGATGCGCCATATGCCTCGCTAGAAGAAAACGCTTTCATCGAGCCATTCAGAACACCAAGACAGCCAGGCATCCTTCCCATTGGCAGGAAGGGCTACTCCTCATTTCATGAGACTATGCAACGGTAGCACGGCTACCCCTCAGTGATGTCCTGGTCAAGTTCCGTCATGGTCTGCGGAGCCCCTTTCTGTTCCGGTGGAGCCTGTCTCCTAGCACGGGGCTGTATACGGTAGAACAATGTTTACAGTAGAGAAAATGATTTCTGAACAGCCGTGAAATTCATAATCATCATGTCCATCTCACTTAAATTCAATATGGACCCTTTAAAGAAGTCTGGATCTTATCCCATTCAGACCTCAGATTATACGCCAAGCTCAAATTCACAGGGGCCATCATCTCCAGCTGTAGGGAGTGGACAACCTCCTCCCACCTCTATCCGGGCCCTCAAGCACTCTGAGAAAGCAAGTAGTCAACGCCATGGCAGGACAGTTGTTATCTGCCTTGATGGTACAGGCGATCGCTTCGACAATGACAACAGCAATGTGGTGCACTTTGTGTCTTGCCTGAAGAAGCATACGCTAGGCGAGCAAGTGACCTATTACCAGTCTGGCATTGGGACTTATGATAAGGGTGGTCTGAAGGGAGGTATCGGCGCCGCGATGGATATGGCCGTGGGAAGTGGACTTGGTATCCATGTCAAGGATGCATATCGGTTCCTCATGCAAAATTATCACGAAGGCGATAAAATATGTCTCCTTGGCTTCTCTCGAGGTGCATACACCGTCCGATGTCTGGCTGGGATGCTGCACAAAGTTGGTCTTCTGCCCGCCAGCAATGGCGCCCAAATCAATTTCGCCTATGATTTCTACAAGGACGACTCGGCAGAGGGCTTCAAGATGAGTGCTGAGTTTAAACAGACTTTTTGTACCAACGTCAATGTCTATTTTGTCGGTCTATGGGATTGTGTTGCAAGCGTAGGGTTCATTCCACGCAAGCTCCCATTCAGCAAGTCCCCGACGAACTCCATACGCTACTTTCGACACGCTATGGCGCTCAATGAGCATCGATCCAAGTTCAAGGTCTGCCAGTGGGAGCACCAAGATCCAGACGTCAAACGCTCTAATACTGGCGATAATAGCGTCAATCGTGACAGGATTCATAATTTCTTTCGCCGCGCACGGGGAGATAAAACCACAGCAAAACTAGGCCATGGGCCCGCCATGAATGGTAAAGATGGTCTCCAAAACGGTGAGAAATTTCACGAAGGGGAAATATCCCTCGAAGATGGTGCAAAGAATCTGGAAAATGCCAAGAACCCTCTTAAGAACGGTATCTCGCACCTACTTCACGACGATGACGAGGATTCGAACGCATCACAGGAAAAGCTCGAAGCCTACTTCGAAGCACTAGATATCACCCGCAAGCGCCACCACAAAGTCGAGACCGACGCACTCGAGGTGTGGTTCATGGGCGCCCACGCCGACATCGGTGGCGGTGCCGTCGCAAACGAAACACGACACATGTTGTCGCGCATCCCCCTTCGCTGGATGATACGGCAGTGCTTTGAATGCGACACGGGCATCCTGTTCGACACCGCGAATCTCGCCGAGCAGGGTCTGGACGTCCATTCGCTCTGGCCTGTGTACCAACCGCAGTCCAAACCTTCCTGTGGCCCGCCGCCGACTTTGGTAGACAAATACGAACACAAGAAGCTTCCTCCTCTCAGATGGCGCTCGGTGTTGATGTCTGCGGAGGACGACGATAGAATCGATCAAAATAGCTCCGAAATCGACCTTGCCAAGTCGGGCATACTGTCAGAGGCGACGGAGGACCATTTTGATGCCCTGGCGCCCCTCAACGACCAACTTGTGCAAGCCAGGGGGTGGTGGATCTTGGAGTTCTGGCCTGTCAAAGTACGTGTCTTGGCGCGAAGTGGCGTGGGATGGGAGAAAAAGGTGGGCATCAATATGGGTCGGTACCGCGCAATATGTGAGTCTGAACCGAAAATGCATTGGACGGTGCGGCGAATGATAGAAGAAGGGAGATATAATCTGCGAGGGAGAGTAGATCGAAATACCGTTTGGCAAATCTTTCCATAGCGAGGTTGCGCTGTCTTCTGTTGGGCTGCTAGCCGCTGCGGACTTCTTAGAGGATGTGTGAACTGTGAGAAGATCGGTCTTTGATATTATGGGGTGGGAAAAGTGTACAGCACATTGTTCTGATGCTCTTTTCTATTCATTATTCCTTGGACCAGGCTGTATGTGATCGGTAAGGTGTGTTGTCGAGCAAAGAGTAGCTTCCGGTACTGGACAGGTGGAATGAATATTAATTGTGAGAGTTCGATCCTCAGAAACTACCAGGCATGGTAGTGTATTTGTCCATTTAGATTTTCCTGGTACACTTAAGGCGACCACCCAGCTACCTAGATCCTCCTACTACCGCAAAACCTGTGCGGAGAAGCAGGTTTCCACGTTACAGCTGTAACCTAAACACGCTACGGAGTCCCGTCAACTGCCCTTCTTACAGATAAAATCGCCCCTGCCTAGGTGCACGCGGCCTTTCCTTCAACACCCAAGGTTTTTGAACTTATTTCTAAGAACCTTGAACGATAGAATCTACAAGAGCGCTTGTTAGAATTGCGCAAAACGTATTTGCTAATCTTGAGGTTCTACTGTGAATATTTAGTGTAGTTCTTCACCCGATATCCCTTGCGCACTCAAAGTTCCTGGCCTCATGTTCAATCGCCACCTCTTACCGGCTTACTGTGATTCTAAGCTAACAAGATGTGACAACGCCCAGAATATTTTCCTCACTTGAGGCTACGTCGCGCAACGACAGAGGACAGGATAACGGCAACTTAAGCCTGGAGAATCGGATGCGAGGATGAGAAACCCATGAAGAGTAGGCGAGTTGGAGGTTTGAGAGATCTCGTTGGCTTAAGTAGCCTGTGAAGAAATGCTATGAGCAGGAGCATATTCTTTGGAACGGGATTCTCACGTTCCGTTCGTTCAGACAAAGCACCGAGATAAGTCCAGCAGGCTCGGCAGTAGCATGGATGGCAGAAGGGTCATCGAATAGTGCCTACATCACAATGAATACCCTTAAACTAAAGCCAGCAGTGTCCTTCTGTGCATCTCGATTGCACAGAGAAAATCATGAGTTAAATTCTCCTGACAGGTCAACGGGATGGATCTTATCAACGCTATTATCGGCTGAGGTCTACCGGTCTCAGGATATCTGGAATGCAATTTTGGTACGAGTAGTCCACGTCTATCCTGGTGGTGGCGAAAATAACGATACTCTCTCGATGATGAATGCATCAATAGTTACCCCTGTGAAAGGACACAATTGGATTCTGTCTCAAGCTATGATAGGGCCAAACAGTCCGTCTTCCCATGCTTGCAGATATTGGTGATTCATGATTTGGGACCAGGGTGGGTGTAGGTATCCAATCTCCACCACAAGCCCATGCTCGTTAATTCCTAAATGTCTTAGACGCAAAGTTTCAAAGCATAGATAGCAGGCACTTACTCGCATTTTCCTTCCCCGGGGTATGGTGTAGATTCCATCCAGGGTGACCCATCGGTCGAAAATGGTCTCGGATAGTTCGTTCGATTGACATCGTGTTGGGATTTCGAGAAAATGCTGCAAGAGCTATCAGGACGGCCAATGAGCCTCCTAGCGAAGTGCGAAGAAACTCTGGCTCGTCAGTGCTTTCATTTCTATAAGCAGCCGGTAATAATTCTGGAACCCATCCTGACTGGTAGGAAGCTCCCAATATCTGGTTTTGGAGATTGTATCCGACTTTAGAGATGCACGATCCGTCGCGCATGTCTATATAGTCAAATCTAAGTCTCCTCCAGTCCATAAATGGGCCTTTCTGTTCAACTATTTTCTCGACGCTGTCTTTAGTACAATCATACGGCACAAGAAGGAATGCTTGTCGATCTGAGGTATAGAATATTGAAACCCGGGAGTATATCTGTATGGCATATCCGTGAGGAATGGAGGCGCAATTTGAAGGACTCCAAAGCTGCCATGGGGTGTTAAACGTCTCTTTGAATGCATTCCTCCTCGTTGGAGGCTTCCAGTAGCCGTTTAAGTAGGCATGCTGAGGCTGCTGATTGTAGTCTGGACGGAGTCCCCGTATATGAAAACAGAATGGCACGGAAGGTCCCGAACTCATTTTTGGGCTGCTTATAGACAAATGTTCTGCTTTCCTTGGACTACTTGCTGAAAGAGGCTCTGCTTCTCTTAGCCCACCTGTTGAGGGAGAATGTGCATCTTCTGGGTCTTCTCTTGGCTCACTTGCTGGAGCAGGCAATGGCTCATGTACACCCCCGGTACCGCTTTTAGCACCGACAACGGACACTGAGTCAAGCTGGTCTCTTTTATTGTCCGAGCTGGACACGCTTTCCTGCCACTGATCTTCAACGTTTGCATTGTCTAGAACATGCTCGATCCCGTCATCTGAGCAAAGATACTTCCCTTTGACGCTCGGACGTTTAAACAGAGATGAAAAGTAGTACAAAGACTGTATCTGTTCTGATACATGATAAAGAGCCGGTAAAGCATGATCGGGACTAATTTCGAAGTCACTTTCAGTGTCGGACTCAGAGCCCGGTCCATTATAATCTTGATCAACTGTATGCAACCTAGATTCGTCCAGGCCGACCTTCGTGCTAGACACTGTCCCGAGTACTATATTTTGTTAGGCAAGACATTTGAGCATAAGACGAGATCGCTCACATGACTCGATCGAAGAGTTCAACCGCACGAGGATTCTTTCAACGACGCTCTTGAGGTCCGGGTTGTGACGCAAGGCATCATCTAACGAGCCCCTTGATCCGGAAGAGAGACTGGCTCCTGTCTGATCACCCCATATCTTGATTCGGCCAAATTCTTCAAAAGCTCTGCCGGAGTCAATATTTTCTAAACGGGTATCGAGGCCGTCGCCTTTATTCAAAGACAATATGAGCTCTCTGTAGGATCTGAGGCATTTTGAGTAGCGACTGGAGAGACTTTGGTTGTTTGTGATGATGGTCGCACTTAAATCAGGATTCATGACCGGTCGATCTGTTGAGATCAGGAGCAATTCTTAGATATCAGGCATCCCTCATCCTTAACAAAGTATTTAGGATGCATATGTGGTTGTAGTAGACACAACTCCGACCAGGCTGTCGGCAGCCTATGAAATTTGTGGCACAGTTCGTCTGTTATCAAGATAAACAAGTGCAGAATGACTGCGGGGTAGGTTCAGCCTCGTCGGGCCTTTGAGAATAAGACTTAACACTCTCTATTTCCTGGATAAAGGCATTTGATTTTGCGTTTATTATCTATATATCGATGGCGGAAGCTGTTGGCACAGTTCCGGGGGGGTTTTCAGTAGCGATGTGGGCTATTGAAAACTACCGCGAACCTCTTAAAAATTACTTCAAATATGAATATACTCTTTCAACTCTTCGAGACAACCTCTTCCTGCAAAATGAACAGCTTCGAAACACATTCCGGACAATTGGTCTGACAGATCCATCGCTTAAGGAAGTTCAGCAGGCTCTGATGACAAGGTTCCCGAATAAGTATACAGAGTTCTTGTCTATTATCGAACAGATGGACAGAACTATATCGAAACTGATGAAGAACCTTGATATTGACATGAAAGGGAAGGTAGGTGTTCCGGGAATTCTTCCATATCTGGATCTTGGTCAGCTCCTAGCTGCTGGACAACGGGCTGACGGCTTGCTGCATCTTAGCCATTGTGGACAAATGACTCTCCTAATAGAGTTAAATGGGAGTGGAGACGGGTGAAAAGAGCACTCGACTCGAAAGAGCGAAGAGAGATTATCAGCGATCTACAGTACTGGAATACAGGGTTAAAAAATTGTGTCGAAAATGTTGAAATCCCCTTCGACGAGGAAGACTACGCCGTTCAACGGCTCCGGGCCGTCTTTAACCCGAGAGAGTGCGACGCGGTCCGCGACGGCGTGAGGTCGATGCACGGAGCCCTTGAAGCTAGCCTGCGTTGCCGTTGCGTAGCATCACACCAAGTGGCTCTTGAATTGCCTTGGCCAGACAAACCTATTGATTCACGGCGGGGTTCTACTTTCTGTGGACCTTTTGCTTTGGCTCTTTCTTACGTCGACAGTCCTCCTCAAGACCTTCCTACCATGCGCAAATGGAAGAAGTTGCAGGTAACCGTGCAGGGTCGAGAAGAAGTTGCCGTAGAAGAGTCCACACTGCAGACTACAACGCTCCCGGTAAGGGATTCTCATACGAACACGGCAGCCACAAATAGGCTTTCACCCCAGGCCGACCAAAAGCGACGTAAACAGCTCTGGTTTGGCTCAGCTGTGGGCTCCTCTTCTCAAGCTACACCCTCACTACCACCAACACCATTCCCAAGCAATCAGATCTCTAGCTTGTGCAGGGAGATCAAGCAAGAGGCAACTGCGTCTGTCAATCTTGGGTACCTTCCCGACCCAAATCAACGCAAAGAACAGAGATTTTACGTCAGTCAGAGTTCGCAGAATCTTCACGGCCCCATTGAGCTTTTGCCAATAAGATCAATCTTGTCCAATAGTGTGACTACACAAAACCAACAGCAGAATGAAATCTATCCGGCTTCGGCTGCCAAACAGCGCTATGGCATCGCCGCAGCAACTGCATTTGCCGTGCTGTATCTGAGTGGTACTCCCTGGCTCGGTGAATCATGGGATCAGGAACAGGTCAATGTGTTTCTTGAGAGCACTGACACCGGCCATAAACTGCTGTCTCAGTTTCCTTCTATCTCTTGCATATTTCAAGCTTCGCCAGACTCGCCAGCGCTGAATCCCGCACACAGCTTCCAGGGAAATCAAATACGGAACAAGACTCTGTTCGCCCTTGGCATTATCCTGATCGAGCTCTGTCTAAACACATCCTTTGAAGAGCTACGACGACGTTTTTCAGGCTCGCAACCGACATGCTCGCAGATCACACCATTAGATGACTACAGCGTCGCTGTTGCAAAAGTCGATGAAGTCTACTTGCAGGCCGGTGACTCTTACGGTTACGCCGTTCAGCGATGCCTAAGATGCGAATTTCCAGGCCGTGATGTGACTAAAGATTTCGATTTCGCGCAATTCCGTCGGCACTTCTACAACGGTGTCGTCGCCCCTGTACAGGCGGTTTACATGAGAATGCCCGCTTCGTCTGCTTCTCTCTCAGTCGATTGAGCTCCGCGAGCACTCCGCATGGGCGTATTTACCTTCTGCTTTTCTCCCATAGCTAACAAAATATCTGGAGACACCTTGCGTAAGCTAGAACCAAGCGCTGGCTCTAGTTACCGAAAATCCTCAGTCCTTTGGGCGAGATTTGTTCTACTGAAAAAGCAAAGGCTACGTTGGCACACACTATTGGGCAAAGGACTACGGATTTTGCACTATAGATCAAGTATCTTTATTAATAGAGTCGCGATGTCATTTAGAGGAGATTATTGAAGCTAATAACGATATAGCAGAACTACACCAGCCACACAAAAGCTTGACACCATATCATGTCTAGGTTGTAAAGCCTATCGATCACGTCTCTTTCCGACTGGGCATCATCGTGAGTGCCCGCGATACCCACGGGCTGAACCTTTGAAAGGCGTGGTGGCTTTAATGATCTCTCGTATGACATTTGGTCTGGGCTGGACTTAATTTCTAACCAGAAGTAAAATGCTCTTATTAGCACGGGTGTGAACAGCGTGGAGAGAGTTCGTGGTTGGCATAATCATAGTTGGGACCCGGAGCTCGAGCTTGGCGGATCTGGTGTCTTACTTTGAGGACGCGAGGTAGTCTCCTTCCCGTCGGGCAAATACCATTGAAAGTAAGGTGGACCTAAAGGCACGCCGCATGGAGGACCAAAAGAAAACTTAGGTGGCATTGAGTCGGTACGACAACGGGCCAGGAAACTCTTGCCATCATGACGAAAGGATAAGATGTGATGATTAAGATCGTTAAAATCCAGAAATACTGCGTCGACATCTACCGTAGTTGGTAATCCGCAGCTTGCTTTTGTTTTCGCCAACCAATTTTCGTGCCGTTTGCGCTGCCGATCGCTCTGCCATTCGCTCGCCCGTATTCCAGTCCATACCACGAAGTATCCGACCAAACCTAGTGTGCCTCCGACGGCACATCGCTCGAAGATTCCTTGTAACGGATTTGGCCGAGACATGATTAGAATTGCGCCGTGCTTTGCTTCTCTTTGCTTCAAACGGAACGTGCCAGTCTGACGACGAGGATTTCGAGCAGTTCGGAAGCTTTTCAATGAAGGAGGCAGCAGCCACGGAGGCAGCTGGGAGTATTTAGGTCACATACGCGCGAGACAAGGGATTGACCCTTGCTTCCTGGCAACAGATTTGCTCCATTTTCGGATGTGTGACTGCAAAAAGCGTAACGGCGGGTCTGTTTCTGATTGTCCCAGCTCAGCATGGCCTTGAGAACTAGGCCCAGTTCTAAGGTCTGAATCGCCATCGAGTTGAGCGTTGTTGTCTATTGCGCGTCATTATTGTACTGGAAATGGCGCTCACGTCCGTGTGACGCGAGCCTTGCCAAGACTCGATGCGCTTTAATTAAGCCTCTCAAATGATTGGTGGACTCTGTCCTTTAAAAGCATGCCTTCACCAGCAAAGTAGGAGAATATACAGAGCCTAAGGGAGGCTTAAGCACAGCGTTAACCTCACCGGAAACCTAGAGATTAGTGCCAGGATAACCGTGAACGCTATGCTAAATGCTTATGGAGTTTCTTTTTGATATGTCCACACAGTCTTACAAGCTTCCTCGTCGTCTTCTAAGTCATCTTCCTTCTCGTAGTTGTGAACGTGGAGAAGGTGATTATAGAATTCGACCTTGCCATCACATACCTTCTCACATCCCTGCACGCGACACTTGTACTGTGAGCCAGTCGAAAACCGCTCCCATTTGTCCTCTTCCCGTGTGCGATTTCGCCGATGCTGGACGAGCAGCTCTGCACAGCGCCGAAGTTTGATGAATGTGTCAAGCTCTGCAGCCCACTCGTTGAAGCCATTTCTAATCTTTCTCAAAGTCTCTACACCAGAATCAACTTTAGTCTTTGGCTTCCATTCATCCATTTCCACGTCTAACTTGTTCTCGTCGTTGAGTCGAAAGTAGTTGAACACCTCTCTACCACCATATTCACTTTCGACCTGCTGGTGTACGTTCTCAGGGTCGTTCGTAAGTCGCGCCATCCTCTTCACCATTTGTTTGATGCCTCTACCAGCTCCTGCTCCACCCCTTGAAGTGCCGATACTGACGATGACACCGACAGCTTCCTCTCCATATGCGTCTTGGATCTCGCTAATGCCTTCCTTGGTTGGATTGTTAGTATGCATGAAGCCTCCATCCTCGAACCATCGCCGTCTACCAGTGTCCTTGTCTCTAGGATGAGGAAAGCGATCAAAATAAAAAGGTGCCGCTGTAGCAGCGCGAGCAACTTGCCACACTTCAAGCTTTTCAGCTTTACCGTAATGAGTTTTTCTAGGAGATAGCGTCTGTTTGGTTGATGTTGATGGAGTGGCAGAGAGGCCTGTGTTCATCTTAGATGCTGTGGCTTTGGTACCGCGGATGCGGTGAATGTGGGAGCGAGGAAGGTGTTCGTATGACCGCATCAGATAGATTCCACTTTCTTCAGCTCGTCCGGGACCGCGTTCAGTAAGGATTGTAGTAACGAATCTATTCATATTAACTCAGCTTCCATGTTGACCCTGCCCTTTGGCATCATGATATCCATCAAAGCCCACCTCATACCTGGTGGCAGGAGTTAAGCCGAGATACAAGTTTGTCCCAAGATAATCAAAACATAGATTACTTACACTTGACAGACACCTCGCCTTAATTCAAGTGTTATAGGACCTTCTTGCTTTTCGTCCTTACCACTGCGTCGCTGGGAAACGTCTTTGAAGACTTTCTCCGCTAAAGAAGCTTCGTATTTGCTGCGCCTGATCAAGGCTAGGTTGAGTTGCGTGACATGGTTAGGCTTTCCAAATATCTTTGATCCAAGACTCTCATATTCGTGGCGGCAATCGCGAACTGTCATTCGAAATCTGCCCAACATGATTGCAATCAGGCTCCGATTGATGTTAGCTACGGAGACCATGAGGATAATCTCCAATACTTACGATCCGGTGCTCGAGCCACATATGGTATCGAAGTAATGACAAGGAAGATAGCGACGGGTAGGATGAAGGGCGCAGATCCTGTCATCGTCTTTCGCTGCTTCGTCCGACTTTGTTTGTTCCTCGGGTGAAAGGGCTTGAGACACGTCTCCAGGATATGGCTGCGGTGAAAAACTGTGAAATACTGGGTCCCAGGGTATCTCGGGATATTCATTCTGCTCGATCTTTGCAATATGTTCCATAAGCTTCTCTAGCACAAGAAGACTCCAATAACCGCGGATCCCGCCTCCATCTGAAGCATTGTATCTAAGTCAGTTTTAGGTTCGCCTAGAGAATTTGGAAGTCAGACCTAGGCTCAGCAAATTGTATTCATTCCAGGAACTGACATTTGAGTGCCCATCATCTGTCTTTGTATGCACGGGACTGACCATTCCGCGAACATTCGATGTCATAGAAAGCAGAGAATGTCATGGAGCGCTGGCTGGGGATACGACAGTTTCGGGGCCCTAAGCATCGTGCCTTTTGTAGCGCGGCAAGGCTATAGCGCGACATTTCGAATCAAAGAGCCGCCTTTCACAGGGCATAGAAATTAGAACTGTTGACCACACCTCTCAGGAAGTAGCATGCAGTATAAAGCAATGTGGAAGGGCCTAATGCAAGAAATTGACATGACGCCTCGAGTGGGCCGTCCCGAGGCGGGTCGAAATCTTCGCCATCGCTGGGGTAGGAGGAAGAGACTGAACGGCGCGTGAATGGGTCTTCATTTAGACCACTGAGGGGAAGGCATTCGGTGCCGACTAGAGGCAGCACATAAGAAGTTGTCACAGCCACGTAGCGCCTTGGCACTGCTTTGGAAAGGATGTTGGCCGAAGGCTAGTTGAAGAATGACGGAGGTCCTGATTAAGGACCTTCATTTGTGGACCACGGTCGCCTTACGCGCCTTACGAGGACTCCAGCGTCTAAAATTTGCAAGGTCATAAATCAGGACCTCCGACTGTCTCGCTACACTCGCATCACACTCGCATCAGACTGTGTAACCACACCTAATGTCGTGGTGAAGCAGACACTTTTATTCGGCAAGGTTTTGGCTGAGAGGCGCCACGGTCTGCTCACATGCCTCCTTCGCCCACTTTCGGTGCCCACTTCTCTCCTTCATTATTTGCTCATCGGGCCAAATTCCTCCTGGAAGGTGCCTCGAACTTCTCGCGTCAGAAATTGCTGCGGCTCCCCTCCCATGGTACTACGTGGCTGCCGAATCTCGTGTCGGCACTGATGATTGTTCACTCGGTCATGCCTTGCAGCCTCAGCTTGAGCATTGCCCTTGATCCATGGATGACCCCATAAATGGACCCGTTTCCGAACGCCAGCGCCGCGGGGCACGCGCAGTAGTCAAATACATTGTGCATTAAGACACACACCTTACAGTGCTCTTCTTTTGCCAGTTCCATTTTAACAGTATATCTCATCTTTAAATGAGCAAGATGCCAACTACGGATGGCAAAGAACACGCCGCCACCTCATCCGAAGGAGGTCAAACCTCACAATCGAACTCTAAGCATCAAGGAAGGACTTTTGGTCGTCCCAAAAAAGCGATGCTGTATGATTGGGAGCACAAGAGCCTTACGATACATGAAGAGCAATTCCTACAAAGTTTGTCCTATCTCGCTCTTAGACCATGTCTGACCATCAACAGACAACGCGGATTTCAATGGCATACTGCTAGAGAAAGGTCAGAAAGAGGTTGCAATATTTGTGGATCCAGAGTCTGAGAAGATATCAACGGAAGAAAGCTCAAGGGAAGGATGTTGTAACGCCCCATTAGCAAAACTATCACTACATCGCTTGGGAGTGAAAATACAATTTCTGCGATCTATTGGGCTTATCGTTCCTACACTATATGTGACAAAGCCAAATCTCCAAAGTGAAGTCTCTTCTCAAATCTCCGGAGACGAGACCTAGGGATATCTGATTGACGACTGATGTCAGGATTGAGGAACAGCGCAACGAAATGGGATTTATGAACATGTTGGTAGGATATGATTTGATACCTTGGGTTGGCTCATGACTTGGTACTGCATATTCTGTAGTTGGAGTTTGTTGCCCTGAATTTCCTCTATAAGGGGCGAGTGCACCTATATCGAGGTTGTAAAAATAGAAAGAGACTGCCCTTCAGATATTACAGATGCTAAGCATGTGCTGGTGACCAATTGCTGGTGTTCCTCTACCGAGTCAACTCTAACAAGAGAAGTCTGAAAGGGAAGCGAGTGCTTAGGATATACTGCGCATTCAACATTATATTGTTGGTCCCTCTTGATTATCGAACTGGTGCCACGTCACCTATTTCTTCATCAATCTGCGCTGATGTCTTATGAATGAGGTGCGCTGGTCTTTGAGAAGGAATACTGGAAAACAAATGAAACCTTTGCCTGAACGGAGAATGGTTGTTGGAATAAACTCAAGAATAGCGAAAGATAGCGTCTGCACAATATGCAAGACGCGACAGGATGCGATTCCTTTCCCAAAGCCAGATTCGCGCTTACCGTGGAAAGAACAACTCATAATACATAGTTCATGAACAATCAGAGATGGTCGTTTCTGTACACAACTCGGGCAAGCTCTTCTGCTCGAGAACGAGCTAAGATCTTCGCAACCTTGCCAATGAAAAACAGCGGGATACCATGTGATAATTCCGCAGACTGAATATCGCAAGACATCCACGGCATCTTCCCTTCTTGTTTTGAAGTGATTGGCTTTCCCCTAAGAAGTCTAGCCTCATCTTGCGGGTGAATGTCTTGGCGCGTTCGACGATCTGACGACATCAGCGATTGTCGTAGATACAAACTTTACGCTACTTTTAATCCTAACGTGTGAAGCATCGCGTGCCCTTACTCTGTGAGGGGACCCGAGGTTCCTTCTCAGGGGCCAATCATCATTATTTCCGAATGTATCATCTATGCCCTGGGGTTGTTCTTTAGCCCTCACAGTCTCCATGATGATGCTCTCTTCTCAGATATCATCTATCAAGAGCCGCCACACGCCTACAACTTCCTTCCGATATGACTCGCTCACCGTATGATTCCACACGCTCTCCCGTTCCCCCATTTCCCTCCCATCCCATCATCCATCGGACACAGTCTCAATGGCTGTTCACCCCCGCCGAGCTCGCCCGAGCCCCCAGCATTCTCGACGGCTACGATCTAGTTCAAGAACACGCCAACCGCACCAAAGGCGTGAACTTTATCACTCAAGTCGGAATTCTCCTCAAGCTACCTCAGCTCACCCTTGCCACCGCCTCAGTCTACCTCCACCGCTTTTTCATGCGATACTCTATGGTCGACCTGCCGAACCGACCAGGGCTACATTATTATGCTATCGCAGCGACTTCATTGTTTCTGGCGACAAAGGTAGAGGAGAACTGTAGGAAGATGAAAGAGTTGGTCGTGGCTTGTTGTCGGGTGGCTCAAAAGGCACCCAATTTACTAGTCGATGAGCAGAGCAAAGAATTCTGGAGGTGGCGAGACACTATTCTACACAATGAGGACCTCCTTCTAGAGGCACTGTGCTTTGATCTGCAGCTTGAACAGCCGTACAGGATCCTGTTTGACTTTCTCTGCTATTACGGGGCGCATGAGAACAAGAAATTGAGGAATGCGGCATGGGCATTTGTCAATGACTCGCACCTTACGATCATGTGTTTACTATTCTCGGCCAGAACCATCGCGGCGAGTGCCTTATATGCAGCAGCGAAGCATACCAATGTTGCCTTCCCGGATGATGAGCTTGGACGGCCTTGGTGGGAGCACTTGGGTGTCGATATTGGAGAGATGAAGAGAGCGTGTAATCAGATGGCGGAGGCATACAATAATGGAAGACTTCCGAAGCATCAGGAGCAGAGCGCTTATGTAGTGACTCCTGAACAGAGTGCAGAAGAGACTTTCAAAACAAGGATTATTTCAACACCACTGTCGAAAACTATCGCCGAGCCATCTCCTGCTCCTAGTGGTGGTAGCGAGAGCCACAGCCTAAAGAGACTGAGGGGTGGCGGTCATAACGAGGAGGGTGAGAACAATATTGAATCAATGACCCAGAATGGTCGCGCATCGCCTCGCCCACCTAGTCCTCAGGTGCAAAATCTAGACGACCAACCTCGGTCTCCAAAACGGCCACGAGTTGAACTCTCTGCTACAAATGGTCACTCTCATTCCCCACCTGCTTCCGTTACATACACGGATGGTAGGCCACCCTCATCTCAACAACCTTCTACAGACGATATCCAGTCCAGAATTGACAGCATCGTCAACTCGACCTCAAATTCTCAAAATTCGTTGCGCCATTCCCATCTACCTCCACCCGCACCACTATCACGACAAATCTCTTCATCCTCGTACGCAACCTCGCAAGGTTCGCAATACCATCCTCAACATCCCCCTTCCTCACAGCAATGGGCTCCACCTGCCTCACAAAATTCGCGCGTGCCAACCGCATACCAACAACAGCAACACAGACATCGCTCAAGGTCCCGCTCACCCCATCCACGGGATCGGGACAGAGACCGAGGACCTCGGGAGAGGGATACGTACATCGGCTCTGCTGGCCGCGAGCGCGGGATCACCGCGCATGACTCTTATCTAACCCGCCGGCGTTCTCTTAGTAGGGGCAGCAACGGCGTGGGACACGACGGGTACGGAAACAGGTATGATGAGAGAGACAGGAGGAGGGGGAGCTGGGACCGAGATAAGGAGAGGAATGGATATGACGAGAGGAGAGGCAGCACTGCGAGTCGAGGGAGTAGGAGGAGTGAGAGGAGCTACGGGAGCAGACCGCAGAGCCGGAATCAGAACTTGGGCCGGGAGTGGGACGATAGGGGTGGTAGGAGGGGAAGCCATGATATACGTGCTGAGACAGCGGCAGCAGCACCGCCACCCCAAGGCGAAGAAGAAGGGGCCGGTAGCGAAGAAGGCGAGCTTTAGGTGCCTATTGGAAACCTTAATCTATACCATACGATAGTAGAGCCGCGAGATGAGCAAATACGTCGCCGATGAATTCTTTACAATTTCATTTTTGGTAATGACCAACAGACTTCGCAGACATGTTTCTAGACTGTGAATATTAGGCTAGGGGCCGCTGGCATTTGGAAAAGAGTTTTTGCGTCTATGACGGTTGAAGGTATTTACGGGCTGCTTTCTTTGACCCAGACACCCATGTAGACTCGTTGAACTATATTAGGATGTTGTATTTGTGCAATGAGTAAAGTATCCAACTGGACTGATGTCGAACAGGGCAGGGGCTCTAGTGGGCTTACCTATCAGGGTAGACACACTAGATCGATATAAAAACTGTCTGCTCGCCGAACCCCTATATAATTATGTGTAGGCAGTAATATATGATCGTTTCCGACCTACCCCTTCTTCAACAACTGGCTTATCTCATTATCTAAGTCTACGAATCGAAAACACGGCTCAAGCTTCCCGCGTCAGCAAACCCATCAGGCCCACACAGAGAAATCCCATCTCTTCACCCCACCCCTACACCCCTACACCCCCCACCCCCTCCCCCTTTCTCTCACGACCCCGGCCCCGCCCACCCCCCAAACAAGCCCACCGCCCCGTCCTCCCGGGCACCCAATCGGGCACCGCCTGACACACCACGTCGCTCTTCGGATGCTCGAGGTCGACGTGCACCCCGCAGTTCGGGTGCTTCTGGCACTCGGCGCGGCTGTCGAAGACCTTGGGCTCGCCCTTGCCGTGGGTGTGGTGGTGCGCTGCTGTGTAGCCTGGGTGGCGGTAGGATGTGTCTTTGATTGAGTGGTTGGAGGTGGCGGTGGTGGTGGTGGTGGAGAGGATGGATGGTTTCATTTTTCGGGGGTTCTTTGGATTGGGTTGTGGGTCTTGAGAGGTGTGGTTTTGGATGTTTTCGGCGCTGTTCAGGGCTCTGTAGCGGGGATTCAAAATTATTTGATAGGTGAAATGTTTTGACAGAGAAAGTAGAGCTTTTACCTTTGTTAGTGTATCAAAGAGACTCTGCACGTTGAAATAAGGAAATGTGTTAAAATTATAGAGAAAATACGTGTTTATCAAAGAGATAACAGAATTTCTTTGTCTGATGATCATATCTGCATGTGAGGACGTGGAGGAGGACACATCAAGAAAGCAAATAGGAAAAGATGACCGCCGAGGAACATGTTTTTCATTTGAGCTTGGAGAGGACCTGGAAAGGTCGAAGTTGATCGCCTGCTGGTTCGAGTGGAAAGACTGCAATAAAGTGGCTGCGTGAGAGTGATAGTTACGGGTCTACTTAATTACTCAGCAAACAACAACAAACACTCAATCAAAGCTCCCATGGCTAGTCACATTACATACGTAGCTATGCCAGCTATTTAAAGGTGCAAACTGAAATGACAGCCCCAAATACAGCCCATATGGAGCAAGCCAGAAACAGCCTGCTCTTATTCGTAGTCCCGATTATAAAGGCGAACACCATCCCTCCAAGCAGGGTACCGGACCAGGTCCAGAGGTACATGTTCCGCGCCGTCCAATCAGTCATGAAAAGCACTACTAACGCGAATGTTGCTGAAAACCACCACTTCTCCTTTTTGAACCATTTAGCCGTGCCTCTTCGAAAGCTATATCTACCTTGCACGAGGGGGGACGGGTATGCTATCTGACCGCCTTTGAGGCGCTTATTTACAAGGTGGTGGATCCGTTTCTCTGTAAGCGTAAAAGGCGATTCACCTTCTTTCCTAAAGTCCTCGTTCATGGCCGCGGCCAATTGCACCGCAGCTTTGTACTCTCCTGCAACTTCCACTCGATTGCGTATGTTCATGGTCAAATGCGCATCTAACCACATAATGTATGTTCCCAAGGACCACACTAGCAGGAAGATGATCATAAGGAATAATTGGAAGAAAGAAAATCCCCACCGATATGTCTATGATTTAATCAACGTCAAAGTAGTCCAAGTGTTCGGGGGAACGTACACCATCCGGCTGACACCTGCCATTTTGTTGAATGTATGGTAGAATATAGGCCTGATCGGATACAGCCCAAGCTCTTTGCGTTTCATTGGCGAATGGTTTTTGGTTGGTACGTGGATCGGTCCAGTCATTGCCATAGAGCGGGTCTTCGGGGAGGTAGAATGCAGTTATGTTTAGGGACGGGCTCTGAAGTCTGATGTCCATAAATATCGAATCCGATTGGGTTAAACCGAAGAAGCCATACTCTGAAACATCTATACCTAGATTAGATGGTTCGACATAGGCTACAGTTGAAAACAAAAAGGAAAACGTTCGAAGGTTAAATAGGAATACCTACACGCCGAGACATTGCGTGCAAAACCGCACTCCGTATTGAAGAGGCCATAGTCGGCTTTGCAAACCGACCATAGATCGAAATGACCCAAGGAGATCACAGGGTTCTTAACTGCGTCCTGTAAGCGACCCTGGGTTGTGGTAACACATTTGAAAGCTTACAGGGTCCAAAGTCCTGGTTTAAAGGAGTTACCAAATAGTCCGTAGTACGGTTTATTCTCTCCCCATCGTGGATGACGTAATATACGGGCGTGAAATTCGAAAATAGGACAAGATCGCCATTTGCAACGGGAACATAGGCGTTGTTATTCGCATCGTATCCGGTCATAGCACTTGCCAAAGTTGGAAACCCCAAAACAAAGCTCACGCTCATGATTATGAATATCATAATACGTTTAGATGTCAGGCCACGTTTCGTAAATTCTTGGATTAACCGGACTGTTGAGATGGCCGAGGGCTCTTTTCCAATAAAGATTATCCAGAACGTTTTGTATGTTATGGGAGCAACCTCCATAGATGTGGTTACCCAATCGGTAAAAGCCCGCCAAGATATGTACGCGAATATAGCCTGTCCAAGGCGTCCCACCATCTAAGTTAAACATAATTATGGTTAGCAGAACGGGTCACGAGAACGAATTCTGGTTCCTTACAATGTCCCAAATCACGTCAATAGCTTTCACTGATGTAAAAGAGAGGGCACCAAACCCAAGCGTTATCTGGAAGAAACTGGAGGGAGCAAAACGGCTGTAGCGTCCCGGGTATAGTGTAAAAATCCCATCGGGTGGACAGGCCGTATCCAACCCTGGAAATAGCTCAAGCAAATAAAACAGAATTAATAAAAATAAAAGGGCAGAAATCCAACAGAAGAAGAGGAACCAGAGAAAGCCTCTTCCCCATCTCGCTGTTCGAAGGTCGTTCCATGCCGTGTAATGTGACTCGTTCCATTGTTGTTTAATGTATCGACCTATTATATTGAGGTCCACGCTTGGTTTTGAGGGATTGCGAGTTGTAGCGGGGGTGGCAGCCATGTCAGGTATTCTAAAGCTCCTGACAAACGATTAAACAAAGGGCGGTTGATCACTTGGAGGTAGAGTTGGTAATAATGACCGTAGAGAGTGGGGTCTGAGTAGCGAGAACTGAACCTAAACCTTAAGGAAAGCAACGCGTTTGTAAATGGGCGGACAATCAAGCTGGAGATAAGAACCAAATTCAAGGTCGAGACGAGTGCTTGAAACCGCCACAGCCACGGAGTTGCACAATACTCCAATCATGAGGTCGAATTCTCCCGCCTTTTCGCCCGCGTTTCAAGCCCCCAAGGCTTCCATCAGGCTGTCATGCGAGTTAGCCGCACCACAATTTCTATGAGGGTGCCGGGCATTTCGTCTTAAATTCTCCAAAGGAAACTTGAATCGGTATCTCCTGAAGATTGAGTAGATAAAGACGTAAGAGCAGCCAGGACATTGGAAACAGAAATTTTTTATTTACCAACGGATTTTGTGATACAGGTGCCTATTACTTCTCGTTCTGTCCGGCTTACATGTTAAATCAAGGTGATGGTGGCTTCTCATGCACTTGGAAAGGCCCGCTCAAACGCCGGAATCTCAATAGCCTGCTCCATCGTAGTAGAGTCCATCTCTGCAAGACCAAGCCGCCGGTAAACATTCGGCCCATCTTTGACAGGCTATAGCAGCAAGATGATGTACTTTCCATGATAATCATGATGAAGCTGAAAGTTGAGACTAGTAATAGTTGCGACATGAAGGCAGCAGACCTCCGATTGTAGAGGATCCATGTCAACGTCTAGCGCGCCAGCCTTAAAAGTTTTCCCCACCCGTTGCACGGGCCGGGACGGTGCAACGGGTGGGGAAAATTTGTAACGATTACGCGGATACCATCATTGCTCAAGCTTACCTGAACTGCTCGTACATAAGTAGCTCCACTATTCTGAAGCTCAACTGGCCAAAGCTTGCCTCCTAAAGCAAGCTCAGCTATTTCAAGCTTAGAATTTAACGGCGTCGCCTCCCACACGATCTTCGCTTGATGAACTTTGAATTTTAAGTCCGTGTCGTAGGTTTTATCGTCAAGGATATAGCAAGACCAGATATTGCTATACCAGATGCCGCCACTCACTGATATCCACGACCTTGATGGTATCCCGCTAGCCTGGAAGCGCCCCATACCTACGCCATACTCTGGCTTCCACAACAGGCCCGAGGAGAGCTGGCTCCACGACAGCCCCACGATTGACTTTTCGCCTCCAAGTAGATCCTAGAAGTGCGTGGTTAAGCCCGCCAAGTCAGGAAGCCTGTCGCTCTCAAACGTGGCATTTCGCTGCAAGTATAGCTCTGTGGGTCGTCTCCAGCAGCAATAGATTTTGCTTTGACTCTTCCCAGGCAAGTCAACAACATCTCTCCTCATTTCCGAAAAGGCCGTCTCCTTGTACATAAGTCCATCTTGCAGGCCATTTTCCGACGCAGTGATGGCTCTGCACCGCCAATGCAGCTGTTGATCTGTGAAATAAAGTACACGACAGGCAAGAAGATCTTCTTGGAATGTGCAGGCCCTAGTGTCTAGTGGGCCCATAACCTGCTGTGAGTGTAGGCCGGAGCTGCGGAGGAAAAGTTCGTCGTCTTATTTATCACCACTATCATCATCCATTTCGCAGGTAATCTGCTCGCTAGGTGTGGATGTTGGAATGAATCCTGTATCACAACGAGGAGACACGCTTGCAGCAATGACAAGAAAGGCGTCTTTGTAGACTGGACACATATTTGCTGGCTCCCACATCCGATCTTCTACGTCATCTTGGATAATGCAGAGAGTATCAATCCACAAATAGCGAATTTTGAGCCATCGCGCGACTAGTACTGCTTGCTGAAAGGTCGGCTGGAGGTCGGACGTCTCCACATGCTGCATGTTTGAACCGATTGTAGCCTTTATTGTCTTTAAAAGAATTGATTTCTCCATCAATGGCTCAATGCGACGTATATACCTTTGACTCCGTGAGATTCCATTAGTTGAATTGAAGTGTATGATCATCTTCAGTTCCAACGTCCAGCACGCGTGTAAGTAAGTTGGAGGCCGCGACTTTCGAACAGCAGTCGTGGTCGTTGAAGCACCTCTAGACCCAGTCGTCAACAGTAGGGAGACGCGCCATAAAATTCTGATCAGAGCTCATCCAGAAATACATTATTGGCTCATGTTTGTGGACGTCTGCATTTGGCTTTTATCAATCAAGGATTCCCTATCCATAAAATCAAGACAGAGCGCTTTTCTCGATATGTTTACCTTCAATGGTCAATCTGTAGATGCCGAACACCACACCGGCCTAACGAAAATCTGTGCTCGACCAAAGAGCCACAAATCTTTGTAGACCCTTTATCAGGTCTGAAGTCATATATAGGCCGACAATCTCAATCTTATCCACAAGCTCCTCCATAAGCGGCGCTGCTGAGTCACTTCCTTCAAACTTTCCCAATCCCGCACCAGGGTCTTGCAACATACACATAAGCCGACTTCTGCACGTCTTCCGCCGAGAGAGGACCAAGAAATATCGGCGTCACGTAGCTGGTTGGTGGACCAGGTCAAACAGGGTTTAATGAAGGAGCTGAGACGAGGATTCGGGGTATTGGCATAAGAAGACGATATAAATGCGTAGGGAGCTTCAATCATGCTCACCCGTCTCGTGCTACTTTTAGCATCCAGCACGCGTTGCACACCCTGAATACACAACTCTCATTACCCGGGGCTTTTTCTTACTTCGTAACAGAAACTCACTTTATCTGCGACCCGCCACCGAGTATTCCCTACTCTAGTGGTATGTACCTCTTGAAAATTTAATCGATCGGTAAACCACCCCCTCCCCCCTTTATCGATCGAATATTAGGATTTTGATTAGTCAGATCTTCAAGAGCCATATACCACCAAAATAAAGGGCACTGTAAAACAGATAGCATATGATCATCCAATGGCATGTCACAACAATCAGATGGAGATCACGCAAATCGAGAAGGAATTATCAGCTGAGGAGGTGGACGGCTATATACCCCAGTTGTCGCAGGACCACCTGTCAACC
Source organism: Pyrenula massariospora (assembly GCA_021030905.1). Classification (NCBI taxonomy): domain Eukaryota; kingdom Fungi; phylum Ascomycota; class Eurotiomycetes; order Pyrenulales; family Pyrenulaceae; genus Pyrenula; species Pyrenula massariospora. The sequence continues at coordinate 531,315 of JAGFMI010000003.1, forward strand.
ACCCATGTGGGATGACGCTGGAAAAACCTTCCCATAGAGCCAAGACTCCAACCCCTACTCGCCTCTCTCCTAATGCGTCACCTCGCGCTTCGTCGCATTCCACTCAAGCAGCCCATCTCTAGTGCTACAAGCAAACAAAGTTGCCAGCCCCGTTCTTCACGCAGGTGTAGCTTGGGCAGCAATTTGGCTTTTCAACCCCGGGCTTGCAAGGGTGGCCATCGCCCACGCAGCGTTTCTGGGGGTCATTGGTCAGCTCTCATTCTCCTCTTGAGATTTTTCGCTTGATCCTGGAGCAGCTGCGATAAAAGTTCAAGCTGAAAAGGGCTGTCGAAAATGATGGTTTGAGAAGTAACGGGTCCGGAATGAAATATGCTACTTACTTCAAGTTGAAACAGTTCTCCCTCCGGAGTTGGGCTGGCAAGAGCGGTCCCTGCAAGAGAGAGGGCGCCAAGGAGGGTAATCAAGTTTGGCAAGTACATGTTGGCTGAGTGTTGCTAATGACGCAAGTCGAAGAGAGAGCTTCTTTTTAAGGTATATGACTTCAATGATCTGTATAGACTTTGAGGTGTTCTGACTTCAAAGATGGTGGCAAGAAGAGCTTCTTATATGTTGCGGAGGACGGTCGCTGCAGCCCACAGCTGAACGTGCGCCAAAAGCAAGCTTCAAGAGCGGTGAAGAGTCTGAGACAAATGACTCGAGTTGATGCGATATTTAGCTGGAGTACGAGCTGTAGAAGAGCGTCTCGGCGACCATCCTGCAACTTTCGAATCCTGCATTACGGCGGCAGATATCTTCAATGTTGAGGAGGATCACAGTTGCAAATATCATACATAAAGTGATGTATTCTGCACATTCTTGGGGGGGGGTATCTGACACTACTGGAGTGTAACACAGCATATCAAGGCCCACAGAAGGATCTTACGAGGGGGTTTTCTCGTGTATGACCAGAAGCAGTGGCCTCTTCTAGTTTCAGTAATTCCGATGCCCCGATTTCACGTAAATTAAAGTTCAAGTTTCTGTCGCTTACTCTTGTACAGCAGGGCCGGCTTCTAACGGATATATCAATGTGGTTTGTGTACGACTCCATCTAATACGCGTGTTGTGTAGACAAGAAAAGTGTGCCGAGTCACGTGACTAGCTGAGAGAAGGACGGCAACTAAGATCACGTGATGAGCACATGGGAAAATTATGATTTTAATACTAATCCTGAACAGCTTTGGTGCGATAAATTATTTTGACTTAAAACTCCATTCTAAAATATTAGTTTATTATATAACTATAATAAAAAGGGCCGTGACGGAGAGAAGGATTCGGGCAATGTCAAGCGGCGCTAAGACCTGAGAGGATTTGCACCGCGATTCTAATCGATTTATTGATCTGCGTTGCCCACCAGTCGTCTAATGCTCTGAAGTATACTTGAGCTACTACGAAAGTGTTGATCAGCGCCTTCAGTGCATAGTGCGCGTTCTCTGGCTTGGGTCCATCGTGAAGAGCAAAGCGGAAGTCGCGGTGGTCAACGGTCCCAACATGATGCGTTATGTAATAGAAATCGGTTTCTCTGAAATACAGATGTATCCCTGAAGAGGATGACGGTGTTGCGGATGTAGGTAAGGCTCCGCTGTCGTTAGCAGTAGAGCTGTAACGATACATCCGTCTCCCCCTCGTGACTATTAGGAAGGCCTGCTATCTCAGGACCGCGTAGACGGGCCCCCGGACGGGCTCTCGGGGAGCGGGTGGACGGGCTTTCGGGGAGCGGGTTAGACGGGCTCTCGTGAACTGTGAACAAGGCTCCTAGGACTGTGTATGCTTCTAGGACGATCGGGCCTGCTTGTGGGATAAGCGCTGTCTCCGGGAGCAGTAGATTGGCTCCTAGGAACCGCGGCGGTGTGTCGGAGCTGTCGGGTGCTTAAACAGTAGTAGGCGGTGAGTAGCGGATGCGGCTCGCACGAATATGGGTGGGAGCATTAGGCGGCATCACAATTTTGACCTTTGAGAGGTCCTCTGCACATAATAAGCAATGGATTTTCTGCAAAGATAATTACTCAAGGAGACGATCGAACTTTCCACTAAATTGCTTGTAAAGAGAAGAAATTTCTGAAGGACCGCGTACACGGGAACAATCTATGTAAATACTAAAATTGCTTCATTGTCTGTTCCTATGATAGCCCTTCGACTGGTGACAATATTGAGGGTTTTTTGATTGGTCTGTCTATCTCCGTGCCATTCCAGCGCCGAATTAATATACATTAAAATCGGGATGGCACAGATCGAGGCAGACCAATCAAAAAACCCCCAACATTGTTACCAGTCGAAGGGATACGCGTCGGCAATCGGTAAAATTTAGTAGATGGAAACCCTCTCTGTGAGAAATAGGATAGGTGTCTGGGCCCCTTCCTTATGATCATGTTTTACTGTACAAGCATTAAGCTGATAAGACTGAGCTCTGCCAGCCAGAGATCTTACATTGAATGTCTGCTTGATTACCGCACAACCTCGGTCCAATGGTCTCCAAAGTACCTATCCAGATCAGCGCCGACGCTCTATCAAATCCCGCCCACGCAGCTGAATGGATAATCATGACACCTGTTCATCGAGCCCAAGTCCCGAAGCCGCCGTCAAAACATTGCCACTTTCAACTTCATAGCCTGGCAATGACCAAAGGCATCCCTTCCAGAATATCGCACACAGTCGGACCCCGCCCAAAATTAAATTATCAAATCTGACTCTCATCTTCATCCCTCTCTACTTCCGTAAACCTCACACTTCCCCTCCCAGGCAGTACTTCGCTTTCGCCTCTCAGCCTCGCCGCGAACGGCAGCTTCCTTGATGTCGCAGGCGGGGTCCCCTTTGGTGTAGTACTAGCTGATGTCAGGTCTGCTAAAGCCTTTGCTCTCGCTACTGCACGATTCTTGCTAGGGGTATGGAGGTATGCTGGCGTAGCGGTAGAGCTCAAAGGTGGAACCCAAGGAGATACGTCGGCACCAGCATCTGTTTCTTGACGGGAGTCTTCAAAGATAACAGGCGGATGGCTAGGCATGGCGATCCACTCCCTAGTCTGCACCCGGCGCGGCGGTTCCGAGGCTGGGAAGGCGCGGTTTGGACGATGTGCAGCATACTCGAAATCCGTGTTACTAATGTCAACGAGCGCTCTGTTTCGCCTAGCACTTGGAGACTCCTCTTCCTCTGTATTCTGATCGTTCTCCCGGTCTTCGTGGTCTTCCCTCCCCCCACTCGTCAATGCTCTCCGTCTCAGCGTATATCCGCTTCTTTCAGCCCACCAGTTGAGAATACCCCGGACGTGCTTTCCCCAATGCCTATCCGCCATGGCATCCGCATCCTGCTCCCGCCTTCGCACTTCAAAAGCGCGATAACTTAGCCTACGCAAAGACATAGATCCAAGACGAGCAACGTGCAAGGAGTGGAACCCTGCTGCCTGAGCGCCGAGGGAGGACATTTGACTCAATTTATCACGCCAATAGGCCAGAATTCGAGACTGAAGATGCCTAGAGTCATATGCCGTGGCAGTGATGTCCAGCTCGGTGACGTGCGCCGTTCTTGTGCGCCAACGCTGCAGCGCAGACCGAGAAAGCGAAGTTTCTATCTCCCGCTCGCGGACAAGTAGCTGGCCATTGAGCTGTTGAAGACGCGAGAGTTCGGCGCGCCAGGCTAACAAGGAACGAAAGGCCAAGTTCACCTTCACGGTCCGTCGCATCTTCGCGTAAGCGTCCTGGCGGCGCTTCTTCCGCGATTCTTTCGTTGTCATACGCCAAAATTGCAAGAATCTGCTAATGACGAAGAACTCTTCGGCGTTCTCAGATATAGTAGCAAGGGTGTGAACGTAAGCAATTTGGGCGCGCCACTGGGCAAATCGTTGTCGAAGGCTTTGGGGGGTGTAGTGCTCTTGTGCAATTTGTTCCCGATCGTGAATGAGGCTCATCTGGAGATTCCAGCACTCAAAAGTGGTTTTTAGAAGCGTGCGTTTCCGGCTGACGGCGAGTTGTGCCGCTTGGTGGGAGAAGAAGGTAGTCCTTGATTTGGTCTGATCCCTGAACCTTCTGAGAGCATTCGTCTTAATCCGCTGGTCACATAGTCGGCGTAGCAAGAGCCCTCGCTCAGAGAGAACCCATTGGTAGACCGTCTGAGCCATAATTCTTTGGTCAATTTGAACCTGTATGGTGTTGACGCGTAGTTGGTCGTTCCAGGCAGTCCACGAATTTTGCTGTAGGCGAAGCCTGTCCACCCGATCTGCTCTAATACACGATCTAGCTCGAAGAATCCAGGTTCCGAAGGCGATTCGAGCGACTCTCCAATCTCTCATTCGACTCACTCGCTTCTCTAGCGGCATTAGCCTAGCTTCAATTCTCCAATTGGTCAACGAGCTGTGGAAAAGATGCCTTCTTCGGAACTCTTCTGCCTGATGGTCGCCTCCAAGATCGATTCGAGTCTGGGTGGCCCAAGTCGCCAAGGTCTTGCGCGCGAGGCCTTTCTGATATTGAAAACCAGAGTCATGGATCTGCTTCGCGTTATTTTTGAGTCGCAAAATCCAACAAGAGAATATTTTCGTTACTAAGTGCCTGTCGTAAAGTCGAGGAGCGAAAGCATCCAAGTACGTGAAAAACCAACGCCTAAAAATCATCTTCGTAAGATTGTCATGATATCTCGTCAATGCTGTTGCCTCGTTGTCCAGAATGTGCACCAGCTTCTTTCTCAGCATCTTCATGTAAAGCCTCAGGCCTATTTGCTGTGCTCTGAGCTCCTGCGTAGTTGTAAAATAGTGCCACCTGCGAAAGTATTTGATGCGAAGCACATGCCTCTTAGCGACTTGAGCCTGTTCGACCCGTTCAGCAGTGACCTGGAGCCACTGAGAAAATGCACGCCCCATCAGGTATAGATCGCGCGCAACTTCTGCGCGGCCGTAGAGTAGCTCGAAAAAGCGGTTGGTTTTCGCGTCCTGTACCCTATGATGATGCTCGGCACGCACGAGTCCTAGAGCGGTGGAGAGAAGGATTCTCCGGTCTCTAGAAACAGCTTGCGCTTCAAGATCCCGCATTCTGTCCAGATGATCCCACATTTGATTATGCCATTTCGCAAAAAATCGGCGAAGCAAGGCCTTTTCACGATGGAAGTTGAAAGCGTCTGCATAGCGGACCAGGCTTGTCTTTGTCGGGCGATATGGAAATTCTGGCGGGTGATTGGCTTGAAACTGCTCTTTGGGCTCAGCTTCCAAGTCTGATGTCCCGGTTGAGGATAGATTCGTAATCTCTTCTTGGCTGAGGTCACGACTATGGAACCCGTCATTATCAATTCGTGGGTTGAGTGGATGAGGATAGTTGATTGTAGCACTGGAACTTTTCAGCCTTTGTCTCTTATCTCGGGAGGGCTTAGGCTCCTTTGCGTAGATCTCGCGTCTTGTGTCAGGGCGCCGTCTTGTCCATGCCTGCGACTTCTGCACAGCTGGATACGGGGAGCGGTCGATATCCAATTTTGACACCGAAGCACGGGACGAAACCCTCGGCTGTAACTGTCGCGTGATCTCCCTCGTAGTGTCATATAATGAAGTGAACGATGCTCTCCGGGTAGGTCGTTCCCGCGCTTCTCGAGTGTCACTAAACGAGCTTGACTGCTGACCAGTGTGGGGAGAAGATGCCTCCTCCGCTTCCTCTTGTGCACCCTCCTCGTTCTCTTCCAGGTTGATTCCTTGTTCGGCCAGCAACAACCGAAAGGTGTCGAGCAACGGTCTGCCACGGTGTTCGGGAAGGGTAAAGTTGACAAGAAAGTCAAAGAACTGCTTGTCTTGGTGGTGGTCAAGTCCTCGTCTCGCCAGCTCGGTCTCGTACAAATTCCATATCGCGCTGAGAGGACGTCGCGTGGTAGCAGCGCGCTCTTGCGCTTTCGATACGATGTCATAGAGTATGATGATGTCTACAGCTCGTCAGCATCCTCAACGAAGAGGCAATTGGGGTAAGCCAAGATTCACCATCATCGGAAAGATCGAGATATTTTGTTTCATCTTTGGGAGCGGGGGGAGGAGGCATGGAGCGGCTGGCGATCTACGGCGCCTTCTCCGAGACATTGATGCTGGCTATTCTCATGCTTGATGAAGAAGAGTTGAAGCACCACCGAAGCACCGTGCCTTGTAGTCATACTACTGGGATCAATAGGTGTTTACATTGTCGCATCGACAGACAGACAGCTGAGCGCGTGGGTAACAGGGCAGGGATCCCCGACGCGCCGCCGCGATCACCGATCTAACCCGAATAGGCCGTGACACAGATCTTGCAGGGGCAATTGGCTGTCGTGGTTCAAATTCAGCCTCACGGTCAACAAGACGTGACTACTTAATTTCTTGACTGGCGTGAGCCCCGTTGGTTGAAATGGCATATGAGGTGAATTCTCCTGCTCCCAGCCCTGGAGCCTGCCTTGCCGCGGCCCGCGACCACGGTGAAGAAGCAAAGTTACACACGGACACAACACTGCTTACCGCATGTGGCATGATGTTTCAATCATCTGATTAAGTGGGACATGCTTTTCCTCCATGTTTCGGTCTGTTCCCTCGATCCGTGAATGTCATTAGGGAATCGATGGCTTGCTGCACACCATAGCGTCTCATCGCAATTTGCCAGATCCCACCGATCGCCCCCCTCACCCATGTCGGGATGCTAAAAATGAACAAACGTGCCGAAGCACCGCGGCCACACCGGACATTCTCCTATCGTCCACCACTGATTTCTTTTCACCTGATCTTTTTTGGATATCTTGATTTTGATCATCTTCCATTTCCTAAGGTTGGAAAGCTATCAATTTTTACGTCTTCTTCTTAATCTCTGTACATCTATTCAATTTGTATCAATGCGCCGGCAAACATGAGTGCGGAGTCCGGCTCCGTCGATGAGGTTGTTCCATCAAAACCTACGGACACGGAGGGCATTCTTCTGCGGAGCGATAAATATGAACCGTCTTCGACAGAGCCGAGCACAGTGGCCCAGCCAGAAATTTCGCCGGCCGAGGATGCCTCCCAAAATGCACCCGTGCCCAAAGTAAACATCGTAGAACCAACTCCTACCGAGTCAACGTTCTCGCAAGCATTTTCATCAGAACCTCAAGAACCGACCGCGTCAGAATCTCAGTCAACCACGCCTTCAACAGATCCGGCACCAAAGGCATCGAACTCCAGTGACCCACCGATTGAACCATCTGCTCCCACACCTCAACCGACTGAGCCTCAGCGCCAAACAACCGTTGTCGAGGAAAGCATTTCCACGCCGGATCAAATAAGCGATTCTACTTCTATCGAGAATAAGTTACCCGAAACCACCTTTGAAAATCCGCCTTCGATCGACACTGCACCAAGTGACACCGTCTCGCCAAATCCTACTCCCACTGACGCACCGCCAGCCGTTGCCCCTCTAACTAATGAAACTTCCACCAACGCCGCTTCGATCAGTCCTGCTCAGGCTGATACTCCTCTAACAAATGATGCAGCTGATTCTACCTCTACAGATCCTGCACCTATCAAACCAGCACACAGCGATAGCGCTGTAATCACTCCAGATGTTGCTGAACCCATTCGTACCGAATCTGTTGTTACTGAGGCTTCCCCCTCAAAACCAGCTACTACAGAGCCTGTCGCTCACGAATCTGATGTGACAAAGCCTGTCCCAAGTGATTCTGATGTCGTTGAGTCCACGATTGCCAAATCCGATGCCCCTGAGCCAGTCCCGACAGAAAGTAAAAATCGGGAATCCGTTCCTATTGAGCCTACACCCGCCAAACCTCCGGGCAATGAAGATGAGCCCATTGAACCAGAGATCATCGACCAGACCCTGGTTGTCGATTCTCGCTCTGTGTCTGATGAATCAGACTACATAAACGACGCTGAACGCCAAAGCATCACCACTTCTCTCTCCAGTAAAATCACCGATTTCGAGTTCTCACACGGCCGGCGTTATCACGCCTTTGGCGAGGATGCTTACTGGCTCCCAAACGACGCCACTGAAATCGAACGTCTAGATATCCAACATCACGTCTGGCGCCTCTCCCTCAACGGCGCTCTACACATCGCCCCTCTCATCCCAAGTACCCTTCGCAACGTCCTCGACATCGGCACAGGTACGGGCAGATGGGCCCTCGACTTCGCCGAAGCGCACCCGCACATCAACGTTCTCGGCACGGATCTCTCCCCCATCCAACCCCCCTACGTGCCCCGAAACTGCAGCTTCCTTATCGACAACGCGGAAAACGAATGGATCTTCGACGACAAGTTCGACTTCATCCACGGCCGCATGCTGATCATGGGCATCCACGACTGGCCGCGCTTCTTCCGCCAGTCGTGGGACAACCTCAACCCCGGCGGCTGGCTCGAGGTCAAAGAACCCCAGTTCCCGATCATCTGCGTCGATAATTCCGCCACGGACAGCACTCCGCTGATGGCATTCTCGCTGAACGTCCGCGAGGCGGCGGCCAAGGCGGGGATTGATACCATGATCGTGCACCAGTTCAAAGATATGCTCGAGCAGCAGGGCTTTGTCAACATCCGTGTTGAGCCCGTCAAGTGGCCCGTCGGCCCGTGGCCGAGGGGCGAAGCCTTGAAAATGATCGGGCGGTGGATGGTACCGGATACCAAGGAGTTCGTGAAGCCGGCCGGGAACAAGCTGTTCACGACGCATCTTGGGTGGAGTCGGGAGCGGGTGGACGAGTTTATGGAGGAGGTATTGAGGGATATCGATGATCGGGGGACGCATTATCATTGGTTAATTTTTGCGATATGCGCGCAGAAGCCGGATAGCACTGCATAGTACCTGCGTCGTTGAGGTATTGGTTGATGCGGGTGGCCCATGCATGACGAGGCTCGCATGCTGACGATCATGATTGGATAGAGTGAAGCGTGTCGATGACTGCTGCGACCTGTGCGGTTGAATACACTCGCTGATTTTGGACACCGATGAGCGAAGCATACAAATACATCCATCCAATTAGAACAAATCTACATACACATATATATCCAAACAGATCTGTCATTTCTGCACGTAAAATGTACCTTTCTGAAATGCTCTACCAGCAGCCCTTCCTGAGCCTTTGCCTCCCTTCACACATCAATGCAAACATTACCCCCTCCAAAACATTCGCCAAAGCCATCCGGCCCCCATCCCACCACAATCACGATCGACTCCCTCCAACAACCCACCTGCCTTATTCGTCCACCCGAAAAATTTAGTTTCTTAATTTCTGGACAACTAGTAAATAATGATCTGTCGCTCGACAAACGTCTGTCATGTCCCAGATCCGGAACTTATCCATCCCATGTTACGATTTATCCTCTGTAAATTTGACCTCTTCATTCGACGCAATCGAGTCAACAGGGAGCGGGCTTTGTCAAGCGAAAGGCGGGAAGATTCTAGCCGTTATCTTCTACGGAGCTTGAGCGATCAAGGGACTGGTCTATAAGATTGCTTGTTGTTCACCATTACTTTAAAATCCAAGATGTTAGAGCATATCCATTTTCCCCGTCTGAGCTAATCAACAATCAATATCATCATTGTCTAATCTCACGCCGATACATTCTCCAGTCCTGTAATTCCTCTTCAGCCTTTGAGTCGTCTCCCGAAGCAAGCAAATTATGTATGCTGCTTCGAAAGGAAAAGTAATTATCGGTAACCAAGTCCACAACTTCCGAGCTCCCCTGCCCTCATCCCAAATGACAAGTCCTTTCATTTCAAACCCATCAGCAGCGGCGTCTCGACTCCAAGTTTCCGACTCGCCCTTCCACACAACACTTCTTCCGCTCCGCCATGATCTAAACCCAACTTGATAGACTTTCCGCAATTTCATGCCCAGTGCTTTGGAATCCGGATTGAAAGCATCCTCTGGACCATTCCCTGAATTTTAGGCAGTCGTGGCCTTGTCAACCCAATTCTAATACGCCGACCACTGAATTCTTATGTTGTTTATTCTCAGGCTTGCTCGTAAAACTCGGCTGGAACAAGGTGCGCGAAAGGATCAACATGGCCATAAGAGTTAGCAGCTATGTCAGCATTTGAGAGATCGGGTCTCAAATGTGTGCCGCTGACGACAAGGTCGTTGATACTAGAATCCTGTTTGGAGACGATGCCATGTCCGCTGGCACGTTTGATGTCTCCGTCGTCGACGCGGTTGTCCGATTTGCCTTCCACACCGCGGCGCATCCCACAATGTCCCCAATGCTCCCAAAAGTCCCAAAGTTGAGAGCGTCCACGCAAAATCCAGCGACGTCGTACATACGCATCCACCCTTTCGTTCATCTGCCACGCAGTACGATGGCAGGCCATCAAATCCCCAACTCCCAGCCAAATTGGCTGCCAAAACTAAGCCGAAACCTTTCAACGAGGGCAGGGTACGCACGCACATCATCAAAAACAGCACGGCGGAGCGCACACAATCGCACCCTCAGAGAAAAGGGAGCCGCGTCGATCTGGATGCTGACGGAGAGCCTCGTTGAGATCTGGACTCCGCACTGCGCGGGCCTGTCTTCCGCGATCTCTTGCAGTGCCCCGTTAAGGAGTCTGGTTGGGTCTTCCGGCCACGTGTCGAGCGTAGCGTGATTAGTTTGGCCATCTATGGCTTGTGAACGGTCGTGAGGGTCCCCTTTTTCCTTGGTCCAGTCGTTGACTTGCGCCGTTATGAAGACCGAAGGAAAGTACCCGGTTTTTTTGATGCGACAAAGGTTGTCGATGGTAGCTTGCCGCTTCCACGGCTGGAAGGAGCGGGCGGTCCTTGCTGCGGTGTTTGTCGCATGTGGCTTGGCCCACCAGCGGTTTTGGAGAGATTTGTGTTCGTGGTGAGATGGAAATTGAATCTCGGAAAGTGTACTGGTTGAGGGCGGAATTGGTCTGGCGTTGTCCAGGTGTGAAGCGTTGGATTCTCGAGGAGAAAGGCAGGAACCTGGGATAAATGCTGGTATACAAATTCGTGTCTGCTACCAGCGTCGGCAACCTCTGGTACGTCGCTCATATCCGTGTCGTCTGCTTCGACTGCTGGAGCGGCATTCGGGTCCGACTCCATTGGCTGGACAGTGTTGGGGTCATCAATGTTCACATCTCCTGCTCTGATGTTCTCCCTTGAATCGCTGGATTGAGGTGCTTGGTCGACGTCCATCTGAACGTCATTTTGTGGATGGGACTGGACTTGGGAAACGTTCTCCATTGGAGAAGGACGCGGTGTGGGTGACCATGGTCGACTCCTGTAGGACTGGTAGCAATCTTCGTCATCCTCGTCATCCTCGTCAGAACCATAGCCAGAGTCCTCCCTCTCGGCTGCGATTTCTTGGAGCACATCTGGCTCCATGTCGTCAGGATGCAAGTCAGGAGACTTGCAAGTACTGGCATTGAGGAGAGCATCTAACATCTCTGGTGTTTTCATGTTGAAACATTCTTCACCAAATGATGCAGAGCGCGCCGTCTTAGAGGAGCCTGGAGATGGTTTGGAAGAGACTGTGACTCTTCGAGGGCTCTTTTCCGGGGCTGAAGATTCGCCCGGCGTCTTTAGGCCACTAGAAGACTCGCTTTCAGGCAACGGCGCAGCATTGTTTTGTGGGGTAGAAGTGGCGGGTCTTGAAGCATTGGAGGATGGAGAGATATAATTAGAAGAAGAAGAGGTAGGTGTGGCTTGTTGTGGTCGTTGGCTTCGAGCTGCTGGTGAAAGGGATGGGGTAGTTGGAAAAATCCCACTGGTGGAAGTAGCTGCTTCAGACTCAATTTCTTCAGGTTCCGTGTTGTTAGGACGAGGCTCAGCGCCATATTTGATAGACTGAACAGATGTTAGAGCTGATGATGAATAATTAGATGCGAGCGGTACTCGACATACGTCTGTTGTCTTAAATACAGGAATCGGGTTGGAAGATGCAGTAGTCACTGGCGGAACGACCGAGGCGAGTGGAGTATGAGATGTTGTTGCTTGAGCGAGTTAGTCTTCATCAATACTATTCGCGGAAATGTTGCTCAGCCATGCTGCGACTTGCTCACCAAGTGTGGTCTTTCCAGAAGCAGTAGTGGACACATGGTTTACATTGGTGGTTGATAGTTCGGCATTGCCATTGACGGAAGGACTATCACCTTCTTTGGCAGAGGTTTCATTCATCGCGCTCGCTGAAGCGCGATGAGGCGCCTGATCGGCACCAGCGACAGATACAGAGGGATTTCTAGATACTTGGTGTTCTTGATTGGAGGCCAGCAAGAAGCTCAAGATTTTGTTGATCGCTTGGAAGTTCTCTTCGTAAAGCTTCAACTCATCTGCGACCATGCGGACTTGGATAGAGAAAGTACCATGCTCTTGAATAGCCTGATTGTAAAGCTGTGATAACTCCGTCAGCTTGGACGATATTTGTGTTCGTAAAGCAGCTAGGTAATCATGGCTAGGTCTGGTGTTCTCAGGACTTAGAAGAGTCTGCAAGTCTGCACTGAAGTGGCTCGACATCCTCGCTGGATTGAACTTAATGCTCTCTAGCTTGTGATGACAGAATGGTAGTGGAAAACAGGGCCGCAATGCGACAGGTAAAATTGAATTCAAGTGGTAGTGTTATGAAGGAGCAGAGGATGGTGACACTGATATTGATCCAGTGTCTAAAGTGCTGAAAGCCCTATTAGAGACTGGTAAATTTGGTGTTTGAGGCTGGGTGTGGTAGACTTGGATTTTGTGAGAAAGAGAGGTATTTATACAGTCGAAGGTGGGCTAAATATTGAGGGGCCTGGAGCGCGAAAGTGAAAATATCTGTGCAGGCAGCTTCGGGGGTGAAAGTGCGCTTGCTCGCATTAAAGTAATGACAATCTCGCCGCGATAGATCACCAGTGGTGAGTAAAGGTGAAAGTGGTGATGCGGAGTACTGACTCCTGGAAACGTTCTCAGTTGTACCCCCATAGTTTGTAAAAGGTTAAGCTCATGAAAAGGCAGCTTGATAATCGATGACAAGGCTTGCAGGCGGATCAAGACCCGGATTTGAAGCTCAACACTGCTTCCGGGCTGAGATCTAGCGTATCTTAATGCTCAGGTCGTGTGGCAATATATCATTGGCGCTATTCCGCGTAGTTTTTGACCACAAATCGACATCGCCATTCATGAAAGCAGTATGGAAAAGAGAGGATAGAAACTGCCAAGAAGCGAGTATCTTTAACCGCGCCGAATGTTTAAAACTTTCTCGGACTGAAGATATTAATCTTAGGAAACCACAGCCAAAGCATGAATTGACAAAACATCACGGAGGCCGAGGAGGGGATCCTGAGCATTGATGATTCCATTTTGCTATCGGCATGCTACGTGGCAAGAGAGACGGACAAAGGAAGAGTAGAAACACCTTTACCTAAACCTCTGATCAAGAAGTTAAATCTGTTGAAGAATCTAGACTATCAAAGACACTCGAAAAAAAAAATACTCAATAATGAAGAAGGGCTGCTTGTCGACAGAAAAATGAGGTATAGATTAAGCAGCAAAATGACTAGCAGTATATTCAACACGAATATCTTGACACAACTTTGGAACGGGAAAGCGCAGACTGAAAGAGATCTCGGCAAGAGAAATGACCCTCCAGCTTACTAGATCAAAGAGAAAACCAACCTTGCTTCCTCAAACCAGCTCGCCACGCTCCGCCATTGTTCAAATAGTGCTACTTGTGGGATATGCCACACTAGCTACGCCATGCTGTTTGAGGGGACATGTTGAAGTTTACTTTCTCTGCCTATTGTGAAGAGTCCTAGAGATTGAATGTGACCAACAGGTATACCAAAGATCAAATTGATCATGGTGATGAGCGGGGTTTCGTGAGATGCAGAGGCGTAGGAGTGACATGATTATTGATTCTAGCAGGAGTTGTTAGGCAGGCACATACCTATATTAGGTAGACACGGTGAATGCACATACACCTACTACATCTTTTCTTCATCTCTAAATAGTTTTCAAATTAATCAATTATCTAAAATTCATTATAAAATTAATAATAACATAACAATTACTATTTCCATAGCCTTTTTAATTATACAATATCGATCTATAACCTTTATATTTAATGATTCATTTTAATTAAATTATTATACTTGAAACCGGATTAAATGTCTTTAAATTGAATATTTATTTGAATATAATTCAATAACTATTTAATTGTTAAAAATTATTAACTTTGCTAATTAGCTTCACGCGTATATAATATTTTTTTATTCTGTATATACACCGCGTTACCTTATACGCGCTGAATGTTCTCTGCAAGTAAAATTGCGCGGCGTTGGTTGCGGTTTTATTGACGTAGTGGCCTGCACTAATCCGTAATAGAACTTCCAAATGTGACGGCAAGCGACAGAGCTTGGGAAGGTACCAAGAACAATTGAAACTGGGGTCTCCCCGGTCTGATATGTACTGTACAACAGTAGTAGACTCATCGCCCTTAATTCGTCATCAATCTAACGAGCTCCACATCCTTGCAACTGCTGCCTTGCCTTTCGACCATAAGCGATGCTCTCGAAGCAGAGGTCCTCATTGTTCAACGCTTCAATCATGGCTTCGAAACCGAACGATAACCCGTGGGAAACTACTGACCAAGTTGAATTGGTCTCGATTGGGACTCACTCGCTCCATGTCTCCACCTCCGGACCTCCGCGTGGTCATGCTGATCCAGTGTGCATCTACGTCAGTGGCAGCGGCTCTCCTTGCGCACAATCCCCGATTCTTCAAGCCAAGCTGAGTGAATTCAGCCGCGTGTACTTTTACGATCGAGCGGGCTATGACCGCAGCGAGTTGCCCCCACTGAGCGGGGACACCAAGATCCTCGCCACCGACACAGCGCACGAGCTGCATACGCTGATGACGAAGCTGAACGTAGCGCCGCCGTACATTCTCGTTGCTCACAGCTATGGGGGATGGATTGTAAGGGAGTACTTACATCACTATCCTGACGACGTTGCTGGCATGGTTACAATCGATTGCAGCACCGAGGCTTTTATGGCCGTGACCATGACGAAGCTTCAAAACGTGCTTGGCGGGCTTTGCAAGGACGTGGACTTTGACGAGATATCGCCGAGAAGAAAGGAAAGTGGTCTGACGGACGAGCAGTATCGGTACTTCAAGGAGGCAGAGAAGCGAACGGAAGAAGCTGGAGAAAAGTACGAAGATCCGCGTACCAGCATGTTGAACCTGATGAAAAAACATCAGCTCGACTACGGCGTGGCACCTATGGGCGACAAACCACTTCATGTTTTCCGATGCAACCTTGCAAACGACATAAGGCTGAGGGTTGAAGAGGCGAAGAGGAAAGGGAGTGGCACTGAGGGGCAATATAAGGAAGCAGAAGAACTCTTGGCGGAGGTGAGTCTTCTGCATGATCAACTTCTGTCACTTCATGCTCGACTCTCGCGGAATGCTCGTTATGAGTATATTGAAGAGACCGGTCATGACATGCCTAGCACACGACCACTGATCATTGCTGATCGAGTGCGGGCCATGTTTGAGACTCTGAAAGGACAGGGACGATAGATGATCTACAATGCTATCGATTCCAAATGTACATAGAGCTAGTCTACATTGACTGTCTCAATTCAGTCGTTGTTTCCTCAATATGGTCCTTATGAACATACTCTACACTTCTGCAAAGGATGTTTACGGAAGGATGGTGACCAGAATCATTCTTGAGGGACTTTATGTTACTCAATCGCATCGTTTGTTCGGCACCATCCTCCTCTTTACGGCAGACGTTGGTGCCACCCACCATATTCCGCATATGCGGGATCTTATCGTGGGATATGCTAACGGCACTTGCGCTGTTCCTCAGCTACACCGTTCTTTCGGCTGAATTGGGGGATGGTGGCTTTGCTGGTATTCCGACGTGCAGAGGAAGTGGTGGTGAAAGAGTCGACAATTCTCTTCGCCCGAGCCTTTTCATGCTTTCTCTGACGTGGAAGAGGGGGTTGTGCCTCAAAGATGACTACACCTGGGGTCCATTTCCTTCAACCCCTTCGGCGGTATCCAAATCGCCTGTGATGCTCGTCAACTAATTCCCAACTGTCTTTAAGATGCCCGATATTGTCGCAAGGATGGCATCCGCGTGCATTCTAGTATCTTGACATCTATTTCTGCTCAAAATGTCTCCAAATTCGGTCTGTCTTTCATTTCACATAGAACTCGCTTGACGGCGTGTACTTCTCGGGTAAAATCTACGAACCTTCGCGCTACCCTACGAAATTACTAATTAGCTTTTGGCTCTAATGTATTCCTAACACCAAGAGATCCTGTATTATCTTGATTTCTTCTGTCGTGCAGCCCGACCCTTGATTCTCGTATAGCTGCAGTGCACGGTTGTCGGTTTACATGTTCCCGCCATCTTGACTTCATCCGAATTCAATTGCCTTTCGGATAATTCATCCTTGTTTCCATTATTCTGTGTAGTATTCAAACCTCATGGCCGTGTCAGCGTTGTAATTTCGGGTCCCATAGCGCAAGCGGCTTAAAACACGCCAGGACGTCCCTATTGGTGTGGTTCCTGAAGCAAAACGTGTTACAGGCATACAACGCCAACGAAGGATCTCCACCTATCGCTTTGCGAGAAGAATTTGCAAGATCCATGACAGAAAATGCTTGTTTGATTCAAGCTTCTTCCCCCAGCGCCGGATCTGCATCTCCAGAGCGGGAGGACCCCAGATCCGTCCAGCAACTGCATTATTGATGCGGCGGAAACATCTGCACGGGCAGGTTTGCTTCTGCTAAGTGTTTGCTATGACCGTTTCATCGATCTCTTGTTGTTTCCACATTTGTCATGCGATATTGGGCTCTTCTTTCTTGTTGCATATATATATATCTTTACTCATAGCTTCCTCTATTCACGCCTGCCTATCTCTAATTTAGGGCTTATTTCTCCTAGTTTCTGGTACTAGCTGTGCTGTGTATATAACAACCTCAGAATCATCTCGATCACAGCTCAAAATGCATCTCAAACCCCTCACAATCCTAGCTATTGCCTCCTCCGCCTCCGCCGCCAAACTCTTCAACTCCAACATCCCAGAAGCCTGCGCAGCAATCTGCCAGCCCATGAGCGACCTCACAAGCCAATGCGACGCCGGATCCTCCACCCCAAAAGCAAACTGCATCTGCACCAACGAGTCCTTCGACGTCTCCACCATCGGCGGACTGTGCGATAGCTGCCTCATGCAGAACAAGGCCGAGAACGAAGGTACACATCAAAATTCCCCCTCCCCCCAACCAACCCAAGACGTCCTTAATACTAACACCCGGTCCAAGAACTCATGTCCCTCTCCTCAACCTGCACCTTCGAATCCGCCTCCTACAACCCCTCCGCCACCCTCCTCCTGCAGGGCCTCACCGTCGCCGACGTCGACCCCTCCGCCACTGGACCCTTCTCCGCCGGCGCCACCGCCATGTCTGGCATGTCGTCGATGACGATGGGCTCGTCGATGACGATGACGGGGAGCGCGGCGACGGCGAGCATGACGGGCGTGGATATGAATGCTGCGCCGAGGAGGGGCGGCGGGTTGAAGGGGGTGGGGTTGGTGTATTTGGGGTTGCTGTGGAGTTTGTTTGGGGTCTAAAGGGGTTTATGGGGAATATGGGTTAAGAGTGTTGTTAAAGAAGCTAAAATCGATTTTATCAAGCATAGAATTTGTTTTTACAATCTTTGACCTCAAGACTCCTTTTTCTGTATCCGGTGCCGTTCGCCCTGCTTGCTTGCAAGACTTTTAGATAGTGCACTCTTGGCTTTCCGCCTAACAAATAAATTACCCCTAGCACACAATGTTGTCGCGCTAGACTAAAAGGCTTAGGGATAATTCGTCTAGTATTGGCAAGGTTGCTGCTGGATCTAAAGCTATGCGACATGTAATTAATTTTTATTGATTATGGTTTTTCTTCTAAAGACTTCCGTTAAGATATCCACTTTAGTGTATCGTTAACATCCGTCCATTTAATACTTCATAATATTCAGAAGGCTCCCCAATATCGAATAGCATACTTTCTTTAGGGTCATTTTTCCCATCCTTTCGGATGATCACATGATGTTTGCGTTGAGCGGTGCGGCAAGTGAACCTTCAACACCCAGCTCAAAATGCCTCACAATCCTAGAGGTTCTTTGCAAAGAAGTCAACGACCTTCGGCCCCGCCTTCTCCAGATCATCGTACAAATCAAAGTGATTCCTCCCTTCCACCAGAAAAAGCTCTTTCGGTTCTCTCGCGCCAGCGACCGCCGTCTCGCTAAAGTGAAGCGTCTGGGCTTCCGTCCCCGCAATCATGAGCAGCGGCCGCGGCGCGATCAGATGCTGGAAATTGAACGAGTCATAGCTCACCATGAGATCGTAGCTCATGGGCGGGACCTTCTGGTCCGAACGGGAGTGGCGCCCGCGCGCGGAGCCGTAGTAAGCGGCCGCGTCTTTGAAAAAGGAATCCGCGTCCGCGGGGATCTCGTCGACGACAGTGCTGAACATGCGCGGCGCGTCGTGATGCTGTTTGGCCTCGGCGTTGCGCCAGGCGGCGGCCGCGTCGAGCGCGCCGGCGATTGCGGCAGGGGATTCTTTATCGTTCTCCCTGTGCAGGCCGCCGTTGCGGGTCATGCGGCCGACGCAGGCGGCGCTGACGGTGGCGAGGGCTTTGATGCGGCGGTCGGACTGGGCGGCGTAGGATGTGTAGCCGCCCGAGGCGCAGATGCCCAGGACCCCGATCTTGGAGGGGTCGATCTTGCCGGTCAGCGTGGTCAGGTATGTGACGGCGGACTTGTTGTCTTCAGCTCGCTGGGGAGGATCCTCCAGGCCACGGGGCTCGCCCGTGCTCTCGCCTTGGTAGCCGGCGTCAAAGGTGAGGACGTGGAAGCCGGCTTTGCATAGGGTCCGCGCGTAGTCGGCGGCTGTCTGCTCTTTCACGCCGGTCATTGGGTGACTTACGACGACAGCGGCTCCTTTGCGGTCCGGGGAACCTTCACCAGGCGTGTAGAGCTCACCACAGATTTTTAGCATGAAGGAGGGGAAGTACACCTTCTCAGGCGAAGTCTTTGCCATTGCTTCTTCATTCAAAAATCTAGAACAGAATTTCTAATCTTGTCACTTCTACTGTGACAATCTCTAAAAAAGCTTCAGAATGGTAGTAGAGTTATTATCGCGACTACTGTCGATGCTCTTTTGGATCAGGACAGGCAACTGAGGGGAAAGGTAAAAGTAAGTAATTCGATGCGTCCCCGTTACAGCCAATCAAGTATCCTTCCCGAACTAGGACATGGGGTAGTGGCGAGCTAGCTACCTAGGTAGTGCCAGACCATTTCCTCAAAAGCTCTTTAGTCTACACCAACAACATTGTGTGCTCAAAGTCAAAAAATTAAAAGTCCTTCTATCTATCTCATTCTACTCATCCTCAGCCTCGCTATCCGTATCCATCCCATCCCCATCCTCATCATCACCAGCCTCAACAAACACCAACCGCGTTCCATCATTAGCAACCTGCCAAACCTAGTAATCCGAATTAGCATCTCCAACCCCAATCTAGTGCCGAAAGGGAGACTTACATCTAACAAAGAGTACTCATCAACTGCACTCGTAATCTGGTCCTCCGTAAATCCCTTGGCCACCAACCTCTCCCTCACCTTCCTCATGCTCAACTCCCCCCGACTTCCATCCCCTACGGCCGCCGCCCCGCTCTCATGCATGCCTCGGATCAGATTGTAGATTTTCGTCGCGACGGTTTGATCCCCGCCACGGCTCTGATCGTTGTACAAGCTCGCCTTGCTGACCTCAACAAGCCGCAGCGCTTCGTCGACATCTTCATTGACGACCGTGTCGCTGAAGCGCAGGCGGGCAAGCGCTTGGGACAGACGAAGCACACCGAGTAGTGTGCGGGGAGTGATGTGGGTGAAATTCTTCTTCGCCCCCTCGTCGCGCTTTTGTTGTTGCCGCATCCGAACGTAGGCGCCGACCATGTAGTCTGAGACGCTCTTGGGGACGTTTGGTCGGTAGCTCCGAGCTTGGGCTATGTATTGTCTGACTTCGTGGGGGGTGAAGACGACGCCGTTTGTGTCAGTGTCAGGGTGATGATTGTGCATATGCACATACGTTACATGGTTTGCTAGCTCTTCGTCGGCGTCTTTTGATGGTGTGTCGAGGATGAGGAAAAGAATGTCGAATCGGGAGAGGAGGGCCGCGGGGAGGTTGATATTTTCTACCGGTGATATTCGTGGGTTGTATCGTCCATAGAGGGGGTTGGCTGCGGCAAGAATTGACGTTCGTGCGTTTAGGCTAGTGGTAATTCCTGCTTTGGAAATGGAAATAGTCTGTTGTTCCATGACTTCGTGGATGGCTGTTCGATCACCATCGTCCATTTTGTCGAACTCGTCAATGCAGCAAATTCCGTTGTCAGCGAGGACTAGGGCACCGCCTTCGAGTACCATTTCGTCTGTCACTGGGTCACGCATAACGGCTGCTGTAAGACCAACCCCGCTACTTCCACGACCTGTGGTATAGACACCTCGCGGAGCAACTTTTGTGATGTACTTGAGTAATTGGGATTTGGCCACACCCGGGTCACCCATCAGACAGATGTTGATGTCACCACGAATTTTCATGCCGTCGCCCATTTCTTTAGTTACTCCTCCGATAAGGAGCAGAAGCAATGCCTTCTTGACATCTAGATGACCGTATATTTCTGGCGCAATTGATCTTGAGAGGTACTCATACATCTGTCCGGATGACTTGTACTGCTCTATTCTTCGCAAGGTTCTCCCATCCATCAGGAGGTCTTCGTATGCTTTTTTGTGCTGAGTGATATGTTGTGCCTCCAAATAAGTATCGGTGAGTAAGCCAGCTCGAATGGCACGAAAGCCGGTATATGGAGTTGGAAGGAAGATTCCTGCAATATCCACGACATCTCCTGGATTGATTTGTCGTGTCAAGGCACCTGTGCAGTGAACTGTCAAAGTTCTTGGAATATGGCCAACAGGAACCTGGTCTGACATCTCTTGAATCTTGACTTCTTGGAACGGCAGGAACTTCGACGCTCGCGTTGATGGAAAGAGCTGTCCCTTAGATTGGTTCTCCGAACACTCCTTAGATGGACACATCTGGATGGGTGTGAATTGTTTGTTTGAGACTGGCTGGAAAATCTCACAACCGCATCTATCGCAGGTGTACGCGTGAATTCGGATTGCAGGCTTGACATCTGAGACGCGAGTCGCGATCCCTCGGATAGTGATGAGATGACCTAGATGTTCGCCCTTAACATTTCGAACTGCTAGCGCCTTACTATTTCGTTCATTACTTGACCCGGTTGGTGTCAACGGTTTGAAATTGAGAGTATATCGTCGAGTTAGTTCAGCAGGGAAAGTCGATTCGGGTAACATCGCATCAAGGTCCGCTTCTTGCGCCTGGGATATTGTCTGGTTCCGCTTTTCACGTTGCGAAACAATGATATCAAGAACATCGTCTTTGAATCTGGGGTAGTGATTAGCACTGTCGGACAGAAGAAGGAGGTGTACCCTCACGTAATCTCTCTACTTTCCTTTGGCATTATCTGGTCCACCGCATCAGAGAAGATGTCAACATAGTGCCTTGTATTGTTTAGGACTGATTCCACCAGTTTCAGTCTGACTTGATCTCCGAGCGATTTCTCGTACTTGTAAATCCCCGATTGTCAGAATTGGCTGTCGGTATTCTCTTTGCAACGCTCAAAACGTACCACGTCTAGGTCATCCATTTCTATCATCACGCTCGGTCTTGTACGGTCTGCCACCTCTTGTAGGATGGCCATGTATTTTTGCTTGTCACCACCTCTTCTCCGCCGTGGCCGCCCATCAGATATTTCGGCGTCGTCCATAAAGTCATACTCATCGCTTGTACCGTCACCATCAATGTTCAAATCCTCAATTGCGTCTGCTGCGGTCTCTGCTGACGGTGACTCGGAGGATTTGAAGTTCTGGAGAAAGTCGACGATCGCTTTGAACTGCTCTTCATAATTGACTGGGGCGTGATACTGCCGCAATGTCGCCATAGCGGCCGAGAGATGTCAATTGATTACCGATACGTTCGATTTGATATGGATCTCTTTATCAAGGGAGCTAAAAGTTTTGTGATAGAGCAAGAGCGGCAACTCAGGATTGCTGTAGAACATGGGCTATCGGAAACTCGTGGTGGGGAGCAACTCCATTTCCACTTAACGCGTCTTGGAGACGCGACGCGTTTTGGTGGCGTCTCCCTGCATTCTCAGCCTTGCACCGCAGCCTTGTCATACTTGTCGACGTTTAACCTCGGTCCGGCGGTCAGCGAATCTTTTCGGGCTTCTGCGTTCGCGACCTGAGCTTTCTGGGTACGCGGGAAGGGAAGCTCGCTGTCGACGCGACAATGAGGCCTCTTCCATGGCACCGCCCTCACATAAATCCTCGAACCAGGTGGAGGTAGCATTGGTGACATTGAGAAATTGTCTCGTTAACCTCCCAGCTTCCTTAGTCGCTGTTCTCGACAATGCAAATGCGGTATGTTTTTCTCCTTCGTCGTCAATCGGCGTAGACGCTGACATCCTTGCAGACTGCGCAAAATGTCATTATCGAGCTTCAATGGCGGTCGCAAACCCTTTCGTCAAATGCAGTCTCCAGCGCGAATGCCGCGGGCTTTCAAAAATCAGCCTTTGTTGGCTGGACTGGAATGCCTAGCAGGAGACGGCTAGCACCTGTGGTCAGTCGAAATGGGATCGGAAGAAATAGGGCACATGAGCAGGAGGTGCCTGTTGTTGAGATTGACAGCGCTTTTGGGAGAGTCCTTGGGCTTTCTGATGGCCAGAAGCTCAGTGTGCAGCTTCATCTGGATCCGCCAGTTGCGCATACTGTCAACATCGAGCCTCTGACACCTTCGGATTGGGAAGCTATTGAGCTTCACGCAGACTTCTTGGAGATAAATCTCCTGTCTCAAATTCGCGCCTTGCCAAATCCGACATCGAAAAGTCCTTCAATTCAAGCCGAACAAGTTCACCCACTAACATTGCATCTCTCGCCTACATCCACCGTAAATATTATTGTCACATCCCTCACTCCCCCACTCCGCAATGGAGCTGCCTTTGCTAAGCTGGACCCGAATGCTGAAGTCATTGTTGCACCCAAGGCTCGACCAAGGTCGGCAAAGAGCACAAAAGGTGACACAAGAAGTATTACGAGTAACAGCCGCGACAGTGCTCGCAGTAGCTTGAGTAATGCAAGATCTCGTGGCAAACGTGACTTGACCAGACCAGCGCTGCTTCTTCGCGGCGTCGCTCGCAGCCTGGCCCAGGAATGGTTTTCTGACACTCTTGAGGAACAAGATAGTGGCCTTTGTATTTGGATTCCTAAAGAGAAGATTGCATCAGACACTCTTCGCGGCCTGTCTTACGTATCAGTCTCACTTGTGAAACCTGCTGGTCTCCGACAACCTCTGAACCAACACCAATTGCAGAAGCTTAAGGAACAAGAGGCCAGTGACGCCAAGCTTCCGACATCGAAAGTCATCGCCCGTCTGAAGCTGTGGACACAGCCTCCGAACAACCATCATGCCGCTCTCTCATCAGCTCTTTGCTCTGCTCTACACGCAGGTGAAATGATGGGAGGTGTCATTCGAGTTCAAGCGGCACCATCGCCGATGCAGAAAGGAATAACAGGAAGCTTGAAACTGTTTCCGTTTCTCTCAGAAACAGTGAAACAACGGGAAGGGCTCAAGTTTGGTGGTGAATCAAAAGCAGCACAGAATGCCTTGAGCGAGAAGCTTACCCAGCTGCACAGAAGTGATGGTGGCCTTTTAAACGGACCTATCACGGATGGCATGATTCTACCATCTCCAAACGACGAGAAAGCTATCCCACAATTTTCCGGAGGCATCATTAGATTTGACGTACCACTTTCAGACCGTTCCGATACTCACCAGATTTCAAGACAAAAGGGCATCTTGTGGCTGTCAGGTTCTGATCAGCGCCTTGAAATCCGAGTGCAGTCAGAAATTCCCAGACCAACTGAATGGGCAATGCTTGCTCCTTCTAGCGGCGAGCCTCTCTCAAAAGTTATACCTGACCTGATCGCGGTTGACTCAACGATCAAACAATGCATGACTAATCTTGCGCTATCATCTTCCGTGCTTATAACGGGCAGCCTTGGCTCTGGAAAGACATCGCTTGCTCAATATCTTTCTCATAAGCTCCGTCTGCAGTGCTTTACATGCCCTATATATGTTCCGTGTAAAAAACTTATTACAATGGAAACTCGGGTGTCCACAGTGAAAGAGACATTCCAGAGGGTCTTTCTGACAGCATATTGGAACTCTAGATTAGGTGGACAGGCTCTAGTTGTCTTGGATGATCTTGATAGTATTTGTCCTGTGGAGACAGAAATGGTTGTTGGCAACAACAATGATCGCAGCCGGCAAATTAGTGAGCTTTTATGTTCTACAATACGGCACTACTGCTCTCCTCGGTCCAGCATTGCAGTTCTCGCGACATTGCAATCGAAGGATTCTCTCCATAGCGTACTCCTCGGTGGCCATGTCTTTGGCGATATGGTAGAGTTAAAGGCTCCGGACAAGGAGGCGCGACGTCAGATTCTGGAAAGAATGGCTAAAGGCAACCGAGAAGCTGGCAAAGAAACACAAGACCTGCCTAACGGACATGCTTTAGATGACCACTCTCTTAATGACGCCGAAAGCTTACCTGACGATTCCTGGATGCATCCATCCAATCCGAGTAGCCGACCAACCTCGTCTCCAGCAGAAGACCATATACATATCGCCCCTTCCCTGGACTTTCTTTCTGTCGCCGCACAGACCGATGGCTACATGCCTGCAGATCTCCAGCTTCTCCTGACACGCGCTCGCAACGAAGCCCTCATCCGCTCCATCCAACCTTCTTCCTCTACGTCTGCTGTGTCTCTGACTAACGCCGACTTTGATGCTGCGTTGAGAGGTTTTCGCCCAGCAACCCTCCGTTCAGTTCCCCTCACCACTAGTACAACGACCTTCTCCTCCATCGGAGGCCTACAATCCACCCGCACAACTCTTCTTGAAACTCTCGCTTATCCCACAAAGTACGCCCCTATCTTCGCGTCATGCCCTCTTCGACTCCGCTCCGGCCTGCTCCTGTACGGTTATCCTGGCTGCGGCAAAACACTACTCGCTTCCGCTGTTGCCGGTGAGTGTGGGCTGAACTTCATCTCTGTCAAAGGACCGGAGATTTTGAATAAGTACATCGGCGCTTCAGAGAAGTCGGTCCGCGATCTCTTCGAGCGTGCCCAAGCCGCGAAGCCGTGTATCTTATTCTTCGACGAATTCGACAGCATCGCGCCGAAACGAGGCCACGACTCGACGGGGGTCACCGATCGAGTCGTAAACCAGCTCCTAACGCAGATGGATGGCGCCGAAGGCTTGAGTGGTGTTTATGTCCTCGCCGCGACAAGCCGGCCGGATCTCATCGATCCAGCACTACTCCGGCCGGGAAGATTAGACAAGAGTCTCATCTGCGACATGCCCGACGCAGCAGACCGAGAGGACATCCTCAGACGAGTCAGCACGAAGCTAACCCTAGCAGAAGACGTCCAGCAGAAGCTCGACTTTGTCGCCCAACGCTCAGACGGCTATAGCGGCGCCGACCTCCAAGCACTGATCTACAACGCACATCTAGAAGCGGTGCACGACGTCCTCGGAGACTCCAACCTCGACCCGGAGAAGGAACAACAAAACGCCTCCTCCAAGCATGGACATGAAAAGCAAAACGCGAGGAAAGGAAAGTACGCCAAACACAACTTCATCCAATTCCTGAACGACCCCGCCGCGGACGCGGCCGCGAAAGCCGCCGGCACCGAATTCGAATCCCGCGCCGCCGTGGTGGAGAAGCTCGAGGCGATCAACGAGGCCCGCCGCGCGCAGAAACTCAATCTAGTCTTTGGAAACCAGCCGCATATGTCAGGTAAAGGGGAGAAAGGGGAAGAGGAGAAGAAGAAGAAGCCGGAGATTGTGATCGAGTGGAGACATATCGAGCGCGCGTTCGCGACGACGAGGACGAGTATCAGTCGCGCGGAGAGGGTGCGGTTGGGGGCGATTTATCGCGAGTTTGTGCAGGGGCGGGATGGGGTGGTGAGGGGCGGGGAGGGGAGTCGGGAGGTGGGCGGGAGGACGAGCTTGATGTGACGCAACGTTCGACATGATTGGGGAACTACGTATAGAATGCAAAGAAAAGAATATAATGCATTGTGGGAAGAGATTTGAGTCGATATGCAGTCCAACCTAGACTCCCGGCGTCTAGATCACCACAACAGCATGCGCGTCATCCTTTGTCTCCTAGCACATACCCGAGCCACCCTTACCCAGATACTCAGGCACAGCACCTCTGCACAGGACAAAGCAATCATTCATCCGCCCATCCCTCCACCAAGGGACAAAGGATTTCCCCCCGAAATAGCCCACAGACTAGCCCAGCCCACGTACAAATGCACCAGCATGAAAGAAACCCCCCTGCATCCCGCCTGCCTGCCTACCTACCTTACCTCGCCTCCTCAACTATCCCTCCGTTCACCACACCACACGATTCTGCTTTCCCTTTCTACGTCGGTATCTTGCATTGCGTTTACATTTACAGCTGCATTTACAGCATACTCTCGCTCACACACAGCACAACATAGCATAGCATAGCGCTATCCATTCATTTTTTCCGTTTTTCTGATACACTGCGTCTATATCAGGTTCGCTCTCTTGATTTCATTTTCTGTCCACCCTTCCATACATACAGTTGGTTGTGTTTCCATTAAGTATCTTGGGGTGCCTATACGTTCACTCTGGTAGCTCTTACACTTGCGTTTCATACTTCGCACACGAGCAAACCAAATCAACCCATACCAACACAAACCGGGATCAGCAGCTTCGGCCTCAACCTCAACCTCGACCTCTTCCTCAGCGCAACCCGAACCAATCCAAACCAACCCACCACACCCCATCCCATCCCACCACTCCAACCCTCAAAAATGTGCCACACAACCCAATACATCTACACCTGCGCCCACCCAGCCACGCACCCCTTCCGCACGCGCCTCTGCCCCGCCCACCCCCTCTGCCCCACCACAACCGACACCTTCACCCCGCTCCCCTTCCCCTGCCGCGCCTGCAAACGCCTCCTCGCCTCACCCCACCGCCGCCGGCGCCCCAGCAGAGCGCTCGGCCTCCTCGACGGCGACGACCTCACGGTCCGCGACTTCGAGCTGGCGAGCCCGTGGGCCGGGGGGTTCGTGGAGGCCTTAGAGGAAAGGGCGGGGGCGGTGTGGTACGTGCCCGCGCGGTGTTTTGTGGATGTTGGGTTTCGGGAGTTGGATCCTTTTCGGAGCAAGAAAGAGGGGAGTAGGGGGAAGGTGGAAGTTGCGGGGTGTTGTCGGTTTCAGATGAAGTGTGGGGCGTATGAGGCGACGAGGTTGGAGGGGGTGGATTTTCGGGTGAGGGGGAAGATTGTGGATAGTCATTGTTGGAGTGAGTGGGAGGTGAGGTGAAGTGAATTAGAGGGGTATTTGGCGGGGTCTGGATTGGGAGGTAGCGTGGCGTTTGGGAGGTTGTTGTTGATATTTTGTATCTTGTCGTTTGGTTTGGATATGACGTTGATGCCGGATTAGGGTCTGGATATATGGTCTGTCTTTGAATTTGGCCGGTATATTTCTGTTCACGTCGAAAATCAATGCCTCGCAGTTCATCCTAGTTGCTTCCCTTCCTTGTGTACTTCGACCGGCTCCGACTCTTTCAATACCTTCTCCTTTTTGTCGTCCTTCCCCTTCTTTACATCATTCTCATCTTCTGCGCAGCCACAATCGTAGAAGTCCCCAATATTAGCGCAATCGAAGAGAGGCTTCTTCTTAGACTTATTGACCTCATTATGCACAAAGCAACCCCAGGCTGCGGCTGTATTGCGAGATGTAGTCTGTGGTGGGTACTTAGATAGGATCTTTTGGAAATGGCCCGCGCATTCTCCACTTTACCAAATGATGTTAGTTAAAATACATCTCTTCCTATTGAAACTTGAGACATCATACCAAGGATACATCCTCGCAAAAAGCCAGATATAGCTCTTCAACGCCTCACTCTGCTCCTCCGTCGGCTCCTCCGGAAACCTTGCCATAGTCGTGTGAAACAACTTCCAGGCTGCGCGCCCTAGCTCTTCCTTTGCCGTCTCGTTGCCAAGCTTCGGCATGACAACCTCGCCTTTCAGAGACTCCGGGTTCACCTTGGCGGGGTCGCCGGCGGGGGTTTGCAGGACATGGTTGATGTCGTTTTCGTGGCCCTGGTGGACCCAGACGAAGAAGACGAAGAACAGGAGGAATGCAGAGATGACGATGTGGAGGGGCTGTGGACGGCGGTTTCGTGCGAATTGGATGTTGCCGAGCATAATGGACGATAGGATCTAACGTAGTCGTGACTCTGGAGCTGATGCTAGAAAAGATCGTAAATTTTCAATGCCACGCTCTAGCAATGGAAGGACCAAAGGATGGACAAGGAAGGGAACAGTAAATGAATGCTGGAGAAGACTGGCAAGAACTTGGAGGGAAACCAAGACTTGTTTGGCTGGCAGAAGCTGCCAACTGTGGTCCAACCGGTCCCGGACCAAAGTGGTTAGCTCCAACCTGTCACGATGCTGCCAAGCTCGGATGCATCCAGAGGATGCCCTATTGCCAGATGCAGGTCCCAAGGATTACCGAGCGGTGTCGGAGCTTACTCACTGAAGAACTTTCACAAAGTGAGATTCTGAAAGAGATTGTTCAGTCTGTGCATGTTTTAGTTGCGAGAGACACCCTGTAGTGAAAAGTATGATAGACCTTGCGTGAATTGTCCAACTGAGATATTCTAATCCAACACCTTCAACAACGAATCGGATCACGGGGTGTACCGTTTAATTCCGTATATTCAAGCTTAAAAGATTTTGATCAGATTTCGGATTTACATTTCATTTTCTCAAATTCCATCCTTTGCATCTCTCCACCAACATGGCCTCCTCCTTCCCACCACCCCCGGTCAGTACTATCGGTAAGCCTTCTTCACCAATGTTCTTAACTGAGCGACTGAAATGAGCCAGACTGGACCAACGTCGGCTTCAAAGTCCGCGAGGTCAACGGCCACATCACCTCCACCTACTCCCACTCAACCACCAAATCCTGGTCCGCCCCCCAATTCGTCACATCCCCCTACCTCTCCATCCACGGCATGGCCCCCGGCCTCAACTATGGCATGCAAGCCTACGAGGGCATGAAAGCCTTCCGCACCCCCTCCAACGACAAGATCGTCATCTTCCGCCCGGACCAGAACGCCGCGCGCATGGCCCACAGCGCGGCCTTTATCTCCGTCCCGCCCGTGCCCGAGGAGCATTTTCTGAAGTGCGTCGAGATGGCGGTCGCGCTGAACGCGGAGTTTGTGCCGCCGCATGAAACGGGGGCGGCCATGTATGTGAGGCCGCTGCTGTTTGGGAGCAGTGCGCAGCTTGGGTTGAATCCGCCGGATGAGTATACGTTTGTGGTTTTTGTGATGCCGACCGGGGTGTATCATGGGGTTCATGCTGTGGATGCGTTGATCTTGGAGGAGTTTGATCGGTCGGCGCCCGAAGGGACGGGTGCGGCCAAGATTGGGGGGAATTATGCACCCGTGTTGAGGTGGTCGGAGAAGGCGAGGAGTGAGGGATTTGGGATCACGCTGCATCTAGACAGTAAGACGAGGAGTGAGATTGACGAGTTTAGTACGAGTGGCTTTATCGGGGTAAGGAGAGACTCGGGTGGCGAGGTTACGCTGGTAGTTCCGGATAGCAAGAACGTCATCAAATCCGTGACGGCGGAGTCTGTCTCCCAGATCGCAAAGGACATCTATGGCTTTAAGGTGGACAAGCGAAGGATACCGTATGAGGAGCTAAAAGAATTTGAGGAAGTCATGGCAGCGGGCACGGCAGCAAGTCTGGTCCCTATCAAGAGCATATCATTGAAGGGCAAAGGAGACAAGTTCGAGTATGGAGGCGGGTCAGAGGATCCTGGAGAAATTTGTCTGAAGCTACTCACGACGCTGAAGGCCATACAGATGGGAAAGGCAGAAGATCGATTTGGGTGGTGTCTGGAGGTGAGACCACCTAAGAGGCACGGACAGGATGTCGATGGAGTGAATGGCAAGGCTGTAGATGAGCTGCCCTGAGAATACCGTTGGATGGATGTAACTCGTCTCACACATAAAGTGTACAGTAAATTAAAAGAGGGAAGAGCCGTTCTGAGCGTAGATTCATCAATCCTAACAATGTGAGTGCTTACGACCCGTCATCAAGAAATATCTAGAGCTATCACTCTAAGTCAGGTAGGCATGTACCGAACTCACAAGCCGTTTGCCTCTTCATCAACAAAAGAAATTCCTGTTAGCATCCAACAGCTCCGTGAATAATCTAAAACCAAGACTTAATCTGCTGTCCAACCGACAATGGCCTCCCATCTAATTCGGCAACCCCAAAATCAGGCTCATAGTCCTTATACAAATTCTCTCTCCAAGTCCCTGGCGTCGCCTTCTCTCCTTCTTTCGCTTCACTCGCTGGTGTTACCCGATTCTTTGTCGGTGTCTTGCTCGGACTCCACGCTTTGATTGTTTTCACTCTTCGTTCAGGAGTTGACTGAACTGAAAACCCATCATGCCCCTTCCACTCCCACTCACCCCTACCGAACATCTCATCCATGAGACAAGAGTGACATATTGGGTCGAGAAACTCGTGGCGATAGGTTATGATGATTGTTCCCGTCTCGATTTGAGTATACTCCACAGAGTCCGTGTCATTGTGGCCTGCATTGAATGGTTCGATCCTGTCCAAGCAGGAGCGTGGAACAGAGCAAGAACAGCTTTCAAGGCAAGTGAGTGTACACTGGCATTCGCGGTAGGTGTACTGTTGGTGGATGCAAATAGCGACGGACTCTGTCGAGGATGATTCACGCTTGAACGGAATGCGAGTTTTTGGTGAAACGGGTGGAGTGCTGCTGCGACGGATGCGAAGAGGGGAAACGCGTAGGGGAGATCGTGAGGGAATAGTGGGTGAACGGGAGAGTGCTGAAGAGTTGCCAGTCGCATGTGAATTAGAAGTTTCATTTACGGGTTGGCCGTCTTGACTGAACTGTCCAGTAGTCTCCGGTGTCGAAGCGGGTGTTTGGTACTCTGGAGGAGCTGATGAGCTGCTATTACCAAGTGATTTAGTGGAAAGAACCGAGTCATCAGTGACGAGGTCTACCATCTCAGCATGATCGCTTTGAATCTCTAAGTCTTCAGAAGCACTGCCAGCTTGTTGTCCTGTTGGTGAGGATTCCTTTGCCGTGAGATCGGTTTCCTCTGGAAGTTCTGGCAGTGGCTTTCCCATAGAATGGTGAAGACTTTTTTGACGGGCATGTCTCAGTAGGTATTCTCGTTTCGCTTCGATCGCTAATTCTCTAGCAGCCTCTGCCCTGTCATTGTCCTGGACCGAGACGCAGCCCAATGATCCGCGAATTGGGCCTGCAGTAGCTTTCTCTTGTTTAGGCGATAGGTTCAGCGACAAAATGTTACCAATCGAAGAAAGTCTAAAGCTTTTTCTCGCCATGGCCGAGCCACTTGCCCATGAAAGTCCGCGACGAGGAGGATCGTGAGTTGAAAGTAAAGAAGTCATGCTGGGGCTGGAGGTTACACGTCGAAACACATGTTTTTCAGAGTTTACTGAAGGAAGCGCTGTTATCGGAGATCCGACAACCTTTTCCTCTTTGAGGACATCATCTATGCTTGGTAACATCAAGGTTTGTGGCATTTCCTCGAAAATATTTGACTCAAAATGGGTAAGAGGAGGTAACGCGACCGGACATGATAGACGAGCTGCCCACAGGCCTTCAGAAAGAGTTATCGGGGTTCGTCCAGGGATATGCGCCTCCTCTTTCGCCTGGCTAGACTGGCCGCTTGAGTCATCTGTCTGCGCTGGAAGGATGGCAAGTTCATTGGGCTTGAATGGGATGGAAATTGTCCGACGCTTGGCGCGTGATGAAAGCCGCTTCTTCAATGACATAGCGCTTTCAATGGTGAAAGACTTGACCAGATATGCCTATGGAGAAAGAGAAGCCTTTCATGTTCGAAGGGAAGATGCGCGGCGTGATGTTGATGTTTGCCTGAAACGCGGATATCACGGGCGACAGCCGTATAAACAATCGCCCGCCAAAATTAAGCAGAGCGGGCATCGTGACCTCGGTAGCACTAGTCAAGTTCATTCACCGAGATTTCGGAAGACCTACACAAGACTTGATTGTCAGTATTATTTTCCAGTGTTTGCCAGCTCCAAGTATTCTTCATCATCCACCATTGTCGATACTATCGCGATGACATGAACCCACTCTGGCTCGTAAAGAACAATAGACGGGATAATGGATGGATATCTCAAAGCTCTGTTACGTGCAGTGTCCTACCGATTAGTAACCATTCTCTTGTTCCCTTGCGCTACCACTATCAAGAGTTAATGCTTGTCCTTGCCAGCCTGGAACAAGTGTGACAGCCTCTGCACAGCAGCTGCTCAGAAAACATTTTAGCTCCTACTCTCGACTACCTGTTCTTATCATGTTAGTATCCGAAGCTTGACGAGAGCTTTCAAGATCAGCTCTCTGCGGCTAATGGCTTTCTTATCTCCAGCGGTGCCAATACGATGTGTGCCGACAGGATGAGAGTTTGGGAAGCATTAGCCGACACATGATTGCTCTTTGATGTGGCGTAGTCGTAAAAGTCGGCGAAATCAAGGGCTGGCATTACCATCCTCTTTCATGATCATTATGGCTGCGCTGGTTAATGGAGAGTACGCGTCCTCATGTGCGCGGATCGATGTGATCGGCCGGATCAACGTTTCGCCTGATAGCCTTGATCTTGCATGAGGTCGGCTCCGAGCTCTGCGAGATGAATTTACCGATCTGTAGAAAGGCAATTCACTATCTACAGCTGGTGGAGAATGACTTCTACAGTCAAGATGCCAATGAACCACGAGTTGGACTCGCTTAAAGTGGATTACTCTCCCAAAGCAAATATTTTGTTCACCGCGATGCCGTGACACCATCCGTCGAAGGGGACTTTCGACGGAACGGTTGTCTTCTAAAAGATGGGTTGAGGTTTGCAAGCCTTGTAAACCTATATCAAAGAACAAGTATTGGTGTATCGGGTTTGATATGGACGCGACCTACTGTTTTAGTTAAGCACTAGGACGAGTCCGTTATCACTACTACAGATCTGTGTTCAATTGGTAGTCTCCGCGTAGTCTTGCCTTTCTCTCTGACGACTCGTATCTATGTATTTGGTCATTGGAAAACTAAATACAACAGCTCTCGTGTTCACCTCACATTTGACCCGAGTGAATACAAAAATGAAAAGCAGCACGAACTTCTTGGTCATACCAAGAGGGATCTAAACCATCAAAACCACGTTTGAGGCACGCCAGATCCACCGAGAACAATTTCTGAACTGTTTCCAATAACACAGCGAACGTCGCATGCTATTCTGACAAAAAATGGCCAGAAATGCTCATTCGCACTCGAAGCTCCCACGATCGTATCCAAAGCGTCGATTGAGACACCGGCCAAATCTTAGCAACAACTTGTGATCTATCTTTGAATCCGGATGCGGCCGATGAAAATTGATGCTCCGAGTAGGGCCTCGAAAGCTGACGGCAGACCCTTCTGACTGTGTGGCTTGAAACCCGATTTCAAGCATGGCTGAAACAAAAGCAGACCAGTCAACGCTTCCGCTAGCAGCCTCTTGGGCCGACCTGGGAAACATGCTTGCAAATAAGCTGAAGCTTTTCCGGCTGACCGTAAAGGAAGGTCGTTCAGTGTCCGGGGATGGGGAGCTCGTCGCTCTCGAATCTGCTTGCGGGTCTGTGGTCTCGACAGGTATTCCATGAGTTTTCACTTTGTTCCTGGGTGGTAACGGCTTGAACTTGTCTTGTATGCTTTGAGCAGTATCTCCTATCGTCCATAGAGGAACGATTGCTTCGTTTGGGACATTTTGAGTCCGCTGGGCTGAAGCAAGAATTTCCACCTCGATAGCTTCTCGTTCTCTCTGGACTATTTTATATCGCTCAGTTTCTGTTCCGATGGTGTACTTCTTGATCCACAGCTCCTTTTCTGCTTTGGGGAATTTTTGTTCGGTGAGAAGCGCAATTCGGTACGTCTGTGTCTCCTTCCAAAACTTCGCGAGAACTTCATGCGACTTGTCGAATCGCTCTAGATAGAGACTGTTTCTCTCGCCTTTCGGCATGACTAATTCGTCAATCTCAATGAGCAATGGGGCAAGGCTTTCATCTTCAAAATATGACTCGAGACGCTCGCCTGTCCTCCAAGTGCGCCAAAACTGCGGACTTGAGCTGAACGGACATGCTTCTTGCTCAGCGGGCTTCACAGCTTTAGGTCGAGTAGATTGCACACATCTCCATATGTCAATGATAGCTGCAAGATCCGAGAGATAAAGTAGAATATGAGGTGTTAGACGATTCTTCTCCGAACTTCTGCTCGTGTCTTTCAACACGTCGTCCAAGTACGTGAAAAGCCATGCGGGGTCAAATAATGCTTCGTTCCTGAGCGCAATATTGGACACACACCAGAGCAATCGGTCCTTTTTGAGGAACTCAGGCGTTGAGGGATCTTGATAGTCAATGCCGATAGCCTTTCCCTCCCGGTAGAGCACTCGAGAAATATCAAGAAGATCCTTGTGCTCGGTGGACATGA
Source organism: Pyrenula massariospora (assembly GCA_021030905.1). Classification (NCBI taxonomy): domain Eukaryota; kingdom Fungi; phylum Ascomycota; class Eurotiomycetes; order Pyrenulales; family Pyrenulaceae; genus Pyrenula; species Pyrenula massariospora. The sequence continues at coordinate 566,011 of JAGFMI010000003.1, forward strand.
TGATTTCGTTTCTATGGGAGTCGACGAGGAATTCCCATGCTATATGCACAATCTGCTCCAATGAACGAAGAGCTTCATTAATTTCTTTAGGCGGAGCCTGTCCCAGGCAAAACTGTGTCTCAAACTGACGCACGAGGCTTTCCACACGGCCACATCCCTTATAGACCATGTCCCAGATCAAAGCCCGGACTGTCTGCATCGTTGGCATCATCGCGCTGATGAAGCGATAAGACGCTTCAGCTCCCAGAGCTAAGCCCAATTTGGACTTACGTAGTGATCGTAATTCACTCTGAAGGTAAGAGGGATCCGTCTGCAAAAGCCATAGATCATCCTCTGCTTCTTCACTCTTGCCTCTTGAAACGGCCACCAACCGATATATTTCCAGGCTCAAAGGTACTGAAAAAGGACGCGAACTAAATTCTGACCAAGATTCTTGGTTGTTAAAGCCCCAGATAGTAGAGGTGATCTTCTCATTCCACTTCCCCGGACCACGCGGTATACTTTCCACCTTTTTAAGTATGATTGCAATGAAGTTCCTAAGAAAATGAAGCACATCCGACTGTACGGCGAGAAGCGTCGATGCCATCGGGAAACCAATAATGTCTCGTCGATGAGTCCTCTCTGGGTCAAACGGTACCAATTTCCCCAAATCCTCTCCATGCATGACGACACAATTTTGGTTGAAGAAATGTGGCATAACTTTCATATGGCACCTCCAATCGGTCTGCAAGAAGTCGAACATGAACCAGCCATCAATTCCGCTGAATATGCGCGTGTGGAGTAGCTTGAGAATTTTCATGTGGTCTTTGGCAAGTCCATCCACCGAGACATAGAACATGTTCCAGTACTTTTCAACATCGTAATCCATAGAGAAGTCCATTTTTGAGGACTTGTTCGCTTTTTCGAACAGAGTCCAGCCTCCTGTGTGACCCGCATTCTGTGGAAATATCGAGCGTAAGAGTGCCTTCCGTTCTTCGACATTCATCCCCTTCCTCCAACGATTCATCAAAGTCCCCCCATCTGACGCCACAGCTACCTCTAATTTTTCCCTCGCTTCGCGTATTTCTCGCAGGAAACCCTGGATCAACTCTGCTGCCTTGGTGTCGCTGCATGTCTGACGGCCGAATACTTGTTCGAAACGGCCTTCCAGAAACTGACGGTCACATTCCGGACAGTTGCAAATTGTGAACTTTCCAGAATGCTCTTCCTTGAGCTTCAAAGATTCGAGGCTTACATCTTGCAGCGGCTGGTCGTCTTCGTCCCGGATCACCATTTTAACTTCGCGAGTGTCCTTGGGGTTCATTGAAGGTCACTGTGAGACGGTGTAATGTTAATCGCTTGTCAGTTCACCATACATAGACGCCAAGGTCAAAGCGACAAGTTGGCGAAGAAGACTTCAAGCATCGGCAAATACTTACTGAATCAAGCGTGGCTGCTTAGTGTGGAAAGGTGACCGAAGGTAGTGCGTCGAAGATGAGCGAGAACAACGTTCGTAACTCGACGCAGGTCTTTCGAAACAATGCAGTTACCACAACACTGGGAAAGAGAAAGAAAGACATCTATTTCATCCTTGTCGCGTTCGGTTGCGCCGGGTGATTTCTTGTAAACAAACATCGTCGATAAACACCAACCGTGGAGCTTGGATTCGTTCGCCCGATACGATTAAGCCAATGCTGTCCCTTATCAAACGAGGGGGCCATTTGAAATGGATAGCTCATGTTTAAGGGTGCATACGCATTACGGGGGGCGAACAGCGTCTACAGATATCAGGAGGTCCAAGATGTATTCAGCTGTCGAACTTTCAAATCTGGAAAACGTAACCTAAGAAATGGCTTCGGCGGATTGCTTAACTCTACGGGGATGCATCAACCGACGAAAATGGAGGCGTACTTATGTGAGCTAGCATCCTCGAATCGCAGCCTAGATTTCCCTCGAGGATTGGACCTGGCGACGGCCGGGCGCTTCATAGCACCCGAAGATCTGGCCCTTTCCGATGCAACGGAAATTAATAGGCTGCAAAGAGAGCTGCGTCAGCGTTGAATGTTCGCTTGTAGTAGCGTGAAGGTTCCGAGGAAAATCAAACTGGGATCCTGGCACCGCTAGTAGAAGAGCCAGCGGGGAGGGAATTTAACTCAGCGCACATTAGAGTATCCTTACATCGTAAGAAATAGAAATTCTGCTGTTAAGGTTGGTCTGGTGCGCATACAACAGAAACGATCGGCTCAGTAATCATGAGTTCAAAGATAATCGAGAAAGCCACGTCCCGTTACGTGCAACATATATTCACCTCTTTCTCCCAATCCTTCGCTTCTTCTCCAAATTCGATAGCGATGTAGAAAAGTTTGCATCGACTCCTTTTCGCACTCCTGAGACTCGCATACTGGCATCGCAAGGGCTTGGAGCAGAGACGTAACCTGCTGGTGGTGGTCTAGTTTTCGTTCGATATATTCCCCAAGTGCGTCTGGTATCTCATAGCGGACTCCTATGCGGCTCAGCGGGGCGTTGTGATCTAACTTAAAGACACCGTGTGCGTCATATTCGATCAGCCCGGCTTTGAAAAAGCGCCATGCCTGCCATTGAAACCAGCTCATATCGCCAAAAATTGTTCCAGGAATGGGAACGCTTGTGTAACGAATTGTATGTGTGGCTCGTTGTTTTTTGCACATGGAGCATGCTTCAATGTTGAATTGCATCCTGGCATTAGTGCGTCCATCGAGGAAACGGACATATGCGGAGAAATCGGAGCCAAAATTCGCACTGTTCACGTTGAACAGACCTGCCGGAATAGCTTCAGGGAAAGCCTCATACAACATGAAGCCGCTAGGACGTGGATCGCCGATGAATAAGTGGCAAGTAATATCTATTAGATCCGAACCGTGCAGAGCAATCGACATGGGAGAATTGGGTCTGCTACGGAGATCACAAACTATGCCGTGTGAAGGTCTGTCTTGCTCACGGTGTTGCTTGCAACAATAACTAAATCTGATTAGGGATGCTGAGATTTAATGAAATCGAGCGAGACTTATTCTGACCTAAATCCGCAGCCACTCTCACAGGCGTCCGTCACTGCCGGGCTTCCATAAAGCTGACAGACAGGAGATAGCATCGCGGTGGTGAAAGGCAGGTAGCCGACGGGTATCTTATGAGCTGACGAGATGGAAGAAAGGTAATGTTTCAAAGCTTTGCCTGCCATTTCTTGACATTGTTTACTCGAACAGACGGGATTGACCCAGCAATGGGCCGCCGGCATGTACATGCCAAGGTTTCGCAGCAATTCACTATATTTCAATGGATTGCTCTCAACGTCAGTGGAAGCTGATAGCTCTCCTGCAACAATACACATAATCAAGAAATCGGGGCCATTGACTTCGTAATAATGAGCGGTTGAGCTCGGATAGTAAGTACTCCAGGGAACGATGGGGTCATTTTCCCAATACACGAGAGCCGTTGCTTTATCTTGGCAATGATCGCAGCGTCGTTCCGGGTCTGTAAGAATTTTGTCGTGATGGCGAAGTCGAGAAAAGATTCTAGAAGGTCGCGGGACTTTTAAGAGCGTCAAGGGGTCGCTGACATCTGTGAATAGTCGCTTTGCAACTCGACTTGCTGAGAGGTGGCGATCTGAACTACCTGTAAGGCCTGTAATTATGAAATAGAAAGTACATATTGAGATAGGTTCATAAAATTGTTGAGAAAGCGCCATAGTAAGGTACCTATATGCCTACCGGATCTCATTGGTGTATAAACATGCGGACAGGACAATTTGGTTTCAAATTGGGGCACAGGAAACTTCTGCAAGAGCGATCAGGAAATGAAGCATGGCGGGAAGAGCGACCAAGAGAGGTACACGTTGTTGCTCGAGATGCTTGACATGAACCGACTACGACAAGAATGGTCCTTCGGAGAATGTGCGAGTCAGTTGCAATTAAAGACATCGAGACGTTTCTCACGTTGAACACGTTAAATCTGGTTTCTTTCCAGATCCTGGGTGGTCCGAATTGGATTCTGACTCTTCGAGGTCATCTAGGTATCTCTACCAGGTCTAGGGCCAGTATCATTGCGGCTGTTGCTCGATCTCTAAACCACGGGCTTGGGCATGTAATAGATGGCCCAGATGCGTAAGTAGAGTATCATCTTCGGTACTACTTTCTTTTTGCGCAAGCTTCTCAAATGTGTATTTTCTCCTTAAGACCCGCTGAACGATGGCTGTAGAGAGGGTCTCCTAATTAAGGACCATGTGAGATTGACGTTGCAGTCTTGGGCAGTCAAGGTCGTATTCTCGTCTTAACAACGTGGTGACCATGGGACCGACAGTCGTCAGCCTGCGATGAGTTGCAGTCAAGTCAAGACCTCTCGAGGCTCGTCATCGGTTCGACAGGGTGCTAGCGAAGGCAAGGGTGGGGAAGAAGCGCAGTGTGGATAGCGCGGTCGGATTGTCCTTGTCGGGGTGGCTGCTGCATGACAAGCCTCAGGCGACTGCCATAGGTCATTTGGAGCCATGCTTGTCGACACCATCACCAGCTCGACGGCGCTTCTCGTGCAGCGAGGGGCATTGAAGACATCACGCGGCCCCCGGCGTCGATGCATGGCCCAGCGGGAGCTTTTCCTCGTCACTCGGGCAGCCCCAAGACGCAGCTTGATGCCACCAGTCCCAAACAGGCCTAGCTGAAACACGCCTCGAAATAGCTCTGTTGGCCCGAACCGCGTCAGGGGACGAATTGGATCGCCGCCACGCCTCTGCTACACTCCCCCAAGGGATAACAAGGTCGGTTACCCATCAAAGGGGGCCCTCTCTCTGGCCACCTACCCCTTCCTGGGCCTCGTCCACTTCCTTCCCTCCCCCGCGGATCGATGATATCGTCCGCCCCTCCCGCTCTTAGTTGTGACACTATTATTATTGTTATTGATGCATCCTGCAGACAACCTCCTGACTCTCGCTATCTGACTGCCGGCGTGTCGCGCTCGCTCCACAACTACTGCTGCTACTATTATTTCATGCATTCTGGCTCTTCAAGTTGCCTCACCGACTCTTTGCAAATCGCACGCTATCTTGCTTTTTGGGCATCGACTTCAAAAGAATCCTTGAATGAGATTTGCCCGTTGCGACCAGGGCTGACATTGGGCTTGCATTATGGTATCGTTTCAGTGCGAGGTACGTGGCAGCCGTCTCCTGTTGGTTGTTGACCTTTTGCTAAACAGAGACATTACAACTTAGGCTTGTGGCGATGTCCAAACAAAGAAGAAGCTCGACTCGCACAAGAATCAATGTCGAGGCGCAAGTTTTACCTGTCTCGACTGCCATGTGCACTTCCGTGGCACCGAGTACAAATCTCACACCGTATGCGTTCCTCCCTGATCCCATCATTCCTACATCCTGATGCGCCAAACTACAAAAACACATTATACTGAGAGAAAGCTTCTAGTCATGCATGACAGAAGCGCAGAAATATGGGGGCGCCCATAACAAGTCCAAGTCCAACAAGTCCACAAATCGAAAATCCCTATCCTTCGCCGAGCCCGAGAAAGCGTCGAAAGCTCTCGTCCCACGAGCTGCCTACGTCGAAGATGATCCCGATGACCCTTCAGCGCCGCCTGCCGCACCAAGTCCACCACCCGCCGTTCCCGCCAAACCAGCACAGCCGGTCAATGTCTTTGACTTTCTTGTTCCTGATGAAACGCCAAATGCTTCCACCGTGTCTCTGGGAGGATCCAAGGAACAGATGAGCATGAAACAAAATGCACCTTCAGTCTTCTCAGACTCTGGAAATAGACAGCATTCAAGATCAAGTCAAGAATCTAACAGCGGTGATGACCCTGTGGACATAGCTTATGAGGAGGACGGCTTCACATATGGATCTCACCCCATCAAGCCCTCGCCCTACCCGCCACAACCCAAGGATCCTAACGGTAGCCTTGTGTCGCTCGAATTTATGACTCCATATAACAAAACCACTGCTCACGCTTCGAGAGATGACGAGAAATGGTCTCGGTCGTCACATGCTCGAACAGACAGTGGGACTATTGGCAAGCGCAAGCGTGGCAATGTGGAAGACCTCGACGTCTCTCGAGCGAATTCTGTATCATCAAGTGCACGTTACGAACTAGAGGGTGATACCCTCATGACCGATGCCCCTGCTACCGCACCTGCCCTTGCACACTCCGGGCTCACCGGCGGCCTTAATCGCCTTCTCTCAAATTCTGAATTCCCCCCAAGCCCAGATTATTCCGATGAAAAAGAGCGGGCAATAGATCGTCGTATCCATGACTCTGGACCTGCCGACCCCACCAGCCCCTTGAAACGAACTCGCCACAACCGCGACGCCGACCGCAATAGTCGGGTCTCCCACAGAGAGAACAATGGTCTTGGTCTGTCCATCAAAGGCCGCGCAGGCCGCGTCCTCTCCATGATCTCTGCTGGTGGGACTTCAACGGGTCTTGCCTTTCCTGGCAGTAGTAGCAATAACAAGGAAACGTCTTTGGTCAAGACCCGGCGACGGGCTAGTTCTTCCGAGGATGGCCAGGTTTACCGAGAACCAGAGAGGAGCAAGGAGAGGCGGCCAAGAAAACATCACAAAGTTCACGGCCGGCATACTACGACCGCGCTAGTGCCTCACTCACAGAGTCGTTCACGCAGAAGGTCTAGCCACCCAATCGAGGACGAACCGCGCACTCGAAAACTTAAAGCAATCGAGTACCACCACCGATCTAATAATGAGGACGATGAGAGTACTTCTGATTCCGATGGAGCCGTTGGCAAGCATAGCCGCACACAGAAAATGGTTGTCTTTGGATCAGAGGAACGACAGAGAAAACGAGCTGAAAATTTCTTGAGCTACGTGAAAAAGGGCCCAGAAAGTGAAAAGGGGTGCTCCATGAACAAGGCGCTGAAAAGGTGGAAGAGGGATGTTCCTGGAAGAAGAGAAGAAAAGGAAGATGAAGAAAAGGAGCTCTGGAAAAGTTTGAGGTTAAAACGGAATGATAGAGGGGAGATTGTTGTTTTCTTCTAAGAGGGACATGCTTGATACCTCGTTACGGCAGTTTTTGGCATTGTTTCTTCATTCTCAGAGTTTGACCGCCTTGCATATCATTCACGACATGGGCGTTACTGGGTATTGGAACATTCGCATTCATAGCAGGTTGGTTAGCAGCGGAAAGCGAGCATATATTCACCATAGTGTCAGCCCTTTGACAAGAGAGGTGCATCTTGAAAAGGCGTTATAATTAGCTGCATATTCGAGGTTTATTCGAACCTATTAGGGCTACGGAATGTCGTCTTCTTATGGCTCCGTATAGCATTTATTACGAACTTTCATTCTGTTGAATTCGTTGTATGTTTTTCCTAATTTTGAGATAGAATTATAATGCAAAACTGCTGTCAAGGGCCGGAAGACCGGCTGTCCAAAAAGATCGTCACGAAGCTGCCACTTGCCTTATAAGGCTAGCCAATTTTCCAGGAAAGGCTTTTCCGATGACAAAATAAATCCCATCCTTTACCCCGGCAAATGAAAGTCAACGCCTACTCATGCAATTGGTCGTTTCCCTACGTCCCTCCACAGCATGTGCCTACCACGTCTATTATAAGCTTCCCCGCAACGTGCAATGAGGAGCTGGTTCCTGACCGTCAACGCCGATCATTTCAAATTGCCGCATGTGGTTCGCAACAATGTACTCCGCCCCTCGTCATCCTTGCGGAGAAGAAGGTAAGTCGAAAAATCTCTAGCTTTTAAGTTGAGGCGATTGCACCATGATGTCTAGATCGATGTTGGACGTAAATATTAGGAGTGCTTTGATTGTCCGCAATGTGGGTGAATACACTCCTTTCCATCCTTCTTGCCGTCTCCGCATGTACTGCGCAAGATCCTGTCCGTCCTTATCCGCTCCCGGACGCATATCTGTCGACGACGTCAATTCTTAATCATTCAAGCTATGTGGACGGTCTGGACGATCCTCAGTGGTATCTGGACAATATCCCGTTCGTAGATTTTCCAGATCAGGCTACTAACGACGTCTACTACTACCGCACATCTGTCATCAAAAGACATCAGAAGTATGGGCATGAAGGCCATGGCTTCGTCGAAACAGAATTCATCCATCCAGTGGCATGGGGTCAGAACTCTCAAGATTCGTACTAAGAACGACAGGCGACTAACGTGATTATAGCATCCAAGCTCCAAACCATTCCCGACTCTGCTGCACATCACATTGTCGAACTAAGGTGGCTGCGTGATCAAAATTATGCTAAAGATTTGATCAATCTCTACACTAGGGGCGGTGTCGAACCAATTTCAGGAATCTCGTACACCCACTATGTCCATGATGCAATATATGAGTATGCGCAAGCTTCTGGGGACGAACCTTTTCTCTTGGCTCAACTGGACGGTATGATTCGAACATACAATCTCTGGAACATCACAAGAAGCAATTCAACCGGGCTTTATCACCGAACACCCCTGTCAGATGCACAGGAATACTCGCTACCTGGCTTCCTTGTCGGCGGCCCAGGCGGAGGACCTGCTCTCGCCTGGGGCGACTGGAACAATGACTACCAAACGATTTGGCTTGGCCCTGAAACATACCGTCCAGACTTCAACGCATATATGGTTGCAGGAGCGCAAGCCATCTCCGAGGTTGCACGCCTAGCTGGACAAGATGCTCTGGCTGACGAATGGAACACCACTGCTACGAATCTATACACCAAGATGAGAAATACATTGTGGTGGCAGGAAGAAAATTTCTGGATTGATGTCGTCATGCACAATATGGTTGAAGCAAAAGGCAGGCAACTGATCGGTTACTTCCCGTACCGATTTGGAGTTGGTACAGACGATGATGCTGTTCAAGGTCTTGAGGCTGGATTAGATCCAGAACATTTCCTCACCGCTTTCGGTCCAACAACGCTGGAGCAGACCAATCCTTACTACACAGCTTTAAAAAACACAACTTACTGCTGCGTAAGGCCAATATCTGTAATCGCAATACTTAAAGCTCGTACTTACTGGAATTAGATATGGCAAGGCCAATCCTGGCCGTTCAGCACAAGTGTCTATCTCGGAACCTTAGCACGCCTTGCTCGTGAGAACAGAAGTTCTATCGCTACACCACAGCTTTTCTATTCAGCCTTCGATACCTACACACGAACGAACTTTAAGGAAGGTGTTCCTTATACCGCAGAGAGCCATTACCCAACTATCGACTCCTGGAGTGGTGATACAACCAACCATAGCGAGCACTACCTCCACAGCACCTACCTTGACAATGTCTTCACCAACCTTCTTGGTATCATTCCGACGATGGACAATACGCTCCAAATGCAACCACTCATCCCTAGCAACTGGACGCATTTCGCGGTCGAAAACCTCCCATATCACGGCATGCTCCTCTCCATGATATACGACTCCACTGGTACTGCTTATCCCAATTTCAACCATACGCCTGGACTCTCCATCTACGCCAATGGCGCCCTCTTCCACTCTCAACCCTCACTCGGCTCGATCTCGATTCCTCTACCCACCTCCTCAAACACCACCTCTCCTGCACGTCTCGCCTCTATTGAGCGCTACACCAACATTCTCGCCAACCCTAACAGCCCCTACGGCCTCCCCCACATAACCGCAGACTACACCTTTACGACAAACGGAGATTACTCTCCTTACGAAGCATGGAAGCTCAACGACGGCCTCCTCTGGTACGACTCCCCCGCCCCAGACAACTTCTGGACAAACAACCAATCCACCACCCCATACAACATCCTCACCATCACCCTCCCCCGCGCACGCACCATGAACAGCATCTCCCTCGCCGTGCTCGACGACACCGCGCGCAACGGCGTCATCGGCTGTCCCGCCGCAGTCCAGATCCGCGGCCGAAACGGAACCGTCTTCGCCGAGCGCAATCCCTGGACGGGATGCAAAGGCAACGCGCTGAACACGATTCTGTTTGACACGCCCGGGCCGGATCCGAGCAACGCGACGACCGCGGCAACTGGCAGTGGCGCGAACGTGACGACGGATTTTTTGCAGGTTGTGTTGTCGAATCAGCTCTCGCGCTCGGTGGCGCTGAGCGAAGTGCAGGTCTGGGTCCCTGCGAATACGGGGCCGAGGTATGAGGTTGAGGATGGACTGCTGGGGACGTTTCTTGGTGGGTTTGAGGGGAGGAAGAGTGGGTTGAATACGAGTATTGTGGATGGTGGTGTTGAGATTAGACAAGGGGGGTGGGCGGAAGTTGCGGGCGTTTACAGTGGGATGGGATCGAATGGGATGGGTCCGGGGAACGGGACATTGACGGTTTATGGGAAAGGACCTGGGTCTCTAGACATAGGAATTAACTTTGTCGGACAAAATCGGACCGTGACTTTCGAGGGCGGGAACGGGACAGCGGTGGAGGAGAAGAGGATTGATCGAGTGAACTTCTTAGAGGGTGGAAATGTGGTGACTATGTTTTGGGGGGAGGGCACGCCGTGGGTAGATGCTGTTGTTGTGGGAAGTTGAAGAAGGCAAACGACATAATTTGATTCAATTTTTACGGCTGTACTTGGACCGAACTTGAAGATCTACGGCCAACTTGGGTGTCGAAGCCAAAGGGTAATGTTACTCTCTGGCTGAGCCTTCCACTGTAGGTGAAGACACGTGACCCTCTAGGGTGTGTGAGCCCCTAAGCCGCCCAGCCTCGAAAGGGCTTTTGGGCCTTCGGACTGCAAAACCTCCGCTATATCGGCATTCAACAAAGAATTGGCTTATTTTTGTGACAGGTAAAACGTCCGAGGACCGCTTATCCCGTAATATTAGTTTATCCCCTATAATCTAGTCCTACGGCATAGATGCCTCGACGCGATTAAAGACCTTCACAATTTAGAGACTGGTCTATTGTGGGGTTTCATGAAAGACCGAAGACCTGCTTTTGTCTATCGCTCCCTAAATAGATATTATCCCGCTGGTTACAGGTAGCCTGTTTCCAGCATACCATTGATGGTGTCAGCCTGTGTCCTGCGTGATACCGAAGTCATGTATAGACTCTTCCATGTCGATGATGCCTTAGACGTAGCGGTGCTAATGGTAGAGGAACAGCCCGTCTTTTGCAAGGCGGTTTTCGCGCATGCTAGCCTGAACGCGTGAAACCGCGTTGGTGACAAAGAGCTCCTCCACCAAACCGTGAGTTTTCAATGGTTTTCATTTTCGTCCCATCTTTATATCGCAATCGTTCTGCCGACAGATCTAGATCTACTCAGATCGGGTCCACCAGATCCTGGTACTGATCCCTTCCGAGCGACGAGCGATCCAATCACATTCGCCTCTGGCCGCAGCGACTTACGCGCCTAGTGTAGCCGCCGCAAAAGATGCTCGTGGCCTATTGGCAGGGAGGGCCAGAGGCTTTCCTCCGACTTGCATGTGTGGCTGGCTGACCTGCACGATGGCATGTTGCCTGTCTTCAGCCTGATGAGGCTGTGCAGCGACTTTGACTGAAGAAAGCCTTGCTGCCTTTGTTCTTAGAACACGCTGTGTGGGGGGAGACGGTCTGGCAGATGATGATACTTATATCAGCCATCCTCGTGCGTCCGGTGTCTTTCGAGAGAAGCTTGCGCACCGCCGCGCTCTTTAATCTGCCTTAGTAGGTGACATGGCTGAGGTGCTCGGAGCGGTTGCCGGCGCCGTCGGAACTTGCGACGTTATTCTGCGAGCGACTTCAAAGATTATCGAATACATTTCTGATGTGAGACATGCCAGTGCGGAACAAGAACGAGTTGGTCTTGAAATTGAGAGCTTACAAGCAATTATTGCTGCAGTTGAGGGCTTTTTGAAATCTGAAGTTGTGTCTAGAAAAGGCTTCAGAGAGTCTGCTCCGATTACGGTCGCGCTACAAAAATGCCGCGATTGCGTTTCAAGCCTAGAAACCAAATTCCAGGTCGCGAGGGCCCATGGACGCTTTTTGTGGCCCTTGAAGTCTAAGGCCGAGATCCATAAAATATTGCAGGACATCGCTCGATTCACAAATCTTTTTCACTGGGCACTTAGCGTCAATGGGTGGCCTTTCTTTTGTGGTACTGCTGACAAGACCTCACAGCGCTTGGAGGATATTGCACAAGGCATCGATCGTATCATTCAGTTGCTAGATCCTGGTCCAGACCAAAGTGGGACTGTGCCATTCATCAAAGGCTACCTCGACAGTATTCACTCAGCATTGGTAGGGATGGGAGAGGTCTCCGAGAAGACTTCCGCAATTAGCTCGGAAACCTACGAGACAGTCAAGCGCTTTGAATCTTCAATGATTTGTAAGACTGCGGAGGCGGATAAAAAGGAATTGATGGAGTGGCTTGCCCCTGGCGACCTGATGGAAAAGCACCGCCACGTCTCGTCCGTCCGGCAACCTGGCACAAGCGATCGGATAACAAAGTGGAAACAGTTCAAGAAATGGCGGCTTTCGCCCTTCGGTGGCACACTATGGTGTTATGGAATCCCCGGCTGCGGCAAAACGGTCGTATTCAATTATATTGCGGAGCGCCTAGCAGAGTATTCTCCTGGGGGTGTTGCCGTCGTCTATTTTGATTACAAAGAGGTCGACTCCCAGAGTCCGATCACGGTGGTTATGTCCCTAATTAAGCAGCTGTGTGAGCCTTTATATCATGACTCTAGCGCTGTGACTGCTGTGCGGAAACTCCGCAAGGTATGCGAATTAAGCTCAAGGAGGCCAAGTATGGCCGAATGTTTTGAGCTCTTCGGCCAGGTTCTCACGACTTGCGAAGGAAGTTTTGTGTGTCTAGATGCTTTGGATGAAGCCAGCAAAGAGTGCCGTTCGATTCTAATGGAAGAACTGGCAGACTTGAGCCGAAAATATCGATTGAAACTTCTTCTCACATCGCGAGATAACGTTACATTGACCCCGGTCCCCGAAAATCTCATTCGCTACGAGGTAATGGCAATGGAATCGGATTTGACGACATACCTGGAGGCTAGGATTGACAACGCCAAGCATTCTTGTCTTGGACAGAGCGCTTTACCGTCAAGTCAGCTAAGATCAGAGATACTTGAGAAGATCATCGCAAATGCACAGGGGATGTTCTTGCTTGCTGAACTTCAAGCGCGGCAACTCGAAACTGCGGTGTCGGTCCGAAAAATTCGTGCTATCATCAGCAATCTACCAGATAAAATCAATGATCAATATAGGGTATACATCAAAAGAATTCAGACACAAGAACAGGGAGAACTTGCTCTGAGGGCTTTAGCATGGACACACCGCGCTTGTCGACCTCTTCATATTCAGGAATTGCTCGAAATACTCTCAATTGAAGATAAGGATGAAGAGATTCATCCAGATGGCGTGCCTGCCTTAAGCACCTTGATGAGCATCACTGGTGGGCTTCTCAAAGTAGAAGAAGTGAGTGGTACCGTGCGACTTGTCCACGAGACGTTTGAAGGCTTTTTGACTGCAGTTGGCCACGAGATACTTCCTGAAACCAATTATACGATGTTATTGATGATTGCGAGATATCTGGGCTTTGCTGCTCTTAGTGTTAACGAAGATGCAGACATGCTCTCCTTTTCGCAATATATACATCGTGAAGAGATCCGTAGAACTCACAAGCTACTAGGGTACGCTCTTCTCCATTGGCCACATTATATTTCGAAGGCAGACTCTCGCCACGTCGAGCTTGGACGAGATATCTTGTGGAAAATCGCGAACAGTCCAGTGCTTCTGGGGTTGATTCCAGGCAGTGAACTTCTCGGTCTACCGAATTTGAATGCTAAAGGCTTCACTCCCCTACACTTAGCCGCAATTTTTAATGAAGTTCAGCTGGTGCAATCGCTGCTAGGAGACAGCTCAGATCGCTGCCAACGTCCAGATGTCAACCAACGATCAACAGAGGGGCTTACAGCACTCCATATCGCGGCAATGGGCGACCATTTGGAGATCGCAAAAGCGCTAGTTAATGCTGGCGCTGACATTAAACTCGATGATCATAGGAAGAGAACGCCAATCTATTTCGCGGCATGTCAGTCAGCTAGGTCTACGCTGGAATATTTGGTCAACCTTTGTACTTTCAATTCCCCAGAACAAGTTCAAATCGCCGATCTTGATTCGGTCTCACCCTTGCACACTACCCTCCTGAATGGTAGTCTTGATTGTGCTCACGTCTTGGTGAAGGCAGGCGTTGACATCGAGTCCAGCACATCTTCAGGCCAATCGTGCCTACACTACGCAGTAAGATATGCCCCAGAAGCAACCTCATTACTGCTTGAGAAGGATGGTTCCATCGACAAACGGTCTCTCCTTGGCCGAAACGCTCTTCTCTGGGCTTGTTGCTCGGGAGACGCGCTTTGTATCAGACAGTTGCTGGATCATGGAGCTAGTGTGATGGTTACTGACAGCAATGGAGATACGCCTTTGCATCTTCTAGCGGATTCGACTTTTGAGCGTTTGCAGAGCGCCGAGTATCTGCTTAACAGTGGGGCGAATCCTGACAGTTTTAATGACAAACAAGTTACGCCATTACATTGCGCCATTCAAACAAAAAAGTTCCAGCTGGCAAAACTTCTTGTTATAAAAGGTGGTGCAAATGTGCAAAGGGTCAACAAAGATGGAAAGACGCCTATCCACCTTGCAGCTGCCCATGTGGACTGCCCTAATGACCTTTGGGACCTCCTTGGTGATGTCAACGCCAGAGATAACGATGGGATTTCTTTTCTCCACAGTTGCGCACAGAAGCAAATGGCAACCGAAGCCGAAAATCTTTTGAAGCACGGAGCAGATGTTAATGTTCTTGATAAGAATGGAGAGACCCCTCTCCATCTCGCCATAAGGACGCACTCCTCCGCGAAACGCCGGTGGACCGATCCTCGCGCTCGATCTGACGTGGTTAGTCTGTTACTTCAACATGGAGCGATAGTCAACGTTGTCTCAGCGAAGGGAATACCGCCCCTCTTGGAAGTATTGGAATCCGATTCGATGCCGTTGTTCCGAATGCTTGCGGAGCATTCAGAGACGAACTTTGCTGCTGAACGCCCTCGAGGTGGGACCGCCTTGCAAGTAGCGATCGTGGACGGCTCCTTAGAGCAGGTTGAAGTTCTGTGTGCAAATGGCGCAGATCCTAGCCAAACCGGATTTATGTGCAGGATCAGGCCCTTGGACCTAGCTTTCATGTGTCTTACAGGGTGTTCGAGCCTTCCAGAGAAAAATGATAATCCTTCAATTGATGTCGACGAAAAGGTCTGGCCTAGTATTGGCCCTGCAGAAACTCGCCGCTTTCGTGCATTCCTAAGAGAAGATTTCGTATGCAGTCTTGGATGTGCAAATACTAGGCAATGCCAACGCTTGCTAGATTCTTGTTGGAAGATTCTGCTTCTGATCGGTCATACCCGTATCGAGTCTCTACCCGACGAGTCTTTACGAAAACATTGGCTTGAAGTCATCAGAAAAATGCAAGAAAGGGAGAATATATCACCGAGTGGGCTGCGCGATATTCAAGGCAGCTGTGAAGATGCTCTTCTAAGCGTCAAAAATGTCCTACAAGGGCTACAACCTCATTCGGAGGTAAAGAGGGAGCCTGCAAGACAAGTCAGATCAAAGACTATCTGGATCGATCAAAAAGTCAGCTATGAAGACAGAAGATTCGTCGGATATGGAAAAGGCAGTCACGTTCAGCAGATCTCACAGCGAAATTCAAGCTCGGCCCTTGATTGGACGGTACAACGGCGGTATGAAGCGCTTAAAAACGAGTTCATGGGCTACCGAGCGAGTGGGCAGTAGAGACTGACTGTCATGCGTTTCCCGATAAACTACATAGCAAAGAACCTCTGCCATGATGCCTACTTATCCCTTAGCAGAAATGCATACAAAGAGATATTCAGCCAAAAGAGACTTAGCACTGACGTGAACAGCATGGATGGAGAACAACCTCATTCAACAACATTAAAGATAGGTAGACTAAGTCATTTCGATAATATAAACCTTCCTATAATAACATTATCGCCTTCATCCTAGAGAGACAAGAAACCAATGACGATAATACCCAGGTTCCACATCTCACTACACCTACCAATGTAGCAATAGCCAGCAGAAGTCAACAGAAGTCAAAACTAGTTCAAATAAAGACGACGACGACGATAGCGATAGCGTGAGAACTGTCACCGAGGGCGACTAGCATGCTGGAAAAGATCACACGAAAATGTTTCTGTCCAGACATATTACCGTCTTTATTGTGGAAATTGGTGACAGCGCCTCACAAGGTTATGGAGGATCCACGCTTTCAGATTCCTAACAGATAACCTGATCTGATAGAGCCCGATAAGTAAGGCGGCAGAAATCGAACCGGATATGCCTCTTTGCAGATGTATGCCTACCTAACGAGAACTTTCAGCACAGATATAGAGTCTTAGCATTACCTTCATACAGTTTCACATAGACTGTGGCGTTCGCGTCTCTCACTAATAGCCAACTCGCGGTCGAAGGGTTGCGTTCTCTGGAGTGACGAATTGTATCTACTGCCAGCACCTTGAAGTCCACAAATATGATGCGATCTAGCATATGTATATAGGTAATTAGACCTACCGTCAAGTGCTTCGAATGTGTGAAGAGATATAATTGCTGGATGAGTTGGTCTAACATCTTTGATATTCTGACATCGCCGTACAGAATTGAGAACTTAGTTTTTGAACGACATGGCCGAGAATGACTTGTTACCTGATGATGTTGGATTTTAGAGACTTGTGGGGCTTAATACATTGGCAACTCGGCTCGCTCACTTGTTTCATTCTAGTCTAGTCTAAGTTATATATTGAGGATCTATATGGTAAGACGTGTTCTCCTGATGACAACAGACAGTATATGTCAACTGACCGACAAGTAATACATCGGGACTTGTCATCATGTTTTACTGTTCTTACTATTACCGTTATCATTCATTGAGGCATGCTGCCAGCCCAAGTAGTTAAAACTTCGCCCTCGCCTAGTTTTCGTGGCTTCTCTCCTCTCCCATGGAGATTCCGGAACAAGAAAACTCCCGATCCCTCCATACCTGGACTTTCTTCCACAAACTGACAGTCTCGTTGATTGTTCCAAAAAGCCTTGAGAAGGGGCGTTTCTCTGTCTTCATAATAATGCTTTCCCATGACTTTTTTCACTGCCTCCGTCGCTTCTTGAGCATGGTAGAACGGGATTGAGGATACGAGGTGGTGGATTACATGAGTTCCCACGATGTTATGAAAGATATGGGTATCAACAAATCCAAAGTCTCGATCGATGGTGGCTGCAGCACCACGTGCAAAGGTCCACTGAGAGTGAGTATAATGTGGAAGCCGACCATCTGTATGTTGAAGGAAGGTTATGAGGACTGTTCATACGATGTCAGTGAGTCTCTTTGATGACATCTGCTCGCTGAGTCACCCAACGTCAAGACGTACCTATCCAATGATTTAACCAAAGATATGGCACACCATAATATAATAGCATCGTTTGCCACCCAAAGGTCTTTACACCCAGGAAAAGCAAGCTTACCATCAGCAATAATCCAACATCGCTGAGGAAAATTGATTGAAGCTCGGATGCTTTGAAGATGGCGCTGTCCCCTCCAAACCAGTAGTGACTGTAGTAAGGAAATCCATGTCGATCCTTCTGCCCACTTAGATTATCAAGCATGTATAGGGGCCACCCAAAGAACTGATGGAGAAGGCATTGCCATAAGGTAACAATGGGGGCATCTTCTGACACACTTTCCACGGTCATAGGATCAGCATCATGCCCCAAATTGTGCTTCACCCAGTACTCCCTGCTATGAGGTACAAAGACTGTATCGCGTTGCAAGTCTCCCGTCGCTTTGTGATGATGAGAGTGTGTTATCTTCCAGCTGTAGTATGGAACCAGAAGAGATGAGTGTAGCAGAAAGCCTACGGTATTGTTCAACGTTTTGCTCTTGCTGAAAGCGCCATGGCCACATTCGTGGGCAAGGATCCAGATTCCAGTCATGATCATTCCTGCCCCCATAGTGTATAGCCCATAAGCAGCAGCGCGGATGTATGAGGACGGTAACATTGGCGTGTAGCTATAGGTTACATACATCAGGCCCCCAAGGTAGAGGTAGTCTCGCACAACATATGCCAGACCTCGAGGGATAGAAGGCTTGAAGCAGTGAGCCGGAATAGCGTCGTAAATCTGCTTCATCGTAAAATCAGGCACGTCGAATGTGTTTCCATGAAGATCGATGTGCTTCGCAGGGGAAATGATATCAGTTCGGTTCCCCATGCTGTTCTCCGTCTGCGTGGTCTCGGTTGCCATGGTTAACCTTTCTTCGATTTTGAGAATGCCTAAAATATGGAACAAAGCTGTGAAAGAAATGATAGTACATATTCACCTCTGTTCGCTAACTTTTGAGCCATATATCTTTCGCGAATGAGCCTGGCATGGCCACCGGTTCCCATCCGTATCAGCTTACGTTCCGAAAGCGCGGCACAGATCACAACGGTGCTTTTGATAAGCCTATAGCTATGCATTATGGGAATATAAGCCTCGCTGTCGATCGATATCGGCGACTCCGCGACCATCTAGTGGGGATCAATATTCACATGTCGGAATCCAGTCGTAAGTCCAGCCCACGATCGGCATTTCACGTGGAGGTTGATAGTCATGGGAAAGGAGCGTCCTATTGAAGATCAAAGCTTATTCAGCACTTCTCGCCTGCCAGGGTCCAGGTCTTTTTTTGGTTGACCATACTTATTTGGAATAAACTAAAGTTCCACAGCATATCGGCAACTTGGCATGCATTGCAGCTGAGCTGTAGGAGCAGGTCATTTTCATTGCTACTGGTTGACCATGGGATCAGGGTCCAACATACTCGGACTATTTGGGTAATATCTGGTCAGCGGTGCTAAGTGCCGTCGGCAATCGGCAACGAGGAGAACTTCTCTTTTCTAAAAGGATTCCGCGTCTAGACGTACTTAGCGTGCGTGGGTAATACCCTGTAAAGTAATAACGTAACCACCGTTGTAAGAATTCTAGAATAGACTAGCGTTGCCGAAAAAAAGTACCTTTAAATCTGAATAAGGCAGCCACTTCAGGGCCAGGCCCAGAGCGCCAGCGAAGCGCATCGGATACTCTAAGCCTCGTGCATGATATGATGATGTGACTTGGTTTCCAACCCTTCCTAAGCTTTATTTGAAACTGCGTCTGCTATTCAGATATCCTCTGCACCAGATTATCCCCTTGAGTAAGGTCTCGTTAACATACTTTCGAAAGAATTACCTCATGAAGAACCTTCTCCTTCAAGTCGTACGTGCCCTGGGCATTTCATCATACATTCATGCCAGCGAGCCTCCTGTGTGCATTGTAGGGGCCGGGCCCGCAGGATTGGCTACCGCTGTGCAACTCGAATCGATGGGAAGGCGTACAGTGACTTTCGACAAAAAGGATGCCGTAGGAGGGAAGTGTCAAGCATTCTATCAAAGGCATGTACCCTTACAACTTTTAAATCCTTATTGATTGACTTGTTGCAACGGTAGTGGTGGATTCAGTCCGCTAGGGGCTCTCTGGTTCTCACCGCCAACATACAGAGAATTCGTCAAGATCGTCAACAAAAGTGGTGTTACATCCATCCCATTCAATTTGGGCGAAAAGTTCCAGTACAACACTACTGATGGGTCTCTATGGGCGAGACCAGCACCTCCTCCAGGTTTCAATGTTTTATTCATGCAAGAAGTCCGTAGATACACGAATTGGTGGAACGAAAACTTTTACCTTTTCAATACAGCTGTGAGCTACAGGGTAAATACTTTCTCTGTCATTGAGAGTTTTGGCTGATGTGACTTTTAGTATGGGATCCCCGAAGAGTTCACGGTCACTGCAGCCGTCTGGTTAGCAAAGCACCGGTATAAAGTCCTTCAAACACTGTTCATACAGACCATGGTGGCGTTTGGATACGGAGACTACAGACAAGTGCCTATTGTAAGCAATAATTTGCCTTTTAGATTCGTTGACTCGAATCACTCACTCAGCCATCCTAGATATACATACTTCAGTATTTGACGCCTGATATGACTGTAGAGCTGCTTAAAGTGCAACAGAGAAGGGAGGTGCCTCTTGTCGGTGAGTTTTCCGAGAACTGGATCAAACTACTAGGCAATTGACCCAAAGCAATTAGACTTCCACGACGTGCTCGCTCGATACGCACAAAACTTCATCTCGGGCCCGATCCACCTGAGTACTTCAATCACACAGATAGACCGAAGTGTTGACCACCCGATCATCAAGTTCTTTAGTTCAAGTGAAGGTGAGCATCAGGAGAAAGCTCAGCCATGCTCCGCAGTAGTCGTGGCCTTTCCACCGAGTCTGTCCGCTCTCGAAGCTGCCGGCTTAGATCTCACCGAGGATGAACGTCAAGTCTTTACTTCTGTCGTCGTCCACTCCTTCTACTCCGGTGCAGTGCGCATTAAAACGCCGAACACAGTAGTGTTGGGGCCCGAAAGCTCTCATCCAATGTTTCCTGATGAGCCCAATGGTGACCCACTCATTGCAGTTAAAATGCACAAGGATCTCGACATCGCTCTCACGTCTTCTTGGGCTCCAATTGATGGAAACATGACAAGAGGCGAAGTTTACTCCCGTCTTAAAACCACACTCTCGAAATTCAATAGGGATCCTAGAAACAAAGAGTCAGTGAGTGTCCCTATCACGGACGATGACGTTTTGGTGTTCCAGGAAAATGACTACTTCCCTCACT
Source organism: Pyrenula massariospora (assembly GCA_021030905.1). Classification (NCBI taxonomy): domain Eukaryota; kingdom Fungi; phylum Ascomycota; class Eurotiomycetes; order Pyrenulales; family Pyrenulaceae; genus Pyrenula; species Pyrenula massariospora. The sequence continues at coordinate 586,706 of JAGFMI010000003.1, forward strand.
TTGATGAGCATACACTGGCCATGGGGTATTATAAGAAATTTGACATGTTGCAAGGGAAGAAAAATACCTATTATGCAAGTGGATTCAACAAGTTTGAGCTGGTTGAATATGCAATTCAGGCGGGTCAGGACGTTGCTAGAACGTACTTTTAGTCTACTCCTTTAAGTATACATAAGTGCCTTCACAACTCTCTGAGTACTTTGTATTTGAGATTTGACATGGTTCTTTCTGTAAACTTTGTCTTCTACTAAAGCTTCATTGAAGGCGTAGTGTTAGCACATCTCATCGTACTGCAACTGCTATCTTCGTGATCTATTACCTATGAAGTTACTCCGGTCTACTCTATATACAGCACATACTTTCCACATGCTATTACACGTGTTTCTCTAAAGCTTCGATAGAATTAGCGGGCGCCTTGGTATGAAAGGTTCGGGCGGAGGCTCACGTTTCTCTTCTGTCAAAGCCTTAACCAACCACTTGGCTGCTTCTTCGTAGATGGGTTCACACTTCGCTTCCCTGCTTTTTTTCTTTTGAGGTTTCTGGCCAAAATGATGAGTGAACCCGTGGGCACACCCTCTCGCTAATGTCCACTTGTACGTTCCTTCCTCAAAGTCCTCCTCTTGGTTCTCCAATCCGCCAAGACCTGCAAGCTCATGGATCATCTTCTGGCTTTCCAGTCTCAACATATCCCACTGCGCTCCGATTACATAGATCCAGGGTGGGAGATCTTCTTTTCTTGCATAGCAGGGGCTTAGCAAAGGGTCACGGCGGTCTTGGCCTGGTGAGACATATCCCCAGTCAAACCAATAACTCGAGAACTCCAGCTGATCTTTCGGACCACCCTTGTAGGGGCGATTATCCAGCTTTTCCTGGGGAGGGTGGCTCCAATCCACAATCGGGTAAAAAGTCAACGCTGCCTTTATTTGACCATTGAGACTGGGCAATTGGCTCGCACACAAAGCCAGATTGGCCCCTGCGCTAAAGCCTCCAAACACGACGTGATTTGTATTGATGGGCAAGCTGGTATCGGCAAGAACAGCGGCGGCAAGCTCGGCAATATCACAGACTGCAACTGGGAATGGATATAGAGGCGCTTTAGAGTAGTCCAGAGACACTATGAGCATACCGGTGCGCTTTGCCCACATGCTGCAGAACTCGTCGTCACTTTGCGGATCGCCAACTGCAAATCCACCGCCATGGACATTCAAGTACAGCGGTAGTAAGTTTTCTGTTCTATAATCCGGTGGGTAAAAAATCCGAACTTGGAGAGCTGGGCGACAAGGATAGCGCTTCGTGAGGGTGGGGCGTAGAGACGGCGGCGGACGGTGGATAATCCTGTCAACTGCAAACAGGATTGATGCGAGAATCTTGAGCGTCCAGAGCTTGATGAAGCAGCTTAAGCGATGTGGGAATGGAAGGCGGATTTTCAGAAGGGGAGGGCTACCCTCTTGCTGGACAGCAATTAAAGTCTCAGACATCTTATGGATCTGATCTAATGGGCAAAGACAAGTTGGCCATGAACACAGAAAAGCGTACTTTGAGAAGTACGTGGAACACTCTTCCGGGTTGTCAACGTTGACAATGATCCTTTACTTGGCCCTGAAAAGCTCGGAATTTGTTAGGAGAAATTCACGGTTCAATCGGAGACTGGAGCGGCTTGGCATTCCTGTTTTCTTTTTCCGTTTCTTTTTTTCGTGAAGGCAGTGATACCATGTACTGTATCTAGGCTAATGCTTACCTCGGCAACCAGCCGTGTCTGTGGCCCCTTGGCAGGCGAGCCTCGGGGCTAATAATTGAGGTGTGTTCTCTCAGCCTCTGTGGGCGGCACACTGAACCGCTTTACAATCAGTCAGCCTGTTCGGTTCCATTACGAATGCCACGGTATATGGCATGTGACGGCACACACCATGAAGCGGCAAAGATGGGTGGTCTCGACTGATCGAAATGCTGACGGACTAATCAGATGAACTTAACAAGCATTGACTCAAGGACGTACTCCCCCAGGAACGCCAAGGCAATGCAACAAGGATCGCGATAACTGCACCTTCGGGCCCTTCCTTTGGCTTGGCAGACTAATGGTGTGTAGCACAAAGTTTACAGCTTACATAAAGTTCAGGTATTGCCCACAAAGAGATCGAAAGCTGCATTCTGACCGGAGCCGTTTCCTTAATTTGTGCAGCGCCGCATGACGAAAATATCGTCTGCTTACCAGCCAGTCCCAAACATATGCAACGCTGCCTTAAGGCTTTTTGCTTTTACACTAATGATGTAAGATTAGTTGTCGGTATTATTGCTTGCAGCCCACGGGACTTCGCTAGTGCCTCCCGGACTTTGGCGTGTCGAAATCAATCATTCCTTCTACACCTACTCATTGTGGCGACTTCAGCACATGGTCCAAGCCTTACAGTCTCTTCGTTACCAATTGTCGTCGCTCATCTGCACGTTTTCCATATCCGACAGAGGTATAAACAATTGGAGGCTTTCAGTAACTTTGATTTCTTTCCCACTTCAAGTCTTGCTCAAGTCTTGCGACGGTTGGACTGAAAAGATTTCTGTTGGTTATGTCTACTCCCGACCAAATAATTGGCATGTCACCACAAGCTAGCATCGACAAGGAGGCCACAATGGATCGTGAAAATAGCCTAGGTCTACAGGAAGAGAAAAAGCCCAAGTCTCTCCAATTCAAACTCACGGTATTCTTTCTCTGTTCCGTTACCGTCGTTGGTGCCATGGATGCTGTGATTGTTGGCGCCTGTTTAAAAGCGATTGCAAAGGATCTTAACAGTAGTAGCGTTGAGTCTTTCTGGGTTGGAACGTCGTTCCTTCTCGCGCAGACAGTCATGATCCCCATTTATGGCACAACGAGCGAGGTCTTTGGACGCAAATTGCCAATACTCACAGCCGTCTCAATCTTCACCTTTGGTAGCATTTTGTGTGCTACCGCGAAGACTATCACGTGGTTGATAGGTGCAAGAGTGGTGCAAGGCGTTGGAGCTGGTGGTATGATCCAGCTCGTGCAAGTTATTTTGTCGGACATTAGTACAATGAGTGAGAGGGGCTTATACATGGCCTTTGCGGCTTTGGCATGGAGTTTGGGAACAAACATTGGGTACAAGTTTTTCTCACCTTTGGATACAAACAGACATTGACGTTATAATAGCATACCAATCGGTGGTGCCATTGGCGCATTTACGACTTGGCGTTGGGTTTTTTGGATCAATCTTCCAATATGTGTTCCATCTCTAATCGGGCTTGGGTTTTGCCTACACTTGCAGCAAGATACCTCTTCCTTCACGAAGAAGATAGCAATGATGGATTGGTTAGGTATATCAGTCTTCACCTCTGCAACGACATTGTTCTTAGTAGGACTTACTTCTGGGGGAGTGTCATACCCCTGGAACTCTGCTACCGTCCTTGTACTTTTAATCGTTGGGGTTTCTCTCTATCCTGTCTTCATATACATCGAATGGCGGGTAGCAGCAAGACCCATGATGCCATTAAGGGTTTTTAACGACCGGTCTGCCATCACGGGATACACAACCAGTTATCTTCAAGGCGTGGTTGTCTGGTGTATTACGTACTACTTTATCATCTTTGTGGGTCACCTAAACGCAATAACATCACCAAGCTAACAATACTCACAGTTTCTTGGTGCAACTCAGCACGGCCTACTTCATTCATCACTAGAGACGATGACGACATTAGCTTACTCCGCGCCAGCTGGGTTAGTAGCAAGTGTCATTGTGAAAAGGACACAAAGATTTAAATATCTCGTTGTCATCGGGTGGGTTCTGCTGGTGGCAGGAGTAGGCTCTAATGTAAGCACTACATATCAAACATGATTTAAGAGTTCCTGACGCGTGGCGTAGGTTACTATGCATCCAGACAGCACTAAAGCTGTTCTATACGCGCCGCGTTGCTTAACATCTATTGGGGCTGGAATACTGTTCCCAATGCCTCTATTTGCAGTGCAAGCTCGTCAAAAAGGGGAAGACGTGGGAATTGCAACTAGCATCCAGGTCTTCGCACGGAGTCTCGGCACAGCTTTCGGTGTAGCACTCGGCGGGGTCATCTTCCAAAACGAATGGACGAAACTCGTCTCTGACAATGTTGCGAGGAAACGGATACCGGCAAACAACGTCATCCCTAGCAGTCTGGCCGAGATTGCATATGAGAACATCAAGGAGTTTCCAGAGTCTGTACAGGAAGCTTATCGGTGGGTATACTCTGATAGTATGAAGACAGTCTGGTGGGTGATGATGGGTTTGTCCATTATTGGTCTTCTGATCAGCCTAACGGCGAGAAATGATGAAATAAGAGGTGGACTGTCAGGGGTCCAGAACTTCCAGGATAAGACAACAGAACATAGGGAAGAAAACACTGATTTTCAAAAGGTATAAGCAAACTTGGGAGATGTCTTACAGTCATTATCTAGGCAATCAACAGCGCCATGTTTTATAAATAAAAAGCCATTGAGTTTTATAAAATGAAATTTTAAAAATAATAATAAGTAGAAGTAAACAAATTATATTAATTGAACTATATATGAATTCTTTAATAAATTTGTATCATTGATCTTTTATATCTATGTAAAAAATAATCTTTATTCTGGTGAACGGGCTCCCAATTATCGCAGTTTGGTTTAGTGTCGCTTCTTGCGCTTCGCTTCCACCTGCACGTATTGGGTACAATGTGGTCCCGCCCGCCCGTCGGTGCCGTCGCCGCTTTACTCTAGTTCCATTGAGACCCGTGGAGCCTTTCTCCTCGCCGTTTTTACTTCTTGACCGTTCAGCCATCCGTTCCTTTCTTTTGGCTTCCTCGCTGCGTGATCCTGCGAATCCAATGCCGATCTCGAGCGGCAGACCCTGTTCCCTGTGGGGAACTGCGACCCTGATCTCGGGTGGCCGCTCCCGACGATGCGTGATACAAGCCACGTTTTTGAGGCGCAATGACCACACGATCTACGGCGCAGGATTACGTATGGATGTTGCGGTAGGATGAATTAGGAAATTGGGGGATGGGAATTGGGGATTTTGAATTGGTGAGGGTGTTTGTGCTTGGAGGGGGCGGGCCATCAGTCCGCCGTGCCTTTCGGCTCTGGTGGCACCATATCTGCCCATCCCAGCATGAGCCGTTATAATCTTGCTCGTTCATGCTTATTAACCCGGATTCGGCGTTGTCAACCTATCTATCGGTGCTGATGCGTTGATTTACGGTTGCCTAGCGCTGCCGCGGAACGCCAGTCTATCTCCGACGCGTCTCGAAACTCTCACCGACTCATCAAGATTTACCGTGTGGCATGCCTTTTGCCATGGCAGTATCCGCTGCAGAGGGTCTAGACAATCCTTAGACTCCACTTCTCAGCTCCCATCACGCTCCTTCTTTCACACTGACCCGTGGTGATGCCTACAGGATGTGGCACCGCCCGGCTGCGTTCTTGGTAATTTACCGTCAACCGATCGATTCGCTCAAGGTACAAATTACTGAGGCATCGATTGGATATCGATTCCCCCGCGGCCTTGGCCTGCTTTGAAGGCTCATTTTTAACCTGGTAAAAAGGCTCCTAAATAATACGATAGCCATACATAAAAACGTTGATAGTTAGCGAGGACAAGATACGCCTTGACGGAGGCTGGGCTCAGCACACAAGTGGAGGTGGACACGCGGTCGGAGTGCATTAGCCGCCGCCTCGCTTATGCTTGAGACGGCACGCCGCATCCACTTGTTACTTTATCGGCCCGGTGACCTGTCTGGACAACGCCCCTTGGCAGCGGCAGCGACGTGCCGGTAATACAGCCTAATGCTCACGTTTCCTCATCTGTCTCAGATAAAGGACTTCTACAGATGAATTCAATACCCTTATCATATTACCGAGGGAGCCAATGGCGAAAATGGCGCATTAAGTTGGAAGTGTAGGACCAGCCCGCTGCCTCCCATGTCACAGGAAGCCGATATCTGTAACCTTGCCGGGAGCGCCGTCAATTTTGGGCAGAATGTTTGACGGCAATCAGATTTCGACGTACGGAAAACTTTGGTTTCGGTCTACTGCAAAACCTTACCTTCGTCCGACGTACCCTTCCTTCTGGGCCAGGTAGATGCTATAATAGAACAGCGTATTACGTAAGGTAGGGATGCTGAGTTACGTGATTGTAGCTATAGACAGAAAAAGGGTTACCCCGCGGTGCCAGGTCTGCCACGCCGTATGAGCCGGATTAGGCAGTTAGGGCTAGGGCTAGGGATGGCCCTGTCACAGAAGCTGCCATGGCTTTGGATAACTAAAGCGGACTCGATTTAACGAGGCTTTGGCGTCCTGAGGATGGAACCATCTAGTTTCAACGGCCCTTAAAGACTATGGTCTCGTCGCTTAAGCTCATCGTGTCCTTGCGTACAGGACTAGGAGACGTACCGCTGACGAAACATACCTTTCCCCGTTACCCCTGTCATGGGTCGACTACAATGCTTTGGTGCTATACAACGAGCGCTGCTCTCTATTGCTTTCACTTCTTAGTAGTATTATCAGGCTCTTTGAATATGCTGGTTCTGCTTCCCAATTCCATTAAAAATAATGTTATTTTTGAAGGCCCTTTTAAATAAGCGTCGCATCCATAGAAGGTTTCTCCTATTACTCCAATATCTAACGATAGAGCCCTTTGGAGCGATATATTGTAAAGCCGGGAATAGGGACCTATTTCGCAATCTGATCTCCCCTCATTGACGATGCCCCTTTTGCTCTTGATTCATCCCCTGGAATGCGCCTTAAGAAGATGGGAAGAAAGAATGCAGACTCCCTCATCGATTCACCAGAGGAAGCTCATAGGAACTACAGTGCTACACAGGCAAAAGTCCCATATATGAAGACGGTCAGATTTAGAAAGTGGCTAGGTCTCAGAATATACAATCTTTATGTCAAAGGTTTTATCGTTGATGAGGCTCGGGATCTTGCTCCTTGTTCGCAAGGCGGTGCGATTTCCAAGTCCTGGCTTAAGATAAGTGGCTGGAACCCAGTCATGACCACCAAAATGACTGCAAGGAAAGATCAAAAGATGGAGAAGACAAAGATGATGAGTTGCCCGAATTCTGGCGAACACTTCTCGCGGATTGCGGCATGGATAACCACAACCCAGCTCATCACTACGCCAAGGCTTGGCAAAGGTGTATCAGTAAAGGTAGCCTTTTGATTGGTCAAGTCAAGACGAATGCCTTTATCAAAACCGAGAGGAATTCTATATTAGCAGAATTCTGCCGTCGAGTTCAAGCCGTGATCTGGAATAGAAAGATGATTAGGACTGAAAATGGAACACTGGGCCTTCTTACTTAGAAAATTCAGGCCGGCCATCTTGTTTGTATCATATATGGGTGTATCGTTCCGGCTCCGCTCTGAAGAAACGATGTTAGAATACTGGATGAAGTCAAGGATGAAGAGACAGAAGAAAAGTCATCCCAAAGTGCATAAATAACTGACTCCGAAGGCTCTAATACTCTGCGAAAAAGATCGTTTTTGCCAATCTAAAAGGGATGAGACAGCTCTCACTGTGATGATGCCATCTACCATACTCGTTGAAAAACAAAATGAAGCTACGAGGAACATGGAGAACCCAGCTGAGAATCATGACGGAGAACACAAGAAAGATCGAAGTGAGCTCAAAAAAGCTTGGATCGAGGAGAAAAGGACTCAGGGTCAGAAGTGAGGCAAGGGGAATTGCGAAGATAACAACTAAAGTCCTGAGGCAGCGTGGAAACAATTTCTGGACAAAAAGTCCTAAACGGGACTAGAAGAAGTGCTTCCTGTGAAAGACTCTAGTCAAGGACCTGTTGACTATTGCGGGTGCTACACAGTCGGAAGGAGGTCTTCACAAGCAGGCGAAGGCTAGAATCAGGGATCTGCATTCGTCGTACCAGTTCACGGGGAAAAGCTATATCCATAGGATTATGGACGGGGAAGCAATAAGAGAGCAATACTACAGTGCGATCCCGGAGGATGTCTTTGAGCTGAGATGGCATAAAGTCTGGGTCTACATCGCAAAACCTGCAGAGATCATTGTTAGCCTTCCCGTCTAGTCCTTCGGCCTCAAGCATCTGTCGTTCTTCTAAGCTCTTAGGCGGCTTATAGCCTGGCTTGACTCGCTGACGGGTCTTGCTCAAGGCTCGCCCCTCGTTGTGCTGAACAAGACCTTTCCACTGTACTAAACTATATCCTACTGTACTGAACTACACCACGTTCCTGTTCTGAGCCATATGACCTCACTGTATTGAAACATGTCACTTTACTAGTTGGATCGTGCTATCAGGGCTATGGATGATGCTCTAGGGGGATGTGGGGCATTGGGGCAGTAATTGCATTGATTATAGAGTTATCTACAATGAACAGCATGTGTAGACATTGCCACTGTGCCTTGCCTATGCGGTTATGTGCATTTTTGACAGTCTAGACATCTACAAATACATAGCATCCGTTGCTTTCGCAAAATAGGTATACAAAATTATTCGCCCACCTCATGAAATCAAAACGCTGTGGACTCGGACTTCTTGTAGCCGCTTTAGTATGTGTCCCTGTTTGTGTTCGAAGCTTTACCCCTACAGCAAGCAGCAAACAACTTGTCTTTTTATGCTGGAACTGTCTGCTTATACTATCCCTTCTAGCAAGCCCTGCTTTATCCTGGCCGAGACAGAGCGGCTTCGATCTGTCGCCAGAGCAGTCTTAAAGACACTGTTGTGGGACTTATGAGACGCTCTTTCTGCTCCCTTAGCCGCCGGCTAGGACTGCTGTATGCTGATTTATAACAAAAAAGGATGGGACAGACCTATTTGTTGTCTGGTGCACGTGAGATCCTGTACGCTCCGTTCAATCTGCATATACATAGTGTCGAACAGGGTAGCTGTTTTAAGTAGGCCCCCTTGGCAGGGGTATGTGTGCGAATCAGAGATTAGAACTCTATCTGTTCGGGACCCCCTGTATAGATTGAAACGGGTAGTAATGTGTACTCGATTCTGGTCTGCCCACCTAAATTTGACACATAGCTTGTTTCAAAAGGAACACGGGTTGCAGGTTCAGTGTAGCGATAAGCAAAGCTACCTACTCTCCGACGGAAAGGTGTCATTTAAGCTTTAGCGGCACTAGAAGCAAACAAGGCTGTATGTGCCTCGAAGTAGTGTTCTTGTTGTCCTTCAGCCCCACAACGACTGCGCAGAAGTTGCACTGGATGTTCGGTTGGTCAAATCAAATCAGCGTAGTGGATATCATTGTGTATCGTCACTCGTAGCGATTGTTTTCTGGTGGTCTGACATCTCCGAGCAGAAGAAGTCCCAATCAACGCTCTCCATGCTGTCGAGCTCGGCTGACCAGTTGTGACCAGGACTGTAGGTGATGTTTACATCTTCAGTTAGAGGTCCGCCGGCTGCGGTGAGCCCTTCCAGCGCCCGACCCGGGGCAACTGTCGAAAGAGGCGTGTGAGGAATGGTTGGTGACTCTGTGGTAGAGCCCGATGCCATGCTTGCCGATGAGATGCTAGGCTGTGACGACCCTAGCAAGCTCTCTTGCGTGCCTAGTGGAGGAACCGAACTCGCTTGTGCAGCCTCATTACTCTCGTTAGCGTTAGAGTTGGTAGTCTCAGGCCGCGACACTACGATAGAACCAATAGTAGTAAAGTCTTCGACTTGACTGATTTGGAAAAGGTAACGTTGAGTCGCTTCTTGTAGTATTGCTTCTCCAAGCCGGACGAGGTGATGGCTTGGTAATATTCCTTCGAGCCCAAGTCGCTGCTGAACCTCGGGAAGGAGATCTCGAATAGCTGGCCGAGAAAAATGCAAAAACCGGCTCATATATTGTGCTGCTGGACCCTCGTAATAAGGACTTACAGGCTGGCGATCTACAGCACCGGGGAAGAAAGCGTTGTATAGTCGGTACCAGTACTCGACCCGATCGGTACCTAGTGGATTTTTACGGTCAAGTCCAAGATCCTCAACCATGTCAGGGCCAATTCTCTCCCTGTAGAGTGGGGGATCCAGTATCTCGCACAGTGGGTGTTGACGCATGTGTGAAACTACCATAGCGTGCGAATTGAAACGTCTACAACAGCGGAAACAGTAGTGTTTTGGCATATAATGGTTCCGTTGCAAATGTTGTTTGAGATACGCAATGTTCACGAAGCTGCATGTTGCGCAGCCATGGTAGGCATCTTCAGGGGAATCTGGTCCGAACATAATGCTGTCGTACTTGTTGAAGGGACAAGCTAAGGGTAGATTGTCCGAACTTGCTTGAGCAGGCTGCGCAGATCTATTTTTCTGCCGCTTAGGATCTTCATTATCGTCAATGTTATCGGAACCACTATCGGAACGTTCCAACTTTCGCTTGCGGCCATTTGAAGAGTTTTTGGTTTCTTTTGTTTGCTTACTCGGCGCTTTACAAGGAGGTGAGCTATCCATCGCCGCTCCGTTTTCACACTTACTTGATTCGTATATCATAGCAAGCTTCAGATATGCGCTTACGAGAATGTTGCTCGAAATAGCAATTAGTCTGAGCGCTTCTGCATCTAGTCCATCTCTTGCCCATCCTGAACTTGACAAATCGGAACGCCTTGAGCTTGAATCAATGTCGGTCGCTGTGACACTTGAATGGCTTCCAGGAGAATGTCCATCCTCGGGCGTGGCTTGATTTTCAAATAATCCGTCGTCATCGAAGGTCTTGAAACCAAGCCTGGGAAAGGCTCTGATCTTTTGAGTCGGTGGAACAGGTTTTGCCATGAGTCTGCTAGAATTTTGAACCTCGCTGGTAGAGCCAAATACCTGGATAGGGTTTGGTGGCGTGATAACAGAATCGTTAAGCACTATTGAATTGGAGCTTTCGGAGGTGTCTTCGTCATTATTATCGCTGCCGGAGTCGGTTTTCGCTCTTTTAAAGGCTTCCTCTAGCTTAAGAGTCTCAACATCCAGATCAGTAACATAAGGTTTACCGATTGTCTCCTTTAGTTGATCTTTAACCTGGTTATCGAGCATCATGTCATCCTTCCAAAGCCGTTGTAGACCATCACAATCGAACAGCGCTCGTCTCTTCATCTCAATATTGTCAGCAGGCACTTCCCAGGACAGCGGATAGTATTCCCTCTTTTTGAAGCCCTCGCCGGATGGTGGTACTCCGCCCTCGGAGAACGTCATTTCTTTCCGCATTGGCCGTCCGAATTTGGTAATAGCGCTACCAGAACCTGTCATAGTGCGATTATTGCTACCAGCCTTGTTCAATTTTGTTGAACTTTTACCGCTTCGAGCGTTATAGGTAGGATCATCGTCCACGTCCTCCTCTTCATCTTCGGCATCCATAGATGTCTGACTCATATCTGCCGCTACATTTTGTTCGATCGTTGGTTTCACCGGAGTTTCGTTTGAGATGCTCGTCGGGTGATGGTCGATGGCCTCACTCGGCGCTTCCTGCTGAACCACCAAGTGGACACATTTATCCAAGTGTTCATAAAAATCTTGGGCGTTGCTAAATGTTGCGGAGCATATCGAGCATTTACCCGTAATATCTTGACAATGGTTCATGATCCTCTTCTTGGTGGTGGTTGTGAGGCTCCTTTTTCGGCTGTTGGGCGGAGTCTGCTCTACACCATGCACTGAGGTTAAGTGCCTCTTAAAAACGTCTGCTCGATTGAAGCTCTTTCCTGCTGATGAGCTAGAATTAGGGCAAAATCCGCAGACCATAGTACCCTTGTAATGAGTTAACACATGCCGAATTTTGTCATATTTTCGAGCAAATCCTTTTTGATTATATTCACAAGTTGCAACTAGACATTTTTCCGGTCGTTCCGACTGGTGGGTAAGCATGTGAGCCTTAAGGTCTTTGAAAACTCTCCCGCAGTCCGGGTGAGGGCAGCGGCCTTTGTGGCCATCGTCATCAAAATCGGCACTTTCTGACAAGGAGCTCTGCGCCGATAGTCGAGAAAAAAGTGAAGACAAGGAGCTCCGGGTCGATGGTCGAGAATCAAGTGAAGACAAGGACAATCGCCTGTGAGATGGTTGCTGAGAATGGGCGTACAGAGGGATCGTGGATTGAAAGGTGCCTGCCATTTGCGGGTGGAGATAATTATGGACATTCTGATCATAATCGGACGAAGTAAGCGATATGGTATCAGGTTGCCTAGAGATGAATGTTGGGAAATGCCCTGATGAGTTCACGGAACTTTTTACGTTCTCTAAGATCGGTTCCATGGCCATGGGCTCGTCCATGGTTGTCCTGGTTGCAAGAGAAGGAGGCGGGACAGTGATATCAGAAAAATTGATTGACAGAGGCTTTGACGCTGAAGGAAAATTAGTGGACTCAATCACATAGTCTGCGGAAATTTCGTCGTCATAAGATTCCATCTTAGGTTCGATTTCAGCGATAGAGCAATCCTGTAAGTAATCGTCGCTGCTAGCAATGAAAGTGGCATGGTCTACTCCCAGACTTGCCCCGACCCAGGGCACCGGGTAAGACTTCGAATGTGCGTGGCTTGAGTATGGAGAGCGGATAGCTGATAAAGAGTCCTTGGGAGTTGATGGACCTGGTGCAGTTAAAAATGTGGATGGTGGCTGTTCGGCAGGCTGATGTGGTGCGTCGGTGCAAGCGTTATCCATTTCGGCTCGTAGACCGCTAGCGGAAGCTGGAGAAAGTACGGAACGGTAGCCCAAGTCTATGAGATAATGCTGTTGGAGCCTTGGGAACTATTAGTGGAGTCTTTCATGCCGTAAAGGAGTTCGCGAAGCCAGGTTGAGTACAGAGATGCTGTTTAGCACATCTACATGCAGAGGGGATAACTCTAACTTTTACGACGTGCAAAGGAGTTATCTAGAGTCCACTTTTCCTGGATTCTAGCACAATCCGAGAGAAGCATCTGCACATAAGCGCGAGGTCACAGCTGTGAACTGGGCGACGCCGTATCAGAAGGGCTTGCCAAGACTTGCTGCGCCTTCTTTCAGCCTTCCTCAGCCCTTAAATGGGATTTGGGCACTCTGCCATTGGAGCGAATCAACTACAGTCCGTCATCTATACTGAGTCCATCATCCCCCTGCAAGGATTTACAATTCACTTGTGTGAGCGGGCCTCACAAAAATCTATCCACAATGTTTCTGGGCATGGTATGCTGTCCCTCGTTCTTTCACTGCTGTGTCCGAGCTCTTTCCTGCGCCCGGGGCAACAGATCTAGAGTCCTGTTAATAAAATATCTGATATATAGGACTGGCGTGGATATTCGAGTACACGCGGGTGAGTCGTACTTGCTATCGGGTTAAGTACTATAAAGTACACCAAGGAGATATGTATTCAGCCACCATAGACATCTTCATCACCGTTGAATAGACTAATATGGCCCCGGCAACACAAGCCAGCGTACAAGTCATCTTCAAAAAACGCCAGGCATATGGAACTCTCACCTCAATCCACATCACATCACGAGAAACCTTCACTAGCCTGATTTCCCGCCTCAGGAAGCTCTACTTTCCTGAAAGCACCTTGAGGAGAACAATACTCGCTTTGTATATGGCGATTACCAGCCAGGAACTCGTTGTTTCCACGACGGATACTGCCTCTGTTAGTGGGATATACTATTAGCTAAACTCTTAAGACACATAATAACATGGATATAGATTTTATGGCTCGACCTCGAAGCATCACCGCACAGCTCCCGAGTCATTGTGCAGCAACGTGAGCTTGATAGCCTAATGACAGCGGCATGTCTTGGCGCCTACCCTTTCTCCAACTCCAAGACATTTGTCCAGCTCTATCCTCAGCTATGCAACTTTCCTGACACAGCTGCTGCGTCAAAAACCCTTGTCTTATCATTACGTTTTAGCCACTCAAAAGCGATGGCGCTAATTCTTGTTGTTACGACCGCCGCAATGTTGATCGGGCTGGCTTGTGGCATCTGGTTGCACAGTCTCGAGAAGGGTCTGAGCATCTTTGCTTCTATGTCGGGAATGATAGCTGTGTTGCAAGGTTGCCGTTGGCGGTTGCGTACTGTTTTGTGATCGGCGTTATTTTTTGAACCACAAGTTTGGTTCGGTTGATGGCCTACGTCGTAGCTTAGCTTCGAGGGACCTACTTCTTTCTTTCTTTTTTCTTTTGCGCGTTTATTCTTGCAGCAGAGTCTTCTGGTTATCTGCCTATTGTGTCTACGAATCAGATCACCGAGCATAGCGCACGTGGCCATGTTTCCACTCCAAGGCAGTCCAGATCCCTCGAAAATGCACTCCTGCTGCTGCTACCACAACAAGACAATGAAATATCAAATGCGGATGGGATCATATGTCGAATTTGCCGGGTGCAAGTGACTCCGAGATATTAGCTTCGTAAAGGAAAACGTGAATTCGAGACTGCTTCTTAAGCTAGGAGCTATTCTATGTACCTTCTCTCTTCCAGCTTTCCTCAGCGTAGCCTTTAGATAAAGTCGACAAAAAGTAACTGTTCACCCTTGTCAAATCCTCTGCAGAAATGGTTGAATCGGATGCCTCCGCAGCATATTGGAAGGTCTCCCAACCAAAAAACCGAAGTCTCATGCCAATACTACAAAGTGGATGACCGAGGCGGTCCGAGACCACATTTTATGAAAGCAACATGGTTGCACTAGCCTCTAACTTACGTGGCAAAGGACGTTTTCGCGTCTCTCTCAGCAGATACCTCTAATACTATTAAAGCCCTTGAATTGTGTTAAAACATTATCTATGCTTAAATCCACACCAGTAGCATTGACGTGAAACGCGGACGCACCAAGAGACCTCTCTCGCACCACAACTGAACATCAATCTTGCCACTGGCGCCAGCCTTCCTGTGGGAGGAATTCCTCGCCATGCTCATCTGTGGTGGCGAGCTTCTAAGGGCAACCAAGGGGTACGGAGGCCGGGGCCGCGGACGGATCAGCGGCCCTAGGAGGCCTATTAGCTGGTAATTTTGACAGCGCATTTGAAGTTGCTATCCTCTCCCACTTCAGTAAGCTCCCATGTAGTAATTCAGGAATAGTTTCAGTAGTTGGCTAGTAGCTAGCCCTCGTGAATGAAGGTCCAAGCAGCTAACATGCCCGCAGATAAAGGAAGAAAAAACAAAACAAAAAACTCATAGATCGATCAAGACATCCGCCCCATTCTGTGGTCCATTGATCCCAAGTGCAGGTGTAGTCACGTCGAGTTTTGGGAAATCCTGAGGGCCGTTCCGAGACAGAGTAATGTCGAAGCGGTGCAACGCCAGCGCTATAAACGCCAGCATCTCTTGTTGCGCAAGGAATCTACCCGGACAGTAGTTGATACCGCCTCCGAACGGCCGGAAGCTCCCTGAGCTGTTCAAAGACTTGTTCTTGAGGAACCTCTCCGGGTCAAACTGCGCAGGAGCGTCCCCAAAGACGTGCTTGTTGTGGTGCATCTGACGGAACGGGATGATGATTGTGGCGCCGGGGTCTAGGACTTTCCCTCCGACCCGCGTTGGGGCGACGATCTTACGTGCAGAGAGTGCTCCTTGCGTGATGCGGAGGGTCTCCTGATAGGCGGAGTAAAGGCGTGGACATTGAGTCATGAGATACTCGACGTCGATCTCGCCGTCGTGGTAAGCCGGACTTGTCTCGGCCTTTAGGCTCTCATGCAGGGAGGCATCGAAAAGAATGTAGCTCAACATCCAAAATGCGAGCCGGTAGGGGTTGATGTTTGCGCTAAGACTGCATCAGTGGAGGCTTTTGCTAGTTCTTTGAATGGAGACCAACGCCCAGTAAATCATAAGCAATAAAGCTGCACGATCTTCATCGTCGACTTTAAGGTGTTTATGCTCGTCCATAACGGTCTCTAGCAGCCAGCATTGGCCTACTCGTTGAGAGGGCGGACCTTGGATGTATTTGGAAAATGCAGATAGGATCTTCTTCCGGGCTTGGTTCATCTTGCTGTCCGCTGCTTGGGGATATTGGAATACAAGCATCCAAGCGTCGGCGTTGAAGTCTAATAGGTATTGAGTCATATCGGGTTCAATTTCGTAGATGCCATCTCCGTACAACGTCCTGGTTACTGCATCTACCAGAATAGTAGAACAAAAGCTGCTCAAGGATATAGAGCAAGGCCTTTCGGTGACTACCCCTTTCTGTAGGGCTCGTGCAATATCTTGTGTCATCAACTTCTTGATGTAACCAAGCAGCGTGTGATTGATGATCTCGAACCTCGGCCCTGGAAGCAATTGCCTCCTGTACAAGTCAAGCGTCGAATGAATAACCGAGAGCGAATTTGTGGTCGAGCTGGTCGTCTCGCCGCGGCCCTTCTGAGTCACTTCGATCGGAAGTTTGGCCCATAATTGAGGAATTACCTGTGAACGCACACCAAATCCAATAAGAAGCTCATTCAGCATGGCGTCCCAGGATAAGGTGACATTGTTTTTGTACACAGCTCCAGCATCCTCGGACGAGGTCAAGATGTAGAGTGTTCTACCCCCGACAGTGATCGCAAAAGGCTCGGAAGTGTCACCAAAATACTCACTATATTTCGGGTTAATGAAGACTTCATTTCCTAGATTACATCAAAACCTACCTTCCATATTCGATTAAAGCTTGTGAGTTTGAAATGAATGCACGAGCATGCCCTGATGGTTATTGGAACCAAGACTCTTTGATGTAAAAGAAGAGTACTGACCGAGGACTGACGTGAATTAGCATATGTCAGGAAGTAAAGGAGTGACCACTTACTTGGTATCCAGTATGGCAGTGGCTTCGGAGCATTCCGGCGCAGCATCGGATATATGGTAAACGTCCAGAGTCTCCAGATGAAGAGTGATATGAGAGGTGTAAGAAATATCTGTACAAGCAATGAAGATGCTATGGGAGACACAAGGACATTGAAGGGCTCCATAAGACGGTCAGAGAATTGAAGCAACATGATTGCCCGTGACACCCCAAGAAGCTAATTTAATGAAACACAAGAGTAGAAAATGATAACTGGACAGAAGAGGATGTAATGATTTTTGTAGCAGTTTTATCGATTATCTCAGTATCAGAAACAAAAAGAGAAGCGAAAAACCCACAGAACGTGCTGTCAACTAAGGTATTTATGAAAAATTGTTTGAATGCAGTACCAGCGCTTGGTCCACCAACTGTGATCCCTCGCGGCCCAACAAGAAGCACATCAACATAGCTACCGATTGTGCGACGTGTATTCCCCTCAAAAAGCAAACTGATCCGGTCGAAGCTGCCAACTTGCTCAAAGTGAACGGCATGCCAACTGCTGAGAAGCGCGGGAATTGAAGAATTTGGCAAGACCATCGATCATCTTGATGCAAATGTTAATCTTTCTTCCATTGGTTTAGAAGCGGTCGTATCACTTCTACTTGGTCCGTGCCGTCCCAGACACAGGGTAGGTGCTCCCATATAAAAAAGCAAAAATAGGGACGGTCATACCGAGATAACCGATGATGGTCAGATACTGCTGGCGGCAGTCGTGAGATCTTAGAGATGCTGGAGTGATTAGCAAGAAAGTATGCCTGGAACGCAGGTATGGGTGAGACATGGCGTTTCCTGTGCTACACGCAAAGGCTCCTGCGAGGTACGTGCACCCCGCGTCAGCTTCCACAGACTTGGGAGATGTTTTCGAACAGATGTATCTTGAATAAAAGCATGTACGACTCCTGATCTCCTGTGAACGGTTTATAGTTATCTGTGTGTATTGAGATATTGACACATTTCCAAAGGTATTTCGAAACACGGTTGATAAGTGTGGAAAACCTCTACGAGTTACGTAGATTGAGAATTGCAGCTGAAAGACCCGGCCTAGCCTAACCTATGTCGCAGCTAAGATTTAGTTGATGCAACTACGCCGCAGAAGCTTAAGTGATATTTATCAGGAACGCATAAATGTACGTACATAGGGGTTAGGAAAGTATAAAGTAGGGTATCAGTGCCCGTTTTTGTAAAAGGTGGCGGGGCTTTTGACGTGGATTAGGAAAATCTTATCTTCCCGCTAACCTCAAGTTGGCATGATTCTATGCTGATCATTTTGCTTCACAAGACAATATTTACTAGATGTTCTAACGCTGTAAAGTTACTTGTCTTTACCTTACCTGAAACAAATTTCACGACCAGTCTTCGCGTCTCCCTAACTACTCACGAAGCGTCACAGCGATTGGTAGAACCGTACTTCTCTCCTTCAATCTGTGCACAGCTACTTGCGCTCGGGTTGCGTCGACCAAACTATTGCTTAGATCCACTCACGCTTCGTAATATTCATTTCGCCTTTCTTACGCTAGTGAATGGACTGATGTTCTATAAATCGTGTGTATTATGCATAGACTACAGGAATGCACGCGAACTCGGTTTGACCGTCGTTGCCAGAGTCTCTGGTGTACCGTGACTCGCTTGCAGATTTTTTAAGAAAAACTCCAATCGTGATGGCTCTACCTGGATAAATTCTCTCTCCCTTTCCAGCCTACTTCTTTGAAGGAGGTATGCTGGGCCATTGAAAGGTTGTGAGAGTATTTGATAAAGTAGCTGGCTGAGGAGCACCGTCTATTTAAGGCCGGGCAGCCCGGCATCGGCACCCTCGTCAGCAACCTCGTTTATAGGGGCCAAACGGCTAGCAGTGCCGGCGGGGGAATGCAAAAGCCTCTCAACCAATCCGAGAGACTAAATAACCACTTCGTTTCTAATTTCGGTGAGCACAATACAACGGTAATGTCCTCGGCAGATGCCACGCTTCTTCTCGTTACTCATCCTGAATTGCAGGTTTGGGTGTCTGAGGAGATACGTTTCTGTTTGCCTAATATTGATCCGCACACTTTGGCTTGCGGCGAAGCCTTCCCCAGCCTCAAAAGATGTCTAGCAGCCCTTGTGAGTTGATTTGTCGTAGATCTCTGCTTTGAGTGCACTGCTTACTATTTTGGACTTTGAAACGATACGTCCGTAAAATCCACTCCTAGGTGCTCCTAAATACACCGGCTCACAGTTCTAATCACTCACTGTCAACGACCGCACCCATTCCCTACCTTCCGATATGCTTGTTATACCAAATCTACAAGCTCTCACACTTTCTAAATGAGTCCATTCATTATGTTTCCTGCCTTAAGTGGTCCTCTTTAGCCGCTCCCTCCGTCCATTCTTCTTTAGTCTCTTCTGGACATGAGCTACTCGCGGTCTGCTGCGCTAGCAGAGCCCGTTCTCTGGCCTCTTTCTTAATGTTCCTCCACTCCATAAGAGGTGCGACCGCGCCTGCCGCGCAGGCAGCGCTCACTGCAAGGATGTATGGGTCTTTCAGAGAAGCCGAGTATGCTTCCCGCAACAATGCTAGGATGGTGGACGAGCCCTGAGCTAGTAAGTCGAGATTTGAAGCGCCGGCCGCGATCACTGCTGCTGGATCGATCGCCGGAAGAAGCAGGGAGAGTTGCGTTCGCAGGCTGGAGAGGAAGAGGGCTTGAGCTATCGGGATGGAGATGATGCTAGATAGATGATTGGGAGGTCAGTAGGCTGTTGATATTCAAGAGATCTGTATCGTAGTGTGCCCTACCCGCCGAGTTGGTTAAAGAATACAAACAAAGCTAGACAGATATAAGCCTGAGGAGGCAGAGTAAGGATGAAGCACAAACCGTTTCCCGTGGGATTATCTTTTTCGCTACGGATTCGATTAGAAAAAAAAATAAATGTGTGCTCTTGACTAGGATACTTCCAGACCTTAAGACTATTTGTACGGCAGCATACGGCATTTGCTGTGCTATCCCAAGGCCCATTCCAGCAATCACAAGGAATGTTGCCCATTGAGTTGTAGGTGTGTTGAGTTTAAGCCTCGTCACGAGGCCAGCCCCTAAAGCGCATATGACCATTCCAATAATCATAAATGGCATCTGGCATGTGCTGTCAAAACTTCGTCGAGGGGACTTCTCTATGGATACTCACGTAATGCCCCCAACGTGTGACTATTGCACCGGTAATACCAATAAAGACTATCTCAGCAAGTACAAAAGGGATGATACGAACGCCGCTAGATACCGGAGACACATTCTGGGCTGCCTGAAAATAGAATGGCAGGTAGTATGAATACTGGGATCCAGTAGCGTTAGCAGGCTCAGCTTTTCGGTGCAGTCTCAAGTCTCACCACGTAGACGAACATGCCTAAAAAGAATAGAAAGACTGATCCGACCAAGATAGAACGTTGCCGCAGGACTGGCAGGGGTATTAAAGCGTCATCACCCCGATGGAACTGGACGATGCCAAAGGTGAAGATGATGACGCTAAATCCAACTAGCAGCCCAATGATCTTAGGGGACTTCCAAGGCATAGTCTGCCCGCCCCATTGTAGAGCCAAAACCAGGCAGCAAATAGCACCTATAAACAAAATCGTTCCAATGAGATCCATTTTTTTCAGCTTGACCATGAAGGGCAGATCTCTATGCTCCGTCTCTGTCACGAAGACTCGCAAAAAGATGACTTGCACGATCAGTGCAATGGCTCCGATAGGTAGATTTCTATAGTTCGATTAGTGACCTCATAAAATTGTCAAATAGTAATTCGGACATCCAAAAGCACCAGCGCCAGCCAATGCTATCCACAAACGCTCCTCCCATCACGGGCCCAATGCAAATTGATAACCCAAAGACACTGATCACTATACCTTGATACATTGGTCTTTTCTCGAGTTTAACGATGAAGGTGATAACGGCTAAGGCCCCCTGAAGGAGCCCAGCTGCGCCTAAACCGGCGACAGCTCGGCCGAGGATGAAGATTGGTGAGTTAGGCGCTGCTGCACAGAGGACCGATCCGACTTTGACCAAGACGTCAGTCGCAATACGCATCAAGGAAAGGCACAAGCTTGGCTACGGCGTCGGAGCGACTTGCCTTCGAATATTAATACATTGCTAAAGTAGACAAGCCTGATATTGAACGACTTGTACAGGAAACCCATGGTCGGTTGAAAGGTAGTGACCGTGAGCAAATAGGCAGCGCCGTACCAGGAGACATCATCCAAAGAGTTGAAAACACTGGTGATCTTTGGCAACGCAATGGTAATGATATTAACATCGAGGGCAACAAGGAAGGTACCTAGACACAGAGACGCTGTCACAATTCCGAGCCTCCAGGACTTGAGATAGCCATCTGTTCGAGGGTTTTGTTCCACCGCCATAGTCAGGTATGACTAATTGATCGTAGCTCTCGAGTTGTTATGGTAGACATTTGAAGTCGCGGTGCGCCAGAAAGACTGGAAAACACGTGACCCATTGCAAGGGGAACATCGGAAGGTAAAGAATGGGCAGAACCAACTTCATCCCAACCGTAATGTAAGAACATTGTTTAAAATTCCGCACTAGCGTAAGAATACAACTTTTGAACATTGTTTCCTCAACATTTTAAAGACGGTCCAGTCCAGGGTCTGGATGAAAGTAGGCTGCAGCTGATGCGACGAAACGCCGACTACAAACAGGAGCGGGTGGGTGATGTGTGGAACAAGAACAGAGGAGACTTCACTTTACTTTTTGCGAGCCTTGAGCTGCAGAATAGTTGCTTCCTCTAAGCTTTGATAGGAAGATGCACGTTGCAACCCGTGCGAGGCTGGGTGTCAGAAGCGTGGCGCATCCGATACACGCGGGGGTCAAAGCTCACGATCAGATGTGCCGGTCGATCGGCCGGCCAGTCTCCTACGACTGAATAGATGGAACCCTGCATCAACGCGACTGTGCCCAACAGACTTGTGCACGTTCTGATGCCAGAAGGCACGGCTCATTGTGTCCCGGTGCTACCACCGCCGTCAACAGTAAGATTGCGCAATGATGGCCTGATCTTGTGCGCGGATTTTTTGTGCATGGTGCATGGCATGCACGATCGAGCACCGACCCTAAATTGCGGCTTTTATTGGACCACCCGTAAGCATTCGCATAGATAAGCGCACGTCAACACCTCAACATCAGCCTCAATAATACTTTCAACCTGCATGCTGTGGCGCCGCCTAATCCACCCGCATCTTTCCCGCCCCTACTTTTCTTGGCCTACTGCATAATCTACACGGGATCAGGAGCATGGCTGACACGCAAGGCTGGCAAGAAATACGAAGATGCTACGATTGCCCGAAGCGGATGAAGTCTTCACCGTCGGCTATTCAGAAAGACAGGCCAGCATCTTGTTCACTTCGATGCGAAACATTGCTTTTACGAAAGTGATTCCGATACTTGCCGAGCAACGAAAACGCACAAGCTTAGCGAAAGCCACTGCGACGACGCTGCTTGTCCTGATTGGACTCAATGTCGTCTGATTCATGTTGCCCGCAGCAGCTCTACTTCCAGTGTCATGGACTGAGCTGAGTGTGAGTGACTAGAGAAGCACATCAAAGGACTTATCCAACTAAAAGGAGCAAGTCGTTTACTTCCCGCTCCAGTAAATTGCAGATACCGACATATAGAAGTTCCGCAGTTCATATCAATGTTTCACTAGATAAGAGCTCTGCTTGCATGGAATTCAATTTTGATGTAGAGATTTGAAATGCATTGGGAAGCGAGATCAGAAAGAATGCAAATCTATTACTGTTAAAGACTAGTTCGCTTACGGATGCTTATGGAAATTTGACCAATTCGACAAGGTCTACCATACAGTTCTAAGCTCCGACAGACTTCCGGATCGTGAAGACCGTCTCGCTGTGAGAGAGGAGGGCTCCAAATTTAAAAAAAAAGAAAAGAAAAGAAAAGAAAAGAAAAAAGAACCATTCATATCACAGGGGTTAAGGTCTCTGGACTTATCATCGAGCTCGGTGTCGAAGAAACTGACTGATCATGATAACGAGGCCGCAAATTACTTCCTACTTTGCAAAGTGGCGACCGTAACACATCCTCTGTCCGCCCCTATACGGTAGCCAACTGCTTGCTCGGCCCCTTCTCCGACACGACCGACCGCAAGACCTTCTTTTCAACAAAAGAGCGCCTTTCGGAACACGAGTCCTCCAAGGAAGATAGTTTGACAGAAATAAGACTCAATCCACCTATACAAGAAGCACCCGGCCAGGTGAAAGCGATGAGCATATGATACCTCTCCAGGGGATCGTTGTACAGAGGAATTTCGAGGCTACCTCATGCCCTCGTGTTGTGGAGGCCTAGGGCTTATAAACATTGAGCAGTCGAGCAGACATACAGTCGCAAATTTCTTCGTTTGCAAGCAGTCTGTCGTAGAACCTAAGGCCGTTGTGAGAGCCAACGTCTTCTCAAAAAATGGAGGTGGAAGATGTCTTTCTCTGCCATCATGTACCTTTGAAACATCATTGCCTTCTAAACTATTCAGCCAAACGGACATAAGCATTTTACTCTCTAGTCTGCGTACAGCTTCAATTCAGAGGAGGCATTTGCTAGCAAGAGTAATGTTGCTCGTTCAAGTAGCACAAAGAGAGGCACTAATAAACCCAGACTGGCCTCCCGTTGCAAACCAGTTTCGTGGCGTGGAGGATGGGCCGCACGTTACATCCTCGCCGTCCTCATCACAATAGGACGATAAAGACCTGAAGCAGCAGCAGCAGCAAGCCTCAACATCGAGGATAGTAAGATCCCACCGTTCCGCTCTGAAAAAGTCCTTCTCTTCCCTACCCTTCTTACTACCCACACAGTCCCAATATAAATATGTGATTAAACGTTATGGCCTACGGATAAACATGGACATCCGGTGGAAATCTTCGCTCTGCCCCACAATTTTAAGCACTACTCGTTGTCATGAGAACCCCCAGTAATCCTTTCCTATCCCAGAATTGGTCCAGCTTAGGCAGGCACAAACCCGTATGAGGAAAGTACAGTAGCTACCCCTCCACCTACTGTACTTCTTCCTTTCATTCTAAATAATTCTACAACAAATCAATCATCCAGAATTATCATAGAATCAATCCTTGAATGAATGCAATTGCTACTTCAACTTCCTCAAGAGCCCCAAGTCCCCGTACGGCAT
This sequence comes from Pyrenula massariospora, assembly GCA_021030905.1. Taxonomy (NCBI): domain Eukaryota; kingdom Fungi; phylum Ascomycota; class Eurotiomycetes; order Pyrenulales; family Pyrenulaceae; genus Pyrenula; species Pyrenula massariospora. The sequence continues at coordinate 610,588 of JAGFMI010000003.1, forward strand.
CGTCTGTGGCCGTAATGTCCAGCGCGAAGCAGCTGCCCGCATATAATTCTTCACACGGAGCTCTCTACATAGAAGGGACTAGAGCGACCGAGAACATTGAACCACCTCTATACAGATTGCCTAGTTAGCTAGTTGAAGTCTATTTGACCCTTTCTTCATAATTGTGATGCCTAGGAACCTATGGTCACCCGATAGTTGTCTAGCAGATTCGCCCAGTGGCTGTGTTAAATTCTGCGGAGGTCCGACATAGGTCGTGAAGATTCTAAAGCAGGAACATATGTTGAAGTACTGTATAGGAGCTTGCGGATTCAACGTTGGGGTGAGGAGATGCCGAGGCTGTTACGGCGAGGGTAGAGAGCAACGCTATCTAACACGTACAAAGGAGGGGGATGTGTCAATTCTGGCATTACTTGGGCTTGGAAGGCCTCTAGGATGAAGATCTTAAGGTGAATGGCTTGGAATCTAGTCGAGGACAATGGAGGGTTTCGCGATGGTGTATACGTATTTTGCAAGTTGGGTTTGCATTGTCAATCACTGCCACGCCGTTATGTCCTCAACCCAACACGAGACCACTATTGTTGGCACGATCATCATGGAACGTATCGTGCAATTGCAGATTTCAATCTGTTCCATTTGGTCTTGTAACCACCTCCCCGTATTTATCAGCGCCCGAGGCTTTCGTACTTCCCCGGCCCAACCCACGTTTCATAGAAATATCTGATACTCTCCCGGCATAATAGTAGAATCTTGTCAGTACCAGGACATGTCAAACCACCCCAACTCATTTCCCACGTCTTCGCCCCATTGACCAGGAGCTTATCCGGGTCAGAATGCACGCCGCCGCGAAGCCAGAATTTGTGGCATAGGGAACAACGGACGAGCAGGCGTGGGTACAAGTCCCCGTCGTGATATATCCGATGAAAGTCCGAGATGCCCCGTGGCTCAGCGAGCTCGTACATTGTCGCGGTGTTTAGTAAGCGTCTACTGGTGAGCGCGAAGTGAATGAGCCGGCACCAACTCCATGTAGGATCCATATTCCAGTCCACGCCTCGCTTCTGATCGCGGATCATCTTTTCGTAGTATTTGCTGAATATGGCGAGGAGGATCTCTTGAGGCAGCTTTTCCAATGGTGAGAGGACATGGTTGGGATCAGGAGCTAGATTAAGAGCCTGGGGATAGCATGTCAATTGATCTGCAGGTTCCAGCTAGACTAGATTCGTTCATACCGGTGGTAGAATGATGAGCGCCTTGGGCATCAAGCCATCCGCGCGTCCGAAGCTCGCAAGCAAGAACTTGTGGGCCATGTGGATGATAAGGTCAAGTTCAGGTGAAGTGAAAATCAAAGTTGACTGCTAGAGGGCAGAGCTGTTGACTAAAGATTCCTTTAGCTATCTAGTCTAGCAAGGGCAGCACTATGAAGCATTGGTAAACCAGATTGAAAATTATGTTGCTGATTTGTGCTGCCAAAGTTGCGCGGGAGGATTGCGTTGTTCGTTAGTAGGAAACTTGCATTCAGCAGCTGGGTGAGATGCGCAAACGTAGGTCTTGGCAGGTTGAGTAGAGGACGGCGTGATCAGGTTGTGTGCAGGATTTTGCTCATTGAGCACGCCAAGATTGACCACGTCTTCTTAGCGGAAGAGGAGCTGAGATTATGATTGTAGAGAGTATTCTCTAAATCTTTCACATTAGTAAAATGATCTTGGTTGGTGCGTTGTGAGTAAGGCTTACCTTGTAGCCACGAAATACGATATGGTCTGTGTGCAGCGAATTGTCCTTGCTCAAGGCTCTTTGAGGAGCCTGTCCGCGGGAAGGAGACCAAAGCATGGCGAGAAGAGGAGAATCGGCAGCGGCTGACGGCGACCACCGGAGATCGAACGATTTTGCGGCTGGCACTGCACTCCGATGTTGATGGCTTTCCTCTGCCGTGTTCATATCAAACCCGTGCAGAGGTCAGCTGAGAGCATTGATAGCTGGCGACCTGGCGAGGTGGAGTGGTATTTTCTCGCTCTCTGATCTCACCTCACTTCTTTCCACAGACTTGGAGCAGGCATCCTGCCTTCCTCCCCGCTCCATCCATCGCACTCGTAGTATCTGATCTCTTTCAACAGCACCGGGTCTTTCATTATCTCAGTTCTTCTCCTTAGCTTCGGCGGTCTCGCGGTCTTCGCCTTGGCCTTTGCTATCGCCATCGCCGCTCTGTCTTCAAATCTTTCCTCATTGACCTCAGCATCGAATTTCCAGTATCGCGCGTTGTCAGCCTTGGTGCGCTTGCGCTTAGAGCTGCAGCAACGGTGTATCGTCCCGGCGATGAGGACCAAGAGGCAGAGGACGCCAATGGTACCGAAGGAAATTATGATTATGAGGGTACTTTGATCCATCAATTTTTACTGTTGAAAGTTGATTTGCTGATCACTGCTGAAAAAATTTTGTGGAGTGCGGCACGAGCCGGGAGATATGGGAGAATTATAGATAAGCGCTGGGAACCAGGATTTGGAATTTAAGATTAACCGTTTGATAGGAACGTGATGGGGGATCAGATGGTGGAACAATACTGAAACGTGATGGGGAAAGGCACAGGCAGCGTCGCGGGACCTCCTGGAAGAGACCACAAAAAGAAGAGGATCGAAAAGTTGAGAGGGACACACTTAAAGAGAAGCGAACTCGATAGCAATAAAATTGAATTTCCAATTCACTATGAGTAAATGAGCATCCTTATCGTCTGCACCGAGTATGGCGCTGGGTTTGATTGAAATTAATCTATTTCCAACGCGTGTCACGTGTTGGGGCTTTGCGATCACTACCACGATCGCGGTCAGTGTCACGGAAGATGACATCCGTTCCGCATGCTTGCCAATGAAGAAAGTATTGATTTGAAGGTGGCCTTCCTTGAAGCTTGGAATCCTGAATCTAGAGCAAAAACGGTCTGTTGGGAAGGAGACGAGGAGAAAAGCGTCGATGACCCCCGCTCGCCAAAGCTTCCCTGAACGGTCCTCCGCCTAGAAATAGCCCCCAACCATGGCACTCACCATCGCACGTTGCTGCCTTGAGGCATTGACGCTGAGGTTTTCACAATCTGTAAGCCTGACTTGCAAGGAAATAAAATCGAAAGAAAGTCCTAGAGAAAGCTGTAGGTCTCCAAAGTTCCCCTTCCATGTTGAAGATAACGAGGTTACCATAGTACATCGTTTCATATCCTCAAGGGAAGATGTAGAGATATCGCGTCGGCAATACTCTCTGCAAAACGAGCTTATCCTTTTTCTACTTTCCGACGTCGGGTTCTCTTTCCGAGCCACGATTGCTGCCCGTCTTGGTCCTAGCTATCCAGGTTTCCTCAAGCCGTTTTGACTAAAGCTTGTTTCTGTCCACAATGTCCCGCGAGACCCCCGCTTCCACCGCCACATTGGGCCGAAGAAGGTCGCTTCTTAGAAGGTTTGACGAGATTCTGACCTTCAAGCCTGGCAAGCTTCTGTCCTCTCTGACCACGAATGCTACGGGACAAGCTCCCGCATCCCTTCCATCACGCCCTCCAACCAGTTCTTTACCTTTTGAACTTCCATCGATCAATACTTTGAACCGGTCCCATCGTAAATCTCCTACTCGCTCATATATTGAATCATATATTCCACGGCGGCAGGGTTACTGTCTCTCCGAAGGGAGACTTTGCGCAATGGAGTTCCCAGGAGATTCAATTCATCCGCAGAGCCAGTCGCCTCTTTGTCAACTCCCTAATGAAATCTTCAAGCTCGTTATGGACAAAGCCTCCCCTACTGATGCCATTTGCGTATCGCTAACGTGCAAGGCATTGTACTCGCATGCATGTCGATCACTTGAAGTAGGCAATGACAGACAGCGCTGTGTCCTTCTGAAGCGGCTTTCTCGGAGTTCCAAGACTTGGCAAGCTTGCTCGGGGTGTTCGATTCTGCATAAACTGGTCCCTCGAGAGATAGATTACAGAACAGACTATCACCCGAAGCGGTCACACATCTTCTGTAATCGAAGAGGCGAGGCCAAGTTGTGCAGGCGCCATAAACAGACCATTTCTTTTTGGCAGAAGCAATTTCTTCTCCAAGTAGCACAACCTGACCCTGCATTGGAGCAAGAAGATGCTCTACCTATCTCGGTCCTCGAGCATGACTGCGACACCTTCAGTGGTGAAGAGGCGATTCAAGATTTCGAGCACGAGGATTGTCCAATTTCTCTCAAAACATCCGCTCGAGTGCGCCAAGGGTTCCTGATTCTAAGAACGGATTATACCATACGTGTGCCAAGGGAGTGGCTGAAAAACTTGCAACCGTATGAGACGCCGGAGTTCATCCATGATGCTGCATGGAAGGAAACACACCAAATGGACGCCTTGAATTTGATCGAATGCTGTGGGCAGCTGCGTGCTCAATGGAGATTTATCTGTTTCTGGATGCTGACTGACATCCACCCTATGCAATTTGACGTGGGGCCGAAACTGACAGCCTGGCGTGATGCCTACTATCCACAATGCTGGAAGCTGCACCGGTGCAAGAAATGCTCGACCGAATTCCAAGTCGTAGAGGGAAAGGGGAGCCGCGAAGCATGCGAATTCAAGATGACGGTATGGCGAAACCTTGGAGACAGAGACACTATGCTGGAGCCAATCACAGATTGGTCAGGCCCATTTAGGAAATGGAACAAGGCTCCAACTGACGTATGCAATTCCACGGAAACGAGAAAGAACGGACCATTTCCAGAGCACCAAACGTTAAGAGAACTCTTTGAGGCCAGAGAATCACCGCGTTTCCAGTCAGACATAAACATTGTTGCTTTCGGGACCGGTGGTCTGGCGACCTTAAGAGATCCAGCTCCTGTTGCGCTCCGAAGACTTTTGCGGTCAAACTGACCGGTCTTTCTCCTCGATGGACTTCCATGTGGAGCGCCTAGCTGCCAAATATTCTCGACTCTGTATAGCTTTCCATAACCCCCAAAGGCCTGCAAAAGGCCACACAGACAGTATCGTCGATGCCCAAGACCGGCTCTGCTCCCCATCAAGGTATTCCTTGGGAGTCTTGACCTTCTCATATACGCTGGGTAGGGAAGCGGCGTGATATTTCTCTCGCAGACCGTCATACCACTCCTTATTGAACATCTCCCAGAACTCATCCTTGCTATAGAAAGTGCGCGCATAGAGCCACTTCATGCCGCCAAGCTCCTTGAGCACCCTCTCGAGATGACGGTTTAGCGCAACAAAATCTTTACGATCCCTAGGTCCAAATCCCCACAACCCAATATTCAACATCGGTTTCGGTGTCTTACCGTCGCTCTCCAGTTCCGGATTGTGTGGATGCATTGTGGGTAAGGCGCTTTGTTTCAATGGGCAGAGCCAGAGAGGATAAATGCCGAACGCTTGGTTAGTGTACTGGATGAACTCCGCCGCCGTCGAATATGGCAGGGCTAGATCCTGCACGATATATTCCCGTCCGTATCCGCTGGAGTGCAGAGCCTTGTACATCATCCTAGTGCGCAGGAATTCGTCAAGGAACCAGCGATTGAAGCGATTGAAGGGGAACTTCATGTAGGTGAAGGCGGAGCGGCCGACCCAGAAACCCCCTCGGTCGTACCTGAAAGTGTAATCTTCTAGCGGAATAAGCTCTTTAACCGGCTCAGAGCTGAGGGATGCTAATTGATCGGCGTGGAGATAGAACCACGGGTCTCGCGCGCGACTGAACCCGCAAATCCTGAGCTTTTTTGACTCGGTGTCGTCTCCGTCGGTCAAGGAACCGGTAATGATAACTCCACGCTCCTTTGAAAATAGAATTCCGTCCACATAATCCAAGTTTTTCCTCGCCGTCATTTCTTGAGCCTTCTGTATTGCCTCCTCTGCCCCCTTGATCGGATAATACTCCACCTCAACGTATCTCTTCGCCTGCTTAAGCTGCAGTTCCACAAGCGTCGTAACCCCCAAGCTCCCTACCGCCCCAGCCGCGCCGCGGAAGAGATCCGCCCTCTCCCTCTCCGAAGCAACCACCACCTCCCCATCCCCCAGCACCATCTCCACGTAGTTGACCGTCCGATCAAAGAACCCATACCGAAACGAACTGCTCTCCCCGCTCGTCCCCGCATACCCCCCTCCCACCGTAATCCCCGGAAACTCCATGACCACGGGCGGAATGAGACCGTACTTCAGCGTCGTCTCGACGAGCCGGTCCATCGGCACGTTGGGTTCGACGAGGCAGGTCTGCCGCGTGGTGTCGACGTCTAGGACGTAGCGGAGACCGCTCGTGTCGATTGCGTTTGAGGTGCCGCGGTGGCGGACGGAGCGGGTGCTGTTTGTGGAGCCGTGGGTTATGCGGAAGGGCTCCTTGCGGTCGTAGAAGAGGCGGACTTGGCGGGCGAGGGAGGCGACGAGGTCGTTGTGCCGGGTGAGGTTCGGCGGCATGGTGGTGGTGGAGGGGCGTGAGGAAATGATTGAGATGTGTTAATGCAGTGTCAAGTTGTTTGGTCGCGCTTTCAATGGCTCAATCGGAAAGGAGAGGTGGTGGTAAGCAGTTTCTAAAGAACGGAATGTATGTCTTGACTTTTAGATTACTGCATACCTTACGGGGGCTTGCTGTTTTGTGGATACCATCTCTTAGTGACCCGCTGTTAGACGTTCTTCGCCCTCTCAAGACGATTGAACAACAATTTATCGAAGTTTTAAGACTATCTTAGAGAATAACACCGTTTGCAGGTTATTTGCCAGGCTAAATACCCGGTACACACGGTGGTTGAGATCCACAAATGTTCCGTAAGGTGCTAAAGAAATAGATAGGCTAATATGAGCAAGTCTGTCGGCCGTGATGCTTAGCAATTTAATTTAATGTCAGCGTAGTTCCTTTATTTATTTGTCATTCTCTAGTGATTCTCTAGTGATAAGATGCTCGCGGTCAAAAAGTTTTTCCGCGGTCCCCAGACAGCGACACAACCAACAATTTATCCGACGTTTTCCCGACCCACCCTTACCGGCAGGACCGGCCAAGTGTGCCTCACTTCTCCTACTCTTCCTTAGTTTTTCTCCTTCCAGTAAAATATGCAGAGCAGTACAGCTTCAGATTTCTTGTGTGAAGTATGTAACTCAATCTTTGCTTCTGGTTCTTATGAATGGTGGGCTAAGTGGTATTTGCAACAAGCAGATCAAGCTCGGACTACTTCAGTTCCCCAGTATCCCCGAGCACACCACAAATCTTATGAGAGCTTTTCCAAGGCTATTTTCCAAGGCTGTTGGCTCTGTACACAACTGAAAAGCAATTTCGAGGGCTTTGATTCGTCATTGCTTGAAGCGTCGGATTTTAAACCCATTCACTACCGGCTTGAGTTACGTCTAAGTGAACCAGACCGCGCTCCCTCCGGATTTTGCCTCTCTTTCCAAGACGATGCCCTGGGTAACTACTTTTCTATTGCGGAAATTACGCCATGGACTAGACTCCACAGCCTCGCCGAGAAGTCGAAGTCGCAAGGATGGACTGGTGATGAAAATGTAGCTGAGATTGCACGTGAATGGCTTAAGGAATGTCAAGAGCACCATTCACACTGTTCAACGCACGACAAGACAAATTGGCTACCAACTCGATTACTGGATGTTTCACAGAACCTCATTCGTCTTCGAATCAGCTCCGAAATGCCAATCTCAGGTCCGTATGCTACATTGAGCCATTGCTGGGGTCGGGAGCGCTTTTGGGTCTTGACGTCAGCTACAATGCCGCAATTGCTGGATGGAGTACCCATTGACCGTTTTTCAAAGACGTTCCAGCAAGCAATTGCAACTGTCCGTCGACTTGACATCAAGTACCTTTGGATTGATTGTTATTGCATAATCCAAGGCGTGGATGAACGGGCTCAAGCGGACTGGGAATATGAAGCAGATAGGATGGGTCAAGTATATTCTCATGCTCTGATCAATCTCGGCGCCACTCATGCCCTAAATCCGACCCAAGGTCTATTCTCGACAAGACGCAGCAAAGATTTTCCGTCATGCACAATCACTTGGCGCCCAAGCGAGGCTGATGAGCAGAGGAGGTATCGGCTAGTTGCAAGCATGACGCATCCTCTGGAAAATGCCTTCTCCCGTCTTTCGAGTTGTCCATTATTTAGTCGGGGTTGGGTCCTTCAGGAGATCGTGCTTAGTACAAGGATGCTCTCTTTTGATCAAAAGGAGGTGTTCTGGCATTGCCAAGAGTATGCAGCTTGTGAGTCCTCTCCAAATGACGCGTTTGAGCAGAGCCCTTGGAGCTTAGAGCATCCGTTTTGGATGTTACAACATACTCGAGACTCTATTGAGCGCACACAGCGGTTAAGCAATTACGAACGGCAAGAACTCTTCGAATTCGATCAACGATCGTACAGTGAAAATGCCTGGCTACGCTGGTGCAGCCTATTGACAACTTACTGTAAAGCGTCCCTTACCTTTCCTGATAAGGATATCTTCAAAGCACTTGAAGGCGTTGGGCAACAGGTCGCCTGGATGACGCGTGACATCTACAAGCGCGGCATGTTCGGAAATCATTTGCCTCAGGCCCTTATGTGGTCGGCCGCGAACACGTGGAATCATCGCAGCCCGCCGGAGCGAGCTCCAACATGGCACTGGGCGTCTTACGAAAGTCAGAAGGTCTTTCTAAATGAGTCGGATCTATATGAAACGGCGCAGATGAGAGACTATAGAATTTCATTCACCGCATACGCGTTCACGTCTGACCGGTGCGAGCCACTTTCTCGTGGAGACGCGAAGGACTTGTGGCCTTCTCTTTTCTGCATTGGCAAGCTCATAAAGCCTGGTGATTCGGTTGAAGATCGCCGGGCTTTCATGTACCCAGCTGTTCGCCCTGCCGACACCGTATATAGACCTAGATTCGACAGTGATTCCGGAACCTTAGGTTCAGACGAAAAACGCGCTCTTCTTCCTCTTTCTGATGTTCGGAAAATAAGCGAATCTGTCGACCGGAGTTCATCAGAGCGAACAATGGAATACGTGAGAACAAACGGGTTGATTGTTCGTGAGACAGGTCACGGAACTTTCCAGCGCATTGGATGCTTCAGGCATTATGGAAATGACTTGCTGAGAGATATCCGAGCCGCAAGCCCTAGGCTGATTCAGCTTGAGTAATAGTTTCTGATTGGCTCTGCTCCAGTTGTCTCACACAACCAGGTCAGGGAGAGCATGTAAGACAGGAATGGCAAGGCTTGCGGTAATTATCTAATCTATTCTGCGAGAAAACTTCTCCTTTCTCTCTGGTCAGTCAGGAGGTGTAAGCGCATGCTGTTTCTTAGATAAGGCAGAAAAAGACAACCCCGATCGACTGTGACCTGGTTACTGGGCTGTTTCGCCTGAAATGTGACCTCAAATCCATCTGCATCTTGGGGCTAAGGGGGCCAAAGCATTACTTCGTTCTGCACCAGTCATCACAGTCTGTGGACTGGCCTAATGGCTTTCCGCTCTTCATCGGCTGGATGCTCATTTGATGACTCCGATACATCGAATCCTGGGTGCCGTGTCCGGTGAGAGTAACCTCGAACCGGTAAGCATTCGGGCTTGAGGGCTGATATGAGACGCCTTCGGATTCCATGTGGATCTGGGGGACCTGGACCACCTCCGGGGGATTCACCGTGCTGAGACCCCTCCTTTCTTTCCCCGCCAATGACACATGACTCGGTGCGGCGTCATTGACGCTGAAGCAGTACGCGATCTCGGCGGCCCCGAGACGGTGCAGGAAGCAGACCTCGTTGTCGTAGCGGGGTTGTGGCAACGGTCAGTTTTGGAAGGGCACGAAATACGGGGTACTCGAAGCGATGGACCTTGTATAACTTTAGGCCAGTGTTCATGCCACAATCTGGTTTTGTGAATAGGTAGAAGCGCTCTTGTGTCCATGTTCCGAGGAGGCAATTTGGCAATGGGCCGTGCGGTAAGCCATCTCTTGTAGGGGTAAAATTTACCTGGTACTGACGCAAGGCGATGTGGTAGTGTGGTTGGTGGAACCCAGGCAAAAAAGATGGCGACATGGTACGAGTGGAAATGCTGGTTGGCGCATGGGGGGAGGACTTTTTCTCAGGTGCCAAAGTCGAACTGGACAGCCCTGTACTGTATGCTGCAGGGGTATTGACGGTGCTTGGTGCAAATTGCTAATGAACATATCCGAGAGGGGTCAATGCTGACAATAAGAGATGCCGGTTCCAGATCAGGGACTTGACCTTCGCTTTTCGACTCATTAGTTCGTTGATTCGGCTCTCGAGCTCGGTCCTTCACTAGATTGGGTGACTCAGGGCCAATATACGTCAAGTCCAGCCTCGCAAGCCCCCAAATGCAGGAGCCTGATACAACGGTCTGACAGTGTCGTACTATTGTATGTTGGACGTGGTGCGACATCTTTCTAGGGTTGTTAAGAGCAAGCTAGAACATAGCAAAGACCTGAGAGGAGGTCTCAGAAGGCAGCCGATGATTATTAATTGGGTGCATTGTGTTTGTGTCACGTGAGTAAAACAAAGGGTGTGAAAGAATTCGTGTTCATAAGCTCTGATAAGAGACGTTTCAATCAAAGTTATGAGAGGTCGACTTGTTAGTCTTCAATCGATTTCGACATATCATGCAGTCGACGTCCCGTTAACCGTTTTTCCAGATCACCTTTTGGAACAAACGGGGTTGCCTGATTTTGCCAAAGATTCCAAACAGGCTGGGATTGTCCATGTTCACATGTCCACAGTGCAGCCTGGCTGGCCCCAGAAACAACATCGCATCTTGTGTGGACCTGCAGGGCCGGAAACTTGATTTGAAGTAGTCCTGGTGCCACTTCCATGTCAATGAAAACTTCTAAAAACTTTCCGCAAGGTCCTTATTCCCTCACAAATGCAACTCGGTAAAGACCGTCTAACTCGCCATGTGGAAAGCCAATTCTAGCTTTACAATAATATTACCGCGCAGATCAGATTTGGGATCTACCCTGCAATGCAATGCGACTGCGTAAGTTTTGCATACATAACCTCTGACAAGCTGATTGAGGCGATAATTTCGCCTAACGTTCACCCATATTGGGGTACAGTGAGCAAGGGTTTTTGGTCTATTAAGCTCAATCTAGGAGGAGCTTCACAGATGAGCAGCTCATGTAGCCTCCGACAATCTTACGAGGTGCAGAGAGTCTGTGGCAAAGAACATTAAATGTGTGACTTTTCTGCACGTATTACATGAGCAAATCCGGAGAGTAGCTTCTAGAAGCTCGCTTCCCATAGCAGAGTGATTGACTTCGCTAACCAAAGAACTAATGGCTTATTCAGTCTGCAAGGCGTTGAGTCTGCCCCATTTCGTACGACTATGCCCAATTCATAATGCAATCAATAAGATTGAAACAGAGGCAAGTGCATCAAATATTGCATATTTTGCCTTGCCTGTTGCAGCTCGGCGTTACTGCATTTGGAGGATGGCATACGGGCCATTTGGGCTGAACAAGCAATATTAGAATATCTCGAGCCCAAGTCCGACTTTGACTGATCAACATTACTCCGTAGCTCATTCTCACTGTTGAACGCATTGGCGGACCCAGAAACACAGCAACAATGGCAGAAACGCAAGCGAGTATTAATTACCCTGTTTATCTCGGCGTATGGACAAATTGGTCCCGTGGAGGAAAAATTCAAGGATCAACAGTTACTCTAAGCCATCAAAATGGGGCACTGCTTACAGCGTTTCTAGCTGTGTTTATTACCTTCGCGGGATCTAGACTCTGGCGCATTATATGCTTTCTCCTACATCAAATACTCAGCAAGCCAGATATTTCTCAAGACGGGCTCTATCATCAGCGTCAAGCTATCCTACGTAATTCTGGCGACGAGAAAACAGGCTTCTTAGGCTTTCTCCAAATTCTATCCGCGTGGCGTCAAAGAACTTACCGACCTTTTCAGCGGCTAGTACCTATTATCGCAATTTCTTTACTAGTCTTTATGTGTATCACGCTAGCTAGTATCTTCTTATCAAGGATTAGCTCAAATGGGGGAAACGAAGTGCTGATTTCAAGTCCGAATTGTGGTTTTGCCAACCCTTCAAGCAATACTACTACAATCGAACAATTTGACGAGATTCTTAGCCCATGGCAAGCCGAAAGATTTACTTCATACGCAAATTATGCTCAAAGATGCTATTCAGACTCTTCAGAAGCAGGCTTCACCAGAAGAGCCGGCTGCACATCTTTTACAAAGAGAAAGCTTTCTACTGTGGTAGACCGGAATGTCGTTTGCCCATTTAAAGAGGCAATATGTCGGCATAAGATTGGCAATATTAAACTTGACACGGGATATATAACCTCTCAAGACCTCGGTCTTAATTTACCGGTTGATCTTCAATTCAGTTTTAGGAAGGTCTTGCAATGTGCGCCATTGAACAGCAGCAGTCACCAAAAGGTTGCCTTTTACTCTGAAGACAAGCCTTATATGCGCTACTTCTATGGAGCTCGAAAAATTCCGGGGCTTAAAAATGCCTCACATCCTTATACGTACGAAGTGGAGCAGATTTCAGGTGAGGAGCTATTCTGGCGAGATTTCAATTACCCAGATGCAGATTACAGAACCCAGTAAGTCTTTTCCTGAAGACATCGTGCATGTGTCGGGGTAGTCAGTCCGCTGACCGGCATTAGCTCAGAGATATGTTATGTAAACAATGGTTCCTGTAACAGCTTTTTCCTCGATTCATCATTTGAACCAATCAAAGAGCTCGCGCAGAATGATGGCGATGTAACTCTAATTTTTCTTTCAGCTGATAGTATACGATATACTGAACCAGTGAACGATGACTGGTATAGCGCACATCGGACCAGCAATCACACCCTTCTAGCTACGGCCTATTCAGACCAAGCAAATTATTATCTATCAGATGAACCAGCATCAGTCTTAGGATGTAAAGAGCAATACCAGAGATGCAATCCAACTTTACCACCCAAGACTGGTTGTTCTTCACTAGTCGGACTTGATACGATAGGTTTCGCCAATGAATTGCCAGCAACTAAAAGAGAATGGGCGCTGGCCTCCGGTACATTTTTATCTCCGCTAAATGTTGTACTTGTCACACTGCGCTCGTCTGCTCTAGTTGCCAAGTTCAGCCTTCAAGAAAGTACTCAACCTTCTTTGCCGGCCAATCAGTGGCAGCTAGAAGTTGAGAACTGGCATAATATACTTTTAGCCTCCTTTCAAGGTTTTGCTGCCGATAATGCTGTAGGTCCAGGGAGTCTCGAAATGTTAAATCATTTTTGGACAAAGCCAAGTAATGACGTGGAGAGATATTTGTGCAAGAATCAGGTACGAAGACAATTTTATTTCGGTTTTTACCAAACAAAGTACTCTAGGAGCTATCCGAATCCAAAATCGTTGGTTCCTATGTTGATATGGATCCTATGACTAATATGTACCCAGAAAATAATTTCTACGGAATATACAAATTTCCTCACCTTGTGGCTTGTTATCACTTTAATAGTCGGATCGTTCATTATAGTCCTCGAGCTCTCGTTGACAAAAGTCATCCTCTGGCTAGAACATCACAATATTGTGAAGACCTCCACTACTGAGTGGTTCGGCAACGGTAATCTCCAACTCCAACGACTAGCCCATGAAGAGCTCGGACTTGGCAAGTGGGAAGGCTGCCGAGGAAATAATATTCCAATTACGCAAAAAGGTCAGCTTCTTGGAATTTTCAGCATTTCGGACCCACAGCACCCAAGGATCATCAATCCGAATGAGGTCGCCGCGAAAACTGAAAATGTCCCGGTTGTTGATGAATCCAGTGATCAAGGACCGGCGACCGATAGCGCTGAGTCGGTCGATGGAAATTCTCCTGGTGCCCTCTCACAAGACAACAGCCACGCCAGTGTTGGCGGCAGCACAAGCAGCAACTCTTCCAGTGCAGTTAACGAACGGCCATTAGCCGCCTTGCAACATGATCAACACCAAGCAACTCAGGATTCAACGATCGGACACGACAGCACTGCGGAGCCCGAAGCCGTTGCAGCTAGTTCTCAAGATGGGCAAGTCCCGACCACACGACAGCTGTCTGAGCAAGCGCCAACATCCCGGGACGAGAGTCCAGTCGATTCACCAATCCTCTCGCCTGCTCAACTAGATGGATCTGCAACGTGTCCTTCTACAAACGTGAGCGCGGGATTAGAAGTCTGAGATAAATGGGAAAAGCCGGCGAACTATGCGTTATTTCGTACACTTCTAAGCTCCATCATATTCCTTTTATGACTATGCTCACCTTTTATTCCTCGAAGAGAGCATCAGATCGGGCATGTAATAATATCTCGCTCTTTGATTAAAGCTACAGCTGCAACTTTCCTTCTTTGAGCTTTCAACCAACAAATGAATTGCTGCTTATCGTATCTCATAGATGCCTAGACAATAAAATAGATATTCAACAATGCTCACCATCCACTTGATTCCACTTATGGCTAACCATTTTAACACCGCGCTTTCGGTACAATGTATCTCCGGGACCTCTCCGGCTAGCAAAATCGCACAGAAACATTTGGTTATTGCTGTACACGCCATATTGTGTACCCCCACATTAGATGCGCTAGGGAAGGTCCCGTAAAGTGGCTCGACATTGTGTGTACTTGTCGGATATTTCCATAGATGACTACTAGTCGAGTAGCTAGTCCTTTAAATAGGCGTGGGAGTCGTCTTTCGAGCCAGCAGATGGTATACTCAAGGCTACACACCTCAAGAGCAAGGGCAAAACTCGGCGGTTCGGCGGCCTAAAGGCCGATTTTACGGTTGACTAAGGCAACCAAAGATCCAAGAGTGTATCCAACTGAACTTCAACTTCACCTCGGACGGTGAAAAGTAGTTATGAGCGTAGGCGTCGGCCTAGTTTTAGCACGTCACTCAGCTGATGCAAGTGACCGATTGTGCCCTATGGTACCAGACATCGAGGGCCCGCCCAAGATACGCATTCACGTGAATTTGGCCGACACGTCTTTCGACGAAACTACTTCATTATGTTCGATCCACTTCACGATCAAAATATAATTCCTCCAGCACCTGTGCACGGGAACACAAAAGAAGTCATATCGAGTTGCATTATCGCGCGAGGAGCTTTTCTAGGTGCCATGTCTTGCGGCACTTAAAATCTATGCTGCTTTATTTCAGCGCACGGCTTACAGCAGTTACTAGTTGGCCCTCGATACTCCTTTAAAGCTGAGGATCACTGTCATCGGCTGTTAGAGTCAGTTAACCTTCTCTATACTTCTTGTCGTCCAGCAAACTGCAAGGGCGGTAGACGCATTCCATTCATTGACGCCATTGTCGCCGAAGGACAACGGCACGAAGACCTCACGCTCTCTCGACCTTTATGTACAGATGTCTTTGCGAAAACAATTCCGTTACCCTTTTCGGTTCTCCCAAACGAAATTCATTACAGCGACCGAAATCAAACTAATCAACTCTCGCATCGAAAGCCCTATCAAAAACGATGTTCGCGATGAAGCCTTATTAAATCATATAGTGCGCTCGCCCATTACACAAATGATTTACAAGCAAGAAAAGGATCTCAGTCAATTAGCGGCAACTCTGGCGTCGAATTTGCTCAGGAATCCTGTCTTCGCGGTTGGTAATAAAAGAACTGCACTTCTGGCCACGGGCTTGTTTTTGCTTCAAAATGGGATGACACAACGTGCAGCTGCATCGAAAGTTGTAGGGAACGATGCTATAGTCGAAGTTCTCCGCGGTCTATCAACTGGAAACACTGACGAAAAGGAATACTCTGATCTTTGTCGCCATTTGTGGAGATCGACTGCGAACACCGTTGCCAACAATCCTTTCCCTAGCCAAGATAACAATGAAGTCCGGATGAGAGACTTGATTCTCTCGGTATCCTCGAAGGATGGACAATGTCATCAACAGAAAGCGATTCTAAGATCAGGGCCATATAAGCAAAGAAAAGATCACCAGACTATAGATTGTGTGATTGGGAATAAATCGATCCTCCTTGATAAGAGTGTGGCCTCTCTTATTTCGACTAAGCTATCTGGTGGTTTGTCTTTTTGCGAATTCCGCCATGGTCGAGTGTCTGGTGAGAACCGTCGTGGATGTTATCGACTAGTGTTTCCCGACAAGGCGAAAATAATGGACATGCTTGGAATGGATGAAACACGTCAGATAGGGGCGGCGTTCCTTGATAGCTCTCTTGACAATGCTGCGATAGTTCCAAGTGGAACCCTTGGAGGTAAGTTCTTCGCTCGACTAGAGGGATTTCGTTGCTAAGGAATATTTAGTAAGCACATGGATGTGTATTTCTCACTTGGCAGGGTTATTCGACAAAGCACTCCGAGATCTGAGAGAGCATTAGATTAAATGTTACATTGTCCCTATCTCAAAGTCTCCTACAAAAATGTGCACTAAGACCTTTCGAGGCATCCGTTCGGCACAATTGACAAAACATGACTGACATTAGAATACTCTGGAGCCAGATTGCTGCACACACCCTCTGAACCTAGGTTTCCGATGATATCATACTTTGCAAAGCTTCAAGAGGTCACTAATTCGACCAATAACTTGAGCATCTATGTGATCCTGAAAGAGTTTAGGTCAAGAAAGCACCTCTCGGCGGCTGAAAGGGCTCACACTCGCCGGTGCCTTGGGAGAATAGATGGCATTATCAACAGAGTAGCTGTAGTCACACAGCGATCGGGCTCAACAGTATGGGCGATGCATTTCATGAGACACTCATAAGCCAGATCAGTTTAAAGCTATACACTACATAATCTGACGGTACTGGATAGGACTAATCGCCTGCTTCCCATCCGTCACCTTGATCATATCGAGCACGTATGCCACCGGCGTCCCCTCAAACGCCTTGCTAAACAGAGCATCCATCGTATTCTCCTGGGCGAGGAACGGCGTCCATATAGCCCCCGGCTTAAAAAGGAGCACACGAATCCTGAAAGGCCGGAGTTTCGCGACGAGCGACTCCGCCGACCCTAGAGACCACCCCCGTCAAACAATCCAAACTCTACCACTCGCATAGAAGAACGACCATCCACTCTAGAAAATATCGCGGGATCGTGAAAGCGTGTTTCGCGCTGCAGACGCCAACGCGGTATGCGTTGAATAGCGCGCCTGCCCAAAACGGCACCGTGGCGGACCTTCCGCTCCCCAGCCATGACATGGAGCAGGGGGGTGGTTGGGCCGGACGGCCGAGTCTTGGCGGCGCTAGTTAGCCAAAGGGCCTGGCCGATGGGCGTAGGGAGGAATTCATGTTTCGAGAACGCGGTGAGAAAACTCGTTCTTGAAACTTGGCGTGCTGCTTATTAGGACAAGCTTTCTTGTCATGTTGCCAATTCCATTATTGAATCGCGCTTCGTCCCACTAACAGCCATTATCACGAGATGGATATGCTAATAATCTTGATATCCTCAACAGGCTTCTCCTTGTACACCTTCGCATTCTCAATCCGGTGAACCACATCCATCCCTTGCACCGTTCGGCCAAAGATCGTGTGTTTGTTGTCCAGCCACGGCGCCCTCTCCACTGTAGTGATGAAAAACTGACTGGCATTTGTGTTTGGTCCGGCATTCGCCATGCTAACAGTGTACGGCTTGTCGTGTTTCAGAGACGAGAACTCGTCCGCGAACTCTTTGCCCCAGATCGATTCGCCTCCTGTTCCGTCGCCGAGCGGGTCCCCGCATTGGATCATGAAGCGGCGGATGACCCGGTGGAAGATCGTGTTGTTGTAGTACCCGCTTCTCGAATGAGTGACAAAGTTCTCGACCGTCTTAGGAGCGACTTCAGGGAATAGTCGGATTTGTATGTCCCCGTATGACGTGTGGATAGTGGCTGAAGTTCCTGACTGCGCTTTCTTCTCTTCCTTTTCTTTCTTTCCACCGAGTTGTCGAGGCTTTTCGTTTTGAATGTCTCGTTCGCTTTTGCTAATTTCCTCGATGTTTGTGAACATGTAGAAGCGCACCTTGCCAAAGCCGGAGCAGAAAAGCATTGGGTCTCGTTCTTCCGCTTCTTGAAGAAGAGGGTTCGCAGAGGCGGCCATTGACACGGTCATGACCCCCTTCTTCTGAGGCGCCCCTTGGTACAGGGAGACGTTCAATGCGCGAAATGACTCGTCTTTCCCATACAATTTAACGACGCGATTTGTGACAGTGTTGACGACCTTAACGCCAAGAATCGAGCCGTATGTTATGAAATGGCCAGATTCATCCCACATAACGTTCACGCGGGATCTTACAGCCGGTGATTCAATCTCCCGCTCCACTGCCATTCGCCTGCCAAATTCGACTTCCTCAAGCTTCACAATGGCTGTTCCTGCTTGCTGCATGTCTGTGATGGTTTGGAGGCTCTCGTCATAGACTCTATGGACCTTGGCAGAGACAAAATCAAAGATCCGGATTTGTCGATCTGGAAACGATGTGGTCGCAAATTGATTTCCTAGAGGAGACATTGTAATACTAGACGGTGCAGATCGCGACTTTTTGAAATCGAAGAGAGATGTTTTTGACTTTATTGTGAATAATTCGGGCGGCTTTTCGAATGGCTCTTTCGGTTCCCAATACTCTACCATGCCAGAGGAATCGGCCGACACAACGCAATCGTAACTGTCGTTATAGGCCATTGTTGTCACAGGTGCTCGATGGATAGAAGAAAGAATATGCAATGGCTCCGCATTGTCCCCTCGACCATCATAGATTCTTATGACCTTACCAGCTGCGACGGCTATTAGTGGAGAGCTTCCGCGTCGATGCACCCAGCAAATGCATGTTGGTGAGGTATCTAAATTCAGGATGGTCAACAGGTCAAAAGTAACAACATCGAAAATCTTGATGGTGTTGTCATCCTCATCTCCCGCAGTCGCAAAGCTCACACCATCTGCGCTGATACTTGAGCTCCGTATCTGAGCCGTATGTGCCTTGTACTCTTTTGCGAACTCAATGCCTTGGGCGACCTTTTTCCAGAACTTGACCACCCCATCGATGGATGTGGTTATGACAAAGTCTACTGGATGCGGTGCAACGATCACAGATATTACCTGATCCTTGTGCATTAACGATTTTGAGTATCGTAGGCCTTTTGGCAAGGCATCGACGTACAAAGACTCGTACGGAAGCTTGCGTTTCTTTTTCGGCGGTACGCTAGATGGAAGGGCGGGCCCAAAATCGTCATCTGAAGATGATTCGACGCCTTGAATACAGTCAGATGGTTCAATTTCCAAGAACCCAATCTGCTCACCATTTGCTTCTAGGGACCTGGAGCGCTTTAATGTTTTAGATTCGGCCATCCTGATGAGCGTCCTCGAATGTGACAAGGTAGGTTTGAGAATTTGCCTGGTGTGTTGAGACTAACAAGTAGAAAATTGGTGATCTGCCATACGGAGGGCCCAAATTGATGGGCATCCAAGCTAGAGTCTGCAAGAATGAGCTTCCCAAAAGCATTTACATATAAATATTCAGCCTCACCCTGGGCAAAAGCCAAATCTCGAGCTTCTCCAACTTTTGCCCGCGGAGACCGCACGGACCAAGTCTTCAAGCGTGCCCGCACGGAAGCCTGAGCTCCTTGCGAAAAAGTTTAGCGACACTTTAAAGCTGCGATTTAAGGGGGAAACCAAGGAGAGAAGTCAGAGCAGATCCAAGCTCTTTCTCATACCACCATGGTCAGCTCTCCCTTGATCTCTCTTTGCGTCACTAACCTTTCTCTAGGCATCCTTCAACAACCCCACGCAAATCTTCGGGGAGGACGTTGTGGAAGAGAAAGGTGAAAATGCTCGCCTTTCTGCATTCGTGGGTGCTATCGCCGTAGGTGACCTGGTGAAAAGCACACTAGGACCGAAGGGCATGGACAAGATACTACAATCTGCGTATGAGAAATTGTACTGCTGTAGCTGGCCAGGTCTAATCTGAATCTAGCTCGACCGGCGAAATTATGGTTACCAATGACGGCGCGACGATATTGAAGTCGATAGCTCTTGACAATGCCGCAGCGAAGGTGTTGGTCAATATTTCGAAAGTTCAAGACGACGAGGTAGGAGATGGAACGACCTCGGTGACAGTTCTTGCGGCGGAATTATTACGAGAGGCGGAGAAGTTGGTGGAGAGGAGAATACACCCTCAGACGATCATTGAAGGATACAGACTAGCAAGTCAAGCTGCATTAGATGCACTGGAGAAGCACGCTGTCGACAACAGCAGAGACATGAAGGCTTTTAGGAGAGATCTACAAGCTATCGCGCGGACAACATTAAGCTCTAAGGTACTAAGCCAGGATCGAGATCGCTTTGCAGAGCTTTCATGTGATGCTGTTTTAAGATTGAAGGGTTCGACCGACTTAAGCCACATTCAGATTATCAAAAAGGCAGGTGGAAAGTTGAGCGACTCCTATCTTGACGAAGGCTTTATACTGGACAAACGGATCGGTGTGAACCAACCTAAACGATTGGAAAATGCCAAAATCCTTGTTGCTAATACAGCTATGGACACTGACAAGATCAAGATCTTCGGGGCACGGGTTAAGGTCGAGTCGACAGGGAAATTGGCAGAACTAGAAAAGGCAGAGAGAGAAAAGATGAAGGCAAAAGTGGAGCGTATTAAAGCGCACGGTATCAATTGCTTTGTCAATCGTCAATTAATATACAACTGGCCGGAACAGCTTTTCTCAGACGCTGGAATCGTCTCTATCGAGCATGCCGACTTTGACGGTATCGAGCGTTTGGCACTCGTCACTGGCGGAGAAATCGCTTCTACCTTTGACCATCCAGAGCATGTCAAGCTTGGTCACTGCGATCTAATCGAGGAAGTTATCATTGGAGAAGACACTCTAATCAAATTCTCAGGAGTTGCTGCCGGCCAAGCCTGCACAGTAGTGCTCAGGGGTGCCACGGAACAACTTCTCGACGAGGCGGAGAGATCATTGCATGATGCTTTAGCGGTTCTCTCTCAGACTGTCAAAGAGCCTAAGACAACATTGGGTGGTGGCTGTGCGGAGATGGTGATGGCAAAGGCTGTGGACTCAGCAGCTCAAAAAATCGGAGGGAAAAAGAGGCTTGCGGTGGACGCCTTTGCAAATGCTCTCCGACAGCTGCCTACTATTCTGGCCGACAATGCTGGTCTTGATTCTAGTGCCCTTGTGACAGACCTGAGATCCGAGGTCTATCGAGGCTTGACTAGCTCGGGGCTGGATCTGCTCACCCCCGGTGGCGGAATCGCAGACATGCGGGAGCTTGGCGTGGTGGAAAGCTACAAGCTAAAGAGAGCAGTGGTATCTTCTGCGTCTGAGGCGGCGGAGGTGAGTATTTCAACTTCATCGCAAGCCTTGATTCCCATCACTAATCAGAAAGTAGCTCCTTCTACGGGTCGACAACATTATCCGAAGCGCCCCCCGGAAACGGGAGCGTATGTAAGGATGGTGGAGGAGTGAGCGTGTGCGTCATCTATCTCAAGATACCTGTTCGCAGGTTTTGCATGAACAAGGCGTTCTTCCAATGTTGGTGATACCATGCAGCCAGGGGAAATGCTAGCAGTCTGGGGAACAAAACGTTGGTTTGGGCCATACATGCCAAAGGCTTGTCTCAAGACGTCGTGCCACCGGGCGTTGAAACAGCAGTTTTCCTGTGCCACAACTCCTATAGAAGTAGAAACCGGGCCCTTTCAACATGATCACGTTAGACATGTGCCTCTTTGGGTACTCTTTCCAGCGGAAGCTCGAGGATGGCGGCAATCGGGTGAGGAGCCAGTGGAACGCAGCAACACAGCCCCTTGGCCCCCGTCTCAGAAGTCAGGGTCCAGCGCACTGCAATGGTTCGAGCGAGCACGGCGTCCTGGGCATCAGCGGGCCAAATATAAGTCAGTGGGACGGCCGCGCAGGTCGGAAAGGCTGAATAAGGGCTCACCGGATGGAGCAGCGTGCAGAACGGGTGTTGTATCTGCCACTTTGCTGTGTGCGGAGGTTGGCTTTTTGGGGGCGCCGCCGAGCCTGCCGGAAGGCTAGGCGAGAAGCGTCGATTCTGGATGCCTGCTTTGGTCGTGAGAGCCCGGCGCCGACCTCCAAATATCCAACACGCCCCCAGACTGAGAATCTCATCCCTCGCTTTACTCACTCGGCATCCCGTCGTGCCTCAATCCCATCATCTCTGCCCTTATAATAAGTCGCGACCATCTACATCATCAGCTTTTGCTTCAATCTGAACGATTCTCTCCCTTTCCGTGCTGACGTGGGATTCACGAACACTGATTACCCGATTGGCAGTCTCACGCAATCCGCATCGGACTCTTCTCCCTTCTCCTTCTCACCGACCTTGCACCACCCTGAATATGTCGGCCTTCATTCATTGAAAACCCTCTCGATGAAATCTCTCCCTTCGCACTCCGATACATGCGGATAATGGCGTCCCCACGGCGCCGGCCTCGTGACTCTGGTGGAGGACGGCAGAATCGAATATTCTCCTACGGCCTTCTCCCTTTCTGCCTGACAGCAGCTCTGCAGCAGCTAGCTGTTCAAGGTCAACCTTCAAACCCAATCATCGACCGCAGAAATGATGATCACTCTCATCTGGGGAACACTCTGAGGCACAGCCCTCCAGAAGTAGTTCCTCGGATTGAGACACGAAACTCAGATTTCAAACAACCAAAAATACCTGCCGACGACGAAAGTTCCATTGCGACTTTAGCTCCAGCTGGTGAAGACCAAGCTGTTCGAGCACATCTTGTAGATCGACGAGAGCCTACTGGGTTCTCTTCGCTGCTTCCTGCGCGGTCACTGCAAGATGTTGAGGTTGAGGACTTTGTGCTCTTGGCTACTCTGGACGGCGTTATTCACGCCAACGATAGGATAACAGGAACCGAAAGATGGGCCTTGGGCATTCCTGATTCACCGATGATCGAGACTACTCATCACCGTCAAGGGGATCATCCATGCGAAGGGGGGAATTGCCAGTATCCGCATGGATCGGAAGAGGAGGAATACACCTTTGTCGTTGAGCCAAGTAGAGATGGCGATCTCTACATTGCTCACAAAGATTCGCGAGTTGGTCTTCAAAGACTTGGTATCACAGTCAAATCTTTGGCTGAACGAACCCCACAATATTTTGACGACCCCCCCTTAGTGTACACTGCAAAGCAAGAGTCATCTCTTTACACAATTGATGCAGTTTCAGGGAATGTTCTTAAACAATTTTCAAGTTCACAAGACACGTACATCAATAAAGACCAGAGCTGCCGTCGTATCGGTGGCTTCGAATTGCTGGAAGATGAGGCTTGTGAGTCTAGGGGAACTTTAAGCCTTGGCCGTGTACAATATACCGTCTTTATTCGCAGCGGAAACACCGGAGAATCTTTGTGCACCATCAAGTTCTCCGAATGGGTGCCTAACAATCGTGACATCGACCTTCAAACACAATACACTTCTACCCTCGACAAATCACACATCTTTAGCTTCCATGATGGCAGAGTCGTCGGTATTGATTATTCGAAAGACGCCCAAGGCGAAAGAAGATTCACGAAGGTGTTCCCATCACAGGTCGCTCGTGTATTTGATGTCGTCCGGCTGTCCCAGACTTCTATCAGTAACGCCAACCTGACCGTCCTAGCCCAACCCCAGTATCCGCCATTCTATGTTGAGAACCAGCTGAGCATTCCGGAGCATCAGGACAGAACCTCTAGGGTCTATTACAACTTCACCGAGTCGGATTCGCCTTTCGTTATGTCTGAAAGAAAATATCCCGGTGTTACCAGCCAGGCTCCAAAAGCCAAGTCTCATGAGAATTTGGCAGAGGAGGGGCCCGATCCTTTCGACCAGCAGATTGCAGGCTGGCATCAGCTGAGACATCAGAACGAACAACATCGTAGCATGCTCACCATCGGCGCCCCAGCACCTTTGAAGGATATTGACGCTACTTCTCCTCACAATATAGTCGTTAGCGGATCGAATTCTCGGTCGCAATCTCAGGATATTGCATCCATTTCCCGATCTTTGGTTTTTACTTTGATTGTGGTCTTACTTACATGCCTTGTCAGTGCTAGAGCCCTTCCTAAAAAGTACCGAAAGACTCTAGCACGGGTGGTACAGGCTGTTCTGGCTCCCGACCATGGAAAGCCTGTGGACGAGAATGGAACGCTTACGGTTCCCGTTACGCCAACCGAGCCACAACATGGTCCGATTGTATCAGAAATTCTTGTCGATGCTACAGAACCTCTAACTGCCCGCCCTATCACTCCGGTACCCTTGTCTTCCCCTCAAGATCCCTCCCATGACAATGAAGCGACCAGATACCATGAAGAAAATGACGAGCGGGATATGGAAATTATCTCGAAAGATGATGTTGAGAGTATCATGACCTCCTCCGATAAGTCCAAAGCCAAGAAAACCAAACGTGGCTGTCGAGGCGGCAAAGGGAAGAACCGCAAAAAAGAGGCGCAAAATCCACTCCCAGATCCAGTAAATTTTGCTACTGAAGTTATTGACACTGACGCTCAAACTCTCCGTGTCGGAGAAGTTACCATGGATTTGAAACCAGAGGGAATCTTGGGTGAAGGCAGTCAGGCAACCGTCTATGCTGGAAAGTATCAAGGCCGACCGGTTGCGGTGAAGAGAATGAACTATTCCAGAAATAGCATTGCCGAAAAGGAGATACATCATCTGATGCTTAGTGACGACCACGAGAACGTGATTAGGTATCATGCCAAAGTTGCTTCGCAGATGTTTATCTATATCGTCCTTGATCAATGCGACGCGACTGTTGATCATTTTATTGAGATGAAACGCAACCCAAACGGTGGCCGTTGGGTTGACCAAGAATTCGATCCTCACGATGCCACGAGGCAACTCATATCTGGCCTAGAACATCTACACTCTCTAAAACTTGTCCATCGTGATCTAAAACCGCAAAATGTCCTTGTCAAGTTCACCAAGGTGCTCCATCCAAATGCCAAGCCTGCCATGCCACGCTACCTGATATCTGACTTTGGTCTCTGCAAAAAGATCGAAGACGTGCCTGGGTCGATGTTCAATCACACAAACATCAACACAAACAATGCTGCTGGTACGAGCGGATGGAAGGCTCCTGAACTTCTTCTTGATGCAAGAGCGAGGATCGCTGCCCCAATCGTTGGCACTGCTCACTCTGATAGCGCAGATTCCATCGACGGAACTGCGGTCGATCCGGTCTCCGGTCGTCGCGTGAACAAACTCATTGACGTGTTTTCTGCAGGATGTATCATCCATTATCTGCATACGGCTGGAAAGCATCCTTTCGACGGACAAGGCGGTTATTCCGATGAGCGTGACTTGAACATTCGAAAGAACAATTTCAACATCGACAAGTTTTGGTTCACGGACTATACCTACGAGCTTGAGGATTTGATCCTGCAAATGATCAAATTCGATCCCGAAGAACGTCTGGACACATTTGCTATCCGGAAACACCCGTATTTCTGGGCCGCCAATAAGAAGACCAATTTTCTCTGTGAAATCTCAGACTACTGTGAGGCTTTGAAAAAGGAGGTGGATGAGAGCAGTAAGCAAGCATCAAAGTACCACAACTCTGATCATGCTATTCCGAGGTCCCGCTCGAGAACCCCACAGCCAGCTGCCACGCATCCTTTCTTGCTTGACCTAGAGGGACTTGGGGAGGATGTCATTGGGTTGGACAGTAGTGGACGCCTCCAAAATTGGCTCTCGGCGCTTCCTGCGGATCTGCTTGAAAGCATGAGGAAGCAAAGGGGTTATGATGGCACCAAGATGCTCCACCTGCTCCGAGCCTTCAGAAACAAGAGAAATCATTTTGACGAGCTGCCCGAGTCAGTGAAGGATCGAGTCAGTATGATGAATGAGGGCTTTTACGAATTCTGGACTAGGGACAAGTTCCCTAGCCTATTGATCAATGTGCATGCGCTTTTGGTTGAGCAGGGACTCGTGGATGATGCAAGGTTCGAGAAGTATTTCACCGACCCTAATTAGGGATTAGGGGAGATGGTCTTGGTTAAGAGTAAGGAGCTAGTCACGTCTTGATAGACACAAAATTTTAATCGCAGTCTTTTTCGTCACAAATACCACGGGTTTCCAACTGTAGGCCTTTTGGTTGAAGACTCTCTCCACTGCAGAATGAATGAGGTGTCCGTAGAACTCACAAGCATCGTAGTGCTTACAACACAAGCTGCACGAGGAGATGGTCGATTTCAAAATAGACTGATCAGTTTCAATTCGGCCGCCTGCATAATGTATCAGACTCATCTCCTGGGCGCGTCGCGTTCGCGTTCTAGCATTTTTCCTTTTATCCTTCCCAACTCGACTTATAGCCGAACGTACAAAACGACACAAGTCCCTTGCGCTTGGTTTAGTCTATTTGATGGTGAATATTCATCACCGTTGGTGAGAAGCTCGGACCACTTGTTGGAGATCCACTCCTCGACTCGCTCTCCCTCGTCTCCGCATTTCGCGTTTCCTTGAACTTTTGTCCTGCGCTGCTACAATTCTAGAGTCAGTTTGAGAGCTTGGGTACTCTTTTTCGCCGCGTTGAAGCTTGGGAGACTCTACCTCGCAAGATGGTCAGGCTCAGACTGATCGCGCAGGTCATTTCTGAGCGTGTCTTTGCCAGCGACGAGACTCCATCGAGACCGAAGCAATTCCGAGAGGTCGTCGCTGATCCTGAGACAGTGACCGTGGGATGGCTCGTCAACAAGCTCAGATACAGATACCAAACGACTTTTCGCCAGTAAGTCATACACACATTTCCTAAGCACATATTTCGCGGCTGAGCAAAGGCGCAGACAGCTCGGTGGTATCAAGTACGTTAAAGATGGCGATGATGTCGACATTGATTTGGAGATGTCCCCTTTTGATGCCTTCATGAACGAAGGGCTGGCGAAGAAAGATGGATCCGACCAAGACGCAGTCATCAAGCTCATAACAGAAGGGGGCCTTCGCCTTAGGGAGGGTTCTGTCATCCCGGACCTGACTCCCGCAAGATTTAGATTTGATCCACCACCCCTCCCGCCAACCTGGACACAATCTCAGCCATCTTCCAGCACAATCACACAGACTTCACATGTCGACGGCATTCCGACAGTTGGTCCAGGGCATCCACTTGGGAATATTCTAGAAGAAGACCGGCCGATACGCTCGCTAGAAAGAGACGGCGGTAGTGGCACTATTCGTAAAAGGAAGAGGCATCCGCATGGCTCGCCTATTGTTATACAGGACTCTCAAGCAGACCACATACATTTGGATGATGCTCAATTACCGCTGAGTGATGGCTCAGACAATGAACCAAAATCCGAATCTCCCGAGCTAGGCAATGAGTCCAGAAACCTGCTGCCCGTGACAAACGCGCTCAACTTTCCGGCGACAAGCGTTTCAGCTGAAACATTCATACAATCCGCACAATCTTCCGTCCCGCCCGGCACAGATGGTGCGGATCGACGGCCGCAGGCTACTTCATCTACCCATCACAACCCCGGAAACCAGGCTCGGTCGCCTCTAAGATCGATCTCCTTAGGTGCAAGTGATGGTCATCAGAGCGGCACCCATGAAACAAATCGCCAAAATATACCAATCACGCCACCTTCGGACAACCCTCAAAATCCCCGGGCAAAATCGAAATCAAGCAACGGAAAGCTCTCACGACCGGCTTGTAGAGTACCTTCCCTAGAGGGCACTAACACCGGCAACAGAGCATTTCCACCAAAAAAAGTCGGTAATGTGTATGATGTTCCAGAATCAGATATTGAAGATTCTCAAGTGCAGCCTGCCCAGCCATTAAGCAAGAAGCGAAAACCTAGCCACGACCGTGACAGTAGCATGAACGAAGGTCGCCAATCGAAACAGCCTGATAACCGATTCTCGCCGTCTCACTCTAGAATTCGAGCTTCTGAGATTAATGGTATACTCATTGATCGCCATACTCGCATTTTGGATGGTCCTCGAGTTCCAGCAGATAAGAGGCCGGTACACGATTTCACGGACCCGGACAAGCTTCCCGACGGATACCAAAGCGAAGGCTCCGAGCCAATTTCTGGCCAAGACGAGGTCGACCAACAGATCTTGCATGACTCTATAATTCAACCGAATGTCGATCAGGCTACCACAGAGCCTGAATCGTCCATGTCTGATGCGGAAACCGAATCCGCTGCTTCTGAATCCGAGCATTCTAAATCTGAAAACTCACATGTCTCCGGGTCGGCTCCAAAATTTGCCGGTGAGACTCAACCGAATTCGGCTGGCAGGGACAATGCAGATGTAGCCCGCCTCTCCGAGGCTTTGTCAGAGAAGGAGAATATCGAGCCCAAGGCACATAAGAATAAGAAGCTCACCAGTAATAGACGTGACTCAGCCTTGGAATCTACAAGCTTGACAGAAAATAGTCAGGCTAATTTACAAAGAGGAAAAAGCTCTCGGCAAACCTTGAAGGAAGTTGCTATCCCTACAGCGAGACCTTCGAGCACAATAGACATCCTAAACGACATCCGCCGCGACAGCGAAAAGCAGGACAAGGGGCCTGCTGATCAAGGAGAAACTCGTTCTTCCGCTTCCATTGAAAAGGCCCAGGATCAGTCACTTCAGCCAACGGACAAAGTGCGAACGTCCACTACCAATCCTAAGCCGTTGCGACAAAGCTCGGAGACTCTAAAAGCAGCTGAAAGCACTGATCAAACAAAATCCGTCAAAAGAAAGAGAAAAACAGATAAGAGCACGGCCATTGGCACTGGTCTCAGTTCAGATACGGTAGTTGCTGAAGCTCGGGAGACTCATACTCTACGATCCAGCGAGGAAGCTCAGCATGAAGAGGGACCTCCGCATAAAAAAGTAAAGGAAGTCCGTTCGTCTTCCCTAAACAAGAGTCAAAAAAGGAAACAGAATGTTCCGAAGACTGGACAGCAGGCACGCACCGATAGTTCAGAAGAGTCAGAAGAACCGCGTAGGATGGGTCTCGGCATTACTACAAGCCCGTCACATCGAAGAACGCCATCGATTGCCGCATCATCTTCCCCATCAAGACAAACTAGGAAATCTCCAGAAAAATCATCGGAAGACAGGACCTCGAGCATTATCTCGGATCCGAGGAGCAAAAAGAGCCTCAATGGTTTCCAAGCAGCAAACAAGGCACCGGCTCGCTCTTCAAGTGCCGAGACCTTGAAGAAGAATGATAAGCCTACGGTGACGGGCAAAGCCAATGGCAAAGCTCCCCAGAGACAGTCATCAGAGCTGAGAGCATCTTCTGACCCTTTCCTCCCGCCAGGTTTTACTCTCGAACAATATAATCAAAGACTAGCAAGCTATGATCCGACAGCAGCAGCAGCTTCTAAGAAGGCAAAGAGACAATCTGTGTCAAAGTCTTCAAAGAAAGAGAATAAGGTCGAGGATGCTAGGGCTGCTGTCGAAAGTAAGCAAAGCTTGAATACAAAAGAGATAGCCAATAAGACCAAAGTCAAAGACAAGTCGCCGGCTATCATTTCCCAGGATAAGGGAAAGGCTAGGAGAAATGATAATGCAATCGGGATCCCTGAGCCAGAAATTACGAATAATCAGCATGTTGGAGGATTGGAACCTGAAGCCAATGAAAAAGAGGCCAACAAACCCAAGGTGTCCAAGTCCGCTTCTATTGGGCAAGTTCGGAATGAAAATCCTGCTCAAACGCAGCCCACGACCCCAGCAACTATACCGGCCAACAGGAAAGAGACTCCCAAGCCAGGCAATGTAAGAAGTTCTCATCACGACAGAAACGGGAGTTCTAAAGCTGAGCCATCTTCCTCCACCGCTAAGCCTCCGCTTGCGACAGCAGTAAACATGCCTTACAAGCCTCCTCAGTTTATCGGACCTTCCACGCCAATGCAAGGCGATCAACGCACAACCATGACTAGTGATGATAAACTGCCCGGACTTACAAGAATGCTTAGAGAACAAGAGGCTGCTACTGCAAAGAAAGCAGCCGAGCAAGAGAAGCAGCAATCTCAAAGGAAAGGTGGAACATCTACGACGTCGAGTTCCTCAGAGGATGACGACGACAGCGAGGAAAGCGAGTCGACCGATGAAAGTGCTAGTGATAACAATAGACGGTCCACATCTGCCAAGAACTCCCTAACTTCTCCAAAGGTCAACGGTGGCCCACGCGTGGAAGCTCAGACACCTGGGCGAAGAATCGAACCGGCCACGAAAACAACGCCGGCACAGCCGCAGAAACAGCCTGCGAACGGCGATGGCACTTCCAAATCAAGTTCCGATGAGAACGACAGCGCAGACGATACCGATGTCGTCAAGAAAGATAAAACTCCGCCGCAATCGAAGAAAGCGACGTCCAAGAATCCTTACGGGAAGCTTCGTTTTTGGTGAGCTGGGATGATGTCCGCGGAATCTTAAGTTGGAGTGTGTTTTGGCGAACGTTGACAAGCTGTACAATCTTTCGATACGAGTCCACCTACTCCGGGGCTACGCGCTCTGCAAAGACATTTCGGACGAGAGTTGTTTTTTAGTTTGGGAAAGGCTGGGGATCTGTACTGTATTAGGTGGAAATGTGTTTTCCTTTTTCGGTCAAGCCAGACATTTCCAACAATCTGGAGGCCTTGGCAATGATTAAGAGCCACGTCGCACCTGAGATCGCAAGCTTCCGTATGAATAAGCCTGCTAGCTGTAACAATATATCGAATTGACTCGTCTTCGTTCTGAATTGGCGGTTATGCTTCTCCTACTTGATCTAAGATTAAGACCGCTCCCATTGACTACCACAACCACGGAAACCCAATTGAGCGGTTCCCAGCCCCAACACACACCATGATTACAAGAAGGACTCGTGAGCACCCAAATGATATACATAGCAGACTGAATTATACAGTTTAAGCTTGATCTCGATTATCAGCAGAGCGCGCTCCTCCGCCCCCTGTCTTTCTGGAAAGCAAGCATAGCTCCACCGTTGAGACTAGACTATGTTTGGCAAAAGATTGAATCAATCCGATACGTTGAATGTGAACCCCTGACCCGACGATCCGTTCAGCCCCAGAATCTTTAAATCTTTATGCCTGGATTTTGTGCCTATGGCATGAAATAACCTTGTCGCCGTGGAATAATGGCGGTGAATGTATCGACCCACTGACCTCCTCCCACTTCCTCTGTTGATTAGCGTGGTATCCCCCAGTTTGTAAGGTAATGATAGCCGGCTCAATTTTGGCTCGCCTACTGCTCACGTTGCACGGCCACAGATTGGGGTCGCTCGGTTTCAACTCAACCTTCTATCTCCTGGCTCGGCCAGCTCTCCGGCAGAGGAAGCTCTGTAGCAATACGATCCAACAAAAAGGAAGCCGAAGGGCAATATCTGAAAACATCAAAACACTACTTATATGATAAAGTTAACAGGCTGAGGCTCTCAACTGACTTCTCGGTGGCGCAGATGGCTTAGCGCGCTGTAAGTACTTCAGAAGTCGTAGAAAGTACCTTAATTAGCTTAAACAACAGCGACTGTTACCGGGTACATCGAGAAGTCTGTCCGGCGAGCCCTCTCAGGGGGATAAATATTCTTTAACTTCTTTTTAGTATCTATAAACTACTCTCTCCTATCTATCCTTTCACACCTGCACTCGAACGAAAACTGTCGTGGAAGGTGGGACGGGAGAGATCCGAATTTTTCAATGCATTGACACTCGGACTTTTACAGGCTTCAGATTAGCATGTAGATGCTGAGCTTCAGTTCGTTACGAGCTGCGGGCTAGTACAAAAGCAATTCGTAATGGTAATTAGGCGTACTGTAGGCAAGGCAGCGAAAAGATCCTAGAGCAAGATGATTTGTATCGGCGATGAGAAAATGAAGAGCGGTATCGCGTAATGTATTGTACTAACGCTGACCCCCCTCCTGAAAACTTGTGGCTAGTTCCGTGAGACATTTGGCAACGAGCGTGCCAGGATACCTCATGGTCGACATGTCAGCCCTATCATCACCATCTCTGGTCCCCAGTCCCACGCGAGTATGGCGGTGCTTGCCAATGTGAACCTGCTCACGGACAAGGTTCGGGGGCTCTCGGTCGAGAATGGCTCATACTCAGCACCTAGTCCTCACGACAGCAGAGCGCACGACACGACGCAAAGACCATGGCCAGGGTTTCAAGTGAGTACGAGCGGGCCGATCTTAGATTTGATAATCTGCTCGCACTGATGAGCTAAGGGGTCGTTGGTATCAACCATCGACGCCATCCTAGCAGGCCGAATAAAGCATGCTCGACAAAGTTGCACAGCCGCGCGGTTGGGATGTTACTAAAAGCTTTCTTCACCTCGCTGTTCGATGATACGAATAGTAGTAAAGCTTCTTCAGAGAACGTTCTAAGAAATATCACTACGTCTTCTTTGTTGATTTGACCCGTTCTCTGCAACTGACCAAACCCAATGTCGCCCTCGTTTCTCTTTGTCAACCACGACTCCGTGAGCATCAACAGGAGCCGTCAACGTCCTAGTTCCGAAGTTGTCTCCTACATCCAACGCGGTGTCCAGCGAAAAAAACGAAATCAAAGTCTTGCGAAATTGAAAGCAAGTAGGAGGGATCCACTACCATCTCCTCAGACGGCGTCCCCCAGCTATCTACCATATCAGGTAGAAACGACAAACCCAAGTTCCTCGAGGAGGGGGCCACCGCAGTCTAATACACAGAGCCTTCCAACACCAAGCTCGTCGAGGCTAAATTCACCAGACAGCAATGACCAAGATGTCATTCCGGACTTCAATCTCGAAGAGCTTTGCTTTGATTTGGACGATGATGATGGGAGCGAAGAACTCCCGCCATCCACCTCTCAAGACTTCCTCAGCCCAGAGCAAGCCTTGACCACAACAGAACCTTCCAACTCTCCAAATCAACATCGTGAGAGAGTCACGAAATCTCATTCCCCATCGCTATCGCCCTCCCCATGCACATTTCTCAATCCTTCCTCCCACGACCCCTTCTCGTCCTCCCTCACCCCCATCACTCCTGCCGTCAACCGCCTCCTCCACTACCTCATCTACACTCTCCCATCCTACTGGATAGCCCGCGACATCCACCGCTTCGACCTAACAACATCCGACATCCGCATCTCCCTCTCCGACCCAATCCAAATGGACGCCATTCTCGCCATGAGCTCCGCTCATATCTCCATGCAACTCAAATCCCACGCCCAGTGCTCCCCCAGCTTCGCAAAACAGCAGTCCCAAACCTACGCCCTAACCACTCGCTGCGTCAACGGCCTCCGCCACCGCATTTCCTCCTCCCACCCTTCCCCACCAGAAGCAACGATACCCACCATCCTCTCACTCTCCCGCGCCGCCGCCTACTCGGGCGACGACTCCTCCGCCGCGCTCCACATGGCCGCCCTCTCCCAACTCGTCCTCAGCGCCGGGGGCTTAGCAGCATTGCACCCCCTACGAGCAGAGTGCATCGTCACCTTCGACGCGAAACTCGCGAGCATGGCGCTCCAACCGCCCGCCTTCGACGTGATGCTATGGGACGTGGGGCCGTTGAGCAGCAGCGTCCGACACCGCCTCGGCATTCCCCCTCTCAACCACACCAACACCCAGTCAGCCAAAAATACCTCTTCCGCAGCCGCAAAACTCCTAACCCTCGAATCCTACCCCTTCTCCCTCCCAAATCACCGCCCCCACACCGCGCGCCTCCAAACCCTCATCGCCGAGCTCCTCGACGTCCTCCGCGTCGTCGACCGCATCAGCTGCGCGACTACCACCACAACCGCCACCACCCCCTCAAACACCCCAGTGGTCCCCGCCCACGACCCCCTCCACCGCTGGCTGCACCTGCGCCCCGTCGCCCTGGAAGCGCACATCCTGTCTCTCTACCTCGAGCTCGAGCGCGTCTTCCCCGCAGACCCAAGCCATCCCCCCTCCCACGTCTCACACGGCCAAGATCTCGCGGTCGCGGTGCACAAATTAATAGCCGTAACAACCCTCCTGTGGATAAACCTGCACCTCGACAACCCGATCCTGCCGAACATCCGCCGCGCTCTGGCGTCGCACATCCGCACCGCCCTGACCCCCTTACTCTCTTTTTCCCTCTCCCTCACCCACGCCCCCGAACAAGCACTGGAGATGAGCAAGAAGGAGAGGGAGAAAGAGAGCGTGCTGGAAGTTTGTCTTTGGGCGCTGTTTCAGGGCGCCCTCTGCGAAGCCCACGTCCCCAGCCCCCTGGGACCCAGCCGCATACCTTACTTCACTCCCCTCTCCTCCTCCCCCACCTCTTCCTCCGACCCCTCTGAGCAAGCTGGGGACGGGGATGAAAAGTGGTTTTCGAGCACGTTTCGGCGGGTTGTGAGGGAGTTGGGGCTAAGGGGGTATGAGGAGGTTAGGGGGTGCTTGGGGGGGTTTTTGTGGGGGGAGGGGGTTGGGGGGGAGACGCTGAGCGTGCTTGTGGGGAGGGGTGGGGAGGAGGGGAGTATCGGGAATATTTTTACGCTGTTGTGAAGAGGTTTTTGGGGGGGAAGGGGGGGATGCATTTTGGAGTTTGGAGGGATCGTTACATGGGAAGGGAAGGGAATGGAGGGTGGTGATATTTGGCTGGATAGCCAGGTAGCTGACTGCATAAATGTTTTTATCATACTGAATTTTTTTCAAAGGGGAGATGCTTCGGTGGTCTTTCTATTTGGCACTTTGTTCATCTGTGCTTCTCTTCGGTTTGGGATTGAAGTGGAACAACGCAATGAGCAATCAAGCAAGTACGCAAGCAAGCAATTCTGCACGTTGGGATGGAGAACAGTTGCCATGCATCGGGTGCTGTAGTTGAAGGTCATGTTATGTCATGCTATGTCTAGGCAGTCGGTCGCCATCAACCCAAACCACGGCAAGGCACGGTCGGTCGGTTAGTCACAGATCAGGAGAATGGATAGGACATTCGGTTTTGGCTCGTTGAGACGACGGTAGAAAATCCTTCCTACTCGACGGACATGAATATACAGTAGCTCTCTCCGTCCTCGCCTGTTCTGTGGACAGAGGGAAAGGGCATGCTATCTATCTGGTGCACATGAATGGACTCTGCACCTCTTGTGGGTAGTATGCATATGCCGAGACTTAGTCCACGACAACGCCAACCTACTCATTGAGTACCCGGTAGAAGAAGTAATTTCTCACTGCAGAGAGAACATCTGCCATACAACAAGATAGAGGAGGGGGTAAGTCCCTCCGAAGAGCTCGATTTGCGCAATCGCAACTTCATCAGGCTCCTCATCCACGAAGCGAGGTGTTCAACCCCCTCGAGTCAAAATAAGCACACCCGCACTCCATCAGGCAACATCACACCCACGTGGAACACGCCACCCCCGAATGTCAGGTACGAGTATGTAACCACCCCAAAGCCTCAGGCACCCAGACTGACTAAGTCCCAGAATCCTGACTAACGAATATCGAATGTACGTAAAAGAACGGGCAGGGGGCAGAATTAAGCTCAACCCCCCCGGTCTGCCACCTTCCCGGCCCCCAACCGTACGGTATCGTCACCGATCTAAATCGCAACGTTTACCCGGCCCAGCTACACCGCCGACGCGACCGTATCATCAGATACTCGCCCGAAGCCGGCCTGCGCATGAACCCGCACGAGAAAATCTCACCTCGCATTTTCCCAATCTGGGTAGACTGGATCGTTCGCGATGATTTCTCTATTGGGCAGTGAGGGTTTCGGCTGGGTGGTCATGTCTAGATTTGGTTCGATCTTCAGAATTACCTGGAATTTGCGTCGATGGGTGCGAGGTATGATTGGTAGATAGGAGTTTGTCCATTTTACGTATAGTGTTCGAGGTGTGCCCTTGCCACGAGGTGGCTAGCCATAGGTGGGAAATGCCAACGTATGCCGTACCTCTGTAGACGAGGAGGGAGCCTGAGACCGTTGAAGACGTGCTTTAGGTCAGGGGTAACCAAGTCAGCGCTTGGGATTGAGATCCTCTTCGTGTTTTGATCTAAGGTTTTGAGCTTGATGGTCTGCGTGGTCGTCCTCAATGACCACTTTTGTTCATTGCGCTCTGGCTAATGTGACGACCTCGATTGTTGACTCCAAAATTATGGGTTAGCCAGGATCAAGCTGAGCCACATGCTCGTGGGAGATTATCCGTGTGCCAGTTCAGACATGCGCTATGCCGTGCCCAGACACGACCTAGAGACAAGTCGATCCTGAGGCATGTTGTGCAGCCCCCTATTTTCTCGCCCGAGAAAAGCAAATATGGTGCAACAGGACAGAGACAGACCGCACAGCCAGAGGACTGCGCCAGTAGAAGCTCTAACTGATGCCAAAGATTCATGGCGTAGAATCGCGATAGCAACATGTGAAATCTTGTAGAGTTTGGCCTTCCGAAGCTCTAAGTATTTTCTCCTCTTTCTCAATCGATGCTCTGTTGCCCAGCATTTATTTCAGTATCTCCTAATTTGAATCTTTCAGAGGTTTCTGTGGAAGAGCTAGGCGGTAATTATATGAAAGAAAATGCGAGGCTTTCGGCGAGCAGAGAATCTTCGACAATCACAGCAATGCGTGATGGTTACAAGGGTAGAGCCATACTGCCGGCACCATAATCATGTCGAAGTCGTATTGTGGATTCAATAGCGCCGTGCTAGAAGATTGAGCCACATACGACGCAGCCGAACAGCTTGATGAGCAAACGCAGAGCGAATTGATGATCATAAACTGTAGTGCGATAAGAATCCGGAGGTGCAAGCGTTCGGAAATTCTGGATTGTCGAAGACTTTGATTGTAAGCCTTTGTGCCTCAACGAAAGCAATCGGTTCTTGCTTGGTGCCATTCACACTCATCAGTTTGATCTATCAATGACCGGTCGAGTTTGCAATCTGAACTCCAAGCTTTTCCGCAAGCCAAAGCGCTGCCTGACAATGGACCTGTTGTCTTCGAGAGACAGGATCTTTAGTTCAGCTTGTGAAAAGAAGGTACATGCCGACAAGAGTTCAATAAGATTCTAGATAAGATAAGACGACAATACAGAGCGTGAAGCAATCTTGAAGAACAACAGCTTCCTATCGAAATTCGTGGGTACCGACACGTAGAGCAACGAACCATTTGAAGTGGAAGATTCAATCGCACGAAAACATACCGTGGCAGGGCTTGCTAGGAGTTTCTGCCATATAACATTCAAACACTGAAAGGACACCCGTTGGCGGCCGAAAAGGATCGACCTCAAAGCACTTTGAGTGTTAAGGGCTGCAAGAGATTAGAAACGGGTCCAGCACTTCATGCGAATGTGTGTACACCGTCATTAGAGGTTAGCTATGCGAGGAACACAAGGTCCTCATGTGACTTGGAAATAACCAAAATCTTGGTGCGCAACGAGATTCTATCTTTTCAGTCACAAGTCAACATTTTCTTATCTAAGATGCCCCTGTAGCCATTTTCGTGAAAGTTGTCTCGATGACTTGATCTTTCTTTGGCCCTGTCACCGTATGTTGCATTTCCCAACCTTGAACCTCAACTGGATGGCCTTCGACCTGATCAATGGTAAAAGAGTAGGCACTTCGGTAGTTATCTTGTACGCAGAGATGCTCGCCTCGAGCGTGGACGATAGACAGCATGGCTCTATTCGTGGATTTATCTTCTTTACTCAAAGACAGATTATGGAACAGATAGTCGATCTCTTCTAGCTGCGTATCTAGGTGGGCTCCATTACCCGGCTCACCTTCTCTTGATCCAGGTAGTTTTTGTTTCACAAAGTATATGCTTAGTTTTTCTTCTCCTATTGCGGGGCGTTCAAGACGCCAAATATATTTCTTTTCAAAGGGAGCCTTCAATATATCGGTCTCGGAGGGACCAGTCTTCATTTCGAAAGTCCCTCTTTCAGCGTAAAGAAGGTCTTGACTTTTTGTCCGATTATCGTGATCTGCATCTTGATAGCTTGTCGGTAGCGGGGTGAATGTAGCTACGCCTGAGCATATCCCTGAAGGCTGGGACGGATGGCTGCTGCGAAGAGTGCGGGAGAGAGCCCATGTGCGGGCGAGGGAGGCAAAAATGTCCGCAAGCAGTGCCATTGAGGCAGAAGACTTTCGCCTTAGTGAAAAGCCAGTCAGAAAGATTCAGAGCTGTGAGGACCAATGAATATCATTTCGGCTAAGAATTGGTGGGTTCATGAAGGGGCTGATGATGTCTGTGGCGTAGCATGTGGGAAAGCTTGAATTTGACGCGTTTGTCAAGGTTCTACGATTATGTCTGTTTAGAATCGGTTTAGGGAAAATTGTGAGCCGGTACTACATGTTCCTTCGTTCGAGCGACACATGTCTGGTAGGTTGCACGTTGCTTCTCCTGTGGGCTGATAGAGAGTAGCAAAAGGAAGTGTACCTGCAGATGATCATTTGCAAAGTTTGTGGTTGATTGGCGCAATTGCGGGACACGGCGCTCCTAAACTTGACCGGGCGCTAGAGCGGCTTTACTCCGTTCGTTAGCCTTCCAGAGCTCCCCAGATCCACCTTCCCCGTTGGTCTCCTCCACCTGTTTGCTCGCCGGCCCTCCGCCCAAAAACATCGCCTGCGCTGCCGATCATCTTTCGCGCCATTCTCCCAATTCACCTCCAGCGCGACCCCGGCCGGCAACGACACTCTTTCACCTCCTGGAAGCTCTATCTCTTCACACTCGTTGAACGCCCTCTATCATCTAATCAATACCCGGCCAATTCCAAGAATACTACAGCGGTACTGTCAAGGCGTCTTGCGCTCTATCCACATCGACAGTATGAGGAGGAAACCTTCAGCTACGTCGCCACTGTGACGAGATCCGTTCGAACCCTGCGATTTCCAACGCCCGAGGATACTGTGACGGATTCATACAGTGAGCAGCGCACCTTGGAGATATTTGAGGAGGCATCAGCTTTTCTTCCACGAGCTCCTTGAGAGCTCTATCATTCGCGCTCTTTCGCCCCCGATAACTGTTCACCATGTCCATCCTTCCCGCGGCCGGCACCCCCGGATTTCCCCAATGCGCCTACTCTTGTGCACCCTTCACGGGAGCAACAAACTCTTGCCTCCCTCCACAGGCTCCTGCCACCAACCAGCCAACCTACAATGCCTGCTTCTGCCAGTCAGCAATTTTGCAGGCCTTCTACACGACCCCTAATGGCATCTGCGATGCTAGTTGCCCCAACCCTACCGATCTACAGCAGTTACAAACCTGGTATCAGACTTATTGCAATCAAGTCCGAGCCGGCCAGGTACCTCAGGGAGCTCCTTCATCAACATTAACAACCACAACAACCGTAGCCCCTCAGCAACCAGCCCCCACAGGCAACGCTCAACAAACCGGATCTGTGAACAATAATAGTTCCATCGACCAAAGCAATACACCGGATGGAGCGCAACCTGGATGGTAGGCGATTATAATGTGAATGCTTCTTTGTGGGGTGACTAACCGAATGCCCAGGTTTTCGAAACATTGGCGTGCTGTGTTAATGATCTGCATTATATTTCCCGGCCTCCTCGTTATTGCGATCATGGCCTTCTGGTTGAGGCGTCGGTATCGACGGAAAAAAGAAGCCCAACGTGCGGCAGCATCAGGCTTCACACCGCCAATGACAACGCAGTCTCTGGGATCGAGGTCTCTACCAGGCCAGGAAATGTGGGGTCCTCATCAGTACATGGCCCATACCCAAGGGTGGGAATATGGAGCGGAAGAAGATGCCGAATTTGTACGAAGTGGCGGCGTACGACCTGAAGGTCATGGTCAAAAGCCTACGGTTTCAAAGTTTGCCTCCGCCTCACATGGTAGCCGGAAGAGGAAAGAAAAACGTGCCAAGGGCAAGCATCGGCGCCATGGCAGCCATGGGTTGGATGGAACCGTCGATGCGGTTACAGACGAAGTGCCTCCACAGAGACGATTGAGCAAGCATCGGGAACATCCGCCCAGGACGAGTAGCCGGAAAGGCGGCTCAAGACGCGACAGATCTGAAAAAGATGACGAAGTACTTACACCTATTCCCAGCCGGGGCAGTGATAATCGAAAGCAGGAGAATGACCCCGATGAAATCAAAGAGATACAATAGCTTATGAGGGATCCGAACTATGCGGCGTTCCTGGTATCTTCGGTCAAACATTTCATCTTTTATGGGTTAGCGCGGCAGTAGGCTGGCGTCGCGATCAAGAGAGGCAACAGGCCGAAATACGGCTTTGATTTGGGCTCGAGATAAGATCTCGGGTTGTGGTTTTATTTGGTTTTTCTATCGCCGTACATAATTCGATACTATAGAATCAAGATGAGGATCTTGGAATAATCCTACGGGACTTAATTGATAGCCACCAATTTTCTTTCCGTGACTGTTTCAGTAATGTTGAAGAACATTCACCCAAAGCATCAAGAAGGTTTGAGCCAATCAGACAATTGTTCGTCGCTCAGTCACCAGCTCCGAGTCCACAATCGCTCCTTCGACGTCAAGATTAGGGTAAGGAAGCGGGCAAAAGCGACCCGACGCCAAATCCTCTGATTGTATTCAGTCGCTTACTTGCAGACGGAAGAGCCTCCTAATGTATCGTTTATAATCAAGTTAATTGCTGGACGACCCCCATTCTCGTATGCGACTTTTGATGAACCCGATATCGCCCGTTCCCGTTGCCACCCTTTGAGGCCGGGCACATCGTTCACCTTGCCGTCTCGAGTGACGTGAAAGGGCTCGTAAGCCTGTTCGCCGTGTGCCCTTACGATCGTGTCGTTACCATCAGGTGGTCGTCCGAAACAACAAAATGTATGTTTGTGCTACATACAGTCGGCACCCTCGGGTACCTGCTTGATCTTGCACGTGCTTGGCACCCAATCAGGCAAACTATCAACAAACCCGGGCAGCTGGGCGGACGAGCTCCAGGCATCTTGGCCAGGCCTTCCCTCCCCCCAAGTTTTCATGCCGCGTGTGGGGGAGATGGGAGCGGGGTCGAGGGTGCCCCCGAAAGCTCCGAATGACTTCACCGTTTGATTACCGAGATGGCCTAAGCTTGGATCACTGATTTCGACGAACCAGAGTAAAGACTCGCCCTCGACGACCCGTCCGGCGAGAAAGACCGGGAAATGCGAGCCCGCTGGTGCAACTCGCCTGCTATACATGGCATGCATGATGCAGACTGCCCATGTCGCTTACGTCGTCCCTATAATATCTCTCCTCCAGCGCGTTTCCCACCCAGATGCAGCGACTTTTGCGATACAATTGCACGCGTCAAAAGATCCTCGATTGAAAGATGGAGAAGGCCGAAGCAGAACAATCATCCGACAACAGTCACCATAGCCCTACCGTCGAGAAGACTGCCGATCTTGGAAAGCCAGACCATGCTGACGACCTCGCGCTGCTCCCAGACCCCGACGAAGGGCTAAGCGATGAGGAAAGAAAGAAGATCGTACGTTGGCAGTTGGAGATACCTTTACAGAGCTGTGTTGACAGACCGACAGGACCGCAAATTGCTGTGGAAACTCGATCTCTACCTTATTCCATGGCTTTGCTTGCTCTACCTCATCAGGTGAGAAGCTGCTTCACAAATATACCCACAACCATATTGACACCTCCCAGCTTTCTCGACCGGACCAACATTGGTAATGCGAAAATTGACGGCTTGCAAGAAGATCTACACATGACCAATGGTCAATACAATGCGAGCCTGTCCATCTTCTTCGTTTCATACGCCCTGTTCGAGCCTCTCACGCAGATTTTGCTCAAGCGCTTCCGTCCTAGCGTTTTCATTCCTATCATCATGACCCTCTGGGTAAGTCACCAACGTCCATCGCCTCGTACTATTTCTGACACCAAATGTCTCTCAATAGGGGATCTGCATGACGACCATGGGATTGGTCCACAACTATTCGGGTCTGATGGCCGCGCGTTGGTTTCTAGGATTGACAGAAGCTGGCTTGTTTCCTGGGGTGAACTACTACCTCTCTTGCTGGTACAAGCGAACCGAATTTGGAATTCGCGCCGCTATCTTCTTCTCTGCTGCAGCTTTGGCAGGGTCCTTTGGTGGGTTGCTCGCAGCAGCGATCGTCAACATGGACGGAGTTGGAGGAAAACCTGGTTGGGCGTGGATTTTCATTTTGGAGGCAAGCTTCGTTATGCTTCAATTGTCCAAATCTAACATCAAGCAGGGCTTGGCTACGATTGTGATTGGCGCTATAAGCTTCTGGATGGTGCACGATTTCCCTGACGAGGCGACTTTCCTAAGCGAAGCAGACAGACAACGAGTGATACGTCGGCTGAAGGCAGACAAACAATCGAGCGCTGAGCATGAGATGTTCAAGTTGGATTATCTGTGGGCTACTTTGAAAGACTGGAAGACCTACACAGGCATGATGATCTATATGGGATGTGATGGAGCGCTCTACGCATTTTCTTTGTTTATCCCCTCGATCATTGCCGGCCTCGGCTACAAGTCGACCAAGGCGCAATTACTCAGTGTACCACCATATGCTGTCGCTGCTGTTCTTACCGTTTTGGTTGGTTTCAGCGCTGATCGAACTCGCCAGAGAGGACTTCACAATATGTGTATTGCTATTCTCAGCATTGTCGGTTATAGCATGCTTCTCGGTACGTCTTCCCCTCAGACTTTCTACTTTCTCTCAATACTTTATTTTTCGTAACTCTAGGCTTGTCAATATCTAACAATCCCTAGGCTCTAGTAGCCCCCACGTTCAGTATGGCGCCGTTTTCCTCGCAGCCTGTGGCATATACCCTGCGATCGCCAACACCATCGTTTGGACCAGCAACAACGTCGAAGGTGTCTACAAGCGTGGTATTACTCTCGGGTTTGTTATTGGTTGGGGAAACCTGAATGGCGTCGTTAGCTCGAACATCTACAGGGGCAAGGACAAGCCTAGATATATGCCTGGCCACGGCACGGTACTAGGCTACGTGACTCTGTTGTTTTTTGGTGGGACTATCCTGCAGTATACGCTTTTGAAGATGGAGAACAAGAAGAGGAGAAATGGGGAGAGAAACCATTGGATCGAAGGGAAGTCGGACGCGGAGATTGAGAAGCTGGGTGACAAGAGACCGGATTTCCACTATATGCTGTGACTGAACGGTTTAGCTTGAATATTAGCTCAGGACTATAGTGAACTAAATGTGGTTGTCTTCGAAAGTGTATCACACTTAGGAGCGCAAAAAATCATTTCCCCCAACGTTTATATATTTTTTCCCGTTAAGCAGGCGTTCAATGTCATTGAAAAAAAAAGAGTATCCAAAGTAACGACATACGATAAGCAAAGGGGCCTTTTCCCAGAGAACTTCGAGGGCACCCGCCAGCTCTTGGCGCCAAGATGCTCCGCTCCCTGGTGCTGTCTTGCTTTTGGGGCGTAGCGCCGTAAAGAGTCCCCTCACCTTCCCACCATGTGCTCACACATTTCTTGCCATCTTTTCGGCTGGGCCGCCGGTAATATCTCTCTCGCCGCTTACATCCAGGCTACGCTTGCTAGGAACGAGCCATAGCCTAAGGATGTGTCTCCGCTTGGTGCCGTCGTGGCTGTCTTCCAAGTCATCTACGTTGTCATCTACGCTATGACAAACCCACTACTTGACCAGTAAAACTGTAAGTCTACTCGCGAATGTAAGGGGCTGATGGCAGAGGCAGCATCAATAATGCTATCCGCAAAATAGCGGGCATATAATCCACTGTCATCAGAGTGATAGTGTCCTGTTCTACCTTTGCCTCGAAAGGCGCCTTGGCACGGAACCCGAGGATGATCGAGAAACAAGTGCCAGATGAGGGCTACGTTTCGAGTCTTCAGCAAAGCGATAAGAGAAGGACTCCCCTAGCAATGATGATGAAGAGGGAAGAATGAGCGGAAGCGATTGAGATAGAGAGGAAGTGCGGCTGGGATAATTACTTTGTGAATATGCGTAGACATTAGATGAAGCCTGGGCAAGCGACTATCATGTAGGTATTGGCGATCCAAAGAAACGACAAGGTTATGTTCGTTCGAAGTGG
Source organism: Pyrenula massariospora (assembly GCA_021030905.1). Taxonomy (NCBI): domain Eukaryota; kingdom Fungi; phylum Ascomycota; class Eurotiomycetes; order Pyrenulales; family Pyrenulaceae; genus Pyrenula; species Pyrenula massariospora. Next base: position 654,439 of record JAGFMI010000003.1, read on the forward strand.
CCGCTCAGAGATACTCATGAGCTTCGGGGAAATGACAATATGTTGTCGCTTGGCGCTGGTATGATCAATCTCGATCTTTCCACTCTGCAATCCCTTTCAATATTCTTCTCCTACTCCAGAATATGCAATTTCTCGCTTCAAACTATGACGACCTCTGGGCATATGTGTGGAATAAAATTTTCTCGATGAAGAAGGACCACGTGTGATCGATCCTTCAAGTGTCGTCTTCACCCGACCCTAAGCGCTGTCTTTTCGCCGACTTCGTTACTTTCGGGACCACAACTCATCTCGACATGTCTAAGCATGGAAAACCATGTCAATTCCCACTCCAGGACATCATCGTCGGACTCTAGACCTTTTTATGATGCCGATTCGATCGTGGTAAGTGCATTGAGTGATAATTACCCACTGACTCACTTTCTCGCCGTTCGTCTGGGCTGCTCCTTCTCACTGCTTTGCGATGCCTCTTTCCGAAGCTGCAACTCACGCTGAACCCTTTTTTGACAGGACTGTTCATTCCCGGAGCCTTCTACCAAACTTCCAATTTATGCCTCTTATTTCAATCCTCTGGCCCCCGAATTCCAATTTGAAGGCGCTGCAGCCCGCGGTGCTCGACAATCTCCCGTCGACAGCCAGGATTCTTTGATACCTTATGAGGCGGATCTGGACGACTGGCCCACCGGCGACCCAGTAGATCATCCTAGCATGGCGGTGACTGACGACGTGGCTGCCGAGGCCTTGGCGGAGATTGAGGTGCTTCGAACAACCAACCAAAATCTTCATTCAGAGCTTATCAAGGCAAAGATCGCTTTACAGAAAGAGCGAAGTGAGAAAAAGGAGTTTTCGGAACAGAACAATACTCCGGGTATAGATGACAAGGTTCTCAAGCAGCTGATGAGTAATATAAGCAAAGCGAGCGCAAAGGAGAATACGACATTTCTTGTTGAGTGCAACGGGCAGACTCATCAGATCGATATGACGCATGACGACATGGTGTCAGCAGTGCAGCAAGGCCTTGAGTCTTCCGGCTTTACCAAGGTCACCGCTGTAGGCTACGAGAACCGGCTACCTATCAACATCATGCCACGACTCGAAGAGATGAAAGGGCTTTCATCGTCTCCGCCAGCTACGGTGAAGTTTCGTGGCATTGATAATGTTCCTATTGGTCCTGCGAAGGCTCGGCTTAAAGATGGTGAGAGCTCTTCTTCCATCGTCAAGAGCATCTCCCCTCTCCGACCAACTGCCCGGTCCTTCTACCCTGATCCAGCGAATAAATTTCTAAATGCAGGTACAGGAATCAAACAGACTCCACAGCGGCCAAGTAGCCGTCCAAAGCGCACGTCCAGTCCTGCGAATTCGGCATCCACCTCTCCAACAGAAGACTTGGTCACAAAAGTAATCAAGCAACACCGGGAAAAGCATGCCGAAATCAGTGTCCAACGGCCATCCCCCCCATCAAACCGTGCTGCGACTCCTACTGAGGCAGCTTTCGATTTTAATTTCCTTGATCGCGGTACTACTCCTGCATCGACAAGTCCGAACACACTGCATATCATGAAGCAGTTTGGAATAACAGCTGATGGCCCTAGAAGAACGATCGAGAGCGAGGAGGGTGTGAACGCGGAAGAAATCAAATCTGAGAAGCATAATCCTGACAAATCGTCTACGGCAGAATCCAGCAATGTCGGAGACAACAGTCTAATCGATTACGATGGAGACTCGAAAGAAGTCACAATTGTCCCTAACTCCAAGAGTGCAGCCACTAAAGTCTCGGAGATCCTCACCAGACAGTCAGGATTTGCCAATAGTATAAGTAAGAAAGGGTCACCTCATACAGTCTTTGTCGCTGACATCCCGGACTACACGCCAAACTGGGTCATCACAGACGAGAATCCTCTGTACACGCCCTCTCAATTTCAAGCTGCGAAGGTTAATTGGAACTTTCAAGCGCGTGGAAACAATAGCAATTTCTGGAAATATGGCCTTCGCTATACCTCCGAAGGATCTAACACTTACCGGACTGTCATGATCATGAACATACCGCCAATAGCAACCAGGGCTAGCGTTCTCTCTACGGTACGCGGTGGCGCTCTTGAAGTGTTCTCCCTGGTAAAATCTCCTATCCGGGATGACGACTCCTTAACAGCCCGGATCGTATTCCTCTGGGAAGCATCTGCGCTGAATTTCATGAACTATGCCCGAGACATTAAGCGCAAATCCCCCAATGGCAAATTTCATCTTTCTGGTTCACCGGTCCATATCGTACACGTTACTACGCCGACTTATCCCACACCGTCCGACCTCCTCCGCAAGACATTTTCTGGGCAGATCAGTCGAATTCTCATCTTGGAAGGGGAACCCGGCCCCTGGCTTGGTTTGGCGAGAAAGCATATGAAGAGGGTCGCCGTGTCATTTATCGAGTCGTCCGTGGACGATGAGAGGGATGAAAAGGACAACAAGGAGAGGTTGAATTCGAAGCTCATTGTGGAGTTTGCCGGGATCAGGGATGCGGTTATTGTTGCGGACCGTTTGCAGAGGGAAGCGGCATATAAGGGGTTAGTGTTGGGGTATGGAGTGGATCCCTGTGATTGGGTTTGATGGGTGACGACGGCAGGACCCGCTCTAATTAGGGGGCTGGTTTAGTGGCCATGTATGATACACCTTCTCATAGTGTCGACCGGGTGAAGCTCAAAGTAGCTAGTCATTCGAAACTCCAGATAGAGTTAGATAACAGTATAAAAGTCATTCCCTACGAGGCATGGGCAGATTCTAGCAACGGTCCCCTGCCGAGGCTAGGTGTCAGAGGTCGTGGTGCATCTAACATACGTCTGGCAGGCGCCAAAGCTCATAATTTGGTGCGCTACGACTTCTGACACCCAGCCTTGTGCATTCCTCCGGTAGTGTGACGGGTCTTGGCATTCCGAAAGCCGTGACCGAAAATTGATGGCGTAGTCGCCTCTGTCCTAAATTGACGTTTGATCATAACCTGCTTGATCAAGCGAGATAATATTCGTCGATTCACTTATCACGTTCCGGATTGCAACAAGGCGCACGGCAAGTAAGAGATCTCGCCTCCACGATTGGTACGGGCTAGCAAAGGGTCCCAAAGCGCCCCCCACCATAAACGCGCTGCTGTATGCAAGTCGGGTTCTCAGTGACCATTGAAGAAGCAACGCCATGGGTTTAATGTGTCTCGCAGTCCTCAGCCGCCTCTAATGAGAGCTTTACAAATCATCTAGATGCATATCATGACCCTGCATATTGAATTTCCATGTCAATTCATTGGCTCTTTTCGGCCCCACGTTTCACCTCATGCCACTCTCCAGAGATGAGCTACGCGAGCTGTCATATCAAGTTTTTGTGATTCAAATGACTTTAGCTTCGCTATTTTATCGCTGGTCTCCGTCGCTATCACTGTACTCGTATGAAAATGGTTTGCAGTTTTCTTATGCCGACAAAAACCAAAAATGACGAAGCCGACACCAATTACAAGCCCCCCCGTCTACTTTGGATTTTGGACGAATTGGTCCCACGGAAGAATCTTAGGAAGCACGCTAACGCTTTCCAAGGGCAACGGTCTATTACTCACTGCTTTCCTGGCTCTATATGTCCGAGTTGCGGGTGGTCAATTGTGGAATATCGTTTGCTTTTTATTATTCATTGCACGATCACAGACTGATTTGTGTAGCGGGCACCATCATCAACAACAAGCTGTGCTACAGACCAAACCTTCGGATCTAGCATTTGCATGGAAATCTTTCCGTATAGCTTGGGCATGGCGTAAAGTTACACGAAGAGCAACTCAAGAATCATTACCGCTCGTCCTGCTTGCATTACTGCATACTGCATGTTTCATGGCTGCTGGAATTCTATCTTCTCGTATCAGCAGCGCTACGTCCTCCGAAGTACTTCTGAAAGAAGGGTCCTGTGGCTCCTTTAGTGACACTAACTCTGTTAGAGTCCAAAGAAATTTAAAAACCGGTTCAAACCTTGGACGATCCTGCTATAATTTATCGACATACAAGGATCCATTTCAAGGCTGCGATCCGTTGGGTCGTCAACATATTCAATGGAACAATACAAATATTCCATGCCCTTTCGATGGGTCGATTTGCATGGGGGAGGCAGTCCAGCTCAATACTGGGTTCGTTGATTCTCATCTCCAACTAGGAATAAACGCTCCGTCTAAGGATCGGATCTCGTTTCAGAAAATTATGGAGTGTGCACCCTTGAGAAAGACCGGTTACGTTAGACCTGTGAATGGTTCTGCTCAATTAAGATCAGCTTCGAAGAACCACAGCACTCGGCCACATCTAGGATATTACTATGGGCCAGCTATCTACAAGAATACATCTGCAACATTTCTCTACGATCAGGAAAATTCAAAATCTGTTAATGATATTTTCGACGCAATTGGCGCTAATCCGATCCTATACGGACTTAGGTAGGTCGAGGCCCGCTAAGTTGTATGATACCATAATACTGAACTACTCGATAGTGTACAGTCGTTCCAGGCAGGACCTCTAAAATCAAACGGTCAGACTTCCTTTCTACCAATACCGCAACTTGCAAGAAACAATGCCGATATAACCTTGTTACTCTTGGTCACTTTTGCCTCCTATAGTGTTCCTGTTTATGATCCCTGGTTTTCTGCTCAAAAGATGTCTTGGTTCAATGATAAGAACGGCATTGGCCAATATTCTGCTTATGTTGCTGATGAGCCCTCTGTACTTGGCTGTGTTGAGCGGTGGAGATTTTGTAATCAAGCTAAAAAGGGAAAGTGTACTCGATTTGATGGAATCCAGCTCTTTGTCCCAGAGAGTCCGATCATTCAGGCGCTCGACCTCAACCCTCGCCAAATCGAGATTTTGCAAAGACTGCAGAGAGCAAACGCTCTGACGTCGCTTGGACCAATCATTGCATTCACCGTCTCAGAAGATCTATTAGCAAACAGCTATTGGCCAAGTGGTGGTTTTGCGACGTCTAGTTCTCTGCCTTCAGATCAATGGAAACGGGAATTGAACAGTTGGTTTGCCACTTCGATGGAGACGTTGCAATTAATGCTCGTGGAATACGTCCTTGGAGACGTCTTCGGAGACGACGGTCCCTCCAAATCGCAGCATCCATGCAGGAGGCGCCCGCACCTGCGGGAAGGTGGATGTGCTCGAGCCAAGTCGTACGGCGCGGCGACTTTAGCTCATTCAACGTGTTCGGAACGTGCATGATCCTCCTTGTCGGCGGCTTGATGATCATTGCCAACCTGTCTCTAGAAGTGGTCCTTTCACGCCGGTCGGCTCTGACGCGTCGCCGGAGAATCGCTGACTGGGTCCGTCATAACGTTCTTCAAATGCAACGTATCTTGTTCCAGGACCGCAAACTCGGGGGGCGGTGGAGGGGCCTGTACGACGTGGTCCCAACAACGGAGACCGATGAGGGGCTGCCGGCCGTTTTTGAGGAAGAGCTGGCGGGATGGGAGCAGAAAGCAATTAAGACTTGTCCTGAGGAGTCGCACGGTGGGGAAGGAGTCTAAAGTTAGGTCTTGTTAGAATTTGGTCTTGGTGGTATGGACTCGGCTGTAGTCATTGATTACATCTGAACTATGTAACGGTTTGGCTGTTTCGAGATGAGAGGAAGGCTACGTACACGATGCCAAGCCTGCACGCACTGGGGCTTTGCCTGCAGTGACCGCCCAGCGAATGTTATATCAAGCATGAGAGCGCCCCCAATTCGGGACTTGGCCGCGTCTCAGGCGCCTAAGCGTTCGACTGGCGGACTTCTGCAGGCTGTGTAGGACAACAAAGTGAGTCCTTCTCTGGGACACTTTTAATGGCAGCCTGGCAGGCTTTGCTGGACATAACTTTGAGACGGAGATCGCGCGAGACGTTCTGAGAGGAATCGTCTCGAAACCATCCACTATTGGCTGAGTCCGATATGATAGATGGATGTTGGCCGAGGTCTTGATGTTGATCACGGTCCTTGAAATAGCTTTATTCTTGTAAGTTTTTACTTCTCGTAAGGTAACGAGGACAATTTCTTCCCCTGCCAAATCTCATCTGTTCCAAATCTATGAACCTGAACTTCTTACTTTCAACTCCTGTTTTTCCTCTATTATGGACGTCTCTTTCTCATGTTTAGTGGTCTTAACCCTGAGTTTATTCTCGGTCTGTGGGACGGGGACACCTTTTACGCCTAAATCATATTGGATCCACGAGTCATGTCAACAAGGAGGTCGATCCCAGGTTGTTGAAGATGCGCTCGATGACGCTATGAACTGGGCTCGTAGAGGAATCGAGCGACTTACATCCACAGAGGACACGATACAGAAAGAATATTTTCATCGTCTTTTTGCTAATCAGGATGATCCCCAGTATGACCAGAAAGTTCAGACGCTTATCAGTGGGTTTCCTAGGATCTATGCTCCGAGTATTAACCCCACTTACCTAATTTGTTTTGTTGCAGAAGTGTTGCATTGGGATGACGAGGATCTTGGAATATCAGCGATGGACTGGGAGTCGGACAATCGTCGTCGACCACAATCGAACTATAGAATCTATTGCGACAATGACGTGCTGCGCGCAGAGAGAAGCGGAAATAGATGGAAACTCAGAGAAGATCCTTCCCTGGCTCCTGAGCAACACGTGCCCAACGAGCTTCGTAAATCATACCTCGACACCGAGTCAATTGAGCGTGATGACGGGATGTTTCAGGAATGGGAAGACACCGGTGAATGACTCCTATATTTCAAATTAATTGCTCGACAGACGCTAATGCTATAGCAGACAATGGTATATACATGGGCGCAACAGCTGGTTGCCAGGACCGCACCATTCGGTCTCTTACCAGGTCTTACACGATGCGTTCACGTAGACCGAGGTACGACGAGCAGAATTCGGAGCGAGCAATAGTAACGGTTCGTTTTGGTCAGCACAGTCGTACTTTCTTCCAGAGCACTAAGTACAACTCTTGTTGGATATTAGGTCTGCGATGAAGCATTCAAGCGGCCTCAAACCCTGACCAGCCTTGAAACTTTCGACCCTTTCACTCCTTTCGAGCCAATTAATTTGGCCGCACCGGAATGGTTCCATCAACCACAAACATCTCAAGTCGGCCAACTTCAGCAATTTGCGAATCTCCTTTCCTTCCACCTGATGCACGAAGTGAGCTTGCTCGAAGTGATGCTTTTACGTCTGTGCTGACACTCGATTCCTCGTAGATACTTCACTTCCCACCCTGGAACAGTAAGTCCAATCCGGTATTTTTCCTCGCTATACAAAAGATTTTTAACTTTGTCTCCTGATTTTCAACCGCTATCCTGTGTACCCATCCGGCCTCATCGTCTCGTTTCTGTAACACCAGAGCGCGCCAGAGCTGATGGTCCCAAACATAGTCAACGGCCCCCGCTCTTTGCTAAATGCCAAAATGCCCTTCTTTAACTGGCAGTACATCCAAGACCTACCACCAAGGTCAAAAATGGACAGCGCACAGAATTACGTCTGGTTCGGCCTGCTCGCCGTCCTTGCGGACCGTGGATATCGGCTAGATTCCGATCCTGACGCAGCGTATCGCGGCTTTCTGGTGCGCGACCTGTCTATTCAGCTGGTCACGCATCCTGGGCAGTATGAGGTCGATTTAACCATGGAGGAGGGTGAGTAGCTGTACATCCATTCTTAGCCTGTTCAGGTAATAAATGGGAGGGGAGAACAAGCCAGGGAGAGGTACCCAGACATGCCTCCCAAGTTCGTATTGGATTACCGCGGTGCTGATGACGATGTCCCCTTAATAATATCGGCTATATGGGAGCAGGGTGTACGTAGAAGTTGAATGAAGGTTTTGTCCCGAGGAGATTCCGTTTGCCATAAATGATATCGAAGTACTGGATAGCCCAGAGCCGAGCGAGGGTATGGGGTAATGATGATAACAAATTGCCTCATGTGCTATTTGACACTAACCACTTCTATGTTAATAGAAAAGATGGTAGGAAACAGTTTGAAACTTTTCACATATTGTGTTGTCACCAACTGTTGTTAGATAGTGAAGGGTCAGGTGGTTGTACTGGGCTGGGGTCGAATGGTAAGGAACGTGGCTCAATACAGGCCTAGTGCCAATTAGGCAAGTGCAGCCCAACGCCATAGGTTCCTGGCCTGGCCCCCAAGCGCGGCACCGACAGTCCTCGGAATCGAGTCCCAATAATATTAAAGAGCATCTAGGTACCTGTGAGGAAGGAAGGATTGACGTAATGCCAAGACTGCACAGCTCTGAAGCTTTTGAGAGCTCTCTGTACATTAGAAAGAGTTGAACAAGGACGAATACCTCAATCAATAGAAACACTCTCTTTCAAGCCTATTAGGAGCCTATCCTAATAGTACCTCTTGGTTTATCTCAGTAGATATTCCTGAGTAGCTAAGTCCACTGCCTACTTGCCAAAAACCCAAAAGCAATCGCTACCAACCAAGCACGAGAGCATTACTTTCTACTCAAAGTTAGTTTCAAGAGCTTATCCAGCAAATAATCTTACTACCGCCCTCCTCAAAACCTTATTTCGAGTTCTAGATGCCTCTCTGCGCCCCCACAAGCATTACCCAGGGTAGCGGAACAGTACTAGAATTAGATCCAAAATTTTGCGGACCATGCATAGATTTTGTGCAAGATATCGTTAGCGGCGATCCCCTTCCAGAGGAGCGGTGGCGTTTTCCTAGTGGAATTAGGTCTGATTATAGGATCTTTGCTCACCATTCGAGCATGAGCCTGCTCAAGAGCTGTGGGGAATCTGGCTGTCCATTATGCCGATTCCTATTTGCACAACTGGCTGAAGATAAAAATCCATCGTATGAAATCATGACTGGGAGTTTTCTCGGCATCTTTGAAATCTTCACGGCGTTGAATATACATAAGAAGAAGTTGTATCTTTACCACGGCTATTCAGCGGGAGAGCTCGAAGACAAGGAGGCAGATTTGAAGGTGATACTTAGGAGGTGGGATTACGATTGGCCCTCGCGGAAGATAGCTGATACGCCAGGGTTATCACGACTTGCAAGAGAGCCTTTCACATCCCCGAAGAATGCCAAAAGTATCTCACTGGTCTGCAGATGGTTGCAAGACTGCCTTACTAAGCATCCGAAATGTGGACGATCTCCAAATTCCCCACTGCCGAAAAGAGTAATTGATATTGGCAAGGGAAGTTCCGATCCTTATCTGTACATTAGCGCTGGTGGTACTGATGCCTACATCGCTTTGAGTTACTGTTGGGGTGGTGATGTTGAATGTAAGTTGACGAGCACAAACTTGGCGGACTACCAAAGACGAATTGACTTTGCTGGACTTCCTCAAACCTTTAAAGACGCGATATACATCACGCGTTTATTAAACTATCGATATCTCTGGATAGACGCTCTGTGCATCGTTCAAGATGACAACAGTGATTGGGAGCATCAAGCAGCAGCAATGACCCAGATTTACTCGAATTCGTGCCTAACAATCTCGGCGGACAAATCTCGTGGACGACATGATGGTTTTCTTAGCGACCGTGACATTTCTCACGTGAGTCTAGGTAGTTTCAAAACCAGAGAAGGAGCTAATGAGCAAACATTTGGTGCATGTAATTATGTGTTCGATCGCTGGAGAACAGATCCGCTATGTCACCGTGCTTGGGCATTTCAGGAGCGATTCCTTTCGACTGCCATTCTCCACTACACTTCCCTCAGAGGTTTGGTCTGGGAATGCAGATCACTATGTATGGATGAATATGGGATGTCTGATGCAACAGATTCTGTCGGAAAAGCCATAGGAAGTGTACCCCATTCCATGTCAGAAGGATTTTCAAAAAGTCAGGACTTTGACTCGTTGTGGTTCAAGTGCATTGAAGATTATACGAATCGACAACTGACATTTTCAAGTGATAAGCTGCCGGCAATCTCCGGCGTTGCAAAGGTTTTCAAAGCTATGAATGGAGGCGAATATTGCTCAGGAATTTGGAAACACGATATTGCGCGGGGGCTTCTCTGGTCTGGATTGGGTCATGAGTTGAAACCAGCCTCTCCATACCGAGCTCCCACGTGGAGTTGGGCAGCGCACGATGGCTCAATTTGGTGGGACTATGACGTCCTTATGCATACGCGGCCACAATCCCCCAGAATCCCTTTCAATGTTCACCGAATTGCCATCCGGGAAAGTCTATCAGGCGCTATTCTCAACGCACATATCGAAATTCAGGGGCTATTGTACAATGCCACTTTCACCGCTGACAGTTTCGGTAGCCATAGACCCCTTCTTAGGTCTGATATGGGAGATTCATATCATTGCATTATGGATGATCGTTCTGGCCCGCGATCTTGCTGGGTGCTGCCTGTCGAGATGCAGCAGGACAAGTATTCGTTTGGTTCTATCCGTGTAAAATTCTGGACACTGGTTCTTGGGAAGCCAGGTATGCCTTCAGACGAGGATTGCTCAAGCAACACTTTTGTGCGAATCGGGATTGCATCCTTTGAGCTGTCCGATGTCAAGATTGACTTCGAAAATCCTAGTCTCAGAAGTATTAAGCTTATATGAATACGAAGTGGCTCTGGTGAAGAATCCAACAGCATTGCTCTACCCACAACCATCGTCATCTTCGTTTCTCCTGCGCAGATTCCTTCCCTATATGACGATCACGGCCATTCACGGTGTCAGCAACGAAAAATTCGTACGCCGAGATGACGTATCTCCTCGTCATGTCTTTCATGACTTTCTCCGAAAGATGGGCTCGCGGCTCTTGCTGGATAGATCGCTCCTTCCTAGTGCGTTGATGTGCCTTGCCCGTTCATGTACTCGCATGACTGCCAACTGCCTACAACATATTTCTGACCACCACAGATGGGCGAATCGCTCTTGGAATTTAAGCCACTCTTTCTTATCCATGATGTGTTGTCACACTGAATCAGGAAACGGCAAGTTTACAAAATACACGTCGAGATTAAGCACATTCGTCAGGGAAAGATAAAATGGCCACATATATGTGGTTCAACTAGCTTGAGTACATGAAACAAATCTCCACGATTGAGAATTATCGGACCTTGACAGTCCGAGGTGATACCGCGGCACTACTCGCGACTGGAGGCGAAACCAAAGCCTCAGCCAAAGCCACTTGCCCTGAACCGCCAGGGTTCACAATACATAGTTGCCCAGGTGCAGCTTCATCCGGCGGAAAAAACGATGTCGCTGGTAATAGATTGTCGGAGATGTAGGGGATGCCCAGAAAGGATAATAGATGATAACATCCGAGATTGTTACCCTCTGCTGTCCGAGTACCACCACACGGTGGAAAAACACGTTCTTGGCCATTCTTGTCTAATCCCCACGTCACTACCCGCAACGGTGCTCCCCTAGGAAATAGTGTTTGAAGCGTTGTAGGGTTGCCCAGCGAACCATATTGGGAATTCATGAACATTTCCAGTGCGACTGGCTCTCCGCATATTGCTTCGTGCTCGAGCAGCGTTGGATTGCCCGGCAGTCTCTGGTCATCCATCTCAAATAAAAGCTGGAGAAGAATTTCTCGTATCATGGATCGTCCAGTGACGGGCGATCCGTCTTCCGTGTTTACAGGGCTGGTGAAATAATTTTTGACGAGACCGCCAGCCTTGTAGTCGCCATTCGTAACCACTTTCCTGATAGAACTTGAGAACCAAATTTTTTTGTCGTAGTAAAATGCAGTCATCGCTCCAGGTGTCCGGTCGCCGAATCCGCGTTGCTGCGCGTCGCTTACCATCCGACGATAAGCGTCACGGGCAACAGCGACAAATGCTGCGTTGGTCACAGGTAAATCGTTCTCGAAACCGGGGTCCCTGTCCTCGTTCCAAAGGGCGTAACCTGTGTAGATGATCCAGCCCTGTTGAGAGCTTTCGAAGTGAAAAGCTCCTTCATCCAGCGCAACATTAATATTAACGCAGAGTGCGAGATAGGCAAGGCAATGCAGTGCAATAAAGATCTTGGCAGCAACGGAGAGCTGAGAATGCGCGCGCCATAGCATGACGGGCTGCTTGTGAGAGCAAACGATGTCTGAAGAGATTGGTAACTTGGTGTCGCAAGACGAGGCACTCAACAGAACACAACAGAAATTAGACAACTCTCCTACCTCGCACCTACGCCATCCATTATATACATCCGGTGTAGCGGTTAATGGTCGTAGCGCTTGACATTGTCGTCTCTGCTAACACCTCTTTATGAGGCATTGCATCTCAAACAAGTTACAATTGTTGTATTTGAGGCAGAATTCGCTCGACCGTGCAAAGGGAAGGCCTAATAATAACGGCGATGTAACAAGTGCCCGAACAGCTTAGTTTGCGGAACCCCGATGAACGCCGATGCCGTCGGTGTCCGTGTTAGAAAACGCGGCCGAGGGGCCAAAAACGGCAACGGAGGTCGCCGGAGTTCTTCACCCCAGCTTTATCCGTCTGGTAGAACTTCAGAAGAACTTTGCTCTGCTCGAAATTTAGCAGAATAGATCAATAATGGACTCTATTTGGCCGTTATGGCTCAAACACCTCATTTGAAGTAGAACTATCGACGTTAGATGCTGCAACGTTCTCCGTACTGTGTGTACGACTTTTCACTTCCGTTGACTCTTGCATCAATCCCCACTATACATGAACTTCATTCTCTAATGTCAACATCAAGAACTTTTGAGTGCCACAACATCCTACATTTCATATTATAATCTTGCCTTGCGATCATTTGCTCTCTCCTTTCCAACAGCTATGGCAGGCGCAATTCTCTGGAGAGCGGCACTTTCCATCAAACGCAACATCTTGCACTGCATGGCCATACACATGTATCTTGAATAGCTTCTAACCGTCGCTCCTCGGGGTTCTGAGAGTTGGTCCATTCGCACAAGCCTCAACCTATGCGTATCTACTTCACAATTCCTTGAACCAACTCCAGTGATGAGTTCAAACCTCAAAACAGGACGCATGCAACAATTTCCTCTCGGAATTTCATGATGACTGCAAACTTTCTCCATATACTCCGACCAACACTCCGTTGCTTCGCCTTGTGCATTGGGAGTATTGCATGCACGGACTATTGCCTTCCTGCTCTACGGAATTGGTTATCTAGACATTATAAGTTCAAAGGCATGCCTAGTGTTCTGACACCGATGTCGTTTCTCACGTTTCATTTCTTCCCCGCTGGCTTGACGCTAAGCTGTTAAGTACCATCGTGGTTGCTTTGGTTGCAGTATGCTCTCTTTTTACGGGCTTGTTCCTTTGCTTAGCGTCCTCTCGATTGCTCCATTCCTATGTCTAAGTGGAACTGTTCGTACTCCCTCCAATTTGAGGCTACTCACTTCTAGAAACCCTGCACCTTTCAAATCGAGCCTACAAAAAAGGGACGATGACGATGACAACATCTGGGATATAGAGTCCTTCAAAACCTACATTGCTGTTGGAGACTCGTTTTCGACTGGCATAGGAACAGGCACCTTACTTTCCGGAGAGGGCGACGCTTCATGCTACCGGACGGACAGTAGCTTCCCAAACTTACTTAATGCAGATTTAGCGACCGAAAGCTTTACCAACAAGGCTTGTACTGGAAAGACCTCTCAGCAAATCAGAGATGAACAGATCAAATCCATACCTGACGATTCAGTGGATCTCGTCACTGTCACCGCTGGCGGTAACGATGTTGGATTCAAAGATGTCCTTCAAAGTTGTGTGTACTTGACCACGACTCAAGCAAAATGCGATGATGCTTTGTCCACTGCTCAAGACAAAATCCAAAACATGAGAGTAACAATTGACGACATGCTCGGTGATCTTGCATATAAAATAAAATCGAATGGGGTAATAATCTATGTCCCTTATGCCAAATTTTGGAACGATGAGGAGAACTACTGTGATGACGAAACTTGGGCTTTCTGGGACCCCACTGGTCGTGCGGGCGGGTTGAAGCTCACGCACGAAAATCGCAAGAAAATGAACGATCTTACCGACAGTGTTAACTCGGCCATATTAAGTGTCGTCGCATCCCGACAAGACAGCACAAGAGCTCCTGTTACTGTCTATGCGGCTTCATGGGACTCCGCTGTGATTGACGCCCAGGGCCGTTTCTGCGAGACTGCCAACAAAGACGACCCAAGCGCTGGACAATATCTCCAGATGTTTCTGAGGGAAGGTGGATCATCTTCAGCAAGTACTGAAGGCGACAGTGACAATACGGTAAGTTCCTGACAAATTGTGCGAGCGTGTAGGCTGACGCGTTCGCTTTAGGCCGCTTCGAAACGATCGGCAGACTCATCCACCACGATTGCAATGCGAGTCAGACGAGCCGCAGCATCTACTCACGCAGCTACTGCTGCGCCGAGTTTAGCAGCATTGGAGTCGTCAGACAAGGCTGCAACCACCACCACAGGCGTGTACCAAGCATTCCATCCTTCTGCCATGGGCGCTATCACAATATGGTCAGTCGCTTACGCGACCCTCATACGCGCCAATGCCAAACACCTAAACATCGACCCAAGTAACCCGCCACAGTCCTGCCCTGGCGTGTCCGACGATGAACCGACTTGCTACGGCGCGAACGGACCCACTGATACATGGACTTCGCGGGAAGCTGCTGCTGGCGCAGTGTCTGCATTCTGCGAGAAAGACAAACCGGCGCCAAATCTTCCTAGCGACAGTCTCGACGGACGTTATGCCGACCAATTTACCTATTACCTTGGTACTAATCAGGAGCTTCAACTCAAAATCTCGTATTATGACAATCTCGCTATCGATAGTACCACTTGCAAGCAGAAGCTTCTCACTATCGTCAACGGTTGCGACGTTCCTTCGCCCGACGGCAAGGTCAATCCCAAGAATCTGAAATACGGTGGCACACTTTCGTATCAAGGCGGGCAACAGGGCGGTGTAGTTTTCGAATTCAACCCTCACTCTCATGGTGCCGGCGAAACCCAGATTTATTGCGACGACATGGACACTAACACTTTCATGGATCAAGGGATCCTGGCACAAAACATCCAGGATTTCTGCAAGACCGTCTCTTCTCCGCCGAACGGCGACGTTTTCGCCCAGGGACCCACGCAACCCAGCCAAACATTCAACCAAGGCTCCATCAATGCCGTCACGCTCTCTGTCAAATGGCCGGGCGATGGCTTCCCGCCCACCCAGCTAAACTGCCTCGACGCGATGAACCCGCTGAACGACGGCTGCAGCGTGCCCCACGACGACATCAACATCGTCAACAAGAAGCACGGCGGGCATTTCACCCAGGACATCGAGCGCCTGTACGCCGTCGTTCCGCTCACGAACAACACGATCACCGATCAGGAGACAGGTCGCTCCATCCGGGTCGCCGCCAAATTCCAGCTTTGTGACGATGGCAAAGGGCGCGATGGAAAGCTGGTCGACAAGCCGGCCATGCAGGATTGCCTCCGGGCCCGGGATGGGTCGTCGTGGGGTGATCAGGACTGCCATGGTTTCCTGACGACGTATCTGGAGAGGGACAGTGGCTGGCACAGTCTGCATGACTGCTGGAGGTTCAATGCTAACGCCTTGAGCGCGGCGGTGGATGACGGGTATTGCTCGGCGGAGTATTATTCCACCGCGGGCTTTGTGAACTGTCGCTTTGGATTCAAGATTTCGTAAAAAGTAGGCGTGTCTGGATCTTGCTCTAGAGGAAAAGGGTAGATCGTGTGGGATCTGGATGGTTGTGATTTCTAAAAGTATATATATTCTTCGCCGCCTTTAATGCGGTGTTGTACTCCACATCTACATCCCACCATTCCTCGATTAAGAGATGTGTCAAGGCACATCACGCTTCATGGCCATCTATCCGCCATCCATCAACGCGCCTGCTTCGCCATAGGGTTATCTGGGGCTTAGCAACCGCAATACACTGACCGTCGGATCTAATCTATGTAATTCGCAATATAACTATATTATTCATTTTAAGGCCGTGAGGTGATAGTTACTATAAGACAATGAATGAATTTTATATGTAGTATGTAACTAGACTTATCATCTGGAGAACGAAGGAGAACTTTACAACATCTATTTATCAATAGATAATAGGTTAGAGAAATGTTTGACTTTCGGTGACTAAAGTACAATATAACAAATACTTTTTGTTACTTAGTAGAGTATAAAGAAAACCGTGTCTGCGGAGTAGGGTAAGAATATCCGCTAAAAATCCGCGCCTATCAATTGACCTTGGCGGATATTCGTACGTCCATGCCAGACCTCTCCAGATATTCATGGAGGCGAAATGGGAGGCGGAAGGGCTTGGGCAAGGGGCTTTAAGGAAAATTGTCTCTATGCTGACATCTCTTTATATGAGTGTGGCATTTGCCGTCATCAATGATGGCTTCATGAAATTATCGCTTTTGGCTCCTATTTGTGGTCACCTGCAGTCAAAGTAATACCTTTCCTAGGACTAAGTTACTGCTCCTTAGCAGACCTATATTTGTCGCGCTGCACATGGCATGGTCCGAGTTCCTGTTACATTAGTACTTTCAAATCACCACAAAGTCTTTCCCCATCTCCATCAATCTCCCTTAAATTGTGCCTTTTACCCCCAATTGCATACCCTTTTACTTTCGAAACAGTTGACTTTGGTCCTTCTGAGCCTCATTTAAGCTTGAGCATGTGGAGGGGAAAGTCTTGGAGTTTGCAGAAGGCTGTCGAATCATTGAGAATTTAGCATCTTGATTCTTCTGTGACTCGGGGGCAACCCTTGAGTCTTGAACAACTAAGACAAGTGGGCTGTGGTTGTAAATCTAACGCAGGTGTAGACTAAAAGTCCGAGCTGCGAGGTTGAATGCATTTAACAAGGATCGTAGTCATCATTGCAGGCATTGGGATCAAGCCGAATTTCCATCTGCAGCTGACCCAAATCTTTCTCAGCCGTACTCAGCGGGCCATCTTTCTCATAGGAGCGGAAGACCGAGCCCCGGGTAACGCAACTCTCTCTTGATGGATCACAGTTCGACCCTGTCGCGTCGTCGAGCGGTCTTGCTGCACGTTTGGCATTGGTGACGTCCGGCGCAAATGTTTGGCATATTTTCGCCTGGAGAAAGCTCACGCAGATGCCACAGAAGCCGGCGGCCCCGAGATTGGTGTTGAAGCCTGTGTATTGTAGGAAATAACTTAGCTTTTTCTGATTTTCACCCGGGGCTGGCCAATGCTGAGTTTTCCAGACGAAGATTCCGCCCCTTTCGCCAAGTTTGGTAATGTTGCCGCAGACAATGCCCCATATAAAACCGAATATCGAGGCTTTTCCGTAGGTCTGTATTGGTTAAAGCGTGCGCGCATGGAAGATGGACAGACTCACCCCGTTTTTATAGCAGAAGAACCTTTGGCCACCGCTTGGCTTTTTGACATCTTTGTAAGCCTGATCTTCAATTGCTTTATCCTGGGGTAGCTGGCGAGCTTTATCATGGTCTTTTTCGTTGCGAGAGTAAAGATGTTTGTTGCGAACGTCCAGGGAGTACGATCTTGGTTCGACTGCTGAAGAGTTGGACATAGCAAAAGCAAAAGTGTTTGCTTGATAGCCCATGATCTCGTGTTCTACCGTGGCCCATTCCTCAAAAGAATAGAAGGTATAGTGGCTTTCGTGATCATCAGTCTCCACATGTCGTTTCCATTGGATATCTCCTTTTCGTCGTATATGGGAGAGGATGTCTGCAGTTCGGGGACCTTGCTGCACCTCGCTCTCAATTCCGGTAATAGGATGGGTGACTCTGCCGACAATTTTACCTACCGACGGATCCGACGGTACGGCGCTAATGCCACATAGTATTAGCAATGTGAAAATCGAGCAGAATAACATCGTCGCACGAATTTATTGCGATCGGGTCGATCAGCGGAGTCTCTTCAGCTCACAGACCTAAAATGGGCTGGTTCGGGGCCTGATTTGGTGACCCTTGAAGTTTTAAACAGTTTTTACGAAAAGCAATGAACAATAGCAATGTCCTCGATGGGGAGGCGCATATCTATACTTTCTGCGCACTCCGCTATCATGCGATGCAGATATATACCAGAGGCGCCACATCCAACATCCATCACGGAGTCATCAACAAGCATCGCCTTACAATGGAAGCTAATGGTCGTTCTCGTAGCGACCCAAGCCAACACGGAGTTCTGGGAGAAGCATTAATTGTTCCATTACCGAAGTTGCGTGTTTGCCAGGTGGCTACCGTTTCATAACACTTTCCAGAGCTTCGCCACTCAAATGCTGCTTCAAAGGTTCCAAATACCAATTGGTAAGTCCTCGTTGAGCGCTATACAGGGGAGGTGGTCCAGACCTAAAACAATGGGAGCGCCGTACTGTAACTTACATGAGTTGGGTTGGTAGATGTGTGCTCATCCGGCGCCGTGTTTGGGAAGAGGGCCGCCCAAGGCTGGATTTTAGCCGTGAGCTCGACTCATCGGCCGAGCGAGGCTGGGTGACCGGAATCGTGGCCGATCGAGGGTTGGTCTGCCCGACACAACACGGAAACAATCGGCCACAATTTCTGTCACCTAGCCCGGGCCAGCCTTGTAGCCTGTTTAGACGGATACGATCTTAGCGCGATGCCCCGCTGCGGCGCATCCCAACGCGGCACATACAACATCTCATCTTTATTGCAGGGACCTTCTTGACCTTTGCAACCAATGTTGGACCTCAACTTTGCTAATATTCACTGATCTGCGGTCACTCTGAGAGGTTTCGCTTCCGCTCTTCCTGATTATCAACTTCGCCCAATTCTAGGCATCTTTGATAACAGCACTCGAGCTCACACTACTAGCAACGATAAGGGAGCTCACGATGCATCACGAGCAGGAAGGAGAAATCATCGCCGATAAAGATATCGAGAAAGAATCCGAGAGGAAAAAAGAAGCTCTCACACCCGGAGCCGTTGATCACGGAACTAATAAAGGTGGCAAGGGTCTCTGGGAAGGTATGCTAACCAACTAGATCTCCCAATTTCGACTCACAACTTCCAGAATTCAAATCCGAGATCACTCCTACCTGGCGAGGATTTCTTGATCAATTGCTCTGGTTCATTTGCACTCTTTTTACTGGCAACTACATTATGCCAATGTTCTGGGACGATATGTTTCCGCCGAGAACTTGGCAGGCACAGTATTACGTTAATCAAGGTGGATCCGGGGTTATAACGAGCTTCTGGGGAATGTATTTGACTTTCGCTTTGGGGAAGGTGGGAAGTATTCTGATCATGAGGTCGGTTGATAGGTATCTGGGTCCTAGCGTTGATATCTGAACGTTTACGGCGTTGGTCGCCCGAGTAGTTCCATCCTCTTTGTTTGGCGCAAGGTCTTGGTTGGTGTCGGCATTTATCTTCCATTACATTTCGAGCACCGGAGGGTGATAGTTCCTTGGTCTTTCCAGCTGCTTTGCACCGCCAAACATGCAACGCACATGTTTCTGACGCTTCCGGAAAAGACGTCACATTCCAACCGTGTAGCTACAGTCTTCGACTTACATCCTCATGATGAACAATCGTCCGAACTGTGCTGCTGTCTTGGGCAACAAGTCAAGATGCAGATGCACTGCCCTGCGGCGTTGCGACACGCTCAGATCAAGCCCCCAAGAAGCGGGAGTGGCTCATAGTGAACCTGTGCAAAATTTTGAAAGGTTCTAACAAATAGTTTCTTTGCCGCAAATCCTGCTGATTCATTTTGACAACAATGCCCTGTCCTCAGTGGTCAGCATTGTGAGAGCTTGGCGTGAAACCTTTCCTGACGCACTACTCCTTCTTAAACACAACCATAGCCACAACGGATTGGTTTCTGCTGACAATAGTAAGATGTCTCACATGGATGGTATGATGATGGAGTGTACAAAAGAGTTCTGAATCAAATCTCCATCAAGATATATTAGCACGGCGAGTTCTCCAAACTTTTACATTGGAATACGGAATCTCTCCACTCATCACAATCACACAATGCTCGACAAGAGATATCAGACTTCTAATAATCCGCTTGGGACATAATTTGAGCTTTCGAGATCTTTAGCGTTATGCACCCTTTAATCGTGTTTGTTCTCACTACTTTAGCCTGTGCTCAAAGCGAAAGTACTTCTTTTGCTCCAACGTTTCCTACAAGCCTTTTGAGTAGCACTGCATCAATAAGCGTGACTGCTCCTTCAGCAAGTGCTCCCCCGATTGTGCCGGCTCCTCGCATTGGCGACGTGCTTATCTATCTGGAAGAAAATGGAAAATTGACTTGGACCGACCTGGGCAACGGAACCCGCTACGTTTTCCATACGTACGAAGAATGGGCCGCCGCAGAGCAGGCCATCGGTGGTCCTGATTTCAATCCATTCATCCCGCAACAAACCAACCAAAATCTTCACCGACACCACAACCGAATGACTCCCTCCAACCACGTTTCTCCCCGCTCCCTCAAAACCGGTCAAGGCCTACATCGTCGCTATGATACCGATTCGATCGACCGCGAGCCCATCGGCACGCGAATCGTCGGCGGCCTCCCCTTTGGAAACACTCAAAAACGCGCCTCGGAATATTTCTGTTTCGAAAGCGGGCAATGGGGTTCGACCGCCCCCCTCGTCGCCATCTCAGACCAAGCCTGCCACACCGTCATGCGCCCCGGCCTCCCAGACGGCAAACACACCTGGACCTCCCTTGGGTACGTACAGGCCGACCACCACACAGCGGCCTGGTTCATCCAGTCCTCTGGCAAGATCGGCGACACGAATTCCGTTGAGATGTGCCAAACCATCTTCAAGGGCTTCGCCGACGGCGGCGTCCCCTTCGGCGCGACGCCCTGGTGCGAGGGCACAGGCCGTCTCGGCGAGGTCGACGGCCGCTTCAATACCCAAGGCGGGTTCGTGCGCTGGTACGACAAGGTGGTCTTTAAAGATGGAAGGTACCGTCTTCAGCTAAGACTCTAAAGGACCGAGGTAGCAAAGGTATCCAACGGGAGCAAAAATGGGATCAGCTGCGATTCTAGAGTATGATGTAGCAATTGCAGGAGTCATCTTTGCTGCACAGGATCTCAAACACGGGATCCTATGGCTCTAAATTCTCTTTAAATCTTTTATTCCGTGATTAGGTATACTAAACGGCTTCACGAACAGTTATTAGTCCATCCATGAATTGCTGACTTGCTAGATATTAGAAACAGACAACTGTTTCCATAGAACATGGTTTTCAACCGAGTAACCGACTGCTTCTAACCAGCTTGCTTTGAGCCTAGAAATGCAAATACCAAAGTCATCATGGTCAAAAACATCATAAGTAGTGCATCCGTCTGATTTCGCAAGGGCCAACTGTCTACCACTATTTTCAAGTACATGTCATTCGCAGTGGCAGGCGCTCTGGACTAGCTATGGTGGGGGCGATGTGGAGCTTCATACAGCTGCAACATTGAAGAATCATCTTTCGTCCGTCGTTCCCAGCTGCATTTATCTGTCATGGAAGAGTGTGATGCCGGTAGCACATTAATCAGACGCCATGAAAAAACTTGCTCAGGAAAATGCAAAACCTCTTAGAACCTTACCGTAATAAGCAGGAGGGTGAATATGCAAATACCATCAGTACTCATTCATGATCTCGTCATGTCATTGTCTGCAGAATGCATGGCAAGAGTCATTGGTTGCGGCCCCGAGGCACCACAGCTTTACAGAGAAGACTCCCCAAATCTTGATCTTTGTCCATCATAGCTGGGGCAACATGGGAGCATATAAGTACAGAGGCCGTTCCGTCATAATGGGTGACAGTTTCAATGCATTTGTGAATTGTGAGACGTGGTATTTATGAGTTGGGAGGCTACACTGAAAGTCTGCGGAAGAATCACTCGTTTCTTGGCGTATTTCACGTGTCTTTGGAGCGTCATACAGTTTGTAATGACAAAAAGTACTGCGGTTCCTCCTGTCTCATCTTTTCCACTTTGGTCTTAATGCTGTCTAAGCCCTTTCAGCGACTTGGCTTTCTATTGTCAGAACGGCCCAGTCCCCCTGACCAGATTTCCGTGTCCGTGCGTCGTTCGGCGCGCCTCATAACAGATAACGATTATCCTTGCTCTTCCCGTATTGGCAGAGGAGCCATACTCGATGGAATTGGGGCTGTCTAGACCTTCAACGCGGAGAAACTTGCGCAAATCTTTCGTCATCCCATCCTTCATTCGTAGGAGCCGAGGTATTTGCTCCTAGCACTCCGTGCTACTCACTACGAGGCTGATGCGATGTGATGCTTACTTTTCTCCTCGCACGCCATCTGGACCCGAGATTTGAGCAAGTTTCCAACAGCGCCACGCGGCGATTCGTCCAATAAGGTTACGCTTGCCATGCGTGCCGCTTTCAGACGTGGTGCTACTTTGCCACTG
Source organism: Pyrenula massariospora (assembly GCA_021030905.1). Lineage (NCBI taxonomy): Eukaryota > Fungi > Ascomycota > Eurotiomycetes > Pyrenulales > Pyrenulaceae > Pyrenula > Pyrenula massariospora. The sequence continues at coordinate 676,755 of JAGFMI010000003.1, forward strand.
TTTCAAAGGGTCGAGCCCAAGACACCTGCTGTCGGAAAATCTGCAGCTTACTCGTCCTACCCGCCATTTTTTATGTAGCAGATATCACGCCGACTGGAGGTTCCCTGCCTTTTCATCTGCTTCGAGCAAGTAAGAATATGCTCGTTTCAAAAGTATGCAGGCTTTTTTGAGCAAGATAGCATTTTCCCTTGACTCACCCTTTTATCCTTTAATATTTGGTAGCCTTCGTCTGGTGCTTCCATGGTTTAGCGAGCTGTACGATTGAGGAGATGGTTCACTCACGCTTATCTGTTGGGAGAAAAAAACCGAGGGTTATATCCTGCGACATATATCCATTTGTCCTTAAGAGTGAATGTAGAGAGCTCTGTTGAGATTTCTGTTCTTGATATATACACTACAAGGGATTCCTGAGCGATCGACTTTCACAGCACTTGCTGGATCTGACGTTCGCCACGTTAATATTTTCGGAAAACCCTTTCCTTTCACATCCAGTCCCTACCGCCACGTCCGCGTTGAAAACTTTGAAGCGAAAAACCCGTCTGGGTCAAGAGGCTAAATTCGGTTTCTGAAGATGGAGATGTCTTCCATGTCCGACATGTCGATGACGTCCACCTCAATGTCAATAGCTCCCAGCAGCACAGGCATCAGCATAAGCATGCCATCTTTGTCTTCTTCCATGACCATGCCGATGTCCACCATGTCCATGACTTTTTTCAGCTCTATCCTCACCCCGCTCTACTCCCCGTCCTGGAAACCTACTAACACTGGCCAATACATCGGCACTCTGATCGTTCTCATCACCCTCACAGTCACATTTCGAGTGCTGTTAGCACTAAAATGCTTTCTAGAGAGCACAGCTTGGTCGAAGCAGAAGGGTAGAAGGTTGCTTCGGGATGAAAGTTTGAGTGATCAGGAAGCTAAAGATGGGACTTTGAGGGATAAAGCGAGGGAGTGGGTGGAGCATCAGCAGAGTTGGAGGGCTGATGTAGATACAGCGAGGGCGTTGATGGATGTTACGCTTGTGGGACTCAGCTATCTCCTGTAAGCTAACCTTCTCCTTTTCTTTATCCGCAAAGCTGTTGATTTGAACCTCTCCATGTTGGAAGTGTCCGTCTTGCAAACCCGTCTGAGATTCGTTCTCGGAGAAGGAACGATGGAATGGGAATTTGTGAGATGTCGGAAAGCAAGGAAAGTGTATTGGAAATGTGATCCTAATTCCCATTCTTATCATCTAACTTCTTTGATATCCACTAAAAACCAATGCAAATTTGCTTAACGACACCCATTAACATGTCGCAGTATGCTCGCCGTCATGACGATGAATGTTGGCTACTTCCTAGCAATCCTTGTCGGCACATTCATTGGCAGCCTCACTGTCGGCCGTTGGACAGCTGGAGGTGCAACTCACTAGTGAGAGCAAGCCTGGACATGAGGTAGCAATGGCGGCATGTAAGAGCCGATCGTGTATGTTCCGTTCTCGTGGCACCTGATCCTTCTGATACGTTCAAAATGGAAATTTTCCATTTCATGTGACCCTTAGGACGGCTGCTACACCTAGGTTGAAAAGATGCCACGAGTTTATGATATGAAACGAATGTTGAGATTACATGACCTCTTGGCAAGGTCGAACTCTATATTACCTTTAAAGCTACTCTAAATTGAAAGAAACCGGTATTGCCCTCTAAAAGGTTTAATTGTGACATTTTAGAAGTATGAGCCTCATTGAAGTTGGACAAGCATGCTTGTCGTGGCTCATGGTTCATCAGCAATGCTGATTGCTTACAAACAGCATCTACCATGGTGACATACATGGTTCTTTCTACTCTAAATGAGCATCCAGCATTGCCAACTGTTGGTCAGTGCACAAGCACTACTCAAATAGGGATGATCAATTTCTCTGTAGGACACAATGAAGAGTAGTCGTAAAGAAAAATAAGTCCATAGTACAATCATTCTTTCAATATCTTTGGTACGCCTAATTCCATCCAATGATGCCATGTCCCAATAATTGGCCCTCTCCATCTGTCAGGTGTACGGTCCTGCCTACCACACCTTGTTCTCCAATCGCTAGGTCAATCGTGCATGTCTTCTTCGACTTATCGATCATCTTCGGAATGATCGCCTTCGGATTAGCCCCTAGGGTGATTGGGAATTCGCAAAGGACCGGAGAAGAGGCGAAGACTTTAGGATATTGCGCAGGACTTTCAACTGTTGCGTACTTGCTTCGAGTAATGTTAGCTTTCATCACAGCGAGAGAAGAGGGGATAGTATACTGCACAACGACGTTCAGCTTGCTCTGGCAGAACTGCATTGCGTCTTCGCTCGGCTCGTACTTCAATTCTGCCGCAATCTGACCGTTGCAGATCTGGTTCAGTAGCAGACGGCATGGCTGCAAAGTCGGCAGATCTGAGAAGGAGAGCTGATTTTTGACCGGCCAAATGATGGCGACAAGGTCGCCGGCTGGAGCATTTCGAGGCACCTCGTTACCACACATTGTTTTCTCTAAAAATGAGGTGAGGAGGGATGCTTATAGTTAATGAAGTGCCAAAGTTCTTTGAGTACTTGACTCTTGGTTCTCATTCCCGCCTCCATAGGCAGCTATCGGAGTTGCGCAGGTATTCGCCTGCATGACTAGGCAGGAACATTCGCATCCATCCTGCAAACTTGCTCAATATGGCATGTTGAGCAAGTAATTTGGAGCAGCAACCTGTCATTGAAGAGCCATTGGCGCCGAGGCTGCATGACTGAGCATATTTTCCCAACTGGGCACAATAGTCTATTCGCCGCGCACTTCGAGTTTCAGCACAACGGTAGATACAGATAGGGTTCATTGAGTGAAGCCAGCACCTGTGCCGGTATACCGTTGCTCTACCTCTGCTCGGATAAGTGTAGCTTAGATGGCCACTCAGATAGAAAGCAAAATGTTCTACTTAGGTGTTTAGAGATTGACGGAAGGTTTTGCCGGTCTATCAGCTCCGCATGAGAACATCGCTTTTTTCTCACCACCATACTAGACCTCTCGAGAATCTTGCTAACTCGGAAAACTGCTTCTAAATCTCTAGAATAAGCGTTTCAAGACCACAACGCGCCCTTGTCTGTCGCCTTCCAGTTCGAATGTTGTTCTATCTAGAATCGCTCGAAGATAGATCTTACCGATAGAATTCTGATCGCGGGTGGCGAATCATGCCATATAGAATATTTGCGAGCTCTTTTATCAGTATCACTCACCTTGTCATCTTCCTCAAGTCTCTGCAAGGGCGAAGTCGCGAATGCGACAGTAATCTTTGGCGTCGCCAGCCTAATAGCACAAACCCATCCAAACGCCCAATTTTCTACCTCTTGCTACCGGTAAAATACTATTGAATGACTCTACAACACACAGGCTAGTGACTAAACATCTACCTCATCGTTAGCACTGCCGGTGGCAGTTTTTTGTATGCGAGTTAAGAATTTATGCTCGAAAAGATATTAGATTTGCCCTGCGACTAGTTTGAGAATAATTGCTACGTGCTGTATGTGGTCATATCACTGATGTCACAACTCTTGCACGGGTCAGCGGCCCTCCACGCCAAGATAGTCCTCGAACTTTATTCCCTACCCGACATAACCATGCTTTTACAAAATCCAGCATTGTCAAAGCCGAAATGGTATCTGGAGGAGGGTTTGGAGGCACTTTTCTTACGCCCACGAGAAGTGCTCCAGATGTAGATAGACTCCACAAGACCTAGAGTTTTTGAGAATGCTGAAGTTCTCCCGCGCTACGGCATTGCGAACGTCATTCTGCATCGTGTCCGGGCCGCAGGCGAAGACACCTAGTGATTGTCCCGTCTCTGCCACCTTCGCTGCCTCTTCCCGAATGATCAGCGGCAACTGCGGTCGGCCGTGGAGTTCCTGGCCGGCAACAATGCTGCTTGTCCCGTACCCCTTCTTTGCATCCCCTCCACTTTGTTGTGCAGCGATCTTTTCTACCGATGAGGATGAACTAGATCTTTCTAGATCCGTGAAAACCTTTGGGGAGTCTGAATGCTGTTCAGCTTCCCCGGTCAGGTATACTTGCACGTCGACGTCGACGGACGAATGCGACGATGGATACTTCGATAGTAGATTGCTGACAGTCTTGTGGAACCACACGCGAGTCGCAGTGTCTCTTGTTGCCAGAATCACACGCAATGATAGAGGTCTAGGAGGACTGTGCCGAGCTTCGTGTTCGCTGCCGGCGGGTCTCTGCCCTCCGCCATTCTCGATTTCTTGTTCATACTCCTTTTTTGCTGCCCTGGAAAGGCTGCCTCTAGCGAACTGCTCGATAAAGGGCAGGATCCAGCCAGCGCCTGAACCTCCTGCAATCACAATGAGACGGTCACTGCTGCAGTACTTTTGAGGGTCAATGCCTCCGTAAGGACCATCCACAGATACAGGCACGGCAACACCAGGTTGCTTCATGGCATGATTGTACAACCTCGCTGTGAAGCCGCCTCGATGACGGATGTAAAAGATGATATTAGACTGTTCATCTGACGACGTCGCAGGTAGTGAGCAGATCGTGAATGGGTGGGACGTGAGAGCGTGGATACCAAAGCTGCGGAAGCGCAGAAAACAGTGCTGCCCAGGCACCCAGTCGAAGTTCGCCGGGATTGTGATGCGGGTGAAGCCATTATCTTCCACAAAAAGTTGCGCTTTCTGGTTGCTGCCATACTCAATATAGGTCCGGAGCCATGGATAGACGAGACATGGGACATATACTGCCGCTGTTGCTATGAAATAGTCCCTATTCACCTGTTAGTGCCTTCGACGGGACGTGTTAAAGCGGGTAATATTGTCATGCAGCTCACCATGATGTGAGTGTATAGTCGCAGTGCCAGAAGAAGATCAACATAAACACTACGACTGCGAAGAAATGCGCTGCCTTGAAGAATTCATAGCCAAGATTCCTAAGGATTGGGTCAGTCATGGAGTGTGAAGCTGTTCCAAAAAAGCGTTGTTCACCTGAATAAACCGAAAGATGCAAAAGTTAGCCAAGCTTGGAATATCAATGCAACAATGCCGGTCCAGTAGAACGGAATGTTACTGTTGGTAACCTGGTCCACCATGTCATGCATTCGAATGTGGTATACAACGAATGGAAATGTGTGCATTAGCGCGAGGATGAAGAAGGCATAGGAGATCCATCGATGGAACACCTGAAGTTTCTCATGCGTGACTCCTGTGAGGAGCGTGATCCAGTTCGCCTTGCTGGCGGTCGCGCTAGAGAGGGTCAGTATTGCCCGCCAACATGAATGACGACCGTACAAAACGAAAGGCATGCACGCCAGAGCCATCCATCCCGATCTGGTACCCAGCGGTGGCGAGTTACCGAACTTTAAGCCCGACCAGTAATAGGGGCTTGGAACCAAATCCATGCCTGCAAAGTCCCAAAGTTAGCCTTGATTTATCCTAAAAAGGCCGGATCTAATAGGCAACTTACAGAAGAAATAGGTGGCGCCAGCCGTCGCTAACAGCAAGAGTCCGATAGGCGCCGAGTTCCATCGAAGTGATCTCATGTGGAAGCCACGGTAGGACAGGTATCGAACGGCAGCAATCGTTCTTCGCCACATCGGAGGACCTCGGTTGCTGCGGTGTGCAAGCACCTGCGATATAAAATGTCCGATGATGAAAATCCCAATTGCGCACATGAAGAATGCTATAGTTGAAAGTCCATATAAAAGGTCAGCTTGGTACCTAGCTCAGCTTGGTCAGTTTGTCGCAGACCTGATCAAGCTATTACACTCCCTACTTACCAGAAGTGCCATCTATGGCGATAATAGTGGCATTCGTCATCGGTCAAATCTTCGCATTCAAATTCCCGACTTGAATGTAACTGAACTGGTGGGCTCAGCCAAGCAGCCATATTGTGTCAATTTTGCCCGCAAAATCCTGACAATTCTTCCTATTGCAGGCCTTGACAAGGTTGAAACAACCTCTGCTAAGGCCTAGGAGTTATGAAGCAACTGTAGCACAGTCTACATAAAGTCCAAGGAGCCATCGCTGACGACTTTTCGCGTGGCAGCTTCGTTCAGGACGCCCGGCCAACCTTCCACTGGACCAGCCGCTTGAACAGAAAGTGCAGAAAGAGTGGTGTCGAAAAACATGCTCATGCCAAGATGGTTTTAGGACATTCGAGCCAATAAGGTTGGATTTCATGATACTTTTGAGCAAGTTTCAGGCCGCCCCATTACATTCAGAGGATTTAGCGTCGTCCCTTTGGCAATCCGTGCACCGGGAAGGGACATCAGACTATTTCTTTTGTGGTAAAGACCAGCTCGATTCAGCTAATAAGATTAGATCCAATTGAGCAAGTTTCCACTCACCCTCGGACAAATAATTAGTGCGATAATACCTTTGCCATGAAATCTCGTGTCAGGACCTGCGCTCTGTGATTGCCGAGTTACTTTACGACACTCAGTTCACCCAAACTTCAACACCAAGCAAATATTAAATTCAACCTGTATTCGCCATAGTATTTTGTTGCTTCGAGAGAGAGAACGCGGTCATGGACAGCAGTATGATGTCAATGACTGGCTCCAGCATGAGTAGCATGAGCATGGCTATGTCTACATCTGGCTCACCAACTACCACGATGTCGGGAATGTCCATGGCCAGCTCAACAAGTGGCTCCATGCCCATGTCATCATCTTCTAGCATGATGATGGGGATGGACTCAATGGGTATGGTGTTCTTTACATCTACGAGCACGCCTCTTTACTCCTGGTCATGGACTCCAAATACTACCGGGCAGTACGCCGGGACTTGCATATTTCTGATCGCTTTTGCGGCGATTTTTCGGGCTTTGCTGGCGATCCGAGTGCGTTTCTTTGAGTTCCTGGCTGTGTTAAAACATGGCCATAATGACGTTCTGGGACGCGCGCCTCTTTCCGATGCGAAACCTGCCTCCCGCCCTTGGAAAGCTAATGAGGCAGTGATGCTAGCAGCGATGGATGTGGTTCTCGCGGGTGTTAGTTACTTGCTGTTAGTATTGCGCATTGCATCAAGACCGTACCACGTCCACTAATCTTGTAATAGCATGGTTGCAGTGATGACTATGAACGTTGGGTACTTTCTATCAATACTTGCTGGAGTCTTCGCTGGAAGTATTATATTTGGACACTTTATGGCCAACTCTGCAGCACATTGACGGAGTGTCTCGAATCTAGGGCGATAACGTTTGAGCCTGTACATCAGTATTCTGGCGCTCATAACTCTAGTTCTCTATTGCAGCCAGTAGAAGCGAATAAGAAAAGAGCAAGAGATTTTTCAACCAGGAATGAATACAATGAAAGAGAAAATAAGAAACGCGCGAGATGATTAAGTTGATATAGCGGTCTTGCATTTCAATAGAGCGCTGCATATAATGGTAGTAATGCTGAATTGTTCTACATAACTCAGATATGGACACATTACTAAGCTCCAGATTTCTTAAAGACTGCTTCTCTGCCTACCTTTTATTCAAGACCCTGAGTATACGATTTTGTTAATAATAGCTGCTATGTGAAATCTACTCCCAATTAAAACATCTGAATCTCGGCAATACAGCGGCACCAGCAGGAATGAGAAAATGGGATGTCCTCTTCACAACCATTTGATCTCCGCTTGCCCCATGTCGCCCTCTCACCACACTTGATGCTGACTCTGTCATTTTGCTCAATCCCTTATCACTAGCTCCAATCCTGTAGCATCCAAAGCCTGTCTCGCTTCTGACCAGGTCATCAAAGGCATTTCCGCAATTTACAGTCCAATATCAAGCGACTCGAATCATAAACAAATCAGCTGAGAAGTATTGAAAGAAAGAAATAGTTAGAGCGGTTGATGACGACAAAGGAACCTCAGCGGTTTCTTGGCCGCTGAAAACAAAGGGGGCGGTAGACAGGCCTGGCGGCGTCAGTGGAGGAACCTCACACAACCTTTAAAATGCTTAGGAGAGAACGTCACATGCCATCTGAGAGTGGAGGACCCACGGTCGAAAGAAGTTCGTTGAATGGCAGGAATAAAGTTCAACGTCCGTAAAAAGAAATGGAAAAGAAAGAAAATTGAGGTCGCGCGATCACATGTCACGCACGCCCACTACCCATGTAGTCAACTTTAGCAGGACCGTTCATAGATATTCTGAAGGATGTTAACCAGCAAAAAGGCCGCATAGCTAATAGCGGTATCCCCTTGGACAAAATGTTGCGCGAGACTAACGACAGCCAATCCTCCGAACCGGTCGAAAAGATCTTCGCTCTCCTAAGCATGTGTCTCGAGCTCGATCATCAGAATATCAAGATCGATTACACTATTCTGCTTGTCAGTTACTGCTACAGTTCTGCAAATACACGCTCCAACAGCACGACCAGGTATTCCCTTTGACAGAACTTAACTCCCATCAGACCTATAAAGACGCCACCCTACCTACTTGGGTGCTAGACTTTACGAAAGAAAATCCTGTTAATTCATTTGTATCGCCCAAATCAATGTCCGGTGATACCATGATTTGGCGCTCAACTTGGTTCGCGGCGGCCACAGACAACGCTAGGTGGGATTTTCTTAGTCTTGCGAGACTATCACCATTTACGCTCGATCATTTCTGCTCAATTGACCTGAGTCTCGGGAGCCAAGTCCGATCCGAGACACTTTGTACTTGCATTTTGCTTATCAACGTCGTTCAGGCTGCATTCCAACCTCCACGGCACGATATCTATCAATGTTTCGATCTAAAAGAAGACCTGGAAGTCAAGAGGAATCGTTGCGATTCTCAGCCGGATGCATCCAAAGAATAGGAAAAATACGTCGAAAGCTTCCCCCAGGAAGCAACCCCGTACGAAAAGACATGCGGTCGACGTGCGGCCGACGTGAGGCTTTCTGCCGAACTCTGATCGCCGATCATGACATTTTGAAAGAGCGGCCACTTCTGGAGTTGGACTTTGCTGGACGATTCGAGGCTTGGATGGGTACGTGCGAGGATAAATTGAACGATGAAGACTACGTCCGACCATTTGGAGACTACGCGGTCAATAAAGTTATGCATCGGTCATTCCTGATTACGACGAAGGGCTACCTCGGGCTGGTGAGCCAGCGATACCCGGCCGTCAGATCTAATCTGTGTGATTTGTGGTGCGAGTGTGCCGTTTATTTTGAGGCCGCGGGGAGATGACGACTATGTAATGGTGGGCGAGCCGTACGTACACGGGATAATGAACAGAAGTATTGTGCGTGGAGCAATGAGGAAGGAGCTTATGGACATTCGTATTCGTTGATGAGCGACATTTTAAGTGATGCTTAGCCGCCGGCGACCACGGAGCGTAATTTGATGCGCGGTCTTTGCTGCTTGATGAGACATGACCAGAAATGCACCTGCGGAGCCGAACGAGGATATTTACCTGAGTATTCATGCTTATCGATAGGTCTTGGTGGTTAATGGTACATGTATTCTAGATTTTCCAGATAAAAATGGGAGGGAGGAAAGAGGGGTCCGAAGGAGGGGTCCGAGGAAGTGGATATGCATCACATCGTCCTTTAAAATTTCATCCACTGCCTAATACTATATTCGTAGACTCTTGCTATGAGCCATGAAAGTAATAGTAATAGTAACTACATCTACTTTGTGTTCATGTTGTAATATAGTGAGGTAGCATGGCTTGGTGAAGTACATGTGCGTGTAATATAGCAAGTCAGCATGACAAGTGCAAGTACTGATTGAGATCAAATTGGTATTACAAAGAAACTGATCACCACAGCGGGCGATGAGGTAGATGTGTTGCTAATCTCATGTCAGCACTATAGTGCTTGTTTGTATCTTGTCCCAAAAGTTTTTTGCATCTCCATCAGCCCCTTGTCGTAGCAGCCCAATTCTTTGAAAGGTCCCGAGGCTCGACGACGCAAGTATCAACATAGTGTATGATTTGATGTGTAGAACATCCTGCTGGTGTAGTCCCATAAGCAGACAAAAGTCTTGATCAGTCTCTTGATGAAATGGTCGATCGAAAGCTGATGTAAGATTCCTCGTTGAGGCTTTCAGTTCCGAAAATGGAATGACCTTTCCCCGAACGGTCAGCTTTCCGGCTTTGACCGGTCCAAAAGGATCTTCCAACCTAATTAGATCAACGCTGCAGTCGATCACCTCTATATATGGTATACTAGGATCTTGAAGATCACTGTAAGATACCTTCTTGTAAAATTGGACCCATGACCAGCTTGGACCGCTGGTCCGGAGGACGGGATTGAAGTCCCACCGCCGACCCTCTATGTCTTTTTCCCAGCAAAGTTGTTTCACCAGTTGGCTTGTCCACATACCTGCAACGTACGTATCTCCTGTGACTCTAGCAAACTCCCGTGCAAGGCCACCAAGTGCGGATAATCGATCGTCGGGAAATGTGAATGACCGCCTGCTGTATTCCTGAATGATGTCTGTCCAGCTTGAAACGATGGATCTCTGAATTTGAGATGAAGTAGGAGCAGACCAGTCGCTGGTGAATAGGTATGAGAGTACGGATAGGTCTTTGAAGCCGCTCTCCTGGCTTCGAAATCGCATAGGAATCGAGTCAAGACCGCGACCAAGACCGTACGGGAAAACGAATTTGGTCTGCGGCTGCGATCTGCAGTGTACCATGACTTTACCATCCTTGTACAGTATTGCGCGAGGCGAGAGGACATGCTCTTGAAATGTCCAACCTCGTTTTCCGAGGGCGTCACGATTTTCGACAGAAGGGTCTGATTTTGACAATGAGATCGTTCCGTACGTGCCATCCGGCATAAGAAGTGGTAGATTGCAAACGAGATCTTCCCGGTGTCTCATCCGATCAACGTCCAGAAAGCCTTGTCCAGAGTCTTCGGCATCTGCAACTTCGATGGTGACTGTAGCATTTCTGTAGATTGACCCCATACTAGCGATCTCTGCTGCCTTGTCGTCGTCGTTATCTTGGACAATGCATAGCGCGTCGACCCAGAGGTATTGCAGCCCCATCCTACGAGTTACTTTGATAGCATCTTGAATTGTATTTGGTAGCGTGTCGATGTCAATATTGCTTGTCCGGCCACGAAAGTTGCTGGATGTTGTAGTTGAAGCAGCCATAGATCGCCCCCAACAATAACTAAGGGCAACATATGCCCTATGATCATTCCCTGGATTAATGTGGAGTTTCATTGGACTGTTAGAGCATGCACCGACATCAATGACACGTTTCGGTAGCTTAGCTATCTTTGAAGGACAATCTTTGTGCAGTACATAGCATTCAAATAGCCACGTTCGCAATTTCTGGAATACTTTTTCATTCGCAAGGTCGTCGAAGGGTGACTGGTTCTTCATATACTCACATGCTGGTTCGGCTGGTCGGTGACGCAAAATTGGTATTAGTCTTGTGCAAGAGTGGAGTACTTTTTAGAGTTAAAGGTCACGCACCGTCTCTTGTGGAGATTTTTAAGGCTCTTTGGCCCTTGTCAGATGTCATATCGTACCATGCTTCTCTGTGAACGAGCAAGAAGTTGTTCCGCAAAACATTTCGTAACATCCATTGGATAAATGTTCTTAATGGTTCTTCATCACGGTAGTAAGACCTTAATATGTCGATCCTCAATCCCGAAGCTGCCAGCGGGTGAGATGTTGCAGACACATTTGAAGGATCGCATGAGCCATCTTCATTCACCAAAGTAAACTTAACAAACGGTCGATCGCCAACTCTCCGGTATCTACCCCGATTTTCCACAATAAATGCACACAATGGACAAGATGAATACTCCAGCCTTTTCCATATCTGATCCGGCTTCAAGTGCCGGTATCCCTCCGGCGAGAAGACTGCTTGTAACCCGTCTGTTGAGGAGGTCATAGCCAGGCATGTTGAGCAAAATTCTTTGTACTGTGATGATTGCCGTATTTCTGCAGGCACTTTAAACTTCAACCTAAAGTGAAATATGTCATATGTATCCAAGAGTCTTTTTGCTACGGCTTCACAGCTTCTTTCCAGTGGTCGAATTGTGTATCGATAGGCGAAATGGCAAGATTGTTTTCTAACGATGGAATAGCCGCCTTTGCAGAAGCGATTTTTGATCGCTGCAAATCCGTATTGCAATCGGTTCGTTATGGCTGAGTAGCCCTTGGACAGCTGATCTCTGAGATTGGTTGTCTGGTGTTGGGTGCTGGCCATATCGAACGGCTCCGAACTCTATCGATGAGGTGCTTCGAAGTTCTTCATACTTTGAAGAGCTTTGGTGTCTTTATGTAAAATAGCATAGCGGATTTCTTAAACAAGAAAAGCGCAGTCATTGAGGCTGTGAAACTCCGTGGCTGTGACTTGGTCGGCAGTTAGCGATGTTACCGAGCCCAATTTGGATTCCCGCAGCATCTTGAGAGCTTGAAACTATCCACAACTAGAGCTCTCGGAAAGTTTCCGTGCGACATTTTGTCGCGAGGTGGAGAATTGAACACCATCCCTTTCTGTGGGCGTCAGAGGAATGGAGAAGCGCTAAGTTTGATGATCACGTTAAGAGCTATGTATGCGACTTAAATAATGATGTGGGCAATTCTGATGTTCAGAACCTGAGTTAAAGTGTGGTAACGCTTTCTCAGAGATTTCATTTCGAACGGAGCGCATTTCACGGACCACGTCAACGGTAAGTCACTGAACTTTTCTTGAATTTCAGGAGTACGCACCGCGGAGGTCAGGACAAAACGAGTCGTGTTTTGGAGATGATCTATTCCTTTATAGCTAATTTAACCCATTCTAGTAACAAAGACAGCCTGGTCTCTTTCACGAGCTTGTTGAAAATGGTGTGAAATCTTCGTCAGTTGAAGCCTGTGGATCTGTTGTATCCATATCAGCGTCGCCGGCCCGCATCAGGTAGGTAGGAAGATAGCTCGAGCGAACGGTGCTTACTCCCTTATTTCACTGTCACCTTCAGCCGGGCGGCTGGTAGGATAACGGTTGGCGATCATGGTGTCAACAAGTCGGTGCTGGTGCGCTTACTGCCCCAGAAAGTCTACTTTCGCGTTTTGTTAAGTTTTCGATGTCTAACGAAAAACACAAGATAAGAATTGCTGGTCCTAATTTTGTCGACTACTTGTCATTACTCATTGTCTATCATCCGCTGGTATGTTCAATTGATTTAGCTTCTCCGTTAACCTGACTAGTCAATCTTGCTTTCTCCCTAAGTCTCGCCTCACGCTCGTCTCGGCTTTCGCTATTTGCGTCAAAATATGCTTGATGACAGACAGCAGTTAGTTCTACAAGCTTTCAAATCAGAGCCGTGATCCTCTTACGTTTCTCTCCAAAGACAGTCGTCCTGATGCCCTTCCTCGGCGCTTCATATCGTCCCGGTATCACACGGTGTGCGGTACACCGATTGTCCCACATGGCGACAGCACCAACCTTCCATTTCCAACGGACGTAATGGTCATCCGCGGAATGTATGTGGTACTGGAAAAAATCTAACAGCTTGTCGGATTCGGCTTTCTTGAGTTCCGCGAAGCCGGTTACAAATCCGGGATTGACGTTGAGTGCCTTTAGACCAGTCACTGGGTGAGTCCGGACCGCGGGATGATGTGTATCGATTGGAGGTCGATTAGGACCTGTGCCCCACAAATCGAGGATGGTGTCGTCTATCGCGCATCAGCAAGAAGCCCTTGGTAGTGCTTTACTTTCGAATAGAGCACTGACATTGTAATCTTGACGTGTGCACTGCATGGAGGCCGTCTATAAATTTCTTCAGGGCATCGCTGAGAGCATCGTAGAGGCCGTATTGTGAGACCTGATTTTGTCATCCACTCGTTGACTTCGCTTCTATCTTCTCAACGTACCCAGGCTGTATCACCTCCAACATCAGGATGCTCCTCCATTCTGAGCATGGAGTAGGACGGGGCTATGCAGAACATAAGAAAGACTTTTGGATATGATCGACTGTTGACTGACGATTTATCTCGAAGGATGTATCCGCGTGAAAATCCCCTGAAGGCTTCAACTGTTATGAGCTGAGGCACCGATAGCTACAAGACAGGGCTTACCCATGGTGTATGTGACAAGATTTCGCGATGGTCCTCTCGGCTACCTCGGATGATGACGTGCTTCTGGTCCTTATTAGGAATGGATTATCAGTACGCTTTATTCAGAAGGACTTTCAAACAGCTGCCGACCTTCTGAGCTGGATGACGATCAAGGGCTCCTGTCAACCTCATCAGAGCTTCTACCAGCATACGAAAAGAAGACGAGAAGATACCATAGTGTTGGAATAGCTCCACTTGTCCGTCCGTGGTGAGGTCCTGGCCCTCGAAAAAGACGACTCCTCGTTCTGTGACCAGTGCTGCAAGATCGTCAAGCTGTTGACCGTTAAGCTGAGATAGTTGGACGTTCTGAAGGACAGTCCCGATTGACTCTGTCAGATCTACTCTTTTAGCAACAGAAAAGAGTGCCTCCTTCTCCGGACTCGCAAAATGGGCTTTATCGGTGTCGACACTGATCTCTGCACGAATGGGCTCTGTCGGGACGTGGCCTTTGATTTTAGGATTGAAATGGGGATGTTGAGTGATTGGAAACCCAGAGTCTGGAGAGATATGTTTTCGCGCTTCAAGCTGTGCCATGGTCATGCGACTCTTTCTTGTACTTCCTTAGAAACCGAAAGCCGTATTACAAACAAAAAAATGTTCCCTCAGAATTTGGCCCTCACTTTACCAACAGACTACTTCTGACCACCTGGAGTCGATTTCAAAACGATGACGTAAGTACCAAAGCCATCAGTATACGGCATCATGTTTTGCAGATACGCCTGATAACGCAAGATGGCACGTGGATTGCGTCAAGGCGCGATATTTATAGTCTTCTGCCATTGGTCGGAGTTTCCACACTACCCCTCGTCCCTTTCGGAAGCTTTCCGTCTACGGCAAATTATGAGTCCCGGAGCAGCAACTGTGCTTTACTACGAGATCGTAGCAAGGAACGGATCATAGTACTTGTACAATCAGGAACCTTGGAGATATCAGATGAATAATTGAATCTGTGGAAGAGGGCGAGGATATCTGCCAGCATCAAGAACTTCTGCGGAAAATACACGTGTACGCACACCGACCAACCACACACTGCACCAATCAGATTTGGCGCTAAATGGAACCACACTCAGGTCTCTTTGTGTTTGGTGTGTTCTATTAGGGAATTTGATTGAATTCAATTTGCATGCGTCTTTGCACGATGATGTTCGACGTACTGTCCCAGTCCTTTTCACTACATTTCATCCGGTAAAGAAATCTATCTGGCAAGGAACAAAAGAGGTCGATCGGAAAAGACAATCCTGATATACCTACACTAGACGAATTTTAAGAAGGCAAAGTTGTTCTCATCCGATAGAAGTATCGCATCAGAGCCAAACTCCCTCGTGAAAATTCGCCATAGGTCATGCTTCTCTGTTCTCCTGCTCGTAAAATTTTGCTTGTATGTAGAGCGGAGCTTCATTCGCATTCTCTGGTCGACGACAAGGCTGCAAAGATGAAGACAAGGAGGACGTACTAGCTTGTCTGAGACTATTGCTATCTGGCGGAAGGTGGTCTGTAGACCATTTCATAGCTCCGCCATAAACTGTTTGTGATTCCGAATCCGAGATTACCGGTAGGAAAGAAGGATGCGAGGAAGATGACATCTCTTCAATATTCTCAAGCTGCTGTTCAGGGTGAATCGTCTCGAGTGATGTATCGTAAATTGATGGGATATTCTCATTCTGAGAGCCCTCAGAAGAAATATTCGCCGTTGTCTGATCATAATCCGGGTTTGAGGTGCTTTGCGAACCATCTTCTGGCTTCCGTACCATGATGGGATGTTCTTCATTCGATATATCAAGTATTCCCAGCTTCTCGTTCTTCTCTGTAACCGGAATACTCGATGCAGCCTCAGACCATGTGCCTAAGCCAAGCTCTTCATGAACCATCCGCTGTAGCTGAATGGTTTCATTTGTGACCCATTCAAGATGACGGTAGAGATGTCCTTTTTGTTTCCTTCCCAGGCATTTACTGACAGACAATGCAAGATTCGATACCAGAACAATAAGACCCCCAATGAAGATAGTAATTGAGAGACCAAGAACACTAAAATTAGTGTATGCAGTACTTCTAATTTTCTGATTGATACAGAATCCTCCAGTAGTGTTTCTCTGTACGTATTGTTGTACTGAAATATCGGATGGCCCTGTGACTGCTTTAACCTGCGTTGCTTGAAGATGTGCTAAACTTATAGATGCCCAGGACAGGACTTCCTGTTGCCACTGATCTGGCGGTAGAGCGCCTTGCAAGCCCTCGTAAAGCTTAGAGCGCGCTTTCAAAGAATTTATGCGTTGGAGGCCAGGTACATCCATTGCCCCTATTGCGTGATCGCGTATCTGTTCTACCCAGAAATCGAACATCTCTTCCTGCTCCTTCGAACTCCATTCAAAAGATGTATCTCGCCCGAAGGCGAGTGTGCTACAGCGAGATGATATCGGATCGCATGCTTGTCGTCTCGAGACACAACCCAACACATTCACTATTCGATCGGAGTTATAGACTTTAAGCTGCTCGTTAGAATCTTCCAGCAACCGTGGAATACCTGGCTTGTGTGCCGAATACCAATCGTCGTCGACCTTTTCAAGAAAGGCTACGCCGTTTGCTCTGAGGAAGATCAGAGTCGTCAAGGCATCATCCCAACGTAGCTCTGGAATTGGCATAAAACAAGATGCAGCGGCGTTAAACGGATTGTAGTACTTGACACTGGTAATTTTAGCATCCGTGACAGATTTTCATTAGGGAACGGACTCTAAACCATAATCAGCATCATCATGATTGAGCAGTGCTTCAGAAACCATAGTCTGATATGTAATATTGTCACGGACAGCCCCAGTGTTAGAATATTGACCGCCATACATAAATTCAAGAGAGGCATTCTGGGAGGAAAAGAAAGGTTTTGAAGTATTTATTTGTTTGTAACTGTCTGTCTGTAATAGAGCACATTCGTGGACTTCGCGATAAGCAAACCGATGATTCGGCTTTGAGTTGATCCCTAAATGATTTTGTGAGTCTAAAAGCCCTGTATCTAAATATAGATTTGTGTGATTTCTGAGACAAATCTTTTCTTTTCCTGGAAATGGGCAGCTCGCGTCATTTCTAGCAATGATTGGAAGATGTCTTTGAACGTATACAGAGCAAAACTGTGATGATGTATTATTGGTGTAACAATTCTGTGCATAAGCTGAGGCTAAGTTCAATTGCTTAGCCTGGTAAGGCATGAAGGTTCGAAAAAATTCATCCACCTGCTCTGGTGGTACTAGCGCTCCGTAACCGTGATTGGAAAGAAGAACTTCGCTTCCCAGAGATGTAGAGACCTGAAACCAAGGTACGAATTGTCACATATAACTTGTCTTGAGATTGATCGTAATAGGGGATTGTCACGTACAAAATAGGGCAAGGTTGTCATAAAGCCTTATACAGATATTTTAACAGAACTGACGTACCTGAGATGATGCAATGCTCACAGCATAAACGCCAACCGTTATAAGGATCGTAGGGAGGATTATTGGAAGAAGGCGAAACCATGGTCCAGTAGCTCTCTTACGCCATTTCCATGCTAATTCTAAGAAGTATTGTAATCCAGCGATGTCTGTTGCAGCATTGCGTAAGATAGCTTGCCGCTGATGGTAGAGCCCATCTTGTAAGCCGTTTTCAGAGAGCTTCAAGTGTATTGCAAAGCAGAAGAGCCGCCACAGACTTCTGCCGACAATTGATACAAATAAAGCCAAGAATGCGGTGAGGAAGCCAGCGTTACGATGGGCAAGAGTCAGAGTAGCCCCCCTAATCTGGCCATTGGACCAATTCACCCAAAATCCTGTGTATATGGTATGTTCGGGTCGAAAGCTCACGACACTGCTCATGATGCGTGCATGAAAGCGAAATTGTGAAATACGTATGAGGAGGAAGTTTTGACTTGTTAGTTGTTGGTGTATGTCTCCTAATAAATACCTCGAAGATAGCTGAAGAGCGTTCATAGATGAAGTGAGAGAATGTCGCAACCGAAGCCTTTTGAAGAACCGAGAATTGGAGACTGAAGGGCATAGACCTTTATATAGGGGAAGAGGTTGGAGGTGCTAGTTTTCTGGAGCCAAGATGCTTGCTATCAGGTTACGCGACCTTAGCTATTTTCTGTCTTAGCACAAACTCGCATAGAGTGCAGTTCTTGTGCAACCACACAAGGCAGTGTTTCGCATCCTGAAGGATCATTACACAACATTTTCGTTCGCTTGAGAAAGGCGTCGGTAGTCTCAATAAGGGAATTCAAAGCCTGCTCGGCCCTCCAATTTCCGTTGACTCTTCGTCAACATTTCAGCTTGCACTCCGGGAGCAGCGAGAAGACCTGACATATTGCTAGAGATGGGAAGCTCGGCGTAAGTTTAGAATGAACAACCCGTCGGGTCGTTTCTCACGCAAAGTAACATTAAGAGGCAGAGTGTCATTTCATCAATCTGTGGACAGTAGGCGACGGAGACGGGCTTGTCAATTAAAAGGCGGGTAAAACTCGGTCTTTATCCCCTTCTTGCCGGCAGTCCTTGCCTTTAAGCGCATCCTGTGCGATCTCGTGCGAACCTCTCTTCGTGGCCAATGTGCCAATGCGCGATCCTGACAGGCACTTCAATTCAGCCTTGTTCGGGGCAATTGTGCTTGGTAAGGCATAGACCCACACGTCGGCATACTATCCGCCCGAAATGTTAGTCTATGTAGGGCTCGCATGCAGGGTCTTCAAAATTAAATGCCCAGGCTATGTTTCAAGAACGAGGCAAACGCAGATCTATACCTCTAACGAGGTGAATTATGTTCAGTACTCTGAGGTGAATGGTGTGAAAGAGCACATGGAGCCCAACTCTCAAACCCACTGAGCAACAGACATTTTAGGAAGAAATTGGGCTGGAAGGGTTCTGTGCACCGATGGGTTGATACCCATTGAAGGCTGCTTCGCTGAAAAATCCACAACCTGGGATAATTGAGTCTTCAACAAATAATAAGCTCGACTATCTGCAGTTACAGATAACAGAAAATCGAAGGAGGCCACCAAGAACGGATAAGGTGAACGCTGCATCATTGAAGACCGCCGCCAAGAGACATTTGACGTGCATGGATCTGAGCCTGTCTCATTGCTAGGGCCCTCAGAGCCTCGTGAACGCCCTCTTCGCATACCATCCACCCAGTTTCAGCCTCTTGATAGTGTTGGCCGCTAATGGATCCTCGTAGGGCACAGCAGACAACATAAACTCTACTCGCCAGCAAAGGACAAGTCCAGTGGTTGTCCTGCAGTCAATGACTATAACACTCCATATAGAGACTAGCGTCATGCCCAAGCCACCAATGTGAGCCAATGAAATACAAAATACGCCTTGCATGTCAAGAAAGCGGACTCAAGGGTCCATTTCAGTCAGAACTCTGCCTTGCAGCTGATAACACCTGCACAAGAGAGTGAGACAAGTGCGTAAATCCGAGCGATCCACGCTAAGCGAGGTACATATATCACTAAAGACAATCATGTTACTGTCAGCGCCAAATAGGTCTGAAACGACGTAATAGGCAGCAAAACTGGATTTGAGCGGGTCGCACGCGTGTCGTGCGCAGGATAGCTGATCCTCTCTGGTAGCAGCCGCAGGAGTACTCGCATTGTCAATAGTAAAGAATGAACGCTTGACATTCCTTCAGCAGTTGGTACAGATTGAACCCCCCCGACCAGATGGCAGCAAACTAACTACGCGCTGTTTAGCTCAATGAAGCATTATAACACGGTAGCAAGGGACCCAGTATTAGCAATAACTACCATAACCACAAGGGGTTCGACGCTGAAGAAAGGAGGAAAGAAAGGACGCTGGATTCTTGCGGATCCCTTGCAGAACACTCTCAGAAATCCTTGTCAAGCTTGGTACCTGCGCCGTTCCTGACATTTGGTAAGAGAGGCAAAATAAAAAAACAAGGGGAGAATGAAAATAAAATGAAATCAAGGCAAGGGAAATGGAGCTCCATGCAACAGTAAGGTCTTCGCTCACTAAATACGAGGAGCAGCGACTAAAACACAACTACTCCGTACCCAGCCGCCGAGTCTGCCGTACCATAACCAGGAACCCGTTAGACAGGGTAAAGACCGGACTCTCTGCCAAGGTGTGGGAAACCGTGTGGCGTGATCCCGCCTGAAGCGCAGGCTTACTATCTTAGGGCATAGAATATTGGGTCCATCAGTTCTGGTGGCAGGTACACCCTCCTTCATAGCGCATTGTCGGTAGGAGCAACACTCCTTACTGTACTGTCCTACGCTGTGATTAACGCAGGAGGGGAGGGAGGAGATCTCGTGTTAAGCTGCGGTGCTTTAGCGGTTGTGCTGTAACTAGGTGGTAGATGGGTAGATAGGTAAGTAGCTAGACACTCTGTTGGGCTGGCTTCGTAGGTAGATAGGTAGCTAGGCAGAGGAAAAGAAAGAGTGATATGATGAGGTGGGGGTGGTTGATGAGATACATGATATGGGATGGAATGAAAAGTAGAATTGCATGATTTACCGGGCGGATCAAGAACGTTGGACAACGCTACAGACCTTCCTGATGCCACCGTTTCATAATCTTTATGGCTGTATCGTTCCAGTGAGAGCGAGCATATTTACTTTATATCTGTACCGTAGTACAGCAAAGCAAGATGGTTTAGGAGACTTTAATTGCATTCACTGATAAACGTAGATAAAGAGTGTGAAATAATATGATGTGATGAGACGGAATGTGATAGTTATGCTATGGACACGAAGATCATGTGTATGTACCGAACCAAAAATGCTCAAGCAAAAGAGCCATATGCTGTGATACAATATAGACACGAGAAGTCGTACGTACGTCTTGTACTTTCCTTTTGAGAGCCATCAAACTCCGTCGCTTCTGAATCAAAATCCCTCACCTGCTGTCGATAGTACCATCTAATGATCTCCCATCAACCAAAAAATTCTCCACCAACGACCTCCTCCCACCTTCTCCCCGTCTCCCATGTCCACTCCATAACCTCCCTCGCCCGCCGTACATGCATCAACCCCACCTCCTCCACCCCTCTGATCCGCCCCAACACCTCCCCCCTCTCACTCTCTTCCAACGCCTCACACCCAGCGCTAAACATTGGGAACAGCAGACACGCCTCAGCCGTTCCTCCGCGGCGGACGCGGACAAGCGAGTGCACAATGGCCTTGACCGCTTCTTGAACCAGGGGGTGATCGCGCGGATGCAGATACACGCGTCGGTATAAATGCAAGAGGCCGGCCCAGTGGAACGACATGTTCACGGCGAGTGTTTCGGGGGCGTCCCATTGGGCGGAGCCGCGGCGCTCGGAAGCGCTGAGGCGGCGGTTGGGGTCGCCCCAAGGCCCGCCGTCGACGGTCAGGGAGTCGCGTTTTGGCTGTAACGGGGGAGGCGGGGTTGGCGGGTCGTCGTCGTCTTCCCATTCGAAGCCCGGTGCTGGGGAGTGTTGATGGGGGCATGGGCGGTGGATGTGGGTGCGTGAGGCTTCTATGTCGATACGAAGCTTGTCGGCTTGTTGGAGGTGCGCGGGCGAGGGGGTCCAGGAGGGGTCGGCCGTGCCGGATGAAGAATCCAGGCGTGCGGCATCACATTGGCGGGCGAGGGAGGCGACTTGGGCAAGGAGGGCGACGCAGCGTGGAGTAAAACCAAGAAGGCAGTCGATCGTGTAAGGAGCCTCTGGGTTAATTTCTTCGTCTTCATCGTCGTTGATTTGGTCGGACCAGTAGCGGCCGTCGAAGAGGGGGTTTTCGTATCGTCGGCCTGAGAGGGAGCCGAGGACGTCGAGGTAGGCGAACCAGCGGGTTAGAAAGTATGGCACTGGGTCCCGGCGTGAGATGGAGCCCGGAGAATCGCCGCGAGCGAGGATGATGCTCCGGGCTACGGCGAGATGATTTTGCCAGGGAATGGAGATGCCGAATGTGGAGGGGGAGATAATCTCAAGGGAAGCGAGCATAATTGCTGTGGCGAGATTGGCGTTGCTGATTTGGGGGGTATTGGTGTCAGGCGAGAGGTCGTCAAGAGCTTGTCGGAGGGAGGGAAAGACATCTCGGACCCAGTGTGCTATGCGGTTGACAGGTTCCGGGTGGCAGAGAAGCCGAGCCCGGTGGGATGCTGAGTACGCGAGTAGGAGATGAAGAAGCTGAGAATTTTCGACAGCCACTATGAACGTTAGAGAGGAATTGCGTTGCAATTTGAGTGGACATACTCTGTGGTAGGACAGTCTTGAATGGATTCTCCGAGCAGTCGTGCGGAACCAGAATTCGAGCAGTATGGTTAAGGAAATGGTGGAAATATAAGAGATTCATAGGATTTTGCAGCAGAAACGGGGGTAAAGGCTCAAGAGATCGTGGAATAATGATAGGCACTGGTTGAGCGTAGTATCCTCCTTTGGCGAAAACTCTTTCTCTCTTTTGCAACCCAAACCCGAACTCTGGGGAGGACTCGAAACTGTTAAGCCACGCCTCTAAATCACTACTGCTATCTGATGGGGTCACAACACTGATAGCGGCAGGGTCATTGTTCTTAGGGACATCGAGATCAGGGTGACCACGATCCACACCATATGTTTCCGTCAGCTCCCTAGAAAGTATTCTTTGATGACTCGGGGCGCTGGCTGGCCGTGGAAAATTTATCTTGACTAGAGGAGATTTTACTGGTGGAGGATGTGGTTCAGGCTGGATCTTTGGCCGTGATTCATCAGGCTCTGGAGAGCCTGATAACAGTGAGTTAACTGAGACTCTTCGAATATCGCCTGTAGACTCCGCGGTGACAGACGAATTGCGCTTTGCCATCCATCGCTGGTGTACCTCGTCTGAGCCTGCTGAGGATGAAGCGGCAGGCGTTAGGGGATTATTCATACCCGTATGCAACAGTGTCGGAGTCAGTGGTTGAAATTGAGGTCGTTGAACATCATCCAGGTCTCCAGGACCATAAGATGAAGATCTTGAGAGGCGATTTGTGGGGCGGCTGAACGTGTCACCAGTCGGGCTTAGTTTGACTCGCTTTGCTGGTGGGAACGAGTAATTTGGATTCAGCTCGGCAGGATTAGAAGTAGGATAGGGCGGTGGCATAGGAGCATAAGAGCGGCCAGAAGGGAAGATGGCATTGTGCATTCCAGGGTTTGTAGGGCTATTCACAGAATCTGCAGGCGAGGGATATGGAGAGGTTGGTTGCTGTGATCGCGCATATGGATGTGTTGATGAGCTTGACGAACCATCTGAAGGTCTGGGAGGGGCTGGGACTGGAGGAAATGAAAAGTCCGGGTTGCCATGCCAGTTGATCGCGGGGACAGACGGCGGAGCGCTGGGCTGTAAAGGAGCTCCATAAGCTTGCGAGGGCGGAGCGGGCTCAGCAAGGATTGGAGGCAGCGAGGGTATTTGGCCCTGATTGTAGTAGCCGGGCGAGGACGTAGGCTGAGGGCTCAATGCAGCATATGGATCTGGAGGTAACGCAACAGGCTGCGCCGGGTTCGAGGCTGGGGTGAATTGCCCAACGGCAGGTGACAGGATCTGGGGTTGTGGAGGTGTAGGAGCGGTAGGACTGCTTGTCGCAAAAGACAACGTCTGTATACTAGGGTTGTCGTCCTCAGAGCCTTTCTTAGACCTTCCGCCCCAGTTGAGTCTGATGCTATAATCGCAGGATTCGCCCTGTCTTTGGCAATTTTTGCATACGGGCCTTTCCTCGTCGCTGAAATCTGTCAGAGTTGTTGCGGAGAAAATTGGCGAAGGGGAGCAACCATTTGACTTTGCGTGCCTTGCATGGCCTAAATTCTGTTGTCAGTGGAATCTGGTGGACTCAAGAAGATGCCTACAGACCAACAGCCGTTTCTACTCCTTTTCTTGGGTTCCGGCGCGCCCTCCTTTTTCGGTCGAGGCATGGCAGCGGTCGCAGGTTGCTGGCATTGATCTTTGGCGGGGTTCAGCAAACGTCTCGCCACGGAGGACTCGGGATTCGAGGAGGGGAAGTCGGCATCAACACGCAGGGCCAGGACAGAGTCGGCGGCGTTGGAGGTTCATGGCGATGACAAGCATGCAATAGACAAGATGCACCGTCTGGGATCGCAGGCATGGCAAAAGAGAGATCTACTGGTACGACAAGCGCAAAGGACGAATTGGTGTCTAGCGGCCAGCGGACCTCGCGAAGCGTTTCCCACTTCGCGCATGGATTCCCTTTGCGATCCTGCTCGATAAGCGGCACGGCCGGCTACAGGCATCTTCCATGGCCGGTCCACACAGCGCGCTGCACGGGGCCACGCAGTCTGTTGGTTCATCAACGACGAGCCCATGCACCGAGCCGACCGACACTGGCGCTGGCAGCATGCCGGCACGCTGGAGGTCCTTCCGGCTGTTCGTGTTATTCCTCCTGCGGTACTGGGCCAGGGCCTGGACTTCGTAATCGGCTGCCCGCCCACGTCGAATGCTGACTGCTTCCACGTAGAGGCGCTCGAGCATTTACGTGATGTCTGCTATCGGTACCTGCTGTGGGAGAGCTGTCGTTGGCTGTGGGCGTTCCCAGCGCCTGGCAGCCCAACTTTCGGCCGGGTCCCGCCCGCACATCCGCACCCAGAAGGGCGGTCCACCGTTAAGAAACCGCCTGTTGCCCCTGGATCTGCGTTTCCCGCTGCCTAACAATGGTTTCAACGGCCGAGATATTGTTGCTTTTTCTCCTATTCCGCATGCCTGATGCCGTATTTAGCTGCGCCTTATTCTGGCCAAGTCGCTACAGAGTCACCGTATTGGCCGCTTCGCTAAGATTGTGCTGTTGGTGGTGGCATTGGAGGTACGTGATCTCGTCGGATTGAAAATCGTTGCAATAGGTAGTTTAGTAGGTATAGGTAAATACATGCAGGTAGTGGAATCGCGCTCTAAATGATACGAGCTACAATCCGAAGGCGCCTAGGCATCAAGCGACTCTGCCGTCCTACAACAGCTGATGCACTCTCTTAACACAAATACTGCTTCCCATATGCCTCTTATGGAAAGCCGTCCCTCACGCATGAGCTAATTTGTGAATCAACCTTCCAAGGCTCAGAAAATTCACCAGGGCAGCGTCTAAGCCTCCAATCTGGACAACCACCTGCTTGCCCAGACATTGCTAACCTGGAACCCAACTCCGAATCCCGAACCGCAAAGCTGGACCCGCTTGCTGTGAATTCACCTCTTCTGCGAGATGTTTCCAAGTCTCGATGCTCCTTAGTATTGCAGCAATACTACCATCTGCCCAGACACCGAAGGCCAGGCTTGGTTTCCTCGATGCATCCTTCAGTGCGGAGATGATATCGGAATGCCTGCCAATGAAACCGCTTTTTGTCTGACGTTTGCAGATTACTGCTGCTTCTGGATGGATCGTACACTGCGAGGAGACAATTTTAGGAGTAGAAACGTGGTCGTAGACTTCAGAGTATCAAAACAAGTCGCTTGAAGGCTTTCGACTTGGACAACGTGGTTGAGAGGGTAAAATGAAGAGATTGAAACGAAGTCATCCCATTGGTCTCCATCGGAGGATGTGTATAATGAAGGATCACCATAGCATGGATAGCGTGTGCAGATTTCAGGGATAGGTTCCTGTATCCCTATCCATCACTTGTGTCTTTCGAATCTGGCCTAGGTAGGTCGGTAGGCATTAGCGGCGGACAGTACCCATCGACCTTTCGAAGATCTGCTAAGGGTGCTTTAACATCGTTCAGGCGAGTGGAGGGCAGCCAGAGGACGTGAAGTTGATGGTCGAGATGTCGTGTGATAGACCAGCCAGGGTCCCTATCCAGAGCCCGCGTCACGCGACGATCACGTGGGAATCCTCCGAGCAACTACCGTGCGACTGCGCTATTCCCAACCTGTTGGCACAACCGCTTATCAGCGGTGTTTAAATCGTATTCGGGGACCGAAACTCATGACAATGGGAGCCTCAGAGTACGTCGTGTGAGTCCTCGCAGGCAGATGCCCAAATGTCTCAAGAGCGGCCATTTCAGCACACCTCTTCCAGCGTGGTGAAATGCTTTTAACGGCAAGCCCGTCACATGTCTTCGCTTATTTTCAGCCCTATCCGCCCGCTGGGCTGGTGCAAACCACACAACAGTCGTCGCATCTTTGACGTCCGGGTGGCTTATTTAAAAGAGCCGCCGTCGCGAATGTCGATAGGCTATGTGCTGGGGGCGATTTTCCTCCGACGAGCCAATGCATCCCGTTGAAACGGCGAGGCTGGCGGCTATTCACAGAAAGGGATAGGAAGGGCCTTGATGGAGACCAATCAAGGCACCATCGCATTGGCGCGACATTTCAGCCTCAACGTCCTTCGTAAAAAGCCTGGCGAATCACCTGCCGAGGCTGTGGTGGACGCTAAAAAATCGGATTGGTTTACTGATTTTTAAAACCACGCGAGGCAGCTCCGGCTTTGAACCCCTGGCAAGACAACATTGTCTGCATCAAACAACGGGGACCACCATCACTAAGCCATCCCTCAGCTCGCCGGAAAGGATCTGAGTCATCACCTAGTGTCTCCGGCCATGCCCTCTAATCAACGACGAGGTGTCTATGTTCTGCCTCGACAGGAGCCTTTTCCGATTAGCTCTACATGGCAAATGAGCAGCCCCGACGTTCACTCTCGCTTGGCCCCAACGAACTCCCCTGGCTTCTTGTCACGCTGACTTATCGCCGGAGCGATTGATAATGGCATGGGTACAGGAAACCCGTCATGGCTCGGCGCACGCCCCGTCGCGCCCTGTCTATGGTCCAGGCACCGAGCGAAGGTGCGGCGTGATAGCACGATGACGCTTCATATAGGACCGCACAAATTCCCGAAAAAGGCAACGAGGCATCCTATGCAAGCCACTCATTCGCCCGACAACATGGCTGGCTCAGCCTCCCTCTTTAACTAAACATATAATCCGCTACATTCTGGGGATTGTGAAAACGGAGCACTTATCCTTTGAGATATCTTTGAAAATATCTTCAAGAATATCCTGCTGGAAAAGCTCCGACAAGCTGTTGACTTAGGACATCATGGCTTCAACCACTGATTTCTACCCACCGAGTCTGCAGGCGAAGTATCACCTCGACAAGTTTCCACCACCAACAAAATCCCTCTCAAAGACGCCGTCGGCCGACATTGCTTGGGTCCCTGACCTCGAGAAATCCAAAGACAGGACCGCCAGACGAATGAAGGAAGAAAAGACTCTTGCCACCGAAGTTCCCAGGGGTTGGCCCAAACGTCTCCAAGGCGACCTTGTGTGGCAGGAGGATGCTTTCCGAGACCAAAGCCAGTATATCTTTGACTTACATGCTCCTGATATTGCAGAGATTGAGTCCGCACTCTTGAAGGTTAAGAATGCGAGCCTTGATCTGGAATACATCAACAGATTTACGTTCCCCTTGCCAAAATTAGGGCCATTTCTCGAGCAGCTCAGTGAGAAGGTACATGACGGGTGCGGTTTTGTTGTGCTGCGCGGTCTTCCAGCATGGACCTATACCAACGAAGAGAATGTCATTATATATCTCGGATTGTCAAGCTACATTGGCGAGCGACGTGGTCGACAGAACATGGGAGGTGCGAAATTGACACACATTACAGATGTCAAGTCAGCTGGCGTAAATGCCTCGGAACGTCGACCGCTCTTCTCAAACCTAGCACAGCCTTTCCATGCAGACCTTTTCTGCGATGTGCTTGCACTCTACTACCTAAATGTTGCCAAGAAGGGCGGAGAACCATCGCTGGCATCGACCTGGACAATTTATAATGAGCTTGCAGAGACCCGACCCGACCTTCTGCACACGCTCGCTGAGAATGATTGGGTTCATGATACTCGTGGCTGCAATCCACCATTTTACCAGCAACCCCTCCTCTACAACCATGATCGCAAAATCATTCTTAACTTCGCCCGCCGAGTCTTGACAGGGGCCCCAATGACGCCAAGGTCAAAGGACATTCCGCCGATGACCGAGGCGCAAGCCGAGGCTCTCGACGCAGTACATTTTACGGCGGCGGCGCGCAGCATTAAGCTCAACACCAAGCGTGGAGACATGCTGTTCATCAATAATCTCGCCGTTCTGCATAGCCGCGCCGCTTTCGAAGACGATGATAATAGCACAAGATATGCCTTGCGACTTTGGTTACACAATTCTGAGCGGGCTTGGAAGATTCCTCCCGCGCTACAGTTAGATTGGGATAGGACTTACGCTCCACTCGAGGGAGTCGAAAACAAATATGAGACCCACCCTTTTGAGGACAAGGACCAGGAAACGGTGCAGACGATGGTCAAGGCTGCTGCCACCGACGTCGAGCCCGACGCGACACGCTGTGGTTGAGGAACATCAAAGCTTGAGCATTTCTGGCCATTTAGTAGGACGACATGCGCTGGCTGCGTGTATTGCTTTTCACTCCCCCGCTGCAGCTTTTCATCTGTTGAGTTGGACATCTGAGTTTTTGTAGAGAGGCAAGGTTATACCATTCACATGGTTCATTTGCATGGTTTGGGGCAAGGAAATGTTAGGGTCATTTCTACTTAGGTATACTTTGTAGTACTGAGATCATGATTTTATTGATGTGTTCATGCATTAATGCTGTATGCCACCTTCTTATGTTCATAAAACCGCTGCGAAATTATCCGACTGTATGCAATTAGTATGTACAATGCTTCTGATCAAGTTTGTACGACGGGGTCAGCGGGAATGGCGGTTCCTTTAAGGAATAGAATCGCCGAAATCTTCTAGTAAGTCTAATACTTCAGTCAATGTTGGTCGTCGCAGATAGTCGAGTTCTTTCAAGTCATTTTCGCTAGCTTTCCCTAGCTCATATCTCTCTCTGGACTCGATGAACCTCTCAGCCTTTGTCATTTCATCTTGCCAAAAAGACTTTATTGCAGCTTTTGTCTCGTCAAACGTGGCTTCGGCTTCTCCGTTTACACCTGTCTTTCCGAGTGGAAACACCTTTCCCCCGCGACGATACACCTTGATGTGCCCGTCTTTCCATTCTCTTGCTCCCGCTGTACAGCTTGTGATCAGCCTCTGAATGGGCTTCGGAGAGCGACGAAACTCGGGAAATCTTTGCTCGGCCTCAGCGGGTGATGACCGCCCCAGTATGATATCGGCATCACCGAGGGCCTCGAACAAGCAATATAGCGCCTTTCCCAAAAGATAGACGTGGGACGCCTCCTGCTCCTGCCGGTTGCTCAACAGCCATGGGAAATACCAGCCGTGCGGCGGGTTGTCATAAGCCGGTGGCGGCGTCTGGGGACCAGCTGTGTAGCCTTTCACTGACAAGAAACGCTCTAACAAAGCACGATATTTTTGCCTCGTTTGAGAGTCGACCGCATTCGACCAGTCGAATTCCTCGTAGGCCAGCTCGGCTATCCATTCGAGGTAGTAGATCTCGGGGGGTACCCAATTGTAAATATTGCGGCTTTGGTCGAAGTCGATCAACTTGACCGATTCAGAGCCATCAGGATTGCGTGCTAGCACCATGTTGTCCATGCGAAGGTCCGAATAAAAGTAGCCGGGAAGCGACGTCACATGCAGCAGGGCGGAGGTGAGCTCCCGCGCCCATCGCACCTGCTGTTCGAGCGACAACGTTCCGGCCTGGCGTCGCTCGGGGAGATTCTTCTGCAGCGTGCCGGCCTCGTAGTATTTCGTGAGAAAGCCACACACCCGCTCTTCGGCGCCATTCTCATGGCTCGTCGTGACAAGGTACGCTGCTGGTCCTGCAATATACTGACTTCGCGGTATTGTGAGCGCCACTTTGACCTCGTGATACAGTGCAGAAAAACCCTCGATGTTGGACTTGAACACCATCGTCTCGTGCGCGCCGGGCACCTTGACCAGGCAGACATCGGCCGAGAGCTGCTTCACGTATTCCAACTGTTTGTAATGGATACAAGGAGGCATTTCAGTCACGGCGTTTCCCCACAGATCCCTCAACGCTCTCACAGAAAGCATACGATCCCAAAGAGTATTATTCGGCTGGAGAGCGATCTGCATTTTGGTAATGTCGGCAACAATGTTAGAAACAACAATCTCCGATCCAAAGGGCAGGTCGCGATATTGTCTTTCAAAGTCGGGAATCCGCAACGACCAATGCTTCAACGCTCGGCGTAGATGTGTCGAGATACCAAGGGCCCTCAGACCCTCCCCAGATAGATGAACACTGTCCCTCGCTCCCAGGACGCTCCAAGTCTCTGGTGACCAGGCCATTTGGTCGGGAACGACGACATCGACGCGGGCTGGCGCCAGCGGAGATGTAAATAAGGGAAACGCATAGTACCTGACGCCGAAATCTGAGTCGTCAACGCGCCAGTCACTTTGGTGGTCATCTAAGGACCGTCCGCCGCTCCATTCGGCATACGAAACGTTCCCCTCCTCATATTCAGCATAGCCATTCGTTTCTGGAAAAGGGGCAAAGCCAGCCGTGCAGAAGACATAGTGAGGGCGAAGGCTATCGGCGATGTTCATCTTGAAATACCCTGATCAACTCGAAGACTTCTGGGAAGCGGCGCTTTTTAATGCCAAGCAGGCGCGCGCCTTCTGCATTTCTCGTCACCTCCATGGCGATTACCTGTCTCATGACACTGATTCTGACAGAGCCTCTTAATCCATCTAACGGGCCGGCCGACATCTGGGGATGAAGCATTCAGCTTCGATGGGGTTGCTGATAGCTTGATGTTCTGCAGATCCATGTTACTTTGCCGAAAGCTGCTAACGCTCCGATATCGCCGCTCCGACCTTTTAGCGCGCCGGCTGCACTCCAATCCAGGCATCTTCAGCTGCCTCGCACCGCGCGTGCGCTCCGACACCATCGTGCTGCACGCAACCTCCCCAAGGCAAGCAGCAAGCTGTGGAATGCAGCCGTGTGCTGTCGACATAGGCAATAAGAGACCGTTCGCAAGCTCCTACATGAGTCTACAGCAGGGTCTTAAGATTCCTGCCCCCAACTTCTATTCCGCTTTTCTGCTCGATCCTTCAAACCTTTCTTATCCGGCAGCGAAATGGTTTCCCATTCCTCTTGCCAAGAATCTCTTAATGCCAGACGATACGAAAACCAGGTTCCTTCACGGGACCTGTCTCCGACTGAGCGTTGCCACCTCGAGGAAACGGCCCGGATCCTGAACATGCCGGTCACCAGATTGCTCCAGCTGTCGGAAACTGCACCAAGGTCAGCTTCCGCAGGGCTGGCTCAAGGCCACCAGAAAGCTTCTCCGCAGCAAATTCAGACGTCTTATTCGACAGATCTTTTTCCGCACTATTCACATCGCCGCAACGGCGTTACAGCAGGTCAGGCTGAACACACGCCACTGACTCCTGAAACGCTTGCAGACTTTACCAATCACAAAGTAGATGATACCACAGGTACGTTTCGCAAAGCAAGACTTCGGTGGTACTTTAGCGTCTCCACCGAGCTTTGACAATACACAAGACGTCGCTGTTGCTAGATCCATATATTTTGACCCGGCGCTGGCCCGATTATCGTTCCACAAAGAGGAGCCGCTGTCATTGACACACCATCTATTCTGAGCGACGCTCAAATTCCCTAAGTAATCCCTGGAGCGGTCTTCAAGCGGTCTCCTTCCTGGTTGTCTGCAATGGCCTCCAAGAATACTTCCCGATAGACTGCTCGACCACAAGAGCTTACCCGCAGCCTGCAAATAGGCCTCTCCTGGCACAATCCCAGACATTTCAGCAGGAGCTAGACGACTATTGGAAGAGCTTCAGACCTTGCTCTCGCGACTACCATAGTTTCTGGAATACCCCAGGAGACGCTCCAGCAGTCAATCGATTGAATACCCACTCAAGCCTGAATTGCTCCACAGAGAGGCTCAAACGATGATCTCCCCGTCATTTCCCATTGAATCATGCCAGGGACGTCTACTATATTGTCGGAGTTCAGTCGAGACGCTATCGTATTACCAGATTCTTGTTTTTTATCTTTCTTGTCTATCTAGCTTCAGAGGCTGGGCACTAGATTGTATCGTTGGCTGATGTAACAGAAGCTGAGGCAGAACACACATCCGACGGAGTGCCAACGAATCAATCTCGAAGTCCATGGCAATTACTACCGGGTGATCCATCCCCTGTCAACGGCAGTTGGCCCAATGACCCAATCATTTTCGATTTATGCACGCAATCAGCTTTGCCAACGCACTTACCTCCTGAGATGGGGAAGAGACTAATCCTAGATATTCCCACTGAAGGTGCGCCGCCGCAGCAGCCAATTGGTGGAGCCAACGCTACACGGTCGGATCAAAGTCCAAATACATTCCCTGCATGGGAAAATCCTGCTTCGTCGGTTTTTTCGGCTTCGTCGTGGGGCGGGCATGACCAAGAAACCACAACTCCCGAGATAACTTGCATGCCATGGCGTGTGACTACGTCTGATATTACAACCCACGTTCCGAATACGTCCGTTCCACAGCAGTGGCAAGCTCAGGGGTCTGTACTATCGGAGCCAGACCATCTTCGAATACACCACCATGCTCAAGCAACAGCCCGACAGCCACCATCACTAGCAACCAACAGATCTCCGGGTAATGGAAATGCTACATCTGTAGTCGTGGCTGCGGCAGGCAGTCAACCTGGATCGTCTATGACGTTCGCTCGACCTGGCAGACGCTCGCGGTCAGAATTCCAGGCTGAAAATGACCCAAACTTACAAGTTGTCGATCGAAAGCGCGCGAAAGCGGGTCCAAAGCTGACCTGTATCAAATGTATAATCGACCACAAGCCTGCAAGTCTGACCGTTTATTGCTAATTCGACAGTGCTAACCAATTTGCAGTGTAAACTAGTGGATTCTTGGCACTGTGAGCGATGCCTAGGGTTCAAGTCGATCCATTCAACATGCACCTTTACCAAGATTGTGGAGATCAAGCTATTTCGGATGCACACAGACCCAAATGTGCCATTACCAGATCTTGGGATCGACACAACGGTCCTCGATCGAGTTGAGCAAAAAAGGCGTGGAGCGGACAGAACACTGTTTATGACACAGTACTTTGGCAAAGACCTCTTGCCAATCGTTGTCCGAGAATTTGATAAATCAACGATCAACTTCGAAGAATTGCCAGAAGAGTTAAAGAATGTCTACGATGTTCCTTTTCAAATTGTTGATCTAAAGAAGGTGAAGAAAGACCTCCTATGCTTTCTAGCTAGGAACATTAGGCCTTACATACAAGCAAAAGTGAAACCTGAAGACGAAATCACCTATTGGTTCTTTAAACTGGCCTGGCAGCTGGCGTTCAAACGCCCGAAGTCGGTACGTTTCACGCAGGGTCCCTGGCTAAGATGAGAACTGACAGCCGACAGGTTCAGTCCATTTTCCTTCAAAAAGTTCTTTTCTTGTGGACTGCAGCAAGAACAATCGAAGGCGACTGGTATTTCCACGGAGAGGAACGACTCGGACTTTCTACCGATAAAGTGATCTATGACGCGCCATTCATTGATTATCAATTCTCTGGAATCATCAAGGATGAAATCTGTCTACCCGCCCAGGAGAATGTCCTTAGTCAACTTCAAGATCTCATTTACAAGAAGCACAAAGACAATTGGCTAAGCATATTGGTTGGAACCTTTGTGTTGTTGCACACCTACAGACTCCTCATCACACAACAGAGAGATTTCGCGAAGCAAATGGCTTTCGAGAATGTTATCGAATCAGGAGTGAGGAAATTCCCAATTTGCGTTGCTAGTATAAGGAGCTAAAGTCTCTACAGGCGAAATATACTTCGATGGAATTGATCGGAAGCATCCATATGGGCGCCAAAGTCCTTCTTGCGCATTTCCACGCTATCAAGGGTTCATCGCCTTTCAACAAGATCGTGCGTGGAGACAAGGACGGCCGCAAGATTGCATCAGAGTCCGGGCTCGACGACTCTCAGATCCAAGAACTGCGGGACTTAGGTAATGCGATACAAAAGAACAAAGGTATGTCTTCAACTTCTGGCTCCGACAAAGCTATTATAAATTATGTGCAAGTGCCGACCTTCCTATAGTTTCGAAATTTAAAGAACTTATCAAAACCGAAGAGTATGAAGAAGACCACTGGTTTACAGGCCAATTATTCTTACCGGAGTGGAAGCCTCCGGATACGATTGTCTGAGTACAGATGCTAGTGTAGTTAGATTATTCCAGGACTGTCGATGCCACGAATCTAATGACGAAGATCAATGAACCATATCCCTATTGAAGCCTTATCGAGCCGCTTGAACTCCGCAGGGAACACCAACAGGTTGGCCTCTAGCGATTAGCGGCGCTAGAAAAGAGCCGTTGCTCCACCTATCGGCCGATCCAAAGTATTCTACGCCGGCGAGACGAACGCTGTCATCAATCCTTGGACTTCAAAAACGCTATGGTCAATTATTGGCCGTGGATTTGCACTGGCTTGTTGTGGATTTTTTCGTCATTGACCGTGAAGATCTGCTCTTGGCTCTGGTGGTATCTGCGAACTTTTTGGAGACCCCACGAAGGCCAAAGGAAAGGCATCAGCATGCATATCCAGACACCCAGGCGGCGCTGGCTCAATGCGACGGTATTTTTGCAATACCTCGCTCCGTCGTGTGACTGTATCAGAGTGTTGGTCGTTTTATGCCGCGCCAGGATCACGTCTCGCACCGCTTTTCCTCTGTTCTATCCTGGCGATCATCCGACCCCATATCCATGTTCATATACAAGGATGTAGAGGTGTCGCGTCGTCCAGAGCTCGACAAATTTGGGGGAATATCCAGATTACCTGACCAAGTCAGACGAATTATCAGTGATGGAGTGGGCGAGTTCAAGAGGAGGTTGGGAGTTATAATACCGTTTAAAGCTATCAATTGCAGATAAGATGGGCCTTTATAGGATGCGGACGATCCGGAGCCATGGCTATCATGTTCGACCGCCGAAGATGCATCTTCATTACGCCCGTCTTGGCTTTCAAGGTTAAATGAAGCATTACGCGAGGAGGCATTCGTCTGCGGCTGGGTAATGGTACCCATATTCTCAAGTTGCGCTCTGCAAGAGAATGAAGATGTCTGACCGGACTGATGACACAGGCAACAACAGCTCCGACGAGGAGTGCGGCAGGCCACGGCCAGTATCCAACAGCATGAGACTTGCAACCGATTCGGATAGACTTATCGCGGTGCGAGGTAGGACCAGTTCATTTGTACGGTAAAGGATACGTCTCGCAGGTTTGAGAGGTGCATAGACTCATAGCATTCATAATTTTGAAGACCTCGGCTAAGGGAGATCAGGAGGATCAAGAAGCTTATTTATAAGTGGAACATGCTTAACCTTGTGTCAGGAATCCTTAGCTTCTTCTTTTACGACACGAAGACCTGTAGAAGGAAGTCGGGGCGCTTAAGAGTACTCTTGAGAATGTTCTCCGACAATGGCTTCACGTCGCAAGACTTCAAACTATACCAAAAATCGATAACGCGCTGGATTTGCGGAGACAACCCCTTAGGCCCGGGGGTGTCTATCGGAAGCACGCGTCCAGCAACGGGGAAGCGTAGCCGCGGTATGCAGGTACAGCAGGGTGGGAACTCGGAAGTCCACGTGTAGTTCATCTGTGGCTTGCGAATAAGGTTTTGGACCTTGCAAGCCCTCTTTGTCCTTGTTCTATCATGGACTGGAGGGCATGGCGGTTGAGCCCAAATCGCCCTCGCTGCTCGTCTGCCTCGTGTCCAGAATGCTCCATTACACCACACAGACTGCGAGTAGACACATCCAATGAAGCAAAAAATCTGCATGCGACAGGAGGCTATAGGACTGGCAGGACAAAATTTCCCACTGCAAGCATGCTAAACCTTATTCCCCAGAGAAAATCGTTTCCGATTTCCCCTTTCCAGACAGCACAAAGATAACTCACGCCGCCGATTCCGTGGGGGCCAATGGGCGCGATTCCGACTTTTTAGTGCGGGCCAAGAACGTGGGTAGCCATGGGGTGGACAATGCTTCTCGCAAAGAAAGGACCATACCATTTTTTGGCCTGCTGTCGAGTTTTGTGTTTGACGGCAGCCAAATGAGGCTCCACAGGGCTGAAAGGCATTTGTCGTTTTGTGCCCCAAGACGCTGGTGTGTGTGAAGGGATAAAACTTTGCCCTAATTCTCAGCGGTAGCCTCGCTTAGGGACGCTACTGCAAGTGCTTTCAAGGCTTTCAGTCTCCTTTGGGCTGCGTATACAAGCTGGCTTAAGCATCGTCTTTTTTCCGATAGGGCGCGCTGTTCGATAGCTGCACAAGACCACTTTCATCGGAGCCGGCAGCGAGCCGATTGTTCACTATTTTATCGGACGGTGCTCTGAATGGATGCAGCCTGCCAATTGTCCTACAGGTGCAGATCTCTCGAAAGCGTCTCCTCAGCCTATGCCAGAGTTAATGAGCGAGTGAAGGAGCGTGAGTCATCTAACATATCTATGCATTATGACTGCCGATCCCGCCTCATACGCTGATGCCTGCGATTTTCTTACATTTTCGTTTCTTTGCACCTGTCTTCTTCACAGTCCATCATTCTCCATGATCGACGACATTGTTTGAAGTGAACTGACGAAAAGCCAAAGTGGGCGTTGACTCAGCAAGCTCCAAATATGTGCTTTGTCGCTCGACTCAGATCGATTGGCTGTCATTTAGGGCCCGGTTGAGATAAGGCGAACTTTCAGCCTTCTGAGCTTGACAGACCTACCTGAACATTGAAAAACTATGTCACATTTTCTTTATTGTTCCTATTGACCTCGCCGTCTTGCACTCTTTTCTTTGCGACACGCCATCAGTTCATAGTCACAATATTACCACCTTCGACAGAAGTTAGCCCGTGCCTATGCAAAAATGTCACAACGCTCGGAACGATTCTCTTGAAATTATTGCGGAATTACGGTGAGCTAAGCGAAAACTCGTTTGAGCTTTTGCATATTGGGTCATATTTTAATCTGTTTCGTGACCATCAGATCTGAAGGCAAGCGATCCTCGTTGTTGATTGAAACGACAGATGAACACCCTTGAAACCGATCCAGTGAATCGATATCCTTTACGATCAAGACAAGGTTCAGAAGGCACAAGCGGCCAAGAACTTGGGACCTCGAAGCGCAGATCTGGACGTAGGACATTCCAGGAGACCATTCGTGAAAAATATGTGGTGAAAGAGATCATCCGCCATGAGCAGCAATACGACGTCTACCTCGTCGAGAATGCGACGACCTCGGAAACGTACGAGGTTCGAGCCTATACCATGTCTAACTTGCACCGAAATAGAAGGACACATCGGAAGAAGACGATGACCAATTTCCGTGACCGCTACGCGATCGATACATTCAAGAGAGATGGACGAGTCTACATTGTTTATGACCCAAATATGGTTCAGAAACCTGAACCTGCCCGCAAAAAGGTTCGAGCACCTGGCTTAGATTCTGATACATCGACAAATGAGAACAACGAAAAGCCTCGAACGATGAACCCATGCGACTACGCTGCCTTTAAGACCATCGACGACCTGCGACGTTTTGAAGAAGATCGGAAGGCAGGGTCAAAGACAACGCCTACTTTCTGCTGCGAATGCAGAGATGGACCATACTACGTGTACATGGGATGTCTTTCCTGCGGACACCGTTGCCGTCACTGTGCTGGAGGATAGGCACAAGAATCTCAAAGATCTTAGCCAGGATATCGAATCTTCCAGAGACAAATGCACGGAACTCTTTGTTAGGGCCGACCTGGTACCAACATTCGAGAAGTTTTCGGTACTCGTATCTTTATTTCCTCCTCCCACCCGGAATATCTCTTCGATTTCCTTCCCTCAACGACGCAATCCGCTTAACCCCCTCCGCCCGGCTTACCTTCAAACCCTCCAACTTCCCCCACCTGCCAACTCGTTGTCTCCTGATGCATCCTATCAATACGACTCCCAAGTAAACCATCTTCATGCTCCCGCACTGAGTCCTCACCCGCCTCTCGACCTTCTACTCTATTCACTCCTCCAAACCTGGTCCGACCCTAAGCACCTCCATACCACACCGGTAGGTAGGCATCCAGCCTTGGTCAGTCAACAGATCCCCCTCCATCCGCCAAATCCACATTCCCACCACCCGAGACCCTCGCAATCAACCACGCCCCCATCCAAACCCACTCAAGAGAATTGAACACAGATCAAAACCAAAAACATACCAACCGACGCCCCCCCAATTATACCTCCCATACTCCACTCCCCATCCCATCATCCCGTCTCCCCTACAAAAGACAAGAAACACCACACCACTTCCATATCTACATCCCTCTCCTAACAGTCAGTCAGACAAAACCCAGGCGCTCGCCCACCGCAGCAGCACACCTCGTCCCGTCATCCGCCCACCACCACCCTGTCCTACGCCTGATTCCCAGTGATGGTAAGTCTAGAAACCACTTATCTCCCACCCTACAACGCAGTTACGCATAGCACAGCATAGCATAACACAGCCCTTGATTGGCATTGGCATCAAGCTTGCTGCTTACTCTGTGAACGTCACATTGATCTTGCTACGGCTTGGCTGGCTGGCTGGCTGGCTGGGCTGCTTTTGCTTTAGATTGGTTTGTTGTGGTCTGCGGGATCGAGGCGCTGAGGAGAGCATGGTTTGGGCGAGTATGTATGCTTCCGAGGGGTGCAAGGGACATAGTAGTAGATAGATGGTTTTTGAAGGGGTGTTCCTGGCGGTATGGCCATTGGGACTAAGCACCGTGAAGAATGTGGGGGTTGTGTTGTGCAAGGCGTGACGGACATCTTGCGCCTCACATGCATGGGAGAGGGAGAGGGGAGGTTTGTTCGAGCTTGGGGCGGGGGGGAGATGGGAAGGTGGTTGGGGGAGATGCATCGAAAGCTGGATAGGTGGGTAGAGAGTTAGGATGGAAGGTTGATTTTGAGATGGACGGCGAAGGGAGAGGTGGTCGTAGGAGCTATGAGGTTACTACGAAGGATTGTGTATGGGATCTATCAGGCCACGGACGATGCTGTAGGGGGATAGGGGCAATTTAGTGCAGCAATTGCGTTAATTTCATGATTGGTGCTATGATGACCTTGGACGATCCATTGGTTGTAGAGCTATCTAGAATGAAAGGAGGAAGGACAGTAGGTGTAGTCGTTGCTATTGCACTATCCCTGCGCAGGTATGAGCCTGCCTTACAAGATCGGTGCTCACGGCCGAGTCGCGGCATCGTACATGGACGAATGTGCGGAAGCCCTTGAGTGTGCTTTGAGTGAGGTGGCACTCTGGGTCGCGCCTGGGGCGAAGCTTTGAGATAGGACGGGACATTATCGACACGTTCCGATTCTACATTTCCGAATCACCGTGAAAAGAGTGTCGGTTTCAAAGGTTACCGATGAGTGGCGACCGAGTTTTGAATGCTTGCTGGGAGCAGCTAGAATGTACGATGAAAGGATCGTGCGATTTAACAGCTATGGGATGGGGAGAATGAGGAGATCTTGTAAAACACATGTCGGACTAGGGTGTAAGCGTACTAAACGATTCAGACTTTCCAGATAGAGGTTTTGTCATCTCTGTCAATGCCAGATGTTCAGCATAATTGAGGTGATTACATACAGAATTTTGAGATAGTTGTGATGTGCCCCTTCAGACATGGTGGAAAGGGGGGGAATGATATGGATCATATCGTTGTTGCACTTTGCAGCAAAATTTGAAAATATCTGCAATCCTCGAATCCTTCAGACGTTGCCCTTCTGAGTCCACCATTATCAACTTATCTTCCAGCTCCATCAGCGTCTCTCCGCGTCTGCTTTTCGCAAGCTTGTTCGCCCCTTTTTCTATTAAGAAGCTTATGAGGTCTTCCTCCTCACAGAGCACAGCAATCATGAGGGGGGTGTGACCTTCTGTATCAGCCTCATCGACTTCCATGCCCAGCTCAATCATACGGTTCACGATGCCGAGTTTAATGAGGCCCTTCGCGCTGCTTGAATAGCAGCCGCCGACGATAAAATGCATTATCGTCCACATATTCGACGACCGGGCGTTGACATTGACTCCACAGTCAAGCAGAAATTCAACCACTGGGGTTGAACGGCGAAAAGTGAAGCATAGCATCAGAGGACTTATCCCATCATCGTCTTTGGCATCAAAATCTGCTCCATAATATTTGAGAAGCATAATATCCGGAAGTAGGCAGTGGCGGGAAGTTGCAACATGTGCCACTGACTGTCCACGCATCCCTTTTACCTGAACCTTCGCGCCTGCTTCCAGTAATACCTTGAGCGGGCAAGGGATACCGTGATGAGTGTCGCAGTCTCTCTTCGTGGCATAGAATATCGGTGTACCGCCAATATCGTCCACACTGTCAA
Source organism: Pyrenula massariospora (assembly GCA_021030905.1). NCBI lineage: Eukaryota > Fungi > Ascomycota > Eurotiomycetes > Pyrenulales > Pyrenulaceae > Pyrenula > Pyrenula massariospora. The sequence goes on from JAGFMI010000003.1 coordinate 717,057, forward strand.
GATCGAAATCCTCGTCCATGAGATACCGAACGAGAGACGTGACATCACGCTTCCATGCGCACGCAGCCCAATGCATGAGTGTTCTGTTACGTGAGTCGCGAGCGCCTAGACTAGCGCCTTGCGCAACCAAGTATTTCACCTTCTCAATACTCCCAGATTCTGCAGCTTTATGGAGAGGTGTTGCACCTTCCATATCTCGTGCTTCCATCGGTGCTCCCCTCTCCACGCACCATTTCAAGAGATCCAGGCTGCCGCATACGGCAGCTCCGTGCAAAACTGTCGTTCCGTGCCTCGTTTTTGGTTCGAGAGCGACGCCACAGCTATAGAGAATTTGCATAGCCCTGAGGTTATCGTAGCATGCCGCAATGTGTAGGAGATCACCCTTGTGGGGATTGGCACCGTACTGGAGTAGCAATTCGAAAATAGGGAGGTCATTTGTGAAGAGCGCAGCACTTAGAAGCGGTCCCCACCAATAATCGTCATCATCCATCGGCGCTCCGGATCGGATCATCGTGGAAGCAAGCTCTAGGTTACGCTGAGCAATTGCGATGGAAAGTGGAGACCTAAGGTCGGGATCTTTGAGTTTAAGTATCGAAGAATCCTTTTTTATTAACACCTCAGCGGCTTCTTGAAAATTATATAATGCCGCAACGAAAATTGCTGGGCAATCAGTCTGATAGATACTCTCAAGTTGCGGCAGGTCTGCGTATGATTCTGTCCAAAACCTCACAGAGGAGGCCCACTTCTCCTCTGTCAGGAAGTCTCGTACAAGGCGGTGGACTATGCTGGTCTCTCCTGAAATTTTGATAGTTTGGTCACAATGCACAAACCAACGCCAAGCAGCATAAGTCGTGAATGAGTGATCGTAAATTAGAGACTTCTCGAAATGAGGTTTGATCTTTCGCAAATTCTTGATGACGCAGATGCACGCCTGTGTCATGGCAAGACCGCAAGCTTCGTCAGTGAAAGAGCGTTGACCGGCACACTGAAAGCCACGCAGGTACTCTACCACTGACATGTGAGCAAACTCTACAAATCTGGCAGAGTTCTGGATGAGAAGGTTGCGGCATAACTGTCGAAGTAGAGACACGGTTACTTCAGGATCGGATGATCCATAATCAGGTGCCGAGTCGTCTCGGTCATCGAGAGCCACTGCTTGAGCCAAGCCCTGGAAAGTCAATGGTGTAGTGCTACAGAGAGAGAGTCTGAGGGCCTTTGTAGCATAGAAGTATTCCGTCGTAGATGCGTCACCACTAGTGTTCTGTTCAAAGACACGGTCGTAAGTTTCCTTCAGCCTCTCTTTTCCAGCGGGCGAAACTTTTTCTAGTTGCTGAATCCTTTGACGGACAGTTCGTGTCGTCAGCAAAGATTCTTTCGACTGGAAGAGGAGATCAAGCTCTAGCTCGACCCACCTGAACCTGAAACTATCATTAGTTCTAAGAGGGGCTCGAGCGCTCTCGAGAAGAGCCCTTACATTCCATTAGCTCGCTTAAGCAGCACTTCCACCAGCTCCTCTTCAAGATCTGGAAATTTCCCTTGAAGTAGTCGTTCGGGTCGCTTGCGTCCCATGACTTGTTGGCGGATGTAACGTTCCATGTCAATTTTTGTCAATTCACTATTCAAGTCGATCCTCGAGCACGAGGGGAAATAGTCATCAACAGCGACATCTGGTCGACTTGTGAAAAAAAGTTTAACTCGTTTATGAGTATCGCCGAATGACTGCTCTAGAAGATTAAGAAGGTTTCCCGGCTCCCCACATTCATCAAGGGCATCTATGAGAATTCGTATCTCGGCCCCCGGAGCGGATGCAGCGGAAAGGAGGTCTTTTCGAATATTGGATGGCAAATTGACACTCTCTGGCCAACTCTTTTTCACGCGGTCGCAGATATCCATGACTGGTTTTAAAGCAGCCATTCCACCAACAAGCTGCGATAATTGACGTATTATCAGATGGATGATTGCGTTGACGTCGTCGGATAGACCCGGAAACGACTTTGAGCAATACGCGTATCCAAGTCCCTCCCCGATAAGGTTCGAAGTTCTAGCCAGATGCCATTCAATACTTCGACAACTTCATCATAAAATAAGCATGTGTATCTCCAGGACGAGATGACATACCACAATGTCGATTTGCCAGTTCCCACTGGTCATGTGCTGGAGTATTAGCGCAAGATTCTTTCAGCAGCACACATGCTACTTTAAGGAGCTTACCAGTGCCGCACACCCAAAGAACCTCCAGGGGCTCTTGGCTAGCATCCCATTTCTTAAATTGCTCCGTCTCAAAAAACCATTCGCAACAAGTGTCGTAATCTTCGTCTGTCTTTGTTCGGCTTTGCATTGAACGATGTGCGTCAAGAGGATTTTCCTTGGTAAGCCAGTTCAAAATTTCCTCATTTTCCCCTTTGAAGGTCTTGGTATCGTCTAATTCCTTGAGTTTAAGATTACACCCTTCATGCTTTGCGCGGATATTAGTCCGCAATGAGATGATCGTTTCGCTTCGATGGGTTGTGGAGGCAAAGTTTGCTGCGTCACCATTAGCAAGTGAGCAGATTCATGGAAGCAACACTTCCTCCGTGTCGTTATCAGTGACACTTCTGGAACGAATAAAGTCGGATGCGCCTTCCGAAGCAACTTTTGGGAGACTAGATAATCAGGGTCATGCTTGTATCGAAATGAAAAATCCGCCAAGGACGAGCAGGCTTCTCTAAAACTTCGAGCAGCGAGTCCGGCTACCTTTAAAGTCCCTAGTCCGTACTTACCAATGGTTGAACTTTGACAGTACTGATACGTCTCACACTCGTATTCCAAAATAGTTGAGTAAAGGTCCACAAGTACTTCTTTGAACTGATTGTAGGCTATCGGTGAGGTTCGTTTCTCACGGGAAAGCAAGAGATTTTCATAGTTTGCCCATCTACTCATGATAGCGGAGACTTCTGCTAGTCCTAGTGCTATTTCTTGAGGCAGGCTTAGGTTTTCCAGGATGAACTAATCCCATCGTCAGTGAATTCTTTCAAATCTCGTTTCAAGTCTCTAGTGTCAAGTGATTGGGTCTTAGCAGGTTTTGTGCAGCATAGCACAGGTAATCTTTGGGTAGGTCGTTATTGTCTGTTCTGCTAGACTAAACTTATTTGACTTTCAGGCGTTTCGCTCCCGAATTCACCAGAGGCAGGCATTCTTCGATACTCAAGAGCCAATTGCCTCCCCCCGGTGCTTGAATGATACACAGTGAACTTGACTTACCTGCGAGATAGAGGTTACTCCTGACCAGGCAATTGATGCAGCTTTTGTAGGATCAACACCAGAGACGGCTGAGCCAATATCCTTGAAGATCAGTATCGATCTGAGCACCTTCTCCATCGTCTTTCTAAGAGGGGTTTGCCGTGTGGCGAGCTCCTGACCACTTCTTTCCATTGTGTCCCGCAAACTCTTTGCTTGGTCTGCGATGCTTCTTGAACAGCGAAACTCGCTTGCTAGCATTTGAATAGTTTTGTGTATCGCTGGCTTCTCATGGGCAAGCCTGTCGAGCGCAAGATCCCAGGAAGATTCAGATGCTGCTTGGTCATTCGCTGAACTGTCGATATGTAGAAATCTATTCTGGGGTGATTTTGTAGCCTTGCAACTATCAACTTTCTGAGTATACTCTGATCAGCAATAGTTTTCATCCTTATATTGGAAAATGAAGTCTCTACTCGGATAAAATTGTGCAGAAGATGACTGTTCAAAAGTGACAAGGCCCCCCTGAAACGAATAACATAGACAAAAAATACTTTCATGGCGAGAGTACCTCGAGAAATATCGACGGGCGAGGGACGAAGCTAGATATGCAGAGGAAAAGGATAGGTAGAACCGGCGTTCGCGAACTAAGAGGGCCATTTTACTTTCACGAAGTGCAAAGTCGAGCAGCAAGAGCTTACAGGACTGGAAGGATGGTAGACATTCGGTTTGGCCGTCGGTTCTGGAGACTTCCTCCTCCGAATCTTTTCAAAAACACCCTCGGGCCGTAAAAACCTTGTAATATCTCTTGACTGCCGTTTTGTTGTCCCATTGCCTTGAACAGTAATATCAAGGGGGGACATGTTAGCCTAAGCAAAGCTCAGACACAATGTGATCAAAGGTCTGTATTAGATAAAAATGATGGTGGACCCGTAGTGGAAAGTTAGGACAAGTGAAAGGATAAAACAAATATGATGAAATGTGCGAGGATAAAAGAAAATGATGAGATTGATGCTCCTTGCTCAACGACAGTCACAAGATCGCTGAATTGAATGCCCTTCGACCCGGACGTCGAAGTGTTGGCTGGACCCCTCTCGGGGAACCGCAGCGTCGAGTTTTCGTCGTGCAACGCTGTGGAAGCCTTCGAAAGAGCATCACCAATCCTGTTGCTAGCGTGGCACCATCGCTGTAAGGCCTGTCATATTTACTCACACCGCTGAGCCGAGTCTCCGATCCCAGAAAGTGGACTAGCAATGATAGGTGTGAGCGACAAGAGCTAAACGTGTCGGCAGCGGTGATGAATTCAGCTGGTATTTTGGTGACGCCTTGGACAGTGACACCGGTCGAGCCTATGATTTGGGACTTAAAAATAATGGTCAACAAGAGAGAACCGGCCGGATGCATGTTCTGGCTATCATTGGTCAAAGGCCGTGTTGATTCGTGGGGCCTCGTGATGAGTGTGGGCTTGCGTCGAAAAGATCGCGGTAAATCGAATCTATCAACCTCAACAGGTACTAATCTTCACGTTCCCGAGACATTGAAATCTATTCTGGAGGCTGTGCAGTGCATTTTCAACCTTACGGAAGGAGGTGGGAAAAGCAAAGGGCTGTAATTGAGAGGGTGGACATGCTAAGCTGAAATCTGCTAATTTAGCGTGCGAAACGCAGCAGCCAATTGAATTGAGGGTCATTAGGCCTATGGCTGTGCCAAGACCTGGAGGAGGAAACTTTTTTGCAGCCAACATACACGCTGATAAAGATCACACAGCCAGCAACAGACTCGGTCTTTGTCCACCATGGCCACCATGAAATCTCCTCTTCTTAACATAATAAGCCGCCAGGCGTCAAGTTCAGCATGTAAGCCAAGCTTACGATCGTCAAACCTCGCTCCACGGTCAACGTCAATTCTCTTCCCGCACCTGTCTCGGAAGGCTTCCACGTCGGTTACGACAGCTTCGATAATGCCATACAGATCTCCCTGCACCTTGACACTACAAAGTACATCCCCTCTACGCCAGTATCACACGCCACCGCCAGCCACTTCACCCCCAAGCTCTTTCTTCACGCCATCCCTCTGTCGCGTTCGCATCACTCATTCTCTCCCTCCCTCCACCCGCGCCTACACTACATATACAAGTCTCACCCTAACACCCTCCGCCCCATTCTCAACAACCGCCACGCGTTTCTTTCCGTCCCCAGATCAACCCACCTCCCTAACCTGGAACGCCTTCTTCACCCTCCGCACTGGCCAACGCCGCTACACCCTCCTCTCCTCCACCCTCTTCGCCCTCGGCACCACCCTCTGCGGTCTCGTCCTGCTCACCACCACCCCCCTCCCCGACACCCTCTCCACCATCTCCTCCCTCGACCCCGTCCTCACCTCCGGCATCTGCACCATCCTCTCCTTCACCATCGGCTGGCTCATCGGCCCCTTCTTCGGCCAGGCGCTGTGGCGGCTGCTCAACCGTGGGACGCTGGCGGCGTATGTGGAGAAGGAGAAGGATTTCTTCAAGCGGGTGAGGAAGTATAGGGTGGATCCGAGCGGGGCGAGCACGACGAATCCGGTGCCGGATTACTATGGGGAGAAGGTGGGGAGCGTGGCGGGGTATAGGAGGTGGTTGAAGGATCAGAGGGCGTTTAATCGGAAGAAGGGGGGTAAAGTTTAAGATCAGGATGAGAATATTGGGATCTAGGACGTATTTCGTCATGGAGCTTGGGAGACATGAGTTTAGACGGCGGCAGAGGCAGCACGAGCGGAGAGCTTTTTGAGTGCTGAGTCCAGGTCCTGGTGCGGCGTAACGTCGGATGAACGGCGGCGAGACATCGGTTGCAGGGAGTTCAGAAATAATTCCAGTTGTACAACAAAGCAGCGCAAAGGTATCTTAGCCTGATCACGATTCCTGGTGCATGTACTGGTGTTTGGAGGACAAGGGATCTCATACGATATAGTATATCGCATAAATGGGACTATTATATGTCTAGGACTAGAAGGGGTATATCCAATGCCACTCATATCCTTCGAACCATTACCAGTATATTTCTTGCAGGCTGTAGGTGTGGACATCTCGCACTTGAGGGTACGCAAAGCCATGCTTGACCAGCGGCAGTAGCCTCGCAACGCCTCCATAATCATGTTGTCACGGCGAAACAAATTTATTCGTGTCTTGCCGAGCGCGTTCGAGTAGTTTGATAGTGGTGCTTGATCATGAGGTTCTAGGGTGTTGAGTCGCAAGGGACGTGAAGACAGCGCGGAGCATCGAATATCTCAAGCCTCTTGACTCAGACAGACAGCTAAGTACCTTTAAGAGACTTCGCAAATGGATTTCCGGCGGTCCTGAAGGACGAGCGCTCTTTGTAAAGATAATTCGGGAATATGTGCACAGAAAAGAACACTGAGGGGATGGGCAATGGATATTCAATCTCTATTCTCCAAGACCATGGACCTCAATTGTTAGGGTCATGTTTTGGAGCCCACAGGCTTTGTCCATCTGCTCACGCGTAGAAGCACTACCAAGACACTTCCGATCAGGAAAGAGATCTTGATTGAGGAAAGTTATCGGAAACGGGTAGATCCGGGAGCTGTGAGAAATCATCTTGACAAAAAGGGAACACGATAAATTAGAGGGAGAGAGAACGGCGAGATTAGGGTTACCAGCCACGGGCCCAAATCCCGAACGTGCGTCGAACCCCACGCTTGCCCAACAATATTTGTCACTGTACATCATTCTAAGTCGGTTACAGGAGTTCGTGGTGACAAAAGTAGTAGTCCAAAGCACAAGATATGCTTCGTTTTGAAATAGGAAAGGTATACGAACGAACCTCCAACCGCAGCAAAAAGATGACCTATATCAGGACAACTCAAACAGCTCTTGACGCAATTTCTCCTTACTTGATGGAATTTACTGGCCAATGCCGCCGTACGATGACGATGTCCGCCTTGCTTAAGAGCCTAGATAATTTACCGTGTAGCTGATTCCGAAACGGTCTTCTTGCAACCATGCTGCACATGAGGACTGGCTAGAGAAGGAAGGCAGAGATACGGCAAAATGGAATGACGAGGCATAATAACATGAAAGATCAAGTTGATGTAAAAATGACGCTTAAGCGAAGTCGCCAAATTCAATCTGATAATCAATCTTTTGCCTGGATGGCGCTAAACCCGTTTGGCACGGAAGTCGCAGAGCTCCTTCAGCTTCAAACCTCGTGGAAGACCGACACAACGCACATCAAACAACATAGAGATCCGCCCTTCGGTGTCTTATCCTGGACCAAAGTTCTGGAAGGTCTGTCAATGGACTATCGTGCATGGCTGTAACCTATCTTGAATATTGTCCGATATACTGCGTTCAAAATTTGCTAGTAGTGCCGAGAACAGAACTACTAAAGGACGCAAGACAAAGCTTGCCCTCACCACCTCCTCTAACTATTATGGGAGCTAATCAGGGCCATTTGACTGACTATGTCCCTCTATCCGAAATCCGAAATGCTGTGCTCGCTCTTCATTGGCAACCATCCGAACCAGACTCAACAGAAGCTTGAGACCCCCTGCCGCCATCTTCTTAGTGGCCTCCCGCCTGCATTTCCCCCCAAGCCACCAAATCGGTCGGGATTTTGATTGGTCATTGTTCCGTTAGTTTTCAAGATATGTTGCAACGAAGATCTCAAGCTTCAATCCTAGTCTCTCCGACATAAAGCGTGGCCGCCTTTCTGTTCCAGCCAATATTTGAAAGAATACTAAAAGCAAAATCCCACGCACGTCGACGCAGCTCAGAATCCTTCGATGCTAGAACGGGAAGTTATCTATGATTTGGAATTATGTCTCGGTGATGGGCTCCAATAGCTACCCTTTTATGGTTACCGGTCGGCTACCGGTATCGATCTGCTACCTTGAGGTTCTTACGATGTCAGTCATTTTTCTTTCTACGCTGCACGTGCTTTCTATCGTCGTCCTATTTTCCTTTCCTTGAATTGGACTCTTTATGATAATGGCCACCTATTGCATATATTTGCTCATAACATTGAGGTGGTCACTGTCACTCTACTGGTGATGTGATCCTTCGGACGATGAAGGATCTTGTTATGCATAGCAGTAAGCTAAATATGGGCCGTTTCGCTAGTGATAAAGGGACGTCATCCGATAACCGAAAGCTTGTGTGCTCGTGTCCTTGTTCCCATCTGCCCTTTCGAACTGAGCGGCTTGCCTAAAACGCTTGCTTTGTCTAGCTATCCATTTCAAGTACCTAATTTGCTTTTGTCGACGTTCTTTTTGCAAACTCCTTAGGTCTCTTTTCAACTTTTTTCCCAATTATGGTCGTATATATCGTTTGTCTTTCTAGCAACTTAAAGTTTTCACCATGCACATTGACTCTTTACCGGCACTTCTGAGCGCCGCTGCTGATTCCAACCCGAATTGTGGCCTACTTATATCGGCCTCCGGCAGTACCAAGACCTTTGTGAGATTAACCTACCAAGAACTCCATCTCTTATCGCAAGAACGCAGCCAGCTTATACGACGCATCGCCGGGTTCGAGAAAGGGGCTCCTGTTTTGATACGCTTGGAAGACCACTTAGAAACCTTCATTTGGTTTTGGGCCGTCTTATATGCCGACGCAGTACCTGTCCTCGCCGGACCGTTCAGCCGGATTACAGAACAGCGTCAAAGCCACCTTCGGGGCCTGGCTAGCCTTCTAAAACGCCCTATTTGCATCACAAGCACCGATTTACTAGAGCTATTTGACGGCCAAGATGGGCTCGACGTTTACACAACTCATACCTTACTGGCTGGCTGCGGCCATGTATCACACATCTACAACGATAATCAACTCTATCGAAAAGGCGACGATCTGGCGATGCTGATGCTCACTTCTGGCAGTACAGGAGCTCCAAAAGCAGTCCGCCTGAATCACGGACAGGTTCTATCTGCCGTGTGTAGTAAGGTGGCCTTCAAAACACTGCCTGTCGGTAAACCATTCCTTAATTGGATTGGATTGGATCATGTAGCCAGCATCACAGAAATACACTTGACTGCTATGCATTTAGGTGTCGACCAGATCCACCTCTATGCCTCGGATGTAATCTCTCAACCACTGGACTTTATCACCCTCTTAAGCCAGTACGAAGTCAGCCGAACTTTCGCACCAAACTTCTTCCTAGCGAAGCTGGTCACAGCGATTCGATCTCAAGATATTGACCGCGCCGTTGAAAATTTGGACTTGAAAGGCTTGACCTGGTTAGGCTCCGGAGGAGAAGCCAATGATGTAGAGACCTGCAGAGCACTCACAGAGCTTTTAGGTAAGTACGGAGCCCCGTCGAACGTGATCGTTCCAGGATTTGGGATGACGGAAACATGTGCTGGAATCATTTACAATCTTGATTGTCCCAAATGTGACGTTCAGAACCAGCGTGTATTCACTTCACTTGGGAAATGTATTGTAGGGGTGGAGATGCGAGTCACTCTACCTTCGGCTGATAAGACCATTGCTCTCTCAAAGCCCGACGAGCCAGGCAACCTTGAAGTGAGGGGTTCAGCCGTGTTTGATGGCTATTACAATAATGCTAAAGCAACAGCGGAAGCATTTACTTTCGATGGCTGGTTCAGAACGGGCGACCAAGCTACCATTGACCTTGAAGGTAATCTCAACCTAATTGGCCGGACTAAGGAGACCATGATCATCAACGGAGTGAAGTATCTTCCTCAAGACATCGAAAAATCAGTCGAAAAGACGCTAGCTACGCAAGTATCTCGCATTGTCTGCTTTCCATATCGGGACCCGGGATCTCCAACTGAGCAGATCTGTATTGCTTATGCTCCTGTAGAAGGCCTTGGTGACTCGGAGTTGGTCGAAGTCCATGATGCTATTGTCAAGTTGGTGATGCTCCAGGCGAGTGTTAGACCAAATGTCATTGCCCTAGCAGACCAGTCACGGTTGCCTGTCTCGACCCTAGGCAAGGTTTCCAGGGCGAAAATGAGGACGATGCTGGAAGACGGTCAGTTTGCGGAAGAGCAACAGATCCAAGCTGAAATGATAAAGAAAATTCGATGCAAGAACGCCCAGCCCCCAGCCAACGAAGCGGAACGTCTTTTACTGGAAGACTTCCACCAGGTCTTCGGGACGGGCTCATCCTTCTGGGGCCGTGAAACACCAATCTTCGAAATGGGCGTGACGTCCATTGACTTAATCCGCCTGAAAAAACGCATTGAAACCCGTCTCGGTGTCGAGATTCCAACAACCACCCTAATGCTCAACCCAACCCCCGGCTCCATGTCCGCCGCTCTCCAAGAACTCGCCACCCCAAAACCCTACAACCCTGTCGTTCCCCTCCGCACAGAAGGCCACAAGACCCCCCTCTGGTTGATCCACCCCGGCGTTGGCGAAATTCTTGTCTTTCTCTCCCTCATCAACCACCTCCCTGCCAACCGTCCCATCTACGCCCTCCGCGCACGCGGTTTTGACGCCACTGATCCCCCCTTCTCCACCCTCGACGAAACACTTTCCACCTACGGCTCCGCCATCAAAAAGACCCAACCCAGCGGCCCTTACGCAATAGCAGGCTACTCCTTCGGCGCCATGCTCGCCTTCGAACTCGCCAAACTTCTCGAATCTGCTGGTGACTCCGTCAAATTCCTCGCCTCCTTCAACCTCCCCCCGCACATCAAATGGCGCATGCGCCAACTGGACTACACCGCCTGCCTCCTTCACCTCTGCTACTTCCTCGATCTCCTCCCCGAAGCTCTCGCCCACTCCCTCGAGTCCTCCCTCCGCCCTCAAACCCTCTCCCGCCCTGATACGCTAGCTGCGATCCTCCCTCACGTCTCACAGACACGCATGGCCGAGCTGAGCCTCACTGCGGATAAACTTGCCAACTGGACCAGCGTAGCGCACGCGCTGCAGAGTGCGGCGAGAGATTATGAGCCGGCGGGGAGTGTGGCGTGTATGGACGTGTTCTACTGCGAGCCACTGCGCGTCGCAGCCGAAGATAAGGAGCAATGGCTTGAAAAACACTTGAGCAAATGGAGAGATTTTGTGAGGGGGAACGTATGGTTTCACGAGGTTAGTGGGGCGCATTATACCATGCTTGGGCCGGAGTTTGTAAAGGGCTTTGCGGGGCGGTTGGTGGAGGCTATGGAGGAGAGGGGGATATAGCTGGCAGGGAAGCGAAAGGGGACATGGTGTGAGGGACCTAAGAGGTTAAGTATGATATGGAGAGGAGGCCAATCGAATGTCAAAGAAATTTGTTCGAAATCGGGATTTGGATTGCATGTATAGGAGTGGTTGATCTTCGGCTCAGAGTAATTTCGGTTGACGGAAGTTTTGGCACTTGAAATGCCGCTCCGACCACAGAGTGAAAACATCTCCCCAACTCAGGTTCGATGGTGTTTAGCAGTCGAGGCACAGTTGTCTCAAAATTCGAAGACATTTCCAAGTCCTGAACCCAAACTCGATCGCCGCTAAGCTCCAAAACCCCACCAGTTGCCAAGACCGTTGGTACCATTAAACCATGTCCCTGGCTCCATGCAGGGTCGATCTTCGAGAACCAAGCCTAAAATAGAGCATAGAAAATGCAATGGCGATCAGGTCTTGATATGGACAATTCTTTTGATTCAACTTTCGTGGCCACTCTTATGTCGCTCGACGTTTCGAAAGGGCGTTCGCGAAGCATGGAGACCGAACTGCCAAGGCGATCCTCATGATGTCACCAGCCACGTAGAAGCAACGAGAAATCTCACTTGGGGTCCAAGGCTGGTTTGTTTTTCGTCTTATCTGTCTCCCCAAAGCTTGCAAACAAGGCATCAACGGCGCGTTCTTCACTACACACGCTCAAGACCGGAGCGCCTGGCCTGTCTCCCAACTTCTGCTCTGAGCGGACCCCCTTCAGCGTGGCCTTGCGACCCTCACGCCCCCGTGTCTCACAATGTCGCAGACACAGACGCACCGAGCTTTAGACAAGCTTGTTCAGAAGCACCCTCTTCAACGGTTGGGCTCTCCTGGCCGTGGTCTCTCTGCTCTCGTCCACGCCATTGGGCTCGCCAGCTTCGCAAATCAGTTCCTCTAGTACGTCGCACCAACCGACCAAAGGAAATCTGAGTTCTTACTGACTCTCCACGTAGTTTGAGCCAGCACCCAAATCCAATGTCAGTCATCCGTCCATGAGCTATCCTCCGCATACTTGTGAACCCAAATGCCTCTTACATCACCTGCAAACTATCTCCATCTGCAACATTACAATTCCACCTTCCAAATTCCAATCAGCCATACATCCGCTAAATTAGCACCCGTACAGAAACACCTCCTACGGCTGGCACTTCCAATACCTCACCATCCTCGGCCTCACCCTCACAACCCTCACCTTCACTGTCGCCCTCCTCTCCGACCTCTTCCTCTCCCCGCGCCTCTTCCTCCTCAAAAATACTCTCTCCGTCGCCTCCGCCCCGCTTTCCCTCCTCATCTCCCTCCTCTACTGGGGCCTCTCCGCCATCGACCGCAACCTCGTCGTCCCGCCCGACCCCGCCTTCCAACTCCCCCTCCCTACAGACCTCGGCTTCCACCTCTTCCCCACCCTCTTCCTCGTCTCGGATATACTATTGCTTAGTCCGCCGTGGACCATCACCGCGGTGCCCGCACTCGGGCTGGCTGGCGTAATTGCGTTTGGGTATTGGTACTGGATTGAGCTGTGCTACAGGCATAATGGGTTCTATCCGTATCCGCTATTCGAGATGCTGGATACAGCGCAGCGGGTGGGGCTGTTTTCCGGGAGCGCGGTGTTGATGGCGGCGAGTACGATGCTACTAGCGTGGGGCTATCGAAGGGTTAATGGGAAAGAGGTGCCGGGGAAGGTTCGGGGGTAGTAGGGTGGACTGAATGTTGACTGCATTTGCGGATAGCATGAGGGATCATACTATTTGCATGCACCAGGAGCAAGAGACGAGGTATCGCGAGATTTGGTCTTAAGTGTTCGGATGCGTACAAGGACATGTTTGAAGTATGGGTTTTATTTTGGATAATAGGAGGAGCAGGCTAAACTAGACTAGAGGATAAACTAACTCTTAAGTATACGTCACAATATTAACACAGACAGTTCAGTGTTCTCGAAGGGGTGGCTATATAGACATCCAACTCCCCGGGAATTAGTCAGATAATCAATCAACTCATTTCATCTTAACATCCAGACATTGCCCATCCAGTGTTTCACCACATCTCCACAACGTCTCTACAACGAGTAACAGAGGTGCTTAGAAAAACCGACGCGGGTCGCCAGTCGCCAGAAAAGGGCCCTTCTCCCTCACCACTTAATCACCCCTGCACTTACTCTCCTCTCCAAACTCCGCAGCAAGTCCACGAAGCATGTCTCTCTCCCCTCCCCCTAAATCCCGCAGCCACCGTCCCGAGTACACCGCACCGCCCCGCCCCGCATCTGAAGTCATGCATCCTGAGACTAGTATTCAGGGTCAACCCTCATGTTGTCTCTCTCGACGCGTCAACGAGTCCAAACACTTTCTCGTCGCACAATCTAAGCACAAGTCTCCCGTTTACCCGCAGAACAAGCAAGACATCGCCTTTGATCTTCTTCGACGCATATTTGATCGGATTGGTGTCGTGTGTGATCCATTTGACCTAACGTTCGAGAAGTGGACAGGGAACGAAACTCTGGAAGGAACCCAGAGACTATACTGTACTGTACTGTACTGTGCATGGCTCACCGTTCCACGGCGTGGCAGTGGCAGTGGTTGTGTGCTCTCTGAGGTAAGCTAAGGAGACGCCGCGTGTGACTGCGTGGGGTTTCCTCACCATCCCGTAGAGGCTAGCGAGGTTAGTTATTGCCTGGCTGGGTTGAATTATTTTGAGAAGTTTCACAGCCCGCATTACATACCATACTTTCAACAGACCGAGAAATACCCGGAGATGTATCTGTACTCGTTCATAAATTGTCGTGTGCAGAGGAGGGGCAAAAGTTACAATCTGAGTGGCCCCACTGGCCATTTTACCCGTGGTCACATCGATGGACACGATGTCGACACGAAGGGTAAAATTTAAGGACGCAGGTCAGTGCCAGAGATGCATATCCCAAGGACTTGGAGGCGGTACGGCACCCTGAATCGATAGCATTTAGGATTGAAGACATTATTTTGATCTGGTCCACGGCGGAGAACGGCAGCAGGTGTACCAATGCTTCCGCTGTCTAGAAATGGTCCGCACTGCCACGGGCCTGAAATTGCACTTCTACAACTTCTACGAAAGGAGGGCAAACTTCTTCGCCGATCCCTTCGAATGCTCGTTCCCGGCTCAATTCTAGCTCACCGCATCGCGCAATGCCGGGTGAAAGCTCGCACGAAGAACCACGGCTAGCCCCGAGACCCAAGCGTCTGGACATCGCTCTGGTGATTGGTCGATTTGTTCAGGCAAGCCACGGCTCTGAGATCTGCCGTCATCGAAAAGGAGGAGGGTTGGCCGGGTGAGAATCAGGTCACGACAGTGGCCGGATGGGCTACTGCAGCTCCAGTCCCGATGTCGCCGGCGCATTTCAAGCAGACGTTTCCCTTATCGACCCCGGGCGCGCTTGGGTCGTGCTATCTGGAATAATTCGCCCAAGAAATGGCAATTTATTAGCACGGTTTGCTTCCCAGCTGGAACTGCTGACCCCTCAAATACGTACTTTTAGAGTGCAACTTGCCTGCAGGTGAATTCAAACGCACGTAACCCTTATGACGGCGTCTTGAGCTCTCCTCGAAGGGAGCAACCGGCAACAATTTGCTGGAGGCATGAGATCTTATAGTTCATTCGGCGGAAAGCAGGGGATCGAGCCGACGGGTTTGGTGTTTGGTGTTGGTGTTGGTGTTGAACTGTGGATGAGCATCTGGAGAATCAAAAAGCCGCAACGTTTGGGCAATATTCAGCGCCTGATACGATGTTGAGTAATTCCAGATCTGATGTTTTTGCTTTACAGGTGCTCGTTGTGTGGCTGTTAAGAATATGGTAATGCATTGTTTCTAATTCTCCTATAGAGTCATTAGTACAGGTAGCGGAGGATGTGGTGCCACGACCCCATGACTATCTCACTCATAACCACCCAGCATCATCAATCGTCAAGTTTCCCCGCGTCAAGATAGCAACCACACACCACCTCTTCTCCTCCTCCTTCCCTTCTTCTATCCTCTCCGTCTTCCACTCCCTCGTCTCCCCGCTATACACATTGAATTCCTCGACCTCCTGCACCTTCAATACCCCTCCTGCCGCCTTCTCAAAGAAGTGGTTCACATCCCATCTTCCTGTATGAAACCCTGCGACTACCAGCGCAGCACCTCCACGGGCCAGAAAATGTCCAATTGTGCGCACTAGGTCTCCATGTTGTGCGGGTTTCCACAGACAATCCGCCACGATCACCCGCGTGAAGGACCCTCCGCATGCGACTGCCGAGGCCGAGGAAACCGCCCCCTAGACGTGCGGAAGAGCCGTAACCCGCACGTCCGTCCGTGGCTCGCTAGGCGCCGAAGCCCCGTACTCGCCGGCGGGAAACAGATTGTGTTCAACATTCCTCCTCACTGTGCCCTCCGTCATGGCCGAACTCTGCGGATGATCCGTGATAAAAACCTCGTTGGCTCCGGCGAGCGCGGAGATGAGTGATGGTAATGCTGTTCCTTGCATACAAAGAGCGGACACCCCGTCAGTCATAACTTCAGCATCCCACTTGGTTAGACCGAGAAAACAACTTACCGGCGCCGAGCTCCAACACCCTCTCACCTCGTACATCCCACCATCCTCCGTCTGCTTCGGCATCCTCCAGCTTCGCCGCCACAACCACCGCCGCATTCCACAGATATTGCGCAAACAGCCTCCGTCCTTCTTCAGAAGGCGGATGTTCTGGTACCTGTAGTCTGATATCTCCGAACCGGGGCGAGGCGTATATGATGCGTCCCCCAGGGTCACCGTGGAAGGTGATGTTAGCGTCTGGATAAAGACCTATGAGGCCTGAGGCGAAGAAGTCCTCCGGTTGGGGAGCTGGCGGGGTCACGGGGCGGATGCGGGAGAGGAGCATCTTCGGGGATATTGAGCGCTTGGAGCGGGTTCGGAACGGGTTAGGCGTAACTGGAATCGGGGCGGATTCTGTGAAGCTAGAGAATTGGTGCTTGTTGATATCGATCGTATGTTCTAGATTTCAGCAAGAGATGCAATTCTAAATGCTGAATGGGGTTGTCTTTTCCTTTCGGAGATGGAGTCGAGTGCTTTTGTTTACTATTGACGAGTGTTTGCAGCAGCAGCTTTGCTCGGCATCTGCCCGGTAGCCGTTCGTGCTTTCCCATTTGGAAAGGCTGCTGTGTGGAATCTTGACGCGCGCGCCTCTCCCAGTCATCATGAAGAAGATTTCACCCATTGTGCCAACAAAGGTATCTGAAGAATGTGTATCTGGGGCCACAAAACTAAACTCGAAAGTTCCTGAACACTATCCACCTCAGATTTCAATATTTGCCATTACCTCTAGGGGCTTGTCACCCAGCCGATGTAGAGGTCAGATCGGCATTGCTGATTAGCAGTTGCAACAGAGATGGCCTGTTTTCCTCGTTTTCTGGGGTTTCGTCTGACAACAACATCTGCCCATCGTGACCATATGTGAGCGCTGACAACGGGCTTACATTACCATCATGGATTAAGAGATGGCACATCTCTAAATCCCCTAACCGCACAGCAGTACGTAGAGGATCCCAGGCCTCGTCCCGATTGTAGCTAGCCATGCCGGTACCGCCTTGCAGGAGCAGTATCCTCGCCGACTCATATCGGTCTTGAGAAGCCGAAGAGCTCATAATCACCCGCACGAGAGCCGTTTTCCCCTGATCGTCTGTCTGGTGCATACCCTCCTGGAACCAGGGAACTAAGAGGCGATACATTGCTGGGTTGCAGAGCCCTGAAGCCAGATGCAAAACGTTTTCACCACGTGAGTTGAGGTATTTAATGTGTACTTCAATACCCTTCTGCTCTAACAAATATTCCACTACATCAACGTGATTGCCTAAAACAGCCTCTCCAATTGACTGATGGGCTGACTTGCCGAAAGATGGAACTTGTGGTTCGCGTCGAACCCCATGCAGTAGTTCGGTCCTTAGCTTTCCATCACGGTCAGCTCTCTTCATCAAACGCCGGATAATAGGCATACAGCCCGCTCTGGCAGCAATGCACAAGAGCTCATTGGCCCAAGGTTCCTGCAAAAATAAATCTGGCACATCATCGACAAGGTCAAATACCACGTCCCAATTTTGGTGGTGTGAATTAGGGTCAGACCAATGTCGTATAATGAGTCGAAACAGTTCAAGATTTCGGAGATGTTGACCAAGTCTATCGTCCAAGAAAATCATCCTTAGCTTAGTCAGGTCACCCCATTGGAGGATTTGATCAGCGGCCCTGGTAGCTGGCTGCGAAAGAAATTTGTCACTGTCGAAATCCGAATTTTCAAGCATATGACGTAACATGATTTCTGAGCCATAGAGCGAGGTTATGCTGAGCGGATCATACAACCTACTGTCAAATTCAAACCTAGGCTGGATCACGCAGTCCGGACGACGGTTTTGTTGAATCCAATTGTGAAGCCGAGTTGATCCTGGCTGGCATAGACTCTCTATACTTGCTAGGCTCGGAAGAGGTCCAAACTCGATGGAGCTGAAATGCTCGGGCCAGTAGCATGACGCATAGACAAAGAACTCACCGAAGCCACGCTCAGTCGGATCATAGCGGATCATGTTTTCTTCCCACTCCTCCCACGTACAACACGGGTCGTACGTAGCCTGCTCTCTTTCATCACGGAACAAGTCGAATTCTTGGGGCAGCTCGTCTATTGCCACCTGCTCGTCGGAAAAAATGTTAGTGTGCTGAATCTCATCCAACAAAAGATATCGAATGCAGATGTCTGAAATGCATGCCTCCAAATGTCCGATGGGCTGATCAGTGAGCGTTTGATCAGTCGCTGTTCGGACAGCTGGCCAATCAAGACACTGCCGATTCGATGCGTGATCATTGGTTATAAAGTCCTTCACTGATTGGTGCACGAGTCGGACTTGGCGCTTTTTGACGTCAGTGAAATCAATGCGAGTAAGGAACGGGCGGATGAGACCCAGTAGTCTTTGATGGTCTACCAGTTTGGCAAGAGCGGCCACGGTCGTAACCTCCTGTCGGGCCGCAGCCAACGCAACAGCCCCGGCGAGTTCCAGTATGCTCAGAGGTCTGCGGGCGATCGTGAGAAGTTTCAAGGCTGTACTAGCGAGCTCATTATTTTCCGGGTCGTTTGACGTGCATCGTGAGAGTAAAGTAGCATAGAGCGTTGAGAGTTTTTTTGGTAAGGGCATCTCGTCCAGAAACGTTTGCATTGGAGCAAGTGAGCTTATTCCACGGATCTCGATAAGCTCAATTATCATCTTCGTCCATATGGCACTCCCCTGCGCTAAACGGGAAAGTTTTTCAATGACGAGCGCTTTAACGTCTGTCGATAAATAGGATAGTCGCCTCTCTACTGTATGTTCAACAATGACGCTGTTTCTCCCAACGTCAGAGACTAGGTCAATCTTGAACGTTCCATCGAGCTGCTCCAAGATCTCTTTTTCAGGGCGGGAGGATAATACAGTCTTTAGCGTGGGATTCTTCTGCAACAACGTTTTCAATAACTTAAGAAGATTGTTTCGAGATTCTCTATCACATTCGTCCAGGCCATCAATGACTATGAAAATTGGACGGTCGAGTGATTCCAGCACCGTTTGCAAGAATTCTTCAATTCTCCTTCTATCTGTCGCTGGTCGGGGATTTCCAGAGGCCTCATTTTCCTTGTACCATTCGTAGAATACTCTTTTCAGTCCATAGAGTTGTTCAAGGAGCGCCAGAATCAAGGCAGAAAGTATATGAATGGCCTGGCTAGTCTCACCGTCTCGGCAGTAGTAGTAACATACCTTGGGCTGGGGCAATTGATTCTTGTTTCTTCGGATCAGCTCTGCCACAAGAAATGCCATTGCAACTGTTTTTCCACATCCCATATCTCCAAGCATCGCCAATTGGCAGGAATGGGGGGCAAGATACCATTCAACAAAGTTACTATCTTCCAGCAGCGATCTGCATGCCTGATCAGCTGTAAGATCGCGCAAATGAGCATGGTATCGACTTTGGTCGCCCATCTTTTCACTACCGAGCCATCTAGCAACTAGAGTCGGATGAGTATGTACTTGCTATAACTGGGCAAATGAGAATCTTACTTTCACAGTCGTAGAGCATACTTTTGATATCTTCAGCAATCTCCCATGTCGCCTTCTGTACCAGTTTTTGAAGAATATCGGCATGTTTCAAGAAATCTTGGATAATCTCTGGCAAATGTTCCTTTTCCAGAGCCATTTTTAACACCAATTTTGCTCCTTTACGAGTGAGGATTTCGTACGCGACTTTGTAAAATTCTAGAATTTTCCGGTACACGGATACGAGTGCCTGAAGAACGTTAGATGAGCTTTGAATCGATCATTCCAAATCACCTGATGTATGTCCTTCTTGTTTGCTTTCTGGCCAAGCGTGTCACAATCATCGATATAGGAAATCTGCTGTAACATTTCTCCGATTTGCTTTGCAAATGCCAGATCAGCGCTTGCGAAAGTAATAGCAATCTGTGAAGACAATTGTCAGCGATTCATATCCATCGATACATTGAAAAATGCAGAGCGTAATGTTTCATGAGAAGAACTTGCCGCTGTAACGCTGGTGAATACACCGAAAGCCAATTTTACGGAGGGTTCAAGACCTGTTAGTGGACTCGCCAGGTCTAATGCTAGTTTGAATTTCTCGAGCGGTACTTGTATGGTACGTAGATACTTCACGCCCCGCAAGAAGGCTGATTCTTGGGTTGCATCTTTTTCAAGCTTCTCAAGTTCTCTGATCAGCCGCTCAACGTTTTTGCCTTTAAGAATAGCAATGTCTATGTCTTTGCCAAGACTATCGATCGCTTCACGAAATGCAGCGCTCCAAAGGTCTGAAAAGACAGCCACGTTTCCAATGTTATCACGAAGCGTCGATCGATCGATAGACACCTGTTCAATGTCGCTTGTATGAACGTAGCTCTGGTCGTTTCGGATTCGAGTTTCATCATCCATGACGCTAGTTGAGTCCCTGGAGATATCGTTCGCGCCATTGAACAGTAGTGAGCTGCCAGTATATGTCGATTGCGCAGCACGCGATACTGGGCTGTTGATACGATTAGCAAGATCTCACTGGACAGGAAATCACCCTCACTTGGTCGTAAGATCTTGTTCTACTTGATTCCTAGGAAGAAGTTGAGCGCTGACGTTGCCCGCAGAATTTGGAGACTTTCCACGAAACCGATTTACCCGCTCGGATAGCTTTCGCCGAAAGCTTTCATTTTTTGCTTTTGGCGCCATTCTGTTATCTCAAGAGCTCTACCTGCGCCGTTAGACGGAGTAAGGTTGAGTGGACCGGCAAGCCCACAGTGGCAATTTCAGTTCAAGGAACTTTTCATAGCACGCCAAGAAAAATGCCCCGCATAAGCCCGAACGTTGATCGGATGGACTAAAGGCCCTGCCCCACCTCCCTGTACCATTTACCTCTTGCTTTCTGTTCTCTATCCATCTCCTTCTTCCCGTGTCTATCGACCGTGAAAAAATTTGTCACAAACGGTGAGCTGATCACCCATCGTCTACAGCTTCTTCTAAAATACACTTCTAAACCAATCACGGTCAGTACACAGAGGAATACCACATCCTGTGCCGGGGAATTTAATTTGTTTTTGGTCGGGCGACTTTCAGAGATATGTATTTGGTAATTATCGGTCACTACGCATAGCAATCAGCTTTTCAATGCGGTTTAAAAGAGAGAGGGTACCTAGCAGTGAGTATGCAGATTGTACTATGATTGACAGTCTTATTGAATAAGTCGCTATCCCCAATTCTGGCCTCCGGTGATTCTGCGTCACTGATCTTGAATCGTTAGAGATCCTAAGGGAAAAAATTCTTAGAACATGACTGAAATATCGCCTTCCTCAAGCGACTCCCGTTCCTGGGATCATTCAGTGTCGGAATCACTCAAAGCTCCATCCCAGCTAATGCGCTCGGCTTCGATCAATTTTTTTAGCTTGCCAGACGAGGCTCGCGACAACATTTATGGAAGAGTGCTTATTGTAGCGCATCCGCTCTACCTCTTTCAAGACACAAATTCTCCGGTCCAGCTGTTTGCGCCGGAAAAACCACGTCAATGGCTTGCCTTGCTGTATACCAACCGACAAGTAAGCAGGGAAGCTAGTGCAGTACTCTATGGAAGGAATAACTTTACTCTTTTGGATACGACACGGCAACAACACCGCCTCCTGCACGCCTTTTTAGACGGCATCGGACTTGTGAACGCGAGATCGCTGTCTCACTTATGCGTTAACTTCCCGACCATAGAAGGTCAACCCGGAACCTTCAAGCTTCGGGAGGACAGCTTGCGGAGTTTGAAGCTTCTCCAAGAAAAATGCAGCAATCTAACAATACTGGAAGCTGTCATTGATGACAAAAATTCTACCGGCTTGGTCAGAACGGACGATGATACCTCACATTTCCCTCGAGAGGCATTATCGCAAGTCGATGTGGAGTTGAAAGCTGTGCCTTCACTAAACAAGATCGTCGTCAGAGTCTACTACGGAAATCCAATCCCTTCAGTAACGGAAATTATGCAGAGCTTTGGATGGATTGTTCTGCCTGGGGACAGAGACCAATGGTAGTGGTAGAGAATTGATAATTCATGACTTTTCTCCACTCTTCCCCACCATGATTGATCTTATATATTTATCTCGTCACTGTCAGCGTGCTCTTTCGGGGTGGCGCACGTTTTGGACAAGGGCTTGGATATAGATGAGGCTACCGGAAGCTTTCAGGATAGCAAAGAGATAGATGGATTAGCTAGATGGGACGGGAAATGTATCCAGAACATCAGACTTTGTACCTACTTTCATGGTCAGCGGCCTCGTTATTGACGGCATATCTGGTACCAATGTTCGGGTTGGACTGCAATATACCTAAATAAATCTGTCCTTTGCCTCTGAAGAGAAGGAAATGGATTCTCTTGTTTCCAGTCAAGCTCAGAGAATAATCAAGGTTCGCCGTATCGTAGCTTTCGAAGGAGTACTGTAGCAGAAGCGTGCGTGGCTTAATCGACGTCCCGACGTAGTGAAATACCCTGTGTGGTGGAATAGGTTCAAGGTACCTCGACTTTGGCACGTTTAAGAATTATTAAACTCTTAAAAACACCGTTATATTATTAAACTATTAATTTCTTATAATTAATTTTATTAGTTATATAAAAATATAAGGACTTAATTTAATAATATTATAGTTAGACTGCGAAATGGATTGGATTAAGCAACCTATTCTAATTAATAATTTATATAGAGCTGTAGGTTATTATTCGCAGTGAGTATAAGAAATATTACACGCTCCTCGAATGTTGCAGGCAAGGAAAAAGGGAGCCTTCGAGGAAATGAAGGCATGCTATACCACTATCTATGCTGACATCCTCAGCCCTAGACGAGACCGTTTCAAAACCTTGTCTTTAGTCGGTGCTAATATCAGCAAGGCTATCCACCTCATATCCATGCTGTACCATCGCGAGGTAGCACATATAAGCGAAGCTGAATCGCATACACAACTCTCGGATAGCTGAAGCCGAATGCAAGGTCCGTAATTTGGACACAGGACCGCATTTTGTCCATCAGAAACGTAATGATCAGCATCGCCTTGCAAATCCCGCAGCCCGCAATTGAAACACAAGGACACGCTTTTAGACGTATTAGGACGGGCGGGCTGGATCGCCTCCTTCGTTGCGTCATGACAGTTGTCAAATAGCCAATGAAAAGCAAGCGTATCCCTTATGCGGCACGCGAACTAGGACTACGCCGCTTCCGCCTCATGCATAACATGTGAACTAAGTCTGCGCCACTTCTGGACTGAGAAGAGTATCGTCCAACAAACAAAGTCTTAACGATTAGTAGCGCTGTGCCGCACGAGCGAGAAGTAGAATTGGTCTCGCTCCAGAAGATGAGCCGCATCTGGCCATACAGGGGGCATTTCCTGAAGCCTTTGGGATGTTGATCCTGCAGCAGGCATGCCATGCAAGGCTCGCGAGATGTGGCAAGTTTCGAATTGCTTGATAGACGCAGTCATGAACCACCGATCGAACACTGAAATGGCTGGAGATCCCGAATTCCGACGGAGCGATTTCTGGAGGAACGCCCATAGGATTAAGTAGCGCACATACTATTAGAAGTGTTCTTAAACTATGACAATGGTAGAGTTCGTTTCCATACTCATTGCGGATCCTAACAACTAATGAATATGTGTGATTCTCATCAAAAGAACACCGAGCGCAATTGGAATGCATGTTACCTTTCTCCTGCCTTGGCAAATCAGAACCCTAGTCTAGATACGGGATCTTACATCCCCAGGGGCTAAATGCAAATTTTAGACTGCGGCCGACATGACGGATCCCTGAGCCTGATTTCTGCCAAAGTGGCAGGTGCTATAGAACCCCAGTCGTCACAGCAGAGTGGCACAGCCCGCCCTCTGAGTGGTGGACGTCCATGTGTGCTTCTGCTTGATCTTTTCAATGAGAGCTCCAGATATCAACAGCGAAATCCAATGATTGCTTAGTCGTCGTTATCACCAGCGAGATTGATCGACAGCTTTATCTCTGAACGTAAACACCCACTCGAAAGCGCAAGATGTCTCCCATCACCGTTGTCTTTGTGCCTGGATTCTGGGAAGGGCCAGCGCCGTTCGAAGTCATCAGGGCCACTTTGTTGAAGACCTATGGCTACAATTCTTCCGTCATTGCCAGACCGAGTACTGGACATGCTGCACCAAATAATCCAACGCAGGAGGATGATATCAAAGTTATTCGAGCAACTCTAGAGGTAAGACAAACTGAGAATCAAGGAGACCGTATGTATAATTCTAATAAGTTCTGATCAACCACGGACATAAAATCGTGCTCGTCTTACACTCGTCAGCCGGCTTCATTGGCACAAACGCAGTGCCTGGCCTCACGCTGAGCGAGCGCAAGGCCGCAAACCTACCTGGTGGTGTTGGGAGGATTGTCGGAATCATCGCGGCTCTTGTCCGTCCCGATTCACTCGATCAGGTCCCGCCCTTCTTTGACGTCCAAGGATTGCGCTACTTCTGTAAAGACCCCAAGGAAGGTCTATTCAATGACATGAGCGACGAAGAGGCAAAGCCCTGGATAGAGACTCTGCAGTGTGAGCCGGAATTTTTTGCTTGGGATTGTCCACCAAAGTACGGCCCAGAGATATTCGACAAGGTCCCTGCGACTTACCTCTTGTGCAAGAACGATAAGATCCAGCCGGTCGAGTTGCAGAAGATGTGGGCTGATGGAGCGCAAGCTAAGGTTACGGAGTGTGATGCTGGACACATGGTCATTCTGAGTCAGCCGAAGCTTGTGGTCGACCTCGTCAAGGAAGCTGTTGACTCTCTGGCGTCAGATTGAGCCAATGTACAGGGAAGTATTGTTGAATTAAGATAGAAATGATTACTTGTTTGCTCATCCGAACCCGAGGATCAATATAAGTAGTCTTTGAAACAATAATGACGGTGACTTGAAGCAGTTCCATGAAGGGCGCCTTTCATGGAAACATCCCACCCATAACCTATGATAGGTTGGTCGACATTTGGGGCTGTCATATCAAGTCTTGCTCTTGCACTCCGCTACATTACACGACATTGGGTTCGGCCTTCGAGGATGAAGATCCGGAGAATTCTGGCTCCATGCTTATGCGAAAAATAAGGATTGCTTTCGCGGCATTTCTAGCTCAGGTATATGTTTGTTACTAATCACATCAGGAGCATGAGGCTTTGAAAGCGGGTTGGCGCGTTCATCGAGGAATTATCAGGAATCGAAGTCAGG
This sequence comes from Pyrenula massariospora, assembly GCA_021030905.1. Lineage (NCBI taxonomy): Eukaryota > Fungi > Ascomycota > Eurotiomycetes > Pyrenulales > Pyrenulaceae > Pyrenula > Pyrenula massariospora. The sequence continues at coordinate 742,189 of JAGFMI010000003.1, forward strand.
ATATGGAGCTGCATATTAATCTTCTATCGAGAGATCAAGGCCGAAGCATCTTTGATGCCCGAATATTGTATCCAAGCTTTCTTCAGCAGGTACAGCTTTTGTAACTTTTGTAATCACATCCAGAATTGACTGATGAGCGCCTTCACTAAATCTAGAAAATATCCATCGGGGTCATCCAAGTGCCTCTTAGATCCACGGTCTGGCTGCCAGTCCAAGCAACGGCCCTCGTTCTTGTACAATATCTACTTCATAAGCAATTTAGCCCCTTCGAAATCTCGCGGAAGTCCGACGTTGTTAGACATGCATTTCGCCCTTGAATTGATTTGAAACATGTGCAACCCTCGCTGACAAAGGTGCTCTTTCGCCCTCGTTCGGCATGCAAGGATATGCAAGAGGACGCGTAAGCCAAGGCCATCCTTGTCAGCCCCAATAGATTTTCAATATCGACAAGGCCATACTAGTCACCGGAATTTCACAAGGCTTTCAACAACCCGTCTTATCTGCGCCAAATTTAAGCTCTGCCTCTGTACCAGACATTAAAAGAGACATGGCGATCCTAGGGCTGACTAGAGATGTCCCGGTCTATATCGGTTTTTGGACGAACTGGTCTCGAGGTTATATTTTCGGCATAACACTTACTCTTACTCATCGAAACGGAGCTCTTCTTACGGCATTCTTAGCTATCTTTATTACTTTTGTTGGGACAAGCTTTTGGCGTATTGCAAGCTTTACTTTACACCAATATTTGTCCTCCGAAACATCAAAGGATGGGCTTTATCATCAAACTCAAGCCATTTTACGAAACTCTGAAAACGGGACTACCAGTCTTTCTCGTCTTCTCCATATTTGGTGGGCATGGCGTCATAAGGCAAGTCAACCACTTTGTCGAATTTTACCGCTCATTATAACGACGGCTTTAATTACATCCTTGTTCGCAGTCGCCAGCATTTTTTCAGCCAGGATTAGCTCAGGTATCAACAATGAGGTACTTGTAGCGGAAAGTTCCTGCGGACAACTATATCAAGGGGATCCCAACTTGGTAGACAACAACATGACTCAGAGCATTCTCTACACATGGCAAGCAAAGCAGGCGAACTCATATGCCACCTATGTCCAGAAATGTTATACCAACACTTCTGAAGCGGATGGTTGTGGATCTTTCATCAAGCAGCAATTAATCAGCACAGTCGATCGTAAAGCACCTTGTCCATTCACAACAGATATTTGTCGCAGCCAGGATCGGAATATCAAGCTTGACACAGGACCCTTGAGTATTGGATCTGATCTAGGATTAAATGTTCCAGGAAATAGTCAATCTACATTCAGAGTCATCACGCACTGTGCGCCGTTGAATACAGCTAGTTATAAACAGTCTGTCAATTATTCCAGTGAAATCTCTTACATGAGATACTTCTATGGTCCTTCACAGGGCCCCGAAGCAATGAAGCTCCCTAATTTTACGTATGAGTTTCAGATACCTTCATTCACCCAGATCAAATGGGAGGATTTTACTACGGGCTACCGCGATTATCAGCTTGGGTAGGTGATTCGCGAGATTCTATCTATCAGCTTTCCTCAAACTCCAAAGCTGACCCTGTCAAGGAGTATGGTCGCATACACTTATGATGGGTCTTTCAGCTCTACTCTTTCAACGTTTGAGCCAATTGATGGCCTGTTGCAAACGTTGAAGGATAGCGATCTGATCCTAGTTTTTCTATCGGCAAATAGTATTCTGTATCTGAGTGAGGTCGACGACGATTGGTACGCTGCTCATCAAGTTGGCTCTGATTATTATGAAGGTAGCGGGTCAATTAATGGATCTATCCACTCATACCTGTCGGACGAGCCCGGATCACCTTTAGGATGTACAGTGCATTTCGAGGCTTGCAGCCCGAATACCTCTCATGAACAGGACTGCCTCATCTCAGGTGGACAACATGATGTCTTGAGCCCCAATATACCAAAAGACAAAGAAGCATTCGGCGTCATACCATGGGTTTTTAGCAGCTTTCAAGACATTAATACACTTATTAGCTCCCTATCAACATCTTCTTTATTATCAAGATACAGTCTTGCCCAAGGAATTCAAGGTCCACTGCCAGACGATCAATGGCAAACAGAGGTTGAATACTGGCATAACATTGGCTTAGTCTCTTTACAGAGTCTCCCAAGCTCCGCTATAGGTCCCGACGATGCAAATATATCTAAATACTTCTGGAAGTCTCCAGATTCTGAATTGACTAGACGTCTTTGCAAGAGTGTGGTACGTATGATGGGCTCTTTACTTCACGCCCCTTGACGCTCCATTGATGCACTTCATTAAAGCACACTTAGGATTTCCTGCCGCGATTACGACATGCTACTTGATCTTTGTTTCAATTATCTTAACTTCTATCCATCTCTGTCTACCTAGCTGATTTGTCTGCAGAAAATCAGATCCTCATCCTATTCGAATTTCTCCGTACTTGGACTCGTCATCGTTCTAGTCGTCGGCGGCTTTATAATTCTCCTAGGATACACCCTCGAATCCATCATCGATATCGTTGAGACTCGATTTCGCCGAACACGCAAATATTCACGGCTAGAATGGTCCACCAATGACATTTTGCAAACGCAACGTATGGCCCACGAAGAGTGCAACTATGGCTCATGGGAGGACTGCGCCGGCGTTCGGATGGTCCCCGTGACCTCAAAAGGCCAAATGCTTGCAGTTCTGGATACTAGCGATCCTGATCACCCGCGGCTGAAGGCCCCCTGTACAGCAAACAGCGAGGATGCGGCAGAGAAGATCGAGCCGTCTACTTCCAATGGAGAGAGCCAGGAAGAGACCGGAGAGGCTAGTGCTGCTCCTTCCAACGATGAAAAACACTCAATGGCAGAGAACCTTGCGCAAATGGAAGAAAGCAGCATTGCATGGGCCGCCAGCGATCAAACGTTTCCAAGAATGGAGCATCAAAGCATTGCTGCTAGCGGCAAGGATCAAGTCTAAAGCCAGTTTTGCCCGCCTAAGACGCGTCTTTCTCCAAGCGCGAACCACTAGTAGAATTGAACAGACAGCACGGTATCTCAGAAAGATGGATCTTTTTTCTTACAGAGCATTCTAGCTAACGTCATCAGCGTTCAAGATTCAGGGCAATACGTGGTTTGCTCCCGACGCTCAGGTGTCATGGTCATTTACGGTCCTTTGGAAGGTTTGATTACATCTACGGGACACATCTTAGTACCTTGCCAGCGAACATTTCTCCATTGACAAATATGAATAGCATTCGTCTGAACTGATATGTAAGACTTTTATCTAAACAATGTAAAGTGCTATTACTTCCTAGAAGCGTCCATGCATACTCTAGAATCGATCTTATACATACGCACGTTTCTCGCTCGGGCCAACGTGTAGAATGGCCACGATGCTCATCCAGACCTCGCCGTCTGCCTGCGCGGTCTTTGAAGCAATAACGAGCATAAAGGATCTGTACAGCTATCACATGTCCTTTCAAGCTTGTTCATCTTCCATATCACTCGCATCCTGCACGAGTTTTGGATAATCGGAGACTCCAAGCGCAAATAGGAAGTTCATAGTCGATGAAGCCAACAAGGCCAGTTGCCCTACCACAGCACGAAGCCCGACGAGCAAGTAGAAGAGCACAATATATCGCCCGATCCATGACTCGATATCCTGCCTTACACGAGGCTTGCAAGCCGAGCAGCAAAGGCCCTGGAGGTGAAAAGCTAGGGTAAGGAAAGATCGGTGATGGTAGCTGCCGAGCAGGGGTAAGGATCGGTGACTGTCAGGGATATGAGCTTGGGCGGCTGAGGATCGGCTAGGGGAGGTAGCTCGGATAGGAAACCGTGAGCTCTGGTCTTAAGATGTTTGTCAATGTCTACCGGCCTAGCCCACTTAGGTAATTGCTCAGCTTTCAAAGCCCCTTGTCCAGATACTGTCACCGATCCTTCATTTCGTAGCCCATCCCGATGAGCGGGATCAGCCGTGGTACGAGTACCGACCGTCTACGTGGGAGCATAAACTCATGCTCCCAACTCCTTTCACCGAACACCACCGCAAACCCCCCCACCTCCCACTCACGCCCCCCTACTCCCCGGAAAATCCTCCCCCCTCGCCCGATACCTCAACGTCCACTCCCTCAGCGCCCCAAAATCCCGACACACATGCGGAACATCAATCCTAAGAAACGGCACCTTCCTCTCGGATCCGGGCGGTATGGGGCCCCAGTAGTCCAGCGCGAAGTCGCCGGAGCACATGATGGACTGGCGGAGGTGGTCGATGCAGTGCTCGCGGTGGTGCAGGATCTCCGCCGGGGTAGTGTTGGCGAAGTAGTGCTGGGGGAAGAAGGATTTGCGGATCGTGTTCAGGCAGTGGAGTTGGTGGTACATCTCTGAAATCCGACTCGCGAGCTGTTAGTGATTTGGACTTCAGGAGAGAATAGGCATTAATGATAAGATTGGAGATGCGTGGGGTAACTGTACCGAGAGCGTATACGTTCAGCTGGGGCTTTGATGTGGATGTGTATGTATGAGGTAGCTTGGCGATGTCATAGTCGTCATTCGTGAGTTGGATCTGGCCGCCAGAGCCGCCGGTCAACCCCTCCCAATAAGCGTCCACCTCAGCTGATGGCACGTGACCGTAGGTCCAGAGCTCTCGCCTTTCCCGGAACGTGACGGTATGATATTTCACTGCTTCGGCGGCTGGGTCTGTTAGGTTGGTCAGTCATCGAATGGGGAATCAGTATAGTAGGAGGGGCCATATCGAGAGCTCACAGTAATTTCTCTGGGAATCGAAGTGCTTATTGATCATGTGAAGTTGTACGTCGTGCATGGGTTGCAAGACGGGGATAGAAAATGCCCATAATAAGACAGAGGATGCAAAGAGAAGCGCATTCAACAAAGTAATCAATTTCCACCGCCTCGCTGGATCCCGGGCGCACCATGGAATTTTCTTCTGCCCGCTTTCGGGCTCAGGTTCTGTCGCAAAAGTGATACTTTCCGGGGAACGGAGCGGTGAATATTTGGGACCCTTTTGGCTTAAAGATAGCCGAGATTGTAAGAACGCCATTGCAGAGACAGACACCGAAATAGGAGTTGAAGAAATAATCTGATCAAATCTCTAATTCGGCATAGGGATTCATAATATGAAGTAGAGAGCGAACAAGTCGTGAGAAGAGCCATCAGAACGAACAAGCGCTCGGCGACTTCAACCGGGACGAGACAATGATTCAAGATTGGTAAGAGGCGTCGTGAGAATGTGGTGCCTTACAGTCTGTTCTGCTCAGGGCTTATCAAGTATTTTGCCGCATCTGCTAATCATCACATCACGGCTATGCAATCCTCGGGGAATAAGATTGTCGTCTTTGCTGCGACCGAGCTGAGCCGAAGCTATTCGGGAAATACTACCTTCCTCCTACGGAATGAATCGGTATGCGAGTTCTCGGTTTCAGACGAAATGCGCCTCTCGTGAAAGTTTCTAATGGCGGTAAGTCTAAGCGAAATGTGACATATGCATGCAGGTAATCAGAAAAAGCAGGGAAGGAGGGAATGGTAAATCAGATTACAAAATGATAGATATAACCCATCTTGCGAGACCGCCCCCAGAGTGAGGTAGCAAACTTTCTGCTCTTCTACCCACTCTAGTCCAGACTTGAACACCATGAGACTTGATATTGTGGCTCTTGTTGCCTCACTGGCATCATTGTCAATGGCACGGGCCGTGCCCTCAGTGGGATCCTTGAAGGTGAGCTGCTCTTTCATGCGAGTCTCCATGAATTTGGCTGATGGAAGATTTACAGAGAGAGGAACAGCTCAAGCGCGACCCTGGTGCTGTGGTCGGATTCTATCTGACGGAGGAGGAAGGAGATACTAAAGCGTCGAAGATCAAGCGTAACCCTGGAGCCGTGGTCGGATTTTATTTGACCGATGAAGACGAAGCTGGCGAGAAAGCAAAGCGTGATCTTGCGGTTGCGGTGAAACGAGATCCTGGAGCGGTGGTGGGGTTCTATCTCACGGAAGACGAAGATACCAACAATGAGTGAGCAACAAAGTCAGGTTCCCGCCGCGGGGTCCCAGGGAGACATGATTGGTTGTGGCATGTTACCCCTGTTGGGGTGTGGAAGATTTGACTAATGGGGAATTTGCTCCTTTGACACTCACCGACACAAGCTGCTTTTACGATGTCTCCCCCTCACTTGCTCGTATCCTTCGTTTAGATTGTTGCTTGCTTCTGGACCTTTTTGCGACGAGGGTCTTGTCAAACTTTTAGCCAAGCAATTAGGACAAGCAATTAGGACAAGCAATTAGGACAAGCAATTAGGACAAGATTAATTTCGTCACGTGATAAGCGTAATGCAGCCATGCCCATGGCGGAGATCCCTCAGTGCTGCATTATTCTCGCAGATGCATCATTCGTTGTATTCTGTGTCACCGTTTGGTCGAGTGGCAGGCAGGTCCGACAGCCTAACCTGACAGCTGGTAAATTGAAATCTAAATATTAATCAAAACCAAAACACATTAAGCTAGAATTGGATGTAAGTATTCTGTCAGATCAAGCTTGTAATTTAAATTGTATCTTCTTGAAAACAAGATATAAAAATCTTGATTTCAAGATGTTTTTACTAAGGCTCATCGTGGTTAGATGTAAGTTCTCGCTAGAAGACTCTAACGAAACTTGACCGGAGCCACCACGCTAATCTAACAGCTATTATCATCTCTCGTACTCTTTCAACAGCAAAGAAGTATGGTTAACATTATAGCATCCTGGGATCGAACATGCTCATGCGCGACTTCCTTCCTCCCTTCAACATCTCTACTCCCCATCATCGTGGGCGATCGACAGACCACTACCGCCCCGTCATTAGCGTGGCACCGCTACTCTACTCGCTACCGTTGTCATTAGCTTTGTAGCAACGGATTTAATGGGGGTATCTATGGACGTCTTTCTCCAGAGTACAGACTTCAACATTGGGGTAGAAAAGGTCTAAACGTAACTAACAGTTCCTTGCTCCCGTCGATTAATCTCGAAATTCTCCTGGGAGAGATACAAATATCGCTATTGTATCAGTGGGGAAGGTCAGAGGAAAGACTGTAACGGGCTCTTCATATGATTCGTGAAGGTCGTCGCTGAATTATACCGTTTCATCTACAGATGGCATATGCTAGCGCCTTCGTGACCGCGGTCGCAGCCGTTGAAGCCGTGGAGCAGGCTGAGAATATCTACGCGGAGTCTGCGCTTATCTATGAACGTTGGAGGTAAATTAGGCATCCATTCTAGGCATATTTAGGTAAAAATATAGGCGAGAAAGAAGATTGAATGGTAAGAGAAGATAAGTCCTTTGTTATCCATTGTGCTGACATCTTCTACTGATACAAACATTTCAGATCCTTCTTATTGTAACGTGCGCATGACAACGAGGACCTTTACCTGACATCCATGTTCTACCTTCAGCGAGATGGTACAGTTTAGCACAGAGAAGTTTCAACAACTGAGCCGTAGTATAAGTATACTGAGCGTGATGTAGAATCACCTCCATTATTACGGCAGAGCGTCGCTCTAGAGGTAAAAAGGATCAGAAATATCATCTTCGGGCTATTGTTTGTACCACCTCGGACGCTTGAGATAATTTTTCCTTACCAGAGGATCTACGAAGCGCGATTGTGACTGACGACGAACGCGAAGGCATAGGTCAAAGATAGCTTACTATATTGATAATGCTTAACAATCACGCCTGAGGCTCCGAGCGTAGCTCAATGGAAGACTATCTCCGGGATGCTGATCAATGTGAAATTTCAATACATAAAAGAAGAATTCGCCAATAAAAAACATTAACACATTAGTCAAACGGGAAGACGATACGGCGCATTATAGTCTTTGTTCAACGGTCTTCTCTCCAATAAGACCCGATTCACGCCGTCCATTCTCTCCATTTGCGCCGTACCTTGTTCGTGATACCATGCAGGTCGTAGACCAGCTGTCCGCGATTATGCCAATCATTGTAGTCTTTGGAGAGACGCCAGTGACGGTCAGCCAGCTTGGCAAGAAAAGCGGTGAAGACAAACTGTTGACGTCAATTCGGGGACATCCCAGCTCGGATATGAATCGACTCACGTTGTTGACGTTTGTCAGTGCATTGGCAGTGGTGATGGTAACGACGTCGGTCCAGTCATATGCTTTGTTACCATTGGCCAATTGGTAGTCCACTTTCGAGAACGGGGTTGCATGGCAGAACTAGGCGTCGGTCGTTAGCTATTGCACAATGTTGGATCGACAGAGCAGCGTCGCGAAAAGGCGATGGGTCAATAGGTTTCAATTTCTGAAGGAGGGCATTGCGATTTCGAAAGGCGCCAGTTTGCTTTCATGTAAGAGAGTAATCTCTGCAAAATTCTCTGTAAAATGATCATGAAGCCTACCTCGTGGATAATGGTAAATGCTGTCATGGATTGAAACGCATCGATCTGGCTGGCCAGCCACGCTGGACGATTTTGAATCGCATTATTCAAGTCTTTCTTCAAGGGGATATTGTCGAAGGAATGAAGCTGTGAGTTTAATTGCAGGTCGCATATCTATATTCAAGAAAAGGTTAACAAACACAGCGGTGGTAGGTCGAGTTTGGGTGTGATACAGTAATCACCGAGCGCAGATCCGGCTGGTTGCCGGGAGGAGGCGTCTCAGCCAGCACATTGTACGTCATTCCCTGCCTTCCAGCTACTTGACAACCTTCAGACAATGTAACGACTCCATTGGCCAAATCTTCCCATTGTTGGTACCTGCACAACATCAGCACTACTCACAGGTTGTAGAAATGCTGTCTTGGTCTTACAATGGAGCACCTGGGCCGGGAAGAGGCATGCCTGCTTGAAAGGCGCGAGGTCGGAGAATGTTCGGGACATAGCCCGGCCACTGGTACTGAGGATCGACGTCTGGTGCCAATGTCCAGCGGGATCCGCCGAGAAAATCTTGCTCACTGAGAGGGCAGGCTTGTTAGTACCAGCTCTGGCATACTAAATTTATGGACGTACTCGTTGTCACAATATATCCTTACGTTCGCAGCCTGTTGATTAACCGTGGTCGCCCACGAAGCTATCCCCCCGACCCCCTGATAATTATTTGCAGGGTTTGGTGGAGTGCCTAAGAGATCTGCAAAAAATGTTGTCAATCGTTACTAGACAAGGATTTGGCATTGACATTACCATTGACCTGATTCAGAGCGTTTGGATTGACACCATAGTCTGTTTGGAAAATGTTGTTGAAATTGGTCTTCATATCGACATCTGTCGCAGACTGTAGGCGAGCGTATCCGCGAGCCGCAAGATCAATTGCTCCAGCTAGAGCCGCGTCAAAATTCGCCCGTCTAGGGTCATTCGCGTTGTTTGGCCTGCAAGAAGCGTCATCGACCCAATAAGTAAATTGCTGACAAGAGACTAGGGGAAAGAGACATATAGATAGAATGATCCACAAAACCTCCATGATGATGGTGCTGACTGAAAACAAAGTGAGTATGGAGGTTGTACAGTCTTAGGAAGCTGTCTATATATCAAGAGAATGTCTGACGTTGGGAAGAGGTAATGGCCGGGCATCGAGATATTACCAACGGTGTATAACTGTGGCTCTACTTCAGACAATGATGCTTGCTTCAATATTATCGCAGCCATCTTCAAAGAAGATCAATCTTGCAAGCAAGGGGCGTGGTTGGAAACAACTTGGAACGTGGTCTTGCCGCGTTGTCCCTGTTCCAACGGCAGACTTCAGCGCGCTTTGACGGAGACTTGAGACGACCGCACATGACGGTTTGGTCTGCGGGATTCTGTCGTAAGTTGTAGAGTTGCAATGAAATTCTGTCCCAGGAGCAGGAGATTATAACATTAGGCACTGAGGTATATGATGCCAACGGAGGAAACGGGGTTCTCGTATGATCGTTGAGGCTGAACTTGGGGGCTGGGCAGCATTGGGCCCCTTGTCGGGGAGGAAAATCCTGCCTCTCCCCGCCTATGCACCCCGGGATGTTCGGACCTCTGGGTAGGCATGTTTAGGTGCTTTGGCGGTAAGGCTGTCTTGATCGCCGAACCTGCCGGCCCTAGTTAGCCGTGAACCCCGCCTCCGCTCATCTACCTTACACCAGTTCCTGCTTCTGAATCCAACAGTCGGCGTTCACTCAACGGCTATTCTCGACATCCTTGCCCAATGCATGTAATATTCGGCGCCAAGCAGAGCCACAAAGAATCCTTGCTCATTGTTTGCGTGCCATCGTTGTCGCAGATTGCGGTCAACAGCTCTCATGGATGCAAGGAGACCGACTATCCCGCGACATCTGCCCATGAAAGCCTTGAAGGTGCCGACAAACAAAGACATGGTCATTGATGGGAGGAGACAGATGCAGAAGAGTACTGCCACTGACATTTCGACCTGCTTCCAAAGATGCTCGAGGCAGGCGCTCTCGCAGTTTCATGGCTTGTACATAAAACAATGCAACTTTACCGACAAGCGGCGTTTTATGACGCATCAAAGACTTCGCCAACAACCACAAACCATCTGGTAATGTCTCTTCCACCTTCACCGAGATCCTCTCTCAAAAGCAACGCGGAAAGTTGTTCAAGTCCATTGTGGCCCAGTATTGAGGCGCAGGAGCCGGAATAAGCCAAAAATTGGATTTTCAAATCCGGGCACTTATGCTACTGATACCTTTGTTGGCTATACATAATGGGGCCACGAGAGCCAGCTCCTGGACGGACTACCTACTTATATAAAGCTCTTTTAGAGATCTCGGCGTGGCTTTTGGTAAAGTGAAATCTTTCAATTTGTTGCAAAATGCATTTCTCCTTTTTCTTTCTGGCGGCAGCTGGTGCTGCGTTTGCTACGTTCATTTCGGATGTCCCACAAACGTCGAGTCCTGGAGTTGCTAGGCTTGTTGGCGAAAAGCGTGATGACCCTACAGCGACAATGACCTTCGGTCCAAGCTCTCTTTATAGTTTATCTGTTGTGAGTCTGCTATTGATTGTCTACTTACCTAGCTCCGCGACTAACAGCAGCCAGACCTCGGGTGCCTCATCACCAAGTGGTACCAGCTTTACAGTGATTGAGGCTATTGGTAGTGCCTCTGTCGGGTTCAACTTTATTCCTGGCCCAGATTTGCAAACTCAAATCAGCAGCGCACTGGCTCAATGCAGCGGCACTCCGAACACCAACTGCATTAATGCGATTGTGAATGTTTTACCGGAAGACCAGGTCGACATCCAAAGGAGATCCGTGGCGCTCTTAGCAATGATTGGCGTAGGGGTTCGGTATGTAATAGCCGGAATTATAGGAGCCGCTACTGGTTGGGGTCTCGGGAAAGCAGTCAACGTGTACCACGCTCCTATGAGCAACGCCCAACAGGCTCAAACTCCAACTGCTGCCAGCGCATTTGCTTTCGTTACAGGCACAGGTGCGAGTCCTGTTGTTGTCACTGTCCAGCCTAGCGACACACCTGATCCAACGTTAGTCACCGTTGATATGTTCCATTTCAGTGCTCAATGTGCGACAGGCCATACATTCAAGCAGCAGCGAGCGGCTCTGGATTCTCCATCAATGCCAATGATCAGACTTTGTCTCGAAATACCAACGATTTAGCTGCTCAGAACTCTGGGCACTGCCCTGGGCCCCAAAAACGGTCTAGCAATTCCTTCGAAAAACGCGTTGGCCCGCCAGACGAAGGGACGGTCGCTTGTCTCATAGCATTAACCACCACATTGATCAGAAATATGATCAATGGCCCTCTCGCAGATTGGGTTCGAGTGAATCGTAACAACCGACAGATTGCACCAGCTGGAGCAGGCGCTGCGGTGGTACTGGCCAATGTTCATCAGGAGGTTGCCCCACTAGAACAGGCTGTCGATTTAGCCGGAGTCATCTGGGAAGATGTCGAGCGAGTGGCTTACTGGCAGGCCTACAACCGGGTGGTCCTTCAACAAAGCGACGACCAAGTTGTGCAAGTCTCAGACGATGACATCAATCTCCAGTACTGTCCTGGAGCGGATTATTTGCTCTGCAGCGATGATCACTGTAATGGGAGTAATGGTCAATGTGCCGATTCTTCTGACTTGAAAGGGTGCGCTTGCAATGATTCACCGACTGGCTGTCCGGCAGGCGTTTTCCCAGCTTGTGGCAATTGTGGCGGAGCAAGTGGTGGATCGAAGTGTGCTGGGGTAAGTTTTTTCCTAGCCAATGAGGGCTGTGACGGACTGACATCACAGGTCAATGGCATCTTGAAAGGCTGCGGCTGCTGGAATGAGGCACCCCCAGGCGAAGCCTTTTTCGACAGTATTAATCAGTTCAACACTGCACAGCAAATACTCCTTAGCCTAAGAGATCTTCCAGACCCACCTCCGGCCCCAGCTGACGGTACTGACGGACCGCCAGCTGCTCAATGCGCTCGCCGAAAACGAGACGACGATATCACAGTGGATACAGAGTATTTTGCCGGGTGAACTTTTTCTATATTCAATGCGTAAAACCTTGCTAATTTTTGAAAGACTTGCAGAAATGGCCTGCTTTTACGAAGTCGGCGATCCGTTCCCAAGTTTCGACAGAAAACTTACAAATGCGGATCAACCTTTACAGAAGTACAAGGAGTCTTACCCCGGGTTGACCATCGAATACAAATGGGAAGCCAAGACAGCTTCTTGCAGCAACAATACTTGCTTCGAAATTTTCGAAAGTTTCATCCATAACAATACGGATTGTAGGCTCTCTTCCCTTATCCCCTTCAAAGTCTGAATCTTCTGCCTAACCAAGTATAGGCAACCCATCTTCGACATCCATGGCCAAATCAGGTTCCCTGAGTATGGAATGCGGCACCGCTTCTTATTCTATTTCAAGCGGTTTTCCTTCCCCTTCCCCTTCGCCGACAACGACTACAAGCACTAGCACACCAACCTATACCGGGCCATCGGCCTGCGAGTCGGCCGGCTGGAAAGGAAGCATGTCACAAATCATGCTCCAATCACGTCCCTGGTGCGCCTCTTTCGGGGATGGCAAGACTTTCGACCAGTCAAACGAGCTTGGATCGTGTTCAGCTCCACTCCCCAACGTAGCCAATCCACAAGGCAATGTCAACGATCCTCCCCTTGGCAATCTCGTGAATTTCTTCATCCGGCAGGACCCCAAGCCCGAATGCAGTTCCGTGCCCTTGAATACAATTAGCTTCAACAACGGAGATTGCTGGGACGCCATCAAAACTGCAGTAATGGCCTGTCCAGTGCCAGGCGATGATCAGAATACGCCTGGTGGGAATGAGGGGATCAATTGCGCGCTATATGGCTATTTTGCTGCAGATACAAGTCAGCAGACGGAAGCTTGTCCAACAGGCTAATTTATGATCTATAAATATCGATTATGCTCACAAGTCCTGCTGTACGGGATAAAGTTTAATGATTCCAGAAGAATTCGTGAAAATATGTGCGTCACGTCCTCTACAGCACATAAATCTCTGTCTCATACTATACCTGCATATTCTAGACGAACAGCCGAATTTCACGTCGGTAATCACGACTCCGACGTTAGATTTTGGGCAAACCCTTTTTCCTGTCTTTGCATTGCTAGTGCAAACATCTCTCCATCTCCCGTCCTTGATTCCACCAGGCTTCACAAAGCTCTACATTCTATCGACTTCGTTCTGAGTAAGCTGGCCAGATAAAACTGAGTAGCTTAATCGATGCGACTCGATTCACAGCTCCACGGCTTTGACTTTCCTTCTCTTGCCCCTTGTCCGCGATCTGTTGCACTAGTCTTGGAAGGGTTAACATTTTCCTCCCTTGCCCCTAGCCAGGTCTACCAGCTCGTCGACAACGCCGGTCCTTCAGAGGAGCTCATGATATCCCGCAGGCGGCGCAGCGCTACGAGTCATGTTGGATCGAGAATATCGACATGGTAACTGCTAAGGTTTAGAGGGTCCGCCAAAGAAAAATCCAGAGGCTACCGCGGGCTTAGGGCTTTCCTTAGCCATGGAGGATTGGTGGATGGCTGGGATTGAATGAGCAGCTCCTGGAGTGTCAGACCTTTTGGGGTCTCAGAGTCTAGGAACAAGAAAGGCAGTTAGCCTTTTAAATTGTTTAAGGACATGCTCTGCATGCTGCGTATAGACGATGAGCTTGTATCGTACTGTACAATAGACAACATGAGACACACACACACACACACACACACACACACACACGATCCAGAATCTGAACTAAACTTTGGTACCTGAAACAAATTGATCAGATCCTTCATAGATATTGTCTACCCCGACTAATACCTCTCCCATCACAATCCCGTGCAGACATAACAACCAAATGCCCCACCCTCTCCCCCGCCCGACAGTCTCCCAGCTTAACTCTCACCCCCCTCATCAGCCGCGCCCTCTCAAAACCATCCAGCGTATTCCCCGTATCCCCCTGATAAGCCTCTGACCACACCTCACGCACGTGCGGATTGTCCCTGGTGAGCGAAGACACGTGGCCCAGGATATCCGGCCCGTGGGTCGCGAATTGTTTCAGGGCGGTGCTGACGAGGCCGCAGAGGAAGAGGATGGCTGATGAGAGGAGAAGGACGGTGAACCACGCGTCGTGGCATCAGTAGACCCGGACCTCGATCTCGTTGGTGGCTGTTACCGGGGCTGTGAGGCCGTCATCGTCCGCGTTTGTGGACGGGGCGGTGATGGACTCGAGCGCGAGGGTGGGAATGTAGTACGTATTCAGTAGTCGTCCGAGGCGCTCGGTAAGCAAGTCACCAGCGACGGTCGAGAGATTGGTCGGGAAGACGCGGTCGTTGGAGCCGAGCGGGTTGTGGCCGAGCTTCATGTATTGCTCGGTCAGCGAGCTGGTGACGAATTCTTCCGAAGAGTCCTCGTAGCCGGATGCTACGGCGAAGTAGTTGAAGAAAGACTTGGCGATGATCTCGTTATCCAGTGGTGAGGTATACTGGGGAGGAATGTTGGGAAAATTTAGGCCGGCTTTATAACCTTGGTCAGAAAGTCGAATGGCATCGACAGCACATTTTTTCCCCTTACACGAAACACGGATGTCAACATTAGGGTAGGATATGAGACAGTTAAGGGCGGTGATGTTCTGCAAGTCACTGCTGGTATCGGTGGTGTAAGATTGGAAATAGAGACTTCGCTGGCGATCACGGCTTGCATCGGAGGCATCGAATGTGCCGATAGAGAAGGTCACACGTCCTTCGCCTTCACCATCATAGTTACTTGACGAGAATCATTGGGAGCCCGCACCATCGACCAGCTTTCCAGACCCTCTCAAATGTCCCGTGGAATTGGATTCAAACCAGAGCACTTCGTCATCGTATGGAATCAGCTGTGGCCCATCTGGACAATCAAGGTGAAAATACGAAGAGCTCATAACAAATTTTGTGCGGCCAGCCTCCGAGATATTCGCGATTGGGATTCCAACAAGGGAGGAATATTCTCTAGCGCCTTCGGCTCCTATGATCTTCCATCTTTCCGAGTCTGCGGTAACACTGTCAAGACTCTCGTACTCGGGGATCTTAACGTTACCCCAGGTATCTCTAGGCCCAAAATGTGTCGCTTTAGGGGCCATCATGGATGAAAGATAAATAGCATCGATCCCACTGATCTGGTAGCCAGGGTCGTAAATCAAGACCGATGTTGACGACGTATTTAGATACCCGTCTTGCTGTTGGCTCATTTGCTGGGTCGTCTCAATGCTAAGCAATCGCAAATTGCTTTGCGCCCCGAGAGGCGACAATGTCCACAAAATGAATAAAAGTGGAGATACAAAACTCCATTGACGAAGCGGTATTTGGGTCTTAATGGTGGCCGCAACAGTGGTGCTTCCGAAAAGCTGCTCTAGTAGACCGACTGTTGCACCTTTCTCTATCAAGTACGTGCCGATCATCTCGAGAGAGCGCCCAGCAATAGAAGCGAACAGAATTGGAAAGGCGGTGGCACCCTATGCAAAGTCAACACGTAAGCTCAAAGCTCAACAAATAACACACATACCCATTCACTCTCATCAGTGTGTGTCCGAGGGAATCTTCTCTCACGCCATTACCATCTATATGCTTCCCCAAAATTGCAATGGCAGCAAAGCACACCGGGACGAGCATCAATACAATATCCAGTGCGATGGTCAGGTGATAAACGAAGCCGCTCTTTCTAAGATCATACGCTTTGCTTGGCCAGTTCGGAAGAAGCATTCCGGTAGAAGCCTCATGTTCGGTACCAACAGTCCCAGAGTGAAATCCACTTTGAGAAGCACCAGAGAGATCTTCATCACTGTCCCCTCGACTTGGTGTCGTCGCTGCTCTGGTAAAATGGCTTCCATTGTTGGACTGGAGTCCTGGATAGCGGTACGGTGCCTGCATGACGGACTGCTCGACGATCGGTATTCAGTCTTGTTGATTTATGATATTAGAGCAGGGGTTCAAAGTCCAGGCAGGAAAGTCGAAGCTACACATAAGCACAGAACAAAATGCCCGAGCTGCTTGTTATGAAGAAATCTGGCAGGACATATTTGCGAGAGGATAGATAAAGAGAGAAGGCAACCGACGGTGTGAGATAAGGCTTCTTCGAAGAAGAGGCCAGACATCTTCGTGGCACACTTGTACGGTTCCCGCACGGCACCTGTTAAGCACTCCAGCCCATGATTCTACCTCGTTTGATCACGGCAGGAGCCATGACTTACACCAAGCAGACAATCTAAAATGTTCACGGCGATAGCTGGGCTTGTGGGTGGTCTAGCTCACATGGGGCGATCAGGTTATTCATGCATACCCGAAGGCCTACAACGAAATTGTGAATTACTCTTGGAGAGTATGCAGCTTGTCAAAACGAATTTCCGCCAATTTTACATCAATGACCATTACCCCTAACCAAAGATTCTTGACGGCTCTCAATAAACCTCCTTTAATCTAACGAAACACTGATTTGGCTCATGCGTTAGTGCATCATGGGCACCAAAGCTGCTCAGCCCCTCGGGTGTTGGCAGGAGCTCAACATTCCATATCAAAAGCACAAGCACGATCCGCAACTCAAGTTCGGCTAATTTACGACCTATTTGCATATACCTGATTAGCGCTCAGAGGCCTCCAAAAATTGAGAAAGGAGACTGATAGTAGGAGAGTACTTACCGAAGCATCCCCTGGGCCCAGCTCCGAATGGTAATGATGGTCCGCTGGTCCTATCAAACACCTCCTCTCCCTTTTCCCCTGTTTTCAACCATCTTTCTGGCTTAAAATCAGCCATACCCTCGACATCCCACTCTCCAAATCTCCCTTTCGCTTCTCTGGAGCTCTCGCTTCTGAGCTTCTCGTCTATCTGGAAGCCCTCACTTTTATATCCAGGCCCGCTCACTAAACAGAACACGTCTGTGCCTTTCGGAATGTTATACCCTAAGATAGTTGTGTCGCGAATGGCGACACGGAAGTTTCCCGGAGAAGTGTCGCCGCAGCGAAGGATCTCTTCTGCAACGGCATCGACATATGGGAGATTCGTCTTTGTAATCTCAAGGGCCGTAGGGTTGACACGAGAAACATGTGCTGATGGGAAAGCTGCTCGGAGACTCGACCGCAGACGCGTTTGGACAGATTGGTGTTTTGTCAGAAACTTGAGTCCCCATGATATCGTTGTGGCAGTCGTCTCGTGACCCGCTACGAGGTAGCCAAAAATTTCGTCGCGGGTGACAGGAGTATTATATCTGCATGGAGACGTCAGTCTCTAGAGTTCTAGAGACAACAAGATCGTGGATTGAAAAGAAATGAAAAGTCAAGAGAAACTTACTCTGGAGTCCTGCCTTCCTTTTGCGCAAACATCATCTCCCGCCGAAGCATGTGGTCCAAGGCTGAATCCACACTTCGCCCTTGCTCGCCTTCATCTTCGAAGATTTTCCTTGCCTCCTCCAAACGATCACTAATATACTTGTTCTTATATGCGAGAGCTCTCTTCGTGTCCTTCTGTAGGAACGCCCACCAATAAGCCAACCGCGGCACCGGCGACTTCATCCCGATCTGCATAACACCCGTCAACTTGACAATCGCCTCATACGCCTCCGTCCGCTTTGCTTTCGGGAAATCAACAGCCCGATCCTTGTCCTGCGACAACTTCAGACCCTTCGACTTCTTGACCATCTCGATCTGACTCCTCGTCATCCCCGAGTCCTCCCCAAACATCACCCCCCAAATGATATCCAGCGCCGCGCTGTACACATCAAACGGCGCCTCCCATGGCCTCCCTCCCGCCACCCTCGCTTTAGCTTTCCACAACTCCACCACCTCCCCCGCCGCCCCCCACACCTGCCCCGCCGCCACCTCCTCCAGAAACCCCCGCCCCATCGTATCCGCCAACAGCCTCCGCTGCTTTCTGAATCTCTCCCCCGTCGCCAGCAGGGTGTGATGGTGCGGCAGGATCGGCCGGAAGGCGTCCCCGAAGAAGCGCGCGCGGTCAAAGTCGTGCGTGCGCCGCGCGAGGATGTCGTGGGACTCGCGGGGGTCGCAGAGGACGACGAAGGGGCGCCCGCCGAGGGGACGCAGGAAGACTTGGCAGAGGGGGGAGGCGTGCGCGGTGCATTGGGCGGACCACCAGGTGAAGACGGAGCCGCGCGTGGCCTTGGTGTGGGCGAGGAGGGCGGGGAGGTCGCCGAGGGGGGAGTGGGTGGAGGGGCGGTTGTGGGGGATGCCGGGGAGGGGGCGGGGGGTGATGAAGTGGTAGATCAGATAGATAAGGGGGAGGACGGTAAGGAAGAGGTAGGGGAAGGGGATGGAAAATGGGGGTAGGTCCATGGTTGTCGTTGTAGATGCGACGACTAAGGAGAGAGATTAACGTATGGAAAACAAGACACAACCTCAGACGTAAAAGAACAGCCAAAGAAAAGGACTTTATAAGTAACCATCCATCAGTCCGACCACTTCCCAGCTTACCCGTACCCCTACCTCTCAGCCTCGCTCGAGGATCAACACGCTCTCTAGATATCCTTCTAAATCCGGCCTTCCGCGGACCCACAGAACGATTCATCCCTCTACCCGTTCTACAATTTGAACTCTAATCCTGCGCCCAGCATAATCCGAAGCCCTCCAGATTGCTGCTTTTTCAGGACGACCTACCGCATCCGGCGGATTGCGCTTGGCCTGTTCGTCAGCCTTGCGGCGTCGTGTCTGGGCACGCGAGACGTATCGCCGCTGGTGCTCACTGCCGAGTATCTGGCTGGTTGTTTATGTGATCAGCTCCCTATATTCGGGCGAATTGGGCGTGTGGCGAGTAATCTGATGCTTAGTTTGGCGCTCTTGGCATTTTGGCGCGGGCGTGACGCGGTGTGGTCTGGCTTGCGGCTAACGCGTTTGAGATGGGGGGCAAAGCTTAGCTTCAGGTCCTCTGACTTTTTTGGTTCCTGTCGTTGGAAGGCGTTATCACAGTCACCAGTTACAGTTCGTCCCTGCGCAAGGTCTTGCGCTGATCGGATAGAGGAGGTAGTAATCAGCATGCGTAGATTGGATGCAGAAGCTCGGCATTTGGGCCCTGAAGTGGGGGACTGCAAAGCTTCAGTGGCGAGTTGACGAGGGCTCAACACATTGGCCTGAGAACTTGACACGCTGGATTTCGAGTTGCTGTGACGGATAGATGGCTTTTACCTCCTGTTACCGAAAAAGAAACTATATGCATTCTAAGTACGCAAGGTAGCGAGGTTTACCACTACCCTGTAAATTGCCGGCTCCGTCAAATTTCACTGGACGATAACTTCCTCCATCATGATGCTTTCTTTACTACTAGGTAAGCCAAACTCTGGCTTAGTCAGTCTGATGTAATGGCACATCGGTGCCTGCAACAAGAAATGCTGAAGCCGCCTTGTGCGGCTCAGTTGCTGCAATTGTGGAGCAGAGCGAGGAGATCCACCCAGAATTACTTAGCCATGGACCTTGGCGGTTCATTATACGTCCAGACCACACTTATTCAGGGAAGAACTCGCGCGGGGAAGGAGAAGAACTCTGAGGCAATGGATATGGGCCATAGCATTTTCTATGCTGAGCGCCCCCTACTTCCCCTGATAGCACGATTATCTATACCATGCGAGGTAACACGCTTGCAACGACGAGGGTGTCAACCTCATGCCTATGCCGTAACACAGCGAAGCGGCACGGGATAGCGATGCACAAGTGCATGCAATGATGCTGGAATTATCTTGGCAAAGACCTTGATGTTCAATTGGAAAGTCGAAGACCAACTGGCAAAGTCGAATGTTGCGGGGAGACCGTCTCCTATAGCGTCTATGCTATAGGAGAGAGATGGTGATACAGGTTCCACCCAACCTAGGCGGGTCCATGGGATTAGAATGCTGAAGAACGCTTGGCGTTGCGTAGTTGAGAATCACATTGTCAGAAGCCAGTCGGCGATGAAAATTAGTATACAATGTAGGAGAACTTGGATGGGACCTGCTGCTCTCTTCGAAGTGGGGCTGGTGGAAGAAGTGCTGGTTGCAGACGTCTGAGAGCTGTCATGTGATGTACTCGTCGCGGTAGTAACTGCCGGTGCTGTTGTGATTGAGGCCTGGGTGATGGTTGTCGACGAGCCAGTGACTGTGACTGTTTCATCCACGACAACACCACTCGTGCTTGGCGTATAGACACCCACATATCCAGTCGTAGAGTTGTTGATCACGTAGGCGGAACAGATTGCCGTGCTCGC
This sequence comes from Pyrenula massariospora, assembly GCA_021030905.1. NCBI lineage: Eukaryota > Fungi > Ascomycota > Eurotiomycetes > Pyrenulales > Pyrenulaceae > Pyrenula > Pyrenula massariospora. Next base: position 762,855 of record JAGFMI010000003.1, read on the forward strand.
CGTCTCACAGAGGAAGCTTGTTGTTGAAAAACTCGTAGGAATGGTTGAGAAGTTAAAGGTTGTTGACGGCGTTGCGGCGGAGGTCGGTAGTTGTCCAAGACCCGCGGAGATAAAGTCTTCTGGACTCAGTTAGGGCATTGTCCAATACAACCGGCTACCTGTTCAATGTAATATGCTTCGCAGAAGCACAGGCAGTCGCTCAGGCCGGTGCGAGGAGTGCAGAGCGTCATTCCGAAAACGAGATCCATGCATGTCTCGCCACATTCGGTGTACGTGTCGAGATTCATTGGATCATTGTATGTTTGCCCGAGACATAACGTCGACAGGTGAAGGAGTAGTGCTGACTTGAGGAGAAGAAAAGATTGGCGGTTTGATGTTTTATACTCTTCCATTGTTATCATGATGAACATTGACAGCTTTTACCATGACGCCCGCACAAAGAACAGACTTCATGATATACACCGGAGATATACGAAGCGGTCAAACCGAGGAGAGGTGACGCTAAGCGACAAAGACTGGGGCGGCGGCTCTGATACCTTCCTCTTAGATGCCTAGCATGACCTTCATACAATATGGTTTTCGTCTAGGCCGCAGCTCTAATTGACCATTGAGGCTTCCGGCAGGGTGCAGATTAAGAGAAGATATCGTCTTGCCCAATGTGAAGGCTGGTTTGAGGTTACGACGCTGTCTAGACCTGCGCCGTGTGCAATATCTCGACGAATCGATGTTAAATTTTGTGCCGTGGCAAGCTCGAGACCGTCCACCTGAAGTGTCAAAAGCCTAAGATTCGATGCCAAAATGGTGGACAGTGAAGCCACATTAGCCAAGTGGACAAAAGCGGAATAGACTGACGACCAAACGCGAACTTCGTCAGGGTTCTTTTTCCTCTTGTCCATCCAATCATTCGCACTTGTTTCAGCCGCAATACTTCCCCACCACACGCGCTCTGCACCTTACCTACAAAGGCGCAGGCCTAGACACGCCACACCACTCAATAAGGTGCATCTCTTGCTTGTTGTTCACTCAGCCTCCGAAAATGGTCGCGATTGCCATAGCGTGGCTTACGAAGCTGTCTGCATTGGAGATCACCTATTCCTCTGGGTGTGGCTCAGAGAACGTTGGCGCGCCTTAATGTTTCATCGATGTCGTCGATGTCCTCCATAATGCCTTCAAATTGTTCATCTAGGTCTTTCCTCTTCTCGTCTTCGTCCTCGCCCTTCCCCTTCGGTACTAGTTCTCGATATTTCTCTGTCGTCTGTTTCAGGCTCTTCAACATTCTCAGCATCCTCCGAGCATACAGCTCCATCTTCCTCAGCTTCTCTTTGTCCTGGTGGAGACTTTCTCTTACACTACCCTCTCTCGTACTAGTCTCCCTAGTACTGTAGAAGTTCACACTGGCACTCCCTGCCCGCATCGAATCCTGCGACCCTGACCTGGCCTTATCCTTGCTCTCAGCAGCAACATCATATCCGCCCAAGTCGCCGCTGCCCCGCCGAGAGTGTACTTTTGACTGTGATGGTGAGCTATTTACCCGATATGTATATGAACTAGCATAAGGGCTTGGACCAGGACTAGAATTTGTCCGCGTTGTTCGGGGTGGAGGTGGACCAGGAGAGGAGGGCGGTGTCCGTGCGAAGAAAGTGCGAATCTTCCCCTTAGTTCCGCTGGTAGAATCACTGGAGCGGGGACGAGAAAGGGGGATATTGTCCGTGGAGCTACTGGTTTTGATTTTGCTCGGTGCGGAGGAGTTGGTCTTTGGCCTAGCCTCGGAGCGCTTGACGGGTTCAGGACGGCGCCGGGGAGGGGAGTCTTCACGGCGTGCTGACGGCCTGGTAGATGATCGCTTCAAGTAAGATTGCACAAGTTCATCATCTGAAGAGGAGTCATCTTCGACGAAGTAGCGGTAGCGGGCGCGACGTTCTGATCGTTTGGCCCTTTCTTGCGCTGACGCATATGAGGACTGGGATAACAGTTCCCCTCCAAATCCCCGGGATAAAGGCTTTTCAGATGGCCGGCTTCTAGCTGGCGGCTCTGCTTTGTTTATCCCATGCTCCTTTCTTAACTCCTCCAATCTTAGGACACTGTCGTAACGCTCACGTGCTCTATCATCACTAAGCACTCGATAAGCTTCTTGAACGCGATGAAAGGTTTCTTCAGCTTTTGTACGATCACCGTCAGCCAGCCCAGTAACTTTATCCGGGTGGTTTTTTATCACAAGCTTGCGGTGAGCTGTTCTAATCTCAGATAGCATTGCGTCTTTAGGGACACCAAGGACCTCGTAATGAGTTGCGCCAGCCATCTCTCCTTCGCAGGGACATATGTTGCGCTTAGGAATGGCCGAGTTGCGTGAGCGGTCTGCTTCAGAGCACACTTGGAACAGCCTAAGTAACGCGATCCACTGGATTAGAACCTCCCATAAGCTTGGATAGAAGTTTTAGGAAGCTGCATAACCCAGCGAAGAGGCTGTCTCAGTCTCTTGCTCTTTAGAAATTCCAATCGGCCTTATTAGAGAACATTAGCTATCTCTCCGCCGAAATCCGTGGTCAAAAGAAGCTCATTGAGGCAATATTCATTCACACGCATGTATAGTGTGCAAGCTTAAAAATGGATATGTAGGCTTGGCCTGCTCTGTTCTTTCGCATGTTCGCGGGCTCTGCAAGAAAAAATTCCTTAGTCTGATCTCTGGCACTTGGCGAGACAGCCGCAGCCTTGCGACAGCGATGCGATTGGCGGGCATCGGCGGCATGGCGTGTTGACCTACCATTCTTGCAACTACAAGTAGATTTAAACTCTGGAACTATTTCGTGAATAACCGAAGTCTTTTATCCTCTAAACTTGCATTGTTTCAGGTGGATACGTGATGGTTGAGATGCGGCGGCTGTCTCGCCTTCCGTCGTATCTGACCAATCCATTGCCGCAATCGCGAGCTAAGCTTTGGCAGAGCATTGCTACGGTCTACGAGCATAATATTCTTGTAGGCTAGAAAGATGTACGATACAAAACGCAAATAACCTGCTGACTATTCAGAGACAGAGCGCCGATGTATCTGCCACGCCAAATTGATCGATAAGAGCTGCGGCCGCGCAACTATCGTATCCGAAGAAATATGTCATTCTCTGTAGATCAATAGCAAGCCACATATTGTTTGAGCTGAGGAACATTCTCCAAATTCTCATCATCCCTTCCACGCAATTGCCATTCATGTTGCTAGATCTCGAATCAATTATCCATGCGCATAAGGCCACCCAGTACGCATCACCTGCTCCTCCAATAGACAACGAAAGTTGATCTTCAACCTGACTTTAGGCACGTTCCCACCCTGTTGGTCGCCATGTATCAAGTCTGAATACTTTGAGGCTTGAAAGCTCGACGTCGATCTAGTTCTTGAGCTCAGCATATGTTTCCAAATCAGGCTCTAGAAAGAAGGCTATCAGTTTCGATCTTAAGGATCCTGTCGGTGTCTAGACATACCTGCAACAAGCTCTTCGTAAAGGAGGTCAGCTGGCGGGAAACGTGGAGGGGTTGGTTCTGGTCTGCCTTCGAAAAATGTAGTTTCTTGAGATGCGTGATCATTGCTGAGTGCTCCTGCTGCCGAGACTGGTCTTCGAGTTGGTATAACCACACTCAGCTTCTTTGACTCTGACCGCTTTTTCTTGTCCGCGGTGGTAGATTTTCGGATCCGCGGTCTCGCACCTTTGAAGCAACTCGGCCCAATTCTTGACTCACGCGTCCACTCTTGAGCAAAGTAGAAAGAACGGATTCGACAGAGGAGCACAAATACCGGGCAAAGGCTGGGCTGCCATGTAAGATTGAGGGCGGGGTCCAGGATCTGTCGGAAGTCTTCTCGGGTAATGAATGCGCCATCTTGGTCAATAGTCTTATCGAGGATGATCTGACGAGCGGCAGGGGTCTGTTTAGACTTCATCCGTGCCATGTCAGGTAGGAAGAATAGCACCTGACCGCTGCTGGGGTCAAGCACGTACTGGTCATCCTTGATCTGGTCTGGCAGGGCGTCAAGGTACTCCAGAATAGTGCCGACGGAGCTACGAATCGTGAACTCCTCTGGTGGAAAGACGTAGGTGGCCATCACGGAGGCGGAGAGGGGCGCTCAACACAACAACCTGTAGATGTTTTTGTTCAAGCTGCATACCTCGACATATGCTGATTGTCATGCCCTCTAGGGCGGGACCTGCAAGACTCGAGCATCTGATTCAAACTTGACCATAGCGTCACAGTTGTAGTGAATATTCTTATGGACTACTTTGCAGAGTAGCCTGCGGATTGGCGGTCTGGGAATCACCGTTGCGTTGAATAAGCCGATGAAAATCTTGGCCGTGTATATCGAATTAATAGGATAATCCTGCGAGCACCTCGGGCTGACGGCTGCTTGACTGAGATTTGAGCAAGTCAGTGTTTGTGATATTTTCCTTGCAGCTCTTGGTTAGTCGTGTGACACAAGAGCGTCAGGGTCTGGAAGGGGTGCAATATCATAAATTCTACGCATTTTGTAGACGACCAGCCAGCCAGCGGAAACCTCTTTTCAACTATTTAGTATTCGCTATGCTGTGATTTCCAAGGTTGGTTTGTACGGCTAAAACCACCTTTCAATACTGACCGAGCACAAAAGTATGACGAGTATTGTAGATTAAGTTTCTGAAACTATAGTAAGGTAGAATTACGGGCTATTCAACGTTATGAAATCACATATTTATAGGTTGGAGGATTCTCTTAACCAGCGATGCATTAAATGCATCATATTTACAGGCAGCATCGCAGGGAGGTGGAATCGAAGCCGCCCAAAATCGTATCAAAACCCAGCACATACCGGTGACGGATATTTGTCGAAGATAGATGGCCCGCTGGTACCGGATGTGAGCAACTGCACAGCTCCAGAATCTTGCAAGGCCGCTGAATCTCCTTGCTGGTATAGCATCCATTTTTGAGTTTATATTTGCTTGACTAGCAGTATTGTTGTGCCCTCAAAAGGGTCAATTGCCTCAGAAAATGTTTCCCTATAAAATGGATGACAGTAGTAGCATTCATAAATTGCGAGTAGATTCCTTAGACACCAGGGTGTAGGATATGTATAGAACCCCCACAATAACGGAATAAATGGGTCATAGGCGCGAAAGAAACGAGGTAGCGGGTAGTAAACGGATCGGTTGCGCGCGTATCAGGAGAGGCTCTAGAGAGATACAAGAGATAGTAGACCTAATTCAAACACGGTGTGGATATAGAATCAGGGACTTACGGGACAAGCTGGAAAGATTCAGAATCCCATATGGCAGGAAAATCGCCATTAGAGCTCTTGACGAGCTCTCCACGAACTGGGAATTGGTTGCACTGTTTGCTGTGATACACAACAGCTCGGTGTCGCCTTCGGGTTGCCGAAATGATTGCTGGAAGGGGGATCCGTCAAACACAAAGTCTCTGAATGTCGTCGGGAGACACTTGATGCCATTCGTTGCACCCACCATAACCGGCGGTTCGTTGTATGTGGACTTTCAACCTTGGCCTGATGCTTCTCGTCTGCCTCGAATTGGGGAAATTCCAATGTCCTCGTTCTCGATCCAGTTGCGCACGCGTCTTCTGCGACATTTCGCTCTAGAGAGCATGGGATGCTTCTGAGGTGAAACACTTTGTTGGAAATGAGGTAGCATAGGTAGGCAAGTCAAGATGTCGGCCCCTCGCGGTCAAAAGATTGGTCTTAACCTCTGTTCCCGTCGAAGTCGGCCTTCATTACCTCCTGCCAGCTGATTAAAGCCCACCTTCCAATAGATTCACATACATTCAACGTACCGGCCCACTCGCACCTTCCTCTCGACTTCCTCGTTGCACTCGATCGGCGCCGATGGACGAGGCAAGAGTGGAAGCGACGATGCTGACGCGACGCGACGTGATTCCCGCTCTTTAAAACCCTCGGCCGTCGCCCTCTTCGTTCTTCTTCTTCTTCTTTTCTTTTCTTCTCTCCAATCGACCAGGTGAGTCATGTCCCTTGCTGTGGTTTGTGCTAATCCTGCTCCTCCTTCACACTACACGAGGATGCTCGTCTCTTCCTAGTACTTAGGTAGAGTTAAAGAAACTCACGGAGCTTGAAGGCTGCTTCTCATAGAGTATGCATTAGTACCAAGTCTCTTTCTAGAGCATCCCAGATCAGAGTAGCAGTCAGATTCCAAGGAGTCTGTCTGCACGCTCCCGAGTGGGTGCAGATTGCCTTTATCATTAGGCTTGACGCTCAATCTGGGGAGTACATTTTTGGAACAGTTGGAACGAGGATGGAAAGTTGTGTATTGGTGGCCTGTCAACTGCTTGTCTTTGACAATGTTTGGCGATAGATAGATTAGCGAGATAGACTTCGTGCTGAATAGAAAGCTGTCTGTGTTCTGCGGCAAAGACCGATTGAGGTCGATTTGAAAACAACCCAGTGATAGCCAGTCAGTACCCCGTCAGCCTGCTACCCTACCACGCGTCGGAATTAGATAGATGCATTGTATCCAGGCACCAGAGAATGGGCTTGCGGGCAAGCAATCCTTATAACTCGTGTCATTTGACCCATTCCGAGCAGATCATCGGGGATATATCACCACTCGGACGGCTTTGAAGATTCCTGATCTCAGAATAAACACGGATGTCCCTGAGTAAACAATCCTGCATCCGCCGTGGACCACAGTCAAGCCATGCTTGATGATCACTGGCCACGCTTGACTCATCATTGATCAGATATTAGGTAATAATTGCCCGTCTCTACCTAGTAGGTAAGCAGAGTTAAAGAATCTCTGCCGATCATGGAAGGGTAGCAGGAGATTGCAGACATTTATACTTCGCGGAGTTGCGCCAAGGCTGTTGCCCGCACACCGAGGGACAGTCTATTGCGTCGCGAAGACTGGTTGGTAACCACGAAACAGTGTTTCTAGGAAAGCTCCATTCTCCAACCCGGAAGTATTTATAGAGTTCCAGAATGCCGGTCCACCTCCGAGTCTAGGTCAAGAAGCTGTCCAGGAGGTTCCCTCGCACACACTGATCTCAGAGCATGATGGTCTATTGTGCCGGCAAAGCTGGTGCAAGCAAGAAACCAGGTTTTCGCAATGGAATATTACGATGTATGCAACTGACACGCGCCGAGCTCATTGCGAATGGGTATTGACAGATCATTGTCGATCTGCTCTGTGGTAAAACGACGTCCTTTTCTCAGGTCATGGAGAAAGGAAAGGGAGAGAATACAAAGAAGCGTGTCAAAAGATGACATCTCACACACCGAGCGCTGGCCCCTCCTATTCTCCAGTCCTGGCACTCGTTAAGTATAGCCGTTGTCGCCTAATTGAATCTTCGACGTGCTCGCTGTAGCCGCGGAGGGCTGGGACAGTGAAATTGCTCAAAAAACATTTCACGGGGGAGGGCCAAATGATATCGAAGGGGCTCACAGGCATGCAGGGAAAGATTAAATAATAAAAGGAAGCTTACGTAGCATCCGCCGTTCTTATTTGATACACATAGCGCTACCTCACTGCTTCGAGCAACGCAAGCCTGTACAAAAATTTCTTTTCCATCCTCGGACCCTGGCCTTTTCACCACCGCTCGCCAACTCAATGATCGTGCGACCTCGGTGGTATTGGCTCCCTTTGATTCGTGACCCCGCCATCCATCCCCCTCTTCATTACAGGCGTTTTCGGCGTAGGTGGTGTGTACACAATCTTCCTTGTCTTTATCGGTGCCCACTTGTAACGCTTAACCCAGACTGATAATGCCCATAATGCCGACGTGATGATTACAACCTGCCAGCCCATTTTCTTCCTCTCATCGCTCTCTGGTTCGGCGGTCCAGTTCAGGAATTCAGTAACGTCTTTAGCCATTTGCGAGGTTGTGGCGGGCGTCCCATCCTCATACTCAACGAGACCGTCGTAGAGCACTCGAGCCATGGCGATACCGGTGCCAGGAAAGTACGGGTTAAAATTCAGGCCGGATTGCACGGTCGCACCTGCTGGGGGTTCTTCCGGATAACCAGTGATTAAACTAAAGATGTAGTTACAGCCACCGTGTCGTGCTTTAACGATCAAGCTTAGATCCGGGGGAAGGGCACCGTTGTTTGCAGCGCGAGCGGCTTCGTCATTCTTGTAGGGTGCAAGTAGGTAATCTGAGAGTTTTCCTGGACGCTTTTCAATCTCACCCTCGTCATTGGGTTCGGTGTCATATTCATTCTCTTCGGCCATAGCTTTCATCTCGTCGACAGTCGCCATAACGCCGACAAAGCTCCGGTAAGGGACTCGCTTAAGGGAATGACACGCTGCACAGACCTCCCGGTAAACTTGAAAGCCTCGCCGTAATCTGTGGCAAGTCAGAGCAGAGCTTGAGATCACATCGAGCGAGTGTCGTACGATTGATGATCAAATGTCTTGTACCATTTGGTGTGCTCCCAGGGATACTGCGTCGGATGCAGACTGAAAAAATGTTAGTGCACCATGCTGACGATAGAGAGATGGAAACTTGTACCCTTCTTCTGCTGGCGTCATCGCAAAGGCTTCCTGCCCGAACTGGTAGTAATACCAGGCAATTGACCCCACCGCCAAAGCTGTGGCTGCGCTGGCATGCAGTGTGAGATTGAGAGGGGAGCCATTCTGAGCCGAGGTGGAAGAGGTCGTTGACGATGCTGAAGAAGAGGATGATCGCTGGCCGGACGAACGTGTCAGTAATTGATCGGGGTGCTTTACTATAAGGTATGGAGAGAAGTAGGCTTCTCGAAGTTCAAGTAACCTACTGTAGTTGTCCTTGGAAGACTCTGTCGCGCAGCAACCCGGGCGGGCACGCTGCGAAAAGCTGAGCGTGCCAGCATATTGGTGCAGATGTATGATCCAAGCTTCGGATGAACGTTTGGATCTTGAAAAGAGGCTTGTCGCCGCTGGCGAAAAGGAAGATGCGGGATGGGGGTGCGGAATTGACTTGGGACGAGAAATCGATGTTGAGCACTACTGGCGACCTGAGCTTTTGATTGGCTTGACTTTGTCTTACATTTGATTGGCTGAAGCTGGAGCTGTGGCCAAGGTCGCTCTCGAGGCTGGGTGACAGAAGTCGTGGCCAAGCTTACCGGCTAATGGTTGGGTATAAAAATGGTCACGACCTCTCTCTCTCAGTCTTAAATTATATTTACACTTACTAATTAATAATCGGGTATAGAAATGGCCGCAATCTCTCTTCTCCAGTCTCAAGTTGTAGCCACGCTTACCGACTAATGATCGGGTAGAGAAATGGCCACGACCTCTCTCCCCCAGCCTCGAGTCGTGGCCCCCTTACCGGCTAATAATCGGCCTTTTGAGCCTGAAGGGGGCCCCCAACGACTTCTGTCACCCAGCCTCGTCCGCAGATGGAAGGTGTAGCGGGCTTTGTTTGGCATCGCCGTCATCATGCGGTGACGAGTTGACGAAGCGTGAAACGTAACACAAAGAAATCAAGACATCAGCTTCGACCATTCTCGCCCCTAACCAGACGTGAGACATGCATTGGAAATGTCTCTCATCGAATCCTTTTCAGCCTCTGAAAACGACACTGACAAGAACAACTGGCTCGCCCAGGCAACAAGAGAGAGTCAGCGCAATCTTGGGGTGCAGGTAGCTTTATCTGTCGTGTTCGGTCTGAGCGCTTTTCTCACCTTCTGCGTGAGTACATCAACTCAGATTCAAAGTTTACAGCTGATGCGACTGAACAGACATTGAGACCGAAGTGGCGGGAGCTGTATGGCGCGCGAAAACGACAAAGAAATGCTGCGTCTCATCTCCCCGAGCTTCCAGACACTTTCTTTGGCTGGATTCCTATAATTTATCGCCTTACAGATGAGGACATTTTGGTCTCGGCTGGACTCGACGCTTTCGCCGTTCGTAAGCCTCTTCAAAAATGCTTGCATTAATTGACCCCTGACTAGTTCTTGTCTTTCTTCACGTACGCCATCAAATACCTCTGTGTCGCACTTTTTTTTTCGCTTGTCGTCATCTTACCAGTGAATTGGAAATATCTCGGCTACAATGGCGTCTTAGGGACTCGTCCACCGTCTAATGAGACCGACGACACTTCTGTGCTCTTGACCAAGCCTACGATCTCGGCAAACTCCACGATCCCGGACTATAATCCTTTCAGCCCGGGCAACCAGCCTTTCCTGTGGATGCACGTCTTGTTCGTCTACTTCTTCACGGGTTTGGCCATTCGACTGCTTGTGAGCACAACATCAAGAATCATTGGGATTAGGCAGGGATATTTGGGCTCTCAGTCGACACTTACAGACCGCACCCTCCGACTTTCTGGTATCCCCGAAAATATGCGCACAGAAGAGAGTATCACTGCCTTCATTGAAAATCTTAATATTGGCAAGGTGGAAAATGTGATGATATGTAAAGACTGGAAGATACTTGACAAGTTCATCGCCGATCGGCTAGCCTGTCTACGAAAGTTGGAAGAGGCATGGACAGTCCACCTCGGCTTTCGTCGGATCGAGCGGAATAATGGCTCCCTTCCCATTGTGCAGCCGCCACCTCCTGCGCCGGAGATCGATGATTCTACTCAAGAGGATAGCCGCCTCTTGTCCGGTACGCAAATGGATTCTGGTCACGTAACTCCATATGCTAGGGACCGTCCCACTACAAGGATTTGGTACGGACTGTTCAAATTAAGAAGCCGCAAAATTGACGCCATTGACTATTACGAAGAGAGATTGCGGCAACTAGATGATCAAATCCAGATCGCGAGGCAGAAAGATTACAAGCCGACACCTTTGGCGTTCGTGACGATGGAGTCCACGGCTGCTTGCCAAATGGCAGTGCAGGCTATATTGGACCCTACACCTGGACGACTCTTAGCCAGCCTTGCGCCACCGCCAGCTGATGTTCTTTGGCAGAATACGTACCTTCCTCGATCGGCCCGCATGTTGCGGTCATGGGGGATTATGGTAGTGATTGGAGTACTGACAATCTTCTGGGCTTTCACCTTAGCCCCGTTAGCTGGTCTCATCAATGTCGATACAATTGATGCTGTATTGCCAGGCTTCGCGGATTTACTGGATCAAAGCCCTGTAATTAGATCTTTGGTGACAACCGGTCTGCCAACTTTGGGTCTTACCTTGTTGACGGTTGCTGTACCATACCTGTATGACTGTCAGTTGATTGCTCCCTTGTATTTCTCGTGCTAATTACTTCCAGGGCTATCCAACATGCAAGGCATGACATCACAAGGCGATGTCGAACTCTCCGTAATCTCCAAGAATTTCTTTTTTGTGTTCTTCAACCTCTTCGTCATGTTCACTGTCTTTGGGACCGCATCAAAATTCTACGAATTCTGGAACAACCTGCGGGATGTGCTCACGGACACATCTTCCATTGCCAATGCTCTTGGAAAGTCCATCATGGGCCTCGCTCCATTCTACGCAAACCTTATCGTTCTCCAAGGCTTCGGTCTATTTCCATTCCGTCTTCTAGAGTTTGGCGCTGTCACGATGTACCCGGTTTTCCTTCTTGGCGCCAAAACACCTCGAGGTAAGCAAGCTATGTCTTCTAGCTGATCACTGTCTAACTCACGAAAGATTACGCCGAGCTTGTTCAACCTCCAGTATTCAGCTATGGCTTCTACTTGCCTCAGTCAATACTCATCTTCAACATTTGCACCGTCTATAGTGTCCTGCCCAGCTCATGGGTTATGAGCTTGTTTGGTTTGATATACTTCTGCATCGGTCGGTTTGTTTACAAGTATCAGCTGCTGTACGCTATGGACCATAGGCATCACTCAACCGGCAGAGCGTGGCCTATGATATGCAATAGAATCATGGTAGGACTGGTCTTTTTCCAGATCACTATGATCGGCATACTCGCCGCCAATAAGGCGATCACGCGCTCAATCCTAGTGCTCCCAGCTCTGGTTGGCACTGTCTGGTTCAACATTTACTTTCAACGGACATATCAGCCTTTAATGAAGTTCATCGCTTTGAGAAGTATCAATCGCGAAGACGAATCAGACCTTCCATCACTCCCAACCCCAAGATGGGACCGAGACGTCAATCAGAGCGATTCTGGCCACTCCGACCGAGATCGTGACCTACGATATATTAATCCTAGCATTAACGCTCCCTTGGAGGATTTGTGGATCCAAAAAGGCACCTCCAGTGGCCAAGATGGACGTGCTATATAGTATACATATCATCTTTCGTTATCTTGGTCTTTGTTGCATAGCGAACAGCGTGTGGTGCATGGCATTTAGATATTTCAGATACCCTATGTGCGAGACAGAATTGAAGTTGAAATGGATGTAGTAATGGATGTCGGAATGTTTAAATTATACCCTGTGTAACTGCATCGTTCATCTAGGATGCTATTTCCTACTGGCGGTTGGACTCGAGAGTCATGGGACAGATGTGCTTTCCCTCTGTTCGTGTATTTGCCGTGGTGGTCCTTTCCCGCACCTCCTGGTATTTATTAGCAGAGTTACCCCAGATCTTATCTCCAACGTTGCACCGCTGTTGTTATATCGTCTCTTTTCTCATAGCCAGATCATTACCTACCTTCTACACCTTTGCTTTTAACCTTTTAATCCTATAGCCCTCTTTGCAGGGTCGTACGCGATCCTAAATCGCTCTCTTTCTCATTAATATTCTGTTACGGCCTCGCAAATATTTATCAGCAGAGGTATTGCCGAGGTCACTCACCCAAGGTCATCGTCCACACCTTCGACCTCGGCAGCCGAAACCTTCGATCCACCTCATATTACCTTTCTTGATTGCGGACAAGCTAGAGTCATGTACCATTCTGGCCAGTCAGAAGTCGGCCGTCCTCTCCACGTCCGCCCACGTACTCATTTTTGTTCATCGAATCCTAATGCTCGACACCTTTCCGGACACGCCGAGCGGTGTGGCAGTATCGGGGACATGTTGCGTGGGACCGTAACATATACATCACTTCAAACATCTATCGATCCTGTTCCGTCAAGGCGATTATCATCGGTTGAGGAACAGCCGCGCCGAAACTCACTCATTTTGCATCGACGCGTCAGTGAGGATTTTGGAACTAGCCCTGACTCCAAGTCTCGATCAAGTTCACTTTCTCCGATCCAGACTCGACCATCCACGAGAGCTCTTTCATACTGCTCACCGCCATTTGATGTGTCCACGACGTCGTCCGACAATGATCTCATAAGTCAGGATGAGGTTAGCAGAGCCCACTCAAGGTCCAGGAGGCTGTCCGAAAGATTAGACCCAGTCCGCCGGAATTCAAAAGCCAGCGATCCAACCTCAATTGAGTCCATGAGTGATGGCAACATTCCTCCCAGGCGTGTGTCGTCACGTGAGATTGTTAGCGAACCAGAGAGTCTACTGCAGATGCCGCTGATAGAAGTCCCCGGATCTTTAGAAGAGACATATGAAGCCTGGAATATTACTAAGAATTATACCAAACAGTCAAGAGAACCAAGCTCGGACTCATCTACGTCAACTGGTTCGTCGACTTGCCTCCGGAATGATGCTTTTCCAGGCCATAGAGACACGCTGGCTCGAATTAAGTACTCGCGCAGACCTGCACCAGAAGTTCCTCCTATGGTGTTCATCCACCTCTGCCGATTCCTCTCCTTTAGGGACTATCAGTCATTGCGTCTTGTAAGTAAAGTCTGGCTTCATAGCCTACCTCCACCCAAATTGCCGCCTCAGTATTTCCTACCTCGAGAAGTGATTCAACAAATTCAGGGTCATCTTCGCCCTCATGATTTTAATGCTGCGAGATATACATGTCGAGCCTGGCTACTTGCTAGCCTCGACAAGAGAATTCTGACCAAAATGCTCAAGAAGGCTGGTTACTGGCATGCAGCCGCCCTCGATCTCAGACAAAGGCAGGAAAAGCTATTCGCTGCCAGAGGCACGGATCCTGATGGGAACGTCAATATGTATGATGGTGCAAACGATCAGGCTTCGAATACTACAGAGTCGCAAACAGAAGAGTGGGTGCTCTCGCGGAGGTTGGCAACAGAGTGTATGCTCTCATCCGCATGGCGCGGTAGTGCCTTCATGACCGATCATACGTTGAATCGGTTTCATATGACAATGACGGTAGACCTGAAAGCCCTCGAGACGGCTAATACAGCTAGAAACCAGGATATGGATCCTGTCAAGCCAGTTCTCACAGTCTCTGGCTGTGGCAGATTTCTTCTTGTTAGTGTAGCTCGGATTATCTTTGTTTACAGGCTTGTCAATTCTCCATTGGTAACACTAAGGCCAGTTACAAAAATCAAATGTCCAGATGATGTTCTTGCTATCAGCATGGATACTTCTTGCAACCGATATGCTATCGCTGCGCTGCTTCAAGGGCGAATGGGTATGGTCTGTGATATCCGAGGAGCAATGAACGGGAGACAAGACGTCTGCGAAAGTTACGGTCATCAAGCACAGAATTCCCACGGGGTCTCATTCACTAATCTGGACCTTGATGCTGGCTCAGAGCTTCGACATGCTGCCAGCGTCCCCCAACGCAGATCCGAGATCACTACCTCCAGCTTTTACCCTTTCAAGACCACCTCAAGCAGTCGATCTCCTCTCCATTCCCAAAGCAAACGCAGAGTATCGATAAGTCCTCGCACCCCACCAAGTAGAGAATCGGAGATTCCCATGGAAACCGGCCCGAGAAGCATTTACCGCAATCTGGGCTCGGTCGAAGACCCACCAAGAAGCGTCGCCATCTGCCCGCAACGACGTTGCGTTGCTTTCGGATGTGGAATGGGCGTCGAGCTCCACTGGGTGGACGCACTGTCAGAGATCGACTTGAACCGCTGGTTCCCCCTCTCCGCCCCCGCCGACTTTCTCTTCTTCCTCACTCCAAGGGCCAGCGCTAACAGCGCAAGCAAGCTCCGTCTCATCTCTTCCGCCTCCGGCCAACCCTCCGAACACGACTTTCCTCCATCCCAACCCCCCCGACGCTCCGTCAGCAACGCTCAGCCCCCCCAACTGACCGAAGTCCGCCACGACCCCTCCTCCAACCACATCGCAAACCTCTTCTTCACCAACCTCCCCACCACCCGCTCCCCCCCTCCTCCCCCAACAGACCCCCGCCAAACCACCCCCACCCCCCACCACCCCATCCGCCACGAACTCAGCCTCCTCCGCGCCGTCGACTGCGACCACTACCGCGCCGTCCCCCTCTCCGACGGCACACATATGCTCTTCACCGACCCCGAAACCGGCTTCTTGTGCCTGGGCAGCGACGCGCCCCTCGGTAACCCCACCAAGCTCCTCCGCAAGGTCGTCTGCGTGCCGCCCCCAGACATCATGCCCCCCGACCACCACAACAACAACGAAGAAGAAGGGGAGAGTGCAGCGCCGTCGAGACCGGATCACTACACCGCCTCCCCCGACCTCGACCGGGGCGTCCGCATCGTCGCCGCCTACTCCCGCCACATCATTCTCTACAACCTCCCCGCCGACATTTTCGAAGAACTAAAACGCGTCTCTCTCCCCCTCCCCTTTCACCACAACCCCAGCTCGCCTAGTGCCTCCGGCGGGGCGTTGGCGACGAGCGACCTCCTGATGGACGTGTACATGGACCAAACGGCGAACCCGGAGACGACCGGGGTGTCGAGGGCGAATTCGTTGAACGTGCTGGATCGGGTGGCTTGGGGGACGAGGAGTATTAGGGTTTCTGGGGTACATGTGGGGAGTGTGGAGGGGGAGGGGGTAGGGGCGATGAGTGTTGAGTGTGGGGGTGGGGGGGTTAGGGTTTGGGGGTTTGGTAAGGGGGGGGTGGGGGTGGGGGGGTTTGTTTGGGAGCTTGGGGATCCTGGGGGGAAGGGAGGGGGAGGGGTGAGGAGGGTGGTGGTGAGGGGGGATGGGGGGGTTGTGGATGAGGATGCGGATGCGGGTGTGGGTGTTGGGGATTGTGAAGAGGAGGGGGAGGGGGAGGGGTGGGATGGGATTAGAGCGGAGGCGAGCTGTGAGAGTTTGGGAGATGATGATGATGAGAGCCCGCCGAGTCCTGGGACGGAGAGGCCGCCGCACGCGCAGACGGGGAGGGGGAGGCGGCATGTGAGCTTTTTGGATGGGGTCACGGATTCGGGCAGGGATTGGACGTGGAAGGGGATGCTATTTTAGTCTTTGGCATCTGCGGTTGAGGAGTGAGTGTTCTCGTAAAAAGCGGGGAGGCTCATTGGCTGGGCTTGGATTGGATTAGAGTGGTACGGTGTGAAATGATGGTTGGTCGAAGGTAATGCAGATACAAGAGATTGCGTGGAAAATTTTATTGTTATTATTGAAATGAATACTACGGTCCCTTTCCGGCGATTCCCGTGTAAGCTGAGGCGTTGAAATGGTATTCTTTCATGAAGTCCATGATTGTGTCCTATGTTACTGTTAGCCAGCCGATTATAAAAAAACCCCTCGTAGAACTCAGGGATAGTACTCACCCAATCCCGACAAACATGTCCAACCCCCCACCCCTCCACCGCAATGCGCCGTCCATCCTCCTCTTCGCGCGGCCACTCGAGCGCCAGGTCCCCCGCGCACATGACGCCCTGGCGCAGGTAGTCGAGGCAGTGCGGGACGTGGGCGCCGCGGGGGCCGTCGAGGAGCTTGGCTTTAGACACATCGCCCGACACGACACCGTGCAGGAGGAGGTAGTAGGCGTGGCGGATCTGGCCGAGGCAGTGGAGTTGGTGGAAGAGGGTTGTGCTGTAGATTGGACCCCTGGGTTGCGTGGGGGTTAGGGGGTGGTTTGGGGGGAAGCAGGATGGGGGAAGGGGCTTACCAGGTGGTTGGTTGGCCGGGGGGGAGGGAGAGGGAGGAGGGGGTGAAGGGGGGCGGGAGGTAGGTGAAGCCGCGGCCAGGCTGGGGGGTGGTTAGTGGGGAGGATATGATAGAGAGGGTAGCGGAAGAAGTGCAGGGAGGTTTGCAAAGGGGGGAGGTTGGACGAGGAGAGAAAAAGAGGACTGGTTGCTCACAGGGAGGAGTTGGTCCCATGCAAGGTCGGTCAAGAGGTCGGGGCGGGCAGAGAAGGTCTCGTTAGGTTGGAAGATTGTAGTTGTCCATGGGACTGCGGAAGTAGTCGTTAGTTGCGTGATGCGTGTAGAAATGAGGTTTGAGGGTTGAGCAAAAGGCTCGTACTGTATGGGAAAGGGTCGGAGAGCTGTCCTTCATCTTTGTTGCTTTTAGAGGATATAGACGAGGAGACTGATTGAGACGGATGTTGTGGGCTGAAAAGGAAGAAGATGAGCGATGTGATGGCGACACCGGAGAGAAATGAGAAGGTCGTTTGTAGGAGAGAGGAATGACGGCTTGAGACCGACTTCGAAACAGCTGTTGAAGGTTCTTTCTCAAGGTCTGACAGCTCAGAATCCGGGACCGGCACATAAGCTTGCGAGGCTGCAGCGGCGGCGGACCATGGCATTTTGATGCCCGGCATGGCGAAGAAGTTTCTCTTGATCTCGAGAATGTGTCAACATTTGGCTGCTATGTTGTTCTGTTTCCTCCTTCCCTTCCTCCTCTTCTCCTGCCGCTTAAGCGACACCAGTTGCAGCCAGCGCTTGAGAATGGAATGTTGAATCTGGAATGAAGCCCGACCGAGGTTGATAGATAACAACGACGGATTTCCTGATACAGCACGAAGCGCCGAGGTCAGCTGCAGTCTCTGGAAGTCCGTGATTCGAGTTCGTGGAGTATCAGATTTCTTGGTTCTGGATGTGTTCCCCACACTCTGCGGGAGGATCTATTAATCACGTCGGTGGAGAGCAATCATACCCGATTAGGCAGGCCAGGGTCATGGCAAAAATGAGGAGAACCAGCGGGGGCGGAGAACGCGGAGGAGAAGTTTTGAAATCAACGCCCCAATTCTCGGATGTTTGATGCTAAACAATGGCGAATGGAGTTTAGGGCTCTTTCAAGCGGTTCCATTTCCACCAGTCATTTAAATTTAAGATGAGTACCTGATGCTTCCTCACCTTGATTGCGTGGCTTACGAGGGTGCTCTGCCCATGCGGCGATCTTCCCCGCAGGGATGATCCTTTTTGCTTTTTCTCCTGCAGATGACGGACGTCTCGGAGCATGTACAACTTTATGCAGACAGCTCTCGGACATATGCTTCTTTTAGTCAAGTGATTGACAAGATGCTGAAATATTTGTCAAAAGGTGCAACCTCGTTGTGCCTCCCATTCGAATGAAAAGGGAATGGCCGTGCAAGATTAGAAGTTCGCACTAGTGGGTAATGGTTGGTGGCGTTGGGGCTGGAATGCCTCCGTTTAATCCGGAACCTTGTTCGCTCTCTAATTTAGGTGGAGATTTTGTACCTTACTAGGTAGTTGCTGCTCTTCTTCCATAACTTCTCATTCGCCGACTGTCAAACACGTGATGTAATGCTGAGCTACTGCGCCGCGGCGTCAAAGCATCAGCAATATGATGATTGTTTTTGCCCCACGCGGATCTTCCCGACTGCTTGCCAACAATGCACTTTAATAGGGCATCTTAGATAGCTTGTATAGGCATTGAGCTAGGATCGACAGGCGGAGAAACAGGACGGGTGACCGGTTGTATTTGGGAGCTTCTTCGCGAACTCGCCGCTCGCCATGTAGTACATAATGTGGGCTGGATGCCAATGTTGATTGCTTTCCTTAGCAGGCACCCCAGGCTCTGCCCATTCCCACCATCTCCCCTACCTTCGATCCCCTGTATCTCCTCGATCCTTAGGCTTTTCAGCTCAGATCTTACCATGGCGCCCGTTGTGAACTTCCTTCTCGCCCTTGCTCTTGCTGCACCTTCGCTTTCGAACCCCACACCTAAGTTTCCGTTGCGCGAACGTCAAACATGCATGGGCCAGAGCTGTATCATTGCCGCCCTGTCCGGGTCTTCGGGCCAGCCCTTCAATCCTACCAAAGCGCCTGACGGCGGTACCACTGAGGGCGACTGCTGTATTATCAGCTTCAACCCCTCGGTACGACCGCAGCTAGAAGCTTTCAATCCCAATATCACCACGACATGTCCTGCTTCAAAGCGCACTAAGCGCGAGACCGTGGAGCGCGGGACAACAGTTGAACGCGCTGTGTGCCTGCCATATACGTTGCTTTATGCCCGTGGAACCACAGAGCCAGGAACCCTTGGCATTACGGTCGGGCCAGCGTTGGCGGCAGGGCTTGAGGTAGCGGATCCTGGAAAATGGAATATTATTGGTGTACCATACGACGCTTCAGATGATGGCGACTATTGTTTGGGGCTTCCAGGCGGTGCGGTCCTGACGCCTTTGCTCGAATCGACTGCCAAGAGCTGTCCAAACACAAAGATCATCGTCAGCGGATATAGCCAAGGCGCGTTAGTGACACATAACGTGAGCGATCCAAGACTTTCCCGGTGATATTCCAGAGCACTGCTAATAAATCTGAAATAGGGCATCGCATTTGCCTCGGATGCGGCCAAAAAGCGCGTGACCGGCGTTGTTGTGTTCGGAGATCCTTTTGATGTTGGTGTCCCGGCTCCTTGCGCCATGAGTATATGCTGATCTTTTCCTTCACTTTCCAGGGAGCACCAATCAAAGGCTACAATGGACCCATCAAGACATTCTGTGCTCAGGGAGACGAGGTGTGTGATGGCGAGTTCGAGATTAGTGCAGCACATCTCTCGTACGCAGTTACAGATATCGTGCCGGCGGTAGCTTTCATTCAAGGACTAGTAACTTGAATGAACATTTGGTGAAAAACGGAGGTAGCTCAGCCAACGAATTGACTGCCAATGTTGTGCAGTTGTTGAATTGACATCAATATTCAAAGGTTGTTGCCAAGATGCAACAAGTCGCGTTCCCCAAATAGTGCTGCTTTCACGGTAGGTATCTCGAGTACTTGGCGGTGCTTGCGCTTGCAAGATATGCTAGTAGTTCTGAAGTAGTTTCGACCCTATCCACGAACGTAGAAGAGCGTTACCCATATCAAACGCCAAAGAGAGCCTAAAACTCGAAAAACCTCTACCTCGGTTAGAGGTCAAGTTCGAGGAATTGCGAAAAGCGTGGAGCGCGAACTTTTTAACTTGCGGGAGTAACACCGCAGGGTCTTTCATAAATGATTCATCAGCACAGAGTTCCAGTCCAGTGGTGTTGAACTCCAGTCGGTAGCGCCAGGCCTATGGCGATATGTGTATGAAAATGTTCCTTCGGTGCGCCACCGCCCATAGCATTCTGGGCATTCCAGAGAAGCTTCTTCACACTCCCGCTCGCCGTCCGCCTCTCCACACCAGTTCTCGATGCACCACCAGATGAAAGACCGCTTACATTTGAGCCTCCGATAGCCGACAATATCAGGCAATTCCGAGAGGCGGTCTAGGTTGGATATCCACCAGCTTAAGTTGGTTGGCCATGGCTTATGGCAGGTAGTATTTCGACAGAATTTCCAAGATGAAATAGTGGAGGGCTCGGTAAGAATATATGGAGCAGCATTGGACGGGAGGCGGGAGAGAAGAGAGCATGGAAGCGGAAGATTCTGCGCACTCCGCATCTCCCAATTTATGCCATTGTGGGAACATCCCATCCGGCGAAGGCGGGCAGGGTGCAGATGGAGAAAAAGGCGCGTAAGCCTGGTACAGGTCAAAGCAAGTATCACCTGGTCGATAGGCGACTGGCTCTCAAGGATGTGAAGGAGCAACTCGTTCGGAAGGGCATCAAGGATTGACTTTGGCCGGGAGACATTATCGGTGAAGGGTGAAGACGGCTTCGGTAGCGCTGAATTGATTGAGGCCTAGGAATAGTGAGATCAACTACAGCGTACCCGATTGCTTAACATGACATACCTCCTTCTTTGGACTTCTGCAAGGCTCCTCAATTCCATGTTCCTCAATTCCATGCTCCTCGTAGTCGGGGTACAGGAAGGTGGCCATTGTACTCGCTGGGGGATGAAAGGGTAGTCTCTCCAGTGGCGCTGTTAGGTCTGGCGGACTGTGGGGCAGTTCAATTTGAGCTACAATGACGGGAGTGTCATCCCATCTAGCAAAGAAATTTTCTTGACTCGGAGACGCGTCGAGGTCGCGGAAGGATGTTTTGTATCTGGAGCAAGTCAGGCACCCGCGATTAATGCCGGCAAGGCACACTCGTTCCATTGGCCAATGACGTCGCTACCGCCGATACCTCCGCCCCCATTCCCAACATGGCAAAATGTCAGCTCCAGCTGTCTCCAAGCTAAGAAAAAGCGTCAGGCATGCAGGTACAAACTTACCCGGAGGCTGTAGTTACCGATCTGTCTTCATTGACATCAGGAACAACCCTTCCGATATACCTGCCTCCATCACGCCCATGTTCTCCGCCAGCTGTATGCTCTCTCTGTGATCAAGGGCTTCGACAGCCTACTACCTCACCACCTCACCTAACATGGCGCTGGAAACGCTGCCCTCGACGTCGGAGATTTACCTCATGCCATTGAACGATGATGGCACTCCAGACGTACCGGGAGGATATATATACCTGCCCCCTCCAAGCAGCCCTCCGTACAGCGTGCGGTTTGCTATTGAAGGGGCTAGCTCGATATGTCGGGAGGGGAGTCTGTGGGTAAACGTGCCCGTCGGCGGAGAGAAATTCGATCGTTCAAAATTTAGGGAATACAAGTAGGCTTCATGCTGTCTATCAAGAATGAAGTTGACCCCCGGGAAGGTTACGGCCAGATTTCAATCGTACCATCGAGATCGACGTGCCGATCACCCAAGCTGGCGCATTTGCCTTTTATACTTCATTCGCGCCTCTACCTGAGTTTTCCATTTCAACGACGCCAGCACCTCCAGCTACAAAGTCAGAGACATTTTATATCGATGTGTCGCCTAAATTGACATTAGGGAAAGAAACTTTGCCTCTTGACGCCCTATCTATTGTCTCTGTGGTTTCGAAGTTTATGGGGAAGTACCCGTCTCAATGGGAGAACCATATTGCTGGCCTTTCGCAACGAGGCTACAACATGGTCCATTTTACACCGCTGCAGGTCCGGGGAGAGTCAAATTCCCCGTACAGTATCTATGACCAACTGTTGTTCGATCAGGAGAATTTTCCAAATGGGGAGAAAGACATTGCCAATCTGATCAAGAAGATGGAAAGTGACCATGGGATGCTCGGTCTGACTGATGTCGTCTTCAATCATACTGCAAACAACAGCAAATGGCTAGAGGAGCATCCTGAAGCTGGATACAATGTTGAGACTGCTCCCTGGCTAGAAGCTGCCGTTGAGCTTGACGATGCTCTTCTCCAGTTTGGCAACGACCTTGAGAAACACGGGTTGCCGACTGAATTTAAGACGGCAGATGATCTGACAAAAGTTATTCAAGCAATGCGGGACGTTGTCATCAACGGCATCAGGCTCTGGGAATATTACGCCCTTGACACCAAACGGGATTCAAAGGCCATAGTTGATGCATATGTGTCGGGTCATGTCAAGCTTCCTCATGGAGGATTTGGCAGCTCAGATATTGGCGGCTTGGATATGGTCAAGCAATGGTCTTTGAAGCAAAAAGCTGATTTTCTGAAAGACAAAGGAATGCTCAACGGGCTCAGAATTGACGGCCGCTGGTGCCGACAAGTTGATCCTGCTATTGGCGCTGCTCTTCTCAACGCTATACACGGACGCTATAATGCAGAAACCGGTCATAGTTTTGCTAGAGAAACGATCGATGGAGTCTTAAACGAACTTAACCTCCCTTTCTACCGTGAGTATGACACTGATGTTGCGGAAATAATGCAGCAAGTCTTCGATCGCATCAAGTACCTTCGACTCGATGAACACGGGCCGAAGCTTGGACCGATCACGAAAAAGAATCCGTTTATTGAAACTTACTTCTCGCGCTTGCCTCTGAATGAGACGACTCGCAAGCACAACCCAAAGGCGCTTGCTCTTGTTAACAATGGCTGGATATGGGCCGCAGATGCAATGAAGGACAATGCGGGACCGGACTGGCGGCCATATCTGCGCAGAGAAGTCATTGTTTGGTCAGACTGTGTCAAGCTACGTTATGGAAGAGGGCCTGCAGACAATCCCTTTTTGTGGGACTATATGAGCAAATACACTAGATTGATGGCGAAATACTTTGCGGGATTCCGCATTGACAACTGTCACTCTACACCTCTCCATGTAGCTGAATATCTACTGGACCAGGCAAGACTGGTGCGACCAAACTTAGCCGTTTTTGCCGAACTCTTCACAGGCTCAGAAGAGACCGATTATGTATTCGTCAAACGTCTGGGTCTCAGTGCTCTCATTCGGGAAGCAATGCAAGCTTGGAGCACACAGGAGCTGAGTCGCCTGGTACATCGCCACGGCGGTCGGCCGATCGGTAGCTTTGAGATTGACCTTCCTGCGGACGGCAGTCAAATATCAAGAAATCCTCAAAGTCTCAGTGCCGCAGGATCTCAGACAAGAGAGGTTGTCCATCATATACGTCAAAGTCCTGTGCATGCACTATTCATGGATTGTACTCACGACAATGAGATGCCTGCCCAGAAGCGAGACGCACGAGATACCTTGCCAAATGCAGCCTTAGTGAATATGTGCGCTTGTGCCACCGGAAGTGTTATGGGGTATGACGAGGTATATCCGAAATTAGTCGAAATAGTCTCCGAACAAAGAAAATACTCCTCGCCATATTCGAAAGCAGACGTTCAGATTGGGGCTGGTGAAGGAATAGGTGGAGTAAAGAAATTATTGAACCAAATCCATACGATGATGGGTAAAGATGGATATGATGAAACTCATATTCACCACGAAGGGGAATATGTGACTGTGCACCGAGTCCATCCAGAGTCACGTAAAGGCTTTTTCTTGATTGCCCATACTGCATTTCCCGGATATGGAAATAGTAAGGGCAGTTTCAATCCAGTCCATTTGACAGGAACCAAAGCGAAAGCACTTGGAGCCTGGGCGCTCGAAGTTGATGCAAGTGCTGAAGCTAAGGCTATAGCGTTGGAAAATAAAGAATATATAACCGGACTGCCATCACAAACGAAAGATGTAAAAGGCGTTAGTGTAACGTCGTACAACGCTGACACAATCATCAAGATCCCGGACACTTTCCCACCTGGATCTATTGCGCTGTTCGAAACATGGATTCCGGGGGCCGAGCATTCAGAAGGCCTTGGAAATTTTGTTACTAGCGGTGCGGATGAAGCATTTCAAGACCTGGACCTGATCGACCTGAATTTCGTTCTCTATAGATGTGATGCAGAAGAGCACGATTCTAGCGAGGGCCAAGATGGTGTCTATAATATACCAGGATACGGTCCACTTGTGTACGCTGGGCTTCAGGGCTGGTGGAGTGTTCTTGAAACCGTTGTGAAAAACAACGACCTTGGACATCCGCTTTGCAATCATCTGCGGGACGGCCAATGGGCACTTGATTTTGTCGTTGAACGCCTTGAGAAGATTTCTCAGCGAGGCGGGTATGAGAGGCTAAGAAAACCGTCGGAATGGTTGAAACAACGTTTCAATGCGGTGCGCGCTGTTCCAAGCTTCCTCTTGCCCAGATATTTCGCCTTAATCGTACAGGTCGCGTACACAGCAGCCTGGCGAAGAGGCTTAAGTCTCTTCGGAGTGAACATACAACACGGTCAGAAATTCCTGCAGAGCCTTTCGATGGTCAGTGTCCAGCAAACTGGATACGTAAAATCGGCTTCTCTATGGCCGACCAAAAATGTTCCCAGCCTTGCTGCTGGCCTACCACACTTTGCTGTTGATTGGGCGAGATGTTGGGGTAGAGACGTCTTCATCTCCCTACGTGGTCTGTTCCTCTGCACTGGTCGGTACGAAGAAGCAAAGGAGCATATCATTGCTTTCGGCAGCGTGTTGAAACATGGAATGATTCCAAACCTACTAAGCAGCGGCAAGCTTCCACGGTATAATTCGCGAGACTCGCCTTGGTTCTTTCTGCAAACCATCCAGGACTATACACATATCGTGCCAAACGGACTTGACATCTTAAAGGCCAAAGTTCCGCGCAGATTTCTCCCTTACGATGATACATGGTTTTCAGAGGATGATCCTAGAGCACATTCAAAGACTTCTACCATCGAAGAAATTGTTCAAGAAGTTCTTCAACGGCACGCATCTGGACTATCTTACAGAGAATATAATGCTGGCCCAAACCTTGACATGCAAATGAAACCGGAAGGTTTCGACGTGAAAGTAAACGTTGATTGGGATACTGGCATTATCTTCGGCGGAAGCCAGAACAACTGCGGAACATGGATGGATAAGATGGGCGAAAGCGAAAAAGCCGGTAGTAAAGGGGTGCCAGGCACGCCACGAGATGGTGCTGCAGTGGAGATCACTGGTCTATCCTACAGCACCCTGAAGTGGGTTTCCGAATTGCATAAGAGTGGAAAATACTCCTATAATGGCGTCAAGATTACCGAAGATCAGAAGATCACATTTGCCGAGTGGGCAGCAAAGATCAAAGCGAGCTTCGAGAAATGCTACTGGATACCCTTAGACCCGAAGGAGGATTCCGAAATGGATGTCGATCCAAAACTGATCAACCGGCGAGGAATCTACAAAGACCTTTTCAGGTCCGGAAAACCGTACGAAGACTATCAATTACGGCCAAACTTCCCGATCGCCATGACTGTAGCCCCAGACCTCTTCACACCGGAGCGAGCCTTGATCGCCCTGTCTAAAGCAGATACCATCCTTCGAGGTCCAACCGGGATGGCGACGCTTGACCCCTCAGACCTCAATTACCGCCCCTACTACAACAACTCCGAAGATTCCACAGATTTTGCAACATCTAAAGGCCGAAACTACCATCAGGGCCCTGAATGGCTGTGGCCAACCGGCTTCTTCCTACGAGCATTGCTGAGATTCGATCTGATGCGGAAGAAGACGCCCCAAGAGAGGCTGGAGAGCTTCCAGCAGGTGACGAGGAGATTGAAGGGGTGCAAGGAGGCGATAAAGGAGAGTCCGTGGAAGGGGTTGACGGAGCTGACGAATAAGAATGGGGAGTATTGCGCTGATTCGGTGAGTCCTCTCTTCGAAGTTGTGTGAGAGTCAGGCTAATGTTTTGCAGTCTCCGACCCAAGCTTGGTCGGCAGAATGTCTAATTGATTTGTTCCATGATGCTTCGGCTCTGGCATTGGACGGATGACACAGGAAAAGGTGGGTTTGCTAGAGCATTAGGTGAAATTCTCGGCGTGAAAATGGAATAGAGGGTATTGAAGGATACGACTGGGCAATAGATCTTGGGTTAGGAAGCATGTCTAGAGAACCAATTCTTAGGTAAAAAGAACATCATTCAATCTTTGAAAAGACTGTTCTAAAGTTTTTGCGCCTCATCGTTCCTAAAATTTTATCAGCTGAGAAGACCAGCGAGCAAACTGATCATGATCGCAACATTTGCACTGGTTCAATAGAAATCTGCATTTCCGTTCATCTCATCTAACTCCTGTGACATACACCTAGGAGCAAAATCGGTGTCCTGTCTATCAAGACTCTCTTGAACAGTTCTGAACGCACGGATCATTTGGCTTGAGCATGTTATGATAAGTGATAAATAGTTGAAACCCGAAGATGAGGCAGGCAAATTTCGGCGTCCGCCTATTTGCCATAGTTGACTCTACCACTACAATGGCACAAAATTTGGCAGTCTCAACGCATGAGCTAGCCCAAAACATAATCAATAATAGGTAGTAAGGTGATCAAGGGCATATTGGTGACCAGACAGCCAAAATTGCCAGCTGCTCTGCGCGTATGATACGCCGCCGCCGACGGAACGTTTTCCTCCCTAGATCGACAAAACCCCCTCCGAATCGTGCTGGACGTTCCACACCGCCACACCTCCGATGTTGATAGTGCTTTGTGACAGGCTCGCCATCGACCCATGCATGCGCCTTAAAGATATAGTCGCTTTCCTTCCCGGCGAGTTCGAAGTCAACGTGAATCGTTCCAGCATCCGCGGGGCTTGAAAGGACGTCAGTCGGTCCGAGAAAGCAATGCAGAATATCGCACAAGAGTGTAGCTAAGACCTTAGAGACGAGTATAGGTACGAGGTCTCGTCACTCCTGTTCTGCCAGTCCATTTTTCTAGATGAGAATGGGGTGAATAGATCCATTAGCTTTTATACGAGGGTAGGCGTCAGAAGTCGCGGCGCATCTGATTGTCACCATTAGCGCCCGCCCGACGTATATCAGATGCGCCACGACTTCTGACACCAAATCACTTCGATAGAAAGACTTTAGCTCCTCGAGGAAAGCGGCTACGCCAAGTCAAGAGATTCCACCGCGGCGAGAGATTCCAAATGCTACCTGCTTGTACTCAAGATGGGTTTATACACTTACGATGTATGAAGGGACAATCTATACTGAGATTGTCGTGAGCTTCATCGAAGAATTGTTGCCGTATTGTGGCAGGTGGCCTATTCCAAAAGCTGTTCTCATTATGGATAATACATCATTTCACCTTTCGGACATGATACAGCAGATGTGGGACGAGGCAGCAGCGTAATTAATTCTACTTGTCGTGGTACTCGTCCGACTTGAATCCGATTGAGATGTTCGGAGAGCTCAAGACATACATTAGACAGGTTTGGGATGGGAAAATAGGCTCTACAGGGCTAATATCTCTGCTTGTTTTGGAAGAATGTGTCACTACTAAAGGTGCGCTAAAGGGAAGCGCCAAGGGTCATTGCCATCGTATTGGTATCTCGGTGAATGAGCAAGGATAATACACTATTGAGCAACATGCTATTACTCTATCAAATATCATACTCGTCAAGAAAAGCCTGCACGTCCCTGACGACCGCTGTTCCACACTCTCTAGCATTTCCAGCTCGGTATAAAACTGAGCATCTTAGTCTTTATAGACAAGCTCAAGATCATAGAGTCTCCTCATCTTCATTTCACAAGCTAGCTCGGAATACTGCCTTTGGATAGGGCATGCGAAGTTTGAGTAATTCTATGTTCTGTACGCTTTCACTGCCTCATCCCGTATTCCAGGTATGCTATGGGGACAAGGCCGCGACGATGAGCTGTTTTCTACGCCTAACGATCAGATCCCGCCCTGGTTAGGACTCGTTAGAATATGATTATTCATGATTATTGGAGGATGGCCTATCAGAGAAGAGCTTAAGTCTCTAGATTTCCGCTTCTGGTCCTGATGCTGTTGTTGCTCTGCATATAGCTATTGCCGGACTTCTTGTGAAACATCGTCGTGTGATTTAGTTTACTGCCTCGTTGTAGAACTTGAGGAGCTGTCTTCAATGATGGGCTAGATGTTTATCGTGTCTCAGAATCTTGCTTGCAACAAGGTCAAGATCATGTGAAGATGATGGGCATCAAAGGAGATTGTAGATATACCTCCAAGCTTCTAGTCCACAAGGATTAACTAATTCCACTTCAAGCCAAATATTTCTCCACCTCGTCAGTCAATCTCTAAATTTTCGAAACACTTTGTGTTATCGTACTCCGGACGATCGTTAACAATTATAGCGACTGCCATAGCATCAGCCTCACAAGGCTTACACGTGGACTTTACGATGACAATGATCTTGAACGATAACTCTTTCCAGAAATCGCTCTGTGCCACAAGAAGGTTATTTTTAACTTGCTTTGCTACCCCTCTTCCGCTAAGTGTCAATTTCTATTCCACAATGTAGAGTATAGAAGAGGGGGCTAGTTTATTATAGGACTAATCTGGGATCCAGTCCACATATGGCACGAATTATAGTGTTCCCTGGGCAGGTCGCCGCTGGCTCTGCTGCAGCTGCTGCCTACCCCGTGAGAAGTTAAGATAAAAGCTCGAACTATTGCAAATTTGAATTTCCCTCTCATCGTCACCGGAAGAGTACTTCACAGAATTATCTACGTCCATGATTCTAGATGCAGAAACAAAGCATGAGTCTGAGGAGAGTGTCGGGTTTGATTGTGAATATTTATAGAATACGGCGTCCTTAGAGCATGTGGTCTAGCGCCTGGGTTACATTAGTAGCTTGCTCGTTGGCCAGAATTGAGGCATGAGTGCGGTTATATCTCCCGCGATGAATTCACTGTCTAGAAGAGAAAATCTACCGTCATAACCTTTTCAAATAATAAGTTCCTGTCCGAGAGCTTCGAGGAATCCGACGGCCTCGAAGAGACGTTCTCAAAGGCCATCCTTAAGGATTCGACGACATAAGTGAAAGTAAATGGTTCTACTGATTGCAGTTGAGACGTCAGTTTTAACACTGTCTCAATATTTCAGACCTATGTCGTTGATAGACAGATATACTACTGTCGAGAAGAGTTGAAAAGAGCTTAGTGACTTTGGTGCTGATGGGAAATGGACATAGCTACTTTTGAGTACTAACTACCTATATATGTGGAATATCCTGTATCCATCGCGGTGTATCATAGGCAGTCAAAGGCAGCTTCCGCAGACTTATGAAAGCTTCAACAACCAGGAACATCCTAGACACGACAAATCCGACGACGAGGCTGTATGAAGTTAGAAAAAAAATAATCGAGAGAGTAACTTCCCAAGTCCCTCTCAGGAACGTGGAGAACAGACTGGTTATATTCGTCACGGCTATATAACCAGAGCCAGATGAAGCGACGATGATAGAGGAAGATCGCCACCAATGTCGTTCTGTCGGTGTTGGAAAGTACTCATCCCAAGCTGCACAGTGCAGTGCTCCGTATGAAGCAGTAGCCAATGGTATTAAAAGGCTCATCCATTTAACCTTAAACAAACTCTTCGTGGCCTCTCTCCTTACCAGATAGTGTTCGGCCCAATCTCGACACCTTTCACACACTAATTCCTTGAAGTTCCAACCCATGAAGGTGTTAGGAGGTTTCGACGCGGAGTTCTCGAAACAAGAATTCCTTAGTAACATTGGGTTCTCTCCAAGAACTTGAGAATCCATCTTCCATCTTTGAATATCTGTATCGTCCAGCTCTATGACTCTTGGCAGATAGACTACCGCTTCCCCATGGCCCTTTTTAATTTGTAATCGCTCTGATTTAGTCAATTCAACTCTGAAAAATCTTGGAGCGACTGGATTTAAAGTAAATCCTGTGCGATCGAGGATCTGGTGCTGGCTAATTTCGAATTTGGTCTCCGTCCCACTAGGCGGCTTTACAGTGGTATTAGACGGACCAAGTCTATCACCGGATTGATCTCTACTTAGGTCAAAGAAAAGGAGGCTTTCGAGCTCCGTGCCTTCCTTGCTCGCGTACGGATGTCTTTTGATTGCTTTAGAGCTGATCGAGCTGTTCATCCACATCAAAGCACAAACCCGCCCCAGATTCTTGAACTTTTCGTGAGGGATCACGGTCGGCTCGTCGATATCCAGTGGCTTGGAAAACCAGAAAACATAGATCGCGAAGGCGCACATTACGTGGCCGACAGTATTGATCTCGAGGAGGGTAACAGGTAGGTGATAGCACAAGCGTGCAATACACTGGATGACAAGCCAGCCGCCTTGCAGACATGTGAAGACTTTGGCAAATGCATTTGCCTTGGCTTTATCCTTGATGAAGCTTTCCGTTTCATCTGGAATGATGCTGTTCAGTGCTAGAAAGTGTATCCCCCGTGCTGTAACGGTGAGACGAGGCAATCCAGGGATATACTCCTTTCCATCTAGAGGTTTGGTGTCAATCACAAAGCCTCCCATATTTGCATAAAACGCCTGTGTCATCTTCCATCGTTCACGACTGAATCGATTGTCAGGAGTTGAATTTTCCTGCTGTGCAATCCATTAGTCATGTTTGGGATTATATGCCATCAAATCAAACCTTCTCATCGATAATTCTGTTGATCTCATCCTTTAGCTTCGTTGCAGAATGCCATTGTGCCCAAGCTGTATACACCACGAGCTCTGGAGCAAGAATCCCAAGCACGACCCATCTAGACTTCTGTATATACCTCGCCAAGCTCGATGTATTTTGCTTCGGGACATTCAAGTGTACCGCCGTATAAACGCACGTCGTTAGTGTCGTGAGGCAGCTGAAAATCAGCCGAAATGTGCCCCGCGTCGCGGGCTCAGATCTACGCGCGGTTAGGCTCAAAATCGAACGTGAAAAGTTCGCAGTTTTTTCTACCTCCATCCTGTGGTTTCGACGGTACCGTTCTTTGTTGGTTGTAAAGGGGCGGGAGATGTATCCCGTAGCAATAATATCAGACTGAGTAGTAAGAGTGAGAGCATGGTGGTAAAGACTCGTGCTGCATCTGTTGGAATCAGCAAGATTGTGAAGCTATAAAGCCGCCACATTGCTTTTTACGCAATAAGGTCATAGGTCGTAGCGCAGCAATTATCGTGATTGCAGCTCGTGGCGCAACGCTTGTCTCACAACTTGAATTTTGATTGATTGAGCGCTCTTTAGTTTATCATCTGGCGCTCGTCAAACTTCGCAATTCGTTAAGATTCATGAGACCTAATTCTAGATATGATTCTCTGCATAGCCCTGACAGATTGGTGCCTGATCGTCTCGACTAACGTGATCAGTCACACCCACCTGGCTGAGCGATGTTTCCAAGGCGGACGGCTTGCTAAGCAGTCAATTATTTCTGGCGAGCTCCTGGTTCGTGCTGTGAGTTCAATGATCGCAGAAAGAGGACACCAATTTACTCATAGCTCTCTCCCTACCCAAGTTACAACTTCCGACTTCCAACTCCCAACTTCCGATGCTCGTTCATGATGTTCTCAGCCCATTATCCCTCTCCTAAGCCGTAACAATGGATTCCTGCCAACGCTAGTGACTTCTCCAAGAAGAACGGGATTAATGCACGTGCACGCTCCGTTCTCTATACCCTTCCCACCTATAGCAAGTCTCTTCAATACTTAATGGTTTGCACGCTGCTCTGTCCGTCTTGTCGTGTTGACTCGACCTATCTTCCCTTTCCACATCATATGACTCTGATAACAAGACAGACCGCTGCAGTCATGTCATGTTGTGCTTGCTCGCTCACGTGGAATCCTGCGATTCGCTTGCCCTACTCCGCAATCCTGGCTCTATCCGTTCATCACCTCTGCATCCCCTCCTCATCCATCATTTGAAAACACACTCTACAGTCTTTCAATCACTTTATTCCACCGAAAGAAGACTATTTAATCCCAGCATACCCCTTGCCCCATCAACACAGCTATTATAATGCCCCCCAACCCCACCACTCCCAGATCCAAATCCAGATCGCCCAACCCCCGGCCCGATCCAGCAACAAACCCCCTCGACTACCACAGCCGCTGCACTCTCGCAGCCACCCCGCCTATCCACCCCGCCACATCGCATACTAGTGCCGTGGCGGCCCGCCATTCCATCCCAACCCCCGTCCTCAAACCACGGAGTTAACAAAGTGTTCTGGCGAGACAGCTCAGACGGAGCCGAAACCGGAACAGAGATCGGAGGAGACGGAGGCAGAGAGGTGGGAGGGTGGAAGTTAGAGATGTTGGGAGAGTGTGGCAGGGGGTTCTTTGGGGCGGAAGTGGGATGAGGGAGGCCGCTAAGACCATTTCGCGTCCTGCAGTGCGCCGGGCCACAAAACGCCTTGGCAGGCACGGCAAGTTAGGTATGGCAATGTTTTGGACACAGTCTCCTACATGCGCTTTGATGAGCCAAGTCCATATACTCGTACCTGTCACTATGTTTATGTCGTTTGAGTTAACTCCATATGGGCTTGGCGAAGATGGCTGTGGCGGTCCGCAAAGTACTTGGAAATCGATTGTTTCGCAGAAAAGCTCCTAAGCACATTGTAAACGCAGACCTCGACCCGCTCGTCACGCAGGATGAGCATGTTGATACCAGAGTAATAGCTACACTGTATGAAAAACTACCGGACGAACATCTCCGTTTGCTGCAAATCCATGGCAAAGTTGACGGGAGATTGCACTGCAGCCTTAGGGCCTTCCCAACAAATGGCGCACCGAAATACCGCGCTCTATCCTACACATGGGGCGCGCCCGTCGACGTGAATGTAATAGGTGGATCTGAAGCTTCTACGCCTCACAACTGTGTGCACACGATCGTTGTGAATGGGCAAACGGTTGAAGTTCGTCAGAACTTACTCGATTTTCTTGAAGAAGCGGATAGTCGAGATAGACGGATGAACTTCCGTATTGATTCTTTCCACATTGGACCCAGCGAAGATAACGAGACCTCCAACGGAGTCGAGCACGACACATCCTATTCACACATTAAAGGACCTATGAAATGGGATAGTTACATCTACTACTGGATAGATGCGCTATGTATCAACCAACGTGATGAAGACGAGAAGGCCGAACAAGTCGGTCGGAT
Source organism: Pyrenula massariospora (assembly GCA_021030905.1). Classification (NCBI taxonomy): domain Eukaryota; kingdom Fungi; phylum Ascomycota; class Eurotiomycetes; order Pyrenulales; family Pyrenulaceae; genus Pyrenula; species Pyrenula massariospora. The sequence goes on from JAGFMI010000003.1 coordinate 796,052, forward strand.
GGGAAGCATTTATGATGCAGCAGAGGTCGTGATGATTTGGCTAGGCAAAGCCGACAAGTATACTCCGCGCGTCATTGAAATGCTTACCGACCTGGCCAAGTTGTATGACGAGGATTGCAGCACAGGGAGTAAGCTGAGAACGCCAACTGCACTTGATACTATGTTGGATCCGGAGCAGGCACACCATCTTGGAGCCCAGCACTTTACCATGGAAGAGTGGATTCACCTCATCATCTTCTTCCAACGGACGTGGTTCTCAAGGGCATGGACACTCCAGGAAGTGGCGCTGGCTCAGGCCGCAGCTTGCTACTGCGGATCTTACGATATTGATTGGTTTGCGATCCATTCGGCATCACTAATGATGGAAATGACACCCCTTCAGCCTATACTAAACTATTTATATATCAATCTCGAGATCAAACGAACCATGTGCCTTTCTCGTGCTAACGTGGTAATGCTCATGAGAGACCTTACCCTTGGAAAGGTAGACAAATCCGAACTATCAAGAGTGTTCAAGGTTTGGTACAACGCTTCCGATGGGTACTCAAGTACGCCTGGTATTCTTGACTACTGTCTCGCACGCATGTTCGGTGTGCAATGTATGGATCCACGCGATCAGATATTTGCATGCTTTGGCATTGTAAAGAAGGCAGCCGCAAAAGTAGGAGGGGCTCCCCTTGGAATCATACCCAATTATCAAAAGCCTATCGTGGACGTCTACACTGAAACAATGACTTATATTTTGACTGGCACTGGGACATTATCGCCACTCTCGAGAGTTCAACAGTCTGCACAATCGAAAGAAATAGGTCTTCCATCTTGGGTTGCCGACATGAGCGCTGCGAGGAGTACAAGTCTGTTGAGGATTCAAAAATTTTCAGCTGAGGAGGACCGCAAACCATTTGATGCCTCGAGGCAAGTCTCCAAAGGCTTCAGTATCAGCGGATGCACTCTCACGCTCCACCTTTATAAATATGCGGTTGTAACGTATGTCGGCGACTCGCGAGACGAGATATGCGAATACGACACCTTAGAGAAGACGGCCCGGTTGGTTCTGGCTCGCTCAGAATTGGCCTCGGCACAGGGCTTACAGATCGACGACGTTTGGAAGACGATGTTATGTGACGTTTTATCTCCACGTCACCGGCGATTTTCAGATGACGACATGCGGTCTGGCTTTACCTGGTTTCTCAAGGCTATATCCTATGGGCTCGGAAAACAATTCAAAGGACCAAATCGCGCCGCCGACATTCTCATCAAGACGAAATGGCTAGAGATGCTCGCGGAGAGGGATGACACGGGTACCGTCCCTTCTCCAAAAGCCGTCATCGCATCGTTTCGAGAATCAGATCGCGAACGCGGATCAGAGCTGGCAGAAGCTTTGATATTCGAGCAACTATTTGACCGCAACATGTCTGGTCGGCGCTTGTTCCTTCTCGATACCGGAGAGATCGGCACCGGCAGTGACGATGTTCAGCCAGGCGATACGCTGTGTATCATTGCGGATGGCGCAAGAACGCCGTTCGTGCTTAGAAGGGCGTCTGCCGAAACGAGCAACACCTGGACATTGGTCGGTGAAGCATACGTGCGCGGGATTATGTATGGCGAGGCTGTTGGCTGCGCGGAAAAGAATGGCGAATCTTGGGAAAAGGCTTGCATTATCTGAAAGGAAGGTAAGAGGCTGTGCATGTGCTTCCTCCATGGCATGAGAACGGTTGAATATGAGTCAAAGAGACTGCCCATGAGCCTATCGAGAACTCTTTGCTGCTCGTTAGCACCTGTTTCGTCTGGCTAGGCCCGGTAATGCTTCAGGTTTGCATACGACTTGATCTACTTGCGCTGCGGACTTGCAGCCGAACAGAAGCTCACTCTATCTCCAAGGTGTTCAATTTTTAAGTGAATCAGATACTGTCGAACAGAGTAGGTATACCGAGCAGGGGTGAAAACTGTCTGCTCGCTTGCCTCTATATAGCTTTATACAGGCAGTTGATATCTGCTCGGTTTGACCTGCCCTACTCATCGTTTGACAGATACAGAGTCGTCACCTCTTATATACACAATATCCCACACAAAAACCCTCCCTCGTCTAGCCTTGTAGCTTTTTCCAGTGACAGTCATCAACCCTCACACCAGTAGCAAGGAAACACTGTCTCGTCACTACCGATGCCGAGCGTTCTGGCAGTGTCTTATTTAATCTCAACGGCAGTGTTCGAAATGGCGACCATACTATGATAGACCAGTAACATGTCACCCTAGCAACTATGCACATATATTCATCCGCACTACCTGAGAAATTTGAACTGAGGCGCAGGAGCTTGTGACCCTTTGGACGGATGCCCGCCAGCTTTGAAAATCGACAGCATCGCCCCTGAACGGGCATGGGGACCATGTGAGATTTAGCGTCAATACCTATTTCAAATGATCGACTTGATACACAGAGCATCAGTTCGTTACAACATTTGAATAAATCGAAGCTTGCAGTCTCTCACTTGGTACTAATAACACGTTGTACTCTAATTCTATTCTCTAAGATGGGAACTTGTCTCCTTGTTTCCACAGCCAAAGGTAGTCAACCTGGGTCCAGGATGGCTCAGTCCCAGCGCTACCACTTATTATCAGAAACCATAATATTATCAATCATACAGCCTTGCATGGAGGTCCTGGCGTCTGGACGAATGGTGAGCGTCAGTACTGAGTTGGCTGGTGAGATTCTTGTCCAGGGTAATAAAAAGTCAATTTATGACATGTCTTATCGAGGAATCCTCTTCGGTCAGTGTCCGACCCATTCGGCTGCATGCGCATGATAGCAGCGAGAAGTTTGTTGTCTGTGGCAGCATCAAGCAGCCATGGAGGGAAGTGGTCTCGTGACACCCATCGCAAAAGATTGTGAATTTCGGCTCTTGCACGAAAGCAAAGATGGCGGTGACCGTCTGCAGCGACCGGGGGAAGCGACTGCAAGGCCGAGTGGAGGAAGTTTCAGGAAATTGGATATGCAGGCCAGATGCAGGCTAGATGGAAATGGAAAAAAATCCATGGTCGTTGCGATTGAAGTCAAAATAAAACAAAAAATGGACACTGGGATCATGGTGCTTGGGTGGAACGGGTGCCCGCGACTTGCTTGTTCAATGCTGTGGCCGTGGTTCGCATCAACCAGTCCGTGTCCCATCCCGCTCTCCAGACCCACTAGTCGATCATCCCGCGGCACCACAACAGTCCTGCTCTTCATCAGCACCTTGAATGCTTTCTCCGTGACCTGCTTCACTCATCCACTGCACCCCCCGAATGAAATGATAACAAGCATGGCTTTGATGTCTCGGCCGCTTTGTCATCGATTTTCACCGAACTGCTGATCTGTCCGTGCCAACCCTCTCCCTTGCTCCACGCTCGCGGTGTCTTCAAGGACGGCTGCATCTGTTGGCCAGCATCACCCTTGCCCACCGGCGCCACATTCGCGCCTTTCGATCATTGGACAATCCCCCTTCACACCCTCGTTAGTGACAAGGTCCCACCTGCGGCTAATCGACATCCAAACGGGAACCTGTACACCGATAGCAACGCTCCGCTCAGTTACACCTTAGGTACTCTTCTGCTGCTGCCGCTGCCGTTGTTGCTGGTCCACCCTTTGTCCCTCCACCAGTCTCGACGATCGCTATCCTCACCGAAAATAAGCGCCAGCAATCAAGAGCATGCTCATTCGCAGCCCTTGAAGATGAATCTTCCAGTGGGAACCGAGGCGAATCTGCGACACTAAGGCCTCGCGAAACAGGCTTGGACAAGTCATCAGAACCTGGTAGTTGCGGCCTGGTTGGGCCCACGAGCCGCACTGCCATCCAAGTCGATGCTCGCCACTACTATTCTCATCGTACAAAATGGCATCCAGTGATGCTGATCATAACCATTATCCATTATCTCCAAATCGTCACGCCTCACCACTGCCCGACCGAAGTTTCTCTCCCCTCTCCACACATTACCGGCTCGACCAGTCAGCGGCCGCTGGCGCTCTCGCCGCGTCGCTTTCTCCCAAAAACTCTGCCACAACACTCCCTGCCTCTACATACTCTAAATCCTCCTCAACACCTCCGAGGCGACTCTCAATCGTAACGAAGCTCAACACACAAGGTGTGCATAGTCGCACTGCTAGCTCGGCGCAGTACGGCAGCACGGCTATCAACGACCCCTCGCCAGACCCTCACGAGTTCTATCAGCCAAGCCAACTCTACGACGACCCGTTCGCTCCTGGTGCAGAAGATTCAGTGCATGCAAATTCAATACTGCTAGGCCAAGCGAACGGCGTAACCAGCCCCTCTCGATATAGACGAAACTCGAGCTTTTCGTCGCTACACTCGGGAACGTCAACCACTGGTGGATCACAGGCAAGAGGTGGTCGTCAGAGGCAGTCATCACGAACTTCGCTGAACCCATCGACCAAAGAAGAATCTTTCAGGGCTGTCAATAATGGTGCAGGACCTGCGGCCAATGTTGGTGGACGCCCACACAAACTAAAAGATCTCGTGGCCAAATTTGAGCAGCCTTCTGGTGGATCACACTTGCCGCCGTCACGATTTGGCGAAAAAGCTGCAGCCCGAAGTGGGAGTACAAGTACAGGGAAAACTTCGGTACCAGGTTCCAGAAAAGCATCCACCGCCTCTTCCTTCGGTTACGCTACAGTTGACACTGAGAGCCGTGGACCTCCAGAAGAGCCTGATCGGTCGGACACCTTAGCCAACGCCAATTTTCGAGGCTCGCTAACAGGACCTGCGCGCTCCTTAACAGAATTGAGCCAGAAAGCAGCAACTCTCCCTCGCAAACCATTATTTGGTGAAATCGTATCTAATGACCTTGATATTGCATATGGTGGTTATGGCATATCTTCAAGACCCCGTCGTGGCTCAGAAGGCAGCATACCAAGTCCTACAACAGGTTTTTCTGATGAATTGGCAAATTTAAACGCTGAAGCCACACCAATTTCTCCAACTTCTTGGTACACTAGTTACAGAGATTTTCAAGATTCTGCAGAGATGAGTCGGACGCAGCTGCAATCTGCGAGGCAGCATCAAAGATTAAGAAGTGATACTTCCAACAACTCGGCAAGATCACATAATACAAATGGCGGCGACGCTAGCTGCTATTCCGCAATGACAGCAACTCTCAACCGCGCAGGTCAACCTCAGAATGTCCCACCTCCTAATTCCGGTCGGCAAGGTTCTCAGTCTAGAATTCCGAGAAGTACAAGGCGCTATAGCCAAACTTCCGACTCGGGAAACTCGAGCCCTTCAACTCGTACTAATTCTGCACTTAGCAAACATAATCCGAATATTTCTTTACCAAAGAAAGGTACCAGCTCTATTCCCAAGCTATCACCTACTTCGGCGTATCCACCAAGAAGAACGCAAACTATCAGAACAAATGCGTGGGCACCAGGAAGACGCGAACGAACTCCAGAAAGCCCTTCCCTAACAGCGAATATTATTCCACCACCGCCAAAGGTATCTCCGCCCCTTAGGAGTTCTAGACCAAGGCAGCCCGTTTCAACAGCTTCCACTTCGGCATCTCGTGCTCGTGCGGTGGATCGATCTGCTTCATATCAGGGCTCCAATGGCGGACGCCCAGGAAAATCACGAAGCCAGAAGCTTCCGGAGCTCAGCAATGTCAATCTTGCCGCAAGGCGGGAGATGATAACTTCAGCATTCAATAGATCGGTCAAAGTGAAAGACGAACATGCTGCAGAGCGCCGGCGTCTCACTGCGGAGAGGCATGCTGCTCGTCTTCAGCAGAAGAGTGCGCCCAGCACTGAAGCTGAAAAGGAACGCAGCGTTCAGGTCGCGGAAATCGCCCCGTCATCGCATTTAGTTCCCGATCGTTTGGATCCAGGGCGCGAAATTTTCGAAACTCCTGCAGAAGAATTTAACGAAGATGAGCGCGGTCTCAAATTACAGCCCGAACCTTTGAAAACATCGGGTAGAGATCTAGCTGCAAACAAGACTGGGCCCGAGAATATGGACTCCCCAACCTTGGGTGGCCATTTGAGCGAAACCAGAGCGGTGAAAGACATCCTACCTATACGAACAGACCTTCATGAAGATGAAACTCCTACATCTACTTCTTCAGAAGATACAGAGGGTACGACGTTTGAGACCGAGCCTCAAGTAGATTCTAGGGAACCCAACCAGACCATGCTAAGTCACGTAATGTCAATGCGAGACCGGAGCCCTGATATTTCACCTTCTTCAAGTCATCGTACTACGACTGATGAATCTCCGACCGAAGATGCGGATAAGGAGTCCATACAAATCATGTTACGAAACACCGCTTACTATGATGACCGTGTTGACAAAGACGAGACTGAAGAAGGTCGCGACCGTACGCCAGATGATGAGTCTCAAGATCGCTGGAGTGGCAGTTCCTGGACGGACTCCTATAGAGATCGGCATTCTGTTGAAGTTCCGCTGGAGAGTATCGAGGAGGCATCCCCTCAGATACCACAAGGATTATCTACGGCTAGAAATCGTACGTTTCTCGACGATCCAGCGCCAGAAACTCAAAGGACAGGGAGATTACCGCGAAGCTCACTCGAGAATGAAGCTTTGAGCACCCTGAGCACCATGCTAAACCAAGTCTCGGATCCAAGAACGCTTGACCGAGACGCCTTTAATGAGATCTATCGGCAAATAATGGCTCAGTCTTCTGACCTGGCTAAGCAGGGCGGTTGGGATCCAAAGCGTGTGACTCAGCTATGTGTTCAGCAGCTTGCAAGAATTCGATCGCGACCTTCGGTTCCTGGCTTAGCAACGGAAGAAACACCTCCCATACCGCTGCCACTAAATATTAAAAGAAGCCATCCCGAGGTTCGAAAGGATGAAGGAAGGGCGCAGGCTCTGGAGGCCCTTTTGAGTCAGTCAGCATCGGAGGCAGAAAAGAATAACAGGGATGACACGGTGAAATTGAAGCCTAGTGCAGCCCGACGTCTTCAATCCACCTACCGGGCAAGCTTGAACCATCCTGACGACTTCGCTATGACTTCACCCTCTATTGTCGACTGGATGCAATTTGCTGCGCAAGACAGCCCTGTAGATGACAAAGAGAAGAAGCCAGAGCTGCCGCCGAAGGATACACCTGACCGTGAGAACATGATTACTCCGCGTGCTCAAACACCTCCAGTGACCGCAGCTGGCCTGGGTCTATCTATTCAGGTATCACCTCCTAGTCAATCAGATCCATCGACAAGACCAGATATCCACGTGGATCTCCCGCCCCCTGGACATGCCCCCCCTCCGCCCCCGGCAGACACAAAGCCCGTTCCTCCACCTGTGCCTCCTGCAGCCTCTCCAAGTGTATACCAGAGCCAACCCCCCTCGAGCACATTTCCCGCCTTCAGTCCTCCTCAAGTACCTCACCGTGTTACTTCACTTACAGGCATGCATAAAAGCCATGAATCCGGATCTACCGTCACGAAGTCTGCTCATACTCCAGAGTCAAAATCCATTTCGGAGACAATGGCGAGTATTGACTCCTCTACAACCAAGTCTACCGATAGTGCTGAGCATAAGCGACTGAGAAAGAGAAGACACGTGATCAAGGAACTCATTGATACAGAGAATCTTTTCGGAAGGGATATGAAAGTCGTCGATGACATATACAAAGGGACTTCAAGTTCCTGCGCCGTCATTACCAATGACGATATTAAAATTCTTTTCGGGAATTCTGACCAAATAGTTGCCTTCTCGACAAGCTTTCTTGATAATTTGAAAACTGCAGCAAAACCCATCTATACTATCGATAAAGCACAGCGGTTTCAGAGCAAGCGAAATAGTGTTCTTACAGGATCGTCGATCGGGACGATGGATCAATCCGTCAGTAGCTTTGATACAACCGATATTGAGCGCGACAGGCAGACCACGATAGGAAGGGCTTTTCTTGATCACTTGGTAGAGATGGAGCAGATCTACACGGTCTATTTAAAGAATCACGATGCCGCAAATCGTAAACTTATGGGACTACAGAAAGACGAGAACGTCGTTATCTGGTTGGGGGAATGCAAGGAATATGCTTCTGATCTTACCACTGCTTGGAGTCTTGACGCACTTCTTGTGAAACCGGTGCAGCGTATAGCGAAATTTCCCCTCCTTCTCACACAATTACTGGAAGCAACTCCCGCTGATCATCCGGATTATGCGCCGTGTCAAGATGCTCAGCTGAAGATAACCGAGATTGTGTTCCGTATTAACGAACTGAAGCGTCAAGCCGATCTAGTGGAGCAGGTTGTTGGTCACCGCAAAAAGAAAGATACAGACGGTCGCACTGGGCTGTCTAAAGCATTTGGCCGCCGAACCGAGAAATTGCGGCAACACGTTGGCCTCTCTGAGATGCTAGAAGACAAAGAGTACGATGAATTAAAGCTTGAGTTCTTCTACAACCAGAATCAACTAGAAGTAGTGCAGAATGACATCGAAAAATATCTCAACTCGCTTGAGAAGGCAGTGGCACAGCTTGCAAATGTTTCAACCTCAATGGAAGGCTGGGTTTACTGGCCCGGAGACGACAGAGGCCATAATGTTCATGCTCTTTGGCCCGAAAAAGAGAATAAGTGGATCAACTATGCTGTTGTGATCCGCCAAATCATCAAGATAGCTTTGCCTGAACACCTGACAGCCATTGAGACTAAAGTAAAGCGACCCCTCAAGACTGCGGAGGACAGCTTCAGATCTTATGCCAACAAGTTCTTCGAGAAGCGTGACAAGCGTCTTCTGGACTGCGCTAAGTACAAGAACCTTAGAGCACGCGGAGACAAAGTCGATAAAAAGGGTCAAGCATTGATCGATCAATTCGATGCTCTAAACAACGACATCAAAGACCGGATTCCGAGATTCCGGGCTTCAACGACTAAACTTGTGCTCATGTGCCAAGATCAGTTTACAAAGATCCAAATGGAATGGAACTCCATGTGGCAAATCAAACTCGGATCATTCGTCGACAAACTCTACAACGAATGGGATGAGATTGAGAAAGAGCAGAAAGTTGAAGAAGGCTATATCGAAGCTAAGGTGCTTTGTCTAGGAGCCTGCAACCGATCATTGCTAGAAGATACTCCGAACTACGTCAATTTCCAGTCCCCTTCAGCAACGCTCAACGACGGCGATTCTTCCAAGCGCTCGGTGTCTCTCAAGAGCGATGGGTCTCCAATTTATCCAGTGGCTAGCCGCAATAGTGCCAATTTTCCCCCCAACGTCGAGATGCCAAATATCAATGGTCCACCCTTCTATCCTGATGTTCGCAGCCGGGCCGGTTCGACCGTGTCGGGTGCTCACGACGGTCCGCATAGTCCAGAATTGTCTCATAAATCCCGGTCAACTGGCACAACCCAGGTTAGTTCAATGGGACGCACATCTCTCAGTCAGATCCGCACCAGCAACGAGCCTTCGCCACAATTACCAAGACTAAGCGTTGAGACTCCCTCGCCTTCGCTTGGAATTAGCATGGAGACGATGCAGGCGGAACGGCTAGAGTCCAACGCAGCAAACTCGTCCGCTACTGCTGTTCCTGGGGGAGCTACCTCACCTCCTCAGCCAGGAGTGCGCCGCTCATCTCTATTCACATCCGCAATGCCCATGGGTGATTCACCGAGGCCACGATCGCCAATGCCGGATCCACGAGATCCGGCGGTCCTCTTCATCGCGGCCAGCGTTTATGAGTTCAATATCGACAAGTCTAGAAGAGAGGCTGGACATCCTTATCTGACCTATATCGCAGGCGAGATCTTCGATGTGCTTGGTGAGAAAGGGGAGCTTTGGCTGGCGAGAAATCAAGACGACCCTAACCGCCAGGTGGGCTGGATCTGGAATAAGCATTTCGCTAAGCTGGCCTCATCATAGAAGCCTATCCTTGCGGCCCGATTTATCCCTTGTCCTCTTGGGTCATTCTCCTTGATAATCTGTGTAGCTTCCATTACCTACCGCTGAGCATGGCGTCATTGGAGCAAGGTTTGGGATCGGAAAGCTCCCTGCGGTCAAGGAAAATTCGTGTCTTCTGCCACAAAAGCCAGTGCACTTTACGCCAAAGATTTTCATTTGTAATGATCCCACATATCGGGGACGCGATAAGAGATGGCTAGTTACGACATCTTTGCATCGCTGGAAATGGCTTTCGCACACTGGAGTTTTTCTTTGTGAGCATTTTGTGTTTGTCTGCAGGCGCGGTTATGATCAATGCATTGTAACATTATAGTTTCCATGGCAGGTTTTCGATCTGACGGCCATACTCAGTCGCCTTGATGGGAGACGACCTGTCCTGATCGAGACATGCCAGAATCAGCCCGCGGTGGTGCCAGGGCGTAGGAGATGTAGAGGAAGAAAATCAATCATGCAATTTCTAATCCGATCACCGTATGATAAATCTTGTATGCGTCTTCCCGCTCCAAGGTAACACCAATCCAACGTATAGGGCTGGAAGGGTGCATACCCTGCCGTGGTAGACAACCCTAAATTCTGCATCGATCCACAATGAGAAAGGGCGGGTACGCGATCTCTCAGGGATCGGCAAGGCTTGGCACAATGACGCATGGACGCTTTGCTGCATCTCGAAACTGGGCTGCCTCGTACATGAGGTACTCCCAGCGTCCTTTCCACAGCTGACTAGCTGTATGGAAGTAATCTTTGTGTGAAGTCTTTACCCTGAGCGCGTTGCAAAGCAGACCGCCCGCCTTCCGCTCGCCAGGACCCCTCGCCCCTCCCCGCCCTGCGTACCTTCCCTTCCACGAACACCGTGAACAGCCCGCCGACAGACCGGTGCAACGTCTTCGCAACTCCCTCCTAGAGCTCACTTTCCCTCCTCGCGGTAGCGGCCTCAAAAATGCCGACCTGGGATCGGATCCGCAATCGCGTTAGCGGTCACTCTGTATGCCTCCCTTTCCTTTCATCTAGATACATAATGTCCAATGCACCATCCCGCTCTACTCCACAATCAAGGGAACAACTAGGATATTCCATGCTACGTGCACATCGCTCATGGCTCTCTGCCTCTGGCCCATCCCCTGCTTCTCCTTCTCCCGCAGACTACCTCCACCCACATCAACCTCAGAGTCGCGGCTCGCGCAACCGCACCAGATGCCTCAGCGGAAGTCGACGAGCAAAAATGTCGCGCCGCTGCCGGAGGATGTGCGGACGCCGCGGCGCTCCATGAGGCTGTCTGAGAAGGCGGAGGAGACGCTGAAATGGGAGTGGGTGCAGAACAAGCAGCGCCGTGAAGCAAAAGACCGGAGAAAGACAACAATTGAGGCGGATTTTGACCCATGGGCTGACAAGGAGCTGAAACAGCTGAGCGCAGATGAGGCTTATTTGAGCTGTGAGTATGCAGCAACCACCCGCAAATACGATGTCAATTGGTGGAGATCAAGACTAACTTGAAGTTCTGGCTAGATTACGATGTTCGCTGTGAGCTTCACAAGCCTTACTCTTGGATTGGATTGAAAGCTCACTCTCTGATGCGGACAGTAACAAAAGAGGACATGTACACATTGAAAAATGACTGGTTAACCGATAATGTATGCACAACTTTCTAGTGCTCCCTAGACCTCCTCAAGCTCACTAACATCATTTTCGTAGGTCATCCAATTCTGGGAAGAGTACGCACAAATCAGCACTTTTCCCTCAAAAATGCCCCCCCGCAATACCACCCAAATCGACTAACAAAGTCAGATACCTCGAACGCGAAGTCCTCGTCCACTACCCCAACTCCAACATCGTCCTCCTCCGCCCCGCCATGTCCCAGCTCCTCAAACTCACCCCGGACCCCACCACCATCGCCTCGGCGCTGGGCGACTTCCGGCGCACCACGCACATCTTCCTGCCCGTCAACGACAACACCTCGCCCTCGGAGTCCGAGGCCGGCACCCACTGGTCGCTGCTGCTCGTCAGCATCGTCGACGGCGTCGCCTTCCACTACGACTCCCTGCCCCCCGGGAATACGAGGGATGCGCAGCACCTGACCAACAAGATCGCGCAGCTGCTGAAGATGAAGCACGCGCTGCGGTTTATTGAGCTCGAGGACAGCCCGACGCAGGAGAATAGCATGGATTGTGGGGTGTTTGTGTGCTACGTGATGCAGCATCTGCTGTTGAAGAGGCTGTTGATGGTTAAGAGCGATCAGAAGGTGAATATGAGTATGGGGGGGAGGAGTGTGGATGCGAGGGAGGTGAGGAGGGAGATTGCGAAGATTATCGATGGGTTTCGGAAGGAGGGGGTTAGGAGATCGTGAGTTTTTGTCACCTCTTTTACGCTGGTGGTTTGAGAGAGAGCTGACAAAAGTTATGGGAAATAGGAGAAGCGCGAGCCCGATGGTCAATGGACGGCATGCCAAGTCAAAAAGTCCGCCGCGGTACGCGCATCCATGACACGGGCTAGAGGGGGGAGTGGGGACTGGCCTTTTGAGTTCCCCAGTCGCCCAGGATAGGCGTGGGCAATTTTGGCTGGGCTGGCTGACTGAGCGGCTCGGTACGAAGGCTTGAAGAGCAGGTTAGCTTGGGGGCATGGGTGAAATGAGCGATGAGATCATGGATGGATGATTGCAATGCAATGCAATGCGCCGGGCGGCGGGCGGGCGGGATGATGCGATGCGATGTCTGTTTTCTGTTCGTTCTGTCTATTTCAATGTGGGAATGGCATGGGAAAAAGAGCATGGCGTTACACGATCGGTGGTTTACATTATCTTATTTTAAGCTATGAATTAAGGTAGTTTCGAGCTGGGTCTGAGTCGGTTCGACGGCTCTACCTAACGGAACAAAATATTCCGAAAACTGCGATCCAAGCTGTGTGTGTGTGTTGTGAATCTATCACGTCTTATATAAGCCTAAGACTAAGAATAAGACTAAAACACAGGGTAAGGAAAGCGCTTGGCCAAAGAGGGTTTTATCGAGATGTAGATAACAAGTACCTCAGTAAGCGATGCGGTATTCTGTCGTAAAAGGTGTTAAGGGATGGGATGGGATGGCAGGGGTTTAGCACGGAACTAGGTATGATAAGTGTTAGGAACGAAAGGTGGGCTCGAAGACGCTGTAGAAGTCGTGGTTGTTTCTGTGGTTCTGGAGGATACGGTTGATCTGATGATGAAGAGTGTTCACCGCGGAGGTCGACTCGTCTCGCTGTGAGAGGGTGTTGCGAAGGAGGAAAACGGGACTGTGACGTGAATTGTGGCATTGAGAAAGCGAAAACGGGGGCGCTGGGAGACGCGGTGGAGTTCTATGTTAGCGGTTAATAATCAGGTAGAATTCGAAGCTAATGAAACGAGCTATTACGAAAGAGATGACAGATCTATTTAGCGAGTGATCGACTACTATATAAAATCAAACCGAAAAAAATACACCGCGATTCCCGCCCTTTTTCAAGACCCTAAACCTGTCACACTACAATCTAGATCTATACCCCTCCCCTCGCTTGCGCACTTTCTCCGAGTACGTCTTCTCGTACTTCCACTGCTGGTACCATACCCTCTGCTCCTGGATCTCCATCCTAGTCAAGTGCTTCTTCAGCCGTCGACGCTTCTCCGGACAACAGAGCCGGCAAGACATCCTCAGGTCCGTATTTCCGGGATGAAAGTTTCCGTTACACTCCTCACATGTATTGATCCTCCGTCCCTTAGGCTCAAGATTCAAATACCGATGCTTACAGCACTCGCATTCCGTGGCCCTGTCGCACACAGGGGCACGGCGTTCGTCCCGGCACTGGTCGCTGAAGAGATATCAGTCTTGGCCGCAGTGGGCGCAGTAGAAGAGGGCATAGGCGAAAACACAATAATTGATGCGTGCATCTTCTTCAGCGCTGTCGCAGACTGGGTCATCGTCGTCTATGCTGTGGGGCTGGCGGCGATCGTGCTCATGGGATTCTTTTGAGCGGTCTTGGTAGGAATCGTAGGTTGTATTCTTCTTGGGGGAACGCCGATGAGCATCGCTGGCTTTCGGACAGGTATCTCGAGAGCGCGTTTGCACATTCTGTGGTGTGGAATTGGAGTATGAGCGAGCGCTATTGTGATCACGGCGGGCGATTTTGTCCGTGTAATAATTTTTTTCTTGTTCCTTAGAGACGACATATATTGTTTTCTTCATCTTTTCAGTGCTAATGTTTGCTCTACGGAAAGCATGTGTAGGCTGAGGTAGGCGTCGAAATGGGGATCGGCGTTAATATTCAAAACAGATTGTCGATTTGGTTGCTGGTTCGATTTGATATACAAATTTAGGTATTGTTAAGCACCCGCGCTAGAAAGACGGAAATCAGAGACTACCGATTTCAAGGCTTCAGATACTTGAACCTGGAGCTCGTAACGTGTGGAGAGTTTTTGGAGAGAAGTCAGAGCGTATCTTTGCAGCCCTTTATACTATGACGGGAGTAATGGGTCGAGTCACGGGTTGAGTCAAGGTTGATGCTGTCATACAGTGCTTCGACTCAGGGCAGTGTTGAGCCATTTTACGGACCCAAGAGTGACGCTTCAATATTGCGTTTCAAGGCGTGGTGAGCAGACAGTCTAAATTTCCTTTTTTATGCAAGCGAAGCAAGAGACAAAATGGCCTAAGAGAAAAAAAGGGTTCATGTGTCATTAGATCATGCTCAAATTCAAAGCTACCTTCGTAACTTCACGAGTGGAATACATGCTTACATGGCACCTGAAACAGATCAAAGAGATATCAAGAAACGCTAATATGAAAGCAGACGTGGGGCACATCCGTCGAACTATTCTCATGAACCTCTCCTCACCTACGGAGCGGTAGACCTTTAAATGATATCTACGCATAGGCTTACAATTTTCCGTCGGGACGAAAAAAGCTTAGCAATTCCGAACTTGAGCCCGATTGATGAGCGCGGTACTCCAGCTTGCATAACAATTAGCAGGTACTTAGAGATGTGGTAGATTCTCAGTGTGTACAACGTAAGTGAAAATGAAAGGGCTTTGTCCACTCAGTTGGGGAAATGAAGTAATGTTTCTCATGGCTTACATTTTGAAAGCTCGAGACGTTATGTGAATCAGCATTTGGAGGATCATCATAATGGACATGTATCCAAGCCATAAGCTAGGGGTAGGGAAGAATGAAGCAGGGAGACACATCTGCAGGACGTAGTGAAAAGTCAACATACCTGTGAGCCACGGTATCAATGATCAATGTCCAGCCAGAGGTGTCGTGGAGGTCACTTTGCGACGATGGTATCATCGTCCTTATCATACTCATCTTGGCTGGTCCGGTGTATGCGAACATCTATTATCGATAGTCTAGTCGCCAACGACACCTTCATAAAGGTTCGTGCATGCTTGTGTCCCTCATTATTTATACAGCATCTGACCGTCTTTAAATTCCAACAATACCATCTCTTCCAAAATGCAGTCATGTAGGTCACCGAGCCCGTTCGTAGCTTTTCAACGTATCCATTCAGTAGCTTAAGCGATGGGTTGGTTCAGATTGCTCGGCGGCATTCGATGTTGTACGGACGAATAGGCGGTGCAACATATTTTGGTAGGTCAGCCGCAGACAAGAGCAAACAGTTGCCCAAGGTCAGTCGGTGGAGCTCCATGGGACTCCTGTGATAGACGAAGGTAGATGGTACCAGTACTGAGAAGATCCGTGAAAAACGACTGAGTCAGCTGAAGGCCAGGTTCTCAAAGGCGTTTCTACTAGATCCTGCACATTGCATGACTCGTGCACAGTCAGAAAGCCTTTTAAGAGGCGTTTAATGGATGAGTATTGCCGTGCGAAATATTGAAGATGAGGCAGACTTTCGAGTGTTCATGTTGTGTTGAAATTTTAAGTGTCGCCAAGCAATTCACGGATTAAATGCGAAGTTTATTCCTGCAGAGGGCTGCTGTCGAACACAAGACTACTTAAACGATACACTAGACGCATTCTACTTCCACCACCGACTCTTTTATAATCAGAAAATTGGCTCATGGCTACTAGAAGGGTACCAGCTAATTTTTAAGCGTCTGTAAAATCGCCCCCAGTGCAACAACGCCTCCTTGCCAGGTCTCAACCCACGCACCACAACATTAGAGAAATTCTTCGCACGAAACGCCTTGAGATCGAAAGGAGCGAGGACAAGATGTAGGTCATTCATATCCGTCAAATAACAATCTCATTGCGTTCACTATTTAAATGCACTTGTCACTACTCCTTCGCGTCTTGGAGTTTGATCTGTCCTAGCCTTCTGACTTTATTCCATTCCCCAACTCCCGTCCTGTTGGGTATGCTGATCGGGGAAGTGCCCACATGGATGATAGACGATTGTGTATGTCGCAAGGAACGATTGGGTAATGGCCTAGGTTGCTACTAAAGCGGGAAATAGACCGATCCTAACTTTCGAGATATTCAGAGAAAGAGGTATATTGAAAGCTAATGAGCGTGACGTAACAGGTCGTGTTAGTGCAGTTGAGCATCTTGGTCTTTTGGAGTAGACTGAGATCTCCGAAAGAAGATGCTTCGTCAAGCAGGTTCTGTAAATGCAGTGTTTGCGCTTGTGAACCCTGCAGTATAAGAAGACGTGGAGCGAGGTTACAGAATATCGAAGTCGACTGTCTCCATGTCTTCATCATCGTCTCCGTCGACGCTTGTCCGCTGCCTCTTCGCTGCTGGTGGTGGGCTTTGGTGCATCGGCACGCCGTGGGTACTGGATTCGATGATTAGCTTCCAACTCCGAAATGATGTATTTCAAATTATGACCTGAGAGCCACGACTTGATCCACTCAACTTTATATACAGAGCCAGACAGGCAAAACGCGTAGATGGCAAAAGAGGGCGAACTTACTCGACGGCGAACTTGACCGTAACATCCATACTCATCCTTACCTCCTGCGGCCGAAACTCTAGCTCACTCTCATCCTTCTCATCTGCGCCCTTCGACCCTCCCCCAGCAGGTGCCATCTGCTGCACCTGCAACTGCTGTGGTTTCTGGAAGCCCGTCATGCCCATGAAGTTGCCCATTCCCGTTCTACTGACACTACCTTCATTCAGCTCGAGCGGTCGAATCCGCACCTCCTCCCCATCCCGCTGCGAGCAGAGAACTTCGCAGTAATCTCTTGCCTTCTGAAGTGCATTAGCGGCTGCCTCCGTGCGCAGACGGGACTGAAACGTGCGCCTTGTAGCGGGCGTAAGAATCCAGTCTATACGTGGGAGCTCAACGTGTGGGAGCGAAGAAACTTTCTTCGCAAACGGGCCGAGCGCTTCAAAATCCTTGAACCGGATGTCAAAGCTGACACTCGCGTTGTACTCTCTTAGGTTTAACTTGTTGGGCATGTTCGAATATCGGAATGGCAGGTAACTCGACACGGATAGCGAGGTTTGGGTCCAGTGCGCCAAAGCCGAGGCAGCCTTAGCTTCTGGAGATGAGTCTTGTGGAGAAAGCGAGCGACAGAGGATAGAAATTTGTTTTGCAGTGTCGAGGACGTTCGTCGTCACAGAGTCCTTGTACTGGGAAGTATCCGAGACGGTGAGGGCGAGGACGGCACGTTCGGCAGGGTGGGGGATTGTGGACCGGCCCGGGAGAGTGAGAGTAAAGGGGGACATTATTGGATTATTTGACTGTCGAATCACAGAGTATTGGGTGCCTACAGTTGAGATAGAGGTGGAGTAACGCCTTTTGACTACCGGAGATCTGTAAAAGTACAATAGAGTAGGTGACTTCGGAAGGTCGACGGATACTAGGCAGTGATCTAAGCAGTGATACAAAGTAATAACACTAAGCCACAACTGCAGAAACTGAAAAAGGATTCAAATTGAACAGGATGAGATTGAGAACAATAAGAGAAGAGAATCGCGAGGGGACTCGTGCGACTATTATACCTACGTGCTACAGTATGGGCAGATTTGAGAGCTGCCTGGAGATACTCCGCCACGTCCCCCATACTCTACTGTCACCTGACTCCACGTGACTTTCTAAGTATAGATTCCACTTTCGAGAATCCAGGAAAAGCGGTATGAATTCGAGGCGGAGGAAGCACAACTTGTCTGCGGAGTCAGTTGATACCTTAATTTTAACTACTTTGTCTATGTTTTCTAAGTTTCGAGGCCTATTCCTCGTTGAATGAAGATGGGACAAAGCCGCACGCCTGAACGGAGGCTATTATGTACAGTACATAGTATGACATTTGTATTTCCCTATCCTGACTTTATTGAGATGCTTCAATACAATTGCCAAGTCTATCTCTGCACTTCCACTCTCTTCAGGGCTGCATCCTCCCTTAGCCACCTTCCACCCTCTCCATCTGCCTCACCAAGCGCCTTCTCCAGAGGTACGTCCCTCTTCTTCGCATCTGCCTTGCCAAACAGACAGCCCCAAAGATCCGCGTCTTTGACTAACTCTCCTCCGCCTTTACCCGAGGTGACCATCTTTGAGAGAATAGCATCCCTCAGCTCTTGACTGTTTGCCTGGTCCAACGTCGTCTCCTGCAATCCTTCCACTAGTGTTCCAGTACCTGTCTCAGACCTCGATATCTGCTTTGATTTCTGTGCTTTTATGTTCTTCTTCTCAGACCTCCGAACATGCTCCAACCTTCTCGCCACAGATATGTCGTAAATAGCCTCCTCGACCGTGTCACTCACAAGGTACATCCATACCGCGGTATTTCTTCTTTGTCCAATTCGATGTACTCTTGCGATAGCCTGTAGCTCAATTGCTGTGTTGACTAATGGCTCGCATAAGAACACATGGTTGGCAGCCGTTAGATTCATCCCTGCAGCATGAGCTTTCGCGTGCAGGAGGAAACACTCCGTGGCGGGATTCGATTTGAACTCAGACAAGCCGTTAGCAGATTCGACTGAGGAGTGGCTGATTTTCTGGTGGGTGAGGGCGCGGGAGAGGATAGAGAGAAACTCGCGGTATTGGGAGAAGATGAGGGATTTAGAGCCGGGGTCAGAATGGCGAAGCCAGACGAGGTGGCGGCATAGCATAGAAATTTTAGTACCAAAATGAGGCCCTGTAAGGTCAATGGATTTGATTTGGGAGAGATTCGAGGGGGAGATCGAGGAATAGATTGAGATGGTGGGACGATCGCTATTCGGGTTAGGGCTTGAGTGATTTGAAGATGAGGATGATAACGGAGGTGAGCCAGTGGATGGCTTTTCTTCGCTGATGACAGCCAACTCCTGGGGTTTATACGATATGTCATGAAGGTCAGCCATGTGGAGGCGGCGTTTACAGACCGGGCAAGTACGGTGGTCGTGATACCAGAGTTTGATGCAATCCTTACAAAACTGGTGGCCACAGACGGTCAGCGTACCGGTCTCGAAGTCAGATTGGCAAATGATACAAATTCTCGACTCTTGTGAAGTAGATTCTTTGCGAAGGTGGATGAGGTAACGGCGTTTTGCTTCGAGCTTCGAAACTTTCTGGCCCGCCATTGATTCTTCCCGGAGTTTGGCGTCAAACAAGGCTTGGTCAAGCGCTTGGCCGACTGATTCTTCATTCCAGGGCGCAACAGTGTCCGATATCCTTTGCAGTTGGCGGTAGTATTCTAGTCGAAGGTTCATGGTGTCTCTGAACAATTCCAATTCCTTCTCAAGCGCATCGACGATCTTCGTCTGGTCCCTAGACATCTTAGTAGCAGCCTGCATGATATGGTCAAGGATGACAAGCTCATTCTTGGCACGAGAGTTCCCCAGACCCTCGCGCCACTCCAAGGAATTCATAACTGCGCGTAACTCAACGATAATGCTGCGTAATGAGCCTAATTTCTTTGTGTCAGGTTTCATCCTCTGTCGAGCAGCGAGAACTGTCATAAACAGTTCTGGAGCAGGCCCAGCTCCTTCTTTCGCCATCCTCAAGGCCACCTTCATTTCATTTGTAATGAGCAAATTTTCTTGCCCAGTGATAGCTTCGTGGCGATCGGCGAAGAATGCACGCAAGGCCTCCATATATACATACATCTCGTCCTGAAGCTTCGTTGAGGCCTCATACTCATCTCCCTTTAATTCGACACCTTCATCCTCGTCTACCAGAGAATGAGATAAGAAATCGATCATTTTTTGCTTGTACTGAGCAAATGGCTCAGCCTGGGCATTCATGGCCTCACAGAAATCATCCAACTTCTCTACCATGCGACGATTCTCGATGCCTTCCTGGAAGTCTGGCGATTGCATTTGAAGTATTGATGAAAACTTTGGACCAGCAAATTTATTTTTTATCATTTCCATGTTCTTGTTAGCCTTCCCCAGGATTTCCACCAGCATTTCTGTACGAATGGTCTTGGCTTTTTCGTATGCATCCTCTTCTTTCTTTTCCCACTCTTTGAAATCAGGGCTATCCGGCTTTGTCAATTCCTCGTTTGTTTTGATCTGGTAGCAAGCGTTACCGATGAAGAAGATGGCGATATGCTGCACTTCTAAAGCAGACCTCAGACGGACTCTTGCAGCCTGTAGGTTGGCAGGGTCTTCCTTCGCTTCGTCGAGAGATCCAGAAGATGTGCCCGCACTTGACGCAGAGGTTGCTTCGTGTCTCGCTGTCAAAGTCTTCAAATGCTCCCTACACTCATCAACAATAACGCTAGACCTTTCATATGCATCTTCCCACAATCGAAGAGCATTGAAAGGCTCTTTAGCGTTTTCAAATAGCTGCCCACGCCTTAACTGGGACAAAAGCACCGTCCGCTGCTCCGATCGCATAATCCCGTCGTTCTGGTCGATCATGACCTCTAGCACGTCCATGACCGTCCGCAACGGGCCTCCACTCGCGCCCAGAGCTCTCCTATTTCGCCGGCCAACTTCGGGATGTAGGCATGTCTGGCGAAGTCTGATCAGCCATGTTCTCATTTGCTCAAGGGTTGAAGGTGAATTGGGGTTCCAATCATCTCCCACAGGTCCGCCACATTCGTCGAGACCACATGCTTCGCACATTTGCCGAAATTGTTCAAGGTAATGTTGCTCTTCAATAGGCGTAAACGGAACTGTGATAACATTGCGAGTCTGCGGAGGCAGCTGCAGATCTTCTCGGACAGCGTCCTTATTGTGACGAATAGCGATGCTGCTGATCATGGACTTGAAGGCCGCGGTATGAGATGAGAGCAACCGAGACCACAAATTCAAAGAACGTGACCATGGTTCGCAATGTAAGAATAGGAGGAGCCCATAAAGATCTTTGTGGTCTTGCCTCAAGGGCGTTCCGGAGACTGCCCACGCATTTTCCCGTGGGATGAGCCTCGCGACCTTAGCAGCGTTCGATACACCGCTTTCAACCATCTGCGCTTCATCGAGACAGACTCGCCACCACAGGAGTTGCACGAGTGGGCTACGCCTTGGCTCAAATCGCTTCTGGTTCCTGAAATTGCGCTGGGGTTTTTCGTCGGCATAATATATCTCATTCGATAGCACATTGTACGTCGTAAGAACCACATCACTAGAGGCTAAGGCACCGAGGAGCTGCTTATCATTCAGACTGCTATGCTTGAGCCCTTGGTAATGGAAGACTTCGAGGCTGGGTGAATGTGTCTGAAGCTCCTCTTTCCACTGCTCAAGAATAGATGGAGGCGTAATAATGAGTGTCGAACCTGTCCTCCTCAGTCCGGTTGCAGCATCGTTGATCTCCAATTCCGGACGCGACAGCCGGTGTAAGCAAATCAAGGCAATCATCTCGACAGTTTTCCCAAGACCCATCTCCTCGGCAAGGATGCCACCCTTCACTTTTGAATGATGAAACTGGGCTTGCTGCGCTTCATCGGTGACAATGCCGAGCGCGTGACTAACATGACATTCGCGGCCGCGGGCATCGGTCATCTTCAGAAAGACGTTCTCTGCTGCTACAGCTTCAAGCTGTGTTTGAGCAGAAGCCTCAATACGGTCATGTTCCCACCTTACCCCTTCTCGGCTCAAAAGCCATCTGACCGCCCGTCTCTGAAAGGGATACAGGTCGAATGAAATGAGCGGATGCCGAATTTCGGTCGAAGAGGATTCTGTCTTTTCGGGAACATGGACATTGTCATAGAAATCCCGAGGACTCCATGAGCTGATGAGCTCGGAGTCTTGATCTTGTCGAGGGAAATAACGATCGAGGAGCTGGGAGAGGTGTCGAGGAAGACTGTTCAATATTATACCTGACTTTCTCCAGAGGAGACTGATGATGATCTTGAAATTGTCTTGATGCCTACTCCTTCCAGTATATACCAAGTCTGCACTGTAGCAGGCAACGGGCGGAGCAGTAAGGTCGATGTTGTGAAGAGATTTTAAGCTAATCGCGTCTCTGAGCGCCTGCGCGTCTCCATCGATGGAAAGCTGAGAAACACTGAAAGTCCGTATAATAGCCTTTTTGCTCCTACTCTGAAATCGAAAGGTGAGGAAACGGTCCTCTTCAGATTTAAGGGAGACAGGAGCGGCAACAGGATCAGATATCGGGAGCGATGTGCTATGATCCTGTTGTAAGCCGATATGAGTCTCTGCGAGAAGGAAGAAGTCCTGATCAAGGGCTTGTTGTCCTTCCGCTGTCCTCGGGCTTTCGTGACTTGTCTTTCTCCTCTTCAGCGCAGGCTCGGCTTCAGTGGTATCATCATTCTGCTCAGGCGCAAACTGAAAGACGGTCTCAAGTAGAGACACTAGTTAGAGCTCGTCAGTCACAATAGTTTCGTGGAGATGGCATTGTGCTCACCTTCGGAGTCCACAAGGCCGTGAGCAGCCATGATGTGCAACAAGAAAAGCCGGTGGTTTTACCAACTCATGTTGAGCAGTTCAAGATAGGCAGAAAGTCGAGTTGAAGAGAGGGATGCAAGCTCGCCACATCGAGGCTAATCGATAAGGAACCGTTTCGCCGCTGCCTGGAGCTTAACGCCGCCAACTATCCCCGACAAAGCAAACAAGAGACGCCATCTACCGACGCATACTCTTGACTGCGACGTGACTGCTATGGACGTTGACATTGATCTCATTTTTTTTTCCAGGATCGCGCTATTCTAATCGACATTGTGAATGAGGGAAATTGTTCCATTTCCCGGCCCAGTCCCCTTGCAACGTTCTCTTTCCTCAGATCTTTACTGTACAACTATTTATCCTGCATCACGATCAAATTTCAACTGAGTATTTTCTATCTAAGCTAAACTTCTCTAATTTCACGTTCTCTATCAATTCTATTACTAGCATCTCCATCACTGATGGATACGCGAACCCTCCACCCCCCGCCCCTAACGTAGACGAACGGCGCATCCTAATGGTCCCATGTACGGCGTAGGAATCACAGCCTTCGCCGTAACCCAGAACCCCATCCCACATTGAGAATTCGCAGACAACGACCTACCTAACTTATGCAGAATGCCATATTTACTACCCTTTGCCAATGTCTTAGGGCTGTTTACATTCGCATTTCGAGTACGGCTCATTTGAGCCTTGATCGAATCTACTGCATCTCTCATCTCTGAGAGCCCATTTACTCTCGTTCCCCGGCCTTGCCTCGCATTTCCCTAGCGTACTATTGAAAGTCTTTCTAACCAAATCACATAACCAACATCTGCTCTCAATGAACGAAACCCCAAACTACGAAGGAGTCCTCAACTCCCTCCGCGACGCCACCGCCGCCGGCGACCTCGATACCGTCGAACAACTCTTCCCGCAACTGGAACTCTCCACCCTCAATCCCGCCCGCTATCGCCAAACCCCCGCCGCCGCACACCGCGAGAACCTGCGCAATCTCCTTGACCGTGCAGCCTCCGCTGGCCACCTCTCCCTCGTTAAACATTTCCTCGCCGCGGGCGCGCCACTCGAGGGCTGGATGGGGGGACACTGTATAGAGTTCTGCCCCAGCGATCCCCGGGAGATTCTGGAGGTGTATCTGCGGTATGGGTGGGATATCAACGCCGACAATAGGAACGGCACGGCTCTATAGTATTTCTCCTTTCTTCCCTTCTCCACCTCCAATCTCTCGAAACATCGACTCGGCTAACCACCAGCTCCAGCCGTGCAGTCCGCGCATCCAACCTCCCCCTTCTCACCTTCCTCCTCTCCCACGGCGCCGACCCCAACGCTCCTTCCGCCGCCATGCGCGATCGCTTCCGCGCCATCCAGGACTTCATACGCTCCGCATTTCCCCGCCGCCCGCTCGACTGGGCCGCCGGATACTACTCCCTTGCTACGGTACAGCTCCTCATTGCGCATGGTGCAGACCCCATGCGCTCCAACGCCCTGCACGCCGCAGCCGGCTCGGCCATTGGAGGCCGCGTACCCGTGCTCGAGTATCTGCTGGGGCTAGGAATGGAGGTTGACCGGGTGGAGTTTGAGGGGGATGAGGAGATGGGGTGGGTCGGCGGGTTGAGGCCGTTGGGGACCCCATTGCATGTTGCGGAGGAGATGGGGGTTCGAGAGAATACCGTGTTTTTGAGGCGACATGGGGCGGATGAGGGGGTGAGGGATCGGATGTGTGGGCTGACGGCGGGGGAGTGGGGAGCGCTGGGAAAGGGATGGAGGAGGGACGTTGCCATAATGAGGAATGAGGAGTCGTTAGGGGGAAAGGAGGTAGGATAGGCGGGTGGTAGTGGTGGGGTTTTGGGCAGGTCAGGGAAGGAGACGAGAGGCTCTGGGGAAGTGCCTACTACCTACCTACCGAATGACTCCGGTGATGACCGGGAATTTTAGACGTGCTGCATTGGATACCGGGCAAGAGAGACCTTTGTTTCTTCGATCCCATCAGAACATCAATATTCCCTCAATCTCCCGCCCATGCTCTCCGAGCCCACATCGATGCAAACCCCGTACGTTTCAATATCGACCTAATCGTGCCTGGATCCTCCAACACGCTCCAACCCAACCCAGACAGCCACTCGTAATCACCAAGCACTCGTCCCGCTTAGACTCTCCATCCCCCATTCATATGTTTACCAAAAGCTAATAGCCGAACGAACGAATGTGTTCGATTGCCCATCCTAAATCACTCTCTACCATACCAGCGGAGAACGTACGAAGTACAGTACAGTTGTGTGTACATGCGAGTCTATCTATCTGAATAACCTCGATAGATATTTGTCTGCATTTGTAGAATGTCGAGCATGATTGGGAAGAGTGACAAGATTTGTGGCGTAGCATATCTGTCTTTGATTGATTCGCAGATCTCGCTTCGAGCAGGACTTTTATTATGACTCCGTGTCGTATGCTAGCAATAGGGAATTGGCCACGTCTAGTTTGGGGATAAGGTTGATATAGCCACCTTCGATAATTACATCATTACTTGATTCTGATATTCCAAATATTATAGTTGGTGTTCCGACATCCCTATCACCTAAGCTGGGATGCTAAAGCGGCGAGCTCTGGGTAACTGTGGACCGAGCTCGGAGCAAGGTTCTGTACTCTTTTAGATGTCAAGGCTCGAGACAGGATTTACTCTTCTGTGATGACGGCATTTGTATTAATCAAGAGAATAGGAGAGGAAGAGGCGCGTGAAATCAGCTGAATGTCAGGCTAAATCTTACGCACTTCATTGGCTTCGGCCAACATGGCTGACGGTGGCGCCGAACCTCCGTCAGGCTTTTAGGTTGTATTACTTGCAACTCGCATTTTGTATTCATATGCTAAACCTTCAATTATTATCATGACATCCGCATCTTTGCCTAGCAATGTCCTGCTTACCACTCACAGGTCGCTCTAGATGGGTAGCCTTAAGCAACCCCGTAACAACTTCTGCCGCCTAACAAGATGGACGTCTTCGAATCGCTCTAACTCAATATAAGCTTTCAACTCGCTCTGAGTCGATGGATACCTACAAATATGAGCCGCTTCCGTCTTCACAGCATATACGTCTTATCAAGATTATCTATGAGACAGACTGCGATGAGCTCATATGTCAAATTGAAACTACTTCTCTTGATAGCATAAATGAATACTACGCTCTATCCTACGTATGGGGCATTCCGCTTAAGACACATGGTATTCGTGTTGCCAATCAAGATGGACGCACGCTATTGATTACAGCTTCACTATTTGAAACTTTGACAGGCGTACGCGACTGCGGAGACTTGAGACAGGATGTATTGTTCTGGGTTGATGGTATTTGTATTGATCAGGAGAATAAGACAGAAAAAGGCCATCAAGTGGCCCTAATGCTTGAAATCTACAAGCGAGCAAAGGGAGTGATCACATGCATAGGGCCGGCTCCCCACGACCTAGACCATGCGATCTCAACGATGGATCAATTGTGGAGCTTCTGGAAGTCTAAGATTCGAGAGAATAAGCATGCGTACTTCTTTGATTCTTATAGCCTGGACACTTTGGAACAGGTTGGTCTTCCTAACCGAACAGATCCGAGATGGCTTGCTTTTCGAAGACTTCTTGCTCGCTCCTGGTCACGACGAATTTGGATCATTCAGGAGTCAATTGTCAATAAAAACATGATAATGCTCTGTGGTACAAGACTCCTGGACTGGCACCGCTTGGTGACGATCGGTCATCTGAGCAGGAGAGGACCGCTTAGAGTTTGCGTTGTTCTGCCAGCAGACGGTATATACAATGTCGAGTTCAAAGGCATAGATTATGTCTACAGGATTCATCGAATGAGGAAGTCTAAATTTTCGGTACCACTTGTCCAATGGCTTGAATGGGCTCGCCCTTATAAATGCAACGACCCTAGAGACAGAATTTTTGCTTTTCTTGGGCTCGCCAGTGACCGCGACACGCTGAAAATCTCTCCAGACTACGAAATTTCCACTGACGAATTATATACAAAATGTACCGCCCGCATACTGGAGGTCGACAATCGTCTGCGGTCTCTCGAGAACGCCCCTGTTCGAAGCGACCTTTTTCTGCCATCTTGGGTCCCTGATTGGTCCGTAAACCCGAGTTGGGTGAATTTGCCCTCTTATCTTTTCACAGCCGGTGGGGATCGTGATACGCAGCCTAGTTTCTCCGATCATCTATCTCGATTTACGGTTAACGGTATTCTTGTTGAGGAAATTCACGAAATTTGGGACTTATATATAGACTTGCAAACTAAGAGCTCAATCGTCGCAATTCTTGAGATTCTGTGGAGATTGAAACGATTCCCAAGACACGAACAACCTAAAAGCGCGTTTACAACGCTGTGGAAGACACTTATTGCCGATGTACATATCGCTAACAACGTTTCAAAGAGATCAACGAATGAAGATGAAAGACGCTTTGAATCGGTTCTATATTGTGCAGTAAAGTCTCTCTTCGCGGAGAGTAATCGAGAGATGAGGAAAATGTTACTTGCTCAACGAAGGGAAGCGCGTCATTTCTATTCTTTTACTCAAAGCTATGGGAGAGGGCGACGTATTTGCATCACTCAGTCTGGATACTTGTGTCTAGCTCCCAAACAGGCTCGAAAGGGTGACTATTTCTGTGTTCTCGCCGGGGCGAGGATCCCCTTTATCGTGCGCGCTATCCATGATAAATACGAGCTGATTGGAGCAGCATATGTCCACGGAGCAATGGATGGAGAGCTTATAAATCAATGGGAAGGGCCGTTGCAGCGAATTACGTTGATCTGAGAATCCTGCTAGGATGCTAGGCTTAGCAGAGCCGCGCTCTCTCTTATCAGACATCATATTGCCTTCACTTTTAGCAGGCAAAACAGAGCATAATCGGGGTAGACAGACAGACTTGATCAAAAATAGTCGAAGGCGACCACTTCTCCCATTGAAGAATTAAGATCAAACTCTATTGCAATAGTCAAAGGGTCGATGTAAGGGGGAATGCCGACGTCGTGGTAGAGGGACCCATGGGGTTGAACTCGAAGTCCGGGCCGACTGTGCCTATGTCTTCGGTGTCAAAAATCGTGCTGCATTCTGTATATGCCACGGGCGTTAGTATTAATAATCAGATATGTAGTAATGTCCAATCCAACTTCCTAATACTTAGCAGCAAGCTTCTCAGACCCCGGGTTATCCGTATCCATGTTTGTGAGGCGAAGTGGCTCGTACTTCAATCCAGCCCCTCCGACTCTATTCATGTGGACCTAAATTCGTTGGACGGATCCGTCCAACTTAGGTCAAGTAGGATTTAATTGTCATAAGTTGGCAGCATTAGAAGCTGGAAATGGCAGTAGGTACACCAGGCGATGCGGACTTGTGCAATAACCTATCATAGAGAAATGAGAGGTACCAATACAGGGAAGAGTTATTGCAAGTAGCATTACAATGACTCAGGCTCCTGAGAAGTTGTTAAGAGATTCAGCTACTGACGGCCACCCGACAGTTTCAACGTTGGCCTTACGAATAGGACGGCACGTCTTGAACTTAAATGCTATCGGTCCCGCAATTGGACCGCTGACTTTGAGGGTGATATGATTGGCCAATTTGGATCGATCGGGAGAAAGTCGGCCAAGACCTCGGCCCCAGAATCGACGCCACCGAGCATCATGACCCTAATACTTCCATCCCACCACTGTAGTTGATCTTTGTTCCTTCACCTAATTTTCTCGATCAAGTCGCGATCATATTTGCAGTGAGCTCTACAATTGCCGACAAGATGGCATCCCTACGAACAACTTCACGGCTCCTCGCATCCTCCAGACCTATATTCCGCCCGCAGAGCTTGTGCCGATCATATGCCACTGTAGAGTCACCTTTGAACACGTCGGCATCACGCCCACCAATCCCCGAATCTAAGACCACGACCGTTAAGGAGCCTGCTTCGGGGCCTGGGACAAAGATCAAGACCTTTCATATCTACCGATGGAGTCCAGACGAACCAACCTCCAAGCCACGGATGCAGAGCTACACATTGGACTTGAACAAGACGGGTCCAATGATGCTAGATGCTTTAATCAGAATTAAAAATGAAGTTGATCCAACCTTAACTTTCCGAAGAAGTTGTCGGGAAGGAATTTGCGGGTCATGTGCAATGAATATTGATGGAGTCAATACTTTGGCATGCCTTTGGTAGGTTCTGCCTGCAGCCTTCTACGCAGGATGTTGAGGGGTTGTTCCTGCTAACACAGTTACAGTCGCATCCCAACAGACACCTCGAAAGAGACACGCATTTATCCTCTTCCGCACACCTACGTCGTGAAAGACCTTGTACCCGATCTCACCCAATTCTATAAGCAATATAAATCAATCAAACCATACCTACAAAGAGACACTAAGTCACCAGACGGCCGCGAGAATCGCCAATCGCCCGAAGACCGAAAGAAGCTCGACGGTCTCTATGAATGCATTCTATGCGCTTGCTGCTCAACATCATGTCCGTCATATTGGTGGAATTCCGAAGAGTATCTTGGTCCTGCTATACTACTTCAGGTTGGTTTCTCTGTCATCACAACCATGATTGTAGCTGATGAACGCCTTTTAGTCCTACCGCTGGCTAGCTGACTCTCGCGATGAGCGCACGCACGAACGGAAGGAAGCGCTTGAAAATAGCATGAGCCTTTACCGATGCCACACTATTTTGAACTGCAGTCGGACTTGCCCGAAGGGTCTCAACCCGGCGAAAGCTATCGCAGAGATTAAGAAGAGCATGGCTTTTGGGGCTTGATCGTTAAGGTGATATTTGCAAGTAACGGAGTTTGGGAAGGACCCTTGCATGACAATGAAGGGTTGTGTCAGTTTATGATGCTGTATATATTGAATTTCAAATGTTAAAATTTGAGAGAAACGTTCTGTGATTCTTCCCTTTCATCTAAGCTTGGTCCCCTTCCGGTGTCTTTTCGGGATCTTCGTACCTTATATCGGTTCGCTCTTTCCTCCTACAGAGCCGTGCCATGATGTACATTCCTAACCTGGCCATAAAGAACTACGGGCGACTTGTCAGTCAATTTCCATGGACATGAAGGCACTTGAGGTGATTTTTCCATCCATTATACACCACTCTCTCCGTAGAAGCCCTGAAATGGAAAGATCCGCAACCGACGGGCTGCACAACATATACGTTCCCGCTCGACGTCAGCAGATCTGAAACAGTCACCTAAATGGATGGTTACACGAAATTAAGCTTAAGAACCTTGACAAAATCAGCCCTATGTTGCCAATGCTCCAAGTCGTTGATGGTCGGCCGATTTCATGCATGCGTAGTTTGCCCCCAACTCGTTCCAATGCAGAATGATCGGCCAAGAAGTACGTTCGTCTTGATCTGTGACGATGCTTGTTTACGCGTCTCTGCCTTATGATAAGGTGAGGATTCCAAGCATTGTGATCCAGAGAGCAGGAGTTCCAATAAGGAGACAGCAAAGCCGAGCGGTTCTAGCCACGCTACAAGAGCCGTGAAGCTGGTAATCAGTGCACTGCTTGTCTTCACTCTCGATAGGGCTGAACAAGTCTCTTACAAATCTTCTAGTGTACGAGATCCTGCATGCCGAGCGACGACCATCCGCCTAAGTTGAAGCCCGGCTCGGGCCTCTTCCAATGGGTTTGCTCCAAAAACGGTCAACCGCAGCAGCTGTCCTTGGCACCTTTGCTGTACAAGGTCTGGACAAACAAGCCGAGGCCACTCTACGGGCAGCCTACAGCACAGATTTTCCTGAAGAGGTCGGAGTCTCGCTATTTTGGCCGTTAAGAGACGGTGAGACCATCTATTCACAGGATCCTTATCGTACACATTGCCAATGACGGTTTGTAAGGAGTCGGAACCGACTGCACTACGCACCTTGTCACCTGCATCTGCGTGTACATCAAGATCGCCACGACCATTTGCCACGTCCGGCTGCAATCCTGGCACAATGCAGGAGATCTCACCCACGGCAATAGAGTCTTCGACCGATTCAGCCATCCTCAAGCCCTGCGGACATCTAGAACTGCCGTTCAGACCTTGGCATGAGGACGGCTGAATGAACTACTCTATGGCTGGCGGCCATTTATCGCAGCTCTCCTACTTCACTATCCGATAGCTCCTTGTTTTCTTGTCAATACTTGAGGCTTCTCTCTCTTGCTTTGTTGTGTCACCATTGTCTTGTCTCGTTGTGTGTTGACGAAGACCGCCGATTTCTCAACATGGCTGAGAAGGCAGAAGCAGCCATGCATGTTGAGACCGAATATGTTATCGCAGATGCCGACCTTAGCCCAGAAAAGGCCGGGACATTTCAGGACCAGCGGGACATGCAAAGGCTAGGGAAACAGCAAGAATTAAAGGTATGTTGACCATTGAGTCGTCGAGACAAACGAGAAACTTATATCAAGTAGCGAAACTTCCGATTCATCTCGACTATGGGTTTCACTGCTGTCCTGATGTGCACGTGGGAAGCGGTGCTCATGTAAGTGCCTGGATCATGAAACACGAATGCACATGTTGAATGAGCCTGTCAAGCACCTCTTCTTGGGGTCTCATCAATGGTGGCCTCGCCGGAACGGTCTGGATCTACCTTATTGGCGTTCTCGGATTTCTTGCAGTCATCCTTTCTATGGCTGAGATGGCTTCTATGGTATGTCATTGAAGCGTCTTTGCCGGCTGAGTATCGAAGCATAGTCTGATCAAGTAGTAGGCGCCGACATCTGGTGGGCAATATCATTGGGTTTCAGAATTCTCGCCGCCGAGGGCACAAAAACTGCTGAGCTTCATGACTGGTAGGAGGCATTTAACCTCTTTGCGCTCTCCCTTGCCCAGTCTTAAAATGTCACTTTCACATCTAATCTCGTCAAGGATGGCTCGGTCTACTCGGATACGTCGTCGGGGCAGCAGTGGGAGGCTACACTCCTGCGATGATTATCGACGGGTTGACCGTGCTTTTCGCTCCAGACTACGACTACCAGCGCTGGCATGGGACATTGATTATCATCGCTGTTGCTGTTTTCAGTGTTGGTTTCAACACGTTTCTAGCGCGACACCTGCCCAAGATAGAGCTTTTTATGCTTGCATGTCATGTCCTTGGTTTCTTTGCGGTCCTCATACCGCTATGGGTGTGTGGCCCACATACCTCCGCTTCAGAGGTCTTTACGACGTTCACAAATAGTGGAGGCTGGTCAAGCACTGGCTTGTCTTGTCTTGTTGGATTGACTGCTCCGGTCTTCTCACTTATTGGTCCGGACTCCGCCGTTCACATGGGTTAGTTATTACCCTTACCGCTTCGAATTTTACAGACCATGATTCTGACTCAAATCTACCAGCTGAGGAAATCAAAGACGCATCATGGGTTTTGCCGAGGTCAATGCTTTGTTCGATGTTTCTGAACGGCACCACTGGCTTAGTTATGATCATAACATTCTGTTTCTGCATCACAGATCTGGAAGGTGTATTATCAACCGATACGGGCTTTCCATTCATCCAAGGTGTCTAACCCTCCATTTAGTCTTCATTAATCAAGTTACTGATCTATGGCCTGTAAAGTCTTCTACGACACCACCCAATCTAAAGCCGGCACCATAATCATGTCCTGTATAATAATGTTCATGGCCATCTGCTCCGCCATCGACAACGTTGCTGCCGGTTCAAGACAGCTTTTTGCGTTTGCTCGTGACCGCGGCTTACCATACTCGAGTTTCATTAGCAAGGTATGTCTTCTTCCGTCTGCCTATTTAATACACTCTACATACGCCTTGATCCCGGCTGATTTCTCCCAGGTCTACCCCAACTGGTCTATTCCCCTCCACGCCGTTTTCCTCGACTTCGTCCTCGTCTGTCTCCTGTCTCTCATCAACATTGGCAGCTCCGTCGCCTTTAACGCTATCGGCTCCCTCGGCGTCGGCACTCTTCTCACCACATACATGATCTCCGTCGGCTCGGTCTTCATCCGCCGGTACTGGGGCGCACCGTTCCCGCCCAATCGATGGACTATGGGCTCAGTCGGACCATACGTGAATGTCATAGCCTTGGTGTTTATGGTTGTGACGTATATTTTCACCTTCTTCCCGTTGGCGGTGCCAGTGACCCCGGAGACCATGAATTGGAGTTGTCTGATCTATGGATCGGTGATTATCTTTGCGCTTGTGTATTATGTTGTGTATGGGAGATTTGTGTATAAGGGTCCAGTGGTGCTGGTCAAGCGGGACGAATAAGGCGCGAGAATACCTGTCATAGGTCTCGATGTATTGAATGAGACTGCGGTCTCACCTGCCTAAAATGCCCAAGTCAAGGCTGCACTTTTGTGCGCACATTCAAAATGTGGGAGATGTGTGAAAATGGCGCTCTAAAGATTAACAAAGCTAAGTAATGATGCGCTCTCTAACGCTCTCCAAATGATAGAGGAATCAAACTTGTGGCTCGTGCCTTGCAGCGCCAGTACTGTTGACGGCCACAGAAAGTGCCGCAGCGGGAAATCTTCACGCGTGCAAAGCCTCAAAACTGCGGAGTTTTTTGGGTGGGGATCCATGCCTTCTCTTAGCCGCCAACCCCGCCATTACCCCTGGGCGTTAAGCAGATGATTCCCGGGATAAATCTTGAGATGCTCCTCCCACTAGAGTCAAGCTCCCGCAGGACCGTTATCTTCAACATGCCTCTTTGGGCAAGGCACGATGCAGGATCCTGCAGACCTACCAACCTGGGACAATCTTGATGATCCTTGGACGACGTTGCAGCGTCCAGCGCCTTTTATAGATGGCGGGATTGGCGGAGATGGCGCTCGATGTGAGCCTTTTTGAACTTCTCGAGTATTGCGCTGTTGTGTATCTTGGGTTGTTTGTTGTTGTTGTGTTTGTGTCTGTCTGTTTGAGAGTGTGTCTGAAGGTTGAGAGGGAAACACTGCAAAGGTTACGGCCGGCTTTGGATTTGGTGAAGGAAGGAGAAAACCAGGTTACTGAGGAAACTTTATATTCCGCGACCGTGACGGAGAAACAGCGTCTTGTGAATGCTCAAAGCTTTCCAAACCAGCACCAGAAGACACACCTCTGTCCTTGGAGAGACTTGTTCAGCAAGACAAGATCCGCGGCGCCGACCATCTACAGGCCGACACCACGCGTCAACCCTGACTCGTTTGTGATGGGGAACCGACCGCAGTTGCTCGCACTTTCCAGTGCCATATACCTCATCGTTACTTCTATCCTTACCTCCAGCACTCGTGGCCTCGTGCCCCACCGTCGCCAGTCAACCAACTCTTCTGCTGTCCTCGATGTCTTCCAAGTCTACAAACCGGTCTTCACTCCGCCAGCTGGCAGCACCTACAACGGTGCCTGCGTCAGCGAAGTTCTCCTTATGGACCATGTCTTTGCTTTTAGTTACGGCATGCCTTTTGTTGGTAAGTACCTTTCCTCCCTACCCATCCCCAATCGCACTCTTAAATTTCAATCTAGGCCCGTACACTCCCCCACCATGTACTTTTAATGCCGTGACTATGACCCTTACCGTCACTTCCGCGGGCCGTCAATTCGACCGCCTCGCGCTTATGTACATGGGCGACATTGAGGTGTTCCGGCATAGTACTGCCGAACCCACTGCCGCAGGAATCATCTACACCTACACCAAAGACATGACCGCGTACCTCTCCCTCTGGCGCGAGCCACAAACCATCATCTTCGACCTAGGAAACCTCATAGACAGCACCTACACTGCCTCCTTCAATACCACGCTAACCGCAACCTTCTTCACGCGTGAAGAGACCGCCGAGACCGCCGACCTCATCCTCCCCATCAGCGCAGAACGCGGCTCTCAAAACGCCGCCTCCGCCTTCAACGTCCCGGGAGACAACGCCTCAGTCGTGCAGACAATCCCATCAACTGCCACTCGGGCGCTCATCTCAATCTCCGCCTGCGGCCAATCGACCGAGGAGTTCTGGTACAGCAACGTCCTCCCCAGCTACACCGACACCTTCACCCCCAGCACGGGCGCCCTCTACGGCTCCGGCGCCTTCCGCGAAGTCCAAGTCTTGATCGACGGCCACCTCGCGGGGGTGGTCTGGCCCTTCGGCATCATCTTCACGGGCGGCATCGTACCTGGGTTCTGGCGGCCCATCGTCGGAATCGACGCCTTCGACCTCCGCGAACCC
Source organism: Pyrenula massariospora (assembly GCA_021030905.1). Classification (NCBI taxonomy): domain Eukaryota; kingdom Fungi; phylum Ascomycota; class Eurotiomycetes; order Pyrenulales; family Pyrenulaceae; genus Pyrenula; species Pyrenula massariospora. The sequence goes on from JAGFMI010000003.1 coordinate 830,845, forward strand.
GAGATCGACATCACCCCCTTCCTCCCCTACCTCGCCGACGGCGCCCCGCACACCTTCTCCCTCGCGGTCCGCGGCGTGGACGACAGTTCCGCGCCCGGCGGCAACGGCGAAGCCACCCTCTCCGACACGGTCGGCAGCTACTGGGTCGTGACGGGCAAGATCTTCCTCTTCAACGGCCCCTCCAACACCACCACCCCCCCATCATCCAACTCCACCCCACCAACAATCCTCGCACCACCCCCCCTCCTCACCCTCACCTCCTCGTATGAGTCTCTCCCAAACGGCACAAACACAACCCTAACCAACACAATCACCGCCTCCCGCTCCCTCACCATCACCTCCCCCGCCGGCGACACTTGGTCCCAAACCCTAACCTACGCCTCCCTCAACCTCCTGACCGCAGAGGGCCTCACCCAGCGCACCACCCAGTCCACCCGCGGCACCTTTACGTCCCCCTTCACCGGCGACACCGCGTTCAGCTACCCGCTCGATGTTAACTCGAGCTACACGCTGCCCCCCGCCGGCGGCATAACCATCGACGCGACGATATCAAGGGGGCTGGAGATTGATGTTAAGGGTGGGGAGGCGTACCAGTCACTTTATAAACTAGTCTACGGCGACGTTAGTCTGGATACGAGCCAGGACGGCGCAGCGAAATATTCTTCTGTTCCTAACGCGAGCTACTCGTTCGGGGACACCACCCAACACTTCAGCGAGAGCAGCGAAGGCGAGACTTATGCACGGGACGTCGAGGTGCGGAATAGCACGATTATTTTTGACACGAATCCCAGCGGAGAGGAGACGCCAGTCGGCGGTGCGGCGGGGGCGGGGGTGGGGGTGGTGGTCAAAGGGAATGGGAATGTGCGGGCGATGCTGGGGAGAGGGCCGGGGGTGGAGAGTCAGGTGGAGGTTGGGGGTGGGCCGGGGATGGGGAGGGTGAAGCGGTGGAGGGCAAGGGGGTTGAGGAGGTAGGAGATCGGATTTCGGGGGCAAGAAGGGATGGGTGTTGTGAGTGTGGACGCCGTGTGTACGTACACACATAGCTCGATAGCCACCTGCTAATACGGGGAGCGGAGATCGGGGGCAAAGGATGACTTACGCAGGAAATCGTCTCTAGACCGGAAGGTTGTTCTTGTGAAATCCAGTAGTGGTGGGGTGTATGGCCTCGCTCCCCCTGTCGGTTTTCGTTTCATGGACTGAAAAGCCGTGTGTGGGAACACTAGGCTGTCGGGTTTGGCTGGGAGCGTATGTGTGTCTGTATATATGTATGCGGATCCGTGAACTGAGACTAGTTGGAAAATACGCGTTCGATGAAACATAAGACATAAAGACCCTTAGGGTTTTGGCGCTGCATCGCCAGAGGGAAGAGGATGGCAGTCCTCGCTCTGTTCATGTGGATCGAGATGAATTAAGTCTATCGGCATGGTTTCTGGTGAATATGCGTTCTTCGTCTGTATGGTACTGTACATTCAAACAGGACGGTTTTGGAAGCTGTCTATCCACTCCCATCCATCGTGGCTCTTTCGATCCACTCCACAAATCTCCAGTCCACCACAACCCCCAACCTAACATCACCATCAATATTGTTACTATTCCCTCGCCTTCCTCCTCTCCTCCACCCTCCTCTTCGCCCTCACCTCCGCCCTCCGCCTCTCCCCCCCATCCACCTTCCTCCCCCGCCGATGCTCCCACATCCCCTCCCTCACCCTCACCACCCCCCTCCCCCCCTCCCACCCCTTCGTCGCCTCAAACCCCGGCCCCCGAATCTCATTCCCCCGATGCAGCTTGTACCCCCTCGGCTTCCTCAACTCCCCGGGCTGCCCCTCATACGTCTCCGCCTCCTCCGGCAGATTCACAACCAGCTTCGTCATCCCGGGGCTCCGCGTTACCGACGTCGTAACCTCTGTCCCCTCTTCCCCCCCATCCCCCTGCGGGCGGGGGAGACTAGGAACCTCAACAACCCTCAACCCCGCCACCCCGTCCTGCACAAACTGCAGATCCCCCCCAACCCCGAACTCGCCCTTGCGGTACTTTTCCCTCCATCTTAACAAGTATCTCCGGGTCCGTGTGTCGGTGAGGCCGGCGCGCTCGAGCTGGGCGGAGGACATGCTGAAGAGGGCGGACCAGGAGGGGAATTTGGCGGCGTGGCGGGAGAGGGAGCGGCCGATTAGGGTGAGGAAGGTGGGGACGTCGGGGACGAAGGGGATGGGTTGGGGGATGGGTTTGGGCGGGTAGGGCTTGTGGAGGTGGCGTTTTGTGGTGGTGGGGAGGGTGGAGGGTCGGGGGAGTTTTGGTTTGAGGGAGAGGGAGAGGGTTGGTCGGAGGGGGGAGGAGAGGGGGGGCATTGCGGGTGGTGGTGATGGTGGTGGTTTTTGGAGGGGAGGAGGATGAAGGAGTGATTGGCGGTGTTTTTTTAGCGGGATTGTAGGATGTGCATCTGGATTGCAGAGATGACTAGATCTTGCAGAGTGGAAATTGAGATATTAGATTGTAGGCTGCAGCAGCGCAGTGTACTGTGGTCAAGCTTTACGATCTCAAAAAAGTTGAAGCTGCGAGAAATTTGGAGGAAGCTCCGAGGCCTTGGCGGTGTTATGTATTTCCGTCACCGAAGAGTATCCCTGCAGCCTCAATTGGAAGGCTCCGGTCTCTTCCTTTGAAGATAACTGCGGTTTCTATGATTTTCATGACCCTTTTCGTCGCAAACCATCTCTGAACACCATGAATAAAGCTCGAAAAGGCCGAATTATGCATCGGAGGTTGGACGCTGTAGGGTGTTCAAAGTAGCAGGATTTCCTCAGAGCTAGTACGGGCTTCCAGAAAATTTCATCTTCCGACTTGAATGTCTTCACCAGAAGAAAATCCTACATTGAGCCATTTTGCTTGAAATTCGCACATCTTTGATTGTTCGTTTGGAATAAGGAACCAAACCATTTGTGAAAGCATACCACGAATCATGGCCGTCTCTCCACTACTTCCACGTTCCCCATCAGCTATCAATGCAAATAACACAGCGGCGAAATTTAAATCCTTAAGTGTACGCAATGCGGCTCCGTCTCCGCGAGGTAAGGGTACGCCCTCGGCGGCACCCGAGGGGGACTTGATGGAGAAGATGAATGAAGAGGCTTCGAGCAAGTACGTTAAAGGTACGATATAAAAATGCCATTAGTGGAGAGTCTACGCTTACTTCCCATAGGCAAGAAATTGGGAGAGGGAACATTCGCCGTCGTCTACCGTGGCCATCTCCGCTCGGATCCCAATAGCCTAGTCGCGATCAAGAAGATCAAAGTCCAGGAGAACTTTACGGATGGGATGAATGTTGACTCCATCCGTGAGATCAAATATTTACAGGAACTGTCGCATACTAACCTTGTGAGCTTGATTGACGTCTTCTCTACCAAAGACCAGAATATCAACCTCGTGCTGGAGTATTTCCCATGCGGCACTTTAGAGGATGTGATTAGAAATCAGGACATTCATTACGGCGCAGCTGATGTAAAGGCTTGGATGGGAATGCTTGCTCGAGGCGTGTTCTTTTGCCATGAAAACTTTGTCCTCCATAGAGATATAAAACCGAACAATCTACTGATCGCCGCCGACGGAGAGGTCAAACTTGCCGATTTTGGACTTGCAAGAAGTTTTGCAGATCCTTACTGGAACATGACTCACCAGGTTATTACTTTGTGGTACCGGCCACCGGAACTGCTCTACGGCGCGCGACATTACTCCGGAGCTGTTGATGTGTGGAGCGTTGGAATGGTATTTGCCGAACTGTTGCTGAGAGTTCCATTTGTGCCAGGGGAGTCAGATATCGATCAGCTAACCAAAATATGTCAAGCAATGGGTACACCGATGGAAAGTAACTGGCCGGGTGTTTCATCTTTGCCGAACTATGTCTCAACTGGTGATGTCGTGGCCTTGAGGGATAAGGCAGGGTTTGAGGTCCTATTCCCAACTGCTGGACCTGTCGGAGTGGATCTACTGATGAGCATGCTAAAGCTTGACCCAAGAAGGCGGATCTCTGCGAAGCAAACCCTGATGCATGATTGGTGGAGTGCCCACCCGCGTCCCTCCAACAAGGACCGACTACCCAAACAGGGCGGGGGAGAAGAGAAAGTGGGTGAGAATCTAGGGGGAAAGGCAGGAGTTGTCGACGAGGAGAAGCTGAGAGGACCCGCGAGGAAGTTGGATTTCGCTGGGATGCGATGACAGGACAGGAAAAAGACAATCAACGGGTGTGGAAAAATTGGATCAAAAGAAATATCCAAGATGGTTGAAAATGGGCAGGTTCTTCTTTGAAGATCGACAGGAACTGGGGAACGGTCGGTAAAGCGAGAGCTAAGAAGCATGGGACCCAAAGCTTTGGATAGCAAATGCTGCTAAGGAATAGCAACCAAGATCGGCAAGCCAGCGGCAGACGCGGACTTGATAGAGCTATCCACGGCTCAGCAATTGCGAGGTTGTTCTTGTCAACAATATGACCTTTGGAGGACTCGTCTCAGAGGGAGATTTTTCGAAACTGTTTCAAAGAGGAAAATGTTCCGCAACTGCCGTTGAGGCGGTTCATGCAATATCAACAGCCACGTTCTTTATGAAGCGCAGCCCTGCAGTTATTCGGGATAGCGCAGGGGACAAGGGTCTCAGGCCCGTTGATAATGGTAAGCATGTTGCGGATCTTACTAGAAATGCTTGTTGATCGCGGATAGCGCGTCAATAGTCTCACAATCTCTAGATGGATCCATGGGTTTGGCATGGAAGCGTGATCGTTCGTGTAGTCGTTTTGAGTTTAGGCTGCACTGCAAGAGATTCTTGAAAGCTCCGAATACGTAGTTGTGCATTGCCTAATTGAATCGCGAAAGAGGCACGTCCTAATTACGTGGTTCCTAATATACCACAGGGGAGCTCGGTCAGCTTTATCGCAAGGAGTCTAGCCAGGGACGATGCATAATCGGGGGACGTTATCCGTATTCGCTAGGGATTCGACCGCGTAAACGTATGTTTTCTTGGCAGATAGAGACACATGAATTTGATAGCGTCCCGAGCGTAGATATTATAAAATGCCGATATCGAACGATTATGCACATTCCAATCCGATCGTGTTGTCGCAAACGTGGTCAATTGGGATCTCAAGTTTCAGGTCATCACATCACAGTGTGATAAGCGATAGCCTCCAGTACTGATGGTCTGTGCCGATGCCAATCTGGACGATGTGGGGGAAGGCTTGCGCCAGCACCATGGGCCTGCGACTGCCAGAACATGGGATGCAGCAAGCTTTCGGGGATCTTTTCAATTGTGCCGTCTGAGTTTTTGTTGGAGACGCCATCCCCTTGAGCAGACTCCAACTTGTGACGAATCTCCGAGAGCCGGGCCCCGCCCTGGACCGTCTCCAAAAAAGGCGTTGACTACCCGAGATAGCGTACCTAGCTTACTAGCGAGATGAATTGGGGTTGGTAAAGACTAGCTCGAATTTCGATACGGCTTCTGGATGCGGATCAGGAGCTGATAAAGCAAAGGAGCCTTGTGGTCGTGAGTGTTGGGGCGTGGAGGAAGAGCTAGGGTGCTGACTTTAAGCCCAAGCACGCCGAAAATTGGCCAATGACGGAAAGGACGAAGTGAGGGTGCCCGAAATTTCGGAGGGCTGAAGCGTGTGATTTGCTGCTGGGAACCGGCAAACGTAGATTGCATCTGGATTCTCAAATCAACGCAGAGTGTCGTGTGATAGCTGGGCATGAGCAGTCACTAGTTCAGAAATCCCATCTGGTCAAGCCTTGAAGGCGCACCGTTGAGCCGGACCACAGTTTGGGAGAAATTGCGGTGGCGGCATGGGGGTTGAAGGTAGAGAGTGGTCGGATTTGCATTTGGCAAGGAGGCACAGTGCGCTCGGAAGGTCTGAAAAAGGAGGCCGACCCACGCGACTGGGGACAACAAGGAAGGATAGTAGATGCATGCCCGTACCACCGGTGCTTGTATCGTGAGATGGGTCACGGGGGGGAAGGGGAGAGGGGAGAGAGGAGAAGGATAAGCGTAGATTGACGGTCGCTAGGGGAGGCCGTGAGCAGAAACAGCCATAGAGAAGCCGCCGTCCCCCAGCGGAGCTTCCAAGTGTCCCTCTTAGCGGCCAATCGCGGTGCTGCCTCCCGCTCTTAGTGCTCAATTGGCCGTGGCCGCCAGGTCCCCCAGCCCCAGAGTCGCCAGAACCACCACTTCCACCACCTCGATAGGTCTGGGAAGCCTTCACATGAAAGGAGAGTCCCGCAGACCTCTTTTCTTCCCCTTCGTTCTTGCAGGTCGACCTCTCCAGTCAATTCGCAGACGGATTGGAGACCGCCTCACTCTCAGCAGCGCAGTCGCTCTCGCCTCTCGCCGTTATTGTGTCCTACCCGGCGCACTCTCGTAACTGCAGAGCACCCCGAACATCGCTAACGCGCCCGCTGCCCACACCTACCTCTGGCGACCTCAACATCAGACTCGTCTGGTCTGTGTGATCCTGACGTTTTCCTGCTTCTTCGAATCTGCAGTCCCTCGCAGATCGCCAGCGACTGGCGTCCACGTTGAATTGGGCAAAGATCCTAGACAATCTTTCGGATAGATCCCGCCCGCCAACTTGGAAGCTTCTGCATGCAACGTAAAATTGATAGGTCAACCTCACCTTGTCATACGAGTTCGACAGTGCACCCAATATCCGAGACCAATTGCACGTACGACAGAGCGGAAGCTGTGGCACGGAGCCTGCTTTTGACAACGCTGTGGCCTCTTACTGCCTCAAGTTGAAGCGGGATATTTAGAGATCGACTCGGCACTGCACTCGCTCTGACCAGCTCTGAGATCCACTAAATACAACTTTGCGCCTTTGGATTAATCAGGAGGATTTCGAAGACAATTAAATCGTCAAGTAAGCGTCTTTCCACCCCTCAACCCCCGTTACACGAAACTTGGGGAAGTGGTGCAGTGCAGCCGTTTCGGCGCGCACAGGCATCTCATAACGGGAGATCCCTGCTAATTTATGTGCTTTTATCACATAGGAACAGGGTCTCCCTCATTATTACCAGTACCAGGAAGACAAATATTCCTTTCGTCTCGAACAGAATTCCTGCAGCAATAACCTTCTTTTTGCATTCCCCGCCTTGCTTTTTCTCCGAGCGCTGTCCTAGACCACACAACACCACCCTACTACCAGCAAGCAGACTCATACTCCGGTTTCTTCTTCCCAGCACACAACGGAATTAACGTATCTTGATGGATGTGAGGCACAAAACTAGCTCTTCGTAAATACCGAATTACTGCACCAAGAGTCACGCATAGGCGCGAGTCAACCTTTCCCATGGCAACTACGCTCCCGCCATCAACAATCCCCCAACCCTCGATAGAGCCGCCGTCTTCTCCTTTACCTGCGATCCCGAAGAACTCTAGTAAACCGAGAAAAAGTCTGCCCGTTCCTTCTGGTACATTGTCGAGAACTCCGTCCAACTCTTCAACACCATCCAAGTTACGTGCTCCTTCAAGCTCTCCACGACCCACCGCACTTCCCACGCCGCAGAACTCTGTCTCGACTCCAGCTGTACCGACTCTTGCCAACCTTCGCTCTGCCTCTTCTGGCGCAAAGACCAATAATGCCGCAGAGAAGACTATCCGAAGAGTCATCAGCATTGCTGCCTTCCCGCAGCCACCGACAGCTCTTATGAGTCCAGGCTCGCGCCCGACGACGGCATCGTCGCTAAGCTCGGCTGTTTCAAGTAGGAAGCGGCCGTCAGAAGCATACAGCTCGACACCACCGTCTGCTGGTCCTCGCTCAAAGCGGCCCTCAAGAACGAGTTCAAGCACCAATGGCAGTATGTTCAGCTCACAGACTCCAAGTCTACTAAATGGAACTGGTGATGGCAAATCGATCTCATCTAACTCGCGGGGCCACCGCATCTCCGAAGGCCAACTTAGCATTCCTTCCCCACCACAAAGCCGAAGCTCTTCAGCTCAGGGATCATATTCGACGAGTGCCACTACCTTTGAAGATACCGATGAGCTTCACCGGGGTCGTGATGATGCTGATGAGAGCGTGAACAGTAATAAAAGGTCATCGCACGGGAAGGAAGCAAAAGGAAACGTGCTAGTCAGTGTTCGTGTCCGCCCAGATGCACCTGGACCGGAAAACTTGCGATCGGCAGGCGAATGGCTTGTGGATGGAAGAAAGTCACTGGTTTCGTATCGAGGGAAAGAGGGTGGTGACTACTTCTATGGTAAGCTCACTGCAGAATTTAAGTTGCTTATTAATCACTGTACTGAGAGAGCCTACAGATAATGTTTTTACTGCGCATGACCAGAATGCCAAGGTGTATGACGCTTCAGCAAAGCGCTTGGTTCGAAGAGTCATGGAGGGTTTCCATGGTACGGTATTTGCCTATGGTATGACAGGAACTGGGAAGACATTCTCCATGCAGGGGACTGCGACCAATCCTGGTGTCATTCCCCTTGCCATCACGGACATTTTCTCGTTCATCCGAGAAACGCCACAACGGGAATTTCTTCTCCGCGTAAGTTATTTAGAGATTTACAACGAGAAAATCCATGATCTCCTATCGGCGCCTCTCGCAGCCAGCACTGGCGTTGGCGCTCCTCAACAGGAAGAGATTCAATTGCGTGAAGACAGCAAGCGGGGCGTGTACGCTACGCCGCTAAAGGAAGAAATTGTGCAGAGCCCTACCCAACTTCTACGGGTCATTGCTCGCGGTGATCATGCAAGGCGTACCAGCAGCACTCAATATAATGCAAGAAGCTCCCGAAGCCATGCTGTCGTGCAGATCGTTGTCGAAAGCAGAGAGCGAGCGTCCCTAAACGGCAACTTGCATGATGGCAAACGCGTCGGTCTTCCTCCGGGTGGCGTTCGGGTGTCGACACTTAGCCTGATCGACTTGGCAGGGTCCGAAAGAGCAGCAGAAAATAAAGAGAGACGAACAGAGGGTGCTCACATTAACAAAAGCTTGCTGACCCTAGGAACGGTCATTGCTAGACTTTCCAGCGACAAGGATAGGAATGGCAATCCAACTGGCAAAGATGGAAAGCACCTTCCTTACCGTGATAGCAAGTTGACCCGTCTTCTACAACCGGCGCTATCCGGCAATTCGTTAGTCAGCATTCTTTGCACAATACAGACCGGATCTCAGGGGAGCTCTGCAGCAGCGAACAGTCACACTGGCGAGACTCTTAACACGCTTAAGTTTGCTGCAAGGGCTAAGAACAATATTGTCAGCCATGCCAAACGGCAGGAAGAAGCCGTGGGCACCGGTGTCAATGCTGGCCTCCTTGAGAGGTACCGAGCGGAGATTCAGATGCTTCGAAACCAGCTAGATGGTCAGCACAAGGCTCAAATTGAGAAGGAAGAGAAACAATTGGAGAAGGAAGCTGAACAAAGACACGAAGAACAAATGCTGGAAATGCAATTAGCTCGCACTGCGCTCAAAGAGAGAATTGAACATCTTAACCGACTTATCCTTTGCTCCAAGTCCACGGGTGTTAACTCATCAGCAGGCACCGCGTCGGCGCTTGGGATGCATGGCCGTCTGTCTTCTGGGACTATGGAATCGAACTCGCGGTCTCTCCGGTCTTCCGCAAGTCAGTCTACTCTTGGTGCCAACGGACACTCTCTTTACCGCGCCCGCTCTATCACGTCCCTCAGGGAGAATCAGAACGTGGCAATGCCTTATACCCCAGTCAATGACGAGGATGAAGCTGGTGGAGAGTTTGCCGACGGTCTCGCCTCTCTGCAGGCACAGAACCGAGCGCTGCAGGCCGATCTGCAAGACAAAACCCGCTATATCAGTACACTTGAGAGGAGACTATTACAAGCAAGACGGTCTAGCCATTCTCGCATGTCAATGGGACTCTCTGGACACAGTGAGAGCGAATCGGCGAACCTGCTGAAGGAAAAGGATGGTGAGATCACAAGCTTGCGTGCTCAGCTCGACGATAAGGAGCGCATGATCGCAGCCCTACGATCAGCCGCGCGGAAACGAGATTACGCAGAATTGACACCTGACACCTCTTCAGCCGAGTCCCGAAAACCTTCTGTTCACCAAAGCAACGACAGCCACAGCAGCCTGAACAGCTCGGTGGGGAGTGGAGGCTTGGCGAATGGGCAGACGGCCCGCGCATGCCCGGTCTCTCTACTGTCGCCGCAGAAGGCGACCGATAAGAGGAGGAGCGTCGATGAGATGTCTAAGATGCTTGACGAGATGATCTTGGAAAAGGTCGAGACTGGGGATGTGATCAAAGGCCGGAGTGGCTCTGTTCGCCTGGCGAGACATCCATCTAAACGTGAATCGGCTGCAGTTGCAAGCCTACCTCCGCTTGAAACCATGATTTCAGCGTTGCGAGGATCCGTCGTGGAAGTGAAACCTTCATCCGCCTAATGAATACTACACATTCGAAAGAACAACGCATGAAAAGTGTTTGAATATGGCTTTACTGGGAATATTATGTTTGATAATTTTTGAGGTCATGGGAATGCTAGGATCTCCTTCGGAACGATACTTGATACCCTAGAGAGATGTCGCTCACGCGCATTTGTCAGCGCTTTGTTCGTTTTTCTGTCGATATGCTGCGCCACAATTGATTCTTGCATTTACTTCGGTTTGTTCTACGTTAATGTGTCGCCTGTGCGATGAAAAGACAACATTGGGACCTGGTTGCGGTGTGTTTGTAAACAGGGAACTTTTATTACTATCATGACCATATTATATTCAAGCTGCGCAAGCGAGAGATGGTAATGCAAATATTCGACACAGATGATGCAGCTAAGCACTTAGCCGTGTAGTGGACAAAGGCCTTTCAGCCCTGCTTTCCCCGGTGTCGACCGGTAGTTGCTGCAGGTGGGTAACACTGTATGCATGCAACTTCACTTAACGTTGCCCTAAGGTAGGGGTTCAGAAGCCATAGCCGCTGCGATCTGCGGGTGGCTGAAAGTTGTAGATGACTTGCTGCCAGGGAAAACTGCAAGATAGCGCCATCCACCCCTGATCGTGCACAATATCTCTACGCGCCAATCCCACAAGGCGAATGTCGTGCCAAGGGTGCCAAGAGCCCGCCGATAAGCTCCGCCAAGCTGTGATCCGTTGATCTCTTGCGTGCAGCGGCTCCCCGCGGCCTTGACCTCTACCTCCTTCCGCATTCTGGAAATTCCGAGGGTGCTTTTGTTCGTCCACGCGATCATAATATTCTTGGCAGTCGCCAGAGAGGCAAGTGGTAAGCTTTTGCCATGGACCAAGCATGGGCAGAGATGCAGACGGATTTTTTCTCGCCTACATTCCTTGTTACTCCAGCTCTTGAAAGGCTCTTAGTTGCAGATTGCCCCGAGCGAAGAAGGCCGCTGGAAACTAGGCAACTACGAAGATGCCGATAAGGTCAAGAGCTCGAGGATTTCTCTGCAAAATATGGACTTGTGCTATAGACAACTAGGAGTGGGAGAAGGATTGCGCATGGACTAGGTAGGTATAAATTACCCCTTGCTTCTCTCGCCTTCGTTGATTCCTCTTCGCTTCCCCTTCTGTCCGCTTGAAGCAATTCCAATTCGCTCTACAAAATGTTGTTCGCACTGCCTCTCGGCGTTCTTGCAGTCCTTTTTTCTCTATCCCAGGCCAAGGAACTACCAAAGAACGAAGCACTTGCGGCTCAGCTGTACAACAATGGTTTGAGACATTCCCAGATCATTCAAGCGAAGGAGGAAACGTGGTCGAAACAACGAGCTGCTGGAGCATTTGCCTCCGAGCAATATCCCGAACTTGGATATACCGCCTGCGTAGATGGCGTGGCAGCAGCTATTCCTGGAGATGCTAACAATACTTTCCGCTGCAACAACATTGACCTCTACCACTTCCGGTCTCATGTAGACCTGGGCAGCAACCAAGGAGAGGGTTCTTCGTCATGGGGTTGGACTGCTCCGGACGGTCGGGAATTCGTCGCGTTTGGCCAAACAGACGGTGCGGCCTTCGTTGAGATCAGCTCAGAAGGCAAGCTGATCTACTTCGGCCGCCTCCCACAATATTCCACACCCATCATCTGGCGAGAAATTCGCGGGTACAAGAACTATATGGTCATCGGCAGTGAGGCTGTCGGTCACAATATCCAAATCTTCGACATGACCAAGGTCAGTCCTTCCTTCATGCCTCTAATCCTAGAGCCGGCTTCTAACAAATCTTCAGCTCCTCGATGTTGATCCTGCCAGTCCCGTGACCTTCACCAACGAAGCCGACCTCACCGGGCTCTTCACCGGCCTACCAGTTGGTCGTACCCACAACGTTGTCGTCAACGAAGCCAAATCATATGCCGTAGCCGTTGGTGCTCAACCTCGAAACTCCACCTGCAAGGCCGGCCTTATCTTTATCGACCTCACCAACCCTGCCAATCCAACCTCACCTGGTTGCGCAGCGCAAGACGGCTATGTCCATGATGCGCAGTGCGTCGTCTACAATGGACCTGACACCGAGTTTGTGGGGAAAGATATCTGCTATGCGTACAATGAAGATACACTGACAATCTACGATGTGACGGACAAGGTGAACGCGACGGTGCTCTCCAGGACAAGCTACGAAGGTGCAAGCTATACCCACCAGGGCTGGCTTCTAGACACAACCTGGCAAACACACCTTTTGCTCGACGATGAATATGATGAATATGACAAGGCTGGTCTGGCTGCAGATGGTCACCCCGTGACGTACATCTGGGACATTTCAGACCTTCGTGCGCCCAAACAGACAGGCTACTACAAGTCCGACGCGTACTCCATCGACCACAATCAGTATATCTTCAACGGAATCAGCTATCAGAGCAATTATGGATCGGGACTGAGAATTCTCGACGTGAGTTCGATCCCCGCGGACCCGTCCGGGAAAGGGGTGAAAACGGTAGCGTATTTTGACATTTATCCCGAGGATGATGCGGAGCCGAACGGTGGAGTGATTGATTTTGTGGGGAGCTGGAGCAGCTATGCGGGTTTCAAGAGTGGGTTCATCTTTGTAAATACGATTGAGAGGGGGGCGTTTGTGGTGAAGAGGACGGGTTGATAGGTGTGGAGGACATCTCAACAAATGGCGAAGCGGTGAGAGATAGTGGTCTGGATATACTTTTGTGACGAGCTACGTAACATGTACTAGGTAGTCAATGGGATGTGAAGATATCTACCACTACGGCAGTGGATATATGAAATGCATACGCGTGCATGGCCTTGGCAATGCTTCAGCGCCGGCGACGGTCTCATCAGGAAACAACCCTGATGAAAAACATGACTCGGGTAAATGGGAGCGAAGCGTCCGGATAGGAAGCCGTTCAGCTTTGCATAGAACTTTAAAGAAGAGGGTAATATGTAGTTAATGTAGGCGGACGAAACGGTCGATCCCAACCTCGGTAGCAAAAGCAGTGGGACGGGCGGAGCTTGGCCGCTTCGAGTTTAAGGATGATCGCCTGTGCAGGCTGCGTCTCCCTGAAACTCAACGCAGATCAACTCCTCTCCCCTCCTCGTCTCCCCTCCAATCCTCTCCCCGCCCTCAACCGCATCGCCACCCGGGTGGGAAACGAAAAAAGCTCCCTGCACGCCAGATTCAGCAGAGCCCCGGTCTTGGAGATGATTGAGTTCTTAGCCTCGTCTATCCGACGACGCAGATTCATCTGCCTGCGACTCAACGGTGTCAACGCCTGCGGACCGTCAGATCTCCTGGGAGCCGATCTACGCTCATTGGCCTCAGCCCGTCACACCGTCTGTTTCATCCCTCCTCACATCCCAGTCGCCTGCTGCTCCGGGTCGTAGCCATCCTCGTCGCATATCCCCCTGTCCCCTGGCCATCTGCCCTATCCTCCTCCTCCACCACCGCCATGCTGCTGGTGCTCCGAAACCTCTGTTCCACTTGGGCCACCCGCCGCCCAACGAGGTGCGGAATGCGTTTTGCCTTCTCCCCATGTCACCTATCATCGTGGATCCGCTTTATGCACTCAGTGACGCCAGCAGCATGAAGGAAGCTCCATTCGCTGCGTGGTAGTCGGAGCGTCCTCCGCCTCGTTGTTCCTCTCCCGTCGATCACTCACATGGCAGCATTCTTTCCTTGACTCGTATCTCGCGCTTTCGGATGTTTTAGTTCTGGACTTTCCTTCAATTCCTGTACCGGTTTTGCTTTTGGGGGTGGCTTACAAAGAGGCGCCTACCGCTGCTGGAAACATTCCTTAATTTTCCAATCGTGATCAGAGCGCTGTTTGAGCCTCGTGGTCCAATTAACAAAGCCTGGAGCTTTGTTACGGACTGCTGAAAAATCGGTGACCTTGCATATTGTGACAACCACTTAATTCTTTCGCTGCAGACTTCGCTTCAGATGCCCGACGCATCTTGACGGAGATTCTAGTACGACCTAGAATCCTTCTACTACTATTGACAGTATATGATTTTATTCCCACCGGCATAGATTCACGCTTCCGCGCATTGGTTTTAATTCGGCAGCCTGGAGTACGAGAGGTAGATCTCAGACTGCAGGTTTCCACAGCCTCCGTCATCCCTCCTTTATCTGCTGCAATTAAACGGCACATGACTCTCTCCTGGTAGCCGCAGTCATTGTACCAGATACCAGACACTGGATTTTGTCCGTCCTTTACCCACCGGCAACACCACAAACGAGTTCCTAATCAACTTATGCCGACTAAATATGAGTCTTTGATTCTGCTTCTGGATGTCTCAACCGTCAGACCTTAGGTCGTGCTGATCTGCTGCTCTTTTGCGACTACCCGTTCACTGTCCTCTTTCAATATGATTCTTTCATCACGCCAGAATCCCCCAAGGATGTCGCTACGAAGGACCAACTCCTCGTCTCTCATCGCACAAACTAAGCAGCATCTGCTTGCGGAGAGCCCCCTACCATCGCCTAGCCTGCCTTCGATCATTCCCCGGCATGGCAAGAAGAAAGTTCATTCCCTGACAAGGAAAATTCTCCGCCTTCTATTCTGGCTCATCGGAGTCACTGTGCTTCTCTGGGGTACCGACAGGCTGCTACGAACAGGACGGCCGGCCGCTATCAGCTATTTGTCCTCGGACGGCGGCTCGTACGAGATAATCGGCGAAGATGACCTCCCAGACACCCCCACACCTGTCATGGTCACGGACCGGCGCGGACGCTCGAAATGGACGATGTCAATACCACCCTCCCTCAACTTCCCGCTCAAACCTGTCGACTACCAAAATATGTGTGACCTTTCCGATAAGGTAGCACAGCACGTCCGCGACACAAAGACAAACGCCATCAGCCACCATGGCTCCTTCGGCTACTACCGCGTAGACCCGAACTATATGGACGTCGATGATGCTGAAGACCATAACCTTCTCCCTAGCACGTCGAAAAACTTGGGACACGACATCTCTATGTCTATGGTTGGCTCATCGCAGGATTCAACAATAACACAAGAAATTGAAACGACCGACAGCACCCTTCCAATCTGCCCCAAATCCCTTACTTTCCTTCTCGAAACCTCTGACGCCGGCATGGGTGCCACACTCCTCTCCCTTTGGCTTTCATACGGCCTCGCCCAACGAGAGAAACGCGCTTTTTTCCTCGACGATACAAACTGGCCCTACGGGTCCTACACAACATACTTTAGTCCACCTCCAACACCGTCGTGTCGTCCGCCACCGAAAACGCAGCGTATTCCATGTCCACACTACGCTCGGCATCTAATTGTCAGCGCAGCAACGACGAGGTACACGTTTGGACATGCTTTCAACGAGGAATTTGAGGATCCGAAGAAGATGGGGGTTGAGCGGCAAAGACCGATTTTTGAGATGATGCGGCAGGGGTATAAGGCATTGTTTGACATCCCCGGGGAGGACGGCGCGTTCTTGACGACGAGGATTGGAGAATTGAATGACACCATCCGGTCGAAAGGAGGCATTGAAGTTGGTGTGCACGTCCGACATGGGGATCGGCATCCCCTCGAGTTTCAGTACCAGAAGAGCTATATCCCGCTTGCGAACTACGTAGAGGTGGCGAAAGATTTAATCTTCGAGAGATTTGAGAAGAGTGGGAAGGATGGAGGAGAAGATAAGGAGAGGGAGATGGCGAGTCGATTTGTTGTCGCTAGTGATGATCCGGAAGTGTATGATGCGGAGGAAATGAAGAGGGGTGGAGTGCGGGCGCAAGGAAGGATTAGTCTGGCGAGCAAGTCGAAACTTGAGGATGGCGCGAAGGGGAATACGAAAGGCAAATTAGGGGAGACGCTTGGCTGGGAGGGTGGGTTCTTCAAATCGGTCTTTTGGTCCCTGGGTCTGGGGCCGCAGATCCCAAAGGTTGAGGGAGCCCCGGCCCCGTCAAGGAGAAGAGATGCAAGCCCGTCTTCCCAGACTGATCTCGTTAAGCGGGACGACTTCGCAACTCGGGAGGAGAATTCACATGCGCATCCGTCGCCTCAATCGTTGCAGTTGAGGGAGTTGGTTGGCAGGGCATACATGTTGGACCTCGCGATTGTCGGGCAGGCGGATCGGGTGGTGTGCACGGTGAGCAGTGCTGGGTGTCGGATTTTGGCGGTGATGATGGGTTGGGAGAACGCGATGGAGAAGGGGTGGTGGAAGAATGTGGACGGGGACTTTGAGTGGAAGGGTGTTGTCTGGTGAATGGAGCCGGCGAAAAAATGGAAAAGATAACAAAAAGAGATCTGACTCGTCATTCTACACCGATCGACTGGGTTGAGGGCGGTTTATTGTCATGAACATGCCGGCCTTACGTCACACATCCTGACTTCTTACAGGAAGTGAACAGATCTTTCTCACTCGTTGCAAAGAGTTAGGTCCCAATACCACGGCCCAAGCAACATCCTGAATAGCCATTTGAGCACCACGACATCGAAGCATCGAGAAGTCAGGCAATCCAAGGAGGAGAGATCCTTTGATTTCAAAAGGATGGGCCACAGCAACAAGCATTAGCCTCAGCGTTACTTGCGCTTGCATAGCACGGCAGGGCGGATCAACAATCATCAACTGGCATACACGGGTATGGGCGAACAAGAACTAATCATATTTTATTGAATAGTAAAAAAAAAACAAATGCTTTCTTCATCTATAGCATACCCTTAAGCTCCAAGGAACAAGATTGAGTAAACCGTGAAAAAATCGCAGCGTGCTTATGTCTCGTTTGTAGATAACGAAGTCTCCTATACCCCTTATTTGAGACTCAGAGTAGGCAAGAATGAAGACCGCGTTACAACTCAAATTGTACCCTAGCATGCACTGCCGTTATGGAGTATCCAGAGACTTCAATCCTTTATATCAGAGACAATCTGTCTAAGGTGCTATAGGGCGCGCATACCCATAATTCAACTTGGGGAAGACGGAATGGTACTCGAATATGGGTTCCAATTCTTGCCTTACGCTGAAACGTAAGCCTCAGCAGCTCTGGTTGATGCATGCTTAATGTTGATCATTGATCCGGTTAGCCTCCTACCTATCCTAGTCGCCGTGAGAAATTTTCTAATAAGGTAGGTCATCCGAGGCCGCACATCACATCAGTCAATTCGCAAGAGCCCGATTTTTCTATTGAGACCTATCCACGCCTGTCTAGTCAGGGCTCGACATGGGCCTCGCAGAACCGCGCAAGTAAGCAGCTAACATCCCATATATGCTCTTCTGTTTCCCTATGGATTAGCCCTATCTCACCCAACCAACCGATAGCTTTCCCTTTTACAATGCATAAGTCAATTCACTTTGATTCCATCGAGATCTCATCAGCATGACAGCCACTAACAATCCCATCCCAAATATCCAGGCGCCAGAAACTCTCACACGACCCCCGCAACACATCATGGTCCTGCAACCACAATAACTACGGACACCGTCTGCTTACCACACAAGGCTGGACCCCTGGATCCCGCCTCGGCGCTTCTAAATCCCCCCACACGTCTTCCTCCGGCGCAGTAGCAGCGGGCGCGAGCATAGTGAAAGCGGTATTCAAGGATGATAATTTAGGTCTAGGGGCGACGGGAAGAGGGAGCGGGGATGCGGATGGGGCGGGGGATATGTTTGCGGGGTTGCTAGGGAGGTTGAATGGGAGGGGAGAAGAAGTAGAAAGGGACATTGAAAAGAAGAGGGCGGAGAAGTGGATCGGTCAAAGGGGAAAAGGATGGATGACCTTCGTGCCCGGGGGGCTGCTTCGGCAGGAGGAACGGGGCAAGGAAGGTGAAAAGGTTGTAAAGAAGGATGATGATCTGAAGAGTGAGGCGACAGGACCAGCTATGGTGGCTGGAGAGGTTGGCGACGATAAGGCTGCGAGGAAGATGAGGAAGGAAGAGAAGAGGAGGCGGAAGGATGAGAGGAGGAAGAGGAGGGTGGCGAGGAAGCTAGTTGAGGGGATCGCTTCGGAGCCCAACGACATCGCCAAGAAAGAAGTGGAAGGCGGAGCCAAACCATCGACCCCAAATATCGTCGTGCCCGATGAACTGGACGCAGCCCTCCCCAAATCGGAGACCCGTCCCAAACCCCCCAACCCAAGCCAGGACCAGAGCACAAACAAGAAACATGAGAAAAAGCGAAAACCACCTAAACCTCCCCACCAATCCTCTCAACCATCACCTCCTCTCACACCCACCACCCCTAATCCCCCATTATCGAACCGCCTCCCATCCACCCCGTCAAAACCCCCGGCTTCCAACCCCCGGCACCTCCTCCGCGCCCGCGCCATCGCGCAGAAACGCGCAGCCTTCGCCGACCCATCCTCCCTTGATTCTATATTCTGGGTCAAGGCCAAGACATAGTCTCCCTCCATATATCCGTTCGGTACGGTCAGTGCTGTGCTTGGATATTTACCCTGTAGGTAGAACAGTACGACACTCGGGAAATCTCTCCGATAGGGTGGAGGGGATGGATATGTGAAGATAAAGATTGTAGATATATGGTTTAGTCTATAGACAGCCACAGAATCCTATACCTACGCGAAGGAGGGTATGGCAGATGCCCATCCCCGTCCCAAACCTTTACTTTACTTTACCTCTGCGGGGATTTCTTCCTACCATGATAACGTGATCCCGTGGATAAAATGAATCTTGTAACCCACGTCCCGCAGTGAAATTGAAACCGAACCAACGACTTCAACCAGTTATGTGTGCTTGGTCTACATTCAGGTTTGATAGCGTGTTGGGTGGTGGGCTTTGAAATAATAAAGCAGCTAATTATTGGGACCGCGTCGACAGTCAACCGGGTGTTCGGGGGGGGATGATGGATGATGGATGTGACTATGATCGTGACGGGAGAACTTCGGAAGGAAGAATGGTGGTGATAATGAGAAAGAGAGTGGTCATGGTAGGTAGGTAGGTGGGGTTGGGGCGTGTGGATGGGCAGGATGGAGGATGTTTTTCGTCTTGAGATATTCATGGATAGGACAATTGCGAGGGGAGCTGTAGTGTGGGGGCGGCGTGGATTCCTTGCTTGTGTCGAGGTAATGAATGGGTGGGTGGATGGAGGGTGGAGGGGCAACAGTGCTCATCATCAATTTGGGTGAGTGGTCTCGTGACATGTTCAAGATGGGGATTTCGGACAGCGGAGGTCACTTGTGCGTACCAGCATTATCATTGGCAACACAGCGGCCTTGGGAAGTGGAGGTGAGGCTGAGACTGCGGTGACATAGAATCAATTCAAGATACATCCCCAGTCGCTGTTATGACTTTATCATATTGGGCTGCATAGAGGAAAACGGATTATTATTCGAGGTAGAGGCCGTGAGTTAGGCTTCTGAGAATTCTATTTCAACAACTTGACAGGTCAATCTATAGATGTCGGAAGACAGGCGTTGGATCAAGGAAAGGTGGTCCCAAGGTGGTGCATTGCCTGCTGCGATTGAATTGGATCATCGCCATATTCGGGGAGTCATGATAATGGATAGGAACTTATGCATTTAGCTGCTGAGGGTACAGAATAAGGGGATATTAGAGTTTTGGAATAAAGAGGTTCGCTCCGGGGGTATCGGACTCCTCGAGGTAAATGAAAGCCTAAAAAGTCGGTGGAATTGACAGGCATATCCGAGATTGGGGTTCCATAGAGCAGGCCCGACATGCATGATAGTATTGACCTGACGATTAAACTTTCGGGGAACTAGCGAATGACGCGTAATGATCAGGCTCATGGTTTGTTGCTGATCTTGAGGGGTGGGACAAAATTTTTCAGCCGCACAGGTAATTAGTTCACGTAATGTAGATAAATAAACTTTGGATTACACGTAAGGATGACTGACGAGAACGCATGAGTCGTGTCAAAGCACTGAAGGACGAAAAAGGTTCTGGCGATGGGAATAAAGTACAAAACGACAGCGCGGAGCGTCCGCATCTAATGGTACACAGACCAGGTCGTCACAGAATGCTTCATGCATTAGAGTATCGCTTCGGGGTGTATATTCCAATTTAGGCGAAGGATATAAGGCCTCCCATCTCGAACTGGACTGGGTTCTGTCTGTCATGTGTATTTCAAGAAATCGTTCTCGCCGATCATCTGCAGGAAGAAAGTGATCAGCATAAGCCGATCCAGATTCGCTCATGGATCAGCCGTGGTGAAACGCTGATTTTGTTGACAAGCTTTATCGATAGTCTGGGATGATGGCCCCCTACTTGTCAGGCACCAAACAGGTGACTGGAAGTTGGCCATTCGGTTCAAGAACCGAGCATGGCACTAGGCTGCTCTTGCTGAAAAGGCGACATACAAATTTCACGATATTGGCCTCTTGGCGCTGGCGGGCAGACCGATGTACCGAGATTTAGATGCTAGATGGTTCCGTTCAACAACGGGAAGCCGCATATGGCGAACCAAAGGTCCCACGTGCATTGAGTTCCACGGGACGGGTCGCTAAAGAGAGTTCTGAGGCGTCCAAAGGATGCGATCGGGATGTTGCTGCGAGGGGTGGAAGAGGGAGAGGTGGCGTTGCCTAGACTGGGTCAAAAAGCCGTGGCTGATCAGATGCCGATTCAACGTCGGTCATTATTCAACCTCAGCGGGTTTTCTCATCTCAAAGGGTGGGAGCCGTACATGAAAGCAAAATTCAAGCAGGAACAGATAGAGCTACTCACTGTGCGCTCGCAATATGTTGTCACAAAACCCCCTTGGTTGATGTACCTTACGTTTACCTTCCCTTTTGGTTGTCCAATGAAGTGCAATGCTAGTTGATGGCTGACATTAGCCCATTCTCAACAGCCCCGCAGATTGGTTCAAGGTCCGATCCAGATCTGATAAGGTGTTATCGCATGAGGCTTGGACGCCATGCTCGTCGTGAAACACAACAAATTTGGTAGGGTTGTAACAACATGTCCTGACTGTGGCCAATAATCCCCGATTGATCAAAGCCGCAACCTTTGAAGAGTCCCGATGAGAGAGACTCCGAGAGAACGGCCTCGGATCGCAGTGACAGAGGCCACTTGGAGGCTTCGCAGCACGCGTGTGGCAGGTCGGACAAGCATGCCGCAAAGGCCACGATTCATGAAGCCAGCGGTCAGAGTCGTGCGGTTCACATGATTGGGGCGCACTCGGTAAGATAGCAAATAGAAAAAGAATTTATACGTCTTGATGGAGATGTCCGCACATCTCTAGCCGAGGATCCCGATGGAGATTTGCTGGATCCTGCAGAGCTTAGAGGCTCCTGACTGGTTGAGGAGGTATTCCTGAGCAGATATCAGTGCCGAAACCGAAGTGGCTGATCGGGCGATGGAAGAGCGGGAGGCCTATCTATCATCACGAATGGGAAAAATTTTGGGTAGAGATGGGGTTCCAGAACGATAGATCTGCGGTTCGCAAAAGTTAAAAAAGAAAAGGGGAAAGACGGCTCGGTAGTGGCTTGGAAAGTCTCCGATTGCCTGGTCGCTCAGAGACGTCAGTAGAGTTTGCGTACGAAAAAAGCGAGTATCAGTCCGCCGTTTTTGGATGATGGTAGATGTTCGATTGTCCCCTCTGTTGCTTTTCCGGTCCGCGCCGAGCTCAGACGCACCCCAGAGATGAAGATCGACGACAGACATGGCTGTTTCGAGCGTGACCCACACACCGATTTGTGCCCAACGTCTTTTCCCGCATTTGGTGGTTGAAGGAGATCCAGCGAGCTTATTGTGACGGGCGGTGGTGGGGTCGACATGCTCACCGTCCGGCTGCCGTATATCGCGTAAAGTACGAGCGGGGCACAAGATGCGGTGACGAAGACGCAGAAGATGGCGGTGATGTCAGCGGGGTTTTCGCTGCAGAGCTTTCCGATCGATTGATGGCAGCGGTGTGATGGGGGAGCGCTGACCGAGTCGTGAGAGGGCCATGATGGGACCGTGTGGGCAGTCGTTGAGTCGCATGTGAGCGGCTACACCAGAAACGCCGATAGTCCAGGCCGCGGTACAGAATCTGGCGGCTCTCTGCCGGCAGGGGGGTCGCCCGTTCGACGCGTTCTAGAACGTGGCCCGCCTGCAGGATCGCCCGCCACTCCAGATTTCCGCCCCCGTGGCCCTCCATGACGGTGCACAAGCCCCTCTATCACCATCCAGGCAAGCCGGCATCCCAGCTGCACATTTCTCAGCTAGGGAGAATAAACAGCTAAGCAGCAGCAGCAGCTCAAACAAATCTTCCGGCCCTCCTGTGGTGCTCGGTGCCGAGTGTCATCATCTTACTCCCCATCTCCTTCGCTAATTATTCCTCCCGCATCCTAGCCTGCTCATTTACTGCCCGTCGAGAGCTCTCAACCTTCCTATCCTGCCTGTATTGGCGGACCCAATTCGCCCGGTTAATAGAGAGACCAGAGACATCAGCCGCCGTTTGTGCTCTCAAGCTTATGCGACTGCTTTACGACCCACGCTACTGCAGCCGGATCGTGCAAGACCGAGATGTAACATGCCTCGACATAACTCACATTGACTTCCGTACTCGTACTTGCGGTCACCGGCCGTTGACCACCTGTTTTCCTGCTTTAGTCATTTTTCTGAGACCTGCAGTTCCAACACCTGCCACGACGCAACGAGTTCCGGTCTATTGATGCCGTACGAGCTATGACTGTAAACGTGTCGCCGCCGTCTATATCCTACGTGTTCAGCTGTTGCATGAGACATCCCTGTCCGCACCACGAGAAACCTGGTCGTTGACAAATCCACACACCCGATTTGTACGAGGTCCAAGGCGAGTGTTGGAGTGAGGAGGGCTGGGCGGGTGGTCAGGAGAGGTAGTGACCAAGGTCAAAGAGAAGGAGCAAAGAAGGAATCTTCGTTGAGATGATACCGTCACCTCTGGGAAGAATGCCTCCTGTGGAGCGGGCCACGCTGTGTCTTTCCGGCCCAGACCCAGGCATCACTGCTCATGCAGGGGAAGACGGCTTTATAGAGCGGATTGCCCATCACTTTCCCACTCCAGAGAACAATGCCACAGAACAGCTGGTACAGCTAAAGGCAGAGCTCGAGCAGGCGGATACGGAAACTTTCTGGAAGCGGCTGATGGAAGGGATGACAGAGATATGCAATGCTCAATATGCCTTTGTAGCAAAAAGAATCCTGGTTGATGATCATGACACTGCGGTCGAAATGCCTCCAATTGGGGAGCCCGGGTCATGTTTGATGGGTGTTGCTTTCTACTACAACGACGGTAAAGAGATTGAAGCGCTGCATCGTGATTACAAGTATCTTGCCTGGGGCTCCCCATGCGAACACATGAAGCACGATAAGGTCTTTCTGATCCCAGGAGAGATGGGGAAATTCATTACCCATAATCCTAATCCATTTCCCTTCCCGACTGAAGGCTACCTAGGAGTTCCACTGTTCTCGGAAGGGAAATGCTTCGCTCATTTCGGCTTAATGTGGACGAAGGAGGCAATAGAAAAGCGCGAACTTTCTTGGGGCTACATCGAGACGCTTCTTCATTCCCTTGAAGATCTTATTCTTCAACGCTTGCTGGCAGGAGAAGGCTTTGCTAAAGATGTTTCAAACAATAAATCGAAAGAGGCTAAGGTCATTCCGCAAGAAGCTATTACTGCCACCCAGTCGCTAAAACCTTACGCGCGGAGTCTATCACATGAGCTTCGGACTCCGATGCAAGGTGTAGTGGGAATGCTCGATGTTATGCACGCGACAGTGCAAGAAGCGATTGAGGGGCAAACCAGCCCAGCGCTTCGAAATATCTTCCGAGCCCTCAGAGAGAATATTGAAGTGGTTCAAGGTACTGCTTCATTGCTAGTGTTAAAACCATCCCACTGACTGTTTGTAGATAGCTCTAGAAGAGCAGTAGAAGCGGCGGACAATGTTGTGCATGCTTACGACCTCAACATGCAGGTCCCAGATACACCTGAGAACGACGATGAATCGCCCGATCCAGCTAGCCTGTCTTCAACAGCGGTTTTTGATAGTCGGCCAAATATTCTCATTGAGGGAAGCAATATTCCAGTAAATCCATATAAACGACGAAGAAGTAGCCCCGTGTCATGGGCCTACGGCACAACTCCAAAGCATCGCCATATGAAATTAAGTCCTCGGCCAGAAGCGAATGTTTCGCCTCGTTCTCCTAATCCGGAGGCTGCTGAGTCTAGATCGATGATGAGAGAAAGTGATAGGATAGTACAAGCTTCGGGTGACTCCCCACGAGACGTTGGTCCTTCTAGTCCTGGAAAGGAGAGGCCAGCGTTCGGCACACGAAGATCATCTACACGAACACCATTTGACTCTGATACGTTTCCAACAGCTGGTCTTCGCCATTGTAAATTGCGAGATCTCCTGCATATTATCATTAATGAAAATTTACGATCTGGCGGGCGTCCTGACTCCGCCATAGCGGAGGACATCGAACTCGGAGAACGTATAGAAATCCGAACACGATCCTCCAGTGGTGAAATCTCAAGCAAGACAATCGAATGGTCTGTCGACTCTGAAGTTCCAGAAACTCTACTTATCGACGAACGTGATCTTGCTAAGCTAATATCCTGTGTCTTCCTCAACGCTGTCAAATTCACCGAAAATGGACGCATTACTCTTAGTGTGCACCCAGCCCGGAACAATCGTTTTATTCTAATCAGCGTCACTGATACCGGCTCTGGTATCCCCGCCGCTTTCCTCCCGGAGCTCTTCAAACCTTTCTCCCGTGAAGATGATTCCTTGACCCGAACCAAAGAAGGCCTTGGACTTGGCCTCATGGTTGGCAAAGGCATCGCCCGTAAGTTAGGCGGAGACCTGGAGTGTATCCGCTCCGACACTTCCGGACCAAATCGCGGCTCTGAGTTTGAAATTAGATTTCCTATTGCCCCTTCTGAAGCCTCCAGTAGACCCAGTACACCCTCAAATCGAACACCAACCCCCGGCGGCGCTAGCAGAAGGTCTATACACTCGCCCTACTATGAATCTCATAGACCCGCTCCTACCTCTCACGCTCGACAAACACGAGAAAACTCCACTACAAAAGGCTTCTCATCCTCACCTTCACAACGAGGCAGTGCCGGCCCCCTTCAACCAACCCATTCAAACACTCTCGACCCACAATCGGACCACCCCTCCCACCGCCCAACATCCTCCACCAGCGCAACGGGCAAAAAGACCCCCCTAACCGGCGCAAGCGACACCTTCGACCGCCGCCTCGCCCACAAACACCCCCTCACCTTCCTCGTCGCGGAGGACAACAGAATCAACCGCAAGCTCCTGGTCAACATGCTCGGCAAGCTCGGCTACAAGGACGTCTACGAAGCGTATGACGGCAAAGACGCCGTCCGCCTCATGACTGAGATCTTCGAGTCCGCCACTACTACTGGTGTAGCCCCTACTTCCGCCCCGACCAGCACCAGCACCAGCAGTAGCAACGGCTTCCCGCGCCGCCGGCCCTCTTCCACCACCACGTCGGCCCGCCCCCCCGCCGCCCCGCTCAAGCAGGTCGACGTCATCCTGATGGACCTGTGGATGCCGGAGATGGACGGGTACGAGGCGACGGAGAAGATTTTCGAAGTCGCTGCATCATTATCCTCATCAAACACAGCAGCAATAAAGCGGAGCAGCGGCCGGACGAGAAGAGGGGCGGCGGGACCGGTGCAGATCAAGGAGCCGACGGTGCTGGCGGTCAGCGCGGACGTGACGGGGGAGGCGATCCATCGCGCGACAACGTGCGGGATGGAGGGGTTCATGACGAAGCCGTTTAAGCTCGGGGATTTGCAGCGGTTGATTGAGGAGTTTTGCGTGAGGAGGGGGGAGAAGCAGGGGGAGGGTGGTGGGGGTTGATGGGGAGCGGGGTGGGGCGGGGGAATTGGTTGAAGAAAGAGATGTGGTTTTCAAAGCAAAGCGGAGCACACACAGCATAGGGGAGATGTTTTACGGCATGAATACGATGCATAGCATAGCTAAGGCGTTTTGGATGGGGGCATTGGATCGATACAGCCGAACTTGGCTTGGCTTGGCTTGGCTGGCGACTGCATTTGCATTACATTACATTATATCACATTATAGGGCACGTTGGTGCATATCAAGCGGCGGGGGAGGGCTTGTTCCTGGATGGTAGATAGGGCAGATAGATACGGAGAATATCGAGGAAAACGAATGTGAATGTCGAGCCTGATCCGCTGCATGGTATTGACCATTTATTGAGTTTCGTAGGGAGGGGGTTATAGTTGGGGTTTTAGGGTGGTTGTAGTTGTAGGAAAATCCCAAAAGCACGAATACACTACCAGGCCTGGTAGTTACTTGAGGATCGAACTCTCGCAATTAATATCCATTCCACCAGTCCAGTAGTGATAGAAGAGGTGTTGTGTCCTGGTGATAACTAGTTTAGGGTATTAAATTAGATATTAGTGTTGATCTATTTCTAAAACATATACATGTATGTATTTGTATCCATACAAAACCCTCATGACAGATAAAGCAAAATGGTCACTTTCCGTTCTAGGAAAGACCTTGCAGATCTATACAACGTCGAAGATGGTGCGATCGAATGTGCGACCACTCAAGCGTCGTTCGGTGATTGTAGTCCGTCTTTGCGCATAGGCTTCGCCACCGTGGTAAAATAGCTCGACGGGTGTTTGAAGACCTTGATACGAGCCGACGCGTCTGTGTAACCTAGTCGCATGCCCCGATATCGTGTCCTTTGATTCTTCCCCTACGCACAAGGCTCCTTGATCCCCCTGCTAATCAACCACCAATTCACCGGAAACGCCGTCGCAGCCCCTAGCACCATCCCGACCTGCATCATCCACCAGTACGTCCACGACACTACATCCAGCCTGTAATCCCAAATGCCGACCTGGTAGATGATCATCCACCCAAACAGCCCCACCTCGAAGCTCGTCAAGCTGAGGATATCGGCTTTGATCGCGCGGAGGATGGTCGCGGGGCCGTATGCGCCGCTCATGGGCGCGATGGAGAAGTACTGGAAGACGACACCGAAGAGGAGGGCGAAGGCGTAGTCGATGAGCAGCGAGGCCCAGATCATCTGCCCGCCAAGGGTGGCGGAGGTGGCCTGGACGAGCCACTCGCCGACCAGGTCGCCGAGGACGCAGCCAGCGCCGCAGTGGGAGACGCCGATGAGGACGGTGGCCCACATTGGGCGGTCGTTGGTCATGTCGTGGTGGTGCGCGTGGTTGTGGGAGGTGGGGAGGGATTGATTTTCGATGTCGGGGGATGGGGAAGAGGAGTTGGTGCTGGGCAGTGTGGGGCGTTGAGCGTGCGGTCGATGGGTTTCTTCCTTCCCATTGTGGCTCTGGTGATGGTCGTGGTGTGAATTAGGACGTGTTGACTCAAGTTTCTCGTGGCAATGACTCCCATCCGTTGCATCTTTTTCAGCCTTTGCTTCTGAATTGTGGCAATGCGATGTCTTCTCAGCGTCCACAGCGTCGACGTCTGAAGGATGTATCGGTCGCCCGTACTTGAAGTAAAGGTATAATGTGAGGGGCCCGAGGTACGTCGCATTAATTGGCCAGACTGGGATCCTTTGGAATGCGTTAGATAGTCCTCAAATCGTTTCATGGACATTCAAGAGACATACATTATCCACATCATCGAGCGCCATCCTCGCCTCCATATAATATCCACAATAGGTATTATCATAAACACCGCTCCCAGAGTGAGAAATATACCCGAAAGTACTATCAAAGCCGTAGGCTCGCGGTATGCGGCGGCCATGGGCATGTCGCTTATAGCGTGGTGTGCAGAATCCATGAAGCTCGACGCGGGAGAGGAGTGAAATGTGGACTAATTGAAGCTATTTTGGTCGTGAGCGACAGGCAAGTGCCTGCGCCAAAGCGCTGATTTAAATCACATGGTGGAATGGTGGTTGCGAGATTTGTGCGTAGAAGTAGAAGCTTCTGCTGTTAGCAATCGGTCGCAGAACGCTGTCACTGCTACGTCATAGTTTTGTGCTGGGAGGATGACAAATCGGGTAACTTTTATGCTGTTACCAATCGTCGAGGCTCGGTGGCAGAAGTCGTGGCCCATCTGATTATTAGCCCTAGCGTCCGCCCGGCGTACATGGGATGCGCCATGACTTCTGACACCGAGCCTCGCGTGTCGTTTGAGGTAACATCATGCCGCTATTCTAGGAACGAGTTCTAAACACGATTTTTGTTGCTTAATCGTAGCAAGACATATGACGCTTCGACCTAGAGTTTTGTGGCATAGGAGCTACCGTGAGAATGCATGTTCCTCTGCCTATTTGTCCCTCACAATTGTAGACAGTAAGGGTAGTACTCGTATATCTGGCTCTGGTCTTCCCACGTCGTTTTCATACGTCCGCTAGTTGTATCCTTATGCACTTTGCAAACAATGAAATGACCGATGAATGGGAAACGGTTTCCTATCTTGGATGTTAAGCAGGGTAAATGGTAACGCTGCTAACTTAGGCTGGGTATGTCGGAACGGAGAGCTCCTCTATTTTAAGATTAGTTTCAAGGCACATATTTTCGGCTTAACCCCAGGAAAAGCATCTATGCCAGAAAGATTTTGGGCTCTGAATACGATTAGTAACCGCGCTGGTTATTTAAGAAGGGCATGGTAACCCTTGTTCAACGTGAACAATTCGCCGCCACGAGGCATACCTTTCGGAACGTGCCTTTTAAGGTATAATGGGCCCCTGTCTGGTCAGGTACTGCACCCTGGTGCTGGCACTCGTCTTTTTCGCAGCATAACCTTGGAAATTGTGACGAAACCTCTTTCCTTTCTTTGACTGTTTCAAACGGAACATAGTCTCTAATCATTCAGCAGGTATTGCCTAGGCCTGCATATGGACACCGTTGGTCTTTCATCACGGTTTCAGTGTTACGCTTAACCCCTCAAAGTACGATAATTGTATTCTATAGCTACAGCTCGAATAGAAATGATTGGATGAGACACTATACTATGGTGATGACATACCGCTCATCTTCGTATTCTGGGTTTTCAAGAGTGTAAGCACAATCTGATTCGGCGGTCTTCTTCCCGGCTTTTTCCAGTAACTTGCAAAGGCGAGCATAGTACGTATCCCAATCAGCTGTGACGAAAGTACCAATCCTATGATACTCGCCTATTCGAGCGTTCGTCCGTTGAAGACATAGACCTTGGAAGTTCTCGAGGGAGTAATTTGCCCAAAATAGGGGCAAAAGGAAAACAACAGAACCGACACTTGCTTCACAGTCTAAACTGATCATTGTCCTCAGATCTCCTAATGACTCGACACAATATTCAAGGTCTTGATCTTTCATGAGCTTTCCACTAAGCATGAACTTACAACCAACGGTGAGGGTTCCACCCGAGACTTGTCCAAAATGGTCTGGTCCACAAAGTGTTACTTGAGCATCAAGAACATGGGTACAAAGATGCAAGCCGCTTGTGTCTTCCATATGCATTAGCTCGTGAGTCCTGAATATCAATCCACCCTCAACGGAGGCCCATGACCAGCTAGGTGCTACGTCGGTCCTGACTGGAGGTCTTTGCCCACTACGACACCTTGCGGACCAACTTAACTGGAGCTCAATCTTTCTCCTCCATAAGCCGGCCAGATATTGGTCGTTGTTCTCTTCTTGCATAGCGCGAGCTATCCCGGCTATAGCGAATAGCTTATCCCTTTGGAATGTGAGCCTTGCTTTGCAATAAAGCTCCAATATTGCATCCCAATCGTCGCAAATTGGTCCCTTCTTGACGCGGAATTCAGGCGAAAGGGGATATGCGTGTCGAGGGAGCATGTCTGGAAAAGTTTCGCAACAGTCTTTAACTCTACAACTCCAAAACATTTCCGTGCCTGTAAAGTAAAGGGTCCGAGGAGCTAATATACGCTCCTGTAAAGCCCACCCTCTGTCTGCAAGAGGGGAGAAGTCCACTGAACCAGTAAACGTAATCCCCGATGTGAATTTCCAGGCGCCCCCATCAGGGGTACCCATAGACACGTTCCCAACGTACCTTTCTGGCTTGAGAAAGCAACCATGGCTACCATCAACAGCACCTGCTGCCGCAATGTTGATGGTTGAACCACGATAAACTGAGCTCATAGTCGCTGATTCTCTCTCCCAGTCTAAGATCGAATCTTGTATGATGCAGAGTGAGTCAATCCATAAATAGTCGAGCCCGAGTTTTTGGGTGATCTTAATAGCGTCCTTAAATGTTTTTGTGAGCTCGATTACTGGCACCATTCTCTGGAAAGACTGTAATGATCCTTCCTTAAGTCTTTTAAACTTCTGCTCTCCCCAGCAATGACTTAATGTGGCATATTTCGGTCGCGTCTCCCAATTCTCGGTTGTGACTAAGCGCACCGGTATTGCGCTGACGTTAAGAAGTCTTGTGGGTAGTTGGTGATGCCTTTGTTCATTGCAACGGCTGTGGCTGGCTAAACACGCATCAAGCCATGCTCTTGCTAACTGAAGTTGTGTCGAAGCTTGCTGCAGCATTCGTTCTCCAGAGACTGGGCAGTCTATCAGATGATAATTAGTGATGATGCTATTGAACATAGGGATGTGTCTCACATGTAGCGTATACTGATGGGCTCCTTCCGCATCCACTGGTCGAAATACCTGGGGATTGCAATTTCAGGTCATAGTAATTTACCCGCTCACTGACCAATATTGAGACCCCCGAAGGTTTTTGAAGGCACCTCAGGCGATTTTCAATTTTGCGGAATGCTTTCAAATATTGTGGAGCCAGTATATCTTGTAAAAACCGTAAACAAAAGTGGCATCCATTCCTCTGTGAAGCCTCGAACTCGGCAATGCTTCGGAAATGCGGCCGAGAGTGGTCTTTGTGTCTTGAGAAGGAGACGGCACGCATGGTCTCAGGCCAGCTGTCCAGGAAGTTTCGACATTTAGCGCAACGTCCGTCGGATACTGTAACCCTGACCATTAAGCTCTGGATCTCTTCTTCGACTTCCGTCTCGTTCAATTCGTCTTCCGTCTCGTTCAATTCGTCTTCCGTCTCGTTCAATTCGTCATTCTCAAGAAAATACTCATAAAAATCATGACTTTTGATATATTTTTCATACCACTCCTTTAAGTTAATGTGACCTGGGTTCCCACAGCAATAGCTCGATTGCAGCTTGTCACTAGTTCCATTACTATCGTGATGAAAACGATTCTCCGTTTCCATGTCGAAGAATGGATAGTGGCATCACAACCTGTGCCACCGTGGATAAGTAGAAGAGTACTTGCTCCGAACTTCAAGAGGCTCAGTGAAGCGGGGTTCTTGTGTAACCACGATTTATGAACAGATCAGGGTAGGTACTGAAGATAAAAAAGCATGAACCTCCAACGAGTTAGAAGGAGGCGAGAAGTTGCGTTAACCTTAATGATTGCAAGGAAATTTTTGTGGAAATTCTACGTAAACATCATAGAGCCCTTTTGGTTGTATGCCTCGGTCTTTTGCCTTCTCAGGCGAGGTCAAACTTCCACTACGATCGCCTGCTGGAAGCCTCTCTGCAGTCGCACTAGCTCTATACCATTGCTGCGATACGATTGCAATGATTCCACTTATATTCGATACAGGCTCCTCGATTCCAATTCCACCGCTACATCGCGCTCTACTTCGTACCATTCCCCCCCAAACTTTACCAGACTGCTTTTTGGCCAGTATCATTGGCACTTGTGCCTCTGTCTTCGCGCCTTCAATTTCCTTTCTCTACGAGTTTCATAGTTGCACACTGCCGTCAGCTTGCGAGGTGTGGCTTGATTCGGCTTCCAACTGCTGGCGCTTTGGCCATTGCTTCTTCTCTTCTAGGCGTTAGTCTTTGAGCCCGACAGTATGAGAGAGCTCGTCGGTCCGTCTCTCGGGGAACATCTTTCCGCGAGCAAGTTGTTGAATTAGAGAGCTGGTAAAACACTGGATCTTCCCATGCCTGTATCTAGTGTAATATTTGACAAGGCGGCTGAGCTTTCGGAAAACATCATTCTCTTTATTTCTACTCTTAGATCTGACCAGCCTTGTTATTTAAATCTAGCTAGGCTCAGAAGGGTACTGTAGAAATGAGGCAGCTTTGAACCTTAAAACAGGCTATTACTGAGTATCTATCTTGTAGATCTTGCACGCAAAGGCGCACGACGAAAAGCTTGGAGCTCCCCTTCATCACGGGCATCGACGCCTACCTCCCAAGTCTAGACTTCAACGTACATGCTCAGCGGCTTGACTGGGCTATAACTGCTTCTGTGGAGAGACATTGATCTGACGGGTTCTAAATCGCGTGATCCGGCGGCGAAAAGTCGTCAGAGCAATTCTCGGCTTGGTGCCGATTGGTCCACCAGTAGACTTCCAAAGTTTGACACACTCCAATCAGGTTAGGATATATATCAACGACCTCTTTACCTTGCGGTGATTGTCTTAGGAAGTTTTTAAGAAACGTTGAACCTCAAGTTTATTGAGATGCGAGATGAACGGGAGCGTCACGGCACGGAGCCGAACTGGCGCCGATGCCGACGCGATGATGTCGGAGATCTTATCTGCTTGATAATTGTGAGAGCGCTGCGATAACTCCTGTTCGAACCCTAATAGTAGGTCTACTGTTGGTATATTGACCTTTGTTATTGTCTTTTCCTTGTCGTTGAGCGTGGGTGATCGTTGTTTCTCTGTAATCCTTTCTACTATGTCCTCCGGCTCGATTCCGCAGGAAATGGGCTCTTCCCGAGCAGTGCAAAGCTGCATGCTTTCAGAATTAGAACATAGCATCCCCCCCCTTTTCAGACGAGTCAAAGCCACAGAGACTGGCAGGAGCGT
This sequence comes from Pyrenula massariospora, assembly GCA_021030905.1. NCBI lineage: Eukaryota > Fungi > Ascomycota > Eurotiomycetes > Pyrenulales > Pyrenulaceae > Pyrenula > Pyrenula massariospora. The sequence continues at coordinate 863,968 of JAGFMI010000003.1, forward strand.
TTGTCGTCCTTCCCAACAGCGCCTCCATCAATCTCTATCCGACCATCCGATCTCCAATCTTGCTGACCTCAGCTCCCAATCTGAGACCGTCCTGTACCTCGCCTATGGCTCCAACCTCAGCGCTGAAACCTTCCGCGGCTCCCGCGGAATCAAACCCCTCTCCGAGTTCAATGTCGTCGTCCCATCGCTAGTAATGACCTTTGACCTCCCCGGCGTCCCCTACACCGAACCCTGCTTCGCCAACACCGCCCGCCGAGATCCCAATCCCCCCTCAGAGAAAGACTCTCCAACAAGCAACGATTACCACAAGAACCGCTGGCACAAGGGCCTCGTAGGCGTCGTCTACGAAGTCACAAAATCAGACTACGCCCACATCATCGCCACCGAGGGCGGCGGCAGCGGCTACCAAGATATCCTCGTCGATGCCTTCCCACTCCCCGAAGACTCGTCTGCTGCCGTCCCGGAAAATCCAGACAGCACGCCCTTCAAATGCCACACCCTGTTCGCGCCCGTGGGGGAGAGTCGCGCCGCACGCCCAGATCCCGCATGGGCGCAGCCGAGTTCGCGCTACAAGAAGCTGATCACCGATGGCGCGGATGAGCATGATCTCCCGACGGAGTACAAGGAATACTTGCATGGGTGCAGGACATATAGTCCGACAAGCACCCGGCAGCGGCTGGGTCAATTCGTGTTCCTGTCGATATGGCTGCCCGTCATCACGACGTTGTTCACGAGCGCAAGAATGTTTGCAGATAAGGACGGGAGGTATCCGCCGTGGCTGGTCAAGATATCTGAAGCGGTTTTTACGGGGATGTGGGCGAGCTATGACGGCTTCTTTAAGCCGTTGTTTGGGGAGGGGGAGCGGACTGTGGGGGATCAGGAGGAGAGGCGGAGACCTGAGGGGCGGAGGCTACTAAGGAAGAGACGGCCTGATAGTTGGAGAAGCTATGGCGCGCTTGACCCGGAGAAATGGGGCGATATGATATGATATGATATGATATGACATAATGTAATTTTCGAACCTGGTTGAAACAACGCTTAGACTAAGCTTGAGTTCGTTACGCAGTACTCATTTCTACTACTCTTTCCAGCTTGTCTAAATAACGTCAATCTTTTCTTTAACCCCTCTCTAACATCTATCTCTACATCTCATCACCACCTTAACCTCTGTATTTTCATATTCCTCCCCCCTCAACCCTCACAAGACACACAAATCGGGAAGCTCCCTGCGTCTCGCCTTCTCGAGGCTTGGTTATAGACGTACGGCGCTGCCGAACTAACCATGGCCGGCTGGCGGGACAAGGGGATGTGAGCACGGCTGTCGTTTCGTCCATTAAGTGAGCCACATGTCACTGATTAACGCTGTAAAACCACTCTAAGCTTCAGCACGCACTAAGAATGACTTTGAAATATGATATTATGAGATAAGTATGCTAATATCTATCCATGTTCATGTAACCGTCTCTCCATATGTCTTCAGCAAACGAATGACCGACCGACCGACCAACAAGCCCAGGAAATCTGTCCACCATCGAGATCTATACTTAAATCTATCGACCAAGAAAAAGGAAAAACAACCCAAGTCGTATCACATCATGTCATGTCATGCACGTCCGCCTCCCTGTATCCATTCCTCTAGTCGACATCAGGCGCTGGGGTCACGTCGTAGCCGCCTCTGGCGATATCATCGTCTCGCTTATCGACATCAGGCGCAGGCGTAACATCATACCCACCCCTCGCAATCCCATCGTCTCGCTTGTCAACATCGGGGGCTGGTGTCACATCGTAACCTCCTCTAGCGATCCTGTCTTCTCGCTTGTCGACATCAGGGGCTGGCGTAACATCATACCCACCCCTTGCGATGCCGTCCTCTCGCTTGTCAACATCGGGGGCAGGAGTGACGTCGTAGCCGCCCCTAGCAATTCCATCTTCTCGCTTGTCGACGTCAGGCGCTGGTGTCATATCATACCCGCCCCTCGCGATCCCATCGTCTCGCTTGTCAACGTCTGGGGCTGGGGTCACGTCGTAGCCGCCCCTGGCGATATCGTCGTCGCGTTTGTCAACATCTGGGGCTGGCGTCACATCGTACCCACCCCTAGCAATCCCATCATCCCGCTCGTCAACCCACGGACTAGGCGCAGGAAGAACGCCGTGGCCGCCACAACAGCTCTTGCTGCCGACGTAGGGAGTAGGAGGCTCCGGGTCGACGCAGTAGCACTCTAAGGCGTTCGGGGCACGGGCGCTTCGGCCGCTAAGGGGAGGAGAGGTGTTAGGATTTGGTACTTGAGAGGGTTGGGGTGGGAGGCTTACCGGGGAAGGGAGTTGACAGCGGTGAGGAGGGAGAGGAGGGAGATGATGGTGAGGAGGAAGGGGGTTTTGCCCATTGTGATGGTTTGGGCTGAGTTGTGTGTGTGAGAGGGCGATTCCTGTGAGTGTGAGGGTTCTCAAGGATCGGGTTGGGTTGGTTCAGAGAGACAGGTATGTTCTTGGTGGCAGGTTTGGGATAGAGGTATGTTGAGTTGAGTACGAAGGAAGGATTGATTTTGGGAAGATGAAAGGGTTTAAGTAGGGCATGTTCAGAGATAGCTCTGTCACGTCAACATCAACGCGCTTCCATGGCCACAGTGACTTGGTAAGCGGTGAGTGTTGATAAGCGCAAATATTGAAAGGAGATGAACTTTGGAAGCGGGTCATCATTGACCACGTGTGATGAGCGGCAGGAAGAAGTGGCTTTAATGTGGGGGAGATGATGGTTTGCAGGAATGACTTTTGTGGTTTATGCCATACAAATCATGATAAGGTAAGAAAAGAACTTGGACATGCAGGCGGTGAACAGACCTGTTAGCAGAACTCTGGTAGGTTATGTAATCGACCTGGAATATTGCAGTCGGGAAGACAATGATGGAGGGAATAACCTTCGAATGCCAGTGCATGCGTGAAACTACCTCATCATGGTGTGCCATCCCTCTCGTTTCTTATTAGCCCGTCGGTTTGCCTTGCAAAGCCTCCTTGAATGAGCTCGGTAGAGACGGCATGGCTGATCTTGAGAATCGGTGTCGACGTGAGGAGAGTAAGGTTTACGAAACTTGGTGTAGTATTTCTCTGGGATGTAAGGATAGATCATTGAGACTGGGAAGGAATGGAGATGCCACATGATGTAACTGAAAAGACAATATGCTGTAGGAGATCATCGTCTTTTCGGCTTATGGAGTCGAAGCCAAGAAGTGGTTGGAAATGATTCGACACATACGATGTGCAGCGTTTCAACAATGATCATATTCCTGATCTCTTAGAAGAATTGGGAAGAGGAATCCTAAAATCGTGTTTTGCGAGGAGCTTTCGATAAATTTGTCTTTTGGTGCTAATCTCCTGTTATTGCTCGCTCGGCGTGGTAAATCAAGTAGAATCCAAAGGATGTAGGAAAGATCCGATATGGCTGTATTGCAACGGATACCTAAGCTTGTGCTGGGTATCTTGGTGAGTTTCATAGATATATGGTCCTTTATTGGCATCCAATAGAGCAGAGCATGAGATGAAATGCCTCTCGCAAAATTCGGACATGGTGCTAAGTATAGCCTTCGGAGATGAGCCACCTCATAGGACATGAGAGGATATGGGGGAAATCACTTGCCAACTGCTGTTCTTAGTCGACCTGACTTGGCTTTCCCGATTACCGATTGAGAGAAAGCGAAAGGATTTGTTACACGGACTTTGTTCCATCACGTTGTTCAGCTTTGCGTCGTTCAGTCTTGCGCCGGGCCTGCTCTGCTCGCCTCCTGACTCGTCTCGTGTGCGAAGCTCTTTTCCAGAACTTCTTGTTGATGTTGTCCCTGACATTACCATCTTCATATTCTATCCGTGTTGGAAAGTACACCTGTAGCATTGCCAGTCCAGCCCCGGGGACCCATTTCTCGAGCTCCTTTAATGCGCCTTGCGTCCTTACAATGTCCTGTGGGATCCGTAGTGGCTCTAACCACTCTGGAGTCCCGTCATTCTTGTCCATTGTTTCCAACCACTGTGGGATCTCTCTAGGGTCAGCTCCTTGTTCATTTACCCATTTGTCCGCGGATGACACGTCCCGAAGCGCTTCTGCCAGGTCGACATTGGGGTTTGGATCATCTTGAAATTGAAGAGACTTCCCTGTAATTGTTGGCATGCGCTCGAAAATCTTTAGCTGTAGGCCTGTGGTATGTGATCGCCGCGTCGCTCCAGCCGCATAGATATTTTGTAGCATGCCAAGTCCACCGGCTCCGACTATGTACCAGGCATTCGCTTTGAGTGCGGAAACGCTCAATAATAGACAAACCCATAGAGCTGCAAGGATAGCAAATACAAAAGATGTCTCCGAACGAACAGCTCCTCTGGCCGTTGCAAAAGCCTCCAAGTCGGGGGAGCCCGGGCTGCCTATAAGCACCATGATATGCTTATGGCCATTGCCTCTCGTAATGCAAATAACGTTATCTCTAAGAAGCATTGCTCCCGCCCACTTCTCTCCTCTCCATTGTGGCAAGCAGCAGGTTATGTGTGCAAGCATGTTACCGCATAGCACGACCATCATTGCCCCCCAGTCTCCGTGTACAACCCAAGGAGGGATCGCAAGCCCAATTTCAGCAAGAATTGTCAGCCAACCCATCCACCAAACATGGTCCGGAAGAGGCTCTTGAAGAGGCCCAAGCTCAAAGATATCAATGCGGAGAGAGTCGTTCTTCTCGTCAATCGGGTTGCGGGCCTCATGGTCTCTCAGAAGTCGTTCGATTACCCAAGACTTATTGTCCCGTTGGAACCCATTGGCACAATTGACCACGATAGCTGAATTTTCTGGGGCTGGCAATAATCTCCTATCACCAACGGCGGATAGAATTTGGCTGAATCCAAATGCTACCCAGCCGAAAGAAAACGCAACAGGTGTGAGTGGAAGTACAGCAAGCGGAAGCGATGGTTCGCCAGCGTCTGTTGAAGACTGGACAGAGTTGCCCTGTCTTCGAGCCGGGAGGCGGAGGGTATATCCTACTGTCTGTGCGATGGCTTTTTGTACGATATCGCCGCCGATGAGAAGGAGAAGGCTCAGGATGTCTGCTGGGTTTCTCCACTGCTCTCGGAGCTCGTTAGCCGTAGTATTTGACATGATGGCTATCAGATAGCAAATTGTGCTTTGTAATGCAAAAAGCTAGGAGACAAGCATTCCCAAGCCGAAATGAGTTTGAAGTCTCTCTTGTTGACGTTCCCCAGCATGTAGCCTCGCGATGTGCCAATTGGTCTCATTGGTGGTGGTTTGGAAGTCACGTGCTTATTCAGCTGCTAAAAATAAAATCTGGGCGTTCAGCCCAGTGCCTTGGTCGTTACCCTTTGAGTTTTCAGCAATGAGAATCGTGTAAACTAAAAACCTTAGGTACGTGTGATGGTGATACCATGGTTGACTCTCGGATCCTTACTACTGTTCTTGTGGGCCTCCCCACCGTGTTGATCTGCGGTATCCTGCTCAAACAGATAATCGGCTCGCAGAAATGGCAACAAAACACCGGCCAACAGAAGCGAAGCGCTTCGTCTTTAGAAAACAGCGGTGTTTGGGCGCGCGAAAAGTCGACAAAGGCTGGAAATGAGGCGGATGAGGTTGAGGTCAAGCAAGAGGCAGAGCCAGTTGGATCAGTCGAAGATGAGCTAAGCCCAACAGGGACACTACAAAGCTCAACCGACACTGGAAAGATTAAGCAACGTAAGGCTTAATTCTCTACTTGTTTACAAATTTATCTATCTGATTAGGCCACTGATTGTGGTACCAGTGCTGGAAGTTCTCATTACAGAAATATGCACCGGCTTATCAATCCCTGACTTCTTTGGACGGTTGGACATGCCAAGCTTCTTCGTCATCTATGCTCACGACAATGACAAGTTTGGGAAGGCTGACGACCGAAAAGTACATAGTATTATTAGATACTTTAAGATGATTGGATCGAGGATTCGATCGGATAGAAGTCCGGTTCTCGCTTCTGAACCGCTTTATTCGGCGGCACGGCAAAATATCCTTGCTAAACAGCTCTGTCTCCTGCCAAAAGAAATCGCTAAGAATCATGTCGATAAAATTATACTGTGCCATTCCGAAGTGCTCCACAATTATTGCATTGATCCTGAAGCCAAAGAGTATGTTGAAGAAGTCAAAGAAGCGGGAAGAAGAGAGATAGAAAAGTATCGGACTGCGGGGCAGAATCCAAAGATATCAAACGCAGAGCACGTTCGAAGCATTCAAGATGCAATTAAAACCGTTATTATAAAGTATAGGAAGAATGAACACTTTCATCACGTTATGACCGAGATTGGGCTGGTCTCCTTGCGAGTCTCGCGCGATAATGATTCTCTGGCTGTAATCCCAATTGACCTACATTCAACCGATACGATTCTCGATGATTTCTCGTTCTTAGATCCCCTACTGCACTACGAGACCCTAGGACCGCAGTTCGCAGCAAAGTTTGATGATTCGGAGAGGACACATCGACTATTCTTTAAACTACTAAAGCGATTGTACCATGAAGTTCCGGTATTCGTTGACTTTCTAGAAGAGACTTATAACAAAGGTGTTGAGAATTTTCATAGGACTTCAAAGTTGACCATCACCGAGTTTACAGAGAGACTAAGGACCGAAATTTACGAGGAATTGGTGTCGTCCAGGAAAACCCGTGACAAGGATAGAGCTTGGCCCCGCTACCTTCAGCCTGAAGGGGGTGAAGAACTATACGATGCGCCATTGATCGCGCCTAATCCAATTGGCCCTGTAAATGTTCCCCCGCCAAGCTTCCAACCGATCTCTTGGTACCACCGGCCGAACATCAGCAGGGTATGTATTATGTTCATGTATTGTTCTAACCTCATCCTAATAAAGTGATGCTTAGATCTTATCAACACCCTCTATTTTCCTGACATGGAGACCAGACTTGCGGATATTCCCAACCCATATCCTGGCACTCTGAATTGGTTATTCGATCATCCATTGTATTTGAAATGGTTGGACCAAGACGGCGGAACGCTTCGTATCCGAGGCAGCCCAGGCTGTGGAAAGTCGATCGCGATGAAGTCTATTTTGACGTCTGACCTCGCACGTGAAACAAAAACTCATCTTCATCTTGTTTACTTTTTCCACCGTCGGGGATCAGCCCTCCAATGTACGAGGCTTGGGATGTATCGAACTTTACTGTTCCAACTCCTACGAAGAGTTCCATCAGCAGGTAAAGACTTCTGGCCATGTGCAGAGAATATGTTGAAGAGCAACTTCTCGGTGCCGTGGAATATAGGCATTGTTCGGGAATTGTTCATCAGGGCCCTCCTTCTTGCAGGCCAGTCGGCTCGGTTTAAGATTTTCTTAGACGCGCTTGACGAAGCAAGCAGCGAGGACACCACATCTGCGGAAGCAGCCAACGATGAAGCTAGAGCCGTGATAGCAGATCTGCGCCGAATCACTAGAGAAGTAGGGAGTGTATCCAAAGGGCTAAGTATCTGCTTCGCCTGTAGATACTACCCGGCAATCGTGGTCGATAATGGTCTGGAGATCAAGCTCGATGAGTACAGCACAGAAAGCATAGATTTGTACATCAGAACTGAGCTGACTCATGAATCCGATTCTTGGTGTTATTTAGAGCGGGAAGAAGTCGATTACTTGGTCAAAGCGATCAAAGAGCGATCCTCTGGTTTCTTCATCTGGGCAAATTTGGTAGTGAAATCAGTGGCGAGGCGGTTAGAAAACCACGAAACATTTCGCCACCTAATGCAACACATCGAATCTCTACCATTAGGTCTTAGGGACCTTTATAACGATAGGTTCCGTAGCGTTTCCGTTGAAAATACCGAACATAGATCTATCATGCTGGTACTTTTCCAGTGGATTAGATTCGCGCGACGGCCAATGACACTCGAAGAATTGCGGGTTGCAATAAATTCGGATGAGATCCTGATGGAGTTGATAGACTTAACGCCCGAAGAGCCACGACTAGTAGTTGAAGATGATGTATCCATGATGAGGATCGTAGAGAAATATACATGTGGGCTAACAAAGATGGTGGAAACCACTGGGAAAGGTGGCGGGAAAAGAGATGTCGTCCAGTTTATCCATCATACGGTCTTCGAATACTTTTCAAGTCCTGGGAACTTTTACGGGAATTCCGACCCAGAAGCATCTGAATTGGAATTTTGGGAAGGGCGAAGCAATTACAGGCTAGGGCGCGTATGCTATAGCTTCATCAAATTCAAAAATGCAGAGAGAGATAGATTACGTCCAAAAGAGCTGGAAGATACTTCATTCTATGACTACGCTGTCGAATTCTGGTTCGTCCACGCAGCGGAGGCATCAAGAAATCGTATTTCGCAGGAGTATATAATGGATGTGCTTGGGCCTGAAGCAGGGAGAAGCGGAGAACTCCTGCTCACTGGATGGGCGAGTGGGTACGGACGCGAGAGGCTTAGGTCACGGTCCCTCGGACCACTTCCTACCTTGCTGGAAGTTGCTACAGCTTTTGATATCCCCGAACTTGTTCACAAACTGGATCACGCCTGACGGATTGGACTAGCTTGATGAGGTAGTTGCAACCGCAAATTGCTTGCGTTTGAGTGGGAAATTAGGAAATTCCAATGGTGCAAAGAGAGGTCGGTGAAGTTCACGTTCAGAAAACAGGGCCTGCTAAACGAGATATAAGCAATACGAGAAATTGCTGTACAGAAAACGACACTGATCTTGGATGAAGTACACCAACGCATGAAGAATGTTGTGAGGAGCTTGATCTAGCTTGTTGAGAGGAGGACTATCTCTGAAAAGATAGTAAACTATGGCGGTGAGCAACGTAATAAACTTATAAAAGATATAGAAGATATTTCACTGTCCCACAACTGACTCGTTTTCATCAAGGAGACCATTACTTAATCAACAAAAGCCTGCTTCCCATACTCTTCCTTCTCCAAGGTGAGCTCATCAATGAAGAAGCTACTTATGAAGCCTACAACACTAATAAAAGCTAACGCAGCCCAGATAAATTTTGTTGTGTCCCCATAGACTTCTAGAACAGAATCCCGCATTTCCATCGAGATGTCCAAATGTCGTATGAGCGGAATATTGTCGATCGCGTGCGTCGCATCATTCAACCCAAGTGATGCTGGCAAGTGAAGTCCCTCGATCCGGCTGCCAAACACGTTCGAGAATATCGTTGCCCCCAACGAAACACCAACCACCGAACCAAGTGATCGAGCTAAAACAAACGTGCCGCTGGCCATGCCAACGTCATTCGTGTCACAAGCCGCTTGTAGGGGGACGTTGAGGGCTGGATACAGAAGCCCCACGCCGATGCCAGGTGGTATCTGCAAGCCGTTGTACAGCCACGGTGGAGAGTCGGAGCCGAGAGCGATCATTCCGCCGAGGCCGGCCATGCTGAGGGTCCATCCGAGCCAGATTGCCCATTTGTATTTCCTCGTAGCATCGATCAGGATGGCGCAGACGATTGAAATGGGGGTCACAGTGAAGAAAAGAGGGAAGCTACTGATGACTGCTCGCATTGGAGTCTGTTGAAGCGCTCCTTCGAAGAGGACGGGGAGGTAGAAGATGCCACACCAAAGAATGACGCCGTGGATGAAGGATCCGAAGAGGGATGCCGCAGCTGTTCGCCGTGACAACAATATAATTGGGATTATAGGATATTGTGCCCTAGTCTCCCAGTAGACGAAGATCGCGAGGAGGACTATGCCGAGAACGGAAGGGAAAAGGGTCCGCCACGAGCTCCATGGGTAGAGTTGGTCGGCCCAGACGAGAGCGAGAATGAAAAGCGTGGAGCCCGCTATGAAGAGTAGAATCCCTGCCACGTCAACTTTCTTGATCCTTTCACGGAAAGCTGAGGCATCAGTGGCGAGGTTGAGGAAGAAGGGAATGAAGCATAAAGAAGCTCCGACCAGGGGGAGGTTGATCCATGCTACCCATCTCCACGTCGAATACTGTGTGAAAAGTGCACCAACGATGGGGCCAAGGATTGAGCCTCCGGCGAACATCATCCCCAAGAGCCCAATGTAAAGGGGTCGCTGCTTCAGCGTTGTCATGTCGGTTAAAATGATCTCTGCCAAAGCTTCTAAGCCTCCAGCACCTACTCCTTGAATGGATCGTCCTATAATGAGCATACAACCAGACCATGCAAGAGCCACGACGAGCGAGCCAACGGTGAAAAAGAACATGCAAACGTAGAGTACAGGCTTGCGGCCAAAGATGTCTGACAATGTCGTGTGTACTGGGAGAAAGCAGACGGCTGTCAAGAGAAACGATATGCCTGCCCAGAATGACTCCAAAGTCGTCGCGCCGAGGTCTTCTGCGACAATCTTACCCGCACTGTCAGCTGCAACGATTTGATATTTAAGATGGGCATCTATACTGGCAAAGCAATCGCAAATATCGTGGCATCAAGTGCACTTGCGAAAGCCACTATGGAGAGCCCGATGAAAGCCAGTTGAAAGCTCAAAGATCTCCGCTTCTTAGCGGGTGCAAAAGGGTCGTCTGATCCATTGCGTCAACCTACATCCAAGTCCGACAATGAGTTCAACTTACCTCCGACGACCTCATATGTGCCCATAACAACAACTTCTTTGTCATTATCCATTGGGTATGTGAGAGCGACAACGTGTTCAATGCCTCCACCAGAGACGAGATACTAGGCAGCAAACACCTATCGGTTTTGACCTACATCGAGGTAGGCGGAGAAATTTGGTCGATCACATATCAACCGAGGGGCCGCGATCCATTTGTAGAGATTATCAGGTATCGTATCATAGGAATCTTCGGAGAATGCCATGATACGATGCTTTCGGGCAAGGGCAAAAGCTGTGGAAATGGGGCCGCCGCGTAATAGTAGCTGCATTGTATTAAGGCTACTGGAGATGCCGTGGCTTGATCGGGTGTTAGCATTTCTAAAATCTCTATGGTGCGGTGCGAGTAAGAGAGCCCTGCTGATAGCCCTCTCGCTGCACGCTGCTTGATGTGTTCAGATAAAGCTTGTCGCTGTAGAGTCGTTCTGTCCTGTAGGTCCTTGCACCGCCTCAAAACGCGGGGGAGGTGAAGTTTTGCACTGCATAGATCACCCGAAAAGGAAATCCTCGCCCCCACACGTCTGCTTGTTCGAAGCCATCCGCTCCCCTGCGAACAGCTCTTTCTCCTGCAATGCAAGGCTTGCTAATTTGATCGCCAATTACTCGCAGCAAGAGCCTCGCAGAGCGTTTCTGCCCCCAAGCACAACGATGGCCTAGTTGGCCTCTTTACGTTCTCGAAGTTTCAAGATAGCAGCCTGTGCAGGCCGAGGCCGCATCCATGTCCTGCTAGCCCATCATTCAATTACTTATTGCGGTATACACGAAGTACAGATGCGCTGCGTTGCATGCGTCCGTCAGATATCGAAACTCATTATTCTGTCATCGGTATGTCAAACCTCATATTCAAGTCCAGGACATTATCGACCATTTCAACGTTTGTGGGACGTTCAGCATCTGCGACGGACCTTCTCTTAAAGCCTATCGAAGTGTTAAGGTCAGACCAACACATAGTCCTGCCATAGGCTCAAAAGGTTGAGGTAGAGACTTGGCTTTGCTTTTAGTCGCTGCAGGCAATGAACTCAAAATCTTCACACCTGGCTAAGAAGACTTGCGTTCTCAGTCGCATCTGCCACCATTTTGAATTGGCCCCAAGTACAATTGGCTGACAACCTCCATCAAATGACCTCGCATCAAAGCTAGCCTTGACCGGAGCTTGGGGCTGTGTTGGTCTACCTTACCGAGATTGAAAGGGAAAACCATCTGAATTTATACACATCGAGCAGCGATGAAACACTTCGAACCTTGACGCTTGTACCTCGGCTTTTTAGGACGTTTAATCTTATTTCTTTGGCTAACTAGATCGGACCTTCTCTCAAACCCTGACAGTCTACATCCACCTTCACTTTGTAAAAAAGTACCATTTCAGCTTAAGAGGGCGACCCACAACAGTGAATGCTGTACTCCTACCTCTCCTGTGCTGAACCATGCCACCTCGCTATAAGTACACCACAAATACAATTGAACATCTCTCACATTCGCTAATACGGTACAACAAAAAAGTTTGAGAAGGTGGTACTTCAATGGTGATCAACACAGAAAACATATGATCGATGTCTGTCAACCTGGATGCTCTTTCTCTGAGCCTACTTTACTACCTGCTAAGACCTACATTAAATATACAAATGATCATCAAGTTCCTAAGATCAACGTGAGTTCTAGGTACTAGTCCTCACTCTACCCCCTAGGTGCAGACTTTGAGTAAGTTGTTCTAATGCAATAGAGTGAGAAGCACCCGGCTCACCAGGCTGAGCCATGCGCGGATACAGACATGAGCTGGGAATGAGCTCCTAATCAAGGTGGGTGAGCCCCATATTAGTGTCGATAGAGCTATGAGGATCTTGGTACATCATAATGAGTTTGTGATAGGATCCTGAGCCGGCTCTAACAAACCAGAACAGGCTCTTTAGGTCGAGTTTAGAGAATCTTACTCTTGTCAAACCCCTGGTAGAATAGAAATATGTCACAAAGTGGCTGAAGTGACGTGAAGTCTAATGCTTTCACATTGATCTAGAATAGCTGTATTATAATACAAATCGTGGCGGCGACTACTCATTATCAACTATTTACGTGAAAACTCTTTCAGAAGCTGGAGTTTCTCACAAGAATCAAGTTTTCTTTTAAAGTTCAAGTCGTGGTCTGGTCTGCAGAAGGGAGGAGTGAAGTACGAATTTTAAGGGGTTTGAGATTTAAAAGCATTTACTATGTCTCTGAAAAACGGTCCTTCCAAACTTGTTAGAAGAGTCAATTTATAGTCTTTTAGTCCATGCTGAACTACATTATTACCGAACTACATTACTATAAGTGCCTGTAGCTAAGCCACAGTGGCGTGTTGGAATATACGAGATAGGTGTTTAAGAGAAGTAGTAACGAAAATTGTCTGTAAGGCTGTATACAAATTTGGGGGGAGTGGTATAGAATTGTCTAAGAAAACACCATTTGAGAGAGTGAAGTCCATCTATACGACCATCTGCTCGTTGCTATCGACCATACCCGACCACCGACTCCATTCCACCACCTATTTTAGTCCTGCGCCATATAAAACTGTAATGTAGACGTCCTTGCGAGACGTTTTTCCGTCTGTATACCCATTCATCCTTCGTTATTTCTTAGCGAGCGTGTTCCTATCTAGATATCCGCCAGTACTGGTTGAGCCTGGAGAGGAGCCTTAGCAAGGTAGGACGGAAATATATGAGAACTAACCCATCTTGCTCTTTGCTCCTATTCCAACCTTCTACAAGGGAGAGAAAATGATTAGGATCGAAATCGTGATAGGGTCCATTTTTTTAGAAGTGTGAGGAAGTCTGTTCGACTATAATCGTTTTAGAAAGAATTTTGACTTTAGTCTTTTGGGGAAATCTGAGCTTGATGGTTTTTTGACCAGGAGGGGCACACGCTTTATATACACAATCGTGCCTTGGCATAGCCTCATAGATATATGGTTGACTTAGTGACTCCTTTGCTAAATATTATTTTGTCATTATCTTCTTGAACACGAATTAGTCTTACTATGCGGTCTTTTTCTGATTCGTCTCGCGTTCCTATCGTGACCTCCTCGCACCAACGACAACCAACGCCCTTATCCACGCGAATTAGCCTCACAAGGCAGAAAATCGCTCTTCCACTACTCCGAACACCTTGATCATTTGCAGTTGGGGCTTAGAACGCCACGACTATTCCTGACAGCGCTTTGGATCGGAAAGTGGTAACTTTTGGTTGGTTGCTTTCATTTAGAGCTTTTTTCGGAGGTCGTGCGGCTCATAATTACCAATGGTTTCGCAGTTGCGACCTGGGTGGTGAGACCTCCAAGACTTTTCTAAGCCTAGAGCGGCGCCGATTTCCACCCACCTTTGCGGGAGGCCGGCAAAACGCGAATAGCACATCAACTGCCTCCGTTGACCCGTCCTAAGAGGGATCCTTATGATCCTAGATTTCAGCTCTGTAAAACACCGACCAGTTTCATAGAAACACATCTACTCCGAGAAATTGAAGATTTTTAGAGTCGAAGAATTGTCCGCAAACTCCAAAAACTTCCCTTATCTCCAAAGTCTAGCCTCCCTATGAAGGTTCGGATTTGCGTGCTCTCCGAAGAGAAAATTGATCTATAATTCAGCGCTTTTATAGGTTGATGGCAGCTGACGTCCAACGGAATATAAAAATGTCTCCTTCACCGCCGCAAAGGGATTGACTGGTTGGGTACTGGTCCTCAAACGTGGCTGTCTGAGTTGCAATCCACTCCGACGTCATCGTGCAGACTCGAGAGCCACATAATTGATAAGCCATAGTCCCACAAGGCTGCCTCCGCTGCGAAGTGGCTAAGAGAGCCATAGCGGAACAGGGCTGGACCAAGGTTGACTTGGAATTGCGCGGCAGTATTAAGTCACTCGAGACTGCCCACCTGCCAGTGTTCAAAATTTGAGACTTATTTAACTGGTGCAAACGAGCAGAAACCTGTAGTTCAACTGATCACCCTCCCCCAAACCATCAGTTTACTCGTGAGTCTGGCTAGAGGCGCTGGTATCATTACCAATGCTAATTCCTGTTAGTAGGCATCGAGCGCAGGCATCATCCTCCTCTGAGTGACAATCGATCCATTCTATCTTACCATAAGTATCAAAGACTCGAGTATCACATTACCGCTCCCGAATGTTGAAATGTCACCTAACTCTCCCGATCCTGCAACCCTCGCGCTCGCAGGCTCTTTCCTCCTAGCCGCCTACCTCACCTACCACTGCTGGACTCCCCCAAACCCTAACCCTTCAGACACAACCGCCCCTCTACCAAATGATACTGTTGGAATCGGCTCTGCAGCTATTAAAATTCGGCGTTTCATCACTCTCTGCCTATGGATCATCCACGTACTCCTCACCGTCTTCTATCCCTCCCCTCCCACATTGCTCTGTCCTAACCCGAACAACCTGTCGAGCTCCCTCTTCACATGGTCACCCTACACCATTGCTGCGGTGATGGTCATCGTAATAGCGGCACCGATTAGACTACTTGCGTTCAGGCAGCTGGGACAGAATTTCACGTTCATGCTGGCCAAGCCAGACGCGTTGGTGACGACCGGGTTGTATGCTTATGTGCAGCATCCGAGTTATCCGACGAACTGGTTGATTTTGATATCCAATCTTGCGTTGCTGCTGAGGCCGGATGGTATTTTCGGGTGTGTGCTACCGAGCTGGGCTTTAAGGTGGGGGATGGTGAGTGGAGGAGTAAGGATGTGGCCGGCGCTGTTTGCCGGGATGGGGGTATTAGGACTTTATGTTACTTGGTTGCGGGTCAAAGATGAGGAGGCCATGCTAAAGAAGGAGTTTGGGAGAGAGTGGGAAGAGTATCATCAAAGGACGATGAGATTCATTCCAGGGTTATTCTGATTAAATGGCAAGACGATTATAATTAAGAAAATCTTAAAATAGCATTAGTAAGAAGAGTATTACGATCTAGCTCCACTAAATACCCTACGGGTTAGAGGTTTATTTGGTGTCATGGAATTAGCAGTCATGGTCAGACGTTAGAAGTCTGGTCGCTTGAGGCTGCCTGGCTCACTTAGCCTGTCCTTCCGCTGCCTCCTTATTAAGCTGACTAAATAACACACAGATTACGAGAGGCTTAGTAATTTTCGAAAGTTAGGCGGTCCTGAAAACTTAATATGTGGTCGACCCAGTGAATCCTCTTTTAACTCGTTATAGCATTCGTCAACAGTCTAATTGATGGCAACGTAATGAGGAGGTCCTTCTCTTAGCTCGGGAAAAACGACAATCGATATACTTCTTAGACTAAAAAGGTAATTTAAATTAGAATTCATCCATGCATAGCGGCACGTATGATTTGTTGGACACCAGATCGAGAGGTATTCCGGTGTTACAATCTTCACTGCACCGCTTGGCTCCCCAGAAATGGCTAGAACTACAGCGACGCAATCCCTTCTTACACGGTACTCTGTACCTTATTCCTGATCCCCGCAAACACATTCAACCACTTCCAAGCCTCACTCAAACAATCAATCCACAGGCATATTTCAACACACTCTCCTAAACCCGACATTTTACCCCATCAATAAGCACGATAACTCCCCCCACACCCCCGATTAACCCCCAGCCCAAACATATAACTCCCCTCCCCCTCCACCCCCACAAAATCCCCCCCATCCTCCTTGAACGCCGCATCAAACGCCTCACAATACCACCTCACCGCCGTATCCTCGGGATCCGGCGGATACGGCCTCCCCATATCGACCGTAAAGCTCAGACACGGGCCCGTCCGGTTCGTGACGTAGGACGCGGGCAGCGGGGACGGGATGGCGGTGGCGAGCGGGTCGGGGGTGTAGGCGATGCATTGGTCGAGGCAGAAGGAGGCGAAGGCGGCTTGGGAGAGGTGGGTGTTGAGGTCGGTGTAGAAGAAGAGGATGTGGGTGGAGAGGAAGGCGGGGGCGACTTGGGCGCGGGTGGGGGAGTTGGGGGCGCGGATGAGGGTGTTGGCGAAGGTGGTGGGGGAGGGGCAGGGGGTAGGGGTGGGGTTTGAGGGGGGCTGGGCGGATGTGAGGGGGAGGGTGGAGAGGAGGAGACTTAGGAAGGTTAGGGGTTTGGAGAGCATGGTGATGGGTGCTTAGGGAATGTGGAGCAGGGATGGTGTTTGGCATGGCATTGGGAGGTTCTTATATAGGGTATGACTGAAGAAATCTCGACGTAGCGGCGGCGAGGGAGCTGTGCATCGCGCACTTGTCTTTTCGGAATATCATTGATAAATCTCGAGGCTGGTTGCAAATCGTCATTGCCACGTGAGGTGTATCATCGGATTACCAGTTTTGGAGGAGAGGGCGTATTCCGTGCACGAAGAATTTCTTGAGGCGTGTTGCTATGACAATGTGGCTGTATGCATACGATGACTCGTGAGTAGTGCATCTTGCAAGCGGGCGAACAAGCCGGATCGTGGATAGTCGTGCGGCATCGAACCTGTCTAATCTGTTCGAGACGCAGCCGACGCTCGGCAATCGAGAGCATGGCTTTAAGGAGGCGCTCATTTCGAGCATAGTCACAAGTGTAATTGTTTGCTTTCTTCCACGAACCGTATTGTCATCTTGAGCATGGAAAGAAATCATTGGATAAGTTGCGCCAATCTCCTTGAACCAGTGCATCTAAGATGTGAGCTTAGTCAGCCGGCGGCCTTCGAGGCAGCCCAAACCGACCGCCGTCCACACCATCGGCGTATCTCCTGCATTTCATCGGACTTACCTTTCTCACTCTTATGAATACTGTCAGTCGGATGTTCTTGGGGTAACTTGTTATGTAGAACAATGAAACTTCAATCAACTTAAGGTACAGTCCAGATGCTGCGTATAGAAAATAATTTTCTTGACAGCCCTAGCCGTACGAAAGGCTTTCAGCATACTTCCGCTCACTAAATAATACAGCCTGTCTCTTTAGTTTACCAAGAACCAGCAGAAAGGACATGTCCTTCGATGACACGCTGATCACAGGTCCCTTCCTGTTGACAGACACGACCCCATCATCTACAACCCACTCAGAGCGCTGAGGCCGAACTACCACCGCACTAATCATCGGATCAATGACATATCTGATCCCATGTTTGTCTTTTCGCCAATTCCGTGCTTTGACATCTCCTGAATAGCATGGCAAAAGAAGAATCTTTTCCCCGAATTTCGGTGAAGCTGGTATAGGTTGAAGTTGGCTCGACGAGAGAGGTTCGATATCCCGTGGATCACATATGTATCCAATGATCTGAATACCATTATTGGTTATGGTATAGCGAGACTTGTCGATTAAAGATACGAAGAGCGCCCTGTGGAAATCATCGTAACGATCATCTTGCGCAAACTTTAACTGATTTAGAGTGAGGAAGTTACGACCGGCCAGAAACTCTGATGGACTGTGTGGCATGTTCATGTCGGGTGGTATGGTATCAAGAGTGAGTGCGGCACGTAATGTTTCATCAGGATTCCATAAAAAGATTGAGAAGTCGTCTGCCCAACGCGGTGAGCGACAGAGCTCTTGGTAAAAACGGTCAAAAGCTTTGGCACCCTCGCCGTAGAGCAAGGGCATATGGACGTCGACGAGTCCAAGAAGACAGTATGCTACGTCCTCGGTACGAGTAGTTTTTCTACTCACAGCCCAAGACATTCTCTCCGCAAAGCTGGCATATCTGAAACTCCGCGGCTTCATCAGGACGGTGTCACTGATGCTAGTGACCTCCTTGATTGGCCGGGACAATGACGATCTTGTCCCAAATGCCCTCCACTCGCAGTCTACAAAGGTCAACTGCCTTGGCGCAAGCATCTCCTGCAGAGTCCATCCTCGAGTGAAATACCTACTGGTGACAAAGTATTGACAATCGATATTATTCACATCTTTTGACACGAGCTCCATCCGTTCATTTTCCGAGTCGGGCAACTTTTCGGCTTCCCAAGCCCGTTCCAGCGTGAAGTCGGAGAGATGAGCGTAGCACATCTTCGCATCGTGATACCATTTGAACATGCTATTGATGGCTTCGGAGAGCTCGGCACTGCTCCTCTTATCGATGCAGCATGAATCTACCCAGGCCCAGTCGTAGCCATTGCGCGCGGCCAGCTCACAGAACTGCTTGATTTTGTGATATCCACTTAAATGAACGTTTCTTCGTTTCCGAAAGTCTTTGAATGCGACTTCTTCACCTTGTACCCAGACATGTGAGAGAATCGCATAGCTGACATCAGTGTTACTGATGAATTCTTTCAGCTCCAGGGTCTTCGTATTGATGAGATGCATACTACTGCCAGTTGCAACTTTCTCAAGCCCGACAAACCGTAACTCAGCTTTACAGTAGACCGAGGTATCGAAACATTTTGCTTGTCCGTGGAATCCTCGAGGACGGATTGAAGCGCAGTATTAGAGGAGATATGGCAAACGTGAAACCGTAGAAGACGCGCCAGAATTGAGCCAAAGCAAGGTTAGTAAGACGTTGCCCAGCTTGTCAACACTGGTATGCTTAGCATTGAAGGCAATCTACCAATCCAATACCATGTGCGTATACCATCTTGGGTAGTCTTAGCCCCGCGACCAGTAGAGCGATGAACATAAACTCACTGGACCAGAGTTAAGAATTTGTACTCTACACAATAAGTTTGAAACCAACAAGTTTAAAACGTCATCGTCGAAACCGTCGAAGGTCCCTGCAATCAATGAGTTTGGTCAGGGCAGATCTTTGCTTGTGCGGCGTATCAAGATACGCGATTAGGAGAGCCTCTGAGGCGCTGAACAATCTTATTGATGTCGTGGTTTTCGAGCCGATGTACAGTGCGAATCTACGCCGCAATTCAATTTCTTCCCCGCAGGGCTCTCCCTTCCTCGCTTCCTTCCACACCAACGCCCGAATTCCCCCGGTAAAATGAGATTTTAGCGCTGCGGAAGGAAAAGTGGGGTGCGGAGCACAGCCAAAGGGCCAAAGGGTCTAAAAGCTTCTGCACTTCTTGCTCTGCAGTACCTCCTGGATCTATGCTGCGACAACACATCAATAAAACGTTTAGAGAAGAACTTAAAGCTGCTCGGAGAGCTTCATTCTCTCTCACTGGTCTCGTGCTGCTTTGAGCATCCCGCCCACCAAGCTCAAGTCTCCGTTCGCGCTGCATCATAAGTTTACAATTCTCTGGGGTTTTCGAAACCCTTCCATTCTCTTAGTAGGCGGCGTGGCGGCTTCTTCATCTTGGCTCTATCGAGACTATGAATCTTGAAGGTCCCGCCTTTTATAGAACAGGCTATGGTATTAAAGCATATTATAACTTAGCCTTGGTCATGTATCTCTTGACCGAGTGATTAATCCTCCGGCCTTTCATGGCAGATTTTTTTAAATTTGTCCATTGGACGCACCGTAGCGAGCAGCTCACTCGAAAAAGCAGTGGGCGTTCGTCGACTTATGCCAGACGACATCCTTCAGAAGCTGAGCAAAGATATCTTGGATGGCATGGGCAAGATTGGCAAAGAAACCAAGCAATATTCTCTGTAGGGATACAGAAAGAATGGCAGCCCCTTGGATCTTGATCAATAGATCCCATCATCAGACCATTAGTCTTTCTTAGTGTCTCTAACCTCGATCTCAAGCTTTAAGCGCCTCCCCGAGAGCACTGCTAAAATCTCCTGTGGTAAAGCGTCGAAAGTCCTAGTTATATCGGATGACCACAGCATGTTATCCCAGTCTGGCTCCTCTTCCAGGCTAATATGCGTCAAATGGGGTAAAGGTTGCTGAAAGTCTCCGCTCAGAGTGCCCCCGGTCTCGTTCTTTGGACATGCGGCAACCAAATTCCTCAGCCATGTGTAATGGTCTGGGGGTACATCCGGTACTTTGCCATCCTTCATCTGGTCGGACGCCCATAGAATGCCGTCTGGTTTGATTCTCTTCTTCTTCTCAACACATCTGATCTCATAAGGGAAACGGATCTGTACAGTAAGCGTTGTCAGCTAACTATCACGCTCATCTGTTCCAGAAGCAACATACTTCGAGTCTTTTCAGCATTGAAGGCAACCTATCCCAAAGATGATCTCTGAAGTCCCAGCTGCCCCGCATTGGCCATAGAGCCAGGGAGCTAATGTTCAAGTCTTCGAGATGACTCCATGCGGCAAAATTGAGATACGTCGCAGCGTCTCCTGGATAGAAGTCCATGTAAATTTTTAGGTAACGGAGCATCGATCCCTGCTCTAGGTCTGTCAAGATCTCGGTTATTGACCCTGTTTCTTCGTTCGCGAGTGCCAACGGCCCAAGTTGTAGATCAAGCTTCCGCAAAGCAGTGAAACAAGAAAGAACATCTTTTGTGATCGCATTCGGCACTCCTTTGTGCGTCCCATGGATGATGTCGCTATCCCAGTCTGGCCAGTGCGACAGATGGAAGCGCAGGTCTGGGGTCTGGGACGTGATCTTGTGCCTAGGCGCTGACCATTTTTCCTTTATGATGCCGACACCAAGCCTGAGCATCTGAAGACCTTTGATCATGAGCAGCTGATACAAAGCATCTGCTTCTAGGTCGAAGCCTGATAAATCCAAATTTTCAAGGGAGGGAAAACACTCCTGGAGGTTTAAGCTCCACCTGAACTGCCCAGGTTCGTAGTTTGTCACATTTCGACTTAATCGAAGATCCGTGATCCTTCTCAATTGCTTCAGCACGCTGTGCACCATGTCATACAGACTCATTTTCACATCTTCTCCATCTCCGGACGCTACTCTATTTCGCTTTTTCTTGGCTGTCACGGTGATGTCCCAATGTTCGGGATTTCCTGACCAGTAGATGGAGACTTTCCTTACAATATCAGCTCGCTCGGGACTCAAAGCTAGAGCATTATGGAAGGAAATCAATCTCTCGGCGTTCTCGCCTTTCTCGCTTTTATCGGCGCATAATGAAACGTTTTCCCACACCAATGGTAAGACGGAAGTACAAAGACTGCGGCATACCCGAGAAACTCGAGCGTAATCTTTTTTGTTGAGGATTGGTCTGTTCCACCCATATGAGCTCCGTTCCTCACTGGTCAAAACGACCACAAGCACATCGTACGGAAGGTCAGAGAGAGTTGGCATTTTGTTGCGTCGTTACGTAGACAGATTTCGATGTTTTAGCAGCTGCTGAGAATTTCCCGGGCTATGCATCCTACTAGGGAAATTAGACGCAAGATCTTCCGATCGATGCCCGCTGATTAGGATTGAATCGTTTGGGCAGCCCTGATAGACCGACCCTAAAGACCTTGACAAGCTGAAAACTGAAAATCACCGTGGGGTATGCCAAGCTCCGTCTAGGTGGACAGAGATTGTGGCCACCCCTCAGGCTCCTCAGGCCGATTATTAGCCGGCAGGAGTGGCCACGATCTCTGTCCCCAAGCCTCGACTGGGACCCGCCTGGCTGATATTCGGACGCGTGGGTGAGAGCGGAAAAGACGTTGTTTTAGCTTATCAACACTACATGCTCCGACATAAAAGAAATTTGCTAGTTTATTGCTGGGCTTGAACTTTTTGGTCGAGGTTTGTAAGATCTTGTACAGGCTGCATCTCGTATCTTCAACGACTTCGCGTACGTGTCTGAGGTTATTATATGAAGAACTAAAGTTGATCATACCCCCCCCGCGGGAGCTCTGCTAGTGAATTGTAAGGTGTAAACATCTTCTAACGTTTCAATCTAAGCTATTGAGATCTCGAATTGTACCGCATCTTTTATAATTTGTTTTGTTCATTCGATTGGATTCTCGGCTGTTCCTTGTAAAGCTCGCTGCTCGGCAAGTCTTACCATTAGTTGTCGCTCCACTCTGTGCACCGTCTCGTCCAGTTTTTGTAATTTGTCTGTCTGGCCTAATGAAATATACTTGTTCCGGACCTTGTTGAGTCCGTCGAAAGCATGTCTTAAAGCTTGGTCATTGGTCGTCTTCCGAACGCGCACGTGTAGAATGTATAGGAACAGATTCTTTGCGCCGTGAAGATGGCCAATATCGATCAGGCAGTGCGCCCAGTCCGAAATCGCATTGAGCGTCTGGGTCTGCTCGATGCCGAGCTTTATAGCGAGCCGTGAGGCACATGATTCAAGCATGGGACATGCGATTCCGAACTTTTCCTGGTTGGCGTACAAGATGGCGAGGTTTTTGCGTGTTTGAATTGTTTCATCATGATCCAGCCCTTGGAACTTTTCAAAGTCTTCCAAAGCTTCTGTATACATTGGCTCCGCAGCAGCTAATTTACCTTGCTTTTTCAGCGTGACGCCGAGGTTGACGGTACTCCTGAGAATGGCGATGTGGCCTCTTGTGAATATTGCTTTTCGTTCATCGAGTGCACGGCGGTGCATATTTTCAGCCTCTTCGAGCTTATTCTGCTTCTCTAGTGTGAGGGCGATGTTGTTGAGGCTTTTCGATATGTCAGGATGCCCATGGGGGAGGTTTTCCTCTCGCCATTGAAGAACAATTTTGTGCAGCTGTTCAGCCTCCACGTACCTCTCTTGTCGAATCAGGTTGACGGCTTGGTCGCTCAATGTGGACGCCTCCATATCGGTGTTTATTTGCAATTCTTTCCGTTGCTGGATGCCCATCTCCGCGAAAAGCGCATCCGCTTCTGGAAAAAGCCCCATCCGACTAAAGGTGACGGCAAGTATGTTCTTGAGTTGGCGGAGTTTCGACGCTTCCTCAGGATCAGACATGGGCCAATGACCGATGGTGAACCGCATCAAAGTGACGGCAATTTGATACTCGGAGAGTTCTTTAGGGGAATCAGCAAGGTTTCCAATTTGAGCCAACATAGCAGTCGCATCGTCCTCGAGCGTTCCCACCAGCAGATAGATCAAGGATAGTTTTACCCTTGCTCCTTCTTTGGATCTGCCTTGGCGACGAAATGCGTCACTTGCGATTATTAAAACGTCTTGAGTGCTCTTCTCGACATCAACAACATTTTGTCGCCACTGTTCATTCGTTGTGTTTGAATCTCGGAAGTACCGCTGTGCCAGCAATGGAGATGGTGTAACACTGTTCGAAGGTAAATTGTCATCAACAAGATATGATAATTTTCTCGCGATATCTAGCACTTGTATGGCCTCGGATTGAAGTGTTTTATTTGGAGTCTTGAACACGGGACTAGAGTATGGTTGCCCTTGCGTATCCATCTGCAGACGATCCAAGACTGCCAGTCGGAGTGGCTCTATGCCAAAGACACCCTGCGAGAATCTAAGAAGATGTTCAAGGTGAGGTAGGAGCCGCTTCTCGAAAAGATATTCTGCTCTAGTCCTCTGAGCTGACTGTCCATGAATGAACAATATAGCATCCTTGAGCATTCGAGCAGCTCCAATTGATGTGAACATACGGTCTTGGGGCTGTAGACGCTCTCTGCTCCAGGTATGGACAACACCGTGAATTGAAAAGGCGTCCGCCCCTATCTTCACTTTGATAAGGGAGAATGAAGAAAGCTGTGCGATACAGTCGTCTATTTTTTCGCCTAGAAGTGCGAAATGGAAATCGTCAATTAAGGGCGAAGAGTCAAAAGACGGCAAGGAGTGTTCTTAACTTACGTCCCACCAACTCGCCTTCGATGCAGAATGATCTTTTCAAAAGTTCGCCCCAGATATCATCGTTATCGAGGAAGGAGCACACCATTAGCAGGAGCGCCGCTGGGCGATGTTGCTCACGGACGAAACTATATGATATTTCCCAGGCAGTCATACATGTCTCGGAATAGTCAGGCCAGGGATGCTCATTTGTGCTTAACAGCGCCCTCGCTTGTTGGTCATACCTGGTAATATACTCATCAAATGACATATGAGCGTAGAGCGATAGCAAAGCCGCCGCTTGATCGATAGCTAATGGAAAGTACTCAAGCTTTCTCACGACTCGTCGCGCGCCTTCTATGACTATACGAATCAATTTTCGGGAAAATAGGTAAGTTTAGAAGAAACAAACCTTCCGGATCTTGTTGATCTCTTCCTGAAACACTGAGGAGTAAGTTAATGGCGCTTATTTCACCTAAGCCCTGCAAATCATGGTAGTGGCCCATTGTCGCATAGCTCTTAATTGTAGGTCTTCGACTAGTGATGACGATTGAGCCCCAAGCACATGTTGGGAAGCACTGTCGCAGTGGGAAATCCATGGCGTCATGGTTATCAAATATCAGAAGCCAAGTCCCGTGTATGTCTTTTGCAAGCCAAGATTTCATGCCGTCAATTACGCGTTGAACCGCTTCATTGTCGTTCTCGGGCAGGTCTAGAAGACCCGCATCGTTGATCAAACCTGTGATCCCTAGATCAAAGGCAATTTTCGAAAAGTCGGCCTTCGCACCTGGAGCATTTTGAGCCTCAACGTGGATAAGATCTTGCATTGCTTGCATGAAGGATAACTGCATCGTGGTACTATTTTTGGCATTGATCCAGAGGACAGAGTTGTATTCGTGGTCATGGGTATAAACGTACTGAAGGACCATCTCTGTCTTACCAATGCCACCAAGTCCATAAATTGCGACGACATTCTGCTGGTTGGTCTCTCTATCGGTCTCCCTAAGGAAGCTTGACAGCACTTGAAGGTCATTCTGACGGCCGCAAAAACGAGGACTTGGCGCATGAGGCAGCCTTGGACGCAGACGGCTACCACGATATATCTTCTCGCCTAGAAGGTTTTAATTAAGCGATTGTTCGTTTGGACTATGATGAGCTAACTACATACGTAGCATACGAGCCCAACCATCCCAATTATTATTTACGTCGCGGAAACCTTCGCGCAACATAAGGACCACTTGTTCGGATAGCTTTCTGTAACCTGGATCCATCGCTGACGAAAATTTCACAAGAGTAATGTGATTCTTTCCACTAACCGGTTGTGGTGACAAGTACTTGGGGCCAGTTGATCCTGGAATCACGGCAGACTCTTTTGGGACGATCTTGGACAACATTAGGAGAATTAAGATGCTCTTCAGCTTTTCTGAGAAGACTCACAAGTTTGGTGCCCACCTTGACGGGCGTCTCTTCTGTCTCCCATAAATTGACTGTGAAAAATTCGCCGCTAATGCCAACAAACAAATCTCTTTGATTTAAGAGCACTTCGTTCCCAGGCTCTAAAACCCTGACGACTCTGGTTGTGGTGTGCATGAAGAGAGAGCCGGCATTATGTAGTATTTTTGCTTCAGAAACACCACTTCCACCTTGATGAGGAACACCGCAAAATATCACGCCATGGGTCGAAAGTTTCAAGGCTTTGTTACGGACATGGTGGTTTGGCCGCGAGGAATCGGAGAGGACAAGAGCCTAATAGAAGCGGATTTAGTCAGACTTGTGGCGGGACTTAAAGTGACTTGCTTCAAAGACTTACACCTTTGAGCACCAATCCTCCAAGAGAATGCACAATGAATATGATGGGAAGTCGCTCGGTCTGTACGAAGTCACCAATGAGCTCATGCCTATTCTGAAGCGGACAACCATCATAGACAAAAGTAACAACTAGTTGAGCATACACCGAGGATAGCTCTGCGATTGACAACCTCCGTTAAGAAGGCTTGTCCATGGTCCCAGAGATTTTGAACAGACATTTGATGTGTCTGGGAGAATGAGTAAGCATTATAGCCATAACTCCAAACCCTTGCTCTGATATTAGCCTCCTTCAACGTTGCGGGAAGTAGATCGCGGAGCCAAAAAATGTTGTCAACGGTCCAAGTTGTGATTCTATCGCCATTCAATCCGTGGATTGCAATGATGCTATCGAGAATCTTGTCAGCTCGTTGCATGTATGTCAGAAATATATCGAAGGCAGCTTGGGGCTGGTTATGATGAGAACTCATACTCACTCAACCTGCGGATCAGGGTCTTCGTAGACAGGATCGGCTAGGCCATAATCAAATTGCCCTTCTCCTGCATTTTGTTCAAAAGGTTGCGGAGGTGTTGTTGAAGACTGCGCTGGCGTATCTACATTGCCAGCACTAGTGCTAACGGTATCTGCAATTGGAATTGTTCTCGCATTTGCATCAGGAGTCGCAGATCTCTCTTTTCTTGTCAAGAATCGCTTGAACGACTCCATACCGGGAGTAGTGTCTTGGAAGGCTGATATGTTTGCTTGCCAGCAAGTACCGTAGTAGGCTCAAAGATGCTATGTAGACGAAAAACTGTGATTAATAGCGGCCGATCTTATTTGTGAGGTCGAGGAGAGTTTTCCACGCTGAGTCCAGATAACTGTAGCAAAATTGGTGGAGACTACGTGGAAGCAGCTCTGCGTTCTTTCATATCGCGATAATTGCTGTAGAGTCGAGAACAGGGCAGAAACAGATGGCTGTAAATAAATAAGAAGTGGACGGAGCCTGTAAGGCAGAGAGAAGGAAAGGCTTCCCAGGAATATTCAAAATAATTACCCATCATGCGGCTGAGGTCTAGATTGCTCATTACGTCTTAGAATCACCGCAAGCCGTCAACACCATTTCGGCCAAGATGCACACATCTGCTAACTTCACCTATAATCTCATTTGCTAGCCTTGAGCAGACAAAAAGAGCTCTTGAGAGGCGACCTATCTCAGCTGCCGCACACGACGCGTTGACATACTTGTGGCTTGCGCCATGTATTGACTGCCTAGAAAGGGGTGCGGATTTAGGCGCCACATCCCGCTTGATCGCCTAAAATGTACAACTAGTGACGCCCATCTCGGCCCGAGTCACGCCTAGTAGATGCGCCCCTGGGTAGTACCCGCCCTGGAGTGTTGTACTGGCTCGCTTTTAATAGATGCGCATTTTGCTTCTTTGAGTTCGACATCCCAGAGCTCGAAGTTGCTTCTGAATTGCCTTCTTTCTCACGACGAATGAAGCATAGACACCTTTTCCTTAGGCGGACTAACTTCTTGAAGTGGTGACCACATTTCCGACACTACGTAAATGACCGTGCTGGATAATTGACCAAACTATGCCCAGGACCAATGATGCTGACGGAGATTGAAGGAATCGTCGAAGTCGAAAACTAGTGAATTTTGACCGCAAAACCGCCAAGGACATATCCAAGTGGCTTACTACGCAATGAAGAGTAAAGCACCTGGTTCATTCAGCGAAAGCACTGGTCGAGGTCGGTATTTCCGACCAGGTCGTACTCCAGGCCAACAGAAAGAAATTCTGCCGCAGGGGTTGCCACTGAAAGTAGTCACATTCAGATTGCCGGGCTGATTGGCGTTCTCAGGGATACGGAGCAATCGACCGGCAGAGTTAATGAGATAACAAACCATATTTCCACTTTGCATTAAGCGCATTGGGTCCCTAGGATTCGGTCACAGATTATTCTTAGTCAAGCTACATAACTGAGGGGGATGGATGCAAGCCCGGCTTGGAGCATTGGTATGCATAGTCGGTATAGTGAATCGATATATAGACAACCATTTTTTTCCTTGGCCGCCGTTGATTCGTCCCCGAAAGATTTCGTTGCAAGCACTAGCAAGGAGTGGCCGGTCATGTTAGACCAAATACCATACTCTGCCCTTATACAGTAGTCAGACACCAGTGATTTTCTCCTTATTCAGTTCCACCCATTTTGGAAATTTCAAGGGTTCCTTCCCAGTATACTTGCTGATGTTGCCCACAGCTTCCTTGTAAACATCGTCCGGATAAAAGTCAGCATTTACCCCCCTTAACCCTTTCAAACTTTTCACCAAATAGCCGGCTATTGGAGGCGCGATCCCATGCTCATTGACATACAACTCCAAAGCCTCCTGCTCGTCCACGGCCACGACCTGCACCTCCCTCCCAACAGCTTTCCCCATAACAATAGTCGCATCCCTCTGCGACAGCAACTGCGGCCCGCATAGTTCAACGACCTTGCTCAAGTCACTCGGTGGTTGACTAGCAAGCAGCGCCCCACAGACCCCTCCAATATCCTCCGCCGTAATCCAATCGAACTTTGCATCCGGACTCAGGATCCTCACCTTCCCACTCTCCGACATGATGTCTTTCTTGTTCCTTAGCCCATTGCTCGCAAAGTACGCCGGCCGCACCGCCACGAAGTGCCCCGGCCCCATCACCTCCTCGAGATTGATCTCGACACGCCCGTGCAAGTACGAAACGAAATCGGTCTCCGGAATGGCGTGTAGATCTTTGTGCTCCCTGATCGTGTAGCTACTTAGGTAGACGACAAGATCGATGCCGGAAGACTTGAGTGCCTCGACGGTCGCCCGCATGTGGTCTGGACTGCCGTGGGCGAGGTAGATGAAGGCGTGTTTGGCGCCGGTCTGGCGGACCGCGGCGGCGACAGTGTCGGGCTTGGTCAGGTCGGCTTGGACGCGCTCAAATGATCCTGGCTTTGATTGTTCGAGTTTGGCGAGGGCACCGGGAAGTGCCTTTTGGGTGTCGCGCATCGCAAGGACGACATCCTGAAAGGCGGAGGGGCGTTCGTGGACAGTCTGGGCCGTGATCGCGGCAACGGCACCTGTAGGGCCGAAGATTATCGTCTTGCTTGGCGCCATATTGGGAGGGAGGTAATCTTAAAGACAATAAAAGGAAACGATGGGGAAAACAATGTAGAGAGGGTAGACAGGATTAAGAAGGCCGTACTAGCCTTTATGCCTTAAGAACCGTTGCTGCTTGGAGACAACGCTTGAACATTAAGGTGTGTGGGACAACATGCAAAGGCAACCCACTTTGGTGTACCACAGTATTGTGGAATCGGCTTTCCCACTGAGATGTGCCGTCGGATAGAATGACCGAGCCGCGCCGTCTATATAATGAGGCTGTCTGCACAAGATTGGATCATAGCATCCGAAAGGGAAGTCCCTCACTTATCATACTGAACCTGATAAGTAATCAAAAACCCTTTTAATGAACGGGTCGATCAACTCTGGTAAAGCCTTAAGTTTTAGGTACGCAGCTTCCCGTCCAAAATGAGGTGGCCAGACTTCTTCGCTCGCAACCGTAACCTAAGGCGGACATTTGATTTCTAAGCAAATCTTAATACCACAAGATGCAGAACGACTGCCGCGTTCGAAGCAGATGTTTCATCCGTTCTTCGATTCCTGCGCCAATCCGGCGCGTACCGAAAGATGGCCCCCACATAGCTGTAAATCAGAGTTTGGTAGGCTAAATAGCGCGGACGAAAGTGGTCCTCTCGGCCGAAATCCCTAAGGGGAGGACGTGCCGAAAGGGTTCGCTTTGAGATATCTAGACACGCAATAAAGGGCAAAGTGTTTCCGCTCTTCGCTTTACAAACTGGAATAGGGGGCCTAGTCTCAAAGGGAGCTGAAAAATAGGGCGTTTTCTGCTTCAAAGCGCTGAAAGATACTTAAGAGGTGCTGGAGGTCCTCGACTTCGAGATGACTGCGACAATTTGACGATCGCGATAAAACTTCCCACAATACGCGAGAGAACTCGACAAAGGCGAATAGCAGTGCGGAAAGATTGTAATGGCGCTTGGTATCGGTTCGATCCTCACCCGTAATTGCCAGACTATACTCTGTTTATACTGTGAGTACTGACATCCTATGCCATCTAAGCATGTTTTGGTCCAACGAATGTGCTTTATTTTAAAAAGGTGTATATTCAACACACGAGCTCGGCAGCGTCTGGCCGTGACATTCCAGGGCCTTTCTACTACGTGAAACCTACACAAACACTTTCGTTTACGCTTGCCACGCCATTGGCACAGAGAACAGCCCTTCCAAAATCTTCGACACCATTTTAAAAACCCTAGTTTACTCCCTAGGATTCTATGGCTGACCAACATATTGCATAGTACCTGAACGTATTAGTTCTGGGTCGTTGGGGAGGACGAAGTCGCGATCTTGTAGCTCTGAGAGAATGGCGTAGTACACAATGTTCATCGGGTTCCTCACAGCTAGACTTGTGGGGAATCGAATGATGTTATCCCATGTGAGAGCTGATCTATCGGTTGGAAAGAGAGAGGCGGGGTCATGAGGGGTTCGGAGATCATGAACTATATTTGATGGTCAAATTTCAGCTTGAAAATAAATCGATAGGAGAGAAAAGAATAAAGGTCGATGGAGTGCTCTAAGGAAGGACTCACGATTGAATGGAGGATAGAGACAGAACTAGAAGACATTAATAAGTCAGAGTTCTTTCCGACTGCGCTCAAGGCCTGAAGGTTAAGTTATGACAAACCTCGTGCAAGAAAACTGGGGCAGTCATCGATGGATAATTGAATAGTAGCCCGAACACTACAGTTGCATGGTCTGGCCAATGTGGAACGTCATCCCATGACTGCACACCTGACAAAAGCTGTGCATCGCAGATCTGCATTACACCAACGGCTCAGCATAAGTTCCGTGCCCGGGAGGGGGAGGGGGGAAAATGAAATCCAATATAGATTTTTAGGTGACAGACCGTCGTTGTCGCCCTTTCTTTAATATGTCTTACATATGGCGCATTGGTTCGGGGGCCACGCCAGGTCTGCGCTTGAAATAGATCAAGATCTTGGTCATAGTATTGGCAACCCTCAGTCAACCCCATTGCTATTCCATTCCCAATATCCTCCCATTCTTGATATTGTGTGAACTCATCGTCCCTTCCCGGCTCGGGTAGTCTATGTCGATCTCTCTGCATTATGTAATCACGTGGACGTTGGTGCTCAGGCGGGTCTGGACGCAAAGTCCAGCGATAAGTCGTGTTATAGGGATCGAGTCGATCGTGACGATCATTGTCGCAGTAATAGCGAATATGCGACAAACCTGCGTCTTGCCTTTCTTCAAGCCATAGGAACTCTGAAAAGATGTCTAACTTGCGATTAACACTGCCTTGATAGTACCAGCTCAAATCCCACCTTCAATTATGTCATACGCGCCATGGCTGTTTGTAGTCCTGTTAGTTTTAAACAGCGTATCGAGCATCCGGTCTTGATACGGGTCCCGAAAATATATTTTTCTCATTACGTTTCTTGCCATCTCCTTGGCTTGTTCAAACCCATTTCTAAACGCCATCCACTTGACTGGATCCTCCCTGCATGAATCATCAATGTAATAGGTTAAAGGTTCAGAGGAACGTGCCATGAAAAGAAGCGTAAATAGCGTTAAGAGGCTCTCAAGTCTTTTGAACGCCATGAGAGAAAAAATCACCAGAGAATATGGCGGAACAGGAATTGCGTGTATGGTATCTAGGCTCGGATGCAAGAAGTATGAGGAGATGCGGCGTCAAAACGGCGCAACGCGCTACGACATTGTCATAAAATTACCTTTCACAAGACTAGTACCTTTCCAGCCAACAGGACAAGGCGTGTACTAAGAAAGACCCAGAAGACAGCCCTGTCATTGACGATTGAGCCATGTCCGCAGTCGCGGCCCAACACCGAGCCTTGTTCGGACTGTTTCCGAAAATACTCCGATTCCAAATTTAATAAATTCTTACGTTATTTGACGAAATGGCTGCAACTCTGATGCCTCAATTTATCTAAACAAATATCTTCACTTCCGCCAGAGCTTCAATCTTCAGCGCAACGAATTTCCAGTTGCAAAAACAGGGATGTGTTGAGCGAATATTCTTGCCGCTGTCGAGGAGATGTTGCTGCGACGTTTAGGCGCCTTGAACTGAAATTCCGCGAGAAACATTAAATCATTGTAGAATGTTCTTCCAAAGTCACCGCAATGCTTCTGGCTGCTGTCCTGAGCAGATATGCCTTAATAAGGTTAAGTCGCTTGATAGGCTTCACGTAATCACAGGAGATCAAAAAAAGAGTTGGTTATAGCAGCACTACTTACCTTATTTCGAGTAAGAGCAAATGAGCAAAAGAAGACTAGAAAGTTCAGTGACCCAAATTCAAGAAACGAGACCTACGTTGTAAAAGGTGGGGATTCTATCTCACTAAAATTTGTGTGGCGGGTACGCCAAGATGTGGCTGTGGCATGTGGCTAGTCCCTACCATCTCTCCTCGCCTACATCCTACGTTTTTACAGGCGATATTCAAGCCACGATTGACAAGACTGTCTTCTGAACGGCTCGTGACCCCAGTCTCTACTCCTCCTGGTCTTTGAGATTTATTTTGGTAAATAGGTAGTCCAGTTCACTGCTCTGCTTGAGCCTGGCAAGAACTTGTCTCCTTGGACTATTCTTTGATTTGTTTCACTCTTTAACTTGCTTGTACTGCGGAACGCGATCTACTACGAAGAATGACTTTTCTTCTAATTCCGACTTTTAAAATGCGGGTATTGTTCACAAAGGTTCTTTCTAGGGCCCCTATGCTCAGGGTAACCTTGCGTTGTCATGGTTGTTGTCGGGCTCAAGGTAACTCCGCAAATGGCCCCTGAAGTTTTCTGAATGCTTATTTGCAGCTTTGCAACCTTAAATTGAGCTATGGGCAGTTCCAACATGCGGGCCAGGTGTCAATGCTGTTTCCGACATTTTAGCTCTGTCGGCGCGTCCCGCCAGCATACTATTTGTGCGGCGTATGCAGAGCTCCACCAGTTTTCCGCGGTCGGAAATCGGTTAGATCGTCAATTCCACTCCCCAAACTGATACATCTGACTGTTGCTGTGTTGGAAAAAGAGACTATGGCCTGTTTTGTCACTTCGGAAGCCACCGCCCAGACGGGCACTCCTCCACAGATGTTGATAGTGAATCATTGATTCAATCGTCACAATTTGTGATTCTTCGAACAGTACAGTTAGATTCGAAAACTCTCATAGAAGATGGAACAAGATCCATCTCCATTTTTTGGCGTATCGGTAACGCTCGAACAATTACAGTCTGAGCAACATCGACCGCCTAAGCGAAGAGAGCGTGATGATAGCTTACTTGGATGGCCCGCCTTAGATGGCCTTTGCGAGGACTTCCGGGGATCTGTGACAATATTCGCAAGGGTGGGTGGTCACATCTCTCTGTAGCGGGCGCTTCAGTGAGAGCTCTTGTCCTTTAGAATGTCGAACGTCATCCTGCGAAATAGACTAATACCCTACTCACCCTTTTCTTTAAAGTATTCAACCACTGTCTCATTCCGTGTTGGTTTTTGTCTATATTCATCTTTTCGAGTCCTCCTGAACTCGTCCTACGACAAAATGGTCGTAACATTGCAGCTTTCACCAGATATCCAAAACATCTTCAGTCATCTTTCACAACGAGAGAAACTGTATGCCCATTTCATGTCACGAGCTGCCTGGCATGGTAGTCGTGTCATCATGCGCCAAACCTCGCCAGAGGCAGTCGACATTTTTGATCTGATCCTTGACCTGTACCATTGCTGCGATGGACACTGGGACAATCTTCGAGAGCAATGTGGAATCACTGCCTACGAGCTCAGCGTGTTTCTGGAATACGCAGCACTGTTCCTGTGCAATTTGGGGAATTTTACTGCGAGTGTAAATGTCTGAGCTATTATGACTTAGTTCTAATGGTCTTTAGGGTGATGGAGATCGAAAGTTCGTTCCCAATTTAGGCATGAAAGTGTTACGAAAGATCGCCAACGCCTCATTGATCTCCAAACCTAATCTGGACAATACTCTCGCTTCTATGTCAGCTATACCTCCTTTCAGCCTTGGCTTTCCTTGCGACACCGGTATTTCAAATTATTACCTTGGAACAGAGCGTATTGCCCATGAAGAAATCTCTGGATTGGCCGAGGTGATGGACAGACACTCTCTTGAACCTGAAAATACCAGAGTGCAGAAATTGATCAAAGACAATAAACCTGTGTACGAAATTTTGCAGGCTTCTGCAGAGTGTGGCGCTCAAGAGCTCCAATCTAACGTTCACCTCCTTTGGGGCGACCATGCTAGCGAAATGTCAAAGATTTGCGCAGCCTTGACTGAGGCGAAGAAGTATACCACTAACGAAAAACAAAATAGTGTTCTCGCTAGCTACATCGAAAGTTTTAGAACCGGCAGCCTATCGCCGTACCGCTCATCGCAAAAAGCTTGGGTGGCTGACAAGTCCCCTCTTGTCGAGAACGTGCTTGGTTTCGTGGAGACTTACCGTGATCCATTTGGTGCCAGAGCAGAATGGGAAGGGCTGGTCGGCATAACAGATCCGCATGAGACTGCGGTGCTGGAACGTTTCGTGGACAAGTCCTCAGCATTCATCCGCGAACTACCGTGGGCCGTGGCTGGAGAGAACGACGGAAAGGGCCCATTCGAAAAGACCTCATTTGAGCCTCCTGGCTTTATTAGTGTGCATGGTATGTTGAGTCCTCGAGATCTACGTTTGAGATTGCTAACCATTACAGCTCTTGCTTTCTGTGCGAGCAACATCTGGGAGGCTGCCAACCTACCGAACGTGAGTCCTTTCAAGACACTATATGCCTATCGTATGTCTGACAAGGTTTGTAGTACAATGACATTCGCGAAACCCATGGCTTCAAGAACATCGTCATCGCCGGCCGGATGAGCACGCACCCCTACTCAACCTCCCTCTGCCCTTACATCCATCCCTCTGAGCAAACACGCTTCAAGGACTGCGCATACGCCACGCGCTTCGTCCTCACAGCAATCCACGAGCTCATCGGGCACGGGACGGGCAAGCTTCTCAGCGAGACCTCACCCGGACAATTCAATTTTGATCCCGAGAACCCACCGATCAACCCTCTCACCGGCCGACCGATCGAGTCTTTCTACCGCCCGGTCCAAACCTTCAACAGCACCTTCTCCGACATCGCCACCACCGTCGAAGAATGCCGCGCCTTCCTCATCGAGAAATACCTCATCGACAACAAAGACCTCCTCGCCATCTTCGGCTACACAGACTCAACCCCAATCACCGCTGACGACAGTCCGTACCCTCCCCCCTTCCCCCCCCCTCCCTCTTACCCACCCACTAACCCATCCCCACCTATACACAGTAATCCACAACGCCTACACCCAGCTCGCCACCGACGGCCTCCGCGCCCTCGCCCACTACAACCCCGAAACCCAGACCTGGGGCGACCCGCACAAACGCGTAAGCCCCCAATTCCCCTTCCCCTCCCCCTTTTCCCACCCCCTCCTCTCACACTATGCTGCACAGGCCCACTTCGCAATCCTCCACCACCTTCTCCTCCACACCCCCCTCCATATCACCCACACTGTCTTCCCACCCTCTCTAACCATCCACCTCCCCCCCTCCCCTACCCTTTCCCACACCCTCAAACCCGCCATCGCCCAGCTACTCCTGCAGCTGCACGTCCACCGCTGCACCGCCAACGCCTCCGCGTGCCGCGCCCTCTTCTCCCCGCTCACCGTCGTGAGTGGGGAGTTTGAGGATTGGCGGAGGGCGGTGTGCGAGATCGAAGCTAAGGGAGGGGAGGGGATGGTGGGGTATGTGCAGGGGAATACGTTTCTCAAAGAGGATGGGAGCGTGGGGTGGAGGGGGTACGAGGCGAGTGCGCGGGGGGTGGTTAGGAGTTGGGCTGAGAGGGGGGTTTGATGGAGGCGAAGGGGAGGGGAGGGGGGAAGGGGAGGAGGTTGAGGGGGTTGGAGGGTTACGCTGGGGTGGTTTGGGGGAGCACGTTCGTTTGTGATGGGGGTTGTAGCTCTGGTTACTTTGTTTGTTACGTGTGCGAAGCGGGCGATGGATTTTTGATGTTCTATGGTTGAGTCTATTTAAGTCATTCGTTGATGAAGCGTGCTCATATCTGTATTTACACAGCTGGCATTTCCTTCGTGGCTCTCTATATTCCGCTGGCTACTATGCTGTTGAAATCAAATCGACCAAACACCGGGTATCACGCTATGCTGAACCCCAACATCCAATGAACACAAGCTTATGTTTAGCCAAAGTGATACAAAACCTGTCCCTTCCCTTTCTTGCCTTTCTTCTTGCCTCCGGCAGTATCCGCGACGTCTGCATTATCGAAAGCTGTTGTCGTCGCCGAGACTGGCTGAGCAGATGTGTTGCCGTTTGCCATGCCCCATGGATTCGAGGTAGACACTTTTTGGGATTTGTCGTTCCACCGCACGCTCCCTTTCGTGAGGCCAGCCATCAGAGTGTTCGGCTTCGCGCCTGCTGGCAGAGCAGGGAACGCCTCGCTGTTCCCTGTTGAAGCTGGAGGCTTCGTCGAGTTTGGACGACTAGGTGCTGGAGAACTTCGAGCGTTGTTTGAGGGAGCAACCCACATCGGCGCATTGGCCTTCTTCGGTGCGTTTGGGTTGGATAAAGGTGGAAAGGCAGGGCCATGCTGTACTGAGGACTGCGAAGGCGTAGGGCTTAGAGCGTTCCCCCAGCTCCCCTGCCGTGATACGGCTGAGCGTGAGGATTGAGCCGTTGAGGATTTGAGTTTCAAGATCCTCTTGCCGCTATTGCTGGCTGTATTTGACGTCATTTCCGGCAATGCTCCGCTTGGACCAGGTAGGCTGGGGTAATCCTCGTTGATAGCGCGCCAGTCATTCCACGCTTTGAGGAGACCCTCACGTTTGGAAGAGTCTTCGTAGATATCAGCAAGCTCTTTAATGAGCTTACCCATTTCTGAGGCGCCCGTATCAAAGAGAGAGAAGAAGGCGTCGAGAAGGTTAGAAGCAGAAATCGAGGAGGTGCGGTAGGAGGAAACTTTGGCACGGAAGTCGGAGAGTTTCTGGGTGTCGTTGTTGAGGAGGCGGGAGGCACGCTCGATTACAGCAGTGTGGCGAAGGCGACGAGCTTGTTCTTGGGGGTTAAGGTTGGCGGTGGAGCTCGGTGTCGTAGAATCGAGGGAGAGGTTTTCGACAGCTGGAAGAGGTGGAGGAGGGCTTGGATTGCGTCGAGCAGCTGTTGTCGGCTGGGTAGGTTGTGTGAGTTGACCTCCAAAAGTCCTGGTCGAGACCGATTGGGCGCTTTGAATGGCCATTGTACGTTGGTATGCTAACTCAGCTCGTGACATAGACTGGGCACTCGAAACCGGTAACGGTTCTGCATTAGGATCTCGGCCTCTCCCGCCAGGTCCACGACCACTTCTTCCCCCTCGTTGAGGCTGGTAAGGTGCGCGATAGTCAAAACTTGACATATCGACTAGTCTTGCATCTCTTCTAGCATCCTTAGTCAGACCGTTTGGATGCTCTTGAAGCTGGTGGGCTTTGAGGTCCATCTCAGAATCAAAGACGATGAATTTCTTTGCTAGACAATCCCGGTCCAGACACAAGAAATGGTCGTCTCGAAAATGCTTCTCAAGCATATCGTAATCCAGGTAATAATCAGGTTGCCGTCCACCATTTCTCCGGTCACATATATGACATTTCTCATGTTTGTCGCGGCAGTGGGTGTACAGTTCATCCTCACCATAAAATCTCTGCCGGCAGAACCCACATTCTGGATGTCCTTTAAATCCGCTCTGGTCGACTGCGCCAGGATTGTCGTCTCCAAATCTCTCATGCTTCCGTAGCTCCCCAAATGTAAACAATTGATGTTCATGAGTGAAAGCCTTCTTGTTCCGCGTACAGAGATCGCACATAACGCGTCCATGCTGAGACCTGACGTGCCTATGTAAATCTGGCCAGCTCATGCAAGCGGTGGCGCAGTCCGAAGCTGGGCAGTTGTATCGCAAAAGCAGTTTTGTATCAAGAAGGATAGTGTCTTTCTCGAATTTGATGCCAAGATTCTCATCTGAGTTCACAAAATCCGACTCTTGAAAGTCCTCATACCGCTTCGTTGCGTCACCTGTGAAAATTACGAAATTGGCTTCGGTTCGACAATGTACACATTTTCTGTCCTTGAATAGCGCTCTCCACCGCAGAGCGCAAACATGGCAGCTCTGGTGGTTGCAGGGCGCAATGGAGGTATGTTCGATCTTTGAAGCACAGATGAAGCAAATATCCCCTTCTGTATCATCTTCGACAGCATTCTCTGCCGGCGCAAGGGTCGCGCTAGCTTCGCCTTCATCTTTTGAGGCATCTTCGGTCAGGCGAGCACCGAAAATGCCTCCTGGTGGATGAAATCCTCCTCCTGGGTTATTGCCGCGAGGTAGGCTTGCTCTCGGCACGTCTCCCCGGCCACGACCGCCCGCTCGACCTCTCTTTGACTTTCCATCTCTTGGGCCACTTGGAGGATGTGACCGTCTCGCAGCACTACCGCGGCCTCTACTTCCGCGATTGCTTTGTCCTGTGCCTCTAGGAGATGCGGGTGTAGGTATTGAGTCTGCCATCGAAGGGGAGGAAATCGTAATAGGAGAAAAGCTCTGTCCAGAGGCCAATGTGAAAAATCGTGGCTGTTATCAGGTAGTGTAGCGTAGCTGTCGTCTTAACGTTGCTTCGGTTCCTCGAACAATTCAAATCGCGTATGTGAATTCGTTTGTTAGTGGGGTGTCGACTGGCACCAGTGATGCAATCTGGACCGGGTCAATTAATTAGCCTGTGCCGCCCGGCTCGGCTTTGTAAGAAATGCGCTAGAAGGCTCTCAAGAGGCGAGGAGCCGCTCACTGGCCTTTGAGTCCCGAATAAAAGAGTCATTACCGCAAGCCTGCTGTTAAATCATCAAGCTTCATCGAACAGTCATGTCGACTTGCAGAGTCGTTCATTTAACGAGGATAAGCTGAACGAAATGCTCTGACTCAGTCGTGCTTCGTGGTTAGCCTCGTTATGGATCTTTCGACACGCCGTATGGACGTGGGTGTTGCCAAGGCGCCCTCTCGTGGGTGCATCGACCCGTCCGAGAAGCGACCGTATGAAAGCCGAACATTCGCTGCGTGCTAAGAGGACTAACGCGGGTTCCTAGCTTCTACGGCAGCTTCTGATTAGGAGCATCCCGTGTCGCTGCACTTAGCTTGGAGCGCCTAAGAAAATGAATGCAATGAATGACAATAGCAATGTAATAGAAATCGTATCTACAGCTTATTCTACTAGTTTTGGCGAATCACCAACTTCACAATTGCGTTTGGCGCGAGCCGCGTTACCACGATCGTGGCCCAGACCAGCTTGAGAGGAATATGCGGTTCGAAAGTCGCGAGTATGCCTTAAGGCACATTTTGAACAAGGCTCTTGCCAACCTACCGCCTACGAGGTTGATGCATGGCGCTACAGCAAGCCTCAAAGCCTACGTGGCCGTGCAAGCGTGCCATACAGAGCCTGCCAATATGCGGAGTGAGCATGTGCATACCGCAGCCTGGTCAATAATCTCTATGATGTTCAGCTCTGAGCAAATGTTCCTCTTATTGAATCAATTCCATAACGGTCGTTAAAAGTTGGCGCAGTACTTTCTCAGCTCTCGCTTTCCCCAAAACACCCTGCCTCTCTCTCTCCCAATAGCATTAATCTAGAAGATAATTCAGACTTATCGATGCTTTGACCCGGTCGCTGAAAGCAAAGCTACCATCTAGGGGTCACGCTGGCAAATTTTCCTGGCGAAGACGAGAGCGTCCATATTTGATTCAGAGCCATAAAATCATAGCCGTCCTCTCTATGGCCCTCGCCTTACGGTCAGCCCCGCCATTAAAGCCCGAGATCAGGCTGTCCATGGCCGTTTCCGAGTTCGAAGCCATTCTCACAGATGATCAAAAGCAGAATCTGCGATCGTACAAGACACAAGGACCTCCGGGACCTGTTGATGTAATGAGGCTTACCGCAGAAATTGACAGGGAGAACACACATCGCAAAGATCGTCGCTGTTTCGGACCGCGCTTGACTAGCATCCTAGAGTCTGTTCAACAATTTACCTCAGTAATAGACATCGTCGTTGGTGGCTCACAGTCTATCATTGCGAGCTCAATATGGGGTACTTTGAAATTGACTTTGCTCATCGCTTCCAACTTCGCGTCTTACTTCGATAATCTCAGCACCCTGCTCATGAATGTTGGACGTACCTGCCCCCGCTACCAGCAATTCGGCGTTCTTCATCCCTCATCCAAGGAACTCCAAAATGCTCTATGTGATTATTTCATTAGTGTTATTAGCCTTTGCAAGAAAGCGATTCTATTCCTCAGAAAGCCATTCTATTCACAGCTTTCGTATACGACGACAAGAACCTTTTCCTTTGAGTTTCATCATTTCGAGCTTGAACTCCGAAGAGCGGCAGATGCTGTTCGTGATGAGTCTCATCTAGCGACCTTGCAAGAGCAAAGGCGCGAGATGAAGGAGAGCTCCTCCTTCCGTGCATGGGCTAACAGATTTTCCGAGACAGTATCTCGAGAGCTAATGGAGGCTAGGCGCCGGGAAAGTCGAAAGGCAAAGTCACGACTGCTTGATGCTTGCTCAACATACAACTTCCAAGTAGCTTGGAAACAGGCCCGCAAAGCTGGTACGACGTACTGGATACGGACTCATGACGAGTACAAGCAATGGATAAAGTCTCCAACATCTACGACATTGTGGTGTACCGGTATTCTCGGCTCTGGGAAGACTGTTCTCTCTGCCACTGTCGTGGAAAACACTATGATATCGGTACCGAGCGCCTTCTTCAGCTATTTCTTCTGCAAGTATGATGAGCAAGAGTCGTTGAAAACCCGCACTATCATTGGCTGTCTAGTCCGACAGCTTCTGAATCACCTTTCGCCTGAAGCGTTTGATAACCTCAATAGCGAGCCACCAGACCTATGTGACACAGATCAGCTTCAAGATTTTCTATTCGAGCTGCTTCCGTCAGACAATTCCAGCTACTATATTATACTCGATGGGATCGATGAATGTAGCGAGGGAGAGTCGGAGTCATTGCTAAAAAGCCTGAAGAAAATCCTAGTTTCAAAGCACAAATTTTATATCTATCTCTCGAGTCGACCTGAGGTGTACAGAAGACATTCCAAAATTATCCAACCGCAATTTAGCATTTCGATGATGGATGGGAGCTCAGAGATTGAGCAGTACATCGAGAATAGTTTGGACGAATGCCTTGAGTCTGAAACCTTGTCGCTAGGAGATCCAGCTATCATTTTGAGCATCCGGGACGCATTGGTCAAAGGAAGCCAAGGAATGTCAGTCATTACCACCAGAATTCCTTATCTGCATGTATAAGTTATTTAATGTGACCAGGTTCCTCTGGGTTGTCTTCCAAATCGATGCTATTTGCTCAGAGACAACAGACGCAAGTATCCTAAGCGCCTTAAAGTCTCTTCCAAAAGACATGCCCGAGACGTTCAATCGCATTCTTCGAAAGATTCATAAAAAAACCCGAGATCAAGACCTTCTCACAAGGCTTTTCGAGATCATTGCTGCCGCTCACCGTCCGTTGATGCTGGAGGAGCTCCGGCATGCATTGAACGTTGTGCCTGGAAAGTCCTTGAACGACGTTGGCAAACCGATCAGCGACATGCAGAAAATAGTTGACGGCTGTGGCAGCCTGCTTCATGTTGATGAAGAGCAGTGTACTGTTCATTTCACTCATCATAGCATCAGACAGCATCTTATCTCGACCCCGACAGACCCAAAAGTCATGATGTATCACATGGACTTAGCGAATGCCGATAGAAGAGTCGGTCAAATCTGTGTTACGTATCTTCACTTTGCCACAACTTCGACTCGAATTACTAAATTTGAAACTGCGCAGGATGCACCAACTATTGACGTTCCGTCAGCTGTCATAAATGGG
Source organism: Pyrenula massariospora (assembly GCA_021030905.1). Classification (NCBI taxonomy): domain Eukaryota; kingdom Fungi; phylum Ascomycota; class Eurotiomycetes; order Pyrenulales; family Pyrenulaceae; genus Pyrenula; species Pyrenula massariospora. The sequence goes on from JAGFMI010000003.1 coordinate 905,906, forward strand.
ACCCTCCCAAGATCCGTTACTGGCAGGCTAGCCCTGAGATTGCTTAGAAATCGAACACAAACACCTTACGATGCATATGCTCAGCTAAAGAGTGCTCTCGTACCGCCAGAGGCGCAAATAAAGCGCGAGCTAGCAGGATATCCTTTCCTTTCCTACGCACAAGAAAACTGGCTCTTTCATACCAAAAGACTTTTGCCTGCTGACCCTTTGTATCCAATGTGGCTAAGTCTTGTGACAGGTGAAAAGGGCAATGTGTTGCTGCCCTGGAGTCCAGAGTCCTTCACTGAGTTTGGTCAAATCCTCACAACGTGGTCCGTCGTACAATGTCACGAGGCTCTAATAAATCAAATAACGCGTGAATTTATTGAAAATGGCCATATTTCAAAAATGGTCAGATTACTCTGCCTGATGTTAGACTGCAAAACCGATTTCAGCGACTTACAAGGTTACCATCATACCGCCTTGAAAATGGCAATCCACCATAAACTTGAAGAAGATGTCACTTTATTGTTGCAAAAGGGCCATAGATTCTATTCACAAGAGGAAATGGTTGAGAAAGCCCTATTTCTGGCGGCTGAGATGAGAAGCAAGGAAATCATTGATTTGCTTCTGTCGAGACAAGAAAATACCATCAGCGTAGAGACGATATACAAGGCAATTAAAATGGAGCTAGAGTCTGCGAAGGATGTTACTACCAGTCCTTTGATTCACAGGGACTGGAAACATAGCCATATGCAAGATCTGCTATTTATGGCTGTACGGGACAGGCATCTTTTTGCTGTTCAAACTCTTCAACGTTACAGCAATTTCAGTGTCAACCGCATGAAAGACAAGGGTGGGAAGACCCTTCTATGGTGGGCGGTTCTTGAAGAATATAACGAGGTAGTTAAGTTTCTACTAGAGCTGGCAACGGATAGGGCCCCCCTAGCACGTAATGCGCAAAGAGAAGTTTTGTTATTGACTGCAGAAAGAGGACGTGAAAATATGATGATGCTTCTTTTAGAAGGACCAAGAATTGAGCTTGATTTTAGGGATGAGCAAGGAATGACACCTCTATGTCATGTCGCTAAATCCGGAAGAGGTACTATGGTTGAGCTACTCCTGGCGTACGATCCTGCCAATGCAGATATCAAGAATAAGTTGGGGCAGACACCTTTATCATTAGCTGCGGAACGGGGATGGAGTAAAGTAGTTGAACTCCTCTTGCAGCAACCAGAGGTCGACCCTAATTCAAGAGACACGGAAGGAAGGACGCCGCTGTCGTGGGCGGTCAGGAAAAAAAATAAGAAATTGGTTAATCTGCTTCTGTCGCACAACGGTATTGATGTTAATGTGAAAGGCGAGGAAGACCAAACACCTTTATCAATGGCCGTACGAAGTGGATTTGAAGATCTGGCTAAAATCCTCTTACGTCATCCGGAAATCAACCCTAGCATGGCAGATAAAGAAGAAAGGACGGCGCTATGGTGGGCTGTCACGAACAGGGATGAGAGAATGGTCAAAGTCCTTCTAGACCATGGAGACATCGCCACTTTCCGACCACATAAAGATGGCAGATCGCCGCTTTGGGTCGCCGTCCAGACTAGGAATGAGAGAATGGTTGAACTGCTTCTAACCTGTGGAGAATTGGATGTCAATTTAGAGGATAAAGACGCAAGGTCGGTGCTGTTCTACCCTATTAAGCAGGGAATGGAGAGTATGGTTGGGCTGCTTCTAAGGCGTGAAGATATTTCGATAAATGCTAGAGATACCTCGGGACAAACTCCGCTATCAGAGGCGCTAAGTCTTCGCTATTATGGGATTACTCTGCTCCTGCTACGTCGAGAAGATATCGAAATTGATCCGAACAATGATGAGGTTCGCCGTGTCATGTCTGAATATGGCAACACGACAATTATGGCTCCTGGAAGACAATGGAGCCGGTTAGAACTTATTGACGCGGTCAAGAGCGTCATAGCTGTCACGCAGTCCGAAAAGAGGCGAAACTTCCTATCAGTACCACGTCCACGTTTGATCTATCTTTGACCTATTGGTGTTGCTTCGCGCATAGGGGATAGGATAGGCAAAGGTTTATGAGGACGTTGCGATAGCCGTGAACAATGGGTAGCATATCTCAATCAGGCTTTCAATCTCAATCTGAGCGTAGACAATGCCTCGAATGGATAATCAATTTAAAGAACATTCCCAACTTCATACTCGTTCATTAAAGGCTGCTCCAATTTGCTAGTCTGACTATCCACTTTCTGGCTGTTAGCTATAGATCTGAAGAGTACATCGTCCACGAAGACCTCTGAAAGTTTTATTCGCTCCAACGGTTTGAGACCGCCTTATCGACTTAGTTGTCGGTAGTATCCGCTCTTTCTAACAATTCTAGCGCCAAAGATTTTCAAAACTATTTTGTTCTTCAGAGCCGAAAACGAAATCCACCCAGTCGAGGTGGCCAGAGCGGACAAGTAGGAAACTAATATTGGTGTTCATTTTGGAGTAATGCACTATGGATGGCCTTCGTCAACGGCAGGTTGAGGTAAATCGCATCTCAATGCATCATACATAATGTTTGGAAAGCGCAGACAGAAGATATATAAGCAATCACTTCGATCAGTCATAAAGGCAATTGTAGAGTCGAAAAAAGGTGATCTAATGTCAGGGAACAATACAGCTTTTTCGACACATGGCAACAAATTGAAGAGGCGTAGCCAAGGATAATGATGGTTCCAAGAGACGAAAAGGCTGAGTGACAGTCAGATCGAGACGACAAGGTCAAGTGACGGTCAGATCTAGTCTCAAAGGTGGATGAGTCCGCAAAAAGCAAAAAAGGTGGCTACAGTCCGCGGTGCACGCCTACCCTGATTAGGATAGGCGGAAGCCGGTGGGGTTCCTTGCCCAGATCAACTCAAAGGTGGGACAACTCCTTTTCTTCAGACCAACCATTCTAAGTTGGTCGCTGTGCACACTGCTATTTTGCCTTTTCTTGGCTTTCTTTAGTATTGCCATGTGCCCACCTGATGCCATATGCACTCGGGCCTGATGATTATCTCAATTGTGTTCCTTGCACTTGCGTGCGCTATTTCTGGAAACATAATTTATATCCTCTGGCCTTACAGATATTTTGTAGTAGCTCTGATCTCAACGTTGCTTCTCAGTCTACTTCATTTAACACATCCTTTATACCATGATGACAATGGCAAATCGCAACGAAGTATCTTCTACCGCGTGGCTGAAAGCAGATATATACTAGAAATCGATGAAGCTGAAGCCCGTCACTACTATCATAACGCGGCTCTGAGAAAGCTTCCATCTAGTCGTCATATTCGCCTAATACAGGTCCAGCGCGGAGAGTATGCGGGCGCAGATAAAGGAGGAAAGCCGAAGTATGCTGGTCTTTACCATGATTCACCCTTTGTCCTTGATTATGATGATACCTGCATTGAATGTACTCTAAGCGTTCACTCTGTTGACATGTTACCGAACATCGAGTATGAGGCGTTATCATATGAATGGGGGGACGCCAACCTAACACGAGATATTGGAATGATAAAAATAAACGATAAGACTTTACATGTGCGGTCAAACGTTTTTTCGTTTCTACAAATGCGACGTTATCAAGGAAAGATTGGGCGAATATTTATTGATGCGCTATGTATCAGTCAAGAAGATGTGCAGGAGAGGGATGAGCAAGTGAGACATATGAGAGCAATATACAGTAATGCAAAGGAAGTAATCCTATGGCTCGGAGACGAGTTACATAGGCCTGGAGACAGGTTCGGATGCGACTCAGATGAGCCTCTGGGCTGGGCCACATCTCTCTCATTTACTAGATTCATTCAAGACACGTCGGCGAGACTCCGCCAGGATAAGACTGATCCGACAAACATAAAATGGCCTAAGGAGACTCGTGACATCATAAGATCTATCTGTTCAAATTCGTATTGGACAAGGTTGTGGGTCGTGCAGGAGATTCTTCTTGCGAAAAGTATATCTGTGCATTATGGAGGTCTTTTCTCTATTTCCCAATTGAGCTTTCGATGGGAGACATTAGCAGTCCTCCAGCCGGATTGGGAAGACAGTGTGTCCAATTTACTGCCAGATGGGAATAACCTAAATTGGGGTCATGCAGGCCGGCTCTTCCGTGCAAAGACAAAATGGGACAACCCAGTAACTGTGGGGAAAGATGGTAGAGGCAAATCTACAATCAATATACTCGACAAATTCGAAAGATACGCGGGATGTGGGTTTCCTATCTATCAGGCGCTACGACAGTTTCGGTATCAGAGATGCAGAGAGCCTCGAGATAAGTTGTACGGCTTGCTAGGCTTGATCGAAGAAGCAGACGATATCAGAGCGGATTACGGTGCTCCGCTGCTACACGTTTGTAATACGGCAGTTAAAAGGTGCTTGATCCGGATGCACGAAGACATACAGCGTCACGAATTGTCTGTCACCGATCGTCGCCAAGAGTACGATACCCTTTACAGAGACATAATTGATCTGTTTCCGTTGTCAACGGACGAGGCGGAAAGCGCCTTGGTCGAAGCAGAAGAGACAGCCTTGACTCTTATTGCTGAATTACGGGATTCGAACAGTTCAACTAAGAAGAGATGATATCTTGAGACATCGAAAAGTGACAAATGGATACGGTAGTCATGGGTAACCAAAGATGCCGCAATATCACTTTCCACGTGGACGTGTAATGAATTTAGGCCCTGCACATAGTGCCGATCAAGACAATCTAAACAAAGCACCATGTGAAGCTCCCCCAGGAGAGAATTCAAACACCTTTGGGCCTTTAGCGCCTCTTGATTGGGTTTAGCAGGCTGGCTGAGCCACACGGGGCAAAATTGTTAAGCGTCGATTTGACACAGCGCGGAGTCGCAGGACCGTCACTCCAATCATCTCGCCAGCTCCTTGCCCACGGCAGCAACTGCATCAAAGTATGCGCGTTTTTACAGCAGTATACTGTCAAACATATCTTTAAAGCTTGTTATACAGACAGGGTCAGCTCAGAGCCATCAGACTCATTCAATCACTAGCTTCCACCAATGCCGCTCACCATCCCCCAGCGACCGGACTGAGAAAGCGGCGACTTCGTACGAGACCTTTGGTCCGAAATGAGAATCGCACGTCATCGGAACATATCACACCACAATGAAAAAGAAAGTCCCTTCACACTCTGTTCCTAGAATCAAGGGAAAGCCTGATCAGCCCATGAGAGTGGATGGCGCTGTATGAAACAAGTCGCAAGAGGTTACAAAATGCAGCCAAAATCTTAACGGTAGCCTGTAATTGCCACGCGCAATGCGGCCACGCCGCTGGGTTTAACTGGTTGAAAACGCGTCGAAATTGTGTCACGACGGCAAAGTTACACTCTGGATTGTTCGAGCTCGCTTTCACTTCGAATCAATTATTCAAGCCGTGGATAAGACCCAAAGCTTGGTAAAGCCATGCGCACTAGCTATTTAAGCATTTCACAGCGCTGTAGAAGCGTTTGTACTTCCAATTCTTGCTTGAAGCCTAACAGCATCTTTTACGATTCACGAAATGTGAAAGAGTCCTGACATCCTTTCTCACGGAGGAATTGAAGACCAATAGCCAATCAATACGTTTACCTGTTATCAATCTCAATTCAGCTTAAACCTCTGCACCAAAATATGTTTGATAGGGAAACCCTATTGGCCCGATCCGATGACAACGCCGTATTCACGTCTCGAGATTGCATGTTTCTCCCCTACTTCCGCCCTCCTCGCCGCGAAGCATGGCGCCCACCGCGTCGAACTCTGTGCTGGCCCACCATCAACTGGCGGCCTCACGCCGTCCGTCACAGAACTCATCGAGCTCCTCTCCCTCCTCTCCTCACTAGAAGGGAGGCGGCCCGCCGTACACGTCATGATACGCCCCCGCTCTGACGACTTCACATCTTTCTACACGGACGCTGAGATCAATGAGATGGCCACTTCCATCGCGAGCTTGAAAGCAGCGGGAGCAGATGGATTTGTCTTCGGCGTACTCTGTTGCGATGAAGACGGCACGGTCAAGGTGGACGTGCCCCGAACGCGCATCCTTGTCCAAGCTGCTGCTCCGCTACCGTGCGCGTTCCACCGCGCTTTTGATCTTTGTGGGGAGCATGGTCCGGATGAGGGCGGGAGAAGCAGTTTGACGAAGGCACTTGAGGATGTTGCAAGCGCAAGGTGCAAAGCTGTGCTGACAAGTGGTGGACCAGGTGACGTTGGTGCGGAGGGGAACATGGAGCGGCTTAGGGAGCTTATCAATGTCGTGAGCGAAGATCGACGGGTGGAGATCGTCGTCGGTGGCGGTTTTCGGAGCAGCAATTTCGCCGACATTGCTCAGAGCGTGGGGAATCATGCGGCATGGTATCATTCTTCTGCGCGGACCAAGCAGAGTGGAGATGATCTTGATGTGGAAGAAGTTGAAAAGTTGGTACAAGTTTTAGGACGCTCGGAAAGTTAGATTGCGGCTGTCGTGACTGTTACACCACTTGTAAAGCAGCAGCGAGCTAACGCGATTACACTGCGCTGTGTAATCAGGTCTGCTATTTTCAGCATTCGGCTTTTGCCAGAAAGGAGTCCTGCCAGCAGCAAAACCAGCCTGGCAATTTGATTGGCGATGCGACTCTGTAGCCGGAACATCATGAAGACAGTGTAGGTGCGCAGAGCATGTATCGATTAAGTTTCAGAATGCTCATCGAAGACTGGACTCCTAGCTGAGCACGACCAGCGAGCTGCAACATCAGGGGATACGGTTGTGAAAGGTTCTTCTGCCGTTATTCTTAGCACACGGCAGTGCTTTGACGACAAGACCTCGCGATTCAAGTTAGGAGACCTAGATGCTTTTTCGGCTTAAAAAATTCACATATGCATCTCACAGGTCTGTTACTCCTAAGGGGCCCGCGTCGGGAGTCACAGTCGTCGTCACAGTTGTCGTCACAACTAGGACCAGCGTCTCCAGAACAAAAACCGTTCCATTGGCGACGACTGTGTTTGTAATGACGGATGTGCTCGCAATGGGTACACCACGATCCTCCGGTTCTGCTGCTGTCGGTTCCACACAGTGGAGATCTAGGATCGTGCAATGCCTTCCTGTGAGATAGGAAAGAAGCTCTATGTAGGGATTTCTTCTTCCAAACGCGGCGAAGAGCAGGGCCAGGAGAAAATTGAATAAGTGCCACCACATGAAATGCGGTCTGGCCCTCTTCGTGTTGAAATGGGTTTATGGCTTGGAGTCCGGGACTTGGATAGAGCTTGTGGAGTATGAGAAGTTCTCTGAAGGCTTCAAGGTTCTTTATTCTTGTCTTTCGGGAGTTTCGTTTCCGGACAGGCCTTTTGGTCCTTGATAGCACTCTCCTGAGATTTTGATGTCTGCTTCGTAGGCGGAGATCCTTTCTCAAGTTCCTTTTAAATGTCTGTCTTAATCCAATAACGGCAGAGCGCCAGTATACTGCCTAGACGGATGTATTCGATGACTAAATTCAGGTTGAAAATCTTAGATATGTGGTGAGACATTGACTGGATCTGTGGTACACCCTGGCAGCCTCGAAATGTGAGAATTAGTGGCTTTTGCCTGCTTTGTCTTTTTCCATCAAAATCTTCTGATTATCTTGTTCTTTCAAGTGGGGAACCTCACTTATATAATCAGCTTTACGCCTTGGAGAAAGAGTAAATCAATTACTGAGTCTGCCAAATTTCAACTGCAAACATATATTTGGTATTTACTTCGTAGAAGTCGTGGAATTAAGAGCGAAAAGGTTTATCAAGTAAAAAGCAAGAAGAACAGGAGGGGGATGAGAAGAAGAAGAAGAAGGAGGAGGAGGAGGAGGTGGTGGTGGTGGTGGTAGCGCCAGGCAGACAACCCCCTTGCAGGATTTGAGATTCAGCCTCATCCACCATGCTTGCGCTTGGACTCCGATTATCGTCCTCTAACTCGATGCATTTGTCGGCTTCAGTACTATTTACGTGCCCAGAATGTTGGGGCTAGCAGGAAGCGTAATCTGTCCATAACGAGATCGATGGTATTCAATACGAGCAAAGTCTATGTCTAGGGCTTCAAGGTGGATTTAACGAAATGGTGGTGGCATCGGCACATAGTTTCTTGTCTATGAGATTTGGAGTGCAAAAAGACGAGAGATTGAGAGATGGGGTTGTCATGGTAGAAACCCCCTTGCATAAGTCACCTGTATGCAGGTAAACCATTGTTTTCGTAATGCCCTGCATACAGCTCAACGGCCACGATTAAGATATTAGACAGATGGAAGGTCTGTTGAAGTTTTTGTGTTTGTGTTATCTCCCCTCACCTAAATAAGGCCTGTATTTGTGGCACGATGCTTTAAAACCTCAATTGGGCCACAAACATGCTAGCTGACTCAACCACTGAGGAAATTTTCTTGAAACTTATTTGCTCTGATTACAACCGGTCAGCGGTCTCAAAAGTCGTTTGGGGACATTGCAAGCGGTGTGGCATCGTAGCTGAAGGGGAGTACCCCTGCTGGTCGAGCTTCGAGCTCGATCCCACCCTGCTGCAGATGAACTTTAATCAAATTCAAATCAGCGTTTTCGTCTGTTTCGTTTCCCTCCGACGGCAGAGTCAGACCGATCAAGGTGAGTTTCCTCAATTTTGAAAATGTGCCTTGGTCGATCAGTACAGGTAGTAATCTCTCGCGAAAACGGTCTCGAGAGGCTTTTCCCCAGTCAGGAGGATCCCCAAATATTCGTTGTTCTGTCTCTTCGTCCAGAAGGTCTCCTTCTCCTCCTCGTTCTCTGCGCGCTTCCATTCTTGCCCACCGCCCCTCTGGATCGATAATTGGCCCATGATCCCAAAGTTTAGCCAAATAAGAGTCCTCTAGAGTTAGATGTTCCAGCGTCCGAGACGTATGTTTGATAAATGCTACCCAGTCCTTCAGCGTCGCATAGTCATCCTCCGGATCCCATTCCCAATGAAACCCCATATTCTCTTCATTCCTATCCAATAGCTGCGCGATCTTGCACAGGTGAAGGGACCTCAACTTTGGGAATCGCCATTTACAAATCTTGGAAAGGAAAATAAGGTTTCGTGAGTGGTAGTGCTGCCCGACCGTCCCGTCTGAAAGGGCGGTGCAGGACAGCTCTTCAAGCGATCTTCGAGCAGTTCCAAGGAGAGAATACATCATCTGTCTCGTCAAGTCGCCCCCTACTCTGAGCTTGCGAAGGTGGGGCAGCGCACCGCGCATCAATTCCGCCGTTTGGCTAGCTTTAAAATCGTAGTTGAAGACTTCTTGGAGAAAGAAATCTAGTTCTCTAAGGTTTGTGAAATTGGAAATTATGTTGTAGATGGTTGAATCGCTCCCCTCGCTTCGGTTTAAGGCATGGAAATCTAAAGTTTCGTGGTCAAGTTCAGCCTCTGCGAAGGGAATACATAGTCCAGGGACTTTTCCTAGACGGAGAGTCTGGACGCAAGCCGCCAGAACATGCCACCGGTCAGGTTTCTCCTGCTTCAGGGATAAACACGTGTTGAAAAATCTCCGTAGGTCATCCGTATCTCCGCTGAAATTGATGTCCCGCCAAAGTATGGGGATTGCCTGCGCTGAGAAAGTCTTTGATAGGCGGCATATCTTCGACAACGTCGGGGTGTCTGAAGTGCGCAATATCAAAATTTGTAGCTCCAGTGGCAATTTAGGGAATGCAAATTGTGCCATGGGAGGCTGGCATTCCCATGAAGAGCGTGAGCCACGAAATTCGTCGAGTTTCGGTAGGCTCGCTGGTGTGTAGCGGGCAACTGTAGTTTTCATGGAAGCCGAGGCATTGAAACGACCTGAAATGAGAGTTTTGGAATCTTAAGAAGGCGCACATAACTGTAGTAAAGATACCTTTCCAGATGTAAAAGAAACTCCGCAGGGAATCGTGTCCGGTGATTGGTTGCTGCGGTGTAAATCTCCGCTCTCTTTTCCATTTGGTTGGCCAATCATTCCAACCTCATTCTGACACCGCCCGGTTTTAAAAAGTTCCAGAAAAATGACTGAATTTTCATCGGACTTTCGCACAATCCACATACTTACTCTGAAAAAACAATGAATCATTGCCAAAAGGTAATTTTACGCGCCGAATGCAAAATAAAACAGGTAGACTTAAGAAGGGCTGTGAAAATGGGAATTTTGTTGAATGATGCATCTACCTTTATGAAGATGTTGGTCTAGAGGGCGTTATCAAAGCATCAGAGGAAAGCATATAGGATATCCGACCTCTCACCCAGTCAGCCGCGGAAATCCGGCTCATCCCCTTCGGCCAATCATCTCCGCAAGTTGACCTTTGCTTGAGACTGTTGACGAAAGCCCTGCTGTGAAGGGTGCCTCGTTGGCTGGGTGCCTGAAATACAGTCTTGGCTGCAGGTCTACAGATCTGCTTACTCTCAACAGACAGAGACACTGTGTGCCAATCTAAACGTCTTTAAGGCGGTCCAGAAAGTGTGAGGTGGTTGGAATGTGTTGCAATTGGGCAGTCATCTATCTATTCTCTGAAATCGCAACCTGTAGATCATCTGGAAGGCTATATCTCTCATCGATAACTTTTCGGACAGCACCGCTCATTTTCGCTTTCAGAAATATGGAAGACACAACTGAAGATGACGCATCCATATCAATCTTAAAGCGGTATTCACGCTCGGCATGACCCTATGCTTAGCCTTCTAGTCTTCAGGTTGATTCACCTTCCGGCTTCTCGGCCTTCGAAGACCCCCTTGGATCGCGCATCCGGGCTCTAATGACAGTAGAGGGAATTAGAGAGAGTTCAGGGTCATTTTTAGGAGGTGGTCTTGCCGGTAACAGGGGAGAGATAAATTTCTGCCATAGACTGTCCGCCAAAGCGTTGGCGACAATGATGACCGCACAGAACTTAAGTTTATCTTTTGTCTCCTGCTTCGGAAAACGCCAAGGCATGACTTTTTTCTGGATTGACACACTCGAGTATGAAGGATACCTTCACGTAGAAGTCTTTTGTTCCTTCTCGTAAGCAGCCAAGAGCCGCCTTTATCGTGTATTTCACGGTATCTTCGATTTCTTAGCCGCAAATGTCGTAAATGTAGGACAAAGCTTCACTGCGAATTCTTGCAAGCTTGCGTTTATAGCATCTGTAGCTGAAACAACGGCAAAACATGCAAATCGGCTATTATCTGAACTGGCTGCAGCTAGAGCCTCGAAGATGGGAGAGAAAACCGTCAACCTTTTTTGGTCGGATCAATCTTCTGCTGCTCGTCTCGATCGCCGGAGGAATTTGAAGCGACGCTCGGGAGAATAAGCCTAGGTGCTAAACCTGAGGAAATGATAATACACGCTTTTTCGTGGCTCGCTTGAAACCCGACCTTCGAAGGGATTAGGGTGGAGATATCGTGAAGAATGTTGCACCAAATGACAAGTGGCAAACTTGACTTCGCGCCTTTTTCTCAATGAGCGTAATGTATCAAAGAAGGACTCCGTAGTCAACCTGATCTTTTTACCACCGGCATTTAGGATCTATGCGTAAACAATTGACAGTATAGAGAAGCGAACAATGAGAGAATGAAGTGGGGGAAATCAATCAGAGAATCAGGCACACACTCTGCTGTGTAACATCCAACATGATTTGTCCACATATCTTATCACGGCCCAGGTATCCGTCTCAATTGAAATCGGCACATGTAGCGAGGCCCCGTGCGCATGTCACACGCTCAAGCGCTATGAAGAATGTATGTTGCACAATGTCGTCCGGCACCCAAAAGCGGTCGCTCGATAAGTGGTTCTCTCCATGCGATAATCTACAGAAGCAGTCCTCGCCCTTTCAAAAGCAGCGTCTACGCACAGACCATATTCCTGGCAGCCACACAAACAGTCGCCCATTGGACTCGCCTCACGGCAGCTACGACGATTTTTTTCATTCCACGTTTATGCACGATAAAACTCCTAAAAAGGCAAATTGATTACTAAAGTTTGCAGACAGAGAGAGCTTGGAGATGTCGGTTTTGCTCCTCTATGCATGTTTCGCCTCGTACACTCTTAATCCTGAACGTTAGCAGCAATCGTCAGAGTATTGGGTCAATCTGACATTTTGAACCCATCGAAAAGATTACAGCATCCACCAAGACTATATGAAAGTGTGTAGATTGGAGTAGGGTATAATGGTACGAACATTGACGTTTTTCCTTCTAAACCACAAATTCTCTAATGACTTCTCCTCCAAGCTCCATCTGTCGTTTCCAATATTGATTTGCGCCGCGCTCGGAGGTCTTTCTATCGGATATGTTGATCGTGACAGCTTAGTACCCTGTCGCCGAGAACACATGAGAGAGCTGATCGCGTCCTCGTCCTCAGCCTTGGATACTTGTATGTAACCCTCGATTTCGCTGTGGATCTGGTCTGCATTTTGCTTACTGGCCCCCGTCTTGCTTGACTATTGGATCGGCGGACAGACTCGTAAATAATGTTTGGATGGCTCCAACGCGCTCGATGATGCGAACGAGCATGGTGTTCCGCACATAGCCCTTCACATCCAGCAATCAAGTTACGATCAGTATCAAGAAGAATCCAAAAATCTTTAAACAGAAGAAGTTCGACCCTTGTTCCTGAGCGATCGCACTAATTTTCATCAAGGTGTCTTCCACTTTTTTGAGCTCGGCTTCCACCTCATCTACTAAGAGAGGATATTTTGCCGCATCCTTCAGCACGGCCCACGAACTAGCTCAAAGAGAAAAATGGAGCTGTTATAACTTGTCTAGTTAGTAAGTATGATCTTGCTACTTGTACACAGTGGGCTGTATGATCTCTACATTTTCGGCAAGCTCCAATATATTGTTGCTACTTTCTAGGATAGGCAGAGAAGCCTCAACGATATCATTAGATTGTTGCATATCACGGTTCTTCTTGAGAAAGGCCATTCGAAGATTGGGTAGGCGTTGTGGATCTTTATGCAAGCGTTGGATGTAGATATGTAGGCTCACAAAAATAGCATAGACGAATGTCAAGAGTTTCAGGATAGCAGAAGCGATGAAGAGCCGAGAGTATCTGTAAGATAGGACAACTGGACGTTCTGATGAGGATGCCATTCTGGCGATGTAGTAGTACCGATATTCCTGGGCTATTTGAGTCCATTAGATATAGGTAGTTCTGCTGGCATTTCCTCATTGAGCCTTGTCAGTCTAAGACTTGGCACTGTCAGCCATCACAGAGGTCAGCTTTCCAGGAGCTTCAGCAGCTGAGGCGAGGCAGCAAGGTAACGGAATCTGACAATGTGGGGTCACACGAGGACAGCCTTCCGGTGGCCAACCGCGGCGCACAGACCAATCTGATCAACTCCAAAAATCAGACGGCAATCCCGCTTTTGCCCCATTTTTGGTAAGTGTCCTACCGCACACGCACACACGTGCAATGGCCAACAAAGATCCGAGCACCAAAGGGGTAATGAGGCTATTTCGATCGGTCTAATTAATATCCAAGATTTAAGACAAGTTACACAAGTTCTCTGAAATTGGTAGATGCGAACATTGAGAAAATGGACTAACACTGCAAGATTTTCCAAAGCACCATGAAAGAATTCCGCGGGATGATTGGACTTGACCGCGTGCAGAGCTCCTGCACCCCGGTCCTTTAGACAACCTGAAGCCTATCTATTCGACGGCGAAGGTGAAGGTCATCACAAGTGCAGCGAGGACTTCTGGGCTCCGAATTGCTGCGCAGATGCGAACCTTGTCTTGTCACAACTCCGGTAAGATGGTCGCCAGATCTGGGATAGGCGCCTATGTTGGGCTGAGAGCATCTCCCGGGTTGCCAGGTAATAAGCCCGCTCCTCATCTGGTAGCCCGAGCGCCTGAAAAGAGGTGACAAGAGCTAGTCTACGGCGTTTGAAATTAGATAGTAGACGTCCATTCGAAAAGGGCAGTAAAGCTGCTAGATCGGGAGAAAGGTGTGGCAGTCACCTTGGTACCGCCAGGATTCCTGCGAAGTTTGTGTCCGGCAGACGTCAAATGCACACGACACTCTAGACAAAGAAATACGAATGCTCGACTGGGAGCTTACCCACCGCCATCCTTTCGCAGCGATTTAATTCCACAAAAGTCCCGTCCGTTAGACGCCAAACTCAAATTCACCTCCAAATCGGCCAACGCAGCTTCCAGAACAATCAAACTTGAAACCGGCATGCCACACACGTTAGAAATGTGTTTTCATCGAATCTATCCACTGTCAAACTTCATATTTGTCCATTCTAAGGCAGAAGCCTGCCCAATGAAGCTCAACTACACATTGTACGACTTATCCCAGCATTTCAAAAATCTGCGTGTGACAAGCACCAAATCTACAGCACACCCTCGATCCGGGAAGGGAATTGCCGGATTGAGGAAGTGGATCATCCGCAGCTCTTTCCCACGCGTCGAACTCAGAAACACTAAATAGAGTTCTTCAAGCCCTCTTTTAACAGGTCACGCCAGACGTCAAACTCTGGCCTCCTCCGAATCCAGAAGGCAGCCTGTCAAATCAAGTCAAATCGATTAGACAATGCAACCACTACTAGTGTTCCTTGACCTCCCCTTCGGCAGACGACAAAACCAGTAAGGCTACAGATGTGGGAAGGAGACTACTCGATGGAGATCGAGTAGTCAAGGGATAAACACCATTCTTCTGGTCAACGCCAAACCCCCATCCCATCACAGATCCGGGAAGAAAGTTACGACACCAAGATGTGCGGATCTGTGCCACCCATCCCTTGCAGAGCAACTTTTGCCCGAAAAACAAGCAATTTTTCTGTATCTGGCAGGCGTCAAAATCCACTCACGTCCAAATGCAGCCAGGAACCTTCCTAATGTTGCACGCGGCATTCTTCAAAATTCCCCTCTGTCAGTCGGCAATAGAATCTCCCTACAAATCCGGCAATACACTTACTCATTCAATAGCTCTCGGCGGTTGGACCACCGGTATCTTCTCCACAGGGGGATGTAACCGATGCCGGACAGGCACCTTTCAACACTACACCCCTGCGTCACCCGTCAAACTCTGTTCTACCACAGGCCAGGGAAAATGGTTACTGAATAAATCTAAGAGATCCTACTGCTTTACCGAATCCGGTCTTAACCCACACCCCTGCCACCTTGCTTCTTCTCCATTCGAAATGTACACAACCGCGCACCTAGGCGGGACAATTTCACTGCCACGTTTCTCGAGCAGGGTTCATAGTTTTGATCATCGGAGATGGAGTACCCAATCAGAACATCTGTCTACCTATCTTCGTTAAATTTCACAGAGCGCATGTTCTTGCGAGATGTCAGATACTCAATAATTTAATGAGGCTGCAGAATTAGATTCAAGGTATAATTATCTCATACAACGCCTGAACTTGTGGAGCAGAGCGGGTTTATCCACTTAGAGTCCATGTTCACCAATAAATCTTGGCAATTGACTATATTTCTGACCTAGGCCTACTGAAGCAGTAGAAGAAGTAAGGAATGAAGCTCAAGAAATCTCTAAAGTACTTCAAGACATATTACATCATCCGTCTGTGTACGCACTGAGAGCACGTCTCTTTTGCCAAGACCACACCGTACGAGGGCGGACACCGCGCGCTGTCGGCAGGAGACACATTGGACTTATCTTCATCTGTTATTACGCATGAGACTTTGTCGGTGTAGGCAGACACTGGACTTTATGGTCTAGCCATAAGGTCAATGTGTCAAAGGTGAACACGTAAGCCGTGGACGAGGCTGCGAAATCTCTGAGACCAATCAGGTTTGTTCCCATGGAAAAAGAAATATCCTTGTCTGCCAAGCCGTACGACCTCAAGGCCCAGCCTCTTTACGAAGTCATTCTTGACTTCTTTGCCAAGATTCTCCATTTGGCAGAGTGATTTACCAACCTGGGTGGACAACAGTCGATACGATCTCTTAAAATCACGTGAAAGCCTCTACCTTCTTCGGTAGTCCTATTGCTAATGTTAACAAAACAAGTCAAAGGCCGCCATGATTTGTGAACCTTGTTGTCTCCTCTTCAAAGGAGAGGCGCCTAGCTTTGGGCTAGATATACGACGTCACTCTCAACATCACAATACTTTCCAAAGCTTCGTGTCGTCAATTGAGAAAGGATGCGAGATCTGTTCGGGTATTGGGGCCAAACTCGTCGGCGGAGGAAGCCCCGAGCACGTACAAAATTTCTTCTCCCAATCTCTTCCACCTAATACATCTGTTAGTAGGGCAGAGGCATCATCCGTCGTGGACGAAATGCTCACCTTCAGCTTTGGTAGTCGTATGAGGACAGACGAGTGGAAAAGCGAATTTAACATTGTGATCTGGGACGTGTTCTTCTCCGCGGAGTGGCAGGTACCTTCGGCTATTTTCGAAAGATGTGGTCGTATTTTGCATAATGTATTGGTTTACAAAGCAAAAGGTAAGTAATCTAAGCTCTCTTAGAACACACTGTCTTTGCTACAAAAAGCTAACACAAGATGCGGTAGATGAGTACACTTCAATGGATATAGCGTTCCCCAAAGGTTGGGAGCTTCTCTATCACTGGCTTGATGATTGTCTAGAACATCATGTATCCTGCAATATTAACTATACCAGCTTCCAGCCAACACGTTTGCTGCAAATGTCAACAGGCACTTCGGGTCCTGTAGTAGTGAAACTGCTTGAGAATAGTGGCTTCGAAGAGTCTCAAAAGGCACCCATTTATGCGACCCTCAGCCACTGTTGGGGATCTGCGAAACATATTTGCTTGACTCACGATACTGCGGAAGATCTCAAGGCCGGAATCTCACTATCCTTACTTCCAAAGTCATTTCAAGATGCCATACAGGTTTGCATCAAGCTAAAAATCGATAGATTGTGGATCGACTCTCTCTGTATCATACAAGATGATCAAGGAGATTGGCAAAATGAGGCCAGGATGATGAACAAGGTTTATCAGCACAGCAGAATCAATATCGGAGCAGCAAGCTCCCAAGACAGCTCAGGTGGCCTCTTCTTCGAAAGAATCAACGCGAGCGCTGCACCAACCTCCGTGCCATCCTTCGATTGGGACGGCCAACTGCATTACGCCGTCAATGATGATTTCTGGGAAATGAAATTGAATTCACAGCCGCTATATAGTCGCGCTTGGGTTGTACAGGAAAGATGCTTGTCGGCACGAATGATCCATTTTGGCCGTGAACAGTTATTTTGGGAATGTCGAGAAAAAGTGGCATGTGAAAATTTTCCACAGGCAGTACCATCTGGCTTGTCGCAACGGACAATGATGCCGCATCACAATCTCGGATGGTTTCCTCGAGATTTTAGGGGCAGATTAGTGGCTTTCATTCGGTGCGGAATATGGTTTTCAAGGGACCTTCTACGCGAAAACACCCTACTTATATGGAGGAGTGTCCTTCGTTTTTATACAAGAGGCAAATTGACAAAAATCTCGGATAAACTGATCGCTATCTCCGGCGTCGCCAGGATTCTCCACCAGTATATAGGCGGCTCCTATATCGCTGGACTGTGGACTAGTGACCTACGAAGACAATTACTCTGGTCTCGTGGCAGGTCCGAAAGGCATGAGGGACTTATTGGCACGAGGCCATCGCTCCCGTACCGCGCCCCAAGCTGGTCCTGGGCGTCTGTCGACGGGATGTGTGAGGGTGAGTTGTTACATATCCCCTATCGTTCCTCCCACGTCGAGATCCTTAACTATCACACCGATCTTGCGCTTGATGACGAGATGGCAGCGGTTAAAGGAGGATTTATACACCTTGTGGGGTCGATAATCAAAGTGGAGACCAACACGGTCAATGGAAGAAGACTTGAAAGCGAAGGAATTTCCATCGCTGGAGAGCCACTGAAGAATTGTTATACCATTCCCGATTATGTCCAAGACTTGATTGATGCGTCTTCTCGAGCCTTTTGTCTCCCAATCTGCTCGAAACCTCGGAAAAAAATTGTTGATAGAGACACATCCAACAGGTCCTTCGTCGAGGGTCTTATTCTAGAGAAGCTTGATAACGTAGACGAGACTTACCGAAGACTCGGCGTTTTCTCAGGCACCAAGGAATGCATGCCGACGTTCAGGTCCTTGATGCGCAAGACCAAGAAGAAAACCATTACCATCATTTGAGATACTTCAAATTCATACCACTTGGGAAAGCATTCATTCCATCCAGAATAGTCCACGAGATCTGAAGTAGCCCAGGAGAAGCTTCAAATATTTCGCCAGGCGGTAATAGCGTTTACGAATCTAATTTATCATGGCTGCACGATATTCAAAGCGCGAGCCATATAACAAACACTATTTCTTGTTCAATAAAATAGCATAATCCTATTACGTACATGAATACATACCTTCCTTTCACCCATTCAAGAGTCCCTTCCATCCCCAATGGTACCACAACATCAAATAGGCCCCGTATGATCAGGTATAACCCCACGCATCTCGCATTTGCACCTCTATCCTTCAAGTGATTATAAGAAGTACGCTTCAATGTGAGAGCGGTAAATCTATCTCACAGCCAGTCCTCCAACATCCCCTCCCAACCTACCACCTCCACAACCTGCACACCAGCGAACCATGTTCGCCGACCTGACAAACCCTTCCCCTCTCCCCGTCCTCACTCTCCCACGCCCTTCCGCAGCCGCCATCACAAAACCTCCATCTAAACTCTCCAGAGCAAACGGCCTCAGAGACCATGTAAGATCTCCACACAACCCCAATGATGGACACAGACGACTTTCACGATCCGAGTCGTATACAGATCATAATAACCGCCAGAACTAGGCACATCCACAGAGCTGAATAATCTCTACCAAGCTCTAAACGACACGTATATGCTCCATACTTAATAGCATTGAACAGCATCAGTCTATATGTCTACCGCGTTCTCCATCTGAACCCCATCATGAGCCATTTCATCATGTATAAAATTAAGCCATCAAACTCCTCAAACACGTCCATCCAGCAAGACATATCTACTTAAATAGATTCAAAACAGCCCTCCAACCCACACAGCATGACGTAGCATACTCGCCACTTTATGTTACACCTCTTTCCCCCAACAAAGCCCCCCGTCTTTATCCAACAAGGCCCCCGACCGCGACCTTCAAAACATCCCCCCTCCCCCTCACGACCCTTTCCCCAGGTAGAGCAAATGTGCAAGGCAAGCAAGAATGCGTCCCGTCCCGCCCTGTATAACACCGTTCCGACACATACTTATACCTAGTAGACACCTAGTAGACGGCTGACTAAGGAAGGGGGAGGCTCTCGATGCGATGCTATGCGGTGCGGTTCGATACGATGTATTGCGGGAAGGCGAGCTAAGGTGGTTTGCTTTCCTTTCTTAGGATCTCGAGGATGGAGTTCTACAGTCAGTTTGATGCACTGGGGGCTGGGTGTAGAATGGTTGGGTTGGGTTGGCTTTCCTTTATTCGGGACAGAATTTTGGTTCGACGCGTCGGGGGCGGGGTATTGAACGGTTGGGGGAGTCAGGTGGAACGGGAAAGGGGTAGACTTAGCAAGACGGGGTATGATCTTATGCGTAGACTGTTAAGGAACTTATTTGGGAGAGGAAGTCTCTTGGGGATAATTACTGGCAATGATTATGGGGGCAGGGGTTGGCTTTACTGGAGATGACGTTTTAAGGAGAAGGAGCGGGTTGGTTTGACGCGTCGGGGAGGCAGAGGGAGAGATTTAACGTCGATGCATGAAGCAAATTAGTGTGTAAACGGAAGAAGAGAGAGTGGGAGGGAGACGCACCTTTAGAAAGGAGGGTATGATTTTTCGCGTGGATTAATGAAAAGGCAATTTGAGCAAGTAGTTAGCCTGATGATAAGTGTTGTTCATGATTATACAACCTGACTCCATACCAGCCATGCATGCATGCAAGTCATACAGTACTCCGCCACACATTCCTCAGAGGTCCGGGCCATCCAAAAAAGGCCAATCGAAACAAGTATCATACAAGAAGCTTCCCAAACCCAACATTGCCGTCAACATCATGTCCACCTCACAGCGTGCAAGTGCTCCCCGCCAACACCCACCCAGTCAACCTGTTGGCGATATCGCTGGAGTAACAATGCGTACTCCCCCCCGCCCCCAGATTCCCACTCGGATCCATACTCCCGCTATTATAAATCCTCGCCGCCGTATAAAACCCCTGCCCCCCCGTCCTCCCAAGCCCCTCCGCCTGGTTAACCACCGCGGCCAACCCATCCCCCGCATCCGTCCCGCCCACCCCATCCTGCACCATCCCGTTGATCTCCCCCGCCGGACACGGATTCTGCACGCTCCCCGCCTCGTTGCAGCTATGCGGCCCATCATGATCTTGCATCAGCCCGGGGTTCCGCACGCCGTTGTTCGTGGTGGGGACGCGCACGCAGCCCTTGGATTCTTGCATCATGATCGCGAGGATGAAGCGGTGGTCGACTTGGCTTGCTGCGGCGGAGGCTTCGATGGCGGCGCGGATCGCGCTGATTTCATCTGAAGAATCGTCGGCGCCCCAGCCGTTCCAGCCGCAGACGGAGGGCATTACGGCGGCGTTGGCGGCCCAGCTGTTAAACATCATTCATTAGCTCGGCGGTAGGGAAAGGGGGGATAGGGGAGGGACGGCATACAGTGACTCAAAGCTCGCCCACTGGGAGATATCGGGCCAGCCCTGGGCGGTGGACCCGTCGCCCTGGTAGAACTTGTAGACGTCCTGGGCCTGGACGCCGGAATCGTTGTCGTTGACGGAGCCGACGGCCATGGAGCCGGAGACGATGACGTTCTGTTGTCGCTTCGTGCTGGCGAACGGGAGAGCGCTGCCTGCAGCGGCCAAGGCCAAGAGGGCCGTGATGGTTCGTGTGTACATCGTGAAGATATAGATCGTTGATCGGTCGTTAGGATATGGTCACAGAATGAAAGGATGAATACTGTGAGTATTCGATATGGTCAAGTACACTGCTGGTACTGAGGGAGAGACAAGGTAAAAGAAAGATAGGACGAATACAAGGTATTCAAAAAGAGCGATATGTTCAAAAAGAAAGACTGAAAGACCGACTTGGCTGGTTGAAGAATTCTGTGGTGGTGAGGAGAGGAATCCCCATTCTTATACATCGACACCTCCTGGTGGAATGTACACGATGGTGCGCCCCTCCTCAATGCCCCTTGCCGACTTGACCGAAGTAAAAGGGTAGCTGTTGGCGGGGCCATTCCACATTGAACCAAAGCTCTTCTAGCCAGGCACAAGATCTCCACAGATCCATACCGCTTGTGGAGGTGGATAAAAGGGAAACATGCAGCCGCCGTGGCGTCCGCCCGCTGAGCACGTACCACCGAGTGGTTGTATTGCAGGTCGATGAGACGCTCAACCCAATGGCCGCAGAGAAAGCCCTGTCAGGGGAACTTGGGGACCTTGGGGTCATCCTTCCCGTCGTTGGAGGTGGTGTGGAGTGAGCATGTTGTGCAGGTACCTGGCGAGGGAGAATTTTTGACGTCGCGTAGGAGTGCCGAGGGGCAACCGAAAGGGAAGAGATATCAGGTGGTATCCCGCCAAGGTCTCCACCTTCCTAGCGGAGATGAGGAACATGAAACGAAGACTGGAGGTTGATGATCCAGCAGAGGCTGAAGCTTGGCCGGATGGGTGAATGTGTTTCGGGATGCTGACGAGCTGATTCGTTAGGGTAGACGCAAGACTGCGGCTTCAGCCAAAGACGACTCCTTTCCCACGTACGGGCTGATCGAGTCTGGACCTACCAGTCGTAGGAGTAAACGTAATCCTCTCGCCGCACACACGGTTGACCACGCTCTCGCCCCCTCAAAGGGCGCAAACCAACAACATGCGGTAGCTGATTGCAAGAGACCCGACGACATCTATCCAGCGCCTCCCACATCACACCACCGTCAAATCCCGGACAGGCTGTTCCTTGCGCAAGGTATCAAATTCATTTCCACAAGGCACGCGCCGAAAGAGCGTCAGTGGCAGCAACCCGCAGATCATCGACCTCACCTCTATCCAAAAACAGACAACCTCCCGACTCCGGCGTCTGCGAGTAGATGCGACCCTAGAACCAGCCTAGAAACGTTAGGTGGGATGAGGCACCTTAGTCCATTGTGAGGTTACAGCGTCTGATTCGACCGGGGGTTTGAGTCGTAGATCAGATAAAGGGGGCCAAAATCGTCTAGGCTGGTCACATCTTGACCAACGCGGCGCTCGCAAAATCCATCACTCAATCAGTTGTAGTAGTGGCGAAGACATTCAAGCTCGCATTTCCATCACTCACTCACAACCAAGGGGCCAGGTAGCCCGAAAACCCTTTCACAAAAGTTGCTGCCTTAGAAATCGACGGGCCGTGATGGTGGCGGTGGTCAGAAGAAAAATCCTCCACACACTGCCCCGTCAAAGCACAAACGTCGGAAACAGAAACAGAAAGTCCCTGCGATCTCGGTTCCTGAAAAGCACGGGGTCTAGTTAGAGGCGTTCACATCACCGTGCCCCTGAGAAGATCGATCCTGATTCGTTCCGAGAGCCTCGATGGAGTAAGATCTTGCGGCGTCGGTCTTCCCCGGGGCCGCCGTTAGGCTCTCGTCCCCGGCCAATCCGACGACCAGTTCTCGTTGTCTCTGTGCCTGGTCGGGAATTCTTTGTAGTACGTGACCTGACTCATCAGCTGTGCTTGCAAGCTGAATCAGCTCATTATACACACAAACCCCCATACGAAGAAAACCTGTCAAGTTCGACCTTAAAACATGCAAATCTCTCGAGGGTTCAAAAGGGTTATGCAAGGCTGAAAAAGCCAAGACGGCAGGTTCCTTCGGGCTCGGGTTCCACCGCAGTAAGGGACCCCCCTGCCCACGCTCGCCGATTACTACGCACACCACAGTCGGAGAACGCGCTTTTTAAGGCAATGCTCGAAATATGCAAAATCAAGGGCCATCGGGCTTGTTGATTCAAGGTGAATCAACGCTACCTAGGCAGGCAGGCAGGCACGGCATTGAAAAACGGTCATCAGATTATCGCGTGGACCGCATTATGAGTTGCATGCATGCACGTTCTGTACGTAATGCCGGTCGCTACCGCACTTTACATCTGCCTAGGTAAGGAGTGTCTCGCTCAGCTAACAATCTCCTCCGTCTCCTCCAAGATCTCTTCCACCAGCTCCTCCACCATCTGGCTCTCCTCGCCCTTCTCGCTCTTCACCCTCGACAGCTCCAGTTCTTCGATCGGATCCGGCAGGCCCAGAGCCTCCCTCTCTGTCCGCACAGATTCCCTCTCTAGCTCAACCCAGTACTGCCACTCGTCGAGCAGTCTCCTTCGCTCGGTCACCACCGCTGTATTCGCCATCTCCACTTCGTAACGGTCTTCTTCCTCAAACTCTTTGCTATACTCGGGCAGGTTCTTGCGTACTTGCTTCTGTTCCTCCTTGGAGAGCAGGAGATCGGGCCGGGGTCGCCAGAGAAGCTGCTTGAACTTTTCGAGGGGGCTTTCAGAGAGAGGAGTACCAGAGAAGGTGTAGAGATGGTAGCCGTTTTCCATCTGAACAAATACTCAGTTCGTGAGAAAAGTAAATATACGCAGAGCTGTACTTACCTGATGAGTCCACACGCTCGCGCTGCTGACCACGTATCGCCCGGTCGGGTCCCACTCGATATCAGTCACCCCATAATGCTCACTCTTGTTCATCTCAACCAAGTTCGCGTTGAGATCTTTCTCTGCTTCTGGCTTCTCACCATTGTAATCCAGGTCGTAAAAGTCCAAGTCAAAATTCTGCTGAGAGTGGACAGTCGCAACGACAACGAATCGTCCTTTCGGAGACCAGTAGATCCCATTGCTGGTCTTCTTTTCATAAGTCCGGATATGTTTGAAGTTACCAACGCCAGACTTGATCTTTTCTGGACAGAAGAATGATACCGACGTCTTGGGTGCAACAGCAGAGCCTGCCACAACTTCACCGGCAGTGATCAGCACGAAGCGGTCGCCTTTTGGTTCCCATGCGAAATTGATAACAGTGTCCTTGATACTGTCGACGACTTCAACAGGAACTCCTTTCTCCCTGACGCGGAAAATCTCAAGATTTGTATTCATCGACTTCTTCGACTTGGAATGTCGGTCAACCTTTACACAGACGTAGGCTGCCTGCGATTGCCAGTGAAGCTTAGCGTCTGAGACATTGAAAAGGTTCCTAGTTCGAACAATCTCTTTAGATGGGATGGTCATAAGCCCGACTTTGGCGGGATTGGAGCCTATCTCAGGGGTCCAGTAGCATATAAGCTGTTCATATGACTTGATACCTTCGCGACGTGGAGTAGCTGGAGACCATTCAAAATCCATGATACCTTCAACTTTGATTGATGTCTTATCAAGCATGTTCATGTTTGGCAATTGATAGACCGAGATAGATTCACCAGGCTTCATCCTCGCAACGTACTTCTCATCTGCAGACCATTTGAACGCTGGCCACTGGACTTTCGGTTTCGGCGCCATGGCAGGATCTGCACCCGGCGGAGGCGGAAGATCATATTTGGCAAAGGATCGTAGTGGCTTCGCGGTCTCAATGTCCCAGATGATAATGTTTTTACCATCTTCCTCCAGTGTCAGTATAGGCATTCCTTCCTCGACGACTATCGGTCGGTCCGACCAGGTTGTGAGGTATTTCTCGCCCGGAGAGAACTCGATCAGGCTGACGAATGGGTGTGGGAATTGTTTTAATTTTTTGAAAGATGGCCCTCCCCAAAGCTGGACGCCTTGTTGATGCACAGAGGCGAGGTACGTCCCTTCTGGTGACCAATTCACGAAGAGCTGAGTCCAACCTCTTCGCTCAATGATAGTTTCTGGAGGTTCAGTCTTCTGATTCCAGCAGACAGACACAGTCTCTCCCTTGTACAGCGCGAATTGATCTCGTCCCTTTTTATCTCCAAGCCACGACCTGAGGTGTTCAGCTGGCTGAAATGGTTCGTCAGCTGGTGGATGATACTCATCATCAACTCGGCCCTCTCGTCCATATCGATCGATGTCGGTCAACTTGTTGACTGCGAGAGTGTGCTTTTTGTCCAAAGGCGTACCATGGAGTTGCCGTGTCGCAGCTGCGGCTTGCTCGGGTGTATCGTATTCCACAAAGGCATATCTTAGCAAGTCAGCAAGCTAATCGTCGTTTAAGCTTCTAGGACTCGTACCCTTCTGACATATTCTTTTCATTCATCGGCATGTAGATCGCATCTTCCCGAGTCTTGCCGACAGTGGTAAGCTTCTTCAGTAAAAACTTTGTGAGTTTCGTTTTGCTCTCTTCAGGAACGACAGGAAGGCCGTCGATAACCACAAAGGCGTCAAGGCCTTCCTCCATACGGACTTCAAGTTGTTCGTGTAGATCTAATGACATAGTTAGTACGGCCAACATTTCCGTTCTCTTTTCAGCGTACCAGATAGGTCAATGTCTTCTTCTTCATCGTGCAAGTCCTGATCGGACAGTGTATCGAAACTTGGGGCCATGGTTGATATTGCTACAGACTGAGAGTGCTTCCACTTGGGTTGGGGCGTCGAAAAGACTTATATCTACTTAAGGCGCGTGCCCAGGGCTTTGTGGTATGGAACAGTGGCGGATTGTGCGGTTTACAGCGCCAAGATTTACCTTGGCCGCTATTCCTCTTTTGATTGGACATTTCATGGAGGCTGCCACTGACTAACGGGTATCCCTTGACTTCTCAATGCTTTCTGAATGATATGTTCGTAATGAGATTCGTGTATTGCTCTGGAACGAACTTTGGAAGTATGAGTCACAAGATTCGCCAGAGGTGGTGTGGTATTCTAGTTATTGCTTCCAGTGTTTCATTCTCTCGGACTACTCAACAAGTCCTAGGAGAGTGACAGTCATAAAACCTGTCGCCTTGCGGTCTTGCTTTGATACACCGTCTCATCTCATCTCGTACCTTTCCACCAAATGCCATACCGCATAGATACGCAGCGCCAACCCGCTAAATGAAGAATGGAAAAATCAAAAGTAAAGGAAGCTTATCGATGTTCCCTCTCCTATGGTAGACCACCTTGACTGTCCATCCCGTGAAATGACGCTCCACTCCTCGACAATTTAGCGCCGCTCCATGCATTCCTTCATTCATCCGTCATTCATCCGAATATAGATTCTGGTTTAGAATCTTCGTCATGGTAAACATATGTATCTTATCCGTTTTAAATACGGCGCGCATTTTTTCGTCGCAAATGATTTGCCGCTTGTCGGATTCATCTTGCAGGCTATTCGCTTTGATATATTTCCAAATACGAGAGACTGTTTCGGGGCGGGAGAGCTAGGATGGCTTAGAAAAGGTTATTGAGAGAGCCTGGGGTATACTCACCGTGATTTCGCCGTCGAGCAGAGATGATAGTGCAGGGGAGAGAGTTAGAGGTTTCTGAAGAAGATTGTATTAGTATAAGTGGTAATAGCAAGATAGACAAAAACCTTTGTAACGGCAGAAATATAATAGATTCGTAGAAAGGGTGGAAACATGGTCCAGCACTCACATGAAATCCTCCGGTGCGCTTCGGTTTCTCGTCTTCACTACCCGAGCCCTCACCATCAGACCCCTCGGCTTTGACCTTTTTCGGCGTCTTCTTTGGAGTTTTCTTCTTTGGCGCCGCTTTTCTTGAGGTTCCTCCTCGTGTAGGCCGAGATCGCAAATTCTCTTCTGCTTGAAGTTTCGCTGCAAGTGCCGCATCTGCGTCAACAGCGCCAGGTTTCCTCTTCTTTTTAGGAGGCGGAGTATCAACAGCGTCCGAAAGGTCATCACTGTCAACGTCACGCTTGGAAGGTGTTTTAGAGGGCGAGGGAGAGGTCACTGTTGGTTTGGAGTGGCCGTTAGTGGTGACGGAGGGCGCAGACTCGGCTTTGACAGTTGTCGGTGTTGTGCTCTCGGCTTCGCCATTTGTTGCAGCGTTTTGTCGCTCGTTGAATATATCCCAGCGTTCCATGATGAGGTCGCGGATCGCAGACTAGATGCGACTAATTAGAAGGGATAGTGAGAACGAGGGAAACGTTTATTAGTACCTTTTGCGGAGTAACATCATATTGAACCGCCTCTTGTATGCCTTTTCGTACCCGCTTCTCAGAGATAGTGGTGAGGTCGCTGGCAGCGAGGATAGAGTCTATTATGGTGATATACTTTGCGCGAACCTCCGGCGGGACTTGAAGTGACAGATTCAGCGAATTGAGATAGACAAACTTTGGAGCTTTGAGACTTACGAGACATGTTGTATGTGCCTGGATACTCTCCCGCGTCTGCGCCTCGGCAATTCGGACACCTGCCTGTAAGATATCGAAACCGGCAGAAGCTACACTTGGCACAGTTCGAAGCGAAGCTAGGTCAAGCCCGCTGCCTTAGTAGTGTTGGACGATATCGTGCGCAGAAATCGCAGTTGGAGAATTTGTGGAGAAAGTAAGGTCTAAACGAGGAACAAGTTAAACAAAGGGTCGGCGGGCGTCTAGGATCCCCGCGATCTAAGCCCAGCAGCGGGGAGTCAAGAAAACAGAGGATGACGCTTCTATGGTCCTAAGGTTGTAGAAAGAAGGTGAGTAAGTGCTCCGTGATATCTGAGTAGACCAGGAAGAAGGGAAGAGATTACAGTTAATGTGAAGACGAGATGAAGGTGTTGGCGGTGCGAGTGTTGATTATCATTCATCGGAATTGGAGCGAATTTGAACAACGCATGCCAAGATGAGGTGGCTGCGGGCTTGGCAATCTTGAGTTTAGTGAGGCTTCTCTAGCTACATATTCCCAGATCCTACCAGCCTGCTCATTTTCCCCTTCGGTCGCTATACAGACTCTTCAAGCAACGACGAAGTCGTGATCTGGCCACTGCTCTTCGCTGAGCAGACCTTTTATTTGTGAATGCGGCGCGCTGTAGGGTAGCCAACACTCACTATTAACGCATGTTAAAAGAGTGTCGTGAATGCTGCTTTTCCATAGTAGGAGCTAGACTCACAGCCCGTGAATAGCGACATGGTGTAAGGGAGAATGACGAGTCAGAGCGTGGGTAGAAATGAGTCAGTATAGGGTATAAATATGAGATGCGTGTACGGGAGAGTATTGAGCAATGTTTCCCCTATTATCATTGTACAACGAGATACCGTGCTCAAGCCAAAAAGTCTACTACAGCTCCAATCTTTTGATTAGCTCCTCACTCTGCCTCACATCCAATCTAACTGCATAACACGGGCACCGCTACAATTTCCCAAGCCAACCTATCCACAATGGGGAAGAAAGGCTCCCACATCGACAACTACCACTGCCCCCACTGCCACACAAACGAAAGGGTCAAAAGACACCTTGAAAACTGCGGCTGCACGTTCCCTCTAAGGCGTGACGATTGGAAGGTCTGTGATGAACATAACGAGGACTTTGCAGAAACCGTCTTCGAAACTGACAAAGCATGCCTTGAAAATAAACACGATGTTAAGAAAGACCGCGATCCGAGTGTGAAATGTGCAAAATGCAATAACGGGATGCTTGGGGCACAGCCGACTAGCAGTTGTGCAATTTGCAATAAAAGACAAATCGGCGAGACAAAAGCAGAAAGGCCACCGCCGAAATGATTGAGGTTCAGCGTCTGACGATCGCTCGTGAGCTCAGTGGCTTAGGCGACCGAATATTAGGATTCCTTCCTGCACAGTGGGATGCCACTCCATCTCTGTGTCTCTCTCGTTATCTTCACGATGTTGCTCTGCTGTTAATAATCTGTATCTGTGTTGGATCGGTCTTTGTATATCAGCATATACTTCTGGTGTGTCATTAGCGTGGTTTGGGATTTCTGCAAGCGTTGGATCGGTCTTTATTGTATGCTGAGCCGATTGCGAAGTCAAGACTTTCCCATTATAGAAATCAATTAATGTAGTTTCATCCAGCATCATCCGTCATGTTCGTACAAGGACTGACTTCTTATTGATCGTTCGCTGAAACCGAAATTTCATGGTCAAGGTATTGTAAGTCATTGGCTACGTGAACGTGGTCCGCAGGCAGTTGATCCCAGTCCTGGCTTGAAAAGAACATTTGACTTGAACGGTCGGAATGGCTCTAGCAACGACATTTGCGTGAACGACTTTGATGGCGCTTTCTGCATGTTGCTATATTCCGTAATAGCTTGTGAGGGTCTTTCTTCTTCTCAGATCGCCGCAAATGCGGTCTTGATGATCGATCGATAACTTCGAAGAAGGACCCAGGGTGATGTTCAATGTCTAACATCGCATTGAAAGATTGAAGTAAGGCAAAACAATCGACGCCCACAACCGCGTAGATGGAGAGTAAACGAAGAGCAAGGAGATTAATCTCGCCTTCCTATACCTTACACCACAGAATCTCACCCGAAACCCCCATCCAGCAAACCCCGAACCCCATCCGCTCACCATCCCCAAAACATCAAGAAAGCACCAATCCGCCTCGGACCAACCCCCCAACAAAAAGCAATCCAGCTCCGAAAATCTTGGCCCTGGCCAACGTCAAACCCATCTCCCTCCCCAGAAAAAGCCATCTCGCACCCACGTGGCCCGGGACCAGACGGATATAGAAACAAAAAACAGTATCAAGCCCCGACCGGCATTAGCCATGCGGGCGGCGGAAAGTTCCATCCCGGAGCTGGATAGCATTGTTAGGCCAAATAGAGCACTTCAGCAACCCGCGAAAATGATGAGGTCAGAACCACATCGGAGCAGACGCGAGGTTTCTGCTCGATGCTCCGAAGGTGGCCCGCCAACGGGAGGGACACAGCGCTCCGGGGGCGCGGAGGCGCTTGCCGTGCGGGGGAGACAAGCCTAAGGACGAACGGGAGGTGCGGGAGTGTGCTTTTCTTTTTCGTAGAGAGAGATCGGTGCGTTTCAAGCGGGTTGAAACGTCCCTCCAAATGGTCCATGCGTTTGTTGGCTGAGCAGGAAATAGTAACAGTCTCCGGTGCCAATCGGGGGTCTTGCCGGAGAGGGGATCCGTGGCCGACCGTGTTCCTTGTTAGCAAGTTTGTCGTGATGATAACTATTTGATGCGGAGGAGACGATCACTAGACACCCTTGAGGAGCTTCATCTCGCTTCCTAGCATGAATTGCGTTGATGCGATGGATCGTGTGAAGCTGAAAAATGCTCCTATGGACAGGATTTTAAATTCATCGCGTCAAGAGCGGGCAATTTTGGATCTGCCCCGCTGATAGGGCGGGGGTGAACATCGAGGGTCAGTATCAGAGGCCGTGGCGTTTCCAAAGTGCGCCGGGAGGGCGCCAATACTAACAATCAGATGCACCACACCTTCTGATACCAAGCCCTTCGACGCGAAGCGTACTCTATCACAAATGCCAAAAGCACAAAACCTTTCCTTTCCTCTCCTTGCATCGATGCCAACGCCGATGCTGTATTTCCAGCCCTAAATCCTTCCTTTACAAAGATACCGTCTAGATCAACCCCGTTCCGACCCGAATAAGTCATTTGTCTTTTTTTGGCGTCTCTGATAGCAGATGCTGTTGGGCAGTCGGCCGTTTCACATAAATACATGCCATGCGATGCAGAAGATAAGAATAAAAAAATCAGCAAAGAAACTCAAGAGTCAGTTCGAGCGCCAGAGATCAGGCCGTTCAGACTGACTCTTCCGTACTGGAAGAGACTTCTTTTCCGACAAAACCGGATCAGATCAAGTGGAAATATCAGGAGATTTATCATGGGGAAATTGCACCGGATGCCCTCCTCGATTAGGTGAGGGAGGCTCCTCTTCAACGTGGGGGGACGAACGTTCGCCTGCCGGCGAGGAGTGGCAATGTTCCTTTTGAGGACTATTCCCTGCTGTCCAAGGACGGGTTCGACGCGGCCCAGATGCCGATGCATCCTAACCATCGGCGTTGTCATCACCATCATCGATCTCACTCCCCCGCCTTTTGCCGTTCGAGCTGCTCACCTGGTCCTTTCTGATTGGAATCTTGATGCCTTGAGCCGCGAAGCACTTGCTCATGTCGGTGCTTTCAATCACGCCGGGGAATCGCTTGGCGCTGTAGACGGTAAACGGCTCGCTGAATGCGTAGGCAAGGACTGGGCAGAAACCCTTATTCAGAGACTTTGTGGCGGAGGAGCCATTAATCGAGCCATTCGGGGTCGAACCCGAGTGTGGGGAAGTAGAGCCATTCGGAACTGATGACGAGACAGGGTGGATGAGCTTCCCAGATTCGTCGACGGGGTGAGCGTCGTTGTAATTACTAAGATTGATGAAGCTGAATTTGAGGCTATACTTGAAGTTAGATGATTGTGTATGACTTTAGCGGGTTGTGGACGGGGATCACCAACCGGAAAGTACCTTCTGTCCGGACGCTAAGGTCTTGCATAATGAACCAGACGCCCATTCTCTCTCCATTGTCATGCAGCCGGAAGGCGCTAGCGCTAAGACTTCCGATCAGATTTCTTGTGAAAAGTGACCCGGTAGCAGGCTGAGGATACGACGGTTGCAGAGACTAAAAATCTAGAGTCAGTTAAAAGGCTGACACTGCAATCTACTGTACTTACCGTGGGCCCGGTATGGCTCATAGGCGTCGTGGGTGAAGGAAGCGGATAGCTAGCTTGTGGAAAACCGTTTGGAGCACGACCGTATGGATAACTTTGGTTCGGAGAGTAGCCGTATGCACTCTGGGGTACGCTTGAATACGACCCGCTCTGATAGCTACTTGCTGATGATGGATTAACACTTGCTGGAGAAGGATAGTATGAAGAAGTAGCCGAAGATTGTGGCGCGTATTGTGACGGTTGCATGGCAGGGGGATAGGAGATTGTCGATGCGGTAGAGATGGATGGAGAGCCGCTGTTTCCGGTTTTCACAATGTTTTGCTCGGTTTCCCCGAACTCGTCCCAAATATCAACCGCCAAGACATAGAACGATGTGTTGATTTCACTGGCAGATTTAGCGCTGGTCATGGTAGCATTGGTATCAAAACTTACTTGTTTTCGAGCTCCTTGCCGGTTGCTTGATCTTGAACCACCAGGCGGATGCAAGGAGGCGGAGTGATTGGTCTTCGATCCTACAGGTCTTGAGTGTGATATTCTCAGTCTAGCATGAAGTGCCATCTTACCTTGTCGCCGAAGCCACACATTCGTGCGCGAACCGGTTGCTGCTCTACTTTTAACGTCCATATCTTTCCACCCGCAATAGTGCGAAGATCATTTGGCGGTGCACGCGGGATACGCTCTGAAGATGGCTGTTGAGACATGTCAGAAACTAGTGACTGGTCGTGCATTTGCATCTGCAGCGACATGGGGTGAGTTGGCTGGCTTGGAACGTTGTGGCGGGCTAAATAGGGAGTTGGATTTTGTGGAGGCATATGCAGAGGTGGAGGAGGTGGAGGCGGTTGTATGCCGTGCTGTGCTTGCCTGTTATGCAAGTTGTTGGGTACTTGATACATTTTTATAAAGCAGGTCTTCAGGATTATTTTCTGTCGGAAATGTTAAGTGCGCAAATCGGGCGCACCCCCGGTAGCTGAATCTTGGGTTGAAACTTCCTAGCTCGAACCGACTCTGAGATTGGTAGGTGAAAGATACTCGCAGTCGAACCTTCCGATTGACAACCGATGCCTTCGCAACTAGCTCGAATTTCTTGCGAAAGCTCTTCAGTGTTGACCTCCTCTTGGCTTTGTGAAGGTGCTAGCGTAGGCGCAAATTTCCCCGGATGGTCAAACCGCTTGTCGCATGGGGAATTGAGAGATCCCTAGCTTTTGAAAGTGGCAGAATTAATCAATGGACTTCAGTCGAAGTCGTGGGGTGGGACTCTTGGTGGGTGCTTCAAGTCCCAACGGTCTTGGTTTGGAAAGAGACTGTCCGAGGGAACTTCGTACGACCAGGCCGGCGGTTAGCTGCGAGCACGTTTTCAAGGTCGTCTTGTGTCACCCAACCCAATAGCGAGTCAGAGGAGCTGTCTGGCTCACCGTCTATGGCGCGGAGACTGAGTCGTGGGACGTCAGTTGACTGGCGAAATTCGCGACCCACGGGTATCAAGCGAGCAGGGGTTTGAAAAGCGCGATTTGTGCTTTATTACTTATCTCGGCTTCAGTTTCACTGTTCGAGAATAACGGTCGCGGTAGACGATGCCTCGAGATTTTGAGAAAAGTGAAGATGGGTGGCCAATTAGTGCTGGGGAAATGTGCGGTACTTCTAGCAGTCCACTGCGGAGCTTGGTTGTTGCGGAGTTTGGTTGCAGGGACGACAAGAGGATTGAGTTCAATGACGCGGAGTAGCGAGCCACGATTCCTACGGCGCGCGGGCGACGAGTGGCCGAGAGAGGGAGAGAGGGAGAAAAGACCCAACGAACGGAGTGGCTTTTTGAGGTGGTGAGGACGGATTGACCTCTCAGCGGCAGTACCATGCGGTCGGGATGGTGGTGGCGATGAGGCCGGACGTGAGTGGCTGCCGGCGGGGGATGTGGATGATGATGATCACCGCCTGCTCCACCGCACGCGCTACCTGACAAGCGGCTGGCGGATTACATGACGGGGCCTGGGAAGAGTTAAAGATCTCCCCTCGAGCCTCCGAGCAGTGGATCAGCGAGTAACAGTGGTATACACTGGAGCGATACGACGGAGGCGACGCTTCAAGATAGGTGCCTGTCACAGGTGGAGATGTCCGGGCAGCGTACGAGCGATGAGGGGCCGACCGACCTGGGTCTCGCTCAGGAACAGAGTGCCCGGTGAACAGTGCGCCCGCAGCCCAGGTGTAACTGAGTTGACCGGGGCCTGGGGCACAGGGCTTTCCCGCCGCCGCGCCCGCACCGACTGGCCCAGGCTTCAGCGATCCTCCCCCGGCCGCTGCTCTCCCCTCTTTCTCCAAATTTCTGTTGCTCCCTCTCTCATCCAGGCACCACTCACTCGCTGGCTCGAGAATTCCTGCAGCATCCCATCTCGGCCTAGAGGCCCCGGGAGACCCCTGTCAGCGACGGAGCTCTCCAGCATGCGCGACCTCATAAGGGCTTCCCCGAGCCCGCCAGAAGATGCCTGCCTGTGTGTAAGCATGCGGAAAGATTGCAGATGCCAAGCTGCTGGGAAAGCTTGACGGCCAAAGCTTTGACCCATAGCTCTGGTTTGGATGTGCCGCATTACCGAGCGACTCGTGCGTTCGTACACCAATCCCCAAGGCAATGACAGCTGTCTTCCAATGTAACTCTACCTTGGGCTCAACATCAACAAGTCGGAGACTAAGCTTTTGCGCCGCTTCCGGACAGGGATGACTGAGCTGGAAAGAATACGAAAGAGCCTCGGAGACAGAAGGGAGACTGCGACTTTGATGCGCACGGAAGGCTTCACTAACATCAAAGCCCAACTGGCTTTGACTCATTTTGGTGTATTTGATACTCTGATATTATTACACCCTTGAGTTATAATGCCTTGCCGAACCCAAAGAACGCCCTGCTTGCAGCGGGTGGCTGAAAAGGTTCCATTGCCTCAGGAACAGCTGAACTTTATTCGCACATTCCCTTCTCTAAGCGAGTCATTGGAGTCGACCATGTAAGCTGTTTAGTGACAAGGCATTGTTTCGTGTAGCCAGGATGCTGGTAGAATGCGACATGCAGCATGCAGGACATGGTGGCAGACGGTGACAAACTCTGATACACGCATACTTTTCTTAATGCTGCAGATAACGGTCGCTGTGCAGCCTGTGGCTGAATGGATTGATGATCAAATGTTGCCGATCGTTCGGTCACACCTCTTCGACTGCGACTCCGATCAATCTGCGACAGCTCCGGTGGGTGTGTGGGCTGAAGAGAGAGTGGTAGATACAAAGACACGCCTACCTCTCTGGGGGAAGGAGAATCTTGGCACTGCATTCTGTCGATGGGTAGGTTGGAGCTTGGGTCTGGCTCTGGCACTGTCCGAGGCCTGAGTTTGAGAATGAGGGGGATA
The DNA here is from genome assembly GCA_021030905.1 of Pyrenula massariospora. Classification (NCBI taxonomy): domain Eukaryota; kingdom Fungi; phylum Ascomycota; class Eurotiomycetes; order Pyrenulales; family Pyrenulaceae; genus Pyrenula; species Pyrenula massariospora. The sequence continues at coordinate 940,730 of JAGFMI010000003.1, forward strand.
AGGTAAGTTTTGACGGATAATGCATGCATGCATCTGAATCCTGCATTAGCAGATAATACCCCATAATCTGGCTTCCGGAAGCATGAACACGTTTGCGAGCCATCTCCTGAGGTGGCGTGCTCGAGCTTTGAATGCAACTCTCTTCCACATGAGACGCATACCACCTAGCGCATCAATCTGTCTGCACTTCTAACGCGTCGTGTTCTCGTGTCCATTCAAGAAACGGTCCAGCTTCGGATGGAAGTAGATACGAGCTAGGCTGTCCTATCTCGAGGGGGAAGAAATATAGGAAAAGAAGAAGGGTGACATTGTAGTCGAATTACTAAGGTGCTTCCACAAAAACCGATATCCGCCTTCCTCTTTCTTTCCCCTGCGCGTCCGATTTCCACCACGGCGACGGAGCCGATCCGAAATCCCCGCTCTACTCGCAGCTCCTTCGCACGCTATTTCTTTCCTCGTAAGAATTCCTTTCCTTTCTCTGCCAAGCCCTTCAAGCCACCCTCATTTCCACCCCGCTCCCTATCACCTTCCCCCTTCCCCCCAAATTCGTCTCTCGCCCCTGTCCTAATTTCCCCATCCGCTCTACCCACATTTCCGCCTCCACCCCTTCCCGTGTGAAAACTCCCTTCCTCTCCGATTTTGATCGGCGGAGCATCTACGTCCTGCCTCCGTCGCGCTATTTCGGGGTTTTCGAAATCGTTCTTCGCCATGTTCCCCGCCCCTCCTCGGCCGGTCGTGTAATGATCGGATTTGAGCGTTGGTGTCTCAAAGTCGTCGTGATCTTTGGATGCTTGAGCCTCCTTGGCCGAGACGTTGCCGGCTCCGCCACGGCCGTGAGATATGCGTGGAGATGAGGCGCTTGTGCTTTTGGGGTCGGACATGGTGAAAGAAGCTCAGGTATAGAGACAGAAAGCACTTGAACTGGCTAAAAAGCGGACAGAGTCTGGGAAGATGGATAAAAAGAGAAGTTTTAGATTTTTTAGAACAGGATCATACGCCTTTTGAATTGCGTACCAGTATGAATGAACCCTTCGTGAGCACTAATTTCGGCACTCATTTGAAAGCAAATAAAACCAGTCACAGGAAAAAAGAAATATGAACTCGATCACGAGGACTTCTTCCGCTCAAAATTCAATGACTCTGCCAAAGATTTTGTGGTTCCGCAGTCAGCCAAGAGGGTCCGCCTGAAGCCTGATGGCACTGGTCTCCGCGCAGCCGTCCGGAAACGGTAAGTCAAACGTAACAGAAACATTGGTTCGGGTCATGACGCCTTCCACCAGGCGACTCACGCAAACCAATAAAATTTCTTTGCTATCCTTTGCGAAAATTTACTGCTCTGGCTGCTTGGCGAACGATCGGTAACTTTCGCTGGGAGTTTTGATTCACGCACTTAGACACGTCAATCCTGAAGACCTAGTCCGCATCTCTAGTTTCCGGGCGCAGAGCCACCGATGCACCGCCGAAGCTTTCACCATCTTGATCCTCACTTTCAGAAGTATCGATAGAGCCTTCATCTTCGTTGTCAACTTCAGAAGCCTCAGCATTGATTGCTGCCATGCGCACAGTAAATTCATCCTGGAGACGCTTGAGCCAAGAGCGTAGTGGCTCCCCTCTCAAAGTCCCATTCTTAGCCTGGATCAATTGCTCTCGCAGACTCAAAATGAGCTTTCGCCTCTTTGCAGTGGCAATAGTTCTGTGATTTCGATGGCGTGCCTCATTGTTCTGGTTTAATGCTTGTGAGACCTCTGTTGCCTTTGCGACCACGTCATGAGGAAGGCCAACCACTTGGGCAAGAGCAAGGCCATAATATTTCTCTTCTTCATACCCATCTGAAATCTTGTACAGCATCTTCACCTTTGACGCTCGTTCGGAGAGATTGACCGACAAATGCAGATTCACTACCCCCGTCCGATGGTGAAGAATTTGTGCAAGCTCTCTAAAATGCGTGACGAACCATACCATCGCTCGGCTATCGATCAAAGCCTCGGCAATCGCAAGTGCAATGGACAACCCATCCACAGTACTAGTACCTCGACCAAGTTCATCGATGATGACAAGGCTTCGCTGCTCAATGTTACGAAGGATGAACGCAACCTCGCGCATCTCAGCAGCAAATGTCGAAACATTTGCTTCCGTGCTATCATCGGAAGCGACTCTTGCGAAAATTTGGTGCATGATTGGAAAGGACGCGTATTTCGCAGGAACGAAGCATCCAATTTGCACCATCACCGTCATCAGAGCAATCGACCGAATGTAGGTGCTTTTGCCACTCATATTGCAGCCTGTGATGATTTGAAAGCGCTTCTGCTCGGTTGCGTAGACGTCGTTGGGAACAAATTCATCTAGATGGACCTTCTCATGCACAGGATGGCGTCCAGCCTTAATAGCCAAAGTGTCTGTTAGCTCAGGCTTCACGTAGTCCCGGGTCGTGACAAGTTGCGCAAATGAAGTAAGCATGTCCAACATAGCGATGCCTTCGCTGATCTTGAACAAGGGTTGAATGACACAACGAACTTCGCTGATCAAATCCTGAATGGTGCGGTCGCTCATGTTGATCGCCTCGTTGTGAGCGTCAGTTATCTTCTGATTTAGCTTCACGAGATCTAGGGTTTGGCACTCGATGTATGCTTTCTTCCGGAAGACGTTGATGAAGACATCTGGTATTTCTCGCTCCTCCAGTTCGGCAATTGCTATTCGGATATAGTATTGGCGCGGCGTTTCAAATTTCAGATCGAGAACAATGCTGTGCTGATCTTGACCTTGTTAGCATTGCTCAAGAGAATGGCGAATGGCATCCCTCACCACTCAAATTAGCAACGAGCGAAAATGCATCTTCATTTGCTTCTTTGTACGTCTGCCGGGCGACATCAAGGAACCCGTTCACACCCGCCTTTGGCATAGTCAGTCTTGAAACTCAGTCTTAGGCCTAGCCCTGAACCTTTATGGCGTAAGTCCGCTGGTTACGCAGCTCCAGTGGCTGTGTAGAATAGGCGACATCTTCATTCATTGTAGCCGAGATGAGCTCGTGAACACGTCGATAGTTTGAGGGGTTGCAGAGCTTGTTGAGCATTAGCTATCGAAAACACTCGGTGCAGACTTTTCAAAGTGTACTTGACATATGCGAGCAAGATCCTGACTTGTAGCACCAGCCAGCGCTTGCCACACAGGTTTGATTGAATCGACGAAAGTCTTCAGCATTACAACATGATTGATGCATTGCTCCGAATACTGAAAATCCATCTTCGCTGGAGTAATGACCATCTAGGACTATGAGTCACAATATATCGGTATTTTCACAGGGCTTTCTTACGGACGCAAGAGACCGGTCGGTGTCAACAAATTGTTTCAAAGCTGCTAGCTATCAGCGACGTTGCACACAGCTTTAAAGGCCAGCATGTACCTGTTCTGACGCCGTAAAACATTTCCTCCTTCCTAGCAAGTTCCTCGAGTGCGTTGAATCGTTCCTCGAGTTTGTGTTTGTCCGTCGAAGGCTGCAGGATGTTGCTCCTGAGCATTCTCGCTCCCATGGGGGTAAGAGTCTCGTTTAGAAGGCCAAACAAACAGTCCGGAGACTTCGGGTTCTGCAAATTCTGGATCAGCTCTAGAGATGCAATTGTCGACAAGTCAATCATCATAGATCCCTCAGACGGCTCGAACTTGATACGGATCGACTGATAGTTGAAACGCATTTCCAAAGCAAGCTGTACATACTTCATAACCTGCTATTATCAGTATCAAAGAAAAGTCTAGGTTTTGCGACATACTGCGCTGAAGCAGCACGCAGCAAAATAGTTTCCAGAAAGCGAGACCTTCAATGACTCCAGGTCTTCTGGGAAAGCTAGTTGCTGAACAAAATCATGGCCGGTGCTCTCCGACCAGTATTTACGGTCAATGGCAGTGATCATTACCTCGCCATCCTCTCTACGGACATTTTCGGAGATGATAGAAAGAAACTTCGAATCAGCAGAAGTAGAAGAGTAAAGAATCTCTGTGGGATTAAAGACTTTGATCTTGTGAATGGTCCGCACATAGGTCTGGCTGTCGCAGATCTGGGATAAGACAGCTTCACACGTGGAAATGTTAACGAAAGCAAGGCCGACAATAGGAGAAATCCCGCGAGATTCGGCAATTGCACAAATGATATCTTGAAGTCCCGTCAAAGATGTAGCCGTTGTACCTGGGCGACGGCTGGTTCTAGCTCGTCCATTACTTTGTCCTTTGGAAGTCATCGTTATTGGACGACAGGATTCAGTGGTCATGGTGCGCGAAGAGACAGGATGTCTGTCAGCGCCTGACATCTTGAATTTGAACACACAGCGATTTACATGTTACCGGGAGGTAGTGAATTGAAGAAAGGCGAAGAGAATTACCGCGACGCGTCGCTGCGCTAAACTAAATAGGGCGTGGAACTCATATTTCCCGACGAGGGCAGGTTCTCCGATCCCCCGGGCTTACAAGTGTACGATGCAGACTATCGGGATTTTGACAGAGACCGCGTAACCCTTGTCAGCTGCAAGAAAAATTGTACAATTTGCAATATTCAAATTTACAGCCCAATCTAAGTATTAAACTGCGTGGATCCTCGTACTGCACAACGACTTAGGCTACATCGTGGTCATTATTTCAAAGCGTCACCACCAACTTGGATGCAGAAACCCCTTTCTTCAGTATTTCAAGGGCTCCTTGGATAGATTCAAGACCATTCCCAACCACTCGTGCCTCAGGAGCGGGAGTGAACGTTCCTTGGGCTAGTGCGTCGCCAAGATAATCCTCGTAGACAGCTTTCCCCACACCATTAGCATAGAGCGTCGAGCCGAAGATGAAATTGTAGCGAATACCGTGTAAATGGGCTTTGAACCAGATTCTCATTAGCCCAGACAAGTATGTGATCGCTGTGTTGAGCAACACGAAACGTTGCGGCAGAGGATCGGGAGTTGGGTAAGTCGCCTGAGACAGGACCTTGTCGCCCTTGCATTGACGAAGAACTTCGAGACAAGCTTCCGCTGAGCCAGATCCTACAGACAATGCACCACCAACTGTCTTTCCTGAGAGAGCACTAACAATGTCTCGTACGACTGTCGGGGACCTGTAGTCGAATGCCTCGCTAGCACCGAGACGTTTAACGTACTCATGGTTCTTTGGTGAGGCGGTGGTAATAACCTCGTATCCGGCTGCACGGGCGAGTTGGATGGCGTTGCAGCCCACGCTTGTGGAGCCGCCCCAAATTAGTACGGTCTTGCCAGTTCGTTCTGGGTGCAAAGACGGATAATGGAGGCCGAGGCCTTCCTTTTCGAATAAACCGCAAGCAGCCGTGGAAAGACCAAGTGGTATCACAGATGCCTGCTCATATGACAGACTGTCCGGAATAGGCGAAGCCATATGGGCAAGGATGACAGTGTACTTTTGAAAGCCACCCTCGGTCGCACTGTTGCGCCTCTTGTCCACACCGGTCGAAAAGCCCACGACGCGGTCTCCAGCCTTGAAGCGAGACACTTCGGAACCGACTTGTACGACTTTTCCCGCGACATCGGTGCCCAATATGAAAGGATATTTGACCCACGGGTACATCATACTGCCCATTGTCTGCTTGATATGGTCGGCAGGGTTGATAGCAACTGCGCTATTCTCGATAACTATTTCGTCGGAGCGAGGCGGAGTGTAAGGCGCCGACCTGACAACGAAGCTGGTTGCTTTGGCTCCAACGAGCCATGCTGCTGTATTTGTAGGCATACGCGTTTAAGATTATGCGCAATTGACCGGAGCAAAGAGGTTATGTTCTGCTGTAAAAGATGACTGTCGCGAGGTGGAAACAGGACGGCGCTATGGAAACCAGTATGTGCGGCGATGAAAAAGATCCATTTGGAAAAAAGGCATAATTTATCTGGAATGAGCGCGGATATTTATGTCTTGACTTTATGTGCCTGGTGAAAATAATATCGTCATCGTTTCCAACAATGACTTAGGGCTTGCTGGTTGAATAAAGCGGCTTTGAATGTTGAACCGAGACTCTCCTGCCTGAATCATGTTCGCGATGTTGGTGCTCCCCTGTCGTGGTCCTGGCCAGATCTCGCCGAGCATTTTTGCAAGATCCTGACGTTTCCATCGTTCATTTGGAATCGTGAAGTTACTCTTACGGGCTTAAGGCTCTCCAAGAGTTGCAGACAATTGTACCGGAGCGAGTCGACAATCTACCCGAGAGAGAGACTGTTGGTTGGACGGTCAGAGTAAGTGTCCCGACGAACGGAGGATCGGAGGGTCGGAGGGTCGGAGGGTCGGCCGATAAAACGAGACTTAAAGACGAGGAGGAGCAGCAATGACTATGTCTCATTTAGTGTCAAAGTACCTTTGACAAAGCCTTTCTATCTTGAAGTTGGGCTAAATTATTTAACTAACCACCTTGATTCCACCGTGTTACCATACTCAAATTGAACGATATAGAGAGACATGTGTCTTCCGTCAATCTCTACCATAATGTCGTGCTGATAAAGCCTATTGCGACAAGACATAACTGATGCACATTACTGGTGTCGTGGCTGAACGGAAGGTCCTAGTAATGCCAGACGAGACAGAACACTCAGTGCTACTTGAATCTCTCTATACCGTCATCATCGGTGACGACTTCCAGCAATTTAAACTCCTCCACTAGCAGATTCGTCGCCTCCCGTCTGACATATTCGATGAAAAAGCCATACAGCAAGTCTCACGGGAGGCCAAAGATGAAAACAGGACCTGGATTTCTACATCCATCGAGCAACAACATCCGTTCTGCTACAATCCCTCCGCAGCTTTTTCCGAGCTCGTAGTCCTGCACGATGGCATCTTGGACGAAGACTGGGACGAGGAGCATGCTTTAGAGGCCCCTGAGCTGATGGCAAGGAGAGGCTTAGACCCCAAAGTCAAGCTTGAAACAGGGAGATTCATTGGAATTAATCCGCTGCAGGAAGCTCCTCTCAACTTTTTCTCTCTTTCTCTCTCATGTTTCATCTCAATTAATCTTCTTGTTGCATGGGATTACCCCCCTAACCCGCGGCACCAAGTCCATTACAGAGCCTGGCACAGATCTCACAATTTCCACAGCTACCCCATCCACCGACCATCATTCACCTTCCTCCTGCTCTCCCATAGCTAAAACCCAAACAAGCGCTACCCCTCCGGCCGCGACCCTCTCACCGAACCAATCCACGCCGTCTACCTCGCCTGCCGTTCACACCTCCAAAACCGGCCTCACCAGCGCCGTCATCCGCACCACAACCACGTCTCTTTGCGCCATCGCCGTCCTCCTCTCCAATCCATCCAAACCTTTCCACCTCAACCGCCTGACACCGCCGCCCCCCAAAGCCGAGCCCTCCACGGCCATCATCTCCCTCCCCCTCAACCACGGGCTTCGACGTCAACGCGCGCTTAGAGCGATACGAACCCAAGAGCGTGTCGAGACAGCGGCGCTGCACGCGGCGGCGGAGATTAGCCGGGTCGGGAATGTCGACTTGCTGTTGCAGCGGGGGAGCCGATCAGCGGGGGAGCCGATCGGCGGCGAGGGATTTCCTGGGCACGACGGTGGGGAGGCCGTGGCTGCGAAAAAGGAGCGGGGGAGATGGTGAAAGGGTGGGGCAAGGGGGCCTGGGGGCACGAGTGAAGAGGAGTGATCTGATCAAGATGTGGACGGGAAGAATCGAATATCTCCATTTAAAATTTATTGGGTATGTGCCTTGGACAGTTGTCACATTACTTCCCGAAAAAAAAAAGGTAGACATCTCTTAGCGCACGAAAAGCAGCAAAGGGTACTTTCCTATCGATCACGAAACGACACCAAGACAATAATCCGCATCCGCCCACTAGTCGTTGGAGTAATTCTTCCCATCCGGTCCTAATATAGACTTCCAAGGTACGGCTGCGCCGTCGTGATGCCATTTCCCCGCGCAAAACTGGCTTACGTATCACCTTTCTGCGCCACGGCATATTGTCACAATTGCTATCGATACCCGATCGCTTTAGACCCGGAGCGGTGACGGTAGCCCGAGCCACTAACGGCATACTCGTTGGTGATGATGACCCGGATACGCCGATGCAGCAGTGCTCGCCGGTCTAGAATTCGGCTGAGCAGCAGGCTCCGTTCGGACAGAGGATCGCGTTCCAGGTGTACAAGTCGTTGGCTTTGAGGGAGAAGTGTTGGATGAAGCCGTAGCAGGTGCTTCTGGATGCGGGAGTGGTATATTTGTTGTAGGCTGATGCGATGCTGCTCTGCGTTGGGCCTGGTGCTGCTAGTGAGGTTGTGGTTACGTGGCCGGTAAGGACAATGCGATAGTAGTGGTCGAGCTTGAAGGTATCGGGGTAATTATTGCCCATGGGGCCGGGCTAAGTGTTCCAGGCGTACAGCTCTGCTTGGGTGGTGCTGTGGTTTTGGGCGGATTTGTTCAGGGAAGCAGGGTATCAGCAATCCGTTGAAAGATGACGGGGGTGATGGTGTGTGTTTACAGCAGTAGTCAGAAGGATTAGCAATGGTACAGTTGTCGCAATTGGAAACGATGCCAGACTGCGTGTGCGAAGAGATAGGATTTCCGGAAATGATCCGTGTGGGAGACGTGGTTGTACCGTTTGGCGCAGTGGTCAGTCCCGCGCCTCCTTGCAAACTTGATGCTGCGCTACCGTATGGGCCTAGGGGAGCAGGTGGGAAAGAGTAGATGCCTGCTAGAGCATCGGCACAGACGTACTGACCTACAGTTACATCATCGCAGAGGCCGAGTATGTTGGGATTCCAGTAAAGGAACTGCGTCGTTGTCAAGTTGGACAAGTTTGGGGGTGATGGTTGCAGCTAATGAGTCGCTGGCATTCAGTTAGTCAGTATTTTGCAGAGAGCCGAAGTATTTGTTACCATGTCGAGTTTGGTAGGACAACAGCTAGGGTGCAGGGTCCTGGCAGGTAGATGGCAAATGATGGAAGACCACAGTCGTCGCTCGCGGTACTGAACTGGAGATCACGAGTCGTGACATTACATTGTTCACACAATGCATCGGATCTAGAGCCGCTCGCCATCAGCGTGGTAGTTACAGTTGCAGTCGCGATCGCCCTTCAACCACTTGCCCTCCCGGACATGTTATTGTCTCTTTGGTGGGATGCAGTAGGGTCAAATAAGGTAGTTGGTGGTTGGTTTTGGAAGCAGTGTATACTTGCAGAGTGCGAGTGTAGAGGTCCGAGAGCGTCTTTGCGCAGACTGCCGGGCCATTGTCCCTCAGCTTGTCTGTTTTACAACTTTCCAATGTTGATTCAGTCTCTTTAGCTCGTCTGTTGGCGAAGTTGGAGAGGGGTGGAAATACGGGCTAGTACTGGCGTTACCGTTCAGACCGAGGGTTCGCAGACGCACATTTGTTCCCGCCTTACGATACAGAAAGACGACAGTGGGGATGAGCCGCAAAAAGAAATGTGCGCCTTGCCAGAATTCTGGCAAGGCGCACAATCTCCGAGGCTCTTGTGACACCAAAATCCCTTCCAAGAACTGGACGCCGCACGGAAGACCGCCAAAAGCCCTGACGCCTAATCTACCATCTCATGTATGCTCGACTGTCATTGGATTAATAAAGTGGTGACAGTCTAATAAGTAGACGATCTTGCTCCGGCCTGATTGCCCTCCCGGTCCTCCTCGCTCTAACCTTTGGAAAATTTGCCTAAAAAGTGTGGCGATCTAATGTCGGCTCGTGGATTTTTTTTAATAAGTGACTGTACAGCGTAGAACGTGAATACTCCTTTGCCCGTCTCTATACTAGAGTGGGATGAACGAATGGCACCGCCAGCGAAGATATCGGATGCCGAGTGGCAGATGCATGAAGCAACTATCCGCCACCTATACATCAACAAGAATATGACATTGACAAACCTCATGCATGAAATGTCTTCATCGCATAACTTTACTGCAACGTAAGTCTCTGTCTAATCTAGGTTTACCGACTCATCTGGCTTGATAGAAAGTACCAGTACACCGCGAAGCTCAAGTCCTGGAAATTGCAGAAATATTCGTCTCGCGAGTGTTGGAGTGGCATCAATGAGAGCTTAAAGAGAAGGCGCCTTGACGTGTCGGACGCAAGCGTATATTACGAAGGCTGCTTGATACCGCAGAAGAAGTTGAAGAAGGAACTTCAAAGATACGCACACCGGGCGGAATTTCCTGCTAACGGTAATCATCTACCAATGCCTTTTGGCAATTACTTACTAACGAAACGTGAGATGCTGCTACCCCAGCTACACCCGAGGGAATCACGGTCCGACCCGCGATCGAGCAAGACCAGATGATACAATGCTCAACTCCGCGAAAGCTATCAATTTCCCTCTTATGGCATGAGCTTCTTGACTCATGGAGTCTGACTTGCCTTTCGCCAATACAATATCAAGCGACCAGGCTCACATTACCGCTCCTCCAAACATCTACCCCTGTCTCGCCCTCCTTGCATTCACCAATTTATGATTTCGATTTCTTCAGTAGCACCTTGTCACCTGGACCATGGGATCAGTTTATGGCACCAACTTCCCCAGGCACGGCCCTCACCAATTTCTATGAAAAAGATAAAGACACCGTCACTTTAGCACCTCTACTAAATGAGGTCACAAGATTTCTCGGACCTCAAGCCCCTAGATCAGGCAACAACGTTAAGAAGACGCTGGAAAGGCACCTTCTACCGTTTGTGATCGAGAGACAGCCCGATGAGACACAGCGCTCCGTACGGGAATTAATTGATAGCAAATCATCAGCCTCGATGTGTATCCTAACGTCTTATATGGCATTGCTGATCTCGAATGATCTAATTAAGGATGGTGCAGTCGAAGCTTTCGTTACTAAAGTGGAGGAGCTACATGAGCTAGTCATTTTTGAATATCTAGTCGCATACGGGCAAACTTCTGCAAAGTCTATCGCTACCCGAATTCTCCACGCTGCTGTTCACACCAACTCAAAGAATTTGTTAAACAAAGCATTAAGAAGTGGTGCCGATAAGGAATTCCCATCCACAGGCAGCGAGAGCGTGACTTTACTCCAAAAGGCACTCATGTCACATAGAGTCGAAATGGCACAAAATCTTATTAATGCTGGAGCAAATGTCAACGTAGGAGTCACAGCCAGATACAACAAGGACACTTGTACGAACAGTAATTATCACCCTACAAGTTTTCCCTGTACTTGCAAGATGAGAGGCTCGAAGTCCCCAGTCGTGCTCGCAGCCCAATCCGAAGCGTGCGTCAACCTCATTCCAGAACTCCTTGGCAAAGGCGCCGCTATACCAGATGGTTATCCGGTCCTTATCCAAGCCATCACCTGTTTTGCATCTGTGGACACTGTGTCCTGCCTTGTTAACGCTGGAGCAGACATCAATCAGTGCACTTTGGTGGATTCCTGTAAAGAGGTAAATCCACTTTCGGCTGCCGCGCGCAGAGACCCAAGAGTTGTTCGACTGCTCCTAGAAGCTGGTGCCAGTCCGAATGGAGCCCTAATGACAGAACACTTCAAAACAATCGCGCCATACGATTCCTGGGACAGACGATTCGACTCCCCCCTTCTCAGCACTCTGGACAGCACCTTTCACGATGAAGCCAATCGTGCAGACGTTTGTAGACTTCTACTCACGTTCGGCGCTGATCCCAATACTTCGGTTTTGGACATTGCTAAAGCGCAGAAGCCATGGCTCGATTCAGACGAGGGTGACCCCTTCTATGACCCCGTATATGGGGGTAAATACTGGCGTGATTCTCAACTTTTCTTGTATCCTTTACAAGCTGCAGCTCGGATTGACAATGGCATTGAGCTTATTGAGCTCCTACTTCAGCATCAAGCCTCCATAAACTCAGTGTATGGCACCCCTGCATTGACTGTCGCTACTTCGCGTTCTAACTTCGAAGTGGTCCGCCTTCTATTGAGTCGGGGTGCGGATCCTAACGGCCTTAGCAGGCACTCTTATTCTCCATCTGCGCTTCAAGCAGCTGTGAAATGTGGAAATATAAAACTCATCGACCTACTGCTAGAGTTCGGCGCAGATATTAACAGGTGCTCGGTTTCACATGGGGGACGAACACCGTTGCAATGCGCTGCGGAAATGGGTAACGAGCAAGTCATTGAGCATTTGCTCAACCATGGAGCATCTATGCTATCTCCACCAGCGGCAGCTGAGGGAATTTCTGTGCTTCAGGGGTTTGTTCAAAGCGGACTTCGTGGATATATCTCAAAAGCGCTGGATGCAGGAGCAGATCCGAATGTGGATCCCGACAATCTCAGCTCACCGCTCGTCACAGCAGTTGTGAAACACGATATAGAATCACTCCGTTTACTACTCACCGCCGGCGCAAAAGTAGATAAGTACGCAAAAGTACTTGATGTGTATGATCTTCCAAAAGAGATTCACTACTCCCTGGGGGTAGAGGGCTCCCTATATGCAGACGACGTAATATTGTCGCCAATCCAGTGGGCAGCGGTCTTAAATTATGTAGACGTCGCCGAAATTCTCTGCGAAGCTGGTGCAAATGTCAACCTGCCGCCTCATGACACAAATGGTGATATGGCTTTGCACTTGGCTGTGCGTTGCCTAAATTGGGGAATGGTGAAGTTTCTAATAGCTCAAAAGGCAGAGGTTAATGCATATTCGGAATCTAGCACTCCATTGTTTGCTGCCATTGATAGTCGTCGAGTTTCAATGGTACTATGGCTTCTGCGTCATGGTGCAGATCCCAATCAGCCATGCCTCGAGACCTTGAGTAACCCAATCTCTCATAGTCCGCTAGAGCGAGCGTGTGCTCATAGAGATCTCTCGACGATCCATACACTGTTACTCGTCAAAGCCGACATGAATCAAGGATATGCTCTTAGCAGCCTCTTATCCGATAATGGAGAAAGATATCGAGACTATGCCTACATAGAACATACAGATAGCGCCATGGGCGTGGAGAAGATCAATGACGTGGAAGAGATCCTAAAGTTTCTCCTTAGATACGGTTTGGATGTTAACAAGCGGCAATTTAATGACCATACGCCTTTGCAACATGCTATTTTGGAGGAATCATCTGGTTGTGCATACCAGCTGATCGAAGCGGGAGCACATATCAATGCTTCCGCATCCGAAGGCATACGAGGCTGTACCGCCCTCCAGGCAGCGGCATCTGTTGGTGATGTCGATATGGTTGAACATCTACTATCAAGAGGAGCCGAGGTGAACGCACCGGCTGCGGCATATAAGGGCGTGACGGCACTCCAAGCAGCTGCGATTAAAGGCTATCTGCGTATTGCTCAAATTTTGCTTGAACATGGTGCAGATATCGATGCCGAAGCCGGGGCAAAGAAGGGTTGCACAGCTATCGAGGGTGCTGCTGAGTTCGGCAGAATCGAAATAGTGAAACTCCTGCTCGACAATTACTACGGTCCGACACCGATCTCTCAGATGCGTAATGATGCCTACAAGGCAGCGCAGAAGGGCAACCAGTGGTTCGTCATGGAATTATTGGACGCTTACGAACACCCAAGCACGACAGAAGCATGGCTTGGAGGTACAGCAGATTGGACTTGAACATCGGGTAGCTTAAATACGGTCAGTGACACCATACCTCTGTGCACGAACTTGATTGCTAACACGGTGATGATTAGACAGGTGTTTGGAGGGCATACGTTATTAGTAGGCCCTGGGTACCGCAAGACTCTTAGTGCACAGAATGTGGTTCGAGATGTGCGGATAGGTCACGAGCACTTGCGTGCGTTCTGAGACAAGGCAAATTCTCTTTTTCGTTTTCTCAACTTTTCTTTCAGTATTTCACGACTACTATGTGCCGATCGAGCTAAGACCTTACGCCCATTTCCAGCATTCATTCAATTCTAGTTTTTCAAACTTAGGAAATGGAGGGCACATCAAACCAAATGCTTGCATATATGCTTTCATATCAGAGATGAATTACAAACGAGCTTTATTGGAACACATCTATAAGCTGACTTTGGCCTCCATACGGAATCCTAAATAAGGTATTAGTAACCTCTGGATAGAAGTCTCAGCCCAGTAAGCAACGCCAGGAGGGATCTCCGGATCTGCTGGTGAGGATAGGAACGACAGAATTGTTTATGGAAGTACAAATTCAAAATGTTCAGTAGGAAGTCTTAGATTATCTCACTGTCATTGTAGGCAAATATCCATAGCTTCGATACATCATACTTACTCACAATGATCCTATAGCTCTACAGCTCTGGTTATCACCGCCTTTGCTCTTCTGATAAGCGCTCTATCGTACGAAAGATGGTCTGGCGAAGGTGCCACCTTCACAGCCATTTGGTCCCGCGGCCTCAGTACCGTTCACACAAACAGCCTTGCTGGAATTCTCATCCGTCGCTCTCCAAGGCAATTCTGCATGGCAGTTCTCTTCTCCAACTCCTGGCAACTCGAGATTAGCTGCCTGTACGTTCTATACAGCTCCGTGCTGACGAAGCTTGTGATCGTCGGGGAATGGAATCTGTTCGCTATAGACTACTATTTCCTCCGCGTTTCAATTCCACAAGGCTTACAGAAATCAATACATTTCCTGTCCCTGCCTCTCTGGTACGCACTGCCACTGACGGGTAGCCTGATGGTCCTGCATTGGCTTGTGACTCAGGCTGTTTTCCCAGTTCAAGCTAATGCTTTCCTTATGGATGGATCTAGGTTGAAAGAGTATGATAGCTCCAGGATCGGATTCTCTGAACTCGGAATCATTTGCGCCGCGACAGTAGTTTTTGTAATTTGGGGGATTCTAGTGATCTTAGGCGCCAGGAAGAGAAAGATTGCCATGACATTGGTAGCAACAAGCAGTGTAGGGATAAGTGCAGCATGTCACCGGCCAGAGGAGGATACTGACGCAGCATTACTGCCAGTGTCCTGGGGTGAAGTTGAAGCCGGGGCAGGGGAAGAGCCTGCGGCCGGGCACTGTGCACTGTCGACACTGGCTGGCGTGTCTCGATTTCTATTAGAAGGTAAGAAGTCCTCATGAGACACGTATGAAGAGATGAAACCGATGTTGAACTTAGCCCATTGCAGAACGACTGCAACTGAGGACTGCTCTCTACGATTTTTTGAAACGCTGGATCCGCATCTATGGACCTCTAGAGGCTGCAAAAAGCATGTCCAGCTGATCCAAGCGCAGAATGATAATTAAGCTCAACTGATCATATGAATATTTCAAAGCTGCTTCTGATCTTTTTGCGGTCGACAAATGGCACCAGGAGCGAAGCATCTATGGTATGCGCCCACCTTGAGACAGCTGGTCGTCTGCGCTTTGCAGCCTTTGGCGCTATGTATATAATTATTGAGTTGTATATAGAGTATCTTTGGGATCTAGAGTCTTGTAGATAGACGATAATATGGTGGAGACTGCTTTTGGTACTTCTTATTTTAGTATCCTGCTAAAGCAAACCAAGGATCTTTTCAAGACCCTTTACGCCAGAAGAGTATCAAGTAACTTGACTATACTATTATTGTAGTCTTAATATTTGAAGATCTTAGAGCGTGCTTTAAGTTAAGGCGAATAGAATTTATATTGATTTTAATCTCTAAAAACACATTAATTATTTTAAATATAGAAGTATAATATATTAAGCTAGTAACTAAAATACAAAGAGTTGTAAAAAGTAGTCCGGACTTTAATTTTACTTCCCTTTGATAGGTGATCATTAGATAAAATTATTAAAAAATAGAGATTTATCACATGAATTTACCAGTAGTTATTAGGTGAAATCACCAGGTGAAAAAATTCAAGTTGTACGCTTGAAATTGGATGCCCTGAAGAGATACCTAATTAGAGGCAAGTAAGAAAAGCCGGTGGTTTAAGCTTACTCCAACAAGAATTGAACTTGTGATCTTCGCATTGAATGGCTTGAGGATGAATTATACATCCAGCAGTACAAGTGCGACGCTGACGCGCAATCAGTCCAGGAATTTTTTCAATAAAGATGCATCGTCGCTCACCGTTACCACTGCGCCATAGAGGCTAATTCACTTTCATTTTCTACTTTTATTTAATATATTCTATGTACTATCTTATAACTCACCAGTCTCTATTCACCTTTTAAGTTTCATCTTTTACCGTTGCACTTAAAATTTTACCTTTTATCTGTCATTTTTTATTTTTTATTTATTACTTGTCACTTTCGCTGATTAAATTTTTTATTTATAACTTTTTGTAATGGGTTGAGAGGTTGACCCTCGGAGCAGCCCGCGAAGCCTTTCTTTTCGGGAAGAGGTCTTGGCATACCTTTACCTTGTGCGCCTGTACGCACAGCTCTATAATCCTTCATAGCTGTATATTCGTAACATCGACTCATATTCACAGGCTCTTACCCCTAGAGAGCGATCCATTACAGTAACGTATCGTTAGTCTGCAAAATAGCGTCGGGAAAGGGAGGTGTTGGCTCCTGTAATGTGTTATCGATAACGCGGGCGATCAAAAAGTTTGGGAGCCCACAGCCGCTGGTACGCGAAGCTCCTCTGCCGAAGTCACTGGCGACTATCATTGACGCTCTCCAAGAAGGTAATTTGTGACGGTCTCGATGGGTGTGCTTTGACAAAACGCGTGCCCTTGACAGACCTTCACTAACACAAACGCCTTTCACGCTCACCTCCACCTCTTTCTTTACTACCGCTGAATGGCAACTTTAGTACCTCCTCCAAGCAAACGTCAGCGTCTCGAGACCTCCGAAAAAGCTCGCGTCCAGCAGGATATTGACATAAAACCTTTCAAATCGCGCGGCGTACGTGCACACTTTGTCGACGAGTCATCAGGCAAAGCCGTCGGAGCTCCAGTCTTCCTCTCCTTCAAAGATGCCACAACAAAGAATCTCAATGTACTTGTCAATCAACTCAAGGGCCACAGTGCAAACGAATTGATACCTCATCGTTTCGCCTGGAATAAAGCCGGTGAAGACAAGTATCGGCAAGGGGCTCCTGCAGACTCTGAAAATGCAGCCGATTTCTCAGATTCTCAGGACGATGCTGCACCAGAGCAGGATTTGTACATTCAAATACAACCGGAATCAATATTTCGCGTTCGAAGAACCCCGACGAGATGCTCGGCGACTCTCTCCGGCCATAATGAACCAATACTAGCGCTCGCATTCTCACCGACATCCACGACAATGGCCACCGGAAGCGCTGATAATTCTGCACGGGTATGGGACACAGACACAATGACATCCAAGCATGTGCTGAAAGGTCATACAAGCTGGGTACTTGAGATCAGCTATTCACCTAGCGGCAACATTCTAGCAACAGGAAGTAACGACAAATCAGTTCGCCTCTGGGACGTCAAGACCGGCACTTCTCTCGGCGGCCCCCTAAAAGCCCACACAAACCGTATCACAGGTCTAGCCTGGGAACCCTATCACCTCCAGCAATCCGACAGTCCCCGCCTCGCCTCCGCCTCCAAAGACAAGACAGTTCGCATCTGGAACATCACTCTCAAACGCGCCGACCTCATCCTCTCCGGCCACACCGACATAGTAACCTGCGTCCGCTGGGGCGGCACAAACAAGATCTACACCTCCTCCCGCGACCGCACGATCCGCATCTGGTCCCCCACCAACGGCACCCTCCAGCAGACCCTCACCGGCCACGCCCACTGGGTCAACAACCTCACCCTCTCCACCTCCTACGCCCTCGCCGCCGCCTACCACGGCCACACGCGCAAAACCCCCTCCACCCCAGACGCCAAGCTCGCCAAAGCCCGCCAAGCCTTCGAAGCCGCCGCCTCCCCCACCGCCGGCGCCGGCGAACGCCTCGTCTCCGCCAGCGAAGACAACACCCTCTACCTTTGGTCTCCCTCCACCACCGCCTCCCCAACCCGCCTCCTCGGCCACCAAAAACAAGTCCTCCACGTCTCCATCTCGCCCGACGGCCGCACCATCGCCTCCTCCTCCTTCGACAAGTCCGTGCGCCTCTGGTCTGCCCTCGACGGCACCTTCATCAAGACCCTGCGGGGGCACGTCGGCGCCGTGTACCAGACGGCGTGGTCGGCGGACTCAAGGCTCCTCGTCAGCGCGAGCGAGGACTCGACGCTGAAGCTGTGGGATGTGGGGAAGGGGAAGGGGGAGATGGTGCGGGATTTGCCGGGGCATCAGGGGAGGGTGTTTGCGGTGGGGTGGAGTGGGGATGGGGGGAAGGTGGGGAGTGGGGGGGAGGATGGGAGGGTGAGGTTTTGGGTGCATTAGAGGTGGGGTTTGGGACGATGTTTGTTCTTTGGGATTTGGAGGGAGATCGATGGATTATGCGCAAGGCGTTCTGGAGCGCGCATATACACCACCCTTAGAGCAGCGTAATGCTTGGACTTCATGGATGTAGTTGATGCGGGATTGGTCGCGGTGTCAGATTACTTTAATGGTGATGCTTTGGGTTGTGTGATAGACGCTTAAATCCAAACAGTTTTACTCACGTCGCTATACCTACCTCCATCAACGAGCCTCGGGAACCCCAGGTGCCGTCGGCTTTTATGATCGTCGAGCTTCGTCGCCCTTTCGCTGTCCACAGCCTGTACCTGTTATAAAATTTTGTGGCATTCATGGTAACGAGCGTTCAGTTCAACCCGGCGAAAGGTTTAAGGGTCTTTCTACATGTATGGCAGAGGTAGGCTGGACAGGCTAGGCTGGGCGCTCGGGGTGTTATATTGAGCTTGATGGGAGGGGAGGGGGCTGGTGGGTGTGTGTATGGGTGTATGTACAGTGTAACGAGTTGTGTATGTGTGGCTGGCGACGAGGACCGTAGTGTATGCGAAGGAATGGTGATCTGGGGTGTTACGGAATATTGTGGAGTAGATTGTGTGTGGAGATGGGAGGGAGTGAAGGAAAAGGGAAGGGAAGGGATATCTTGATCTTGAAATCCGGATCGGGCGGTGTCTTGTTGGTTGTAGGTACAGTACATACATACATCCGTACAGACAAACATGTAGACAGAGTTCTCGGTGCTGTAGATAACTGAAGCCCTCATTATCTATATTGGCAACATGTAACGTCTGACTTGGCCGTCCGCTGAGCATGGCTCTCAACGCAGAATTTCCGGCTGTGAGCCATGTCATGCATACGGCGGCGGTTCCTCCATCATCATTGCCTCCCTAGCATGCTTCTCGCTTCCCCTCCATTGTTCCTGAGCCCCGTACTCGCATCTCAGCGGGATGGCCGCGTGCGCGAAGAACGGATGTCTGGATAGCGATGGGTAGTTGATTTCTAGAGTGAGGTTGAGGACGTATGTTTTGCTTAGGAGGGTTGTGGAGAGTGGGGGATCGGAGGGGAGGGTTTTGGGGAGGGGGAGGGAGATTAGGGAGGAAGTGGAGGGAGGGGTGTAGCTGATTGTGGGAGGAGATCTTGGTTGTGTTGGGGATGGGGTGTCGTGGTGGCAGGGGGGCGGGAAGGCGATGAGGAGTGACCTGCTGTCGAGGGTGGATGATTTGATGATTTTGGTGGGGTGATCCGACACGGGGATATGGGAGGAAGAGGGGGAGGGTGTGGTGCGAAATGTTGTGATGAGCTCCCAGCGGCCTTTTAAGGTGCAGGTTATGGGGGTGGAGTGGGCTTGGTGGCGGGTAGTGGTGTTGAGGAAAGAGAGGTCGATAAAGAGTGGTATGGTTCTGTCGAGTGCTTGAGAAGGATTTTGACTTGTGAATGCGCTGCAAATGGTGACCCAGACAGAGCTTTGTGGTCGCATCCATCTCCGATGTAGTATGCTTCGTCTTGCCATTAGTTCCTGTGGCCGGATCTCGCAGACCGGAGACGACAAATACTTTGATTCAGGCGACTGAACTAGGTTGATGAATCGGTAGCATTGAAATGCAGTCTTCTCGTTGCGCTGAAAGATCGCTTCTACCCAGTACGAAACGTCGCACGTGCCTCGGACGTCTACCTGGTCGTTGTACACTCCATATTCGGCTCTATACGTGGACCCATGGATCTTGGTGGAAGATGGTAAAACCCGCGCTGAGCAGCCCAGACGGTCCGTTGGAAGCGTCTTGAATAGGGGAACATCAAAGGTGAAATCGAGGGCCAGCGTTGAAGAATCGCCATCTCCGGTAGTCCTATGCTCGAAGTCGGAGAAAACCCTCGTATCAACCAGATTCAAAAGCTGAGCACATGAGTAGTTATTTCCCACGTGATCAGAGTTACTCACATTCTCGGTCTTGGTGTTTGAGCCGATTCTGCTCTGAATCCTGCCTATGGCCATGCTTCGTTAACCTCATCAAAAACTTGGATATCGGACAGCTTTGTACCTTTAAGAGACAGATTGACCGCGTCAAATGGTCTCGCATCCTTGAGACCGAGGTTTGCAACGATTGTACCATAGATTCTGTCTCCTAAGGAGACCTTCGGAGTAGCTTGTGCAGGTTTACTATCAAATTTTGAATGAATGTCGATGCGGATGTCTGACATGGCCGTGACTATCATACAAATGACCGAGAAAATAGGATGAATGATCCTTTAAGCGTCATGTAATAGAATCTCCAGTGGAATTTGGAGTAGAGAACCAATACGCACCAGATCGAGAAGGTTCGAATGTAGCATCACACAGGGTTCGGACAGAAGCAGGTAAAGATACGAACTTGAACCACGCATGAGCTGTGGCACTTACTAGCTATTAATCAAATTCTCTTGTTGTCATCTTTGCAGGGTCCGGAGTGATTCCCGTGACTTGCCCGATCACAGGCATGTATCAGACCCACCCACATGGTGACCTTTGGAAGACACATCGGGGCAACATTTCGGGAACAGAATAAACGCTCATTGAGCTAAGTCTAGCCTTGGCCCAAATATATAAAGCTTGACGCATGCACAGCGCAGATCACCCGTCGCTTGTGAGAGGCTTTGGGAGACGAGTGTCGAAGAGAACGGGATTTACCAGGTTTGTAAGCCCCCAAAGCCTTGCAGGACTCCTGCAAGACATAAGCGGTGGTCTTCGCAGAGAGACATTCATTCGCTCAAAGGAGACGCCCTTTGCATTATCGTCGGCGGTGACAAAGACGTCAAAATCCTTGGCTCCATCAAGTGGAGGGTAGAAGTCAACGTGTGCGGCTGAAAGAGAGCAAAATAGACCCCGCGGATCCTGCGTCTCCCCTGTCAGTCAAGTGAACCGGCCCCTAGCACAAGGCTGTGCCCCGCCTAGCCCGAGGACGCGAGAAAACCCGAGAAATGGTTCTTGACAGTCGCCATCACAGGTGCAAGATATCTTCTCCATGGAACATGTACCTTTGGGAGACCAATCTGCATGAGAATATTGAAAATTGTACTAAGCAGAAAAGAGCCGCCAGGAAGATTGTTTACACTGCAGGCCCGAAGGCCCTGCATTTTCGATGTCCACAAGCCCCGCCAGAATATCTCCGTGGATGGGCTCTCCGCCCCCATTTCAATTGCATGCCCCCCAAGCAACAACCCTAATTCTCCGACTATTGGCGTTGATAAATTTGGCCTGCTCAGTATGAGAATTTCTAAATGCAGCTGCTGCTGCCCTCTCACTCACTGGTATACACATCGCAGCCTCGTGGTCGTCCACTTCATTGGCTTTATGTATGTTCCGCAAACTATGGCTCAAGCCTCTCTTCTCTCCGAACCTGAACCACCACCAGAGGCACTGATCTTCGATCTCATGTGCACATGATGCCCCCGGGATTCTTCGCTTCTACCGATGCTCTATCCGTGTCTACTACATGTGTCACTTAAGCTGGCACATGTCGTACTGCCCAAGCTTGTTGCTGATTGGCATGCTGGCATCTTTGAAAGCATTCATTTTCATTTTGACCGGGGAGACCAGGCTAAGAACCTTGGTGTCACGCATAGACGTGTCCTGGACAGGCTTCTACAGAACTGAGGCGTGGGCCTTGATGTGTGGGGCGGAGAAGTCAAGACGAACCAAGTGAGGCAGTGGCATGAACAGAAAGGTAGGCATTTCGATAAGTGCATGTCCTCTCGTCATGACATAGGCCTTGCCTAGAAACAATGGACGATACAAAGACGATTAAGACCTAACCAGCCTGGTCGGATGTGATTGCTGCCATCAATAGGTTGCGGAAGAAACAGCCTGTACGTCTTCTTGTCCTGGGTTCGTCACGTGCTATGCTCCCCGTAGCACCGTGTGCCCCGGTGTCGTGCTCGCAACCAACGCCGCCCGACCTCAAGTCGATATTATGAAATCGTCTGGGCTTTTAATCCATATGCTACTCTCGCCAGAGATTTTAGGACTTACGAAAGTAGGTATTCTATTTGTTTGATGTGTTCTCGATTAAAGGCTCCTACTTCTCTATGACTTTGTGCTTCATCTCCCTACATTTTTCTGTGTTACTGCCGATCACGTATTCACCCGATCTGAAGACCTATCTTAAGGCCATTGAGCTCCTCCGTCGACAACCTTCACAAAGTAACATGGTCGCTGCACATGCTTACGACTTGAAAGTTGTAAAAAGAGTGTACGTACTGCACTTTTCTCTTTTTCTTCTTTCCGTCGGCGAGGATATGGCAGCTTTCTTCGAAGATGAGAATCTATACTTGGATAGGACGGATAAATTACCTACGCTTGGTTTTGCTGCCCTACCCAATGCCTTGAGAGTCTGAAGAAGATATCGAAGAATAGTCGACAGTCTAAATCGGAAGCGGAAAAGCTCTTATTCATTAATACACAGCCTTAACGATATTTCCATACATTACACCTAACATCACCCGGACGATGAAATGACCAAAGAACCGTCTAACTCAACCCCGCCATCCTCCTCACAGCCGCATTCCTCACCGTCCTCCCCTCGCCCTCAATCCCCAGCCCCTCCAACGGACCCCCATCCTCCCTCATCGCCAACTCCGTCAACACCCTCCCCAACTCCTTCTGCGTCAAGCGTCAGCTTCCCCATCACCAACGAACCCACAGAAACAAAACTCACCGTCGGACTAACCTGCCCCTTAAACCCCCTCCTCACGATCGGCGCCACCAGCGTATCCGCCACGCGCAGCTGCCAGCTCGTGCGCCGCCCCATGACGAGCGGGTGGATCTCCGGGTGGTTCAGCGCGTCGACGAAGGCCGGGCGCACGCTGTAGGCGCGGATGGTCGGGGAGGATTTGGAGAGGGCGAGGAGGGCGGTTTCGGCTTGGCCTTTGATGCGGCCGAAGAGGGGGGTGAATGCGCCGGGGGTTGTTGTTGCCTGGGAGAGGGGGAGTGTTAGGTTAAAGGGGAAAAGGAGGGAGGGGAAGGGGGAGGTACGCCTTCGCCTGTGAGGGGTGGTCAGTGGAGTTCTGAGTAGAGATTGGGGAGAGGGACGGACCGGACACGTAGACAAATTTCAGCGTGCCGTCGGTGGGCAGTTTGCTGAAAGCTTTTGCTGCCGCGAGCGGCCAGTCACGCGTGATCTTTATGTACTCCCTTTGAGAAGTGTGTCAGATCCTGGCTGCCAATGCAGACAATCTTGCACATCCATATGCCGATTACATGACGTAAAGAAATCAGACGATCAAACATCTCCACTCCCCAACCCGAAAACAAAGTCAATTCCACCTCCTCCACCCTGATCCTCCCAATCTGAGCAAGCCCTTCCACCCCCCACAAAGCCATCAAAGGTAAAAAGGAACAAGAAACTCAAAAACTTACTCCCTCCCAACATCATTCTGGCTAACCCCCTGAGCCCAGATCACCCCATCCGCCCCCTTGAGCTTCTCCAGCACCTCCTCGGGATACGTCCCAAAATTGTGATGAATAATCACCTCGCAGTTCGCGTGGTCCTCGGCCAGCGGGACGGGCCGGCGCGAGAGGATGGAGAGCTTGCTCACGGTGGAGGGGGTTAGGGAGAGAATGTGAGAGAGGACGGCTGTGCCCACTAGGCCTGTTGGGCCGGTGAGGATTAGATGCATTGTTTGGTGGGGTTTTGGGATGGTCAAGGAAGAGGTGGTGGAGAAGGGGGAATTAAATTGAAATAGCCAGGGAATAGCGGTGGAGGGGCATATGTAGTGATATGGGTTTGCTGTGTGAGGTTTTTGCGACGGCGGACGAAAAAGGGGACGAAAGTTGGCTGGGGATGGGGGATACGGGGTACGAGGGGAGGCGACGCGGTTAGGGGATAAGGCTATTGGATGGCCTTCTTTTTGCTAGGGGATGATGAGTTTTGGACAGAGGGAAGAGGACAAGAAGGCAGAACAATAACGCGTCAATTGTGAGAGAAAAGCAGGGTTGAAGCGAGATCTTACTACCAAGCTTATAGCTGAGCCACAGTCAGCATCTGATGGAGCCTAACTCCGGAGGAGAGCGGAACGCGGCGGAACTCTTCGACCGAACCTTCGTATTGAGGCATCGCTCCATCCGCATTTGGCAAACGGGTTGAGCGAGTTTTTGTTCTTGACTCGTCGATCGAATATGGACGTTGTTTTAGTACATTGAAACGAAACTACGGCAACCTTTGATCGTATCGATCTGCTCGCGGGCGCAGGCGGCCCAACCACTTCCATGCATAGCCTCAATAGCTACTACCAGGAAAGCCGGGTTTTACTTAAAAGTGAAGACTACGGACGATTGTATGAGGACATAATGTGTAGCCAGCGCTGATCATAACGCATCGTCAATAATATAATTAAAATAATTTGAACGAAAATCTTTGACATACTTGCCTTGAGCTACAGAAGATCTAACTTACCTAGCGAATGTAGCAGTCGCGATGCCTACAATACATAAAGATTCCTCGCGCATGAACACCAACTCCGATACCTAGCAATCCGTAAGCAGCGGCGACTCCTCAGAAACATGCTCGCCTGCGGTGTAAACATTCAAACAGACATTGCAGTTCAATGGATTCTTCCCACACCGTTCGCACTGCAGGCTAATGTCATCCTCGACAGCTTCCAGATGTCCCTGCTCCTTACACTCCTTACACGTTCCTAGGAGGTGGGCTTCCAAAAGCGCTAGCTTGCATGGCGCTGGCTTCTTCGGCTTGGTCAGAAAGGCCCAGCGGCATCGAGGGGACTCGTTACAGCCGCACGGGCAGCGTTTGCCGCCGAGCTGGAAGGTGGCGGTTGAGTGACAGTGAGGACAATGGATACGTCCTTGGACCATATTTGCAGGTTTCCCCTTGGTGGACAGAGAGCGTGGATGAACTGCTTTGGATGCGGGTCAAGTGTTGAGTGCTGTTCGGAATGCCGGGGTCTTCTTGGTTACCTCGTCGTCAGCGGCTGGTTGTATAAGAGTTGAGTATGCGCGCATGCGGACGCAGATTTTTGTCTCTTATACTCGTTTAACATCATACGTTCAATCGGAGAATGAGTCAGTCCTTCGTCTTTGAGGCATTGTGTGTTGGACAAAGCCCATTGATCCTGGACAAACACCCTAACAGCTGGACAATGAAGATAGGACATGAGAATGCTCAGAGTAGTAATCTAGTAAGTTTAGGCTTAGAAGGCAGAATACTATGTTCCTGGTCGGACCTGTCTGCTTGACCACCCATAAGCTCAGGTTGCTCCGAAATAGCAACTAGGAACCAAATTGTAATTCAGACGCCAGGCTTGTAGGAATCCATGTGAATCATCAAGGCCACATTTGGACTTTAAATCACTCCAGTTTACTTTGATAGTGGTCGATCGAAATGTTAGATCATGTCAACGTGGTTGCTAAGGGTGTAGGGATCGCCCCTTTAGTTAGAGCTTTCACGTGCTTGGAGTCTCCAACATGCCGCCTGCGGCAAGCTTACCTTCAATCCGCAACACATACTTTCTCGCGCGATGCGAAGCTTCCTAACGTGGCGCAAAGATGTGTTAGTCTTTAAAGCTCGCCATGTCGGATTTCAAGAGGGCTCCTCGTCCTGGGAGCCGCCCTCGCAAAGATGCGCCTCCCCGGAAGGACCCATTGGCCTCCCTGCGAATGGCAGAGATCCTAAGCTCCAAGCCATATCTCCCCTTGGGTAAGTTGAGAATCATTGCTTTGGTCGACTTTGAGGGGCATACTGACTCAATTCAGAGCTTATCTCCCTCATCGTCGATCAATTAGCTGTCCCCGATCTGCTCCGCTTTGCGAGAGTCTCCAGGCGAATGCAAGAGATGGTATATGACGACTCAAGATGGATCCAGAGACTTAGAAAGATGGGCTGCTGGAATGAAGCTGAAGCGAGAAAGCTTGCCGAATCTACAAATCCTCTGCCATCTCCAGATAGCCCGGCCTTCAGGCGGCAGTCAGTAGGAAAGGGTCTAGCTCCCAACGTTCAAGTACCTTCGAGTCCTAGACAATCTACGGGTAGGGGACTTCCACATCAAGGGACGCATGTGAAGAGGAAATCAACGATCTCGAGCATTACAGACGGATTTGACACCGTAATGCTCTCTTCTTCGGGAACATCCCAAAACGGGATTGTACATGATCGCGCCAATGAATTACACGTGCTGGAGCATCTACGATCCATCCGCGGGCAGGCCCGTGAAGAGTATGGAAAAGCGTATAAGATTCTGGCGCCTTTTTATAATGACATCGCCGAGTCCCATGCGACGTCAAATTATCTCATCTTTCAAACTTATCCTCTCCCAGAGGACCAAGCCCGGATGCTACGGCAGCTGATGACGTTTGCCAAAAGTGACATGTCTCAGGACGCTACTACTCGACAGCTGTGCTTGGAGAATGCCACCTCAGCATTTGAGAAGGCTGCGTTGAACGAGTTTCGGCAGGGCTACGAAGCTCGAGATATTAGTGGTCAAGCACGAAAGTATGCTCGAGTACTATATACGCTAAATGGAGGCCAGTCTAGTGTCGACCTTTTCATACATCACAATAAGCTGGTGCTGCAGAAAGACAGATTAGGACTTCCCTCAGATGCGGTCGATTTCTATACTGGCAGAGGAGTTGTGTCGTTGGAGCGGACACAATCCTTCTTCAATCGCCTGACTGTAGCGTATCAAGAGGAAAGCGCAAACCTAGAAAGCATATTCCCAATGCCTGAAGACGTTGCTCAACGTTTTCTAGACAAAGTGGGGAAAGATGTCATGTCTCCTTATTTGACAGCGCTGTTTGATGAAGCCCACGATCGAGGCATAGAGAACTACCTCGAGATAGTTCCCGGAGCATTTGCGCAGACTGCTCACTTCGCCTCTGATCTCTCTCCAGGTGGCAGTCCGCCGGAAGCATTCCAGCAAGTAGTCAAGCGGACGCTGACTGACATCTTCGAACCGCACTTGGATCTCTATCTCAAAGAGGAGCTTGATTCTTTTAAGTCAAAAACCGAGTCTAGGACCGCAGAATGGGATCGAGCTTTATCTGAGCAAGCTGCTTCAACAGAGTCCTTTCTCATGTCCAACATCAATCGCCAAGCTGACAAGAAGGACTTTTTGACATCCTTTAAGAAAGTTGTCATGATGCCAGTCAACATCCTGCCTAGCTTTCCGACAATGTCGAGCAACAAGGGAACTGCGAAAGCTCTTGTTAATGGCGAGGCAATTGAATCACATAATTCCGTCAGACGGCCAGACATGTCTACGCCAGTCTCCCTCTCAGGAACCTCCACTCCAGTCCCACAAGAGGCACCAACGACCGAGCTAGCCGCCAAAGCCGCTATCATGACCTCCAAGCTTGAAGGGATACGCTCCCTCTTCAGTATAGAAGTCGCGCTTACGCTTGTACACATCGCTAAACAATCTCTCGAACGCGTCGCCCAATTTGCTTACCTCCTTCCTCCCGTTGGTGAATACGCCAAATCCCAATGTAGCTCCATTTTTATCACACTCCTCCACACGATTGGCAATAAGCATGTAAAGATTGGCTTTGACAAAGCTGTGTCTCATCTTTCATCATACAATTCTCGCTCTCTCCCCACCGAAGAACACTCGACTCCAGCAGTCCAACCGCTCGCCACTTTCCTAGAACTCGTCAATGTTGGCGACCTCATCCAACAAATGCTAGACGTCTTCTACGAGCAAGAACTCATCGCTCCACGCCTAACCGACCGCTCCGACTTCCTCGACCCCACCAACAAGGAGAAGAAGAAATTCGAGCAAATGCTCGATGAACGCGTCGCCGCCGGCCTCAGCAAAGGCATCGACGTCCTCATGGACGAAATCGAGTACCTCTGCGCCACCACACAGTCTCCCTCAGACTACAACCCTCCACCCGACGCTCCCATCGACGTCGGCCCGACCGACACCAGCACGCGCATCCTCGCCCTCCTCGAAACCCACCTCAAGCTCCTCCCCGGCACCGCCGACAAAAACCTTCTGGATGTTTTCGCCTCCGAGGTCGGCCTGCGTCTCTTCGGCGCCCTCTGCAAACACCTCAAGCGCCAGCGCATCTCGACCACGGGCTCTCTCCGGCTCATTGCGGATGTGAATGCGTACTACGCGTACATCTCGACGCTGCGGAATGCGGATCTGCTGATGTATTTCCGCGCGCTAAGGGAGTTGAGCCATGTGTATTTGATTGAGGGGCGCGATGCGAAGGGGATCGCGGAGGTGGTGGCGGATGTGGAGAGGTGGAAGGGGGTGTTTCGGCCGGAGGAGGTGTTGGAGTTTGCGGAGAGGAGGGCGGATTGGTTGGCGGTTAGGGCGGGGGTGGAGAGGGCGATGTTTGGGGCGGGGTGTAGGGTTATGTGATGTGGGGTTGGGAGAGACGATATATGGATTTTGTGTTGATAGATATACGTCTGAGTTATCTACTTTGATCTCCCCCCCGGACATATTTGATTCCTAGGATACGCGTCTTCTTCCATGATGAGCTCGCATGACTAGTCCCCTCTCCTCCACCTTCTGCCGTAGATACAAGATGGCCACCACCCGACACTATATACTTCTCTTCTCGACTAGCGTTCTCATCCCAGTTCCCTCTCCCTTGGACTCTGAAGAGAAGCGGATGACATATTTCCCGGAACACTGTAGAGTATGTGTGTATGCACCGTGGTCTTTAATCCATTCTGTGCGTTGACTGTCTAGGCTTGAGCAAATCCCGCCTACTAATGGAGAGGTGCATGCATTGGATGGACGGTACATAGGCCTTGTCTGAAGGATGGCGGTTTATGGGGCTTGTTGGTCAGAGAACGGGCAATGTGTATATCGAAAGCAACCCGTCTCGAAAGCTTACCGTACAATTCCCCTGGGATGAGGTGTTTGTGCCATTTTGTAGGTACTTTCTATCAGGAGCTATCGTGTCGCGTTGTGCGGGATTGTTAGGGGGTTTGTGGGGTGGTGGGGGGAAGGGAGGGCTTTTGTTGGTTTGGGGGTTTCTTTGTTGTTGGCGTTGATGGGCTAGCGTTGGGAGGGTGTGGTGTGAAGGAGGGTCGAAGGGCATTGTGGTTGGATTTGGGATGGGATGGGACGGGACGGCTGGGATTAAGTACCGGGTTATTTTTTGTGTATGACTGTTTGGTTGGAAAGGATTTGGTTCGATCCATTTTCAGTATCAGACTTCGTTGAGGTGGCCATCGTTAGATCATGGGCGTGGAGGCGTAGACAGTGCGTTATAGTACGCTAGCGCCACGGTTGAAGCTGGCAGGGCACTGAGGGGGCATTTTTTTCTTTCGCAGAGAGATAATCCTGAGTCCTTTAGCCATTTCAAGCAGGCTGGGTTGAAAGGAATTGAGTTCTTTAGCAGTTTCTGCTAGAGGATGGCGAGGCTTGGTTAATTCTGTTGTATGGAGAGTCAAAAGAAGAGAAAAAATACGTGGCTAATAGGTAATTGTGTCGATCGACCTACAGTATACCTATCCAATCAAGAGAATGGTTTTCCTTCCAGAGGCAGTCGGTAAGAGAGCATAACGATAGATTTCTATTTGTCGGATGTAAAAAAAACGCCAACGGTGACATTCCGTCTGAGAAAACACATTAAAAACTCCTTCATACCAGCCTGACAATCTCATGCTTCTCCCTTGAGATCTTGAGCTTCATTTTCTCTGGAAGGTCAAGGGTATGCGGAAATTGGGCCACGCCAACACGTTGGTATTGATTATCGTCCTCCTTTTCTAGAACCAACGCAGTCCAGCACCTTCCGGGAAGGCGTCTCACAAGCGTCATGATGTAAAAAAACTTGGGCAGCTTTGTTGCTTGATAGTCGTCCAATAAGATGTACTTCCTGGATTCATAAATTTTCAAGTCTTCTTCGGTGAGCAATAATTGCTGGATAATAGCTGAGATTTGAAGCATACCCGTTTCAGAGGCTGAGAGGAGCTGTGCAGCGGTATTCCCTTGCTGGAGTGCGGTTTCGATTGTGATGGACAGGTTTTGAAAAGACAAAGGTGACCACGAGGGGTGGAACGCTCGCCGAGGAGGACAGGGATGACCGAGAAAGAGTAGGCTTGCGGGTAGGAATCGTTTCCATAATCCCCAAACATAGGTGTCTCCTGTGATCTCCCTAACACGCCCCGCAAGTCCATCTAACGCATAAAAACAGTCTGACGGTCTGGTGATAGCACGACGCGAAAAGTCAATCAAGAGCATAAACCATGGTAGGTTGAGGCCGTCCCGACCACCTGAGTACTGAAGAAGAGGATTAGGCCCGGAATATGGAAATAGTAGATCGAGCATCCGAGTTGGGCAAAATCGTTCCGTTCCTGCTACTTCCTCACGGTCGTAGCCGTGTCTTGTATGATAGTCAAAATGATCCACGGGAACACCGGATCCTTCACAACGGGATGCTTCCAGACATCGCCAGTAAATTCGATCATGATACCAATACAAGACACGAGGAGAAAGCAAGTCTTCTTGCAAAGTCCAGGCTCTGTTATGAAGTGGGCTATAAAATCGAGGAAGCAAATAGTTAGAGGCAGCTTCAGAGCCATGCCAACAAAAATCAAACAGCCTACAGGTCTCGCTACAGCCCACGGACATACTTCGCTGCTTGAAGAGGCCCTGATTGGCATTTGTGCTCGAAAGGGCCGAGATGGTGACCGTAGCGTTTTCATATATGCTTTGCATACAAGACACCTCAGAGTGCCAGTCCAAATCATCATCCTGGATGATACAGAGAGCATCTATGGTCGCAGCTTAGCTTCAATACAGATTCTCTTATTAAACAAAATGGATACTGCCAAACATGAACTTGCAACAATATTTGCAGACTTACCAACCCAAATGTATTGAAGGCCGATACTACGAACCAAATAGATGGCGTCTCGCAATGTCTTAGGGAAACTGGCGTCCGCCATAGGCTTGCAGTGAAGGTCCAAGTTCTGCTTAGTCGTCCTGAGGGTTTGAGATTTGTCAGGCCCCCAGCAATATGACAAGGCGGCGTACTTGAGTGGCACGTCAGATTGCACGGCTGTGCGATACTCAACTAACAAAGAGACCCGTTCGTCGACTGAATGTCCAACATCCAACAAACGTTTTGGTGTGTCTGCCCGACTGTAGTGAGCTGAGCAGCGAGAATGGTTGTTGTAACAATCAGATATCCAGGATCGAACTTGCTCGAAGACCATTGGGTCATCACTTCTCGAGCTTAAAGAGGCTGCTAGCTCATTACTTGAAGTGAATGCTGCAATCATCTCGAGCTGAGGCCGATGCGAAGCTAGATCAATGCATTTAACGATCGCGAGAGCGACCGAGTTCTTCGTTCCTTCCTCCGTTCGGTCGGGAATATTCAGCTGTAGAACAATACTCCTCACTTCTTCGAGGTCAGTCAGGTCCGTCGACAACGTTTGCGATAGCATCCGTAGATACACAATCCGGCAAAATGCACATCCCAGTACTGAACATTCTAGAAGTTCCATAAAGTCATTATGCAGCACGAACAGGTCAGGTTCCCCGAAAGGCTTTGACTTTATCCATGGGTGACTAGTCCACGTAAAGAATTTGGATAAGTCGTGCTTGCGTGTGTCTAGTACCCATTTTCCTCTTGAGAAGTGGCCACTGTTCAAAAGCTTTCGGCAACCATCGCACAGATTCTGGCCAGGCAAGATGGCGCTATGATTTACTTTGAATGTCCTCCCATACTGATCCGTAGTAAAGACTCCGTTATTGTGCAGGACGGCGTCAACGTATTGCTGCTGAGAGGGAATAATGAGATCGATCCACTCATAACGTAGGTTACGATCCATCACAGCCTTGTTGATATATTGTTGATGGCTCGCTTTTAAGTTTCGATTTCTAGTTTGCAACTATAGGACCCTCGTCTCTCGCCTGCGTTTAGCTAGCATGAACTATGACATCTGAAAGTTCATAACACATAATACAGCGGCCCATGCATTCAGGATAAGAGAAGAAAGTAGATGATCAGACGAAGCAGTCGAAGAGCTGAATGCCTGAGCCTCTCGGACTGACGACCGGATGGGCTCAGCTCGGCATCTGCACGGGCAGTACTCTCGGTTGACTTCCGCTCCAATAAGTGCCTCGAGACTCTGCAAGGCTGCTGTAAACTTGTCAAAGGTTCTGCCTCCACAGCCCCTACCATGCATCACCCTCCAATCATACTAGCGTTAGAACTCTTTTCAGGGCGTCCCCTTTGACCTCAGTGGTAAGTGTGTACACACACAGTCTGACCAACATGACCTAATGGTAACCTCTCAGACAAATGCAATTTTACCTCATCATTGGACAAAAATTTTTCATTTTCCGGCGTTCAAACATTGAACCTCTCGTGTCTGTCAGACCATCGGACTTGCTGTGACCGAAGTCGGTCGACACACATCGAGCGGATTAATTCGAGGCGGGAGGATCTGATAGCACCTTTATCCTTCTGTGCACACCGTAATGATGAAAATCGATGGCCAGTTATCTTTGATCCACCCCACTCAGCACCAGCGCGCGTGAAGCCATGAAACTGAAAAACCCACGAGTGTCTGCAGTCGGAGAAGCCTCGAACACCTTGCCGGCCAATAGTTTATCCGCGCACACCAAGCCCCGACGGGATCTTCAACAACCTTTCTCTTTCGCTACCAGCGACGCATTTGAGCAACGTCGCCCCTGCTCTTGCCTTAGACCTTTACAATACCATCACCGACTTCCTGCTGACTGCTACTCGCACAGCTCTCGTTTCACCATTCGCAATCTTCGGCGAAAGGAGGAGGGCAGGAAGAGAGAGATCAAGGTGGTACTGGGGCAGCGGAGATTATGGCTATGGTTTGCACGTAGTAGTAGACATGAACGCAATGCAGTCTAACGACATGTCCATTTCTCAATTTGCGGTTGACAATTAAAATTAAAGCTTGCTCCTGTATGCCCTAAGCAAAGCAATGTCTGCAAGAGAGCGACGGTTCAATGTTCTTAAACTTTTGCTGCAGGGACGCCTTAGCGTAAGAATCTCCAGCGCGGGGAGGAAAGCCATTTTTGGCGTCATGCCAGGGACGGAATTTGGTGACTCAAAAATTTATCTGCGCCCTCGAATTCCCAACAGCTTTTTCAATTAACATACGAGAGCTGCCTCATACTGGCTTTCCACTCCCTATCGCTCATTTCTTTATCTAGCGGTCGTTGGACAGCAATTCGTCATGTCTGTAGGTGCTATCACATTTTCCGCCGCTCACAGATGCCCACATGCGACTCTGTACCACAACTTGAGCTAACGAGTGAAATTTAGTTCTTTATAGAAAACAAAAATGTTGGCAACCGAGCGGACTCGGAAGATTGGCGCAGTAAGCCCCATGCCTCCTCCACAAGCATATCTAAAATTGATCACCGTGTCAGTCCGCGGATACAATCCTCTCACATCACCCGACCTCCTCCAATCTGAGATCCCACCGACCCCCATTAGCAAAGAGACAGTAGCATCCGCCCGTAATGAAGCCGTCTCAATCGTTCAAAACACAGACTCTCAACACCGCCTCCTCGTCATCATCGGGCCTTGCTCCATCCACGATCCTGCCGCTGCTCTCGACTATGCCTCCCGCCTCAAAGTCCTGAAAAATAAGTACAAAGACAACCTCTTAATCATAATGCGCTCGTACCTCGAAAAGCCCCGCACAACCGTCGGTTGGAAGGGCTTGATCAACGACCCAGAGATCGACAACTCCTTCCAGATCAACAAGGGCCTCAAGACTTCCCGCCAACTCTTCGTCGACCTCACAAACCAAGGCATGCCCCTCGCTTCCGAAATGCTCGACACAATCTCCCCCCAATTCCTCGCCGACTGCCTCTCCATCGGTGCCGTCGGCGCCCGCACCACCGAATCGCAACTCCACCGTGAACTTGCCTCCGGCCTCTCCTTCCCCGTCGGCTTCAAGAACGGCACCGACGGGACCCTCGGCGTCGCCATCGACGCCATCGGCGCAGTCAGACACCCCCATCATTTCCTCTCCGTCACAAAGCCCGGCGTCGTGGCCATAGTAGGCACGATCGGGAACGAGGACTGCTTCGTTATCCTGCGCGGCGGGACGAAGGGGACGAATTATGACGCGAAGAGCATAGCGGAGGCGAAAGAGGCGTTGAGGAAGAAAGGCGTGGCGGAGAGGCTGATGGTGGACTGCAGCCATGGCAATAGCGAGAAGGATCACAAGAATCAGCCGAAGGTTGCGGCCGATTTGGCGAGGCAGATGGAGAATGGGGAGACGGGGATTATGGGAGTCATGATTGAGAGCAATATCAATGAAGGTAAGATCATCAGTTGTCTTTCTACTCTGATCAGGCGAGACATTGACAAATCTCTGCGAAACAGGCAATCAAAAAGTCCCTTCAGACGGCAAAGCCGGCCTGAAATACGGCGTTTCAATCACGGACGCATGCATCGGCTGGGAAGATACAGAACGCGTCCTGGAAATCCTCTCCAAGGCGGCAGCGAAACGGAGAGAAGTTATACAAAAGCAGACTAACGGCATTAATGGACATAACTAAGGTCTTTGTATTATAAGTGAGCGAAAGTAGGATTTATATCGGGTGCAAAAGTTTCTGGCATTGCTCGGCGTCGGGTTATAAGACTTGGATTGGCCAGTGTGATTGGGTTATTGCTTTGGCTCTCAATTTGATGTTTTGTTGTTCGATACCAGAATCCCCCGTTCTGGAGAATTTGAAGGATGAATTGGAACGCTTATCTATAGAATACCTTTGCTTGACCTACGGCTTCGTCGCTTCCTGAAATCTCGCAATTGGCCTTCCTGACTTTGGATACCTGCTTTTAACCGCTACAGCGTGGGGAGATCGACCGCCCAGGTGAAACATAGATCGAGGAGACGAAGGATCGGACAAACGCAAAAAAGAGCGCTTTCAATACCCTGGGAGATGATGGAAACAGAATGGTTCTGCCGAGTTCCCGACAGACAATAGACCATCTTTGAATATTCACCACCCTTCTTCTGTCCTGTTTGTTCTTCTATCTGATAGAGAGGCACTGAATCTTTACGCCTTCTGATTCGTCTTCAGCAAAGTTGTCAGCAGTCTGCAAATGAAGTGCTACGTTGAAGATCTTACCACGGACTCCGGCTTGCCCGTCTTCTTCTCCTCTTTGGGCAACGTTCAGCATCAGCATCGCAAGCCACGCTTTCTCATGGATTGAACTCACGTCAGCCTGTTCTATAAGCTCCTATGACAAATTCAGGACAACGATATTGTCACACAGAGTTCCTTCAGGTTCCTTCCTCAAACCGTTCTCTGTGGATATAAAGACAACGCGTGTCGCAGAGCGTTCAGCTGGAGCAGGGTAGTAGCTGGCGCCCGCCGGTGTACCCAGAAGAGCAAGTTGATAGCTCGCTGTCGAGGCTCTTTACTACAATATACGACGGTCATGACAGGCCTGTCGTACACTTTCCCCATGGCTATGTAGGTTAATTGGGACACTTGTGGGCGAGAATGAAACGTAGCTGAGGAATGCGGCGGTCGCTCCCCGCCTCCGAGAAGCAAGCCGAAAGTCGTGTGAAGCTGAATCGCTGAAGAACGTGAATGTCGTAATTACCTTTATCATCGAAGAAGTGCAGCTCGCTTTGGAAAGGACGCCCTCTATCACGCTGCGCCTCTCGTAGATAAGCCCCTGTCAACTCCAACGGAAAGCCTCTCGAGGCTGGGTGTCAGGAGTCGTGGCGTATACAATGTACGCCAGGCGGGCGCCAGTGCTAACAATCAGATGCGCCACGACCCCTGACAATCTTTCGAGTCCGCATTACAAGAAGCTGTGAGGTCGTGAAGCGAATGATACTGAATCGACGGAGCTAGAACTGCTCCCGGAAAAATTTCTGATGTAATCATTATTGAGACATGGAAGTAACAATTTTGCTGCAACGGGTTGGGTAGGGGAGACCCGGAGAGACATGGATCTCGTGGACTGCATGTGATTTGACAATCTGCTCGTACTGTTGGTTAGGTCGTGTTGCTCGTGTCCGAGGGCCTTCATCTGTTGGGAACGTTGCAGGACTTACTTGTCCATTGATCCTGCAGTACTCTGAGTCTGGTGGTGTTCGGCTGTAGTTCTTACCTTAGTCGTGGTTCTAGGTGACAATGAACGGCAGGCACCACCATAGGGTCCCCGTCTGAGAGTGAAAGTGCAGACGTGCAGTGGGGGGAGCGCCTGTTAACATTCGCATGTAAACATTCGCAGACCCTTCACATCTTCTCTACATGGGCAATTTCTTCGAAAACCAGTTCATTGGATTATTGGGTGGAAGCATTTCCAACCTTTTTCTTTCCGGTGTCTAGCCTCCAAGCAAGTCTTCGGTTCTCGGTCTGTGAACGATCGTCGGCTGGAGGACGTTGGTATTCAACCACCGTGACAAAGGTCGGTTCCAAGGTGTAGAAAATGGAGGATTGGCGAGGTTCGTGGAACACTATCTCAACGACTACGATGCAATTCACTGACAATCGCGGCTCCAGACAAGGGAGGTGGATTTGAGGCCAGCGCGCCAAATATGCCCTATCTTGATCGACTGATCTGGTTGTGACAAGATGCTGGGCTTTCAAGACTCGGATACCTGAACATAGCCAAGACTTATGCGGTGTGGAATGAGGCTACTCACCACGTTTGCATTCGACTCACCGACCATTGTGATCCTCATACGGATTCAGTGGATTGGTACGCGGTCAAAGGGGCTTGTGATAAGGGGAAACAGGGGCTTCAGAAGAACTTGAAAGAGGGTCAATCAACGATGAGAACCATGCCTTTTTCGTGCTTACGATGATCCATGGCTTCGAATGATGTTTTCCGCGTGGCCGACGGGCTCGCGTTCGGACATTCCTCGCAGGTAGAAGCTGGCAAGAAACACGGCATTGCAAGAGATAAGGCCCAGGTGCATGACTCTCATACGGACCTTTGTATAAGAGGGGCAAGTGGGACGACCTTTGAGTACTGAGGCTGTTGGTGCTGGATCCTTGGTATTGGATCAGTCAGGTCTGTCTTTCGGCGGTAACCTTGCATGACGTTATCTCTGAGAGATGATTCATGTCTTGGAACTTGGCTTTGTTTTGCTTTGGGGTCAATCAGGTCTGCCTTCCGGTGTGATATTGTCTCTAAGGGATGAATCATGTCTCGGAAGTTGGCTTTGCATTGGTTTTGGATTAGTCGGGTCTGTCTTAGGGTGGTAACCTTGCATGATATTGTCCCTAGGGGATGAGTTATGTCGAGGAACTTGGCTTTGCATTATTTTTGGGTTGGATTTCCTCGGCTTCGGCTGGGGGCCTTGCCTCACGGCTATGTGAGGGGGGCGGGCAACGAAGTCGGACCTGTAACCTCCGCGTGGTGTTGCCTGGGAACCTGGCCTTCTCGTGGGCTAGAGCCAATGCAGGACGCCTCATTGAATGATGAGCTTTAGCATAGACCAATTCAATTGCTGTTGATGATACGAATGCTGAAGCTTCCAAATTCTTGTACAAGTCAGTGTCGAAGCGAGATGAGTGGGAGTTGCAGAGAAGAACAGTGGATATATGCACATGTGGTGACCCTTTTTTCTTTCATGTTGACCGACTTTTTCATGATATCGAATATCTGCATCTTAGATAGATGGTATTCTGACAATGTTAGGAGCAATGCAAAGCTATTTTCATGGTTGTGAAGTCTTTTCCTGCCATACTTCCCACCACGATGACAGGACCTCATTTCCATGCATTTTGGTAATGCGGCCAAGGTACCTGAGGCTGCATCATGTCAATCTGTTTAGAGGTAGGGTTATACCAAAGGCCAAATGACATCGACCACCATTTTGCGGCTCCGCACGACTTCAATATCCACAGGAGACTTCGGAGATCACGTCACACTGTACTTGTTGTAGGGCCGCGTCGCTAGAAGCTCTTTCTAAGTGCTTGGAAGATGTGCCCCCGAGAGATACTCTACGATTATAGGCGTGTTCAGGTTACCTTTTCAATGATGCGAAGAGGCTCTTATCCCATCGACTGTTAACAATGTCGAGGGTTTTTTGATTGGTCTGTCTCGGTCCGTGCCATCTCAATTTCAATCCGTGCCAACCTGACGCTGGGATGGCACGGATCAAGACAGACCAATCAAAAAACCCTCGACATTGTTAACAGTCGATGGGATAGCCTCTATGAAGATTTTCAATGGAGATCCCTATACATACAATGGGAGCTAAGGATTCTTTGTACTTGATCGCAAAGTATTACTATATAGCAAGTTATTAAGATCGTCGCCTGCGCTTATGCGCGTTCCCTAGGGATATAAAGGCTTGTTAGGTGTGCCTGAGGGGCTCTTAGAAATGCTGAGGGGCGCGCCTAGGGGTGTGTCACGGGTGGCGCGTTGGCGCGTTGGCGCGTTGGCGCATGTTCGTACACAAGCTTGATGATTCTGGAGATACGCCTCTATGGTAATTATTATAACGCAAGTCAGCGGAATCACGTATGATTATTGAAGAGGTGTGGGAAAATGCGGGATTGAAGGTCAAAGTTGTTTTGCCCTTGGATCAAAAGCTAAGGCTATCGATAGCATACGGAACCCGTAGAGCGAGGCCGGCCAACCAGCCTATCATAGGCACTTCTCCCACTCCCCCCACTGGCACCCAAGCAGATCATGAAGCATCGAACAGTCAGCCACACACTCGCCCATTCATAGCTGACAGAGGATTCATGGTATAGTTTTGCTACTGCTGGAAGCATGAAACCTTAACTAGATGCTAACTTTTTTGCTTCCCTTGGTCGCTGTCTCTACCGTATAATTCCTTGTCGAAGATTGACATCGCTAGGAGCTTCGCCATCTAAATGACTCATTAGATCGCATTTCGATATGAAGACTGGAAAACATTCCTTTGAAACAACCCTATCACCCTCGACTCTCGAACCAAGCACGCCTGACCCGGCGCTCTCGCAAAAGTGCGATCCATACTTACAACACAACTCTTGCTTCTTATGTTCGTTCTCCAACCTAAAAACAAATAAGCGACTCGAGACTGTACCTTGCGGACTTGCCAAATGGCCCCAGCGCAGCCAACTCGGGACTTCAACAGCCTCCCAAAGGAGCTGAGGGATATGATCTGGGACGCTACTGTGCGGGATGACCGGCCCGCTGCCCATTTTTTCTCTATATCTGGACGAGATAATCATCTGGATGTTGATGATGATTGCGTCGTCTATGGCTTTAATGATGGCCCAGTCAGGGACAGGTCATTTCTTCCAAGGTTAAGGATATCGGCGCCATGGGCGGGCCGGAAGGAAGAGGAGCTGTTTTCATGGACGGCGAATAATCCATCCACATATCTACAAGATGGCGGACTATGGACAGCTTGTCGCGAATCGCGTGCAGCTATTGAAAGGAGTCAGAAGAAACGAGATTGGGGTGTCGCTACTTGTACACTGAAAGGCATATACCCCCGCGACACAGTCAACAACCACAAGTCAATGAGTGGA
The DNA here is from genome assembly GCA_021030905.1 of Pyrenula massariospora. NCBI lineage: Eukaryota > Fungi > Ascomycota > Eurotiomycetes > Pyrenulales > Pyrenulaceae > Pyrenula > Pyrenula massariospora. Next base: position 980,373 of record JAGFMI010000003.1, read on the forward strand.
TATTTCAACAACAACGGAACCCGTCAATATTTTGCCATTGGCCTGGATGACCTCGTTTGCTTTCAACTAGTTGAATTGTACCTATCCGAATTTGATGGCGGAATACCGTTCTTCAGCATACCAAAATGGCAGCCAAATGATCTACAACATTTCGCTTTCGAATTTGACCCAAACTGGCCATGTCCAGGAGGTCTTTCGAGTGATGAGCTCTGCTGGATGCAAGGTGGCATCATTGGATGTATATCGAATGCAGCCTTATGGGAAGGGATTCACATCTGGTTCATTGATTATGGGGTTCAAAGAGACACCTCTTTCCCGAACAATTCTGACATCTCCGACGACCGTCGGGTCTTTTATGGCAGCGCCTGTAGGTATGTGGAAGTCCAGGCCGCGGATCCCGAATGGGTCTACCCCAGGCTTGAAGGCAGTAATTTACCCGGTCGGGCGACTGCTCTTTACTTCGCCGAGCAGCTTGATGAAGCCTTGAAAGATTACGAAAGACTGGAGGAATACGGCATGACCGTGTGTGACAGCGCGTTCAGCAAGGAGATTGACATCCGAAATGGAGCCATTCTAGGGGTGCTGGCGTGTGAGTATGTACGGCCAGAAGTTCTTTGGTGCTTCCGTTTCGTTGACCACCTGAGCTACAATTTTGGCTCGGTCCTTGGGGCGTACCGGCCAGTGATCGCATTGATCTGGAAGGAGCTGCAGATCTGAATTTCTTTTGATGATCTTGTTAGTATTTTCTCCTCCTTTCCCCTGGTATTTTCTCCAGAAAGTACGCGTGGTAGAGACCAGGCACAGGGACATAGCCAGAATGCAATCTTGCCCAACACACCTCCGACACCATTCAGTTCCGATAGGTGGCACGCAACAGGCACACTTACACCAGATACTTGGTCGGCATCCATTTCGCTGTTAAGAAAATTACCTATTTTATGGTCATACGGGTAAGAGCCAGCAGAGTCATGCCACCTTAGGGAATACTAAGAAGCTCAAGACGGCCAGGGCTATTTGGATGTGCTATACGGCTGCTGGGTCTATCTATATAGGCATGTCATTTTGCTTTGAGGCAATGTGGTGCGGCAGTCTTTCCAAGGCCGTCATATAGACATGTACGGTGGGACACAAGGGATCATTGAACATCATAGCAATAGTCAAAAATGACAAAGCTCGACCTCGATGTGGGTTCTGGCCCAGCTTGAACCCACGCCTTTCTAAAGAGGTTAGAGACGACGTCGAATACTAGCAAGAACCCTCATCGACGGCGAGGAAGGGCAAAGGTTAATACCCCTCGAGTGCCAAGATATCTTATCCTCCACACGGGTGAGAGATCCTATCGCGTGCCTCGACGCCAGTGTTCCGGGAAGCAAAACCCCGCACGTCCTGACTTAATATTAGCACGAACCTGTGGAAGCTTTGCTCAAGTCCCGGACTCTTGAATAAATCTTGGGGGAAGCAGCGGAGGTACGACTAACGAAAATCTGCAAGACTAAAGGTCTGGCTTCTATGGTTAAGTCTTTCTAGCACCGTTTTAGAGCTTCTATTTCCCGCTTGGACGGGTATCTAAGCACAGAACGTTCCGAGCATAATTGGCTGCTCACGTATAAACCCGCCACTTGTTGTCGACAAGTCACATCAAAAGGTATTCTTTCCATGAACCCTTGTGACGATGCTAAAGTCATCATCTGAGAAGACATCTGCGCCTGTCTACTCGGCAAAAGAATCTCAGCCACAAGCTCGGCGCCGCCTCTCACCAGTGCCAACCACGGCAATCTTTGTTATACTCATCCTCGTCGGCCTCGCCGGACTCTACCGTCTCCTCCTCGTGATCATTGATCCTCCATCGATCTTCCCGCTCCGCCCCTCTCCCCATCACCCGTCGCCCAGTCACCACAGCCACCACCCCTCAGTCCCGCATACCACCCTCTCTCACTGGATGTCCTACGCCCTATCCCTCTACCCTTCCCCCTGCCCCCATGAACCGTTCAACGCCCTCCTCGTCAACCACTCTCACACCACCCCCTCCTCTCCCAACGGCACACTCCTCTGCAGCGGCATCAACAACGCCATGCACGACCCCACCATGCACGGCGAAATCGCCGCCATCCGGAACTGCTCCGACATCCTCCCACACCCCATAGACTGGTCCAGCCTGACGCTGTATTCGACGGCAGAGCCGTGCGCGATGTGCGCGGCGGCAATTACCTGGACAGGAGTCAAGCATGTGGTTTGGGGAGTCACGGTGGATCACTTGCTGAGGTGGGGTTGGCCGCAGTGGGAGATTAGGGCTTATGAGCTTTGGTGGAGGAGTGGCAGGGTTGGTGGGAGGGGGGGAGTCTTTGGGGTTGGGGGGGTGGCGGCCGAAAGGATTGCGGAAGAGGGGTGGTTTGGGTGGCAGTTTGATGAGGAGGGGGAGTGTCCGACTGGGTGTAGCAGGAAGAAGGCGGATGATGGTAAGGTGAAAATGTGTCAGCCTAACAAGGATGATGATTGAGAAAGAGTACGACAGTATGAATAATATTGAGAAAAAGGACGTGAAACGATCTCGGAGTTCTGATATTGTGGCATTTCTCTTGTGGCCAGCGCAGCGAATATATTTAAATAGCCTGTTCTAATGAAAGATCGCTATCTTCCTCAGACACCCGATCTTGTCTCCGTCATTCTGAGATCTTAAAATTACTAACGGATTGGGTCGCATAGTGAGGGCAAAGCTTGGAAATTCTGACTAAAGCCCATCGACGCTTACGCACCAAGACCTTCCAGTACAAATTGGTACATATCATGACGTGTCTTCACAACCTTGTCTTGATTTAGTACCCGACTTTCTTGTCCTTATCCAATGCTAAAGGTTGTGCTCGGCTCCACAAATACTAGCCAAGACTTACGCGCCAAGAAATCGCGTAACGCGTCAACACTGGGGTCATCTTCGACAATGTACCTACCTAGGTGGATCGTAACACAGTATAAGGCTTTTAGCTCTCCTGAACCTACCATGATTAGCCATACAGGACCTACTCTCACCGCGTCACGTACAAAGGAGTAATGCCGATGTCTAGGAAACGCAAAGCTACCGAGTTTTGCCCAACCCCTGCTGATCAACTACGTAAGAGGATCAAGTATACCGGTCCTGTAACATCGCATTCTCTCTTACACCGCCTGTATTTACGTGTCGCTACTCTCCGGGACTATTTGCTCGGCAGATTGTCCGATTCGTCTGCTTCAAGACGGAAAAAAATCTCTACATACCGCTGTCGAAGCTCCTTGCTTGCAGACAGTCGATGCCTTCTCGATGAAGTGATTGTCGCTGTGCTGCAAGAACATGAATCGGTGACAGAGCAAGCTAGAGAGAATGATTTCATTGCTTTCACCCAAACGCAACAAAAGTCTACATACGGTTCCACAGGAAGCAGTCAAGGAGCTGACATAACCCAAGTAAGCTAAGAAAATCTTGTTCCTTAGGATTATCCTTAGCTATGGCATACTACTGACTCTGAGCTAGATACTAGAATACACAATATGGACTTTATTTCAGAGAACCGCTTCCACATCCCGCAGGCCGAAACACTTATTGTGCAGAGGTTTCGAGAGAAGCGATCCTCGGACGGCGCCCCCACCGGCGACCGATTATGCACTTCAAATTCCCGGAATTGTTGTTATTCACCAGAACGATCATGCCAAAAAATTAAGAGAGCCGTCTTGGAACGAGGTATTTCGTTTGCTAGGCAAAAGAAGGATTCCCATAATGCGCGATCTCTTCCTAGATTGTGGCATTTTTGTGCCCTTGGAGGAAGGCCAGGATAACCTGTACCAACTGAGCGGTCCGTGTTTCTCTCTCTGAGAACTGTCATTTATCTGATCTGGGGCTCAGGCATTCCGCTCTCAGATATATCTAGCGAACCTCTTCGGAAGTTGGAAACGAAAATGGTAGAGAGAAAAAACAATAACATCAAGAAGACTTCCGCTCTCAACAAGCCTTCAATGATCATGTTTGCACGAAGTCGTATACTTTACGCAAGCCCATCGTGGAGCTCTAATGGAAGTGTAAAATTCGGACTCAGACACATCCGTAAGTTCCGAGACCCATGAATGGCTTGTTGATGTAGCTTACAGGATCTCTGAGATGTCCTCAACCGCTACCCGTTAGCTGAAGACCCAGACCACACTGTCCAGGTTCTGAAGTACATGTTTCCTCTACAATTTAGGCTACACAATGTTTTCACGTCGCAAGTAGACTGCAACCAAACCACTCAAATTCTCAGAGACTATACGCTTCGAGATCGAGAAATTGCGGCTGCTATGCGAAACAGTGTACAAAAAAGGGGAGAAATGTCAGACCCACTAAAGTTGCGCGTCCCGAAAAGGTTGCGAGTAGGGCCATGGTCACTCGTCCAAAGAATGCAGAATCGCCATCGTTCATGCTCATACACTCAGCTGCTGCGTCATTACTGCCCTCTACAGACAGTTCCCTCGCCCTCTTCTCTAGTGCAATATTCGACCTCCAATGCATCCGTTTCCGCTTTCTGTCAGGCTGTCATCAAGGAACTTATCCCTTTAAATTTTTTAGGCGACGGCGGTGGCGAGGGTATCTATAATAGAGCAATGCTCGCTAGGAATGTTGATCATTTTGTGCAGATGAGGAGGTTTGAATCATTGTCATTACACGCTGTGTGCCAAAATATGAAGGTGAGCTTGTTAGAACAGCTCCACGGACGCGTTCCTTAACTGTCTTTAGATAAAGCGTATCTCATGGCTAAGACCCCCGAACGTATCTGCAAGTGATTCCACTTCTTCTTCCGACATGAGTAAACGGCTAGAAGTTTGGTACGAGTTTGTTTATTATCTATTCGATTCAATTCTCATTCCGCTTCTTCAAAACAACTTCTACGTCACCGAGTCAAATGTCCATCGTAATCGTCTTTTCTACTTCCGACACGATGTTTGGCAAGTAATATCAAAGCCTCACTTCCGGAATATCAAGCATTGCATGTTTGAGGAGCTGGCTCCAGATAGTGCCAGGAAATCACTCACATCTGGAAATCTTGGCTATGGTCAACTCAGACTGCTTCCAAAAAGCACTGGTGCAAGGCCAATCATCAACCTTCGACGGCGTTGTGTGACTGCTCAAGGGCCCCAGCGTATCTTAGGCCAAAGCATAAATGGACGGCTGATGCCAGTATTCAGCATGTTGAATTATGAAAAAAGAAGACACCCCGCCTTACTGTCCTCGGCGCTCTTTTCGGTAGACGAGTTACATCATCGGTTAAAATATTTCCGGCAAAATGCCTTTGCTGCAGGTGCAAATAAGAGACTCTACTTTGTTAAGGTCGATGTCCAGTCTTGTTTCGACACTATACCACAGCAGGAAATCATTAAGATGTTACATGGCCTGTCTTCTGAGAATCGATACCGAGTCTATCGCCATGCCGAGATGAAGCCTGTCGATTCTGTAACGGCGAAATGGTCCAGAATTGCTAAAAGGTTTGTTTACGAAGCAGCGGCGGCTAATGATGATTGCGACGCCTTTGCTAGGACTGTCGGCACGGTAGCGAAGCGCAAGAAACGGACAATCTTTATCAATCTTGGGAATGATCAGATCTGGGACGTGAAGAGATTGAACCAGATGCTTGAAGACCACGTGACAAAGAACTTGGTCAAAATTGGGAAGAGATATTATCGACAAAAAGATGGCATTCCTCAGGGATCAGTATTGTCAAGTTTGCTTTGCAGTTTCTTCTATGGTCAGTTCGAGCAAGAATGCCTCGACTTTCTGAACGACGGGCAGTCACTGCTGCTAAGATTGATTGACGACTTCCTTTTGATCACCACTAATCTAAATACTGGTGTACGATTTCTTCGCACAATGGCAACCGGCAATTCGAAATACGGTATCATCGTCAATCCGAGGAAAAGTGTCGCGAATTTTGATATATCGGTCAGTGGAATCAAAATAGCTCAACCATCATCGACGGATCAGTTCCCATACTGCGGCATGTTGATAGACACAAAGACATTAGAGGTCAGCAAGGACAGATCACGCGGCCAGCATGACATTGGCAATACACTGACGGTGGAATCCTGCCGAACACCAGGACAAAGCTTTCACCGTAAGACCCTGGCCTCCGTCAAAATTCAACTGCATGCTATGCTTCTAGACACTTCTTTGAACACGCTCCCGCGGGTGATGTTAAGCCTCTATGAAAACTTCTTGGAGACGGCGATGAAAATTCACCGCTATTTCTCTGCGCTTCCGAAACGGAGACAGCCTCGAAGCGCGGTTGTAGTACATACATTGGAGTCGCTTCTGCGGCTGGCCACAGCTCTTGTCAAGGCCAAGCGTTCTAAGATTACGGACGATTATGAATGCGTTTTGACAGGTGCTCAAGTCAAGTGGCTCGGGGCCACAGCCATTGAAAGTGTTCTTAGGAAAAAGCAGAGCCAGTACGCTCCGGTGTTGGCATGGTTAGAGGGCGTCAAATTAAGCTGTCGGTCTGGTACGAGGTTGGAGAATAGGACGCTCGATCATATTGTAACTCGAGCATCCACAACCTTGGCGCATTGCAAATACTAGAGCGTCTCACAATCTTGCAAGAAATGTGTAGCATGTATTTAACAATGCAATCCATTTGTTCGCAAAGTAGAAGCTGTGGCTGAAGGATATTCCAGTTCCTCAAAATAGCCGTTGGAATGCCAGCCACCTCCGGCCCCCCGCAACGGCTGCAACGGGATTCGAAGAATGGAGACTGTTGGATCAGCACTCAATTTTTGGATAGCGAGGATGATGTCTGGCAGACAATCCAGCGAGGCGTCTTTCTATGGAGTTTTTTCTATGGGAACCTGTATTGGCGAAGCGGCAATTGCTTTCTGAAGATTTGCACTTTCTCCGAATTTCTCCGATTGGCCCTACAACTTCAAAGGGCCATGTCAACAACAATCATCAAAATAGCAGCAGTATCAACGACTAATATTTGCAAAACATCGGCTGGCCATTGTGATAACTTCGTTCTTTTCCCTTCCCTCTGCGATCGCCGACATCGCATCTCAATGCCGCCAAAATTAGACTACGGGAAATATCTCCTCCGCAGATAAATAGCAATCTGCACGCAATTTCAACAGCCTTGCAGAACGTTTCAAACATCTGGAAAAAGCCTACGGCGCAAAAGAAGCAAGATTACGAGGGTGCAAAGGGAAAGGCGGCGACCAGGGGTGCAGAGTGGGCTTTGGACCGTCAGCGCGGATTGGAAGGGCTGGTGGGCGGACGCTGAAGACCAGCCCCCCCTCTATACGGCTTTCGTCTAGCCCCTGACCCAACCCTCCTCCGATTCACCGGCGCTTCTTTTGGCCTAAAGTGCGGGCGTGTGGTGGCACCAAGAGAAGCTTAAGACTCGTGGATGCTTCGGAGACAGCCAACGGCCATGCTTCTGTGTGCGCCTCACTCCACCCGTCTCGATTCCACAGGCCGCTCGTGCAATCACGATTCGCCTCTGCACCGCGAGGTCCGCCCACCTTGCCCATCAGACTCGCCAGGGGCAAGCCACCTATTATCCCAGACGCACGTCCTGCATCATGGATGGTGCGCTTGCCGGTTTTACGCTGACCTCCAAAATCCTGACTTTGTTGTAAATAGGAGGGATAGGGTACGATCGCAACTCGACGACACCGGCTACGACGACAACTCAGTTGAGCCATTACACTCCTTGGAAACTTCACGCGCCGATTTTAAGCGTCTTAACGTACCTGCATCGACCAATAATAGTATCACAACCCCCTCCATCCTCGTTGGGCGTCTAGGTAACCTTCCGCAACTGTCCTACAACCGACCATCCGTCATTCGGATCACTGAGGACCTACGAGCAGCTCAACGCCCTTTGACTCCCTTCATCGTTAATGATGAAATGACGACGGTGACAACTCCCAATTCACCTCCCGATCTCTCCGGATCGAAATCTTCAAAATCCTCCTCTTACCACTCGTCCTCGCAATTATCCAGCCCCGATGGTGTCCTTGCTGACATCTCAAATTTTGAGGATATCGGCCTCGATGACGATGCGACGCTGGAGTATGTTGATCCCTATGCAACTGGTTCGATAACAGGGGCAAAGCAACAGTCACGGTCTGCTTCAAATGTAACCGTGAGACAGAAATCGGCGCCTTTGCTCTCAAACAGAGAATTGATGGGATCTAAGCGGCCGGATTTTCCCAGCTTGCATGGCCAAGTTCAGAATGCAGTATCACACAGAGCATCGGAGGCAACTGGCCCTTTGAAGAGCGCAAACTCACTCAAAGGTTATACAAGCAGCTCTGCATCTTCTCTGACGATTCCGTCCAAAAGTCGTCCGGGTAGATCTCGCTCTTCTTCCCCTGCTCATGGAATTCCAACATCTGCAGCTTCGTCGTATACAAGTAACAGCGCATCAATCAGGACAGCAACGACTTCCCCTAAACTCTTGGGGTCGACCTCTCGAAAAGAAAGCTGGCAACCGACTCGAAAATCAGCGAAAGAATTGGAAGCTGAATATCATGATTCAGACGATGAGCTACCTGACGACGCCGCTCTGTGGAATGTCCCTATGTCACCACGTCCGCCTCAAGAGCGAACCTCTCCAGGTCCTGCCAGTAGAAATGGTTCTCCAGAGCGAGATATACCTTTGCCCAGCCCGGGGCCCACTCCTTTGGAACACTCCATATCTGCGCCGATACTCCCGGACGGGTCTTTTGACATGACACAACAACAAACCTTGCCGAAGACAAGACCCCCTCCGAGAACTTCCTCGTTGGGCCCGAATTTCCACCATAACAATCCCAGCACAACAGAGTTTCGATCTAATTTCCGAGATCACCGTACAAAATCATGGACTCTAGCCATGTCAGATCTAAGCGAAGAGGCGAAGCATATTACCGAAGCTTTGGAATTTCATGTCACTGAGGCAGAGCGTCGGCAGGCAGAAAGATTACAGAACGGGACTAGATCAAGCAGGCCAAGCCTTGAAAGTTCTATGCGCTCTAGGAAAGCCAAAAGCTTTGTAGAACTTCCGCCATTGCAAAAATCGAACGTCATGATTGATCCGCTGCCACCGAGCAAAGAGAAAGAAAAGATTCTGAGTCGGACACGACCGAGTTGGCTACCTCCCAAAGACCCGAAGGAAGAGCGGAAGCACTTGAAAGAATACCAGCGCATGATGACAGCGTCAGTTGAGGCCGAAAAACGCCGAGAGCAGAAGCAGACAAAGTTGGCTTGCGATAAAGATAGCACGCGAGAGATGTTGGACCGCATTTGGGACCAATATGTTTTTCCTGACTGGCAGAAGACCGTCTCAGAGCATCGAACCCGAGAGCTTTGGTGGAGAGGTATCAGTCCCAACGTTCGTGGGATGGTCTGGGAGAGGGCAGTCGGCAATGAGCTCGCTTTAATACCAGACACGTATCGAAAAGCCCTTGAGCGTGCTAAGCACCATAAGAAACGACTCGCAACATTAAAAGACAGTGCCGATGCTACTGCCGAGGATAGACGCATGAAGGAATGGTTCGAAGACATTGATCGCGACGTTACCGTTGTCTGGCCCGAGCTCAACCTCTTCCAGCACGGCTGCCCATATCATGACAATTTGGTAGATCTTCTCGAGGCATACGCCATGTACAGAGCAGACGTGGGCTACTGCTTCGGCATCCACACTGTGGCAGCGCTTATCTTGCTGCAAGTTCCCACTGCTTCTTCCGCCTTTGTCCTCCTTGCCAACATCCTGAACCGACGCCTTGCCCTCTCCTTCCTTACGAATGACCCCACTGGAACTGGTCGAACCTACACTCTTGCATTGCAAACGCTCGCCTACAAGTTCCCTCGGCTGCATCAATACCTCTTCGGCTCCCCATCGTCCGCTGCATCCACACCTCAGCCTAACGGCAAAAGCGCCAGCGCTCCTCCAAGTCGGTCTCCGTCTCCCAACCCATCTCGTAGCGTCTCGCCTTTGCATTCCCCGCCGCCGCAAACACTCTCCCTCCACCCACCAGAGATTCTCGAACCCCTCTTTCGCACTCTCTTCACTAACCTTTTACCCGTCGATCACGCAACACGCGTGTGGGACTGCTTCGTCTTTGAAGGTGATCGAATTCTCATCCGCGCTGCAACGGCGGTTTTGGGCGCTCTAGAACCTGTCCTATTTGACATTCCGGGTCATGATGTGTTTGAGCAGAGAGAATTGGTGAGACAGTGCGTTGGCTGGGGACCTTATGGGCGCGGAAAAGAGGGAAAGAAGGTCGAGGGAGCATTTGGCGATGTGGAGAAATTTATGGAGGCTGTTAGAGAGGCGGGGAGGGTGGAGAAGGGGAGACAGTGAAGAGATGGCAAAGCATCGTTATTTTTTGTCTTTATTTCCCAGGGGTTGAAGGCTTGTATGATCATTTTGTTTACTTCTTTGTGCTCTGCTGGTGGAACAGCATGCCTGAAGGGCTTGTACAGCGTGCTTCTTGTTCTGATCGACTGTACAGAAACCGGTGGAATGAACGATTTATGTAACGCTTAATGGACGGCGTTGGATACGTTTAGGATGGGTTGCCGCAAGCTTTCTTGACTGGCTATAGACATCATTATGGGAAGAATGCTTTCTTTACTTTACCTCATGGCTCTCCTAGGAGATATGCATATTCAGTCAACTGGTTAGGATTGTTCAGATTCTTGACACAAGCAGAGCGCGCTTCTCCCGTCTGCCTATTGCTTTAACGAGGATTTGCACAATTCTAAGACATGACATTTTCTTCGTATGGATGTCATCATTTGAAGTCACCCGTCATCTCTACCATTATTTTGCATTTTTCGTCCATCAATCTCTCCCCCACCCACCCCAACCCCCTCCCTCCTCTCCATGGTGCCCCCCAGAAATCTTCTCAGCGCCGCAAATCTCTCCGCCGTCGTCATCATCGGACCGCCGCCTCGTCCCATCGCTATCCTCACTCCGGTATTCTCGTCCCCATCACTCCTGCTAACCTCTGAACCTTCCCCTCCTCCCCCCTCAACCTCCACCCCCGCAGCCAGCGCCGCCATATTCCTCCCAAACCGCTCCCTCTCCCGCCGCTCCAGCCGATCCCTCCTCTTCAGCGCCCCCGGTCTGGACTTGAGGCTCTTCTGGCGTATCACGGCCGTCGCGTTTTGTGTGTGTTTCTCTTCCCGGGAGGTGGAAGGGAGGGCGCTGGCGAGGTCTGAGAGGGTGGTGACGAGCTTTTTGGTTGGGCGGCGGCGTCGGCGGTTGGGGGTGGGTGGGGTGTGGGATTTGGTTACTTTGGAGAGGAAGTGGGTGTGTTTTATGTGGGATTTGTCTTTTTTGGTGGTGTGGAAGGGGGAGGGGGAGGGGTGGTGGTGGTGGGGGGGTTTGGACTTGGCCTGGGGGAGGGTTAGTATTTGCTGGCGTTGATCGTGTTGAGCTTGTACGTACCATGCTTGGAGATACGTCTCTGAGGCTTGAAGATGGGGGTGCGATGGTTGATTTCACACGTTGCGCCTCCTTAGAAAGCGTGTGTGAGCGTGTGAGATTTTTGCTATGGCAGTCTTTTTTCCCCCGGGCCTCGGTGGCATGGATCGACCGGTTCGCTTACCCGAGATCCAAGGGATCAGCCCTATCCGAGTCAAGCTCCAGGGACGTGGGGCACCGTATGACGCCGCACGGTGGTACTGCAGCTCATCCCACCCTCATCCCGTCCAACTTTTGCATCACGACAGACCTCGCCCGCCCGTGCTTATCTTCATCGCCTTTTGAGCTCTTTACTTATACTTGATCCCATGGCTGCATGCTGACAGTTGCAACTCGGTTTCTCTGTCCGCGGTCGTGCCTTCCCTTTCCCCGTCCTCCATTTCGACTCTGCCCGTTCCGAGTCTTGAAGATGGACCCAAAAACTCTTTCCGCGAAGATGGCGACGTTAGCGCCAAACTCCCAATTGAAGAAGCTTCGAGTATCGATCGTCGGCAGCGGAAACTGGTTCGAAACCCTAGATATTGACCACATCCTCTGCTGACAGTCCTAGGGGCTCAACTATTGCCAAAATCGTTGCCGAAAATGTCAACGCACACCCTAACATTTTTGAGAAGGAGGTCCGAATGTGGGTTTTTGAAGAAGAGATCACCATCTCGAAGACTTGGAAACGATACGACTCATCCTCAGAACTATGCACCAAGCCACAGAATTTGACGAAGCTAATCAATCACTTCCACGAAAACGTCAAATATTTGCCTGATATCCCACTTCCCCACAACATCGTTGCAACACCTTCGCTTCCGGAATCGGTCAAGGACAGCTCAATTCTAATCTTCAACCTCCCTCATCAATTCATTGGCAGAGTCTGCTCCCAACTCCGCGGTCACATTGTTCCCTTCGCCCGTGGAATATCCTGCATTAAAGGCGTCGACGTCCAAGGCGACAATATAGGCCTCTTTTCCGAGAAGATTGGTGCGGAGCTAGGCATCTACTGCGGCGCCTTATCTGGAGCCAACATCGCCAATGAGGTCGCACAAGAGAAATTCTCTGAAACGACTATCGCCTATGATCCTCCACCTATGGACTCCCAAGCGCCAACACCTGTTCACTCTGGCCCTCCATCTCCCTCTGCCTCCAACGTCGACCTGACGCAGCTAGTCCATAAAGACGCTTCTGGGAAAGCCTCCAAGGTCAAGCTCCGTCCTTTACCCTCAGAATACCATCCATTTGACCACGGCACCGTCAAGACTCTTTTCCACCGCCCCTATTTCCACGTCAGAGTCATCTCCGATGTCGCGGGTACATCGCTCGGTGGAGCCCTGAAAAACATCGTGGCACTTGCGGCAGGCTTCGTCGACGGTCTCGGCTGGGGTGACAATGCTAAAGCGGCTATTATGCGCGTAGGGCTACTGGAGATGGTTAAATTTGGAACACGATTCTTCGAGCGTACCATCCAGCCTGCAACCTTCACCGAAGAATCCGCCGGGGTGGCCGATCTCATCACGACATGCTCCGGCGGTAGGAACCACCGGTGCGCAAAATTGTCTGTTCAGAGGGGTGTCAGTATTGAAGAAGTTGAAGCGTCCGAGTTGAACGGGCAGAAACTTCAGGGAACGCTGACAGCAGTAGAGGTTAACTCATTTCTGAAGGCGAGGGGAATGGAGAGGGACTTCCCGCTCTTTACGGCGGTGTTTGATATTTTGCAAGGGAAGGCGGACGTGAAGAATTTGCCAGAATTAATCGAACCAAGTAGTGAGGGGCTGCCGTAAGTATGCTTTCATTTTTTTTGTTCTTACCTGTGGCTAGCCACAATTGTCTATATGCGATAGTGGCTTCTGTGTTTATAAAGGTCAATAGATTGGTGGGCAGCTTGGACTAGCGTGCGAAGGCAGGATGACTATGATTACGGGACGCTCTATTGTACAGAGAAGCTATGAGCTTGCATATATCAGGACAATAATCGGTTTTCGTTTCATACACATCTGTTTCAAAACTCAACCTGCTCATCGAACAACAAAGTGACTGATGTAGTTCAGATAGGGACGATCACAATCAGGAGCAATTACTATACCCAGTTCATCGCGACATGCTTGGTCATAAGACTATTCCCACCGGCAAACTGCCTTTCTCACCTCACTCGGCTCCGCTGCTGGACGATGATCCTAATCATGAACCTTCACGGATTCAGCAAGACAACGAGCCAACGGGCTCTAAACGTCTCCGCGCTGATAATGATCACGAAAACCAGCAGCAATACGAACAGAAAACCCCGCATCCACAGCATCGAACGATGCTCGGGCATAAAACTATTCCGACTGGCAACCTACACTCTTCAGCTCCGATGTCTAATGGGCCGCGTGAAGAAGAAGAGGTACAAGACCACTATCTGACTACCACACGGCGTTCGCATGCTGACAACCAGCAAGAAGGGCGTCAAGCAATAGAGGCGGGCTCGGACGGAGAGAGTGCGGCTCTGAATATTAGACGCAGTGCCCAAACTCCAATTATAATGGGGAAGCAATATGCCTCCCGACCGAATTCCGGCTCGTTGTCGAGTCCCAATACTGATCCTAACCTCACTCTTGAGAAACCCCCAGGTCAATCCTCATCCAAGTCCATGTGTCCTACCAACATCCCCCAAACCGCGTCCAAATCCACCCAAAATTCACCATCCTCCCCAATCCTAACTCCACCTCACCCACTGACCAACAGCCGCTACCACCCACACCTGCCCCTCCCCCAAGTCGCACCCACCGGCCAAACAATCCTCCTCCACTCCCGCGCCTTGATCGTCGGGCTCGGCGGCCTCGGGTCTCCCGCAGCGCTCTACCTCGCCGCCTCCGGCGTCAGCACCCTTGGCCTCGTCGACCCAGACGTCGTCGAGACGAGCAATCTGAGCCGGCAGGTCATTCATCAGGAGGGGCGCGTCGGTTGGGCAAAAGTTGACTCTGCTGCGCGAGCGATTGGGGATTTGAATCGCGATGTCCAGGTGAAGACCTGGAAATCCCCCTTTACGGAGGCAGTAAGAGATGGGCTTATGGATGACAACGAAGAACAAGGATGGGACGTGGTCCTCGACTGCACCGACAACCCCGCCGCACGGTACGCCGTCTGTGACGCCGCTGCGGCCTGGAACGTGCCCGTCGTCTGGGGCGCGGCACAGGGGGTGGAAGGGATGCTGGCTGTGTTTGGATGGAATGCGAGAACCACACCTTATCAAAACCCGAATTCGGGAGCGCACGAAGATGAACAGCTCGCACAGTCCAAGCGGAGCGATCCCTCCGACAACGGCGAAGACACCAACTGGCCCTGCTACCGCTGCATCTTCCCCAACCCCCCACCCCCCTCAACCGTCACCTCCTGCACCGACACCGGCATCCTCGGCCCCACCGTCGGCGCCGTCGGCGTCCTCATGGCCGGCGAGGCGCTCAAGATCCTCGTCGAGTCCGAACGCGAGAACAGCAAAACCGGCGGAAAACCCCACTCCTTCACCCCCCACCTCACCATCCTCCAATCCTGGACCCAACCCCTCGTCCGCTCCGTCAAGCTCCGCCCCCGCCGCCCGGGCTGCCCGGCTTGCTCCTTCCCCACCCGCGCATCCGTGAGGGAGCGGAGGGCGCTCTTGCGGGGCGAGGGAAGGGATTACGTTGCGTTCTGCGGGGCGGATTTTGAGGAGAGGATTTTGGGGGAGGGGGAGAGGGTTAGTGCGGGGGAGTTTGCGAGGGTTTTGAGAGGAGATGAGAAGAAGGGCGGAAAGGGGAGGGTGGGGGTGGTGGATGTTAGGGAGAGGGTGGAGGTGGAGATGGGGCCGGGGGTGCGGGGGAGTGTGAATGTGCCGATTTCGAGGATTAGGGGGAGAGGGGATGGGGATGTTCCGGTGGGGTTGGGGGAGGTACTGCGTGATGCTGGGGCAAGGGAGGGGGAGGGGGAGGAGGAAGGGAGGAGAGTGTATGTGGTTTGTCAGAGGGGGAATGATAGCCAGGTTGCGGTGCAGAGGCTGCGTGATCGGGTTAAGGGGTCTGGGGTGCGGCTCGTGGATGTGAAGGGGGGGATTCGGGCTCTGGCTGAATTGGATCGGGCAGAAGGCTATTGACTTGGACTAGCGGGGGGATAAGTCGGTGAATGGGTCGGTACAGCATAGCATCGCTTAGCATATCAATAACGATCTCTAACTAGGGACAGGCAATCAAAAAACAAAAGAACCAACCACCGCCACAAGCAGCAAAAACAAAAGCCGTATCATAGAACCACTGGACAAGACCCCTTACCCGTTCTTCTGCCTTGCCCTTCTCACCATACACCCACATATCACTACCCCTCCTCCCACCTGCCCCCATCCACCCTCCACAGCCCATCCACAACCCATCCCCTCCTACCACGCTCCTGTACCCCACACACGCTGTACAGTACAACGCTCAAACGCACGCAGCACAGCACAGCACAGCGCACAGACACACAGACAGCCCTGCTCCATCTACCTACCCAATGACGGTCCTGCGACATGCGCATGCAAATAAACGGTTCTGCTTATCTTGTACTATACCGTGGGAATGGCACGTGTGACAACAACTACCCACCCACCCACCCACCTACCTATTGACTGTAGACTGTGCAAATTGGGACTTGATAGCTACCTAGGTAAGTACCTAAGGTGTCTATCAGAGATAGATATGAAGAAACGGTGTGGGAGGCAGGAAGTAATGTGTATTCCAACTTGACATCAGCACTGTACTATCTAGTTTCTTTGTATGCTTTTAGCTCTATGTTGATATTCATAGCGACGATCGCTGTTGACTACCTAGCTTGACGAAATAAATACGTCCACGTCCGCGGGCACAGAGTGTGGTCGCAGAGAGCCCCTGCAAATCTGGATGTGATATGTCCATAAGCTCTACCATCAATATCGCATGCAATCCACACTCACAGCCAGTCAATCAGCTTCGCTTCTCTTCTTTCCCGATCTGCCAAGCCAGATAAAGTCCACCACGTCGTCGTCTCTCATACATTTCATTTCACTTCACCACCTACACCCCCTTCTCATCCCGCTCCAACTCCGCCAACTGCCCCAAAAGCTCCTCGTCTCGCTTCAGCATCGCATCCTGCAAGTCCTCCAACCCCTCCAACCTTCTCAACCTCTCCTCGTCCCGCCCGATCGCCTCCGCCATCGCATCATACGCCTCAAGCAGTCGCCTCCTCCGCGGCTCAAACCCCGCCTCTTCGCTTTCAGCATACCGAGACACCGCCGCCGACAATGTCTCGAGCACCCACTGCCCCCCGCGCTCCAGCTCTTTAACCTTCATCCTGACGCCGTCTTCCGCCTTGGAAAGCCTGTAACAAAGCTCCTCGACGGCCTCGAAGAGCATGTCTTGATAGGGTCGGCGGGGGTCTTGTCGGGCTTTGTTCCACATCTTCCTGCTTTCGAGGACATGCTTCATCTTTTCGTCATCGCTGTCAGATGACGAGGATGAGGTGGAGAGGGTTTCGGCATTAGGGTCTCTGTCATCAACAAACTCCTGCGGTACTGCGTATTCATCGTCGTTGTCTTCGAAGACGGACTCATCATCGACGAGAGTTGTGTCAAATTCCCCGTTGTTGGCCTCCTGAATGGGACTTCGGAGGTCTTTTGCAGGCTTCTTAGTCAGTCTTTGGTTCACTTTATGTTCTGTGATCCTCCTAAAAAGGTCACCGGGGGCAGACGTAGGTCGATTCTCGACATTAGCTCTTTGGGGGCGCTCCTCGGATATAGGTATCATAGACTTTCTAGGTTCTGCCACTTCGGCTTGGCCTCTGATATCTCTACCGTTGAGAGGAGTGACCCTCTGTATGGTGTGGGCCACAGTTCCACGACATCTATGATCTCCAGGAGATGCTCTCCGACTTTGTTCTGGAGTGGTCCCTTTGGTTGTCATGTCCGGTTTGCTCTTATGAGAAGTTGTACGAACGACCCGAGGAGGTTCCACAAATCTTACTTGCATCGGCAGTGATCTAGCCTTGTTAAGTGACTCCGACTCCCTCTGTTCAACAATATGATTATCACTGTTTGTCGGCTTTGCGACAGCGATCGTGGGCTCGACGTCATTGATAGAGGCATTTGGTGCTTCAGTGATGGTTTCATAGACAGCATTCGCCGCTAGAGGATAGTTATTCTGTGGAGGCGCTTCGTTCGTAGCTCTGATAGCTTGAATGGGTTCTGGCAAATGGCTCTTGGCGATGACCTGAGCGGCATTAGGGCATATAGCTGCTGCCTGTAATTTCTCCGAAAGTCTTGTTGGTTTCGTCTTGATGAGATCAAACATTGGTTTGGCAGCTCGACTAGGAGTTGAAAATGGTCTAGATGGAGGCAGCGATGAAGATTCGGCTGGAAGATCTGATTCTCTGATGGCCCGGATTGGCGTTTTATGCGGAGCTGGTGAAGGGGGAGGGTGCGGTATTAGAGGGTCTTGAGGAGGAGTGGTGGGTATTGCTGTGGTAGAGGCCTTGACCTCATCTACGCGAGCTATCTTCGCCACTCTGTCCGAGCGACTGGTTGGAGCATGCTGCGAATGAGGTGAGGGTCGAGGATGAGGTTGAGCCGGAGATTTTTCAAGGTTCTGAGGTAGTGGGGTTGGACTGACATTTGCAGGAAGGAGCCGCTGCGCGCGACTGTCGCCGGTATTCGCAGTCATCGCGTTCTTTCCTACACGACTTTCAATCGACTCGCCCGGTAGCTTCATACCGTTGATGAAGTCATTGTCCGTTTGAGCTCCTCCAGAGCCAATTTTAAAGCGCTTCGATGTTTTTTCTGGCCGAGATAGGCTCACCGCAACCAGCCCGTGTGCATGATCTTTGGCTTGTCGCTCAGACACAGGCGACTCGACTTCTGCAAAACATACCTTGCGCATGTTTACTTCGGGCAGGTTGGTCTCTTCAGTTGGAAGTAGCATAGATACTGATGGATCAGTAAGTCCTAATGACAGTTGGACCCGATCGGGTTCTACCTGCTTGTTCACTGGTGGAACAGGATTGACATGTTGAATTGAAAGCCGTGTGCCCATAGCTTGTTGGGCATTTTGCTGACTCGTGACACTCGAATTCGGAGTTGGAGTTCCACGCTGAAGGTCATCTTTGTGTCGAGATTCCATCTTAGAAGCTGCTTCTGGAACCGGAATGCTATCTGCCACCGAGGCGGCTGCCTTTGTCGTTTGTGCAGGAGGATGAGCGGAATGAATCGCGCTCGATTTCTCGAGCTGCTCCGCAGGGGATTTCGACGTCTGGGATGCTGGGTTCTCGTTTCGCAAACCGTCGCTCCCAGCGTCAGATATGCATGCAAGATTATTGGCTTGAGGAGTACTGCTGAATATCATTCCTTCATTAAGAAAGTGATCGTCGTCTACAGGACCCTCTAGCGGTGGATCTTGAGCACCAGTCCCATGTACCGATGGTTGATGTTTTATACTAGAAGTCCTGTGTGAATCAGATCGTCCAGTCACTGAAACGGATCTGTCGAGCTTGGGATCCTGACTAGATTGCTGATCTAATGGTTGTTCTGCTGTTGACAAATTTTTGACAGTCAGACCGTGATGCCTATTTTGGAAAGAAGGCTCCAAGATAGGCACAGAAGTATGCATGACAGGTGGTGGAGGTGTCGTTGTCTGTACCCGGTCTATGTGTGTGGTCAATGGCCTTCTGATCGAGTTCTCAAGATCGGGCATAATGGTATCTGAAATGTCTCCTCGAAGGCTGTCGTTGTTTGGCGATAAGTGTATTTTCGATTTGATGTCTGACGTAGGTTTATCTTTCGTAGTCAATACTACCTCCTCTTCAAGCATTATGTCTCCATCAGAGTCGGGCAGCAACCCGACATCTGCTGAAATAGCACTTTCAGTGGCTACGTTGACATTTGCCAAAGCGTCGCTTTGCTCCTTGTCCGCCGTCATATTGGTGGTTTCGACCGCTATTATCTCTGAGTTCGCTTTCTTCGCACTCTGCTTTGGTAAAGCTGACACTGGAGATACGTTCTTAGGCAAATTGTGGGCTGACTGGCTTATCACGATTGCTCTACCTCTTTGTGAACGATGATTATTGTTGATCTCTTTCGAGCCGTTGGTAGAGACCCCATGGTCTCCTTTTTTAATAGAAGCGGTTGTAGTACCAGCGATCGTATTCGTTGGCTGTTGTTCGACTATCCCTTTTCCTGACATAATGGTTGGAAGTTGAAGAAGGGCCTGATTTAGCTTTGACCCAAAACTTTGAGTTGATTGCTCGATCAGTCCCCTTTTAAGTTTCTCCGATAATTCAAAAGATTCCTGCACTTTATCTTGTCCGGCTCGTCGGCTGTCTGATTCTTCATTGCGGTTATGGGACCTAGGAGTGGGCTCAACAAGAGGCTCAGAAGGATTGATGAAGTCATCAAAATTGATCTCGTCAATGTCCATAAAGTCACCAGATGCTGGACCGACTATTCCCATATCTCCAACGTTGCTTAACTTACGCTTTTCTACTCGGGATTTGCCGTTCTCAGAATTTACAACGGCCTGCGGTTGATCTTCCTGTCTCTGTGGGGTTCTCGAGGTTTGCTCGCGCTGGCTGGTTGGGGGCATGCCGGCTTTGATTGGAGAGCTCTGGACATGGTTCCATGCTTCGAACGAAAATGGCCTGCGACTAGGTTCCAGCCGTGAAGTGACGGACGAGTGCTTCGCATGCTTCCGTACAGAAGTATTTTCTCCTCTATCTTCGAGATGTTTATTGGTCTCTTTTAGCACCGACTTTTTGGCTTTAACAGGATCGCGCGGCTTCCGAGATGAAGTTGCTGGCTTCGAAGCCGTCTCTCTTGCTATCGAGTTGTTTTGACTTTGAGATTTTGTGGCTAAAGGCTCTCTCTTCGTCGGCCGAAGAGAGGGATGCTGTTGCTTCGCCGACGATTTGGAGGCCTTTTGAATGGTGGAATCATTCGCCAGCTTTATCCTGGCGACTTTCTTGGGTCTTTTTGCTGCAGAAACCTCCTCGTTGTTCAACCGAAGAGCTTCATCCCAGTCCGTAGCCTTCCGTTTGGTCACTCTCCTTTCTGCAACAGATCTAGTCCTCGACTGTCCTTCGGGGGTTTTAACATTCTTGCTCTGTGATTTGCCAGATTTGCCAGATGTAGGGGCGCCGACTGCGCGGGATTTCGAGACAACTGGCTGCTTTGGCGTTCTTAGGGCGGCGTTCTTTGTGCGCGCATTTAACTGAAGCTTGCTTCTCACGTCACGCCTTTGGGGAGATTGGAGTCGGGATTGATGATGGTCTGTGGTCGTGACAGATTTTCTAGTGGGTCGGCTTGGTGACAATCTTGGTGATCCCACGGAGTCATCTAGAGCAAGCTGAGCTGTCCGAATAAGCTCAGTCCTATCCGCTGCACTAGTCTCCCTAAACTCACCGCTCGAAATTTCGCCACTAGACCTTGAACTAGTGCTTGCAATCGTGCTGAAATCGACAATTGCTTGAACAGACTTTTTCGAGGTATGAAATTCTCCAGAATCGGGATTGTGAGACGGCGTGACGCGGTCAGAAGAGGCGGTCATATCAACGATTGCTGCAACAGTTCTCTGCTTTGACGATGCATGCTCTTGGCTGGATCTAAAAATGCGTCTTTCTTCTTGTACTTCTTGTACTTCCTGTCGCGGCTGTATTTCGATCGTACGGCAGAACGCGTTCATATCATCGCTGGTGCAGAACACCATTTTGACGAAGGGGCTATATAACCGAATGCCCTCGGATTCAAAGTAGCCTTGGCTTTCATTCTGAGATAAGTCAAGACTGACTGTCAAAGAACCATCTCCGGGGCTTTGTCTGACAGAACCAATGGCTTTCGTCGGTATGAAAAGCGCCTGTAGTCTTCCCGCATTCGCGGAATCCCCTGGTAAAACGATTGCGAGGTCAAGTTCCGTAAGCGCCACGGGAAACTCTGCATTGGAAGCTTCTTGTGAAATAGATTCAAAGCTTTTTAGGTGGTAAAGACCGTGCCTTGATGCCTTAGCCAAGGTGTGACAGTTGCGGGTAAACATACGCACCTTTCGTCCCACTGAGTATAAGCATTTCTCGACTTCAGATACGCTGCAATTTCTCGGATCCAATCAACATTCGTGGTCGTGCTTACAGGAAATCGAATCCCAGAGCCTGTGTCACTATCCCGAGAAAAGAAGAACGAGGAACTGATCCCATCCGCCAACATCTGACGAACGATATCTGCAGCAAAGATCCCAAGAATCGGAAGCTTCGGAGATTCGAACATTGAAACAATTGGCCGCCTACTCAGTTAGCCCGTATGTCAGCACAAAGGAGTGAGCAATGCACCAGCTGTCCAGGTGTAGCTGCAGCATGTCGGAGCTGGCTTTGCGATCGAGTCGCAATAAGCGCACAATTATCTGCGCTGTCTGTATCAATTAGCACGTCGGCATCATAGAAAGCGAGCCTTCCTACAATGATTCTTTTCCGTAGAAAGTTTTCGTTGTCGGTAAGCATAAGTAGTAGGAATTTCCCCAATTGCGCAACAACATCAGAGACATAGTTCGACGCGGACAGTGGCTGGAATTCGCATGCTGCAGAATCGTACCGATACAATTGATGCTGTAATGACGATTCATTGAGGGTTTCCAACGCGTGCTATGGCGAGTTAGTCTTCACTGAACTACAATTGAAACCCCTTGACGAACCATGCACCGGAAGATGACCTTCTCCTGACGAACAGAAGATCGCACCGAAAGACATGCTCGCATTATCGTACTGAATGCGCTAGACTCGAGACGCAGAACGTTCAACGCTTTATCGTTATTGAATATTTCAAAGAGATGGTCACTTCCAGCATCACTCATGAGGTGCTCTTTTGGAGCCAAGGCTTGAACGAGTTGATTCGGGAGCCTGATTCAAGTTCTAGATCAATGCAGACCGATACGGTGGAGGAGAGAAAGCACACCTGATCGGCGCATCGCCACCTGTGTGATGTTGTATGTGGGAGGCTAAGCGCTCGAGGGGTGTCTCATTAAACTCGGAGAGGGCCATGCTTCAACGTGAGAGATGTAGGTTCAGGGGAAAATGAACCATGTGCACGAGAATGAGAGTACAGAGACTCGACGAGTAATGGAGAATGTGATTGCGTGTCAGGGGAGACAGAATTCCATAGCCATAAGGCTGTGAGTTGCGACAGCGAAAACGGTGCTCAGCAGAAGGAGGCAGGTACGCGGTTGTTGGGCTCCAGGGCTGGTAGGCGTTTCTAAAGCTCATGGGCGGCCTCCAGCGTCTTTGACGGCTCCACAAGACCAGTCGTGAAAATCAGCACAACTCAACTCTACCCAGCCCCTGGCCGTCCCTAATAAACTTCCCTTCAATCCGGCTATCGAGCGCATTTCCAACTGTTCTGTGTGCTATTCATCGGCGAATACTTCTATCCCCGGCATACTTTGAAATTTCTTTCTGATCATATCGAAGATCTCTAGGATCGGGGATATGGCACTATTCGCGGGCGAGATTCATGTCGTCCCGGCCGAAAGTAACCTCCAGCAGAATGTCATCGACAGCGCCAGCAACTTCGGATACAGATGATGATTCCATCGATGCCACCACATCAGTCTAATGTGTGGCCAGCAGAGGTAACTTTGAGAAAGAAGATTCGGTCTCGACGCGCTGACGAGTATCGCCGATCGCTCCATGGAGGGGTTAGCGCGGAGGTACGGGGAGTGTTCTCGGGCGCTTCGCCTACTAAAACATCCGATCTTGCTCCCAAACCCCGCCAAGGCGAGCCTTCTGGTAGGCTGCGTTCGCCTGCTCCTTGCTACGTTCTCAATTTACGTATCTGCCAATTCTCGCCGACCACCGAACCCATCCAGTGATGTCCATGTGCATCGACCGCCTCCAATGCCCATGGCCTGTGCACAAAGCTCTTCGGTCCTCGGCGGGGGCGAGTGTGCTCAAGACCGACAGATTTCATAAGACATTGTGATCGCTGTGAACTTGGGACCGGTCACACCAAGCATGATGGCATCACACAATGGCAGACCCAGAGGCTGTAGACTACAAAAAGGCGTTCGTCGCTATGTCCGAATGCTTGAAGTATCCCGCGTTCATCCTACCATCTGCAAACATCAGTATCAACGTCTCTACACCAGACCTTGTCCGCTTCTTTATCCTCTTGGAAACCGGTGAAGCGAAATGTCTTCGATCAGTCGTGATCTTGTGGGGAAAGTGGCCCTTGGTATGATCTCGACTTTTTACTTTGCATCTGAATCTTGTAACCGTTTGTTGTAATGTTTTTATTACGTTACTTTGGCTGACTGGAGTTCCTTGTGCCTAGTCACGGGCTCATCACGAGGTATCGGTGCCGCAATAGCCTTGCGACTTGCTCAACATGGTGCCAATATTGCCGTGAATTACGTGTCATCGGCAGCGGCAGCGGAGAAGGTCGCGGAGCAAGCTCGCAGCTACGACGTGAAAGCAATCGTTGTCAAAGCCGATGTTTCCAAGCAGGTCGAGATCCAATCGATGTTCGAACAAATCGTCAAGGAACTAGGCCGCATTGACATTGTCATGAGCAATTCCGGCATCGAACATTTTGGTGCCGTCCCGGATGTCACTGGCGAAGAGATTGATCGCGTTTTTGCTGTCAATGTCAAGGCCCAATACTTTGTCGCTCAGCAGGCCTATGCTCATATGGCGGATCATGGCCGGTTGATTTTGATATCTTCCATTTCAGCGCAGAAAGTATGCCTCAAATAACGACCGAGATGAGTCCTGACAAATCAGTTTTGTGAGAGATGCTAATCGATTCACCCGGAACCAGGGGTTTCCCCAACACGCTATCTATGGGGCATCCAAGGCTGCCATCCAGGGCATGGTCCGTTCGCTCGCGTACGACTTCGGACCTCGCAATATCACAGTCAACTGCATCGCCCCTGGCGGAATAAAATCCGACATGTATGCCGATAACGCCGCCAAGTATCTTCCTGGAGGTGAAAAGATGACCTTGCAGGAAATTGACGATACCGTGTCCAAATGGTCACCGTTGAATCGGCCTGGATTGCCAGATGATATCGCTGGAATTGTTGCAATGCTTGCTGGGCCCGAGTCTCAGTGGTTGACTGGTCAAACCTTTCAAGTTGGCGGAGGGGCCTACATGGCCTGATCCAAAATCTAAGGATTATGACGGGAACGATCCCAGATACAGCGGCAATGTTCCCTGAAATTTCTGTAACGGTCCGAGATGGAATATTTTCTTATCTCCCTCACTCACTTTGTTCATCGATCACTTATCTAGGCTATTCAACATAGCTCACTTCCTCGTGTAGCGTTTCTCACAAGTTAAGACGTATCATCTGAATGTTCTCCGCTATGTAATCATCGTTCTTTGATTTCTCTCTTAAGAGTGTGGCAACGTGTCTGCCGACAGAGTCATTATGTCAAGCTTCTAAAGTCTGAGAAAGCTAATTCTGACCGCAATTTCAAGGTATCGCCCATCAAGAAGGGAGAGCGGGCGGAGACGTCACGTTCTTCAGCAAGCCGACATTTATACAGAATATTTAATATCTTGAAGCGCATATTGCTTGGGGTCAACTCCCAAAAACTTGCGCCGTTTCGATATGGTGGGTAAAAAGTATAGAATGAGCGGCGGCTAGATGCACCGCTGATACAGCAGGCAGACTGGCTTTGTATGGGCGACACATGAATAACAAAGGCTTGAAGAATATCGACAACGAGCCGCTAAGAATGATCCAGCTATTAGTACGACTCGTCCAGCCCATGAGAATTCTAAATGGCTAGTGCATCTATATGTGTATTAAAGGTGGACATGGCTAGACACTATTGTATGAATGGGAACACATACCGAGGTAAAAAAAGCAGATAATGGTTACATTTGCAACTTACTAACCCTTGAAGCTTTCACTCACGTGATTTGGCGTTTATCTCGCGGCAGGCGCCAAGACCCAACGCGTTCTTTGCAATCTCCCATCATCCCTGAAAATTTTTCAGATCAAGGTAGTTACACGCGTGCTTTGAAGTGGTTGTCTCCACAACACTAAATGCAATATCTATTCTCGTGATACAGAATGCCGAAAGCCCAGAAAAAGACCACAGCTCGGTCCAATCGGCCTGATCCTCTCTCACCAAAACATACAAGTGCCACGAAAAAGCCAGCTGTTGGACGCCCCAAAAAGAATGGTGGTAAAGCAACTCAATCCGACGGTAGCACATCGGCTGCTACCGAAGCCGAATCCTCATCAACCGCGTAGACGAGCAAGAAGCTTGTCAAACCTTACACTTCTTACATCCTCCTCTGCACATTAGCCTATACCTCCAACCCAACTATCATGCGCATCCTTTCTGTCCCTGGTCCCACTTCATTCGCCCAACTCCACCACATACTCCAAGCCGCGTTTGGCTGGGCCGACTGCCACGCGTACTCCTTCAAAGTCGAGGACATACCACAATTGACCAACGGTCGCGTCACGCGACTGCCGTCGACACTGCTGGATATTGCGTCTGAGATGAACATGCACTGGATACGAGACTTCGCTGCGGGCCACCATGACATTCTCGACGAGAAAAAGGCCACCCTTGAGGACGTCTACGGGCCGGGGTCGAAATATCGCGAGGGGATGCTGGAGTACGAATATGACCACGGCGACAGCTGGACCCATCAAATCACCTGTCTCGGGCAGGCGGACCCGGCGCTCCGCCTGTCCTTCCCTAAATTTGATCAGGATGTCTTTTGCATGGCGGGGGAGGGGCATCCGTGTGCAGAGGACTGTGGCGGGGCCCCGGGGTGGGAGGATCTGAAGGAGTTGTTTGTGAAGAAGGAGAAGAAGGATCCCGAGGGAAGGAGGCAGTGGTACAAGACTTTTTGTGCGAATGGGGATAAAAAGGGGTTGGATCCATGGAAATGGAATCTGTTTGACGTAAACAAGGCGCTGCGTCCCTTCAAAGTCTGACGGCGCGGTGACTTGTATGCTGGAGTCTGTGAAAAAGGCCCTCATACGAAGAAGAGTCCGATAATTCCCTGTTGACCTGTTTCTGCAACCTGTGTAGAGTCAGTTTGATATGATTATGGGCCTTGAGCAAAAGAAGCAGACAGTACTCACATGATACATAGGTGGCGGGCACTTCTTGATCGTATACCCAATGGGTATTGCTGCGATCCTCACCCTCTGGTGTACCATTCTTGATAACCAAGGCCCTCAAATATTAGTACATCTAAAGTAGGACTACCTTCTCCGACTTGGCAACACCGGGCAAATCCAGCCCGCCAAAGCGCCGAACCCCCGGAATCCAGTACGCAACGCCGATCCCCACGCGCCGGTAACAGTTCTCCCACTCCGTGAGCTCCACGAGCAGCAGAAAATAGTTTCTCTTCCTCCGCTGCCACACCTTGCCATACCACCCCCCGCCAATGTCGACCTCAAAGCCCAAGCCCGGCAGCAGACGTTGCTTGGTCTTTGGCAGTCCGCGGCACCGCTCCAGGCCGAGGATGGTGCGGTCTGAGTGGCAGAGCGGGTTCATTTCGTCTTCGCGGTAGCCCCACATGGATGAGAGGTCGGTGCCGAAGCGCCGGTCGTCGCTGGTGCCGGCCTGCGCAGGGTGGTAGAGGTCATCGCCGTGGAAGACGGAGCGGTCGCTGTTGTTCCAGAGGATTATGGCGCGGAAGGATGGTGGAGGGGGGCTCGGCTTGTCGAAGCGGGCGATGCCAATTAGCTTGTCCCTGTGATCTTGATGTTCGTCGACGGCGTCCGGGTTGCCAGGGCAGTTTTCCACGTGTTTTAGCAAAGAGCTTTCG
The DNA here is from genome assembly GCA_021030905.1 of Pyrenula massariospora. NCBI lineage: Eukaryota > Fungi > Ascomycota > Eurotiomycetes > Pyrenulales > Pyrenulaceae > Pyrenula > Pyrenula massariospora. The sequence goes on from JAGFMI010000003.1 coordinate 1,007,613, forward strand.
CTTTGGCCTGTTTTCGGAGCCTGGCACTTTCGACATATGTGCGGTGTTTTTGGCAGGTCCATGGCTTTCTTTCCTTTGCTGTCTTGAAGCTGCATAAAGAGAACATGACATTGGTCTTGCGGCCAAGGCGCATAGCCGACAGGCCATGTCCGCAGGAGTCCGGTCAACTGCTTCCATAAATCATTGTAATCAGTGCAAGGCTTAAGATCCTGATCGACATCTATGAACAGCGCGGTGACTTTCATAGACATTGGTTTGAAGCCCTTCGGCCTTCTCTTGCCATGAAGCTCTCTTTCCATAATCATGTTGCTGTCTAGGAAGCTTGGTTCCTTCAGTAAGCCTGTCCATCCTCCTTGCATCCAGATCTCCATATCTTTCATCTCAGTACCATCATTACTTTCCTTGATTTCTCGTTCATCTTCAGCAAAAACTATTATTCGCCCGTCCCACGACGCCCAACTCCAGGATGGTGCCCGAGACGGCTCGTAGGCACACTTGATCGACTCGGCTGGATACCAAAATAGGCCCCTCGCAAGCGCCCCGGTCCATATTCCTGCATGGTATTTCTCCCCTGTCCGCTCAGCAATTGCTTCCGCCAGACCTCGAAAAGCAGGCAACTTGTCATGGCTCTTAGACAGCTGGCACTTACTATAATTACGAACAAGTTTTTCTTGATCAAGACTGCCTGCGACGAAAGTTCCCGGGCCGAGCTTAAGGCTTTTCAGCGCCAGCATCAGTGGCGAAGGCGCCTTGCGGACTATCGATGAATTTCCCCATTCCGCTGCAAACCGTAGAAGGTGATCTGTTATTTTGTCATCTCGCGATTTTGGTGACCCTCTTCTGATTGGCGAAGACAGCCCCTTAGAGTCGTACTGGTCCATTTTCTCTGTTCCCATTTCTGTAACAAATCCCGTATGGGGATTGTCAATATGCCTCAGCTGCCTGAACTGTCGCTTTTTCTCGTGCGGAACGTGATCATTGATCAATCTATCGACCCCGTCTTCGGAGTGCGCAGCCATCTGGCATTCCCAGTAAATCTGGTACTTTCCGAAGTAAAGTACGCGACGTGATAAGGTACGCTCTTGGAAAACCCATCCTCGGGTGTTCCAACGGCTGTCCTCCATTTCTTGACGGAGTCCCATCATCGGATAATCTGATCTAGAGGTTGATCTGAAGCCCGCAGTGGGTCGTCCTGGGGTTGTCGGCACTCTGAATGGTAGCGTAGGTACGAGCTCGAAATGACCGCGATACTTGCGGGTTTTATTCTTTACCTTGTACCACGGAATCCGTACTGAATTCCCCGGAGTCGACCGCGCGAAGAGTCCAGAATTGCTCGTTTCACCGCCTAGAGCGGCAACTGCGCACAACGCGTTGGAATAGATAGAAGCCATGCATGCAGCTTCGCGCTCCCAATCCTCGTCGTCATCCTGAATAATGCAGAGCGAGTCAATCCACAGATACTCGATTTCGAGTCTGCGAGCTACCTCGATAGCATCGTGGATGGTCTGGGGTATGCGGTCCATTGGCAGGCGCTCTCGCATCTCTGACAGGTTCTGTGTTGTAAGCTCGACATTCACAGCATCGCCCCAACAGTAGCTTAGCGTTAAATATTGCGCTGTTCGTCCATTGGACTCAAATAGCGCGGGCTCTCCATTAGCGGGTATATATATTACACGAGTGGGAAGCTGTGACTTCTTCCCAGAATCTTCGATGGAATTGCCGGATAGTGTCGTCCGACAAAATCGGTGGTTAGTTGTACAGCCGCATAGCCAGTCCCTAGCAGTCTTCCACGTCTTATCGCTTATTTCGGATTTGAACGGCGGACGTACAAAGCGTTTCTTCACCCTCTTCGATGCATCTGGCTCCCTCGTCAGCTCCGCCAGCTCCGTCACATACCGACCAGTGATGGAGTATTACACCCACCTATGGTAGGAGCAACTCGCAATCCCGAACTAGGCGGCCCATAATGGCCTTTGCCAGGAGAGTTCTCAATGTCAATCGCAAGCGCGATAACAGGCCACTGATCGCTCGCAAGACGCTCGTCGACTAATCTGAAAATACTTCTTCTTCCCGGGTCCCCGGAATCAACGGCACCACCTTGCTGAAGAGTCTTGTACACAAACTCACACATGCGGCACTGCAATCTTGACTTCTTCAGCTGGCCAGCCGTGAGACCGTATCCACTCGCTCGCTTTTTGCCTCGAAAGCTATGATTAGTCAACCTGGTACAGTGGTCGCAGAGGCTCCCGCCTGGGGCATATGCAGTAGGAGACGAGACATCGGTGCTATCGCTATCGCTGGATTGCTCGCTGTCCATGGTGTTCCCTCTGGTCAAAATTTCTCTGGGTCGAGGTAGTTTCAGAATTCCTACACTGACAAGGTGTGTCTAGCATAAAGCGTGATAGGAAATCTGGACTTGACCGGCCCGGTGTCGGCTAAGGGCCATCGAGTTGTTGACATTCAGTCTGCCCACTAAGAAAACTAGGAGAAACGTCTTGTACATATAAATTCGTCTCACGAGAGTATTTTTCTGCGTCTCTGCTGCGCGTGTTCCTCATCAAGTAACGATCTTGTATAAGGCATTTCCAGTTTGGTTTAGATCGATTAATCTATGAACGGACGTTACAGGGCAGCTTTAGTCGAGGTCAAGCGTGCCTGAATTTGCGGGTCCTCCCGCGGAGATCGACGGCGCAATCCTTGGCTTTCCGCCCATAGCTCCCAGCCTTTTTCTCCAAGCTTCATGTTGGCTCCAAAACGTTCCAAGCTCCAGCCCAGGCCGCGATAGGTCCGCTACATCCAAGTAACGTTCGGCGATGGTTGGCGGCGATGAGGCTTCTCCCCCAAGACCGGGCTCGAATAAGACCTACCGGTTAGGCGCTCTCCCTGGCTTTATCCCCCTCAATGAAGAGCCAAGCGTCGTCAGTACTCGAGGTCAGAGATTGCCCGCTCTCATCTCGAGTAGATCGACTGCCTCACTCTTCAATCCGAACACTTTCAACCAAAGAAGAGGTTCTTTCGATGCGCCTGATGAGGAGGCGAATGTGCCTCCCGAAGGCGGGCGAAGACAAAGCACCATCGCTCGCACGGGTAGCGTTGGGCCGGATGTGCTGGTCACGCCGCAGATGAGGAGTATGCGTCTGATAGGGAATAACAACCCAAGGTATCAATGGGAGCGATATTACAAGACGGAAGAGGAGCTGAAGAAGTACAAAAAGCCGGTACGGGAATACTACGAGCGGAACAACTATCTGGTCAGTCAATATCTCTATATTGACCGACTGTTAGATTCCTCCCTCCCTCACAACCTTATCCAAGAGTATGCCCAACCGGCGCAAACGTCGACGGATAGACTCGAAATTCCTAATACGATTCGGGAAGAACCATTGACCCCTCCAATGGACTCACCTTCTATGACGCCGACCGATGAAGGCTGCTATACGAAGACCAAAGTCAAGCGAACCCCCAAAAACATTTACAAAGTCCCCGAGGGCGAATGTGAAAACACACCCCTTCTCGGCAACACCCCGGAAGATGCCGGCGATGAGGCAGTGGACAGTAGCTCCTCGGTCGTCACCCTCGCAATCTATATCAACCTCGCCGCCAACTTTCTCCTCCTTGTCAGCAAAATCGCGGTCATCATCCTCACATCCTCCCTCTCCGTCCTCGCGTCCCTCGTCGACGCCGCCCTCGACTTCCTCTCCACAGCCATAATCTGGACCGTCACCTTCCTCATCTCCCGCTCAGACACCTACGCCTACCCCATCGGCCGCCGCCGTCTCGAACCCGTCGGCGTCCTCGTCTTCTCCGTCGTCATGATCACCAGCTTCTGCCAAGTCGCGCTCGAATGCCTCTCCCGCCTCACCTCCCCGGACGACCACAGCATCGTCTCCCTCGGCGCCCCCGCCATCGCCATCATGGCCTCCACCGTCCTGATCAAGGGCCTCTGCTGGCTCTACTGCCGCCTCATCCGCAACTCGTCCGTCCAGGCCCTGGCCCAGGACGCCCTGACCGACGTCGTCTTCAACGCCTTCTCCATCGTGTTTCCCCTCGTCGGCTTCTACCTCCGCGTCTGGTGGCTCGACGCCACCGGCGGCCTGCTGCTGTCGCTCTACGTCATCGCCAACTGGTCCCGCACCTCGGCCTCGCATATCCGCAACCTGACCGGCGCGGCTGCATCCGCCGACCAGCGCAACGTGCTCCTCTACCTGACCATGCGCTTCGCGCGCACGATCCGCTACATCCAGGGCCTGCAGGCGTACCACGCGGGGGACCAGCTGGTGGTGGAGGCGGACGTGGTGGTGGACGAGGGGATGGGGCTGAGGGACAGCCATGATCTGGGGGAGAGTCTGCAGTACGTGCTTGAGAGCGTGCCGAGCGTGGATCGGGCGTTTGTGCATGTTGATTATGGGAGGGTGAATTTGCCGACGCATATGAACCAGATGGAGGGGTGAGGGGTTGGGTTGAGGTATCTGGAAAGTCAGGATTGGATCTAAGCAAGAGATGGACTGGCTTGGGAGGTTGGGTCTGTCTGTGAGCTGGTTGCGTTGGATGTAAGAGATATTGAGAGATTGGATTGTATATGTGCCATATCTTCTCTGCATATAACGGTTGGAATTAGAAATGGATGAATAGCAAAGCCTGTAAATGACAGCGTTGTTTTGATATCTTGCCGACAAGTCAGTTTCTAGTGTGCGGGCACTTCTCGCAGGGTGCTTTTTCGTTGCGGTGTTTGGAGACAGCGACGCGGAGGATGCGCACTGTGATGTGAGAATGAGGTCTTATGACGGTGTGGGTTACTGCTGGGGGTGTGGGGAGGATGGCTGGGTTGTGTGGGAAGAGAAGGGGGAGAGGGGTTATGAAAGAGGGGGTGATGTACGTAAGAATGAAAGATTTGTATAGAAGGAGAGGGTTCCTATAAGAGAAAAAGGTGCATGTAGGAGGATAAGACTTGTATAGAAGGGGTTACGTTTATGAGTAAAAACGGATGGATGTGGAAAGAGACAGGCATATCTAGCTGTTATGTAGGCGGGGCAGGAATTGTTATCCCAGTTCTCATTATACAGCTATTTCCTTGCTCTGACCACACCGTATCATATATGTACGTCACCCCATCTCCAACGCCCTAACAACGATTTCCTTTGGATTTTGGTGTTGAACCATGTCGACGAGCTCCTGGAAGTCGTCTGCCATCCCTTCTATAATTGCGATCTCCATGCCCGAGCCGAGATTGCATATGAGGATGTTATTGGTTTTGGAGTTGAACACACCGGCGGCCGCTGCTTGTGTGAAGAGTTTGTTGACGTCGGTGCAGAGGGAGAAGGGGCGGGTTCGAGGGTGGGTGCCGTGGAAGTGGACGGGGAGAGTTGGGGTGGGGATGGTTGGGGATGGCGTGTCTGGAGATGAAAACGTGGTCGGTGCTCTTCCAAGGGACGGAGGAGGGGTTCTCGGTCTTCTGATAAGCGAAGAGGGTCTGAGTATACGTTGGCTTGGTGGATTGGGAGTTTCAGTCTGGCAGGCTGGAGAGAGGGTTGAGCTTTGAGATACACTGGCGTTGGTGGGAGTCGAGACGGTGCGAGGCTTCATCCAGATCTTCCCTAGACTCGGCGTGCTCGCCGTCTTGCGATCTGTAAAATGTTAGCATCAATGAACATCTGATGAATGAGCGAGGCAGTGCTGCATACCCCGTGCCGCGCCTCCAACACTGTCGAAGACAACCATGTCCCCACGGCATCCCCACGACTGACCCAAATACGAACGATCACCCGTCTTCATCACACTGGGTCCCCGCTCAAACCCCCGGAGTCCGTGCCAGATGTACCACATCGATGCCGCCGAGACGGACAGCCCGCGACACCCTTCCCGGTGCTTGACGATGACCTCCCGCTCGAGCGGTCCGCCTCTGGCCACTACGATCCAGCCGTATCGGCGTATGTGATATTGCTCGACCTGTAGTTGGTTGCCGCTGCGGTGGATCCAGATTGCTGGACGACCAGTCTTCTTGGCGGTGTGGACGGTATTTCGATGTGTTCTTGAGCATTCAAGACCCTGGCTGGGACCGTGAAAGGATAGATATTCGTCGATCAGGGATGCGAGATGGCTCGGTAACTTCGCATTGTCCTTTAAGATTTCTTTTGTTGATCTCTCGGAAGTTAAAGATTCTGCTTGGGGATCGTCATCGATAATGGGGAGCGAAGAGCTGCTAGTGCTTGATTTATAGTCTTCATCGGAGTCGATATAGCGCCGCTTCGTTCTAACAAAATTTTCCATAGTAGCAGTAGTAGCTTTTCCAATTTGCGCCACTTGGTTGACGTTCTTGTAGCGACAGTGAAAGCCTCGAGAAATACAGTATTCACAACCGGCAAGGATCCGATCGCATTCTTTGTGATGCATCTTAACCTATTAGCTTTGTTCGCAGTACTTTTTTTTTGGGAAGCTTGTCACTCACGCGGCACATATTGCACTCGACATCGCTCTTTATCTTCGAATCCAGGACCGGCAGTGTTTTAAAAGACTCGACTTCATTGGCGCCTGGACTGTCACTGTCCACTGAGCATAAATCGACAGTTTTTAAATCTGTATAGTCCTCTGGACCGATGTTCAGAATCGATTCCTGCTTGAAAGGTACTTCGTCAATTGAACTATCTGAAGGTGTACGCCAAGAGTTGGGCACTTCTTCACAATTCGTCTGTCGAGAAGTACTTCTCGGAGCGCCAGATGATGGCATCTCAGTCTTCCGAGGGGTTGGTTTGATGAGTAGCTTTGCTCAACTTAGAACTGTATCATGATACCAATAAGGAGAATACATGAAAAGATCGTACTTAGCACTAACGTAAGTGGTTGTTTTGCGCAATGATCCGCCTTTATTGTTGTGTACTAACGCGTGACCCTGGAGACCGAAATAAGCGTAACCTTCACCAAAGCTGATCAACCTCAGTGTGAAGGAGGAGCTTGTTCCGCTTGGGACTAGTGGACATATGCTAAGACCTGTGAATTGACTGCAGTCCAAGCATGCGGTGTCACATGTCATTCCAGGAAGCATTTAGTGACCTCATTTATGTGAAAGGGTTTAAAGCATCTGAGAGCATAAGAGATCGTCATGAAAGAAACCTGGTCCGTTACCAAGATGCCAGTGCTTCCCCGGACCCCTTCCGGTGCTTCCATTTTCCCCAAATTGGACAAGTCTCAGGTGTTGCATAAGACAATTTGGTTGTCTCGGGGCATCAGCAGCTATTCTTTCAGTTTGAAACCGCGGTCTAGAGACCGCAAGATCAGTCTATTGAATAATACATTTTTTATGAAACGTTTAGTAATATCTTATTACTTAGAGAAATTCCTATTTTGTCAGCGTAACAGTGTCCGGCTTTTCCTCCTCAGTAGTCGCCTTGAGCACCTCAAAGTCCTGTTCTCGATTCTGTGCATTGGACATGATATATCTTGTGCTGCCAGAGCTCAGGACACGTTGGAAGTCAAATTCTCGTTCCTTCGCTGAACCTCTGCATAGCAGCATACAGTCCTTAGAGGAAAATTTGGGTTTAGGATCTGTGGGAAGAGACTGTTCCGGCGCATCCTCCTTGACGGTGGCGGTTTTCGACGGTTTTGAGGTCTCTGAAAACTTTGATTGGGAGGCCTAACCTGCTTAGTGCTCCCTTATTGAGCTTCGGGAAAAGCCAACTCCGCTGTTAAAACTGCTCGCCGTGCAGTCAGCAGAAGACGAGAGGGATTGACACAGCCATCGCTCTCGTGATTTATTTCCCATCTCTTCTCAAAACATCAACAAAAAACTTTGCCAGGTGCACCCGAAGGCCGCTTTGTTTACCTGCTTCGAGCGATCAGCGGTCTGTGCTCAAAATTATTCACCATCGTTATTCCCGCCATATACCTTATTATTGGCCCGCTGGACCAATACCTGTCCGAATCCTAGTCTAGGCGAGCACAACCTCCATTAACTCTGTTGGTTGGCATGATCCGGCTTGCGCGAAAGGCGATGCTGTTCGGTACCGCCTCCGCGGAGCAACGTACAGGACTCTGGCTCACCCTAACGCAATGTATCAACTCTCCTGCCCGTCGTGAAATGCTAAGTTGACAGGCCGTGTCATTCGGGTCGAGCATAAGAACACCGTTACACTGGAGTTATATTCTTGACACCCCAAAATGCCTCCCCTCACGCCGCGGTAATTGCCTGCGGAAAATCGCGACTTGTGCCAATAGAGTCTGCGGGGAAAGAAATTCTTGTATGGGCTGTCTGTCCTTATTGATATGTAATCGCGGTGGCTTTAAATGGCGATCTGATCAATTTTTCTTGATGAATCTATCTAATCGGAGATGAAATTTTCAATGGACGGTCCCGAGTTCTTGGCGTCAAGCCCGCGCCTGTGCGACTGCACCCGAGACCATTTAAGCGACCATGGATGGGATGCCGTGGGTAGACTTCTAACTCCATCGCTTCTATAGACGTACTCGATGTGGTAGATTCAAAGACTTTAAATATAAAGGCGTCTTGATGAGCGATCACTGACCAGTTTCCTGCATCGTCACACTGCCCGGCCGTGTTAACAGAAATAATGAAAGGTCGGAAGTGACAGTCCATGATTGACGGTCTCAAGAAATGAGCTCAAATAAGAGGCAACTGGGTGCTTTTTGTAATCCGAAATAACAACAGGAGACTACTCCACCGCCTTTAGACTTCCAGCTCAACCAGCAAGCTAGCGGTTGCAACAAGATATGCCGAGTCACATCGTAATTTTTCCACCTTAGTCCACATCAGGTAGCCTCAAGCATGTAACAACAATTTTGCTGATTGGTTTTTCCTTCATAAACTTCTCCACCTTTTGAAATCCCGCGTTTATTTTCAAATTCTTATTGCGGATAATCCCGATCTTGCGAACAGAAACGTTCCCCTCAAACAGCTCAAGCTGAAGGTCGTCGTGCCCGCTCTCGATTAAGCCACCGGCATTAGCATGACGGAATAGAAGTTCAGCATCGGTGCAGTCTGACGCACAACAATTATGCTCTCCGAACTCAAATTCACAATTTTCCAGGAGTAGGCTGTCATCTTCCACGTGACCGTCGGTTTGGCGCTCGCGGTCCTGTGTGCATGTTTGGTCGTGCAACGTTTCGGCGTTTCTGGTGTTTTCGCTGTCTCCAGCAATGTTTCCATTTGCGGTGGCACGCTCGTTTACGAAAATCTCGCGATCCTGACCTGTACTGGATTCTTCGGCAATCGTAGAGCCAACCCCCACGGTACCAAGGGAACTGCCCATCTCTAAAGACATGTCCACTTCTTCGTCTAGCCCATGGACCATGCCAGGAGATTTTGTGTTTGCGAAGTAAGCTCCATTGACAGGGGACGATAGTTCTATTTTCGGAGACGGAGAAAGATCAATTGGGTCATTGTACGCGGTTCCCTTCCCACTCCATCTCCTTGTATGGTTGAAGTCTGTTTGATTCAAATCGATCAAAGAATTATCAGGGGCTTTCCGGCCGCTGGCAGGGATCGGAAATAGAGCGTTATGTTGATTCTGCTCGGACAATGACGGAGATGGTATGCGGCTATCTAATTTAGGAGCCGCCACAGAAGGATGGGCTCGATGAAGTGTATCTGGCTGACCTTTGTGGTCAGAGGGCGTAGACGTGTGAGGAGTCAGCGGAGTTTCGGCACCCGCCCCCGCTGAGTTTTGACCCGATTGTGTTGACGACACCGTAGGAGTCATTAGAGGAGACCTATGATTCGACAAATTGTAACCGAGAGGCCGAGGAAAGATGCGATCTGATCTATCAGTACTGGGACTATATTTATTTCTAGTTCTGCTGCGATTTGCGGTCGGATTTCGAAGCTTTACGGTAAGCGCAGCCGGGGACTGCTGCAGGAGTTGATGTTCTTTAGAAATCAGCCAATACGGAATTACCATGATACCACAGATGCCGAGCTTACCTGATAGTCTTGGCTCATTTCGAATCTGGTCACTAGAAGATTTTGTAGTACAGTCAACCTTATTTTGAACCCTCACTATGCTTGGCGTGTCGTCCCAATGTAAGCCATTGAAACGGCGCCATATTGTAGAAAAGGCTTTGTCAATTTTGTCGAATTTGATTAAAAAGGCTCTATGGAGCGACGGAATGGAAACAAAAGCGACCCACAGAGATTCATAGATAGTTTGGTAAGCTCCAACCTGCTCTCCTGATTCTCGAAATGTCCACGTTCCTGGAAGACGCATTTCGGAGTCGTGAGGCCGGGGCTTGACCGAAAAGAAAGCACGCCCGGTTGCAGTGTTATTTTCCAAGAGATATGCTATGTCTTTCTTGACCTCCTCTGGTGCGCCGTTGCTCGAGAGTGGTGACCTCGAAGTAAAGTTTGAGCTCGACGCAATGTTTTGATTAGTCTTGCACCGTTTTGGCGGTAAGCAATGATCATCCTCGTCCTCTTCGCTGTCATCACTACTGCTATAGTCTTTGTCTTTCTCATCGTCACCAGGGTTGCTGTTCCCGAGTTGATGATCCTCGGATAGGTGTTCAGAGCTGGCGAAAGAGTCTGCTATTGGGAGAAGTAAGCATCAGAATATTGGCGTCGAACCAAATCTCGCGAAGTTTACCATTAGTCAAGGTTTCTTCCACAGCTCTTCTTGGTGACATTCCTATTCCGTGAAAATTAGCAATAATATAAGTAGTTGGCACTGCCAACCTGAATCGTTGCTCACTTTTCAAGCGAGCTCTCAGGTCAGTCCTGCACTGATCGAGGTTCCCGGTAATATAGTAAGAGACTCTAAGAATTACCGAGTCCTGGTTCTCGCTGTGTATCCCTGTCCAGATTTGGTACACCGAAAACCAGTACAGTGAGCGACTTCCACCGAAAGAGCCTGGCATCCTCTTGAAATAAATGATTCTGGGTTCTTGCTCGGGTCCTTCAGCAACAAGAACCAATTTCTTGAGGTCAGAAGGAAATCGACGAAAAGAAACTCTGAGTTCGTTCAAGCTTTCGTCGAACCAGATTGTATTTTCGCCCGGTTGGTTAAGGCCAAGAAGGCGGCACCGTTCACCCGGAGTTATAGCGGCCACAAAGTCGGGTGCGTTTTGATTGCCCCCGTCGAACCATTCTTGCACTAATGTCTGTAGATTGGAAGGAAGAGGGCGATCGTCCACGTAGCTTGATTCATGTACAGCTTCAGGTTCAGCATTAAGAATAGATCGAGTTCTGAGGATCGATGGAGGTTGTAGGTCAAGGCTTGAAGTGGAGGAGTCCGTGGAAGCGCGACGTGTGAGATCCAGGACGTGTGGATAGGTGCAGCTTAGCTGATGGTGTTGGCAGCTTTTACAATATGGTAAAGCCATGTCGCAATAGGAATCCGACGCCTAGACATAGGAGAATTAGCACAGAGAGCAAAAAGCGACTTCCGAGTCGTACAAGACAATTCTCACAGCTCCTCGTATTCCAACGTGACCTTGCGTGGTCCGAGGCCGAGACCTGACCAGACCCGATAGCATCCATTGCACCTCATTGACTCGAAGGCGACGTTAGGATTCCCTCTGGTTTAAGCAAGCGGGAATCTAGGTTGATAAAGAGGAGAGGATTACAACTTGAACGAGATCCGGGGGTAGGTATTCTGGTCCGAGTTAAGTTGGCTGGTGCAGCTACTCTCAACTCAATTGACACCCTGCGAGGGTTTTGGAGTCAATTGACAGGCTCTGCTTCCGGTACAATTGCGATTGGTGACGATCACTGGACATGACTCGTTCAAACAAGGGCTTCCAGGGGGTCGTGATTTGGAAGAGTAGCAGAGAGAGAACACGGTGGGGAGGCAGGAAACGCGAACCTGTTTATCAGCCTGACAAACAAAACAAACGTGTCACACGGACATGTAGAAAACTGCGGCGTCTGCCAAGATCTGGTCCCCTGCCAGCTCTGCACCCAACCTCTCGAACACCGATAAGACACATTTAGCGACCAGGTCTATCTTTCGATCGCCGTTGCTCTTCTCATCTGGACCATTTTTCGCTTTGGAACCACGCCGAGCAGGTCGCGTCCGCATTGTCTTCAGACCCGAACGTAGCATAGGTAGAAACACCACTACCTCTGCTGCAGTGCGGAGCGGTTACACATTGCATCTTGTAGATGCATGACGGCAGCAGCTTTCAATTATAGCCACCCAGATCAGAAGCAGAGACTCGTTAGGTGGAGTTAAGAAGAGAATGGAATTTACACAAGGATTTTGAGAGGCGAGAAATATGAGCAGAGGATCGATGTTGGGGCGTTGCGCCTTGGCATGTCTGGGGACATGAACATCACGTGGTTTCAAGATTTTGCGTGATTGTCCTTCGTTTACATCGTTGCTCACGCTCTCTCATCAAAATGCTAAGGCGTTGACATTAAAGGAGACCTTTAAAAAAAGTCTTTGGTCCCACAGTCTACGAGTCGTGAGATTGCGGCTAAGCTGCAAGCTTTGCACAATGTTTGCATTGCAAAGGTCGAAGATGATCATGACTGCGGCTAGATACTATTGATTGTGGCGGCGGAGCGGAGAGTCTAAATCAGCCACAGCGGCCTTCAGATTCACAATCCAGCCAGTCGGGAGAGCTCCGCAGTAAAAGTGTACTAGTATAGCGTTCAGCCTTAGACGATCAAACAAGGTTATAAATGTACATCTCTCGTCGATCCCAAGAAAAATTTCTCACACGGCACCTTTTACCTCTTGCGTCAAGATATCGAGACGTCCTTCTACAACCTTTTCTTCGCACCAAGACTGCATGGCAGATATTCCCTTAATTCCTTGACAGCATCAGGCTAGCATGAGATACAGTGAGTTTGAAGGGTCTGCCTTGGATCCATACCGGGTCGCGGGAGTCAACTTCCGCCAGAAATCCAAAGTGTCTTTACGTAAGTCCAAGACACGCAATCCCAATGGGGCCATTTTTGGAGACAACGATGAGGTATCCATCGTCTCGTATACTGAGAATTTGACGACGACCAATCAGCGTAGCCCGATTTCTATGGTGATAAGACATTCCGGTCCCTGAAAGATGGGTCGGGGACGTAGTGAGAATGTAATGATCCGGGTACTTGTCAAGCAAAGGCCGTCTCCGGATCGAATGGCCATTTCTTCGTGTAGGGTCAAGATGGTATTTGGTAGCCCATCCTTCGACTGGGCTTGAGAAAACCCTACAATCTTGGCTCACTCCCACGAGTTGGACATGCGGTCTGCCGCGATCCGATACCATCAGGTGTAGTGACTTGTTCTTCGCACTCTCTGAGTACGCGGTTTAGTCTTATTGATGGAACAGGCCGCTGATCCTTACCCCCAAGTGTATGATAGTGCTTTGTATGGCGATGACTATTCGAATATGCTGGGTTTGATAGAAGCGCAACTAATCGCCTCTAACTCGTGTCCTGGGGCAATGACAACTAAGCGAATTTCCTTTCGGTCGAGGTCAATGGAGAAGAGGGGGAAATGCTCGTTAGGTATCTTTTCTACTTGATCTACACTACCTCATGCCCATCACTTAAAAGGTAGGATAATTGAAAGTATGTTGCTTTATACATTGTAGTAAAGAAATTCCTACCATCGCAGTTTCAGGAATCAGCCTCGCGGACCAATCCGATGCCTCAGGGCCGGTACATAATTCCTGTAGCACAACGGCCCAGTTTGCTGTGTTTCATGTGGCACAGCCCCTCAGTTTGCTATTAAGTTCCCTTCATCATACTAAGCACTTGCACCCAGGTAAGAAGCATGATATCGAACCCTATACAGCACGTTTAATCTGCGACTTCAGGCAACACTCTAAGTCAGTGTCATATAAACCTGTCGGCCTTGTTGTAAAGTGCCTCCACGCATCGCTTACAAACCACAAAAGATGCCTGTTCGTGTAGTACCATCCGTTCACGGCGCGAATTCTATCAAGTGTTACTATGGACCACAGTTCGCAGGAGACGCCTTTGAGATCTTAAAGACGGCTTGTCCTGACGTCGGAGGGAAGTCCATTGAAATTTTGCAAACATCTTTGGACGACGATGGGCTTCCCTCCGCCATGAAAGCATCACGGAATGGGCTTGTCTACTCCATCTTTGAGGCTTACAGCTATCATCATCACCTTCTTATACGTCCGGACGACATCTGGTTCGCAGCGCTCTCGCAATTCAGCTTTTTCATCAATGCCCACTCGGAAGAAGTGCGCGGCAAGTTTGTCGCACACCAGGGACAAAAGGAATTGGAAATTGTGTATTATTCGGGCGACCGCTACAGCGTTAGCTTTGGTCTTTTCGCGGAGCAGATAACGAGACTGATCGAAGAAAACGTTGTCGATCCTGAAGTTCGATCGTGGATGATGCCCAATTTTACCACCACTAGGCCCCAGGACGAAGTGGTTGCTTCCATCCTCATGATGGGTAGCATGCAGAAGTACTTCTCGTACAAGATGAAAATCCTCTGCGGCATCCCATCCGTGACGATGCTAGGTGAGAGAGGGGACTATGAGAGAATCTTGAGCAAGCTCGACAAGTTCTCGACATTCGGCGACGAGCCAACCCAATTTGCCGCCCTCCTGAAACCAATTGTCTCAAGGATGATCCGCACTTTCGACGAAGCCGCATCCTCCGAGATCATTGACTTCTGGCAGAAGATCCTACACGTCCACAACCAAGGCAGCGGAACACCCGAATGGTCCGGCTGGATCAGCGCTTTTTGCTTCTGGGATGAGGAGGGCAATTGTCTTTACCGATTCCCTTACGATGAATACATCACAGAGCGCAAGGATAGATATCTGACATTGGACGACATGCGATACCACGTGACCCGTAGCGATTCCATCCCTCCTGGCGTAAGCAAAGTTCCTGTCACAGTTGATGACAATGGCGAGATCGTCGATACGGAAATGGTGGCTGGATCTGTCGGAATCTCTTGCTCTAGCAGTGGGCTCAAGGATGATCAGGGTATGGTTGTCTTGGACACAATGCAGCCAGAGACCGGGTGGTGGGTATATGAGAAGAAAGAGGATTGAGTGAACCCAGGTTATGGCAGTCTCGAGGTTTTATGTTTCCCAACCATGCCTACTCCGTACAATGGCATGGACGAAATGACGTCCTCGCAAGCGCATTGCTGGCGTGGCACTCAGACCGGGCGACTGGTTTTTACTCAGGTTTGGGATCTGCACCTACACTCCTTTAGTGGAGCTAGTGTGCACAAGCCTGAATCGATGCTTCCATCGCCTTCTCAATTAGAAAAGGATACCAGCCTATCTATAGCCAGTTCCTGTTGTGTTAGACACTATATGGCTGCAGGATCAGGACCCTTCCACATCGACCTCCCATGCCCAACGGCCTTACTGGACTCCTCCCGCCGTCTCCATCTAGAGGCTAAGAAGGGACATATTTTCGAGCTTTTGACTAAATCTTATGAAATCTATAGTCTTCGCTGCTTAAATGGTCGCCACATTCATCCTCTTAGCTAAAGCCGGACGTGGGGACTGCACCTTTCGGCTATGCTGTAGACAGGTCTGTAGGAACGACACATACCGTACATAGGATTCATACCTGTACCGACAGTGCCGTTCACAAATTTGGTGTATAAATTGCAAGAAATGACGAGCCCATTCACCTACGCTGTTGCCTTCACTTCCGGCAGAATCACGCCGCATGGCCTCCATGTATTGACAATGGTGTCTGACTTTAGCACCCGACGCACCGTAGACTTGGCTGCGAGTTAGATACCCGGTTGTATCTCAAACTAGGCTGCCTGTCGCTACTTCGCCTGTTAAACTAGCTACCATAGGATTGTTGCCCCGAAACAACTCTAGCGGGGTTGCAATACATTGTGGAATTGGTCTACATGCAAGTGTGAACCGAGAGCCTATACTTCGATCCAAGTTGGTAGGTTTCATTGAATTATTGTGCAATCATCCGGCTATACCGCTGTGCAAGGGATCTGAGAGGATTTCTTCAAGGAGAGGAGGCTGCTTCACCCAACTTAGCATCGGTAATAGATTCGTCCTTCCAGCCTTGTAGTTTCCTGCAGGGTCCACCCGAAAATCTGATCACACTCTGAGTACTTTCAATCATGCATGCCTTGGTCATGGAATGTTGTTGCCTCAAGGCTCAATCTGTTACCATTGTTGGAATCTTCAAAGTTATGTTCTCCTTTCTGCGCGTCCACTTACCATCCTCTCAGCATTACAGCCTCTTTCTCAAGAATGGTCCCTGGCAGCAAAAGAGAAGACTCGGATAGTCCAAATGCGCTTGGCAGACCATATATCGAGCACACTACAGAGGTACGAGATCATATTTCTAGAGCTGAACCTGCCTTCGCGTCTGTTGAAAATTCTCTCCATTGCCTCACACAAAGATGCTAACAAGTTCCTTGATCGGATGTGAAGAGTATTTTCGATTTGTCATTCTTAGGTATTGACCTTAAGGATTACGAGATCTTCGCACTTCGTGAACCAGATGACGAAGCGAATGGTGATATTGATAATATCTCAGTTGCTTCATTTGAATCCGGCGACAAGCCTGACGACGAGTCTGGGGATAAATGCCATTCTGAGCATTCTATGTATGTTCATGATTCGAGTAGCATTGAAGATGCACATCACGTCTACAACAAACTTGACCACAGAGTTCTGGAGATTCGACTTTTGACAGTCGAACCAGCTGGTAACAAAGAGTCCGAGATACGGTGTACTTTAAACCATGTCAATCTTGGCAGCTCTCCCGAAGATCAACCTGTGTAAGACGCCATTTCATATGTCTGGGGGAATGCTGAGAAAAAGCGCATGATATTCATATGTGGAAGACCTTTCCTTGTAACGCTCAACCTATTTATTGCGCTGCAATATTTGAGGGACTCGGATAAGCCCAGTGTCTTTTGGATCGACGCTATATGCATTAACCAAGACGACATTATGGAAAAGAGCCATCAAATTCAGCGGATGAAGCTTATCTACGGCCAAGCCGATCGAGTCTTAATTTGGTTGGGAGAATCCGACAAGGACGTTCGCAAAGCATTCGTCTTCCTTCAGCGCGTAAAGCTTCAGGATTCTCCGTTCGACAAAACTCTTCCTTTCATACCTGGATTGTGCAAAATCTATGAAAGACCTTGGTGGTATAGAATGTGGGTGGTTCAGGAAGCTTTTTCTGCAAAGACTCCGCCAATTATTGGATGTGGACGCAAATGGGTTCCTTTCGAGAAAGTACTGGGACCGATCTTCGGTTTCAGAGAGATTTTACCCCTGCACGGTCTACAACTCCAAAACATCCAAGCTCTATCTGTCCTTAGGACCATGTTTAATGTGAAGCATACGTTGAAGAACTTTTCACTTGACGAAGTTGTCAGCACTGGGAATATAAGAGATTTTGGGGCCCTTCTCAAGGCGACATCTGATCGCCAGGCAACTCTGCCCGTTGATAAAATCTTCGCAATCCAGAGTCTTGCGCACGAAAAATTACCGGAAGATCTACTCCCTGATTATAATCTTCATCATAGCTTTGTCTATCAGAAAACTATGTTCCATGTTCTGAAATTCCGACCGGATCTGAATTTCCTATTTCATACTATGAATCAGCGCAAATTGAACATCCCGTCATGGTGTATAGATTTCTCACAGACTTGTTGGTCTGAGTACATTAATCAACCACAAATGCTATTTCTACAACAGGACGCGGATGAGCTGCTCTCGGCAGCTTATAAGCAGTCAACAAAGGCAGCCCGCGATTCATTCCTGAGGGCATCTGTTAGCCAGAATTACAGGGCAGCCGAGGCCCAACAAGCTGGTGTGGCTGCAATCTCGAGAATAGGAGCGTCTGCCAATATGCCCAAGTCTACAATCACGCACAGTCCATCTATAGACACTTTGGAAGTATCAGGATCTATAATCGGTTTGATCGAGCACGGAAGCACCATTCCAAACGTGTCGTCAATCGCACATCATGCGAGCTCTGCTCTTAAAAACCGGTTTGGAGTACCCGAAGCGCTCAAGATGCTTTCGTCTGGTTATGTTGTGAAAATTTGCAGTCTTCTAGATATACCTTATTCTGGAGCTCCAGAGGACCAAATGCACTTACAAGAAAGGAATATTACCTTAGAGAAATATATGCGAAGTCGGTCTGAACGTTACCGCCTGGTATCGCAAGAGTGGTCTGAACTTGATGCTTCATATCTTCATTTCCCGGAACATGAGAAAGAGGAATGCGAAATGGCCATGGAACAAATTTTCATGAAGATAATCGAGCTGTATTTGGTGGTGACCGATACCAGTTATCTTGGATGGGCTCCGCCAGCTGTCAGCATTATGAAGGGAGATATTCTTTGTATTCTTTACGGATGTGGTGCTCCAGCCATTCTCAGACAGAAGGGTGACACCTCTCATGAATTGGTGGGATTTGCATGTATTGAGGGGATAATGATGGGGGAGTATTTCAAGAATGTTGAACGGGATAGCCAGGTCTTTCATCTGTGTTGAATAAGAGGACTGTAATAGATTGGCTCACGTTTACACAGTTTTACAGCTTCGATACTTATTTACAGGACAAGTTTCATTTTTAGGTGTCCGCACTTCTCCATGTCGCGGAACTCGGCTCTCAAAACTTACTGCCCTTCATCGGACCTAGCTGACGCTTACACGCTAACACGAATGTTGCTAGCAGGAGACATTTTGCTCTATAAGTGGCTGTTCGGGGTCCTGCCTTACGCTAGCAAAACAGCTCGTTGCGTAACACAGGAGCCAGTTCCAGGGCCTAGAGATCCTTAAATTGGTCCCTTGTAGACGACTATATAAAGTTTCTATATCCTTTAAGAGAGGTGCTCACATATATAATGTGAATATTCAATAAGACCAAGACACCGAAACTGAGATCATATAAATAGGTGGCTAGCCTAGGTAGCTCAGACTAGGATCAGTCAACATCAATTCTAATTACAAAATCGGGAGGGGAACTCAATTTCCGGCTCTAAGTCGCCAGGTAGTTTCTGTAGGAGTCACATATACTGCACATAAGACTGTTGTCCGCATCGATAATGCCATACAAGAGAGGATTATCTGCCGCCAAAACGATGGGTCTATCAGGAAATGCATTTAGCGCTGTTCCAGGGTACTCAGCCTGCGCTTTAGGTGGCTCTTTACCTTGGGCATGGTCGCTACAGCCATGGCGGATCGCCGCCTTTGACCTTGCTGTAAGAACTACCGTCCTAGCCTCTGTCACGTAGACGCATACATCCATCGGGCCGTGCGTGACACTGCCTAGATTCGTATTCGCCACTAACTCTTTCAAAAGCTGCCTTGTCTCTGCCAATGAGCCTTGGAATGCCTTTACGGTCTGACAAGAGAAATCTTTTTTTATTTCCCTCTTGCCCTAGTTGCGGCTTATAGACTGACCAGGCTCACGAGGAACATTCTTTCATAAGTTGTCTTCTAGGTATCCCGATGCTTTGCCACGAGTTGCCGGAACGCTTCTTGAAATCCCTGTGGAGGAGATGGACGAGCCACCGCGATCTCCAATGCCGTCTTCCCATTTGCGTCTTTTGCGTCCCACTTAATACCGTCTATCTCTGCATCGATCAGGATCTGAATTGTTTCGACGTCAGCTTCCAACGCAGCTGCGTGCGCGATTGAAGTCCCGGCGTTGTTGACGTGGAGGTGATTTGCATTCTTGTGCAGCAGTAAGCGAAGGAAACCATGGCTGTCGTGGTAGATGGT
Source organism: Pyrenula massariospora (assembly GCA_021030905.1). Lineage (NCBI taxonomy): Eukaryota > Fungi > Ascomycota > Eurotiomycetes > Pyrenulales > Pyrenulaceae > Pyrenula > Pyrenula massariospora. Next base: position 1,027,284 of record JAGFMI010000003.1, read on the forward strand.
CTCGAAAAGAGGCGTGTCGCCGTATTTTCCGGTCTGTTCTATGTCGGCGCCTTTTTCAAGGAGCAAGAGACCAACCTCGACCTTGTTTGCTATGGCGGCTCCGATGAAAGGTGTGATTTCTTGCTTGTTCCTACAATGAATCGAAGCTCCGGCCTGCAGCAACAGTTTTACTAGTGCGAGGTCATTCTGATGAGTACTTGCATAATGAAGAGCTTGATTTCCGCCATCATTCTTCTGTACGACTTTGGCACCTGCCAAAATCAGGAGTTCTAGTGTCCGCAAACTACCTGAGGAAGCTCCGAACATGAGCGGTGTTGTCCCGGCTCGGTCTTGTACGTCTGTCTCGGCACCCGCGTCCAAGAGTTGCTGGACTTCTTCATGCTTCCCTATTCTTGCCGCCCAGTGAAGAGGGGTCCGGTCTTTGAGATCCCGGACATTTACTTGGGATTGATGGTCGGCACTCTGCAGTTCTGTGGTAAGCTTCAGAGGATAGATACTCAATATGACCTTGTGCAAGTGAGATAGCTCCCACGTTTCGAAAATGTCATTCTCAGGAAAGATTTGTCTGAGTTCATCAGCTTCTTTAGGATCGCCCTCCCATGTAAGGATGTACTCCCAGGCTATTTGATGCGGGGAGCTACTCTGCGGATCAGCCACAATTTCACAACAATGGAGTGTATTTGCTTACATATTCCTCTGGTCTATGACATGAGGGTCGGCTCCGGCAGTTATCAGGAATTTGCAGGTGTCGATCTGTTTATGTAACACTGCGTACTGCCGAATCGTCAGTTTCATACAGAGTTTTTTGTCAAAAACCAAAAAACTCAATATACCACGTACGTGTAGTGCTGTCCGTCCATAATCAGGGTCAACATCCGTAAGGGAGGCGATCTTCTTGTCTAGCAGGAGTCTGAGTCCATAAGTATTTCCAGTCAATGCTGGTCGTAGGATATTGTCGTCTCTCCCCCAAGCGACGACCCTTGCAAAAGAAAGCCCAAAAACTGGGTCACCAACTGATGTAGTTGCTGCTACAAAATGTACAGCACGCGCCATGAACCATTGAGGAAAGCAATAAAAGACGTCTAAAGCACGGTTTATGCGAGCTTTGCAAGTTGTATTGCTACAGCCAGATGCCACAACAGGTATTCCAGAATAACCCACGAAGAGTGTTCCGAGCAATGCTTTCATGAATGAGGGCGTCTGATATGAGGTTGAAAAATGGCAGCTACAGTCGCAAGACAACTTGTTACAGGTATTTCTACGGCCTTGAACGAATCGGATCGAGTTTGAGCTGTCTTGATATGACAGAGAAGATTTGGAATTTTGAAGTAAAAGGCGTTCTGGGACCTGAAGCGCATCTGTATACTTTATCAGAAATCAGCAAAATTTTCATTAGGAAATTGACTTTTTAACTCAGCTGTAGGTACTTCTTGGTCGTTGGAACGGCCTAAATCCGTCCTGGTAGCCTTACTAGATGTTACTGTAGAGTACTCAGATTGGATAGTGATGTCTCGAACAAGTATGCTTGTACAGCCCCACAGATGTAAGTGATACTTGCCTCGGGTATTATTTACTTACGGAACTCACAAGGTGCCAATGCTAAGTATTTCTTGTAATTCACACCTTGCTTTCATCAAAACTTTTCGTGTTCTGCTGACACGCCCTTTTTCTCGCAACCAATTGTACTTCAATCGCCCGCGATTTGTTCCATTAAAGGATTTTTTTATTAACTCTTCTAAATCTGTCAATCCAACCTTCATTGCATTAAGCTTTCTCTCAGTCGCAGCCGTTATGCTTGGTTGGACTCGAGCTTCTTTTTCGAAGGTAGGATAAAGTGTATCGAGCAATCCTTGAATCTCGACTACTTCGTTGTTCAGCTGTGCAATTTCATCGGGAGCATTGCGCCAATTCCGGATGGCACTCTGCAGGGCTTGGGCGCAGGCTGTTGATGCTGATAGAATGGTCAACGCACTAGCTGCAGCTGACAGTGGATCGGCCATTGCTCGTGTGGATTATGGGTGAGCACGCTTCAAATTTCGGTATATTAGATGAACAAAACCAAGGCTCTATGCTGCGTGGGGTTCAGTCAGGCAACAGTGACCGATACTATATGTTGCCAATACCGGTCCGCTCCGGTCGGCTTTATCGGCTCGTCGGGGCCCTCAAGGCCGGAATAGGTCGACGGCGGATTGCTATCAGTCCCTTTTACGAATCAGGGCGTAGTCTTAATATTGTATAGAGTTCGCATGAAGAAGCTATATATTGGCGATTATCCTCTTCACTGATTCGTATGGCTAGCTGACGGGCTGGGGCTTCAGGCTTTTGCTGCCCCAGGCGGCTGCCGCTCCCTGGCTGGGGGGGGGGGGGTAGTGTTTTTGCAGGGAGCCCAGATTTTGACTATCCATGCCTCGAAACTGATCCCTCGTAGACATCTATATAAAGGCGCGATATCCACTAAGGAAGGAAAGACACACGCTCATAAGGCGTGAATGTTTGATGAAAGTAGGGGGCCATTTGTGGGGCTCAGCGTGGGTGATGGGGATGAACAAGCAGTTGAGCAGGAACAAAAAAGGGTGTCTATCCTAAGCACCTTAAAATGACACTGAACCGAAGTCAAGTCCGATCCCATAATAGCTACAGTGTTCCGCAACAAGTTTGGGGATGAAGCAAAAACCACCCCTTATTTTAAAACTTAGATAATTACCCCAAATAATTAAAATTATTTAATAAAACTAGTTTTGATAGATACTTTAATAAGTTAATTATTAGTTATAAATTTTAAATTTAAAAAATATAATATATAGCTTCAGCAATAAAATTTATAAAACTTGGAAAATTTAGTAAAAAATTGAAAATTTTAAATTTAATATAATTACTATATATTAACAGCTACTAAGAACTTTTATATATATAAATTGAAATTTATATCAAAATTAATTTGTATAAAGATTTTGATGATTAGTTTATAATAAATTAATAAAATTATAATTTAATAAAAAAAAATTCTCTTACACTTCTACATACAAATTTTGAAAATTTTCAAGTTTTCTGTTTAAAGTCACTAAGTTTAAAAATTAATAACTTTTTATTTAATTAATAAACTTTATTTGAGATTTTCATATTATATAAATTAAACTCACCATTTTATTCTTTATATATAAAAGTATTTATAGAAATAGCTATAAATAGTAATAAAATAGATTAAAGTAAAGCTAAGTTTACACCAAAATTTTAAATTATTATATCTTTATGGATATTTAGAATTTTAATTTTAAAATTTTTACAAAAATATATTAAAATATAATAAATATAATGTATAATTATTATATATTATTTCCTATTCAGTTTAGTTGTTTTTTAAAATTAAAGTGTGATGGGGCCGTTTTGAAATTTCCCCAAACTTGTTGCGTAGTACTGTAGGCCCCATTCTTCAGCCTCAATGAGCCTCGGAGAACTCAGTAAGGCTGACACTATCTGTATAGAGTAAAGCCACCCTGATTGACCATGCCCTACAAAAGAGGTACATCTGCCGCCAAGAATGATGGGTTCACGAGGTCCTTCGGTCCTACACTTAGCCCCATGTTTGGGCACTCCACCTACGGCGTCCCTTGCTAATCGGTAATGGGCAACTTTTCCGCGTCCCTATAAAGTAGGCCTTGCGCCCCTATAAAACGGGCTATGTTACCCCGCACGCGCCGGGAACTGGGCGCCCCTTAGAAAAAAACTTGCCCATTACCGACTAGTAAGGGATAGACGATGCCCTTTTCCGCAACAAAGTTGCTACCGCTTGGCAGTCCGCCACGTTTGAAATCCACGTAACCCCTGAGCCATTCTCCGTCCATCACTACTCTGTGGGCTGGTGAGTCAGGTGTCGCACGGCGTGCGACGTTGGGGGCTCACAGCGCGCGTGGTATGACAATTGCATGTGCCAATTACGAGGATTTCAATTCAATAAGCGCCATCTTCAAAAAGGTCAAGAAACACGGTATATGTCAAGCTTATAAGCGTGAAACGCTTTCAAGGTACTCCTCTTCGGGTTTAATGTCTTCCTCTACGATGCAAACTTTATATTGCGAACCCATTTGCACGGTTGCAGAAATTCCAGGGTTATACATCTCTGAGTAAGTGCAGCCCAAATGAAATCAGAATGAGAGATTAACAAAGGGAAGTATAACAATTCCACGCTCAGCGAGCCTTCTTCGAAAGCATGAAATCACTCACCTGCTGAGTTTGACGAGCCAGAGGGATTTACCTACGGTAGAGAATGACATGGGCATTCAACACCAGCATTTTCCTATGGAGGACAGTCCTTTTGAAGACATCTTAATGGCATTGGAGGGCTTATGTGCTTGGATTGACAATGCACTTGTCACGACAATATGTAAGCCCAAGGTGCTTGTCCATTGTATGCAAGGGGTGTCTCGTAGTGGCGCTATCATCGTCGCGCTCCTGATGCGCGGTTGCTCATTAGATTACGAGTCAGCACTCGCCCTCGCGAGGAAGTCTCGCGCTATTATTGCGCCTAATTCCGGGTTTGCAGATCAGCTTCGTTTGTGGCAAGAGATGAACTACTCGATCTCTGAAGTTGATGGCGTTGGCCTGCGAAAGACAAAGTTACAATATGAAGAATGGAGGAGAGACCGAGGCGTCCTCCTTACAAGGGAGGAAGAGATGAGACACGAGGCGATAAGGATTTCCATGGAGGATATGGCGATAAGATATGGCAACTTAAGGCAGGGAATAGAAAGGACGTCAACAGGGGATCAATAATGTCATAAGTGCTAAGGCTCACGTGGCTGCGCAAGCCTCAGAGGCTGGAGCACTGAAAGAAGCCGCATGCGGCCGAGGCACTGGAGGTTAGAGTACTGTACGGAAGCCGATGGACAACACGCTGCCAACCTAATTTTAGCGTCGAAGGTGCGTGTTTTTAGAGATACTCTTAGCGGTGCCCCCTAAAGGCACACCCGAAGGCCACTGCACCCTCAAAGCACTCTCCAGGGGCGCTCCTAGAGACACACCCCCAAGAGGCACCCTCTAAAGGCATCCTTAAGGGTAATCCTCAGAATACCTTTAAAGGCAGACAACAGAACATCTTCTACCTTATATATATATTGTAATATTAAAGATACGCCTAAATAATCTCGTCACTCATATCTATATCTATATCTATATGTATGAGATAAATGGCACTATCCAGCCTGCCCCTAAAAACACCTCTAGGATTAACCCCGAGGATGCCTCCAAAGATGCCCCGAGAGATATTCTTAAAGGGTGCCTTTGCAGGGCGCCTCTAGGGGGGTTATAAACAGACTCGCAGAGATACGCACTCTCAGCGCACAGTAAAGTTAAATTTAAGGCAGCATGGCACCTATCGTCTTCCGTGATCGTGGTAGCCCATTCCGGTAAATGATCGGGATGAGGGACGCCACGATTTCTTACCCCAGCCTCGAAAGCTTTTCCAACAACTCAGATGGCGTCCAGTCACATAATGGCGCTCAATTACACTCTGAATTTGGCATCGACGAACGATTTAGATAGATAGAGAGGTAGCAGCTACAAGGGAAAATAGCGACTGTAAATGAGCTATGATATATCCAGCAATTGCAAATATGGGAACGAGTGTGACGCGCTTTAAACGCCCGTGTGAACCTCCAAAGCACTGAGAATTGCTCTCCTTTCCAACAGCTTGCTTGCCCAGGCTGACAATTTGGGAAAATCAACTTTCAAGCCCGCAATGAAATTTCCCGCCCAACGATACAACACAAATAAGTAAGCATCGGCGGCGGTAAATGAATTTCCCACTGCATACGTCGTCCTAGCTGCACGCATTTTGCTTTCTATCAACGCGAAGCTCTGCTCGAGATTCTTTACCGCCTTGTCTCGAATGGCAGGGTGTAGCTTCGGGTCATCAACGAGTCTTTCCGGCCTGAAGAGTCCGCCATATGCTTGGCCATGTACCACTCCTCCAAGATAATTGAGCCACTCATACACACGGACAGTGTCCAGAGTCGTTTGTCCAAGGAATTTCAGGTCAGGTGCCAGGGATGAGATGGCAGTCACGATCGCCGGAATCTCCGTGATAATTTGGTCGTTCATTTTCAAAACCGGCACTCGCTTTTTCGGATTGAGAGCCTTGAACTCTTCCGTGAACCGCTCGTCTTTAGCCATGTCGACCTCGGCAAGAACAAGTTCAAAGTCGAGCTCTGCCTCAATGAGCAAAATATGCGGCGCGATAGAACACGCTTGGGGCGAATACCAAAGTGTTAATGAAGGTACCGAAGTCATCTTACTGATCCAGTAAAGGCTTATTGATTACGAAACAACGGCGAATAAAATTATATTTTGGATTTTTCAAACTTGCATGAACTTCGAGAACTTCGCGTATTTATAGTTGATCAATAGGTCGCACTACGAAGGCATTTGTGGCAGTCTATCATTTCGTAAAGATATCGTCAAGTGCAAGGCGCGGATGTCATGTCCAGAGCGGGGATGTCACGTTCAGGGCGCGGATGTCGTATGCAGGGTTCGATCCTATATGCAGGTCTTGGATGTCGGATCTCTGCAGCACACGACAACTATATTTGTGGTAGAAAAGGTCTGCTCTCGGGTGGTTTTTCCTGAAGCAAATAAGCAATTAATTAGAGATAGTGATTTGAACGATAGAAAGGATACTGAAATTAGTCATACTTAGGATCAGGCCAACCAAGTAAGGTTGAAGGCTAATTACAAAGCATAAACCCCACGGAATCCGTTAGAACCGGATCGAAATTTCTATACGGCTTGGCGTTAGGGCTTAGTCAGGCATATAAAGGGTCTAGAACCCCCTTGCCAGCGCCAGCGCAGACTTGGGATAGCGTGGCAACAGATACCGAGAGACCTCCGGGAGAGGTCCGGGGAACTGATTGAATAGCGCTAATAGAGAGGAACGATCTCGATACGATAGGTTTCCAAGTACTGACCTAGCAGATTCTATAGAACGAACGCTTATAGCATAGAAAGGGCTTAAGGGACAATTATCCCTAAATAGTTAAAGGAAATATAGTTTGGCAGGCCATGTATCCGCAAAAGTTTAAAGCTACAAATTACTAATTATAGATACTATTTATTAGCACTTGTTAGGCAACCTTGAGTTATATGAATCGCTAAATATTCGTAGTCGTAGCCTCAAGATCAATCTGTCAATAAAAATATCATTCAATTTTGATATCCCATTGACAGCTTGGCTCTATAGGTGACATGCTGTCAATTCAATTTTTGCGCTGAAGGAGTCTCTTTAAAATGACCCCCAGAATCTAACCCCGAAAGCACTCCTGGAGGCAGTCACCAGAGGAATTCTTGTAGATTACCCTAAGGATATCTTTAAGAGTAAACTATAAAGCGCCACAAACTTCATATGTACATGTATATATTGAAAAACATGAAAAATTGTACAAAACTTTGAGGGGATACATGGCCTGCAGCAGGCAGGTATGATGTCATATATTGCGCTCCATAGCTTCGTGTCATCATTACTTCAGCCATTTAAACATTCATAGACCTGGATGGATTTAAACCTTTACAAAATTTGTATTATGCCAATCCAGTGAGACGTGACCCCAATTGATTATTGGAAAGTAAGATCATTAGGTGGAGAAATGTTGTGCACGATCCATGGATCTTGACACATGCTTAGAAGAAACCGAGAAAGATGATTTTCGTTCATTTACAGAGTTACAGCCGTAATTTGAACTGCAAACGATATATAGAAAGTTTTTCAAATACCGGTACGGACATACCCATTATCGACCACCAGGAATAAATTGGAGAATGCTACCAAGGAGACCCATCAAAGCCGAAACCAATACTTTTATCAGATAATGAAAATTTAGAGCAAGTGTGGTGATATATTAAAAAAGATTGTATGTACCACCACCGAACCACGAATTTGACTGATAACGATCGATTGATAGTGGAGCCCTATCCCTTACTAGTCGGTAATGGGCTATTTATCCGCAGGGGCGAAAGTTCCAGGTGTGTACAGAGTATTTTTTAAAGATTTTAAACTTTTACGGATTTTTAATGTCAGCCTTGTTAGGGCTGAGAGCTTATTATTTAGAGACTGTTAATTTATGTTCTGCTCTGCACGCGCTTGGAATTTTCGTCCCTGCAGATAAGTGATCCATTACCGACTAGTAAGGGATAATCCGGCGCTCAACTTAACCAAGACCCCCAGAAATTTGCTCTGGAGTTCCATGCGTTGCAATTTCTGCTGCAGCATCTACATCTGCAAATCTTGCTGCTTTCTTACTTGTTCTTGCATCATCGTTTGATTACTTTCGAGCTTCTGCGCATTGCTTCGGATAGTATTAGTTAGCAAGAGAAAAGGCTTGTTCAATCGACAATGAAACTTTTGATCTGAAGCTCCTTACGGCTTTCAAGTTCCAGGGCTTCTGCGTTCATCAAGCCGTGCACATAGCACTCGGAGACAAATTCGAACTTCTCGCTGTGCTGGCGCTGACGTAAGAGGAAAGGCACGGGAGCGTTTATGACCACGATTACCAAATCTCCCGGCTTGCATATTACTGGACCGAGGCCTATCCGACCGTTCTCAGTAATGATGTAATTCTCCCTCCTTGAAGTCAATGCAATATCGAGTTTGAAATCTTCGAGGGATTTGGAGGAAGTGATTGGGCGTCCATCTAGTCTATGCTGGTAGAGATCTAGAAGATCAAAGTAATGTTTTCGCCGATCCGCCAGGTTAAGTCTGTGGTCATCCCACTTATTTGCGATTAAGGTGCACAAGTGGGCATTTAGAACTTGATCTGAAACGTTATCTTGGGGGTCCAGCATTGAACTCTCCTTTTGACTGTTCTGAGGCTGGTCGCTTGTCGTACTGCTGGTCTTGTGTCTTCGAAATGCTTTGACTGCTCTTTCAAGACATGCACGCTCCCAAGAAATGAAGGCAACGGCGTCGGAATATTTGTAGCCCAACGAGGATTCATCAGGTGAACGAGGCGATTCCAAGTCAGCAACAACATCTGCTATCATACCACGTACGACAATAGCATCTGAGTCATCCAGCACCTCGACCAGACCATCTTTAGACTCTTTCAGCTTGTCATTTTGGAACCCGGCGTGATACCTACCAGTTTTTGCACCGTCTGCAATTGAGGTCCGAGAAACGGTTTTGCGGAAGTCTGGACACCAAGATGGCAACCCCTCCGTTTCGTTGCGACTGAATGCGCAGGTCAACACAAAAAAGCGGATGTCCCATGTTAGAATCCACTTGCAGCACTCAAGATACACTTGATGAGCTGGTTTCGAGTAGTCGATTTTGATATTATCTTGAGCGTCAGGGTACGCCATGCCGAGGAGAGCATAGACACGGTCAGCATCCAAGCTCGCGTTTCGCAAAGAACCGCAGCGGATCAAAGTTGGTAGGTCCATATAGTGGGTACGCCTGTGGAATCTTCGAGTGGTCGCTATGTTTACCAAGGACGTCTGTTCTCCAGGCTGCAAGGCGTCCGCTTTTTGTGGTTTCCAGTGTTCGAAGATGTCATCGCGAGGCATGTTCCCCTCGTTCAGAAAAGCTTTTCGACGATGCCATAATGACATGAATTCGTGCATACCAGCCATTGCAGTGTGGTGGAGGCGTCTCGGCATCTCATCGTGAGTCTCTGTAGCCTGAATCCATTGGTTAACGTGGCCCAGCGCCATTGCGAGATCAGACATGCTCTCCCAATCAATGACCTGTAATCCAAAATATAACTTGACACGGTCAGCCACCATTATCTCCTGTAAAACCCAGATTCTCCAAAACCATTCGCTCGAGAACAGGTGGTGGAGGCTTTCCCATGCCTGCGACGCTATGTTTTCTTCCTCCAGATACTTCGTTATAATTGTGTTGGGAGGTGAGTCCAGTGGCAGCTTGTAGAGGGCCTCTTGCAATTCATAGAGGCTCACGTTTACTAGGAGTCCTTGTGGTGGTTCTCCGAGGTAGGCGATCACCATTGTGGCAGCCGCGTAGATGAACACCATCTGACCGACTTGAGCACTTTTCTCGGCATTGTTCGATTGATTGATACAAATCTGATCTGTCCATACTATCCGAGACTGGCCCGGTGAGACCAACCTCCGAAGAGCGCAAAGTAGATTGGCGCTGATTTGGAACGCCTGGCCATCGCACACGAACGGGTGCGGAGAGACGTCGGATCCCCAGACATAGGACAGAGCTTCATACTCAGGCGGATCTTCCGATTCAATGTCGTGTATGGTCAGGCGACCAGCAGGCGAGTCTAAATGAAACGGCCACTCCAATCTCAACAGCCTTATGCTGCCTCTTGGCAAAGGTTCGAAGGTGTAAGGCTGAAGTTGGATCTTGGATTGCATGACGCTGGGAGAAAGAATGAATTACGGAAATGTAAGCTAGGCCTTATCCCACAGAGCTTCCAGGAGTCAAGCAGCCTGTCGAAGAAGTGTGAGGTGAGATAAAATCAGAGCGCGATACAAAAAAGCCCTAGATTACGGTAAGTAATCTCTGAACCAATCGGATGCCTCCAAACTTGCAGACTAGGGAACGATAATGATACTTTATCGCGGTAAATCATCGTCCCATAAAAAATTTACCGCAATTACTATAGCATTCATCGGTAGGGCCAACGCTTAAGCTTGCTCAAGACCAGCGCAGGCTTGGCAACCCAAGTTCAGGTATGGCACAGCCACAGCTCAGGACTGCTTCGTCACAGCTTAGAGCAGCTTGGCCTCAGCTCAGGTAAATGACTGTAAGCTCAGGTCCAAAAGAGGAAATAGACTTTGGTGAGGTCGTTCTCACACATAGTTTCTGTTGCTATAGAATAAAACAAAACTGACCGACCCCTTTCTGACTGGCCTTATGCCGCTTCATGCCAGCTAACTCAGGACCTAGCTCAACTTCGACTCAACCTCGATCAAGCTGTACCGCCACCGGTCATGCGATCATTTCTAATGATATTTAACTTCCTATCGGCGTGGACGTGATGCCGAGCGACCCTTACCTACCGATCGTAACAAGCATTCCAGCCAGAAATCTCTGTTCTCCTCTAGAACCGCGTGCACTGACATGAAGTCTGTAAAACGAAGAAACGGTCCCGCGAAAGCAAAGGCCACGGCAAACCTCTCATCTAACTCCGCAGAGAAGGCAGCACTGTTCTTGTGAGCCGCAAGGCTAGCGGCTAAGCACCAGTCCATATCACAACCCAATAGAAAATTGGTAGCTGAAACGGAAGTCATGGAATTAGTTGGAGACGATTGCTTTTGATAAGGCTGATCAATTAGAAAATGTGGGCAGATTACAGAGACTGAGATGAAACTTGCACGAACTCTTTGGAGAGCTTCTAGACAAGCCTGCAGCAAAATCATCGCTTGTGGTGGAAAGTGAAGGAACGTGAGGCTCTTCCTGGAAGATGGTTGGTCGGGGCACTAGATTGCGTAGACACCACCATTAACGCCACCGATCGCCTCGGTTGGTGGGGGGACTGCAAGCGGCTGGCAAAACCCGGGCTCTCTGAGCCATTGGAAAATGTCTACCTATCAACACCAGACTGCGCAGTAAGTTACTCCTGCAAGAATTCGCATTGGCGGCTAAAGCTCTGAAGTTAGATTGGACAACTTGTTACCAGTCATGTGCCGGAAAGGTCTAGTTTCGAGTGCGAAGGCGAATGAGTTCCAGATTTCGCGCCGTCGTACAACAGCGATAATCGCAAGGCAACCACGAGGCAGATTTGCAAGGTAGCAGCCTTCAGATAGCCACTAAAGCTCGAGAGCGATCTCGCGGAGAAGCCGTAAAATATCTCGACAAGTCTATAAAAAGCTATTCATATCAATCATTAAGCTGGTAGAGACAGGTTCTCACATTATGTTGGTGGATCATTCCCTGTAGGTTCTCAATGTGGGATGCCGCATGGTAGTACAGGACGTGCGATGTGGCGGACAACTCCAATTTCTCGTTGTGACTGTCTCAGATGTGGCAGGCAGCCTAACGCAAATGGGGAAATCTCAAGCCTCCCCCATAGCAAGACTTTCTTGCAACTGTAGACCTCCTTCATTGAATGTCACTTCTGTTTTTGATGATCTTAAAACCTCTCATCGTGTGTTGACCCCACATATGTTTCTGATTCTGAAGGGAAAAATTTGGTGTCAACCTCGTTAGCCAATAGGATGTCCGCCTTAGTAGATGCCCTACTGGGGGTTCTTGGGCTTCCGCCGTGGTATTTGGATAACTTTGTTAAGACATCATCTGAGTTGAGCAGATCAGAAGTTCGACTTGTGTTACGGAACAACAATCCTTCCGAGAATGAGGTTAGTTCTAATCCAGAGGCGCAATTAGACGTATCAGACAAATATGAGCTGGAATCATTTATGTATGAGGACATTCTTGATGCGCTCATGTGCGCCGAAGACGATGATATATCGAGTTTGAGGACGCCAGAGACTCCTCTCTGTCTGATGAGATCATTTTTCGTCAACGATGCTGTTCTTCTAAGGTTCCCAGGAGACAGCAGCGACGGTCAAGGCTTCCTGACTGCTGTAGCAGAATATTTAGCCAAGGACATTGGGGCGCATTTGGTGGTATTAAATACTGAAATACTGGAAAGTCTGGAAAAACACTTCATTGAAAGGGGTATAATCCAGCAGCCCACACAATCCACTGAAGATGTTGACCTCTCTTTTCAAATGTACGGTCCCGACACAGCACCGACAGCAAGAAGTTCCGTTCCAACTGAGCCGAGGCCAAAAAAAAATTTCAAAATGGCTCTTACTGCTCCTGTCTTCAAAGAAAGAATGGATATAGATTGGAAAGCAGATGAGCCGCATTCAGAGATACTTCTTGTTCTCATTACTGATATGTTCGACCTCGAAGTACGAAAGAAAAGTAAAAAGATATTTCAGTATCTTCGAGACGCTATCGAAGAGCTTACCGAGCAGGGCTACCACGTCATTCTAATTGCAACAGACCATGGGACGGGGACTACCTGCACGTGTAAGAGCTCCGATAAAAGCTTTGACGAGAGCTCCGTTGAAAGCTTCGAGGAGAGCTCTGATGATGGCTATTGCACGGGATGTAAACGCACGAAGGACTCTTTCGTGCTCTCCAAGATCGGAAAGAGTCCCGTTAGGAAAGCGATTGAAATAGTTCCGGTGAGATCTGAAAGGCAAAGGCTGCTGCTTCAGAAGGATAAGGAGATAGAAATAGAGGGACAAAACCTCAAGAAGTTGCAACAAGCAGTGCAACAACAATCTGTGAGCATGGACTCAAAATTACTGCAACCATACGCCGTCTGGAGACTTCCTGAGAGTAGTCCCGCTCTGAAGGTATTGAGGAGCTCCCTATTCTCAGAAGAGAAAGTGAGGTTAATTGCTCAGACTATCTGCAAGAACCTGACAATTAAATCCATTGATAATGCAATTACCGCCATTTCTAGACAGCTCGATGCTCGAAGTCGCCGAGCCTGTGCACGAGACAAGGCATTGCGTGAGTGGAAAATAGGAAACAATGATGATGGTAACCAAACGTCGATGCTTCCGTCGCATGTCCTGGACGCCAAGATGCGGATAGAAGACGACAAGTGGAAGTATAGATGGGAATCAAAGTTGCTGAAGGCTATTGTTGACCCCGGTAAGTCTTGTCTTGCTCTTCTATTTATCTAGGAAAATCCATTTTGAATTCACAGGATTATCGTTCTGACGTACTTGAAGGTGATGTACATGAGACCTGGTCAGATATCGTGATAGAACCCAATATCAAAACTACGATTGAGCGAATGTTTTCCACTATGGTTCCTCATCCAGGCTCTTACGGCACTCTCAAAATGGCTCGCGCTGGCGGCGCTCTATTTTATGGTCCACCTGGCACAGGTAAAACACACCTTGCAAGGGTGCTTGCGAAGGAGTCAAAGGCAACAATGATCCAAGTGTCCGGAGCGGAGATTGAAAGTGAATATGTGGGACAGACTGAGAAACTTATCAAGGCTCTATTTAATCTGGGTAAAATGCTTTCCCCCTGCATCATATTCGTTGACGAGGCCGACGCTTTGTTTTGTGCCCGCAGCAAGTATGATGGAAGCTATATAAGGAGCCGAACGAGTTCATTACTCAGCGAGTCAGACGGACTGCGAAGATCAACCAATGCGCCCCCTGCCCTAATTCTTGCAACCAACTATCCAAGCCATCTTGATCATGCAGTCATGCGTCGGGTCCCCTGGAGGGTTTATATGGGGCCCCCAGCTCATGATGCCAGGAAGAAGATGTTTGCCATGAATCTAAGAAATGAGCATGTAAATTCTTGTGTTAATCTTCAAGTTCTCGCCACAAGGACGCATCGCTATACAGGATCAGACATTAGGACAGTGTGCATCCAGGCTGCATCGGTATGTGAATCTGAGCTCGCTCGTTCAGAGAATGCTCAGTTGAATCAGAGGAGGCTGTTAAAGATGGCACATTTCGAAGAGGCCCTGAGAATTTCCGGACCAAATCTGACAAGAGCAGCAGTACAAGAAATAAAAGATTTTGCCGAGGAATTTGATCCCTCTACTTTGGAGTCCATCCGCGAGTTCATGGAAAGAAAGCAAATATCTACGCCAATAAACAAGCCAAACGCACGTAAGCGAAATGAAAATAAAGAGCATGAATCACGACAAGATACAAGGAGTGATGTAACTTGCGATCCTCCTGGACTTCCTGATAATGCTGAATCTTCAGAAGATATCTCAAGGGAAGTCAATCCAAGCAAGAATCAGTCAGCTTATGCAGCCTCGGGATCTACGCATGAGCTATTAGAGAAGTCAGGTTCCGAGATTAGACTAATAGAGATCGTACATCCGGGATCAGCAGACAGAAAGGCTGAATGTGTTCTTCACAAAACTTCTCTCTCCGACAACGCAAGGTTTACAGCTCTTTCATACGTTTGGGGCGATCCTTCGCTAAATGAAAACATCATACTCAATGGAAAGACTGTATCTGTGACAAAAAGCTTAGCCAACGCCATCCGATGGGTTAAGCATCACTGGCAGGAGACCTTTCCGGACCGCGAGGGAGACGAATTTCGACTTTGGGCTGATGCCATCTGTATAAATCAATCTGACTTGAAAGAACGAGATCACCAAGTGGGGCTTATGGGAAAAATATATTCCAGCGCTGAACTTGTCATCGCTTCGGTTGGCCCTTACGAAAGCACTATAGGTCTTGCACTACAGACATATCATGATATGTATGAGGTCCTGACAAATAGTACTCCAGTACTGAGCCTCGAAGAGCTCTCCAGTCGTAGATGGCTCCTAAGACTGCCTTCTTTATGTTGGGTGGATGGAACATCCTATCCTAATACGGCTTGGGAGGCTCTGAAAGTCTTTTGGAAACTGCCCTACTGGCAACGAGTGTGGATAATTCAGGAACTTGTCCTGGCTCGTCGGATTTTACTTATCTGTGACCACGTGTCTCTGGACTTCAAGATGATAAGTGAGGTGGCATCTATTTTAAGACTCTCGGCATTAGTCAGGCCATCGAAAAAGGATGAGAAATCCGAGTTTATCCGAGAAGAACCTTGGTGTTCAAAATGTTATTGGGACTTAGGAGAACCTATCCCCTTATTCACGATATATGAATATAGAAAAGACGTGGTTACCAAATGGCACAGGAAGCTCAACGTGCACCACCTGGCATCAACACTTCAAGCAACAGATCCAAGGGACTATGTCTACGGGCTTCTAGGCCTTAGTAAAATTGAGGTCGAAGTGAATTACGCAAAGCCAGTAAGCCACGTGTATTCAGATTATGTCAGGTACTAGACTCAGACACCAATCGCTTCATTATCTTGCGACTGTAACGTTTTCCTGGATATCGATATCTTCCTCTCGAAGGCCGGAATTGGTGTTTGGGAAGTAGACGATGGATCTCCTTCTTGGGTTCCAGATTTCTCTCAAAAACCGCAATGGTATCAGCACCTCGATTTTCACAAAATAGCCCGACATTGTTGTCCATGTTCTCATAAAGAAGAGGAGCAGCTCGTGATTGACTATCCTAAACTCTTAGTCAACGGGGCTCGGGTTGGACATGTTAAAAGAACCACTGAAATCCTTCGGGACGACACCGTTAAGGGTGAGCTGCCCTTACTACATCGCAGCTTTTATGATCATATGAGAGAATTTGTACTGCGAAACCATGAATACATTACGGGTATCAAACCCTTACAAGCAATTTTCCGAGTAATCTTTAAGGTTGATCAACCCGTTGATCAAGAATTCGTCATGAAAGGCTATCAGTTCTTTGTGAAGTTTGCTTTTCTTAGATTTAAAGGCTGTGATATTGGTCACAGGCCGTACGATGCCATTCGGATCATTGACCCCAATTTTCGAGAAGCATTCGACATTGATGACCGTGAGGCCTGGCTTGAGTGGTTTCTCCGAAATTTCTCCCCAGGATCCGAGAATGCGATTGACACGAATTCCATTGAAGAATATCTAAATAATGGAAACACTAGTGACGACCGACGCACCGAGTTGATGAATGTAGCAAATCATCGATTCTTTGAAATCGAAGGAGGGTACCTTGGTCTTGGGCCACAGTTGATGGCACCAGATGATGAGATCTGCCTTCTCAAACAATGTTCACGTCCAGTAGTCCTTCGAAAGATTGAAGACCACTACGTGCATGTTGGGACTTGCTTTGTTCTAGGACTGATGAAAGACGAAGAGAGGGCTAAGATTGTAGGGGCTGGTGATATCAAATTAGTACGGTTTGAAATCCACTAAGATTACCGCCTTGTTTTGCGAACAGCTTATACAAACGTCAACGTCTTAGCACGGAGCACGTAAGCCGATAGATAGCATGCTGCCAATTCAAAATTTGCGCTGAAGGTGTGGATTTATGCAGACCGCCCCAGAGAAACACCCCAAATACATTACAAGGGGCATTCCCAGAGGCACGCCTCAGAGGGAACCCCCTTAAAAGATTCCCTAAAAGTACCCCCTAGAGATGTTCTTGAGGGTATCTCTAGAGATACCTTTAGAGGTATATGTCACGGAACATAGAATAGAGTAGAGTTCTACCCCGTATCCGCCGGCGTTACCAAAGAACTAAGTTGACAGTTCGTTGTCAAGCTCCTCTACTAAAATAGATAACGCCCTAGACCAGCAGACTATGAAAGACAATATACATTTTATATGTTCATTACAAAATTATGTCGGAGGCGCCTGCTAAGCCCCCTAGCCCCCGCCACTATATAGAAGCGTAATAAAGGCACCTTCGGAAAAATCAAATGTTCGTTTAGTAGCTCTTTCAGTGTTAATGCTCGGAATCCAACAAAGTCATAAACAACTTTGTTATTTCTTTACTGCCTGCACCCACCATCCAAACTCCATTCAGACCTGATTCGGTCCTCCTATTACGTCGTTCCGTAGCTGCTCGCTGGCGCTGACACATTACATAGCTTGCCTCTAAACGTATCTCTAAGGATATCCTCAAGCATACCGCTAAGGGATGTCTATGCAAGCGCCCCTAGGGATGTCTCTGAAGTATATCTATAAACAGCGTCTCGGGCCCTTTAAAAAGACACATCCAAAGCCACGCACCTTCAACACACGGCAAAATCAACTCCTAAAATCAAAAAACCAAATTACCAGCATACCACCTACACCCTCCCAGACACTAACACCACCAGAACAATAGAAACCCAACCATTTTCTCCCACAACCTCCAAACTACAACCCAATCTCACCCCATCTCACCCCCACCCCCCAGCCCTCTCACAGCCCAGGCGAACAACAACACCCTCAACCATCGGCGCGCGGGCCCAGAACGATCATACACTACCGCCTATCTCATTCTACGTAAAGGGGGTGGGAGCAGAAAGAGTTTCAACCTCTACTTAGCAAGGTATGCCTGCTTAACGAGGCTGCGATGTTCGACAGATACCCAGGTAGGTCCGTCTACGGGGCGTGTGCGCACGTCGGATGGTACTTAGGTAAATTTTTCTAGAGTTTTGCTGGGTAGAAGTTGGGATACAGATGGTCAACTGGGTGGAGGGGGGTTATCTAGGGTCGGGGTGATGCTAGTGACTACGGTAATACCGAAAGGTGGGCGGTTTCATGTGGGGTTAGGGGTGGGAATTGGTGGCGGTAATGCGGGATACGATGAGCTCGTTCCGGGAAGAAGGGGCTGAATTTGTTGTATATAACCGTCCGTTCCGCATTTACTAGTATAATCTATTAGCAAGGATCTCCTGGATCCTACCAGTCCAGCAATAACACTAGGTGCAACGTCACTTTCACAGAGAACTTAAATAATACCTTGTCATGATAGATTGTAAGGAAAACATATTTTGCAGCCTATTGGGCTACTCAGAAGCTTGATCTCTAGGCATAAGGCACGTGAACTCCCAGAACTGTTTGCATGTTCTTGAAAATTAGAGCGTCCAAAGAGTAACGCTATAGCATTGGTACGTGGGTGAAAGCAGAAGAGTCACTTCAGGCTATCCCTCCAATTCTCGAGATTATTTGTCCGTATAGATTCCTGCCATGAGAGATCGCCGGGGAAGATACCGTACAGCCCTGAGTTGCCCTGAGTTGCCCTTCAAATCTGTCGGAGGACTAGACAGACCAGGGAAAGAGTCTAGAAGCATCAAGCCATCTCGTTCGGGTTAATTAAGACTGAACGGCCAATGGTGTGAACTCGTTGGCATTACAGGGTGGACCGCTAGAAAGAAGGTTGCGTATTTGCAATATGAAGATGCACATTCCTTAAGCTGAAGGCTATAGGTGGGACAATGGAATGAGATTCGGATCCGAGATAATTACACAAATGCCAAGCTCTCTCCGACTTCAACTAAGTAGGTTGCTTTCATCTTTGTTGCACTGCACCGTTTCTTCACCCACAAACTTCGTGTCAGTCCACTCACTTATGCAGGAGAACAAAGATCTCTACCTAGAATTCTTAATTGACTATATGTCCTTGGTATTTAAGCCCAATCTGACAGGGATTAGACTATGATTAATAGGATAATAAGGAAAGGACATATCATTACATAGTTGTACAATATATTATGAAAAGTCTCTTCAATATTCTTTCACCAATACTATTTCAGATTTTTACTTTAATATTGTGCTAATAAGGGTAAGAATATTTACCCCATATCCAAGTTTTACCCTCAACGAGCTAGTACAAATAAGTGCATCATAATTGGACGTTGTTTTTTTCTGTAAATTTCAGAGAATGCTCTTCAGACATTATCCATGGGATCGAAGACCCATCGAGATGCCGGAATTGTTAGATCATCAAAACATAATGACCGGCAAGGACGCCTAAAAGATCTGCAACGAGCCAATTGCCGTAGTAGACCCGTCATCACTTCTCTTCCTCTCGCTGCAATTCAAGGTCAGACATATGCAGCGTAATCCAGCTCGGAATAGTATGAGCCGGTCGAAGAGCGGTGTACCCACAGATCCGGAGCACATATGCGGATATATGATTTTCCACCGTTGGCTGCCGCCGCAAATGAGCCGTCAGAAAAATATTCTGGTCTAAAAGAACAACAGATCGACCAGATTTGCTGTCTAGATCCGCCAGAAAGGCACCATGTGGGTGTGTCTTCTGCTGGAATAGCTCTGCAAGTGAGGATTCGCTGACGGGCTCGCGCACGATCTCACACCAAGGGCGCCTGCGGTGGAAGCCGACGAGGATTGCAAATGGGGCTGTGTTTTTGTAGTGAGACGTCTCTAACAAGACGATGCCCACGACTGGGGGTTGTTCCTCGAAAAATATTTCATCCAAACTCCATATCTTGTACGGGTAGACTGAAAGTACATGGCTCGGGATCGAGTCGGTGGATTCCGGAGTTTCTATCTTGATGCGGCCCCAATGCTTCTCAGATTTACCTGAAGGAATAGCACAAGGAGAGTTTGGGTTCAAGAAACCATTTGGAAGCGCATACAGTTCTTTGAGAGTGAACTCTTTGAGCAGATTCGCAGGAACAGTGACCAGCCAAGGTGCTGCATATCGGTAGGAATGTTGAGTTGTATGTTTGGAGTCGAGTAGAATACACAGAAGGCGAAATCCGATTCGACAATAGAGCCAAGCTGTTGATGGAATATCAGGGTTGGTTGATACCCTTACGGGCAGACTGATCTTGAGGCCCCGGCTACTAAGGCTTGGCGGCTCTTTTGGCTCGAGGCTTTGCAACAGGCCCTGACTGATGTCCTCCTCGGCATGGGAAATGTTTTCAAATGCCATGGAGAGGCTACCATTTTGGATACATCGTCGTAGCCGGCGAAAGTCCTTTTCGTGCAATATTCGGTACCACGGCTTGATCCCAAGTGATGAATAGTCATGTTCGAAGAGGCGCTGTCCCGTCTCTTTGTCGTCACGATAGTGATAATATCCATCATAGTGGATCTCGCTTGAAAATTCTGGGAAGACCATCCTCGAAGGACCACGTTGCGAGAACTCGGCAGGTGAAGATGCGAGCAAACCTGTCACCGCATCTTCACAGTCATACTGGAGCGACCATGCAAAGATGCTGTAGTCCTCCTCTTGCTTCATTATTTGCTCTTGCAGTCGCACGAATGACTTTTCCCCCTCACCATAAAGTAAAGGCATGTTGATGCCAAAAAGACCTAATAACGAATATGCCTTATCCTCCTCGCGGGTAGTATGCCGCTCACTCGCCCATGACATGCGTTCGGCAACAGTACATGTTGATGGACTTTCCCCACGGAGTATATGAACCGGCACACGAGTGACGGCAGAAACCTGTACTGGCAAATTCGCCTTCGTTCCTATTTCGGTCCACTCTGCGGTATAGAACTCGACATTCTTTGGCGCAATCAATTCTTGCAAAGTCCAACCTCTCGTGAACCATCTACTCTCATGGAATTCCAGAGGAGAAAATGTGGTCCGCGAATTCTCGTCTATAATAATGCTAAAAACTTTGTTCTCCTTGTTATGTTTACCTTCAAGCCTTTGTTTTTGGGCGCATAGCAATTGTTGAAATGAAAGCTGGTATAGGGCGTTTGTGCTCCTCAATCGTGGCAATGCGGCAATTGTCACATCCTGAAGATATGCGTAGCACACAGTGGATTGGTGGTACCATTCGAACATCGAATTGATGGCCTCGGATAACTCAGCGCTACTGCTCTTATCGATGCAGCATGTGTCAATCCATACCCAGCTAAAACCGTCTTCTTTAGCCTTTGTACAGCAGCCCTTGACTTTTGCAAACCCTCCTTTAAATTTTGCCGTTCCGCTTCCAATGTCTTCGAACAACACTTCCGCTTCACCCCATGTGTGACTGAGGATTGCATAGGGAGGAATATAAGAGTGTAGAAAGTCGTGAAGTTGTAGCGAGTCTGTATTGAGCAGCCTCATGATAGATGTACGGATTAAGATCTGGGCTTAAGATGATTGGGAATGGCAGTTTCAAGGTCGACTGACGATCTAGCCACAACCACGAAGTGGTACCTTGAGAACAAGATAGCTATGGCCGGAGATAAGATAGAGGAGAAAGCGTCGACTCGTCTTGGATTGCAACCCTCTTAGCTTATGTTGCACCATATAGATAAGATAAATCACCCAAGGACAGGCGTAGCCAACACCGAGTCAAGTCAGGCGCGAAGCTGATACACTAGCACTTACCGCGAGAGTAAGCATTCTACTCTCCGATATGTGGAATAACCATCCTCATCTAATCAAATATAGTTCGTTAATCGTCGTGTGAGACTCCGATAGCGGGGCCACCAACAAGACAGCCCTGACAAATTTCGAGGCTTGGGCCGAAGGGCCTAGAAATCGTGGCGCCCCAGCCCCTCACCCCGATTATTAGCCGGAATGGCTGCCAGTTATAACATGAGCCCTATCGGTCCGAAATAAACCACCGACGGCCATGGAAAGGCGAGCATTCTCGGTAGAAATCCTCGCCCTACTTCCACAACCGGGCTTGCGCACCGCCCCGTCTGGCCGCACGGCCTGCTATAAAAACTCATCGGCAGACAGCACACCAAATACCTTCCCATGAACACCTGTGCACAGACGGCTCATGGTAAAACTTGCTACACGAACTGTCTGTGGAAAGATAGATATACCGTTTCTTATAGAGCGCCGTCTGCTTTACTGTTTGAGATATATCGAGAACTGTTTACGGCTGATCCTGGACACTCATCTACTATGGTCGGAGGGGTTTGATTTTTTAGCGGCCTCCAAACACCCCCCCCTTCACCGCTTATATCATTTATGTGGGGTTACTCTGGCTGTTTTTATATAATGTACATTCAGTTACCAACTGCACAGAGGACCCACTGAATTTTAAAACTCCTCCGACCATAGTAGGTGAGCCAGGACGATCCAGCGTTCCGAACCGTGGGGATTTGCGGACCCTAAATTCATACCTAAGCCTAATGAAGATAGTGTGGTGTTCATTTCGCCTTGCAAAAATGAGGGTAAATAAATTACCCCACCATTTGTTCCGTGCTTCTTATTTACTTTTTTCTTCTTTTTCGTGGAGCCCGCCCTCGCTAGCTCCTTGTCTTGCTACCCACCTTGCTGTCCACATTCCTATCTGCCTTACCACCATCTTGCTGCCTACCTCGCTGTCTGGCTTGCTGTCTACCTAGCTGTCTACCTAGCTACCTACCTTTACCTGCTTTACACTGCCCCGAAAGCCGTTTATTCTCAGTATTGTCCTACTCGATCATGTCTGTACTAATTACCGTATTAAATATAGCACGGAAGATGGATTGCCCATAGGTTTCATGGATTGGATTTGGGGTCGAATTACGATCCATGGGCAGAGTTCGGATCGCTGCTTCGACCTTATGCTAGGAGGTAAAAAGTCGGGTTTGCGAAACTACAAGGTGTCCTCTGTCGTTACACTTTCGATAGGATGTCACAGAAGTGCTTAGCCATCACCGTTCATGATACAATTAGCCCCGTAGAGAATCGGTTTGCGTAGAATTATGGGTATAGTACAATGAACTAACACATCTTAAGGCGACAAAAAGAGAGTCAGGGTTGAGCTTGGTTCAAAATTCGCAAAATAAAGCGTGCTCAAAAGCATTTGCTTTTTCCACCGCATTATTATAAGTCGGAAATGCAAGCGTTGCCACGAAGTTGGTCAAGAAAGAGAGACGCCGTACACTGAGTGCACTATCCAAAAAGGGATTTTCTGGCATCATCTGGAAGGGACTGTTTTGGCACTCCAAGTAATCATGATGGGAGGGACCATCATGGCCGAAATGAGACTTCATTTGCTTTCGCATTCAGTCTTTGTTCCTTTGGTCCTCGTCGTAAGATAGCTCAGGGCTTTGCATCATGGGTTCGGTTGAGTTAGTTGACCGGCACAACTCCAACATTACCCAAAAATACAACGAGGACTGCGCAGTAGCTAGGGGAATTTAGCATGTTT
Organism: Pyrenula massariospora; assembly: GCA_021030905.1. Lineage (NCBI taxonomy): Eukaryota > Fungi > Ascomycota > Eurotiomycetes > Pyrenulales > Pyrenulaceae > Pyrenula > Pyrenula massariospora. The sequence continues at coordinate 1,050,688 of JAGFMI010000003.1, forward strand.
GTCAAGCTAGCACATTCAGCCGGGTTCAAAACGTACGCTGCCGCTGCGCCAAAGATCTCATGTCGTCGAGCTCTAGTGAAGAGAGAGAGCATGGCAGAAAAAGCCAATGTAGATATTACTAGAACTCCAATAGAGATAGCGTAAGACTTGCTAGTTGCCACGTCGTTCACAAGATGATATAGCACATAGATTGGAACGACGAGCAAAATTAGTATCATGAATACAACGATACATACAACCAGGCGCTCGATCCGTCCACGAGTATAATATATCGCATTGGGGTCGTTTGACTTCTTTTTCGTGTCCTGTTTGATATTTCGTATCAGCATCCTCTTTAAACCAAAGGAGGAGCGAGGAACCTTAGAGCAGAAAATGTACTATTTCAGAAGCATATCAGCGGGTGATCTATTTTATGCAAGAAGTCAAGACTCTCACCTCAATGAACTGACAGTGAAGACACTTCAGAATACGCTCAATGCCTGCATCAAGCCAAGCATGCTCTCTGCCTGGTCTGAGCGTAACCATATCTTCTTTCCAGTAGACCCATTCTCTTTCCTCACCAACTATTGGCCTTCGATCAGATACGTAATTGATGACACTTTCGTAGTCAGATGTTGCGGGTCGATTGAAAGACATCATTTGTTTCGCGGTACATAGAAGTCGAGCTAAACCAAGATCAGCCTTGAACACCGGTTCTAAAATTTGGAATTACCGTATTCAAGATACTTGGTTTCGAGCTTCTGTAGAACTTCTCGTTTTGGTCCATAGTCTCGAGTTGTGAGCCGTCGGGACTTTGATTCGAAATCATAATCATCTATTTTTTTCATTTCATTTTCTAGAAGGCGCATCTCATCCTGTTTCTCTAGCAGTAGTCGAGACTGAACATAGCCGAATCGGCGGAAAATCGAAAAACATTCATCGCTATCAAGAAAGGCCCCCAAACGAGGATAGCCTTTCGGGCAGGACTCCACTACGGATTTCAGTTAGTCGCGAGGGGATTATACTGCTGCTCTAGTGGCGCACGATTCAAGATAGAAAATTCCGGTCTCGTTTGGCTTTGGTTTGACTGGAGTCCAGTTCGATGGCTTCTCCACTCAGCCAAACTGGACTTGAATCTCAACCATGCACTTGGGTAATTCGGATCTAAATTGGATCAATCTTGCCCATAAGTAAGACATTATGAGCGGACCGTTAATTGATCCCAATAGTTGACGAAGACTGCCCGTGCCATGGAAACAGGACGACCGCGTCGTCGGTGATGATGAGAGAACTGAGTTTTCGGGCAACTTTTCCGAGCAGGAAGCTGCCAAGGGAGAGCCCGACACTCCGGCAGCTCCTTCTTCCATTTGACGACATTCACTTGTTGAGGAGACCATACTTCGATGCAAACAAAGCCTTCAGAATACTTAAGACTATGGAAAGACTATCCGGCAACGAGTACCTATCTGTGAGAAAGAGCGTATCTAATACTGCTGCTAAATCTTCAGCCTTGCTTCCCGCTGATCGGTGCAGCTCTGCCCAGCCAACGATACTGCCTTCCATCCGGCTGCAGAACGAAATGATCCGAACGCCTGATATGAATTATTGCCGAAAGCTAAGTAATCTTTCGTCAACCCATGCGCCTTCGTCGTAAATTATTCCATCATCGTTCTTGAGCTGGTATGAGTAATTTCCCCTTTGATCATATATCTTATCCTTAACACTCAATGGGATGTGCACGACTCGTGTAGTGTTATCAGGCTCTGTTTGTGATTTGTTATACCACACCAAGTCCTCTATATTGAACTTGCATGGCGGCTTGGCTCCATAAGCAAGCTATTAATGTCGGCTCCAGGTACTTACTGTATCTGGCCGCAATGAGGTTTTGTAAGATGCGCGCTGTCTCCGCTCTTCTGGAGTCGGCTGGGATAGCTCAGTATTCTCGCAACGAATAGGCAGTACCAATTGGCTCACCTCTCGCCCTTGGTCAGCCATGAGATCACGAACTGTGACCAATTCTCGGTAGATCTGAGAACAAAACCAGTAAAAATTTCTGAATGTCAGCTTGATTGGGTCAGTATGAAGTATGCCTTGTGTCAGCCATAGTGACAGAGGGGTCTGCGCCCTTATCTAGGCCATGAAAGGCTACCAGGCTACTCATGAATTGCTTTCTCTCAGCTTCATAGACCGCCCGTTCTCCGCAAATGTGGCTTGAAGAGAGCCAATTGCTGGCTCGTGCAACCACACTAATCTCCGTCCCAAAGAAGGCCTTTGCATTTGATGCTTTGCCTGGATGCCTGGCATGTATGCATGTCAAATATTTCGCGTCGCTGGGCACTATAAGCGATCCTATGATGTTCAACTACCTTTCGGCCTGGTCTGTATGTAAGGCAGAAGTCGGACTCACACCAGCCGCCCTGTTCTATGCCTTCAAATTAGCCTCAGTGGCTGTGTTGGCATCAATTCGTACCTGTAAAGCTCCATAGAACGAAAATGACTATATATAAGAGAATGCACCTGTCAAGGCTGCTCTCGGATGCCTGAATGCAGCCTATAATCAATTCAGTGGATCGAGTCTTGACCTCTAACAAGGTTCATTGCCTACTCTACTGGAATGCCAGTTGTGAAAGCGGCTTCAATGGTGACAGCCACGGCCGGTTCAAATGCAAATACGGAGCAAGCAAGGCTGAGAGTCCTCTGGGAAGACCAAATGAAAGCGGTCAATAAGTATGTGCATCACAAGACCGTGGTGGCACTGCTGTTGTACTGGGACAACAAGGAGGGTTGGACTGATATGATGAAAACAGAAGAAGAGGTTAAGGCCTCGCTGACCAATGCTAAACCTTAATGCTAATGAGTGTTAGTAGGTCCACCGACTCGGCCATCTTCTGCAGGACAAGTTCAAGTTCAAAATTGAGAAACGAAAATTCTGCCAGACAGACGGTTACGTGCAGGCACAGATCAATGTGTACCTTTCGGAGTTCATCAATGTGTTTGGCAAGCAAGATGACACATTACTTATCATCTATTACGCTGGTCATGGGTTTGAATTGCCTGGAGGGCGAGGTCAGCTGAAATTGTCAAGGTGGATACCGACCCAGTGAATTTTCCATATACACTAATTTTAACATATAGGAACTCTAATCCTGGTACCGGCGATGACCAAGATCGTCTGAGCATTCACTGGAACAAATCAGAGGATATTCTTCGGTGCACTGATGCTGACATCTTGCTAATTCTTGACTGCTGTGACTCAGGGACTTTGCTGAACCGTGGATCCCGACGCCGCAAGTTCGAATTTTTGTCCGCATGTCAGCAGGAGAAGACGACTCCGTACCCTGGCAAGCATTCGTTTACTTCAGCTCTCATATGGGCCCTCGAACGGCTGGCCGACGAGAGTCCTTTCAGCACTTGCGCGCTTAAACTGAAGATCCATGATGCACCTGATTTCCCGAAGGATGGCCAAACACCTATCCTTGGTCCACGTGATCCGCAGTCTAATCGTCTTACTATTGACGAGCATATTTGGATCGAGGCGTTAGGGCAAAACAATGAACACCCATCAGAAGCCCTTGGAATGTCTCGCGAAGACAAGAAGTTCGAGGGAGACCACGTGGATTTCCGATTCTACTTCGAAGGATCCGTTGATGAAGACGAACTCAAGACAGCGGCTAAAGAAATGAAAAAGATCATTAAAAGCCATGTAATGCCATTGCACAGTATTGGTTTCATTCGGAAAGGAAATCGCGTGAAGGAAGCTGTTGCTAGATGGATGCTAGCAGTCCGAAGAAAACCAGCTTCTGCTAGAAATGATGGGCCCGGCCCGTCCACGTCACACACGCCAGTTATAGCGATTGATGAACGTCAGACGCATGTCAAGAGTGGCTATCTCCTCAATCCGAGTCCTGAAAGAATTGAGATTCCATCTACGCCACAGAGCACTGTTATCATGTCAGCAGACGACGAAACATCCCCTTTACTGTTGCCAAGGGAGAGTACCGGCTCAGCGCGCCAAGAGTCTCAGCATCCCTCCAGCATGCAATATCATTTTCGAGAACTTCTCAAGTGCATGTGGACCAGCCTTACGCGCTTTTTCACCCGGAGACACAAGGCCTCGGTAGGCTACCCAACAGACCGCATAAATTCAGAATGCTAATATCCGTAAGCCAAAAGGACAAATCTCAAGGACAAAAACCAGTTCATCGTCCTGACCGACATTCTGGCTAAGTTAAGATATGTACAGCACTTGCAGCGGTAAAAATGATTCCGTGAAGTCTATCTACGTGCGTGCGAGAGCTTCGTACGTTGACCCGATACCGACAAGCCACATACCTCAATCTTCGAGTCATGAGTTGCACACCCCTGCTCTACGAATCGAATCGGCTCTCGACGTGGCTAAATTCGCTTGCAAATAGCCCGTCGCACCTCATCCCTCTCAAGTCAAGCAAACCTCCACGGACCCAACAAGACAAAACGATCCGGCGCAGAAGAGGTCATGAAGCATTCCACGAGCCTTCCAATCAGAGGAAAGCACAATGTCAACATCAAAGATAGACGTCAAGATGTATAGATCCGGAGAAGTTGGTAGAATACAGCGAGCTGGTGTTTTTATCTGAGTTTATTAACTTGAGCATACAGCACTAAAAAAGCTTTCCACTTGCAAGATTCAAAGGTGTATCGTTATTGCTGTTTGTCTGTTATTCTCCGAGCATTGCGTCGTGGCTTCTTATATGGACTACGATATCATATCATATGCCAGCCACATCCGCGGGCGGAGAAGACGGCGATATCTCGAGCCACCTCAAGCGCAGCCTAAAAGGCTTTCTTCCGAAGGGCACTTGGTCGGCCCCTGTGTTTGTGCTGTTTTAGAAGAGGAATCTTCATGCACAGATGGCGCATGTTAGAGCTTACTGCTCCAAACTGTCCTCTGAACAGGTGCATACATTATTTCTCATGCATCGCTGTCTGAGACGCACTGTCCACGCTACCACGAGTCTACCGGCGAGACCCGTCTACGGAAAAGCCTGTAGACTCATGTACCACTCCCGCAGGCTAGCTATCGTAGCACATGAGTCTGGGTCGTTACTCTCAGGTGTCAATGGAGAGGTCTATGTGCACTCTTTCTTCCACTTCAGCCCGTATCTGTACTTGGCTTGTCAGACTTGAACGGTACATCAATTTCGAGCCTTATCTACACCCGACTCCCTATGCGAGACACTACGCTGGTCCAATCGTAAAGACGCGTATATACCATCTCCCACAGAGTTTTCGCGGTGGAGTGCGTGGTGTTTCGACGTATTACCTCGAGCGGAGGGGTAGGGACGTACCCGTCGAACTGGGGGTGTGGTTTTTGGGTCCACGGGGGATGAGCTTCGCTGTGTGCATGGGATGGTTTTGAACGGGGCTCACATCACGCGGACACAGCGGTGGGCCAACCATGGCATGGGCCGGTGAGCGAGGCTATGGCGGGCATGCAGGGCGGGTATGAAGAAGGGGAGGAGCAGGAGAGGATAGCTGACGGCGTGGATGGCAGAAGGCTTATCAAAAAATATATTCGGTGACCATATCTAGAGCTTCTAACCAGAGCCACAGATCAACTTATAGAAATAGATAATTATATTGGCCTCATCGGTGACTAATCAATCAAGAGTTGAGATGCTGTATAGTACTTTCACGGCAATCAGATGCCTGCTTCGCGCTCTGCACCGCCAAACTTGCTGACTAAAATTACATTCGATCCACAAGCGTGGACAACAAAGCGTAGTAGAACTGAAAAGGATGAAATGGAATGATGTGTCCTTCGTCTCTGCTCACAACGTCTTCAATTTCTTCTTCCCCTTCGGCATCCTTGCAATCCAGTACAGAGCCATCGCCGCGGCGATATTGAACGCGACATAGGCCCAGATAATGCCAAAGTTGCGCCATCGGGTGCTGTACTCTGAACTGATGCCCTCCAAGAACACATTCGTGTCCTTGATCTTGCAGTAGCTGCAGTCACTCGTTGCGTTTGCGTCCAGCAGGTACCCACCAGCCCTCGAGATGTAGTCCTCCATGTAGCCGCCACATGTCTGGCCGTTCGGAGCATTGAAGGTGGCGAACTCGTTGCTTGCGCATGTCACCTCGACGTTGGCCAGGCCGGTCGACAAAATCGCCGAGACCCAGTATGACAGCGGTGAGACCCGGTACAAGAAGATCCAGAAACCGGGCATTTGAGATGGCGTGGCCAACACACCGCAGAAGAAGAATGCGAGAACGAAGAGGAAATTGGCAACGTTGCCACCATCGTCGGCTGTATCTGAGAAAGAAATGCACATATGTGTGAAGGTGGAAACCCAAACGAGAAAGAGCCAGAATAAGAGCCACATCAACGCGCCTCTCTCCGTGCTCTGCCCTGCAGCGTCGGCATTCTTGTTGAAGCCAACAGGGTAATAGAACAATGCCCACATGAAGACCGAGGCAAGAGTGCTCCAGGGAATCTCGGATATGATTTGGCTAAGCATGAAGATTTTCCAGGAATACGTCTTTGCAGGACGTTCGCGGACCTCGTACAATGAGCGCTGGGTGATGAAATTCGGCATCTGTTGGTCGACCAATTGACCAACAATACTCATCAGCTCGAAGATAGCAAACATCTGGTTTTGAAGCCCTTGTATGCTCAGAGGTGCGTTGAGGAAAACCAGGCCGATGAATAAACTAGTGCCAATAACGAGGGTAAGCTTGGAGTAGATGTAAGACGGCGTCCGCCAGGATTGCTGGAATACACGTTGTGTAACCACCAGAAACTGCTGCCAGAGTGGTGCAGCAAATTCTCGGTACGAAGCAGGGTCAAGCTCATCGTCCGTCGTCTGTCCATCTGTGGTCTTTGCTCTAAGACGTGCCAATTCTTCATGAACAGTTTGGAACTCTGGGCTGGCACGCCACGTCTCGAACCAGTCAACTTTGGAGAAACTACCAGGGGCAGAGCCAATGGCCTGGAGCATCCACTCGGCCGGGTTAGCACCGGGTGGGCAAGGCTCCGCACCATTGCGCTCGAAATAATCCGTGAGGGTCTTGGAATTGTCGCCAATATCGCCTGTGTCACCAAGGATCGTTGGTCAATATAGGTTGGAACAATAAACTAGTTCAAGGGTAATGCTTATCACAATAAGAGAAGGACGATAAAATGAATGTAGGTACTTACCAAAATAGACAGTCTTGCCTCCATCAGTGAGTAAGAGCAGGCGGTCGAACCGTTGAAATAGCATTGCAGATGGTTGATGGATAGTGCACAGGATAGACTGTCCCGCCTTAGAGAGCTTATCGAGCAGGTCTAGGACAGCCCAGCTGGTTTGAGAGTCAAGGCCCGACGTTGGCTCATCAACAAAGAGCAAAAGCGGCGGTTTAGCAACCAACTCGACACCAATAGTCAAACGTTTACGTTGCTCAACGTTGAGACCTTCGCCTAGCACACCAACAACGGCATCGGCGTACTCTTGCATCTCTAGCAGTTTGATGATTTCGTCCACGTAGGCAAGCTTTTCCGCCTTTGGGGTACTGGCCGGCTGCCGAAGGAGAGCTGAAAACTTCAAGGCCTGCAGTGTAGAATTAGCCTGTTTAGTCTTCAAGAATTCCAAAATAGCTCCAAAGTCTTCCTTTAGTAGGAATTGGAAGCGGGTTAGGAGTTTTCGTACTTACCTCTCGAACAGTACTCGTCTCAAGATGCAGATCTTGCTGCTGCGCGTAGCCAGTCTTGCGTTGAAAGCTCTCGTCCCGTATCTTACCATCGACCAACATCTCGCCAGTAAGAACACCCACGCCCATACGACGATCGGCCAAACAATCCAAAAGAGTGGTTTTGCCTGCCCCCGAAACACCCATCAAAGCCGTGAGAGTACCGGGTCTAACCCAGCCATCGACATTGTCCAGGATGCGCCGAGGTTTGCCCTTGATCTTGATGTCGTAACACACATTACTCCAGTGGAAGACGCTTGTGGAGCCTTGAAACCCTCCTTCTTTGCTGGATTCGTGTTCACCTTGTTTCTCTAGTACAGCTGATGCAGGACTGGAGAATGACTTCTCAACATCATCACCATCCTTGGCACGGACTTTTGGGACAAAGCCTCGACGAAAGACAAGGATCTCACCCTTGGACTTCTTCCCCGTGATATACTCGCTAGCGATAAAGTACACAACGTAATTGAAAACCACCATCGCCACAATGATGCCAACATTACGCCACTTATGGCTGTGGTAGTAGCTGTACGCAGAATTGATGTGGTCGTCCCCATTCACATAAGACTGGCCTGCGACAGCTCCGACAGCATTACAGGCTCCATAGCTTGCAGCACCGCTCGCATAATCAGGAATAAAGCCGGAGCAGGTAAAGTTGCGATTGTGGAACTCATTTACCATGAGTGCTTCATAGCCGTAGGCCACAGGGTTCACATAATTGATCCATCGACACCAGGGCAGCATGTAGTTGACTGGAACAACGAAACCTGTAAATATGAGCAGAGCAAGCATCATGATCGAAGCAGGAACCATGGCTTGTTGTTCTGTTCGTGAAAGCGAGCCGCTGCAAATATGTTAGTGCCTTCCCCGCCTGTGTTTCATTGTCGAGACAACTTACATGAACCTAAAGACGCCTGACATGGCCAAAACAATCAGGAATACCACCAATAAGTAAAAGAAGAAGTTTCCAGGCTCACGGAAGAGGTTGGTCATAAAGTAAAACACCAAGTTGAAAGAAATGGTGCTCGTGATCTTCACAGGCAAGTCAACTAGGACAGAAGCGTATGATTCGGCTGATGGGTGATAAAAGGCATAGCGGGACTGCTTTTCCACGATTGGGCGTTGAGCATACAGCGTCATGACCTCAAGAATAGAGGAGAAGGCATTGAACAAAATAGCTATGAAAAGGACCACGGATCGGCCGTAGAATGAGTTCGTGTCCGGACCGAGGTTGTAGAATAAGGACGACGTAATGAGAGCCATGATCGTATTTCCAACCATCACCCAGATGGTTGGCCAAGGATCAGCTTTGAATCGCGCCAACCCGCGCCACATACAGAGTTGGACCTGCTGGCCGTAAGTTAGGGTGTATGGCGACTTAATACGCTGTCCCTTTGCTTGATGTGATTTCTTGAGTTGTCGGAAGGTCTCAGCATCAGGCCCATCAACCGGATGCTGGGTCTTGTACTCCTCAATTTCGGCTTGCAGCGCACCGTACTCAGGGCTGTTCCTCCAGGCGGCTGCGAATTCGTCAGAAGTTCGTGGAGGTTTACAGCCGGAGCGAGTGATCCGCTCTGCCGGAAAGGTCATTGACGTGAGGAAATCAGGCGTTGTCTGACGCGCTGGACACTCAAACCCAAGGTTGACGAAGTAGTCTTTAGCCCTGGATGCAGGTCCAAAGTAGATCTGGCGCCCCTCATAGAGGACCAGTGCCTTGTCAAACAGGTCATAAGCGCTCTGGGGAGCCTGATACATGGATACGGCGCATGTCTGACCAAACAATTCAGACTGGAGTCTCAAGGTCTTGCAGAATTCAATCGCGTTGGCCGAGTCTAGACCACGCGTCGAGCTGGAATTGGCAATTAGTATGTGTTCCCATTTGCGAAGAGAAGCTGCTAGAAATATCACTCACTTATCCCAACACTGAAATGGGGCGTCTGCCAGCGTGGCCTCGGCAATCGTAACACGCTTACGTTCTCCTCCAGAGACTCCTCTTACGAAGTTGTCCCCGACTTTAGTATGTATGGTGTGACTGATGCCATACATGGCCATTACGACGTCTCGAAGATGCTCGCAGTACCTATGAACAGGGCTGTCAATACATGGCTGATGACGTGAGGGATGGAGAGGACAGAGAGTCAAAGACGGTTCTGATAACATACTGCTTGCGATCAATGTCCTGCGGTAACTCCTTCTGGCAGCGCGCGCGCGATGCAAAAGTCAATGTCTCGCCAACTGTCAACATGGGAAAATGGACATCGACCTCGGCAGTATAGATGGCATCACCTCGATGCGCCGTATTCATCTCCTTGGCCGAGATGCCCTGATAGTTGAAATACGAACCCTTGTCGACGTAGATACCGTTCGTCTCACCCGAGATAGTCTTGAGGAAGGTTGAGCAACCAGAACCAGGCGGGCCCAGGACACAACACATCTCACCGGCGCGAACGATGCCGTCAAACTGGCGCAAGATATCGCTTCGAGTCTGACCTGCCGTGCTGGAGAAGAAACGGCGAACCATGCCTGGCAATGCGATCCAAACATTGCCGACATCCTTTTGAAAGTCGGTTGGAGTGCCGTACCCGAACACGTTCAAGTTTTGGAAACAGAGTCCAACCTGGCGGAAGCTCTGACCGCGTTCGTTGGCGACTCTGGCAAGGTTTTTGGCCCACGCATTAGCATTGAATTTCGTACCGCTTGGATTCAATGGAGAATCTGGGTCATCGCTGCCGAAAATGGGCTTGCCCTTGGCATCGTTGGTATCAACATCTGTGGTATGCGTGTTTTGCGAGTATTCGCGTGCCAGCTCCTGCACGATGGAATGTCGCGTCTTCTCTGATTCTGCTTTCTCCGGCTGAACCTCATCAGTCGCGCTCTCAAACTCAGTCCGCGCTGGCGGTACGTGGACTCCCGCGACGGACATGGCCCCCTATGAGACCGACCTCGGTCGTCTCCGAAATGTCCAGTCAGACGTGTTACGGCGCGCCCAGAGAAAAAGTAGTAATAGTAGCCGACTGTCAGATTAGGATTCGAAACAGGTGCATTAGAGTTAGGTAAGGTGGGCGAGAGGAAGGAATAAAAAAGTTGATCCCCTTTCCAGATCCCGGCGTTGACTGTACGCCGTTCCTCCGCGGTGCTGGATGCCGTTCCGTGTTTGTGTAACCCACAGCCACGGTCCGCACGGCGACTACTTCGGTGAGTATACTGACCAATCATGGCTGGCAGCGAGGAAAGGAGGTTCACCTCAACACAAATTAAATAAGGTGAAATGGACGACTTTCACTGCGCGGGAACTAGTGTTCGAAGTCTACTCCAAGGGTAAGCGAGGAGATCGGGTGCTGATAAGATCGATAATGCATCCCCCCAAATCCTAATTTCACGGCTCATCAACACCATCGGCGTCACCTTGTCAATGATCGGGCTCACTGTATCTCGTCAGCGCGTTATGAATAAGCTGTTTACACACGGCGAGCACTTAGAAGCTCCCTTCCCGGAGGCTTGATGGATCACGCAATTATCACTGGCATACGGCAGAAAAGTCTACCACCAAATCGGTGACCGGGTTGACAATAAAAAGGATCGAGCAACGAGGTCTAACTACTTCAATGTTATCGTTATTTGATTATCTCCATTTTTATCTGTCGGTTTCCTTGGCGGGCTGGACTCCCGACATAGTAGACTCTGCGAACAGCCTGACTTTCCCCTGTTACATTTGGGTTTTAAGTAAAGCAAGAAGAGGCCATGTCCTTTTATAATGCAAAGGAACGCAGCTCCTGGATTGCGGGCAGCTTTATAAATTTCATAAACTTCAGCGAGACTCGGCTCGTGGACCTCCAGAAGCCCTTCGACTCAGAGGTCGAGACGAGTAACGACAAATGGCAAGCGCCACCGCCTGCCGAACCGTCAATATATGCCAGCCAGCCAGACGGAGGGTTGGTAGCCTGGCTGCAGGTGCTGGGTGCCTGGATCCTCTACTTCAATACTTGGGGTGCTATGAATGCCTTTGGAGTCTTTCAGACATATTATGGGACCGGCGAACTTTTCACCGAGTCTTCGTCCAATATCGCCTGGATTGGCTCGATCCAGACTTTCTGCCTCCAGGCGACGGGCCTCATTGCGGGGCCGATCTACGACCGCGGTGGCTTCAAAAGTCTCATTGTTGTGGGTAGCTTTGGGGTGGTGCTGGGATACATGATGCTGAGCCTGGTACGTGATCTGTTCATTCTTCCAGCAAGAAATCTTTAGATTTTGTTCGACACAGATGGTAGCATATGGTATAAGAGACTTGGTTTCTCTAAATGAAGGATAAGAAAGAGACAAGAAGTAAATAGAGAGACGCTGACACTCCATCTCCACAGTGCAAGCAATTCTGGCAAGTCGTTTTGACACAAGGATTTATCATCGGTATCGGCGAAGGATGCCTCTTTACGCCCATGGTCTCCATCCTCCCAACATACTTCAGTAGGCGGATGGGATTGGCAATGGGCATCGCGTCCTCGGGCTCCTCCATGGGTGGCGTCATCTATCCCATTATGATGAAAAGCCTGTTTGAAAAGATTGGCTTTAGTTGGGCAACGCGTGTGCTTGGCTTCACAGCCCTTGGGATGCTGCTAATCCCCATCATCGTGATGAAGGAACGTGCCAAACCTACAAAAAGGGAGGTCCGTGCGTTCGTTGACCTGTCTGCTTTCACCGAACTGCCCTTCATGGTCTTCATTATCGCCACATTGACTGGCTTCATCGCTCTGACCATCGCTCTCTTCTATCTTGCATTGTTCGCCGAAGTCCAAAACATCACCGGTGAGAACCTTGCCTTCTACATCGTCGCCATCTACAATGCTGCCTCGGTCTTCGGTCGAATTGCACCCAATGCCATTTCAGACAAGACAGGGCCATTCAACATCATCGCCCCTTGCGCAATAATCACAGGCGTCCTCCTCTTCTGCCTCATACCTCTGCACGCCTCGCAAGTCGGTGCTATCATTGTTCTCGCCATCCTGCTCGGCTTCTTCACCGGCGTCTTTGTGGCAATCCCGCCGACATGCTTCCCCCGTCTAACCGAGAACAAGGCCATGGTCGGCACTCGGGTCGGCATGGGCTTTACGATCATCGGGTTTGGTATGCTCATCGGAGGTCCCGGCGCTGGCCGAATTCTGGGGTCGAATCCAGGCACGACGGGACCGCTGAACTTTGCGGGCCTGTGGATCTTCGGAGGTGTGACTGCGATTGCGTCGGGGTTGATGTATGGTGTTGTGAGATTCCTAATCACTGGGCCGAGATTGGCTGCCAAGGCCTGACGGAACACGGCGGCTAAGGTAGATGGATAGGAGTCGAGACCTAGCGGAGGCAATCGGTATAAAGGTTTATGTCCAGTTGAAAGACGTAGCTGCAGCTAGATCCTGTCTGAGGTCAGCTGACGGAAATTTAAGCTTAACATACGTAAAGTGGTGACTAGGTCTTGGATGAGCTTAGATCATCAATATATCAGGATTCTTCCTGAGCGCCGTGGCAAGGCATCAAGCTTCTCGACACACCTTCTGCAAAGTTCCGGGCTCCAGGATTCTTTCTAAGCGCTGCGTGGTAAACTAACAAGTTTCTCAACGCCTTATCTGCAAAGCTTTGGGGTTTAGGATTAAGCGTAAGGGCTGACGTGGATCCTGTAGGTGGATTCTTATCTGCTTCCGCCATCCATGTTGGTCGTGTATTGCACGTCGAGGACTGTCAAGCCACTCATCATGATTGACTTGTGCGAGGTTTAACTTGATTTTAGTGTTGCTTGACTAATATTCCTATCGACATATTTATTATTATAGGTATTAGTATATCTGGCTACAGCTCGGTAACACATCAGAGAAGGTCTTGGGTAGTTGAGTTGTTGGCCAGGTCCCCCGTGTAGATCCGTCGTTTAAGTAGCGCAGCCAGCCGGTTTCCGGGTCGGAAATGAGATATGGATCGGTTTCCATCGGCATCAAAAGTAGGTAGTTAGGTCAAGAGTCCGGTAGATTGATAGGCGATCCTTGTTGTATGTGCTTTCTCGATTTCTGTATGCTTACACTTCCCGGTGATAAGAAGTTCTTACTCCGATCGAATGCAAAAGCACTTTGAGCTTTGATAGTGAGCCCGCGCTGTCCCTGCTCTCATTGGAAGTTACCTCTTGCCGTACCGCCGAGAGAACCCCAGACCCAGACGCTTACGCTCGGGTCGCCCTGCTAGAAATGGTAATTCTTAATAACGATGGCCGCTGAGCCAATACGAATACGAAGAATTCCACGGTGCGCTGGAGTGTAGAGGGGCTTGCTGGAGCGGGGGTTTGTGGAACGGAGGAGGCGTTTGTTAGTACGTGGGAGCGATTGGTGCTCTGTCGGTTGGATGGATCGATGCGTGAGCCGTGGAGCGGAGGGTGTTCTTTTCTAAAAGTGGATGTTTGGACGTGGTTGACAGCGACTTGTGGGACAAGGAGTACATTTCAAAAGTCCGACTTTTCGCGAGCTGTTGATCTGGATGCGTGAGTTGTGGAACGAACCGGTTCGTTCTCGAAGCAGCCCTCATGGATCGGTCGACGGGCTGCATGCGGTATTTGGGGGAGTCGTGGGACGAGGAGTGCTTTTCTGAGAGTGGTTGAGTTTGACATCCTGTAGGCTGTCTGTGTGACTTACGGAACGAACCGGATCTTTCCAGAAACGGCCTCCGACATGCTGCAGGCTGAATGTGTGAGTTGCGAATTGAGGCGTGTCTTTGTTTGTACAAAAGTGGCTTTTTAAGGGCTATTGAAAGTCTGCAGGCGGTATGTATGTACAAGCGGTGGAACCTGGAAGAGTGGAATGGAGTCGTGACAATCGTCGATGACCGTGCGTAGGTCCTCGTTTCCCGCTTAGAGAAAACGGCGCAGGCAGAAGAGCTGATGCAAACTTTTGATAAGCACTATGTCCGAAATGTCCGTGGGCGTAATGTAGGGTTGGATTGGGTCATCTGTCGGGATGCAGATGGGATGCCTTGCGTTGTGTGACGTGCAGGGTGGATTGGATGGGGAGTGGGATGTTTCACAGGGCAGGATCGGGGGGTTTTGTTGGGGAGGAGGGAGGAGCGGGTCGGGAGGATTGGCGTTGTGAGAGGGAAGAGGCGGAAGGCGAGAATGCTGGAAGGCAGGATTATGAGGTAGGACGAACCCGTCTTACGTGCTTTATCCAAGCATATACGAATTCGACTCTCATGGGTGAGTGATCGTGAAAAGGGAGAGATCTAAACAGCATACAGGGACCTGAATTGGTACAAAGATAGGAAGCTCAAATTGCTACAGGGATGGACCTGTTCAACTTCGCCGACCCGTTTAACTTTGCAGACACGACGTGTCCGTTTCCGTTTATTCCCTCGTGTGCATCTCCGTTCATCCCGTTGGAGATAACATGTGAATGTCCATTCACTGCCTCGCCGTTTGCCTGCTTCTTCACAAAGGGATCAAGAATGTGATACATCGCCTCCGACACCGGAAAGCGCACATTCCCACGCACCCGCTCCAGATACCGATCCATCATCGGCACATAATGCAGCCCAGACGACGCATACGGCCGGAGCAAGTGCACGTTGGGCTGCGTGGCGAGATACTCCAGACACCGCACATACACCCAGCGCAGCTCCCTCTTCAGCTGCTTTCTATCACCCGCCACTGTTTCCGTCTTCTCGCCCTCCAATACTCCCATAGCCTCTTTGGCCATGTCCATACTCAGGCACTGTGCGATAGACGCCATCTCTAGGGCATTGTCGTCGACGCCCCGATTGACGAGTCCCTGGGAGGATAGGAGTAGAGCTGCGCACCCGAGCGTGTTGGCTGTGTGCACGCGGTACTTTGTCATCAGCGTCGTCTTCGAGAAAAGTAATTGGTAGATGCCGGGATCGACTTTCTCCAGGTACTGCGTCAGCATCTGCCGCCACAGGCCCATCTCTGCGAATTTAACGGTCTCCGGGGTCACGCCTTCAGCCAGTAGCCCATCCCGGCAGTCCGCCCATGTATGGCCTAGGAACTTGTACGTGCCATCAAGGAAATCTTTGGGCGGGATTTGCACGTCGTCCGGGATAGCGGCGAAGGCGACGTAGATCTGTTTCCAGTAGTTGGTGGGCTGTAGACCGCCGGTCCAGTGCGTCCACCAGCTCAGCGTGTCGCGCATGACGAACAAGCCGCACTGGTCGATGTCAGTGTCGTTCTTGCCGCTGGTGATGGAGTAGTCGTCTGGATGGTGGTCCGAGGCGGTGTCGAGGAATGCATCGATGTGCTTCACCAAAGCTGGAACATCATGACACGAGCACGGCGGCGGGCAGGTGTCTCCAAGGACTGTGAAGAGGGGCATTGCGTCCTCCGCGATCTCGACACCGTACCGGATCATGCCGTTCTTGGTCGAGGGCTGTCTCAGGTCGCAGTAATGGAGATTGTAGCGGAATGGAGCGGAGCCGGGGACGTAGCCGTCGCCGTAGTACTCCTTGATGGTCTCCCACATTTCCTTCATCGTGGACATTGTGGCCATTGTGGATGAGACTTGGCGTAAAACGCACAGAAGAGAAGCGAAGTACCGGTAAGTGAATATGTAAATCAGTCAGCCTTCTGAGTCCTATATTAGAGCGAGGGTGTCAAAAACTAAATCCACGAGAAGCAATACACAAGTTTCGCAGCGAGGCTCTGGGAGATATGGTACTACGCTTAACGGTACATAGATAGTAAGCAGAAAAAACGTCTTGAATAGCTATGCGGCGTATATCTCAGATAATTCCCGAAGGAAAAGCCTTTTCGGACATTTTAAAACCATGGCTTTGGCTGATTGAAGGTGGTACTTGCAAGATTTAGAGTAAGATAGTAAGCTGTTGACGTCCAATCGCATGTATCTTGCACTGAAATAAGCAGAGTGGCAGATGATTAGCCAATTCCAAGGTTAGAAAATTTGCGATCGAAGGTTTCTCCTAGCGATGATCCAAAACAGCCGACATGCCGCTAATATTATTTAGTTTAAGGTAGTGATTTAATCATACTATTCTGAGTACAGCTGCAACAATTGTGATTGGTCCACGAGATCTGCTCATTTGCAACAGTCTATCCAACGTGCTCTGCCCTGAGGCAACGCCTGATACCACCCTCGAAATTGCGGTCAATTCTAATCAAAAGCATCTCGAGAGAGATCTCTATCCATTCTTGTGTGTAAAAGCTGTCTCCAGCTCTATCTGCCCACCGCTTTTAGTCACGCACCGGTCTTGAGCTCTTCCTCCGCGGCCTTCATCGTGTACTGCAGGGTATCGAGGAGAGACGCTATCTTTTCGGCCCCCAGCTCCGCCGAGGCTAGGGCACTCCGAGCCATCGGGCTTTGTGGTTCTTTTGATCTACTGGTGAGGGCGCTTATGGAACTCTGCGGAATGGAGTTGCTGCTGCCAAGGTCAGCAACTGGCGTCGGTCTTGACCGGCCGGTGCGCCCCCGAAGATGTAGTAGAGCAGCCCTGATAGCCTGCAACGCTCCTCGAATAGCCACGCCTATGACTTCTGCCTTCGCCTTGCCCGTCAGCTCGAAGCTGCCCACCGAGACTGCAACTTCCGAGGAGACCTCGGTGCGACGGAGTGTACCATTTAGTCTCTGAACCGAGGACAGGAGAATGCGAATGCTCATGGCGAACAAGAGAAAGGCTTCTTTGTGATTGTCCTCATTCTGACACCGGCTGCATTGCATTAGGCTCTTCCAGGGGACCTTGGCCAGCTCGACTCCTCGCAAGATGGAATCCATAGCGGGACTGCTAGCATGCGTATATTGCAAATCTTCCAGTTGGTAGAGCAGCTTGGCCAGCCGCTGGAGGCACGAACAGCCGTCTGACCCAAAGGGGTTGGATGTGCCCGGATCTTCTAGGTTGCTGCCGGTGAAGTTGAGACTGAGCGGGCTCGACAAGGTTGCGTCATCTGAGGGCGTGATGGCCGCACCGGTCGCATACCCGCTGTCATATTTGGAGAAGTCTGGGGTCTCAGACGGTCCGGGTAGTCTGCCAAGTGCGTTGGATGTCTGGGCGAGAAAGTCAGCCACCTAAAGAACAATGTTATGGTAGGTTGCGTACTTGATAAAAGAGGGTCTGCAGGCTCAAGTTGTCCTCTGTGCTCATCGAGTCGATCAAGCTTAGGTTTGAATTAAGCATAAGATCGCCATTCTCGTCTGCGATGGGACTTTCCGCAAAGACGGTATCGCAGCCAAGGTCAAGGCCAAAGTCAAAAGATGTCGGGTCGAGAGGCGGCAGCTGTTGATGCCATTCCATGTCTGTCCATTGCGCGTCATCTCCACCGTTTCTACCTGTATCTTCCGGTGTCTTTGTTCGCTCGTTACTGCTTTCCTGCATCAAAGTGCGCTTGTTCTTGCTTCCCTTCGGTCGCCCGAGCCGGCTGGCGGGGCTATAGGTACAGCGGCTTTGCGACCCTTGGCAAGTCGAGCATGGATTTCCGCCAGAGCATCTGATCTTGGACCGATGGCAGGCATCGCATGAAGAACGTAAACGATTAGTCGTCTTTGGGGCCTCTTCGCGCCCTGAGGGCCAGTCTTGGTCGTGAGATGAGGAAGTTGGGAGAGACATAGTTTGAGTGCTGTGCTGCAACATGTTTGAGCGGTAACAGTGGACCAATCAATGGAAAACTAGAGGACATGGCCACAGGGCGGTGGTTCATCGCTCCAAAGTAATAAGAAATTCAGGCGGGGAAGCCAAATAAAGGAATGTCCCTGTGAAACCACCCGGCATCGGACACAGGATGCGCGCCCAGGCACCATCATGATGAATTAGGTGGCTTGTTCCTGAGTAGCTTCTCAGGCTATTCAGCTCTGTGAGAGGGTACGGGAAAGGCGCATCGGGCCTCTCTTGAGCGCGGCTCGGCTTCCTCTCTGTAGCTGACGGACAGCCGTCAAGTCGACGCCGTGGCGCGCGGGAAGCAATTTTAATACTGGGCCGGTCGCTGATCCCACTCTAGGATAATAGTCGTGGGAAAAAGACGCGACCTGTGGTGAAGTTTGTGGGTGGAAGAGCTCGGTAGGTGGGGTAAGGCAGGAAGATGGAGGTAGGAGGGTGGTTCACTACTGGCTGCTTGGGACTATGCCGAGATAGTAGGTAGATGGCTGCCGACACGTGGGGTGGGGGCGCGAAATACGGTCAGGTTCCAGGATCCCCACGCTTGCGCTCGGCGGTACCCGGTCGCCAGCCATAGCTGTAGAGGCCGCCTGGGTACGAAAGGTTATCAGCAGCCCGTGGTGCATCTGATTATGCCGGACTGGCGCCCATGCTGACAATCAAACGCCACGGCCAGGCATTCCCGGTGCTGCTAGGCGCCCTAAACTAGTCCCGGTCTAGTATACGTGCCGTTGCATGTAATTGAAAGCTTACTAACTTAACGGTGCCTGCGGTGTTATACTTGGTAGTTTTGCTTTTTGGCGGCAACGTCCATCGTGCGATATTAAATGCTTCACCAAAACCCGAAAACAGTATGCCGAATTCGCTACGGGGGATTCCTTATCCAAAATAGCCCTGAAACGGCAAGGTCGCCTTCACTAGCCGCGACGTCAACGTGTCGAAGGAGGCTTTATAAACTGGTTTTCTCGCCCGTCAGATCCCCCGCGGCTCGCATATTTCTTTTGTAAAAACATTTTTTTATCCCCCGAACTCAATGGCGGAATACCCTCCGGTGCCTGAAAATAAAGTCACCTACGACTATCTCACAGGCTTGGGCGATGATGCAATTACACGCCGAACAGAGGCTTCTGTACATAAGGTTCGCGGTTGGACTTCTGTCGAGAAGGATTTAAATACGACAGGCAAATCCATGTTGCATATGCAGCTGCATGGTCAGTCACGGCCCATCTCCACCCTTGCCCGAGACGAAACAGCTCAGCATGCGTTCTTCCGTCTTATCCATCCTTCTGAACGTCGTTGCCTTTACGCAGACCTTGGCATCTCCCACGTACGGTAATGGGTCTATCCCCCTCCCCAATCGCTTGCTACACCACTGGCCGAATGGAACCTGGGTGGAAAACATCGCGGTACGGCCCAATGGCAACCTTTTGGTTACCACGTCTACGCCCACAGGCTCGGTGTTCCATGTCAAAGAGCCTTGGAACGACTCCCCTGAGGTGGAGCTTGCGTACAATTTCGACGAGTGGGTTGACAGGCTGATCGGGATCGGCGAGACCACCCCGGACACCTATGTTGTTGTGGGGTCCCGCTTCTACTCCCCAGACGCTCAGTCGTCCCAGGTCGAGAGAACCTTTTGCGCTATGGAGCTCGACTTCAGCCGCAACCCGACCCAGCCGGCCGCCCGGCTAATCGCATGGATGCCAGAGGCCTATCTCCTCCAGGGTGTCGCCGCTCTCCCTTGGGATCTTACCACTGTTCTCATCTCGGACCAGTATGTCCTAAAACCACGGGAAACGCAGGTCGACTGGACGCCAAGCCCCGGCCAGATCTGGCGCCTCGACACCATTACCGGAGACTACACCCTTGTCATGACCAACTTCGCCGAACTCAACACCACCTACCGCCATGGTTATGATGTTGGTATCGACGGCATCAAAATACGTGACAACTATCTCTACTGGGTGAACCAAGACAACGGCGGTATTTATCGCGTAGAGATCGACCAGAATGGATATCCCGTACCGCCCGTTAAGCCAGAGACCGTGGCGTACTATGACACTTACTGGGATGATTTTGCCTTTGGTCCCGGGAATCAAGATACAATTTGGGCGACAGGTCTCAACGCTGTTTTCGCTGTTTCAGCGAGGGGTACGGTTGTCGATGTTGATGGCATCGGCACGAGCGATAACTCGAGTCTTCCAGGGCCCACCGCCTGTCAATTTGGAAGGCACGATAGTGATAGAAAGGTGCTGTACGTTACAGGGAATCTATACGATATCCCCGCCAGTCTCCTAGATGTGCATCTCGGCGGCTGGGTTCGAGCTATCGACACTACTGGCTTCCAGTTTTAGAAAAATCCCAACAGACGATCCTTTGCTGCGCCGCTCCTTATTATGAT
Source organism: Pyrenula massariospora (assembly GCA_021030905.1). Classification (NCBI taxonomy): domain Eukaryota; kingdom Fungi; phylum Ascomycota; class Eurotiomycetes; order Pyrenulales; family Pyrenulaceae; genus Pyrenula; species Pyrenula massariospora. The sequence goes on from JAGFMI010000003.1 coordinate 1,071,404, forward strand.
ACTTTTGCTTCTGCCCAGCCCTGCGATGTCACCAACATCTCCGTCTCGAAGGGACAAGGACGTGTGAGCGCAGCGGCCATGGCGCTCTCTTAACAAGATGTGTGCAGGCTCTACCTGGACACTAGCTACCCATGACCTGTACTTTGGTAGCCATTTAATTTCAAATAAAAGTTATTATACCTGACACACCCGAACATTCGGTTGAGCTTCGAAAATTTCGCATAGAATTTCTGTAAGCTGGAAACAAGCCGGTAGGAACTGTGTATTGATAGACTTCAATAAAGGCGACAATTAGGCAGCTGTCAAATAGAAGAGCATTAAAGACTCCACAGAATCCTGGGGCTCAGCTGTAATTCGACTTTGAGCAGCATTTCTTCAAGGCCATAGGCTCCAAGATCCTCCATCAGTAAGACATTTTTTCCCATTAGACTGCGATCCCTTCGTAGTAGTGCGGGCTGCAGCCCAAGCCCGTGCCCAAGTGTAGGTTTAGGAAGGATCATTTTGGGGCCAGAAGAAAGCCTAGGGGCGTGCGACGGCGTATACGCGATGGTCCAATCGAGTCTTAGGCCGTACAAGTCTGAAGTTCCTATGGAAGCTGTGGCAGTAGATCATATGCACATCTGGTTTTAGGGGTCGCTTTCGCAGGAGTAGAGAACCTGATATTCCGAGATGCAGACGTCGTTGCTTTACGGTGCGTTTAGCGGGTGATCGCCGTGCGGTGATGTGCCCGGGCAAACGATCACTAGCTACGCCCTTCGCGCCTCCTGTGTAAGAAATTTTCAAGGCGCTCCGGGCCGGACTGACCGAACCGCTGTCGGACCTCCAAGTTTACTTTGGCCCTAGCGTTGCCGAGCCAGAGCCACTCCCACCAAATTTTCAAGAGGCCCACCTGACAAAGCAACACACATTGTTGTCAGCATAGGCAAACGCTTGACGCGACCTGCTCTTGTCCAGAAATTTAAGAAGAGCTCGAAAATAGACCATTCCTGGGCTATCTACCTATTAAAGAATAGACCTCCCCAACAACATCAACGCCTGGCGACAACTTGTCAAGCCAAGAAGCCCATATCCTTCCAGCTGCTGACGAACAACCGAATCAAATCTTCGCTTACGGGACCTAATTGAGCCATAGTGGAAGAATGCTCCCTCGCCTTTGCTGTTCCCATCAAGAGGCCTCCACAACTCATGCGCGCGAAATTGGAATCAAGGAAATCCACCAGCAAAAACGCAGGGTTAGCCCCTTCAGGACCATTATCCTCTTTCCGCGGCCAGCTTCGCACACGCTGCAGCCACTGGTCGAAAGGAATAATGCCCGTCGCATCCTGCGGGATGTCCAAGGCCTCGGACAGCACCGCGATGGTTTTGCGCCATGGCTGACGAACCGGATTTTCGATGTGGTAGATAGGATGCAGCGCCACCTCGTCCCGCTGCATTAGGATGTCGACCATGGTCCGTGCCACGTCATCGGCTGATGTCCAGCCCATGGTGCCTTGGAGGTCTGGAAGGGCACGTAGTGTATGGGACGACTTGACTAAGAAGGATACGTGCTCCATGGGATTCCAATGGCCGTTAATACTGCTTCCAGCAATCTGGCCTAGGCGCACGGCGGTGACACGGAACCGATTGGGATACCGATGCAGGGTGGCGTCAAGCATGCGCTCACAGATGTACTTTGCATCGCCATATCCGGTTGGGAGCACGCTCTCGATAGGCATACGCTCTTCAGGTACAACCGGCTTGTGAGCCCAGAGCGGATGGTGACCAACTGTGGCAATCGAGGAGACGAACTCAAACGTTACCAGGCGGCCCTGATGACACTCGGTCGATATGTCGCGTGCCAGGCGTAGCATGTGTGCCATGATGCGTAGCTGCGGCTCGAAACGCTTGACTGTCCATTTAGAGTGCATCAACCAGGCGTTGTGCACGATATGTGTGACGCTTTCAAGGAGCGAACGGTAGGCGCCGTCAGATAGGCCGAGATTATCAGGATTTGACAAATCTGTCTCAAATACATCGAGCTTGGCTAAAGCATGTGGGGGTAGCTCAATGCCTTTCTTGCGCAACGCTTGCCTCTGTCGATCTCGCGGGTCTTGCTTACTTCGACGGTTGAGGCACACGACTCGTCTTACGTCTGTTCGGATCGCAGCCTCAGCGACCAAATGCGCGCCCAGGCCGCCAGTGGCGCCTGTTATCAAGATACATTTGGTCTCGGGTCTCTGTCGAGGAATGCTCATGGCTGAGGGCGAAGGGAGATCGATTGCGTCTCCGAAGCTATGAGTCAACTCACGAACATATTTGTCGACAACCTGTTCGCGCGCTATACAGTCGATAGAAACGCCTTGCTTAGCATGACGGCCTAGGGTAGATGTGTTTTGCGGTAAGCGCTCACATCTGGCGGCAAAATTAGTATTTCATCAGACTTTGAGCAAAATGGAGAAGGAATTGGGGAAATACGAGTGAAGAATGCAACCAATGACGGAGTGATACACTCTAAAGAAATTACATTTTGCGGTATTTGAGTAAAGAACTGACGTATCACATCAGTAGGTAATACAAGTCAGTTTTGTAATGTTGATAGGCTAAGGGACAGCGCTATCCGTACAGGTTCACTTGACTGCCCGCAATCTAATTTCAAAGAACAAGGACATAGCTTACATTCAAGACTCAGGACTACTTACACGTTCGTCGAGCTAGCAGCAGCCAGTATCAACTTCTCAATTTCACTTTCCGGCCTTTCGCCATTTGTCCAATCCACGTGGCCGTATTCAGCTGCTTGAAGATCCGTCTCCCATCTTGACTCGTGTGTCAGCGCGTGCCGGCGACCGTCATCAAACAGCCACCAGCCCTCGAACAGACCGAAAATAAGATCAACCCAGTACGGCGTGCGCGTCATCTCTAGCATGAGAAGGAATCCATCAGGACGCAGGACCTTCCGCACGTTCTTCGTACTCTTGAGCAGAGAATGTGTTGCGTGGACTGCATTACTAGCAATTACAAAATGCTGTGTGCCGACCAAGTCTTCGTCAGGCGCCTTCTCAATGTCGTGTGCTCGGAACTTCATCCAAGGGAATCGTTTGCCCCAGGTCTTCCGCGCCCCTGCCACAAATGAAGGTGCTAAATCGGTGAACGTGTACTCAACTGGCACTTGTAGCTGTGCCAGCAATGGCACGATTCGCCGTGTTGTGCCGCCGGTGCCAGCCCCCATTTCCAATATGCGTAGTGGTCTGCTCTCGCTGACCCCCTGGACCTTCGCTGTTAGTCGTGTCAAGAAGTCCTCCATCTGCGCATAGAGCACTTGATTCAGCGGCCATTCGCCATAGAAAGTGCTCATGAGGTCACGGCCTTCGCTGCTACCAAACAACAGCTTCACGCCGTCTGTCTCGCCCGAGAGCACACGGTCAAGGTTCACGCCCGCGTAATACGTTAACTTATCAGCAGGATGCTGGTCTGGAAAGAGCACGAGTATTTCCTCGTACAGGTCCTTGCTGCGCCGTTGCGGAAGCGGTACCGCTGTTCGGGTAATGACGTCCCTGTCCAGCTTGATGATCTGCGTCTCTGTCTCAAGCATCTCGTACAAGTAGTTCACGAAATGCACGTGCTCCTTGCCATGCGGAATGCGCGAGAGTCGCTCGTTTGGTCGAGCATTATGGAACCCGGCGCCTAGCCTCTCGAAAGCCTCTATTGTCAGCGCTACCGTCAATTCGATCTGCAGCGGCAGCGAATCCGCCACATAGTGCTCCTGGCCTAGGTCGGCCACGCGCCTGTCCGTCAGCTTCTTAGTCTCATTGAAAGCCTCCATGACGGTCGCGAAGGAGAGATTAAGCTCGCTAGACTCCGAGGCTTGATGTTCCTCCTTGTCTGCGTTAGACTCAGGGGATGGTGTGGTCAGGTTGGTGTTGCCCGCAACACCATCCGAAGAGGTCACAATGCTCGGTACATCACTATCAGAGTCCTCTGATTCTGCAGGCGTGTTCGCATCCACGTCTACGCCCATAACACCAGCTACGCATCTCAAGAGGCTCGGCATGTCAGAGACAGTGAGGATTTCGCTTTCAGGAAGTTTCACCTGGAAAGTTGTCTCGATTTCGTGCACCAATTCCATACCAGCCAGGGAATCAATGCCAAGGTCTGCCAGCTCGCTGTCGTCACGAATCTCGGCGAGCTCCAAGCCTGACAGATTCGCAATTATGTCTTTTAATCTCCGCGCCAGGTCGTCCTGAGGCGCCTGTTTGTTCGACTTGGGTGGTTTGAGTTCTGTGGCAGATTTGACTTGCGCTGTGAGGACTGCAGGGGCTTGAGGTGAGGCTGAGGGTACATTGACGTTGTACAACATGCTGGCCGGTTCCGACGTACCAACAGGTGCGGCCGATGCTAGGTCTGACGGAGCCTTTGTTAGCCATGCAGGCTCGGTTAGGCGCGTGAGCAATTTTTCCATGGATTGCTTGGGTATTTTGACGTATGCAATGCCAAGGATTACCTCAACCAGGGACCCGCCTGCGGCATCGAAGACAAAGACATCGGTTAGAGATAGTCGATCGGACGAACGATGATGTGTGGCAAAGGCATGAAACTCGTTTCGTCGTTTGGCTCCCGATCCGTCTGCACCTGTGGTGAGAGGTGCTCTGATCCATTGGTCAATGCCACTCGCGAGATAGACGTTGTTCGGAGACTGCTCTGTCGTGCAATTGATCCAGAGGCCGCCGAGCTGACAAAAGGTATCGGCAAGGTGGCCATCAAACCGTGGGGTTTCCTCAGTGTCCGATTTCTTGCGAATGACATAGCCTGCCGATTCGTTCCCACGACTAGCCAACTTTTGGAGCCCGCGGAACTTGTCGCCATAGTCAACAATCTCAGAGAAGATACGATAGATACTGCGATTAGCGAGGACCTCGTCAACGTTGGGACTCTGCAGCAACTCTACCGCGCGATGATGTCCAAACAGCCGTTCGAAGTGCACCAACTGGCGCTTCAAGGTCGGATCATTGGCTTCACTGAAAATGATTTTACCTGTTGTATGCAACATCCGCGATTGACTCTGGTTCTCGGTGCTGAAAACCTCAAATCGCCACCCGAACTCTCCTCCAGCGTCATTCTTGACCTCGATCCACGTTGTACGTGCCGAGTTTGCGCAAATGGGCGACTGGTATTGAACATCCTGGATCTGTGGCTCGCGCGCCGTTTGAAAAGCGGGGCGGATACTGCAAATAGCATCGATCACAAAGCCTATTTGCAAGGTGGCGGGACAAATGGGCGCCGTTTGTATGGTTTGGTGCCCCGACAGCAGCTTCTTGTATTTTTCTGTCATCGTATTGATACGGAATCGCGCCTCTTTCTGAATCTGACCGTCTAGGAATCCAAACAAGGTTAATAGTCCTTCGGGCTGATTCCCCACCTCGGGCAAGATCTTGGTCTCTTCTCCAGTCCGTTCTGGTAGAGTTTTGGGCAGATTCTTCAGCTCCAACCAGTGCTGTGATTTCGGATCGAACTGGTATGGTGGTAGAAGTAAGGGCTTGATATCTGCTTGGGAACGTCTCTGCAACCGGTGATGACCCCAGTGCTGCACATGCAGTCCAGCCTTCCAGAGAGATATGGTGGTGTCGGTTAACTTGTTCCATCCATCATCACAGTTGGCTACGTTAAGGCTCTGAAAGGTATATTTATCTTTGATACTTGAATTGCCAAGTGCACGAGCGGCCATTGATGCGATTGTCGAGTTAGTTCCGGCCTCAAGAAAAACGCAAGGGGTCGAAGAGTACTGCTGCGCTAGGCGTTCCACAGCATGGTGAAAGTACACCGGATTGCGCATGTGGTCTGCCACATACCTCGCTGTAAGCTCCGTCTTCGACGGGCTTTCTTTGGCTTGTTCAAGGGGTATGACAGGCTTGCGGAAGGTCAATCCTTTGACGCTCTGCTCAAGGCGATCAAGTAATGGGTCGACTAGCGCAGAGTGGAAAGCATTTGTCACGTTCAACCTTTTGCTTTTAATTGCCTTGCTAGAGAAAGCTTGGAGCTGAGCAACTACGGCATCGATCCCCTCAGTCGAGCCCGTAAGGGTGAAGCTTCTTGGTCCGTTATAGCAAGCGATACTAGCAGGCTTGCCAGAATGCCTCTTGTTAGCGTCGAGGAGCAATTTTTCCACGTCGCTCAAGTCGGCTTCAACAGCCATCATAGCGCCGTTATCGGTCCCCCACGCGTCCCGTGCTAAGGTGCTTCGACGTACAATCATTCTCACCGTATCCTCCAGGGACAGAATCTGCGAAATGCAAAGCGCCGTAAGTTCACCAAAGCTGTGGCCCACTAGCGCAGCTGGGCGGATGCCTGAGTCGATCCAACTGCGCGCACAGGCATATTGAGTGGCAAATAGCATCGTTTGCAGCTGGATTGTGTCCGAAATCGCGGCACGTTGGAAGATGGCTGGGAAGATACTTGCACACCCCAGTGCTTGGATGACGGCATCAACATGGTCGAGATGCTTGCGCAAGACGGCTACATTGTCGTACAATTGAGGGTCAAGACCAATGTACGTGGAGACTTGACCCCCGAAACACAAAACCACTGTCGGTTGCATCGTCGAAGAAGTGGAAGATAGCGAGATGGACGAATTGCTAGCATCACCCTTCTCAAATGCGGCTAGATTATGGTCCAGCTCGTCAACGGAACCCGCAGTGAATATCAAGCTCTGATCCAGGCTACGGTTGCTCTGACGAGCGAGGTTTAAAGAGATGTTAGCAAGGGACGTGTCCCTTGTCGACAGAGCAAGAAACTTTCGGAAAGCTTTCGCGTTGCGGCGCAGGCTCATATCATCCAGACCGCTGAGCCAGAAAGGATATTTGGCTCCATCCATTTCCCTAGCCACACTCTGCTCCTTGCTCACGGCGCTGAAAGGCGTCTGCATAACAATCATAGAGGCGTTCGATCCCGAGGCACCATAGTTGTTGATGAGCGCAACGCGGAGGTCCGCATCCCACGGCTGTGTACGAGTAGGTATAAACATGTGATCGAAAGGACTCGACTTTAGAGCTGGATTCGCGGTATTAAAGCTGGCTTGCGGAGGCAGCATGCCCTTGTTCAGCATGAGGAGGACTTTGATTAGACTGATGATACCTGAGGTGCATTCCATATGGCCAACGAGCCCCTTCACCGAGCTTACCATCAGGGGCTTGTCTGACGTGCGGTTTGCACCTCCGAGGACCTGTCGGATACTGTCATACTCGGCAGGATCGCCAACGGCCGTGCCTGTCCCGTGAGCCTCGACGACAGATATCTGGAACGGCTTTACGTGCGCTTTAGCCGTCACAGTCGTGAAGAGATCACCCAGGGATGGTACGTTTGGAACAAAAATAGGGGTGCAGTTCTGATTTTGCTGCACAGCTGTGGCGGCGATAACACCAAGGATTGAATCGCCATCGGCAACTGCTTTACTCATCTTTTTCAAATACACGGCACCAATACCTTCACCTCGACAATAGCCGTCTGCTTTAGCGTCGAAGGGTTTGCACTGACCTGTGGGACTCAAGAACGAACCTGCTGCTAGGTTTTGAAACCAGCTGGCTGAGGTCATAACGTGCGTTCCTCCAGCGAGCGCCGCACTACAATCGCCGGACAGGATGGAGCAACACGCTTGATGCACAGCCACCAACGACGAGCTGCAGGCCGTATCAATGGTGGCTGCCTGCCCTGTCCAGCCGAAGAAGTGCGACACTTTGCCTGCAATAAAGCCTTGCAGGTTACCAGTGGCTGTGAAAGCGTTGGCGGCATGGCACGCCACGTTATTCTCATAGTCGCTGAGGCAGACGCCTACGAAGCAGCCGACTTTGGAGTCGCGTTCCGTCTCGGCGGTCTGGAAGTAGCCGCTCTGCTCTACTGCCTGGTATGCTACTTGCAGTATGTGGCGCTGTTGCGGATCCATGGTTGCGCTCTCGCGCGCGCTCTTCTTGAAAAATCGGTGATCGAACTGGTCATGGCCATTGATCAGGTTAGCAAACCACTTTCGCCGCATGTTTGCATCGGCAGACGTCCGAAATATTGTGTCATCGAAGCAGAATCGCGCTGATTTGGATTCCAAAGCGCTTATATCACGATGCTGCGATTGGCCTGTTACCAGCAGATCCCAGAACTCATCTAAGCTATCAGCTCCGGCAACCTTGCAGGCCATACCTACGACAGCAATGTCGTTCTCCATCCAAAGGCGATCGGGCCGCCGGTCTGCTTTAGTGGTCCATTCGTTGGAATTGTTGGCCGGGTGAACCACCCGCATGCCCGCCTTCGATATAAGTGAAGGGGGTACGCTGCGCTCGGGACCGAATGAAAAGACTTGCATATTTTCGCCCTTGTCTTGTAGAGCGGCAGAGAAAGCGTCAAACCAGCGAGGAGGCTCGAGCAAGATAGATCGCAGCGCATGAGAGTGCAGTGGACCACGTCTCGGTAGGGATCCGCTACTATCATTGGCCCGCGTAGGTATCACCAGCGCCGCTGCGTCGGCAAATTGAAACTCGGGGTGCGAATCGCAGAAGGCAACGAGCTGCTCAACCGCAGCCGAGCTGCCTGCTGAGTGAAAGCGCCCATATAGGCCGACTTCGGACACACTAAGGCCTATGGCTCGGAGCCTTCGGGCTAAGTCGGATATATCAGCTGCTGATGTTGTCACCGTGGCCCGATTATCGTCGTAATAGACGGAGATATATGCCTGCGAACGAATGGTATGCGTGTCAGATAAATATCCTGAGTCTAGAGGACTACTTGGGCGGAGACAATACCTCATCGAAATCTTCCAAAATCTGTAACATTTCTTCACGCCTTCCGGTTGGACTCCAGGCTACACTTAGAGACTTTGACCGGTCCCTGCCCGAAGCTTCGTCCTGGCTATCGACTACCAGGCCTATGAGCATGCCGAGTCGCACAGCAGCAGCACCATACCTCCGGAACTCGTCGATATTACGTGCGCTCGACGCAACAAAGGCGCTCAAGAGCCCCGTGCACAAACCAAGTGTCTCTCTGTTGCACTTGGAGGAAGTCCAAGTGTCGACTGTGCCATCTTTTTGGACGCTTGATTGAAAGGCCGCGTATTGAGCTAGTTGGACAATGACTGTCAGGGGTATTAATAGAGTATTAGGTAGCGGAAAGGCTGTATCAAGTGGACGGCCAGTGGTGAAAGCTTCTTCGAGATCCGCCAACCGCTTTCGAGCCAGATTTTTTGTCGTGTGGAGCGTGGACAGCGATGACAAGGCTGTTTCACAATCAAGGGGGAGTTTTCTGACGACATCCACGAGCCAGCCATTCTCGTCGCTTTGTGTTACGGTCTTGCGTAGCTGTTCGAACGTGGAGGCTTCAAAGGACAGAGCGAGTGACCCAAACAGCAAAATACTGGATCCCTGAGAGGGACGAGGTAGGTGGTCGTTCTGAACTGTCATGTTGAATGTCCAGCACGCGTGGGTAGACTAAATCCCGGCTCAATATGAGGAAGTGGGAAGTCGAAGGCATGCAGCCTCAAACTTTGAGTGTGCTTCATTGTTCTTTACCCCTTTTTCTTTTCGTACTAGTTTTTCTGTATGATTAATATGATTGTACATCTACGGCCACTTCCGTCTTAGTCAAATGATTACTCTCTCTTTTCTCCTTCAAAATTATGTCTATTTGCATGTTCGGGAAGTTTTCATTGCTCCCTCTCGGGAAATATCCGGACGCTTTCGATATAGTGGCCGGGATATGTAATACTCGGAAGCTACGAGTTTCGTGTTACGGTCAATAAGCGTTGCCTACCATCGCCATCACTGGTACATGCTTGGGCTTGATTACTCGGAGCCGCAATTTACGTACATGCACTCTTATGCCAAGAGACAAGTGAAGATAGAACCGATGGTGTGGTAGTGAGAAATATAGGCCAGTGGTCCTAGAGTGGCTTGGGATGAGAAACTCCGAGCCGAATCCTTCACGATTATCAGCGGCTGATCATTTCCTCTTCTCAGGTAGCACACTTCCGAGCCGGGTGTTTTTCCTTTCTTCCAGCGTATAATTCCGAGACAGCCATGGGATTGGCCTTTGGTTTAAGGGGCACACACACCTGGACCCACAGGACCACACCACCTTTAGACTTTCACATGTTAGACCCTGGATTATGGATTTTTGAACCATATTCACAAGGCGATTTAATGTCCGTGTATCAAGAATGACTTTATTTCCCTTGTACTACACCATCTGTATACGTAAATCAAATCCCACCGTCCACATCGCCGGCTCAGCATACAACTGACGTTCTCGCCAGCTATCTCGCCATGAATGGGCACCACGCCGCAAATGGGCACGCCACCGCCAGCCCATCTGGGCCACACATCGCCATCGTCGGCGGAGGCATCGTCGGCGTGATCCTCACGCTCGGATTGCTGCAGCGGGGAATCTCCGTGCGCCTGTATGAACAGGCGGGTGGCTTCCGGGAGACCGGTGCGGGCATTGCCTTTTCGGCGGGCGCGCGCCGATGCAGTGCGTATTGTGTTTTTTTTTTCTCTTCCTGCCTCAATATTCTCTTCCCCTTTTTCCCTATGTGATGTTTTAAGTACCGCCTATTCTAAGACAATGAACCACCAAAACCATTCCCGCCCTCGCTCACATCGGGGCACGCATGTGCCACACCGCAGCTAACAGCGCGTCCGCGCAGTGGAGCTCATGGACCCCTCCATCGTCGCCGCCCTCGCGCGCTGCGGCGCCGTCTCCGTCTCCGACTCTAACGACGACGCGGATTATCTCCGCTGGCTGGACGGGTACAACCAGCACCGCGCGGATGATCCGAGTTACCAGAAACCGCTCGCCGAGATCGGTGGCAGCGGGTTCCACGGCTGCCGGCGCGACCAGTTCCTCGAGGAGCTGGCCAAGTGTGTGCCGCCGGGGGTGATTGAGTTTCGGAAGCGGTTGTGTGGGTTGGAGGAGGAGGGAGGGGAAGGGGGAAAGGTGGTGCTGGAGTTTGAGGATGGGTCGAGGGGGGAGGCGGATGCCGGTATGGTTTACTCTCCCCACAAAATGCTTTGGACGGGGCCTTGTACATCTCTCCTCAGCTAACCACAAACAACAGTCATCGGCTGCGACGGCCTCAAATCCCGCGTCCGCCAACACCTCTTCGGCGCCCACCACCCCTCCTCCCACCCCACCTACACCCACAAAGTCGCCTACCGCGGCCTCGCCCCCATGTCCCTCGCCGTCTCCGTCCTCGGCGACTGGAAAGCGCACAACTTCCACCACCACGTCGGCCCCGGGGCACACCTCACGCACTACCCCGTCGCCAACGGCGCCGCGCTCAACGTCGTCGTGTTTTTGAGCGATCCGGAGGAGTGGGCGGATCAGGGGGCCATGGTGGCGGAGGGGAGGCGGGAGGAGGTGGAAGAGGCGCTGCAGGGGTGGCATCCGGTGACGAGGGGGGTGGTGGGGTTGTTGCCGGAGAGGCTGGTGAAGTGGGGGTTGTTTGATCATGGGGAGTTTCCGGCGGAGAGGTATAATTCGGGGAGGGTGTGTGTGGCGGGGGATGCGGCGCATGCGAGTAGTCCGCATCATGGGGCGAGTGCTTGTCTTGGGGTGAGTTATTTTTTTCATGTCTATTCTTTTGGCGGGGAAAGGTTATAACTAACGCCGGTCATACGATGATAGGTCGAAGACGCCCTCTGCCTCACCACCCTTCTCTCCCAAGTCCAGTCCCACCTAAACCATCCCCCCTCCACCACTAACCCCAGCGGGCCCCCAACCCCTCCCTCCCCCTCCCTACCCCTCAAAAACACAGCAGACACGCCCCACGCCCTCCTCGAAGCAGCCTTCGCAACCTTCGACGCCACCCGCCGCGCCCGCACCCAGTGGCTGGTCAACAGCAGCCGCCGCGTTTGCGACCTGTACCACCAGAGTGAGTGGGGCGACCCGGCGCGCTGGGTCCAGGCGCAGACGTGCTTCGAGGAGATCCGCGACCGGTCGTTTAAGATTTGGCGGTTTGATGTGGAGGGGATGGTGAGGGAGTGTGGGGAGGGGTTTAGGGCGAGGGTTGGTGGGGGGGTGGGGGGAAAGGGAATTTAGGATTTGGGTTTAAGTGGTGGTTTGAATGTATTGTTTATGTACTAGAAGTTTCTAATTTAGATTGGGGTTGAGAAAGCATTGTAGGCCCGGCATGACTTCGGCGATATTCTCGAGCTGCTGGGAGTAAGTCTGTGTGAGGTTGTCGTCGGGGCCGAAGACGTCGCTACCGAGGGAGAGCGGGATCGGCATGAGAGGGTGTAGCTGCGTGGGACGCTGTACATTAGTATCTGCTGACGGTAAAGCGATGATGTGATGAGAGTTTTAAGATGTGAAAAGAATGGAAATGGAGCAGAGAGCGCCTGCAGCCGGGGAAGACAAAAACCTGAAAGCTTAATTTACCTTCCAGCAATTCAACTCTGCCACCTTACCCACAAGGCGCACCATGTCCTCCGCAGCCAAAGCCGAGCGCCTCGTATAATCCATAACGACAGCACTCTTCTCGGCGGATGCGGCGGGGACATTCTGGCCAGTCTGGTGCAAGCACAGCAGGACAGCGCGCCACATCATAGCGATGAAAAGGCGCATGGGACAGCATTCGTCGTTTGGGGCTTCTAGCGGGTAGTGACGTGAGAAGATGTCCATTCTATGCGTCACGAGGGCTTCTAGCCACGAGTGCTGGTCTAAGAAATCTAACGGGGAGCCTGCTCCGGGGCGCATGTTGACCTTGTCGATGGAGAAGAACTGAAACTGGTGCGAGAGCGTGCGCCCGGCCATCGTCGCCACAACGATGCACTCATTGAATAGGCTGAATGCCGGGGCGTTGATTTGCCCCATGCCGAAGTCGGTTGCGGTGGGCGTGATGGCTTCCGAGAGAAACTCCGTAGGCACCGGTTGGTTATTCTGGAAGTAGGCTTCGGGGGCTGGTAGGGGAACTTGAAGGGCGACCTAGACAACCCGCGGCGATAAGTATCTACAATCTCAGAAGAAAACGATGGAAGAAGAAGGTAGGGGAGAGAATTAGGGCTTCTATGGTAAATAAGCTTACCTGTTCACTAAAAGTGGGTGTCGAACCATTCCGCAGACTAATGAAGCGGTCTAAGCAATAAGCCATCCAGAAGGTCCTCCGCTTTTGTTCCAAGTCGACGTAGTCTGCGTGCATCAGCGTCACTTTAGACGCATCCTCGTCGCAGAGCCAATGATTGTTAAGCTGAATGAGGCGAAACGCGCGGCCAGCAGTGATCCATCCTCGCTGGAAGCTGATGCACATGAACTCGTGGATAGCAAGCAAGAGCCAAGCCTGTACCTGTTCGACATCGGCAAATGATGGCGCCGGGTGTGTCATGTTCTGCCGATCAAGCGCGTCTAGTGCTTGGCGGGCTTGAAGATACAGTGAGTTGCGAAAGCTGTGGTAGTTCGCTGATCCCGCTGCCGCCAACGTCCAAATGGCATGTTGCAATGCCAGTTGCGCTAGGCTTCGGTCCGATCCCCAACGCAACGAGAGGAATCGGCGCCGGTGGAGAATTGGAATGAATACATGTATTCGGTCGAAGTAAAGTTGGTCGCTGCTCAGAGTTAGATGAACTTCTTACAAGCATTGTACAGTTCATGCCTCGGAGTGCCGGACATCTTCATCTTTGTCCTTCCTCCGCAGGCAAACGTCTCCCCGGTGTAAGGCACTAAGAGAAGATCATGGCACATACAGATCTGCCTGCATCAAACTCGAAATGGGAAACTCGCACGTTTCCTTAGAATCGGCGGCAATCGCTTGGGGTTGATTGAGCGGAGCCATTTCCTGGTAGTTGGATTTAAGTTCAGGTGATGCGCCCGTGGACATCGCCAATCCAACCGAACTACTACCTAGGGAAGATGCCGCTGAAAAGCTTTGGTCTAACGCTGGGCTTGAACCTTCCACATCGCTATCACCTTTGCGCAAAGGAAAGTCCCACGGGAACTCAATCGGGTCCACTACCATATCGACCGAGGTCGACAGTGGAGATAGCATCACGTTTGGGAATTGCTGTTGCTGTGGTCGCTCAAGCTCCGAACCCTCAAGTGCGGCTGGTACAAAGTGTCAGCCATTTCTCCTTGTCATCAAACCAATACTAGACATTAAAGACTGGTAAAGCAAGAAAAAAAACTTACAGATCCGTTCTTGAAGCGCCTTGAGATAGCCCCGTCTAGGACCTCCGGGCCGGCGAGAGGGCTGGACTAGACAGTCCAAGCCAGAAGCCTTGCACGAACTACACTGCGGCTGGCCGCGGTCGCACCGTAGCTTGCGGCGACGACATCCTTCACAGGCATTTCCGGGCTTTTGACGTGTTTGTTTTTTGCGCGTCTCAGAGGAGGGATCGGATATTTTGGTCATTGTCTACTTTCAATTTGAAAATTCTTACTTCTTCGAGAGGAAAATAGGGAAACCGATGCTGAAGCTTTTGACGACTTATCGAAAGAAACAGGGGAATGGAACAAGATAGAGGGCCTAAGCCCATAGTATCCAGATACAGTCAATTCATGATGGGTGAAAAAATCTCAAAATTCCCAAGTGCAATGGCAAAATAGTCTCCGCGTTAAGGACCGACTGCGGGGATTTTGATCCCTCAGCGAAGGACACCGAGACCTTGACATTATACATATAGATAAAGCTGACCGCCTTTACGTCTCTATAGCATGAGTTATTGCACCTTCAAAGGGTCATTAAGCTGCTGTTATGTAGTAAGATTTTTAGAGATCAGTGTGTAGGAGTAATGGGGAATACGTGCCTAAATAGCACGTGATCAGTCTTGGTATATCTTGGCACCGTGCCCTTTCGACTCAAGTGTGCCTAGGTACCCGGTCTTTGTTGGCCCTCATAGAACATCATAGGATTCCACATTTATCATTGCACTAGTCATACTTACAGCTACTATCAATGAGTCACATCGATACGGTCATCAACATCAGTGATCATTGGTTTCAGAGCTTCATAGCTGGAGGCAAGTTCTAAGCGCTAACTAATTCCCGTTGAAGGACCTTGCCGGTATCGCCCATAGTCTCGATCAGTCGCCCTCGGATATGGTCGCCCACTACAGTCTCAACACCAGAGCCGTCTAGAGCCTTAGCGTTCAACTTCAGGTCACCGTTCAGAAAGAATGCAATGCTATGTCGGTGCTTGTCTCTGTTAGTCAGCACACGATGGCGGGCGCTGCGATAGTAGCCGCCGGTGTACTTCTGCATCATATCGCCCATGTTTATGACGAACCCGTCAGGAACTACCGGTACTGGAACCCAAGCCTCTGACGGCGGATAGAACACCTCGAGGCCGGAAGTTCCAGCCTCCTGCAGGAGGATGGACACGCAGCCAAAGTCGGTGTGGTCGGCGACTAGAGAAGACATTGTTAGCACATAAACAAGGATTCAAGACTAGGCACTCTCAAAAACCTACCTCCAAATTGGCGAGCGTCTTGGGCCTGCACAGGGCCGTAGTGCAGGAATCTCATTGGGATTGACGGCTTGTTAAGAAGCGAGTTGAAGACATCGGGCGGGCAGCCCCATTCCTTGGGAAGGCCAAGAGCAAGGATGTCAAGAATATTCTTGACCAGCCCGAGCATTCTGCTCTGATACTCCATTATCCGGTCCTGGAATTTCTCCTTGGGTATACTCGAGGGCCACAGATTTGGCCCAGTGGAAAAAGACCCGCAATCGGGATCAGTTTCCGAGACCTCTCTTCCAACCATGAAAGTCTAGAACAACAAAATTACTCAATTTCTTGGTCATATAAAAGATGAAAAGGAATCGACGACAAGAAGGCGCTCTCTCACCTCCTTGGTGTCAGGTAGCAGGCCCTTGTGGTGAGTCTGAATACCGGGAGGCTCGTATCCCCTAAATGAGCGGCCAACAGATTTATTGATCCAGACCTCCATCTTTTTGTCCTCCGGCAACGCGAAGAACATTTTGTTGCACTCAAAAGCCTCATGTAGGGCGTCTTGTGGAATGCCATGGCCGGCGAGGTTGAAGAATCCATATGTGTGGCAGGCGTTACTCACAGCCTCAACAACGGCCTGGCGAGCCTCCTGCGAAGCCGTAGGTGAGAGGAATGGGCTGATGTCGACCGTTGGAATGGCCGCAGGTGCATTGTAGCTCCCCATACTGCTTGTTAATACACTTTTTGTGGGCGCTCTGCGAACTATCTGATCCAAAAGACTAGAATGAACCAATACTCAGCTTCGTGCAAGGGAAGATTCTGTTACCTGCCGGTAATGGCGCCAATGGCCCTGCTAAGTCAACGGTTGATATCGAAGTGACAAGTGAGACGACCGGTTCGGGTGGATCTGAGAAACTCCGACCCTTGGCTATGCGGATTCTTGAGGACAATGCTTTTTGACTTATGCCCTTAATTTTACACATATCTATGACGCGGATACACCCATTATCTAGATTCCCTATTAAATCGGAGCATTTTAACCGTTGGTACGCGTCGCAAAAGGAGACTGCAGCCGAGCAGACGATACCGAACTTATCACCGCGGCCGGTGCTATTACATAACTAATGCTACAGTGTCTCAGTCAAGACCCTCTAGGTCATCGAGTTAAGTCTTTGTTAAGAACATACTAAATGTCTTTACAAGTACCTTCGGATCGGAGACATTCAGTCCCGGCTCAAGATCGCCAAGATTAATAGGCCCTGGTCAGCTTCCCCACGCTCGGACATTATAAAAAGCCGAATATGCAGGAAGAAATGTTTCACGGGGCGTTGGGTGAATATTTTATTGACGCCCCGCTCATGCCGCCCGGTGGTCATTGGTCGACGGCCAGACATGGAATGAATCGCTGTTATTAGGAAGCGACTGGGATGCTCGCTCGCGAACTGATTGGTGTCGGTGGCTTTGGTACTACTTCAGAATTGTTTGCTCCATAGTCCGTCTGTGCGACTTTCGCACAGAAAAAGTCCCAAGGCTGCGCGGAAAAGCAAAGATTTGTGTAGTAAGACGCCAACTTACAATTCCAATTTGCCGACTATAGTATAGAACCGGACAAAAGATCCCCGTTGTGTGACGCCGCGCTGGTATTGCATTTTCCTCACTCACCACGCGCATCTCAACCATGGGGTCTCTCCGCTCTGAATGTCTCGTGCTCATCACTGGCGCCAACACCGGCCTAGGTATGGCGCGCGCTGATTTACTCCGTTCCAAAAACTGAATTGACTCAATCTTTCGATAATAGGATTCGAGATCGCAAAAGCACTCTTCGCCCGTCCAGATTCCTACCACATCATCATTGGATGCCGTGGCCAGATCAGCCGCGCAAGCGACGCCATCCGCAAGTTGGAGAAGCTCTCACCCAATAGCGCTTCTACGGCCGAGCCGCTCGCAATTGACATCTCGTCAGACGAGTCCATTGCCGCCGCCTTCAAGCAAGTTCAAGAAAATTTTGGCCACATTGATGTCCTCGTCAACAACGCTGGTACATGCCCCTTCCTCCTTTCTGCATACTGCCGAAATTGTACAGAGCAGCTTACGCTCCCACAGGGGCCGACGTGGACCTAGCCGTATCGTCCGGCCGCCTCACCAAGCGCGAGGGCTGGAATCAAACCTGGGATGTCAACGTGACGGGCACACACCTCTTCACCGAGACCTTCGCGCCCATGCTGCTAGCCTCGCAGTCTCAAGGTCGTCGACTGCTCTTCATTACTAGCGGCTTGGCCTCTGTCTCCGAGCATGCCAGCGGTACAAGTCACCACTACTCGCTCGCGCCAGCAGGCTGGCCCAAACCGAGTACCAAATATCTCGCTTATCGGGCGAGCAAGAGCGGTATGAACATGCTGGCGGCGGAATGGGCGCGTGTCCTTCGCAACGATGGCGTGAAGGTCTTCAACATCTCGCCAGGTTTTCTGAATACAGGGCTGGGTGATGATCGTGCGACAGGCGAATGGAGGGATAAGAGCGTTTTTGGCGCGCTCGATCCGGCTATTGGAGGCGGCTTCTGCGCTGATGTCGTCGAAGGGAAGAGGGATGAGCAAGCTTGGCCCCTCAAGACGCTGAGGAGAGATATGGTTCAGCCATGGTAGAAGCTTTTCATACGAAGTGAGGGATCATGGAGCTGGAGGTTTGTATGTATCAACAACCTCAATTGCCCTGTCAAAATAATCCCCCCCTTTCAGCTCTGTGCGAAGCCTAATGCCGTAAAGAGCGTAAGCGATGTTTGCTTCAAAAGCCTGTCCAACTCCTAAACATCTACATGCCCTTTCAGCAGCAGCCTTATCCCGTCCTTGCAAGTTTCGCATAACGGAGTGAGAACACTGCTGTGGTGTTTGGTACGCATTCATGCGCATACTTGGTCACCAAGTATTTGCGTACCACCGGGATCCAACATTTTTAGTGCGTGTAGAGTGAGCAGATTCTGATCGGGCTTCACGGTCGCCTTCTGGCACTTCCTGGGAATCTGTTAGGCCTAGTTTATTGCCCGTATTGGACTCTTGGATAGCCCACCCGTTCCTGGGCGTCAGACGGCCCCTTCCGCACACCGCCGAAAATCACGCTCCACCAGGAAAAAGTAAAAAGTCCAAGCATTTTGCACCTTTCGCAACCCTGGCCTCTTTGCAATTTCTTTGGTTCTACCAATGAATATAGCGTCTCGTATGGATTATACGCCCAAGGTAAGAGATGACAGACGAATTTGTGGTGTTTTGGTTTCTTAGAAAATCGCGCTGTGAGAGACATAGGTGAGAGGTGGAGCCTTGAGCGTAAATCAACCATCCGAAAATCTATTCTCCGAGAATGATTTTCTCGCAGAAATTATTGCACAAATACTATTCTTACAAAATTACTTTCCGATCAATCAACGCGTTGACCTATGCTCTCGTCGACTCAGGCGATGGATCTTACTTTGAAATTTCTCAACGCGCTTGGATCTCGAAACCATCGTCTTCGAGAAGGCTACTTCACGTATCACAAAACAGGGCAGATTAGACCAAAAGTCACATCAACATCATGTTAAGTCTAGCTACGGCCTTAGAATCATCATGGGAAGTGACGGTGGGCTGTGCCGCGCTTTTGGGCGTGTTATTCCACCACGCCATTCGGCCCTTCGAGGTCGACAGTCGGGGGTGGGAAATGGTATTTGCATATTCGGCGGTGGTTGTACTTCTTTTTCTGGCTTATGTAACATCGACAAGCATGGGTGTTGTAAATGCTATCTTGCGCACTTGGTGGGCTAACAGCGCCTTTCTCTTTGGATTGTACAGTAGCATGCTGTTATACCGGGCCTTCTTTCACAAGCTTGGCCGGTTTCCAGGCCCTTTCAGCGCACGGTTGTCTAATCTGTACCAGTAAGTGATTTCCAGAATATGCCAAATGTTCATGATCGTCTTGGCCTAGAAATTGACTCTCAACACTAAAGCTTCATTATATCGCTACGTACCGACCAGCGGTACCACCTACACCTCCAGAAACTCCATGCGCGTTATGGCGACTTTGTACGAACTGGACCCCGCGAGCTCTCGATAACTCGTGTTTCGGCTCTCAATCTTCTCTATGGCCCTGCGTCGACCTGCACCAAGGCCACATGGTACGACCAGAACTGTGGCGATCCTGATAGGGTTGGCATTGAGAACGTTCGCGACAAGAAGAAACACGGAATTAGACGGAAGGTCTGGGATAAAGGGCTTGGCCATCGAGGTACGCTACGCAGAAAATATTTGCCCTTCAGTCCTTTGATAACCCGTGCTAGCACTGGCCTCATACGAAAGCCGCATAAAGACCAAGGTCGACCAGCTGATGTCGCGTATTGGGACGGGCAAGTCGCTCAATATAACCCAGCATAGCATGTTCTACTCTTTTGATGTGATGGGAGACATCGCTCTCTCCGCAGACTTCCATATGCTCAAGTAAGAAAGTCCAAATATTCTTCCAAGACTGCCAAGTTGGCAATTAATGATCGGTATCGCAGGACTGGTAAGGAACACCCAGCCGTGGCCGGTCTCCACGACGCGATGTCGCTAGCGGGGCTCGTTACTACCCTACCATGGCTCATGAACATGTTGCGGTCGGTACCAGGTGCTACCGGCAAGTTCGAACGCTTCGCTGGGTGGTGCTACGAGCAGCTTCGATTAAAGAGAAAGTCTTTGGCCATGGAAAGCGAAACAAATAAGAACCAAGAGCCCCATGATGTGATGACTTGGCTCATTAGGGCCGAGGAACAAGGCGACCGCTCGGCTCCTCCAACTGAACGCGCGATACAAGAGGATGCTCGTACATTGATCGTCGCGGGCAGGTCAGTGTCTTCCTCTTCATTGCCTCCAAACCATCTAAGCTAACATATAAACAAAGTGACACCGTGTCTCTCACATTCACCAACTTGTAAGCCCCCACCTCCCCTCCCCCAAACCCCTTGTGAAACCCCAACCCCCTAACCAACCCCCGCAGCCTCTACTTCATGACCACCCACCCCACCTGCTACCGCAAACTCCAAACCCTCATGACCGCCCAATTCCCCGGCGGCTACTCCACCTGGACCTACGACGCCGCCAAATCCGTCCCCTACCTCGACCACCTCATCAACGAAACCCTGCGCCTCCGCCCCGCCGTCCCCATGGGCTTCCTGCGCGAAACCCCGCCCGAAGGGCTGCAGGTCGACGAAGTCTTTGTCCCGGGGGGGACGAATGTGTACGTACCCACGTACACTATCCACCGGGACCCGCGCTACTTCGAGGATCCGGAGGAGTTTGTGCCGGAGCGGTGGGAGAGGCTGAGTGCGGATGGGGGCGCGTATATTCCGTTCCAGAGGGGGCCGTTTACGTGCGTGGGGAAGGCGCTGGCGCTGATGCAGTTGCGGATGTTGATTAGCTGTGTGGCGCTAAGGCATGATTTTGCGTTTGCCGAGGGGGAAGATGGAGCGGAGTTCGCGACGGGGGAGAAGGAGACGTTGACCATGTGGGTGCCGGGGTTGGAGATGCTTTTTACGCCGAGGAAGTAGGGGGGCCTGAGGGGATCTGGGGGCTCGGTAGGGTGGTAGGCTGGGGGTTGTTGTGGTTGTCGCGGGGAATAAAAATACAGATTTGTGAGATGGTGTATCAATAACGCAACAAAATAGACCAGATAGATGGATGTTGAAAGCAGTACAAGACGGGTGAATACATAGCAAGCTCCCGGCCCAGATATCACATCTTCTAGTCTTATTGTAAAAAGAGTATGTTCATTATGTTGTAAATATAAGTAAACATAGAAGTCAATGAACGGACGCTGAGGTTATCAGGCCTTCCCTACCATGACAAGCAGGGAGTTTCAGCGAATACAGACTACCAAGGTAGTTAAGACTTCTGGCTGCGTAAACCTGCATTTCGGGACCCGTCCGACGCCTTCTTCAGATTACTCAGCGTCGAGTTATTTCAAATCAAAGACAGCAGATAATAAAAGGAAACGCCAAGCAGGTTCTGCAGCCCACGGCAGATGTCCTGCATTCTACGGCGGGGGCCAACCGATCGCCGAACCACTTCCGACTGCGCACATACTTAGTACCGTGCAGAAACCTCTCCAAGCGAAAACTGAAGCTCAGTCATGACAACCTTATGATAAGTTGCATGCATCCCCAGGGTCCAGATATGTCATGCATATTGCAGCACTTGTTTCTCATGACCATTCAAGAACCTGAACAATGAGCGTAGTCGCAAATGTCTCGTAGTCCCGAAGAGAGCTCGGCAACCACACGGCACTGGCAAGCAAAGAAACAAAGGAGGGAAACTTCGGGCCTAGAGATAGACGCCATCGCTTTGTGCCTTTCAGGGCCATTCTGCGGGCTCTGTTCAATCGGGCTACCTCTTCAGACACACCACTGCGAAGGGGTAAACATCCGACCATCCGAGTCTCAAGAATCACTTGGCTTCTCAAGATCAATCTTTGCAATTCCAACTAGCGATCTTGCCCCAGCGATTCTTCAAGGTCGAATGATGAAGAGCATAAGCTCACAAGTTTTTCTTATCGAGATTCCCTGCTCATCCCTTGAGCACCAATCACCAAGTTTATTTCCTATGTACAAACCAGCGACGCTGGACCAGATCGGGCGGGGCTGCCCAAATCGGGGGCTATTTAGTCAGCCAACTGGTAAATCACTTGTAAACTCTGTCTTTCGGCTAATCGAATGCCTCTAATAATGACGAAATTGAGATTCCGTTGTACAACTTGACTTGGAAGATATTTTTTTCCTGGAGAACAAGGACTTCTCCTGGTGGTCCGCTTTGATGAAGCTGCGATATGTAGCAAACTCTCTTGTATGCCCGCTCTGTCTTCATGAAGGTTGAACGTTGCCTTGTGCTAGACGCATGGCCGCTATAAGCACTGCCACAGAACTTCCAATCCACGTTGGCTTTTGGACCAACTGGTCCCATAGTCGGATTATAGGAGCAACCCTTACACTAACTCATCTAGGTGGAGCTTTCCTAACGGCATTCTTAGCATTGTTCGTCGCCTTCGCTGATACCAGTTTTTGGAGACTTGCCGCATTCGGCATTCATCAAATATTTTCATCTGACCAACCCCAAGATGCATTGTATCACCAAATCCAAGCGGTTTTGCGAAACTCTGAAAATGGTTCAAGTGCTCTAAGAAACCTAATACGCATTAGTGCCGCATGGCGATCGAATACGTATCGTCCGTTGTCCCGCCTTGCGCCTCTAATTGGATTTGCATTAGTGAATGTGATGGCCTTTGCTGCAGCAGGCTTGTTTTCATCCCGCATCGGCTCTGCTCTTGGTAACGAGGTGCTCATATCAGGAAGCGTATGTGGAAGGCCGTATTACCTTTTTAACACAACATTGCGGGATCTTATGACCATCTGGAATGCATACCAGAACCAGCAAATCACATCGCTTACGAACTACGCTCAGAGATGCTATACAAATGCAGGAGGGTTGGAAGATTGCTCTCTCTTCGTCAAATCCAGACTACCAACCTCTAAGTCAACAAATGCAAGCTGTCCGTTCCGTGGCAACCTATGTCGTTTTCCTGAGCAGAATATCAAGCTTGATACTGGGTACCTGGACACACACTTCGACCTGGATTTAAATACACCTCTTGGAATGAGAGTGAAGTTGAGGATTGTCAGCCATTGCGCTCCACTCATCACGGATGGCTACAAGGAGAGTTTTGAATTCTCTGACGATAAGATTTACTCGAGATATATGTATGGAGGCTCTAAGTCTGACGATACGGACAAAAAAGCATCGGTCAACTATACATACCAGTACGAACAGCGGTCCATCAAACAAATTACGTTCGAAAATTTCACCTCGACAGCTCCAGATTATAGTCTAGGCATGCCCATAGCCTTAAGCTTCAACGGATCCTTCTATGAAAGGCGATCATCATTCTTCCCGCTTGAGGAGCTCTATGATGTTGATAGAGACACTGTTCTTTTCTTTCTGTCCACCAACGACATCCTCTTCCTTGAAGAAACTGATGATCCATGATTCTCTGCACATCAGCCCTTCCACCATTCCGAGACCTCGATTTTCGGTACCGGCGAAGAACACTATTTCCTTTCCGATGAGCCAGCTGCTGTCTTAGGTTGCAAAATGCAGTACCAAGTCTGCGACGCACAAGCTCCGCCGGCGCAGAACTGTTCGAACTGGGGAGGGATATATGACCTTAATCCTTCGCATGCTCCATACAGAAAAGACCCGGGCCAGGTTGGTAAGTCGGGCGAAGTCTTGCCATTGATCTTTGTATCCTTGTATCCATTGGACGTGATTGTCAGCTTTCTGGAATCTTCTTTTTTGCTTACAAAGTCTAATAAGCTCGCCAACTATCAAAGTCCCTTGCCGGACAACCAGTGGCAGCTCGAAGTTGAGAACTGGCATAACATTATGCTAGCTATCTTGCAAGGGAGCTTAGTGAACTCTGCTATCGGACCTGATGATGAGAGAATGCTAGAAAAGTTTTGGCGGCGGCCGGATTCTGAGGTAACCAGGCACTTGTGTAAGAACCAAAAAATAAAGTCGACAGCTTACAGCAATTTCTCTATCCTTGGCCTAGTCATTGTCTTTGTTCTCGGCAGCACGATCATCGTTTTAGAACTTACTCTCGGATCCATCATCGTCTTCGTCGAAGGCCGCCGTGGACGTCTAAAGTATTCCCGTCTTGAATGGTTCACAAATGGCGTATTAGACACGCAGCGTCTTGCGCATGAAGAGCTTGGTCTCGGTACTTGGGAGGGGTGCGCCGGGGTTAGTGCGGTTCCCATTACGCGGAAAGGGGAAATGCTTGCGGTTTTGGATATCTCTGATCCAGAACATCCAAAGTTGAAGGTTGCGGAGGGGAAAACCGGGGCAGGCAAGCTGGACGTGGATGCGAATATGGAGGCAACAATGGTAAAAACGGAATCACAGCAGACACCAGGGAACTTGAATGCTGACACAGAGAACTCGAATGCCGATACAGGAAACTTGACTGGCGATGTAGAAGATTCGAATGCCGATACAGGAAAGACCGTGCCTGCCAATTAGGGCTCTCAGCAGACACAAGGGAGCTTGAGTTACGAACATAGTGAACCCAACAAGCGTCAACACCAACGAGTGGTAGACACTAGGACCTTCGCGCACACAAGCAGTAGATATACTGCCGATGATATGCACCTCAGAGGCTGAGGCGAATAATGGTTCTCCGACTGCCGACGAACTGCACATTCCAGAAGAAACTCTTAACGACGCAGCGACTCACCCGACGATGAAAAATAGAGTCCGCTCAGACAAGGTCTCCGATTTCATAACGCCGCCAGTTTGCCGACGACGAATGTCTACGAGACGCTCGACCCCTGTCAGACCCTGGTTCAACGAGACGGCGGGCTGGAGAGATAGAGATGCTAGGCAGGCACGTACCTGGATAAGGAAGGCACGGTAGATGCACATACACGTACTGTATTTCTTCCTTTCATTCTAGACAGCTCTACAATCAGTCAACCATCTAAGAATTATTGTAGAATCAATCCTAAAACCAATACATCTGTTGTTCCAATAGTCCGATTCTCCTACGGGGTCTTCCGTGGTCCTAATAACCCGGGCCTGGTGCGATTTTCTGCGTGGAATTGACCCGCTAGGGGTATGTACCCGCGGTGGTAAATATGACTACGTCCGCAAGGTGCCGAGCTTGCATAGCCCCCCGATACAGATGACGTTGATATCTACGAACTTGTGATCTGGCCGGAAACTCGCGCTGTAAAGTATTGAGCCCGCTACAGGTATTGGGGAGAGTAGAAGTTGAGACTGGGTTAGCGAAAGTTGTGCGGCATTGTTTATTGGCTGGATAGACAATAATGCTGATAATCAGAAAGGTTATGATTTCTGCTGACTGGCTTTAGATGAGAGTATACATCAGCAAAGAGGGTGGGTTGTTTGGTGGGGTCTGCTTTGTGCATACTTACGGGCTAGTCAAGGGGTTAGATTTGGGGGAAAGAGGTTTGGGTTTGAGGTAAAAACTGGAAGGGGATGAAGATACGAATTTTCCGATGCTTGGTGTGGGTCTTCATGTACGGGTATTTTAATGTATATCATCCAGAGTAGTAAGATAGAACGTATCTACGTAGTTTGATTTTTGATCGAAGGGGTGTTTATGCATGGTGTGTCAATGAAGAATATCTGGTAAAGATGCGTTAAAAAGGACGGGCTGGTAAGCTAATTTTGGCAGGTAGCTAAATTTATGAGAGAGCGCTGTAGAGATTTGTGGACTCGTTGCTGCTCAGGCGCTGAAGATTGGCGTTTGGCATTTCAAAAGAGCGGATCGATCGTAGTGTATCCAAGTAGCAAAGAAACCCAATATGCAGAGTCCTAGCTCATCGCCTCTTCCTTTTCATCGCTTACTCGGTGACCCTATATCTTAAGGAGCCTTTCCAACAGTGTCTCACGAAGTATCTGGTTGATCTCTTCTTTGTTCTCAGCCGTAACATCATTTTCTGCGTGGAAACCAATTTTGGTTCATCCTCCAGGAAGTCAGTCTTACAATAGTTTTACCGGGACAAGAGGGAGTGAGTCAATGTGCTTCTGGAGCTCAGGAATCATGTCTTCATTATTCCGCGTGCTCAGTGTACTGACGCGATGAGCTTCACCTGGTCGAATCCACTGCACCAGAAGCAAGTTCAATACATATTCTTTCGGTCGGGCGTTCATGTATCCCTGTCTCAGCGCAAGAAAGATGCATCCTAGAGATCCATCCTTAACAGAATTCAAGAAGTGCACGGGAGTGAAGGGTAGCTGGCGAGGCTCTCCACGACTAGGAGACAGGAAATGAAATTGCCCGTTGAGATAGCTTCCGAATTCCCAATCGCGCTCATCTGTGAAAGAGAAGTAATCTGCGATGGCAAGGGGAGCAAGGAAGCTGATTGCCATCGGAGAAGAGGGATTTCTGGCAGGAGTTGCCATATCTTCCTGGAGGTTAAGACCTGAATGATTGTGGTCGTTGCGTTCGTTTGTCCGCCGTTGTATGGCCGCTAGGAGAGATTGGGCCACTTCTACGAGCGGCGCGCTGTGCCCGTTGTCGTAGTGGAACATGATACTACGCAAGTAAGATCTACGCTGCGCTTGTAACTGACAACGTATTGGAAACACAGTCCCACCGGTCCATTCGGCCCATGTCCATGTTGGGAAGAGGTGTTTCCGACGAGACAGGACGGACCTGAAATTTTCCCAGTAGAGCGCAGAAGCTGTCTCAGCTGTCAAGAAATCTATCGAGGAAGGATCGGAGAGTGGAATTGGTAGACCTTGTATATTTCCGACTGGACACTGCCCCATTTCAAAGACTCTCTGAATACCGGCAAAGGCTCTGAGGGAATCTTTGTCATGTGTTAATTTCCGGAAGCTATAGTCATTAATGAAACTTCTAACTTCATCCACACACAGCGCGGGTGTACTATTTTCGGCCGTGAAAAGATCGAAATTACTTTTGCGGCTCCAAAGACCCTCGGAAAGTGAGATGCGAGAGTACAGGACGGCTTCTTCTGTGGTCGAGCAAAGTTCAACGCCTCCTCGAGCTTCACAGCATTTCATGTTCCAGCATGCGAAAGACACTTGATTGGGTAGAAAGAACAACCGACGCCGAGATAAAATTTCCTCTTGGAATGTCCATCCTCTGTCTGCCCACCGCGAACATTTGATGGCGACATCTGGCTCCATTGGCTCACGGGTTACCGTGCAATACCCGATTCTGAACGACTTAAGGGGCGTTCGTTTAGATAACATTCCGGGGAGACCATGATGCTCATCTTCTCCAGAAGCAGCGATAATTGTAAGCTCGGCTCCTGTATAAACCAAATTCATGTCTTCAATTTGCCGCTGTTGTACAGCCTCATCAACTTGATTTACGCAGTATTTATCGATCCACAGATATTCGAAGCCAAGCTTTCTTGTAATCCCCATAGCGTCTTTGACAACTTGTGATAGTCTTTCCGTGGGTGGAAGGCAAGACTTTGGAGCAGCTTTCGACAGATCTGACGATAGATCTTGAGCCGTTTTTGCCCACACATAACTTAGAGCAACATACGGAGGGGCAGGAGAAATCTGACATAGTTCAAGAGTAGTGCAATTGATCAGTACCAATTCCAGCATATAACTAATTGAGCTGCAGAAATTCAGATGAGTTTTCTGACATGCTTTTATCCATTTCTGAATACGGTCAGCATCGAAGGTTTCAGAGATGGTGTGCGGGTGGAAAGGTTTCGCTGGAGCAGTGGTAAATTGACAGACGAGGAAGCCGCTTTTTCCCGCACAGTATTTTAGCACAGCATAGCTGTTACCAATATTCTGAATGGACGATCCAAATGGAAAAAGCTGCAACCAGACCGTACCGGTTCGGCTGAAGCTTAATTCGCCTTCCGGAAGTGGGAATGCCGTTAATTCATAGGTACCAGTATCTTCCAATTGTACACCGAAATCTTTTAGGTCATCAAGAGTTGAAATAAACTCCTTGCACAAGTCGCAAGAAGGCGAAAACTGGTTTATCGTCGCAACCACATGACCTGATTGTGCGATCTCAGTCTCCAGCGCCTCTGTGAAGTCGATCTTGCTGCACTCAGCGCAGATAGATCCCATCTAAAACTCGCGTTACTTTCTGATGACCTTGCTTTGGCTGGCGGAATAGGACGATGGAGTGGAGCAAGATTCAATGAGCGTTTGGAGATGTGGCTCCCGCTTATTTTGCTTCTTACGAGCCGCCTTGCAGAGCCTCATTGCGACG
Organism: Pyrenula massariospora; assembly: GCA_021030905.1. Taxonomy (NCBI): domain Eukaryota; kingdom Fungi; phylum Ascomycota; class Eurotiomycetes; order Pyrenulales; family Pyrenulaceae; genus Pyrenula; species Pyrenula massariospora. The sequence continues at coordinate 1,099,578 of JAGFMI010000003.1, forward strand.
CACATCTTGGCATTTTAGAATGAATAAGAACATGAGAAGGCAGCCCCTTGACCGCATTTCAGCCCCGCCATGGATGGTTCTAAGACTCTAGACCTAGGCACCGCCAAGCTCCAAAGCCCGGAAACAGGATTGGTCAACAGAGCAATATACCATGCCTGCAAGTTTTAGGACCGAGATTCAAGGCCTTTCCAATCTTCGCAGTACTTATCACACCAGGCCTGGCTATCTCTATATACTTACTCAAGCTCCTCAGGCCGGCCCAGCTACGACTCAATCCGCTGAGCGATCGCTCACGTTCATCCTCGCGCTCCTCACGCCTAGGAACAGGAGTGAGTACACACGAGAATACCTTCTCCTAAAACATAGCGCTGCTCGTGAAAGAATCGGCCGTAATACTGGGAGCGGCAAGTGATCCAATTAATAGCAAAGTGCGATTAAATAGCACCATTCTTGCTAATCTGCTTCTGAAACATCCACACATTTCCCTAATGCTTCACTGGTCCGGTCCGACGTTTTTCGGGCCAGTCTCCGAATATCAGAGAGCCCACACTAATCCGGAGCTGCAAGTCTTCAGGCTCGGCGCAGCCCAGTCGGCATAGCGAATCCGGCTAGGTATGCACGTATTGCGGATGGTCGAGTTTGTATATGCCAGGCTAGTTACTCTTACATTTTTTTGGTATTTTCTATCGAAACTAACGTACAAAGTCGCTGATCGTAGCCGAAAGGTAGCTTGAAATGCCCACAATCTTGCTGGTAGCGACAATGCTGAATGATTGCTACCTGCAAATCAAAAAGCTTTCTTAGTAGAAATCCTCGCAGAAGCAATGTCTGAGTCTGTTCGCAGATAGCTCTTCAACGAGCTGCAAGCTTGATCCGACATAAATGACAAAATGGTGGTGATAGCTTGACCTCGGTGGCTTAGAACGGAGCGATCAAGAGAAACGAGACGACAGCTTGCTTGTGATAGTCCGACAGTGAGATGACGAGCACAGAGAAAAGGATGGTATGATACTAATTGCTTTGAGCTTGTTCAAAGCAACGAACGTCTGCCGGCAAGCGCGTAACAATTTGATTCCGAGACACGTCAATCAGCACTAGGCAGATCCAATGCCTCAACGTCGACCCTGACTATATTTTCCGTCTGGATCCTTTTCTTAAGTTCTTCAAACCTGGGATGGCTTCGTAGGTCGCTTGTTCGGATGAATGCCATGTTATCTTCGGGTTCACCTTTTGTGGACTTGGGGAACAACTTGCAGCGAAGGTCGGTCTGTCCGCTCTTGATTAGACCTCCTGCGTTAGCATGGCGAAAGAGTAGAAGAGCGTCTGTAACATCCGATAGGCAACAAGTATGATTTCCAAAGTGGAACTCGCATGTCTCGGGGCTCCTACGCTCGTTTGTGACCTTTTCACCACGCTGTCTAACTCCACTCTCTACGTCTCGTTCACCCTCACAGCCGCTTTCAAGGCTTCTGACAGCCTCTTGGTCTCTTGCATCCTCGTGGCCTCCTACATTCTCGCAATTTGAAGCATCATCGCAGCCGGAAACTCTTGTTTCTTGCTTATTCTCTGCTCTTCTATATGTTTCTTCCTCTCGATCGGGTTCAAGCGATGTGAGTGAGAATTTTGCTGCCTCCGATTTCGTGCTATTTGTTGCAGATGTATCTTCCATTGGAGACGAGTAAAGACTTATCGGAAAGTTCGATGTGCCGACTCGATGATTTGAACGAGGTGATATGGAAGGAGTAGACTGTGTATTAGCAGTAGTTGGCTCAGCATGTATTTGGTTTTGAGGAGACGTTGAGGGAACGGTCATCGGTTGACTTGTGTCTAAGCATCTTGAGTAGTTTCGTGTATCTGCCGAAGGCACACCTGACCAGGAACGACAGGCGTAGGCCTGATGTGTAGAAAGACGAGGCCTAAGTGACTCGTGCAGGGAAGTTGTCCCTGCAGAATTCGCCTCAAATCTTTGCATTGCGAGTATTGACGATGAGCCTGGTGGCTTCAGAGAGGGCGTCCGACTCGAGTCCTTGATAGAACATGGTCCATATTTGGCATGATCTGATCCATCACGGCTCTTATCCGCCCCAATTTCGCTCACAGCAATTGACTCGGCGACGTCTTCAACTCTAGAGGACGCAGAAGCACGCAGGAGTTGAGAAGGAGTTCGGTCTTTCCAAGTAAGTATACTACCTTCAGTGTTCATACGTCCGAATGAACTTACTCGCTAGCTGCTCTTCGTTCTCTTCCCTGTCTTCCTCACTTTCACCACCATAGTTGTCCTCCTTCCCTAATACCCTCTCAATACTCGGGTTCTTCTCCCATTTCTTTCCTTTCCATCGTTTCCACATACTGTTACGTCCATGAAGTTTGGCGAATTCGATTATAACAGGCTTCGGCAGAGATCCGCCAGACACAAATGTGATCCAACCATAATCCTTAGAATAAGCTTGGTGGGCTTGAATACGCTCTGCAGTATTTGCAAGGGTCCAATGTCCAGATAGACGTCCAGCAGGGTAAGAAAGTCGAGCTGTCCTCCGAGCAAAGCTCCACCTGTGACCCCTGCGTGATTCCCGAATCTGGAGCTTCACATCGTAAGGCATCTCAATGCTGTCGGCGCATCTCGGCTTCGTCGCTTGCGCGCTCTTTTTCGGTTTCTTTGGTCGGTCCACAGGTTCATCGTCGCTGTCACGATACAAGGTCCGTTCGTGTTCGATTAAATGTTTAGCGGACGAATGTGAGGCTGTCACTTTGTCAGCACAGACAATTTCTTTTATGTATACTCCTTGTCACCATTGTCTGTGCTCTCTACTCCACAGTTGCTCATCCTGCCCAATGATAGCTCAAAGTCAGCAAGATTGAACATGTAGCAGACCATCTAAGCACCCAGGTTGCTTACTTGTAATACGAGGCCGTGTATAGGAGCAACGACGTGGTGAGCACTCTAAGGTTCTTTCAGAGAAAGAAGTCAAAGCGAGTGCTTTGTAAGATTGCATTGACAAAATGCAGCTTCTAGGCAGCTGAAGCAGACAAAGTTGATCAAAGTAGGGATCCTCTCGTGATTATCCAATACGCTGGCACGGGCATATCATGGATCGAAAAGTAGCTAGAGAGATGAAGAAAGGAGAAGACAGGTTAATGGTGGGAGAATAAGATGGTGAGGTTGCTTTGAAAAGGCGACTGCAACACCTCGCGGCGAAAATCAACACACGAACGCGCCTGCCGCTTCAAACACCGAATACCGGTAAAGGCTCGGTAAAATCAAAAAGTTGAGGTGAATGAATACCTACCAAATAGAAATTTTAGTAGATACGGGTGCGGAAGTCGCACCATTTCTCGCCTCCAGCTTCGGACCTCCGGCTCTCCAGCTTGCAATTCTAACATACATGTGCCCACATTCATCAGGGAAATTTTCACCATGTCATATTTTGTTCTCCGCACACCTGCAAGCAACAACCTAGATCACCAATCACCTTTTTACAGTGGTCTCTGTTTCCTCTGGATATCCGACTGCACGTCTTTGAGATCCTAGCCCGGCACTCTAGTCGTCATAAGAACGGTGCCACTCCTTCGAAACCCTGCTTGGCTCGGTACGCTGCTGTTTGCAAGGAGTGGCAGGCCTTCTTCGAAAACATACTATACCGTCGCCTTGTTCTGAAGCAGTCATGCCTCAGGGCATTTGACAAGAATGTTCGCCGCTAGAAGGGCCTCGTGAAGTACATATGGCTTCGCATTGAGCTGGAAACTAAAGCTGCCCAACTTGCATGGATTTCAGAGAGCCACCATGGAGAATAGCGAACAACGAGACCCCAAATGAAGCTATTGTGAAGCTCTCTCTCATCCTTAGCGCTTGGTCGCAACGCGATGTTGCTCTGCACGGAGGATTGACATTGGAAATCAGCATCTACTCACCGAGTGACTCTAAACATATCTTTAGTAGAGATTTGCACTTTGGTCCGGATGCTTTGGAAACCGAAGACGACAGGCGCCAAAGGCTTGATACCCATGACCCATACCATGGTTGGCACCATGGTCAGCGATTGGATCGCCCCTCTTTAGCAGCTATATCTGGGGTTTTGGCTAGTATATGCCTAAGCTGCAGGGAAGGACTGCCGTCTGTTAGTGCTGTGACGAGCCTTATTTTACGTCGACAAACTCGACGCGCTCTTAGTGCTGCATGTTTGCAAAAGACCTTGAGAGCCTTACTAGTATTCAAAGCATCAACTTCGAGCCGTGGAGAAAATTCTTCCGATGTCCCGGATATCATCAAGATCCACGTAAGTGTAACAATCATCTCAACCATTCTCCTTCAACACACTAAACTAAATATCATAGATTATCGAAATATTATTTTAAAATCATTGCTAGAGACACTCAAAGCTCTTACAATATTTGAAGACTTCAATGAGGACTACAACATTGTTCACTGCTTCCACTATATCACGCGAGAGTGGCCATACCCTCCAGAGCTTGTCAAGACTCCGGACCCTTCCATTGGCGCTGCTCTAGCATATAGGAGCCTTGGCCTTGAGAGGCTTTTTGCTTCTTATATGGTAGATGCAAATGACTTTTTCAAAGCATGCAAGTCTAACTGGATGTGGGCCAACCTTACAGCCCTCACCTTGACCTCGAAGCTGTTACCGCTCTGCAAACCTCACCCTTTTGCCATTAATTAGATGCTGGTGAATGCGGGCACCGCCGCTCTTGGGATGCCATAGCTCCGAACGATGGTTATCTGGAATGGGATGAAGCGACACGCTTGCGCTTTCCGGTACCAGGTGACAGCGAGCTCTACGACGCTCGGCTGGTGCGGTACCTGGGAGTTGGAGCTTGATGTGGACGTCCTGAATGTATGGAGGGAGGTCGCGCTACGTCATACGAGGCATGAGCTCTCGGTTCTGACGAGTCGGAACTTAGATAATCGGGATATTCGATCACATGCGGGTGCTATTCGTGAATTGAACCTGGGTGAGGTGATTCATCCTGTTTCCTTAGAGCAGATTCTGAGGGAATCGGAACGGTATTTCTACAAATGACGGAGATAAGTCGCGATGGGCGGAGCTCTATGTGTTATTTTTACTTTACTGTTATCTGCAAGTACACGATAAGCCCCTAGAGCGGTCACGCCGTCAGCGTTCCTTACTTTTCTGTTGCATTGAATTGGATATGGCCCGGAGGTTGAAGAGCTCTTCGTTTGACGTTGCTGTAAGTAGAGACAGAGATTTAGCGAGTGGATTGGGTTCTGTTAATAGTTAATAATGTCACGGAAGAAAGTTACTGCTGGAGCACTAGACTTAGTCATGCAATTGCATCTGGCCGTTGGTGTCACCGAGCCAGCATAGTAAGACCCAGGATTCTCAATGCAGTTCTAAACTCCATGTGTCTCGGGCATCCATGACTGTGGATCGACGAACACCGAAGAGTTGCTCTCCAGCAAACACCAAACCAATCCTCCCTATTTCCTCAATGCTGTAGCCATGCTCTTCCTCTCCATTCTTCTCAGTACGAGACAAAGCATTAGAGAACCGATGCTGGATTATTGCGACAGCCGATGTAGGATGTCTCGGCGGTTGCTAGATCATGGGCTATATGAAAACCTAGACGGGAAAGGTACCCAAGCTTGGCCGCGAGTTTTGCCCGTGTTTGATCAATCGGTGGAAGGTCGCTGCTCACGCTTATTCGTATTTAAATACCTGCGGGGCATACAGCAGACAGGTCGTCGTCGAAAATGACAACATGGGTCATTGACATGGGGTTGGAATCGTGTTGTGTCGGAGTTCGCTAAACAACCGTGTGTACACCGTATCCGCATCGTCCGTCGAACACATTTAGAAAGCCTTGGCCGGGCTGGCAATATCGCCTCGAAGAGTGCCTATCCAGATTGTGTGCTCAAAGGGCGGCTCTCAGGGACGATAAGGACAAATCAGGACCTTGGGACGTGAGAATGCTGCTCTAGAAATTGTTACAGCCTCGTTCGGCGTTTTGCATCGCTCAGTTCACATTTTTCAGGATATAATTTAAGTTGTGTCAAAAACAGGCTATTTGGACCTGTGCGGCAGTGGTTAGCCCTCCGTTCTTATACATTACCTGCTATTTCAGTAGTTTTGTATGACAGATTCTTCTGTGCATTGAAGCAATGCGGAAGTCGTGGGGTGCGTTCGATCCCTCAAATTGTAACATTGAACGAACAAATTGTTGACGCGTATTAGTTCGAATCCCACCAGATCCAGCCATTTAAAAGGGGTGGAATACGCCAGAAACTTTTTACACTCTTTTGAATACCAGAGTGAAGGAAGAGAGGAACGCTGCGACAGGACGCCAAGACGGCACGGGCCGAGGAATATCAGTCCGTTCTAGCTGACAATCAAGGAGCGAAGGTGTTGTGTGACTATGACATCGTATCAGAGTCGAGTTCCCTATACAATAAATTCTTATGGAATACCTTGCTGAGAAGGGGGGGGGGTTACTAGAAATGCGAGTCAATTACATAGACCACAACCATATTCTGGTCTTTCTGCATCAGCCAGCTCATTCACTGTATGTCTACTATCCCTCTTTGCTGTACGACCACGATTATCTTTTCACTTTCAAGAGCTATGGCAATTTTGTGCGAAACCACATCGCTTTATTGAAGGGCTGCGTTGAGGCGTTTCCCGTTACACATAAGTTGTGTTGGCGTTACAGGCGCCGGAACGTCCTAAAAAAGGCGCGCTGGGCGGGGTTCTAGCAATCGAAAGACGCTCGCTAAGCCTGTCCACGCGTAGATTCTCAGGCCCCTACAAATTGAATACCGTAACTTTGATGACCCAAGGAAGCCAGCTGAAATCTTAATGACCGGTCTCTTTAGATTGTTCGTCGTTCAACTTTTTTATTTCCCGTTATATTTCAAAGTTCTTGGTCGAAAGCTCACCGCGGCCTTTTTGAAGCTTGAAGGCTCCGCCCCGATATTTCCGCCCCTTCCAAGTGATCTCTCTGAGCATTATGAGATTATCGACAATACTATGCCTTTTTGATATTATCTCATTGGTGTGTGGTCAGCAGAATCTTACCTACTGGATCCATCGATCTTGTTACACCGGTCAATATAGGGATGGTAGGGTAGTTCGAGCTCTGATCCAGGTCGTTGGACAAGTTGGAATGGCAAGACGTGCAAGCGAACGGCTAACAAACCCTCGTGACCGATTGCAAAGGGACGATTATTTCTCACGCCTATTCACTGATCAACCTATAGTGCAGGCTTCAATTGATAGAGTCCTAGGTACAAATTCTTTACTCCCAGTCAGAAGACTCTCCTTTCTAACTCTACTTAGGCGTTCTCGGACAGCCAAGCCAAGTATTGTCTACAGACATTGGTCTTGCGGATTTGGTGCCAGCACGTGATGATGAATGGCACCGATCTAATTACCGGATCTACTGTGACAATGACGCGAGGGACCCAAACCAGTACAGCACATCTCGATGGACATTGAGGCATGATCCTCCATGGTATCAACGTCCAGATGGCTACGTAGAACAGCGAAACCGTCGTACATTTTCTCAGATTATTGATGACCCAAGTGCTGCGATAGATGAGCCAGGTCAGGAATGGGAAGACCGAGCCAATGGAGTGGCGATGGGTTTGTCGGATGGATGTCGTTACGAGCAGATGTCTGCCGTGGCGTACTCACCGCACAGAGGCGTGCCGCCTCCGCGTAGAGAAGACGGGAGGGAGCAACCCGAGACAAGAGCTACCATCACGGTATGTTGATGATCTCTACCTTCAAGTCACCACTAAGATTATCTTTCCTGCTAGTTGTGCCATTTTCAACTTCTCGGGCGCATCCACAGTTTCGACGACGTCCCTTCTGTTAGCTCTGTACGGAATTTCATGGAACCAGATGCTGGGTATGAACCTGGATCTACAGGATCTATAGCTCCTATATACAGGTTTCGCGCTATGACTGCTTTCGCTTTAATGCACATAGTTTGTTCTCCCCCATCTCGGATTCATTTGTGATTACAATACTGACATCTACGACTAAGATCCTCCACTGTCGGCCTTGGGAATGTAAGTAAAGACTGTACATCTTGTACCGTATCTATCGCAATATGCTCTCATGATATATCTTCTACATTTCGTCACTTTTTTTTACCCACATTACAGAAATGTCAATGCTAAATTTAGGTGCATAGTCGAAAATCAAGAAGACGACCAGGGGAGGCCGATCTTTACATTTCACGGAGTACAGCTCATGACAAGTGATCAGAGATTGCGGAATCCTATCAACTACGTCTACTTTGGCCTCTTAGCTACTCTATTAGACCGTGGCTTCCATCTGGCTTTCCGCGGATCTGAAGGATTCGCTGGATATCTGATATACTCCCCAAGGGATGTTCGAAAAATGACAACGTGACCGTATAGGTAAGATTATTGAAATAGTATGTCTACAGTGATGGAAAGCTGGATGGCTTCTGACATGGTTGGGGCCTGGAAGTCAGGTGCTAGCGAGGCTGGTGCTCGTGAAACTGGATGATAGCATGGATGGTTATTTCATTATCGAAGTGATATTGTCAGGTAACCTTTCAAGTCAGCTTTTGATGCGATTTTAATCGCTATATATGAAGCTTAGGACGTAAATCTTGATCCGCGCGGCAGATTTCAGTCTATCATTGAAGAAAACGGCGGGCTCCAAGATCATCGAAGTTGTATAACGGTCCTAAATTTCTCGTTTTATTTTAGTAATGTATACGAGAGTATTTCAATTAAATAATGCTTCCAAAAAGTTTTCTTTCTCTTTTCAGTATGGGCCTACTGCCTTAGCACGCTTAGATTGTCGAGCCCAGAGTCTTTACTTATCAAAGTATTCCCTGGAGCTTGCAGCACCGCCAATACATTTTCCTGCTACTATTGCGATAAGACTCAATTGAAAAAGCTGCCTAATTGCGCAGATACTTCTTGAGCGCACAGATACTTCTTGAGCGCGCAGATACTTCTTGAGCGCGCAGATACTTCTTGAGCGCGCAGATACTTCTTGAGCGCGCAGATACTTCTTAAGTCCCCGTCTACTAGATACGGGCTCCGACGAGACCGAACTGCTCGATACCTTAGCAGGCATACTAACCATGTGTCCCCATAACAGCAAAGGGATCACAGCCCGCATGTATAAAAAGGCTAAATTAACCAGCTTCCTTTACAATATATGAGCCAAAGCTTCCACCTTGTCAAAAGTAAACGGATCATTAAAGATGTAAGTTACTTCACGCCAGCGCATATACGGCTGCTTCGACTATGTCGAAGGTATCTATACGATTGGATCGATTTCAAGGCTTCACGTAGCAAGCACTTCAACCGAAATGTTGGGGGATCCTCGCAGATGGCAGGGTCTAACAGGATGCGCAAAGTAAAGTACAGATCTGCTCCACGAGATTGACTTCATCGTGGGCATGACCGATGTGGAGCAGCGGTATCGGCTCAGCAGACTACTACCATATAGAGAGCGCAAGAATGGCCTAGCGCCGTCACGGTGTGCTTGGCAGTCACTAAGTAAGTCGGCCCCTTCTTGACTACAAAACTCACAGTTGAAGTACTGCCATGCGATAGAGCCGGCAGCTGATACCACAAGAAATGGGGACATGACAGTACTTTGGGATCAAACCAACACAGGCACATATCTCAATCGAAAGGGAAATGGCAAGCCGGAACTACAGTATTCTTCGAAGAAACAATTACGAAGACCAGACACAAGCAGTTCAATTCTCTCATTCCAATGCTCTGCATCTAACAAGACTCCCTCAAAAGGGTGATAGATATCGCCGTAGACATGCTTTCGAAGTCCACCGAGTCCCTGGACCGATATTCTGAGCAGAGGCTTGCTGGGCACCCGCCAGACACACCAGTTGGTTGCCTCTAACAGTAGTTTATCGATGGATGCAAGTCCATCTGTACGGCTAATTTGAATCAGAGGTGAGTATCATTCGTGCACACATGGAAAGAGAGCCGAAGCTGACAGATCTTGCCAGTCTATCAAGCGGACGGCACATCCCCGGGCCGCAGGCGCTCAATATACCTGTTTAGATCTAGTCGGAATACCCAGGAAGTAGCTTTCTGGAAGTGGTGTCAGCAGTCGTCTGTACTAGAATATCTTCCCTCCCATTCTAGTCGCCGAGTCAGACCGCTTCACGACAACATCTGATCATCCACACTCTCCCATCCTATCTCGCCCCACCTCACACATCCTCCCTCACTCACCTCTAACCCTATTCAAAACCCCTAACTCTGCTACTCTATCTTCAATGCTGAGTAATAATCCCCGTGCCGCGCTTCCCATCCCATCCCGTCCCGTCCCGCCCCCCGGCGGGATGTCCCAGATCGGATACCCGAGATAATGCACGCGGTCTCAGATCCCGTGCTTAGTATCGAGATTGGTTTCGGCAGAGGTGGGTGTGCGGGTGGAGCTTGATCCCGTTCGTTGATGATTGTGTTCGTCGATCGGGCTGGGGTCTATGCGGGTTGTGGATCTGGGTTTCATGTTAGCTTGTGCCGTGCCGTGCCGTGCCACGTGGTGGTCTGGGCCTTTGTCCCGTCCCGTTCTGTGGTGTTTGTCGGTAGATGGGTTTTTGGAAGAGGCGCTGGGAGTTTGGGGATGGTGGGATGGACAGAGTTTGTTGGAGTTTTACGTTGGAGTTCGGTGGGTGGGTTGTATGGGTTAGGATGGAGTGTGAGGAGGAATGGTGACCTGAAGAGTAGAGTAGTGATGAGACTGGGTTTGCAATAGTACACATGAAGTACTCAGCTGCTGGTGGTAAAAGATTCTTTGCGTCTGAATAGCTATGCAGGATCAGCCTCACGTGCACTTCCTTAGTTTAATCTCATAATTCAAGATTTTCTCAAGGCAGCTTAATGTTATCATCCCGTGTGAAGGAACCCAGACCGGTAGCACTTTGCGAGCCCTAACAGAAGGCCATTAGCTCCTAACAGAGCAAAGACAGAGCGTCCGATGTAATTATTCTGAGCGATCAAGACGCGGTAAGAGGAGTGATCAATTACTTCCAGCTGTTGCTCGGGGCGCGATGACTGATCACAGCCAAACAGACCTTGATTGATCACTGGACGATTTCTTTGAAATGTGTAGATTCCGATCTTTCTCTCGTGTGGAGGGAAGATTACATCTAGATTTCAGAGAAGGTTTTCAAGTTTCCGATCATCGTATACAGTGCAACATCATCTTAGGATTGACGATCAACATCTTGGAGGGGTACACAGAGGAAAAAGGTTCCTTCTTTTCTCACGAAAGGATAAATGAGCGTGAGTTACTTGGCGACGTAAGTGGCGTCAGAAGTAAAAAGTCTTCTTGGTGCACATATCTATTTTACTACCACCAAGAATTATCTTGAATACAACTACGGAATTTGGGAAGTGCTTTTTGATTGTCTTTTCTAAGGAAATTGAAATGAGTAATTACTTTTTGGACCCAGTTCAGTTCTTGAGGAAACAACGCCGGGATTTCGACCGTGGGGTAGCTTGACGAAGGTCTGGAAGGCTTCAGAAAAGAGTCGCAGTTCCTGACGAGTCTCTGGCGGGATCCGAAAAGGCCATCTTGTAAGAACAATGGCAGCAGCAATCAATAACGATTTAGGCCAATAGGCAATGTGACAAAGGAATTAGAGAACTGAAGACGGCTCTATTACTTTGAAATCCCCACGAGGAGTTGTCAAAGCATCGAGACAACAGAGCAATTATCATAGCTTAATAGAAACTTTTGAAGGGACAATATTGGCGAAGTTGAGTTGCCAGATCAAAGTCCATGCAAACGCGAGAGAGTGCAAGCGCGCTTGAGTATTGGGTCTCTCAGTAAATTAGCCCTGCAAAGATATATCGAAGGCAGTGACCTCGACTCGCGTGATTCTCTCCACCTCGATCTGTCTCTTGAGCTCTTGGAACCCAGGATGAGTGCGCAAGTTGCTAGTTCGCACAATTATAATTTTGTAGTCGGGGGGTTGTCCTTCGATATAATGAGTAAATCCCAAACACTGTAAGTCCGTCTCTTTATTCACGATCAAATTTGCTGCCGTAGCGTGGCGGAAAAGCAGGCTAGCATTGGTACAGTCTGATCCAAGATAGGAATACTCATTGAAATGGAATGTACAATTGTTGAAGACATTGGCATCGCGTCCATTCTCGTTTTGCTCGTGTTCTCTCTTCGGAGACGGAGAAACTGCGATGGGATCATTTGCTGTACCCGTTCCCTTCTGAAGCCGTGAGTGATCGAAGTTGGGCCGAAAAGCATCGAGTGATGAGGTGTCGTAATCAAATCGACTTTGAGAAGGTGTCAAAATCTGAGTATCGTGATGACTGTGTCCGGAAATTGGTGTCGGTAATGCAAGCCCAGTTGACACATAGTCAGGAGCATATATCGGACTCGGAAAGAGGTGGCTTTGGTGATATGCTAAGCCATATAGCTCCTGCTCTGTATCCGTTTGAGGCTCTTGAACGGGAGGAAGGCCTGCCGACCTAGGAGTTGAGGCCGGCGACAAAATAGAAGAACGCAGGATAGGCCTGACATATGGCGGCAATGTAGAAGATGTTACGGCAGAGGTGACTTGGTCTGTACTGTGACTCGACCCTACATTTGCTCGTTCGCCGCATCCACGGCGGGACGGCTCGTAAGGAGTACTGGCATCATGGCCATCACCATTGTGAAGTATCGAAGTGATTGATGAGTTCGCAGGCAGCGAGGATGACATACCTTTGGGAATTAGCACACCTCGGGGCCCGCTTTGTTTATTGGGATTTCTCACCTGCTGACGTCGTGACGTATTCTGATGAAGCGGGCTCGCTCATCTTCGCGCTAGCGACTATTCTCAATATGCTTGGCTCATTTTCCCACCAGATTCCATCCCATCTGCTCCAAAAGGACCCTGGTGGCTTTTTGGAAGTCTTTTTGAAATTGATGATTGTAGGTTTCTCTAGGGCGGAACCGGAGGCCCAAGTGACCACGCCGTAATCTTCATACGGAGCTTGAAAAACCTGGATTTCCTCTTTGGTCTCTAGTAAAGCCCATTTCCCTGGCACTCGCCCGTCGGGGCTGTGGCATGGCCGAGACTTGACAGCCAGAGGGAGATAGCTTGGGGTACGGCCTTTGCAGAAGACTTCAATAGCTTTCATTACAGCGTCAGGTATCGAAGTTTTGTTAGACTTCGCAGACGTAATCCTCACGTTTTCCTCGGATTTCGTTGTGTACATTCTCCTGCTTTTCGTCTCCTCTGGAAGCCTATCATCTTCATCTTCAATGTTCTCGTCTTCAGTGCTTTGGTATTCGATATCCTCGTCCCTAATAGTTCTGGCTCGTTTAGCCCAGGATGCGTTGAAGGATAGAGGCTGCGGATCTAGTACATGTAAGTCAAAGAGCAGTATCTCCCGTAGGCTCACTCAGCCAAGCATACCAGAGCTCCATGCGCCTTGCCGAGCTCTTTCGCCCCTGAGTGATCCTATTCAATACAGATCAGCGACAAAAGGTATAGAAAATCATGTTCAATCCATCTACGACTCATACCTGCGAAACATTCTCTGAGCTCATTAGAAAGTTGTTCTAGATCGACCTGCTGTCCAAATGAAGTCTTGGAGATAGCAGTGTCCATGCTCTCGAGTGGTTCACCTTTCCAGTGACGATAGACCGTGAAAAAGTAGGCTTTTCGGCGACCTCCTTTGCAACCTTTGCATTCGTTGTAGTGGATCATGCGTGCCTCTCGACCAGGACATTCTGCAACAAGGACCCATGCATTGAGACCGGGCCTGAAGCGACGGTAGGATACGCTCACTTCTTCTGCATTTTCGTTGAGCCACTTGGTAAATCTTCCTGGCTGCTCCTGAGGAACTATGGGCCGTCTTTGCTGATGAATTAGGATGTCAGGGTTGCCTGAGCGACCAGATGCATCCCATTCTTCACGTAGTTTCTGACAGTCAGGAGGAAGATCTTCAGTATCCAAGGTCAAATTGGACGCGGACGTAGATTCGGTCGTGGTTTCGGTCATTGGGTCGTGAGCAGAGCTATTTGGCGCCTCGGAAATCGGCTGCAAACATTGATATGCTGGTGGTAGAGAATATCCTATTGGAAGGTGATGATTTGGCTCATAGTAGCACGATAAATGCAACTCAGTCGGCGGTATTTGCAATTGCCACTCTCTGGGAGAATCTTGTCGCAGAGAATGTTTTCAGCCTGATGAGCGACAGGTCAGTAAATGAAAAAAGGTCGCGACATTATTTCATACACTACAACGCTGACAGTCATTTGAGTTCAAAAGTGAGGCACTATCGCATCTTGCAGCATGAGAAGCTGCACTAGACTCCGCTGCGGTTGAGCGACGTAAAACCTTAGACGCGGGTCGTAGATACGGGGGCAGGAGAGGTTCTAGACCTTGATGAATAATTCAAAGTGGGTTCGTGTTTCAAGTTCAATGTGAAGAAGGTAGAAGATAAATATTAGGAGATCTGATCTTCAAGGTCTCGGCTTGGCAAAGAATAACGAGGTTGCCTGTGTGTAGCTCACAATTTAATGAACGCAAATTGAGGACTAGTAAGGGAAGTGAGACTACATTTGCTGGGAAAGAGCACGTATCAACCCTACACCGGAAGATCAACAATACAAATTTGTGCTCTAGTCATCACTGGATTAGCCGCGATGATTAATGACCCGCTACACTGATGGCCGAGATATTAATCTGTCGTTAACGCTGCCTCATGATTTTGGGTCTTCGGCGTTGAGTCACAGATGTGTACCGGTCACACCTTGGGACTGTGAGTGCAGACTTTTGCAGACACTCACGTGTTTATCATGTCCTCGGTTGAGGCTGTTGTGAAGGTCCACATTGATGTATACCCTGCAAGACCTGGAATTTTAGAGTCGCCATATATCCTTGAGTCCGTCCATTTTTCACTGCCGCTCAGAGCCGACAAGGTATGAAGGTAATGGAGTATCGACAGCATCGTCAGCCACCACCAGCTATCGTCTACCGTGTAGCTTCGCTATCGCTGAACCAGAATTCACTTTGATAGCAAGGTGAGTGAATGAGGTAGAACACGGAGAGATGGAGCCCAATACCCATTTGAGTTGTACATTGCTGACATTTCAATCTTTTAGAAGCTGGTCCTTCGTCGATTTCCCTTCTCCAGTCGTTGACCTTGGAGAAACTTTGCGCGCTTTACCAGATCAGGAAAAGCTCGACTGGAGACGCTTAACGCCAACCACCACCATCAGCATTTCGACCTTTATCTATCCAGAAGGACCCTTCGACCCGTCTACCCGCTGAGTTACGACCATTTTGTCTCTATTTCTGATGGAAAAATTGCAAATCCATCGATAGCTGCGCTCCTGCGCGGGGTCTCATGTTAAACGACGGCCTATCTAACCAGTGAAGGCAAGCTTCTCGACTCTTCGTTGGCGGCGTCGTACTCGGCTTCCTACAACACTTCCCAACGTCAGCCCCTCAGCAATTCCAGAAGAAGGAAGTAAGTGATCCAGAAAAGTGGGGCGATAGGACGTGACACAGCATGCTGCCAACCACGTGCTAAATGTTGGTGATCCTTTGGCCCCTTTTGTGTGACCATTCCCCGAGACAAGATGAGGCTCTACTTCTCTAAGTGCAAGTACTTTCCAGCGACTGACTCAGCCGCGATGAAGGCTGTTTGAGGCTCAAACCTTCTTTCTCAGACACACGATCGTTTCAAAAGACGCATGTTTGATATCTCACCCCGATGTCGACCTCTTAGCGGTACGCCCTACGCTCGACAGCCTCAGGGCTTTAAACTCTCAATTTTCTCCTGTTGTCATATCTAATGCGTTTTTCACTGTCCTGGTGCTGTTTGAATTCATAAAAGTCAATACTCCAAAAGCATGACTTTTCAGCAATGCTTCCGAGCCGCCGGTCAATCTTATGGCCCACCCGGCGGGTCCTGGCTCCCATGCGGTTTCCCAAACGCAACGAATCCCCACGTCACCTGCTGTGTAGGCAGTGACACCTGCTACGAAGACGGTCTATGCGGATACACGCATTCGCTCGTGGGCGGCAGCGGATGGTACAATGGCGGTTGCACAGACCCAGACTTCAAGGACAAAAGCTGCTGGAGCCGCTGCCGTAAGTCAACTACCTCGCACACAAGTCTCACAAACCATTGACATTCCACAGTCAACAACATGCAAGGCGGCATCTACCGCCCCGACGTAATCTACTCCACCCCCCTCTCCCTCTGGTCCTGCTGCGGCGGCGACAAATTCGGCAACGTCGACTGCACAAACCCCATCAACGAAACCTTCCCCGCCCCAACCCCCCGATCCATCCTCCCCTATTACACCGCCGGCTCCGGCCCCGTCACCGACAACACCGCAAACTCCACCAATTCCACAACCCCCTCCACCGCGCCGCCCCAACAACCCGCCGGCCTTTCAACAGCCGCCAAAGCCGGCATCGCCCTCGCCATCCTCCTCTGCGCCTCCGCCCTCTCCTTCCTCCTGTACGTCCTCTTCTCCCGTGGAGGGCACCTCCACCGACCGCATCGGCAGCGCAAGGAGGACACCATCATCTCCGAGCTGGGGACCCGGAAGGACGGGGAGGAGCAGTGGGTCAAGCCGGAGCTGCAGGCCAGCCAGCCGACGAGCGCGTTTCTGTGGCTGCAGAGTGGGGGGTTGACGACGTCGGCGTGGCAGAGGGGGAGGATGGGGAGTAAGGGGGAGGGTAAGGGGGGTGGGGGGCCAGTGGAGATGGCGGGGGGACAGGATGGGCTGGCGAGGGAGATGGATGGGGGGCAGGTTCCGAGGGTGTGAGTAGCTTGTTAGTGTATTCTACGGGTACCGGTTATCTAAACTACCTAATACTCCAAAGCCCGATGCTTGCTCTGTGGACAAGCTCCGTGGACAGTACACATCGCCACACGGTGGATCCAATAACCTGAGATAGTCTTTCCTCTTCAATATTATCCAATCAATCAAGCAATCCTAAAAGCTTTAACAACAACCCTCCCCGCCCCACCTCGTTCAACCCCCTCTCTCCGCCTCATTCAACCCCTTCTTTCAGCCTCTCAAAAGCCTCCCCACCCCTTGCACTCCTCCTATCCTTAAACACGCACGACAAAATCACTAGGCTCTGTGTTTCGGACTGCAGGGCGGCTATGGCCTATAATTATATATATATATATTATCTTAAAATTTTTAACTCCCATCAACTACGACAACAATATTATCAAAGGGCTTTAATTATAAAGTTGCATACTTATGATTGGACCCTTTGCTGATACTCTTGGATAATTCTTTGACTATCAAGGTATCAAGGACTATTGTTACCAATGGACCAACGTCAGAAGGCCTGTAATTCTTTGAAAAGTTGAGAGCATTCTCAGTTTGTTGTGCCACAGCTCGCATAGAAAGCTGTGCATGGTAAGTAAAAGAGAAGAAAATTCAAAACTTTTGTCCGCCTGCGATCCACCATGATCTTAATCGTACTCCCCATGACTACTCCTTTCCCCGCCTCTTTTCTTTTCCAACCCACAAAAATGACCCGTCAGCACCAAATTCGTCAAGGTCTAAATCGCTGTGTACTTTACCTGCCTTGCAGGCGTTGCCTCGAAGCAATCAAATTCGATGACTTTGGGCTTTCGGTGCTCAATTTGAGCCATCAACCCGTCCACTCCTTTTCGGTCCCAACGGCAGATGGTTCCTTCCTCACCGCTTTCTAGCTTGTACGCAAGGGTGATCAGCGTCTCTTCCCTTGATCCATATGCCGCGTTTGCGAGGGAGAAAAGCTGCTTTTTCATGAGGAGGCTGTCGCCTTCGCACCGCTTGTGGCATTCTAGCAGGCTATCGGTAGCAGGATACTTGCCGAGAAAGCGCAGCTCGCAATCGACATCACTGGAAGGTCCATCATTTTCCACGGTTTTCGAACGAGAGCGAAGATAATCTGGATCCCAAAAAACGTCGTCATCGGAAATTTCGATGGGTTTGATATCTTCCTGCTCAACAGCATCCGAGTTCTCCCAGATATGGACCGGGGAAGCATTTCGATCTTGTATGACTGGAGTGGAAGGCTCATTATGGATTTCAGAACGCTCAATTAGAGCATTGCGAGTAACGTCCTTGGACAGGCGCTGAGACTGCTCATGGTCATCCTGCTGAGTTGTAGGAGACTTTCTTTCGGTTTGCATAGAGTTGAAGGATTGATATGTTCCCTGGACAGAGGCAATACCGGACATGGAAGAGGGCAGTATGATTGGAGACATGGCCTGTTCCAATTCATTCCTGGGACTTGTTGGTTGTCGTTCACCCGATCTGCAATCCTCCTTAGTCACTCTGGCGTGGAAGATTTGAGGCGGTCCATCCTTTATGGTACCAGTCTTGTCGTCCCAGATGCGCCAGCCCGTCTGGTACTTGATGATGACCTCTCGAGACAAGATTCCACCCCATGCCACGAGTATAAATCTGTCTAGGCCTGTGGACTTATACCGGAATGGCTGGACGTGAATGTTGGTGCGAGTGGCATCTTGGACAAAAGTCCATTGTGACTTAGAGATATCCCCATACACGGCGTTTGCGTTTGTTGTTGCAAAAGGGAAATTATGTTTGGAACGTACATAATTTCTGATCCCCTCCTTCAAGTGAGCCGCTAAAAAATTGTCAAAGCGAAGCTCTGATTCAGACATTTCGCCAACCATATGATCACTGTCAACTTCGTTATTCTGGTTTGAGGTCAAGCAGCGGCTGCGAAGGTCTATTATTAATTAGCATGTTATGAAAAGGTAGGTATAGCATGAAGGAGGTTAGATGAAATAGGTTTAAGCATACTTGAGAACGGAGGCTCAGACTTCCAAGTCTCTGCCTGCTTTCCATTCAGTGGATCAACTTGCGTTGGCGAACTTGGCCAAGTGCACGGAGTTCCTTGACGTCTGCAATTGCCGCACAGGGGACGATCTCCATCGCAGAATGTAGGAATTCTATATTCCTATTCGAAGGTTAGCGAATTTAAGTATGGCATCTTTTCTGAACCCGTACTTGACAACTTATGCAAGCAGTAGGTAATGAATCCGACCGTGACGCCATGTCTCGAATAATTGCGATCGTCATTGTTATGGCCTAAGTGCCCGAGGATGCGGATGGTGACAACATGAAGGACAGGTAAAGTCAAATCATTTGTAAGTGAGAATCCATAGAACTCAGGTCTGTCATGGTGGATACGCAGAGATAAAAATGTCGGGTCAAGGCTTTCAAATAGTCAAAGTGCTTTAATGAAGCACTTACGGATATTTTCGGCCGTTGAAAAGAAGAGAGAAGCCTTGTGTAAGGTCTATCAAGCTGTCAACGGCTTGTTGCCGAGTTGAGTTGGAAGTCAGTTGTGACTGGAAAGGATTGTTGAATGGAAGATGATTGTTGAATGGAAGCTGATTGTCGAATGGAAGTTGATTGTCGAATGGAAGCCGATTGTCGAATGGAAGCCGATGGTCGAATGGAAGCCGATGGTCGAATGGATTAGAGCCAGCAAAAAAAACATGAAAGATGGAGATGATAGAATCAAGTTCAGAGTCAGTAAAGACGACGTGAAAGATAGAGGATGACTGAAAGAAGTTTGAGACCATATTCAACGGACTGAACGGATTATGAAAAGGTCTAAAGGGTAAAAGCCAAAATTAATAAAAATTGAGTTAATGACAACAATAATTTAAAAAGAATAAGATGCAATAATTTATTTTTATTGTGTATTGTAGTAAGGGAGTTTGACAGCAAGTTGTTAGCTTAGTATTTTGGTAACACCGGCGGATACCAGCTAGTACCTGCTCATAGTAGCTAAGCGATCCGTAACAATATTTATACTTTTTATTAAATTGTTAACTCCCCTGTGATTTTTATAGTCCAAGCTTTATTAAGGGACTCTATTTACCTTTTCCAAAGGATAATATAAACCTTTATCCGACAGCTTCCTTGTATTAAGCAATCTACATGTTGTCCGGGTTCACTGAGTTCTTTTGGATGGAGTAGATGCTACTCTGTAATTAGATTTCTAAATGTGTGTTATAGAGAGCCCGTAAAGATGTCTCGGCTTCAAGGTTCTGCAAAATATTGCAGTGGTAAATCGAATCATCTTGCAGCCTAGAGCGAACATTAATAAATACTTTCAACAACGTGAGAACCTCCTTGTGAAAGCATGTAAAGGAATTTAAATAGAGAACCTTGTAGATAAGACTTAATGACACTCTGAAACAGCAAATTCAAACGTTTAAGACAAACTGTCAACAGACCATTCTTATCACAGACTAGCTTTCCCCCTGGGCTCGAACGGCAATAACAACACCAGCACCCCTGCCACAATGAACAGCGCCCCGCTCACATACACCGGCGCCGCCGTATTGATATCGGCATATATCGCAATGATAGGCGCCATGATCCCAAAAACCCTATTCGCCGTAGCCGCCAAAGCGTTCCCCGTCCCACGATCCTTCGTCGGGAAGACCTCCGGCGTATACGCATAGAGCACCGCGTACATGATATTGCTCATGAAATTGTACGCGCAGTTCCAGCCGAGGAGGGCATCGGAAGTCAGCGCCGTAGTTGACGCGTAGAGAAAGACGCCTGTAGCCGCCGTCGAGACGGCGAGGGCCCCTTTGCGGCCGAAGTTGGGGAGTTCGACGAGGAAGCCACCGAGGATGCAACCTGGAATTCCAAGCACGGCGATGATGACTAGATTGCGGTATGTGATGTATGTTGAGCCGTCGCCGGTATCGGCTCCTTTCTTAGCTTGGATGTAGGGGAGAAATGCGTTATAGAGGGGGAAGGCGAGACCGATGAGAGCCCAGACCCAGATTATCAGGAAGTTGGAATAAGCGAGCTTTTTAGTAGCGAATAGTGACTTGATATGTGTGAAATTAATTTTTTCGAGTTTGCGTTGCAGGACTGACGTAGCGTTGGTACCTTGTTGGGCATCTCCACTGTTACAAGACTCTAGATCTGCAAGTGTTAGGGGCGAAGATTTGCCGTTGCTTTTGGCGACGAGGTGTACCACTTCAACAGCTTGTGCGTCACGTCCTCTTCCCATCAGATACTTGGGTGACTCGTATAATTTGAAAATGAATCGGATCACGAATAGTACCATCCAAAGGCTACCTATCGTGATTAGGAAGTATCTCCAGCCCATGTTCTCGGACTTCGTACACGTCTTTGCGGTTTCCTGACATGAATGATTCCCAAGAAGCGGCCACGCAATGAGTGCGGCGACCAGTTGTGCAAATGCCCAGAAGATTGACAGTACCGTCAGGAGATATTGATGCGAGCCCGGGAGAAATTCAAGGAAGATCGCCGAGTCGACAGGAAGATTCCCACCAACACCGACAGACCAGAATGCAGCAAAGCAGCCAATTGCAGCAAAGTTTGGTGAGCCGGCTGCAATAAGCCCAAAGACTGCAGTAACACCAATGGTCAAGTTGAAAGCCCATTTCCTGCCGAATATGTCACAGCCGAATCCCCAAAAGATCGCTCCGACTAGCAGTCCAATGTTCTGTGCGAGCGACAGTAAAGGCGGCTTCGATTGGTGAAACTCGTTGGCTACAGCTGGGAGAATGAGAGATGTAGCTATGGGCCACAGGTTATCGCTAGCCCAGCCAAATCCGACAACAATAAATAGCTTCCATTGATACCTAGATAATGTTAGCTTCTATTTGATGAAGACTAGTCTGAACGTACAAGCCCATGCCAATGTCCTGTACGGCATTATTTAACAGATGCGCCTTCGCCTCGTACACCGGGTCAAGAGTCCCCTCTGGTAGCGCAAGAGTAGTATCAGCCTCTATCGCCTGCGTCATCTCCACCGGATGCTTCCCGATCTCTTTTTCCTCGGCCATAGTGGGCCGATCTCACTTTGATCTTTGTGAGGGTGCGTAATTCGGTTTTGATTTCCTAAATAGCCAGGCGTATAGAGTACTTGCCGGAGAAATATTGTGAATAATGAATCGGTTTGTAGATCTTCGGTCGATGTGATAAGGATATTAGAGAATCGAGACAGCAATAGATTGTAGCACGACAACAACCCGCCGCAGTTTGGAAGTTTCCAGGGAAAAGTTCTTCGACAAATAAGCCGATAAAGAGCTGATAGAGGGACAACGCTGCCCACCTTGAACCTCTATGTGCCGCTATGAACGGATACGAACTTCGACCGTGGGGTTCTCAAGTTTAAGTACACCACCAAAAATTCGTCCGTCCATCTGGTAAGCTCATGCCGGTATGCGTCACGATTGGCCTTTTGACGAAGCTCCCAAGCTTCTGCGGGGCAAATCGATGTGCGGGTGCTGGCGTGGGGAGGAGATCAGCGCCTAATTCGTATCTGGTCTCTCTAGGCGACTTTAGTGCATTCTAACAGTGGATATGCGGACGGGCCGAAGATGACCACAGGGCCTGGCGTAAGCTAGGGGATAAGTGTGCCTCAATGGGATCGCACGCCATAGCTGGCGTAGAAGATGTCAGGCTGGAAGGGCGGGACCCAAAACCTGTACTTTTTTTTAAGGAAGACTTCGAAAGGCGTTGACTGATATACTCCGACGAAGGTATGGTCTGAATCTATGATGATGGTATCCACAATTTATAAGATACAGCTAGAATTAGCATGGCACCGTTGAAGACGTGGTTCTGATTAATTTCTGGCCATTTAATATTTTGCGATAATGCGTACAAATGGTAAATGAGATTACTCCCGTTAGTACGGCGATCCACCACTGGATTTGAACAGCTTCATAAAAAGCTCACATGCTAATAACCCAGACTATTGCCCGAAGACAACACAGGTTATGCAACTTAGATCACCTGAGAAATTTCATTGGTTTCCGGCCATTAATTATACTAACCCTTGCAGGGCACGCTATGGATAATATACATCTTTATTCATCAACTCCGACATGAAGGCTTGCTGGCATGCGGCAGGAATGACCTTTGAAAAGGAACAAGCTCAAGCAGAAAACGTAAGCACAATCGCTAAGAGCCACAAGAGGCGACCCAAAGCCGAAAAAACTACAGTACGCCCTACGCGCCTGGCCTTGGGAAGACAGATGTAGTCTGCACCTGATCAATACCAAATCCGGCCAAAGTACCTTGATTTGAGTGCTGCCATCCCATTCCAGTATTCTGATCGACAAAAGTAGATTGTCGAAAAGGATTCGTGCTTCCCGTGGGATTTGGTTTCAGCGGTTCGGCAGCAACGCCATTCTGTGACGCGGGTGAGACGTTACGAGCGAAGGGGTTCGTTCCGGTACGCTGAGGCTGAAGAGGAGCAGGTTGATTTTGCTGTGGAGGTTGTGGGGGAGGAGAGGTGAATGGTGAATTTGCGCCGGAAAAAGACAGGTTGGGTTGAGGGGAGGATTGTTGGGTGAGATGCTTTGCGAAAGGGTTCGTGGATTGGCGATTGAGGCCGGCAGATGGGGGAGGAGTAATCGTGAAGGGTGACCCGGTTGTTTGAACTGGAGACATGGATTGACGGAAGGGGTTCGAGGACTGCTGCTGTTGTGGTTGGGTGCTTTGCATAGGCTGAGAGTGTTGAGGGAAGGAGGCCACACCATCTTGCGGTATAGAGCTTAATGAAGATTGAAAATTACTGTATGGATTGAAACTCGGCTGAGATTGAGGTTGTGGTTGAGGCTGCGGTGTGTAGCCGCCGAATCCAGCGCCAGTAAAATCTGGTTGCATAGGTTGTGGTTGTTGAGTTTGCTGAGGTTGCTGCTGCTGGGGTTGACTGAATCCGGTATTCTGACCTTGGGCGAAAGGATTTGTATTTGTGTACTGCTGCGGCAATGGCTGACCTTGTGGTGGGAAGGCACTTTGCTGCTGCGGCATAAACGCAGTTTGTTGAAACGGCTGTGGCTGTTGCTGGAAACCATTGTACATGGGTTGTGGGGCGGGCTGCTGAGGCATCGTCTGCTGATTATTGTCGATCGACTCAAAGAAATCGATCAAATCAGGCGCAGGTGCCTTAATTGGTTGAATCTGAGGAGCAGTCGACGCGACCTTAGATGATGGGAATGAAGAGTCGGCCTTTGTTTCTTTGTCCAGTGGTGTAGGGGCTTTTTTCCCGCTTTTCTTAGCTTCCTGCTGTGCCAAGTACTGCCTCCGGTTGATCTCGAAGTCAGGGTCGTTCAGGTACTCTTCCAAGGAGCCTGTAAGGCTGGTTGGAGCATGCTTCAACTTCGGTATCTCTAGTCTAGTCGACATCTCGTACTGACGAGCAACGCCGAGGTATTGCACCACCAATTCGGTCTGTCTGCTGAAGGTTTTGTAAATCTGTAGAGCTCGAGTCGCATCTGGCTTTGACATCTCGAAGTAGTGTTCTAGGCTTCATTAGCTTTCACGTGCTGGCGCGTGCGGTGCTTGCTCACCCAGAACGTTGATTGTTCCCTCGTTCATAACAGAATATAGAACCATCAGATCCATGGTCAGCATTCTGAAGGCTGCTAAGGTAATTTCATTATCTGGGTCATTAGACAAAAGCTGTGATGGTTAGTTCGCGACCTTTTCCAAGTGGTGATGCGTTTTTGGACTCACGTCGCATCTCAGCAATGCCCGAATCATGGTCTGGACACTCTCTGTCTCTCGAAGAAGACCTTTCTCCACGGAAAGCCTCTTAAGCCTGCCAGAACCATGTCTGACCATGTCGATCTTCGTATCAGAGTAACCCTTTGCTCGCTGTAGCAAATAATCGGAGTAGCGCCGGATGTTCGTCCCCTGTTGTTGCACTGGAAGGCCATGCTCAGTTAGCTTGGCGTCCAGGAAATTGCCTGAACCATAGTCACAGGTCACCACCCACTCCATATGGACCTGGATGTTTGCTGCACAGGAGAATGTTCAACATACCCTCAGTGAAATTGCTTATAGCTAAACGACGAGGTGATTCTGCCACATAACGAAGTGTAACATCCTCTTGACCTTCTCTGATCATCAGGTGGACTATCAGCAAGCTCTTGAAGACGATTGTCCATGTAGAGTCCCTCAGCCGATGTTGGAGCGTCCGGAAGATCTCCGCGACACCAGCCTCACCACCATTGGTCGCTGATAGGATCGTCTCGACATATTTGGTTTTCGGTGCAGCGAGCTGTCAAGTCTTAGCTTAGTATAATGCATCGATCTTGCAATCTAATTACCTTGATTTTTGTGGCGCCCTTTACAACCTTTTCCATCTCTTTGCTATCGCCTTTCGGCCCCGTTGGCGTCTGTCACGTGTGGTTAACGGGTTTGACTGTTGACCGATCGGTCAGGGAAGATTGAAAAAGGTTGCAGGTTGCGAGCAAGCGATAGTAGAATGGTTTTCGAAGTGTCACCGGTCGCAAGGGCGGCCTCATCGCCGTGAAGCCATGGTTTTGTTTGTCAGGTTTAGGCGGTGCATCGATTGGGTACCAAGATGTTGACTTGCGACCAGAGTCGAGAAGGATCGCCGCCGAACAAAGAATGGGTCGGCGAAAGCCCCGCTGGAATCTTCAATGCGCACTGAAAGTTTGATAAACGACTTGTTTACCGTATGAAAGGTGCGAGGGTAGGCGTTTGATTGCCGGCGACAAATAAATTGCGACGCTCACTAAGGCCGGTTGACGTCGTTGGTCCTTCGGTCCGCAGTGCCAAGCCAGAGGGAACCTACCGTACTCCAACCCCACGCGAGGACGCCTGTTAAGGCAGGCTATCATCAATAACCCATCCTTCTCGACTTTCATCGGTTTATAAGAAATCTATTGCTCGTAGCTTCATGTGGCCAGTAATAGATATAACTACCCTTGACATTGATAACAACAAATCTATTTGCAATCCGATTACACATGTTTCTATGTATTCTCCTTAGCAGCGTGCAAAAAAATCTCGCATTTCGAACACCCTGGGAGCCACCAATATGAGCTGGGCGTCTTTTCTACGACTGATTGACCTCGTTATTTCTGCAGGTCTTGAATATGCAGCAATTCAGTGACCAGGAATTCCTATAATGAAAGGCCAGGCGAACAGTCCTCAGCGTTTCTCTTCGCCCCACTAACCTTTTTTCTTCGCTGATTTCATTCGATTCCAATATTAATTTTGCTCTTCTTATTTTCACAAATACACTTACCGAACCCGAAATTTCATTGAATATACAGTCAATGTGTTGAAGTTGTGTGCAAAGACCCGTAGACGGTAGTATGATGTACAAAGCTCGCTCAATGAATAAACGTGTGATTCTAGGGGTTGATTGGCAAAGTATTGGATGAAGAAATGGCATTCCATTTGCTGTTCTGTGGACATCAATCGTTATATTTTCTATTTGTTTGTTACAGTAAGTTCTATGTCTGTAGAGACACGCCAGCGCCATTTCGCGGATCTAATCAATCGATAATTTTCAGCTTGGAGCCCTCTAAAAGGTAAGCTTCAATTTATAGGAACTGCAAATTGACGTACGCGGACTTTGTTTTTGGTATAAACCACGGAAAAGAGAACAAAGAGTCTATCCTGTTCCCCCTTAGTCATTTCTGAGGTAGCTGGAGCAGACTGTAAGCGAAAACATTAAGAGTAGATATGGATGGAATTAGCGGAATCGGTTTTAGTCATTATAAAATTGTTAGCATAGTGTAATAACCCTTAACCGCTTTATAAGTTGCAGCAGCGACAGTGGTGCCACTGACTACAAGCATATTCCGTAGTCGTACCGCCAAGCAATTCAACAAGAAATTACCAAACTATGAAATCAATCGCCTGTGACGGGGCCATAGATAAACTGTCTAGTAATCTTCGCGGCAGAGAAGAAAATTGACCTGTTGAGATCATCCAACAATTTTAACCTCCATTGTCTTCTTTACAAGTAACATGCAAGGACGATTTCCAGTGGAATCTGAATGAGTTCCTCCTAGATAGCGCATTAAAATCTCTTCTATCTGCGCTCCCCCTTCTTACTCTCACAACCACATACCCACCCTTCACAAAGATGCCACCGTCCTCGCTCCCCTTCACAACCGCCTCCGCCCCCCTCTACGACCTCCACCGCCCCTCCTACCCGCCAACCGCTGTCTCCGCCCTCCTCTCCGCCATGCACCTCTCCAACCCCGCGGGCAAAAACGCCCGCATCCTCGACCTCGCGGCGGGGACCGGCAAGTTCACCGAGCTGCTGGCCGCGCGGGACGAAAACTTCGAGATCACCGCTGTCGAGCCGTACGACGAGATGAGGGCGCAGTTGGAGGGGAAGGGGTTGAGGGGGGTGAGGGTGGTGAAGGGGTGGGCGGAGGATATGGGGGGCGTGGTGGGGAGTGAGGGGGTGGAGGGGGTTGTTGCTGCGCAGGTAGGTGCTTTGATCTGATGTGATTTGTGGAGAGGGGGGAGTGGATGGCTGACGAGTGTAGGCTTTTCACTGGTAAGAGGATGGGAAGGGGGTGTTTGGTTTGGGGCGGCTGGGTGATTGACTACTTGTTAGGTTTGCTACGCGTGAGGCTCTAGAGGAGATCTATCGTGTGCTTGCACCGGGGGGTTGCTTGGGGATGATATGGAATGTCGAGGATTGTATGTCTTCTCTTCTGCATCATCGCCTGTCCTTTCCTTCCCCTGTCCTTCATCCTTTGAGGTTTCTCCTTTTATACTATACTATGCTACTCTTTTCCTATAGTCACCTTCTTTTGCCCTGATACGCTTCCCCATAGGCTTCGCACCTCCAAGTTGGCCCAGCACGACATCCTGGGAACGCAGTCTCCGCAGTCTGGTGGGTGGCGGAAATCAATTCCGCGAGGATCACTGGCGGCAGGTCTTCGACGATCAGCTCAAGACCACCCCTTTCACTATCCAGTCCGCGGATCCAATGTTCTCGCTTCCGCTGGGAGAGGGAAAGGAGACTTGGACGATGTGGTTGAGTGATGAGGAGTTTTGGGACAGATGGAAGACGAAAAGCCATATTGGTAAGTTGAAGGGGGATGACTTTGAGGTATGTGATCCTCGACACGTAAGAAGAACCCATGCAAGAAACTAATGGTATTTTAGAGAGTGGAGAAGGAATATTTCGAGGCTTTGAAGATGGAGGATGTCGAGAGAAATGATGAGGGCAAGCTGGCAATCCATGGGTGCACATTTTGGGTGTGGACTAGTAAAATACCAGGACGGCCGTTGAGAGAAGGAGGCTAAAGTTCTGAGGCTCTAGCAAAGAATGGCGCTTGCTTTGAACTATGTTGTGGTCGATTCTCTTTCTTCTCAAGACGCTGGAAAAGTGAAGAGGCTATCGAGACTGCCTTCCAAGGAATTGCTTAGGTCACCATAGAGTGCTGGGGTGTTATCTTCCCTTTGAGCCGGGGATAATGCCAGCCCTGAATCTTTTCCAGGTTCATCTCCTAGTCGGCGGAAGTCGACCAGAGTGCTAGCTCCAAGCCTTCATAGCGAGCTTTGCAGAACTAATCCTGGTTTTCCTTGGAGCACTGTGAGGTCTCTCTGAGTTCTCCTCGCGACCTTTTTCTTCTTGCCTCCAGTGCCAATCTTTTATCTTCCTCACTTCCAGCTTTACACCTTGCTTACCCCTATTTCCACACCTTTCTTGCCCCCGTCTTTACACCGTGCTTGCCGGTCCTATCTCGAACTCAAAAGCTATCGTCTGGCAGGTTGACCTCTTTTAGTTCCTAAGGAATGCCCATCAATCTGGAACAACCTTTTCCTCTTCCATCTCACTCTTCAAGTACTCTCTTTCCCGCACCCTTCTTCTCCTCCGCCAACTCCCTAGCGATTCCTTCCAAAACGTCTACCTCTTTCTTTTTCTGCACTTGAAGATCGTCGTTCTCAAGCTTCAGCCACGACCAGTAGAGGACTTGGTAGAAGAAGAATGACATAGTAAGGACTTTGAAGATCGCGCGGCCATGGGTGCGGTAAATTTGCACGTGTGGTGAAACAGAGGTCGGTTGGGAGGAGTCAGAGGATGTAGAGGAAGATCGCTTTAAAGGAGAGATGAGTGGGCGACCGAGAATAGCACGTCGCGTGAATGAAGGCCGGAGTTGGTTCCGCAGGCGTATAGGACGCATGGCTATTATGAACCACTATCTGATGATCAAAGACCTGGACGGAACAAGTGGTCCTTCGAAGTAGCTCGCAAGCTTTGAAAGATTGGAGCAGCGGAAAAATGCAGACAAGCTTTCCCGGCAGCTTGGCTCCGCATCTCCACACTGAATCAAAGGTTAAATTACAGGGATGGCGGATATGGCCGCCTTTGAATCCACGTGAGCGCAACCTGTCATCTTCTGCCTGTTTCTAATGACACATCTCGATCACACCTAAAGCATCAATCGAGCTAGCTATTAAAATTACACTCCCCAATTCTGTTAGAAGCAATAAACCAGGAGAATCACGGACTTGACCATCAAAATCAGTCCAAAGAAAGAAAAGTTACTTCACCGAAAGGGATTTCCGCCCTCTAGATCGACGACCATCTCCGCCCGTGCAGCTTTCTATCTTGAGCCGTGTCAAAAAATTCAACATCTCGAGAGCGTCTCGAAATCAATCTACCACCCTACATATCTCCACAAAACACCACTATCACCTGAAATCCCGATCTCCCGTCCACCCATCCCCCATCCTCAAACCCCCAATTGATCTCCCACAATGGTACCGCTCCCCTCGTTCAACCCACTCACTAATCCATTAAACCCCCCTTAACACCCATCCCAGGCCCAAACCCCCCAACAGCGAAAAGCCAACCTAAAATTCGCCCGCGAACAGAACGAACGCCGCGGCAAGCCCGAGAGCGCCTACAAGAAGCGCGAGAAGGGAAAGTCCCCCATTTCCACGACCTGGATCGGTACGTTACGTTCTTTTCCCCTTTCCCCTCCCCCTCTCCTACTCTGATATATTATCTTATCCAACTGCTACTGCACCCTCTTCATACCGTATCCCTCTTCCATCTCCGCACACAACCCCAAAACCGTACCTACATACCTAAATCCACCACCCCATGCCCAGGCTGATCAAGCAATTTCCAGTCCTATTCGTCTTTCTCGTCTGCGGCGGCCTCGTCTTCGAGCTCCTGAGACTGGTGCCCTGGATATGGGATACCCTGAAGGGTCTCAACCCCTTCTAACCTCACCCGGGGCTTCTGGCCAGGGATCTTTGCGCAAACGGGGTGGATGAGGGCTGGGGTGGGGGTGTGTATGTGCATGTGTATGTGTGCTCAGGACCGACCTGACGTCGCGGTGTATGTAGAAAGCACGGGGCAGGTGTACTAGATGGTGGATAGTACAGCATGTCTCGTGATACCAGTCCTGCTTCTTTAGAACAGCAAGCGTGGTAGATTGTATTCTTGTGGTCAAGCATCGAATTCAGGAAATGAGTCCGGCTTGGACCGAAAAGTCAGGATTGAAAAAATTGGACCAAGTCCGACGTATGTACTGTGCTGTATTACCGTTCCCGCCTGAGCGACTATTCACAGATCTTTAGAGGCACTGATGTGGAAAGAAAAGCCATGTGACTGCACACGAGCACAGCGCAACAAATGAACGGGTCAACGAAACGAGGAATGATGCCGATTAATAACCATCACAAGCAGTGATAACAAAGTCTGCAGCACTCCCAGAGTCATTCTCGCCTTGGGTATCATCTTATTCCTCTTCGTGCTCAACCACTTTTTTCCCGCCGTCACTGCATCTCCTCATCCTCCCTTCCCCCCTCCCGATCCATCGCAGCCTGCTCCCTCATTGCCTCAAAAGCCCCATACTGATGCTCCATCGGCTGGCCCCACCCTCCACCCTGAAAAGCCGGATCCGTCGCCCGATGATACTCGTATCCATTCGACCAGCTACCCCTCTTCCCATCTTGCCCGAAGCTAATTTCCCGCGGCGGCCCGTCTCCCCGCGCCGTCTCCCCATATCCCAACACCATGTACGGCTCCGCCATCTGATTTCGTCCCTCCTGCACCCCCGACGCTTCGTCTACCATCATCCTCAGATACCGCTGCTGCGCCGCCTCTTCCTCCCGCTGAAGGCTCGTCTGCTGCCGGTCCTGCACGGTTATCATCTGCGTCCCGTAGCGTGGGGGCGCGATCTGCCAGAGCTCGATGAGCCGGCGGCGCTGGTCTATGTCTGCCTGGGTGAATAGTGAGAGTTGGGAGGGGAAAAGGAAGTCTGCGTCTATGTTGTGTTGGGTTAGGATCTCGCGGGCCTCGGTGAGGTCATCGCGGGAGGCGGGGTTGGGGGCTTTGTGGGAGGAGTGATGGTAGTGCTGGGATATGTACATGACGGGGCCGGGGGACTGCGGTTCTTGAGGTGGTGGTGGTTGTTGCACAACAGGTTGTTCGAGGTGTAGGCGCTCGGATATGAGAGTGGAAAGCTCATCTTGCATTTTGGTATCTCCTTCGGAGGCGGAGAGGCCACACTGGAAGAACAAGGGTAAGAATTTCATAAGCAAGGAAATTTGGGGGACTTGCCTGACGACAGTGGGGATTCTCAGCGAAGGCGGTCAGAGAGCTGGAGATTTCGTTTTCGTACCCGCAGTGGTTACATCGATGAATGGCGGTGGACGACATGAGGGACAGCTGTTGGTGGCCAAGACAAGACCTGTTAGACAGTGAAGGGGGAAGGCAAGGGGGAGAAATAAACAAAATTTGTACGATATTGTGCCCTCCCACAGAGTGGCTCTGTTGCTACCCAAGTGTCTCGTAAAATACAAGGTCTTGATTGAATCTCGCTAGACTAACGCGATAAACGCAGAACGTCCGCCGCCCTTCGCTAGCTATATTTGACTCGATACACTGAAGCGTGCTATGGTTAGAAGCAGAACGAAAAAGCGAGTTCCAAAGCAGGTTTTCGTCCAAAGGGTATCAAAGGGAAGATTTTTCAGAAGAAAGAAATCCAGGCGGGTATCCGGTCCGGAAGAGGAATCCTCGGTCGATCAATCCACGGAATGTGTGATCACAGCCAGCATTAAGGCTTGAATCACAGTCCTGAAATATGCGTCCAGATTCCTTGGGCAAATAGGTGTGGTAATGTTGAAGTTGTCGCTGACGTGGTTGAAAAGAAGTTGACGTTGTTGGCGGGCGGAGAAAGAACGATACCTAAACTAGGACGAATGAAGAATAGCGCATCATCGCCGCGGCCGCGCAGTTGGAGCTCTGCCTGCAGTAAAAGATTCGCTGGAGAATAGCTCAATCATACTGGAAGACTCTTCACATCTCTCTGTCTCTACGCCTTCACCCTTTCTCCTTCTCTAGATCAACGACATCCTTGACATTTGACGTCACCAATCCTGTCTACGTCCCTTGCTCCCATCCATAAATTTCCTCCACCATGGTCAGCTCTACTCCAAGTCCTCCGAAGCTTCATCCCATGATGAATAACTAATTTGACCCCGAAAAGACGTCAATAGGAACTGGCTATGATCTCTCAAACTCAGTCTTCTCCCCCGACGGCCGAAACTTCCAGGTCCGCCGCTCTCCCAAACTCCTATCTACCCTCTACCAACCAATCCGAATCTAACCTCCAACCCCCAGGTCGAATACGCCGTCAAGGCCGTCGAAAACGGCAGCACATGCATCGGCATCCGCTGCCGCGACGGCATCGTCCTCGCCCTCGAGAAGATCATCACCTCCAAGCTCCTGAAGCCCAACGCCAACAAGCGCATCGCGACCGTCGACCGGCACTGCGGCATCGTCTCCTCCGGCCTCTTGCCCGACGCACGACATTTTGTGAGCAGAGCCCGGGACGAGGCGGGGAGCTGGCGAAAGCAGTATAAGGCGCCCATTCCGACGAGCGCGCTCGCGGCACGGTTGGGCGGGTATGTGCAGGCGTATACGCTGTATAGTAGTGTGAGGCCGTTTGGGGTGACCGCGATTATTGGGGGTTGGGATAGTGAGGATGGGAGAGGGGTGGATGGGGAGGTGGGTAGCGGGCCGTCTGTCGGGAATGGGGGAAAGGTGGAGGGCCAAAAGAAAGGAGGGCCCGGGTTGTATATGGTTGAGCCGAGTGGACTGTACTGGGTACGCCGTCTTAAATCACGCAACCGGAGTGATCCAGGATGCTAACAAGGGGCTCCTAACACAGGGATACTACGGCGCCGCTACAGGCAAAGGCCGACAAGCCGCCAAAGCAGAGCTAGAAAAGCTCGACCTCGCCAACAACCCGCCTAGCTTACGAGAAGGTGTCATGGAGGCGGCGCGAATCATCCTCGTCGCACATGAGGATAGCAAAGACAAGGAGTTTGAGCTGGAGATGACGTGGATCAGCAATGAGGACGGGCCGACGAAGGGGAGACATGAAGAGGTGCCAAAGGAGCTAAGAGAGGAGGCAGAGAGGGCGGCGAAGAGCTCGGTTGAGGCTCAGGATGACGAGGGGGAAGGGGAGCAGATGGAGGAGTAGAATAAGAGCGGAAAAGCTGTATGATCATCTTAGACTTATTGTTCTGTGGTCGAGGGTCCTTTGGACCCACGTGGCTCTGCTCTGCATGGGCGTCGAAGGATAGCATTTGGCCATCTGCATTGCGATCTCAACGCATGTCTTTTCTTCCGCTACGTTGATATCCAAAGTTCTTTCGACCACCTACCCTTAAGATGCCTATCAAACCCGCTTTTATCTATCCAACCTCCCTTTCCCATTTCCAAAAACAACGCCACCCACCCAAGAACATCACACGCTCTCTTCCCAACCCATCCCCCTCCCCCCAAACCACTCACAATCATACCTCATCATATCCTCCCCTCCCGCCACTTCCCCCCCTTAACCCCCAACTCCACCGCCGCACTCCCCCAATCCTCCCCATGATTATGCCCGCCCCCCTGCACCAGCCCCGCCCTCGCCTTGCCCTGCTCCTCGCTCAGCACGGTCAGCAGCCCGAACACGACCGGCGCGCCGAGATCGAGCTGCACGCGCATCAGGCCGTGCGAGACGGCGTCGGCGATGTACTCGAAGTGCATGGTCTCGCCCTTGATGAGGACGCCGATGGCGATGAGGGCGTCGAAGGGTTGTTTGAGGGTGGTGGGATGTGAGGTGGTGGTGGTGGTAGCAGGAGAAGAAGAGAGGTCGGTGAGGGAGGCGGAAGAGAGGAGGTCGGTAGTGGCGGAGGTGGAGGTTGTGGGGTGGGCGGATTGGAGTTGGGAGGCGGTGTATATCCTGTATTTATCCAAGCAGAGGTGGTTAGTGATGGGCGTATTACTGGGCTGTGGGAGGAGATTTGAGGCGTGAGACCTGGAGGAGGGACGTACCGTTGCACCGCGAAGGGGAGCTCGTAGCTCCCCGGGACGCTCTCTGTGACGATGTTTTCTTCTTTGACGCCGGAAGCGAGGAGGGACTTGCGGGCACCGGAGACGAGGGAGTCGATTATAGGGGCGTTCCAGCGAGCGTGGATTATAGCGATGCGGAGGGGGGAGCCTGGGCAGATGTGTAAGTGGGGTTGGAGGGATGGGAGTGGTTGGGGCGGAGTGGACCATGGAAGGAGGAAGGCAGGGTAGAAAGGGGTAGAAAGGGGTAGAAAAGCCTGAAATCAAAAGTCAATGAATATACCATCGTGTATTTGGGGAGCGCCAGGCCCTTTCATGGAGGTCATGGTGGGTATTGAGGTATAATATAGAGATCGAGGAAGAGTCCGGCTGGAGGTATCGAGATCGCGGGGGTTAGATGCAGAGTTCAAAGCGAAACAACGTTTAGCACCATTCGGATCACCAAGAGTAGATCCAATTGGCGGAGATTGAGAAGGCAGATCGCAGGTTTGACAGTTGGTTCCTTGCAGATATGGCGTACAGGAACGTGGGGTGCTGGTGGCGTTGCCCCACTACTGACATAGGACAAGAAAGTAGAATCTTGGAAAGCTCGGATATAAATGATTGAAAACGACGTATTGTCTCAAGGTGGTCAATTTTCATTCTATCTATAGATACTTACTCGATCTCTAGCGCACGGGACCTACGACGCCTGCAGACCTTACAGCTCGGATGCAACCACCTGCACACGATGTGAATCATGAAGCCACAAACATCAATACTGAGCAGACGATAAACACCCTTTCCGATGACCCTTTTATCTACTCGACAGTGACTGACTTAGCCAGATTACGCGGGAAATCAACGTTGAGACCCTCAGCCACAGCGAGCCAGTAGGCGATCAATTGCAGAGGGATGACGTTCAGGAGACCTTGTAGAGCGTCGACAGTCTTTGGCACCTCAATCCTCTCGGTTTTCGAGGCCGGAAATTCGGCGTCACCAGTGTTGCAGATCACGATAGGTCGGCCGCTACGGGCAATAACTGTGGAGCTTGTTAGTAAACCAACATGACTGAAGATATTCGAATGACCTACCTTGTTGATAAGCATTCAAAGACTTGGCGAAAATGTCATCTCGAGTGAGGATCATGATGATCGGCAGGTTCTCGTCCACAAGCGCCAAGACACCATGCTTCAATTCACCAGACATAACCGCTTCGCAGTGCAAATATGAGATTTCCTTGATTTTGAGTGCCCCCTCCAGAGCAGTAGAGAATTGACTGCCACGACCCAACAGGAGCAAGCTCTTCTGGTTCTTGAAGAACTTGGCGCACAATTCTTTGATCGGCTCATTGAGTTTGAGAATCTCGCGGAATTGGTCCGAGACTTTGGCAAGACCATCCATGATGTCCTCTCTTCTCTTTTGCTTAGACGCACGGTCTTCACTCAGAGAGAGGGCGAACATCATCATTGCAACGAATTGAGAGGTATACGCCTTGGTCGAAGCAACACCGATTTCCGGACCAGCATTGATATGGACACCGCAGTGTGTGAGCATGGAGATGGAAGATCCAACAACGTTGACGATACCAACGGTCAAGGCTCCACGTTCGAGGCAGTAACGAAGAGCATTCAGTGAGTCGGCAGTTTCCCCAGATTGGGAAACAAAGACACATGTGTCGTCACGGAAGACAGGTGCTTGGCGATCTAAGAAGTCGGACGCCAGCTCTACACTGATAGGAATTTCCGTGAGTTCCTCGAAGACACCTCTGACCGCCATGCAAGAGTGATGACTAGTCCCACATGCAATGAAGATAACTCTGCGGCAGCGTCGAATCGTGCTAATATACTGTCTCAACCCACCAAGGGTAACCTTCTTATTGGCAACATCGAGACGACCACGCATGGTGTTGACGACAGATTCAGGCTGTTCGAAGATTTCTTTCTGCATAAAGTGGTCGAATTTGCCCTTCATGATTTCCTGGAGCTGAAGCTCAATGGTCTGGATGGCGCGGACATTAGAGGTGCCATCATCCTTGGTGAGACGGTGAATGTTGAGTTGACCTTCATGAATATGGGCAATGTCATCATCTTCGAGGTAGAGAACCTTCTTGGTGTGCTCAATGATGGCGGAGGGATCGGAGGAGAGGAAAAACTCCGCTGGCTGCGGCATGCCATCATCAGAAAGAAAAGCACGAGATTGCGAGCGGTGGAGAAGTGATTTATCTGGTGGAGCAAGGAGACTGGCTGCCGACTTTTTGGCTGCAACATTGTGAGACGCCGCCTCCGCAGGAAGTGCGGCGCGCTCGTCAGAATACTCAACGTCCACGAAGTCAACCTTCATTTTCTTCGCGGTTCGGACGCCAACTACAAGAGGTGAGCCCTTCCGAGCCGCAACAACTTCATGAGGGTAGTGGATCGATTTAAGGAGGAGTCCAAAAGCGCCTTGCAGCTCTTTGATTACTGCCTTCGTGAGGGCAGTGAATTCGATGTCTGGATGTTCATCGTAGAGGAATTTGGCGAGCTTGGCGATACACTCCGTATCTGTCTCGGTCTCGAAGCGAAAACCCTTGGTTTCCAGAAGAGTTCGCAATTCCTTGTAGTTGGTGATGATCCCATTGTGAACAACAGAGAACTCCCATTTCGGATCGGACCTATCAAGATTCTGTCAATAACGGTTTTGGACGAAGGCAATACTGAGATCTTTTTCGCACCTATGAGGATGGCAGTTCAGGCGAGAGGGCGGGCCGTGTGTAGCCCATCGAGTGTGCGCAATACCAGCATGTGAATCAAAAGTCTTAGTTAAGTCGACGTTGGACTCGGCGATAAGTTCCTTCAACTTGGCAACTTTTCCAACCTCTTTGAAAGCATACACCTCATTCTTCTTGTCCCCGTCCACTGCTAACCCGGCGGAGTCATAGCCACGATATTCAAGACGAGAGAGACCTGTAGAAAAACCTAGATCAGCCTAGGCTCTGGAGGGAAGACTGAAAGATCCATACCATTCACCAGCGTGTCAAGGATGTATTTACGATCCTTCTCAACAAGGTAATTGATGTAGCCAAAAATACCACTATAGATATTGGTGAGCTCCGAGTCTGGACGGCCCATTGAGACTGAAATTGACATACCACATTTTTACGGCCCTCCAAAGTTTTTCTGCCTTTTAAGGATGTTAGGACAGCTGTGTGCGACTGCAACTTGTTGTCTGAACGCTGACAGCTTGCAGAGAATCACTAAGATGACAGGAACCCGTGAGAGCTGTTGGCTGCTCAGGTAAGAACGATCGCCTGGTTCAGACAGGCAGAAAGAAAGGACTAGATGATGTTAAACAAAGAAAATTTCTGAGGAGGGTTAGGACCAAGGTAAGTGAGCAGGCAATCGGGGAGGATGACGAAGGGTTTCTTTGTTATTTGTTTGCAGCGGGCATCAGCGTCAAGCTGCCAGATTTCACCAACGCACGCCCATGGCCCAAGCGGCCGGTGAGGGGAGCCCTGCTGCCGCTAACGGCCAGGAACCACCGCACCGCCCCCAAACAGCGTCTAAAGCTGCGCCTACGCAATGCAGCTTGGCAGCCGCACACCACCAACACAGGCTCCCGAGAAAGCCCTTGGCCCTAAGGCAGGGGCTACAGGGGGCCGACAAGGCCAAGCAAGGCCAGGGCCAGCAGAAGAACGGTCTGCTTCCTCCCGCATCCTGGGAAATCCTCCGCAGTCCGAATGCGTCTGGCCATGTCTTACCGCGGAGGCGTCCAGGTCTCAGTTTCCAAGAACATATCAACACGAACGACAAGCGTGCCATTGTTGCCATCACGGAAAGTAAAGCCCCTTTATTCCACATTCTCTCAGCTTTCCATCACATGCCAAGTTTCATTTAGATCTTTTGAAACAGGAGGCGGCCAGAAAAGGGGCCCGTAAGAAACGTCGAATATCAGATTATCTGCTTGTGGCGCAGATCTGACGCCTGGGATAGTGTGGCAGGGGTTCGCCGAGTACGAGATCGGTTGATGAGAGGTAGAGCGTGGAGCGTTGGCTGAGCCTGACCGTACCGGGCTTGCACGCAACTGGCAGAAGGTATCACACAATTGACCTATCCGAGCTGGCTGCCATACGGACGCCACCTCATAAATAAAATGTCTCAATGGTCTACTAGAATATCCTTGACCCTATACGATCCATTGGTGAAGACTTCGAACTTCAGTACAAACCCCTATCTGCCATAAAAGTGGAATTCTCTTCGTCGTTCATGCACACGCACCACGTATATCGTATGCAATTTTCATAAATATAATGCTGTAGCACGGACAAGCCCTGGAGTGAGTATCTTTTCGGGCATGGTCTTTGCAAGGACGATTTATGTCTCCTCCCAGACCCAAATATCATTCGCCAGATCTGTATCTGAAGGCAAGGGAAAGGAACGTGCGCATGGAGACTCACATGCGAAAATAACGATATTCATCGAGTTCCAGCTATGATACCGTGAAGTTGCCAACCAAAAATTAGGTATACAAATGGGAATGTGATTTCCATAGATTTACTGTCGTGCTGCGGTCCTTAATTGGGGCCTTCGGGCCTGAGCCTTGCCCTAAGGACGAGTGCTTGGCAGGTGATCAGCGACTCCAAATAATCTTCAACCGAACCTTCCATCCTTCTCCCCCACCATCGCCATTGCAACCCCATCATAGCACTGCTCCAACATCATGAAATTGTCATCCTGTCATCGAGTGTATGAAAAGAATTCCCAACAGAGGCCAAGGAAGTCGGACTCTGTTGACGTGAAATCACCGAGGCTTGCTCTTTCGATCAGGCTCTGCATCTTTCACGGTGGACATGGCTAACCTGAGCTACCGCAGAATTATACCATCACCATCTCTGGCCACAGGCTTGGAACATCTGAAACCTGTTGATGGGTAGACAGAGCTCTACGTATCGAGAACAGCTCAGCAGCGGCAGATACTCCCAAATATGTTGGCAGCTGCTACCTTCAAATACGCAACAAAAGGCTTGGCATCGGAAGCCATACAGCACCTTCATTGACATGTACCAGCAGTCCGTGCTGACATCAAATATTCTTCAGTACCGGTCGACTCTGCTCTTTAAAGATTCTCCCGGTCTTTTGGACCTCCGTCGTGCCAGTCCTACGCGCTTTATCACTACGATCGTCCCTTCATCGTGGCAACCAAAATAACAAAAATCAAACATAAGTACATTTGTCCCTTCTTCTGTCCCTATACATATCGCCGTGTCCTCTTACACGTACGCTTGTACCTGCAAACATCGGGTGGTTCCAAGGATAGATCAAAGATTCGGCGATACTCGGCTGGGGCCATACTAGATATCTGAATAGAATATGCATATTTTCGTAGCAGGGAATATTATACTAGGTCATGATCATAACATATGGACGAGATGGATTCTCAAATAAGCTGCCGTGTGCAGCTCTGATAATTCTAAAATCTATACTACAAGGCCTTTGTGGGAGGGTCACGTGGCCTATCAAAGACACGGTCGCCCGGTCGCGGAAGCTACCGATTCTTGGTATGGCATTTTTGGCAAGGTCGCTCACGTTCTTTGCAGGCGACTCCACACCAGACACCCCGACCCTGCTTGATCTGAACCTCACTGTCAACACACTCATATCCTCCACAATTCCTCCGCCTCAGCAGGTCAGAAGCGATACGACAACGCTTCACTTCGTCCGAAATCCCGCATCATCTTCTGGCTCATCCTTTGGCGACCGCGTTCAGCCAGGCCCCTTCCAACACCGCGTTCGCTACAACGGAGCGACTCGACTTCACGAAAGCCTACTTACCATTTCACCGAAGTCTACAAGCCCAATGGAAACGGCCTGAACTCCTCTCAAATTGACCACGAGGATGTTGAGGCTGGCTGGTTGGCGGTTGTAGAGGCTCTCTACCATGTCGCGCTCGTCAGCGGGTTTTGCAGATTTCTTCCCGACTGCCCCGTCCGTGCTACAACAAAAACGATCAAAGGCAACGCAGGAGCGCCAAAAATCTCGCACAGGAAATGGAGCGGACAATACAATCAAGACGCCTTCAGATTCTGCGAGCGCTTCAACCAGCCAACCTTCTGCACACCGCGACAAAGTGACATCAAAGGCAGTGAATGGGGTTGGGAAGCCACGTGTGGTCAATGCAAATGCCCTTGATGAGTCAAACACTCCTCCAGGCGACTTACTGAATGGAGTTGGCTCAGCAAGCTCTACCAGCACTGCTTCCTCAGTCTTTAGCGCCAGCCGCTCTAACCCCACTATGGCACCTACAAGCCAGATCAGTTCTCTAACGCCTCTTACTACCGCAGACTCATCACCTCCAACCAAAGTCACTAGTCCACCGGGTCTCCGCTATCAGGAAAAGAATGAGAGAACAAAAGTAATGGCCTCGCATGACGAATCTGCGCTAACACCAGTCCGAACTCCTCCCACCCCTAAATTTACAGCCCGCTCTAAAGGTAAAGTCGTCAAGGGTTGTCGCGTCACCTACGATCCAGAGCTCGATAAGAAAGCATCAAAGGACAAGAAGAGGCAAAAACCACAGTATCGCGAGTTTGGGGCCGAAGAAGGAGACGATGATGTCCCCAAAGACCCCCGCCTTGCAATCTCAAACTACACAAGAGGACAAGCGGGAGTGAGAAAGAAGAAGTTTCGACCCGCGCCATATACTCTCAAGGCATGGCCGTATGACGCATTGCTTTCTATCGGTCCCGGTCCTCCCACCTCGGTAGTGATAACTGGTTTCGATCCTTTAGTCCCGCCAATTCAGATAAACGCTCTTTTCTCAAGTTATGGCGACATACTCGAGCTAAACAATCACACAGATCCCATAACAGGAAGGTTTCTGGGAGTGTGCGTGGTAAAATACAAAGATAGCCGGTCGTTTCGCGGAGGCCCACCAGTCCTAGCAGTGCAGGCAGCCAGGAAAGCATACGTAGAGAGCAAGCAAGGGCAGCGCATCGGCGGTAAATTAATACACGTGGCGCCGGACCGGGATGGCACGGTGTGCAAAAAGATTGTTGATAGGGCCATTGAAGTAGCGCAGAAAGAGTCGGGAATTTTTGAGATGCGCAAAATCGAGGCCGATGCAAAGAAAAATGCACCTCCTCCAACAGCTCCGAAAGGTCCTTCGGGGAAGCCTTCCCTCCGTCCACAACCTTCAACTCCTTCAACACCTTTTGCCCTCGCTCCACCACAACGGCCGCAGTTGGTAGAGGAGATACCCGTTCTTTCTCAAATCAAAAGAGCTCCCTATGCCTTTGTCGCCCACGAATTTGTACCTGTTCTTAGCACGACGATTCCACACATGAAGAAGAGACTGAAATCATATCGTTGGGTAGATATCAGATGCGACAAGACAGGCTATTACATAATCTTTGAGAGCTCCCTTGTAGGGGAGCAGGAGTGTGTTCGCTGCTACGAGATGAACAACAACCAACCCTTGTTCACGTACGTAATGCAGATGGAATGCCAGCGATATGGAAATCCAAAGTATGAGAGAAGCCCTACACCGGAGAAAATTCAGATCCAGGCTGCTCCTGTTCCTTCGCGGCCACCTCCTACTTTCTACAGCAACAAAGCAGTCAGAGCGAAATTGTCGAAGTTGAGAAAAGAAGAAGAAATAGATCTAGAGGAAGAAAAGAAACAGC
The DNA here is from genome assembly GCA_021030905.1 of Pyrenula massariospora. Classification (NCBI taxonomy): domain Eukaryota; kingdom Fungi; phylum Ascomycota; class Eurotiomycetes; order Pyrenulales; family Pyrenulaceae; genus Pyrenula; species Pyrenula massariospora. The sequence continues at coordinate 1,141,378 of JAGFMI010000003.1, forward strand.
GTGCCAAGGACATGGATCCTTCCCGCGCTGTCGTGGAGCTTGTGGTGAGGGAGCTTCGAACAAAGCTTATCGAAGACGCCAAAGCCCGCATAGTGGCACCAACTTTGTTTGACTACCTGGATCCTGATAAACATGCCGACAAAAGGCGGAAGCTTGGGATACCAGACCCACGAGGAGCGAGACGATCAGCGTTTGGATCCAGCGAAATTTCAAGCTCTACACCTCCAATTGGAACTCCGGATTCTCGAATGGAGACCACAGGGGGGAGCCGGAGACCATTGGGTATCTCAGATCTCAATATTCTGTCTCTTCCAAGGGTGGCTAAACGGCATGGTGAGGACCGAAGGGCAGTGGGTTTCGCCGATGAGCGGCGCAAAGCCCCAAAAAGAAGGCCAGCCGTCAGAGACCTGTACAACATGTTCGAGGATGAGTCAGACGACGAAAACAGGACATCTCAGACTCGCGATACGGAAGAACAAGAAAGCCGCCCTCCAAGTCGGGCCAGTTTAAGCTCTGATGTTTCAGAAAGCGAAGACTTGCCGCTAGCCCGTAAGGCTGCTAGGAACTGGAAAACCCTTTCAGAATCCAGGGATAGCCTTGAGCCAGAGCTTCTTACACCGAAGAAACCGCCACGTGACATTCGAATCACTCAGCTCAAAGATGATCTTCTCTCGCAGCGTTCTCCGAAAAAGCGCAAGCTTTTGGAGGAAAAACAATTGGAGAGTCGCAAGAAACGTAAAGAAGATGAGGAGCTTTTTGGTATTCAATCTGAATTCGAACGACCGGACTCTGTGGATATCAGAATGTCTGATGCCGAGCCTCTAATTGAGCCCGAGACCCCTCTTAAGACTCCAGAGCCCGAGATCGAGCCTCCCAAAGTGGTTAAGAAAACTAAAAAGGGCCAAGCGACTAAGAAAAAGATCACCAAAAAGCCCCCCAAAAAGACCAAAAAGCAGCTTAAAGAGGAGAAGGAAGCCCTTGCAGCTCAAACGGTAGACGACGTTATTAACGAGCCTGAGGTTGAGAAAGTTGAGCCACAGGCCGAAGAGCCGGTTGAAAAAATCAGTGGAGAGCAAGATGAGGAACAGCCAGAGTTCGATTGGAGTACATCATTTGAACCCATTCGCGTCCGACAATTTGACCTTGACAATAAATGCCTTGATTTGGATGGCTGGAAGGGTATTCTCAATGAAGATGAAGACCTACAATGTGCCTTGGATATTCTGAGGGGCAGCTCCGACAGCCCTAGCATTCCAATAGAAAATGTTCCAACCTGGGCTGCAAGACAAAAGGAAATCAAGGCGATGAACGCTAGCCTTGCCTCAATCGAAGCTCACGGCCAGGCTCAGATTCCCGGGTACTATGTGCCAAATCCCACGGGTTGTGCTCGCACCGAGCCTCTCACGAAGATAGCCGAGTCGGAAAAGTCCAAATACTTGCCGCACCGTATCCGTGTCCAAAAAGAACGTGAGGTACGCCAGGCCAAAGCGAAGAAGGATCCCAAGGCTGCTGCCATAGAAGACGCAAAAGCAGAAGCTGCTCGGGCTCTCAAGTCTTCGAGGTCTACCCGTGCTGAGAACCGCCACGTCATGGCAAATATGCTACGCGAGTCCAAAGAAATTGAGATGCTCACTGGTGAAACCGACTTGCTAAAGTTCAACCAGCTCAAGAAACGCAAGAAACCCGTCAAGTTCGCGAGATCCGCTATTCACAACTGGGGTTTGTACGCACTGGAAAAGATCGATGCCAATGACATGATCATCGAGTATGTCGGAGAGAAGCTTCGTCAAGAGATTGCGGACATGCGCGAGGCAAACTACGATCGGCAAGGGATTGGTAGCAGCTACTTGTTCCGGATTGATGAGAATACGGTCGTAGACGCAACGAAGAGAGGCGGAATTGCGAGGTTCATCAATCACAGCTGCACACCCAACTGTACGGCCAAGATTATCAAGGTGGATGGTAGTAAGAGGATTGTCATTTACGCCCTCAGAAATATCGACAGAGGTTTGTTCCCCCAATTTCTCTGTTCTTTCAAATAAGGCTAATATTTTTATTCAGATGAGGAACTCACTTACGACTATAAGTTCGAGCGTGAGTGGGATAGTGATGATAGAATACCCTGTCTCTGTGGCTCAACCGGCTGCAAAGGATTCCTCAACTAGTCCTAGCTACTTTGATCACGCTCATGATACACTTAGCAGAAATTGCTCCTCTCCTTTCCAAGATCTCGTTAGCATCATCGATTATCCAAGCTCGGGAACGGCAATCTCTCAACGCTGATTACCGGTAATTCAGGACCAGCATTCAGCTTTGATTTCTCAACGTGTTCATTGGTGTTCCAATCACCAAGTTCGATACATTGAATGCGCATTCGCATTTTCTTTTGTGGACCATGTTTCAGTAGCATTCGATGAAAGCATGCGATGGCGTTCTAAGAACCGGAGAATGAGGCGTTCCTTTTAGCAGCGTATGAAGCGGGGGGCATTTTTTTGGAATGGTTGAATTTTAGCAGTCTTTCTTCGGAGGACAACCTAAATTTACAGACGCGAGGCAGCAGTGGGAAAGGCTATGGAGACGTGGAAGTATGATCTGTAGCTCACGATCGAGCCGCATAGGCCTTGGACCGTAAAGGGAACCAAGTTGTACAGGACTAGAGCTGAGATACTGGCGAAGTAAAGTTCGTCGCCAAAACAAAATAGCCCAAAAATATGCAGCGGAATCTGGGCTCCAATCTCCTCCAAATTTCTCGTCTTCCAAAATCGACCTCTTTGGGCGCGAGCTCGAAGTGACATTTTGGGCTATACCAGTCGAGGCGTGCCTTTAGAAATGATCCCAATGACCTTCTACATGATCACTTGGTTGAACAGGGGTTTTACCATATTAGGGCAATCACATCCCTTGCCCATTTGCGCAACGCCCGCCGCAACGTCATGGCAGAGCACATAGAGCCTCTCTCACTTGCTTTACTTCCCTGTCCGTCGTACGCTTCCCATCGACCCACCTCCCCAGTCCATCTCGAGCTTTACCACTCTCACCAAGGCCCGTAGTCATCTATTCACTAAACCACTCGCACCCTCATGACGACGAAATATAGAGCACTATTCCCACAAAAACAAAACTTTCAGCATGACATCTCTCTCGGAAGCAGCTAAGGAACAAAACAGAAGAGAAGAGAAGAGAAGAGACGTGGGCACACGAACCGTTATTCCCCCTTACAAACGCGTCCCCGTACTTGCGCCGCAGCTGGCCCTGCACGTACTCCTCGCACTTCTCGAGCGCGATGTTCATATACCCGTCTACGGATTGGAGTTCGCCTGAGCGAGAAGGTGTTAGGGGTTGATTGGAGGTATGTGGGAAATGGGGGAGGGGGGAGGGGGGACCTTTGTAGACGACGCCGGAGTTCAGCTTGACGGTGACGGGGACGCCGATGATCTCGGAGAGGAAGGCTGAGGGGTCTTTGGTGGAGGTTGATGCATCCATTTTTCTTCGTTCTCCTTTTCTTTTACTTCTGTGGATTGAAAGAGATGTTAGATGAAGGGAAAGAAAGAGCCGAAGTCCAAGGGGCCTTTGAACCTGGGAGAGTTTAAAGCTCTTCCAAGGGACCTTGGTGGAGATGGTTCGTGTGATGGGTAGCCTCGTTGATATTGGGCGGAACGTGGAGCGGGATTGGTTCCGCGTACGGGTCCCGCATTTTGCGCTTTTGTTGTGGAGAGTATTGATACCAATTTTTGAACTCAAGATGTCTCCGGCATGGCTATCCTGATTTAGAGACAATAACATACTTCGCCCGCCAAATCAACCTACAGACGTTCGTTCATTTCCTATTTCGTAGCCTTGCTGCTCCCATCCTTCTCGACCTCACCGCGCCTGCGCCGCAACCCCTCCCCTCCCCTAGGTCCTCCTACCTCCCTCTCCTCCATGGCCGCCTCGGCTCCCAAAAGAAACCTATTCAAACGTCCGGCATGGGCGTCCGCGGCGCCGACGAAGACGCCCGATGAGGAACATGAATTCTACCGACACACCACCACAGTTGCGGACATTGTCGCTGAGAAGTCGCAGAAACGGGAGGCAGCTAGACGGCAGAGGAAGCTTGAAGAAGCCAGGCTTGAAGAGGAGCGGCGGAGGAATGAGGAGAGTAGGACGAAGAGGCGGAAGGTTGAGAAGAATGAGGATGGTTCGTGGAAACCGAGGGTGGATGAGGAGAGAGGTGGCGCAGAGGAAAGTCGTGAAGGGAAAAGACTTGATTCACCGGCGGTGAATGGAGGAATGGAGGATACTTCCTCGCGGCGAATTGGGAAAGAGAAGGCTGATGTTGTTGAGCTTGGAAGCGAGGATGATGGTGAAGCTCACCAAAACGCGGCAGCTGCGCATCCTGATGATAGCCTGCTTGAAATTGTCGGTGCGAAAGAAGTGCCACGTTCAAAAAAGAAGTCAGAGTACTCCGACGACTCGTCAGATAACGACTCGGATTATACTCGAGAGATCAAGCAACGCGCTCGTGAAAAAGAGCGGCGCCAGAAGCTCGGTCTTGATCCTACAAAGTCTGCCTCCCCAGCTAACGCCACTCAAAGTCTCTCCCTACGCAAATCTACCGATTCACCTTCGACATCCTTTCACCAAGACCCACCGGCACGATCCGACTCGGCAGCACGGAAGATCATATCCCCCACCCCCGTTGCGCCTGAAGATGAGCCCATAGTCGAGATCCTAATCCGCAGCCTGATACCCAACACGCGGCCTCTCGTTGTCCGTCGCCGCGAATCCCAGCCGTTAAAGGAAGTCCGGCTAGCATGGTGCGCCAAACAGCTTTTCAACGAAGAATTCACAAGGAATGTGTATTTTACGTGGCGGGGAGCGAGGGTGTATGACGTGACAACATGCCGAAACTTCGCGCTACAGGCACAGAAGGAAAGGAGGGAGAGGGATTTCTTTCGAGACAACGATTGGGACGACGGAGATGGTATTAGTGGAAAAGGCAATAAGGAGGGAGAAACGCTGAAAATCGAGTTAGAGGCTGTGACGGCTGACGTGCTTCAAGAGCTGCAAAGACGGCGGGAAGAAGAGGAAAGAAGGAAGACAGCGGAAGAGGAGGCGGGGGAGGATGAGGAACCTCTGCCTGAGCCGCCGAAAGAGAAGAAGATTGGGGTTATATTGAAGGGGAAGGGGCTGAAAGAGGTCAGACTTAAAGTTGCACCGGGGCATTTGGTTGGTAAGATCGTTCAGGCGTTCAGACAGCAGGCCGGGGTACCGCAGGAGAAGGGTGTCTATTTGCTTTTTGATGGAGAAAGGCTGGAGGCGGAGTCGAATGTTGAGGACGCGGGTTTGGAGGATGGGGATTGTATTGATGTACAAGTTCGGTGATTTTTTCTTGTGGAGATATCAAATGCATCAGCTTTGTAGGGCACCGCCTTTGGGATTTTGTTGGGTCCTTGACTCCACTTGGGATGTCTAGGTTTACAATCATATTACGTTTGGTTGCAGTCTCCGGCAAGCGTATACTGATTTTGGAACAACATTCCAATAGCCACTACGGCTTTGGTGGACACCGGAAGAATGCCAAACCTCCGCCCCGCCATTTCTCCCCGCACTCCTGACAATATTTTTTGTGTTCTGTCACACGTGAACCCGCGCTCAACCAAATAAATTGATTACACCGTTCTGAATCCTTGCAGCATACCTTAACCCAGTAAACTCAAAGTACCTCTAAGCTACCATAAATTTCCCCTCTTAAATCAAACGACAACATCAGACTCACCAAAAATCCTCTCTCAATATCACAGCCTCCATCTTCAACACCAAACCTCATCCCCACCAGTTAACCCACTCAGAACCACACTCCACAGAAATCTCTCCACCCAACATCATCACTAAAGCAACACAACAACCTCTCCCCGTCCCCTCCCCTCCCCATCTCCTACATCCACACTCACCCCCCAACACTCACAATACAAAACAATGAAACTCCTCACCCTCCAATTCCTAACCTGCCCCCAAAAGCCCTGCAAACCCCTCCCCGCCTCCTTCCCCCTCCACCCCACCTCCTGCACCCTCTCCCGCACCCCCCTCCCCTACAACCCCACCTTCCTCGCCAACATATTACCCCGTATCGACTACAATGCGCTTAAGCAGATCGCCACGGAGTTAGATCTAGCGAAGCTACTGCCCACTGAGGAAGAGCTAGAGGGTAAGGGGGAGGGGCAACTTGAGGGGGAGGGGAAAGAGGAGGGGAGGAAGAAACTGTGGGGGTTGGTGATGGAGACGGGGATTGAGGAGGGGGGACTAAAGTGTGGGGGGTGCGGGTTTGTGTATGGGGTGCGGGAGGGGGTGGGGAATTTTTTGCTGCCGGGGCATCTTGTTTGAATTCTTTTGTTTTTTTGTGGGATGGGGAGGAGGGGGAGGGGGAAGCGGGGATACGGAGAGGGGGTTAAAGGCGTTTATGGATTGGTGAGGGAAGGGGATGAGGGTGCGTTATTCTACGGTTTGGGGACGGAGTGCAGAGGAGAGACAGGGAATGAGCGGTTGTATTGACGGAGAGAATTCGAGGTTATCGTCGGTGGGTTCAACCGTTCGGTTCGGAAACCAAGAGCCTGCGCGGTACGACGACCTTGTATCGTTTCTACACAGTAGCAGTCTATGATGGGGAAGGCAGCGAAGGGACGGGCTTTGAAACATTTCTACTGCTAGTGAATCTAGCGAGGATTCATAAGAGGAGCGGACTAGTCCTCCTGGTGGAGCCGACCACCACCGTACGCCCGATTTTGATGGAAAGGATGGTTATGGACTGTTCAGATACATTTGTGATTGAACATTGACCTGAAATATGATGGAGAAACTCGCTGGTAGGTCATTGCAACTTAAGTAAAAAAAGATATTGTGCGCTACCCGACTTGCTGAAATGATAACTCATAGACTATTAGACTTCCTGGCTGCAGTCTTCCCGAAGTTCTAAGATATCTCAGAGACTCATTCTCCCAGTGGTTCAAAACCTCCCCGACTCGCGGCGCTGGCAATTATCTCCCGGCATCAGAACTTTTAGACATTCCATTGCCCCGAACTCCTAGCTTAAAGGCGCGGACTTTAATAATCACAAATCATCATGCGGCTCACCGTCCGGCGGCAAAGTCCCTTCTGGAGGATACTTCCTCCACCAATCCTTCGGGTCACCACCTGGTACGCAGAGTCCCAAGCGCCAAAAGTAATCCCTATGTGCAAAGAACAGCTCCCAGAGCCGGTAACGCGGTGAGATGGGCCAGAGACCTTGTTCCTTGATCCAATCTTCTGCATTCACGAGGGAATTCATAGCTGTACTATTTTGCACAACCTCGGCAAAAGCTTCGATGCTCTGTGACGGCTCTCCACCAGCGATACATTTCGGATCCTCATCGCCGATGCAGTATGAGAGATCTTCGACGGTAGGGGAGAGATCCAATTTGGAGATAAAGATCTCTCCTGCGTGCATGCGATAATCCCACTCTTCAAGGGGTAGAAGGGGGACTGGATCATTCACGTGGGTCACACGTCGGTATTTGCCCTCTCTTTGAAGTTCTGAGCCCGAAATATTGAAGCGAGCGTTAAGGAAATCATTCAGCGCTTGATTGCCGATACGCGGTTCACCGAAAGTTGTGACGTGAGGGTCCCAGCCCCGAGCGATGAATTCGAGGGAAGCGAGAGCCGCAACCGCACCGCCCAAAGAATGGCCGACTAAGGTGAGCTGGTAGTCAGGGTGTCGCGCGAGTAGTGTCTCAAGATGAGGGATGAGGAGGCAGCGTGTGTTCGTCCAAGAAGTGAGAAAGCCAGCGTGTACGGTGCAGTTTTCGCATTTAGGCTCAGAAATTTCGCCGTCGCGTTTTGTGAAAGATGTTTGTTTGTTTAGCAAAGAAGGAAGCGTATCAATTATCGTAGGATTAGAAGCGGAGTTGGCACAGATCTCAGAGTCGTCGCCATCACCAGGGAAAGGAGCATATTCAGCAGGGTTTGTGGAAAGGTCAACGACCGTGTTAGCTATGGAATATGTGCCGCGGAACGCTAAGATTATGCGCTTTGCGAATGGAGGATGGGAGACGGCGATATAGCCGCAGGAATCAGAAAGCAGTGGACCGGTATTCCATGTCTTCATATTGTTAGTCTTGGAGTTTCGGGATAGGGTAGAAGCAGCTTACTGTAACAAGCTCGAAACCCTCAAAGTCGCTGCAACGACTTAGGCATCGAAAGGGCTGCTGGATTCCACTTGAGCCAACGCAGTAGGAGATGTCGACTATTCGGGAGAGCTCTTCAAGTTCTTCGAAAAGAGCAGAGCTGATGTTGCGGGAGCCCGAGACTTGAATCGAGGTGGGTAGTGCGCAAACGCTACAGGAGACGGAGAAAAGGAAGAGGATGAATCGTAGCAATGAATGGACAGACATAAGCAATTACTTCGGCAGGTGCTTGTCAATCTTTTAGGATCATGGTGTTTTGACCGGATACAACCGTTTGAGAGACGTTGGGTTGGTTGAAGATCTGATGTCACAGGTCACAATTCTGGTCTTGGTAATGCGCTAACCCCAAATGGAAAACGGCCAGGTGCAAGCCCTCAAGCCACTCATCGTCGCGATCAACAAGTTCCCCGTACCACTCTCGACTCACTCCGGGAGCCATCTGAACACTGTCGCTGCGCTTGTGCATCTGTCTCCACCACGAACATGCACTTGGTCAGTATACAATATTGGAGACGGGCTATTTTATTCGTAAATCGCAGGCTAACCGGCGGCCGAGTTTCTGGCGAAACTTTTGGCCCACTAGCAGTCATGGCAGCCTTGTGAGGCATGTCAGCTTCCATTTCCTTTCAGCTGCAAAGATTCGATTGCCAACCTGATGATTCAACCAGCAATGTGATCGTGCTCCGACGTCTACATGGACTTTGGCTCTTGGGCTCATTCGTGTCATGCTTGCGCGAGTATAGTTCTCCAACGCTGCCCCTCTCGCGAAGAACTTTATGGCCAATTCTGGATGGCCGATGAGCTAGTTCTATTTTCTGAAGCTAGACGCGAATCAAAGCGGTGTTCGTTTTATAGCAACCTCTTCGGCAACAGCCACCTCAAATTAAATGAGAGCTTCCACGTCCATCCGAAAGCCTACCTCCAGTTGTGGTACCGTGGAGAAAATGACCTCCCTCGCGGCCAAATTCTCTACTCCGTCCTCAAACGGGAGGATTTATCCAAGATTACACACGGACCCAACATTCAGTTCGCAGAACCGTCAATGGACTATTTGCAAGCCCTCGAAGAAGGTAGACTAACTACTTGGCGTTCTTTCTATTGCGGGGCCTGCACTGTAGGATGTGAAAAAGTCACCCGATACGGAGGGTACGCATATTGACTAGAGAATAGCAGAGCCTTCGGTCACCATCCCAAGCGCGAGACTTATCTGGTCAGGCAATTCCAATGTACTCTGCCAGGCGAATACAACTTCGATCAAAAACTGGCTAAGCATCTGTGAGAAGGAACATCCACACTGTCGTCAATCTAGATATACCCCACGGAGGTTGCTCAATGTTTTGGGAAGCAAAGCCGCTGGTGTCCAGCTTTGTGACTTATCTAGATCAGAGTTTAAGCTTCCTATCAGGTATGCCGCGCTAAGCTACGTCTGGGGTGGCGCACAGCGCACGCAGACATTGCGGAAAAATTTAAAGAGACGCCTAGGCAAACAATTTCCCTATAAATATCTCCCAAAGGTACAGTCTAATCTCATCATACCTCCCTTTTCGATTGGAAAGATTTTCTAACACGGACCGAGCAGACGATTGGAGACGCAGTGACGGTGTGTCGATCAATAGGGATCCAGTGGCTCTGGGTCGATGCTCTCTGTATTGTTCAAGATAACCTAACAGAGAAGAATGAGGACATTGCCCAAATGGGAGATATCTTTCGGCACGCTAGAGTGACGCTGGTAGCTGCGGCAGCAAATACCAGCGACTCTGGATTCTTGGACGGCCACAGAGGAGCCGGAGAACAACTCCATCGCCTCAGCGCTCGTTGTGCCGGCGGAAACGCAACCACTTTCTTCCTGATAGGTGCCCGAGAACAAGCATCGCGCAACGACTTTGCAATCAACTTACGAGGCTGGACTTTTCAAGAACGGATGCTCTCTACTAGACTACTGTCCTTCTTTCCCGGCCAAATTACCCTATATTGTCGGGCGGAGCGATTACTTGCTGGCACGGGCTTTTTTGATTTTTCTTTCTATGGTGGAATCCTGGATACCCTCCGCCGACGCCTTGGCCCAAGGCAACCGCTCAAAGATCGCCAAATTGATGATGTTGAGACCTGGATGTCCTTCTCAGAGTTCTACAATCTTAGCAGGTTCACTTTCCACTGGGATCGACTTCCTGCTCTTTCTGCAATTGCCAAGGTTTTTCTTAACGATTCCGCTCGCTTAGGTGACTATGTTGCTGGTCTTTGGAGCGAGAAGATCTTCAAGCAGCTTTTGTGGCTCTCTATTGAGCCATACAAAGCTACGCAATCCGATGTCCAATATGTCGCGCCTTCCTGGTCTTGGGCGTCTTTAGAGAACGGGCATTCTTATTCGTCTCCATGGAGATCATTTTCTGAGATTCCCACAATTGAGGTCTTAAGGTATGATGTTCAGGCCGCACCTGGAAGCGACAGCTTGGGGGCTCTGGAGAGTGCCATCCTTTGCGTCCGAGGTAGACTGAAACAGGTCATATGGAAACCAACTTCGCAAAGTCTATCGTTCGACCTAGGCAAAATGACTTTTAATTGTGGTTTCGTATATCCGGACCATTTGAAGCACACCTGTCTTAGACACCCATTAGGGACAACTATCGCCGCCCATTTCTTGGAGGTTGCAACATCCGAAGCACCGTGGACAGGATCACAAAAGGATATAATTTTGGATAAGGGTCTAGCAGGACTGGTAGTAGTTCGAAGCGTCAAGCAGTCTGACGCCTTTGAAAGGGTGGGTCTCGCCTTCATACCCGTCCCTAACAGGTACGGGCGCGATGGGCACACAGGACTTGAAGATGCAGAGGCATTCCGGCAAGCCTGGACCAGGGAAACGGAGGTAAAGGACCTTACTCTCGTCTAGCTCCTTAGATCTTCGTGACATCCGTAGAAAAATTATTTGCGACACTCGGAAGATAGCGCTACGATTTTTCGATAGGACATGCTCTTATCACAGCAGTATCGAGTGCGTCAATGGGTGAATCGTGGCCAATGTCAGGATGACTATCATGATGTTAATTTAAAATCATGGTTTTTGGAACTCAAGTGAAAGCAGAACCCAAATTTTTAGACATTAGCATGTTAGCAATGCTATGCAGCTAATACAAAGATCCATTCGTACTTGATGTATTTCCTATTTGATATGGAAATACCTGGGAGCCTGGTTTGCAGGATGAACATCGATGTGCGCGCGATGTACCCTAATGATCAACAATTAACCGATCTCTCTACGATTGAATTGGACAGAATCGGAGTCAAGTCTCAAAACCTCTTCTGGCGGCGTCGTATCGCACATGGATGAGGACACCCAAGCCCGTGACTTTACGTGATGCCAGCACAGCTTTTCCGTACAGCCTCACCAGCTCCAGGCGCCACTCTGCATTTCCAAGCCCCGTCCGGGAGCTTAAAAAAAGCGGCTGAGGGAAGCTTTCCACGACAGTTGGCTGAGCTTTCGCTACCTGACACTTGGGATTCAGCCCCTGCACGACATAATGATCCTTCGGGCTCAAACATCCTTTCGCCTCGCCGTGATTGCCTCTGGTTGTCTCTGGATGCCTGTTAGTGATGCTTGAAGAGCTCCGAAAAAGATATTTTAACCGTGGCCTTCACGCGAGAATCTGCAGAAGACTGCAGGGGCCAGATTTGAATGCCAGCATCCTACACGATGGAGGCAAATGACTTCGATTTTAGACCGCCATCTGCCGCATCTGCGGTAGTGTAACAATGCTTTAGTTTCCTAGAAACCATAAATCGCGATGTCCTTCTCTTCTCTTCGTCTACCATCCATAGAGATCGATCGCTCTTTTTTCGCATCTGTATTTCTCACGAAAGGCCATTCTATGTGTTGCATCTCTCTGTCAATTGAAAATTACTGCCAATTTCGTGAGCTTCATGGCACAGTACGGTCCTATCGGGGGTGAACATCGGCCTGATTTTAGCTTAGACCCTCCTCGAGGAGTCAGCCTTTGGAGGAGGCGATCGTATGGCCAGCGTAATGGCGCCGCAGGACATCCTCCGCAAGGCTTCGAAGACGTGCCATTCCAATCTGCAACGACGGAGAATGCGGTCGAAAGTCAAGAATCTGGTCTCTCCGATCAGTTTAAGATCGAGTCAAACTCTGTCTCGTCAGAACCTTCATCAGCCAGGTCGCGAGTTTTCACGCGGGATTCTTGGACTCAGGAGATACTTGCATGTACCGTCGCTATCCTTTCAATAGTCTCAATCATCGTTGTGCTTTTGGTCTACAAAGGCAACCATACACCACTTGACCTTCCTGTCAACATCAAGCTGGGATCGATACTGTCTCTTCTCTCAACCATCATTGAGACGGCAGTAGCAGTTCCAATAGCTGCGGGTTTGAGTCAGCTCGCCTGGGCTAGATTCACCAAGGGGCAATTGCCACTCTCAGATATGGAAAATTACGATCGGGCAAGCCGTGGGATTGAAGGAGGTATCTTGACCTTGTGGAGGCGTCGAGGAGAGTAAGAATCTTGCTTTCAAAATGCAATTTCCAAAGCTTACGTGATACAACAGCTACAGGGTGGTACTTGCAGTGTTCATCGGCATTTTGATGTTCTTGGTGGGACCCTTCACGCAACAGACGATCAGCACGAAAAGACTCCAGGCAAAAACGACTCTCCCGCGGTGCGAATCCTCATTTAACCCTCAAGCGCCTAGTGCCTGGAAATCTCTCTTTTCCCAGTTTGAGGGTTCCATATCTTCTGGAGATTACGGCGCATGGGGAAAAGCCTCACAGACACTCCAAGAGCTCAACAAGGATTGCCCTTCAGGATCCTGTGACTGGCCGATCTATTCCACTCTAGGGATCTGCAGCCAAACCACTAATATCACGGATCACGTCAAGCAAGATTGCTCTAATGGAGACTGTACGCTATCACTGCCAAATGGCCTATCCTTACCCACTTCCAATAACAACGTCACTGGCCTCACCGGAGATTCGTCCACCATCAACTACGAGTCATGGGGCTCCTACCCGATTGCGAAGTTCTCTCTCCTCTCTCACATTGCTCCGCGCTATGGGGCCACCGAGGGCGTGATGTACTGGTGCGTCCAGGCATACAACTCTTCCGTTCGCTCCAACGTCCTGAACAGCACCCAGACACATTCCTGGTATGACATCAACGCCACTGCAAAGAACGCCACCCCGTCAATCACCCTCATACCTCCCAAGTCGGAATGGGCCGCTCTCGGCCTCCACCGGGAGGCGAACTTCTCCGTCCACGACAACACTACCGCGCAGTTGGGCTTCGTCGCCTCGTCTTTGAACGGATCGGCGCATCTTTCCTCATACTCAATTCTCAGCAGTCTACAATGGGCCAATATAGTTGATTTCGGAGACGCAATCGCCTACGCGGCAACCAGCATGACCAATCGGCTTCGCAGTGAAGTCTGCAACGTCTCCGTTGCGGGCACGCAGCACAACGTCGACACGGTCTTGGCGGTGGAATGGGCCTGGCTGGCTCTCCCGATCGCTACGGTGTTGCTGACGTGTGTGTTTCTTGCAATCGTCATCGTCGATAGCCACCCGCCGGATGTCAAGATCTGGAAGAGCAGCATGCTGCCGGCCTTGTTCCACGGCTTGAGCGATGATATCAGGAAGGAGCATGGTACGGGGAAGGTGATGAAGTTGAAGGAGATGGAGGAGGTTGCTCGGAATATCCACGTATCCATGAGGCGGAAGGTTAGCGTTGGAGTTGATGTCGATGGGGTGCTGATGCATCCAGGAGGACCAGCGGCGCTAAAGCAGCATAAATCGTCATGGTGGAGCCTTGGTCGTTGATAAAAGAATACTGGTCTCTGTTTCTTACGAAGTTGCGGTCATCATCTCATCCAGGAAGAAAAGTCCGTTCTGAATTTATCAAAAGAGTCAGTAGATTATAATGTGACCAGATATGGTGTAGAGAGCGAGAAAAACAAATCTCGCGGTCGGAGACTGGTACCCGAACCTAACGCCTTAACCACCCGTGCAACGGAAGTTGGAAATTCTGCCTGCTTGCGGCTAGCAACTTGCCCCTTCAGGCAGTAGCGCAGCGTAGCTTCAAGCGTGTTGACGGGAGCACCGTCCCTCTGTTGGACAATCATCTCGTATCCGATCTCGTCCAACTCACCACCCTCCACCAAACCCACCACACCGCACCGCACCACGATAAACGACCCCGACAACGAAAACCCAACGAACAATGCGCGTCAAACACCACTCTCCCCCAACACCCGAATGCGTACGCCCCGGTTTCCCCATCCAGCCTAGGCGCCTGCGTCGCATGATCCGCGGAGCGGGGAGCGCATAACAGGGCTGAGTTATTGCAGTGGGTTGTTTATGCGCAAGGCGGACGGCGTTGATGATGAGTCTTACGATTTTCGATAGGATCGTGCTTTTATCGTAGATAGATGCTTGATGTTGGGAGACGGTGCGTGCTTTGTGCTGTAGTTGGAATGTGAGGAATGCGTTTGTCTAGATGAGGTATCTATGAAGAAATGTGTTTCCGCGCAGACGACCTATGCAATGCGATGCTATGCGGAGGAAAGATGATAATGGTACAGTACAAATGAAAGACACCATGCCACCACTCCGAGGAGTAGCTTCTAGCTAGAAGCTTTTCCTTGGCCCTCGCTCTCCGTCCTCTCGCTCTTCTCCTGCTCCTTCTCCTCGACTTTGATGACCTTCTCCGTCTTCCCTGCACCACCGCCTTCTTCAACTTTCTTCTCGTCTTTTCCTTTGTCTTTCTCCGTCCCCTTCTCCCCGGGAACCTCCCTCTCCCAACCCGTCCGCAACACCTTCCCCATCTCAAATCTAGGAAAGATGTGCGCTTCCGTATTGATCACCGTATCCTCCAACCGCACAAACCCCTCGTCGGAGAACAGGAGGAAAAAATACTTCAGCGTCTCCGCCAGCCAGAAACTCTCCATATTATCCCTCTTCCCCAAATCTTTTTCTTTGATCTCCTCGTCGTCATCGTCGTCATCATCACTATCATCATCATCCTTCGGCACCTTCTTCGGCAGCACATTCCCCAAGCTCGTAAACGCATAGATCTTCCCCTCAGAGTCCCTGACAGCCGTGTGCCGCATAAAAGACCGGAACATTTCCCATCCCCAGTCTCGATACATGGGGTCCTGCGTGATGCGGTACATGTAGAACAGGCTCTCCACCGTCTCTGGGCGCTGGAGGTTATGCACATCTTGCGCGTGGATGTTCACGTCTCGGCGCCACTTTGCGTCATGGTCCAGATCTAGCTTCCCAAAGCCCGCACTGTCGGTCTTCATACGGGTCTTCCTCAGAGGAGAGGTCGGAGTGTTCACGTCACCGTACATCCTCGGCGGGTCGTCGACTTCAAAATACGTGATCTCCGGTGCGAGACCGGTGTGCGTTGCTTTATACATGGCCCAGCAGGTTTTCATGAGTTCTTTTGCGAGAGCGAGATTTTCCTCCTGAGCAGGACCCCATCCAATCCGGCCGGCTTTTTTCTTAGCTTGTTCGACAGTGGCTCCGCCGGTTGCGGCTAGTGCGATGGTACCAGGCATGAAACAGACGAGATGGTCCATTTTGGGCGTGAGTGGGCTTTCGAGGCCCTTTTGCCGTTCGGCGAGAACAGTGAGATCTCCATGTTTGGTGTAGGTTATAAGATGTTTCTTGATACCCTCCAAAGCTTCGTCCCACATGTGCAGATAGACTGACTCTGCAGAGCCGGTTTGGAGGTATTGCTTGATGAGGTATTCGTAATAGCTGTCCCCACGAGAGCCGAGGCGTATGTTCTCTCCGCGGAAGCCGCCAGTGGTTGGGTAGATGTAAATGGGTAAGAGACCACCTGGCATATGGTTGTTGTCTATAACTTGCATAATCTTTTCAGCCTTGGACCAAAAATGAGGTTCGCCGGTCAGCTTTGCAAGGTATTTGTATTCGAGTTGCAGTGTGGCCGCTTCGGCTGTGGAGGAGGCACCGTTGTCGACATGGGAAGAAACACCCACAGATGTATTGAGGTTGATGGAAGAGTAGGGAATCCCGGTGGGTGTATCAAAGGCACCGAGAAGGCGCTCGGCTAAGTCGGTTGCAATCTCAATGTATAAGTCTTCACCTGGCTGATCAGCATCATCGTCCGTTTGCGGTGCGAGGGTTGGATAGGTAGTGGAGATGTAGTGTGCGGAAAGGAGACCACCAAGCATACGAATGGTGGTTTCAAAGGTGTTGACTTCGTGGTCAGCATTATAGTGTAGGGAGGCTTGGATCCAGTCGCGAGCGGATTTGACCTGGGAAGTCAGGTTCATGAGCATGGCAGTATCTAGGGCATCGACAATAATCCAGCCGAGCCCGCCTTCGACCATATTCCGGCCTGATTTGGTCAGGGTGTGATATTCATCAAGGCCCCAAGCATGGGACTTGTAGCCGTCCCATGATATCCTAAAGGCTTCTCGTACCACCTCCTTACGTAGACCCCAGTCTAATTTGTTGGATTGAGAGTCTGCTTTCTCGACCCAAGCAAGGATGTCATCGTCACTCTTGGAGAAGTCAGGCAGAGATGGTGATGAGGCTGTCGATGGTGACCTCATCCACCACAGGAACGCAAGAATAATTAAGGCGGCGTATATAACGAGTCTCCTCTTGGAGAAACCTTTCCGCCGCCGCGTAGCATAATGAGGTTTGTCCTTGTAAAGCGGCAAGTCCTTATCGTTCCCAAAGAAGCCGTTTATTTTCGAACCTATGTCACTACCACCAAGTTGCCCGTTGGAATCTCTATAATTGTACCCTCCGCGATTCGACGCCCTCCAGTAGGCATCCTCTTGCGTGCGTTGTGAGCTTGCGAAATTTGGCGCATTGCCTGGGACTTGGAAGGACATCTTGATTCAGGCCGTCCGTATTTCCAACGGCTGCTTTGGGTCACCGATGTGGCATTGTGCTCTGTGCGCCCTGGATAGGGTGCAAAGTGGCCTCTCGAGGACAGGAGTGGCCGGGATGGTGGAGATGCAGTCGGGATTTTGGGGAAGGTGCGCAAACTATTTCAGATCGAGATTCGACTTGGATTGTAGATTAAATCATAAAGATACCCTTTTCAAAACGAAAATGATCGAAGGTATTGAGATGAGGGCGTGTTCGGGCGTGTTCCTTTGGAGCTGCTGCGTGGCTTTTCGCACATTGTCCGCGGAAGGCGGGAGATCTTCGCTACAAAGATCTTCCGGACAGACCCTGCTGATGTTCCCGTGGCTGCAGGAAGATCTACTTCCTCCGAATTACTCTGAAACTGCATAGAGCAAAATATGCTAACAAAAAATCTTTGAGGACATAGATATTTTGTGTTGAATGGAACTAATCGCGACTGTCCGTCACAAGCAGGGCTGAATCCGTGATTGTTCGCAGCGGATAAGTTCGAGATCGCATACGGACGTCCTCCCCAGCAGCACATTCCGCTCAGCCGGAGATGCCCCAGAAACCACGCGTCCTTCGCTTCATCACCTCTTCTCATGTAGCAATTTTCACGCGATATTGACCTTAAAGGTGATTACATCCTCCACACAACCTCTAAAGCCTTTCTTAATGCCCTTGAAGCGCTACGCCTCTTTTGTGAACCATTCCTAATAGCCTCCGGCAGCGCTTCTCTTCTTAATTCGTGTTTACAGACATACATTACTCTCCACATATGGAGTGCTGCCTTTGTCAAATGTTTGCGCAGAGAATCACAGACCGGGGCAATGTGCGTTCGAAGATGGATTCTGCGGCGTTGCTCCGGCTTGGGGTTACGGAAAGTTCGATCATCGAGCTGGTCGAAAGTGGGCCATAGATAGTAATGGAGGCATACCGCCTTTCCTCTTCCATCGCATGATGTCTATCAGCTCGCTGATGATGTAGCATGGATTTGGATAGTCCATCAGACCTCTCCGGCCTGTGTTGATCCCATTCCATCTACGCTTGGATCCCAACTCGGTGAATAGTCTATGGAGATTGTACCAGGTATCAGGGGCCTCTCGCATGTTTCGCGGTTGACTCGCTTGCAATCCTTGCATTAATGGCCGGCGGAAAGGCAATTGTTGATGGCAAAGTCTGTCATAATGCCTTGATTCTTTTCACAGCACGTGGTATGTTGGGACTCTGATCAGGTCTCTCGAGGTATAGCCAAGTAACATATACGGCGGAGGATGACTTTGTTAAATGTCGGACAAATGTTTTCATCTCATTACTTAGGGAACCGAATGTATATTTTGAAAGCTCCATGGTGGCGTTATACATCTCTGATGCTAATTGGTGACAGTTTGTATTATGGGAAGCACAGTCGTTAGCACTAAAGAAAGCGAAGGCTATTCCTTGCTCTGTTCTAGCAAAGGCTGTCAGTCCTAGAAGCTCAAAGGAGCCCCAAGCCAGTGTCCGCATATTAAAAAATGAAGCGGTCTAACAGCCGGGCTATATGTAAGCTCTCGAGCCATCTGAAAGCATTCTTGGAACTCCACGTATCCGCCTGGCATTGATCGATGTAGCAAAGTCGCTGTCTTTTTACGTGGCTGATGATCTATTGAAAAGACATGTTGTTCGCCATATGAGTATTATTCCATTCGAATACATTATCTACGCAAATAAACCCGTCAAAACAACATTTATTGACATTAGCGTTCACATTCTGAACTTGTGAATACTTTCAATGTCAACGAGAACTTTCCTCTCTTTCTCCAGCTTCCACCTCACTCATCTGGGTCATTCTTTGCAGCGAGCTGCTATTCTCGTCCCCGTTAGGTTGGCAGACTTCAATGAATCGTTGGATGCTACGCTTCGTTGAGGAGTGAGTGCCAGATCTTGTGGCAGTGGCTCTAAATAGAGAGGAGAAGCGGCCCCACGTGTGATACCGCCCTTCTGGTGGTTGTGAATGGCTCTGAGCAGGCCTTTGAGGCCCCGCGCCGCCTGAGTCATGAGGGCGAAAAAGATTGCGGAAAGAACCAATGGATGCAACGATAAGCGCTGGAGTAGAATGTAAGTGTAAGAATCTAGCATAATAGATCTGTCTTACATGTGTAAAGCTCTATGCCGCTCCAGAGTATGGTCCAAGTTGGGTCCAGCTGATAGGTCCAGGAGCTGACTAAACTAACACGTAGAATGGCAAAGACGATTGTAAACATTTCAACCGAGAATACTGCCAACAGGCCAATTTTCCGAGGAGTGCTGACACGCATTCTCCAAAGAATGCTAACAGGTAGGGCAATGACTATTGTGTGCTAGTTAGCATCTCTACAATGGTTATATGCGGAGAACGAACTCGTAGCATCTGTCGTGACATCCAAAGTGAAACCTACGTAAAGCCCCATGCGAAATAGTCTCAAATCTCCTGGACTACCACAATGCGTAGTGATCTTAGCCCAAGGAGGGAGCAGACAATCAAACGCTATTACGCCAACGCATGCGCACCAAGACACAAGTGTGAAAGCTGCCACTCCCCACCAAAAGCGTATCCATTTCCGAAAGTGAATGAAGATACGGCGGAAGAAAATCAAAAATGAGGCTTTAACCAACCACAAAGCCACGAAATATAGTATGTGAAACGCAGCCGAACCTCTAAGATAACGTTCCACGCGCTTAGCAAAGCCGGGCGGAGGCAAGCGTTGGGAGGCAACAACATCAATTTGTAGATACATATCATCTGCAAGGATCTGTAACATAATAGCGAGCGCGACAGAGATCATCCAAGCCAGCCAAACGCATCCATCATCGACATTAAATTTTCTCAAGTTATGGTACCGCAGAAACGTACGGGCAAGGATGAACACCGTAGCAAGTACACAGCCTCCCCAGAGTGCTCCCTGCCTTGGTGTGAAATTACAATGTTGATTCAAGCAATCTGGAGAACTTACGACAAGCACTTCCTTTCTGACTCTGGATGGTACAGCTGGGATCGGAGTGGAAACGCTGCCGTTAGGCATTTTGAAAAAGATAGATTTCTGTAGTTAGTGGCATCAATCAGTATCAATGCGAGCACATGAAATACTTTCCTAGTTTCAAGAACTGGTTTCGTTTCCAAGAGCTTCTTCGAGTTGCGAGACCGTATGCTATTAAAGAGACCAGCCACAACACGCCTACTCTCATCCAGACTCGCGCGCCATATGGTCATCAGAGCGCGATCAGACCAATGGCTAGCGAGTCTGATGTGATCGGTCGTTGCCTTCTTCATTTGCCTTGGCTAAGACTAGGATCAGTTCGTCTTGTGTTACCAAAATCGCCGAAATGGAAAGACCGGTAGCTCGCTTCAAGGGAATGCCTGTTGCGTCAATTATGCGCCGAGTTCTAGCACTGGGCCATCCGGGACATCAAGACACCTTGACAGTGGTATCCTGGATAATGCCGCAAACTCGACGGAGTTGCAGTGCATCTGGGGTTCCACGACATTCGGTGCTCTGTCTTGATGCGCGTAAAATTTACTGGAGAGAGCTATCTGCAGACAGTCATGCATATAATTAGTAAGAAAAGCTGTCTGTAGACAGGTACGCATATAATTAGTAAGGAGTGATATCTGCAGTCAGTTGCACGCAGGGCCCACTATGCAGGCCTATCCTCATCATTTCAAACTTTGGTGGCTAACGGGATGTCACCTATAGCATTCCATTGTCCTCGTTTGGGATGCGGGCAAGGCAGCAAACTCTGCAAATTGTCCTGTCTTAAATTGAACTACCCCAAATTAGACAAATGCTCAGCCAAGTCTTTAGACTTTGGAAGTAATTCAATGCCCTCAACTTCCTTTCCAGCTCCAGAATCAGCCTGGATTTGGACCTGATCGTAATCCGTTTGAAAAGTCTGATCAAGCCGCAGAGAAAATATTGCGTCGGGGGCTGCATGGGGCCAGAAAGTGGGTCATCACTAACTATTTCCCGTTAGAAAAGCCGACCTTCATTTCCAGGAAACTCTGATTGACTGTTGACGATGGTAGCCAAATGCACAACCATTTTGCTTAGGTATGGAGCTCGTAGGATATCTAAGACACTGCTAGATTCTGAAAGAGCAGGATAAACCCATGCTTAAACTCCAAACCTACTCAGCTCGCACACCTTCTTAGTGAGACGACCATCAAAAGCATTCGAGACAAGCAAAGCACTGCAAGCTCCGAACTCCCAGGCCTCGGAAAGAGTTGCAAGGCGAAGAGTTTCTGGAGCCTTTCAAACCGAACCGGCAAAGAGGAATCAGCATTGTTGGTCCGAATAAAGAAGTAGCTTGAACGAGTACCGATGCACGACATAAGCCGGAACATGGCTGAGTATTAAGGTCAAAACTCTGAAAACTGTCAACCTATCCTTTTTGACATCCTTGACGAGCTGATCGATGATCAAGGTGCAACTTATAGGTCTGCCTAAAGACCAAAATCGAAATTATCTCCGAAGGCTGAGATACTGCATAAGACTGTGAGACTTTATGTAGGCCTAACTTAGAGGAACCATGTATCTGCTACCAGTAGTCAGCTCAACTCCAGCGAAGCCTGCTACAAACGAGCTTGGTAATCATTCACTCTTGATCATCACGGACATGGAAAGGCCTTGGATAAGGACAAGGAGTTCGCTCGAAAAGAAGGCGTGTTGTTTAGACGTTCGGACGAATTTATATTTGATTGGGGTCGAAGTCTCTCTTTCTGGGCACACTTTCATCTCGCACTTTCATCTCAGTAGTCATCTTGTGTCCTTCTACGAGCGCCAAAGGTCGCATCATTGTTGTTACTATGCTTCAAAGCATCTATAGCATTATACATGTCTCATCTATCAAAATAGTGCTTGAGAATCACCACATTCCATTTATTTTTATTCCCGCGCTCGCCATATGCTATTTCATATGGGCAATATGGACTTTCTATTTGATGCCGACTTTTGATCATAGAACACCAAAGGAAGTACCATACTGGATCCCACGTTCGTCATCTAAACTCCGCCCCCGGATCTTTCGTTGATTAAGTGGACTTGCTAACAGTTATCCATAGTCATAGGTCATACCTCGTCCTCATCCGTTTAGTAAGAAGCTATCTGACGGCAAAAGGTCATTCACTCGCAGCTTTTTCGAAATATAAATTCTGCTGTCGAGTCAGGCGTGTTCGTATTCCATTAATTATGCTTCATTCTGGTTTAACAGAGAGATAGAAACGCTTCTGATGGGTCTCGGTTACCGTTCTCACTTCGGATGTTCAAAAAGCGTCTTTATGTCATCACATCTCCAGAAGACACGGCGTTAGTCTACCAAAACTCTGATGCCTTCTCTTGGGATGCGCACATGGACATGCTTCTAGATTGTTTTGGTATGACTAAGAGTGCGCGAAAACGTTCTTGGACCAAACCTCAGCGAGGGGACATCCTTTTCAAGGACCGCGATCAGTTGAATCCCCGGCAAAAGTGCTTCGTCCATTTAAGCGAAGATATATTTATCAAACAGCTTCTTCCAGGAAAAAATATGTACGTACTAAGAGACACATTCTTGCACCACCTGGAAGAGGCTCTTTGCTGGGAAAAGCTTCGAGGCCGATATCTGTTGCAAGAGAACAACAACGTACTCCAGATCTCTGTCAAGCTATCCTGTCGGTTGAAGTTAGCAGACATCATCACACGTTCGATGCTTGGAGATTTAATATTCGAACTGAATCCTAGGTTTGCTGAACCCTTCATCACTGTGAGTGAGAACGTTTGGGCAATAATGCTCAAATACCCGAAACTTCTAATGCCTCGGTTGAATATGGCGAGGAAAGAACTTTCAACTATTCTGCACTTGTACATCCAAACTCCCGAGGAAGCCCGGCATGGAGAGTGTTGGGCAATCAGAAGCCTCATCAAGTCCATGGAAAGCTTTGAGATAGACAATGACAGCAAGGTGGCAATGTTGTTAATGACATGGTTGGCGTAAGTATTTCTCATTAATGCACACTTTTGAAAGGATGAGCTGAGGCTGCATAGCGCTTATTTCAACACCATTAATGCGCTTTTTTGGCTGTTGTCTTACCTGCTCCACAACGCAGATGTCTTGAAGGCAATTAAACAAGAGACCAAGCCAGCATTCTGCAATGGTACGGTCGATATGCAGTACTTGAGCGAAAATTGCCCGCTTTTAACATCGGTCTGGCTTGAAGTCTTACGCTTACACGCTGGTTTTTGGAGCATTCGACAAATTGAGCGTGATACAGTCGTATCTGGGAAGATCCTTAAAGGAGGCAATACAGTAGTCGTTCCTTACCGACAGCTTCACCGGAGCGAGCAGATTTGGGGACCATCCAAGAACTTGTTCGATCCTGAAAGATTCTTGAAGACTCCAAGAATGAAGAATCATCCAGGTTATCGACCTTTTGGTGGGGGAGTTAGCCTCTGTCCTGGACGTCACCTCGCCAAAGACGAGGCATGTGGATTTGTGGTCATGTTGCTCCACCGATTTGATGTATGGCTTCCGATGTCATCGGATGGGAAGCACCAACAATTCCCGGAGCTAGATGCGTCCAAACCTCCCGTAGGAATTGATAGTTGCATACCATCTATGGATCTGATCATGAACGTAAAGCTGAAAACAGAAGAAAATGATGCCTGAGGGGCCATGGTCAGACCCTCACTTAAAATGATATTGAACTCAATCCAAAAGTCAGATTTGCTATTACACGTTTGTCGTTCGCACGTGATAAGTACCGCCTCCCTTCCAGGACAACTCCGAGATGACACCTGCTGGCTCAAGGCTGGACAAATTTCCAGATTTACAGAAATCTTAGCCTGGGAGCTTTGCAGGTATCGCTCTTGCATTTGCCATGCTGGAGTAGGAAGTCTTTCCCGTGTGAGCCTTAAATTCCTCCAGGTGCGAGAGTCAAACCTGGCACCCTGGCTAGTCTTAGTAGGCGTGATAGTAGCCTTACTTCCAGCCCCCAGCGCCCCAATACGCCTTGAACTTGACCCGGGATATCTATATGTGATGATACTAAGGCCAATCTGCAGGGCAGTAGATTGAAGATAGCAAACAGCGGTGTGCGGCTCTTGGTGGGTCAATGTGTGTCTTTATTAGCGCATGTTCATGTCGGAGCAAAACTGTGTCTTATGCATCACATTACGATTCATGAACCCTGCGCTGACTGATTACGTAAAGCTTAATGATCTTGCTACATATGCATACCCCAAACAAAATCATCAACAGTGTTACCTACATCCATGCAATCTGCGCCAGTCATTGACGAAAGCCTTTTAGTACTCAGCACAATTTGGACTCTAATGCCCCTGTTCCCATTGTTCCTCACGGATCAAGGTAGGACAAGGCTGCAATAGAACATTGCTTGTTCCACTCTTGAAATCTCGATCGACCTCCTTCTTTCAGCGTTGGCACTACCATGCATGTTGCAGTGTCACTCCCTGCGCTGAAATAGTTCTCGCCGAAATATTCACAAAATCGATGTTTTAGTGATGAGCATTCTGGATGCATGCTTCATCCAGTCATCAATATGGTAGGCGCTGTTACACTAATTACGCAAATACCTTGATTGTTGAAGCAACTTTAATCTTTTGCCTTGTCTCTCTCAGGATATAACTATGGGAAAATTTAGCTAAGGACTCTCTGCCGATAAGGTAAAACAATCTTGTAGGCTATCATGGACACCATTTCTTCGTCAATAGCGTTACTTGCATCCTGATGAACTCACGAAGGGGAGGTTAAATTGGGCCCTGACGTACACCACTGGCTACTAGCTGGCTCGAAGCGCACCCACCACTCTTCTCTGCCGTGCGTTCTATGTCTGCTTGTGTCACCATAGGAAGGCAACCATCCCTTTGCAGATCTTTCACAAATACCCGACGTAGAGATGTGCTGCAGCCTGCTTCATTGTCGGGGCAAACGTACCGTTGGTATGCGTGGGGTTGTTTCCTCGTAGTTGGCGATAGATATGTCGACCACAAACCGTCTCGACTAAGCCTCGTTCCCATTTTCTATGGGTTTGACACTGTTCGGGGCGTCAGTCTGTTTGTATCGAAGCTTAGCTTGGATTATCTCCTCCGTCAGATGCTACTATAGATGGATTTTCAAATGGTGATAGGAGCATCTAGAGCCTGGCCCCTATCAGGTACGTTACGTGAGTATCACGTCCTCTGGACGCTCCTCATTATTTCTCCCAAGCATCTAAGGTCCTTGTATGCACACTGGCGAAGCAATTACCGTCGTGCGAGGTCCTCTGCACGCTCATATCATTCGTCTCGAGTCAGCAGGTAACGGTAGAAGGATACTATTCAGGCTGAGATTAGAGTAGTCAAACGAGAACAAGGTAATAAAGAGAAATATAAGAACGATAAGGCGAGAGGTTATCAAGGCCAACAAAAAAATGGCTCAGTGTTGTTTTTAAGGGAGAATTTCGATATTCTCGTCCGAAGTTGAATCAGCAGGACTTATTAGGAAGTGATATGAGGCTGCGTAAATTGAGCATGGGTCCAGCTTAGCTTTAGGCCCGAGGCCGGTCTTGCGCAATTATCCAAGACGTGTATAAGTCCAGGTGCCTACCGCTATCATAAGCAGCCGTCACTGTTGGATGTCATGAGATAATTGAACAATTTGAATGATGTCAAGTTCGATCCCACTATGGAGTTGAACAATCCAGTCGGGGGCGAAAAATTGGCATGAAGTACCCAACCACTTTGCTCACAGACACCATTCTGGCCTGGGGTTTTCACAGTTAGTCTCCGAGTTGCATGTACTGTACAACGTCACCTTGTGCGCTAAAATCAAACCAGGATGTGTTTCAAGGTGTAGCGGTTGCATCCAAGATAAGCCAAGAGGCCACGTGAGTCCAATTACTGGAAGGTGATAGTGGCTGCGCCCTAAAATTAGTGATACCTGCCTGTTGGGGGGCATCCCGGGAATACTTCTGTGCCTGACTACCCCGCAGGACCCCTCCACACCACTCTGGTTTTGTCGTGATGTGCGATCAAACCATCCTTTGCAGCCTCCGTCGCTCTTCTTTCAAATGCCTATCTGGCAAGGTTTAGACATGCACTGTTGTAGACTCCCGCTGAAGCGGCCTCCTGACATACTCTCTGACACACTGCCGATGTCTTAAGAGGAAGCTTGGATATCCAGAATTTGCCTGAAAGAATTTCGTCATGGACTCCGGAACTTGCCGACCGGATTCTCCCACCCTAAAAGCATGGCCCGGGCCGAAGATCCTAGATACTAGTATCGACCTGGGAGAGTATTTGTTAGATCGTTCATCGACCTTGGGTACAGACACGCTATCCGAACTCGGTGGCGATAATGGTGCTGAAGAATTTGGAAGCCTAAGCGATTCCGTTGAAACGCGAAGACATGAGTCCGCTCAGCTGGAGCCTAACTCATTACCAAACGAAACGCTGAATTTCGCCGCTTCTTCCATTTTAAGACGGTTCCTTCGAGGGTTTGTCTACATCAACCAGTCAATTTTGAGCGCAGACCGCCTGAATGCATTGCTTGGTCTACTATTGCTTGTCTTTTGTTTATACGTTTGGCGAGCGATCGATGCAAAGGACTCACGGATTTTGAGGGCAGATCACGCCATCAATCTGTGGATGGCTGAGAAGGAGTTTCGTGATGACTGCAGAAATCAGAATGTGCGTACACAAGACGACCTCTAGGAAAGCTGTGCTGACACAATAACGCGGACATAGGTCACGGTCGGTCAAATGTCAGCTGAATGCAATCTTGCCCTGCATAAAACTCTGAGCCCGCCGCCACTACCATCTGACAGGGTTGGAAACATCATCAGACGCCGATGTCTCGATCTTGATAATGTCAAGCCTCTTCAGAAGCATAGTAACTACTTAGCCTGTCAAACGGAGCGACAGCATTTAACGCAGAGCTCATCGGATACATACGTCATTGCCTTATGTCTAATCCTGGTATTATCTTCTACAGCATGGTGTTTTATGGTATCCAGGCGACGCCTTCGAAATTCCAGAGCTGCTGGTAAAGCTCTTGATAGAGCTTCCCACACTTTCCCATGTTGGGTCCCAAACTCAGTTGCCCGTACCACGAGTGTTCTCACGGAAAGGTACAGCCGAGTCTACCGGACCAGCGGAGCAGACCAGATAATAAGGACCAATGCAGTCCACAATAGTTCTTATATCAAGAAGTCGTCTGAATCACTTCCAGAGGCGTTTGCAAATAGCCTTGAGGACGGGAGTCAGCTGGGCGAGGACGATGAGGGAGTCTGGCTCCCTGTCATTGTATCTCTAAATGACACGGCATCTGTCCAGAGTTCGCGACCTCGTAGCCGACGGCAGAGCTTCATCCCACAGTATGCGGTTTCAAACTTGCCAGGCGACACTGAGATCACGCAAAGGCTACAAGAAGACCTGTCTGACGAAGCGTCAATTGATGCTCTCTTCGTCAAGCGATCTTCCAGTCCGTCGAACGACATGCAATTGACGAAACAAGAAACCAAAGCTACGGTACGCGTTCATTCTCACAAAGAGACTCCTGACTCTAGTCTGCAATCTGAAAAGTCTCCACGACGTGATTCTGAGGGCTATACAATAAAAGTGATCTTGACCAATGGTCACGTAAACTATGCCGTTAAAAAGGCCTTCTCTCAACGCCAGAAATATACCGACGAAGGCCACAATGATCAAAAGGGGACATGGACGACGGCAGAAATGCTCAACGACTCTCAGATCACGCAGCAGACAGGAAGCTTGGTCCGAGGCTTTCAATCTAAGATCAAAGAGCTTCTTTACGAAAGAAATAGACTAGACCCAGAACGCCGATCTCATGAGTGGATTATCGAGTCCATTGACACTCACTCTTCTAGAGAAATGAGAGTCTCCGGATCGCCACCAGGGGCAAAAGTCACTGTGTTCATTACAAAGGTACGAAGGAACGAGTTCTATGCACTGCCAGCCGCTCCACAGTACTCTCTAGGGGATTTAGCGGGATACTTGGAAACTAGTCAATACACCAGACATCTTGAAGAGAAGGATCTTGAAGACATAGACAAAGGCGAACTAGCCTTCAGGCAGTCTATGAGGGGGGAAGTTGAAGGGAAAGCAGCGAAGATGACAGCCTTTGGAACTCTAAGGAAAAGAGTTACCCTTTTGCGTCGAACATGAGTTGCTCTACATAGCCGTGAAGGGTTCTGATTGCTTAAGAGTCCCACTTTGATACCTACAAGATGCTTCTTCATTTGCAACTGTCGATGTTATTAAGGCTTGATACGCTATAGCAAATCTTTTCTCGCAGTGTCACGTTATCTTCCAGGATGTTGCAAGAAATCCAAGTTCTTCTAGTTTTATTCTCGACTGGGTCTACACTAGCTACTCTTTTACCTGTTTGTGAGCTTTCGTTCACTGAAACACCGCGCGATACATGCAAATGGCACAGCGAAAATTTCCTTCTTTAGGCCGGAGGAGGCCCAGAACCTTTTGTGATTCCAATTAAGACTATGATTATGGATCTCTGATGCAGCTTGGCTTCGGTCTTTGCCTCCTAAGCACCCATCAAGGACAATGCTTTTCTTCCTTGGTGCTGTCTAAGAAGCATTCATCCAAAATCTTAATGCCTTGGGTCTTAATCGACATTCGAGCGACAAGTACGAACAACAGACTTCAAATAGCTCCTAGAGAGTCGTGACATAGACTGCGGCAGATCCATAAGTTCCTATTACCTTACCCAATCTACTTTAACTAAAGCATTTAATGCGCTGAATTCGAGATTAACGTAGGGGGTACGGACTAATAAGAAAATATGTATATTTACTGATGGGATAACGGATAGATTGACATATCATGTATCAGTTCAATTATTTGCATCTGTTCCAATATAAAAATAGACCTAAACTATGAGCGCGGTTTACAGCGATGTTCTTAGGAATCTCGCATTTGCCATGTCATCATCTAATACCATGCTCGCACTAATACACACAAAAGGCCCTTTCTATCTAGCCTATACCTTCTCTTGTCGGGTGGATGGCTAAGGACCTCTTGGTCAGGTAAAGGGCTAAGGAACCGGGCCCGTCACGATCGGACCATCGTACGGTGGAAGCGGTAGCGGAGTCACTTCTCTCTGCTGGTCAATACGCTGACTAGCATATCTTAGATACTCTCCAAAAGTTCCAGGGAGAACGTCCGGATCCTTTTTCCCAGACGCGTTCCAAAGGGAGGAGAGCGGCTTCACTTTCATGTTGTCGTGGGCATGGACAGACTTTATCAGAGTCGTTCCATTCAGGAGCTGAGTGACAAGTGCTTCGGCTTCCTTCTGTAGACTTGGATCAACGCCGTTGTCAGTGGATCGCGGGCAGCTCAGCAGGTTGAAGAGATGCGGCGTGTTGTAGCGTGTGATAGATTCCGGAGCCATGGCCTCACTTTGTGAATTGAGCAGGAACACGTGTTTTTTGACGTACTCCGGACCATTCCAGCCAGTTGCAGGATCCACAGAGACCTTCAGTTTCTCCCATGCAAGAAGGTTGACTGAGTACTCGGCCAAGTCCTTGCCTCCCAAGTCTAGGTTGAATATAAACGAGACACCTGGGCTGAAATCGGCTGGAACGCCTTGAAAGAGAGGATGTTTATCTAAGTCTGTGCAGTCCACACGGTCCTTCCAGACTTCCATGATAATATCATGCAATTTCTTGATGCATGGGTTGCCTTTTTGGGTCACGATACAAAAATTGTGCATGCTGCCCCAGCCATTTTTGTAAAGCCCATTGATGAAACCACCAACTTCATAGGGGCATTGGGGATCGCATATCTTGTCCCAGAAGGTCCTCTCGAGATTACCGACGATCATTATGCCGACGTCAAGATAAATCCCACCATACTTGTGCAACAATGGCAGCCGTACCATATCTGACGTGTGCTGTGCAGCATAGGGACCGCGCATTGTTCGAGCTGTAACAGCCTTGGGTAGATCGTCTGCAGTAAGATAGTTGAGGGCGTTTCTTGGTGAGCCCTCAATCAAGTCGAGGATTCTCACAGTCCAGCCAGGACCGAGCTTGCGGACCCATCCAATTACGTTACGCCTTCGCCAGGAATCCAAGCCCTCCAATCCCTTGTCCCAAAAGGCCCAGACGTTCTTCTGAGACTTGACCACATTTTCAGGGTTCATCAAAAGATTGATGATCTCATCGTCAGTTCGGGAGTCTAAGTCAGTGCTATCACGTGGCTTTGCTCCCGGAGGAAGAGGAACTGAGTGGAGCATTATGACCGAGCGTAGCCAAGGATGGTCAATGTGAATTTCTCAAACGATTGTTGACTGTGAGTTCGTAAGATGTGCGGCAGGTATTCAAGAGAGCAGCGTCACTCCAGAGGTTGACGTAGAGCTACGATATCAGAGCGCCGATGGTTTCTTTTTTACGGGTGGTTACGCGTCAGGATAACAATATAGTATATGATAGGTTACCACGCAAATAAGCCAGCCAGCATGCATGCAGGTACTATTTGCGCTCGCCGTGCCCTAAGCCTGATAAAGGAGATAATCTGAAAAGCCAGGTCAGCTTACAATGCATTACGGCTGATCAGGATACCCACTCCAAAAGTACCTAGTCCCGGGCTATCTTAGGTGATCATGAAATAAAATACCAAGTCACTTGCTTGTCTCCGCCGCGATTGAACAATTTTCTTCATTTCCGGTCTTTGAAATCATGTTGTTCTCATTCATTGAATATCTTGGTCGATACTGGGGCGACGACGCACCCACTGATCAGTCCGATGACCTGAAAGTCATTTGCGCAGGCCTTTCCAGATGCGCAACCTCGACTTTGAAACACGCCATTGAAACAGAGCTGTACGGCAAGAAGTGCATGCATTTTGGATACATCATGCGTGACACGAAGCTCATCCGCATGGCCCAACAGTGTGCTCTCGAGGACAACACGGCTCAACGCCAAAAGCTCCTTCGGCGCGTTCTCAAAGGTTGCACCGGCACGACGGACATTCCCGGCTGCCTCTTTGCCGACGATCTCATGGACATGTACTCGGATGCAAAAGTCATCCTCAACCTGCGGGACGGCGGTGGAGACCCGTGGTACAAAAGTACGGAGGTTGCACAAGTCGGGCGGACCTGGTGGGAATATTGGCTGCTTTACCTAATCCCGCAGATGTACCATCGCTATTGGGCAGACGGAGCTTGGAAGTTCGTGTTCGAGAAGAGATTCGGGGACTTTCCTGCCGTTCCTGACCGTGTTTGGCAGAGGAGCTGGTACGAACTACACGCCGAGTGGGTGCGGAAGGAAGCAGCCAAGAGAGGGAGGCCGCTTCTGGAGTGGAGACCAAGTGATGGGTACGGGCCGCTTTGCGAGTTTCTGGAGCTCCCCACAACCGGTAAGCCGTTGCCAAGGCTGAACGACAGCGCAAAGATCAAAACCTATTACTGGGCAGTTATGGCTATCGGACTCGCGCATTGGATCCTAGCAGTCGGAAGCTGCCGTCTTATCATATCATTGATCCTATAGGGCGTTTTTCAGGCGGCACATCGTTACAGCCACAATAATTGATTTACAATTCAATATTGCAGAGAATGTACTTTTTGTTCGGTCGAATGCGGAGTATTGCGCCAAGAGTAGTCATTGACGTAATTCACTACCTGCTGTATTGTAAGATTATGTGAAATACCATTACCTGAACGACGGCCGTGGCATTTAAAATCTAAATTACCTCTCCATAAGTTAGCCTTACTATGCTAAAGATTATAAACAAAATTAGGCTTTTACACCTTAAAATTTTGAGTAATACAAACCTTACTTTACTCAGGATTCTATAAATTATTTATATTATCGTACGAGATACCGCGCTTAAATGTTGTGAATTTACGCCACTGACTACTTTTAATGCATGCCTTCGTAGATGAGTGACGTACCGTTGTGTATGCTTAAGTTCGTGAGCTGCGTGGTAGACAGTCAACCTCCTGCAACTGACAATACCCCGACCTCAGCTTGTAACGCAGGAATCTCGTATTTTCACACTTTGTCACGACCGTAATAAGGTGCTGACGGAAAAATGGCTGAGAGCCTTTAAATGCACTGCGGCACTATGAAAATCGGCGATGGCTTGATAAATCTAAGCGAGGGCTGTGATCTTATCTAACACCGTGCATATCGTGCAAGGCGGCTGGATGTTGATACTCTCAACCGCCGACTGTGACCCGTGTCCTGCAGGGAACCTCGTCTCCGGCTCGGTTATCGTGCACATACTATGCTAATTAAACATTTCAAATATTCAGAACACTTTTGCCTCCAGTATGTGGTGCGATAGTCATTTTATCTCCCCTTATACGTTGACATTGAAGACAAAGAGCTCGTAGATCTATTCGGAGCGACTTTGAGATCTACGAAGCCTATATGGAGCTCGGGGAATATAGAGACTATTTTGGTCTAGTACAACCCCGGCGTTGCGCCTCGTTACAAGGATGCCGAGACGGTGTAGGATCTAATCAATCACCCAATTAATCAATCGGAGATCTTGTGGATACTTTCGGGGTCTCAACTATCCTGATGCTCGTCTCGGGTGGTACCACCCACTCTTTGTGATCTTACGTGAGATTATGAAATGGGTCCAGAAATGTTCTCGGACCTTTTGGTTGCGATAAGAAATACTTGGTGGCTTAAGATCCCGGAGCGGCTTGAGGATCCAACGCTTTTGTTTGCTTGTCATGGGCGTTCTACGGTAAAGGCGGCACCTATTCCTAGCTGGGTTAGACAAGAGCGAATCAAAAAAAAGTACCAAGCAAAAAGTGGCTTAAGCCCCTGAAAGACGGTACACAGTTCACTCTCTCATCATCACTTTGATACTCATAATCTTGTACGACTTATGAGATTCGACAGCAGGGCCAAGGATATTGAGATGCTGGACGGACAGCGGTGACAGAAATTCTCGGGCTCTTCATCTCTTTCGTCTTGGAAGCAGCGGCTTATTCCACATCCGGTAGAATAGAAGTCTTCGATCGGCACAATGAACCCTGAAAAAGATGGAAGTATCAGTCCCGTGCCCAAAGAGGACCGACAGAGCAACGAAGAGGCTTATTTGACCGGCTGGAAACTTTTTTTGACATCCTCTGGGTACATTCAAGGAGAAGTGTTGGCGGCACGCACTGACAGATCTTAGCATATTCATAAGCTTATCGCTAGTGAGCTTCGAATCAACCATAGTAGGGAGCTGCATTGTCGAAATTACTAAGGACCTTGCTGCATTCGACCAGAGCGGTTGGATATTCACGGCATATATGATAACGTATTCAAGTAAGTGGAATAAATGACATTTGCATCAAAGTTGATAGAAGAGAACTGAACCGGTAAATTCTAGGCTTCGCCGTCATTACTGCGAGGCTGAGTGATGCGCTGGGTCGCAAATTCATCATGCTTACCTCTTTAACAATCTTTTCGATATTCTCACTGGCATGCGGATTTTCTCAGAACATGACAACACTTATCGCATTTCGGGCAGTCCAAGGGATCGGCGGTGCCGGCATCAACTGCTTAAGTCTAGTTGTGATTCCCGAGATTGTCCCTCCCAAAAAAAGAATGATATACGGCGCTGCGAACGCCGGCTTGAGCAGCTTGATGGTAATTCTCGGATTTACCATGGGAGGTATCGTTTCAAATAGTATTTCATGGCGTTGGATTTTCTGGATCATGTCAGTGCTTGACGTATCTATTATCTGTCTCATGTGTGACTGCGCATGACCTTGAAGTTGACACATGCATTAGGGTTCCGCCTTCTCTGTTCTCAATTGTTATACTGGCTTTAGTTATGCCAAACCTGCATCATTCTGCAAATGAGAACCTTAGCGTCTATCAGTACGGAGTTCGTGATCTCTTGTCTCCGGCACTTGCAAGAGCATCATATTCAGCCTTTGATGAACGAGGCGCCATACTACTACTGCTCTGTCTTGGCTTCTTCGTCTTCGCTTTGGGAGAAGGAGGCGGCGAAACTTTCAAATGGGGAAGCGCTCTCATAATATTCAGCTTGGTGTTTTCGCCGTGTTTACTTGTACTGCTCATATTGCACCTACGCAGATGCGATAAGCTCCACAAGCAGGGGGAATCACGTCGAGAGCCGCTATTTCCGCTCAGCCTCTTCAGGGACAGATTAGTGGTGTCCCTTTTCTCGTAAGCTTGTGAAATCAACGAAGCAAAGGTCGCGGCTACTTACCATTGCAAATTAGCTACGCCCTCCTTGCGGGACTGCCGCTTTACGCAGCCATCCTTATCATGCCTCAGCGCTTTCAGGTTCTTCAAGGGGACACTCCAATAAAGGCTGTTGTACATCTTCTTCCACTAATACTGACGCTTCCGTTCTCGATAATTCCCACCACTTTCATAGTGCAACGACTTCACGTGCCATTTGTCGTTCCTATGGCCTGCACTTCTCTGATTGCGGCTGTGGCCATGGGGGCGCTCTCGGCGCTCAAACAGAATCAACAAGAGGCGACTTATGGGTTGGAAGCAGTGATTGGAACTGGCGTAGGTCCAGGCTTGGCTGTGGCTACGATGTTGGCGCTGAACCTTGTGCGAGGCAAGCCAGCTGCACATTCCGGTGCGTTTAGTTCATATCTTTCGATATCGAAACAGATCCAGCTGACACCCCTCCAGCGGTCACCATGGCTCTCTTCGATGAGATTCGAGCATTTAGTGGTGTCGTCTCGTCATTCATTTGCACAAACATTTTGAACTCGCGGGTCCATCGGTTCCTCTCGGAGTGTGCGGATTGCACTGCTCGAGACAAAACAATACTAGAGGGCACCCCGAGTGAGCTCGACTATGTCAGTGAACAGATCAGGTCGGCCGCGTTGGATCTCTTTAAAGATATTTTCTCACTTGACCTAAAAGTTATCGCAATTATGGGAGGCGTGTCAGTCATTGCGGCGGCGGGCTGCTACAGCAAAAAGTACAGCCATCCTAAGTGGACATAGACCTTACTTTGCATTGGTACGATTTTCATTAACTCCAATGTCCAGGATATCCGCGGTAGAATGTCCTATACTATCGCCCTTCCCGAAAAGGCAACTACAAGACGGTGCAAGACTCATGTCAAGCGAAGTTTTGCAGGTAAAGCAGTAGAGCGAGTTCGAGCCGAGGTAAGCTAGAATTCTGAGTTCCTTGAATACATTGTGATTTAGTTACTGTGCGCCCTTTCTATCCGATTGAATTAAGACCACTCTTTCGGAACAATGTAAGCGGAGCAACGTTGCCACGGAGCATGTGCAACATTATTTTTCCTCTAATCTTTTGACATACCTTCACCTTTTCGTTTCTTAGCCTGTGCGTCTAAAGGCGACACCAAAATGTTGTTATCCATGGTCAAAGTGACCAGCCGGCGGCCGCATTTGCAGGTCCACTTTGTGACGTACCCAAGGTTCCACCAGGTGGTCGAAGATGATCAGGGACTCGACATTGTAACCCTGAGGCTACATATGAAAGTTAAATGAAGATTGACGGTTCTGTAAACAGACTGAAACCGAAGTCAATGGTCTCACGAACGTCTTGATCGATTGGAACCTGAAACCTTCCATGCTGAGATCCTGTAGCAGTGGTACAAGGGACTTCGGAAAGCACAGACTTGCTGGTAGCTAAACAACGAGCTGAGCGAACTATGCGAATTCTTGTCTCCAGCTACACTCGTGCTTCCTCCAAATGCCATCTTGTTCTTCTCCGAACTCTCACCCTCAGATCTCCATCCATTCTAGCGGTATTACTCCCTGGGATATGGTTCTCCATCGCTGGGAAGTCTCGTTTTCCATCTGAACGCCTCTTCGAGAACCCAACGACTTCAATATCGAGCCCAGCCAACACTGTCGCTAACGCTACCAGAACTTCCTGCTTTGCAAATATCCGTCCCGGACAGAGATGGTGTCCTCCACCAAATGCGAGGAATCTGCCCTGAGTTCCTGTCGTTGAGAATTTGGCCTTCTCCGAACCCTCATCATGGCGAATCCAGCGTTCTGGATGGAATTCTTCAACGTCAAAGGCATCCGCTTCTGAAGATTCTCCTGGAGCTGATTTGTTCGTATCCTCAAGGTGCCGCGTAGTCCAATAAGGGTCGCGATGAGTCATATACGGCGGTGCTAAGATCAGATCTCCTTTCCGCATGTAGTGGCCGCCGAGCTGCGTGTTTCTGAGGGGAGTGCGAAAGACTATTAGATCCACATACACGCGAAGTGTCTCGTGAAATGCCGCGTTCATAAATGGTGAACGCATGAGATGTGGAATATCAAGCGAATGTCCACTCTCCGATACGCGGCTCGCGTCGTTGACTTCGTCCTTTATGCGGGCTAAGAAGCTGGGCCCCTCACCTGTCGGAGAGAGGATGTGCATGAGGAGCCAGCCCATTGAAGGGACGGCGTTGGTATTCAGGCTGTGCCACAGTTTCGTTACTTCTCAATGTTTTAGTATCAAAGGGAAAGGTCATTTACCCAAATAAAAGGCCAAGGTCCAGTGCGGCCAGCGCCCTCGTACTTGCACCAAACCTTTCGCCAATCCCATGTCTTTCCCGAACATGCTTTGCTCCCCAGTATGGATGCCAATCCGATCCTGCCTCATCAATAGCGTCTTTACTATGCAGCTTCCGCCCCTTGGAAATCCAGGCTTCAAGTCCGGCAAGGATTCGCTCCCTAGCTGCGTATGCCCCCGGTGCCAACCACCTGCCGCCACCGAAGCTTAGAGTTGTGAAACCCTTGTCAAATGCCCAATATGAGCTCTCAAAATCTGGGATGAATTCTTCGATATGTTGTCCAAAAAGCGCTGTGAGGGAAGCAGAGGCCATGATCGGTCGAAACCATGTAAAGAAATCAACTTCTTTCCATTCCTCCAATCCCTCCAACGTGTTAAGGCGAGATTGTAGCCTCTCAGCAAACTTCGTCGTTAATAAATTCACTGCTTTTGTCGACAATAAATTTCTCTGCCCGCTATCTCTGTCAAGCTTAAAGTACTCTGGTAGCTCGTCTGCCTCCGCTCCGGGACCTGAATGAAAGATTTTGGAATCGGCACCTTTGGGCAGTCCAAGGCCATTTTCAAGTACTGTGATGTTAAAATGACCTCTCGTAACCGCCTTCGAGCTTGTCAGACTCAGAACATCTTCTTGGTGAGACAGAATATGAGCCGAACGACCACCAAATAAGAGTGTGAT
Source organism: Pyrenula massariospora (assembly GCA_021030905.1). Taxonomy (NCBI): domain Eukaryota; kingdom Fungi; phylum Ascomycota; class Eurotiomycetes; order Pyrenulales; family Pyrenulaceae; genus Pyrenula; species Pyrenula massariospora. The sequence continues at coordinate 1,178,655 of JAGFMI010000003.1, forward strand.
AGCACTGATGTTTGCAGTAGCCTGCTTGTGCTGGATCCATCTCCAGAACCTGCCGACCTTGTTGTTAATCAACGGCCATATTGCCAGTCCCACCCAAGGTAAAGTGTAGGGGGCTATCGGAGGCGGGACCGCCGATTTCCTGGACGATCGCGCATTTTGATTCAATGAAACCGCGTACTGGTAGCGCAATGAAGTGAACAGCCAAGTAACAATGCAAGTAACTGGAATGACAACTAAGCTTGTTATGATTGAGTAGAGTGTAAAGCGTACTATTAAGAAAGCCATTTCAGAGGGTGAAAAGGTGTCCATTGCACAAAGATGGGAATGACTAGATCTGGCACTCCAAAGGCGTAAGCTACCTTTGCAGAGAGTAAAAATGCGGTTCACCTTACGATATCAACGAGACCCTCCATTGTTGTAGCAAGCAAGTCACTCAGCACGCTGGACCGTGAACAATCTCACATGTCGGCATCTCACGCCACATGTCAGCATGCAACGGGTCAGCATCAAACCGATCAGCATCGAACGCGTCAGCTTACCATGGGTTAGCATCCAAGAACAAAGCTCGACGGTTCGGTTGTGTTGAATGACAATAGCTCGAATACGAGGGCGTGCATCAAAAGTAGTCAGCAGCGTAATTTACCTGGCACAGTAAAATACAGTACTATTACCCGAAAAACCGTTACAGAATTTTAAGATTGAACCCCAAGTACTCTGAAATTAAATCTTTCTAAACACTCTTTATCGCAAATGGATACTAATTGTAATATATACAGAATACGCGGATACTTCTTCTCGTCAGAGTAACTTACCCTATTTACTGCTATTGATGCACGCCTTAGTGTACCGAAACTCCAATACAAAGAAAGCTCTTGATACGATGTCAGCAGCTAGAATCATAAATGCGCCGCACTTAGGTCTATAGATATCGTACCGTAGAGTATAAGTCTGCGTACCACCGGGCAATGTTCAAGTAGCTCGGGAAGCCGTCTCACACTGTTCATTCTTTACTCCGGCATCAAACGCGGACCGACCAACATGATTGCACAAGAGAGCACCATTGCAGAAGTGGATGAAGCTGTGAAGCTGGCTGCTGAACATGCTTTCCATCGCATGGATCCCACTGGGCATTGGGTTGCAGAGGTGCTTGCAGATGTCACATTCACAGCTGAGTACATCTATGTCCGTCACATCTGGGGAACCGGCTTTGCCTCGGACGGCCATTTATTGAAACAGTATATTCTCTCTGAGCAAAGGAGCAACGGTTCCTGGGCAAGAGCCACCTATTATGAAGGAGATACCTCTACGTCGACGCAGGCATATCTGGCCCTTAAGATCCTTGGAGTTCCTGATGACGACCCAGTCATGTCCAGAGCCCGAGATTTCATTCGCGGGTCCGGAGGTATCGAAACCGTCCGACAGTTTACCCGCATGTGTTTGGCCGTCTTTGGACTGTTTCCATGGGAGAGCATCCCTGAGATACCTGCAGAAATTATGCTTATGCCGAAGTTTTCCCCGATCAACATTTATACGTTTGCATACTGGGCTCGGTGTACGTGCATCCCGTTGCTGGTCCTACGACACCATCAATCGAAGCTTCCCCTGCCGCATGGCATGTCAACCGACTGCCTAGACGGTCTTTGGGTCGATCCAGCCCATAAGAACATTCCATATCGCCCTTCTCTTGCGACTGCATGGCGCACAATGGACTGGACGGAGTTTGGCTTCATCGCGGCTGATAAAGTGCTCTCAATTTGCGGCGGGTTGAGAAAGTCTCCCACCCGAAACTTCTGCGTGGAGAAATGCATGAGCTGGATCATAAAGCGTCAAGACCCTGACGGCACTTGGGGAGGACTATGGCCCATGCTTTTTGGAAGCATGGTAGCCCTCAAGTTGGAGAGATATCCAGTCTCGCATCCCGTAGTAGCTGCAGGCTTAAAAGGTATGGATAGCTACGCGGTGAAAGACTCAGACTGCAAACGTATTCAATGCTGCACCTCTGCGGTCTGGGATACGATTCTCATGTTGATTGGTCTTCACGATGCGGGGATAGAGGATCCACGCATGGATCAGGGTGTGCATTGGCTTTTGGGCCAGCAGATCCTGGAGGCCGATGGTGATTGGCAAGTCTACAACCCGAAACTTCCGCATGGTGGATGGGCCTTTGGGTACACGAGCGACGTATATCCCGATGTTGACGACACCGCAGGTGCAGTCGTAGCATTGATCAAGGCCGGATCGCACCTTGACACGTCATTCGCAATCACCAGGGGCATGGTATGGGTCTTGGGAATGCAGAACAGCGATGGCGGCTGGTCCACTTACGAGAGGGACAACAACCAAGCGTTCCTGAATAAGATTCCCCTTGCAGACGCGAAGAACATGATCGACCCAAGCACCCCATGTGTCACAGGTCACATCATCGAATGTCTAGCGATTTACGCGGCTAGCACGCATAAGGCTGGCGCCGAAGGAGATCTTCGCCCCCGCGCCGCGGCGGCCTGCAAGCGAGCCTTGAAGTACCTCGCGGCAACCCAAAACGAGTTCGGGGCTTGGTGGGGACGCTGGGGTGTGAACTATGTCTATGGGACCAGCAATGTCCTATGCGGACTGGAGTACTTCAAGGATGAACCCGGTGTGCAAGAAATGGTGGACAAAGCTGTCGGCTGGCTGAAGTCGGTCCAGAACGAGGACGGAAGCTGGGGCGATGGGCTCGACACATACAGTAACCACAACAGGGCCGGTCGAGGAAATGCAAGCTCAGTTCAAACCGCGTGGGGCGTAATGGCTCTGTTGCCTTTCCTATCACCGGCAGATGCTTCCGTGCAGGCGGGTGTTTCCTGGCTTCTCCAAAACCAAATAAGGGATTCAAAGACTGGCACTACTTGGGATGACGACAACTACACTGCCGTTGGATTCCCCAACTACCTTTGGTTGAACTATAAACTTTATGCTCACGCCTTTCCACTTACTGCCCTTGCGCGTTACAAAAGGGCCGTAGCGTCTGGTTAGACTTCCTCCAAATATGTCACGATCTACCGAGGCTGGGGTTAGCTTATTTTCAGATCTCTATAGGTAATACATTATTTTGATTTCGAGCCATCTATGCAGTGTACCTTCCTGGTGTGCTCTCCACCAGATACAACAGAGTAGATGTAGTGGTCTTTAGCTCGCGGAGCTTATAGTGTCGTTCTTGCCACAAATAGAAGGCGTGGTAATGAGAACCAAGTCACGCACCTCGCGATGGGTGATTTTGAGTAACAGAAGCGAAGTCCGACAGCACCTTCGCGCTCGACTTCTAGGGAGGTCCTCCGGAGCTCATGATAGTGCCCTGTTACCATTACACAAGCCGGATACTATCGGCTGGCTCAAGAACTCTAGTAGGGTAAAACCATATATGGCGCGACGCAGTTTCAGCTGCCCGATTCCGCGAGGGGGCCCGTTCAGTTGTTTTGACTGATTCGTAGAACCGTGCAGTAGGGGACTTGAGCATCATTCTCGAAATCACTAGCCACAGTTCGCTTCATTTGAAATAGACTGCCGAACGCGGTTCATAATCCGGAAGGTATTGTATTTTATCATTGTTCTGCATGTAGCGCCAACGTGTGTCATGATATGTCTGTAAATGAAGTGATTATTAGGCAACGAGGGACGCTTTCGAAAAGGAGAAGAACGACAATGCTATGCCCAAGGCCGCAGTTGGCACCCGGTTGAAATTATCCAGCTAAACCATGCCATGGTGACGCTTCATCTGTCGCGCGTATGCCACATTTCGTATCCCGCGTCGGGCCCTGCCACCGGTGCGTCCCGTAATCGCTCCGTGATCTCATTCGGATACTTCCAAGCATACAGCAACATCATTGCAAACATAAGAAGCGAGTCGAAAAGATACAGATACACTTCATTTCGCACGAGGTACGAATCATTCCCTTGGGCATATTCGACGACCCGGAATATGGATCGGATCATGATAAGCGTGCTTCCAGCATGTAAGGCGATCATGTGTGATCTCCAAGGCATTGACTGGGACTTTGCCGTCGGTGCTTTGCCTAAATTCTTTTGGAAGATGAGGGAGGTGACGATAAAGATTGCGAAGAAGATGATCTGCAGAACCAAGCCGCCAACGACTACATGCTCGCCGTTCTTTACATTGTTGGGATTGTTCTTTGCTGTTGCCTGAAGTCCGGCACCTATTGGGAGAATACCAATGTCAGAAAATCCAATGAAGCTTGTATCAAACGGCACATAGCAGGGTGTACAGACCACCAGCTTGCAGCAAAAAGCAAAGGACATCTCCAGCGACAAAGAGCTTCGTGAGCCAAGTCCGCCTAATTATAGAGTATTGCTCGCCTTCAGTGACCAAGATGATGCGGCCGAGCATCATGTATATAGATGCGGCGAAGAGGGCGGGGGCTACTAAGAGTAAGATCGATTGCAAGACGTAGGGCCCAAGAGTCCAATCCGGAGATTGTGTTGCTGAGATTGATCGTCCGACATATCCTATCCACTCAACTATCAAAGTTATTAGCTTCCGCCGCTGTTAGAAATGTAACTGGGACCTACAGAAGCCGCCGATAACAAAGGCGAGGAAAAACCAAGTTCCCGTACGAAACATTCTCCATGTGTGAAGGGTAGTCACGAGCAGGAATAGAACAACGAAAAGAATTGCCGCCCCCAACGAGGGATAGTATCGATAGTACGACCATGTCGCGGTTTTGTAGTCTGCATCCCTTATTGAAACCATGTTGAGAGATAGATCTCAGCAGTCACAGCTATGAGACGAGGTGATGTTTTTCTGGAAGCTGACAATGTCTTGGAAGAGAGCCTAGAGGCGGGCTTCGGGAGGAAGGTTGTGCGTATGTCCAGGATCAGTTATTCAATACCTTTAAAAGTTTATAATATTGACTGTAACCTTATTGTTTGAATTAACAAAGAGCTTCTGATAGCAATTAATTCAATTCCGATTTGGTCTTTTAATTAATGAATTTTCAAAAATATTACAATGGAAAGGGGATAAAAAGTACCCATTCTGAACGATTCTATGGACGTTATTTCCACGCGTGTAGTACGTTACCGCCCGCCTCTCTATGCACAACTTATTGGTCTGCCCAACTCGCTGTTCGATCCAGCGTTCGTGTTCTATGGCTTCGTTTGGTATCTTCGTGTTTTCGCTCAGTCCAAACTTACTGTATTTGATGTTGATACTTGCAGACTGGTTACAGTATGAAATGACTTTGTACGTGCACGTTCCTTCCTTCTTCCATCCTCAGTCCTGTTTGAGCTATTTCCTCTCGTTACCCCACCTTCGGGAAAGCTATAGTAGCGCGATGAGTCAGAAACGCTTATCAGCCGCACTTTGAGCACAAACCACATCAGGTCAATTTCACCAACGCTTCCTTCCGACCTTCACCGCCTTGGCAGCTACTAAACGAGCCGCACTTGGATGCTTATTTGTCCCGGCCAATATCTATCCGTGCCCACCAGGTCTAGGTCGATAAGAAGCAAAAAAGTCCAGTATCCTAGCCAATAAAGCTTTCAGGCGAGAAAGGTTGCCGACACCCTGCGCGTTCCGAGAAAGTCCGGAAGCCCAATTTTTCGCGCCCTTTGAATCGAGGATACGATTCGGAAAGCCGGTTGCCCTGCCGAGACATGGTTATAAATCCTGCATGCTCGGGAATGCGGGTGCACAGCAGCCACGTGGCCGACCGTTGGAAGACCACTACCGACTCTCTTTCTCTAAAATAATTTAAAGAGAAGATAACAAAGCCTCAACATTCGCCATTTTCTATCTACTTCTCCAGACTGCTAACTACTATCTCGCGGTGATTCACCCAACACGAAGAGTACTTGTCTCATGCAAAAGACATCGTATTATCCCTTGTCCTGATAACAATGTCGACGGTTTGATTGGTCTGCCTTGGTCCGTGCTATCTTAAATTCTATCTGTGCCACCCCGGCCCGAGAAAGCACAGACCGAGGCAGACTAATCAAACCCTTGACATTATTAACAGTGTAGATCATACCGAGTCCATGCCAACGGAGCTGCGCAACTGTGGAGCAGTGCCAAGGATTTGTGCCTAAAATCTGCGGCTTATCATGTACCTTGGTGGCTCATCGTGCATCCGCCCTGGACTTATTTAGGTGATAACAGGCCTGAGCTGAGACAAATAGTGGGTGTCCGAGGAGGAGCTCTTCCCTTGCCCTCTGGGCTGACACCCTCTGACATCACTGTTCTAGAATCTCTCTATCCCAACTGATCACAGCGAGGATATCCTTCCTTGTCCGTGCTGTGCGATAGTGAGGTAGCAAGGGTCAGCCTAGCACAAGTGCAGCCTCTGGGCACGGTTCTCTAGTTTGCCTGCTGATATTACTTTTCTTGTTCCATTTCGTGCGATCAGAAGACTCGAGGCTGAACTGACGACTAGGGTCTCTGCAATCCTGCTGGATTTGGAAATTGGAGGGATTGGAGGTCGCCTTGAATTTACGAGAGAAATGGAGATGGCTACATGACTCCCTTTTGGTTGGTACGTAAAGATTCCAGGGATGATGTTGGATTTAGAAGACGTTGTCCCTGGCAGGAGGGTGTTGGCTGTGCTGGGACTCGAAGATGATGACGCTTCCTCAAGGAATCATCTTGCATATCTTGTACGATTCTTTTCAGTGTCCGTCAGGGGGTTAGAAGCCTAAGATGCTGCTCTTGTCCGTCCATACATACAGGAATCCTCCAGCCCAGGGAGTCATATTTTTGGAAGTCGTCCAATACCTACGAAGTCACTCATGAAATGTCGGTAGCACATGGACCCGGTAGGTATTTTGATACAAGTGTAAAGCTGCACAAGTCAGCCTTCACCGACAAGCTGTGGCAGCAGTACATACTTGTTCCTTGACATGAAATCTGCGATTGTGAGAAGGAGCTCTGCATGACGGGACGTATTCTCCAAAGTATATCTCCGTGATTGATGTATCTCTTACTATCTGCGCACAACGGTTTCCTTTCCTTACGCTGCAGCTTTTGGCATTCCCGAGGAGTTTGTCTTATCGTATACTTCCTACACTTAGCCTCGGGAAACTCGTGTTGGTTCTTCTTCGCTTCTACTAAGCGATTCTGTAACTGAATACAGAGACTAGTCTCTTGAAAGGGTCGTCGTTGGAGTAGACTCTTTTCTGTGAGTTTTTCAAACGCTCCCAAGACCGTAACTCACCAAATGAAAAATTGACAGTCAGGGAGACCAGTCATATAACCGCGCAAAGATTCCCTCAAAGTCCTGGGCTCCTCATAATTATACAGTCCTTAATGTAATGTACCTTGACCCTACGATCGTAGTTCTAGAATTAATGCCGCCGAAGACTTTGGCAGGAACTGAAGATCACAGCCCAGGCTCTTTCATCTATCGGCAGCTGATCACCGTCTTCCGTCCTCTTCTATTTCTCTGTAATCCTAGGGCTAAGCTTGCAAAGATCTTCCCTCACTCTGTAGTAGATGCGCCTGTGTCCATCCTAGTCCTCAACACCCTCACCATGTTTATCAAGAAGCTCATCGCTTGAAGTGATACGAGAAGTCATCAAGCTTCGGTAGACTCATCCTGAGTAGAACTGGAAGGAGCCTAAACCCACCGTTCTTTCTTCCATATAACAAAATGAAAGGAGAAGCAATATATCTTGTATTTGATCTCGCCATATCGTGATTTAAGTATCGAGGGAGATGACACATTCTGTACTTCCTACCATGATCGAGGAAATCCTCAGAATACATGTCAAAAGAGAGGAGCGGGCAAGCGCGAGCGGCGGAGGTAAGACTAGATTCGCCGCCAAGGTTTACACCCCGACCCGTGGTAGATGCGCTACCTACTCTTACACAAAGGTATGAGCCGCTCTTCTGTATCAACATCCCACCGTATGCATAGTACTTTCTCAAGAGACTTAGAATGATATTGTGACTCATAATGTGTTTTGGCATTGGTGCTTAGGAACTTAAAGCCTCGTGTTCGGCTTTTTCGGGCATAAGACTTGACGATTCTCCAACGGTCTCTGATGGTATATACCTACAGTGTGTTGTCCAAACTTCGTGTCGTCAATCAGCATTCAATTTGAACTCCTTTGACATTCATGTGTCCGCTTCTACTAGCACTACTCTTGCGACGTCGTCATGACACAAAACCCAAGAAAACAGCTAGTTTGGCTTGTGACGGGATGCTCTCCGGGTGGTTTTGGTCAGAACTTCGTGAGACAAATTATTGCCAGGGGAGACAAGGTCATCGCTACTGCTCGAGATATCACGAAAATATCCGAACTTGAAGATTTAGGCGCCACAGTTCTACCGCTTGACCTGACACTTAGCCAAGCTAACGTCAATGCGATTATCGCAGGCGCAATTCATGCCTACGGACACATCGATGTTCTCGTTAACAATGCTGCATACATCCAAATTGGCGTTCTTGAAGAACTGCGTAATGATGAGCTAGAGAAGCAATTTGCGACAAACGTGTTTGGTACAATGAAGGTCACAAGGGCGTTGCTCCCTCACTTTCGCAGCAGACGCGCCGGCTACATAATATTCATTAGCAGTCTGTCTGGCTGGGTTGGACACCCTGGCTGCGGTGCCTATGCTGCATCAAAATTTGCGCTGGAAGGTAGTTATGTGACACCAACTTAAGTCAACATCTCTAATTGATGACATATTCAGGCCTCGCCGAGTCTCTCCATGCTGAGACATCACCACTTGGCATCAAAACGCTCTTGATCGAGCCAGGGCGATTTCGCACGAAATTGCTGTCCCCTACCAATCTACAAACTGCAGAGCCTCGAGCCGCAGATTACCGCCAATTCTCTGCTGATCTTTCTGCAAACCTTGGTCGAGAAGATTCGGCGCAGCCTGGCGATCCTCAGAAACTTGTCTCAATCATATTAGACCTTGTCCGCGGTGAGAATGTTGCCGAAGGAAAAGAACTGCCCTTCCGACTACCCCTTGGTATTGATGTGTTTGACGATATCTCGGAGAAGTGCAACAGGACATTACAAACGCTTGACGAGTGGAAAGATATAATTAGGAGTGCAGATCATGACCACTGATTATCCGACCCATATCCACTACGGGAATGAGTCACGTGGCTTAGATATGAATGCTTATGGGGTCATGTTGAATGTCATCCGCCATCATTGGGGTTGGAGCCGACGCTTCAAAACAATAAATCTTTTATACCAAACTGTTTATTGCGTTGAATTTGTTCCCTGATAAGCACCTAAAATGCTGGTACTGTCTCAAGGTCGCAAATACTTGATCTCATTTAGGTACGCCTTCGATGACCGGTTGGATCTGAACGACATACTCCACACTTACAACGTCAATAAAGTTAGGTGTTACCTCAAGAACGACTGCTCCCAAAAATCTCGCTCAATCCTTCGTTGATGAAAAGCATTAGGCTACACCTTATCGCGCAGTTCTCCTTACATAGCCTGCCATGACGCACCACGAGTCGTTAGAGTGTCTTTCCTTTTCTGTAATTCCTTAATAACCATCTTAATCAAATCTATTCTAGTTCATGACAAAATTAAGACCGCTAAGCCTCGTGTAACGTTATGCTTTTACGATACAAGGAATTTCAATACCCGTTCATCGCAGCCGGAGCTGAATTAAACTTCACGGCGAATTTTACAGTATCTAAAGGTTCTATTGGTCTAGAAGCGCACTACTGTACCACGAAGGATCCAAAGGACAAGTAACAAGTGGCTCACGTGGTTGGTCGAATATGTCGCAATATGTCGCAATCCACGCTAGTTGTGAGTGGGATGGCGGATTGGGCGTGGGCGAAGCTTGGCTTAGCCTATGTTGACTACCCATCGACTAGACACCTTTAAATCTTGTTCCGCAAACGGTCGTATATGTGCCTTAGAGTCTTCGGGATTTCAATTGATCTTGTGGAAGACTAGTGATCGGATACTGGCTGTTATTGGAGGATGTTAAGCAAAGCCTTGGAGAAGATGCATTATTCGCAGGCCTGGCAGAGTGTACATTTTTCTACGAGTATAGCTTGTCCCTTTGTTTGAGGATCAAACATTCGATTGAGTCACTCTAGGCTGATCTTAGAATAGGTGTTTCCCGGTTCGGCGCAGGCATATACCATCTGGTGTCAAATGCATAGTCTAGTTGCTTTGAAGGCCGTAGATTAGAGTTCATCTGCTTGATCAGATTCACTTATTGCGATGAAGTTGGATGTTGTCGAACGATGGTAGGGGCAGGTTTAAACGAGTATATAATTACTGCCTATCTAGTCTATATAGAGGTATGCGAATAGATAGAGTTTTTAATTTTTACTCGGTCTACCTGCTCTGCTTAATATATTTTTTAGCTGTTATATATTTTAGAGCGTATAATAATTACTGTAGAGCTTTAAAAATGTTATATAATAAAAAAATAATATTCGATCGAGGCTCGAGCGCGTTATAAAAGATTTTTAAAAATTAATTAATCTTTCTCCGCGGTTATATAGGTAATATTTATATACGCTTTATAAATAACGTCTATAAATATTTTATAAATAATATTTATAAATACTTTTAGATAACGTCTAGGAACGTTATATAGATAATGTTTATATACGCGATCGATATTATTTAATTAGGCGCTTATAAAATTAGAATAGGCTGGCTTAATGGTCTTGGCCTATTTTGCGGCTTTATATTCCTTTAGAAGTTATTTATAATTTTTTTTATATAGATAATTATACGCTCGTTTATTTTTAAGCGTTATATATATTTCTTTTAAATTTAAATATTTATATAAAAAGATGGTGAAGATCCTCGTATATTTATTAAATATTAAATTAAATATTTTAAGTGTGGTATTGCGGATATAATTTTATAAAATTCTATTTATTTATTTAGAAGCAATTTATATAGAGAAAGTATTAAGAAAGTTTTTAATATCTATAAGATTTTAAATTTTTGAAATTTAATATTTAAAAACTTTAAAATAGATATTTTATTAGGTAGTAAGTTAAATATTTAAATTGATACGATTTTTATAAATTTATATAAATATATAATTATAGTGTGCGTATATGATTTCTTTTTATTAGAAATTAATAAACATTATAAACTTTTTTAAGGTTTAAATAAACATATATAGTGAGCGAATTTTTATATTTTTTATTTTATATTTTGTTGTAAAGAGCAGCTAAAGATTAATCGATGTTATAATTGTAGAATTAATAGTTTAATATTAATTAAATTGGCGCATTTAGTGAATATATTTTTAATTATATTGACGATTTAAGTAGTTCATTTTAATATATAAGTCCGCCTCTTTGGACCGATTAGGTATTCCAATATGTATAGAATTCTTATTGGGTTGTATAGGCGCGCGCTCTAGCAGAGGAGCGAGTATAGGCGCAGCTGGTGCGCGCTCTATTGCTTAATTAAAACTTTGTAAAGTGCTTTGCGAGCTCTAGAGGGTCTGTATAGAGCTCTACGAGCTTTATGTAAATATCTATTGCTCGGGGTCGATTTTATTCTATATTTAAAGATTTTTAGCTGTATATCGAAGCTCGCGAATCCATTTAGGTTAATTAAAACGGCTATTAAGTTTGCTGTTAATGGTAACGGTAGTTTATACGTGATTTATCGCAGAATCGTAAAGAAAGTGGAGGAATAAAAGTATATTCGTTTTCGTTTAATTGAAAATAGTTTTATCGTTAGAGAGGATTTATAAAATTTTTAATAAAAAATTAACGTTAATTGGGTTTATAACTGTTAAATGATGGTAAGGGCAGGTTTAAATGAATATATGATTACTGCCTATCTAGTCTATATAGAGGTATGCGAGTAGACAGAGTTTTTAATCCCTGCTCGGCCTACCTGCTCTGCTTGATAGATGTATAAATAGCGTCTTGACAGGTCGTAATGTGATCTTCCAACCACAACTAGTGATGCAACTATCACATGTTGAGGTATTGGTCTCAAGCAACATGATGCCCCAGTCTCAAACAAGAATAAACCGTGGCGGGCCAGATAGACATTGGAAAGAGTGGCCTAGGAGTCTTAGGGATAAATATAATGGACTTGAAGCTCTGAACTGGGAATGTAAGTGTGGTGGTATCTCAATGTAAGGAGCCAAAGGTCATTATATATTGCTATGGGTGTGTATCATAGGGGTTGTTTGAAACCTGTCATCCCATATTCTGTATAAGCCAAAGAGGAGAAGCTGGAGAGCAAAGTGAGTCTACAGTATGAGCAGCAAAAATAGTTAGTTAGGTAAGAGCTTGAGGCGAGGATTTCTATAAAGCATCCTCCTCGTCGCCTTCGCCTCTGTCTTCCGCCATCTCTGTCAGAACCGCCTCTAATGCTCGAGGAAGCGGCTTTAAAGCGTTCATATTAAGGCAAAAATGAATTAAATGCAGCTTGCAATGCAATCATTGTAGATAATCATTGTTCCAGAAGCTGAACCAGAGAACGATCTTACGTTATCGACATGTGGGCCATGCCCAATGCTACCTGGCTTATCGCTACGTGGCCGCTAGCACAAGCATGCTGTCAAAATTGAAGAGGAGAGAGGAAGCGTGGCTTGTGGAATAGCGGCCGGGCCAGAGTAAATATACGTAGCTATTGCCCAGAGTGCTCTTCTTTTTCCGTTGTGGCTACCCTCGCACCTTCCTTACAGTACCTACTACCTTCCCCCTTAGGTACTTTCTTGACATAACCTTACCCTCAGATCCAAAAGGTCCTCCAGCGACATATTCGTACAAGGTAAATTCTATTCCAAAAACACTTTCTTGCAGCAATCCTCACATTCTTCCGCTTCTGCGACTTTCTAGTTCACTCTCTTTCTCTGGCCTCTTCTTCCATACTACCACGTTCGTCTCGGAACATTTTCTGCATTACCATGTACAGCCAATAACCGACATCTAGTAACTCTGTCGTTATTTGTTGAGGTGGTATTTTGCACCATTCGACTAAGAAAAAACGGCTGTCGTGAGATACTTTTTCCGGATTGTCTGTGCAGCGCTCCATAAGGAGAGATAGCAGTGAAGAGCTTGAGCTTTCTTTCCCCGGCATGGTGTAAAACATACCCAAGAAAAAAAACGATAGTAGTCTGTCATGCCCCTCAAAATCTTTATCGGTCTGTAGATATCTTAGGACAGCTTGTAATCGGTTTTCTTGGCAGATTGTAGGAAGTTCTTGATCTGAGCACGTTCCCGTGTCCTCACTGGAAATGAAGTAGAAGAACAACGCTGTTGCCTTCGTACGTACAAAATCATCAGCAGCTGGATCATAGAAACCAAGAAGCGGAGTTTTTTCGAGAAATTTCAGAGGCTTGAGAACATGAGAAACTTCTTTGCAAATCATTCCGAATTCGAACGACGTACAAAGCAGGTTTGAGACATATCCGTGTTCAAAATCAAGCTGAAAAATTTCGTCAAATACTTTACGAAATACTGCCAGCGATTTGATGCTGTGGTTCTTCATTATCCTTACAATTTCATCACCCGTGGACCTGTTCCAGTAAGGGTCTTTGTGCTCTTCTTTCCAATCCAAGAGATTCCAGGGCATAAGCACGCGGTATAACTCAACTCTTTCACAATGACTGAGATGCGGCTCAACCAAATTTTCGATGAACTGAACGATATCAAGGCGAAAGCCAACCCAGCAAACAATGAAGATGATATATTTGAGAGCTTCGGACAAACACCAGCGAACATCAACTGAATACTCAAGGCTAGGAATAGTATTTTTTCCCACGTCGTGTAATATGCTGCTCGCTATATCAATGTTTTCAATCTCTTTTTCAATGAGGTTTCCAAAAGGCGATGGACGGCCAAGATTCATGGGCATTTCATCCATATGGGATAGAATAATGAGATGTTCTTGCTTCTTTTGATCATGTATCATTTCGGCTTCAAAGGTCGAGCGTTTGATAATCAACCTTGGCAAAAAAATAGTAGTCAAGTCCATCATTGCTTGTTGATAGTCTACCCAAGCAGTTGCACGCGTTGAGTGTTCAATCCAGTCACCGAACTTCATCCACCAAGGGAAAGGCGAAAGACTTGGACTGAGTGATCCGAGAGTTGGTTCTAGTTGTATCGATCGACTGCAACCACTGCTGTGGATGATAATGCTTTGTATTGCTGATTCTTCTGGGCTTGAAGAGCCTGTCATGACTCTTGTAACTTCATTTGCATTGGTAGCTGGTCCTTTGCAATCCGATTCTGCTAATGCTTGGGGAGATTTTGGTGAAAGGTTGAACCACAGGTCCCATCCTCTTCCGGACGAAACACTCACAGCGTAGCCAGCAGATGCTTTCTTGGAGGGTGTCAAATTGTTGGAAGCTGCTTGAAGACTGTGGTTAGAAAGCCGACCAGAGAGGACTACCTCATCAATTTCATCGTCTATGACGTTTCTATTTGTGTCCTGCGCTTCTGGTGCTTGGACTTCCGTTGGGTATTGGTATAGTGATGTCGCAGGCTCTGCAGTTCGGATAGATATGTACGATGGAGTAGCTAATTTCAGTTAGCAATGCTTCAAAGCTAGTAAGGGTATACTTTCGGGAGTCTCTGGTCCTCTTCTTAGATGTCCCCTTCTTGAAGCGATCTATTTTGCCCTTGTCGACAGGCTGGCCATGGACAAAACATTGGTAAGTTTTGTTCGGATCTTCAAGCAGACGCGCTTCTTCTTTTCGCTGCGCGTGTATTTTATCTCTCTCCTTAATATTTTTCTTGAAACTCCAAGCGCGCTTCTTTTCTTTCAGCTGGGTCTCACTGTTAAGGTATTAGTTACTCTTATTAATAAGGTCATTGTATGATCGAGTACGCAAGAGGAGGTTATATGCTCTAGGAAGGATGTATGAAAGCTGGAGATGGGTAAAGGCATGAGATGTTGGCAAATCAAAGAAAGGCTATAAAATCTGCAGTAAGGAAGATCAGGAAAGCAGAGCGTGAAGGACTCAATATGTCTCTAGCGGTTTGTGACCCGCTGGGAACAAGATTAGAGGCGGCTGAAGGGAAATTCGACTTTACTTACAAGACGGACATTCTAAGATCTTCTTCGATCTTTTCTACAGTCTGCTTCAAGGTCTTGCCCTCTTGCATATGTACTTTGTCGACTAGCTCCTTGACCTGAGCCCAATCATCATCAGACATGGGAGGCATCTTGGCGTATCGTTTTGGCTCATTGAAGTTAGCATCTGCATTGCTATTGCCATTGCTATTACTATTCGTAGCGAGCGGTCCGCATTGCTGGGTAGGGTAAGGGCCATGCTGGTCTCGTTGCTGCTGCTTAGGTTGGTTCGCTTGTTCCTTCGGCGCCAAGAGTCTCTGTTTCTTGAATACTGGCTGCATGCTGAGAAAGTGTCAGAGGCGTCACAGACGAAAGACTGGACAATGGGCAGATAGGTAAAATGAAAGACAGCAAAGTGTTGCGCTGAACACTTGAATCTTTCGATCAGGAAATCGAGTCGCTTTGAAGAAGAAAGTTTGACATGCGATCTTGAGAGATTTATATATTTACCTCAGACTTCCAAAATTGAGTGCTATTCGCTGAGTTCGAAAGTCCTTTTGGCTTTCTGATTGGCCGAGAGCCTTTTGTGTCATTGGTTGAGAACCTTTTGCAACCGCCTCGGCATCACGTCATCAGCTACTTGGTGACACTAAAGCATCCAAGAGAAGCATCCAGCATGCACAAGAAGTGCGGGGCGTCTATCGAGTGGACAAACATTTTGGCTGGGCTTCTAGTTGCACATACGAGGGCCCTGAAAAGAACGCTTAAGCCCTGGTCCATTTCGGGTACTCGTAATCCACAGCCCTGCAGGTTCCCTGCCCGTGCACATCTCCGCAGTCGCCCACAACCTCGTCAGCAGCGAGATTATCGATAAACGAGGAACATCCCGTGTGTCAAAATACCGCATCGAATTCCGGACATTGGTTGGTCATGAGCAATCGTCGAGCTTGGTCTACTTACAATACTGTAGGTTTGCTTCAATGATGCACCTAGATGCTGCTAGCGCATATTAGTCTCTCCCCTCTGCTGCTAGCACAACGGTGTCTTTGGGGACAACCAGCTGTGGGCAGGATTAGTCACAAAGATAAGAGACAAGCGTTATCAACACATATCGACGAGATACGAGCCTTCCCAAACCGACACCAGAACGATTGCGATGATAGAGAAGGATCGGCAGTGATACTTCAATAGGTTACGGCATGTTTTATTATATAGAGACTGGGCGTCCCAAGCGTATACAGGAGCGGCCGACCCTTAGCGTCATGTCTAAAGTGTGGTATTCTTATATTGGTATCAATGCCCGTGCCACTATTCTAACTAACTTAAAATCAGATTGAATCGTGTCAAAGCAAGTACACTCAGAGTCCAAATTTTCCCGAAGGAGCTGCAGTCAGTTTGTGCTGCCTACCAGATTCTTTTAGCATAATACTCATTTTTCAAACCTAGTACTTACTTGCTGGAAGGAAGGGAAGAGGGCCAAGGGAGATGGTATATTCGGTTTTTGAATACCTGTCCTTCTTTCTTTGCTCCCCTCTTTCCGCAGAGTATGTCGATAAGTCTGAAGTCTCCATGCAGCAACAATGCTGTATTTTGATAAGATTCTTGTTCTGATTTGACTTTCGTAAACAATTGAACTCCAGATTCACCTATGGGAGACACACCATGACGCTAGTCAACGAAAGTACGAACATTAAGTCTCTGTTCTGTAGCATTCTGTACCACTTTAATCCTGTCTTCCTATCTGTCATTGTTGTCGTCGTCGTCGTCGTCGTCGTTACTTTGGAGATACCGAAATTCCGCGCCCATACATTCTCCCTTACGAGTCTCTATCCCCATCTCTCCGCTCCGCCCGCCGAGAAACTAAATCCTTTCCAAAATGCCCCGGTTTGCCCGTTCAACGTCCCTGTCGAGCCGCCACCCACGATCGGCCAGATAGGCCAGCAGGCCGAAGAACGCGTAATTGGCCGGATTGGTTTCGCGGCCGACGGGACTTAGCGCCCGGGCCTTTTCCCAGGTAACTGCGGGCCCGGTAATGGTCTGGCTCCACCAGAGCTCTTGGTCAGGGACTAGGGGAATGGACGATAGTCCTTGTGTTAGCGGTTGATCTTCAAGAAGAGGGGTATTCAAGGAGAAGGGGATAAAGTCACGCCTTGGGGGAGACTAGACATGTGCAATGTTGATGTGGTGGTACTGATGCAGAAAGAAGGGCGGCCCTGGAGAGGGCTATTTTGCTTTGGACTTAGGGATGGAGGAAAGGAGTTCATTTGGCGAATTACTAAGAGCTAAGAGTTGACTCACGGTCTAATGGTGGTAAGTACCAGAACTGGTCATAGAATGTGTCAGCACGCATGGGTAGAGGTTAGGAGAGGGAAGAAATCAGGTTAGGCCTACGTGATGTAAGAGCACAAAAGGAGTCAGGGCGCGGAAAAAATTGATGGGTGCAGAGTACAGATTCGTTCGACTCGGAGGACGCAGCACACTGAGATCAATTGTATCGGGTAAAGTGCCAAGGCTGGCCATGCCCATAAGGAATTGAGAGCGGCATATCTTGAAGGCAAATACGTTTTAGTCAGTCGGACGTGTAAAGGTTCAGGCCGTGTAACAGACCGTCGTTGTAGCTCTTAGGGGATTTTGCCCTCGGGAAGCATGACCTCGTATAATATTTCGGAACGTTGCGGCTTGAGGAGGTGGGGAAGCTTGACAGCCAGCGGAATTGCCTTCCCAGATCCGGTTATCTTGATCGAACCATTCTTGAAATTGTAAATTGCCATATCCTGGTGGTGACCGCCGTTGTTGATCTATGTAGGAGCTTGGGTATCGAGGAGGTGGATCATTCCGAAGTCTTCGTCTTAGGTTGCCATTTCTATCTGTACTTCGACTACTGTCGTCGCAGTAATATCGAAAATTTGACTGGTTTCGATCGTTTGCTTCAACCATTCCAGTTATCCTTTGGAAATAACCTAGATATTCAGACGCTTCAGATGGCCATTACTTGCTATTTTGCAGATGGGTACTTATTACGTCCAATCTGAACCATAAAGCCTTCCAGACCGTGTCCTAAACTGTCAGCATATCGCTCCCCTTCTTCTCTTGACATAAAGATTTGATTAAAATGGTATACGGTTAAAGGATCTGGAGAGTCTGCAAGTAATTTGTCGCTGGCACTGCCTGCCCACAATAAAAAATCTTCAAAGCTCGTTTGAAAATTCAATGCCTATCTCCATTAGTTGCGAACGAGGTCTATTCTGTCTAACGATGGTGGAATTATGAAAATAAGATACCGTGGTATCGGTGGTGCAATGATGGCTGATTACTTACTAGACGTCGGCACGATTGATCAATCCAATATGTACACGGTCCTTCGTTTAGATTCTCACAGGGTGCACTCACTACTACCGGCGTGAGTAACAGCAGCCAAAAGGCAAGCAGTATTATGATATTGTAATTGGAATGTAATAAAATGGATTTAAGCATCGTTATTGCGTGGAAAGAAGCTGACTGTATGTCACAGTGGCGGGGGGCACATTCAGCACATACGTATCACAGTAGACCTCGAAGATATGGGTCTGTTCTTCGCATAATGCTAATGTACGAGTGACATCAATTGGCGAGGAAACAAACTCTCTATAAACGAGAATTTGAACGACCCATTAGAGATTGGAGGCATTGCCACCTGGGACCCACCTTTTGGAAGATCGGCCAACGTCCGTGAAACCTTTGCAAGAAAGGCTGTGTTATCGGCAAAATCGCCGATAGCTCCATTTATGAGCTTGTTTATTTAAACAAGATGTGTTTCTGGCTCAAATATTCATTATAAGTACTTGCATCGTTGAAGTATGCTTCGTGTTGTGGTTGCATCTACCTGGGTTTGGCTTCTTCATAACGTTTTTTGACGACCCCGCCTTTTCGATGGTCTTACGACGAGGAAATTTGCGCGATTTTCTTTTCAAAGTTTCACGGCTCACTTATCATCAATTCCGAATTCAATTCATCCAGATTGCTGATCTTAAGAATCAAAGTCAATCAGACGGGAAAATGAGAGCATTCAATGTGAAGGTTTATAAGTGTATTATACGAGTCGATGATCAAATTTGACGGCAAGCTGATTCGACCATCCCCGTCACTTGCTCTATATAATCAACGAGAATTAAGATCTAATGCCTCAGCGTCTAATTATAATCTGCCATAGTATGGGCGACTCAAATGCGAGTCTTCACGCACACCAAACCTGCACTTCTAACCTCTAGCTGTTCTCTCAGTGCTTCTTTCTCAACGCTTCACTACGATCAGGACATTGTTTCTCGAGATCGTTGGCAACCATGAAAACCATACCCTTGCTGCCTTGCTCAGTGACTCCGGACACACGAAAACAATTCGCATCCAAGATAGAAGATGACTTATAATGCATCACAAGGAGGAAGTTTGCCTTGCAGTACAATCTTTCACCGTACACCGTTTGGTACCGCTGCCTCTCTCCTCATCTTTCCCGCCTTCCTCCGCGCCCCAGCATATCTCCATTGGACGGCCACAGGGATTAA
Organism: Pyrenula massariospora; assembly: GCA_021030905.1. NCBI lineage: Eukaryota > Fungi > Ascomycota > Eurotiomycetes > Pyrenulales > Pyrenulaceae > Pyrenula > Pyrenula massariospora. Next base: position 1,198,181 of record JAGFMI010000003.1, read on the forward strand.
TGCAACTACCTGAACAAGAGCACAGATTGAAAAAGCCCAGCCAATCCCGGTGCTATGTACCATCGGCATCACAAGACTGGTTCCACCCGCAGCGAATAAGCATCGAGCGAGATTCAGGCTTGCGCTCGCCGCGGCGCTTCGATCGTGGAAGATATCAACGAGGTAGGTCATAATCACTGACTGCGTGGAGACGAGGGTCCAGCCCGTGATGAAGGTAGATATAATGGGAATCGCGATGGGAACTTGAGAGGGATACTGAATGGTCCAGCCGAAGAGGGTGATGGACAGACATTGGACGATGGCGAGGATGGGAACAAGTCGAAGACGTGCCTTTTCGAGCGGGAAGTTATCTTCAGGTTGTGTTGTGGAATGGGAGAAGGTGTTATCCGTTCCGTTATACAACCGAGTCAACCGAGCTTCATATTTGGCTTTAACTCGATGGTAATCTTTATCGAGGATCTTCCCGCTGACTACTGTGCCGATCATAGAGCCCACCCCGTTGGCAAGGAATGTTAGCCCGATTTGAGCTTCGCTGAGATGATAGCGTTCCTTGAACAGAGACGACATCGCGGTGATGCTCATTTGCCAGATGGTGTAGTAAACGGCCAGGAAGACGATAATGGGAGCTGCTTGTTTGCTGCTCAGGATGCGAAATGGTCCAAGAAGGTGAATACTTTTCCTTGGCGCGAGCGGCGGAGGATCTGCTTCACGATTCCAGACCACTTTGGAGGTATTTTGATAAACGGAGAGGGGATACATGGCGATAGGGTCTGTCGGTCTTCGACTTCCGTTTGCAACAATCGACCTCAGCGTCTCAGGGAGGACAACAATCAAGAGAAGCAGAAAGACGCCGCTATAGACAGCCAGCACCCAGAAGATCGTCTTCCACCCCAGAGATCCAGCAACAGCACCGCCAATGACTGGCCCAACGGCAACAGGCACAAGCATTCCAGCCTGAAAGATCCCCATATAACCACCGCGCTCGGCGCGAGTCGTAATGTCCCCGATCACGCCGGATCCGATCGCGATCGTGCTTGCGCTCCCAGTGCTCTGCAAGCATCTTAAGACGATGAGAGTGGCGTAGTTCTTCGTCTCAGCGAGGCCGACACAGGCGCCGAAGAACACTAGAAAGGTACCGCAATACGCGATTCGGCGGCCTCTGACATCAGATATAGGGCCCCAGAGGCTGGGCGCGAGGCCCTGGAAGATGAGATATGATGTCACCGTGAGATTAACGAGCTCTACGGAGACATTGAGGTCCTTCGCAATGGTGGGGAGTGCGGGAAAGTAGATGTTGGACGCGAAACCGGAGACTACTATCGTCTCAGCTGACCGAGAACATCTCAAGCCGAGGAATTGTAGACCTACATGTCGCAGCGGTCGAAACGATGCCAACGATCAAGGCTTTTTGCCGCTTGTCGAAGATGCTGTCAGGTTCTTCTGGAGTTGACGCCGCTGATGGCGGCGGTGAGCTGGGAGCCGCCGCCGAAGCTTCTTCTGGCTTGTTCTCAACTAGCATTGCTTGTCCCTATTGCAATGATGTACGATTTTAAGTGAAACATTTGAATCAAAGAACATAAATAAAGAGTCTAGTCTTTTGCAATTTGTCTGTCTTGCGCCTGCCTTGGAAAGGTTGTTGACGGAGCCACTTCGGAATTGATCACGAGGCCATTCCAGGGTTGGGACCTGAACCTCAGAACAGCGTCGACCCTCAAGGGTCATTTAGAAGCTTCTTTACGGCTCTAAAGCAGCTGAGAGTACGTTCTCTGCTCTTCATTCAGTAAAATTGATAACATGTACATCCATCTACCATGTCCATGATTCTGTGCGGCTGTGTGATTGTACGGGGGCTCCATCCTGAGGATAGAGGAGGGAGATTTAAAACCTTGCAATGACGAGAGGAAGGGGCAAGGGAAGTTGCAAAGACTGTAAGGCGAGTGATCAACGCTCTGTAAATGCTCGATATTGTGCGAACCTGGAAGATGTAGATGTGAAAAAGGTGAGACTAACCCCTCTCGGACTCCGATACCGGTTTTGTTCATTTTCTGGCTCCAACACTCAGCGGTCGTGAAGTCTTTGGTCTTTCCGAGATCTTATTTCCTTCTAAGTACATAGAGCACGTCTAATCGAAGCTCAGGAAGATGCTCATAAATACAAGCTGCTTCCGGACGCTGGAGGGAATGATTCGGATATTCCATGGAGATGGACGGCTCAAGAATTTCATTATTGGCCTTGTCATCCTGCGGCGATAGCCCCGGTCCTCCACGACATGTTGGCTTCATACATGTATTAAGCTCTTAGCGTTTTGCTGTGGTGGTTGTAAAAGATTTCTCTATAGCGCTATTTTATATATCTTTTGCAGGCATGAGCGCTGCTGGCACGTGGCGAAGCCCGTTTTTAATCCAGAGATCAAGATCTCCTGGATCACAGGCTTGATAGAGCTTGCTTTTCTTGAAATGCTTTGTTGCTGCTTTCCTTAACGGCTAAAACTCTCGTCGACCTTGAGACAATACAGAGGAGCTATACCAGGCCTGATTCTTTAATTCCGCGGCTCAGCGAGAATTAGTGGTTCTGGTAGTCGCGGATATATTATTCTAAGGTCATCATTGAGAAAGGAGTGGGAGTAGGGTTGAAAATAAAGAGCAGGAACTGACAGGGCAGCGCGAGACTTTGGCTGTCCAGGACATCAAGAAAGGGGGCAACACATGACCTTGGGCTTGGGAATTGTGACCACAGCCAAATATTGTGCTGAGCGAGTAAAAGACCATTCTTCGAGTTCGATCAAAAATAATTTCTCTAAGTGCGTATTCTTACCTGTAGACCATTTTTGACCTCAAACGAGGTCGAGAGCCCATTGGCGGGCTGTAACACCTAATCTATGGTGCGCCAGGGCAAAACGATACATATCCTCTGCTTTACCACAGTAGTACATCAGGAGGTTGCCTCTAGTGAGGTTTGAGGGTAATTTTCAAAGTGAATTCGTGGCATGAATCTCCTACGAGAATGAGCAGAACGCAGCAGCTAAGGCGGAGTAATTGTGGATGCGCCCCTCCTTACCGAGGTACGGCTACGGCAGTCCTGAGTTGCACCAAAACCACCCAGACCACGTCAAGCAGACCGTGTCACTTTTAGGCAAGGCTGTAGCATGTCACGATTGGTATAAAGCCACGAGATGCCCTGCATGTTGAGAAGAGGTGGAATCGGAGCAAGACTTGAGGAAGGTAGTAACCGACCCAGGAAAGCCCCTGACAGTTCTACGATAGAAATCGAACTTGATCACTAGGACAGGTCAAAGAGGCGGCAATACAGACCCGAAGAGTGTACACGCCAATCCAAAGGCCGGATTTTGGGTCTACGGCACGCGTCGAGTCTATAAATCCCTCGACGACGACGACGATGTGGCGTCCATTCATCTCGCCGCCGAGGTAGGTAGGGGCGTGCGAGCGCCTCTAGAATGATCATGCTTCTAGCATCCTATGATACCATGGTCGCGATCCAGATGACACAAAAGGCATCCTTCTCGAATACGTTGTGAACAATACTGTGCACCATCACTTGCATAGCCCCCCCTGAAATCTACCAGGCGCGCCCCGAAGGTGGCCAACACAGTACCATTAGACTCAGCAAGCGGCCGAGAGCCTTGCATTTGCGCATTCACAGGGTATATCACGCGCCGAAATCCCCTGCGCAAGCTTCCTGCAGGATGAAAAGCCCAATCTCAAGGCCACAGATTTCGCAGGAGTCTCCCTCGACGGGAGCGTATCTCATGCCGCGTATGGAACGACTCACTCGCTGGTCTATGCGGATGACCAGACGAGTCATGAGCAAGGACTAGTTAGCGTCGCGTCGGAAATATTTTGCATTGGGTAGTGGACTGTATTGTATGTTAGCCGAGGATGATATTTTCCCCGAATTGCACCAGGATTAAGATAGTGCCGAGATCTCGCGGCGCTTGAGGCATAAGGAGTTTCCTGATACGAGTAGTCTTCCGATCCTAGTGCCCGTTGTCTTGAAATACTGGCATTAAGTGTACTAGTCGACGCAGGGGTCTTTGAAGACGTAATTGCCGACTTTCGGCTCAACGTTGAAGAACAAGGCTGAAATACCGCTGCCAGACACGCCTTCTAGCTGCATAAATTTTCGCGTGAGCAGCGGTGGGCCTTGCCTTGCTAACCAGGTAGATGCGATACTGATTTGTGCCGTATTAGAAGAGAATCTATCAAATTGGTTGCTCTGTCGGTGGAGGCAGCTGATTAAAACGCTGTGGCGATTGCCAGGCCTTTACCATGCCTTGATTCGCATCCGAGCCATTCACACCCGCGAGCGAGACAATTCTCAGATCAGGTCGGCAATCTACAGCCACATAGAGTCTGCAGCTGCAAAGGGCTCAGGGTGTAGATTGATGAGAACGGCAGTCTAAATAAGGACAACCCGCCTGGCTAGTCGCTACGAAACCCCACACTTCGAGCATGTGACTAGGCGGAGCTGCTCGGACAGCTCTGACCAGCCTTAAGCACGTGGACAGGAACTTTAATAGAATTGCAATACATTTTTGGTCACACCAGTCCCTACTCCACCGCTTAGACGACAGTGAACTAGCCAAAGAAGGAAGTAACTTGTAGAGGACGCGATCGGTGAAACACGATATCTTAGCAGGGATTAAGCCAGGACTTAAGCGAAACCGGTACTGACCACCCAGCTCACGTCGTCGTTGAATGAGGCGGTGGCATCAAACGTTTGAGGGCCGCCGTTGCTCGCGGCGTAGCCCACATTGTTGTAGTGGCGGATATAGCGGGTGGGATAGCTCCAGGCTCGGATTGAGGTGCCCTGGCCGTTGAGGCCGGCCTGCGGGCAGAACGTGGCATCTTCGTTGAACTGCTTGGAGCCGTCGTTAGCGTTGAGCTGGAGTTCGAAGTTGTAGTGTCGTATGTAGCTGCCGGGGGTGTCCCTGGACTCAAACGAAAAGCAGGCACTGTTGCCAAGGCCGGTGCGAACCGTCCAGCTGGCCTGCTGTTTGAGGGCGGTGCTGCTCGACGACGAGACGACCTGAGTATTAACAGTGGAGTCGGTGTGTGCGAGATAGCGTGTTGTGAAGCCGGCCGTGGTGGCTCGCAGCGAGATCGAGGAACCAACTGAGAGCGCAGGGCCGCTGGTCAACGATGTGGTAGCGTATTTGGCGGCTGCGATATTGGCCTGCACCAAGTTCTCCGTGGAGTCAGACGGATAGCCGGTGGTCATCACGCCCTCGTAGAACGTGCCTTGGGCGCCGACGCTGTTGTCACCGCCAATGCCGAGAATAATGGCACCCTCTTTGCTCATCGGGTTGTAGCCAGACACGCTTGGGCGGGCGCCGCTGTAGTACGTCGACAGCGAGCCGGACGCAGCGTTAGCGCCACGGATTGCCCATTGGTTTGGCTGGCCCTTGATGACGGCAGTGACGAACCGGTAAGAGATCGTCGGGTCGTTCGGATTGTTCTTAGGGTTGGAGCCAGAGAATAAACCGTTCTCGAGATCGGCCATGATCCAAGGGCCGCTGCCGGAGCCAGTGCCCCAGACGGTGTTGGTGCCAAAGTAGATAGACTCCATATGGCCGTTGCCCGTATCGCGATTGCTGGTCTCAGCGTTGCCGTAGTCAAAGCAGCAGCCAGAGTTGTAGTGAGTCCCGTCGAGGACGGCATATAGGCCCTCTGCCGCGTCGCCTTTGGCTATACCGCTGGTGGCGTCGTTGCGGTAGCCAGTGCCTGGCGAGACGAAGACGCCATACGCCTTTTGACCATTCAGCGTGACCGGTGCGCCAGTCGCGCTGGCCAAATTGTCGTAGCCATTGGATTCCGGGCCACTGAAGCCACCGGGTGGAGCCTGGGTGAGGTGATTACCGCGGCCGGACTGGTCGTAAATGATTGTGATGAGGCAGGTCGTGCTGGCGCAGAAGGAGTCTTGGGCGGCAGCATTGGCCACACCGCCGGCGGATAATGGTGTGATGTTGGTCGTAGCACCGTCGGAGCCGCGTTTGACCTGGTAGAGTGAGCCGCTGAAGGCGCTGTACAGGGCGCGAGTGGTGCTGTGGGCAGCAACGCATGGCGTGCCACCGGAGGAGTAGATATCGCAAGGCCCAGCGGCGACAAAGGAGCTCGAAGCAACGAGACCTAAAGCGATAGCGCAGGCGCGCCCGATGCTTGGTCGTGAGAACATGTCTGATCAGTTTTGGTGGAGGAAAGATGGGAGGGGCAAGCCTGTAAGTGTTTTGATCTCATCGATGAGAAGCTTAAATAGCCATTGAAACAGAATAGCCACATCACACGCTTTTGAATCGCGTGGTATCTAGCTTGTCTTTTTACCATTTTCATCTGATCTGTTAAGATGACCATTTGCTGGGTCAGGGGTGGTACGGGGATGGCGACAGATTATCCGCCAATCTGGGTTTTCTAGTCGGAAAATCATCCCAGCCCCTGACCCCTGCTTCGGGACATAAAGTTACATTAAGCAGCGTACCAATCATGGCTAGGTCTCCTTGGCTATGAGGGCGAAACAGGGAAGCAGGGGAGCTAGGTGTGTAAGTGATGGAAATTAAAGTTCATGAAAAAAGCGGAGGAATTTGAAATATAAACAGTGAGAGTGAAATAGGTAGTGCGTGCTCGGAGCGGAATATTTCTGTATTTAAATAGTTGCGCAGACCTAGCATCGACATACTAGTATCAAAGTGGATTTGAAGAAACGGAAAATTATAATGTGCAAGTGATGGAGGCGAGGAAGCGAGTGAGCCAGCTTTTGTACCCAGCGGTGCTCTCGCGCCAGCCATAACCTAAGACAGTGAGCAACACACGAGCTCGCGCGAGACTGTAAGGCTGTTCATTAATGTGCCACCATAGTAGTGGCATGGTGTTGGAAGAACAGCGCAGGGTGAGTGCGCTCGATGTATCCAGAGAATACCTACGTGCGACGGCGTGGCTTGGGGGTAGATTTTGGGATTTTCATATTTTCCGAGCCGCCAAGACCTACTTGGGGGAGTGGCACGTGAGGGGTTATCGGCATATTCCCGGCAATTACTATACTCTGCCATCTTGTTTTGCACGTTACAACCAGCCTCAAAGTACCATTAGGTAGAAAGCCAACAAGTCAATAATTATAGCCTATTACCCTTATGTACAAACTACGAAGCCTACAGAGCTTCGAGCGAACTCGCCTCGGTGCCGAATCTTGGCGAGCTTTAGCAAGCATAACACTGCCGCACCCTAGACAATAAAATAGGTGGTATTTATATCATCGTATCAAGTTTCTATTCACGCTCTAGGTACTTATTCTCGGAACCTTTGATAAGGTATGATCTTCATTGCTGGCACATCGCGGCAGTGCTCATCCAGTCCATTCAGTCGATCTTGGTCCACGAAAAAATGAGCGGTTATCCTTGTGCGATCCGTTTGACCTTCGACGCAGACACTGCTTTACTGACCAATCCGCCCTTTAGCATGAGTTGTTCACCAAAGTCTCCTTAAACTTCCACAAGCATTTCCAACGGAACCACATGCTCTTCTGACATAAGATATGAATATAGAGTGAGGGCCGAGCGGGTCCCACGGAGTTTATTGCTGTAGTAACGTAGGTGAAGCTGGAAAGGATATGAGCATTTGTAGTCGGGGCAATCGGGTAATACTGAACATCGCCGCAGGAATTTGAGGTAACCTGACGTCAGTGTTAGATGAGACTGCTTAAATAACGGTTAGATATATAATACTGTTGCAAACTCAACAATGTTGTGGCTGTCTGGCTGGCTAGGAGCTATGACCATATGTCCAGCGACGCCTTTTGGAAGTGGAGTGTAAGCGGTCTCTTACTCTTTACAGGCTGACTAAGTCTTGATTGTGTAGAATTTGGCCCAGAGTTCCACGTCTGTACTTCCCCATGGTATGTCTGATGCAGGGAAACTCGCCATTGTGTCTGTTCTGTGGATGTCAAAAGGAAAATAGCTCGCGCTTTCCAGCGTGTTTTGATGCCGCTATTGTCAGAACTTGCGATGGTGGTGCCGATCAGGTCAAGTTGAGTCCTGGCAGGCTCTTTTCAACTGTGCGGGGGGTTGGACACCTGTGGTGCCGATGACGCGCAGTACACGATTTGCAAATCGATGAAAAAGGCAGAATGACTGGCTGGGAAACTGACTTGAAGCTCTGGATCAGCAATCATGGCGTAACGTAGTAAATGTATTATTAAATAAGTTATACATAAGCCCACTGTGGTCCGTAAGTGAGATTTCGCATCAGAAAAATAGCATGTTCTAGCGCTGCCAGTGTGCGCGGCGGCCAAAAGTCGAGAGGGCGCATACACCAGACACCATTGCGAACCGTACCTAGGTAGAGCGTATAGTAATCGTACGCTGAGCTTAGTATTGGCGAAACATATCGCCTGCTCAATTAGCTTTTCCTAGGAGCCAAAACAAAGAACAAGATGAGACACTAATTTTACCTGAAGGAGGAGAGGAGAAGATCTGAGGAAAGACCCTCGAACCACTAGGCTAAGCGCTGGACCGTCTCTGGAAACTCTTGTAGAGGTTTCACCACCTGCATAAGCCTGTCAGAGTAATGGCTGACTTTTATCAATCAAAAAGCTCTTGCCCGAGACTTGTTCCAAAGATTAGGAGTATAAGCGGAGATGATGATCCCTTTTGTTACTCTCTGAGCATCAACTGGCCCATGAGACAATTACCTCTGATAACACGGCTCTGTCATGCTGAATGATTCTTCTTGATAAGCCTAATTGATCCTAGGGTGTAAAGGATACAAAATTTGGAGATTTCACAGTCAATAGTCCCCTCCTCTTGTAGTGAATGATAGTTTTGATGAGAAGCAACGACGGTCTGTGGGGTATATTTACAATGAAACAGCAGATTTCAGTGACTTAATACATTCGAGAATATCTACAGTCTGTTCACGAAGCTCACGATGATGAGCAGTGCTTTTTGGATCGATCCTAAGAGAATCGGTTGCTGGTGTCGTAGCCAGTGTGTGAGGCTACGGCCGTTCCGCGCCTGCCAAGCCTCGGAAACCTTTTCTTTGTGGTCCGTGTCTAGGTATTTATCTCAGCCATTGGAAACCTTGCGTCTGCAGCCTTCCCACAATTCTCTGACTACCTAGGTGAGGTGCCTTGACTACCTGCGAAATCTTCGAGCAAGCTCTACACATCATTTAACTTTTGACTGACTATCAGTGTCGCATAAGGTTCCTACTTTCACGTCCCTTAAAGCGATTCAAGTAACTGTGTGAACCAATTCTGCTCAGGTCCAGCCGCGTTTGCCATGTCAACGCTACAGTTGAACACCTTCGATCCCCCTGCAGCTCTGCATCTTTCTCAAAAAGCACCTGAAGTATTACAACGACCAGTTCCGACCGGCAGACCCTTTCCATTTTCACTATTGGAGGCGGCCGAATCTCCGGATACATGGGCCGAATATGAAAAATTGCTGGTAGCGTGTCTTAGGACAGGTGACGACAAATCGGCGTTTCTGTGTCTGGAACGGCTTGCGGATAGATTCGGTGAGGGCGACGATCGCATCAAGGCGCTCCGGGGACTGTACAGAGAGGCTACGGCCGATAGTGATCAAGATTTGGAAAAGGTTCTGAGTGAATATGACACGGTTTTATCTGAGAATCCAATGAATATCGTGAGTAGTCGTCAGGTATGGTAAAGAGTTTGAATTTAACATTTCGCAGCCAGTCATCAAGCGGAAGGTAGCCGTGTTGCGCTCGTTATCCCGGCCACAAGATGCAATTAGTGCTCTTGTAGAGTTTGTCGAATCAAGCCCGACAGATGCGGAGGCTTGGTGTGAGCTAGCAGACATCTATCAGTCTCAGGGCATGCTTTCCCAAGCAATATTCAGCGCTGAGGAAGCTCTCCTTGTTACACCCAATGCGTGGAATGTATGTTGATCTTGTCATCATTGTCAATTTGCTTGCTGATAAACTCCTAGATCCATGCACGTGTTGGAGAGTTGCAGCTCGTTGCAGCCTCGTCCAGCCAAGATGGTAATGAAGCGATACAAAATCTTTACGCAGGCGCAATAGGGAGATTTTGCAGAAGTATTGAGCTTTGTAACAATTATCTAAGAGGCTATTATGGACTCAAGATGGTAAGCAGAAAGGATGTGCCGATCGAGTCTTCGCTCACATTGAACTAGGCCACCGATCGTTGTATAGAATCTGGCTTCCTGAAGAAGAACAGTCAGTCCATGCTCGCAGTAGAGATTGTTGAGGATCTGAACAGCAGAGCAACTCAGAAGCTCAAGGACCTTATTGACCGGCGCTCAAAGAAATCAGCCTCAAGTGACCTAGACCAGGCCGAGCTGATTGCGGCTAGGGAGCTGCTCGATCGCTCGAAATGATCACCAGGCACACAAATAATAGTATCATGCACCGGCAGGGACGCCGATTCCGATCACCACCCATACCTGCCACTGGAAGTGGGAAACGTCTCCCCGAAAGGCGGCTGTGGCGATAGCTGAGCGTCAATGTCTGCCTAGAGTGTTGCCGCTAGCATCTGCAGAGCCTGGCCTTGGGCACCAAGCAAAGACGTGGCACCTCTCGTGCGGCGTGGCTCCTCACGTGCGACGATGGCATTCGCGGAGATGTGCTGGGGACGCAGCTTGAGGGGCTATTGCTTGCGTTGCAATCAAATGACCAAGGCAAAGCCCTCCAGCGTCCGCTCATTCCTACATGTCAGCGTCTTAAGCTTACAGTACGAGACACCGTTTCCCCAAAGTCATCAATCGATGCCACGCACAATTAGAATTTGGAGGGGCAACCCAGTCTGAAGTCTCTTGGGCATGAGTCAACGGAAGATGAGGGTGCCTAGATTGGGCTGCGATGTTGGGGGTTCGTAATCTGATATAAAAAGAGATGAGCGGAAGACGACAATAGATCTCGTAAATTTGCACTCAACGAGTCAAGCACCACCAATGCACCCAAGTGGCCTCCAAACCGCTTCATGCATCCAGTTGTTCGCCGTGGAGCAACGCTCTGCGTAGTCCCAATGTCACGTTTTCATCCTGCCGATATATGGTGCATACGAAAACCAACCAGAAAAAGACCTTGAATTACTCGCTCTCAACAATCCCTCTGGTTGCGCAGCATTAGTCTGCAGAGTCAGTGCTCAACCGGGCTTGTTGGACGACTGCCCAAGGATTCACTTTCTACACGAGCGTTGTCGAAGGAAGCATTCAGGAATACCAACAAAGGATCAGTACTTGCACGGTACCTCAGTCACGCACTCGCGGCGCCGCAATCGGCCCGAAATCGCGGCTGTTCAAAATCGTCAATTCGCGGCTCTGCCATCTCACAAGGCTCTGTAAGTCCTTCCACCCCTTGAACCTGTTCTAGAAGATTGGATGCTTGAGCATTGTGGATGTCGTCCCGAGCGTCTGTCACGGGATGCCCCAGCGCATTCCCCAGGCTGTCTCATGTGCTCCTTGAAACTTGGATGACCCTGGTCCTGGAGCATAGAAGTGCTGACCCTTTCTATGGAGTCGTAGGACGATCTCCACGCCTCGGCATTCTACGGCAGCACAGAAAAAAAAAAGAGAACGATTCGGAGACTTTGTATCACACGAACCGAGTCAGCGCGCCGCCCGTTCTGGGATAGGATTGACGGGTGTTGGTTGACATCATCCCCCGGGGTGGCTTCTGGGGATAGGAGAAGGACCTTCGGACACACTGTGCTGAAGTCAGACAGCCGGAGCATTGACTTCAGCCTTTCTGAGGTCGTTGCCACGGTTCGTCACATTAGGATTATTTCCCGTCGGTGGACAACCGTGGGAGCGACACCGTGGGAGCGATTCAGTGGGTACCCCGGCGACGGTCGTTGCCCATCCACAAAGCCTAATAAGCGTCAAGTGGCTGCTTGGCGGCCCATCCCCCATCCCCCGTCCCCCGTCCGACACTCCAAAAATCTCCCCAAACGCAACTTTTCCCAATTCCTCCATCCCGTTTCCCCCTCCTTCTTCTCCTCCTCTCCCTCCGTGCGCATCAACTCGCCATCCTCGCCTGCGCCCCGTCGCGCATCCGACTTGTACATTCCAACACTACTCCTGAGCACAATCTCCGCCTGCAAAGGGGTTCAACGCACTGGGGAACGGCGAGGGAATTCACAGGCCGTGACGACCGCAACCCCACATCCCATTGGGCAGCAGTTACCTCTTTGCCCGCATCCAACTCTTTTTAACCGCCCTCGACTACCCGTCCCCCTGTTCAACAACCATCGAAAATAATTATCAAGACGGAATAGCCACAATTCTTTGCGGGAAGATATTACACCTGTCATTTCTCTTGGTCAATACCAAAGTTGCACGATCTCTGAATCATCGGATCAAGAACATAACATCTCCCAACGGCATTTCGGTCATGATCACGTTGCCGGATTGACATCACCCATGCCGTGAGTATCTTTTGACACCTAGTTGCTTCTCTGCAGAGCTAATTGCACACCTCTTGTTCAGACTCAACATAACCATCGACCGCGCCATATCCGCAGCCGGTTCCTCTCGCACTAGCCCATCCCTCTCTGACGGTGAAGGCTCGAACGGAACTGGGGTTCCCATTTCCCCACAATCGGCCTCAGGGAGTCAAGAGTATAGCGACGGGTCTGAGGCTCCGGAAGGGTGGGCAAATCTCCATTACACAGACGTACCCCAATATCCAGACGAAATCCGACCGTCTGACTCGGCTTCAAGACCGCGATCCTCACATAGACATCGACCCCCAGAGCCACGAGCCAATTCCGGCAGTCGACCGTCACGCCGGCATACTGTGCAAGAGAGAGAACCTCTTGCTTATCGACCACGAGAAGCACTGCCTGAACCACCGAGAAGCGTGGACCCACCGGAAGAATTTGTCGGCCCATTCCGGCCGGCCGCATCGCAGCGGCATTCATTCTATGGCCCCGGGTACGCTCATAGCAGCTCTTCAGGCGCATCATATGCTCAGTATCCCTCCTTACCTCCTTCAAGTCAATTGATCTCTCAGGGACACTACCAACCAATGCCGTACGCCCCATCTTATCCTCCCCCTCCAACACAGATGGCACCACCACCTCAGCCACACCCGGGTTACTATGGCCATCCACATCCACATGCTACTCCTCCTCCTCACCTTATCCACTCACCATATGTAGGCTCGCCGTACGGTCACCACGAAGTGATGGCGTATCAAACGAATCCTGGGTATTTTCCCTCTTTTCCACATTCGCAATACATGCATCCTGCAATGTTCAATCATCAAGCTCGAATGCATTCACCAACCAGGTCTCAAGTGGAGGAGGACAAGCCGCCCGCGCCCGCCCCTGCGCCCGCCCCGCCTGTGGATAACAGTGAGGAGATTGTAAAGCGCTTTGAAAAACTATTCCTTGACGAGAGGGCGGCGCGTGAAGCTCGAGAAGCCCAAAAGGAAGCGGAGATCAAGGCTGCAGCAGAGGCGCAAAAGGCAGCAGAAGAGAGGGCTGCTTCAGATAAGAAGATTGCAGAAGAAGCTGCAGCCACAGCAACTGCCGCCGCTACCGCAGATGCCGAGAAGAAAGCCGCCGAAGAGGCTGAGAAGTTCAAAAAAGCTGCCGAGGACGCCGCAGCCGCAGCCGAAGCAGACAAAGCTGCCGCGGTCGCGGCCGCTATTCCTGCCCCCCCTCCTGAAAAGAAATTACCCATCAAGTTCAAGGATGCCGTCGGTCGCAAATTCAGCTTTCCATTCCATCTGTGTGCCAAGTGGAAGGTGAGTTTCGGTGGAGGATGCAAACATATCATGAAATACTAATTATTGCTAGGGCATGGAAGAGCTCATACGTCAGGCCTTTCTTCATGTTGAAGTCATCGGTCCCCATGTCGCCGAAGGGCATTATGACCTTGTGGGTCCCAACGGAGATATTATCCTACCTCAAGTATGGGACACTGTGATTGAGCCAGATTGGACAATCACGATGCACATGTGGCCCATGCCCGAACCTGAGACGACCAAGGAACCCGACATCCCTCCTGTGAGTGAAGAGGACATTCTTATCCTCGATGACGTCCTCAAGCCGAAAGCCGGCGGGGGCAAAGGCAAAGCAGGTGCGAAAAAAATTCCTGTTCCTCCACACGTTCCGAAATTTCGTGGCAGTCTTCCTCCTCTTGCCCCAGAAGCACCAGAAATTAACGGTGGATCGAAAAAAGCAGGCGCTGGAAAAGCGAAACAGAAACCAAGCGGCTTCGCCTCCTGGTTCAACGGAAGTCGACCAGCTCCGAAAGTGGTCGTCAAACCGGCCGCGAAAACCAAGGCTAAGAAATAGCCTGTCAATGGCACGAATCTCAACAGAGATGGTTCGCTGAAATAGACCGAAATTTGCAGATGTGGGTAAGATTAGTATTCGTGGAGTCTTATGATCCTGGGCAAGATAAGACGTAAGACGAATACTTCTTACAAATTTGTTGAGGCGGTAGCGTTTGAATGCGATTGATGATTAATGACGTGACGGTGACTTCTCTTTCTCATGGGGCATGATTTCTTTGATGATACCCCTGGCTGAAGCAGCATTTTTCTGGAGCTGGAGCAATTTGCAGATGTTTGGCAGTTTCTTGGGAGATATTTTCCTGAGCAATCTCCTCTCCGACGTGGGGTTCTATTGATCGAATGCACAACATTAGATTGAAAATCAGCCTTGATTTCCAGTGTGACAAGGGTTCTGAGTTACCCGCGAATGCGACAACTACCTTACAAATGGGAATTGATCTTTGAGAGACCTCATGCAGCCATTATTCCGAATTGCGGGAGTGGACAACAAGCGGCAGTGTTCAGCATTTTCTTGAGAAGTGAATGTATGATATTGTTTATAAATCCAACACAGACGCTACTCTTGAACACTGCATCGCGTTTGTTCAAGCTAGGTGTTTATAGAAATGTACATACCCGCTCCTTTGCATCGCAGAGACCAGGAGGTTTCAAGACCAGGCAACCCGGGTTACATTGCAATGCATTTACGATGAGAAGTCGATGTAATGACTTACGCGTCGTAAAATTCTGAATCTCTGATGGCTTGCCCGATTGTAGCTCTAAGATTTTCGTGAAGTCCTGGCAAGAGATAGGAGTTTACAGCACCTGAGGCGGACTTTAACGTTACCCAGCTTGCTTACACGACTCAAAATACGCCACGACCCATGCGTAGGGCACTGGCAGTGATGATCCTCCGAAACATCATCGATGTCACCTGAATTAGGATTCTAAAATATTTCTCCCTACCGCAAACTCTCATAAATCCGGATGCCTCAGTCCAAGCCCCAGCATTTGCGCAACGAAGAGGATTGGAAGCCGGAATGGCCGTCCAGGTGCTCGTAAAGGATCACCCACACCGCACCATTATCCTCTCTACAAATGATTATGCCTTGGTCTTTCGGCATGCCCACCAGTCATCAGCGGATTCAGACTACTCAAACCAGTACAGTCGCCACAGCAGGCCACCAAAATGCATGGTCGAATTTACGGAAAAGTCTGTCACAGACTTGACTGGGTTTCGTACCATCAGCAAGGGCCAAGGGACTCTGGGACTGATTACCCTGAATAATGATGTGTTTCTGTGCGTTATTTCGGGATCTTCGCAGGCCGCTATTGTGCGGCCGGGGGAGACTGTGCAGAGAATCCATTCTGTGGAGTTTTGTGTGTATTGCTCGCTGCTAGAAGTGTTTGATTTGCTAATTGAAGATTGAAGACTGTCTAAATAGCCGTGACTATGATCATCTGCATGGCCAGAGCACGAATCCATATCCAGACTCCG
Source organism: Pyrenula massariospora (assembly GCA_021030905.1). Lineage (NCBI taxonomy): Eukaryota > Fungi > Ascomycota > Eurotiomycetes > Pyrenulales > Pyrenulaceae > Pyrenula > Pyrenula massariospora. The sequence goes on from JAGFMI010000003.1 coordinate 1,213,955, forward strand.
TCTTCCAGTCGGACGACATGGATTATGGAGGCGGGTATGACCAAGGAGACTCGACTGCGGATCACCCTTTTACAGCGCTGCGGAAGCTGCTGAGCAATGGGTTCTTCTATTACAGCGCTGATTTCAACCTGACCTCCCGACTTCAGGATAGGTTAGTGATTTGACTGGTCATGAAAATACTGTAGCTGATCTCCTCTAGGATAGGCGATAACGCGTCCTTGGACGTTGGCAGCCTGGATGCTGGCTTGCTATGGAATTCGTATATGATCGAGCCTCTACTCACATTTCGAAGCCGTCTCAATGATCATGAAAGAGAGGCTCTTGACCATTCACGGATGCTAACCTCTGTCATACGGGGCTTCGTGAGCACAGTGACTGTACCGCCTTCGAGCGCGCCTTTGAGACGAGTGCCGTCGAATTACCCGTCTTCCCTCACTATCATATCTCGACTCTCCTCCCGAAGAGCGGGAACGAGATTTAATTCTCGGGGCATCGACGATGAGGGAAACGTGGCAAATTTTGTGGAAACAGAAACCGTCTTCTGGCATCCCTCCAACGTCTGCTTCTCCTACGTCCAGGTCCGAGGTTCGGTCCCGATCTTCTGGGAATCTTCGTCAAGCCTCATTCCAGGGCAGCAGAAGATCCAGATCACCCGGTCAGCTGAGGCTACACAACCTGCTTTTGACAAGCATTTCGAGAGGCTAGAATCGACGTATGGTCCAATCCATGTTGTGAATCTCTTGAGCGACTCGAAACCAGGAGAATTGGAACTTTCAGACAGGTATCAAGACCATATCTCTAGATGCTCGTTGAGTCAGACTTCGGAGAAGGATGTTTCTTCGTCTCATCAGATGCTGCGGGAAACGAACTTCGACTTTCATGCTGAGACAAGAGGCGCAGGGGGCTATGAAGGAGCCAGATACATTCGAAGGTATCTGGAAGAGTCGGCAGATGGATTTGCGTATTTCCTGAGCGTTGAAGTCAATGATTCTGTTGCGGCGGGCAAAGGGAAGCAAACAGTCAGTAGGCCTACAGTGGTCCTACAGCAAGAGGGTGTGTTCCGAACTAAGTAAGTGGCATGAAAATGTTATGTGCAAAGCTAACATGTTCATCTAGCTGCTTAGACTGCTTAGACCGAACAAATCTTGTTCAAGGTATGATAAGCCAGATGGCTCTCGAGTCTTTCCTAAGCCATAGAAGCGAGCGGGCTAGTCCGGACTTCTGGACTCGACACTCGGTTCTTTGGGCTGACAATGGTGATACCTTGTCCAAGATATACGCTGGTATGGAGACGAATGATTTCAAACTCCGCAATTGACTGACTTGGATAGGTACGGGCGCTCTCAAGTCATCTTTCACCCGACATGGGAAGATGACCTTGGCTGGAGCCATCGCAGATGTGAGGAAAAGTGCAACAAGGCTCTATGTCAACAACTTCGAGGATAAAGGCCGCCAAAACACCATTGATCTCTTGTTGGGAAGACTCATGAACCAAACTGCTGTTCATCTATACGACCCAATCAATGACTACGTTGTCGCCGAGTTAGCACGACGAACCAGGGAGTATTCATCAGAAAAGCCTATCCACATATGGGCCGGAACCTTCAACCTGAACGGCAAGAGTCATGGCGTCAATGAGGATCTATCTCCTTGGCTATTCGCCCACACTACCAAATCTTCTCCAGAAATAGTAGCCGTCGGTTTTCAAGAAATCGTCGAACTTTCTCCACAACAAATAATGTCTACGGACCCGGCTCGCCGCCATACCTGGGAAGAGGCCGTCAAAAGAACGCTCAACGTTAATGCCGAAGACCCATACGTTCTTCTTCGAAGCGGCCAACTTGTTGGAGCCGCCCTGATGATCTACATTAAAGCTTCTGTTCTATCTTCCGTCAAAAATGTGGAAGGGAGTATCAAGAAGACTGGCCTCTCCGGGATAGCTGGAAACAAGGGCGCAGTAGCAATCCGCTTCGAATACGGAAGCACTTCGCTTTGCTTCGTCACTGCGCATCTCGCAGCTGGCTTTGCGAATTATGAAGAACGAAACCGTGACTATCGCACTATAAACGAGGGTCTTCATTTCCCCAAAAAGCGGACTATAGAATCACATGAGACCATTATCTGGCTTGGGGACTTCAACTACCGCATCGGCCTGTCTGACGACCGGTGTCGCGCACTGATACGACAAGGCGATCTCTCAACGCTCTATGAAAATGACCAGCTGAACATTCAAATGGTCAAAGGCCTAGCCTTTCCATTCTATTCAGAATCGCGCATCACATTCAATCCAACATACAAGTACGATCTCCACTCTGATGACTACGACACCTCGGAGAAATCTCGCATCCCGGCGTGGTGCGACCGCATTCTTCGCAAGGGCACGAACCTGAAACAGATCGAGTACAACACCGCACCTCTCCGATTCTCGGATCATCGCCCAGTATTTGCAAGCTTTGAATGCATAATCGCGACCATCGACGAGCCCCTCAAAGACAGACTCAGCACAGAAATCTACGCCGCGCGCCGCAAGGAACTAGCTGCAAACCCCGGCGCACTGGTAGCTGCAACTCTCTCCTCCGATGATGAAGAAGAAGAGCGCACGGGATACAATTCGATCAAACCAGGTGAACTACCACCCGCGTCCAGCGATAGACGAAAGTGGTGGTTGGACAACGACATGCCCGCTCGAACAGTCCTGCAGCCTCCACGTGAAGGCATGGTCCCAAATCCACGGAGAGCGGACAATCCCTGGACAAAAGGAAGCAGCGAGCCGGAGTGGGTAGACGCGAAGAAAGCGAGGCCAGAAGCACCGCCGCCGAGGAGGGGAGCGGGAGGCACTCAAACACCCACAACCGCGACAAAGCGAACATTGGTCGTACCGGAATGGGGCGGACATCAAAATGGAAAGAGAAGCCCTGCTCCCGCTCCACCGCCCGCACGGAAGAGCACTCCCCAGCTTCCACCCAATAACCTACTCGACAACTCGCCGACCGAGGACGTAGGCCCGTCGCTCCAATCTCCCCTCCAACCATCCACTCCTGCATCCCCAGACGTAAAACCACCGCCAACATCACGGCAGAGTTCTGCCGCGGCAGTCCTCCAGAAGAAGAAAGCCCCACCCCCGAAACCTAAAAAACCCGCCTCCCTGACCCCAATCCTACCCTCATCTTCTACCACCCCCTCCCCACCGCTCCCAACCGCGTCACCAAAGCCCGCTGCACCTCCGCCCCGCCGCGGCACCGCATCGTCGAACACCTCCCTCACCCCCTCCACACACACTAGCACAAATCCCGCTGGAAAGAGAACGCCCTTCCCGCCGCAGAGAAAAGACTCAACCCCCTCCATCACATCGAACGCGGATGCGGAGAGTGCGCCCGCGCTGCCGCCGCGGAGGGATTCAAACTCCAACCCCGGTACCCGCGCTGTTAATTCGGCGGCGGGTAAGAAAGCTCCCCTTCCCCTCCCCGTCCCTCTCCCGCCAGGGGCCAGTGGGAGGACGAGGCTGAGGAAAAGGGGTGGGGATGGCGGGGAAGATGAGGGGGAGCGGCCGGAATTGCCGGCTAGGAGGGGGACTAGGGAAGAGGATGGGGAGGAGGGGAGGCCGGAGTTGCCGCCTAGACGGTAGGGGGGAGATGGGAGACGGGAGACGGAGAGGGGTGGTGGATGGGCGGTGAGGGGGGGGAAAGGAAGGGCTGAGGTTGACGGAGGGTAGGGGGTAGAGCACTGATACTTGCGGTATATGATAAAAATAGATCGGGTCTTTCTCATGCAAGTCTGCAAGCTTCCATTTTCCGCTCGAATTAATCTACTATCGGGGGAATAAGAGATGTACAGTACAGTAACATATTCTTAACCATCACATCCAGCAAAACCACCGCGCCACCGTACATCTGGCTAGTTCTTGAACACAGACACTGCGCCCTCACTCACTCCCTCCCTCCCCTCCCTCCTTCCCATCCCTCAACGCCCTCAAGTCCTCCCCCCGCCCCCCCAAAACAACCCCGACCTCCCCCACAGCACTAAAGAACGCATCCTCCAACCTCCCCAACCTCTCCAAAATCCTCCCCTCGACCTCCCTCCGCCGCCCCACCAACTCCCTCACCCGCGCGATTTGTTCGATGCGGCGCTCTTTCCTGCCCGGCGAGCGTTAGCGGGGGAAAGAAAGGCAGGGAGGAGGAAAAGGGGGGAAAACAGGGGGGCGGACGTTTTTTCTTCGAGGGTGGCTAGGAGGGCGTCGATCTGCGTGTGTGCGGAGGCGGTGAAGGCGGTGTGGGTTGTGGCGAGGGTGTGGCGGGCTGTGAGGTGGGATTGCTTTGTCTGGGTGGATGGTCGTGGGTTGGTTAGTTGGTCTGGGTGGATTATGGGGGATTGGATGTATAGAGGGGAGGAGGGGGATGGGACGTACAGATTCCTTGGTCTTGGTCTTAGTCTTGCGGGTTCGTTTTGGCGGGGAGGGGGTGGGCGTGGGAGTTGGGGTTGATGAGCGAGAATACGAAGAGGGGGAGGAGGGAGAGGAGGGGGGAGAGGGGGAGTGGCGACGGGGGCGTTTGCGGGCCATTGGGATAGGAGGAAGATTGAAGGGATTCTGTGTGAAGCGTTTGTGGAGAGGTGTGAGAAGGGTCGGCAATGCCGTGTGACGGGGACGGGGATGGAGAGAGATGGAAAACGTAAAGGCATTTCAAATGAGGACGAAGTGAAGGAGAAGATAAGGGAAGGAGAGCGCGGGAAGAAATGTCACGGCACTGACGGCCGTCAGAAGAACATGTTCAAAAACCTTGGCATAAAGCGTGAATCTCCCCCAAGCGCCAATGTGCCATGATGCGACAAGAAGCCCGTCTTGAATATGAACCTGCTGCCAAAGCCTTGCCTGATCCCAATCCGCTATTTAGACCATCCGTTATATACAACCAGACCCTACGTATCTTCCCCCGTCCCAAAACTCTTATACACGCGTATCCTTAAGCCAGCCCAAAATACTTCATTCGATGACCTCCAATTCTCCAACCCTATCCTTGAGAAACGTGTCCTTGTGCGCATCCCATATTCTTCTCAGTTCCTCCATATATCGCGCATGCACTTCATCCAGGTACCTCTCATCAACCCTTCCATCCTTTCCTCCCTGCTGCACAACCTGTATTGGCCGTCCAACCACCACATTGACGGCTCTCCGATACGGCATTAGCCCAACGTCATAGTTGAATACTCCTCTTGCATGAAACAGCGGCACTGTAAAGCCCATAAATTTCTTAACCAGGATTTGAGTCTTGTGGATCCATGGATGCGCTACGCTGTCGACCTGATCGTAGAGATCGTTCTCGCCAAATGCCAGCACCGGCACCAGATCAGCTCCCATGCGGATAGCAAGTTTGACGAAGCCTTTTCGGGCATTGAGGACGAGGCGCAAGGTGCCTGGTTGGGCGTCAAGAGATTCTCGCGCGCCGCCCACGACTATCGTGACGGCTTTGCCCATGCCTGCGTTGTCGATACCGCCTGTGGAAAGCTGGGCTTCGATTGATTCGCGCGAGACGGATATCAAGCCCATGGCAAGGGCGTAGTCGCGGTAAAAGGGAATGGAGAAATTGGAGTCTAGGGTGCAAAGAGAGTTTGTGATCCCAGGGTATAAGTCAGAGAAACCTACAGCTTCGGTCGCGAAGGTCGCGAAGGCCCCGTGGCTTATGATGCCGTGCGGGTGGTAGCCGAAGATGTACTTCCGCGTATTAGTGAGTTCGACAGTGCGATGTAGGCGGATAGGAAAATAGGAGGCGAACAGAGACCAAAGTTTAGAGCCGCGGAAGAGGATTGAACGGCGGGAGTTCGAGCCGTTAGAGGCGGCGTGAGAGTCGAATATAAGGACGAAGACTATGTAAGGGATAACGATAGGCCACGCCAGAGGAATGGCGCAGAACCAGAAAAACATCGATAAGAATAGAGGGATTGACATAGTGTGCCAGAGGATCATCAGGGTTTGGAGGCGACGGCGTACGGGGACGTTGAGAGGAGCCCAGCGGATACTATATAGGTACGTTAATAAGAATTATACAGATCATGACTGAAATTTTGGACGCACGCTGATCTCTCCCATCCAGCTCCAGCACGTCGACCACTGGCTAGCTCCGGACTAGGCTTTTGCCCTTCTCTTTTTCGCCTGTTCCTTGGCCTCGTAGCTTCATTGTGTTGCAGTGCATTCTGGTATTCTTTCTCGGGTTCGACGCTTGTGAGGTTCTCCCCATTGATACCCTCACGCTTCTCGTATACCAGCTTCTGCCCATCGACTACCTTAGGTGGTGTTTTCGACGCTGAAGGTTTGTTATTTGCGTGAGATATGCTACCATTGGCACTGCCATTGCTCTGGTCAAAATTCTCTTTTTCTGGCTCATTCGGTGGTGTTTGAGCGGCGACAGCGGCATAAGACTTAGGCGGAAGGCTGTGTTGGGTTTGTTCCTCTAAGAATGAGGATTCGGGAGTAGGTAGGCCTATCGCGGCCATTTTCAGGGAGGCTGGAAAGTGTTTAGTCAATGGTTGACATGGATGTCGAAAGATTGATTTGAAGGCGATGTGCTTTTGAGAGAGAAGTCAGCAGCTCCGATATGGGAGCCAATAGCGTGAAGAGGTATCGATTATTCTAGGTTGGAATAGAGTGTTGAAAACAGGCGCCATATTCATTTCAACTGCAGGTGCTAAAGCCCCAGCCTCACGTTCTGAAGCGGGCCAAAAGTCCTCTGCGGAATTGCATCACTTCCGCTCGACAGCGTACGCAATCACGTGATATACCGCGGGGTTCTTATCATTATGACAGACTGGTTAGAGCGCAGATAGTGGACGCTGTTAAAAACGCTGATAAAAAAGTCTAAAGTAGTACTTTGAGTTCAGACAGCTACCGCTTATAACGACTACGCTTATAGACCGTCGACCTCTTTCGCCTGAGAGTTTCAACCGTATCAAAAGTCTCGAGAGTCAAGTGCAAGACTTTAACAGCCACCACCTTGAAGTCATTGGACAGCTCTTTGTTGATGCAGGAGTGCACGAGGCTTACGGACTGAAAATACTTTATCGCCACGTCGATCTGTTGCCTGCTAGCGCTATGGTTCATTCCTCATTGGCGGATGGAAGCGAGAAATGTAGCATGGTTCATCTCAGTACTCTGAATGAGAACGAGCTGGAACCATATTCTCTCCTTCTGAACGATCAAATGAAATTCCAACCATTTGAGCATGAATATGCAGGCGGAGACTCATCTTACCAGACCAGAAAACCTTTGCAAGATGAGTTCCTTGAGCAGCTGCGAAGCTATCTAGTAGGGGAAAACTTACAAGACAAATGTGCTATTTGTCCAATACTACCTACGCATCTGTGGGAATTTGAGATGAGTGGGGCACAGGGGATGGTGTACGTTCCTAAGCCGCACGAGATGGATGAATTACATTCAATAAGGCACACTGGATGGGTATTTCATGAAGACGATTCAGGTCAGGTAAGAACGCGGCCGGACTACGTATGTGTTGTGGATCGGACTGGCTTTCATCGACGTTTGCCAATCCCAGAGAAGTGAACTGAGAGTCTTGTTGTTTCTCAGCCACTCTTGTTGCACATCTCAACCTTCTTATCGCACTTTGCCATGAAGAAATCAAGTTTCTATTTTATCCACAAATGATCGCAATCTTGAATCATAGACTAAGGCCGTGAAATCTTGTTGCCTACTCGTACTTCACACCTGACGCTAGCATACTCGATGGATGTTGTCCATTAAAATGCACTGACACTCTCTCGGTCTTTGGTTCAGTCGCTTGTCGTTCAACCTCAAAGTTCACTCTAACCTCTCTCTTCAGCTCACCACTTAAACCTGCCCCATGTAGTGCATCTAGATCGCTCAAAGAAGCGCCGCTCAACAAGGCCGTCAGTCCAAACCCATCACTGACTGGAGTGCGGTAGAGGATCGTCTTGATCAAGGTCGCAATGGTGACTAGGATCGGATTCGCGGCAAAAATGCCTATAAGAAGTCGAGAGCGTGACATTGTTGGCTTTTCGTACCGTAGAGTGTATTCCTTGCCAGTTTTGGTGTATTCTACATTTGAATGCCAAGAGTTGGTGTGAGATGTGTCCTCTGCGTTCTCAGTTGCCACACGTGCCCATGCGATGCATGCCATGAAGGTGTTGACTGGATTGAATCTTCCACGAGGCCACCACCTGTAATTGTACTCTAAGAGCATCTGCCCGAAGAGATCAAGATTGTGGACCGTTTGGACAACCTTCTGGAGATTGGGATTCGAATTTCCAGTAACGTTTTGCTTTATATCTGCGGAGACAAGCTTGATAGCATTGGGGCTGATTCTCCAACGACCATGTACAGCCTGACGCCGTAGCTTGAGTTTTTGCACCTTTTCCGAGAAACGTTCGTTTCCAGGAGGCTTTTTGCTACCCTCGTGCCAGAATCCAATATAATTTACAGATGGGGAATCTGCTGGCGTGAAACCTGTCCCAGTGCCGCCAAAGACCATCCCAGCATACCAGCCAAGACCGATTCCCTGTCGCCAATAGCTCTGTGTCGGAAGTTGAGAATGTTCCACGTCATCAAAAATTTTTGCAAAATTCGCGCGCTCTGTTTTTGACATCTCAACGTTGTCGGATATCGTGGCGTTGACAGTGGCATCAAGAGTAATAATCTCGCGATCGTCAGCGTTTAGAGACTTTCGTAATTTATTGTACAGAGATGGGTATGGTGTATCCAGAATGATGGTGGTATTTTCGTTTACTACAAATAGATTCTCGCCATATGCAGTCTTGTTCCGTGGATGTTGCCAGAAAGGTGTCATAGCATCGATAGCAAGAGTTATTCCATTACCATTCAAATTGTCTAGATATGGTGATGGGGATACTCCAAATTGACCGTCGAGTCCTGGCAGATGTTGCTGTGTTGAACCATCGATAAATTGCTTATAGAAGACACTCAACAGAAGCGGTAGACCTGTGAGAGTCAATAGGGTCATACGTACAGGCAGGCTGATCATCGTGTCATATGGAGATTTTCGAAGGATAGAATCCAAATTTTGTAACGTGGACCGCCCAAGACGAACTTGACAGAAGATTGCACATAGTATGATTTGGCGTGACACACAGAAGCCTTGGATGGATAAGAGGAGTCCCACGATGGTAAGCTGATGTTTGAGGCCCAAGGAGATTGCAACAGGACTGCGATATACCACAAATAGCTCTAAAAACTGCATTCAATATTAGCATTTGGAAAACTTAACCTACTGAGATAAGTAAATCTCTTGCAAGAGAAAACGAGTAGAAGACCTCGGCTCAAAGAAGAGAACACACCAGACAGACTAGGCTTATGACAACTGCACAAATATCTCGTAAGGATATAAGATGTATCTCGGATGGTACTCCCAGTCCTGAAGGTCGTTGAAGCAGTTTTTCCTCCTCGTCTAGCAGGCCGCGGGCGGATTGTGGACCATTCGCGGGAAAATCATGGCTATCGCGGTCTTGCATGCTGTTGCTTGCCAGGAACGTTCTCTTCTTTTTTCCAGAAAGCAAGGGGACCCTGAAAGAATAATTGCACGTGCTGGGAATTTTTCTGGGCACTATTTACCATTTCATAAGGGATACCCATACCTTTTTGTACAATGCAGCCTGTCACAAGGCTGTGCGCTGTATGGGGGCCCTGGTAGTTGACTACATCATCTAAAGACAGAGACCAAACTTGCAAGGAAATGTCTTCGCGTGATCGACAACCTTATTGGACGCATGACTGGGCATGTCAAGGCGAGGGAAGCAAGACATGCAGGTCAGCAAGCGACCAAAGATTGCCGCAACGAATGTCATTTCCTGTCTTTAAGCCGCATGGCAATGGCCCAATAGCATCCTCTCGATGTAGGATTGCAACAAGGCCAAGAAGCCGTCGTCCACCAAGACCTGCCACTCGGCTTTGTAATGACGTTGCACAAATCCGAAACATTTACGTGAAAATTGGGGGTCGAAATAGATTTTTTGACCAGGGCGACTGTTAAGGAACACAATGAGGCTAATGAGGCTCTTCTTGCCAAGGTTTCGGGATTGTGTGTTCCGTTCGCCGATTTTAGACGCTACGTCTCAATTCCTAAGGAAATTGTTGATTTTTGCCTGCTTTGAGACGCTAGATCATTTTGAAAGTATCAGCAACGGTTTAGTCAGTCAAGAATGCCAAGCTTTTTTAATTTTATATGAATTACAATGTTGTCGACTTTTCAATAAACGCCCGTTTGGCCGAGGGGTAAGGCGTTTCACTCGTAGTTAATGGCATGAAAAGATCCTTGGTTCGATTCCAAGAACGGGCAATTGAAGCAGAAGGGTAAAATATATCCAACTTTTTGCCCTCGATCTTTGCCCTATCGTTTCGTTCTTCATATATTTTGGTCCTTCTTTGTCTTGTTCTCCTTATAATTTGATGTCACAGGATACAGATTAGAGTAGAGTCGAGAGAGTACTATCCCACATATCCGGGCATTAGTTTTTGATGTTGTTGTCTTCCCGACTTTTGCTATCCCCTCCAGGCCCAGAACGACGTGACAGGGTATCCATACAAGGTCTCGGTTGAACTAGAGGGGTGCCGAAGTCTAAACGTGAGTAGAATATACAAATCGAGGATGATTTTCTAAATGCTGAGCCATCTGAAGAGGCTGGATGGCAGACATTATGACGCATCCAGAATACATCGGGCGGGCGGCAATGCTAACAATTAGATGCGCCACGACTTCTTAGATTCAGCTTCATAAGTGCGAGCTTAGGGGTAAAGGGATACGCCGTCACAGCCCCTTGACATTCGCCGAAGGCCTGGTACGCGTGATATCTTTCTCGTATGAGAAAGAGCGGAATGATAATGATTTGGAAGCATCATAAGGCAGGTATCGTGGGCCAACCTAGAATGTATTTGACAGCAAACCGGACTCCTGGCCAAAGGAAGAGAGGTTCCCGCTTGATTGAACTATAGACCGGCTCTCATAAGGATGCGTACCTGTTGCAAACAAAAATGGGATCAAACTGACAACATGACCTGCCTCCAGATTTCGTAAAGTGCTAAGTATAAATTTCTATCGAACGCTATCATAGCAGTCAAAACAGACGCAATTTTCTGAGCTTTAAGACTTCGTTACCCAGCCGATTCTGACCGCTGCTACCTGAGGCTTCTGCATTTTATAGGCTTTATATTGGTTGACAGCGGTGTTAGAACATATTCCTTTAGCTAGAACCGTACAGATAAATAGACATCCCTATCCACAATAGAACCATTTCCGGGTCAAACCAGGTTCAGCGATCAGTAAGCAACCTTTCTTATAGCGGCCGGGCTATGGAAAGATAACGTTAAGTCAGAAGGACTGAGAGTGGCCGATACAGAAGAGGGGTGATTCTTCACTGAACCATAGTGCAAAAAGAGAGACAAGAGCTCGGCACGTAATGCTCTCGTCTTGTGCTGTCAAGAACGAGGCCTCGAAGTGTGCAAGGATATGCAGCTGGAAAGCTAGCGGGAATTTTTGGGTAGGGCCCTCTCGATCGCTTTTTCTGCCAACGGGCAAAATATGACCGTGATTCCGCAGTCGACGAATATCTATGACATTGTCTACTATGGTAAGTTTAGTTATTTTAGACCTAGTTCAGAGATGCAATTAAAGCTCGCAATCTTTGGACATGGCGGCCAGTTTTCGAAGGCATCGATGCTGCGTATCAGAAGTAATGGCGTGCCCAAGACGCGCCGGGCGGGTGCCATGGCTAACATTCAAATGCGTGAAAGCGCGCTCGGGAAAATTGCCGCCTGAAGCAAATCCACGGTCACGTGAACCTTGTCTATGTAATCGAATGAACCATTGTAGGAACACGACAGCCATCCATCACTGCTAGTGATACCGACTTCCTACAACCGGAGCTCAAATTGCTCGCACTCGATACATACGTCGCTCGATGTCGTATCCCTGAACCTTGATGGCTTGCATGCGGGTCCCCTGGTCGCTGAAGAGCCGCATCATTCGCAATGGCGCAGACACTGACTATAGACATTCAAATATTCAAGCATACTGGCTCTAGACAACCTCGATGGATTCTATGAAACCAGATTCTATCGAATTAAGTCTACAGTCTTTCAAGATCACTGGGATCTAATTTTCAGATAGTCTCCTGCGGCACATTGCTCGGAAGAGTCTTTTGCCATGTTTGAAAAATCGTTAGTGGACCTGATCAGAGGTCTGCGCAGCCACAAAGGAAGCGAAACCGAGTACATCCAATCAATCCAGAAAGAATGTCGCGCCGAAGTCAAGTCCCAGGACATGGATGTCAAAGCAACTGCGTTACTCAAATTGGTCTACCTCGAGATGTTCGGCTACGACATGTCATGGGCCTCTTTCAATGTCCTAGAAGTCATGTCTTCGGCGAAATATGAACAAAAGCGGGTGGGCTATCTTGCCGCTGTTCAAAGCTTTAGACCCGATACTGAAGTGCTCATGCTGGCCACTAATTTGCTCAAGAAAGACATCACATCTCCCAGTATTCCGACCTTATCTCTTCCTTTGATTACTCTGCCTCATGTCATCACATCATCTCTCGCTCTATCATTGCTTTCAGATCTGATTCCACGTCTAGCTCATTCAAGTCCATCAGTGCGAAAGAAGACTGTGGTGACGCTATATCGCCTGGCTCTCGTCTATCCAGAAACTCTACGAGTAGCGTGGCCTAAAATCAAGGAGCGGCTATTAGATGAACAGGAAGACAGTAGCGTCACGGCTGCGGTAGTCAATGTGGTTTGTGAGCTTGGCTGGAGGAGACCGCATGATTTCCTGCCGTTGGCACCTCGCCTTTTCGATCTCCTGGTCGACGGCGGAAACAATTGGATGGCGATTAAGATCATCAAGCTATTCGCGACATTGACTCCACTGGAACCGCGCCTGGTTCGCAAGCTACTCCGGCCGTTAACGAACCTCATTCGAAATACCTCTGCCATGTCTTTGCTATACGAATGTATTAGTGGGATTATTCAAGGTGGTATACTGGACGGTTCAAATGGTAGCATCGAAGACGATGAGGTCGCCGATCTATGTGTTTCAAAGCTTCGAAGCATGATAGTCGTCGAAGGAGACCCAAACCTGAAATACGTTGCTCTTCTGGCCTTCAACAAAATTGTCATAAGTTACCCCATGCTTGTAGCGAGACAGCAGGACGTCATCATGTCTTGTTTGGATGATCCCGACGTTTCTATCCGGTTACAAGCTTTGGAACTCGTTTCAGGCATGGTAACCAGTGACAATCTACAATCGATTGTAAACCGTCTCCTGAGGCAGCTGCACAACTCACCTCTCAGGGCTAATACCGATATCGCACCTGTGGTAGTTCCCATCACGCCGCATGCAGATCTGGACGGAGAAGATCCAGAGGAGAACATCAAACCATACAAGCGCTCAATGGACGTTTTTGAGCCTGTGAGTGATGAGTACAGACAAGATGTCATTCGCCGGATTCTGGAAATGTCTTCAGTCGACACTTATGCCAACATCACGGATTTTGAATGGTACATTGACGTTCTCGTTCAGATTGTTCGCTGCGTGCCGTCAAAAACACATGATCTAAGAGTCAATGCGCCTAAGTCTGACGCATCGGTGCAAAATCAAGATTCCAGGACGGCCGCGTCTGAGATCGGCCGACAACTTCGCGACATAGCGGTCCGAGTCAAGAGCCTGCGTCTTGAGGCTACGAGGGCCGCTGAGTCCTTAATACTCATTAGCAATAGAGAATCCTTATTTCCACCGGTCGGCAATGGAGGTCAAGGTGTCTTGGAACCAGCAGCCTGGGTTGTTGGTGAATATGCGAGCCACCTGGTTTCTCCTAGGGATGCTCTGGATTCTTTAATCCATGAATCATGCCTCACACTACCTTCACAGACACTAGTCGCCTACGTGCAGGCCATCCCTAAAGTCTTCTCGTTTATGACGACAAGCATGGTCCAGTGGGGATCATCTCAAAGAACTGCCATATCACTGCTACTTGCGCGGATAGTTGACTTTCTAGAGAAATTGGCTACACATCCAAGCCTGGATGTACAAGAACGGGCCGTAGAATTCTTGGAGCTCCTTCGACTGGCTACTGAGTCGCTCTCTAGCCAATCCTCAGACGAAAGTGAAGCCCCGCTTCTCTTGACCTCTGCTATACCCAGTCTGTTCACTGGAATGGAGCTGAACCCAGTCGCTGCGGGTGCTCAGCAGAAGGTGCCACAGCCAGAAGATCTCGATCTTGACACACCAATCAACCCTAGCTTGCCACTACTACTGCAAAGTGCTACTATGAAACTCGGTCAGCAAGCTGAGTATGACGAATTTTATAGGTACTACCATGAGCGTCTGGCTCCTGCAACCCAACCTCCTTCCACGACAAAGATAGCCGAGCCTGATCCGGTACCATCGTCCTACCAAGATCTTGCTCCAGAAGACGCTGAGACAAGAGCCCGAAGGCGAGTAGAGCGCCAAAGTAGACAAAGAGACGATCCATTTTACATCCCACATGACGGTCAGTCTTCAGGCGCCGCCTCACCATTCCACCAGATTCTCAAAGGAAGCAATGGCGAAGATGTGGACCTTGACTCCATACCTATCGTCAGTCTACAACTCGATAGTCTAGATGCCAGGCCTTCCTCTCCGATACCTGAGACTCGGGCGAAGAAGCCAAAGAAAGCCGTAAAGCGCTTCCAAATCGCCGCCGACGAGAACATCGACGTTTCGGATTCTCCTAACTCAAATTTAAATTCTCGCTCCCAATCTCCGATCCCCGCAGCCAACCCAAGGCTATCACGGCCCAAGAACACGCTCTTGCACCTCGATTCTAGTCGGTTACAACAGCTCTCTCTAGAGGGCAACGGTGAGCAGTTTGAGATTGAAAGGCGAGAGCAGGAGGAGAAGGAGATGGCAGAAGCAATGAAAGAGGTGGAGAGACTACGGCTTGAAATGCAGCGAGCCGCAGAAAGAGTTGAGGCTGCAGGTGTTGAAGGAACAGTGACAAGGAAGAAGAAAAAGAAGAAAGCCTCAGTTCCGCTGGGAGGTGGCGAATCGTCGACAGTAACGGGTACCACAAATATTGCAGAAGTTGACAAGCCTGTCAAAAAGAAAAAGAAAAAGGGAAGAGAGGAGGTGATTGAGGGTTCAGGAACCGTGGACGGCGATCGCGTGCAGGAGACTCCAGGGGAAGAGGCTGTGGTGAAAAAGAAGAAGAAAAAGAAGTCTTCACCTGAGGAAGCTAATGTAGAATAGGACGCCGGGATAAATACTGAGATAAGTCATTCGATGCAGCCTCTCTCTGCTTAAAGGCCGAGCCCGTAGACTCTTGACCAGAGAGCTAAGAGAGGCGTGCTGCCGATACACTTGCTTATCACCACGTGACAAAATCTTGGCAAAGATCTCCGCAGAAAATTGTACCTAGCCATCATACACATGCCCCACAAACCCACAGCGTCCGCAGACGACCTGTCCCATGTCCGCCCAAATGCTGTAGACTTACGCTGATCCAATTCATACTTCTACTACGATGACCCAAGATCAGACAGGAGTGCGGTCCTACGCGGGGCTAACTCCCCCAAAGGGCAAAGACCCAGTAGAGTGGGAGCGAAAACAGAGACTCAAGGAATTCCGGATCTCGGCTCGGCGTGAGAAGCGAAACCGCAAGTCAGATGAGAAAAAACAAAGGGCGCTGAATGCTCAAATACTTCGGCGCATGGTACGCCAATCCTCCGCACCTCTACTAGCTATGCACATGTTCAAGGCTAATGAGAGGCGCTCCAGACAAGAAACCCTGCGAAATACAACAAGAATGCTGGCCGGAACAGGTTACGCGCGATTGAGCTGGAACGGCGGAAAATACATCATAATGCAGTGCGAATGGCACAACGGATGGCTGCTGTACATGACCCATCCGGGAAAACATTTAACGTTGAGCCCGTCACAACTCTAGATGACGGATGCGTCATTACAGTCCATGCTCTCGAGCGACGGCAGGAGAATGCGAAAATCAAGGCAGAAAAAGCCGCTGCCGAAGAAGCGCAGACGGCAACCGCTCAGAAACCAGAGCCTGTTGAAGAGAATTTTGCCCGGGTTGCTGAGACAGGCGTCCTTTACGTTGAACCAGCCAAGCTGAGGGAGCTCGTTGATGCGAAAAGGCAAAAGCCTCGTCAGCGTGGTCTGAGCAAGACCCAGCAAAAAAAGCAAGCCCTATACGCGCCTCGGACCCCACCACCCAGACCTACGATACCCGAAGGAATTGATCCTCCTTCTGATGAAGAAGAAAATTGGCTCGCATTATGGGACCTCCCAGACAATGAAGTGGACCGACGAGTGATCCGCGCGAAGCGCCGCGCTCAGCAGGAACGGAAGAACCTCCGCCTGAAACAAAAAGAAGGCAAAAGCGAGCGTCGCGCCGCCCGCGACGAGAAGCGTAGGGTATACCGCGACCTCAAAAAGTCCTGGAAAGTCATCCGCGAAGAAGAGCGCCGACGCCGAAGATTCCTCAACGCGCTGGAAGACGAAGAAGGCAAAATACTCGCCATAGCAATCAACAAAAAGCAGCGGCGTGAAGCGATGGAGTGTGCCGCTAGACTGGGCTTTACGTTGGAAAATGTCGAAGGGCTCGATGACATCAAACCAAAGGCTCTCGGTATGAAAGGCGTAGAAATCGACTGGGAAAACCTCGAGATCGTCGGCGAAGCGGCCAGCGGTCTGCGACTTGCCAATGGAGAAGAGCATCTGAAGAGATTCCACGACCCATCGAAAGGCAAGCGGGGGAGCAAACGTGTCAACCTGAGCGCCATCGCCGCCGAATCGCGGACCAGACCCGTAACCGGCTCGACCGGCTCGACCGGCTTCCAAGGCGACTTCGTCCAATTTGCCAACGACGCCTCGCAGGGCCGCCAATACGAAGAAGCAAACCTGAACCACAAAACCCGCCGCAAGCTCCGCCGCGCGCTCGAAGCCGTCGAGGTGCGCAAAGAAATGCTCGTCCGCGCCAAAGCCATCGAGCACTGCAAAGACAACAACCTCCCCATCCCGCCCGAACTAACGACGCCCGAGCGGCCCGTGAACGCGCGGGGGGCGCGCGTCCTGCCGAACGGCACGCTGGAGACGGGCAAGCAGGAGCGGGTGCGGGGGCGGGTGGAGCTGGCCGAGTTCAACAAGTGGGCGAAGCTGCTGAGGAAGCAGGCCAAGGAGATGAGCGTCGAGGCCGGGATGCGGGTGTACCTGGAGCTGATGGGGAGGGTGCCAAGGAGGGTGGGGGAGGGGGAGCGGACGGAGGAAGATAGAGAAAGATACAGGAGGGAGGATGAGGGGCGGCCGATGACGGCGGCGGAGTTTTTGGCGAATTGGACGGTGGATGGGGAGGGGGATGATGATTTTGGGAGGTTTGGGGAGAGGGTGGGGGAGGGGAGTGATGAGGATGAGGAAGAGGAGGATGTGGAAATGGGTGGGATGGGGACTGGGCTGGAGGACGATTCGCCGAGCAGGCAGTTGAAGATGGATATGCGGCGGTCGGCGAGCAGAGATAGGGACGACGATGGGGAGGGGCCGGGGATTGGGGGCTCGGAGACGGACTCTGAGGAAGACTCGGAGGCGAGTGAGGACGAAAGTGCGACTACACCGCCGACGGAAGATGAAGAAGATTCGGACGAGGGGAGTGATAGCGACGATGATGGGGCGGATAAGATCGAGTAGTTGACACCGACAAGATCTAGTCTTAGCTGCGCAGTATAGTGCAATGGCCCAAAACACAACTAGATGTGCACGCACACGCGTACTGTAAATATTCCTCCTCTCCGCTCCGCCCTTCATCCGTCCAGCCCCTCCCATCAGTTAGTCAATCACCATTTCACGTGCACGGCAACCCTATCACCCACCCATCCATCCATCCAAAACACGCCCTACGCCCCACGTCATACGCGATATGCTACACACCAGATACCGCCAGTGCGGAGGACGTTTTGCTTTGCTTTGCTTTGCTTCGTATCGTAGCGGTCCCCGCGGTGGGGTTAAGTCGTTGGAATTCGACACGTTTGACGTGAGGGGAAGGAATGGGATGGGATCGGAAGGGACGTGTGGAGAAGGGAAGATAGATAGATAGTTAGTCGGGTGGTACTGTGCTGAGTAGATGAGATGAGGTAGGAGATGAGATGAGATGAGATAAGACGAGAGAGGAGGGAGTTAGCTAATGTGTACGTGTGTGTGCTGTGTTACGGCAAGAGCCGGTCCAGTCGACTGTAGATCAGGATGGACAGGGCTGGTGGGAGGGAGGAGAAGAGAGTGAGCGAAGGGTTGTGTCTAGTTAACTTGGATTCGCGAGGTGAGATATCGATAAGCCACCAGCATGCGAGCTTCTCTGGTTTTGGAAATTTCAGATTTGGCAGGGGCCAGATAAATTAATCATTCCGGCTATCGAATATCAACGATAGGTAGATAGATATAAAATACGCACAGCAGCCGTGACAGTAGCGGCATACAGTGTGGCACAGTATGGTAGCATCAGCAAGCAAGCAGTCAGCTCAGATATAGTATAGGAGACCCCCTCGCCCAATAAAGCAGTATCAGCACAAGCAGCCAGCTATAGTGTGCGGAACCTCCTTGCAAAACACATCCCAGTCGAGAAGTCCAACAGGCCCCTCGTCACGTCGTATCGTGAATTCGTAAAGCACTCAACATTCTAGGAAAACGTCCACCAACATTATTCATCGATGAAGTTAGAAAATTGACCGAAAGTGAGAATTGTCGAAATTTAGACAGGGGCAACGACCACGGCAACCCAAGCCGATTCACAAAAGCCTCGTTGTTAGCACGCTTCATTCCACGCTCATACACGCACGTTCAATCATATACGAAAAGAAAGCCGTCCTTTCTCCGAATAACGCCAATTGGTTTAGCATATCATTCAATCCATCATAAAATCTCCTCTCAGCATTCGCTCGCCGAGGACATCCGGCTTGGCTGGTTGCGGTGGAGCCTGTGGCATCGCCTTGGGTGGCTCAACGGCGGCCACGGTCGTGGCTCGACCTGGTTTTGCGTTTCCAGGGCTGCCGAATGTACCCGAAGGTGTCCTACCCGCTTTGTCACGCATCGAGTCGCCCCAAGTAAAGCCTTCACCTGCACACGAGAATTGGTTAGCAAATGACATTGACCACAATATAGACCACGGAATAACAGGACTGGGATGACAGCAAAATGACAAAGTAGCAGTAGGAGAAGTAGCTGCAGCAAGAGACAGACCTCGACTTTTACGGGGAGTCGTGGTCGCTGAAGGAGGAGAACGGGGAGCAGTAGACTGATTGGTGATCTCTGTCAAAGTGGCAAGGGAGGGGCGTCTACCATTATTCCCACTATTGACGCTTCCGGATCGTTGAAGGTCCCGGTAGGCCTGGGCACCGAAGCTGACTCGACGGGCAAACGGCGTGGAGGGTGTATTGGCTGGGGCTGTTGTGGACTCGCTTTCCTCGACAACAGCTTCTTCAAATTGAGGTGAGCCAGAGCTTTGGGAAGAGGCGATGCTTCCGCGTCGGCGGGCAAAGGCATTGAAGGGTGACGGGTTGGTTGGAGAGCTGCCGCTAATGCCGACTGTGCTGATTGACATTCTGCGGCGAGTTTGCTGGGCTTGGGCGGCGGATGCTATGGTGCCTGGGACGGCAGGAGTAGCGGCGCTTGGGGGGCTTCCGTTGGTGGCATTCCCAGAGCGGCTACCGAAGAATTCGGCAAAGGAGGAGCGACGGCGTTGGATGGGAGTGGGAGGGGTTTGGGGAGGAGAGTTGTTGTTGTCTGACATGGTGTTTTTGATAAAGAAATGTATTCTTGAATATATTCAGAGAAAGGTGTTCGGGACTGGGCGATGTAGGCCGTGATAAAGGATCGGGCCGTGCCCTTTGGGGCAGGCAGACTCTCGGAAAGAGGGTACAATCGTGGTCTCGTGAGCGGACAGCGGCAGAGAGATCGTCAGCGGTAAAGTTTCAAGTTCATGGAATGTCGATCCGATTACGTCAATTCACAACAGACATCCGCGTCGTCCACGGAGGGAGCGAGCACAACAGGTTCGAGAAGGAATGATAGGAGAGCAGGAGACAGGTGTCGGAGTAAGGGGAAGATGTTGGGGAATGGCACGGTGTTTGGGATAAGAATGGATGGAAAGGGTGTGGGGCGACTTACGGCGGGGTGCAATTGGCTCAAAGGCCGTTGATCGTCTTGGCGCCAAAAACGCGGGGTAATCACACTAATCTCATTATAGACTAGCCTAGCACGTGCATCGATAGCGTCACCGCCGCCGAATCTCTTCTCGCTACGCGTTGCCAAGGCCTGCATCGTCAAAGTCAGCCAGCTTCGGAATGTTCAATATCGTCCAATTATCTATGTACAGATTACCTATCCGGAAGACGATCCTCCTCTTGGCACCTCCAAGCGGCGGTGAAGTCCTTATCGATTCCCAAGGCGCCGGATCCTATCTTGATTGGCACCTGGACGCATGTCTGGCAACCGGAACGCCTCGCAAGCTAAAACTACATATGAAACCCACAACCATACATGATCAAGCCTTGTCCGACACAGCTGGAAGCTTCTCCCATTCCACAAACGACTTTCCCATTGGCCGCGAAAACAAGCTCGAGTAGTCCGTAGCGGGGACGCCCTTCCGATTCGTCGGGTTGCGAACTTTAAGTCTCCTCACCATCGTAGCCGTGATGGTTCCTAATTGGACGTATGCAAACTGCTCGCCAATGCATCGATGCCGCCCGGCTCCGAAAGGGAGGTAAGGACTGCTGGCCCCTTTCGACACCAGCCCGTATCCGTAGTCGAACTGCTCTTCTTTCTCGTTGATCGCAGGACCCTTGTACGCAAGCGCGTGACCTTCATCCCACCGGTGCGGTTCCCAGAGCATTGGCTCCGGGAAATATTCCGCAACACGCGAAGTCACACCTGGGGCGGAGAGAACGTTATGGGAGGTGGGCACCGTGTACGAATCAGTGGCTGTGGCCACAGTAAGGGGAGATTTGACTTTTCTGATCACACTGTGGATGGGGGCGTGTAGACGCAAAGTCTCCTTGACAACCTGGGCATTCAGGGGGAGCTTCTGTAGGTTCTCATAGGTAAGAGGCGGTAGATCTTCCCCAAGGACCTGCTTTTGCTCCTTTAGCAAATCCTCTTGAATGTCCGGTCTCGTGGCCAGCCGGAGCATGATCCAGGACGACGTGGAAGAGGAAGAATGCTGCCCTGCCATAAGAAGGGCAATCATCATGTGGGCAACTTCGTGGTCTGGAACCGGTGTCCCGTCTTTGTAGACGCTTGACATTAGGTTCCAAATCATGTCATCTTCTCGAGATTCCTTGCTGATGCCAGCTTTCTTCCGTTCCTGAACAATTTCCATGTATGTTTCGGCCATTTTTCTCTGTGCAAAATCACGCTTGCGATTATGGGGAAGGGGTGCCCATGGGAGCATAAAGTTGATGGGTGCGAAGCCCATATCGAGGTCGTGGTAGAGCTCAGCGAAAGTTGAGTCAAATTTTTCACGCACTTCTTTGCCCTGCAGCGACCTCGATGCGGTGTAGATGGTAATCTCGGCCATAGCAGGGCAGATGTTGCAGCTTCCCTTTTGACCCTGAAAGGCAGGGGCTCGAACAAGAAAGTCCTCCACCTCTTTAGCAATGAGCTGAACATATGAACGGAAAGCCTCCGTGGTGAGGCCAAATTTGACAAACTGTTTTGAGGTTAGCATAGACTGATGTGAGCATTCGAGAGATGCTAACCTTCTTCTGCTCCATCAACTTGGCGTTCGGACAATCGTACACGACATCTTTTCCGAATACCGGTGTCGTAAGTGGTGTATATACCTCTTCCGCGTTGACATGGCTCTGCTTCGCGTTCAAGATCGTCTCGTTCCCCTTCAATCCAAGACAAACGGTGGTCTTCTTCCCGAGCAGAACAAATGTGAAACAGTCACCGTACTACTCCCAGTGAGCACCAAGCATATCTTCCATACTTAGCTTCCCTACCTTTTCTCGGCAAGCGGCGAAAAAGACAAAAGGATCCATGCCATAGGAGATGGTGCTCCCGATCAAGGGGAACCAGTGGAAGACCATAGGAGGTTCATTTCGATTCCGGAAGAGGAGTTGGTTGGCAATGTTCAGCAGGACTATTGTAGTGATAGCTAGACCGAAGATACTAATAACGACAATCCAGGTGGGTTGAGTGGCGAGTAAGGTCTCGAAGGGCCCGAGTATCGTCGATAGTAGCCCCATGTTTTCTTTTCGCGCAACAAGAGCGACGGGAAGGGATACGCGATCACAGACTGGTTATTCGAAGGATGAACAGGGTCGGAATGTCAGACACACATGGGGAGGACAGGTCTGAGGACGGAGTCACTGATGAAAAGCAACGACAGCTGCTGCATTGCATTATGGTAGGCAATTTGAACGCCAAGAGAAATTTTTGGGCGAGATTGGCTGTGGTCTCATTCGGGTTCGCGAACTTCCTTGTCCCGGCCCACTCAACCAGGAACAGGAACATGATTGGCCATCAAGACCTGATCCGAGCTTTAAGCTTGACGGGGCACGACCTCGCCATACCTTCCATTGATGGAAACAGCATTTCCGTTGAACTTGAGGATGTCGAATCTATCATTAAGATAGCTTTATGTTGACCGGACGCAGGCAATTATTGGTCCAAGAAACACACAAGAATCAAAAAATCGAACTTTCCCTACTAAGTAGAGCAGAAAAGGCGCGTGATTTTGTCGCTCGTCCTTTACCGAGTCTCTCACCTCCTTCACCCCTTTTCTGCTTCATAGATCATTTTGAGCGCTCAAGGTCTCGTGGCTTCTCTGCCCAGCAATACACGACTTAAGCTCTCATTTCTTCATTGATTACAATGGGGGAGAACCGTATCCCTGCCAAACGACATCTCCAGCGAGCAACAAGTTCCAGCCCGCCAACACACACCTCTGATACCCCGAAACACGCAAACACATCGTCTGCCACCAATTCTCCAAGACAGCAGAAAAGAACGTTCCCAAAATGTAGGTTCTAGTAAAAGAAATCTTGATATGTCGTCGCAGAAGTAAGGTTGACTCTATAACAATAAACAAGAACCGGAGCCAGCCTCTGGAACGGCGAACATCATACCCAACAAGAAAGAACGTCGCAATCGGTTACGAGGTCAGCTACAAATGCGTTTCAGGAACCGGCAGAAGTATAAGTTGGGCCTCACCGAGGAAAAGTGGCATCCGGAAAGGGACTACGCCGACCATCAAGAAGTTCACATGAATGTTAACAGCCTTGCTGACGCGATTTGGAAAGGCCATAATCTAAGCAGCGTCCCAATCCCACAGAACTTCACGACTCTGAACATTTACATGCGCGAAATGGCAGCGGAACACTAAGCCATGCAAAAACTGCTCGGTGAATACCAGAATTGGAGCATGACGGAGCGTATGGTCATTAATATCAAGGCTGGGATGGACGCGAAGGTGGCAAAGACCGAAGCTGAAGGCTGGATGGAGAAAAATTCAAGGGTTTTTATGGTGGATACTTGGCGATGAAAATATCCAACAAGACCAATGCATGGATAGGCGAGCGTTGTCCACAGCATGTTCGAAATTACTTCGCCTTCGCCTTTGGCGGTGGGCAATCGCATATTCCACTCTCTCAACCATCTGCAGCCGCAGACTGGAAGCTATGGCAAGTCGTCAGTCATGTATCCCTTCGGTCCGAACCTACCAAAAGGTCCGTTCGCATCACATCTTATTGAGAAACTTTGCCGGTCCCACTCCCGCGAACCTACGGACGGTGCCTGACTCATTATTCCCCACCATTCACAATATCTTCCAAAGATCCCCTGCTGCCTCAGCTTAGCTACTTGGCATACACCAAAAGTTGTTCGTACAGTCTCCCCTCTAGGTCCAGGGCAGTGGAGAGAGAGAACTACACAGACGCAATCAGGAACGGGTGAATGCTCGATCCTTGTTATTCAGATCTGAGTCCGCGAGGCTATCGAGAATTCCATATTCCTTTGGGCGGAACTCGTTGCCGATGGACGTGAGCATCCTGACTGGTTCTGTGCTGATACCGAAGATGGCAATCCTGCGCGCCGGCATAGAAATAGAGCAGCGTACAATATTGACTATGGTATGTGTTACCGGTGATGGATTTGGCTCAATGGCGAGAATAATTTAGCAGATATCAACTCCTAGATAGATCTACTCGATGGTCGAGAGCGTGAGTGGACAATTGAGCGACCGCGGCGTACAGGAGCTCGACAATCGTAGTTCAGAGCGTGGGGTGATATATACTCTCGGGGGTTCGACCCATGTTCTCGAGACCGTATTAGGCGTCGGTGAATGATGAGATATGATATTCCTGCGGCATCAGACAGATTCTAGTAGGCGTGCGCGACGAGGATTCGAACAAGCGGCCAAGAAGAACGGCAACATTAGCAGGATGGATGGTGTCTGCCGAAATCATCCGAAATCATCCGTGAGGGAGCGTGGCGCTCCCTCACGGATAATTTCGGCAGTAGAAACACAGGTATCCATGTACCATATCAGCCTTTTTCGGTAAGTAGTTGACGGTATCCTTAGCACCGGCCTGCCTAATACCCGCGTCACATGTGCGGAGAACGAATATGAATTTAAGTGAGGAAGTCTGAGCTTCCAAAATTGAGGGATCTGAAGCCACCAAGAACGAAGTTACAGATGTGGAAGGATTCCCAAGATCGAGAATAGTGATGTTAAGGCAGGATCTAAGCATAGCAGACACAAATCCAAGGTCCAAGATAACTCAGAGCTAAATTAAGGTTGAAGATAGAGACCTCGGTACCCGACCTAACAAGAGTGACACCAGGCCCTCTACAAATTTTATTCAGCTAGAGTTTGGAATGAAGATGTCCGGGAAGCGGGTTGTGGCTCCAGTCTAGTCGTTGTCTTCGTTCTCTGAGCATAGTTGAGTCGTGGGTAAGTTAGCAGCGGCTGATGGTAGAGGCCTACTAGAGAAACACTCCCAATGCGACAGATACTATCTCTCGTGTAGTAATCGGCCGGAAATTCATGCGAGGCTAACCTCCACGGCTAAAATTCGACCTAGGGTCCGCTTCATATCAACCTGACCCTGCCAGGGGAGACAACGCCGCCTCCTTGCACGGAATTTATTGGATGTGGTCGCGGCGACATTCTGCTTTTTGATTTTCTTTTTTTGCGGCGCATGGCTACACATCAACCCTCGCGTCTATGAGGTCATAAGCGTTCGAGACCCTTTTGCCGGATTGATCCGTGCTTCTGCTAGTCCTATCCACCTTGTTAGAGCTGCCGGTACGAGCCGCAACCTCGCGTCCGGCCAACATCCACTCCTCCATATTCAAGGTCTTTGACCTACTAAATGCGCTGTTTTTATTCCAATCATTCCACATGAGATAGCGCTGATTAGGCCGATGCCTATATCGTCTCGCCTCTGCCTCTCTTGTGATCTAGCCGACTCAGAGAGCGGCATTGGCTCCGACTCCCTAAACTAAGCTGGTTGAAGAGAAGTCACGCATAAAACATTTAGCAACTTCACATTACGCAGATTGTCAATTCCTCGGACTCGGAGTTGGACTTATAGAGATTAGCAAAAATTTCCAGCCGAAACCCTCGCTATCAGCACAAAGACTTAAATTGGGACCGGTTGATAGCACTAGATTTTGGACAAATATACGTCTTGAATCCATGCAGTAAGCACAACGAAGTAGCGCTTGCTAGTGAGGGACAAGTCCAAGCGCTGATCACTATTTCGCAACACCGCTGTCTTGAGCTCTACCACACAATGGCTGCGGAAAATGACACTTACGATTACCTTATTTGCGGGTCAGTGACCAATCCAGATGCTCTGATTCCTAGATCTCAGTCTGATGTGTCATCCTAGAGGTGGCACCGTGCGCAATCGCTGCCCGTCTTGCTGAGAACCCCAATATCAAGGCCCTGGTCCTCGAAGCAGGCGGGCCTAAAGAATCCGCTCCCTTCTCGGCCATTCCTGCTGCTGTTGGCCAGGTTTTCGGTACCGACGCGGACTATCAAATTTGGAGCGAACCGAATCCTGCCTTGGATGGCCGCAAGCTGCATCTCGGAAGGAATAAGTTCCTCAGAGGTACGAGCGGCGCCAATGGAACGCTTTGTATCCGTGGATGCAAAGATGACTATGATGCGTGGAACATTCTGGGGTGGTCGGGCGAAGAGCTTTTCAAGTATATGTCGAAGGCGGAGACCTTCAAAAATAAACCATGGTTCGACACTTCCGAGGAAGCACATGGACACTCCGGCCCGGTTCTAACAGCGCCTCACGACAATGCTCCTATCTCAGATCTCTGCCTGAAGTTCTTTCAGGACATGGGACTGTCGCTCAACCCTGATATGTTCACCACTGGGGGTAGTAACAATGGCTGTGGTCATGCTGTTAGAACGATCTACAAGGGAGTACGAACTACGGCTGCCGACTATATCACTGGCACCAATGAGAAGCCCAATATTGATATCAAGACCCATTTTTATGTCGATAATCTCATCCTCGAAGGTGAACGGGGAAATTTGAAGGCTATGGGCGTCCAGACAACGACTTCGAAAGGCGAAACGTTCAAATTTAGCGCTGGTAAAGAGGTGATTCTCTTCGCTGGGGTTTATGGCAGTCCTGCAATTTTGATGCGTTCTGGAATCGGCTCTAAGAGTGAGATTGAGAAGCATGGGATTCAGCTACCTGGTGTCGGTAAGAACCTCATGGACCACATGGTGAGATGAACGGGATCCGAGTCTTGGGGCTTAGATTGACATCTGTAGGTAATGCTAATCTTCTACCAAGTCTTGCAACCTGGCCTCACAAATGACCACCTAATCTGGCACACTGGCGCTTGAGACAAATCCGCAGCTCAGTACAAGGAATCACACACGGGATTCATGTCTCAATTTCCATTTGGATCATTCGCCTTTGCCCGGATCGACGACAGGCTGAAGGACTCGCCGCTGTGGCAGCAAGCGAAGCGCGAACATGGCCTCGACCCTATGGGCCTCAAGCCTTCTCAACCTCAAGTTGAATTCTGGAACACCGAGTATTATAGTCCCAAATACCTTTACAAAGATTTCCCCTCTGACGAGCAACATGCATTTGCTCTAGCGGTCGAGTTCTTTTCTCCCAAGTCACGTGGACACGTCACGCTCAAGTCTAAAGATCCTCTTGAGAATCCCATCGTTGACCACAAATACCTGAGCGATCCTCTCGACATGCTCGTATTCTCTGAAGCGTGCAACTACGCGAACGAGATAGTGACGAAGGGGGCTGGGACCAAGGACATTGTTGCCGGCTCGTGGCCAGAGTCCCTGGGCTATCAACACTTTACAAAAAGGGAACAGTGGGAGCCGATCTTACGGTCCAGGGCAGATACATGTAAGTTCTCGCGCCTTCTGAGCCTTTACCGCTTCAAAATTTTGACCCCATGAGGATGACAGTATACTGATAATGATCAACTGTAGGCTATCACCCCGCAGGCACATGTAAAATGGGCCACGATGACAACCCAATGGCTGTGCTCGACCCGGAGCTTCGAGTTCGTGGAGTGTCTGGCTTACGTGTTGCAGTTGCGAGCGTGATGCCTCTCTTGGTGACGGGACATCCGCAGATGGCATGCTATGGGATCGGGGAGAAGGCCGCTGATTTGATCAAAGCAGTGGCGTAAATAGGGAAAACCGAGAAAGATATATAGCTACTTCAACTAGACGAGGAGCTGAGTAAATACGAGCGTTGAAAGTCCAATCGCCAAGACGTTTGTCTTCTTCTAGTTGTCCATAGTATTCGTACTTTTACTGTTATAGTAATACGGTCAAGATTTTGGATAGCACTGTTAGATGAAGTTAAAAATGTCAAGATAGATTTATAGAGTTGTCTCCTTGAATGCCTTTTTTCTTGGTGCACATTCTCAGAAAAGCTCTAGGATGAGTATAATGTTCTAGCAATAGCGTGGATATTATACGAGAACTATTGCTAAGATCTACACTTCTGAGCGCTACTTGAGCATTCAACACTACCGATCCGAAGCAAGGCGTTTTGGGGGCAGGATTGGGAAAAGCAGCATGACGTGCAAGTTCAATGAAGAACTGTTGGGAGAAGAATTGGAAATCCTCTGTCGATGTTTTAGGGAGCCGAGGGCTGGGGTGGAGTTGTGAATATTGTTTGTTAGGTGACGTGTGTCTCTGGGCAGGTGGCGTGCATGTCTTATGCTAGATGGACAGAAGATAGGGTGGAAGTAAAGAAGTCGTTGACTATTCAAATTGCTCTCTCCGTCCGGTTGCAAACACAAATCGTGGCGCTACCAGCAACTCACCAGCCATTCTTGTGTGAGCTCCTACGGCGTGATGTCCCGCTTCTAGCCCCCCCGCGGCCATGCCAGACAACGCGTGCCCAGGCTCCACCACCCTCAGATCAATCAGATCAACCCTACCCTGAAGCTCCCATCAAAAGAAGAAGATTTCTCGTAGTGGAGATCCTCTCGTCTGATCTCAGATTCTTTCCGTTGGCCTTGTGAGCTGTCAGTGTCCCCCAGTCAGGCAACGAAAACTACGTCTAGTCCATTATCTGTGCTTGGCATGCATGGGAGAGCAGATTCCGGCAGTAAACCAATGAAAGCACAGGCTCAGAACGAGGCTTCAGCTCACCCTGACATTGCATGGAGGCTATGACGGCGCTCATTGGAAATTATAAAAGCCTTGAATGGCAGCTTGGAGCAGGGAATTCAGAACATATGTTTTACTACTACCATATTGTACACGGCATTCATGATAGAAATCTCAACCTCTTATTACAAACACATTGATCGCATCAATGCTGCTCTCGACTGAGACTATCGTTGCTATTGTCAGCGTGCTCGTTGCAGCCCCGTGCACAGCCATCACGTTATGGCAGTGCGTTAAACGCCGCGATGATAGCATGCTATTAGGTACTTTTTAGTCATTCCACTAATTTCATGAAAATACTAATAATGCAAGATGAAGTTAGATATAAATGGCAGAGGACGTACGAAGTACATGGTATTGCCCGACCTGATGTTGCTGCAGCAGGGCGGACGGAGATGGCACTTGAAGCTGGCATCATTCTGTTGTCTCGGCCTCGCTAAACGAGTTCATATCTCAGCCAAGTAAATGACCCGTGCAGCAGAGCTATTGAAATGCAATGGCTTTAGAAGGGAACATAAGAGCCAATATGTTGCGGCTTTAAAACTGGAGCACAGCAGATCTGGCACCCACTATTGTGACATGGCCAAAATGTTCAAGAAAATGTGTCAAGGCTAACTGATAGATCGGAATCCTGAACCTAAGTAGCTTTGGAGGGTATGAGATACACAGCAAAATGAGTCAGCAGGAAAGTGTCAGAGACTTGGTCGAATTGGCAGGTCATTTCCGTCGGGGACATTTTTAGAACGACTTCAAATGCTAACAGTAGCACTAAATCCATAAAGTGCAACCTTCATAGATCTGCCTTCAACGCTTGCAGGCAGAAGCGATGTTCTGTTGTACAAATGACGTCGGTAGCCGGACTAAAATTGAATCAAGGCCAGATTCTGCCAAGAGGGAATTTCTTGGCACAGATTCTGTCTTCTCACCAATCCCATCGATGCATTTGACCGCAAGGCTGGAGTAGTCAGCTTCCGGAAAAAGAC
Source organism: Pyrenula massariospora (assembly GCA_021030905.1). Classification (NCBI taxonomy): domain Eukaryota; kingdom Fungi; phylum Ascomycota; class Eurotiomycetes; order Pyrenulales; family Pyrenulaceae; genus Pyrenula; species Pyrenula massariospora. Next base: position 1,243,639 of record JAGFMI010000003.1, read on the forward strand.
GCTGAGGACATGTCTACTGCTACAAATAAGGTGCCGGCGGATATCATTGAAACGCTTCTTCCGCTGAAGATATTTCATCCTTCCCACGTGCTACGAGGAATCGCACCTTTGCTACCCCAAGATGCCTTCTACCGCAATTAGCCGCATGGATGAACGAGACTGGGAATCCCACAGAAGTCTTCTTGAGAGACTTTACCTTGCAGAGGACAAGCCTTTGCATGAGGTGATGTCATTCATGGAGAAGGAACATGGGTTCGTCGCAAAGTATGTTTTTAGATCGGGTCCTAGCCTGTATGTTAGTCATGCTAAAGCAAGCAAGGAAAAACCAGTATGAGAAATACCTCGTGAACAAATGGAAGCTGCGTAAAAACGCAGATTCAATGAAGTGGAAAGCGGTCATCCCAGTGATTTGTCATCTTGAGCAGACTGGGAAGCCGTTTGAACTGTGGATCGATGGGGAGAAGAAATCTGCCCAGACAATACGCAAAGAAACGAGGCGACATGCTCGTTCATATCATGCACAATCCTATTCAGGTGATGCACTCGCCAATACTCCTCTGTTTTATTGCCTAACGTGTCCACAGCTTTTCTAACTGAGCTTCCCCAAGGGGTGGTAATCCGCGAACCTCTTTTTAGCCCAATGCCGCAGATAATTTCCGACCTACCTTTCCATGGTCTTGAAAGATATCTCTGCGTGAGTTCGCCAATGTTCACAGCCAATAAACTGTCCAATATGTCAACCAACGTTGCCATTACGAGCTCCAACCCAATCAGCAATTGGAATTTAGAGAATAGGATTGTGAAAGCGCTGGAAGTCGTTGCGCCTTGCGAGAAAGAGTGGAGTGAAACTTTCAACTTTTCGTTCTCGACTCCAAAGACTCAAGGCTTGACCTCTCCTCTTCATAGGAATATCTTATTCTCTGCTGCCAACAACTTTGCTGGTATCGACACCCTTCCTAAGAAAGCTATTCTTGAATTCCTGCGGCACGAGACAAGTGAATTTCTATACCAGATGATACTCTGCGCGAAAGACTATTATACGGCACAAGCAATCGCTCTAAACCTTTTTAGAGCTTCGATTGAAACCGGAGATTCCAAAATGGCTGACTTCCTTATTCGACAATCTTATCTAGATATTCAGCTAAATCGTTGCATATGTTCTGAAGAAGGTAGAAAGTGTACTCCAATTGAAAGAGCCGCATCATTGCAGCACAAGAACCTCGTCAGGACTCTGCTCGAGCATGGTGCTGATGTCAATTTGAGTCATCGGGACTCGTCAGCCGTGCACTTAGGCGTGCTCGAGTATAGTGCTTTCTTCGATTGGAGCTGTCCGAGTCGGTTACGGGTACCCTCGGGTGTGCTCGAGTGCGCAGTCCATGGCCAATATTCTAGATCCTCCACCAACAGACTGCAACCCTGGCCTAATTCAGACTTACTCAAAATGCTGGTGGAGGCTGGAGGCGATCTCAACTACCATTATCTACAAAGGCTCATCATTGGTGATAGAAAAGGAGACGTATTATGTTCAATAATATCAAAGCATGCTGCAAAGAGGCATCAAGAATGGAGCAATGAAAGATTCTTGAAAGACATCTTTGAACATCAGGATCGTGAGATATCGCTGGAGATCTTGGGAATCCTGCTTGAGAACGGAGTAGACCTTAGTGATTCTGGAATACTTGATCCGCTTGCCGCTCGCGGCGACCTGTCTATGGTGAAGCATCTCTTTAATGTTGGCGCCAGTCTGACCGTTCATACATTGACTCATGCAATTTCAAGTGGAAATCTAGCCCTTGTTCAATTCCTTATGGATCATGGGGCTAAAACGACGACCCAGGACTTTGATAAGATGACACCGTTGGCAACGGCAATATGCCTCCAAGACCCTGAGATCCTTGACCTCGTTGTGAGTCATGACAGCCTTACATCTTTAAACAATTTCGCATATTTTGAATCTGTATTCAAAGCAGCATCGGAGGTGGGAGACACAAAATGGCTCGAGTATTTGGTCAATTTCAGCAACCACTTTTCCGGAGATGACTTGGATCGCCTGCTTACATTTGCTGTAAAATACGACCAAAATAAAGCTGCTTTAGCGTTTATTGCTGCCGGAGCTGACCCCAGTGGAGGACGGCTACAACATCACGAAATTCGCGGGGCTGGACCTCCTCTGTACGATGCTTTGAGAAGCTGCAATGTCACTCTGGTCCACGCATTACTTGATGCCGATGTATATCCGAATTACGAAATCCTTGACCGGTATCGGGAGTCGCCGATCGAATTGGCTGTAGAATGGGGAGATCGTTGCATCGTCCAGACGATGATCCTGGCTGGTGCCGATGTTAACGCCTTTAATGTTCGCCCAGCCTTGTGCAGGGCAGTGAAAAAAAAAGATAAAGAGATGGTTGATATTCTTCTACGTGCTGGAAGTGATATCAATAGTCCTCGTGCAATCCAGAGCGGCGAAACGGCTCTGAGAGCAGCAGTTGAGAGTGGAGATGCTGACATGGTCCACTACGTCCTCGAGTGCGGAGCAGATCCTCATGATCCAGTCGCCTTCACCGTGTCATTGAAAGAAAATCCAGCAATGTTTGACGTGTTGCTGCAAAAACATGTTACTCGTTATCCGAAGGGTCGCAAAGGCTGGGGTGGAGAAGTACTGATGAGAGCGACTGATTCTGGTGATCTCAAATTGTTTACGAAAATGCTGCAACATGGGGTAGACGCAAATCAATTCCCCATACATATACCACGGGCTATATATGAGGATGATATGCCGGCTAGATATTTCTTCACAACGCCAGCTAGATATAAGGATAAAACGCTATTTGGATCAGACGATACAAGGTCAGCTGAACCTGAGGATACAATGTCACTTGGAGACGAAGATACAACGCCAGTTGGATGGGACGATACAATATCAGCTGAATCTGAGGATACAACGTCACTTGGAGACGAAGACACAAGGCGATTTGGATACAATAGTATAACGCCATTTGGATACGCAATTGCGAAATCGAAAGATATTGGTAATAATTTCGCTGAGCTCCTACTGCAACAAAAGCAGAAAACGGACTGCACTACGGAGACTATTGTGTCTAAAATCAGGGTTCGTGAACAATATGTGTCGCTATATCACAAGGCAACGGCCTTTTTGGCTGCAATTGGAACAGAGAATACCTCCATTGTTGAGCTTCTACTGAGGCATAACGCGGACGTTAACCATCCTGCCAAATTCGGGGTCAAGCGTACTCCTCTACAAAGAGCTGCAGAGTTAGGCAACATGGAGATAGCTGAATTACTATTAAAGCGTGGCGCAGATGCCAACGCACCAGCTGCACGGAGTGGAGGGAGCACTGCCCTGCAGTTAGCAGCGATGAAGGGATACATTCTCATCATTCAGCTATTGCTTGAGCACGGGGCTGATGTGAACGCCCCTGGAGCAGCTTTCGACGGCAGAACCGCTTTGGAGGGTGCTGCGGAGCACGGCCGTTTGGACACAGTGGCGGTGTTATTGAAAGCTGGCGCTGGGCAGGGTGGGAATGCTGAGAGACAGTTCGCGCGGGCCATCGCTTTCGCCGAAGAGAACGGCTACAGCTACATCGCCGATCTGCTCAACCAGTATATACTGAAGGGACGTGTCTGCAGTGGACGGGAAATGTTTGAGGACTTAATGAATTGGGATGGGGACGAGGGAGTGCATTCTTCAGAGCAATAGATTGAGTTTTGCTTCACCAAGAGAACGGCTTTAGCGAATAGGGATTGCTGTATCGAGCTTGCGGTACCTAACAACGACGACATAGTTAGATGGTCTACCTTTGCTGGCTGTGCTGAGAATGCGCTAGTACTGCCGATGTTTCAACTAATCGTAGTCCTGGCACAAACTTTCTGGCTACACAATGGTATTTTCTCCACCAAAACTTCTATAGACAAATAAGAGCGTGCAAGACCTGCAGCAGGAGCCCGTCTATTTTTGCACGCATTCCTTTTGGCCCCTATGAGTACGGAAAGTAAAGACTTATTGAAGAGCTCCGACACCCATGATCTAGAAAGTCGGGAACCAAAGCGGGCTCAAGACACCGCGATCATATTTTCACAATTTTGGCGCCAGGAACGATAGCTGTCAATGACGCATACTAGTATCTCGTGCCAATTACTATATAGATTGAGACGTATATCGAGGCTAGGTGTCACAAGTCGTGGCCCATCTGATTGTTAGTCCTAGCACCCGCCCGGCGTACATGGGATGCGCCATGACTTCTGACACCGAGCCTCGTATTTAAAAGATTTTTTATTCACTTTCCGACAGAAAAAGTAACATCTTGGTAAAGAATTTACATAATCATCCCCATCATAGAGCTTCGCTAAAGCTTTCGATCATTAGTACATCTCAAGACCAAGGACAGCAGGCCGACCCACTTTGCCTAACAAGAGAAGGATCCCGTCTCGAATCCTGCAAATTGTCAGCATCACATTCGCACTCGCTTACTTGTTTACGAGCGTATCACTCATTAGAAGTAGTGTCCTAGTGAAGAATATGGTTCGGCAGCCCGAATAGATTGATTACTGCGTGCCGAGCTCCGTGCTCCGCGACGAGGATAATTATACAAATTCCTTGCTAAGATATAGTTTTTTTAAGTCGCAAAACGAATAAGAGGTCGCTTGAATATGATTTTCCAGCTTGTACAATAGCTAGCACGAGATAACTGAGAGCCTCGACAATTCTCTGATCTTCCCCTGTAACGTCTTGTGACGGGATTCGCGTTCTATGAAGAGTCTTGCTAATATAACAAACTCTGTGGGTGGCATATACGAAGGATGTTTAAGCAATTTTACAAGCGACGGTCTCAGACCCTAGCGCAGGTAATTTTTCCGAGAAGCGAGAAACGACCGCATAGGGATATTGTGCAGGCAAGGGGGTCTGAGCCGGCGGAGATAAGATTTTGACGGTAGATTTCTCCTTGAAAGGAAATTCATGGGATTATGGAAGCACAATGTTCCTGCTCAGATGGAGTATAAAAGAGGGAAGCATCTCCCCTTACTTCTTCGCAATACCAGCATCTCAGAACACTTCATCACAGATTTTTTTTCTCGAGGAAAGATCAAGAAATACTACCATATCATAATGTACCTCAAACTGTCTCTTTTCGCTACGGCTTTTACAGCTTTGCTCTTGAGCCTCGCGTCCGTTGCCAGCGCAGACGAAGTATGTGGGACCGTGCTCGCTAACGAAGGGCCTTTTGCCTGCCGGACGAGTGCAGGTCTTTTCGAGTGTACCAACCAGAACACAGGCGGGGGTCATACCTGCTGCTGTTCGGTCGGCGATGGACGCAATATCTGCAACTGTGGTTGACTTTGCTGTATAGTTTCTAAGGTATGTCCGGGATATCGAGGGTTTTTGCAAGTCAAGCTTATGAGGCATGGCAGGTCGATGTACAGATACCCTCCACGATCACCACTCTCGTTGAACATATTGCTTCTAGTCTTTTCTTTTGTTCGCCTCTGAAACTGCTATTTGAGCTCATGCTGGAGAAGTTCGGTGGATAGTCGAATATGGATCGAGGTGAAATCTTGTCATCGCCGGATGAGAATCGGCCAATTTGGATGTTTTTGAGCAGGCACCAATTCATTCCTTTGATCGTCTATCTTTAGACGCTGACCAGTCCATGTTCATAAAAATTCCGTAAACATATCAATCGTAATTGGTAATCAACTCTCTCGGCTACTATCCAGACGACATCGATGTCAAAAATACTCCTTCGTAAAGCTTTGTATGAGGATGGGCATCGTGTACATGGACCGATGACACAAAGAATAGACTAAACGAGTAAAGACTAGAGCCTGGCGTTATTTTTTGAGTTTCAAGTGCAAACCTCTTGGTAATGATGCATGGACGGCTTTTGAATGAGGAAGCGGTCAAAAAGGTCAGGGAAGAGTATCCGCCGCGCCCCGGCGAAGATCACACTCGACAATGGAGCGCCAGTGAGAGGCATGTTTTGGGGGAGGGATGAAAACGTGATAGAATGAATCTGTGCAAGGGAAAGGGCCAACGAGGTTTTTGAGCTTGAAGAGCGGTCTATGGTTAGAAGAGCTTTTATGCAAACGATACAGCCGCGTGCTGACCGAGCAAAATCTTCTTGATAATTACAAGAGGTAGCAATATAAAAGATCTTCGTATTTCTTAATTTTTATCCTCTGGGATTCAAATGAACCGATTCCCGGCGCAGGTGGGAATAGGGATGGTTGGGGGAGTGGGGGGGGGGGAATGTTTAGCTGACCTTGGAGATCTCATAGACGGGCCTTTGGCCTTGTTTATTGGTATGGTCCATAAACTCTAATCTCCAGGTAACCTTGTTCGCAGCATCCTTCTTCCTCTTCTTCGAGAAAATGATAGTATTCGCTTCATCAACTAGCGCCCGCTAATTATTTAGTAAGCTGTGGGCGGAGGCGATGGTCAGCCTGCGCTCGTTTTTCGGATGGAGATAAGACAGGAACAGGCTATCCGAAAACCGAGTGTAGGCTTTTACGTAAGCCTTTAGGATAGCGATGTATCTCTGCTTTGCTAGATCGTCATCACAGTAGAGATTAAGCTAGACGCTATCTGGATCTATTTGAAATACCCCAGAGAAGTAACTGGGGTAATGGTGATTTAGCGGTCTGCGAACTTAGTGTACCGTGTGAGCAGGAATGGCGCTACCGGAATTGCTCATTGGAGGACTTACGGCTGAGTGGACAGGAATGGGCCATGGACCGTTATCGACAAAATCGACAAGAACGGTTTCGAGATTACTTTCGGAGCCCCGCACTTCCACGCTTGGGCAATGGTTGAGGCCATTGACGTAGATTGTCATCCGCTCAAGAACAACACCGAGCCCTTAAAAACCTTCCTTTGTACCAGGCCGAGCATTGGCGGAGAACTGCCATGCGTGTCAATTCACATTGGCAAATCGATGTCTCGCAAATGGCACGAGCGATAAATAGGCTTCAGCAACGAGCTCAAGCGGGGCAGTGAAGGCGAAGAGAGACGGCATAGGCGCCGGAGAACGGAGCTACAGGTACACTGCTGCAATAGGAGTGGGAACGAGGATACTACCATAATTTCATGCAGCCACGAAATGATTTCATCTTTTAATAGCAATAGGCATCACTTGTTCCGTTCAAGGCAAAACAAGGCGAGGCATTGCTTTGTTCTTATGCCCAAGAGTGATGTACTCCCCTTTCAATCTCTGCGAGCTGCATTTTCGGTATCAGCATCACGGTGTTGGCGTCTCGACATGCCGATCCTAAGTATCACACCTTACAAGTCTTTCTCTGTGCGGCTTCCCCATGTACTTTAGCGCACCGACAACCTCTTCGGAAAAGAGGGGGCGAAATATAGTCACAGTGGCTACGGCCAATGCAATGGTTGTCACTGCAAATATCCACACGTACGGACCAGAACCTATCATCTCTTTCAGATTCGTTCCGAACATGCTTGTTGCCAACGACAGCGGCGGATAAACAGCTACAAGCGTCATTAGGAGAACTGACTGACGCGTCTGCTTCAGGCTCTCTTCCGTCTGCTTTCTACTTTCCTTGCTGTCGAGTACTGCGATAGCGCCGATGAGAATGTCGAAGGTCTCCAGCACTAGTGTGTGCATCTTGTTCGCTTCGTGCATGAGATCGTGAAGCCGCTCGCAGGGCGTGCGTCGAAAACGCTTGCGATATTCATCGTCACGAACATCGTCCTTGAGTGCTCTGAAGTAGTCTTCAACAAGAGTGGGCTCGTATCTGATGGTTCGTGTAAGGAATTACGTAGTGTGGAGAGGTCCTAACGGGGCTCACACGGCACAGGTGAGCCTCCGCGGAACGTAAAGCGGCCTCACTCTGTTCCCGACACGAACGTGGGCTCGATGCAGATTTTATTTCCTTTGGCACCGGAAATGATAAATGTTACTGCTTCTTACTGACAATGTCGCAAGGACCTCAGGACCGCCAACGGCCACTAAAAGCTTAATTTTACATTTAGATAACCCTGCATTTGATTTGTATAGTAATTTGTCTGTTTTGATTAATATTTTAAGTAATTTTATATCGATCTCGTTGCCGCTTGCGATCAGCTTCATTACTGCTCCAGATTGTCTCATTTTGCATCATTTAATGCTGCTACTGCGACCTCGCCGTAGCCTACGCAGTACTTCAATGCACAATGGTATGCACTAGGCCACTGGCCAAAGACACAGGCCTTCGGGGGGCCAAAGAATGGACCCATGTCAGCTCCTCTACGAACTTGTAAGTGCGAAACATGCCAAGAGACGTTGGCGGTGCGAAGCTGCCCGCGATAATGTTTCAGCTAAGACAACCTAAATATCATGTATCAATTGTGAGCCGTCCGTTACTTGCCTGCGCGGAAACTACCATGGTTCGTCACGAACATACTCAAGACCGGTCATCAAGTATTTATGCTGCGAGTGACCCGACGTTTGGGCTTCGGCCCCACGTGTCAGCTTTGTGGAGACCTTTCCATTCGGAAGATCTTGCAGAGGACATGCCTTAATGATCTCTTGCTTTCATATCAGTCGTCCGGCTGCCCCTTCTGCCTCCTTTTGTGGGCTGGAGCAACGGCATTCATCGACCACCCTGACACCAATCTATTAAATCGAGCCATGAGTTCTGATATCCTTCACGGCGAGAAGAACGACATATTCTTTTGCCCGATTGCCGCCAAAACAGATTTCCCGGACGCCGATAATTTTCCGATACAGTTCTACCTCCCATCAGGTATGTCATGGAGATACAAGCCGTATTGACGAGGTAGTTCTGGCAGAAGAAAATCTAATGAAATAGCGTGTAGATGCCCTTATCTACTCATTTTTCCCGTTACTGCGTAATTTCAGCCATGCCCCGGAATTTGGGGTTGTAGACCCAAGTTCAGAAGAATGCATTGCCACTGTCAGAAATTGGCTCAAGAGGTGCACCTCAACACACCAGAGCTGCCGATCCAAAAAGCCGCTGAGTCTTCCTCAGCGTGTTCTTGACCTTGGACTAGACCTTTCTGGCCGAGAACTCCGGCTTTATGAAACATATGGGGAACGCGCCGAGTATCTTGCCCTTAGCCATTGCTGGGGAGGTTATCAGCGCTGTAAAACTGAAACCCCAAACATCGAGCAACGTCGAAAGCATATTCCGCTAACAGAATTGCCTCGGAATTTCAGCGATGCCGTTTCCCTCACTTCAAGACTTGGAATTAGATACTTATGGATTGATAGTTTGTGCATCGTCCAAGATGATAAGCATGACTGGGAAATCCAAGCAGCTCAAATGACGTCCATATATCGCGATTCATACCTCACTGTTGCAGCATCTGTCGCGCCAAACTCTGCTCACGGGTTCCTGGTACCTCGAGTGGATGCCGAGCGCTATAGAGGTTTTGTACCAAAAGGCCCGGATGGTAAAGAATTGCCTTTTCCCTTGAATCACGTCAGAGTCAGGCGTTCTCTTCATGATCGAAGACAAAGATGGAGCGGTGCTGGTAAGCTTGACCCTCTCGATAGCCGTCTCTGGGGATTGCAGGAGCGTCTCATGCCCACGCGTGTTCTATCTTACCGCCGACAAGAAATGACGTGGGAATGCAAAGACGCACAGGGCTGTGAGTGTTACGGGTTAGAAGAGGATGAGTTTAATTATGAGGTCAAGACGTGGGAGCGGGAACTCTACCACGAATTGATGGACAAAGCGGCGAAGAGCGAGAAAGTAGGTTCGTCATTATGCGACTCGATCTTTCGATGGTAGTACGGAGGCCTTGAGACAATTACCAGTCGCTCGCTCACATATAATTCCGATAGACTAGCAGCTATATCGGGCATAGCTGGATCTGTGCATGTAGCCACAGGAAGCGAATATCTAGCCGGTATCTGGAAGGACGACCTACCCAACGGCCTTCGGTGGCAGGTCCGGCCAACAAATCTAGCGAATAAAAAGGTGGAAACAAGTGTACCGGAATCGCAACGGGCACCTTCCTGGTCCTGGTCTTCGATCAATGCGGTTATCATGCAGCAAGGGGGACGTGACAACAGGACTCCAAGAATCACCGTCACTGACGTCAAATGCATTCTTGAGAGTACCAACAACCCTTTTGGATGGATGAAAGACGGATATGTTGAGCTCTGGGGACATGTGTTGCCCGGAACAATTACGAGAAAAGCCCCAGGCGGCGATGTCCCTACCTTGACCGTGCTTCATCTTGATGATCTGCCGTCTCAGTTCTCAAATCTAGACATCGACGTATCAGAGTTTCGATCGGACACTGTGCTCGTAGAGGCGCCGATGTTGCGAGAAGAGACAAATGATTTCTGTATTAAAACGCTAATACGGTCGAATTTATCATGGGATGAGAACGGTCCTGAGCTGAATTGCCCAGTCCAATGTCTTTTACTTAACACAGCGAATGGGAATCCTTTGAGCGATAGGAGCGACCTTATTATCCTGGCTCGATCGCTTCGAGTTCGTGGTGCTTATGAGAGGGTCGGCTTCGTGCAGGCGAGAATGAAGAGTCCATTCAAGGATACCATGGGTATGCATATCCAAGGCCTTGCGCCGAAGAGGATAAAAATTGTCTAGGCAAGAACGTGACACCAAAGTTCGTATACCATGTTGTATGTAGATTACATGATGTCTAATTCTTGTTAATAGAAGTCAAAACGCCAAGATCTCTGCTTCTCATTCCAAACTCAACGCCTTGCTTTGTGAAACAAAGCCCGTCAATGGCAGCAAACGCTAGAACTGCGAAGATATTGATACGAATAGAGTAGCGTTGGGTATAGTTCCAGCAAAAAGCACAAATTATGATTACTTGACAACCAACACGTAAACTTTGGTCGATCTTTCTCCTTGAGTAGCCCTCAAGTGCAGCCAGCTGCGAGCGGTGTCTCAATGAGTCCCGGAGATTTTTTGGCATGTCGGGCCGAACGGCTTGGCACAAATCGAGACCAGTCGTGAGAAAGCTGAAGATCGTCCTTCTATTTCTGACGGCGAAGGCGCAAATCTATAGATCGATATAGCTGGAAGTGTGCTTAGTCGTGGTCTCGATGAGATACATGGGACGGTGAGGACGGGTGATGACAAACAGGTCTCAGCGAAGACTCCGCAGGTGGCGGCGACGCAGTTGACTGAGCTAAACACTCTTTCGCTGTCTTCCACGAATAATAATTAATGGCGCTGGTTGTGACGAGGGTCGGCAAGTGAGATAGCCTCGATCTCAACGTGGTGACCCTAGTCTCAGGCATGTTTGGACCTGAGGCCTATTGAAAGACGAAAGTGGGCATATCAAAAGCTCACGGAGCCGACAGCTCATACGGCCGGTTATGGCTATCGAGCTCAGGCTTCGGCTCAAAATGCTGCGTCGGCGGCTCTGAGCGATGATCAACGCTCTGATATTCGCTGGCGGGTGCCTTCGGGCTGAAGATCCCGTTCCAAGAAGCGCTGCTGTCTCCAACGCTCCGAGCGCTTCCACCCTGGATCCGATTCTTGCGAAATTGCCATAGAAACAAGGCGAAGCTTGCAACGAACAGGACACCTAATGGTACAGCGATGCCTGCAGCGATGGCTGCTGTGTGACTATCCGAAGTTGCAACAGGCGAAGACGTGCTCGAGACCTGGCCTGTCGGCGACCCAATCACCGACGTAACAGTTTGCGTCACCATCGACGCGGATGTATTGCATCCTGCGCCACCTTGGGTGCAGCACCATGTGCCATCTGTATTGATCTGCAAGTCCGCTTTGCTGCTGTTGAAAACTGCACCATCCCGACAATTAGCTTTGATCATTGCCAGACGACAAAGGTCTGCCGGTACGTACCTGTGGAATCAAGACAGTAGCTGGAGCAGGAAGGACCCCAATGCTGATCGGTACATCCGCCTCGATAGAAGACGCCGCCACCAAGAGAATAGCAGAGTCCGCCTCTGACACATTTATCGCCACTCCAGCAACATGCTGCCGGTGCGTCTTCTTCGCCACAAGATGCTTCCTTGTCGTCGGCTGCGGTTGCTTTGCCGTTAGGCCAGTAGCATGCTGGTGAATCGGAGAGCGCGGGTAGGAAAAGAGTAGAAAAGCATGCAAGGAGAAGAAAATGGGTGGAGGGCGCCATTTAGAAAATGATTATTAACAAATGATTAACCGTAGTCAAAGTCGTACAACCCAAAGTTACAGCGCCGCAGGGAGGAGGAAAGATGGATAACAAAATGCAAGGGCAAGTCAGTTGCAGATCAACAATCCCCATGAAAGCCTGTCCAGACGACGAGGAAAGGGGCGATATTGGAAAAGGGAAAGCTTAAGATCCTTCTCACGCTGCGCCTGCTCGATCTTGTGCGCCTCCGTCTTAAAATCGATGGGTGGAAGGCAGCATTGATGCTCCTAACCAATCGTTGACGCCGCTCTGGTTTTAGAGTCTCCCGGCCCCGGCGTTAGGGCTCGAAGGCGCAGGATCGAACCTTCTGCGGAAAACGCCCTAAAACCTACCCATGTAACGATGCCAGTCTCATACTGTGCAATTGAACTGTTAGTAAGAAGCATACTCTGTCTTCAGAAGTGAACATCGAACTGTGCATTAGAAAGACTCAGAGAGTTCTATTTGAATAATAAAAGACTGTTGAGTAACGAAGAGCCTCTGGTTGGTGCGAGCGGACAGCGGGGCATTGAAATCTGCCTTGGCGACCGAATATTTGAGACACGATGTCCTAATTGAGATGTGGCTTGATCCAGCCGGCTGGAGCCGAGGAGTTTGATTCCACGATTACTCAACCATAGGAGTAGGTTTAGACGCGGCATTGTGTACTTTGGACCCGGCTACGCTTTCCCACTCTTTAAATAGCTGCTAATATGGACTACAGCCGTTTCGAAAGTGTGTAGTAAGAGAAGACACACTTGGAAAAGAGGCATTTCATCTGGTTGCAGGAAGTGTTTTGATCAGGGGCGGATTCGTGCCACTGCGAATCCTTCAACTTTCTCATGCCAAGTTTTGCCTGCCAAGAGCGCGGAAGGCGTTCCGTCAGACGCAAGAAGGGCTCTGATGCACAATCGTAATCTCGAGGATGAAAATCTGAACGTGCACCACTTCAAAGGAGAAGATCTACCTAGGATTCGACCCTTTTCATATGCTCATTAGGGAGAACGTATTAATCATGAGAGCAAAGAAATGTCTTCATTTCTCCCATACAGTTGATACATTGTACAGACAGCGGGTGATCGCGGCTCAGCTCTACATGATTGACCAGTATCCAACTTCGACCATCTAAGCCCAGAAAGCATCATGCCGCTTTTCAGAGCTAGAGAAACTCGATATTTTCATTTGCAAGCACAGTTCAAGCTGCGAAAGTGATGGTACTCTTCGATCGCGAAGTGCCTCCCTCTTCCTGGTTGGATTCAAACTTGTGGTGGTGACTGACTCTTCTTCTCGCTCGACGGCGGGATTGTAAATCCAACGCTCAGGCAAATGAACACGGTTACATATTCCATCAGGGAATGCATGCAGACTAGCGCCGCTATCGATCCGTCCAGAGTACTCCACTTGCTCGATTCCGAGAAGACAGAGAGGCAGGCATAAGTCAGACGGACCGCAAGAAAAGAAAGTGAGAGCGATAATCCTTGTAAAATCTACAAGCCAGAGTTTGGTCAGTCAAGCCACCGTAGCCGGATGGCAGGAGACGAACACGAATACTTGGTCGGGTAAGCGAGCGGGCTTTGAACCAGAGGAACCCCCCAAAGCCTGCAATGACGGCGAGCACTACAACGACGATCGCATATCCTGCCCGCAGCAGGCGTATACCCTCAGAGACCAGACTCGGGTTTTTATAATTACCGACGAGTGCGCTGCCGGAGACGATGAGAGCAACGCCGACTAGGAAGAGGACGCGCATGCCGACGATCGATAAGTGAAATTCTCGGTTCTTGTCAAAGTTCAGGCTTTGTCTGTGAGCTCTCAGCAGAGTGCATGTTAGATGCCTTGAATAGATATCTCATACATGATTCTCAGAAAGCCGACGAGCGTTATCATCAGTGGAATGACACCTGCGCCCTCGAAAATGACAGCTGCGATGATCAAACCAACGCTACTTGGCGTGTCTTCGTGTAGCGCCAATATGATGCCACCGACAAGTCGAACTGAAGTCAAATCAGCAACTCTGTCGCCTCTTCTGGAGCCCATTCGTCTTACCGATAGAAAAGGAGAATAGGCAGAGCCATGCCATCCGTGGCCGGCCATGCCGCCGAAATAGGAGGTCGGCGGCTGCAAGCACGGCTGGAACGTAGAAGATGGATTGGACAACGCCTACAGCAGAATGTGCGTTAAACATTGTTACTCGCATAGGAAAACTCTATGGTCGAACTTGGAGAATGGTAAGAGCAGCATCTTGGGCTTGAATTAATAGGCGCCCTGGAAGCCGAATGCTTGATACGATGAAGTCCGAAATTCAGCCTAGCTGATAACTAGAAGAACCGCAAAAAAGAACCTCATCTAGTAATAACCCGGAGACGCGCCATATGATGGCTTGCACCCAACCTGAAGCGCCAAAGCAGCTTCCCACGGCCTGATTGGGACAGAAGCTTTGTCACGTGACCGCTCTTTGTTACCGGAAACGGTTTGGTAGCATAATCTTGGCTTTTATCGATGCCGCCTTGCCAAGGCAATACCGATGTCCACTCTGGAACTGATGCAGTGTCTCGTACCTGAAAATCCCAAGCCGTGAGCTTATATATCTTGCAGCATGATGCTGTGTTCCATCTCTGCTATCTTAATGTCTCCCGCAAAATGCTGCCACATTGGAGAAGGCGCGAGTGGGCTGCGGCAAAAAGGCGTCTTAATTAAAGGCGATTGCCATTGACCAGGGGATCTCCACGATGGTCGGTGTTCCTGGCCGCTCGAAGGGCTGTCACGCTTGCCGAAAGCAGAAGATCGCATGCAGTCTAGAACGACCGGAGTGCTTCATATGTCTAAAGGCGGGGAGGACCTGCCCTGGCTACCAGCGTGATCGCATTTTCGTCAACTTCGCGCCGTCAGAAGGTGACACTAAGGCAGCCAAACCCTACCGATGTTTTCCGCCGCTGAAGCAGCGTTCTCAGCAGAGAGAGCTTGCGGAGAGTCCGCATGTCACGTTGATAGAGCTTGATCACAATGCGACACCCCCAAGGCCCTCGCCATCTTGTACTTTGGGTCTACAGAAGAGCCTCACCCTCGGAGCACATCGGCAGCAACTTCTTGGAGCCGTTCTCTCGCGCTATGAAACCCCGAACCGCCGTGCACAATCAATCGGCGAAGGCCATTGGTTAACAGCCGTACCTTCCCGACCAGCGCTGTCTTCTGCCTTCGACATAGCAGCCATAGCATTCTGTACAGCCAAGCTGGGGCGCACGACCCGGGATCCCAGCTTAGTGACAGAGAGTCTGAGCCTATATGGTCGTGGGCTCCATGAGCTGCAGCGCGCCTTGTACGACCCTCAGCAGATGTACTCTGACGATACGCTGGGCGCGTGCGTTCTCCTGGCCATGTACGAAGCCTTCGAGTGCCCGAGCCGGAGCCGCAAGGGCTATCTAAGCCACGTCACGGGATGCGCGCGATTGATCTATCTCCGCGGGCCAGAGGCGTATGCAGACGGTCTGGGACACCGGATTTTCAATTCGTTTCGAATCATAGCGGTAGGTCGAAGCTCCAAGAGGAACAAATGGCCGACTGACTCTATTAGACACTAGAGGCGCTTGCCACCAAGGAGACTTTTCTCGATGACCCTGCTTGGATGACTCTTCCTTTCAGGCTCACTCCCAAGACACCAATAAACCGCCTGCTCGACTTGTTACTCCAGGCTCCATCGATCCTACGGCGCTCCGACGCACTGCCGACACTACGATTCCCGAACGAGCAGCTGAAAAGCGGCCTGTCCATCCTCCAGGCCTGCATGAACCTCGAGCACCGCCTACGTAGCTTCTACGATGAGCTCACCGCTACCACACAGGCCGAATCGTTGTTCTGGGAAACGCCCGCTGAAAAGGACGCGCTCCAAACACACGTCCTATTCCTCGTCGTCTATACATTCCCGGACATCCACACCGCGAGCACGCTCATGCTGTACTGGGCCACCCTGAGCATGCTGCGCAACGGCATCTGCCGGCTCAACCTCTTCATTCAGGAACTGCAGAGTGTAGTTGGGACCTCTGCACTGGCACATCTATCAAAGACGATGGACATCCCCACGAATCTTCCGCCCGATAACAACTCCCTACCCCGCAACAGCACCACAGAAATACTACGCACCATCGCGCCCGCTGAGACGCTCCTCAACCATACCTCCAAGACACCCTCTGCCCCCCAACCACCCCCAACTTCGATAAACCTTCCCCCTCCTCATCCCCTCCACCCCTTCGCAACCCCCGCCCTCCAAGTCTGCGCCTCCGTCCCCTTCTGCCTAGCCCAGGAGGAGACTGACCTCGGTCTCACGGCCGTTACCGCTCCGTTAAACATCGTGCTCGATATCTTTCGGTCGTGGGGGGATACGTATATGGCGGAGTGTGGGTGGATTCGGGGGGTGCTCGGGGTGGTTGGGGCGAGGGGGTTGAGGATTGTCGAGTTTTTGGATGGGGTGGGGCGGTGATTGAAGGGAAGGAAAGTTGAGACGGTAGTTACGTTTGAGGTTATCGCTATGCTCTATAGTTTTTAATGTGCTGTATCCCGCTATATGACAATGAGGCGTCCCCCCCCCTTTCCCGAAAGACAGACGCCGTGGTGCTGCAAAGAGATCCGCCGGCATAGATCCAATCTGTGTGTCACAGCAGCTCGCAAATATTTGTCCCAAAGACCTCACATACATGATATACCTCCGTTACAACCGACAAAAGGCGCACCAAGCCTACAGCCAACTTGCCAAGCCATCAAGCATCCCTCATCCACTTTCCGACCGCTCAACGTGATCCGCTCCCTCCCCCTCCGCACTCCCCCTCTTCTCTACCACCCCGCCACCCAGACTGACAACGCTGTTCCCCCTTGCCACCTGCCGCACGTCCTCCTCTTCCCGCTCGACGTATTTCTGCGGCCGCTTGCTGCCCGTCACGTCTGTATCGCCGGTCACGATCAGTGGGGGGTTGGTGCGGTAGTACGCGTCAAGGTCTTCGAGGGAGCGGTTCGCTGTCGATGAATCAGCACGCACGGTAGAATTCTGGTGGGCGGGAATTTTCGAGGGTATACGTACAAGTCTCTGGGTAGAAGAAATATATCACGGGCAGGAAGGCGGCGTTGAAAACAGTCCACACGATCCAGAAGCGCCAGCCGAGATTCTCGATGCCGATCGGCGTGATCTCGACGATGACGAAGTTGGTGATCCTTCACCATCTCATGTTAGCATGTGTCTCCCCAAACATGTGTGCATGCATAACAATTCGTCGCCGTAGCCACAGCCGCCCCCTTCGTGCGCATCGGCAGAGAGTTGATCTCAGTAGGATACAGCCAGGGAACGCCAAGCATACCGATGCCGAAGGAGATGTAGTAAAGGAAGAAGAATGCGATCGATGCCTCTGCGACCGTGCGCCCCGAAGGGCTGCTATCGGCGTAGCGGAGGAGGATGCAGATGATGAGGAAGGAGAGGCCCTGGCCGGCGGTGGAGAGGAGCATCAGGCCGCGGCGGCCCCATTTTTCGACGAGGGGGATGGAGGCGGAGGAGAAGATGAGGTAGGAGACGGAGTTGACGGCGGCGAGGAGGCGGGCTAGCTCGGTTGAGAGGCCGACGGATTGGATGAGGACGGTGGGAAGGTAGTAGGACCTATTTCTTTAGGGTTAGGGGTGGGATGTTCTGTTTGAGAGGGTTGGGTTTGGTTGGTTTACATTATGTTGATTCCTTCGAATTGTTGCATGAACTGCGTGCCGGCGCTGAGAAGGAGCCGCCGGAGAGGTTTCGTCGCCCCAGGCTGCGGGCGGAGAAGATCCCGCCACCTCGTAGCGTGTTCTCGCTCGTATTCGACGCTGAACTGGATTTCCATCTGTTGGGCGGTGACATACGGATCATCGATTGCTTTGGCCTCGAGGCATGCAAGAATCTCCGTTGCTTCGGTCTCGTGCCCCTGTGCGATGAGCCATCGCGGTGATTCAGGAAGCCACGGGACTGTGGCGTACAGCGCAAAGATGAATATGAATTGGAAGGCGAGGGGGAATCGCCATGCAACGGACCCTCCGGCATAGGATAGGCCAAAATTAATCCAGTTGCAGAGTGAAAAGCCGGCGATGTTCATCATCATCTCCAACATAACCAGCTTGCCTCTCCACTTGGCTTGGGAAGTCTCTGTCTGCCATACTGGAGCTGTGGCTGTGTTCATTCCATTGCCAATGCTGTGAGAGCGCGTCAGTAATTGACTTTGTAAAATCAGGTTCGACATACCCAAGAATGATGCGCCCTACGAACATCTGCGGAAGGCTATAGGAAGCAGCTTGTAGAATAGCACCGATCGACATAATGCTGGTCCCCCAGAGGATAGCTTTCTTCCTCCCTAGACGTTCGCCAACGGTGAAAGCGAGAATCGCTCCAAGAAAACACCCAACATCATAGATAGCCGTCACGGTTGACAGAATCTTGGTCTTACTCGGCCCGACAAGATCATGCAATTCTAGAAAGTTTTGAGTCACGATGACACCACCTAAGAAGTCAGCTGCCGTGAGGACAATTATTGAGACTCTGAGGCTTACTGAACACTGCTTGGTCATAACTATAGTAAACTTAGCAGGAGACTCCGTTATGATGGTGATAAATCTTACCCGAACATCAGCATGTCAGTGCAGCACGCAAACTGTAGGTCTGTAAGTGAATGCAAATGCTGGATTTCAAACAGAAAGGACCGACTGTGAGCCAGAACGTGAGCCATCCTCCTGTGAAGCCAAGGAAAGGCTTCTTCGAAAAGCTTCTGTCGAACATACTCAAGCTCGCTGAACGAATGTTGCTTGTTCTGTCGTCCCAATAATTGAGCGAGGGTATGCCACGACACTCGCGAGGGCGTTGCCCTTTCATATACTTTTGGATCCTCCATTCTCTTGGATCGGCTCTGCTTGTCGGAGATATCGGCCGGCATCGCTAAAGATGTTCCACAAGAACGATCAAGTGGTTGAACCGTGGAGAGGTGACCTTAATGCTCTCGGCTCCTTCGGCGTTCATGAAGCGTGTGGAGGTGTGGGGAGGCGGAGAAGCGGAGGAAAGCATTCGGATGGACTTGCTCTAAAAAGGAAATTTAAGAGAACCGAAAATGAGAAGGGAAATTTTGGCAGAGGCCTAACGAGGGAGAGTAGCCGAGCTGTATACTTCTGGACCGACAGCATTGGGAGGATTGGGAGGTTTGCGAGTTTGGTAGAATCAATGAACGTAAAGAGATATTCAGCTTTCACGTTCTCAAAGACTTGCAGCCTAGACAAAATCTCTGTGGATAAAGTAGGCCGCGCAAGACCTGTTCTGTCGATTCCGCGCTTAAGCCTAGCGGCATCCGAACTGAAGAACGAAAACTTTCACATCGTATGCAAAAGCCTCTGATGGTATTAGATGTACGCTTTATAGTCTGTAGCTCTTTTATCGAGCGCATAGACTGCATCGATTCAAAACTATTGAATAATATCCCACGTCTAACGCTATCTATCAAAGCCGCATCTCAACAAACGATTCCGACAAACGAGTATAAGCAATATGTCGGCGCCTCAAAGGTATATTAAGTCAGAAGCCACAGGATACTCTTAAGTCAGGGTATAACCGCCGTCGATAATAAGATCAGCGCCAGTCATATAGCAGCAAGCATCGCTTGCGAGAAACACGTAGGCCTCCAGAAAGAGTCAGTAACCTCCTATTTCTTTTGGCGGTCGATGACTTACGCCTTTGAGCTCCGCGACATGAGCTAAACGCTTGCCAGGGATCATATCCATCCATTTGCTAAACATCTCTTTGGGTTGCATTAGAAGCACTGTAGGAATGTTAGCAGATCCATGAAGCACGGTGAAGTACGCACTGTCAGTCTCTATGAACCCAGGCGAAATTATGTTAACTCGAGCAAAGTCCACCCACTCGACAGCTAGACTCTTGCCCAAATGTACAGCAGCCGCCTTTGATGCGTTGTAAGCTGCCTGCGTCTGCGGAATGTTGACCAAGGTTCCGCTGACTGAGGCAGTGATGATCAGATTTCCTCTTCCCTGTTTCTTGAAAACTTTTCCGGCTGCTTGTGCCGTCCACATTAATCCGTCTAAGTTCACACTGTTGTTCTTGTTCCATGTATCCTCATCATACTCAAGGCTCGGAATATTGGCGCACACTCCGGCATTTGCAACCATCACATCGAGGTGACCAAAATCGTCGACTATACTGTGGACAGTGGCCGCTATTGAGTTTCTGGAAGATACATCGGACTGATAGGCCTGGATCCGTACCCCTGTATCCTTTGCTAGCCTTGCGGCGGTTTCTGGCGCATTATGGCTCGAGGTATATATCAGTGCAACGTCGGCGCCTGCTTCAGCTAGACCGCGCACAATTTCTGAACCGATACCTCTGGCGCCTCCCGTAACACATGCGACTTTACCCTTAAGAGAGAATTGAGAAAGAACTGGAGCATGGACGTCTGGTGGTTGATAGAGAGGCATGATAACGATGGTAGACCGAGCAAAGGTAGAAACAACAGATTTCAAGGAGATTATCGTTACGAGTGCAGTGACATAGGATGTCTCTGAGCCAGCGCCTCACTTAAGTGTATCTTGGATGAAATCACCAGGTACGTCCTATTGAGGAAATTCTGCCGATAGGAATCCTCGCAGACTGTGACAGGAAGGGCTCTGAAGGCCTCCGAGTACCTCACCTTTGATTTCTCAGCCAGAGGATCCATCGCGCTTCACATGCGGATGCTTCAATAGGCACAAGCTAGGGACCGGTAGTACCACGGGTTGCGCTTCCTTAGGGAACCATCATGTATGTCCGAGACGATGCGGCTAAGGAAAGTTGAAAGCTTTTGATGAAGCGCGACTCTGGGGGGCGCCTGGGGCAGCGGGTAACTTTCCTTGGGCACATTGAACCTTATGTGCACACGCTGCGGGGAATCTTGTGCGACTTCACAAGCAAGCACCTCACCTCCTTTGAGCAATTTAGGCGCGATGACCGAGCCTGTGCACGCGAATAATGCCTCAATTGCCTCAGCACGACCCAAGAGGTCTAGAAAGGGTTGGTTCGTGCTTCAATAACCATGTCTTCATTCTGCTAACTGGTCGCCATGATAGCCCGCAATGCCGCAAAAGAAAAATTAGGTGTTCAGAGACAGAACCACAGTGTGAACAGTGCCGGAAGAGTGGCCGAACCTGTACTATCCTCGACGGCCGCTTCAGACAGCACGCGTATTCCTTCGGGGTAGAATCGGCGGATCGGACTCATCAGCAGCAAGTCATCGGCTTGACAACTACTGAAAGTAGCCACACAGAAGCTCCTCCAGAAGGCGGACTCCAACAAGTCAGAATAAGCGAGTCAAGAGGTGGTCCATATACAAATTTGTGCTGATGGACTAGCCAGCATTTATCGAAGATGGCGAAACCCACCGAGAAGCCCAAAGCCAGCGCACTAGATCCATTCGACCAACTTCCAGGGTAGCTGAGGATCATATCCAGCCACTCCAAAGCCAGCCACCACATACGGCCACAATCACACCGAACAGCCCACACGGCGAGCTAGCGCAGCCCACAGATCAGGCTCTCAACGAGGCAAGTCCCAGCAGTATCCAGGACTCTGTTGTCTCGTCCCACAGAAGCTTCACTACAGGTAAATCTGCTTGATTGTCCGCGTGCTTCAAGATATTGGACTGACCGTTCACAGCTCCTCGCTCGCAGCCGATTTCCGGCAGCCCAATCGCCCAACTTCGTCCAACAGCCAGTGCTTCGGCAAGTTTTGATGTGAGACCATTTTCGGGAGGAGATGAAGAACTTTTCTTTTTACGACTCTACTCTGAAGGCTCAGGCCAATGGTAGGTCTAGCGGGCTCATAGTATTGAATAATAGCTAACGATCAAGGATGAACGTACTTTACTCCCGGCAGCCTTTCAGCGAAAATGTTCTTACACTGGCGAGAGAAGATAGGCTTGTCAGATACTCCGCATGCGCTGTTGCTGCAAAGCAAATTGGTCAAGCAAGTAAACCGTCAGAGAAACGAGAAAAATCCAATTACCAAAGTACCATTGCAAGGAAACTGCTTTCTTCCGCGCCGGACTATCTCTGGTATGGTGCAAAATATTACGAAAAGGCTATTCAGCTCTTAGTGCAACAGATCTCCCAAAGGAATCCTCAGTACTCTCATTACTCTCCGAATGAGATCTATTCAGCAGCTCTATCCCCTCAATCTGACTGTAGCGCTTGCTCTACAGATCAGGACCCTGTGGCAAGACTTGTCGCAACTTGTCTTCTGATCTTATACGAGAGCCTCAATGCAACGATAAGAGCTTGGTCCGGTCATCTGAACGGCTTCTATAGATTGTTTGGAATATTTGACAACGGAAGACTCCTCCGTTCGGAGCCCCTATCTTTGAACGCCTATCCCTTTCTTGCCGACATCAATAACATGCAAAAGGGATTTTGGTGGTTTGTCGCGAATGATCTAGACGAATCACGTTAGTTCCCGCCACATTGATTGCTTTTAGATATCACTTTAACAAATCGCATAGTTATTTCGACACGGAGAACTCGCGTAGATACCGAAAATCTGTTCCTATGGCGCAATATGGGTCTTCTCATGAACGACAAAGGTCATTTGTTTCTCAACACAGCCGAACAAAATCTTCCTACGACACCACAAATCGCACGAGAAGACATGATGCTGTATGCATTGATGCGACTGTTGTGCAAGCTCGTCAACTATCAGGCATCGCAGTTAGCACAAATACGTACAGAAAATCCTCTTGAACTTGTGCAGTCAGACCACGAGAAAGGAGATCAAGCGGCGATATTCGCAAAGATCGAGCACGAATTCAATTCATGGCACACTATTCTTCCGTCATCCTTCCAACCAGACGGAAAGTGGTGTCTCGATCAGCACTATGTTGCCCCGTCGGACGTGTTTGGTTACGAGACATGGTACAGCAGCAATTTACATGCAATAACAATGGCATATTACCACATGGGCCGCATACTTCTTCTCATTAACCGGCCTATCGAACATTTCCTTAATGAAGCATCATCAACTCGGGTGCAGACTCAATTCGATTTGATCCTTGCATATCGCAGCGTTGAGCAGAGCATGAAGCAACATTCCACAGAGATCATATCCATCGCTCTTAGTATGTCTAGCGAGGCGGTAAGATCACGCTTAGTGCAACCATTGTATGTGGCAGGGCGGTGCTTGAATGAAAACGAAGATCGTCGTCGCCTCGTCGAGCTAATGAGAAGCATTGAAGATGACCTAGGTATGATGAGCGAATACAGGGTCCGAGATTTGCTACAGGAATGGAATATCTCGTATGAAGAAATAGGTATCAATCCCAACCGCACAATCAGATCAGGAGGAGACGTTTCATAACCTAAAAATCATCTGTCTTCCCGAGTGTGACGTGAGATCCGGATCTTGTCTCTGCTACAGGCGTAGATGTTAGACCATCAATCGTTCTGTCTTTAGTCTAGCTCTAATTAGAAAATGAGACGACTTTGAAAACTAGTAGAGCTCTATTTCCTCGTGACGCCTATTAACATACACTCAGATATTGATTCAGCGCTTCGTCTAAAGTTATGTCGAATGTCTGGTACCGTTTGCCATGGCAGAGATATATGGGCTATCTGATTTTCCACTGGAGTCTCAGTCAAGCTGACACGAATCCATCCTTTGTCCTCCAGGCCGCACAAGATGTTTCGTTTGAAGATAGACTAAAGCCACATTTGAGGGACGGGCATTCACCGGTCCTGTGATCCTTGGCCAAAAATCCTCTGGCATCGTCGTCGAAGTCGGCTCCGAAATCAAGGACCTCAAACCCGGCGAACGCGTCGCCATGGAGCCCGGCATCCCCTGCCACCGCTGTAATTACTGCTGTACGGGCACCACTACCTCTGCAGAACATGGTATTTGCCGGAAACCCACCGCATGACAGTGTCCTCGCAAAGTACTGTGTGAACGCGGTTGATTTCTGCTACAGGATCTTGGACGACGTGACGATAGGGGAGGTTCCCGTGATGGAGCCGCCGGCAGGAGCGTGCGCAGTGTGCGAGGCAGCTGAACTCAGAGAGAACTTGGCCTTAAAGAAGGGGCAGACGTTGTCATAGAAAGCTCTAGTGCAGAGCCGTGCGTGCAGCCTAGCATTTCTGTAGCGAACAAAGGAAGTACATGCGTGTAAGTGGGAGTGGGACGCGAGGTGGTAGCGTTTGACATTACCGCTATCTACGTAAAAGTGTTGGCCGGCAAAAGCTCCATCGGATATCGGTCAGGGAGCTATGCCACTGCCACCGAATTAAGCTTCGAGGGAAAAGTGGATGTCAAATGGTTGGTTACGAATCCGGCCAAGTCAGAGGCGGCAGAAGGGGCTTTGCACATGGTCAAGGAGAGGAGGCGGGAGGCGTGTAAGGTCATGATTGAAGGCGCAAAGCGAGAATCCGTCATGAGCGGGAAGAAGGTCCGCAGCACACAATCCTACGTATTATAGAATGAATTTAATATTTAGAATAGTTTTCATTTTCTGTGGAATATCCTATCTAAACTCTATGACTGGCGACGATGGACTGCAATTTAAAATGCCCACTTTTTACTCAACTTCGGTATATTCATCTTGACCCACAGGCGTGCACGCCGCGCCAGCAAGTAATTGTTGGGAACTTCGGACAATTACCGAGGTGCCCGGTACCGGACTTCGTCGAATGAAGACCAAAGCGACAGATGTCGCTAGTGACTTCGCCCCTTGAAAGCGTGGAGGTACAACAGCTCTGAGCCCGAATAATAACTTAATGATACCCACCAGCCGATAGTATTTCTATTACTTCCTCAGTAATTTGCCATTCCCATGCATCCGTGTAAGGTTAGTGTCCAGGTTGCCTACGGTGAACTTGAAACCATGCCCACGCTTCGATAGCAGATCAAAGTCGAACTCCTATGTTTCAAAAATTTGTTGATTCTTGCCTCGGATCATTCAATTACTTCAAGGAACCATAGCTGCCTCATTGCGCATATATCATTTTATTTTAGCCTGTTGAATAGATCATCGCCTGCTTAAAAGCCATGAGATATCTTCTACCGCTTTTAGTGCTAATCTCTCTTATACGTATGAGTGCGCAACAAACGTATTGGCTCCATGACACATGTGTAAATCAACCAAACGGACAGTTTGAGGCAGCTTTTCAGAATGCTTTGGATGTAGCACGAGCAGGAAACGAGAGACTTAATAGGATTGGGGATCAATATATGGAATATGTATTTTTCAGAATTTTCAAACAACGTGTGAATCCCGCCTCAGATCCTTTTCAATATCTCGACAGTAAGTTATTCGAAATTGGTTAATGATTCAATTGATCATACTAAGATGGTATTTGAAGGGTTCACACAGGCTCTCCAGGCGTGGAGAAGAGTCGATCAGAACATCAATGCAAATTGGCGAATTTATTGTGACAATGATCCTCAAGATATGACTGGTGGCTCAAGATGGACACTTCGTGCGGATCCGGGGGATAACTGGCGTCCTCCAATATACGTTGAGAATGCGCTGCGGGATCGCTTTCCTGCCACCCCCTTCCAAGACTGGGAGGACCGTGATAATGGGATCTGGATGGGTCATTCGATTGGCTGCCTCGACCACAATAAACAAGCAGAGACTTTCACGCAAGGATGGCGGATACGCGGGCACCCAGAACGAAAGGCTACTATCACTGTAAGTACCGAGCGAGAATATTAAGAGCTTCCGTCAACATCTAATCGCCTGATTGATGAACTAATCTTTTCAGGTCTGCGATACGCAGCTGCGTGAAAGGCTCCATTCCTTGGCAGATATCAGTAACAGACGTCTTACACAGTACATCCGAGATGAAGGACGGGGTCCTCGGGGCGCACTTTGGGCCTTCAGAGTTATGACTGCCGTGGTCCTTCTACACGAGGTTAATCCCGAGTCTTCCAAGGACTTCTATCGCTCTCGCACTAACATCTGTAGTTTAATCATCTTCCTATTCTCCCTCGCCACCATATTCCTCGTCAGTGTCCCTTATTATTCCTATTGAGAGCCTTACCCCTCATCCTCAATCGCTATCTCCACTCGCCTCGGATTCGTAGTCTACCTCGCCTTATCGTAACTATCCTCTCTCATCCACTCACCACGCCCTCTTGCGCCCAACCTCAACCGTTCCCAACACCGACTGCTCGCTAACATTCCACTCCCCACAGGCGAAGACTTGATCTCTCCTACAATACCAGGCGCGAAAGCGCACCAGTGGCAGGACGTGCTCGCCCTCTCCCAAACAGCCTCGGAGATAAACGTGGACAACTACGTCTACTACTGCATCCTTGCCGCTCTCGCCGACCGCGGCTGGCGACTGAAGGCTCAAACCTTGCTGTTCGAGAACGGCGAGCTGACTCAGCAGGGGGGTACTGATTTTCAGCTGTTCAATGCGATCTGGCCACGTAAATAAAGAAGAGATAAGGAGGATTCGAAGGGTTTGGGGTCTGGGATGCGCTGCGCGAATGGCACGATGGGGCCTAGTGCACCGGCTTGTTGAGGATGGCGTGGATAGATGAATACCTAAGGTCCTTGCTCGTTTAGATGTCTTGGTGATTAAACATATACCTATTTTAGATATATGCTGGCAGCACAGTGGAAAGTGGAGGCGGGAGGGGAAGAAGAGGTGGGATTTAAACTGGGATGAAGATAGATCATGTCACTCACTGTATTGTCAAACCAACAAGCGCCGCTTTTTCCGATCCTTGTCACTTTATCGTGTGACCGACAACGAAACTATCGATTCTTCATCCATGGTACACAACAGCGCGGTTGCACAATTTAGCGTTGCGAGGGTTCAACGACCGGCATCGCGAATTCGGGACATGCATACTCCGGACATCCTACCAGAATCCTGCCAACAACAGTGACAAGCTTGAAAATCAGAATATAATAAGGAACCTTTGCTTGTGTCACGGTTGTGACGCTGTGCAGGCTCTTGTGGTTAAATGCCTGTCACGTGTGCTTTTGGCAAGCTAATCTACTAGGCGGACTGGACTTTTTCACATGCACCTGCTCTGGATAGAGCAGTTATCTCTTCTCTCTTCACTCAGAGTCCTTCTATGCAGAATGTAAGTAGTACGTCATAAGAAGCAGCAATGTACCTCTTTTTCTGACATTCTATCTGCAGCGTTTAAGCGCTATGAAATGCACGGGCACGGTACTAACAAAGGCGGCACATTTGAAAGAAAATTCGGCTCGCGTCAACTTGGCGTTGTAGGCGCTTAATAGTAAGCTCTCTTTCGCTGTCTTGGATGAGCTTTTCAACGGCTTTTGGTGACGAAAGCGGCGAGATTTCTTGGATAGTGAGGGCGACCAATTAAGAGCTCAGCCTTGTCTCGATGTCCACACCGACAGATGCCTCACGCACTTGCAATTGACTTCCGTCGCGGCATCACGTTTTATTGTCTAATACATTGATTTTACAGAGATTCATATGACACCAGAGAAGAAGGTTATATCCATAGCCAAAGAATCATTCAGAAGGAAATATGAATTTAGACCTTTTATCCAAGGATTCGCTAATGTCTCTCCCCACCGGCTCTCTTTGCGCAAATTGTGCCTCGATATTCAACAGACGTACAGAAGAAAAAGAAGTGTTGAGAGAAGAATTCCGTCCACCGCAGATAACGCTTTTTGGTGATGGCACTATCGACCTCATCCAGCCGCATTCATGCTGTCTGTGTGCAATCCTCTGGGAACGCAACAAGCATTTCCTAGAGAAAATGCAAGCATTGAGAGCAGAAATAAAGCTTCTCATAATACGATACTATGTAATTCCCGGCAATAAAGAACCGACACATCTTGATATTCGATTACGACTTGTGTTCGTTTATTCACGCTTTGCTGGTCCCGGTTATACGGTTGAGCTTGCTATAGTCCCAGCCACTTGTGAGAAATCTCTATCATCTCTACTCTATGTACATTATGCTAATATTGAAATTTCCATAGTCGCACAGAATCTATACTGGACAAAGCAGCTAACAGCAAACACACAATCTGATGCGTCTATCAGCTTTCTAAAATCAAAGCTTCAGTCTTGCCAAGAAACCCATCCAAAATGCCGTCAGAAACTCATTCCTAGCCATACATGGTACCCAAGCCGTCTACTCGAGATTGGTGGATCCCGCGGAGAACTTTTGTATCTGAGGGACCGTTCTGAGCTCAAACACCCAGCCTTGTACTTTACACTCAGTCATTGTTGGGGCCATTTGACACCCACTCGGCTCACCGTGAAGTCTGAGGGCATGCTGAGAGCAGGAATGGCCGTTGATGATCTTTTGAAAACATTCCGAGATGCCGTGTTCCTTTGCAATGCCTTTAACATCTCTTACCTTTGGATTGACTCTCTGTGCATATTTCAAGACGACATTAATGACTGGCACCGAGAAGCCGCTACAATGTGCGATGTATACTCTCATGCACTGTGTAATATAGCCGCCACTGCAGCTTCTGATGGTTCTGTTGGATTATTTCATGAGAGAAATCAGATGGCGGAGTGCCCATTCTGGGTCGATGTAAACCAGGAGTGTCTCGATTTTCCCGCTGGCAGAAATCTAATATTTCATAAAAATCAATGGACGGACGAGTTAGAGACTAGTCCTTTGAATCGAAGGGGCTGGGTTCTTCAGGAAAGGTTTCTTTCAGCACGAGTCATGCACTTCGCTCGTTCGCAAGTATTTTGGGAGTGTTACGAGAATCGTTCTAGCGAGGTCTTTCAGGATTCAATCCCAAAATGGGCAGAGCCTTTTTGGATGTATGAAAGCCAAAAATTGAAACAGGTTCTTTTAAAACACGATAGAGGTATGAACTGGCACAGTGATGTTTTCAGGGCCTGGCAAATACTTCTGAGAGCGTTCTCGGGTTGTGCACTTACCGAAGAAAGCGACATACTAGTAGCCATCAACGGCATCACACAGCAGATTTCCAAACTCACTGAAGATAAATTCATTGGCGGTCTATGGCAGAGCCACTTTCTCCAGGACCTTTGCTGGATGAGGGCGAGCGGTCAGATCTTGGAGGGTTCTTGTTACCCACAAAAGTGGCGCGCCCCGACATGGAGCTGGGCAAGTAAAAAGGTCCAAGTTCATCCAAGCAACATCCGACATGATGTTCGATCCCCCGACCTTCAGAGCAGAGTTAAAATTCAAAACATTGACGTCGAAACAAAGGGCTCCGGCCAACTAAAGCATGCTTCCCTTACTTTGCAGGGAAAGCTGCTTATCGCGAATTTTTCCTGCCCGGCGGAACATGATCGCTTTGGTCTGGTATCTATTGGGCAATCAAGTACTGTTATGGATATGTCCTCGGACATGGGAGTTGAATTCATCAAAGACGATCCAAACGTACAGTTTCCCTACCGAGAAAGTCTTGCCTGCATGGCAATTTGGGCCTACAACCCTCTCAATCCTACACCAGACCCTTCAGATGCCAAACCGAAAAGGAGACGATACTTCGAAACGCTTGTCTTGAAGGCTCGCGATACAGGTAAGAACCATTACGAACGGGTCGGTGTAGCGACGTTCCACGACATTGGGAGTGATGGGTTCAACTTCTATGCAGAGCATGAACCTCAAGAAGTTCAAACAATACTAATACTATAAGCCTGCGTGTTTCTGGATCTACCATTCGTGTTATGAAATGCCGGATTAGAGTTCGGAGGTTCTCCCAGGCAGGATATCATGGTTGACTGTTTCAAGAATGTCCTCCAAGGCTGGCTGACTCTGCAAATACTGATGGAGAACTCATGGCTTAGGAAGGCCCGGCCACACTTGAATCAGGTTGGACTAAATGTTTTTCCATCCCATTTCCTATTGAAGCTTTCATTAATACTATTCAAGTCTAAGCGAACTATTACGATGTTCCATGGCCTCTGACTAGTTTAGCAAATTATATAAAGTCTTCGAGCGAGCTGTTTGCCTTGAAAAGAAAAGCGCGAATTTAGCTGTTGTTAAGAGCATGAGAGTAGTCCATCGGAAAAAAGCTGTGATTAATTAAACATCGATTCCTTTTATCAAAAGCTCCTCATACCGACATGTGGTACCAAATTAGCCGTTATATCCATAACTGAACTTACAAGCCCCGGATAATCACAGAGTATTCACTATGAACGCCTCATCACAATAATACTGGAAGGCAAACCTTGTGGGTACTCGGAGTCTGGTGCCTCTGAAACTACGATACCGCATATAAGCTGCAATATTCATGCGGCTCAGTAGGAGCAGAGACGCTTCGCATACCTCCCGAAGCTGAAGAAAACAAAATTCCACAAAAGGCTCTCTGCAAAGAGACTGGCACAGAAACCTGCGTTATTGCAAGTCCTCACGATACTCGACAACTTGAGTTATCAAGGCGATGTACATTACCATTAGCTAGAATTTGTGCGAAAGACAGCTACTAGGAAAGAACTTTACGAGCTCTGAGACATGTCATTCAATTTCTCGTGCCCTACTGGTGGCTACATAATTATGGCCAACTTCCCCTTTGCCTTAGCGTTCTTTTGGTGAGTATCCAAATCGATGACCGATCCCTTCACGCCTTAGCGTCGTTCCCTTTGCTATCCTGTACAATCCTCCGGTCTACTTCTACATCATCTTTATCGAGTTTATGAAACAAGAACCAGAATACCGCTGAAGCAAGCCCCGTAGCACCTGCGAGACAGGCATACATGGTGAGCAGGTACGGATCTTTCGAGACGGGACCAAGCGCTAGTCCAATCACACTGGCTACACACGCGGTCAGCTGCGTAAAAGCTTGTATAATACTCTTCATGTTCGCCGGCGCCTTGCTATACGCGTACTCGCCTGCCGTGACGAACCCGAGGATCTCGGCAATGGCGAGGAGGAAATACAGCGGCACCTGCACCCAGACACTCACGTCGTTGGGGACCTTGCCGCCGTCTGACGCGGGGCATGCCAGCGGGCTGTCGTAGCAAGGGCCGGTGTTGTAGATGAGGCGCTGGATGCCGGCGGCGTAGGCCATGGAGGCGCCGCAGAAAAAGAAGGCGACGGCGATGCGGGCGATGGGGCCGAATTGGATTTTATGCCTTGCGAGGAGGGAGTAGAACCATTGGATTATGGGGCCGAGGATGACGCAGGCGACGGCGGAGAAGGCTTGGATCATGTCGTTGGGGACGCCGCCGAGGTCCATTTGGCCGGCTTGGGAAACGAGGTTGTTGAACATTTCGTTGACGACCAGGTAGAAGAGGATGTAGGAAGTTCTGTAGAGAGGCTGATTAGCTCCCTGCGAGGTTTGAGGATGATGTGTTCGGCCGTGTTGCGTACATAGCTCGGCATGCAATCAAGCCTTGTTTCAGGTCGTCTACACTTTGATCGTCCCACGAAACACTTTTGCCATGTCGGGTAAGTTGATTTGATGACTTTGTATTGTCGAGTTTAAAACCATTTCGCATTGAGCAGACAAGTATCTTCATCGCTCTTCTTAGGTCGTCTCCTTGTGGAGCAATTTTTCCTAGTCTACTGTCAGCGCAACTAGGGTCAAAACGGTAGATATCTGGCCTTACTGATTTTAGATGAACCTACAACAAATATTACAAATGATACGAAAAGAGATACCGTGCAGAACAGATATGCCGCCCAGAAATCCACCTCTTTTTCCAAGAGTGTGGTTGCAATAATAGACATTGCTGCCAAGTTACAAAACCTGCGAAATCTTCGTCACTCGATGCAACCATTAGGTGATAAGGTGGTTTACCAGTAATAAATGTTGTAGAGTAGCTGCAGAGTACGTGCACCGTCTACGACAGCAAGGTCACCGTTTTTTAGCTGCGTTACTTGTGGCTTCTTCTGGTAGTATTGATCACCTAGGGAGCATTTAATCCTCGATCTTGTTTAGAATCTCTGAATGCCCACCTAGCAGTGGCAAGTAAATTGCTTTAATACACCCAGCTCCCATAGCAATGAAGACCATCGCTCCTATTAGTCCACCCAGACCGGCGCCGCGTTCTAGAGCAAGAGGGATAGAGGTAGTAAGCAACAACAAGCATCCAATCAAGTACGATCTTGAAGTAAACGTGGTTAGATAGAGTTTATTTTGATTAACTTTATTTTTCGCTCTTACCCAAGACCGAGCATGAGTGTGAGATATCGTCCGAGCCATAAATCAGAAAACAAGGCAAAAAACACTGGAGTCAAGAAAGAGGCAATGAAAAAGGCATTAGAGATGATCGTTGCCGTCGACTGGCCCAGGTCAAGCGCCCCAGGCAGTGACGAGCCTTTGCGAGGATTTTGCATATAATTCTCTTCCAAAGTCAGTGAAGTGCCTTTCAGTGCTGAGCAATACACTGGACTTACGCCATGGAGCCATGATACCAAAGTAGGTTGCACGTTCTGCAGCCCCAGCAATGGTCACGAGCCAAGCCGCGAACGGGATATGGTCGGTGACGTGAGGGAGATCTCGTATCTCTTCTTTTGTCGCATCCCGAGGTTTGAAGGTAGAATCGTAGAGTTCCTGTGGTGGCTGGCTTTCATCATAGTCCATAGCCTTGTCGTGCTTCTCTAGGGAACCGGAAGCCATATTGCCTGACGATAGATCCCAGTCTCGTTGACTTTGAGCAGCCTTGAGATGCGCTAAAGGCTTCGTCAACACTCAATGAGTGAACAGGTATGGACCCCTCGCTCACCATCTGGCAGAACCTCAACGCGCAGGCAGCGCTCATCATCCAGATGGAGTCGGCGCGGGGGATCCGCAACCTCGACGCCATCCTGACCACCGTCGGCGCGGACATCGATGCCGTCTTCCTCGGCGTCATGGACGTGCGGGCCGACCTGGGCCTGGACGGCGGGTGGGGCGACGAGCCGGAGTTTCTCGCGCTCGTGGCCCAGCTGGAGGCCACGTGCCGGAAGCATGACATGCCCTTTGCCGGGCCGGCGTTCAATAGGGACTGGGCAAGGGCCGAGGGGAAGGCGTTTGTGGTTGTTGGCGCGGATTTTCTGGCGCTCTGGGCGGAGAGGGACTTGATCACGGACGCTCGCGCGAATATCACGGGCAAGGCTAGTGCCAAGAAGGCTAATGGCCATGCAAGGGTGGAGACTAACTGCACGAGGCTCCCAGCAGAGGAGATATGAACTCATTCCCCATTTTGCTAGGGTTGCTAATGGATCTTCTTTAACCTTTAGAAAGTATAACGAAAAAACGCGTAAAGGGTTTAATGATTCTCTTCCTTCAAGGTGCTTGCGTAGCTTAAATAGAAATTTCATTTAAATTGAATTCATTTTGGGATTGACCTGAAGGACTTTGTACGAAAAAGTAATCAAAAATGTGAGGTAAAGGTAGGTGATAACAGGCAGAGACTTAAAAGGACTAATAATAATAATAGCCTATAATCTGTGAGTAGAGAAAGTGGAAGCTTACGGATCTTCGAGCGAAATCGTCTCGATAGCGAACATCACGTAGGGGGGTTACCTCGTGTAATGAAATTCAGCTTCAAAGAACATCTCTGAAAACAAGCTCGTCAACGTTGGCAAGAAGGCTCTACCGTCGATGGGGAGTATTACCCCCCGATAGATATTGGGGACCGGAATATACGTGTCACAGTCCATATTCTTAGCAGTCGCCGTTGCATGTCAGGGTTTTGACATCCACGCCTTGAGGCAAATGGAAAGTAGCCTAGTGATGACTTTTCACAAGACTTAGATGAAAGATGTGATGTTGTTTTATTGATTGACGAGATAGCGAGCGTCCCAATCTTTGCACGACATTAGTTGACTCCTGGCAGATGGCAATGACCCTGATGTGATCATTCCACATTCTAATTTCAAAATTACCAAGCTTCGGTCCTGACTTAAGTCTGAGGCCAAGGCAACAGACTTTACATTATCCTCCATTGCCCGCCTTGAAGCCTGTCATTTACGGATTCAACGACATCGGGATAGTCTAAAAGCCCAGGATCCGTTTGAGGCGGTCCATAGAGAAATATGCTCACTTCGTATTTGCCCGTAACTGGAGAGAGTTCAGTTTCCTTGCCGCGTACCGTCAGC
This sequence comes from Pyrenula massariospora, assembly GCA_021030905.1. NCBI lineage: Eukaryota > Fungi > Ascomycota > Eurotiomycetes > Pyrenulales > Pyrenulaceae > Pyrenula > Pyrenula massariospora. The sequence continues at coordinate 1,277,823 of JAGFMI010000003.1, forward strand.
AACACAGCGTCCGTGTGTTGGTGCAGCCGCAAGGGCCGCTGGAGTATGATGGCAACTCTTCTTGATCTGAACTTGATCCATTGAATTGAGGTGTTCTCATTCGGTTCGATACCGTAGATGTCGCCTTTTAGGCGCACGAAAAGTCGCTCTCGGATCCGTGTGGCCTGTGGTGGAGTAGAGCTAGCGCTAGAACGCGCTAGATCGGAAAGCAACGGAACCGTGAATATGAAACCAGGGGCGCGTATTATCAGTCCCTTCTTAGATGGTACGGAGGCAGCCTCATCCGACATACTAAACTGAGCAAGGTCTCCTCGACCCAGCAAACTTGCAGGCATCCATCTGCAGCCATCTTCATCTACCCGTCTCGCTGCGAGGAAGACGATGTGAGAAGGTACTTCCTGAAGCGACAGAATGAGATGCTTCATCCTTTTGTCAGCCGACTTAATCTTGGCCAGCTTGTTGGTGTCTTTCCTAAGGAGACCAGCTAGGCATATTGTTTCGTCTTGTAGCCAACTGGTCCAGCGATAGGAGAGTACTCGAGCGACTGTCCCCAGGCGCTGGGCATCGTCCTCTAAAATATCTAGACTCACACCTATGGACTCGGCTTGAAAACACCACTTGAAAGCTTCCATTGATAAGCGATCAAGTTGGTTGTCTTGTTCAAGCATGGGAAACTCTTCAGACTCTGCAGTCTTCTCCGCAGAAGAAGAAAGGGTTTGGGCGATATCTGTCTTCTGCGTGTCAACAACACGATCGTAAATCTCGTACAAGGGCACGCTCTTGTCAGCGAAACGGTAAAACACCTGCCTCCCTAACCCGGATTCATGGTAAGTCCATAAACGTCTGCTCCAGGTAGAAGCTTTGATCCGCCACAGAAGTTCCGCTGGCTCGGCCGAAAAAGTGCATTGCGAGAACGAATTTTCCAAGACAAGCACAGCGATCGCTTCTGCGTACGTTCGTCTCATCATCATGATAGCTTTCCTTCGGTACTTTCTCTGGATTGGCACACAGATAGAATCAATCCAGAATGGGAGAGGCCGAGTAAAGGAAGGAAACAGTTCGTGAACTTGTCGCTGGATGCGAAGGAGTTGGCACAGCGGCAAAGAGTTATTGTTTGGATTTCCAAGGCCGCTAGAGACATCAACACATCACTCAAATGTAATCCCGAAGAGTATCTACTTACTCGGACCAGACATGAGAGATGCACACATAGGGAAAAGTCTCGTCACCTCTTCTCTTGAGTGCCGACGGATGTTTAATATCTTCAAAATGAACGTTTCCATCTTCGCTATGGATCTTAGCTTCAGTCTGGGCTAGGCTCTGTGTCATGGCCATAACGGTCACTTTAATTTTACCCTCATTATCTTCAACCCTGATAGCTGGAGTTAGATTATGCTGAACGAGGCGAGATATGTGTGAAACACCGTGCTTGGGTTCAAAGTCAATGTAAGGACACAGAGACTCGTTGCAGCATTCAAAATGCTGAGTTCTGTAGGTTGTGACATCCAAAGTTTCGTATGCACAACGAAAACCGGTCTGGTACCAATCAACGTCTGGGTCGTTCATCTTTTGACCTAGCATCTTTCTGAATCTGGAGGTCGGAATCGGCTGTGAGTGCAACCGCTGGCTTAACCATCTTTCCTTCAAGCCAACACATCGGTCGTGATCTTTCCCAAGCAGATGACGATTCATGTGGCTAAGGAGATAGGTTGCTGAAACGCTTACGAATTGATCTTCAAAAATCGAGATGTCGCTTGGGCACCACCCAGCTAGGCGCGAATTCCGATCCACCAGTATGCTCTTGCCCCAGAGGTATCTGTACCACTTAGACACAGGCTTTTGCAGAGCATAGAAGAGGATGGCGTGTCCGAGCTGTTCTGCGAGCAATACAACAGATAGGTGGACGGCGTGGGCCACGAGAAGAGTATCTTCGTCGATCTCATCTTGTGCAAAGAAATATTTTCTATTTCGGATTCGGACATCGCTTGGAAAGCTGAGATTTTGAGTGATTGTACTAATGTTTTCGAGGATAGCCTCTAGCCTTCGGTAGCAAAGCTTCCTTTGTTCACTGTCTCGCGTGCGAGAGATATGACGGAACTGTAAGAGGAGATTGCGGAGGCGATGAGTGGTTACAATCTTCCCATCACGGAGGAAGTCATTGACTTCCGCGTTGACGCCTCCAATACGTAGAAAGCCTACGACGAGTGCGAAGAAACACCAGGACTGGTAGAAGATCACCACATCTGAGAAGCTCTCGCCCTGGAGGTCATTGTGTACAGCCCACCTCAGCGGGTCAAAGCTAGTTTTATGGGGGAAATCTAGAAAATCTGTCAATGCATTGTAGGCGAATTTGTGTTGTCCGCCTGGAGTGAGGTACGGAACATCGGTGTAGGTGTTGCCATTAAATGGACGTTGAAGCGTTGGCAAATGATCCATCCGTCCATTGCCATGGTATGCCCTAAAGTGAGTCCATAGTAATAGTATGAGGAACTGAAGTGCTACATTTTGGAGGAAGGGGAGCCTGGGAGTTGGAGGAATGAAACTCAGGCAAGGCTGTGTCTGAGTGTTCTGAGGCTCTGGACATGGAGAATTGTTGTTTCCGACTTCATGGACCCTGACGAGGCTGGGGATCAGCAGTCGTGGCGCATCTGATTGTTAGCATTGGTGCCCGCCCGGCGTGCATTGGACGCACCACGACTTCTAACACCCAGCCTCGTGTTCAAACGATGCGGCCCATCCGCGTAATTTAGGACATCGAATTTCCAGGCGTCATAAGTCGCAGCAATTTGATACGAAAAAACTATAGAGTTAATAGGATCAGACAGTTCAGTGCTGCTGGTCTTGTCAATGCAGACTCGGTCACCAACTCCGAGCTTGCGGAAGCGTGACCCGCCGAGGTGCAGGTGCCTTGGCAACCAGTAGGGACCGAACCTCGGAAGCGGGCGAAGCCTCCTTAGAGCGGCGACGACCGTGGATCACGGGTTTAAATGCCACGGACTGCTGCGCAGCGGTAGTTTCGTGAAAACCTTCTAAGAGAGGCCTGTAATGTGCATACTTCCGGTTCCACAGTAGTGATTGCAGAGATTATCAACTGGTATGTTCTCGATTTTTTCTTGACTTGAGCTGTGCTTGAGTCTCCTTTCGCAAGATTTTATTACCATTATTGCTGTTCAAAGGTCGTTAAGAATCTTCGAAAGCCACAGCCTGCCCTAATAATTACAAAGATTTCGCAGATATCTCACGAACCAAAAATGGCCGAAACGGAGGTGGTGAGCCGAGCCAGCCCGGAAACGTCAAGGACAGGCCCATCCAATCATTCGCACCTCACAGAGCCTCCAGCGGTATTCGATCGGTTTTTGAGAAGAGGAACAAGAGCTGAGCTTGACGGCTCGATCCGATCACTTCAGGAAAAGATTAAATTGAACTCAGAAGACAGTATTCTCAGAGCAGAACAGCTCGACAGGCTTGGAAATCTCTTGGCCTACAGATTCAACCACACAGCGGCCATCAAAGATCTTGATGATACGGTTAAAATTAGAAGGGAAGTCATAAGTACGGTTTCTCAAGATCACGTAGACCGGAATTTCTACCTTTTTCAATTGGGAACATCACTCCAGTCGCGCTACAGACAAACAGAAACATTAGCCGATCTTGAAGAGGCTGCAAAGGTTGAACAGGAAGTTTTAGCGCATTCAAAGGATAGGCCCCCTAACGCTCATTATGAAACCGGCTTTGGGTCTCTACTTTACGATAGACATGATCGGTTTGGGGCGATATCTGACCTTGACGAATCGATCAGACTTCTGCAAAATGCAGTAAATCAGACACCAAGAGACAATTCAAAACGGCCGTATCGGCTCTATGTTCTTGCGCAAGCACATGAGACAAGGTACTGGAGGAACCAAGTGATGACCGATCTTGAAGAAGCGATCCAACATGCATCGGAAGCTGTTGAAAAGACTCCGCAAGACCATCTTTTTCGAGCAGGATATCTACGCAGCCTTGGAAGAATGCTAGGATTCAGATATGAACGGCTTAGCTATCATTATGAGTGTACACAAACGATAGATGAGCTTGCGAAGACGACATTCATCGAAGATGCATTAGCAAATCTTAACGAAGCGTTGCGATTTGGTCGGGAAGCTGTAGCGACCGTGCCAGAAGACGACCCAAGTCGGACATCGCTTTTGATGAGCCTAGGCGATCAGCTCGACAATGCATACTCGATAGTTGGAATAAGCACATACAGAAACGAAGCCGTCTCGTGCTTCCAGTCCGTTCTCAAGCAGCCCGATGCACCAACAGACCTGCGTATTATCGCCGGTAAAGCAATTATTCAATCTTGTGAATCAGTGTCTGACTGGGAGCAAGCTTACGAAGCTTCTGACACAGCCATTCGTCTTATTCCCAAGCTTACACCACGATCACTCAAGGCTACTGACAGACAGTATCAAGTCAGCCTTCTTTGGGGGCTTGGATCTGACGCAGCGGCGGTATCATTCGAAGCGAAAAAGGGACCACTTGTTGCATTAAAACTTCTTGAGCAGGGGCGTGGTGCACTTGCGGCGTTTTATGAGGAGATGAGAACGGATATTTCAGAACTGCGAGCAGAGTACCCCGATACCGCAGCACAGTTTACCCATCTTCAAGAGGAGCTGCGGCTGTCTAAAATGGACAAAGCATTCCTGGAGATGGAAGCTCCTGATGCCTCTCAGCAGTCTCGAGCACACCAGAAAATTGACGCGGACGAAGCTTTCGATGACCTCCTTGGTGAAATCCGTAAACGACCTGGGTTTGAAGACTTTTTGCTTGCTCCGAGTGAAGAGAAACTACAGGCCGCCGCAAGTTCTGGCCCTATTGTCGTCGTGAACGTCAGTAGCTACCGCTGCGATGCAATACTCGTAGAGAAGCATCGAATTCGCTCTATACCCTTGCCCAATCTCACAAGCAGTGCAATTGAGAGAAGAGCGGAAAAAGGCAACCTTGGGACTCCTCGAACTTTAGAATGGCTGTGGAATACCATCGCTAAACCAATCTTGAATTCCCTTGGGTACACAAAGCCTTCTTCTGGCAGTTGGCCACACATGTGGTGGATTCCCACAGGCCTGCTGTGTAGGTTCCCGCTCCATGCAGCTGGTGTTTATGCACGAAACTCAACCGAAACGGTGCTCGATCGAGTAATGTCCTCCTACAGCTCTTCTGTCAAAGCAATCTTGCGCGGTCGTCAGAGTAAAGTATCAGTAGATACATACCCAGCTTCAGCCAAAGCACTTCTTGTCGCGATCCCCAACACACCGGGAAAAAAGAATCTTAGGTTCGCGGCTAAAGAGTTATCAATAGTTCGTAGTCTGTGCAGATCGATGGCTCTAGACCCTGATGAACCAGGGCGACAGAAGCAAGACATCATACCGTATCTGCAGAATTGCCAGGTATTTCACTTTGCTGGCCACGGTTACACAGACAATCATGACCCTTTAAACAGTTCTTTGCTCTTGGAGGATTGGAAAAGTGATCAGTTTACGGTAGCGACACTTTTGGACATGAATCTCCGCAAAACTTCCCCGTTTCTTGCCTATCTTTCAGCGTGTGGAACCGGTCAAATCAAAGACGATAAGCTTGTTGATGAGAGTATCCACCTTATCAGTGCTTATCAACTAGCAGGGTTCCGTCATGTTGTTGGCACCCTATGGGAGGTCGACGACGATAATTGCGCCGATATGGCAAGAATTACATACGAAACGATGAGAGATGGCGGTATGACCGATGAATCAGTGTGTCAAGGTCTTCATAATGCCACTAGGTTGCTTCGTGATCGATGGCTTGGCAAGACTGCCTTCATACAGAAAGAGGCAAGCTTTTCGGATGGGAAGGATGAAGGTTGCGCAGATGGCAAACAGGCCAGAAATATGGATTTGGAAGATTCCTCAGACGATGAAGAGGATGATGACGGAGCGCCATTACCATGGGTTCCTTATGTGCATTTTGGTGTATGATTCGGATAGGAAACAACCTCAAGAAAAGGAGGCCAATGAAGCCGGGAAAGTCCCGAGTAAATACCCTATGTTCAAGTAAATCTTCGTGTGAGGACGAAGATGAATCTACTACTTTCAGGCCAAAGGGCTCTTTTCCCCTCTGATGACATTTAGGGAGCGGAGCTTTTAGAGTAAATAGTACATTGATGATCTCCACGTACATCTGCACCATTCTAGAAATATGTTAGCGAACTTGTCAACCGCCGAATCGAATTCGAACCTGCAAGATAAGTTTCCGACGATAGGAAGAGTCTGGCTATTTATGGTCTTATATGCATTTGGGATATGTATAATCAATAATGTGTCGAACATAAGCAGTTTATCCATCTGGCCATTACGACCGGTCTTTTGGTGCAGTGGACTGTTCAACATAATGAATATGCTCACAGAAGGTTTTACCGACAAATAGGCACTAAAAGAATAGAAGCAGTCCTGTATACTCCCAATCGGGCCATCTCGTAGGTTATTGAGTGAGAGATTTTGCACAAGTGTAGCGTATCTAGTTCTTCACTGCTTCAAAGATGAGACACGCCTTCTGATAGATGTGTTTTCATGTCTTCATCTCTGCAAGGCTGACTTTCTCCTGAGTAATATCGAGTCCTTTCCGGCGCAGCGAAGAGTGAGTTAGCATGATCTTTTTGGCTGTGGTCAAGTATCATTATCTAAGTGTAGAAGCAGTACTCTTTGAGACCGGGCTTTAGTTCTTTCTAGAGAGGCACTGCAAATTTGCATGGCACTGTATTCATAAATAAATATTGCGTCGCTGACTGTACTATGTATATTGGTAGTATGAAAACTGGTGGCGAAGAGGAGGCTTCGGATACGAAGTGTGTATCTCGCTTTGCACCATCGACTACTGACTCATCTTGACTTGATATGCAACACTATAGCCCCTATCTAACTTCGGTGAAGACTAAAGGCCTTCAAGCAATGCCTTAAATGTTCTCTGACCACTGCTTGGACATTTTGAAGATTTTTTTCAGCCAAGCCTGATACGCTGCTGGTTAGTACGACCTTGCTCCCTGCACAGTTACACAGCTTTTTCGTCATCACCTGAATTCCACTGCTACAGAATATGCATCAGCCAAAGTGAATCACCAAATAGTTTGGATCTCCATGGCCTACATTGCAAGAAACATGGGCCAGGAAGCCAGTAGCTGGGATCGCCAACGGTTTTGATATGCTTTTCCGATGCCGCTTATTATCTTCTGTGAACGTAAGATTATGGCTACTTTGCACTCGGCTGAGTAGGTTCCATCATTGACTTTGCCCAGGTCGAGCAACAATGGAAACGGAAGGCTTATCGCTACCAACCTATTGGGCGCTTTTGATCGGTATCAACTTTTATCCTGACGACGAGAAGACCCGCCCGCTGGAAGGCTGTGTTTATGATGTTGAAGAGCTTCGAAAGCGTCTTGATGGTCAAAGAAACACCCATACAACGGTCCTAAGAGCCAGTGCACTTAAAAATGGAGGGGATCAATCATCAGAAAAACAGCCAGCGGAGGAGAAGCAGAACTGGCCTACATTGGAAAATGTGCGTCTAAGTATCTCGAAAATCAAGACAAATGCGAGCCCAGGAGATGTCGTTCATATTCACTTCTCTGGGCACGGCGTCAGGTGTAAAACTCGGGCAGGAAATAGTGGTGACGAGAATGGTGATCTAGCACTTGCGCTCTACGACCCTGTCTCTCGCGTTCGATACCTGCACGGTTCGGAACTAGCAACGATGCTGAAGGAATTGGCGGATGAAAAGAGTCTCAAGCCTGTACTTGTTCTTGACTGTTGCCATTCGGGCGCTGTACTTCGGATTCGTCGGCAGCATGATAATCACGAACACCAAGGCGAAATCCGCGAAGCGGTCTACGACCCCAACATAGACCGAGATTACGGCGATCTAATTTCATCTAAAGGGCAGCTGTTCAATACATCTGATATGTCCGAGCAGAGAGATGCCACGCCTCAAATACCTTTGTTCCTGAACGCGGATTGCTATGCCATTCTCACGGCCTGTGGGCCCACTGAGATTTCACGAGAATTAAAATTCAAGAATGACAGCAGAGGTGGTCCTTTGTCATATTTCCTACTTCTCGCTCTAAATGCAATGCAGCGACGCAACACTCCAATCTCGATAAAGGCGATATATGATTATGTATTTGTGCAATTTCATGCTGGTTTTGTGAAGCAGACCCCCAGAAGATATGGAAATGAGAATTTCGCCTTGTTAAGTCATTTAAGCCGGGAGGGCAATCCTCTAGAAGTAAGAGTACGTCGGGTAGCAAATTCTAATGAGCTGATTCTAGAGTCTGGTCAGGCGCATGGTGTGGCGGAAAATGACCACTATAGCCTGATAGACCCTTGGGAAAATGACCAAAAGCTCGAAATGACCGACAAGACAATATTCGCCAAGGTGAAGAAGGTTTATGCTCTAGCCTCGACACTTGAAGCTGCCGATATGAAGACAGATTTCTCCAAGATCAAGACTGGTTGGCGTGCCATACCATATACGCATCTATCTCAACGTCAGGTTTCCGTAACTTTGGCCCCACGGCTGGATCAGCACGATCAGTGGAAGAAGGCGATTGCGACTTCCAACTTCCTAGTCACAGCATCAGGCAAGGAGAATAAGTATTCTGCACTGGTACTCTCAAGCATTCTTGTTGACATTAAAGACGAAAGTGACTATCAAATCCTTGATGAGCGAATGAATCCGATCCCAGGATTACCCACAGTGTCTATTACACGCCCGTCCGCTATTGAAGATATCATTTATTTGATCGATCATGTAGCCAAATTCAAATTTATCGAGCGTTTAGAAAATTCGGTTCCTGACGCCAATTTTGAGCGATCTATTGGCATTCAGCTACTTAATCCGCTTACAGCTCAAACTGCAGGGACCTTGGGCGGTGTGCTGAATGCTAAACATGGTGATTCAGTACTCCTACAATGTGGGAACTACTCGGAGAAGCCGGCCTATCTCAGCATATTCAATCTCAATCCATTGTGGCAGATCAAAAACGTCCTGCGGAAAAAGTACGGAGACTTTAAGGACCTACCGCCACCATTCAAGAGAGAATTCCCAATTCCGGCAGAGGACATGGCTCCTGCGGCGACACTTACCGATTCCCTGAAGCCGCTCAGCTTCAAAATGACTGTGCCGGATGAGCTCGCAGCTTTAGGAGAATGTGATGACGTGTTAAAGATTTTTGTAACTAGCCAACCTGTGTCGCTTTCATCACTACAGTTAGGCCCCATCGGTAGTCTCGGCAAAGGACGACCATCAGAGCGAACTGTGAGAAGCGGCAAGGGTGACTTGGAGGAGCTGCTGGATTTCCTTTCCCCCGGTATTCGAGGTGGGGCTAGCAATATAATGGGAGAAGAGAAATGGTTTACGAGAAACTTCGTTGTCCATGTCTCTAAGCATTAACCGAAAAGGGTCTTGATACTCTTTATTGTCATCGAATCATGATACCGTATTTGTGACATCCACGGATGATTGTGACATGTTAAACTCTCTCTTCTCCAACAAAGGGGTTGAATACAGCGTACGAAACCCGTTGTTTTCGGCGGCAAGTACACCCTCCTTTGTAGGGCATTATCATTATGAGTAGTGATAAGGAGAGAGGTATCGTGCCGCTAGCAGGGTTCTTTCTGAACTAGGACCGATATTTGGACATAGCTGATGTCAGATTGGTGTAGAGCTAAATTTCTCTCGGAAAGGTCACTCCGATCGTCGTCTGGTCCAACTCCAACTTCCAGGCTCGATCCTCAATCCTCTCACCGTGTGCAAACTTCAAATTTGAGCAATAATCATGCCAATTAATCAAGGATAACTAAAAAAGAGTATTAAAATCTAGGAACAAGTGTTATTGATGCTAACGTACTAGGCGAGATTGACACGTTAGCATAGCATGTAAAATTATGATCCCTTCCTCAGCTCCCAGCGTCTGTCACGTAGTGTCACCAGACTACGAGCCGATTACCCTGCAATAAGACCGAAGCTATGGTCTAATAGCCCATCCTTTCAACGGCAGATGCCCATTCTCTTGTATGACATTGTCAAGGTCGGCAACATTCTTAAGTGCAGCATCGAGAAGGTTTCTTGATTGGCATACAAACATGCACTGAGATTGTCAAAGCCTGATCATCGTAGAGACTGATGTATCAACCCACACCCATTCAAGGCCGTCCTACCTAGCCTGTCGGCAGCAATATCGTATCTTCAGGTAGCCATGCTTGAGGCTGAGATCGGATGAGGACAAGGCATGCCAATCCTGAAAGCTGACCTCCTCCTCGTCCCAGGTGTGAGAGAGAATAGCATAAGGCGGAATATCATCGTCAGATATGAAAGATTTGATTTCACCACAGGAAGTATGGAGCAGCCTCATGTTGGTGACGGTTCCACAGCTCGTCCGTCCGTTCTAATCTCTTTCCTGCCTTGTAGATAGAGCTTCACTTAAATTCTCTCCTTTAAATTCTGAGGTCAAGGAATAATTTTCAGCTAATAGATAGCGCATTTGTGAAACAGCCCCAAAATCCGTCCACATTTGTAACACCTTAAGGGATAGTGCTCCCTATGTTTTCTCGCAACCTCATTGGTCAGCTAAAAACCTCTCTTATCTACTAATATGCGAGGGACTAGCAATGTATAGCCCATGTTCAGCAAATTTAATGTCACCGCAGTCTCACAAAGGTCGGTTTGAGGTATCATCTAATTGGACGGTTACCATAAACTTCAATTTTTCAGAGTGTGTACTACGTCAAATCTGAAGTCTTGGCATCTTTATCGATAAGGAGAACCCCGCAAACATTTTTGGTGTGCCCCAGGCCTTGGGGATAAAGTCTTCTAGACCTTTAAACAACACGAGCTCAGAACTCAGAGCTTCAATGCTACCCCTCTGTATAATGGCTCCAGTCAGAGCAAGATAGACACCATCCTAGCTTACTACATTCAACTCCTACCACCTATAGCCAAAACCACAAACTGCCCACCATGTCGCGCCCCGAGGACTCCCTGTACGCTGCTCAGCCCTCCCTTCTCTCCTCGATTGAAAAACTAATTTTATGGCAAATTAGCCCTCCAGAGGTCTACTACTCCGACCGCACCTCCCTAAAATACACCACCTCCTCGCGCATCCAACACATCCAGACCGAAATGACCGAGCGCTGCCTCTCCCTCCTCGCCCTCCCACACCCCTCCCTGATCCTCGACTTGGGCTGCGGCTCCGGCCTCTCCGGCGCGATCCTATCCTCCGTCCCGCCGGAGGAGGGCGGCCCGCATTTCTGGGTCGGCATGGACATCTCGCCCAGCATGCTAGATATTGCGCTACAGCGGGAAAGTGAAGGAGATTTATTTCTTGCGGACCTTGGGCAGGGGCTGCCGTTTCGGCCGGGGAGCTTTGACGCGGCGATTAGTGTTAGTGCGGTCCAGTGGTTGTGTAATGCTGAAGGTGGGCCAGAAGGGATGAGTGCGGAGGGGAGATTAAGGAGATTTTTCGATGGGCTTTATAAAAGTCTGCGGAGGGGAGGCAGGGCGGTGTGTCAGTTTTATCCAAGGAATGAGAAAGAAAGAAGTATGGTCAGTGGGGCGGCGGTGAGAGCAGGATTTGGTGCGGGGCTGTTAGTCGATGATGAGGGGACGAAGAGCGAGAAGGTTTATTTGGTGCTGACGGTGGGCGGAGGGGGGCTCGAGAGGGGTGTGGGCATTGAAGGTGTTGTGAAAGGGATGGAGGGAGTGGATGTGGATGTTGATGCGAAAGCATTGAGAAAGAAAATGGGAAAGATAGGGAAGGGAGATGTCAAAGGTACCAAGGGGTGGATTTTGAAGAAGAAGGAACAGATGAAGAACAAGGGGAAGGTGGTCAAGGCGGATTCGAAATATACTGGGCGGAGAAGGCGACCGAATTTTTGAAATACGCTACGATTCCTGGGAAAAGACATACAGATTTGCCGAAATGATTACGGCTAGATATTATCCGATTGGACCTGAGGAGTTCATACCGATCAGATCACGACTTTACAAGATGACTGTGGAGACGACTTGGTATCAAAAGTCCGAGGACAAGATGACTACGCATCTACGTTTTGTCTGCCTTGTCGAGGAAAGATATTGAAGTATAGATGACTTGCAGTCATTGATGAGCATGAGGTAGTGGGGCTGAGTTAGGCTCGCAGGTGCTCTTAGGATCATGCTTTACCATCACTCGAGGCTAAGCACAAAAGTCAAAAACTTTTGTCAGAAACTGCGGAGCTCGGGCAGACACTTGCAACATCTCATACCAAAAGCCGAGATTGAAGGTTTGGAGAAGACGAGTAAATTGAGGTTAAGGTACGGATACAAGACTGAAAGGTTCCAAGGTTAGGAGGAAATATACAAAGGTTCGGCAAAGCATGTCTAGTGGTATGGCTCTAACCCTAGCCACATCAGCTCTTACAACGCAGCCTCCATTTTATCCAGGACCGCCCGTGTAAACGCATGCGTTGTAGACTCTCCTCCCATATCTCTCGTTCTTATCTTCCCATCTGCAATCACGTCGTATACAGCCTTCGAGATCCTATTTGCATGTTCATCAAGCCCCAAGTGGCGGAGAAGCATCGAACCAGACAGTATCATCGCAGTTGGATTTGCCTGATCCTTGCCCTTGATATCGAGACCCACGTGCCGGCATCCTGGCTCAAAGACAGCTACGTCTCGTCCCATGTTGCATCCTGGGACAACGCCGGGACCGCCAACGAGGGCGGCGGCGATGTTAGATAAGATACCGCCGTACAAATTGGGCATAACCATGACGTCGAACTGTTGAGGTCTCGACACGGCCTGCATGGATGCGTTATCAACAATCATGTCATTTGTCTCAAGTGTTGGGTAATCCTCTGCAACACGCTTGAACGTATTTCGGAAGAGGCCATCTGCGAGCTTCATAATGTTTGCTTTGTGTATGCATGTTACTTTCTTCCGATTGTTGGCAAGAGCAAAGCTGAATGCGAACTGAGCAATACGTTCCGACTTCTCACGAGTGATAATTTTCAAAGACTCGACGACACCACCGACGGATTGGTGTTCGAGGCCCGAGTACTCGCCTTCGGTGTTTTCTCTGACAAGGCACAGGTCAACATTTTTGTGCCGAGTCTCAAGACCTGGGATATTCTTAACAAGGACTATGGATGCGTAGATATCGAGTTCTTGTCGGAGGGCAACGTTAAAGGATTGATGACCAGAGCGTTCGATCGGAGTGTGTAGGATGCCTTTGAGACCAAGTTTGTTGCGCTTCAGAGACGCTATTGATTCACGAAAGAGCTCCTCTGAGTGTTTATCTCCTTCTTCCACACCGCTAACGTCGACCTGTTCCCATTCGATGGGAACATTGTCGGCTTTGAAAACTGTTTTGACCGATTCCGCGACTTCGGCGCCAATGCCGTCACCTGGTATAGTCAGCTGTTTGTCTCATGTCCAAAGAGAAGTTTATGCAGACCAGGTATTAAAGTGACGGTGTATTTGCCGCCATATTTGGTAGGCTTAAAGATATCCGACGAAGCGTGGGTAGCGAAAGATCTGGGTAAAAGAGGGGCATTGGCTGAACATCTGGAAGTACGCAGTAGCGACTGCGCTACCCGCGCCGACCTGACTGGCAGCATCCTCGAGAGAACGTTGTTAAGAGAGAAGAACACGGTGCTACGCTGTGGGCGGTATGCCGGTGTCTGACAGGAGCTCCGTGTTGCCGTGTAAAGGTTGCCGTTGTTGCTGCCATGGCCGCGAGCTCCAACCTTGCAACGAAAGCTTGTGGAGCCGAGCTCAATGGAGGCTAATCCCAGAATGAAAAATGTCTTGGCATCAGCTTCTCTGGCTCTCCCCCACGGTCCCCTACCATTTTCTTCATCTTCTTCCTAAAATCAAGTCTGCGTTGTAGATGAATCGTGTTGGCTCGTTAATGTCAATATGCAAACCTGGACTGAGGTAATGTGTTCAAAACCGCTGGCTCCCCAGCTGCCTTTATGTATTACCCCAATCAAGCCTGAACACGTCAAAAAACCTGATTCTGTTCAATCCACGGCATTGCGGCCTGCCTGTGTTGCAATGCTACAAACAATCAAGAACGGCCATGTCACAGAGCTGGTTTTCCAAGTTTGGCAGAATGCGCTTTGCCTTGCGCGTACTTCTTACTTCCGCCTATTTCGTTTGACGCAGCTAGCCTTCTGATCAAATAGAACGAGTAGTTTTCGTCCGACAACCGGGCCTAAATGGCCTTGCCAATTCCTTTTTGCCGTCTCGCTTTACTTTCAGCTGAATTTCAGGCGTGCAATCGCTGACACTATTGATGCAAACAAGCTTCAAATTCCATCGGCTTGGATTTATAGCGGAATGCGGTTCGCTAATGACAATGCAGAGTTGCAAAAGCTCACCATACATCAGTACCACGCTTCTAATCATTAGGTTGCCGATGAAGTTCTTGTCTGGCAATGGTAGTTTCTAGGATGGCACGTGACGCTTGTCATACACCGGCTACTACGGTAACTCTTCGCACACCAATTGACAGCATTAGCTCAAACTTCGCACACCGAATCACAGCATTAGCTCGATTTTCTCGCTAATGCCAAGCGCCTTTTTTTATGTTCTACGGTCCCTCCGTCGTGGAACAAAGTCCGCTCCGCCTGGTCTGTGCGGTGAACTTATTGACACCCAAAAGCGGAAGGTTATCTCAATTGAACCCAAATTTCAGTAAGAGCCTTTGAAACAGCCTTTTGAAGCTCAATAACACGATGAATTCGGGGACGATGAGTCAGTCAAAGATGGAGCCCAAAAAGCCGAGAAATTATCGACTGAATAAGATTTCTTATTGGGTTAAAAGATGCTCCACTAAGTTCGAATCGACCCTGAATGGACGATTCAATCAGAGTACTATCCTCAATAAGCGGGTCGAAACTGACACAAAGATGCGCCTGCTAGCATCTCTTACCCTTTCTTCCCTACCAAGTCCTCCCCTTCCCTACTGAACATTACAACCGAACCTATCAAATCGACTACCTCCAAAGTTAGCAAACATCTTTGGTGTCTCCTTTATTCCCTGGTCTCATACTCATAGCTCAAGATTCCAAATTTGTAACTCAGGCTGGCCTTGATTTACAAAAGAGCCTTGAATCTGAGCTCTCCATCTATTCTGTCCTCCACGATCATAAGCTCTTTGACAATCCCAACTCTCGTCAGTCTTCCTTTTGCCACCTGGTTTTATTCCACGATAATAGCTCACAAAGGACATAGACCACTACTCTCAAGGACCAGGGCTCGTTTCAACCATGAAAGTCACCGAACTTCTCTTTGCTGCCCTTGCAGTAACCACGGGCTCAGCCTTTGCCCTTCCAGGTAACGTTCCTCTCTTCCTAACGAATACCTTCTATCCTAGTGATTCACCTACTAACTTACATAACAGAACCTGAGCCATCCTCAGACCTCGACGCTCGCGACCCCATCCACATCCAAGCTGGCCCGGGGGCGTGGCAGCATCCAAAATACTGGTCCCAGTGGAAGAAACGCAACCCCGACGCCGCCCCCAACCCAGACACCTACAACTCCGACCTCGATCGCCGAGACCCTATCCACATCCAAGCCGGCCCCGGCGCGTGGGAGCATCCGAAGTACTGGTCACAATGGAAGAAGCGCGAGGCTGAACCCGACGCCAACCCAGAACCCAGCGTCACGGACGAATCCGACATTGAGCGCCGCGACCCAACCCCCATCGAAGCCGGCCACAAGGCTTGGACCACACCGAAGTACTGGTCCCAGTGGAAGGAGCGAGACGTTGACTCCGAGTTCTCGGACGCAGAAGAGGAGCCAGTCATCGAGTCCCGCGATCCGGTTCACGTCGAAGCCGGCGAGAAGGCCTGGAAGGATCCCAAGTACTGGTCGCAGTGGAAGAAGCGCGATGAACAGGTTCCGGTCCAGGGAGAAGAACATGATGAGGACGATGGGATTGTGCCGGTTGACGCGGTGGAGGTGAGGAGGATTATGGGGGTTTCTTGATCGGATATCGCGGAGTGATGAGGGGTGGCATTGGCTTGAGGCCGTGCGTACGTGCGTAATTGTGGTGGGAGGGTGTTGATTTTCTTTTCGGTAGTTCATGGTGAAGGCTAAGGTAGAGAACGAGCGAGACAGAGATGGGTATGGACATATGCATCGTATGCAACGAACCGTTTGATACGGCTTTGAAGAGCGATGGTGCATAAGCAAAGGGTCGATTGATAATGACACAGTATACTTTTCAAATCAATTTAAACGTCTCGACTGAGATATTCTGCTTATAATTTGCCTTCCACTCTACACCTTAAGTAAATGGAGGAGACTCTGTTCATAATATCACATAGCAGACATCTCTTGCCTTGCTACAAGCCTTCAGCAAGTCTTCATGACGCTGTCTAGAAGCTGGTACTGTTCCTCGCCCGGTGTCATGCAATGTTCACGTTGCCCGAGCCGAGGGTGACACATGCGCTGGGTTACAGGGCGGCTCGGACAGCGGGGAAGACCAGATGATTTGTCTATTCTTGATTGCACAAAAACGATATCGCATGTGAGATCTTAACCTCGCCTCTAGACGGCCCTAATATGGAGTTTCCAATCCTCAGCACCTTCCAAAGAGAACCCGGACACAAATTCCACGCTCACTTATTCCGCCCGTAGAATACCTCTCTCAACTCCCCACAATACTCTGCACACTATCCACCCTCCTCGCATGAATCCACTCCAACGCCTCATCCCGATCGCGACAAACATGCTTCTGCCCCACCCCCGCCGCCAAGATCGCGCTCACCGCCCCCTCCAGCGTCATATCCGCACTGCACAAAATACTATTCCTGATATACTCAAAACAATGCCCCGCATGGTGCGTGTCTTCCTCTCCCGTCGGGCCCTTGACGACGAGCGCGTGGTAGGCGTCGAGGACGTAGTAGAGGCAGTGGAGCGAGTGGGCCCAGGAGGCTTCGTAGAGGGGGCCGGAGCGGGCGGCGTCGTCGGAGATGGGCTCGCCGAGCAAAGGGTGCTTGTGGTAGTCGGGGATGGCGACGGAGCCGGAGCCCATGGGCATGAGGGCGTCCCAGTTGGCTTGGACTTCGAGGCGGTTGGCGAAGGTGGTCATGTTGGGGATGAAGAGATCGGGTTCGGGGGTGAAGGGGGTGATTACGTGAGATGCTGGGGGTAGAGAAAGTTAGTTGACAGGGTGAAGACAACGCATGGGTTGTAGTCTGCTTACTCGTCTGGTATAGACCATTAATGTCATCGCCGGTTTCGACTTCGTCGGTGGCGAGGCGAGGCGTCCGGTTTGATGATCGCAGAAGCACAATAAGAATGAGTGACTGTAGAGTGACAATGGAGGCCCAGCGTATCCATGTCAGGATCGATTGAGATCCCATAAAGCGTCGCCGTCGATTTGAGGCTGTAGCACTTAATAAGCCTTCTGAGCAGGCCGTAGTGTCTGATTCATGGCCTAGGTCCTGATCCTCCAACGGCGCGTCTGTGTATCTAAGCTGGCTCTTTTCTGGCTTCATGTTGTAGACAATATTTCGAGGAATGGCTTACGTTCAGGAATAGGATGAAGTTCAACAACAATGGTACGAGAAGGAAAAGAAAAAGAAGTGCAAGATCGATTGAACCTCAAGAAATGGTAACTTAAAGAAAATCGAAGATACCTACCTACTCCACTAATCTTGCAAGCAGAGACACAGACCGTTTGGCAAAAGCGCGCGGTGGGGAAACATGATATGGCTAGACCTGGTGCTCGCGAAAAGCTGCGGCTGCAGGAGCTCTCCACGATGCAGACGAAGTCTTTAGACCAATTCGAGACTATAATGTTTCTTTCGCAAAAACGTGCTGGCTCATTGAGCAGGTTCACGCGACTTGACCCACGCGCAGATGTCGAAGCCCCTGGCAGATCAAACGGTTCTGACGCCACGGGGCGTTTCAACGGCGAGCCTCGCCCCTCAAGTCGTTCTGACCTACGGCGTGATCACGTGAAGGTAGGTCTCTTGGATACCTAGGTGTTGTGATGGTGCTCAGTTTATCGACATGAAAGTCATTTCAATTGAAAAGCGGCGAGTTTCGAGGCAGAAGATGTTCACACGCCTTGCCCAAGGATCTCCCTTAGGGAAATGGCCCCCACCGCTCAAGCCCTCTCCAAGCTGTGCCTGCCAAGCATGCTAAACTCCGCAGAGAGCTCCGACCTCAGACTTACACATATCGAAGCTCAAGGGCCAGCGTGGCCTGCAATTGTTCAACTATCTTTCCCAAGGCGCATATGAGCGACGCAGCTATGTGCCTTATAACTTCACTATCCCTTCAACTCTCACGACGGCAACCCGATTTACGACCATAACCTCGTGGTGCAGCTCCCGCCATCCCTCCTAGCCACCGCAAGCTCGCCCTCCATCCTCAGCAACACCAACACCCCCCTCTGATCCTCTCCTCTCCGCTCTATACCATAATAGCCTAGGAAACAAACACCTAAACTTACACCCCAAATGATAATCCTCCCCCTCCTCGGCTACGCCGGCCTCATCCTCGGCTTCTCCTTCCTCACCCTCTCCATCGCCTCGGGCCTCTACTACCTCTCCGAGCTGGTCGAAGAGCACACCGTCCTCGCCTCCCGCACCCTCACCCGCCTCATCTACGCCATCATCGCCGTCCACGCCCTCCTCTGGCTCTGCGACTCCTTCCCCCTCTCCCTGATATCCCTCGGCATCGCCTCCCACCTCGTCTACGCCAACAATCTGCGCCACTTCCCCATCGTCAAGCTCTCCGACCCGCTCTTCCTGCTCAGCTGCGGGCTTGTCATCCTCAACCACTGGCTGTGGTTCCGCCATTTTTCATCCCCGGCGCGGTATACGGGTTCGCGGTCAAGCTCGCCGTACGCGCGGTACGACACGACGCTGACGCAGCCGAGCTTCACCGAGATCGCGTCGTACTTTGGGCTGTGTGTGTGGCTGGTGCCGTTTGCGCTGTTCGTGAGCCTGAGCGCGGGAGAGAATGTGCTGCCGAGTATGGGGAGCGAGTATGCGACGGGGGAACGGGAGGGCGTGGGTGGGGACGGGAAGGGGAAGAGGAAAGCGACGGGGTTGGCCAAGGCGGCGGTGGATGGGGTGAGGGACTGGGTCGGGGAGACGGGGGCGGTGTTAGGGTTGTGGAGGGGAGAGAACGTGAGAAGATTTTGATTGCTGAGACCATCACATCTTTTACAGGATAGCGAACATTATGAAATCTTATACTATTCATCGTCATCCATGTGTGTACTCGCCTATCTAAGCAACATAAGCCGCAGAAGTTTTCAAACGATCCAGCCAACGCGCCTAGCTCCGCAAAAATCTTCCCGATTTTAACGGCCACCTCGCTCCACATATCATACAAAATGTCGCTTCAAGGCGAACCTATAACGACATTCCTCCTCCGCAAATATATTCAATCACTTCTTCCCATTCACACTCGACGGCACCTCCTCCGGCAGGTACCGACTGCTCGCATCATCCGTGAAAAGCACCTGATCCCCCTTCCCACCAATCTCCATGAATTCCTCCTGCTGTCGGTTCGCTGCCGGCGTCTCTTCCTTCGCCACCGTCTTCCCCTTCTGGTGCTGCTTCCCCTCCGGGTTCTTCTCCCAGACTTTGACATCGGCTTCCCCGCCCGGGCCGTTCGCGTCCGAGGCGTGGACGACTTTGCTGAGTTTGATGTCATTGATCGAACTCAGGAGGGTCCGTTCGCGCTTCGCTTTGCGTCTGGCGAAGTCGAGTTGGTTCATTGCGCCGGTGAGGCCGTCGGTGCTGTCGGCGGGGTTGATGTAATTTGCTTTGTTGGTGAGCCATGGGTGTTCGAGACACTCGTCGATCGTGATTCGCTTCTCCGCGTCCACTGTCAACATGCGGTCGATAAGCTCCAGGGCGGGGTCGCCGACGCTGTCCCAGTAAGGGGACGGGTAGTCGAAGCGACCCATTTTGATCTGTTGAGCTAGTGAGTAAGGGTTGTCCTTGGTATACAGTTCGTCAGAGAAAGGAGGGAAGCCGCAGAGACAGATGTAGAGGACGACGCCGAGGGACCACACGTCGACAGCACGGGTGTACTTTCGGTGTCGGGTATTTTCGAGTATTTCAGGAGCGACATCTAGAGTCAAGTCAGTGGAATGCAAGCCAAGAATAGTCAAGAAGGAGCTTACAGCTTGGTGTTCCACAAAGAGTTGTTGTAAAAGACTCTTCTCCGATTATCTTTGCCAAGCCAAAATCTGCGAGTTTCACCGAAAGCTTTTTGTCTGTCAACAAAATATTCTCAGGCTTGATGTCTCGATGAACAATATTCCTCTCGTGCTTCGCAGAAGTCAGAACCCCTATAATAAAAAAACGAGAGACAGTGCAGCCTTACTAGATACTTGATACCTTGAAACAGCTGTGAAAACACTTTTCTTGCCTCTTCCTCTGAAAGTTTCTGATGAGTGACAACATAATTAAACAATTCTCCCTCAGCTGCAAGCTCGAGCACGAGATAAACACCATCAGCTTCATCAAACGTGTCTTTGAGGCAAAGGACGTTAGGATGGCTGACTCCCATCAATACCGCAATCTCTTGCTGCAGACCCTCTGTCTGCGAGCGTTGAGATTCGCCATAACGTCTTTCGAATCTTTTCACAGCAAACTTGAATCCGGTGGCCTTTTCAATACACAAATAGACAGACGCAAAATGGCCCTTTCCTAATTGTTGCAAGATGCGGTATTGTTGCTTGAACGCATTTGAATCACGACTCTTGGGATACCTGAATAGAAATCGAGCTTCGTCGAGAACCGTCACCTCGTCAGAATCTTCAAGCTCTCGGCGTTTGCTTCGGCCGACAAGGGCTTCATTAACAAATGTACCATTTTGAGAAAGATCTTCGAGTACTGCGACAGCACTGCCCTTTTTGTTTTCATTGAATAATAGACAATGTCGATTTGATACTGTAGGAATATCGAGGATGAGATCTGATCAATATTAGTAAGCTCATAGCGAAAACAGGGCGCGATTTTCTTCTAGTACCACACTCAGGATGTCGACCGATCAGGTACCCTCCAGCAGGAATGCCTTTCATTCTTTTGTTGGTCTCATAATCTTCCTCAGCTCTCTTCGGATCTCGCTTGAGCTTTTTTGGTCTTACACAGGGATTGCTGATTTCGAGGGCATCTCTTGGGGCGGGACATGCACTTCGATGCTTCAAAAGCAATTTTTCTCCATACCGGCTGTCCATTGGGTAGAGGTATCCCCAGATACCCTCCGCCTCTTCGTCCTCAACCTCATCATCCTGGGGCGGGTATACAAATTGAGACAGTGGTTGTGTATCTGAAGGTGGGGAAGAGAAATTTTGCAACTGGCTTTGTAAGCGCGGAGAGGACAAAGGCGAATGATGTCGGATTTGACTGGGAATGCCTTCCGGAGGAGTAACTGTGCCTTCCTTATACAGTTCTGTTGTTGACTCTTTGTGAGTTACTGGGGATGGGTATGCTTGATTGACGATTGGTGTGCCGTGCACTTGGGAGAGACGGTCGGAGCGGCGCGGTTTCTTGGGCTCATGATTTTCGCCAACACTTGCCTGGGTTCTAAGGTCAGCTACAGACGGCCTTTCTCAATTTTCTCAAAAAATTCTGAAGGAACTTACGCGTCCGCGCTTGAGACTGCTTTTCTCTGCTCGAGGCGCCATACTAGCAGTCAAAGTCCCACTAATTGGAAACTCTCCGTAGAGACCCTATGAGTTGAGATGGTATGCTAAGAATCTAATTGCTGGGTTAAGCAAGCGGATGAATGCGCATCTCCAGGTTTTAGAGCGGCCTTATATGAGAGTGCATGCTCAGTGTGTGAAGCTCGAGGCTGCTGAAGAATCAAGTCGGAGGGACGGGATCAGGAAAGAGTCGCAAGATTGAGCGAAAGCGAACGCGAAGAATACTCGGACTTGATGCTACTCAATAAGAGGATATGTACTGTGCGACCCGCCTCGCTAAGCTTGCGAGGCTCTGCGGCCATCACAGAAATCGAGTTCCTAAGCGGCGATTTTATGCGGCTGCGGTAGATTTGATCTCCATTAATCAGCTGCACATCTTATGTCAAAGTGGTCCGAGCTTCTCGACGTTTTGAGCGCTTGGATTTGGCCCGCAGCTCTACCAGCGTCGCGAAGGTGTTCAGCCGAGCCAGCGGCCCGGTATGAGGCTCATGTTGGGAGTCAAATATAATCTCGGGCTGAGATTTGTTTCCTTGGTCCGGGATTTTGGTACTTTAGGCACGAGGTAAAGATGGACTGGTCAGTTCCTCCACAAAACATCGCAAAAGCTACTAACTCCTCAACAGCACGTCCACCGGCATCCGGCGCAATGCGTTCGCGAAGCTTGCGGCCCTTTCGCATCTTGGAAAAAGGAATAGGGAATCTGATATTGACAAGCTTGCCGCATCACTTAGGCGCCCAAAAGCTCAGCCAAATGGAATTCTGGACGGAGTCATCCGCAGTATTACCCCGACCTCGAAGACCCCTATGGTAAGGCTTGTACTCACTACATCCTTCTCCGTGCTGACCTAGTATAAGAGTCTGCGAGACTTCGAAACTATCATTGCGCTCTGCCAGACCGCTCCCTCAATCACTAGCCGGACCCAAGCCGAGCGGCTCGAGATCAGACTTGCGACTTACCTGCCAGATGCCCACTCCCAACTATTTGTGCCTTCTCCTTTCCTACATAGCAATGCAGCAGCACCCTGGGAGCTTTTGACGTTCGAGCTTACCAATGCCCTGCTATCAATGGGATTGAAACACCCGCACCTCAGAGAAAATGTCCTAGAAAGTATCAGTGCTTACATACAGAACTGCTTGCAGTCTCTGAGAGCGCTTCCATCCTTGAGGTATCATGAGTTGGTGACGCACAACTATGGCGACAGTGATGAAGCTACAGAGATAATGTCAATTACCATGTCCCTTCTGGGATTTTTGGAGGCCAGTGCATTACACGTGGATTTTTGGCAACCTGAGGAACGGCTCGAAATCGTTCGTCAGCTGCGGAACATGCTTTCTGAGCGGTTCCTCGTCGCGGTAGAAACCGCATGCTCGACCATCCGCAATTCCGACTCGACAGATCAGGCCTTCAGTGAGTGGAAAAAGCATCTAAAGCGTTATGCGGGAAGAGGTCGGCCTTTTGGTGCAATGTTGCTTCAGCAGGGTTTCATGCGTCTTGTTCTAGCATGTACGTCACGCCTGGTTGCTGAACCAAGCACGCTTCGAAAAGGCCGGCTCTTGGACCTACAATTGGCAGGGGTCGGGCTTTCTGCAATGCATGATCAGGAAATTAACGATGGCATGGTCGGATACCTTACCGACGTCATTTCCGACGAGATGCGAGTACTCGAAGAAGGCTCCGACTACCTCCAGCTTAGTTCGGCATGGCAACAACGGCTTGCCTTCTCTGTCAAAGCATTTGCTCTAGAAGCATTCCTTCATTGCATGATCATTGACGAAGATATCGCCGATGCAGATATACTCATCTCATGGCTAGAGGATAGTCTTGCAAATCAAGTACAGATGGCGGACGAAGACCTTGCAAGGGTAGTGCTAAAATGCGTGGCTGTCGTCGCCAGATACAATACCGACAGCGCCTCTGGACTTGGCCGGACTCTGCTACGTTTCATTGTCTCTGGTGCATCTCGAGGTGCTGTTATTTCAATCGCTGCAGAGAGTCTGTCTCATGTCTTGCGCATTCTCTCCCAAGATGCTGTGATCACTACTCTTTACTCATTAGGTAATGTGCTCAGTTCAAACACTTCCAATGAGAAGCATCATAGCTCCTCCTTATCTCCAAATGGCCACATTCCGCAGAGTGACTCTGTGCTTTACAATAACCAAAGGACTGCAAGTGTGATATCGCTTTCGATGAGTGGCGATGAGGAGACATCAGTTGTGTGCAGAAACAGTGCCCATGCCATCGTGGTAATCGCAACAAGCTGCGACGATAGTCGAATCACCGCTTTGGCCCAGTCGATGCTACTTCAGAAAATTGGCAAGGTTAATCTCATCGTTGATTCTCATATAGTCGAAGAGGCTGCCATTTTGGCGGTCAATGGAAAGGAATCCGAGGTCAAACCGTTACTCCGATTTTACGCACGGATGAGTCAAGAGTCTTCCAAGACCAAGAACCAGTTGGTTTCAGAGGCGGTAAGTCCCATGCAATGCTGTCTTTTGTAGGAACACTAGGCTCTAACCATCAACTAACCCCAGATATTAAAAGCCCGAACTTATCTGTCATTACATATTTCGAGAGATTCAACATTATTCCGACCATACTTGGCCCACTTGCTAGAAGGAATCGTTGCCAAAGGAGATGTGGTTGAAGGCACGGCACAACAATCCCCTGACATCGAAAATGCGGCTCAAGAAATCACGCCGCTCCTCAAACCCCTGGCCCTTTTAATTGGTAAGGAAGATCCTATGGAGTCCACAATTATATACGATAATGACGAGGAATTGGCCGTCTTGTTAAGAGAAGCGTGGTACAACATTGCAGCACACGATATCAGCTTACGCTCTCAACTTGGCCAACGACATTACGATGAGCTTAGGATGATTGCGGTTCATTCTGAGCCTCTGGTCGATAAAGAGAGAGCAGAACTTTTAGAAAGCGAAGTAGAGCTCAACACGGTTCTCAGACGTGGCATGAGCGGTCCGCGCACGGCCGAGCAAAAGAAAAACCTGATCGCGCTATTACCACAAAAAGAAACTGACATTCGACGGCTTAGCTATCCGAAAGCCGTCTTCGTGAATGCGGTTTATCTTGTCGAGACTCTCAGGTCGCTTTCAGGAGACTGCTCAAAGATACTCGATTACTTCCAGGATCCTTCCACAAAAGGTAGCGAACTTGGCAGCTGTCTTAACGCGGTGACTGAGGACGTGGTCGGTGGCTACATTTCTACGGCAATTAAAGGCCACCACGGGCAATTCTCCGCTCCGTTTGCCTCAAGACAACTAGCTAGGATCTTAATCGGTTGCTGTCATAGAATCGAGACCGTTCGACGGATAGCTGCGATTTCTGCAGATCGTATGATAACACAGATGCCGTCAAGTCTTTGCCAGAAGGCGTCGCTGTTCGCACTACTCGAGCTTCTGACGCTCATGTGGTCAAGCTGTCTGGAAGAGGACATAGACGAATATGGCTGGCAATCTACATTTACATCTGCAAGGGGCAAAATTACTGTGGAGCTTTCTGACAGTTACGCAGTTCGAAGACAAACGTTGAACGCTTTCCATACTCAGGCACAAAAATGGATTACCAGCGTCATCGCCGTTGCTCCGCTGGATGTCAAAGGCCTGTTACAGACATATCTATCAGAATATGACGACACTGGCGCATACGGCCACGTCTCTCTTGGTAGGTCCTTTGCCCTCGAAATGGGTTCTCAGATTCCTATTAGCGATCAGAGACTTCGAGCCGTCAAACAGAGTGGAGATCACACCGAAATCAATGTCGCTTCTGATTTTATTGCACAGTACACGACACGACAGGAATATCGCTATGCCGGGCTGCCAGAAAATGACCAAGAATGGCTCGATTATCGTCGGGCTGGAGAAACTTATCCAAAAAAGCCCTCGAGTACCGTTGCTGAAGCGGAAGAAGCTCAAGCTGTTCTTGCAGAGCTGAAGAAAAAAGCTGAAGGAGACCGCCATGTTTCTGTTGCTGAAGTTCGAGACGTACTTAGACGCGCAGCTTCTCTTTTGTGCAGAAGCAAAAGGGCTCAAAGCGCAATCATACATCACCTCGTCAGCATTCCATTCGAGATTTTCAGTAAAGGGTCGATCAAGCTCGGCATCTCCCTATGGCTCGGTGTTATCCACGAAAATCCTCGGATGGAGTCCCGCATTTTAGTCGAGATTGCTTTAGCATGGGAAAGATCCATCTCTCGGAAAATTGGCATCTTTAGCTCTCAATTTCATTTTACAGACCCATTCTATGTCAAGGAGGAATTTGCTCCATCTGATAAGGAGCAATTGCTCAAGCAGCAGCAACTGGCGCAGAGTACTATATCACCACACTTTCGCCTCCTTCAATTTTTTGAGAGCCACTTCAACGCCATCAGGCTCGGTACCGTTCATACGCAGACAGTCTTTGCTCGCATGATTCACAAAACTCTTCTAGGCTTCAAAAAGACTAGAGGGCAAGCTCTCACTCGCGAAATCCATTTTCATGCCATATTGTTTGCTTTGAACATCCTGAAGTACAACACAACGCTAACGCCAGGGTCCCACTGGACGCTTAGAGACGAGATTCTCTCTGCTTCGCTCAGCTGGTTTAAGCATTTTCCGGTGTGGTCATTCGGAGGAAATCGCTTGCAAATCAAAGCAGAAGTCCAGGTACTAACAGACATCCTATCATCGTTGCAAAGACTTCCAGCCGTCTCCTATATGGGAAACCGAAAGTCATTGCAGTCGAAACAAGAGCTACTTCAGCACTTACTAGAAAATGAGCGGTCACGACTCTCAGTATGGCTATTTCCCCTCAATCATGAGGGCAAGCATGACCGCGCATCAGAAACCGCAATTCTTCCTTTGATTCGGACTGCGTGGAATGAGCATCCTGCAATCGCCATTCATTTAGTCACGCGGTTTCCGTCAGATACAATGCGCCACGACGTGAGATGGCTCATACTTAATTTCACCGACAAAGCTGTTGGAGAGGCTGATGGTCTAGAACTGCTACTTGGATCAGAAATGCCGCAAGATGTCTCGCACCAGCTGAAGTATCTCCTATACTGGAGTCCCGTGAATCCAATGCAGGCCGTGACTTATTTCTTACCTGCGTACGGCAATCATCCTTTTATACTCCAATACGCCATGAGAGCTCTCGATAGCCATCCTGTTGACGTTACATTTTTCTACGTACCTCAAATCGTCCAAGCACTCAGATATGATGCTCTATGTTATGTCGAGCGATACATAATCGAGGCTGGAAAATTCTCGCAACTGTTCGCCCATCAGATAATCTGGAACATGAAAGCAAACGCCTACAAAGACGAAGATTCTGAAGTCCCAGATCCAGTCAAGCCAACACTGGACAAGGTCATGGACAGTCTGATTTCTAGCTTCGATGGCGAAGATCGAGAGTTTTATGAAAAAGAATTTTCTTTCTTCAATGAAGTCACTGATGTTTCAGGGAAGTTAAGACCATTCATCAAACGCCCGAAACCAGAGAAGAAACAGAAGATCGAAGAAGAACTCCGCAAGATCAAAGTCGAAGTCGGTGTCTATCTACCTAGTAATCCTGACGGCGTCGTCATTGGCATTGACCGTAAATCGGGGAAGCCACTCCAATCACATGCGAAAGCCCCCTATATGGCCACCTTCCGCATCCGCAAAACATGGTCAGACCCAACACCAGTGTCCGAAGCCTTGCTCGAAGATTCTTCAAAACACACTCCGCACCATGAAAAAAATACTAGCTCGGGCACTGCCGATATGCACAAATCAGCGAACGCAAACGACAACTCTTACGAGGTTTGGCAATCTGCCATTTTCAAGGTCGGCGACGACTGCCGCCAGGATGTCCTCGCCTTGCAAATGATCGCCGCCTTCCGTGGCATTTTCAATTCGTGTGGCCTTGACGTGTACGTGTACCCTTACCGCGTCACTGCCACTGCGCCTGGATGCGGCGTCATTGACGTACTACCAAACTCAATATCGCGGGACATGCTTGGCCGTGAAGCTGTCAACGGACTGTATGACTATTTTGTCACCAAGTACGGAGGAGAAGATTCTATACGGTTTCAGGAAGCCAGGGCAAATTTCGTGAAGAGCATGGCAGCGTACAGCGTGATAAGCTACCTACTACAGTTCAAGGATCGACACAACGGAAACATCATGGTCGACGACGCGGGCCACATTCTACACATCGATTTTGGATTCTGCTTCGACATCGCTCCTGGCGGTGTCCGATTCGAACGCGCCCCCTTCAAACTCACCTCAGAGATGATGGCCGTCATGGGCCGCCACGGCAACAACGCCGATTCGCAGCCGTACCGGTGGTTCGAAGAGCTCACCGTCAAGGCGTTCTTGGCGAGCCGGATGTACGTGGACAAGCTCTGCCACCTGGTGAGTCTGATGCTGGACAGCGGGCTGCCGTGTTTCAAGCCAGAGACGATTGCGAATTTTCGGCGGAGGTTTGTGCTCGAGAGGGGAGAGCGGGAGGCGGCGGAGGTGATGAGGGCGTTAGTGAGGAGGAGTGAAGGGAGCTTAAGTACAAAGGGTTATGATCAGTTTCAGTTGTTGACTAATGGGATTCCGTATTGAAGGGAGGGGAAAACAGTAGAAAGAGAGAGCATTTACGGATTAGCTTTGTATGGGGAGCTTAAATGTAGCACATATATATATGCGTATATATAGGGAGAGAGAATATTCGCGTAATAGGCAGCATATCATGCTCTCGAAAGATTATACACGTTAATACCTTTTCACGCCAGACCCATCCCTACTCCCGCCATCGGACAAGAAGACCCATCACGTCGTTCTCAAAACGCATTCCAAACCCAAACTCTCCCGAGACAAAGTTCTCTTTCCCTTAAGGACTACTCCCCACCACAATCGCCCTTTCCCTCGTCTCTCCATCCTTCTCCCTCCTCTCCCCATCCTCCTCCCCCTCCCCCCGCCCCAGCACCCCCTCCAACCACCCCCTCAACCCGGCCCACCCCGCCAACTCCCCCCACCCTTCCCTCCTAATAACCCCCAACATCTCCCCCCACCTCTCCCTCGCACTCCCGCCGACCGCACAGTCCACCATGGCATCGTGCACGGGGCAGAACACCATGGGCTGCCGCGCGTCCTCGGCCGCGCTGGCCGTGCCCTGCATCGCGCACGCGTACCAGGCGCAGTGGTCCAGGCCGAGGGTGTGGCCGAGCTCGTGGGTTGCTACGCGGCAGGTGCGGGCTAGGTAGATTGAGGCGAGGGAACGGGGGGATGGGGGGTTGGGGAGGGAGGTGTGGGCGGCGAGGGCGAGGGACATTGGGGTTGAGGGGGAGGGGGGAATTTGGGGGGAGGGTTTTGGTGGGGTTTTGGAGGGTTGGCAGAGGGAGGAGATGTAGGCTGTGCAGTGGCTGGCGGGCCAGGCGTGGGCGCGGGGGACGGATTGGTGGGTGTCGAGGCCGGGATGGTAGCGGGCGGTGGAGATTACGCAGATGCGGGAGCCGCCGTACTGTGGGAAAGGGGAAGAGGTTAGTTTTTACGGGGGAAGAGGATGGGTGGTGGGAGATATTGTGATGGGGTAGGGGAAAGAGGGACTAACAGCTCGGCCACAGCAGAAGTCATCGTCCTCGTCTTCGTACATGTCGTGATGGACGAGTAGCATTATGGAAAAGGCATCGGGAGGGAGAACGGAAGAGGCGACGTCGAGGATATCGTTCAAGTTGAGCTGGTAAGGGAAGACGGAATCTGGGCATGGGCGACACCTAATACGCGTGCAGTCGGTAGAAGTCTGGAGGCCGACATAGCGAGGTGTGCGGGTAGTCTCTCCCTTACGCTTTTTCCGGTTCGGTGGCTCGGAGTCCCAGCTGGTGAATCTCAATTTTTGCGGCAGTATTTTCACAGACATAGGGTAATAAAAGGCGGATATGTATGTTCTCAAATCCTTGATATCCGGTTGAGGGATCTTGCCGGGAGCGGATCCGTCATGGTGTGACCGCGTCCAGCTTCGCATAAAGTCTACTTCCTTTCCAACAGAGGGCACATCAGCAAGATAGATGACATTTCTATCTGGCGTGACTTTGTTCCGGTACGAAGCGTTGAAGTATTCTGTGCAAGTGTTTTGGGGGTACTTTGGATCTTCTGCTAGATCATCGCCTGGCAGCACAAGCGGAGCCGGAAACGTGGATGGAGGTGGGACCTCGGTCGTATCATCTTGTGCCTTGGAATTACGAGGTCCTTTTTTCGATATAGATGTCTGCAAGGTCGCTGCTAAAGCTCTGCGTCTCGCAGTCGGATGGTGGTAGCCTGCCTTGCGGGCGTGTGAGGATGGTACAAATGTCATAGATGCATGAGCGCAATATTGGCTCTCGTCTAAAGGCATGATTTCGCAACCAGCAATACTGCAAGATCAAGATTGAATAACTAATGCTGATGTGATCACCCGAGAATGATAAGGCTTTTTTTGTTGTGTCTCGAATCCCAGAGCACGCCCGGGAATTTATGAAATATCAAGCGACAACTTCTTCCCTCGGGAGTGCAAAACTCGGCCCAAGCCTCTCGAATCGTAGCTAATTCTGGTACTTCAGCAAGGAGGAAAGACGATTTCACATGATTGAAAATTGAATGAGCAATAATCGCAAAAGACAAAAGAAGGACTGAACGATTTCACCCCGAGATAAAAGCATGGACATAGGCGTAATTGCAGAAAAATGACAATGCGAAGTTGTCGACGGCTTTCTTTACTCACTTCAGGTCTCCGAAATTGTGCTCCTTTACCTATATTAGAAAATTGTCTTTGGAGCCCGTGTTGACTTGACTGGATTACTGGTGCCTAATTATGGGCAGGTTTTTGGTTGCTAGGCACCTGTCGGGGGCCACATTTGGGGGCGACGAGGCTGAACGATCTCGTTTAGCCTTGCGGGATAGGCACCTAAGAATTTCAGTTAGACCGTGCACTCGTCTTCTACACCTCACCTACGATGAAAACGATTGATGTCTGCCTGAACGTGTGGCACAGCTACTAAAGTCTAGTACCGACAAATTTAACAGAAACCCACTTACATTGAAGGCGACGAATTCTTTATCACATGCAGTATTACATACTTTTTGGCTCGATGTCCTCTGAAGCTCAAAATATCAGACAATTTATTATTGTGTACACAACGTCAGGCCTCTTGAGCTTCTCAATTGCATCCTGAGCATTTGTAATGGCCACACTGGCATTTGCTGCAAGAATCGGGGTTGGTGTCGTCGCACCAGCAACATTCCCAACTCATGATTGTTTGGTCGATTGGTATTGTGTTGATATAAGACGCTAAGAGCGCAAAGATCTTTGCTTGGTAGATATTGTAATGCGAAAAATGGTGTGCACTGGAGTGTCTGACAGTTAGGAAAAGAGAGAGACGATAAGAGGTGTTTTGAATGGAGGAGATGAAAGAAATATCGCCGGAAACCATGTCGCAAGGGACAAAGGTGAGGACTCGACGAAATTCATTCTGAATGATTCTTCCTTTAGTGCCATTCTTTATGCCTAACAATGGTATTAATGTCTCTCAAAATCAAGAATGCTGCTACAAACAAAGCCTCTGAGACAACACAAGCGACATGAGGAATCTACGCTACCATGACCAATGACAGTGAATGGCATGGCGTCAGCGCCTCGGGCGTTCATAGAAAAGCAACATGATGGAGATGCACGATAACAGTCGTCTCCTCACTGGTATGTGTTCTGACGAAACAAAGGTGGGTCAGAATGTGATATTCTAGCCTCTGACGTTGAAGGTCATTTATTATCGTTTGATAATTCTTTTTGGTAAGCAACCTTCTGTACAAAATCAACTCAAGTCGAGATATCGATCTGGCTTAAGCTCTGGCACGTGTTTTGTCCGATGGAGACGTTTGGCAGAGTTCTGGAGGTGGTGTCTTGGAGTCATTATGTACTAGGATAGAATTAGCAGCATATTGGTTGAATTTGGTCAAAAACGTAGACTGTGGCCGAGGCTACTACCAGCTATCAGCGCTAAAAATCAGATGCGCCACCATTTCTCATCCCCAGCCTCGAACCCCGTGAAAGCCACTGCGACCACCATAGTCAGGCGAACTCGCTACCCCAGGCTGTTGATTTTTCAGTAGCAAGAGGATGTCCCATCACCATCCCCATTCCCGGTCAGAAGCAACTACCTTTCGTACTTCGGCTCCATTCAAACCCCTAAATCAAGTTTTGTTAGCATCAGCCATCTTCAAAGTGACCCTTTTTGTGGTGAGGCTGAACTTCTCTGACAGAACGATAATTCACCTCATCCACCAAACTCCATGGAGTTCTTTTCCTCTAGAGGTCCAGCTATAAGGTTCTCTCGCGGATGACGCTGTTTAAGAGTCTCACTACGATACGTTCGATGCCCCGCATAAGCAGATACCAGTATCAAGCTCTTAAATAGGATGTAATTCGATTGCTGAAGTTATACGGTGATGTCGAGAGTTCGGCACTTCAAAGCTATCTACAGAAGTTCCGAATACCTGATGATTAAGAATTGCTTTAAGACCAAGAGATAACCCTCGCCCGCGCAGAGGGCTACACAGTACTGAGTGCTCCTCAATTCTAGGCTCTGTCGTACACGTGGGCAGAGAAGACAGAGTCAGGAGATCTCAAGACTTTCGGAAGATCCGATTAGTCTAAAAAATAGACTGTTCTACAAAAAATCTCTGTTTTACGTATTGCTTCAACCAGGCTGTGACAAGACATCCCAGTCGGACGGTCTCAAATGATCTTGATCGACACCATCTATATCTGTTCTGATCGAAGTACAATGAAAGGTTTATATCTTACCTTTTTAAGGGATTCACTTTTACACTAAGAGTTAAATCTGGTCGTTAGAAAATGAAGAATTGTAGCATAACTTAAGGAAAGACCGCCCGTCCTAACATATAAATAAGCAATATATGTATGCGGGTCGTGGTCGTCCACAAGCCGTGGGGAACAGGTATCTAATCCCACACGCGGCATCACGGCACAGTGATGAATGTAAAACAGCGACGAGCAATTGCCCAGTTTCTGAGGTACCATATTTACGCGGGATAACTCACAGACTATCACCCACGACCAGATCCTACAGTCCCAACCAGGATCTTCTGCAGTCTCGACGCCACAGCAAGTCGGGTTCATGCGGGCATGAGGCCGTATTCGCTTCCTGCCGTGCTTGCATGATTGATTCCAGCTCCTCGCACAGCGATAGCTTCGACACCGCTTGTTCTGCTTAGGAAGCGGCTGTACAGGTGTGAAATGCAATGTGATGTGTGCTACGTATTTTGCTAACTACTACAGAAGTGGGTATGCCAATAGCGTAACAGTTAAACCCATTTATAAGTAGACTAGCTATGGGAAATTTCGCATTTCAGGCAAGCTAGCCGGCAGAACAAGGTAAATTACCTATACAATAAGCTGAGGATTCGGCATACGGGCAATTACTTAAAGGGAGGTGTGTGGATCCCCTATACAAATTAGAACGATTCCTTGTAAATAAAGCTAATTTTAGGGTAAAATGTGAGTTAGAATAAGACGATACATAGAGCCCTGTCTGATCTAAATTCTTTACCTATTAATATAGATATTGCGTCGGAGGATCGGCCTTTTCGTTGTAAGCAATTTCGCCCTATTAGGAAATCAACTTCTGTGACTGATCCTTGCTTACAACGAGATTTACTGTACCACTTTGTACATATTAAGGATGCAATACGAGTCATCGCAAAAAGAAAATTCTCCGAACTTGCAAAAATCACCGTGAAAATTCCCGACAAGGGGATATTGAAAGGTGCATCGTACCTCTGCTAAAGCAACCTCCTAGCGCAAGGCTTATCGTCTTTCAGTATCTTCGAGCATCTGAAAGACTGAAATAAACCTCACAAATTATTTAAACCGTGTTGGTACAATTCATCTTTTCTTAGCAATGGCTGCCGAATCAGCAATACAGCTGCTTGTCCGCAAGATTCAGGAAGCAACCACAAACTTCGAGAAAGGCGAACCCAACGGACTCGTACAAGTTCAAGATGCTCTTGAAGCCTTGCGACGGGCTGTAGAGCCTCCCCATGTTCAGATAATGAAGCAGAGATTCCACGTACGTTGATACCTGTTCTTGCTTCATTCCTTGAAAATTAGCTGACTTTACAAGAGCGTCCAAAATGTTTGCTTGGTCATGGCCGTAGAAATGGGACTCCTATGGGCCTTGAGCTCGAGTCCGAGCAAGTCGTTGACCGCGGATGACTTATCATCATCGAGCGGATACAATAAGCAGCTCGTTGGTCAGTCTTCTCCAAAATTTAATTTTGTTCTTGCGCTCAACGGCAATAAGTGAGGGTAATGCGAATGATAACCGCACTCAAATTTGCCGATGAGGTTGGCTTTCAGACATACAAAGCCAATGATGTGACGATCACTCAGATGGATCCTGGCTGGCTTGGTACACTGATGATAACGTGAGACAGCGAAGATCTGATGAGGCTCCATCTTCTAACGTGACTGCAGGAACGAATGGGTACTCTCTTACGGAGCACACGTCCGTAAATATCTTCGACAAAACAAGCCTTGCGACCTGAACTACACGGAGTCGTTATACGAATTTGCAAACGGAGAATCTTCTTGGGAGACGATGAGAAAGGATGCCGTCTGGAAGAAGGCATTCGACGATGCTATGACTACTCGCACAAAGTTCTATGCCGCGCCATGGCATGACAAGTTTCCAGCACGGTCGCGAATAGACGATTTCAAAGCTAAAATAGCAAGCAAGCCTGTGATAGTCGATCTTGGAGGCAATCAAGGTGTTGATTTGCAAAGTTTTGCAACAGCGAACGCAGACTTGGAATGCGAGTTGGTCCTCCAAGACCTACCGGAGACCATCAAAAATTTTCCTGCAGGACTTGACCCAAGAGTGAAGCCATCAATTCACGACTTCTTCACTCCTCAACCAATCAAAGGTATCGACACTTCTTCAGTACGGAGTTGTCGTGAACTAGCGACTGATACTCAACAGGGGCTGCGATCTATTATCTCAAATCCGTGCTACACAACTGGAACGATGTGAAAAGTGTTGAACTGCTATCACAAACGGCGAAAGCGATGACCTGCGCCTCAACCTTACTCATCCATGACATGGTTCTCTCTGACCGTAATGAGTCCCTCCTAAAGGCAGACATGGATATCATGATAATGATGTCATTGTGCGGCTGCCAAAGGACATACACCCAATGGCAGGCATTATTAGCAGCGGTACAGCCTCCACTGAGATTGGTCAAAGTCTGGTCTTCGCCAAAAGATCCGCAATCGGTCGTCGAAACGGTTCTCGCGGATGCAACTTGAGGCCTCGCAACCACGTAGAGCCTCATCAGTGCTTTAAGGCCGGGCGCACCTCTCTAGTAGTATTGAGAATAGAGCGGGAAACAATGAGAGATCGTACTATTCTTTCCCATAATGAGACAAGTCTAATTCAAGAGTATTTAGCTTTCCGCATCGCTACATCTTAGCCTTTTCCCTCCGCGGACCTCTCCAAACCATCGTCTTCAACCTCTCAACTTTCGCTTTCATCCTCGTCCTTACCTCCTGCTCCCCCATTCTGATTAATTCTTCAAACCCAACTTCTATCCTCCTCAAGTCTCCCAGTTCTACCCTCCCCGCCCAACATTCCCATCTCTCCGCATTCTCTCCCATCTCCCGACACGCCTCTCCCCACCTCTTCACACACTCTTGACTCTGCTTAATCCACGGCATGCCCACGCAAAACGAGTGAACCATCCCCTCATACTCCTCAAACTTCACCCCGACTCCCGCCCTCTTTACCTCTCTGACAAAATACTTGATCCCGTCCGCATACCTCTCCTGCCCACACGCCACCCACATCGGCGGCATCCCCCTCCAATCCGAACCAAGCGTCGGCTGGACCAAGGGATGCATCATCGCGCTCGCGTCGACATAGATCTCCGCGCGGGGGGGAGACGAGGGCCAGAGGTGATCGGCGGGGAAGTCGTCGTTGAACCACGGACCGCGTTCCGGCATCCAGTCGATCGCTTCGTTCTCGGAAGCGGCGGGCAATGCGGAGAGGACGTCCAGAGGGGGAGAGATGAAGGCACAGCCTTGGGGCATGGTTGAAAGTGGGATCCGATGGTTGAAGATGTGGATAATGGGACTGGTGGGGAGAAAGTAGAGGAGAAATTGCAGGATGGCGAGGTGCAAGGTCGCGCCGCCTGATTCGCCGGTAAGGATGATAGAGGAGGGAGAGATGGGGGAGTGGAAGGCGGACGGAGGGGGGGCGATGAGGTAGAGGTAGCCGATAAGCGCGTCGAGGATGATGGTAGGGAGTGTGTTTTGCGGTGCCAGACGTGTCTGCATTGTGAAGACGCGAGATTTGCTGTATTTAGAGAGCTTTTGGGTTAAAGGTCGAGAGCCTGGTGGTCCGCTGCGCCTGTAGGGGTTGGCTGTTAGCTGATGTTTGTGCGAAGAAGGTGGAGTAAGAGTTACTCACATCCATCCATTGCCGGAAAGATAAAACAAGGTGAGAGAGGTATCGCATTCTTTTTGTATGTGATCGAACTTTTCCTCCTCGCTCAACCGGTCTGGATCTGTCGCACTCTTTCGGGAGGCAATCCATTCTCCGTGTAGAGGTACCGATGCGGTAGGATAGTCGAAGGTTTCGCTGCCATCGCTTCTACTCTGGAAAACCTCCCAAAGCTTCCCGCGCAGCTCATCACTCTCTATACCAGACACAGCTGGAATTGTTATATTGCTCGCCCAAATCGGACCCTTAAAAGTTCTTGGCCGTGCAGCATGTTCCTGTAGTTGATGCACTGGGATATTCTTTGGAGCATTCCTGAAAGCTTCGCGAAACTTGTGGACGGCAGCTCTCTGAGCTTCAGCGGGATCCATTGTCAATCTTCAATACCACAGCTTCTCCTGACATCAATATCTAGGTCCGAACACGGCGTCATGTGACCTTCTTACTAGGCCTACCGCGTCTCGACTATGCTGCGTGTCTTCGAGCTATGAATGGCCTAGCTGGGGACCTGACAGAGACTAGCAAGACCCCTCATGGAAGAATCTGCTGATAAAGGTGCTTGCCTATTATTTGCAGTGTGCGTGCTATGCCGCTGTACTGCTGTCTGCCATAGTAGTGTTTGTAAAAGTTCTCTCAATTCTTGACGGCTTGTGGATCACGGAAGCCTATGTAGGCGACAACCCGCCGAAACCATACCTAAACTTTAATATGGTAGACGCTAAACTAATTGTAAGATTATAATTATATGGAGAGGTTATTACAGCTGTATTTATTTTACATGTAATTTTATATATAGCTAACATTCAAAGCTATAAGCCAGCTACTGAATTATTTAAGTACAGGGCCGTCTCTCTTTTGGCTGTAAATGGAGCCGCCACAGTTCTTCTCTGCGTCTCTCCATCATTATGAGGAAAATAACTTTCGCTTACATCTTGGACTCCTGACCTTTCGAAGGCGTACTCAGAAGGCGAAATTGGGCTTGAAGGATGCCATTAATGCCATTATACTCAGGCAGAAAGTCATCATCGGATACGACTCTAACATTGGAGCTGGGTGCTCATCCAAGATAAACGAAGCTTGATGCTTCCGGAGATTTCGTCTGTCCAGCTTCACACTTCTTCACCCTTACGTTGGGCTGGGCCCTCATAGTCATTTGGAAATCTCGCGACCAGCTCTTGCATAGTCGTAATAAGTAACTCACGAAACTTTTCGCTATCCTTGAAAAGGATGGAGTCATGCAAGTCGGCGACTAAGGAGTACAGCAAGTTCCGATCATCGCAGTCCTCAACGGGTGGCGACGGAGGGAAATGCCGAAAATACTGCTCCTTGTACGAACCCCGTAGCTTATATCGCTCCCCTCTCCACATGTGAAGCTCGTACTCATTGTGACCCCAGAACGCTGCGGCATCGAAAATGTACAACTGTCCCGTAGTTGCGTGCGTCGCTACATTACCACTCCATAGATCGCCGTGAATGAGACAAGGGCGTAACGTTCGACCTTCCGTCTCTAATGGTCGCAGTAAACGTGGGCAAACCTTCTCGTAAATTGCAGGCAGCATCGAAGAGATCTCAGACGACCGTCCACGGACCTCTTCTTCGATCTCGAATGTATCTCTCAAAAGCTGCAAGAAAAATTTCTCCCAAGAAGAAGTCCAAGACGTATTCTGCCGCACGATGCCATTATATGTCGTGACTTGAAAGCCGAATTTGTTGTTAGGTGAATGTGTTATACTTTTTTTGTGCAATTCGGCGATTGCACCACTCAAGAGACTTTCGGACGGAAGACCGGCGTCATCGAAATTCACGTACTCGCAGAGGAAGAAGTGTGTATCGGAATTGCTCGCGTATGTACCACATCCGACGGGGCGAGGGACCACATGAGGAGAGACGGCGTGCAGAAGGGACATGGATTCAAATTCCCCTCGGACCATCTCTTTACCTAGATTGGTGAGGGTGAGCTTGAGGAAGTAGCTCTTTTGTTCGCCATTGCTCAAGCAGACGTCAACGCGGGCGGTTTTGCTCCAGTTGCTGACGCCGCTTCTTTCGGTCGAAGTAACAACGGAGCCTGCTGGCAGTACTAGGCGTCGGTCAGACCATTGTCTACACAAGCTTCGTGAAGTACTCACGTTTCAACCAACTCTCATCATGCGCGATGTTTTCAAGCTTGGGTAGAGGTTGCCCAGTATTGCCCCACTCTGGCTGCACAGCCATTGTCAGAGAAAGAAACGGTCGTCAAGAAGGGATGCGGAACGACTGAGCAGCGAGTGACTATTCAGATCATATGACTTCTCAAGCTAGACAGACTTGAGATGGTGCTGAAGGTAGGAGACATTATGTCCGAGTCCTTCTCGTCGACCCAGACATGCAGCGAAGAGCTGTTCTTGGCAGGCGCAATCAATCTTATCTCTACATAACGAAATTAGTGGTTTACGTTCTCTTGAAAACTGCACTTACAACATCAAGGTGTTCGCATTCGTATCTAGTCACAAGTTTGTAGATGTAGGATCAACTAAGACACGAAATGCGATTGCTTACCTCGCCATGGAGAGATCAGGCTTGGGGCAGGTAAAAATAAGCTAAATTCAGCGAGAAAGGTCGCAGGAGGCATTAGAAATGATTGGCGGACTCCAGCAGTTCGGCAAACAGATGGAGTAATCTTTCCAGCTTCTCTAAACGTGCGTATATTCATCTTGGGAGAAAAGGACCCTTGTCCATCTTACAAAATTGAAGATGGTGAAATGAAAGAATATTCTAATG
This sequence comes from Pyrenula massariospora, assembly GCA_021030905.1. Lineage (NCBI taxonomy): Eukaryota > Fungi > Ascomycota > Eurotiomycetes > Pyrenulales > Pyrenulaceae > Pyrenula > Pyrenula massariospora. The sequence goes on from JAGFMI010000003.1 coordinate 1,316,838, forward strand.
CCACCAACGGCTGTAACCAGGTCCTCCAAAATACGGGCAAGTACGGCGGATCTAAGCCAGATGCTAATACCGCACAGCCCCAACACCCCCGAACTCCTCGATGCCTCAAACAGGCTTAGCGAAAGCAGTTACCGGCAACTCTTGTGTACTCTGACGGCGATGCACGCCACCGCCTTCGCTGGTCCTTACTTGACCTCCTTGTCGTGCTGCCACCCGGGGGAGATCCCCGCCCATACCACATTCCCCACGCACCCCGCGTGTTGGCAGGCTTTCTCCGCATTTCCACAAAATCTCCTTGGATTCCCCAGACAACATCCCTAACGGCTATGCGCTACCCAGACTGTGCAAATTCAGTGGGTCGTTGGTGATACGCTTCAAGCATTCTCCTTAGTCCCTCTCGCGTCTGCATTAAACCTCGGTAAGTGGTCGTATTTTTCGCGTGTCTTTCAGATGTTCCTGAAGATCGCTGTCCCTGCTTCCTACAATGGAATCCCATTCTCTTTTCAGCATATGATCCGGATGAGGATGTGCGATGTTGCAGTCATTGGCCCCTGTGTGCCTAATTATAATGCCAGACGGTCGAAAGATGCCGGTCACGAGACAAAGATGAACTGTGCGGTATCAAGCAAGCTTTGTCCTAATAGCTACATACGTCCGAGGTGGTGCGGCGAGTAGAAAGATATGTCCCTAGGTGAAGGCATATAATAGCAATAAACATGGAAGCACGGTTGAACTGTTCACTCCTCTGGGCTAAAGAGCATCCAAATCTCTGTCGTATCTTGGACTTATGGCCGCCGCTACTACGACCCTTTTCTGGCTGTTGACAGTACTGCTCGCTCCATTGATACAAGCAACGCCTCTCCCGGAGTTGGGTGTCAAGTTCAACAAGCGAGCATCAGCTTTGCCAACACTAACGCTCTCAGATGCTACATACCAAGCCTCGTCTTACGACTTAGAAGCAGATGTAAGTGGGCTCCCATATATTACTTTGTCATTCCTTAAATGACACTGCTAAGCGATGTATAGATCTACAAATGGGAGAACATTCGATTTGCTGCACCGCCCGTTGGCGATCTGAGGTGGGCAAAGCCAGCTCCTCCCATCGCCAATTCCACTCTTCAAGATGGCAGCTATGGCAATGCCTGTGTGCAAGCTCCGATCGAAGGTCTCAATATTGTTGGAGAGCTCTCAGACACGCCATTCGGGAACGCCGTAGACGACTTCCTTACCCAGATCGAGAACCCGGTTCTTTCGGGCGGTGCTGAGGACTGCCTTTTCCTGGATCTCTATGTTCCAGGAAAGGCTGTGCGGTCTCCAAACGCGACTTCTTTGCCTGTCATTCACTGGTTGTACGTAATTGCATTTCATAAGTCAAAAAAGGCATATCGTAGTTCCGTGCATAAGCCGTCTCGTGCCTCTCAGAATTCTTTCTTTCGCATATCATCTTTCTACTAGCTCGATTCTTCTTTGTTTATACATTCAAGACGATCTTGAAGCTAATCTCAATCTAAGCTATGGAGGCGGTTATGTCCTAGGTACAAAGCCCCCACTTACTAATAACAGGAAAACCTTGCTGATTCCAATCTATTTGAAGGCGATAAACAACAGCTCACCCCAACATTACCTTTATACGATGGCACTGGCCTAATCCAAGAATCCTCCAACAACCTCATCTTCGTCGCCTCAAATTACCGCCTCGGCGCATTCGGCTTCCTCGCCGGCACCACAATGGAAGAGCAAGGTAGATTCACCTCCCCCAAACCCCCATCCCTATCCCCAAACCATAATCCTCAACCAACCACTTCCCTCCAGGCCTCCCCAACGCCGGCCTCTGGGACCAACGCGCCGCCCTAACCTGGACAAAGTCCAACATCCACCTCCTCGGCGGCGACCCCACCTCCATCACCGCCATGGGCGAATCCGCCGGCGCCGGCTCCATCTTCCACCACCTCACCGGCGCCGGCGGCACCCTCGACCCCATCTTCCGCCGCGCCATCATGCTCAGCCCCGCCTTCGAGCCCCTCTGGGACCGCCGCGGCACACTGCAGTCCACCTTTGAAAACTTTGCGGCGCTGGCCGGGTGCAGTGGACAGGGTGTGGACTGTCTGAGGGCCGCAGACTCGGGGACGCTGATAGCGGCGAACAAGGCGCTGAACCAGGCCGCGACGCCAGGGACGTTTGTGGTGGGGCCATCGGCGGATGGAAAGTTCGTCAGGCAGGTGCCGCAGTTGGAGTATGCGTCGGGGCATTTTTGGGAGGGGGTGGATGGGGTGATTGTGACGCATACGGCGGATGAGGCGACGTTGTTTGTCAATGGGGATATCAAGACGGATGCGGATTTCCATTCTTTCTTAACCAAGATTTTTCCGAATGTACGTTGATCCCCTTTCCCCGGTCCAGAAGTGTCATCCTCGGCGAGGTTTGACATTGATTTCTCATCGGAATCCAGTACACCCAAACCGACGGCCTCCAAACAATCGCCGAGCTTCAATACCCCAACATAACCGACCACACAAACACCTCCTACCACGTCCCCAACCCGCAGGGCCCCTTCACCGACCAAGGGGACCGCGTCCGCGCCTTCATCCGCGATTCCTCCTGTAACCCTCTCCACTCCTCCCCTTTCCAAACCGCACCGACTAACACCCCCCACCCCCAGTCACATGCAACGTCCGCCTCGCCACGCAGGCCTACACGGGCAAAGCCTACACCCTCCAATACTCCCTCACCCCGGCCTGGCACGGCACCGACATCCTCCCCACCTTCCTCACCTTCGACGCCCTCGACAGCACCCTCAGCACCCTCCTCCTCGCCGCCCTCCCCCTCTTCGCCGCCTTCTCCCAGACCTACAAGTCCTACCTCACCTCCTTCGCCCGGACCGGCAACCCAAACACCTACGCGCGGTTCGCCAATGTGCCGCCCGCGGTGGCGTGGCCGCTGGCGGATGCGTCAGGGGAGGAGGTGAGGGGGGTGGTGGATGCCGGGGATGGGGGGTATAGGGTGGTGAGTGATGGAGAGGATAGCGGGTCGACGTGTGGGTTTTGGGTGGAGTGGATTGCGGCGGCGACGGAGGAGGGGGGGTATAGTCCGCCGGATGGGGTGGTGGGGCAGAGTTTGATTGGGGTTAGTGGGGATCCGAGTCGGAATTTTTAGGGGCGTTGAAGGGGGAATGGGTCGGTGTGCTAGGAAAGGGGGGTCGTGGATTAGCGGTGGATACGTAGGGGTTGAATAGGATGGGGTTGTTTTGACATCGTTCTTCTAGGGTTGAATCTGAGAGAGCTTGCAACAGAGATGATGAACCGAGATGTCCCGCAATCATCGTATCTTTATCGTAACCGTAGGCTGCTCGGGCGAGAGCGAAGGACATGTTCTTAATGGCCTTTCCTCATCCTGCCACAGCATATAAGCATCGCCAACAACCGTGAATGTATGCTCCTCCGCTGCAACTGGCCGTAGCACCATCGGTCCGTTGGCTCCGGAAAGGACAAAGATCTGATCGGCAATGGTGGCATCGGCATGAACCCACCCTAACAAGCCATACGCTGTCATAACCGATCGGAGGCCCACAGAAATCTTTCTCTGATCCTCTGGTAGATCCAAAATACGCCTGAATCCCACATTTTCGGCGGGTCCGTCGATATCGTTGTAATGCATCTCCCGTTCAACTAAAGAGATAGGGATCAAATCATCGTCATCTGACCAGCAACATATACACCAGACGGTGCTGGGCCGGGGCAACTGTTGACGTGATCCTTCAAATCCATACGCCGCTGCCAGGCCTTGGATTTCTTTTATGGCAGCCCGGGTTTGGGTAAATGGGGAGGCTATGTATTGTCCATTTTCAAGTTCGGAAGGCATGAGTTGATCCTTGTGGTATCGTTCGTATGTGGGAGAAAACTTGTGGCTGCTCTTGTTCCAACAATTCATAATTGCTTTCATATCGTGAGGAGAGTTTTTTACAATGGTGTCAATGTAAAGACCGGTGGTTTGCAAGACCATACCTGCTTCTAAGAATCGAGGAATGCTTGGTCGGTATTCTAGATGAGGCGGTAGATTGTTCCCAAGTTTAGTGACATTCCTGTCTGGGTAGTATTTCTCAATCTCCCTGAAAATTGTTTTGTTCGTTTGACTTTCTACATGTTCGCATAACCATGAAAATGCCCAAGAAGGGAGGTTTTCGGAATGAGATGTTGTTTCGTGACATGGACATTGATTATACCTCCCGAAACAGATCCAATCCATACAACCAGTGTGTTCGAGAAGAATTTCAGTCATTATCATCGATATCTTGGATATAGAAAGTGAATAATCCGGAAGACCTTTGAGGTCTGTGCCGTCAGTGATAAGACCAAGTAAAGCGAACAACTTATCACGAATGTCGGTGGCTAAAGCAGCAGATGATCCGAACAGACTTGGGAACAGGCTAATCTGTTGACCAAGGCGGTCACGATGTCGCAAGTCGGCGATGTTAGCCGCTGAGCGAAGGAACGGCGAATTCAGGTACTGTGAGTTCCCGAGCCATGGTTCTAGTAATTCCCAAGAAAAGGAGAAATTCCCACAGTGCACGACCACGGACTGGGCCACAGCGATTTCTTGTATAATCCAGACTCTTCGCCAATAGGGCCGGCAGAGAAGCTCTCCTACCGCAGCTGCATTCACGCTCGACGGCTGAGAACCCTTCGAGGACATGATCTCATCGATGGCTCTTTGCGTCCTGCTATTGCTAGGACCGATCCATGCAGCAACTTCCTGAGCACTACTATAGATTCGCCGCATTAGTTGTACTTGGGCCGTCCTTTCCAAAGTATTGGTTTGATCAATGCATATTGCATCCACAAACAGGCGCTGATAGCCTTTAGCTCTCAGATAGCGAAGAGCAGTCTCGAGATTTGGCGTCACTTGTAGGCTACCTTCGTTAATAACAGTGAGACTTGTCCCATCTCTAGCACCCCAGCAGTACGAAAGAGCGGTATAATCAGGCACTTCGTCAAATGAGAAAGTTTCTAAATCGCAATGAATGAGTCCATCGCCAGAATCTGTGTGCAAATTGATTAGTCGGAATTGAGGCGGTTCCCGCTCTAGGGCATTGTATTTCAGAGGGAGAAGATCTTTCCCAACAATCTTGAGGTCTTTCTCAGCCATCTTGAGGAGCAACTTCGTCTAAGGAGACTACTTTCATGGCAAAGTAAGATGCCAGCGAGAAACAGCGTGGGTTTCATGGTCGGCCTTTTGTTGCGCAAGGCTACCTCTGCCTCAGTTGCTTCGGCCCCAGGCTCCGCTGCATGAAGCAGCGAAACCCGGGCTCAGCCATCCAAGAGGAATTTAAGCTCGTTGAACAAGGCTACGTCGTGGAGACGCTGACATGTGATCTGGGTCAAGATGCCCGTTAAACCTTTCCGTCAGGTCGTGGACCTGCGACTCATGTTGGTATTTTTACTGGTCCAAGATTTCGCGTTGGCTCACCCGCTTTTAAGGGTTTGACCTTTGATCGATTGATTGACAGATTGATTGAAGTTTCTACACCGTTTCGGCTTCCCTTCTGGGCGCCATGCCGGGTAAAACTATGCACTATGGGGTCCAAATCTTATCGCCAAATTTTGGCGTAGAGTTGAAAAGGTAGTAGAGGTGGGTGGGGGCTGTAACAATAGTTGTTTCGTATCCCTCGTATTCCTCCCTCCCTCTCCACGTTCTAGAATGAGGTTCTAAAAGAGGGATATCAGAACTAAGTATTGCACCAGGTTTGGATTCATCAATATTACTCTGCGCGGCTTGCACATTTGGTTGTTGGTTCAGCGACTCGTAGTCTGTAGATTGAATTGTTCTGCAGCTTTAGAGCAGACAGAATGCCTTCTAGAGAAAGTGTATACATTTTGCCTAGCTCAGCGTAGACCAGAAGCTGAAAGCTCTAAAAGAATACGTAGAATAATGAATAATTGATGTGCGGTACAGCTATATGTGTCTGCAGACTCTGTAGAGCCTTAATATGTCTTTGATGTATTTGTATCTGTGATGAGGATCAGCCCACAGAGCAAACAAGAGGTGAGTATCCAAAAGGTTATAGTTTTAGTCAAAATAAACAAAATTGGCATTCAGCGAGCTCCAGTCATAATACGGCTTAGGTAAATGGGTCAAAATAGAGATAAAAATGAAGCTTGGAGTTCAATAAATAGTTTAAAGCCAAATATCGATGATAGTTGTGCGTTCTGAATGTGCGATTTAAAAAAAAATGGATGACTACTCGTGAGTTGTTTTTCGAGGGTTTGACGCGAAGGTCGCGCCGCGTTGTCCCTAGCGCTTGTCGTGTAAGCCGTACTCTTATCCTGTACTTGCTCTTCACTCGAAAGCTCCCCAGTTTCACACAAGTTGATATTGCATGGAACCTACTTGTCATCGCTTAAATTCATGTACTACCTGTAATAAGTTCCAGTTCGGCGGGTGAAATCGATATGCGTGGCACAGAGGGTAAATCCTATAGCAACAGGGCCAGTAGGATTAATGACGATTAGCTTCTATCGATTACCACATAGCCAACGTACACATTGTTCAGGTTTGCAGCTGATCAAGCTGTTGAAGTATGTAAGTGTTCACAATTCAAGGGCAGCAATTAAGTCATTGTGGAGTAATTAGACGCGACAGGGGTCAATTTTTTGTGATGCCGTCGTATCAGAGACAATCCATGGACTATGACAGGATGTATAATTGCAAATCTGCACACAGAACTTGGCATGGCCTGGCAAGTCTCTGAGACGGTCTGTTGGCTCTAGTCATTATCTACGTTCCTTGGTTTCCGAAGATGCTCATGGTTTGTCGAGATGCCTCAGTCAATACCGGCCAAGCGGTGGCGAGACGGTTGTCTGCGATCCCAATCAATGGTCTGAGGGAACCGGAGCCCATCTTTGGTGGTGACTGAGAAAGCAAGCGCCCGTCCTTACACAATACTTCATCCTTCCCTACAAGTATATTTCCGTAACTTGTGAGCTCAACTGATAGCTTCCTCTGTGAAAGTCGGTGGCATGAATATCCCTATTACCGATGTCTTCAGTGCCTAGCTCTTGACGTTCCCCTACAGCCATGGTCTTAACCTTTTTTTTTCTCTTTCGGGTTATTTATGAGAAACAAAGAGTATCGATAGAGCTTAAGAAGATCACTGTAAAAGTATTGAAGGTAGGGCCACTTGCCTAGGCGTTCGCACGCAGGTTTGATTATGTTTTCCTCGCGAAGGCCGTTCTCTGAGAAGCCTAGGCTACATGTCTAGTACTTGGGGATTTCGCCAGACGGAGTCAAGTCAATGGATCAATCATGCATGAAGCTTAGATACCTTCTATAGCACCACTTGCCATTGAATGGTAATCTTGTCGGAATTTGATCATATTATGATGAGATAAGAGCATCCGCTTAAATCTCTTTGTTTCCTTTGTTTCAATCAGTGAAAACTAGCCCTACTATTCTTTTTCTCATCATGGCTAGGCGGGCAGTGACTATCTCGATTCTTCTATTCCGTTTACCAAGCCATTACGATTCAAGAACATGATTTTGGAGAGGGCCATCATAATCCTCCATAAAGTGGAGAATATCTTCCCTTCTGTAATTTGCCCAGTGTGTGCGAGTGTGTTCTGCTAAAACGTGCTACCTCTCTATAATACAGCATGGATATAAGGTTGAAATTCTCGCCGTCACCACCACAGTAAAGCAACGAGGGTCCGAATCTGCGACGTCAAGAGGATTGCCAACGTGGATCTCTTTAGAGAGACCCTTCCATCTTTCTTCGCCCTCGTTATTACCTGAATGTGCCTGGCATGGAGACACAATTAACCGCCATGGTCCATGGGTAAACGTGGATTCTGGTTGAATATCCTCGTTCTACGCCTTAAATATGCACACTAAATATGCTGACCAGAGAGCCTTGGATATTTTCGATATCGGCAAGCATTACAGTGCTAGGACTGCTTGAAAGAGAGTGCGCAAAGGTCAGTGGTCGGACGGTTTCAATACTAAGGTTTATATTTTTTGTCACTGCAAATTAATGAAATCGGGGGACTGGCGCAACGGTAGCGCGGTACGTTCGCCGCGAGGCATATTATTGCGAGTTGATGTAACTAACTTGGTCCTCAGTTCGACTCCAGTTGAAGTTGGTATCGAAAGGTTGTCTGTGTAACCGCACCTAATTCAGCCCGAATAAACTTGTCCTGATTGTGTCCAGTCAAATCAGGCGTTCCTCATTCCATCTGAATTTTTGCCATTCGGATGAATAGGACTTGTGGAATAATATTGGCATTTCAAAAACTTCATCATTGATTAGCTATACGGCATTATCGAGACAAAGAGAACTATGATGAAACATGTAAATTTAAGTTTTAAATGCGGTGCTGGCGGGGGAGCTGCTAGGTGACGGTGAAGCAGACTTTCATTTTTTTGAGGCGCCAAGATTTTCGGACAAGAATTCCGCATCGCGACTTCTTTGCGTCTTCCACCTTTTGATTCGGATGAGCAGCACAGTATTATAAGACAGCTCTTTCGCGACTCCCTCTTCTCTCTGAGAGTCTCTTTCTTAGCAGGTGCAGGGCTTTGGGCTCCTCCTATGGCGTCTCAGCTTCTTCCTCTAGGTACCGGCAGCAGTTCAATCTCGCAGTTGAGTGCTAATTCTCGGCCACTCAGAATTAATCGACAAGTGCGTTGGGTCTCGCATCTGGGTCGTCATGAAAGGCGATAAAGGTATGTGGCGTTTCGATTGTTGTTCTAATGAACTTACATGCGTTCACAAAACACTGACGTTAACCCCGTAGAATTTGCTGGAACCCTCCTCGGCTTTGATGATTACGTTAGTATGTTGTACTACAATTTTTTTCCGCCTGAATTTTGCTGAATACATGTTAGACATGGTCCTCGAAGACGTGACGGAGTTGTAGGCTACCTTAAAGAGCCCACATGTCGATTGCCAGATTCTAACACTCTACAGCGACTACACCGGCGCGCAGATTAAGCTGCCGAAGATTCTGCTGAATGGTAACAACATCTGCATGGTGAGTAAATTCTAATCTTATGGCTCTCTATGTTCGGACTCCTAACATGACCTCCAGCTCATCCCTGGGGGAGAGGGACCCGGATCAATTTGATCGAGCTACTCTTCGCTCAGAAGATAGAACTCAGCCATTTCCACATGGGTCGATATCCCGGCAGTAGTAACGATGGGGGTGGCATGATTCTGCTGGCTCTATCCATATCGGGTACCAGCGGTAGAGAAAGGACGCGGAACAAACGGCTGTCACGTATTGACGCCCTCATTTGCTCAGAAGCGGTGGTGTTGCAAGCCTCCTTTTGAGAAGCTGGGAACAGAACTTCGACATTGAGAAACGTATGAGTAGATACCGATAACGTATCTATTATCCACCAGCAGCCACCTAGATAATAGGTCACTTGATTGTGCCAGATAGCCGATTCAAAGTCTCCTCGCAGTCTTTCCAACATTCGCGAAGAATCTCTTCCGCGGGCTTCACATGCTTTATCAATCCAATCGCAGTACCAGCGTAAGTTGTCATCCTGCCTTCAGGTCCCCATCCTTCATCTCCTGCCTTCATTGCTTCTCGATACAATTTTGCGTTATCGTCATCGCTCATCCCTGCTTCCATGTCCTTATAAGTCCTATTCACTACCGCTCTCCCGTCGTAATCTACAGGCCAATCCAAAGTACCTCGGGCCACGTCATATATCTTGGTTCTTACTGTACTAGTGCCCCCATCTTTAACTCTCAAAATCTCCCGCTGGTATCCTTTCGGAATAGTTGCCTCCTCTGCAGCCAGAAATCTCGTCCCCATACAAATTCCATGAGCGCCCAAGGCCAATGCTGCTGCGCATGCACGGCCATCAGCAATGCCTCCTGCTGCAACAACTGGAACATCAGTTCCCAGTTCTTTCAATGCGTCGACCGCTTCAGGCACCAATGCTGTCAGACCTGCGGATTGCATTAGTCCATGACCTCCTGCATCACTTCCTTGTAGCACCAAAACGTCAGGCCGTACAGTCTGTGCTACCTCCACTGCCTGCGCCACAGTTCCAACCTGTACCCAGACTTTTGTCCTTCCCCCGGTCGCCTCCCGCATTGCCTTTGCCCATGGGAGTAGGTCAGACAAGTGCACAGGAGCAAAAAGCCAGACAGCAGCAGGAGCGTGCTCCGCTACTGCCTTGACAGCGAGATCAAGATCACTACCCCACAGCTGGAAGCCTACGCCGATGGGAAGAAGGTTGTCTCGTGTTTTGATAGGCGGGGAGCCGTTTTTGATCATGTGGGAAGCGGCGGAGAGGTCAGACGCAAGACCTGATGTGTCAAAACCAGCGGCGAGGAAACCAAGGCCGCCAGATCGGGAGGCGGCTACCGCTAGAGGAGCCTTGGTAATGTTCGCCATTGGAGCCACAGCGATCAAAGGGTGGCGAACCCACGGGTAGTCCGTAGAAAGCCGGATGTTCATATTAGATTTGGACATGGCGTATGCTTGTTGCAAAGCTCGTGCAGGAGCGATTCTCATTGTCATTCATCAATGCAGCCAGCTCCAGCTCAGCGTAAGGAGAAGAATTTTGTGATCATTTAGGGTGGGAACGGTCATGAGTCTTTCTCATTCTATGTCCTTCCCTGCGAATGAACCGTAATGTGTCACTTGGAGTACTATAGGACAGGAGGCTCGACGATGTGATATCGGATTATGTGAGCAAGATCTGCCTTTCTCATCGGTCATGACCAAGTTCCCAATCTTGCATTTAGTCATCGCAAGGATGTTAGCTTTACGGCTCGGATTCTTCGGGTCGGACGTCGACTTTTGTCCGCCACAATAATTGAAGGATTGCCTACTCTCATCTGAAGCGTTGCACCATCTATCGATTTATCTCTTCGAATACGCATTATTACGATCTCTCACCATTTATCGAGCTTCTCCAGATTTCCGAAGTTTGACGTATCATCCCGACGCTGCGCGTTGGTTCCGGTAGCATCCATAGACGATCCCTTAGTCCTCACGATCTTCACAAACAGTTTCACCGAAAAATGAACGCTCCAGACAGGTCAGTGACAAAACCGCATCCCTTCTTCATCACCAATCTGTGTTCCGTCGCTCCTTCCGCGGCACGCTTGAATCTGTCAGGCGGCATGTGGAAGGCACTCGATCGTGCCTTCCCCAAGAAGGGTCTGCGGATTGCTGGTGGCGCGTCAGATTAAATATCCATCAATGCGCCTACCCAACAATTCCTCATAAGCCACGGAAGAACCTTTCCACTTCACCTTGTCAAAGTGTCAGACCAACCAGACATGACTTCGTCCCGCACTCCCTCTGAGCCACCTCCGCAGTGGGAAAACGACGCTGCTGCTGAGCGCTACAATCGATTGCGCGCAGACCCGTTCACCGTTGAAAGACTTGGTAAGACCTCGAATCGGGCAGATGCCTCCGTTGCCCGTAGCTTCATGCGAGAAGAACCAAGTCCTAGGTGCGTCCACTGTCGCTCATCACCCGCTGAAGATGCGGGATGCCGCCGTAAGGGAAATTCGAGGAAGCTGCAAACGCCGATGTTTCAAATCACTACCGGGTCTCACCTTCTTGTTGCCTGCCTATTGCGTCACTGCGTCGAGCGACTTTTGCCTGAGGGACTCTAATTCTTCATCTTGCGATTTCCTTGAGATCCATGCCATCTACAAAAATTTCTACTCTACGCAATCCCCTCTACTTACGGCTTCTATATCTGAATATGACATCTCGTCCTGCCAATTTCCACCGGGACTTCCTCCCCCATCATCCTTCCAACACCCTACCGCAGCATGGGTCAGCCAATGATACCACCGCTGACAATATGGAGAACAGACACGAACTCTTCATTTTGGGAGACGACGAGAAGAAAGTCGTTGAAGAGGTCGACACCCGTAAGTTATCGTGCGAGGAACCTTCAATACCAAGTGGATTGACGCAAGCCACTAGGGGTTCCAAACTGTTCAGTATTCACTTTCAACAAAGAGGATCACACTCTCGGCAACATGATTCGTTCTCGTCTCCTACAGAGCCCTCATGTCCAGTTCTCGGGCTACAAGGTATTCTTCAGCCCTCGGTGGTTGCTAGCTTTAGTCTCACCATGTTCAGGTCCCTCACCCTGTTTTTCCCACCTTCCTTCTGCGCGTTCAGACCGATGGCGAAATCTCTCCCCGCGAAGCACTTCTCACAGCCTGCAAAGACCTCGTCAGCGATCTCAGCACCTTGAGCCGCGAATTCACCAAGGAATTTGAGTTGCGTAAAATGGCTCAGAATACTCAGAGCGATGGCTAGGGCCTACCCTATAGGTTAACAGGACCATCGGTGGTGTTTTGCATGGAAAGCGGCGTCAAGTTTCATTGTAGCGATCTTGGAGTGATATGGACCTTCCGGTATACCCTAAATGGCGTGCAAAACAGTGAAAATATCCCGGGCTTTGAGCTAAAAGCAAGTTTAGAGTTGTCTTGAATTGTGGCGTTCGTTTCTTCATGCTTCGGTCGTACTATAAGATAATGGAAGCATTTCGCAAGATCTCTCAACTCATGTCCTAATTCTACTTAGCGCGATACGCAAGCAGAATAGGCTTGGCATGACCCCGGTTTCTCAAAACGCATAATCCCAATAACTTTTGCCTGCTTCATCCGGTGACGCCCATGCGACGCTTCCACCTGCGTGGTTGACTTCATTCTTTGAGTAGCGGGTAAAAGCTCAGCAATGTATTCCCAGTCCAATTCTTTCCTTGGTGGTGGCAATGCCAGCCGCCCTGGACCCGCCGGATATGGGCAGCAACAGTCCTTTTCTGGATTCCAGCAACCTCAGCAGCAACAGAACAGCTTCGGGCCCCAGCCTACTGGCTTTGGTGGAGGTCCTATGCAACCACAAGCAACTGGCTTTCCAGGTTATGTTCAGCAATCGAATTTCCAAACTCCACAACAGCAACCTGCCTTCACAGGCTACCCTCCTCAAAACCAAGCTCCTCCGCAGCAATCCTATCAGCCTCCATCTCAACCTCAACCGCAGCAGCAGCAAGCGCAGCCAACTGCAGCTCCTATTCGACCTCAACAAACTTCTTCGCAAATAGCTCAATCTTTCCAATCTTCAGCGGCCCCGCCTCCGACACCGCCAAAGAACGACAAGAGCAAAAAGATTCCGAACATACGGTTATCTTTCATCACAGCGACCGATCAAGCCAAGTTTGAGCAGTTGTTCAAATCGGCGGTCGGGGACAATCAAGCGCTTGATGGTGAGGTTCACAATGCAAGGGAAAGAAGGAAACGCTAATAAGTGTTGCAGGTGAGAAGGCGAAAGACCTTCTCCTCCGGTCAAAGCTCCCTGGGAGCGCCTTGGCGCAAATATGGTCAGTTTCTCAGTGCTCGGTCTACGGCTGGACTTACGATGCATAGGGTCCTTTCAGATACAACCAAATCCGGCCAGCTTCTCTTCCCCGAATTCGCCCTCGCAATGTATCTATGCAACCTCAGATTGACTGGCAAAGAGCTGCCTGCAAAACTACCGGATAAAGTTGCCAATGAAGTATCGAGTATGGTTGACATTATCTCCTTCGGAGTAGTAGATGATCAGCCTCCGCCTCCACCTGCGCGAACAAATGTCCCGAATTTTGAGGCTCCGTTGCGGCAGAATGCTGCGTCCCCACCGGCACCTCAGCAGCCGCAACCGCAACAACCTTCCAATTCTCAGCTCTTATCTCAGCTCACTTCGCAGCCCACCGGCTTCTATAACCAGGCAACTGGCTTTCAACCCGGTCTACAATCTCAGCCTACAGGATTTACTCCTCAAAACCAAAACTTCCAGAGCCAACCTACGGGGTTTGGCTCAAATCCTCAAACGACCGGATACAGTGGTCCTCGGCCACCCATGCCTCCTATGCCTACCGGCTTTCCCGGCAGTAATCTTTCCCCCGCTCAAACAGGTCCTAACTCACTACAAGCTCAGCCCACAGGTGTTCCTGGTCAGTGGGGCTTTGTCAATACACCAGCGGGAGGTCTACCGGGTATTCGAGAAATGCAGCAGCAGCTAATGCCTCAACCCGGGAGAGAAGCGGGATTCTCAACCCAAGGTCTGGCCGGAAGTGCGAAAATTCCATGGGCGGTAACTAAGGAAGAAAAGAAAATCTATGATCAGTTGTTCAAAGCTTGGGATGGCTTCAACAAGGGCTTTATTGGCGGAGATGTCGCGATTGAAATCATGGGTCAGAGTGGACTTGACCAGAAAGATCTCGAGGCCATTTGGACACTATCAGATCCCAACAATCGAGGTCGACTTGATATGGATGAGTTTGCAGTTGCAATGCATTTAATCTACCGTAAGCTGAACGGTTATCCGGTTCCAGCTCGCTTACCACCCGAATTGATTCCTCCCTCAACTCGAAACTTCAATAATTCGATCGATACGGTCAAGTCTCTATTATCACAAGATGCGCAATCACGCAAGGATACTGGGGCGTTCTTACAACCTCAAAAGACCGGTGTCAGCTATCTGAAAACCCACTCATTCAGAAGTGGAAGCAGCTCTCCATCATTCGGCCGCAAGGATGCGACTGTGTTCAGAAACAACGACGATGATATTGGCTACAGGTCTAGCGCCAGGAGAAGGATAGGTGGCGGTGGAAGAACACCGTCGCCAGTGCAGCCCGGCTCGCCGTCCTCTGAGACGTCCACAGACGATCTTTCTGCAGATCAGATCAGGAAGAAAATCCGTGAGAAAAAGATATTGATTGACGCGACAGACTTCAAAGATGAGACCGCAGCAGAAGACGATGATGTTTTAGATAGGAGAGACAGACGCGAGGCAGAGGACCTCTTTCGACAAATCAGACGTCTCCAGGATGACATCGACACCCATCCAAACGCGGCATTTGCGACTTCGGACTCAGCGGCTGAACGACGGGCAATGCGGAGACAATTGCAGAAATACCAGGATAAGATGCCGGAATTAGCCTCGAACGTTCGCAGAGCTGAACGAAATATTGCAGAAGCTAAGCTCGAACTGTTTCGTCTAAGAGACGCCAAGGCACATCCAAACAGTTCTTTAAACATAGTTGGGACCGGGCCTGGAGGCTCAATTACTGAAGGTGACAGGATCAAAGCTCGAGCAAGAGCCAAAATGCAAGCTAGAGCCGCAGAATTAGCTGGTCGGCCTCCACCGCCAACTGATGATGGCTCCGCGCAGGAACGTTTAGAGCAGGAAAGAAGTCGCGTCAACGCAGAACAAGATCGCAACGAGCGCATGACTCGCGATGTTGAAGAGAGCGTACGGGATTTCACAGGTAGCCTAGAGGACGGATTACGTGAGACTGGAGAGAATGCAACTCAAGATCATGAGAAGCGAAGATGGGAGGAAGCACTCGGTGTTGAAGATGAGATCAAGGAACTCATCTTCGATCTTCAGAGAAGCAGTAGGACGGCGCGCGTCAGAAAGGAAGAGTATGCATATTTAACCCTTTTATGGATAGCTCGCTCACTCTTGCAGGCAATCTCGTTCAGCTCCTCGAACAGCTTCATCTTCTTACAATGGTGAGGCTACTGCTTCTAATGGCGACGTGCCTGTCCGACCACCTCCTCAACCTTCAAGTACTTCGTCCTCTTTCGCCGGCCATAGTCAACAGGATCGTGTTGCAACTGCAAAGGAGAAAGCTATGAAGCGCATTCAAGAGAGGATGGCGGCCGCCGGTATAAAGACGGCCGACGCTGGAGAGACTCTGCTGCAACGTCAGGAACGGGAGAAGAGAGAGCGCGAAGACCGCTTGAAGCGCGCAGAAGCTGAAGATGCCAAGAGGGAGCAAGAGCGACAGCAAAGACTACAGAGCGAACAAACACCCGCCCCGCCTACGGCTAAGGACCCGCCCAAGAAACCGCCACCGCCTCCGTCGCGGAAGGGACGCGCAGACAGTGCAGGACAATCAGATAAGCAAACAGCAGAAGCGCAAGCTAAAGCAGTTGCGGAGCAAGAGATTGAAATTGATCTCAAACGTCAGCAAGAAGAGCAAGAAGCAGAAAGTCAAAGGCTCCAGTACGTTTCCTTAGGTTCCTTCGAACTTGATAGATGACTAACATGTCATAGAAATGAAGCAAGAAAGCAAGAAGAAGACTTGGTTCGCGAGCAAGAAGCCTCCCAAGCGCGTCTCAAGGCCCTCGAGGAACAGGTCAAAGCTGGCAAAATCAAAAAGCAAGAAGAGAAACGTCGAAAACAAGCGGCTGAGAAGGAGGCCAAAGAAAAAGAGGCCAAGCTCGCTGCTCAAAAAGCCGAGCTTGAAGCTGCCCGAGAACGTGAACGCCAGCTCCAGCTTCAGCTTGAGAGCCTTGGAGACGACGATTCATCAGACGAGGAAGGTCCGCAGGAAATCACTCCCCAAGAGTCTACGCCCGCAAGCAGCCAAGTTCTCTCTAGAGACGCAGTTTCTCCACCAATTGCTCCGCCTCCACCACCTACCGTACCCAAAGAAATTACGCCTGTAAGTAGTCCGCCAAGCGCTCCAGCTCTCCCAGCAGAAACAGAATCGAAGAATCCTTACTTCAAGAAGATGTCTCATTCGAGTGAGGCAAGTACGCCAGCTGCGGCTCCACCATTGCCGCCGGCGCAGACGCTCTCGCCCCCAGCGGTTAAAGAATCTACAAACCCATTCCATCGCTTAGCGCAACAGGAGACCGCTAAGCCACTAACACCGACCATCACAGGAGGAGGTTCTCGACGCCGACCAGATGAGGATGATTGGTCTGCTGGTGAGTCGGATCGAGACTCTGATGATGAAGACGAGCCTCCAGCGGGTGGTAGCGCAAAGCAGCTTGCTAGCATACTCTTTGGGACCATGGGGCCCCCTAGACCTCTGAGTGCCATGGATCAAAAAGACTCTACAAGCAAACCGGCGACTCCCGTGCAGGACGTAGCCTCACCTAGTGAGCCGCCACCGATGCCAGGAGCCTTCGACGACTCAACAGCCCCTCCAGCTCCCCTGCCACCACCGCCTGTACCAGCAGTTGCCCCTCCCACATCAGACTCGGCTGATGCTCCCGCTGCCCCTCCGCCGCCACCTCCAATGCCTAGCTTGGGTGCCCCGCCTCCACCCCCAATGCCTTCTGGTGGTGCTCCTCCTCCCCCTCCCCCACCACCTGGTGGCGCACCAGGCGGGGCTCCGCCTCCGCCGCCAATGCCGTCGATGCCTAAAGGAGAAGGTGCGGGTCGCGGAGCGCTACTGGGGCAAATTCAAGCTGGCAAGGGTTTGAAGAAGGTACAAACTAAAGACCGAAGTGCCAGTGCCGTCGCAGGAAAGGTTTTGGGCTAGGCGAAGTCATTGCTCAGCAAGCCTTAAGGCTGTCGCCAGGCTGGTTGTACAAGTCATCGGATGATCATACGCGGATATGTGTACATTTAATTGCAAATATGGATTGTACAGATTAGCTCAGCATCTTTTCCGTACTTTATAATTCAGAATGTCATCAGGTGACAATTGCGCCCGGCTGAAAATCATGCTCCCTGAGAGTGATGGTCCGTGCATATCCGGTGTTGTCACCGAGCAAACGTGGCAAACAACGCGTTTCGCGAGACGCGTCTCCCCGCAAAATCTCCAAGTGCCCACTAGCAAGCGTCAGAGGCATAACGATTCCTGCGATTTTTCACTTCTTTATGGTATGATCTCTCGACATCTTGTGCCAACATAGAGTGGAGGCAATAATCATGGCGCCTCCCAACCGCGAAGAGCGCCGTCAGATGCGGCAGCGCGGCGCGGCGTACGTTTGAGACCCTTTTTTATTCCCCCTCCCCCTCTTTCACCATTTCCTCCTCGGACCGAGGATGGTCCGAATCAGTGCTGACTATGTGGCCGGTGTGTTTTAGGTCACGAAAAATTAATGCTGTCGATTTCGGGATCTCTTTTGAGGCAAATGCCGGACGGAGGGGGAGCCGGAAGACGAGAACGCCAACACCAACTGCAAACATCAGGAAGGGGAGCAAGACACCTATGACTGGCAGGAGAGGGAGGAGTGCTAGCGTGCAGAGGTCGGAGAGGACACCGAGGTTGAGGGAGGTCAGTGAGAATGTTGGTGCTGGGAAGAGGAAGAGCTCGGGAGTTGATGTTGCGGTTGGAGATGGGAAGAGGAGGAAGACTGGGAATTTGGAGCCTGTTGATGAAGGTTCCAAGGCCTACGAGAGCGAGAATGTCGTGGATACCCCGCAGGATGGCGAGAAAGAAAACATCACACCGGAAAGCCTGGTCACCGATCTGGCACAAGGTCAAGAGAATGAAGAGCCGCCTCAGAAATCTACAAAGAAGAGGAAGAAGCGAAAGTCTATCGGCCAGAGCCGGAAGAAACGAAGATCTTCGGGGGAAGCGTCTGCAGCTTCTGCACGGTTTGAATTAGCTAGTACAGGCCCGGCTGAATTGGCAGAAGGCCGGGTGCAAGCCGTAGCTGGCTCTGAGGAAATGGATATGAGGCCAGACATGCCATCCGAGGATGTTAAAGAGGAGTGGCAAGATGAAGAAGAGGGTACCGGCCACGAAATGAAGTCGCCAGGGAACCCCCAACAGCAAGGTTCTCCACGGAGCAACAAACCGAGGAGGAAGAAAAGGAGGTCGATAGGTCA
The DNA here is from genome assembly GCA_021030905.1 of Pyrenula massariospora. Lineage (NCBI taxonomy): Eukaryota > Fungi > Ascomycota > Eurotiomycetes > Pyrenulales > Pyrenulaceae > Pyrenula > Pyrenula massariospora. Next base: position 1,335,437 of record JAGFMI010000003.1, read on the forward strand.
GCGCAAGAAGAAGAGACGCTCTTCTGACCTACAGAGTTCTGGACCCAGCCTCGCGCAACACGAAGAGCCCGAAATAACAATGCCAGAGGAGGCCCAAAATGAGGAAGCAGACCGAGATCCTACGTCGTTGCATCTACCATTACCCTCTACCAATGAACATCGGCCAAGAAGGCGACGTTCAGCAGATATGCATGACTTTGAAGCAGGCAGAGAAGACTCAGACGAATCAGAATGGGAGCCAGCAGATGCAGAAGAAGATCAAACTGAGCAGCTGGAACTTGATGAGACTCTGACTACAAATCCAACATTGAGTAGAACAGCAGCTTCATCTGCCACTACAAATCCGTCGTCCAAGTCGAAGAAGAAGATTCGGAAAGAAACAAATCTACCAGCGCAGAGGGCCAAGAGGAGAAGATCTCATACTTCTACAGCTTCAGGGCCAATTACCAATCGGAAACAACAAGATGGGTCGATCCCTATCCTGATTCATCGCCATACCAATCTCTGGTCTCTTCCTACCATCGTAGAAGAGTCATCGACCGTCCCACACGATGATGAGGAAGAATCCCATCACTCCCACCACCCAGATCCACTTCATGACTCCTTCACCACGCGTCAAATACCTAACGCCATCGACGTCCTTGCTCAGATATGCCGTGAAACAATTGAGACCGCTATCGAGAACCTTCCAACGCAAAACTCCTCAGTCACAACTAGTAACAACAAGACAAGCAGAATAGCCCTCCGCCGCCAACGCGCCGCTCTCGAAACCTTCGGAGAAAAAATGGAAGACCGCCTCTTCCAGATGAGCCAGCTTCTCGACCAGAAAACAACCCTTGAGAAGAGGGTAAAAGCGAGTAGAAAGCAGCGCGCAGAAGTACAGGCGAGGTGGTTTGCTGTGAAAAAACGGAGAGAGGAGGTGGCGCTAAAGACCGATGAGGTGAGGAGGAAGAATTGGGAGATGGAAGCGGAAGTTGAGGGGAGGAGGGCGTTGAGTTGGGCCGCAGGAAGGGTGGAAGCGGGCTTAGAGAAGGGTGAGCCTGAAGCGGAGGCGGGACTAGAGTTTAGGATTAGGGACGTAGCGGGGAAGGTCGGGCGTGGGGAGGAGGGAGGGCTGTTGGATAGGGTAAAGGCTTTTAATGAGATGTTGGAGGGTATGGCGAACGCATTGGAGGGAAGATGAAGACAGGCCTCAAGGGAGTGGGGTGCGGAAGATGCTAAAACTATGCTAGTAGGTGGGCGGATGAACGCCGGAAATCTTGATACCCCCTTCTTTCTTCCGATCCTCCTCTCATCACTGCTCCAAGTTTGGACTGTTTGCCACATGGATTTCTTACAGCATAAAAAAGGGGGACTCTCTGGGCCCCGGTCTTATCATTCGTTCACTGCCTTGCATATGGATTTTCATCCCGACTGGAAGCGTGCGCGCCCCGCGCCATGCTTGGCAGCAACAACCAGTGTTGCCTGCGGTTTATGTTCATCTTTCGAAAGGACTTCACTATTGTATCTTGCCTCACAATGGAGAGAGCTCCTGGTAATATTTGTGTCTTTCTTATTAGTATTAAAACTTTCTTTCCTACCGCTCTTTAGATTTACATTATACTTTGCCGTACTTTTTTCCCTCTATTCTTGCCGCATAACCCATGGAAGTCTTCGTTCGAAATCTCCCAGAACGGACGACAGAGAAGAACATTACAGAGTTTCTAGAGCCAGTGCTACTGAAGTTATCCATCGAGGATTTTCATTGCCAGAAGCGAAAGGGAAAGAACTTTGCTTTCCTAACATTCCTTCATCGTCAAGAAGGTGACAAATTTTTGGCTCGATATGGACAAATTAAGAACGCCTTCGGCCATTTCAATCTTCCCCCTGGGCGTGAAGCTCTCTTCTTTCAAGGCCTGATGTTGCAATGTACCCTGAGCACAAAGAAACCCGATCAGTATGCCCTAAAACACCTCGAGGCGGAAGCGAAAGCCAAAAAAAGGCAAAAATCACATTCTAATGGAGAGCACACGTCGAACACTTCAAACAAAGTTCCCGCTTCCTACCAAATTTCCGGCGTATCCTGTGGAACATGGGACTATAACTCTTCGTCGAAAATAGTCTTTGTATCCCATCTACACTGGAAAGAGGCTGGCACCTTGAAATTTGGTGCAAAGACTGCAGTTGTAAGCCTCAACACAGGACAACGCATCGACATCCCCTACATAACCATTCATGCAATCGCATGCGAGCCTAATTCTATCTTGGCAATAGGTGTTACGGAGCCTCCACGATTCTTTCGTTCAACTGAGAACGATGTTTCGGAACAGAACCTAAGCTACCTGCTAGCAGCTTTGAATATCAATCAACAAAACGGCCCATCGAGAGAGAGAGTCTCTGAATTAACCAACGAGCATGAAAAGATTTCAGGGATCTGCCTTGTATACCGCATTAAAATGGTGGATATGACATACAACGAGCAAATGAAAGCGTTGCGCCACGTATCCGGTATTCCAGCAGCTGTTCGATGCAACGTTCCAGATCGCAAGCCAAGCACAAAGTATCAAGCAACCACGGCAGGTCTGCTCCAGGCTCTCGCAACGACCTACGTTGCCCTTCCTTTCTCGATCAAGTTCCAAGTCCAAAGACTTGCGCAGAACACTTTCTTAAACTCATCTACTGTGCTGGCCCTTCTTCCAGAAATCAAACGCATTTGGGAACGATCTGATGTCCGCACTTGCGCAGCTGCAATCAAAAATGCCTCCTATCAGATCCCGCTCAGAAGCCCCGAAAATGATGGCACTACTTTCAAGCTGGATGAACTAAAGCGTCTATTATGGGAACACAAATCAAGATTAGATGAAAACTATCAACAGATGGATAATTGGGTTGTAGGTGAAAATACAATCCCGATTCATCGCGTCCTTGTCACACCAGCGGGTGCCTATCTTTACGGCCCCGAGTCTGTAAGCAAGAATCGAGTCTTGCGAAAATACTCCGACCACCATGACCATTTCATTCGTGTGCAGTTCGCCGACGAGGATGGTTCGCGGGTTCTATACCACCCAGATGTTTCAAACGACCGCATCTTCCACGGTCGGTTTAAGAAAATTCTTGAGGATGGAATTGATGTTGCTGGTAGACACTTTGCTTTCCTTGGTTTCTCACATTCCTCGCTTCGCGCACAGTCCTGCTGGTTCATGGCACCTTTCATGCACAGCGGACAGTTGCTTTTCGACCGCATGCTCATAAGAGGGCTGGGAGATTTCACGCATATCTATAGTCCCGCGAAGTGTGCGGCTAGGATCGGCCAAGCCTTCTCAGAGACGCCTACTGCAGTGGAGCTACCCACGGTCGTCATGAAGCAGATGAAAGATGTCGAGAGATGTGGGAGAGTCTTCAGTGATGGTGTTGGTACGGTGTCGATGTCGGTGCTTCGAAAGATCTGGAACGGATTACCTGCAGCGAAGAAGACAAAGCCAACTCTCTTTCAGATAAGGTACTCGGGTAAGTTCTATTACATGCGCTGTTTTACTCGGTACACCATGCTCATTTATATCATCTGATGCCTCAATTCTATGGCATTCCTTCATCCGAGAAAATTGCCTGTACTAAAAGCGACGCAGGGGCTAAGGGAATGATTTCTCTTGATAGCCGTCTCGAAGGAGACCAGCTATTACTACGTGATTCTATGATCAAGTTCCCAGGTAGTGACTCAACTGATATCGAGATTTGTGATGGAGCCTACAAGCCACTTCCACTTTTTCTCAATCAACAGGTCATCAAAATTCTGGAGGACATGGGTGTTGAAGACGACTTTTTCCTTCACCATCAAGCGAAAGAGGTTCAACGTCTCCGATCCGCAACTACTGATTCAGCAAAAGCCTCGAAGTTTATCAAGGCTCAATCTATTGGGACACCAATTCATCTTTCGTGGTTCATCAAGACTCTGCCAGATTTCGGCCTTTCATTCCAGGACGATGAATTCCTGCGCAATGTTTTGGAAATTGTCGTCCTATCTGAGCTCCGAGCACTGAAGTATAAAGCGAGGATCCCTATCGAGGAAGGACACACGCTTTATGGCATTATGGATGAGACAGGGGTCCTTGAGGAAGGCCAGATATTCTGCATTTTCGAAATCAACGGAAAATCCAAAGTCCTCGTTCGTAAGAACGTGATCATCACCCGCTCCCCTGCTCTGCATCCTGGAGACGTACAACTTGTGAATGCCGTCAATGTGCCCGCCAACTCTCCGCTTATGAAACTACGTAATTGTGTCTGCTTCAGCCAGAAAGGCCGCAGAGATTTGCCTAGTGAGCTCTCCGGTGGGGATCTGGATGGCGACATCTATCAGGTCCTTTACGATTCGCGTGCGGTCCCAGAACGGTGCTTTACACCTGCCGATTATCATGCTCCTGACCCGGTTAATCTTGGCCGGCCGGTCGACCGACGGGATATGACAGACTTTTTTGTCACTTTCATGGCTACGGATCAGCTTGGTCGCATCGCTACACTTCATAAAGTCCTTGCGGATCAGCGAGAGGAAGGTACATTACATCCGGATTGTCTCAAGTTGGCACAGCTACATTCAACTGCTGTGGACTTTTCGAAGTCTGGAGTTCCGGTAAGGCTAATCTTTACTACGTTCTCTACAACCAAGATTTGTTGATGTTGAGTATCTCTCCTCTTCGTTCCTGATTGAGTTCACGGCTATCATCCCACCAAAGCTCAATTGTGACTGCCACTAAATTGCAATACTGTTATTTCTACCCATATAGAACGGCCTAGCCCCTAAACACTAACCATTCAACCTCATCGCTAACTGAACAACCCCCAAAAGGTCAACATCAAAGAAATCCCCCGCTCCAACCCCTGGCGACCCGACTTCTTAGCCCCAGGGCCCCAAGTCGTAGTCCAACCCCACAAGCCCCTCAGCTTCGACAACGAAGCCGCATCTCGCGAAAGCGCCGCCAACGACGACGACATCAACTCTTACGGCTACTACCCTAGCGACAAGATCCTCGGCAAGCTCTTCCGCGCCATCGACGAGCAGGACGTCTTCAAGAGCGTCCAGCAGCACGGCTCCTCCACCACCCCCCAACAACACCCCCCTCCGTCCAACTCACTTCTCCCCGCCCTCTGGCGCCACATCCAAACCCGCTGCCAGGGCTTCGAATGGCACCACCACCTCCCGCGGGCACGTGGTATCTGTGAAGAGTACACCGACATCCTCCTTACCCACGCAAGCACCTACGCCCCCTCGCCCACGCACCCCCTCACCGAGCTCGAAGTCTTCACCGCCACGATCCTCGGCCGGCACGGCGCGCAGTCGCGCCAGCAGCGCGAGCTCTCGGTCAACCTGCGAGAAAAGTTCCAGACCGATCTGGCGTATGTTGTGTCGTGTATCGTGGATGAGGGAGACGGAGAGGAGGGGCTGGAGAGGAGCTTGGCGTGTTTTTGCGTTGGGGTGGAGGGGATGAGGGAGGGGGACGGGGGAGTGGGGAGGAGGAGTTTTGGGTATGTGGCGGCGGGGGTTTGTGTTTGGGAGGTTGAGAAGGTTCTTGGGAGGCGGGGCGGCGGTGAGGTGGGGTTGGGGGAGGGAATGGGGATGGGAAATGGAGGAGGGTTGGGGAGCTTGAGGGAGGTGTATGCGGCTGCGGCTGGGAGAGAGGGGTTGGGAGGGGGCGGCGGTGGTTGATAGAAGATGGGGTGAGGAAAGGGGGTACTAGCTTTGGGAGACGGGATTAGCGTTGGGAGAGGGGGTTTGCATTAGGAAGCGGGGGTTAGCGGTGGGAGGGGGGCTCTCTTGCGCAGCTGAGCAGGACAGGCGTTCAAGGCGAGACAAGGAACTAGGTACGCGACGGCCTCATCGCTGAATGGAATGCCATTTCGATTTCTCAGCATCACAAATCCCCCTCCCCCTCCTTTTCGGCCAGAATGTGGACCGCAGGTCTAGACCACAAAACACCCCCTGTCCTTTACACATCCCAGCCTGCAGACGCACAACACACGCTGCGATACCCTTTGGTCGATTTGTAAGCCACCTCGACGTTCCCAGCATAACACCTGTCCCTTCTGCACAATTATTCAGAAAGTGAACCTTAAGGGTCAAGCGAAATGCTGTGTACACACAAACTCTTTTCAGGCGCCTGGTCGGATTCGTAAGCCACCTCGAGTTCCCCAGCATCGTACCTTGTCCTTTTTGCACAACCATCGAAAAGGGAACCCCCAGCGTGAGCGAAACGGCGTGTACAAAACCGTATGCTCCTAGGCTCCCGGTGGGATTCGTCGACAGTGAGCAGATATACTTTGGTCGACTTGTAAGCCCGCTCTAGTGTCCCAGCATCATACCTATTCCTTGTGCACAACAATTAAGAAGGACCCAGGCGTGGGTGCAACATTGTGTACAAACTGTATTCAGGACCCCGGTGGGTAGGTTTCGTCAACACCGAACAGATACCCTTCGGTCGATTTGTAAGCCCACTCGAGTGTTCCCAGCATTGTAATTGTTCCTTGTGCACAACAATCCAAAAAAAGAGACCCAAGGGTGATCGAAACGCCATGCACAGCACACACCAGATTCAGGAACCTGGTAGGTAGGATTCGTCAACATCGAACACCGTCCCCAGAGGGAGCACGCGAACCGAAATCCTTTTTGACAATCATGCATCGAAAACAGTCTATGTAGCGCATAACGTGCACAGTTGAGCCTGGTTTTCCCCCAGTGTTTCGCAGAGGTACGGGTAACCGGGGTTCACCGGATGCTGGTTTGCCACTGTAACCGAACTGGACAAAAAGGTTTCCCATCATTAAATTCTCAACGGTCGTCGTCAGCATCTAGCCAGAGCACGCGGAACAAGGGCTGTGATCGGTATTTAGGCATCCAATGGACAAAAAGAGCATTTGTTGAAGAGGTTAGCCTGGGGTAAATGATGCTTGGCATGGGTGCATGCATGGCGTGTAGCACAGCGTTTCAGACTGCTACGACATGAATCCAAACGAATTTTGGTGCTGTTGGGTACATGCGGAGCCTAAGTCTTCCGTCGGGTAGCATAGACATGAAGTGTGGGAAGTATCTTTTCAAAAGTCTTGGTACGTTCTAAATATGCTTGCTTTGTACGACGGATAGAGTTGATCGATTTGGTTGGCTGATTGAATTCCAGGCTAAGACGGCATGCGGCCGAAAGAATCGCTATTGACTGCACACAGGGTCTTAACTATCGGAAAGTATAGGTAGGAGGTGTAGAAAAGTGTTTCTCAGAGGTCTTGGCGAACTCTTGGTATGGTTCGCAGGTCAGGCAGAGTTGATTGATGTGGTCGGTTAACTGAATGTCAGGTCGGTACGACATGAATCCCGACTAATCGCCGTTGATTAGGTACAGACAGGGTTCTCCGCTGTCGGATGGCATAGGGTGATGTAGAAATACTTTCCCAAGGTCTTGGCGGGCTCTTGGTATAGTTTGCGCATCCGGCATGGTTCATTGCTTGGCTGATTCAAATACGAGCCGGTACGACATGAATCCCAACAAAGTGCCCTTGAGTCCAGGATCTTAGAGATAGCAACGTGAGGTAACGTTGAAAGCTTTTTGCGTTTGCGGCTTTTTGGTCTAGTTTGCTAATCAGGTTATGGTTAGTTCGTTGGTCAATTGAAAGAATTCCAGGAGGATGAATGCGCGGCAGTCTGCTGGGCACGATTCGTCAGCGAGCTCGGGCTACCATGTGTGTCCAACTTAAGCTTCGCACGAAGGAAACAAGGTCCAGGCGCCCTTCAAACAAGCGCAGCAGCACCTGCAGTAGTACCCATTTTGGGGTACTGAGTAGGAACCTAATGATAGCATAGGGTCATATGCTAAAAGGCTCTATTTCTTGGCGGACTTTTGACATAGGTATCGGACGGATTGTTTGGTTGGTTGAACGATCGATTCTGAAACTGGTCCGGCGTCTACCGATGCCAGGCCAGATAGCGGGTGATCTTAGACATGCCTGTCAAGCCCCATGAGCAGGGAATTGGTCCGTCAGATCAGAGCAGCGGGCTGAAACGGAAGACGAGGATACACATCAAGCGCAGAGAGAAATGCAGAAAGTGGAGATGCATGAGGCAATTGACCTAATCAGGACGCCGAAAGCCAAGAGTCACGACTCGCGATATGCTGGAAAAAGCTTAATTTGACAGGGGAGGGGAACCCTACCAAGATAAACTCCCGGAAGCAGCGGGTGATTTTCCCCGGGGGTGGAAATGAATGCCTGTTAGATTTCACGGAAATGTGTCGGATGCTGGGAACAGGGTAGAGACAGAGCCTCAGGCCCTTGCATTGTGCTGCGCATATTTGCAGGTGGAAAGTTCCAGAAATCGTGTGACAAGAGCCAAGGAAAAATAATCCTGGTATCATTTTCACTGTCTTCGGCTATGAAATGAAAAGAAATAATGCCTGTCTTTCGGGATCATGTGTATGTCTTGAAACATTTATCGTAAAATAGACCTGGGATACCTGCGTATCATCGTGACCTGTGTCTTTCAGAGCCCGGCGTATTCATACCGTACGCTAGGGCTGCCAGGGAGCTTGCCGCCTCATTCTCGGAATTCTCTAGTGGCGATCTGCTATCTTCTGATCCTTTAGGGCTGTCCTTTGCGAGACTGCTTCGTTGCGTAGGGGTGCTGACTCGAGTTGTGGTCAGGAAGGAACTAGTAGATTCGAGAGGCGATATTGTTGGTGGAGGGAGGACACGTGATTGTTGCGGGTCAGGGAGGCGACGTGATAGGGTTTCTGGGGCTTGGAGGGGTGGAAGGGCGCTGTGAGAGGGATGGACTGTGGCAGGGGCAGGGTGAGATGCCAAGGGTGGATGGATGAGTCGAGGAAAATCTGCTGATGGCTGAGGTGGCGGGGCGTCTGTCGAAGATGTACGTCGTGGCCAGGGCGGTTCTTCAGTTGGTGGTTGAGTAGCAAATGGTGCTTGTGCTGGTGAGCCGCTGCGGTATGAGAACGACGACATTGAAGAGGCTGATGTGTCCTGATGTTGTAGAAGAGACCATGGCCGGCTAGGTGCACTCGTCTCCGAAGTGTAGCCTCCTGTAGAACATCCAGGATATGAGGAATGAATATGAGATCTCATTGATGTATCACTTGCACTAGAGTATTGAGATGTCAAAGAAGCGGGTAGGTGTTGAGACCTAACATCACGGTAGCCCGGTATTGGCGGCGACTCATTTCCAGGAGACCCTGTCAGGCCGTGTCCGTGAACCATCAATTGTGATTGACTCGAAGTAGCTGACGCATCTCCCGTAGGAGAAGTCATGAGAGATGCTGAATGCGTTGAGGCTAAGGATGGAATGCGCGTATGACTAGGAGTTGGAGCTGCGTTAAGATTTTCGTGAGCATCTGGCATTGATGAGGTGCCGCTGCCGCCACTGTCCTCTTTGTCGAGCTTAGGTCGCTTGCTATCTGCCGAATTGCCACCGTGCTTCGCTCTAAAGTCTGCTAGGTACTGCACATACCTCTTATGTGAATCGGTCTTCTTGTACTTGGCAAGTTCAGCGACATAGGTTTCCTTGGCCGTGTTTGCCTGTGTCTCGAATGGTTCCTTTTCGATGGGGCTTAGCATTTGCCATTTCTCTCCTACGAGCTTGGCAATCTCTGTGAAAGAGAGATTTTGACCTTTCACTTCGTCTCGGACCTTGTTGGAGAAAATTACATAAGCCGAGGGTGGTCGTTCTGGGGCATTCTCATCCGGTTTAGGATGTCTGCGATATTTTCGTTTGGGCTCAGGGCCATTAGGGCCTCCACGGTCATTCGAAGAAGAATGATGATGGTTGTCGCTCCTCTCTTGGCTCTCAAGAGCCGGTGACCCAAGGGCTCGGTCATACGAGATTCCCCTCGCCTCAGCAATTGCCCTTTGAAGCTTCTATACATTCTAGTCAGCTTGAGGGAAACAGATGGGAATGCTCGACTTTACCCGTCTATGACCAAGCTTTACATTCAATGCATCCCTATCGTGAACGTTAGCTTAGAGAATAAAAAGATAGAATGATATGCCCACAGATCACTCTCTGTGACATCAAGAAGAGTCTTCCAGCTGTCGAATCCTTCTCCAACAAATGCATCGAGATACTGATCAAGACCCAAGCGCGCGAGAATTGGGCCCAAGTCAGTCATTCAAGCTCCGCCGAAGGGGCATAGGGAACTCCCTTGCCCACGTTGTAAAAAGAGATTTAGTTTTTGCCTTTCGGGGATTTTCCACGAGACGGCCGATGGATGGGTCCAGACGTGCATTAGCAACATCGAATGTCTTGGGAGCCGCAACTCTTGCGTCCACTGACGTTCTCTAGAACTCCAAATTCTTTCAAAAGACCCGATGTTGATAGGTAAAATAGCTTGCACAGCTTACTGCACCTGAGTGACCAGGTCGAAAATGCGGCAAGGTGCTTTCTCGTATAACTCTCCGATCTCTATTACATCATCCAGAAGGACTTCCCTTATTGACGAATTGAAGTAATAAAGTTGCAGGTGGGTTTCTTGAAACGTACAACAACAAATAAGTAACTCTCCGGTGAATGGGGAAAAGAAGTGCGGCTGCAGGACTGATAAGATGGATCTGAGATGCAGGTTCAAGCGCGTTGAGTAACCGAGCGGGATCTACACAAAAAGCTTCCCAAAAATGTGGAGAAGAAGCCAGTGAGCGCGTAAGGAATAGGAATGGCGACTTAAGGATTGACTAGAGCGCCTATGTTTGTGTGTACCTATGAAAGAAATCTGGGAAGGGATGGAAAATCTTTGTTTCGCCTCAGCAGGGAGGGGGCGGATTAACGAGAAGCCATCAGTCAAATGTCGGGACGTCAGCTATTATTACTACAATAGTAAACGGCAGGGGCGTGTGGAGAGACATTAAAAGTTGGTGCTGGCGTATTGGCTGGTATGGTCATAATACCATCGTCGATGAGTTGCATCGACGATGAAAAGGCAACGTGGGGAATCCCATACCAAACACCTCTGGATTTCTCGGGCCGTTCAATTAACGAGAAAAAGGCTTTGGAAGTATTTGGTCCCTGCTTCGGAGAAGTGACGCCATTGGGGCTGCACATCCGCGCTCGACAGATTTTAACTTCGCCTATCTTGAAATGAGATCTCGGGCTGCAGACAAGCAAGGCCGGCTCTGCGGGTAAACGTCGAGTATGCATACGGTTCGTTGAGCAATCCTCTGACTGTCGAGGGTAGCGTACCCAATTGCTGGAACTATAGGTGGCACTGCAGACTCCTCGAGAGTATGTGTTCCGTCACGACATCCGGCAGTCCGGGGGGGGTGGTGACTGAAGAGGCGGTGCGGAGATCCACATCTGAGGGACCGAAATGGACCTTGTAATCGTACGGTAACAGCATGGCAAGTTATGAGGTGTGTGATGGGACAGCTGCGGCCTGACATTTCTCGATCCTCTTGAGGATGTAGATCTGCCTAGGAACGTGGCAAGTGAAAAGAGATCGAGGCGTGGTAGAGGAATCGACCTGCCAAGCCCGCTAGCCGCAGTAGTGCGGATCTAGTCCACGTGGGGGAAGGCGCGAACGCTGACGTTGGTAGAATGCCGTCGCCGGGGATAACCGATTCCCGATTGGGCGCTGTAGGGCTGCGTCGCTTCTATCCGCCAGCGACTCCTTCTCCCGCGGCTATCAGCTTTGCACCAACCGCGATGATCATCTTCCCCTCTCAGGTACGCGAGCTTTCGTGGACCTCGTGACCATCACAGACCCTTCCCCCACCTCTTCTCCGTAAGCGACCGGCCACAATTATCAGTTCTATCGCTTGAGCTCCTTAAGCGTCGTCAATCCAGCAGCGATGAGCGAAGATCGGCAGAAGGGCGACAGCGAAGCGTCTGAGTTTGCGCAAGCGTTCAAGGATGTCGCTAGGTGCGTCATTATTCTCTCCGAAGCTACTCCCACTTCTCTTTGTGCTCACCAGTTCTACAGGGGCGAACAAGCGGCCTCAGTTCTAGAGAATCTCCTTCCTGGCCTAGAGCAGAAGATCAATGACTTGTTGGAGAAGGCGGAGAAAGATGAGGCCGCATTGAAACAAGCTGCCGCCGTAAATGGCAAGTCTGATAGAGATAAGCCACATTCGTCGTCCCGGCCCTGAGCATGTCCGACGAGCACGCCTCGCTCCCTTTCCGTCGCATTCCAGACCAACGAAGTCGAGTCGCAAGGGAAAAGCCTTTCGGCGCTCTTCCGATGCAGGATCACCAACAGGGGTTTGGGAAGTTTGGTACCGTAGGCTGCAGACCACCTTGCTGGAATTCCAGCAAGGTGGTCCGCAACCTGTCAATCAACCTCCAAGAGACAACCACTAAGCTCCACCGCCGGGAGCTCATAAACGCCCAATGTTAGTTTTCTGCATGGAAAGACTCTCAGGCACGTCCGGGTCGCAAAGATTTCCGGTGCATAGCAGTGCAGGTGCGGTCTATCAGCAGAGAAACTTGTCAATCACGCCCGTTTTGGAAGATGCTCTCTAGTTTGAAGTGGCCGGCGCTATCCTTCTCAACAACACCCATTTCGGTGATGATCCCATCAATCAGCTCTGCAGGCGTAACGTCAAATGCTGGATTCCACACGTCAACACCAGGTGCGGCTATGCTGATCGTCACAGCAGATCCAGCTTCAACCTTGCCTGCCTCTGCTCGAGGACCTTTGATATGCGTAACCTCTGCATTGGCACGTTCCTCAATAACAATCTCCTTGCCGGTCTTCGTGTTCCGATCAATCGTTGTCCTCGGCGCCGCCACCAGAAATTTTACCCCATGAAACCTCGCTAAGACTGCCAGACTGTATGTCCCAATCTTGTTGGCCGTGTCACCATTTGCAGCAACTCGATCAGCCCCGACTACCACGGCCGCAATCTGGCCCTCCTCTCTGCGCAGCAGTGCGCCTGCCATAGAGTCCGTGATCAGTGTGGAAGGGATGCCATCATGTACAAGCTCATAAGCTGTCAACCGCGCGCCCTGATTGTACGGCCTCGTTTCCGTGCAATAGGCATGCGCAAGCTTGGACTTTGCGTGAAGAGAGCGGATTACCCCGAGGGCTGTCCCGTAGCCAGCAGTAGCAAGCGATCTAGAGAAAACGAACCTATCAATACATGACAGTGGACTGCAATCTCCTCTAAATACATACCCAGTATTACAATGTGTCAAAATTCCCACCTCCCCCCTCTTCCCCGCCTCCGTATTCCGTATCACCCACTCCGCCCCGCACTCCCCAATCCTCTCATTATCCCGCACATCATCCACAAGCATCCTCTCCGCCGCGCTCACATACTCCCTGACAACCCCCTCCCCATCCCCGCCCCTCTTCACCTCCTCCCCCACAACCCGTCCCAGCCGCCCCACCGCCTCGCCGAGATTCACCGCCGTCGGCCGGCTCCCCTTGAGGTACTCCAGCTTCTCCCACACAAAGAGCCCCACCTCTTCCCCGTCGGCGCTCAGTTTCTCCTCGGCGAGGAGGGTCGAGAGCTCGACCGCGAGCGCGAGCGCCGCGACGATGGCGATGGCGGGTGCGCCGCGGACGCGCATGGATTGGATGGCGGCGTGGGCGGACTGGGCGGTGGGGATGGGGTCGTAGGTCGTGGTGTGGGGGAGGAGGAGTTGGTTGAGGATGGAGAGGGAGGGTGGGGTTTGGGGGGCGTGGGAGGGGGTGTAGCGGATGGCTTGGAGGACCATGGTGGTGATGAGGTTGGGGGATTGGGTTTTGTCTTGATGGATATGCCTAGAATTTTTTTGGGTTGGGTTGGGGGTGTTATTGCTATGGGTGGTGGGGTGCCCTTGGCATGCGGAAGGAAGCCCCTCGTACGTGATTTTTTGGAGAAGCCATTTCAACACCGCTCAAGCCGCCTATGTCTCCACTTGAAAACCCTGTATTGATTTGAAAAGAATGGCGCAATGGAATGTGAACAACAGCCGCATCAATGTGAGCATCTGTCCAAGCCTCAAGAAAGTGGTCTCCGAATCATTTGGGCCATCTTCTCGCATCCTGGTTCTCATTTCAGTCCGTCCCACCTGGCCTTTTTGGTCAGCTTGGGAAGTCTTCCTTATACACAACGCGCAATAACAGAAAGTTCAAGGTAATGATCAATACGGACAAGTATTATCCGAGCATCTCATCATATCAATACGCAATAAAAAAACTTTGAAGTTTCATCCACGTTGTTGATTTCCCGCCACCAAAGCCTGGATCTACTTCAACTTTGACAGTGCGCGTAATGAGTGAAGACTCGATACGTGTAAAAGGATCTCGTTAAAGCTCCTAAGCTATCCGCAATATGCCAAGATCAGTGTGTCTCGGCTTCGAGGCTCTCGGCAGCCTCTTAGCGACGCTGACCAACGTACACTTGCTCCCTACGCAACGCATGTGACAAAAAAGCTATTCACTCCCTGCTCATCCTGAACTCCAACCTCCACAATCGGTCTGCCACTGAACGAAAACTCCTGTATCTCCGGCTCTACACACCCAAGACTGGTGAACTCATGCACAGTGCAGGTACCGGTGTCGAAGTCGTTGATCCGGGCTCCGACGCAGAAGGACGGGGCGGTTGTATTGACGCAGATGGAAGGGCTGTCAGTGCTGACGAGGTCAGCGGTGAGGTTTCCAGAGCAGAAGTTGTGGGTGTAGGGGCCGGAGTAGGTGGAGATAGAGTAGGACGTGGATTGTGCGACGGCCGACGTGAGAAAGAGGGCAAGGAGAGGGCTGGGAAATAGGTAGAGGAGCGAGAACATGGTTATGGTGGACTAAGGAGGTGGTGATTGAAACGGTAGATTGAACGAGGAGACAGGGGGGTGTTTTCGAAGTGGTATAAGAGATTTCGAGATGTCACTCGAGGAAATGAAGTACGTTGGTTGCGGTGGAAAAACTTGTCATAGGAGTTGTTGGCATAGTCGCCTTTGTTACATGACTCGCGTATGATTTCGTGATCTCTTATATCCCCATGGTATCCTGCACATATGGCTGGAATGTTGTTGACCACCTTAAACGCAGTCAGCACGGAAAATTAGTCGATCCATCCCGGCCTACAACCAACTACCGCACATAGGAAGGTTAGCAAGGTTTATTCGATAATGCAACCTCATTGCAGCAATTGACGCGGAAAGAGCTCAGCTAGTGTAACACTATTTTGCAGCTCGAAGTCGGTAAGGATTCAGGATTCCTTAGATTGGCTCCCTTGGCTGTTCTGGAAAGGAGGCTGACAGGGGAGTTGATTTAAGAAAACATTCACTTTTTAAGCACTGTTTCATGTGCGATTACCACAATTCAGCTGTGCTTGACAACTTGAAGGTGTGAGCGTGGCGTGATAAAGAGGATACTTTAGATTCGTTGCATAGTGTAATAGTGTCTGGCTTGGGAGCTTGGAATGGATTTCAGATCCATGAGCGGGTGGAAAACACTCCGAATCCGAACCATACCTTCACTCAAACGATCCGTACACCTGAAGATACCTACCTCGGCTTTTTCCCGTCTTTTTTTGTCCATCTGTTAATTACTTTTATATTATGCCTGTTGGAGAGCTTCGGGTTTAGGGGCAGATCGTGCAGTGTTCATCCTAGGCTTAGATGAACATTGGTCGGTCGTCTGAAAGGACGAATGAAGCGAAAAAGAGCATATTGCTTTTGAAAGTCTCGTTGAACAAGCTGCTCTACGTATGTTCATTGTTGGAGGATTTCATAACCCTTATGATTAGTCTTTTGGTGTTGGGATAAAGATCTGTGCGTGCATATAACCTTCCGCGTGGCCGCAAATTCCAGCACGTGAGTGGAAATAAGAGTCCATGCCAGGGCCATGGTACTCGTTCCAATGTCTAAAGCTGTTCGGCTCAAAAGTATCAGGAACAAGCTCTTTCAAAAAGTCAATTGAGCTGAGAGTACAATCTGACGATCAGTGTTCCGTTTCCAGATGGTGAGATTAAAATTGCAACCTCGACAAGTAGTTCTGTTCATTACAAACGAGTGACGAATACGGGTCCGTCTTCAAAATCTACGATAGTCAATTAGACCTAGATTTCTTGAGACTGCTTTTCATGGAGTGGCAGACTTCAACTTCATTCGCTCAAAAGTACGGCTTCAGTTTATCTGCAATCTGCCTCGTAAGGCTGCCAGCAGGCCTGTGTTTTGACCAGGCCGCGACTCTTGCTGGGCGATAACCCCGCTCCTCTATTTAGAACTTATATTCTACAGTATCTCACCGCAACCCCACGGCTCCTTTGAGATAAGAAAACTTGGCTGAAAATATAAGCATGTATCTTTCTCCGTACATTCCTTGAATACCTTTTATCTGGAAGAGGTCTACACAGCTTAAAGATATTGAGTAGTGCAACATCGAAGTCAATTTGGAATTTACCAACTCATTACGAAATATCGATGCCCTGGCCGCATGATTTCCGGTCTTTCTTCTCCAGTGTTTTCCCGCAGACACTGACCAAGTCCAACCCACCGAGCTCGGGAAATGCGCCAGATCGTCAGCAGAGTCTCACAAATCTTACGCCTAGTCAAGATGAGGCGCAGTCCACGCTATGTCCAGAATGTTCAAATTTTAATCTTCAAAGAGCTTTCGACCCAATGTTTAGAATTGAAGCGTCATCCGGAGTATTGATTGCAACCGTATCAAAGCAGGGAAATGACTTTTCTTCCAACAGATGCGACCTTTGTGAAGTGCTGGCGACAACTCGGAAGAGCTTTACAGACTTCGCTGCAGCAAAGATCGACAACAGCAAGCCCGAACAATTACGCCTTTCTCATTTCCGCGAAGGTTCGACGAGGTCGGACTATACCGCAGCGAAGATGAAGATATGTTTAAAGAAAATAACGTAGTCCAATTAGCAATATTGCCCCACTCCAGAGCCCCGATGAAGGACTTCCGATATTACCCTGGGGAGATGTCTGCGTACAAAAAAGGATACACGGTCTGCTATCCGACAAATGCGGCGCGGTCGAATAATTCTGTACCCCGAATTATTCCTCCAGGCTTTGATGTATCCGAAGCTCTTCGCTGGCTTGGACATTGTAAAGACAGGCATGGTGGGACTTGCAGTCAAAGAGGGTTGCCAGTGCAGGGACTTCACCTGATCGACTGCGAAACTCTGGAGATCGTCAAAGCTCCTCATAAATGTCCCTACACGGCTCTGAGCTATGTCTGGGCTACTAATAACGATACGAAAAAAAAGACCTTCTCCAGGATTTCTAATAGTTCGCGCGCCCTCTCCGACCTGCCGTCCACCTTATCGGACGCTGTGAAGCTTACCAAAGCCCTTGGACTGCAATATCTTTGGATTGACAAGTTTTGTATCGACCAAAATAATGTGCAGGTTAAAAATCACCAAATCAACCAGATGGATTCGATCTATGAAAATGCGGAGCTGACAATTGTTGCCGCCTCTGGTCAAGACGAAAAGTATGGACTCCCTGGTGTAGGAAATCGTGCAAGAACGACACAGCCGAGGGCAAGGTGCGGAAACCTACGAGTACTGTCAACCATGGCAGATCCTCAGTTGTCAATTCGCAAGTCGAAATGGGCGACGAGAGGATGGACCTTCCAGGAAGCTGTTCTTAGCACCCGGATACTAGTATTTACAGAATCACAAGTTTATTTCGAATGTCAGGAAATGAGTTGCTGTGAGAGCCTCCCTTGGCCTCTCAAAGCGAGACACGGTGAGGAGCTTCGGTCTTTCCCACTTACCGGATCGTTCAGCGACCATAACAGAAATATCAGACGAAATGTCGACGACACCGATTCTTACCGTCTTTTCACGAATGCGGTGGAGCGATTCTCAGAAAGACAACTTCGCTATGACTGGGACGCCCTGAGGGCCTTTGCAGGTGTCATCCGAAGGCTTGAGCAGCAAGAGAGTCCCGTCTATCAGATATGGGGGATACCGTACTTATCACAGTGGCGTGATCGCCGTAACTTTGCACATAGTCTATCTTGGTGCCATGACCACCATTGCTGGGATCAAGATCCGCCTCGACGTAGGCCAGATTTCCCGACATGGTCATGGGCCGGATGGGCTGGTAGGATTACGTACCACTTTCAAACATTCTTCTGTATGGAAAGTCAATGGATACCAGATGCTTCAGCCGGATGCTATACATGGTCACCAATCTTGCAGTCAGAGCTCGATCTCACCCATCCATCATCCTTTGAGCTTGATCCTCCACCTCCACGAAGCCTGAAAATTGCTGCATATGTAGCTTTCCCAGACGCCTTTTCTTACCACTGTTCGTCAGACAAATGGAAATTTCGCAAATTTTATCCGGCAAAATTGAGGCTATCTCAAGGACCAGCCACGCAAAGTCAATTTCTCGAAGAATTCAAAGCGGGCAAAGATTGGCAATGCATTTTCCTTATGACGATGCCGGACTGCGATTTCTTTTTAATCCTCCATACAGACAACGCCCGCACTATCCGGGCTGGCATGTTTATCGTCCAGCATAGCGATCCCAATGGCTCTGTTAGAGATCTCCACCCACAGCAGGTTGAAAGATCTTTGCAGAAGGAACGTACAATTTTCACAGTGGAATAAGAGAACTGGCTTCCATTATCATATCCTCTCAATCTTCGTCTAATCTGCGTCCTCTGCTTTATTGCATCGGCCGGAGAACACCGGCGCTCTGGCCGCCCACCGGACAATTCTTTCACCACCCGAGACCATATCTCGCTACCCACTATGCCCACATCATTGCTCAGCCGTAACTCAGTCTTGAGCTTCATTCGAAAGTATTCGTCGACGGAAAGGTAAAAGCTTAGACGTGGCGGCTTAACACGCAAGCACTCGTCTAGATCCTGCCATCCTGGAGCTCGAGGCGGTTGTCAGGTTGACTGAAGTCATGGGGATCTTTAGATAGCGTTCCTTTCACATATGAACTCTACAGGCAACGCTTCGATTAGACTCTTTCTTTAGATCACGACTATGGGTTGCAGAACTACATTAAGCAGTCGGTCAGAGCGAACTTTCAGAACGTTGCTGGCGAACTGAAGTCCAACAACTTGTCGGGACGGTGAGCTTAGCCGGAGAGTGAGGCTTGGCGAGTTAAGACTGTAAGAAGATGGCTTCGCGAGAGAAATTTGAAGTGAATGTTACGATTTGCACGAGACACGACGTGCAGATTCATCACTTCCGTTGTGCTAGTAAGTTGTTCTATGTCGAGAAAGGTACCTGCAGGTTTCTTAAGCTTCAGTTTACTTTTGACCGAATGCACGCGTGGCAGTGTTAGGGGGGGATTGTTGCAAATTAATTGAGCTAAGCAAAGGAGAATGGGAAGATGTTTCATTCAAGATCAGCTCCGTGGATACTATATACTATGTAGTAGAATTATATTCATGCCCTCATTGGTTCGTATTCGTCACTTGTCCCCTTCCACCACACTTTACTGCCTTTTCCAACCCCCTTCCCTAACTCAATGATGAAAATATGAGAAATTTCACATGAAAAGAAATCAACTTCCGCTTATCCCCTTCCGCCGCTTACGGCAGAGTCTTGGGCGCAACACCAACGCGGTTTCCAGCCTTGTCGAACACGACAAACTGGCTCTTGAGGAACACATCACCGTAGATGGAGATGCCAATGCCGGTGTTCCTCTGCACACCACCGAAGCAGGTGCTGCTACCAGTCGTCACGGGGGCGTAGTTGATATACTTGCCGGGCACAACTGCACGGTAAGAGCCAATTCCGAGCGTCAAGTTGGGCAGCGTGCTGGAGCAGCGGAAGGTGTAGCCGCCGTAGGTGCTGCTGTAGGAGGCGCCGCTGACCTGGGCATAGTACGCCGAGACGATGTTGGTGGGGAGGTAGATGAGGGTGGTGCCGGTGTCGAGGATGGCGTCGATGGAGCTCGAGGTGAAGGAGCCGCTGCCGACGGCGTAGCCGCTGCCGGAGAACTCCCAGAAGCCCTGCGCGGTGGAGATGGAGGTGTAGGTGATGGAGCCGGTGTGCTCCGAGTTGTCGATGTAGCCGAAGTTGTAGTTTCCGGGCTCGCCGGCGAAGAGGTTGACGGTGAACACTTGGGAGTCGAGGAGGCCCTCGGAGATGGCGTGGTCGAAGAAGGTTTGCTGCGCGCGGGGGGAGACTGAAGAATAATGGTGTTAGCCAGGATTCCCGGCAGGCCAGGCGGGATTGAAGAGTGCCGGATTTATACTCAGGGCACGGCTAAACTTCCGCACTCCGCAATTTAGGCTAGGGGCGGAGTAGAACATGTAGTGACGGCGGAGGGGGACGATTTTAAGACTCACCAGTGTTGATGCTGCTGAAGGCAAGGCCGAGGAGGCCATCATTGTTCACAGACTGTGTGAACTCGGAACTAACTTGTTGAGCAAGCTCAACAGCTTGGGCAGTCACAGTAGTGGCACCGACGGACACGTTATCCGTATAAACGTTGCCGCTTGCGCTTGAGCCGTCACCATAGGTGATGTCCCAGGTATATCCGCTCAAGGCCTTTGCGGTACTCGATTTGGAAGGGTCATAGTAGGAGTGGCCTTTCCGGGCGGAGGCTGAAAGCTCGGATGAAAACACCCACTGTCCAAATTGTCAGTTCCACCTTTCCCACATATTACTTAGCCTGTAAACTCACGAGATCTGCTGAGCCTGTGTCGAAATCAAGGCTGGACTCATTAGTCAAGCGAATACAATTTGTCTTAGGGTTCTTACTTCAAGGTTTGACCTCCAACGGTGACCGGGCAAAGGTATTCCTCATCACCGTTATCTGGAGTCGCGGTGACGGTTCCATCGGCAAGAATGACATTGACGGCCTTCTGCACATCTTCTGGGACGGGCTTTCCGTATTTCGCGTAGGTATTAGCTACTGAAAGAGGACCCAAAAGCCTTGCTTTTGGCTTGGCTCCATCTTGCTTAAAAGAGAAGTTCTTGGGCCCACCTCGCTTGACGGGTGTAGCGAGGGCGAGAGGCGCGAGGGCGCAGGCCAAGAGAGCCTGTGTGAGTGAAGGCATTTTGATGGACGTGGTGGATGGTGGAAGCTTTGGAAGCGACAGTAAGAGTATATAGAAGCGATCAGAAAGAGGAACGATGGGTGCTTGGGATGAAAGGGAAATGGAATGTGAGGGCAAAGAGAGAAGATTTAATGAATGATGGAGCTACCAATATCGCACCAGCGCATGAACATATGGCGAAAGCGATGGGAAGAGGCAAATCTTTTATAGTGCCTTGACCGTGAATAACTGACCATGTCCAATCCTCCTTCCACAATGGTACTGAACTTTGTGTCGGTCGACTGTTCCTTCTTCTTCATGTCAACAGCCTTCCACTATTTCGTCTATCATCCGATTGACAGGCCCTTCGATCCACCCACAAAGCAGCTCCATCAAGACTACTCGGGCAAGTAATCTCGAAGTTTCACGGAAACACATACATCGCTGTGCAGATCCCCACCTTCATCCCACCAACGACTGCCGCCCAAGCCCTAGATATTAAGCCAAGAGAAGCTTCTTTGACCCCAGATCGTCCACTCGGAAAAGGGGGACCCCTGCTATTGCGACATGATTCGGAGGAAGCTTTCTTTGGTTCCATGTCACCGTGGCCTGCAACAACAGGATAGCAGTGAGGGGATACCACA
Organism: Pyrenula massariospora; assembly: GCA_021030905.1. Lineage (NCBI taxonomy): Eukaryota > Fungi > Ascomycota > Eurotiomycetes > Pyrenulales > Pyrenulaceae > Pyrenula > Pyrenula massariospora. Next base: position 1,356,996 of record JAGFMI010000003.1, read on the forward strand.
TGAGGCAGTTAGGATGGACAGCCTGCTGTCGATGTTGGCCACTCATCCCGAGGTCTTGAGAACGCCAAGAAGACCGGGGCGGGTAAATGCACAGTCGGCGGCGAGGATCGACGGGTAGCCTCGATAACGACCCTAGCAAGTGGTGGAAGAAAGGAGGGCAGCGGCGGCCATTGAGAGGTGATTAGATGATGAAGGCGAACTCAAGAATCGCCTTTGTTGGCTAAGGACGTCGAGCGGGGGGGCAATTCGGTGGAGTAGCACCGAAGATAAGCATCTCGCCTCTAACGCGAACCAACACTGAACAAGCAACGCCCCCTACACATCATTTCAGGGGATTGGGCGCAATCTCCTCGTCTCATTTGTCCAAAATCCACCACAACCGCCGCCGGGCCTTGTCCTAAGCCAAATCCCTTCAAATCTCCGGCCTCCATCCCACGACAAATCAACGGGCATTTGCGCCAGTCGCCCTGCAGGTCTCGGCACCGCCGTTGACAAACAGTCTCTGCATAGGAGGGTTGCCTAAGGCTCAGGTACCTAGGTACCCTTACCCATGCAGCATTATCGAAGGTTCGACACTTGCTTCCATGCAGCAGCTGAAGGCTCGAATTGACCATTCACATCCTTCGATTTGCGGCGCCTCAAGCAAAGAGGCGACCTCCGCCATCGATGTCACCTACATGACTCTCTCGTTGCGGGTCGCATTGCGGCGCAGCTACCAGATACATCTAGTCTTAGACATGCAGGAACAAGTTAGCGACTGGTCAAGCAATTCAGCCAAGACCTATCCGGAAGCTGAGGCACGCCTTCGCAGTCCTGAGTGGTGAATGACGCGATCTGGCTGAGTTTACTCCAGGATCGCGTCATTTCGCTTGTCTTATCTATCGATGTTATGGAGCCTTGAAAGACCCATTCATTGAACGTCCCCTGAATACGCTCATAAGCGAGAAATGTTGGGTAGCTGCAGAGTTCATGCGGTTCGAATATCCCTCATTCAAATGGCCGAGAATAACCGGACAGGCACCTCTTCTGGAAAGCGATAGAGCGCAAATAACGCCTATCGAGGAAGGCAACTTGGCGCCTTCTTATTCTACCGCAACTAAAATGTTCCTAAGCTGGCCAAGCTGACAGCCACAGGAGCTTGGACCACCTTATGATGTACTTCGATGTACTGTCTGATCTGCCTCCTCTCCCGCCGTTACACCATCTCCTATCCTTAAGGGGCAACAGCTGCTCCAAGCTCTACCTTCACCTGGCAAGTCAAGCTGAATGATCCTAAACAAGTTCTACTTCTGGGAAACACCTCCGAGGTGCGTGGGGGATAGGAGCCGCGCCTTGACAATTTTATCATTATCGAGGAAAGCGCCGGCCGTGCCAGAGCTTTACGAAATACGTAATTTCACATGTTGTCGAATGCTTTTCGGAAGGAAATGGTCTGGGCTGGACCGCATATTCATGGATCGACATGCAAGTGTTGATCTGTTGATCTCTTCCTGTTCCTGTTCCTGTTCCCTATCGTCAACATACTATCGGAATATTTCGAGCTGAGGGCATCTCAAATTGGACATGGGCCGACACTAACTTTTGTCAGCTGCGCGGTAGCATTCATACCACCTTGACGGGCCGAGATATCCAGGTGAACTCGGCAAGCATTGACTAGCAATCGATCTGTGAATGCATGCTGGAGCCTCCTGATGACCAATTCGTCCCAGGAGGCTCCCTACCGTCGACATTATTGAGCGGATTCTCGGCTTATATCCGGCAGGTTCCGAAAAGCTGGAGATGCATCCCAGATTGCTTTCCTCTTCTCACAAAGATAGGCTATTCTATCTAGAGTACCATTTGTTGGCGCGTGCTTGGAAATTAGCTATGTCTCATACTCTCGCGTACAAGAAATGTACAGGATGTGCCATGATGAATGTTCTCATATCTTTTCCACTCTCTCTGTCTCACCTTCTCTTCTTAGAGCTCCGTCTTTACCTGTAGCATCCATGTTCTCCCTCCCGTTCTCAGACCCAACGCTCAGAACGCGGCAATGTCCTACATATTCGGCTCGACATCAAAGGGGCTCCGTGTCACCTAAAGTGACGGAGGAACTACCATATGCGAGAGAAGTTCGATAATTCTCCTTCAGGTGTTGCCATCATCTGCTTCTGTGTTCCCTGCTCCTCGTCGCCAGACGACCGGAAGTCAGGTTTTGACCTAGTCTCTATGTCGGCGAACTTGCTCTTCTGGTCTGCGAGCGAGGCCGCATCTCTGGGCTTTTCAAAAATAACGAACACCGGAGCTACCTGGCTTTCCAGCCGCTCGCAGCTGAGCGCGAAGCAGTAAATGGAAGGGGTCTTTATCTCACCATTGACTTCGGTGCCCATGCGGCTCAATTTGAAAGGGCAATCATCGTCATTGTCGAGGACAAACACGATGTCTTTCAAGGGAACAAGCCACTATAGCTCGCTCAGAAATTTGCTTGCCATGATTGACTTAAATTGGTCTCATCTACCTTGTGCGGGCGTTGTGATATGATACGGTGGTGTCGTTGAGTGCATGCCCGTATGAGGAGGATGGTTTCAATGGCGGAAGGTCAACAGATGTCGAGGTCCACTGGGAAACTCATGTATAGATGTACGTCGTGGACTTATCTCTGTGACTCGCTCGCGCCGGAAAAGCCCTGGACGTAATTAGGATTGCACAGATACAGAAAGCACGATCTCGGCGAGCATGAAACTTCTTGGGACCAACGCAAGGACAAAAGTCAGCTAATGCATTTATGCTGGGACAAGGCATGTGTATTGTATATGCCCTAGTTGAGGACTTTGAACAGAGCTCCTGAAGTCACTGACGGGAGAGGTAATTGCATAGAAGCTAAGGAAGAGGCGGTTTCAATGGCTTGAACACCCTTCTCCAATCTACATTCATTCTGACAGTAGAATCTGAGGGCGGATCACTACTAAATCCGATAAGGCTACTGGCGCAGCAGTTTGTGTTGAAAATCCAACTAAGCCAAAAGTGTGAAGTTCAATGATTAGTAGAGCATTGTAATATTTCAACAGCTTGAGGCTGCTCTCCATGCCCTCCAGCCCCTCCAGCCCCTCTATCCCATCGTACGCCGTTGAAGGATCCCCTTGCCAAGCTCTCCGCACTCTTCCAAGCCCCTCGGCAGCGCCAATGCTCCACCTTAAGAAAGTCAGTCTGTAGATCATCGTCCGTTTTCAATTGTCATTGAGCGGATTCCCGTATACAGATTCTCCTTACGTGAGCATGCAGCTTGCGTCGCTGCATCGACGAGGCTCCAACGTACAGTATGGGCAACAGGTAGGAGACAAATGTATGGTCTAGATGTTGGTGCAGGCTCGGTCAGCCAGCCACAAATGCATTCCGACAAGCGATGGCTTGCTGACCTCGTATCAAAATTTGATCGAAGATCGCTATTGACAACGGTTTGCTCAATTAGTTCGTCTCAAAAGTCAGCTGTTATAAAATGTACTTGACCACCATTCCAATGCGGTCACTAACCCAGGAGCTCCATTTCCTACGCATCTCACCCAGGCACTCAATCGAAAAGCCATTACCGGAACAATCCACTCCTCGGCCACCATGTTCAACGCTCTAAGAACCGTTTCTCTCGCGTTCCTCGCGCTCACCACCACCACCACCAACGCAACCCCATTCTTCCAAAACACCGGCACAAAAGAATGCTCCAAAGCCGGCCCCAGCGGCTGCACCGGCATCGTCGGTCCCCTCCACGGCTGGGACGGCTTCAACCACGAGGCCCAGGGCACCGTCACCCAAGTGAACAACGTCGCCTTCGAAGGTAACACCTCCCTCAAAATGGTCCAGACCTATATCGGGTCCTCCTACACCGGCCGCTACCACTCTGAGGCCTGGAAGCTCAACGCCTACACCATCGGCGACAGCGGCTTCTACGGCTTCGCGTTCCGCCTGTCTTCCGACTGGGACACCAGCACCGCGTCGCAGACGTACAACATCGCCCAGTTCATCGCCGACTTCGGCCCGGACGAGCACAACACGTGCCACGAGGACTACCTGCCGTCGATGATGATGTGGGTGATCGGCGACCAGCTGCGGGCCCGGCGCAAGGGGAACAACATGTGCGGGCCGTGGAAGCCGGGGTACGACTACGAGGAGTACACGGTCGGGAGCATCAAGCCGGGGCAGTGGCACAGGGTGGTGATCCAGGGGAGCTGGCAGAGCGGGCCGACGGGGTACTTCAAGGTGTGGCTGGATGGGACGAAGAAGGTGGAGGCGTTGGATAAGATCACGACGTATGTTGATACGAAGAAGGCGAGGCATTTCCAGTTTAGTACCGGGCTGTATGCGAATAGTTGGCATGATCAGAAGAAGCTGGTGGGCCAGGGGACGAGGCAGTTGTGGATCGATGAGGTGGGCATTGGGAGCGAGTTTAAGGATGCGGATCCGAGTCAATGGGCGCTTGGTGAGGAATCCGGGGACGCAGGCCAAGTGGTGTTGGGCGGAGAGGCGGGAGAGTGGGCGGAGGACCTCTGAGGGCATTGTACGGACACGGATGTCTTGTCCGGCTTTTTGTGGGACGGTTACTGGCACGAATCCAAAAGTAAGAAGCAAGGGTTTATACTATAATAAGTATTACGGGAGGATAAAAAAGCAAAAGTGGCTTGTACTGTACGTAGGCACGACTTGAGTAAGGTCCATGTGTTGGCGTCAATCAACTGTATCAAGGGACTTAGATATCTCTCATCACGCGCCAGTCTTCGGTGGTCATCATAAATGCAGGCTTCTGGGTCTTTTCAAATGAGATCGTACGGTGAGTAAGCTCATAAGCCAGAAAGCTTGGCAACCTTGTCGATTTTACAAACCGCATGGTGATTGCTGAGAATGGCGAGGGCATTGTCTTGGAAATCAGTGGTGAGTCCATCCAAGGCCTAAGAGTGTTATCACAGGCGAAGAAGAAGGCTCTTTTATAAGCACCTGGAGGCCGTCATAGCCTTGTCTTACTATTCTAAACCTCTATTTGAGACCTCTATTTCAAAGGCTTTTTTAGTTCTCTATCAATGGTAGCAAGGAAATTTACCTCAAGTCCATGCCATGCCTAGCGAGGCAGAACAGCACAATTTTAAGCCGTCGTCACCAAATCCCGTAATTCTTTGATAAACAGGGCACATTATACAAATCATCCACTCGAAAGCCCTAGAATATCCAAAGAACCCATTCAAGGCTCAGTAACACTAATCCTATCCCCAACCGTAATCCACGCCTTCCCGTCGACCGTCTCCTCCAAGTCTGGCCGGAGATGCACCCCAAACCACACCCTCCCATTCCTCCTCCTCGTCTTCGCCAGCGTGGTGAATGGCTCCGGGTTCCGGCTCCCGTCTGTTTGGTCGATGCAGACCATTTGACAGCGTTGGCAAGGGCCGAGGACGGAGAAGGTGGTGGGTTGATGAGCTGCTCTTTTTGGGTGAATGGTAATTTGTTTCCAGGATTCCTCTACGTAGGGGGTGGACTGAGTGAAGGGGGAGGAGGGGGAAATGACGATGTTGCCACGGAAGGTGGAAGGAGATATCGTTTTGGGTGGTGACTGGGATGTGTCGAGGGCGGCTGCGGCTTGGATGGAGATATTCAGGCTAGAGACGCTAGAGCGGGAGATGAGGAGGATCGGAGATTCGTTGGAGAAGAGGGTCCGGGTAGGCTGAACTGGTGATGAAGAGGGAGAGGGGGGTGGACTGGCCGGGTACTGGCCGGGTATTGATGATGTGTTTGCTGTCCTCAGCTTGGGGTTCATGATGGGCTTTTGATTGGTGGTTGGGGGAAGGCAGGCGAGCGTGCAGGGCACTTTGAGTATGTCGGTGAAAAAGGCGGCTATCTCGGGTGAATCGTAGATCTGTGCCTTGATATCTTCTTCGCAGACTTTGAGGTTTTTTAGGCTGTCGGAGATGGTTAGTAGGGTATTCTCTTTTTCAAGTCTTCGTAAAGGAATCTCAGGCTGTTCAAGTGGCCTGTCGGAAGCTTCGTAAGTTACTCGTAATACGCCCTTTTCTAGATCAATGACTGGCTTGATCAAAGCCATCTTAGGATATCGCTTCTGGCTGAGGGCTGTGTCTGTTCCCTGGTGAACGATGCACCATTTCCTATCCCAAGCAAGGCCATCTGGCTTGACCTCCCATTGCATATGCGTAGGTATTTCAAAAGCACCACAGCTCTTGATGGGAAACACGGACAAGCTTTCCACGGTGAAGAGCGTTGAAGAAGTCATTGGCGGAGGTGTGAGCGGCAATCGCTGCACTCCTAGAGCTGGGAAACTCTCGACGTAGAATTCTTCCAAGAACTGGACAAAGGTTTCGACGTCCTGCATGCTGCTCATGGCACCAAAGCTGACTCGGATAGTACTGATAGGCTTTCCTGCCATGATGATATCGTTTTTCCCACATCGTTGTCCGTTGGCAAAATTTTGTCTCATCTCAGACGGTGATAAATGTAGGTGGCGGGCTATGCCTCCTGGATTGCAGAGACCTCCACTGCGCATCTGGATGTTTTTAACAGCTGCAAGCTTTTCCACTTCTCCTGCGGGAACATACTCTCCCAGACTATTGCGTATGTTCAGAGCGATGTTGGGAGATCTCGATAGTTGATTCTCAGTCCATAGCCGCGGACTCTCATATATCTCGCAGACGCTTCTCCCATTGCAGTGTCTCAACGAAGAGAGCTTGTGATACATATTTGATGCCAAGTAGGATGTGTGTCGGGAAACAGCCTCCATGGACCTGAATATCTGTCGATGAATGTTGAGCGCACAATCAAGTGCGATGATGCTGTGGAAAGGAATAGTACCGTCCTCTAGATGACTGTGCAGGGAACTTTGTTTCATCGCATGCCATTGCTCGCCAACGCAGATTATCATATCAACGGTACCGCCTCCAAAATATTTTCTTTTTTTGAGAACGTCCCCGGCAGCCTTGCGAACGATAAGAGCGCCAAGGTCGGGGAACCCGAAAATCTTGTAAAAACTCAAAGCGGTAAAATCAGGGGATAGATCAGAGTTGCTCAGGTCTAGTGGACTGGTTGAAACGAGTGACGCAGCATCCAACAAAGTGTACACCGGTGCGGCTCCGGGACCCTTAGAAACCTCTCGCACCCTCTTACACCACGTTAATGGTGGTCGATGTCCGGTCATATTCGATTGGCCCGGATAAGCGAATAGCCGAGTCGGTGGTTTTACATGCTGCGCATCTTTCTCAAGATCCACCAGCCAACGCTCGACGTCTTCATCCTCCTCGAAGCATCTAGCTCCTCTTGTAGCAAGCTCCCTTATACCGACCAGGCTAGTATGAGCATCTCCATGGTATCCATACCAGAACCCGTCTTCATTATCACGGAAAGCATCAGCAACAAGCTTGATCCCTGCGGTTGCGTTTGCGACGAAGACAACATCAAAATCGTCTGGATTTGCACGAAAGAATTGAAGCACCCTCAGTCGCGTGTCATCGACTCTCTTCGACGTTGCGAGGGAAGATTGTGATGCAGAATGGGGGTTTCCATAGAGATTGCTCATCATCTCTTTCGAGAATTGCTCAATAAGCGACTTCGAATAGAGCGTGGTACCTGCATGATCGAGATATGTTGTATCTAGGCAAAAGCTTTCGTAAGCAGCTAATCTAAGGATAGGATGCATAAGATTTACCTTTAAGGGCAGGGTATTCGTCCTTCCGTATGGAGTCGATATTGTAAGCATATACGGCCTCTTCATTGAGTAGCACCTTGGTAGCATTGTCTGAATCTTGATCCATCTTCAAGCTCATGGTGGCCGCAAGCTCGGGCTTAACCATGCCTTTCTATAGACTTCTTCACTCAGAGCTCCCATCTCATACAGCAGCAAACGCGGCTTTTGTATTACTCCGATAACGGAATTGTGACTTTCGATAATTCCTTTGTACCGGTCGACTGGCTCCGGCCTATCATGGGAATCGCGTCACGGCAAGCTCAATATGGCGAATGCAACGAGGGATGCCCGAATAGGATCGTTAATTGAGAGAATACGGTGGTGTCCCGGTGCAAAGGAAGACGGCGCCTCCCGGCAGGTCATGTCAAAATTTCAGAATCCGTGATCCTGAGTAAGATCGATCTCACCACCGCCAAATCTAGCATAGCGCACTGAAAAAGGAGAACCCCGCAACCGCGGCGCCGGAGGGCGTACGGTGCCGACAGAACATACATTTCTTCTTCTGGTGGCCTCAACCTACTTGTGGCTCCTAGGAATTCCTCAACGCCACAAAAACTACACCGTGAAGCTCCAGACTAAGGCGAAAAGTTCCCAAAACCGCCAACAGGCTGTGTCAAGATGACTTCGAGTTGGCCTTCTCTTCCCAAACGAACGGTCTTCCGACTACGTTTGAGCCCATATCGGCCCATTGCCATTGACAACTAGATAATGAGAACTTGGTCGCTGATCTAGTCGATGCTCCATGAATGTGGAGCAGGTTCTCATGATTACTCCGTTGCTCATAGCTTCCCAAATCGTTCCCTGTTCAGCCACCCTCGGAAAAGACGGTCAATCTCCATTAGTTCAGCGTCATTCACTTCGCTTCATGCCAGCCACGTTTTCGGAGTAACAGATGAGGATATCCAAGGAAATGATGACCCCCGATATTCCGTACGTTGTGGAGTGCTAGATGGCATTAGCTTAGCCCTGCCCAGGACCTCAGCACGAGTGCTTCCTCGGGCAGTAGGTAGGTCCTTTTGATCCAACACCTCACACGCTGCTTTGCACGAGTCAATTCAAGCCATGGCTGTTCATTTAATCACCTCAGGAAGATTCTTTCCATCAGTCCGCTACATCCCTGTTCATCTCCCGGCGTTTACTTGCTTGATTATCTCCAGGACTCAACATCTTCCCCATGACGTGATATTTCCTTTTCTAAGTACTGCAACACGTTTAATTCTTTCCCAGCCTCGGTCCCTCTCCATCTTATCTAAGTGAACTTCGCAGCACCTCCAACGCCCGATATGCCCTCCGCTATCACAAGATCAGGCAACTCCACCCATCTCATGAGCAGAGCTTGGGATACTTCAGCCGTGTTCATCGAGCCTGAAGGATATGGATACCCATGACGGAGCAATAAATGCACCCTATTATCTGCTGACAGCCAAATATCAGATTTGGGGCGGGAAGCAGATCGACCGTCAAAGCCCAGACCTACGGTAAGAAATCCTTCAATGTCGAGAAGATTATTAATCTAATCCGGGTTCTTTTATTGGCGCATAAGCGATGATCTTGTCATACACTCCATTGGAGACTCTCCAAACGCCTGCAATACGAATTCTAATCTCCAGCCGATGTGGAGACACGATAGACAATTCAAACGACGGAAGCACTCCCTCCCTCCATTTGAACTCTGCCGGGCTGATGCCTCGCAGAACATCTGCGCCGAGTCCCAAGACACCTGTGTGGCAGGAGACTGTGGAGTTAAGAACTACTCGGGCGTAGATCGCGAAATACGGATCATGCGCTAGCGGTATCAAAACCAGCCCTCGGAGGATGGTCCGACAAGCGATTCCTTGGACGAACGATTTAGGGAAGTGCATCAGTCCAGACTATTCGGCTCGTCCAAGTTTGGATAAGTAATGGTGGTTAGACTGGACACCCGGAACGGGAACGGTCCGATAAACTGATGATCGCCGTTGTTGAAGCTTAAACACTCTCATGTCGAAGACTCGCTCATAACGCCGGCCTGGGGAACTCAGCTTGCTAGCCACCCTACGGTTTCATGAACTGGTCAGATAATCTTTCTTCTCCATTTCATTTTTGTTTCTCATATGTACCATCCAACCCGATCCTCTATCTCTTTTTCGTGGCTGATCTTGGCGCGAAGTCACTGAATTATAAATTATTCATCAACAATCATAAGCGGATTGAATAAAACGTGATGGCTGCTTGGTGAGCTTGCAGAGTGGTGTGCAGCAAGATAATGCATGATAACTTTGTTTCGACTACCGAGCAACAAGTTTCTCCCTCCTGACTATCATGCCGATCTATCCTACCACCTAGTTTTGATCCGCTCTTCATACCTTCTCTTCTAATCCTTCCGTGCAGCGTCATCTCATCTCTCCTTTTCCCGAAGTCTCATCCTAACCACGTTTCCTCTTACACCTTACCTAAACAGAAATGTAAAAAAAATCGTTCCCAACAAATCAACAAACCGAAGCCATTCAAGTGTGCCGTTCGCCCGGCGAAGCGATGAGCACCATATCAACAATCCTAGGAATACGGCTCGACCTACCCCAGACACACGCTAGCCCCCTCTCCTCCCCCTACGGCATACCATAACCGCCCAAACGCCCGCTAGTCCGTGCCGCTGTGCGTATCTATACTCCGTACACTAACCTCCTTAACTTATGCAGACTGCTATACACTTGTGACCTAACTACGAAACCCCGCAGCGGACTTGTCCTCAAGGGAAAGTGCAAGGCAGACTCCGGCTACTTCCCCCGCCGTTGCCAAGAGGACGAGCGTGGATACCATTCCCCAGCTCCGGAGACGAGCAACTTCTCAGTTGCGTCCCAGTCGAAGCCTCTACTTATCATGATGTCGGGGAGGGATACCTTGCCAGTGTACAGCAACCGACTGCCTTCTGTAGATCTTCTTTGGGAGTTGAGGGGAAGAGGCTGGGGAACGAATATTCCTGCGCGGAGAGAGCTTGGCGGGTTTTGAATACGGAGAACACAGGAGTGGGTTTATGACGAGATAGGTCCGGGAGGAAGGGGGAGGATTACTTTCTTTCACCAGTATCCTCTGCACTAGGCAATTGTGCCTTATCTAGGCACCATCATGTCGATTTGAACAGCACGCGCGTTATTCCCCCCCTTCTTTCTCCTTCTCAGTTCAAATTCGGCGCAAAGTCTACCCCAGCCTACCAATCCGCAGCGAAGAACTCGCGATAAATTTCAATTTCGTTAAACACTCTTATTGTTAAGTCGCCTTACCTGAGCATGCTCAGCTATGAACTTTTAGTCCTATTATCATTATCTCGATATCTCATCATAGTCGCACGTGCGTGTGTTCGGTGCGACTATCTCATCGCAGTAGATGAGAGGTGTGAGAAATCTTCGGATCAAAGCGAGCTTGCAAAGTGATTAAAGGATATGCAGATAGCCGCACTGACCCCCAAGGAAGTTTACTTCGAAACTACATCTTCTATTGATATATCTTCTCATTGGCAAACTACATATATCCAGACCTCTGTAAATGGCTGCATTCCAGAGAACGCTGGAGAAATTGCCACATCCACGTGCTTGAATATCAACACATAATGAAATTTTTGAATACAAGAAAATTCGTCATCCGAGGTCTCTCGGTTCTTCTTGGATATTCTTCAACGCGTGACTCCCCCGGCACCCAACACGGAAACTATACATAGTATTGCCTCCGGCTGCTGCTGTGCCTTCTCGAACCGCTGTGGCTCCTCCTGCTCCCATGACGGCCGGAATGTGACCTCCTCACCCTCGTCTCCCGAACGACCGTCTCTCTGCGCTCATGTCTATGCAGCAGCAGCGCCAACAAGAATGATGTGAAGAAGAAGATAGTATTCATAATCCCAAACGCCCAGCTTGCCTTGAGCATTGCGCAGTTTTTATTGATATTCGCCGCCCAATGGTCGCCGTTAGCATACCCGATTTCTCCAAATGGCCCGAGCGACACAAAAACGGAGCCACTCGTAAAGTTGGAGCAGTTGGCATTGGCGATCCCGCGAAGCTCGTAGTCGGCTGCGATGAAGGCGCCGACGAAGCAGAGGTCGATGAAGGCGACGAAGACGGCGCTGCGGCGGACACTGGACATGCGGAAGAGGGTCACGATGGCCCAGGCGCAGGCGAGAATGGATACGATGAAGAGGGTAAGGATGGAGGCTGGGGTGAGAACTCGAGAATCCTGGAAGCCATTGACAAACCAGGCCTGGGAAATAACCATCAGCGACATTCTTCAAGAAATGCGAGAAAGTGAGATCGCTTACCAGCATGCCAATCACCGGGATCAAGGTGATGATTTCGGCCAGCCTGACCAGGCGGAAGAGGAGACCACCGAGCATCTTGGCTATTGGCTTTAAGAGGTGTCGGTATGAGCTTCGAGAGAATGCGATCTGAAAAGAGGGTATGAAAAGAGCGCGATGTCGGTCTAGGTCAGTTGAAAGACCAGCGCCTTCAATCCAAGGTTGCGGTTATGTAGGCAGCCGTGGAACAATGGTGGGTCACTTAAGCTAAAGTAGGTGATCGCGGTGAACAGTGGGGCTGGAGTCGACTGGAGGCGTGGTGTTTATTTTTATCTGCGACGCAGAACAATTGGCGATGATTTTGCCAGATGAAGACGACTATCGACGGGGAAAGGAGTGAAGCAAAGGGATGAAGTGTCCGAAATAATGGACGACGAATGACGGGAGCATTTAAGTGGGAGGTGCAGCGAGAAGTGTTCTCTTTGGTGGAGGGGCTGGGATGGAGAGCTGGGCGGCGGCGGAGGAAAATCGAGGGGCCGGGCAGCGGCGATAAGACTGGCGTTCGTCATCAAAACCACCGAAGTCTCTAAACGGCCGCCCGGCTGTCCTTTCCCCCACTAAACCTATCCCTCGCTGCTTATCCGTTGCGCTAGCAACTGCTTTATGCCAACAATCGCCCCGGTCGTGTCCAAGATCATGGAACCAACGTGCATGAGGGACGGCATCCTTTGGTCAGATTCCAAGAATTCGTGCTGAGATTCTTCCGTACAGATGATCTGCAGTTAACCTACAGTGCTTCTAGAAGGTTTGATCATCGGGCTCACTACGAGGCGTTCTGATCAAGGGAGCTTGCGAAGTCGATTGTAGAAGGTATCGACAGAGGCACATGGCAAGATCAGGCTTCGCGGAGAATTACTTGATTTGACGGCCATAGATCTCGGAAGCTACCGAAAGCTAATCGTAGAGCTAAGTGCAGTATTCATGCTAGCCAGACCGTACCACGTCCCATCGTTCCTTCAAATGTTCGCTTCTTTCTGCGCCGCTTCCGCCGCGTGTTTCTCATCTATCGCATCAATGTCTTTCTCCCGACTTCCCTCGGATCCACCATGAATCATTCGATCCAGGCCAAGTTCTTTGTTGATGTCGGCCATGCGCTGGGCGTCTTCGGCAGCGACACTCGAGGAGCCGAAAATGATGTCCATTTCCTCCAGTGTAAGTTGCTTGGTCTCCGGACAGTAGAACCAGATGAACCCGGCTCCTAGGAAGATCATCATTCCAAAGAAAATAAAGGTGCCGTATGTCATGCCGGTGATCATGTCCGGAGTCACTTGACCTACGATAAAGTTGTTCATCCTAAGGTAAACATGTATGGTTAGCATTTACTATAGTGAGATTTGGCTTTTCATCTCTTACCAATTACTCGACGCGCCGAGTGCAATACCATACGGACGTGCGGACAATGGCCAGACCTCAGCTACCAAAATCCACGCGCAGGGGCCCCAACTCCATCCGAAATGGATAACAAACAACCAAATCATTGCGATAGCCCCCCATCCGGCCGCCTTATGCGCCGGCCAGTCGTCTTGGCAAGTGGCGAATATCCCAGCCACGGTAAAATGGCAAAGTGCCATAGCGACAGCCCCTACGGCAAGTACAGGCTTTCGTCCAACTCTGTCGATATAAAGTAGAGTTGGAAATGTCGCGACAAACATCACGATGCCGACGACTCCAGTGGCGAGAAGATTTGTGGTGTTGGAATTTTGGCCAAGAGATTTAAAAATAGACGGAGCATAATATAAAATCGCGTTAATTCCAGTCCACTGCTGGAAAAACATAGTCACTGTAGCAACGGTTACCCTTCGAAACATTGGCATCGTCTTGAATAGCGAGGCGATAGACACAAATTGAAGCTTGATCGTGTTCATCGGCGTCAGCGCTGAGAGGTGGGGAAATTTCGCGGCTGCAGTCCTCTTCTCGAACTCTGATTGCGCCTTAATTTCAAGATATTCCAGCTCAATGATTTCGCTTCCAACGTCAGCACCTCGGAGCTTAGCCAACGTTTGACGAGCCTCGTCCTCCCGACCATGATGTGCCAGCCATCTCGGCGTGAACGGCATAAAGATCATGCCCGTGATAAGAATGAGCGCTGGGAAGAGTTGGAGGCAGAGAGGCACAAGCCACGACGCTTCGGACTGCCCAGAACCAGTACCGCCGATATAATTCTGCGTTCTTTGTCAGCATGGTCCATACCGCTAGATTGCTTTCTTTCCTACCGTTCCATAATCGATCCAGAAGGACACCAAAATCCCAAATTCTATTGCAAGTTGCTGCAAACTCACCAGCATACCTCGAACTTCAGGCGGAGCGCATTCGGATACATACATTGGAATGATCTATGTCGAAATGAGATTGAGGCCAATCATCACAGAGGAATCTAACGCTTACCATCGACAGAGAGCCGACTCCCATACCTGTGACAAAACGACCACCTAAGATCGAATTGTGGCCGCCGGCAGTTGCCGTGCATTGAACAATCACTCCAATGATGAAGATGCCGGTGTTTACGATAACGGCGTACCTCCGGCTAATGATCTCAGAAAGGAATCCTGAATACAATGTGCCGACCCAAGCACCGAGCTCGAGAATAGAGGTAAGCCAACCCTTCTTAGTCCCATCTGTGATGTAGTCGCCCATGTGGTTTCCAAAGGACGTCATGGTTAATAGACCAGAAAAGACACCTTGATTGTATCCATAGAGAAGCCCGCCGATGCACGCAAAGCATGCAATCCCAAAGACGCGAATGTTTCGCACCAAGGCTGCAGGACCGGCATTTCCAGCAAGTTCGAGACGATGCTGCAAAGCAGCACTGTCGAATTGAGATGGTCCCGCTGAGACGACCATGGTGAGGGAAATTGCGCCTTTGGAATGAAGCTCGAGGTCACCCACGCGGGAAGAAACAAAGCGGCGGACAAATCTTCATCTCCAGGGACCAGCAACGTGGCTCGTTTTATATCCCACCAGGAATTGCAGCGAGATCTACGAGAGCTGCATGCGGATGAGCAATCGGATAAACGGCCGGCTAAAGCATCGGTTTGGTTGCCCACTGCCCGTGTATGTCTTTGGTAGATTGCACGTGAGCCTCAGGGATACGATCCACCAAACGCCTTTGGTTGGACTGATCAAGCAGTGAGATCCTACCCTCCCAGTCTTTAGACGGCAGGGATACCTGGAACATCGATGGCGAAGTCTTTGATTGGACCCAGCGACGGGACAGTTGATCCATTTTGTCGTGAAAAATAACAGAGATTTGCTAGAAAGAAGCCATTTTCCTGACGTTGGCCAAATATTGATATTTTAATCCTTTGGGATCAAAGATTGATTGCAATCAAGCATCCATGGTGTGCTTAAGTCGTACCCAGCTAGTCTACCTGAGGTTTGAGGATGGATGGTGCTCTCCACAAGCGATCCACCTGCAGCGGAGGCTTTTAGCCTAAAAGCTATGTGGAGAATTGCCGTTAGGCCGCACCCTAGGGTACCTAGCCTGCTCGACGGAAGGCTGCTTAGAATGGTGCTTGACATAAAGCTGAAGTTCCTCCATCCATGGTAGCCTTCTGAAATCAAGAATATGCTGGATAATGACGCGTGAGCGGGAGTGGATGAGCATTCGTAAGGTTGGCAATGTCACCAGCAAAGATTCCTATGCAATTATGATTAGGCAGGTATCCCGAGACTCTCAGCCTTGGCGGAACGGTTCCGCCACCTACCACGTCGACGTAGCTGGCGGCTTTGGCAAGGCTGAGCACACTGAAGCTTTTTGCTTCAAGATATTATTGCACTCAGTTCCTCTTTGGCGCGATCGCTCTCTTGCAAATTCTGGGGAAACAGTCTCACAGCCTCTTTCCTCGACCTGAAATGGCATATATTTCATTATGAGGACCGCCGCTCTTAACACGTGTGTCGTACAGGCCTAGTTATTCACAAATTCTGACATCAGCTTCAGAGGAGCAGCATAGACAGACCACTACCAGTCCAACCTCATAACTGATGCAATTTGATCCCATCGGAGCTTTCAAGACTGATCTTTTCTTTGACCGGGGTTTCAAGCATCTTCTTTGATCCGCTCGGTTTCATTGCTTGTTTCATTCGTTTGTCTTCCCTTTCCGGGGCTCCGAGGGAGCCTGACATCCCTACTCCTACAAGCACTTCCCAAGGGTGCAATGCACCGCGATATTGAACCACAGGACCCTTTTCGCGGTGGTCAGAAGTCAACTTTGACGCGACTGGCGACCAACGCTGCAGATTATGTGTTGATTGTGTACGTACTAGAACTCTGCCCTTCCGTTGCTCGCCGCCTAACAACTGACTGCAGGGCAACATTCATAGTATACGAACTGATCGACCACTTTGTTGAACCCTTTCACCAGCACTTCTCCTTACGAAACCGAGATCTTCAATATCCATTCGCCACACATCAACGCATACCGTTTACAGCAGCCCTCGTCATCGCTGTACTAGTCCCAATCTTAATTATCACTTTTCTAACGCTAGGAATCGGCGGGATCTCTCGCCTCCAGCGCTCTAGTCCAAGCTCTATAACATTCCAGGTCCGCCTACACGAGTTCAATAATGCCATCCGCGGCATCCTCAGTTCAGAAGCGCTTGCCTTCCTGGTCACGGTGATATTCAAAAAAGCATGCGGCAAGCCCAGACCAGATCTCATAGATCGATGCCAACCCCAAGATATAAGCGATGATCCACCAATCTATGGGCTAGCTTCAATCGACATCTGCACACAGAAAGATCAGGGTATCCTTCAGGATGGATTTCAGAGTTTCCCAAGCGGACACAGCAGCGGTGCGTCCCTTTGTAGTGACAGCCGGCACTATACTAACATCTCTCTAGCCTCCTTCGCCGGTCTCTTCTTCCTCGCCCTCTACCTTTCCTTAAAACTCCAGCCCCTCTCTCCGACGCATGGAATGTCATTCTGGCGTGCGCTCGTCTGCGTGACCCCTATCCTGGCGGCATCTCTCATCGCACTCTCCCGGATCATGGATGCCCGACACCATCCCTTCGATGTGTTGTTTGGTAGCTCCCTTGGAATACTCACCTCAGTTGTGGCTTGGAGGATGTATTTCCCTCGCGGTTCTCTGCGGGGGGATGGGTACGGGGAGCTAAGAGATGGGAATGGGGATGAGGATTTGCGGGATATGGCTAGGGCGGAGAGAGGGAGGCAGAAGAGTCCGGACATAAGAGCAGGATCAAGTGAAAGGAGTAGGTCGCAATTATAGCACTCGACATATTGGATGTATCATTGGTGTGCATCGCTGTGATTGATGGCATAGCCTTCGGCGTTTCAAGACCTTAAGCTGTCAAAACATAGTGATTTCAATACTACTAGATGTATAGAATGGATATTCGGCTTAGCATGATTGTCATGTGTGAGACATGGTGCTAAGTGTTGGTGTTCGGCCACCAATCCTGACGAGATTCTACGTTTACTAGGTTGAAGTCAAGCCGGATATGAGCGACTCTTTCACAAGATATTCATGGATTTCTAAGGAAGTTAAAAATCTCCACGAGTCTGTCGATGGCTTAGAGCCTGACGAAATACAATTACTAGGGCCGCCAGATCCGATCCTGAACTTAGCGACAGCCAGTATCTACCGTTGGAGAAGCGTCTTGTCTTGTCCCTTCTCAGAAATAGACCAGAAATCTTCATGCCTATCATGAGACCACAGCATCCAGACTGTTCACCATTGTAGCATTGCCAACTTGTTTATTCGAGGGACTCGTGAACGAGAAATCGGTCGCGACGACCTTTTCTGCTCATCTTTCGTTGACTCAGTCTTGAGCGAGCTTCTTCATGACGGCCTCCAAACCCTCCTTGGCTTCCTTGATGTTTCGCTTCTCCGCCTTGAGACTCTCGTTCTCCTTTTCTAAGCTCCGGGTCTTCCAGATCAGAGCTGAGTTCTCGAGCTTCAAGTCCTTGTTTTCCTCCTCTAAATTGCTGATTCTAGCGTTCCCTTTGCGAAGCTCATAGACCTGCATCTCAAGACTCAGCATTTTTTGCTTGTCGGGTCCATCTACTTGATAGTGAACATCCTTGTTGACCTCTGTTTCTTGACGTTGACGAGCCGACTCATCTCCACAAGATATCTTTCCTGCTCCAGCGACGTGTCCAGGCTCCTCACGCTTGTTCGAGGACGTAGTTTTCTCTGGTGCCTTCGCCGCCTCGACGAGTTTCGTGTTAGCCTTTGTGAGCTCCTGTACCTCGGCTTTAATTAATTCAAGTATCATGACACGTGGATTGACTTTTCGCGTAAGACCTGTCATCTCCTGCTTCTCGCTCTTTAAAGTTTTGGCATGAAGTTGATCCTTCTTCTTCAGCTCAGCTTCACGTGCTTCCGACAGACTCTCTTGCAAATCTTCGAACTTTTCCAGGAATATCTTCTCCTCATCCCGCTTTTGATTCAAACGGTCCGTAATTCGATCATTGAAAGCACGAAGTTCCTGGATGATACCTTTGCAAGCCTGCTCCGATGCCTTCAAGTGCTCGCGAGTTTCCCACCCGAGTTGCTCGAGAATCTCGCTTGGCTCATTGCATTCAGAATTAGTCGAAACTGTGGATTCAATGTTCTCGTTGTCATCCTCAAACATGTTGTCTTTTGACGAGGATTCTGGGTCGACCTTGGGCTTCTTGTTTAGAGGTTCGCTTCTAGTCGCCTTTTTCCTGGCGATAGACCAAGGAGCTGGCCCTGCAGTAGACTTTCTAGGGTTTTGTTTGACGTTCGCCATCACAGAGTTTAGGAACGCTTTGAATCAGCACAGAAGTTCTAAGGTAGTGAATGTGTCTACTGGGGCAGTATCGCAGCGTCGGATTGAAGGAAAGAAATTTCTAAGAGAAATTTTGTCACTCGGAAGAAAACAGGCCTGAACTAAACATTTCACTGTCGGTCTCAGATCCTAGATAATAGCTGTTGATAGCCAAAAAAGCTTGGCGTGCTCAAGTCGTTCACTGCCTGAATTTTGAAAGTCTAGCTTCTGCTAAACACCAAGTTGCTGTTAGGATGTCAGATGCAATATTGTCCATCCATCGGAAATTCTAACAATTAGGATGATGCTTCCTTGGATTTCTTCTGTGTGCGGAAGGTGAAATATCCTGTTCACCTGGTTGTCATGGAAACTAGGGTTGTCTGTTTCCTAGCAAACTTCTCAAACGGAGTTTAGTAGTCATTCACGCTCCACATCTGAAGCTTAATACAATTTTCTATGTTCAGATACGCTGCGTCCAGACCAAAGGTCGAACTGATGAGATGTATGGGCATAGTACAAGATCCAATTCCTTAGCCAGCGGCCCCGAAGAATGATTGATCTTGCAAAGTTTCGTTCGAACGCGTCGTCTCTGGATATGTCACGAAAAACTTCAAGGAGAACTTGCGACATGTCTCAGTAAGCCTAGCAGCCATCCACTCTTTCACCTCAAGAGCGCTGACCACAGAGGCTGCTTGGAAAGGATGGAGGATGTGGCATGCGCCTAAAGGTCCCAACGTGTCGAAGTACGGAAGTGACGCTAGTATCAGGGCTGCGTAGCGATGCGTGTCTGTGGCCATCTTTTGATCCAGCAAGATGGCGCCACGAAAACGAATAGGAAATCTGTCGAGCAGGCTGTTCCCGTCATCAAGATATGGAAGGGTATCATGCTTGTGACGCTTGTAATAGTCCTGATTGGCGGGATTAAGGCGAGCAATCAGGAGGCTCATAAAGATTCTACACATCCAGTAGAATGTCAGGGCGCGCGCTGCCCAAATAGATGAGAAGGAGAGCATGTTTTGGTGATGTAGGCAGAATTCATAGCAGCTGAAGTGGTTTGGAGGATGTGCCGGGGGAGGTGGTGTGTTTTTCTCTGTGAGCCACGGAATTTGGGTGACGGTGCCATCTTCAAATGCCTGGACCTCAAGGAGGGTCTCGAATGCGTCAAGCTGACAATTGACTTCTCGAGCATGGTGGTATGACGATGAACTATCAAGTTCTTCTGCGCTATCATACATAGTTCGAAACTGCCGCATTAAAGGAAGAAGGCTTCCAAGAAATTGTATTATTCTGTGCCACAGTCTCAGAGAAGAGGCGTCAGGAGTTGCCTCATCATAAGACGGCAACGATTCATCGATCACCTTGGTCCAATCATCATTGCAGAGGAAACAGTCGGAAACACCGAGCGTAGAGTTCATTATTATACCGAAATGCTGAGCAAGAAGAATTGCCCTGTCGAATTCTGATCGGAACGATGATGGACCACGTGCTTTCATGATGGCTGCTGCGCCATTAGCATGTGCCAGACAGTCCGATAATCCGCCAAGATTAACCCGAAACAACTCGTATTGATAAAGAATTAATGTAGCACACAACGTCTCTGCAGACAGGCTTTCTTTCTCATCGTACAGACATTTTTGCAAATTCTGCAGTGCACGTGTGTACTTTCGAGCTGCCTGAGGGTCTTTCCTTTTGCCAAGCGCGGGAAGTTCCCCCAACAAGCATACTATAGAGGCATCGAGCGCTTGATGATGGCCAATTCGTGAAGGGATGAATGGAAGGAAGGTATTTAGGGTTTCACTGCTTAGACCGTCTAGTCTAGAGCGTGTCATAGCGTCCAGGACCTGGAAAATCAACATTTGATCTTCACCAGGTGGGGCTGGTCTTGGAATACTTCCTCGTGCAAGGTTAATCTTGAGATTTGATGCCGGGACAACCCATAAGGTCTGATACACTCCGGCTCCTTTTGCTGCAGCGGAGCTTTTCAAAAGTAAACCCGACAAATCGTCATCCTGTGATTGGACACTCTCAAGGAAATCGGGATCTACTTCCCGGGGATCGAAGCAGGGCTCAGGGCCTGGGCAGTACCGATTTGCCTTTATGCATCGTCGACAGATTGGGCGCGTCTCATCACACTGCCAACATGAATGTCAGGTGCGACATAGAGGAAATGCAAATTACCTTGACACGCCTTGCCTTACAAGTCCTGCAACCAAGGCTCCGACGAATACCAATCATTGCAAGGCTAGGCTTAGAGGCCACCGTGAAAAAGTAGTATGGGCTTAAGAGTGAAAGACGTAGAAATAAACGTCATACTAACCTTTGTGCATAAGCAACGAGCGCGATGCTTTAGTACGCGAACGTAAATGAGCAGAGACAATAGCCTACCGAGGTCCTATGACGATCATCCACCCATTGTTCCCCTTACTCAGCTCGGCGCACCAATACGAAAACCTGACAAAGACTGATTTCAGCTCGAATTTCAGCCTAGACGACGCGCTAAATGAAAACCATGTCCTGAAAGCATGGGAACCAGGTCGTTGCAGGAAGGGAGAATAATGCTGATTGAAAGGATTCGGGGGCCATGCCAAGGGACAGCGGCGTCTTGGCGTCAGTCAGCCCTATCTATCTAAACTTAAGCATAAAATCCCGATCTCTTTTGGATCTCCATGCCCGGTAAGTGAGAATTCTCGAAGTACGCCGTTCTCCGGTTTGAAAGGCTTATAAGATGATTGGATTGTACGAACTACCTTTGCAGTATGGGAAGCCCGTATACTTTTGTACACACCCCAGGTGGTGCAAGGGTAGAATGGTTCAGGGGACGATGCGAATGGGCTTGGCATCGCTTATCGATCGTTCTGAGCAGCTTCATCTCCTATCCCGGCTTAATGACGGATGTTGACCCCAAGGACTTTCCCAGACGATAGTATACCTTTTGATCACGGTGTAAAAGCTAATAGACAGCTCAGGTGCCGAAAGCGAGGTGGAAGATTCTTTGTAAGACCACATCGCTGCTCCTAATCTACTCTATTCATGACTTGATTGAGTCTGAAGGATTGATCGATGAACTCTGTCTGTCTTTCGCGTGACTCGGAACGCTGCTCAGGTCACCTTCGACATGTACAGGAAGGAGCGACTCACTGCGCGTCCAACGTGTCGCGCCAACTGACCAACACTTTCACCTGACCAGCATTTCTACCTACCGACCGATCACAACACCTCCCACAATTGTTTCGAGTGCCCTCAATCTACACTACGAGAGATGATTCTCCATGCACGAAGAGTATTGGAGGACTAGTGGAGAGCAGAAATCTCAAAAGCTGTTGGTCTAAGTAGCTTGGAGTCCTCTGTGTTCATCACCTCTGCACGTCTCGATTTTCACGCCATCATAGTCCTCGCAATGAGCATGCCCAAGGCTTTCAAGCATCCACTCTCCTGTGGTTGCAACGGTGAGCACGCACAACAGGAAGCTGTAAATATGCATGCTTCTTTTGAAGGCTGATCTTGCCTTACACAGAATGTTTCCCAGAGTTCATACCCCCTCAAACCACAGCGCAAATCGTGGACAATCCAATTTTCCCCAGTGACGCCGTGCTGGCCTCTGCAGCGAATGGCAATCTCACTAGGAAACGTACTTACGAGGACTTTGAGTGTAGTGAAAACAAAGAGAACGAAAATCCAGACACCTTCATGGCGGATTCTCAATTGCCGAAAACGAGCCAAGAAAAGCGAATTCGTTGGAATGATATTCCTACGGCGACCATTCATGGGAGCAGCGAAGGGGAAACTGGATCGACTGTCGTTGGGAACGAGGGAGCCCTTTCTCTCAGATCGAAGGACTGGAGGATCACCGAGCTCGAAGCCCTCCTTGAAGCTGCAAATAGCCGTGAGGACAAATACCGAGAAACCATCCAGGAGAAAGACAAATTGATCGCAAATCGGAATGAGAACCTCACAAGGCGAGGTCTAACGATCTCTAAAGTAGAAGGGATCACGAGCAACAGGGGAAGGGAGGTAAAATCATTGCGGAAGAATGTCTCAAATCTCTCAAGACAGCTCAACAATGCCAATGATGAGAATAAACAGCTCAATCACCAAGTCCGTGAGCTCCAGGCAGAGGTTGACATTCGTCGCGACCAGATGCGCGGTCTTCCTCCTGCCAGTACGCTCGAAAATCAAAACATACAACTTCTCCATGATCTCCGGCACCTTGATGACGACATTTACCGAGAGCAGAAGCAGAATCAGATTCTGACGAACGAAAACATTCAACTGCGTCGAGACAGGTGCGAAGCTCACAATGAATTGCATCGTCTGGAGCAGCGGAGCGGCATTCTTTACAGTAGGTATTGCTATGATAGCTACCGACCCAATCGTTGAGGATGAAGTACCTGGTGGTCCTTTTTGATGTTTCAGACGCTGCTGAGGTGAAACAAAACCAAGCTCAACAGCTTGTCCAATTTCTCTTCTCGGCGTTCGAGTTACAATGGTGGTATTTACACATTCCGATGCTGCGAAAAAGCCTAGAGGACAATTGCTTCGCTGGGGAGGGAGATAGTGCTGCTCGAAAGTCCAGTAATGTTCGAGAAACCATGAGACAGATTACTAGAGGTCAAAACGCACACGTCATCGATCTGAGGCGTTAACACGTTGATGTATGATTACAGAAAATGCATGTATTACATTCAAAGGACACGCTAGGTTCGGAGCCCAAGAAAAATTCGTCCATGCTTTAATGGATCTCTCTGTCTGCTCAATCTACTCCCGAGCACTTACCTGGTTCTAGATTTGAGTCTTCCGAGACGCGTTCAACATCCCAAGACCCAGAACGCTTTTAAAAACACCCTCCAAGCGTCTTTGTATCTATAACTGCTATCCAGAGCACGCTCCAGCATCGTCGCTCGACTGTTTTCGCTTCATTCTACATGCGATTCATTGGTCCCGTTACATTTCTTCCCGCACTCACAAGAATAGGCTTCGATACGTGGCATGGTGAGTCGAGCATGAGCGACAAGAGTCTCTCCTCGGCCGACGAAGACTTGGCCCCGTGCTGTGCCCTTTTCTATTTCCATTTGTTGTTGTCCAAGGCAGGATACTGGATGCTTCACGTCAACCTCGTGTTTCGTGACAGACTCTTGCTCCAAGATACCGGATAAAGGCAGGATCGGAGACTCAAAGCCAAAGCCTTGCGACGCCGGCGACTCCCAGGGGTCAAGATAATAGAGGCAAAACTTACCTGCTGATTCAAATCGGCCTTATCATCACTCGTCCACTCCCTATCCAAATAAAATGGCACCGCATCATTCGGCGGACCGTCTTGCTCCCCGTTCCCCTCCCCTTGCCCATCCACCTCACAGCTGTCATCCCCAACTCCCGTTCCCTCTTTAACATGCCACCTCCGATAATCCTTATCAATCCGTTCCACCATCTCAAACTCCTTTCCCCACCCATCTCTCTGAAACTTGACCCCCATCCTCGTCACCGGCCCATACGTGACATACTCCTTGATCCAAAAATCCTCCCCAAATTTTATCGATGCCTCCGTCATATCCCTCAACTTCAAATCCACCTCCGCTCCACCCTTAACCGCCTTAACATCATGCACATTATCATGCTCCACCATCTCATCGTACCTCACCCCCGCATCATTCACATTATCCAGCGCCATATACATTGCCGCGTCATACCTCCACCCCACCCCATCGCCCTCCTTCACCCTCCCACTCCCATACCAATCTGACAACCCCTTGGTCACCAACCCCGCCAGCCCATCCCTATCAAAACTCAACTTCCCAAGATCCGGCGCGTCAGGCGCCTTCTTCCCCAGCTCCGCCGCATCGTTAAACTCCCCCTGCCCCACCGCCGTCGCGGCCGTCCCGATCAGAAACCCCGCGGCCCCCGCCTTGACCGGCCGGTAATACTTGCCGCCCAGATCCTTACTCAGGTTGATAATCGCATACACATCGTACAGCAGCGACGGCGCAAAGTTCATCTCCAGCAACCCATCGCGCCACCCTTTCCCCATCAGCCCCTCGGTCATCTCCTCGACGATCTCGTCCGCGTTCTGCCGCCTGTCGCGGATGGCGCCGGACTTGATGGCGGCGCCGAGCTGCGGCTGGCGGCAGAAGATGGTCGCGATGTTGGAGGCGATGAGGAAGGGGATGTAGACGCGGTCAACCAGGGGGTCGAGGAGGAAGCGCTGCATGATCTGGAGGCGCTGGGTGACGAGGCCGAGGTAGGCCGGGGGCACTTTGTCGGCCGGGGAGGAGAGGGGGAGGGTGGGGAAGGGGGCGCGGATGTTGGAGGCGAGGATCTTGGTGAAGGTTGTGTGGGGGATGGCGTTGGCGTGGAGGTAATTGTAGAGGGAGGTGGAGGCGGCGAAGTTGAAGAGGTTGTTGGCGCCGTCGCGCATGGGGAGGCCGTCGGCGGTGGAGACGCTGCCCTGCAGGGAGACGGAGGCGATGGTGGATTTGAAGAGGGCGGCGTTGGAGTCCGAGGCGGAGATGAAGTCCCAGGTGTCGCCCTGGCTGGCGATGATGGCGAGGTTGAGCTTGTGGGATTGGGATTGGGAGAATTGGAGGCAGCGGGTGAGCACGTCGGTGTGGGTGGAGATGTCGTCGACGGCGCCGGGGGAGATGGTGTGACCAAAGTAGTTTGTTTGGCCAAAGTTGAATCTGGAGGTGTCCGGGGAGTTTTGCTGGTAGAAGAGGGCTTTTTCGTAGGATTTCATCGGGTCGTAGTGCCCGTCGTTGGCTTTACTGCCGTAGCCAAGGGGGATGTGGAGGGCAACGCCGTTCGAGTCGAACTGGGGCCCGTCTTTGACGTTGATGCCATAGGAGTGAAGGAGGACGTTGAGCAGGGCGCAGCGCTGCTTTTCCGGGATCAGGACACAACCGATACCGGTGATCTGGATCTTTTTGTCAAAGTGCTCTTTGAGGGCGAATTCGATGGCGGTCTTATCGTCCATGTCCCGGAAGATGTCCGTGCTGATGAATGCAGGAGGAGCGTAGATTATGCCTTGCGGGTGATCTTTGAAAGCTTGTACGACTTGACCGTTGGGAGAATCTGCTCTGCGACGTTTGTTCGGTGGTGTTATGGTGTAGTATTGTCCGTCTTTCCATACCGGGTAGGGACCATCGCTGGATGTCTTTGAGCATGAAGGTGAGGTGCCACGAGGTCGGAGGCGTTTGGCTCTGGAAGAGGAAGATCTATGGACAGTATGTGAAGGAGGAAATGCGTAGACTGTAACAGAAATGATTAGACTAAGAATGAAGATCGTCCGCCTCATCTTCGCTAGATTGTGCAGAATCTTCGTCTTCGGAGAACCCGGTCAAAGTATAGGTCTTGATGAGATATCTTGGAAAACGAGCGCAAACTCAATTGATAAACGGATCATAAATGGAAATCCACAAAGAGAAATCCTCGCAACTAAGCCTATTTCCCAACACCATAGAGGAGGACGCTTCGACATACTGTTGAAGAAGACCGAAGCCAACCAAGCGCTAGTAGGAGGTGTCGTTGTCAAGTAAAAAGACTATAGTTGAAGAAGCGATGAAGTTGTTGAACGCTTCCTCGAAATGATACCATAAGCAAGCCAACGTGGCACCAATTAGAGGGCATTGTTATGATTTGCAGCACGTCGCCCGGAGAGGGCCTTTACAAAGGGGTAGTATCAATCACAACAAAGCATCGTTTAGTGAGTCGTGCTAGACCACACACTTTGGATAAGAATTTGATGATTGGAGAGGTTGGTAGACCAGTCTTTGGTTAAGGCTCACAGGGTACGTGTCGAAGAGAATATGGAATTCAAAGGGCTATTTGAAAATTTTTGTAGATACTGTAGGGCATCAGTAGTTGTCATTGCATTAGAAGTTTCTGGGAAGGGCCAGATGTCCCCTGTCTCTCATGAAGATCACACGCTTATGTTAGTTTGAAGCCGGAAGAGCAAACCAATGCTCGCACCGAAGTGAGGTTGTCAACAGCTAAAGTTAGAGACCGTGAATCGTTGATGTCTCGGCCAACTGCCGCTCAAAAGGGTGAGAAATAATAACATGTTGCTGATGTCCACTAGTCCAAAATCACTGCTCGACCTGGTTTGGAAAACAAGAAAAAGAAGTAGAGTTGTACTTTGCTGATAACGGGGCCGCAAATCGTTATATTAATTTAGCAGGCATTACGATCACTTCTGGAGTAGTAGCACCCGTCACGAGTGTTGACGTCGTCTCCCTGTCAGCTTTGGAAATGCGTTGCATTATAGTCTCGCTGATTGAAATCTTATCTGACCCACTCTGATCTAGCTCTTGATGAGGCGTTCTCTCCATAGGGGCCCGGCCGATCTGTGGACCAAGACCAGGACTGTAAAGGCGTAGGTGGAATCTGCTTTGGCAAGTCCAGAAAATGGAAATCTGATCATTTGCGTAGCGAGGTAGACGTTCAGTTTCAGTGATCAAAACTCCCGGTTCGATACCTAGTAGCCAATAAGGTCGGAATTTAGTTTGGGACGAGAAGACGGGTCGCGGTCAAAGCTAGATGTCAGAACTCATGGCACATCCCATATACGCTGGGCGGACACTAAGGCTAACATTCAAATGCGCCACGACTTCTAACACCCATCTTCGAGCTCAATCTCAAGCGGTAAGGCTAACCAGAGAAAAACTTCGTTTCTCGAGGCGAGAATAGAATAGACCCTCGATGGAAGGTTCCGTCAGTTGGATGTTTAGCACTCGTCGCGCCCTGCGGACAGACAGTCTCGGGATTGGGCAAAGCTTTCGCCCGCCCCCAACTCCATACTTTACATATTTAAGCTTTTCCATCCACGACTCTACAAAGTACGTACAATCGTAAGAAGTTGTGCAAGGAACAGGTGGGGTCCAAAAAAGTACATAATGCGATGATTACGATGGTAAATTCTCTGCATTAAGACGTTGCACTTCTGAGTGAAGGACGTGCTACCAGATCAAGGTTCGTCCAAATCGACGCTCTGCATCGAAGGGTATTGGGTGCTCGTCGACCCTGGCGATCTGCATTCTAGAGCGGGCAGATCAGTGCTTCTCTAAGTCATGCTGACAGACCTGTCTTTGATAAAGACGGTCTTTGCTATTAGCCCTTAAGTATCCTGTTGGGCAAACCAACACTGCTTCGCAACGGAGAACATGGGTACCAATCTTGACCGAAAGGGCTGTCATCGACAATAACGCCACTCTACGGCCGTTTAGAGCACCCGTCCGTCTTTTTCCCCACTAGTCGCCCTGCACCGAGAAGGAGGCGAGTTCGAATCGCCTCATATTCGACAACACTCCTTCAGGTCGTAGCCATCGGCCTCGGTCATGGCCGGAAGCGGATATAGTGTCCCTCTAACTATGCTGTAATCATACATGCGTAGTCAGTACAAAGGCACGCGGCCAGTACATATGGGAATAGTTCTGATAATTTGGAAAATTGCCTAGTTGGGACAGATTGCCGTACTTAGTCAGGCTCCCAAGTCTTGGAGACACGGTCGAAATGATGCCAATGAAACCGTTCATTCGTCAAGGCTTTCTTGCCGTATTCTTCCTCTAGAACCTTCTTGCTTTGGGCTGGCACCTTCGCCTGAATGCCATCCAGGGTGGACTGTTGCAGCGGATATATATCTCGTCGATGGTATTGGTGACCATCCTTACAGAAGAGCGTGCTATCTTCGGCTGCGTTCCAATTTGGGCCCGCGTTAGCAGGTTTTTCGAGATGTACCACAGTGATATCCAGAAATTTTCCATTTGTCGTATCTATCCAGCGCGCGTCAATCTTGTTTGCAACATCTTTCGTTGATATGATGGTCGAGTGTGGATTAATATCAAGTAAATACGTCCGACCAGCTCCGGTTGCAGTCGCGCGATATTGGTGTTCTGACATGTTCTGAGCTGCTAGCGTTTCCAAGCTCTTCCATGAGACTTGTACATCCAGATCTGTATCCCAAGGCAATAGCTTCTGGTTCCAGTACCATCCTAACAGGGTGCCATGGGCTAGCCAAGTTTCTACCGACAATTCCTCCATTTTTGCCATATAGCTTTCCAATAACCCATTCAAAGTCCGACGAGTTTCGCCAATAGAAGGTGCATCTTTGGGTGCATATCTCGGGTCGGCGTGACTGACTCCACCAAACACATGGGTTTTGCTGAGGAAATTGACTTCACCGAAGTACTGATAGGTGCCAGGGAGCGGTGGTGGAGCGGCAGGAGCTGGACGTTGAATGTAGAAGACATATATACACACTAGGATGACAGCGCAGTAAGCGAGTGATCGTGGGTTTGCGATCCGTGTGTGGCTGTTGGGTCGCATAGTCGGCGGGAGCCTTTCTTCTTTGCTGAACAAGTTTCTACGCTATCAGAGGCTCAGGCCCAATGTGGTAGAATGTCGAAATTAGGCAGGGGCCCAGATAAAATTTTGCGGTTCTTCATAGTACTCTGGGCGTTTCTAGGTATAAATTTAGAGGTCGTCAAGTAGTGAAGGAGAGACAACATTAGAGCTCTGGAGAGGGGAGGATGGGCCAAGCCTTTCTCAGGCTCCACTATTTACAGTTCTAGCCGCGCCGCGCCGCTAAGGCAGGCTGCAATTTAATGCTTGCAAACACGGCAAGGGATATTCTTACGAGGAGCAAATTATTCACGCCTCATCACAGGCTTGTGAAGCGTCCCCGTAACATTTCGTTCTACATCGGACCCTATGTTTGGTAAGGATTGGCTCAGGCGGCCTCAGTAGCACGACACATCAAATACCCTCTAACTAGCACAGCATCGGCACCTGATGAAAAATTTACATGTCCTTTCTCCCTGCCAATCGTATCAGACTGTGTGCGTCTGGAAGCACTTCCCATCTTCCATTCAAGGCAGCACACAGCGAACCACAAGTCAAAACTCTCTTGCGTTGTTGCAAAATTCTGACAAAAAATGTTGACTGCTGGTTCAACGTCTTGATGTCTGTAAATTTCTCGTCAATGCTTTGAATCTCTATCATCTTACCGTTCATTCCCATGCTTGTCATTATATCTTATCTCCAAAGGGTCGCGATTAAACCTGCGGTAATGTTACAACGTATCAATCACGCTGTGACAATCATGAATCTACTCACATTTCTAGCATTTCTTTTGCAATCCTTTGGCTTTGATGCTTGCCGTTTCCCAGGATCAAGCGACCTTGATTGGTGGGGCCGTCTTCTCACACGGCCCGCCCCGTGTCAGTAGCCGCTGATGCCCGCCACTTGCGCAGGGATGAGACGAACAACTCGTGCTATTGAAGATTGCGGCACAGTACTCCATCACACAGACGGTCACAGAGCAACATGTATTTAACGGTCTGTAACCCTCAATACTTGCAGCACGAGCCCCAAAAAGGAAGGCATCGGGATCCTGAACCAATAAGGCTGCAATGTACGGGTGCTCAAATATCAGTCGTGAATCCCCAAGCTGGTTTTCTCCTCGAAATCTCGACCTTTGCTCGCGAGGCTCGCCCCCAAGATCCCTTTTCAATAACCTCGAGCAGTTCCTTCCATGGTCGACCTTAATTTTGCATTCTTTTACGGTTCTGTGTACACCTTTAAATTTTCATCAGGCATTTTTAAATAGCGTCGTCCATCTACGAGGATATTGTCTTCTGGAGGGCCGCTTCAATGACCTTCGCAAGCCTGACTTGGTCTTCTAACCTTGGATCAAGGACCGAAACTTGACGAGACAGGCCTCAGATCCACGATTGATGACCACGAAGCTCGTGAAACATCTCTCGAGAACGCTTGAGTTGAAGGGAATATTGCGATTACCGTCTTAGATCGTTTCATTGGCTAAGCCCTTGATATTGCCCGGTTTATCATGGGTAGAAATGCCTTTATTGGTCCAAAGTATATTGAGAACACTTGGAATTAGCTATGGCGAGCCTCGAATCACCGGAAAGCCCCATACTCGTGATGAAAAGGAAAAGAAGAAAGTCATCATATCAGAATCGCTTGGTACAGCAATTCGAAGGTCCTTCATACATATCCTTCCCATCCTGACTTCGATTACGATCTTGACCATCAATCTCCATGGAATTTACGTTGGGATCGATTTCTCTGGTCCCCTACGATCTGATACAATCGATCTCATGTTCTTGCAATTAGCAGCAAAGGCCAATGAGCTTATGATTGTGGCTAGTCTCAGTTTAATGATTCTACACGCCGTGCGATATGAGTTACTTTATGGAGACGGTCTTCCTTTGGGTTTGATTGGTTCCGGATTCTCGTTCAGCAACTTGGGATTATTCTTCAGAAAAGAGTTTTGGAGCTCTTTGAAGTATCTCACATATAGCCGGACGAAAAAGGTTCGCAAGGTCGGCTTTGTGGCTCTCCTAATTGTAGCAGGGCTTACAGCAGTTCTGTCAGGGCTTGCCAGTGCTGTCCTCTTGGTGCCTAAATCTCAAGAATACCCTCTTGGTGGAACAGATGTCTATCTCAACGGCTCCCAAAGTCATTTCTGGCCGAGTGATACTTCTGATGGCATATCAGAACTTTCCCGATACTGCAATGACGAAAATTCTTTTCAAGTCAGTGTATGCCCGGCCGGTGGATTTTTCTCGCTTTGGGAAGAGTGGGATACGCTCAGCTACTCGCTGCTCAATGCGAAACAGCAGAGTGCACCTCCTTACGCGAAAGATATTGCTGGCTCACGATTTTACTGGTCTATACGGAGCCATTTCTCCCAGATACCGCCACTATATGCCCTTGGCAATGCCCGCCTTGATGACGGTACGGTTGCTTTTCCTTCCACTTGGCTTGTTCAAGCTCACGCTGCGTCTTCCGCGGCGCTGCAACGCATTGCAACGGATTGGTGGGTAGAAGTGCCTTCACACATGGGCATTAGCCAACGGCGTATCGATGACCGAAACATCAAAGCTACTGCGCCAAGCGTGATCTCTGCAGTACGTTGCGCAGATCCACGGAACGTTTCCTTTGCCGACAAATCCATTCAATTTCCCACAATCGAAGGTAGATGGGATTGGGCTAGTAACTCCGAGCTCAGAATAGACGATCTTAACGAAACTGTTGTGGATCACCTGCGATTTCGATGGGTTCGCCTGTCTGATGAGTTCGGGCGTGCAAGTATCGGAAGTGTGTTCGAATCACCGTGGGACAGGGAGAGTCAATCACGCGTGGTCGTTGGATGTACTGCCCAGACGGGCTGGATTCCCACAGATCATTTCACGGACTCGTACACGTTCTGGTCCGGATGGTATCCTTGGAATTTGCAATTCGGCGATCGCACTCCAGGGTGGTCTATGCCAGCAAATGGTGAGCCGCTAGATCCTACTAACGGGCGAATAGCACTCGCTGATGAGTGGCTGAAGCTTCTCACTCCTCCTTCTCCAGTCAAATCTCAAGATTCGGGCTGGCATGCTTCAACCATCGAGAATATCATGGAGAACGCAAGGCTTGGAGAGGACCCTTTGCCCTGGAATGGAACAACTCTGATAGAGGACTGGATCAACAGCCGTTCATCGCCCCATGGGGAGAAATTGCGCATTCTGGAGGCAGTGATATGCAGTGTACTAGCAGACGGACTCAGCCGGTCTGGAAGTCATCGAGTGTTTAACATTACCTCCGGATCTGCTTCTGACTGGCCTTTTAGACTATATGACCCACTACCTAACTTTCACCAACGCATATTCAGAGGGCAAGCCGCCTTGCGAAAACCAGATCTCCCTGCCGAAGATTATGTGACCCTCCACGCGAGAATGCTGATCACTGGTCTAGCTTTTCGCGCTACACTTGCCGGCTTCCTAGCAATGGTTATCCTCCTCACACATGCTGTCATGGCCCTCACGTTCACATCTTGGATCATCTTCCACAAACGAACTTCACGCAGCTGGGACTCGATTCCCGAGATTATCGCTTTGTCTCACAATTCTCATCCCACTTTCGGCGTCCTGAATAATACCGGCGCAGGCATAGAGTGCGGCAAAACATTCGCACAGGTTGCCAAAATTCGTGTCATGCGTCCTCCTGCGGGACAATCAGAAATGGATGAGCATGTGGAGCTCGTATTTGAAGAAAGAGATGCTGATAAGGTTAATCAAGAAGTACGGTCATCGCTACAGCCTCCAAGGTCTGTTAGCCCTAGGGGCAGACCGTCTTCTCGGACGAGCGGGATGAGCGGCTCATGGACTTTTCCCCTTGATGCTAATAGGTCAGAGTTAGTATCAGATGTCGAGCTCGACGATAGATCTAATGGTACAGAGAGATTGATACCAGAAGTTCATTTACCTGATGAGAAACGCGGAGGGCTTGTGAGAGTGAACCAATCATACGGCTAACATGACTCACGAGGACTATTGTCTGCCCGTCAGGAGTTTGTATTATCTTGTTCTCAAAGTGTACTGGTCACTGTAGGACCAGAGGGTCTTTTAAAATGCCCTATATCAATACCGTTGCTTCGCTATATCATCTTCCTATGTTTCGTTGCTCCAACCCACGCCGCACACGTGGTATTCATCCGTCGCTGATAGTCACTACAAGCTGTGATCTTGCTAGCAAGTAACGAGAATCGCCACAGACGAGTAGCGAAAACAAAATCAGCTCTGTTATATTTTTACCCACCGTAGATATTTCTTTTATCACTCAATTCTTCATTTCGGTCTTTCTCACCTCAGAACACATATGTTCCCGAACGCCATTGAACTCCCTCTTTTCTCTATATTGACAGCCACGGTTATTTTACACATCTATCTCGAGATCATGTCAAGCCAATCTTTACGAGCATATCTCAAGGATGCCGCGGTGGTCTATAGCACAAGCTTTAAGAGCTGGATGGCACGTAAGGAGGCGCAAAAGTTCAAGGATCTCGTTTCGACGCAATGGACTGGCTAAAGTTGATCAAAGGTATGTCTGTCAACTGAACTCCTCAGGACTAATCCCGTATCAGGCATCGCGACAAACGCATCACTATTCCAATCCATTCAAACAACAGCACAAAAGATTTCCATGTCCCATTGCAACGCCTGATCCCTTGCTCATCTCGAAAGCGTGTATACGCATTATTCACTCCCCCTCATAATCCTCTCCACAAGTCTCATCCCTCCTCACCCAAATCTCACTCAAATCCACTCCGCCACCTAACCCTTCCACACCAAGTCCCCCTTCTCCTTCCTTCCCCCTCAACACCAATCCCTTTTCATTCGCTAAATGTAACAAACAAATAAAACAATAACTCGTACTAATATCCCTCATCTGCGTCTCAGGATACACCTTCTTCAGATCCCCCATCAACTCCGTAAACTTAAGCTCCCCCTTCCCGCCTCCTTCCTCCCCCCTCTCAATCCTCGGCTCCACATCCGGCTCCGTCGGCGCCGGCGTCAACGGCCCCCCATCCGACACAGTCTTCGCGCTATCTCTCGATACCGGCCTCGAATCAATCGCCGAAATCAGATTCGCCGACATCCCACTCCACAGATTCTCCTTTAGCCTCCTCACATCAACCTTCTTTGCCGTCCGCGCATAATTGACATATTCCGGTCTCACCCTCCGGGCCCCGTTGTTCGCCCCCGTCACAAGCTGCGAGCCGAACGAGCCGGGCAGGAACTGCGGCTGCGGGTTTTGTGTGGAGGATGGGTCCTGTGAGGAGGCGAGGACGCCGTCGAGAGATTGTGCCGCGGCGGGGTCTGTCTGGTCTGTTGGCGGTGGGATGAGGGCTTCTCGGGCGTCGGCAAAAGGAAGGGGGTCGTCGTCGTCGTCCATGCCGTCTGGGAGCCCGCCTGAGAATGGGAGCCCATCGTCGTCGGCGAAGAAGTTTGCATCGTAGTCTCCTTTGGGTGGCTCGACTTCGTCTGAGGCGAGGTCTGGTTTTTGGGCAGCCCAGTAGGCCGGGTCGTCGAGGTCGGCGTTTGCGTTGCTGGTCGATGGATCTGAGGGGTTGTTACCGCGTGGCGGAAGGCCGGAGACAGGCTTTCTGCTACCGAGGCGGGCTTTGGGTTTGAGGAAGAGTGTGAGGAGAGAGCGGGACGAGAAGTGCTTGTCGTCTGGGAGGAGATTGCGGCCTTTGGTTTTCCATTGGGCTTTCGGTAGGGAGATGGCAGAATTCGAGGTAGCTGGTGTGTATATCATTTCAGCCAGGGTTTCGGACATAGGTGAGAGGAAGTCGATTTCGAAGGGTTCTTTTTCTTTGCGTTGGCGGACCGGAGGGGTGTTGGTGGTTGTGGAAGCGTCTTTGATGCGCCGAATGCGCCAGTGTTCGGGACCGGCCCAGCCTTTGTTGGACTTAAGAGCGTTGTCGAAGTAGGAGAGAATATTTTCGTGCTCGTCACCAGGACGGGAGGCAGAGTGATTCAAGGAGACGGCGTATGGTTCCGACGGATTGGAAGGATCGAAATCGCCAACTGCAACACCATCCTGAGTCTCCTGACCATCCTGTTCCATTCTTGAATGGAGTAGCATGGGTTCCAAAGCCGCCTCCTTAGCCCATGCCTCGCCACCTTCGCCGAACCCTGCATCTGGTGGGATCTCGAACCCTCCCAGACCTCCATCATCATCGTCATCAAAACCACCAGCGCCTCCAGCGTCAAAGAGATCATTGCCTTTCCCAGCCACGTTTGCAGACAGAATGTCTTCAGGAGCTTTGTCCTGATGCCTCCAATCTTCAGGTGCTTTCAGAAACGGTACCTCTAGATTCGAGGACGGGTCACCGAGGCTAAAATTCTTCAAAGACGGACATACGTCTTGATCATCTATCCGTGAAAGATCCGGGAAGAACTTGGCAGCCAGAGGTGCGAGATCAATATCTGGGTCCTCCGGCGAAGGATCGTTTTTTGGAATAGCATCTGCGGCAATCTCTTCCGCTTCTTTTCCTTCTTCCGGTTCTGTTGTTTTGTCACTGTCCTCTATTCTTGTGTTATCTGCAGGTCCTGCATCTCCGGCGTCATCACTACTATCGAAAACGATGCGTCCTTGAGAGTCAATCGCCAAATGATTTAGAAGCAATCCCTTCGCGCCTCCTTCATCAAAGTCTGCAGATGCCTTCTTGAACAAAGGGTCCACTGCAAATTCAAGCTCGAGTTTCTTTAGCTGCAAGGATGCAAAAGAGGGCGCCAACGTTGATTCGTGTGATCTTTGTGCCTAAAAGCTGTTAATGATTGGTTAGGGGTGGAAAACCTCATTTGTAATTACCTTTTTCCTGGTTTTCTTTTTCTCTCCATCCTCGCCTTCCCCGTCCTCTTCATCTTCGCCTTCTTCGCCAGGCTCTCCCTCTTCCCTCTCTTTCTGCTTCTTATTGCCGCTATCTGCAAGGCCACTAAGCAATTTACCAGTCTCCGTAGCTACGCTGTCCACTCTGCTTGTGTAGATCTTAACACATCCATCAAGGGTACAACTTGCTTTCTGAAAGTTGACACCATCACCCTCTTTAAGAAGGCTCATATCATGGAAATAGTCGATCAATGCAAAGTTCCACGAGTTAGCCGCGTTGATCTTGTTATCTGTGGCCATCTTCATCCACTCCTCAAAATTCGCCAGAATAGGAACTCGTTTCATAGGAGTAACGGCCGATCCTTGCACCACCGAGATGCCTCCATCATGGTCATTCTCTTTTCCTCGATCTTGCCTGGAGCCACTTCCTGGAGTTTTGGGGGATCCACTTGGGGCTCTCTCATAGTTCTTGAGTTGTCGCATGGGTGACGCAGCCGCTTTGATCTGGTTCATCTGTAGCTCTTGTAAAGCCTGTCTTGAATGTAGGCGAGCCGCCTTCTCTCCTCGATCATCATTTAAAGGTATCCTAGACAGATTAGCACTCGCACAATTTTATCTGCTGCTTTCAGCAAGCTCACTTCATCGATTGCTTGTGTGGCGTAGCAACGGCGTGTCGAGACGCATTGCGCCCTTGTGCCGGAGGGTTTGCGACTCGGGGCATGGTTGGTGAAGTGGACCGTAGATGATGACTAGATATTCATCTGAATTGCAGCAACTCCGTGCAAGCCGGTCTTGGCCTACAATCGCGGTGTGGTGATTGTGAACAAGATTACCGATCATTGTTTACCTTTTACCCAATGCGCCCGAAGGCGCAGAGCGGGAGGCAATCTCCAAACGCTAACCACATTAGGCAAAACACTTCGTGCCTGCGTCGCAAATGCGTCACGCATGCTGAGCCACAAAGGGCGAGCCACAAGTTCTCAAGCTTGGTGAATCTTCGCCATCGCCCTGTTTTTGTGGCAAAGATAGAGACTTGCAATTCGAAGACCTCTTGACTCAGAAGTCTAATTCTCAACTCTATCTTCCTCTCCTTGTCGGCCCCGACTCTCCACTGGTCTTCCCCGCTCAAATTGCAACGTCAGAGTGCCGCGGCCAAGCCGACCGAAGGCTCCATCACACGACAACTTTGCCAGACGGCCAGAAGGCCCTTCTGGGAAACCTTATCTAGCGTTGGCGGGGAATGTGTCTTTGAAGCAGCAAGGACTCCCATATCATTCTTTTTTGAAACCTTCAACGAGCCCGACCGGGCAATTCCACCGTACCAAGGACCACAATGCATCCGCGATGCGACATACGACAGCAGCCATGTCTGGATCGAAACCTTCACGTACCGGTCGGGTCTTCTACCTTACGCTCTTTGCAGTATCTGTTGTCGCGGCATACAGCTTCATTATCGGCGACAGCAGGAGATCCGCGGCACAGACGGTAGTATTGGAAACTAGAGATACTTCAAGTGCCGCCGGTTTGTTGAAGAGAGACTTGGAGGTATGTCACACCATCTTCAATCAATGTGTGTGTCGCTGATACCCTACGTAGTGCCGCTTAGTCCATTCATCAACTGTCAAGGACAAATGCGCATTCATCAAGGCCAATTGCCCCGATGAAGAAGCCGGGCTCCTCTCCTACCTAGGGCTATATTATTGTTCCCTACCTCATATCCAACCTCTCGCGTTCATCCTTCTGACGATATGGCTTGCTCTGCTGTTTAGCACGATAGGGATCGCTGCAAGCGACTTCTTGTGTATCAATCTCAGCACTATCGCTTCGTTACTTGGTATGAGTGAGAGCTTAACTGGGGTCACATTCTTGGCCTTTGGAAATGGCAGTCCAGACGTTTTCTCTACATTTGCGGCCATGAGCTCGAATAGTGGAAGTCTAGCTGTTGGCGAGCTTGTTGGTGCTGCAGGCTTTATTACTGCTGTGGTAGCAGGGTCCATGGCTCTCGTACGGCCTTTTCAGGTCGCGCGGAAAAGTTTCGTACGTGATGTTGGATTCTTCGTTGTCGCGGCCAGCTTCAGCATGCTCTTTCTAGCCGATGGGTCACTCAAATTATGGGAATGCGCCACCATGGTCGGATTTTACATATTCTATGTTATCTTTGTGGTTGCCTGGCATTGGTATATAGGGAAACAGCGCAAGAGATGGTTGGCTGAGGCAACTGCCAGGTCTCACTTTAATATTCCAGGGCATCAAGATTTAGATCTTCCACAAGCGGAGGCTGACGAAGATAGGTCGATGGCAAGCGAGAGGACAAGCCTTCTAGAGCCATCCAACGAAGATTTTGCGGCTTTGGAAGGTGGCGCGGCACCCGCCTGGAAAGTTGAGAATGTGGACGAGGATGACGAAACAAGAGACCGATACTTGGCAGAGCTAAGCAATAACATGCGAGTCAGCCGCCCGGCGAGAGGAGAAAGAAGAAACACAATGGTTCCAATTAGACCAAGCTTAGTTGGTGCTTTGGAATTTCGCTCCGTGTTGAGCTCGCTCGAACGGTCAAGAAATATCCAAACAATCCCTTTGAACTACCGACGATATTCCGATGATCCAACTTACGGTGCGCTTCCACACCAGATGATACACTCAAATCCGGACTTGCTCTCGACGGAAGACGCGGACAACATAGGAGAGAGAAGACCGTCTGATGTTACTATTAGAAATCGAGCGGTTTCCGCTAACGATGCAGCTGGTCTCAGACTGGACACTAGCGTTCTGCAAGGCTCTGCTGGATCGCAAGTCGATAGTGTACCATCTGGGGCGCATTCTCCGCAGCTCTCTATCTCCCCTCCCGCTTCAGCGGCAGCCTCCAGAGATCATAGTCCGGCGCCCGCCCCGCGAGCTCAATCGCCAACCCACCTTGCTGTCCCGTCAGCGGACGTTTCCTATTCCTCCCATCGCACAACTACCGGTCAGACTACTCCGTTGCTGTCTCCAGGGACGAGATCTCCCAACGGCAGTTCGTCGAGCCAAAGGCCAAAACCAGAATTGATCATACCATCTCATACGTCTCAACACCTCACCGATAGGTCACCACTGGCATCTCCATTTCCTTTGTACTCCGATGACCCTCATGATCGCCTTTCTCGGCCTCCAAGCATACGGCTTCCACCACCTAGTATATCACCAGCGTCCGTGCCAGATTCTATGTATCCAGACAGCGACGGAAGACCTGGTGACTCAACGCACGCGCTTAAATGGTGGCCGTACAAGTATATGCCACCTCCGCAAGCATTGCTATCAACTCTATTTCCAACGGTCTATGAGTGGAGGGGAAAGAGTGTCTGGGACAAACTGTTGGGCTTGGCAACTGTGCCGAGTGTGTTCCTCCTGACAGTGACTCTACCTGTCGTCGAGCCTCCGCAAGATGAAGACGCGGTAGATCCTGATCCAGGCCTTCTAACACCAGGGCCAGACCCCAGGTCCAGGTCTACAACGCTAGTCCGCCTTCCCGAGGATAGTCCTCACATCGCTAGTCTTGAACACACCTCAGAAGCTCCTTCTCACCCTCTTAAGACCTCGTCTCGCCAAAGCACTCAGCCCGTAAACAGCGGAGAGATAGAGACGCCTGTTACGCCCTCCCCACCGACATCGTCTCCGAAATCATGGAATCGATGGCTCGTGATTGCCCAGCTATTCACCGCTCCTTTCTTTGTCACACTCATCTTGTGGGCTAATATCCACTACGAAAATCCTCATGCGGGTCGAGAATTACTCTATATGTCACTGATCTCACTCCTGGTATCTCTCATCCTCTTGCTTATCCTCCTCATCTCCACCACTCCTGACCAACCTCCAAAATATCGCCCGCTGCTTTGTTTCCTTGGCTTCGCTGTCTCAATTGCATGGATCTCCACCATCGCTAATGAAGTCGTCGGAGTTCTGAAAGCCCTCGGCGTCATCCTCGGCATCAGTGATGCCATTCTCGGCCTGACCATCTTTGCTGTTGGCAATTCTCTGGGTGACCTTGTGGCAGATATCACCGTTGCACGCCTCGGATTCCCTGTCATGGCCCTCTCAGCCTGCTTTGGAGGGCCCATGCTCAATATCCTGCTTGGCATTGGGATTGGCGGGATGTACATGACCCTTCGCGGAGCAGATAAGCGGCATGCAAAACACCCTGATCGGCCCATGAAGTACAAGCCATACTCGATCGAAGTGAGTAGTACGCTGCTGATCAGTGGCGTGACGCTTCTTGTTACGTTGGTTGGATTGCTGATTGTGGTGCCGTGGAACGGGTGGAGGATGGACCGGAAGATTGGGTGGGGACTTATTGCGCTGTGGGCGATTAGCACGACGGTCAATGTCATTGTTGAGGTCACGGGCGCAGGTGGAGACATTACTTCCTTGTTCTAGCATTTTTGGCGTTCGGGTCAAGGCCCTAAAGGAGGCGGAACTGGCTGAAAGGCGTTTTTTGGAAAACCGTGGAGAGGTCCTTGTCTGAGTTTCTGGTTCCGGTCGCTTGGTCTGTACAGTACAAATTGCAATGCAAACATTGTTGTTCAACCAACGTCTCTGAACGTCCCACGCTGTATCCATCAAACGGTCAAGCACCCAGGTCAATCTTCCCGTAGACTCCTAAGCAACCCCCCCCCCCAAAAAACCAACCTACAGCTTCGCCCCCTTACCTCCCCCAACCCCAACCCCGACCTCGGGCAAATCAACCTCACTCGTGCACAAAATACACGTATCCCTCAACGCTGGCACGCGCCACTTCAAATTAACCTCCTGATAATCCTCGCCCGCGAGCATGTCCTCAAAGTGCCGGATGCTCGGGTAGTGCGCCAGCGCAAACTCGTCCCACACCTTCTCCCCAGCGTCGCCGTTCCCGATAACGGGGCCAACGAGCTTGGCGACGCCGCCGCGGCGCGAGCCGATGGAGGAAGCGAAGGCGCGGCCGTAGGTTTGATAGGAAGGTTTGGCGGCGGGGGTGGGGTGGAAGGCGAGGAGGTTGAGCATGGAGATGGGGTGGGGGCCGGCGGGGTGGGTGGTTGTGAAGGTGCGGATCCAGGATTGGAGGTGGGGAGTGAGTTCGAGGGTTTGGGAGGAGGGGGCGAGGTTGGGGTGGTTGAGGGAGCCGGTTAGGGGGGGGATGGTGGATGGGTCGGGGTGGAGGAGGGATTGGTTCCGGGTGTGGTAGTCGGTTAGGAGGCGGGAGGGGATTCCGGTGGTGATTGTGTGGTGGGCGAGGAGTTGGGAGGAGAGGGATAGGGGAAGTGAGGGGGAGGGGGAGGGGAGGATGAGGAGGAGGTGCCAAGGGGATTGGGGGTAGAGGAGTTGAGTGGTGACAGAGGGAGAGGTTGGTGTGATGATCCAGCGGATGACGCGAGCGACGGTTAGGGGTTTAAGGTCGAGGGATTGGAGGGTGTTAAGGAAGTGTGCGAGAGGGGTGGAAAGTGAGAGCAGGTGGATAGTGCAGACTGGCATTGCTCGGGTTGGGCTCGAAGACGGGGCTATGTAAATTTAGACTCAAAGAGAATGGTAAGTCAGTTGCCTGTGCTTGTAAGTTAGTCAAACATCCATGTCAAGATCCGCTGAATCTTTTTGGCGTGACTAACATCGAAGAACCAGAAATGTTCAAGTGCTTGGTTAGAGACAAGAAGGTTGAGTAAGATCTCCTACTGGGCCGCTCGGATTTTCCCATCATCTTTCAATAGAATTGTAGGTAGGTCTGCCGCATCTTGCACCTTATCGGTCATCTAACATCATGAAGGCTCATACATACTTCGGATTCTGAGTTCTGTTGGTGATTCCATTGATGTATTAATAGTCATTTTCTTCTGAATCTACCCCGAATCCCAGCCATGACGTCTCAATGTCTTTCCTGTCTAGGAATGCCTGTCCTCCAATAGCCCCCAGCTTCCAAGCGGCTGTATACAAAGCCTGAACGCCTTAGATCTATTTTGTAGATTATTCCACCATGTCTTCCTCCCCACCATTCCAGGTGGCCATTGTTGGGGGCGGTCTCTGCGGCCTATCTCTTGCTATTGCGTTGCGGAACCGCTCAATACCTTACAAGATCTACGAATCAAGAGCATCCTTTACAGAGATTGGTGCTGGTATCAACCTTGGTCCTAACACTCTAAAGTCCTTTGAATTGATCGATGAGTCTCTCGGTGAGGCAATTCAAAAGCTATGCACAAGAAATCCGCCAGGGCGCGAGAATGTTTGGATGCAGGTGCGATTAGGAGCGGCGGCGGACGGATTTGAAGACGCTGAGCTCCTCACAGAGCTGATGGCACCGCCCACTGGGAATATGACAGTACGCCGGAACGATCTACTTGCTCTTCTGGCAGACAACACTGGACTTGAGCACGCAGAATTCAACAAAAAAGTCATTGACGCCGAACACTCTGACTCATATGTCAAGCTGAATTTTAGCGATGGCACCGAGGAAGTAGCAAGCGTAGTCGTCGGTTGTGACGGTATACATTCGTCTGTTAGGCGGTCTATGGTAGGAGCCGGTAGCCCCTCCGCCGCTCCTCAGTTTAGTGAATGTGGTGTATATAGAGCAATCCTTCCGAGGGAGAAATTGGAGCAAGCCGTTGGACTTGAGATTGCTAGGACGAGTAATCTCTTCCTTGGTCCTGATGCATATGTGATCATGTATCCCGTGGAAGGACAACAGGGCGTTAATGTTGGGTTATGGCCCTGGAGACGAGGCTCATGGACGGATCGCGACTGGATACTTCCCGCCCAGAAGGTAGCGATGGAGAAAGAATTTGCCCGTTGGGGAAAGACAGTGCAGAAGATCATGGGGCTCATGGATGACCCGCCTTTCTTCGCAACGCATCATCATAGTATCCAACCAAAAACTTTTCACAAGGGCAGAGTTTGCTTAATTGGCGATGCCGCGCATTCGATGCCACCGCACCAAGGCGCCGGGGCCGGGCAAGCCATGGAAGACGCATACGTCCTGGCAGAGTTGTTTGGGCTCATTGACACGCAGTGTTCAATACAGGAACAGATAGATGCGGTGTTCGAAAGCTATGAAACCGTCCGCAAGCCACGTGCGCAACGAGTGCTAGACACGAGCGTAGAGGCTATGGGATTCTGGTCTGACTGGTACAATAAAGATCTAAAAAATCAGGACATCCAGGATTTCGTTCATAGAGCGAATGAGAGATTTCAGTGGATATGGTATGACGACATCGCCGCTCAAGCAGAATGGGCTTGCGAAAATATGCAAAAGACCCTTAGTCGGGCGATAAACAACAACAAAGATACAGCGGGCGATTCTTGCTCAGCTCCAACACATGTTTGAATATACCCAAGGTTTGACGGAATTTTCAATGGGTATTCTTGATCACACAACTCAGACAAAGTGTCGCCCCATACCGTTCTCTGTTGCAGTGAAAATTAAGCCCAGGACC
Source organism: Pyrenula massariospora (assembly GCA_021030905.1). Classification (NCBI taxonomy): domain Eukaryota; kingdom Fungi; phylum Ascomycota; class Eurotiomycetes; order Pyrenulales; family Pyrenulaceae; genus Pyrenula; species Pyrenula massariospora. The sequence goes on from JAGFMI010000003.1 coordinate 1,400,377, forward strand.
ACCATCATGGTGGGTTAGGCAAGATAGTGCCTATCCCGATCTTGGCCGTTGATGCCTACCGGGCTCTATCGGACTTACCATACCCAACACATTCAAGACGTCGTCCTGGTCGAGGAATTTGATCACTCATGCTCGTACGTATATTCGAAGGCTCCTTGCCCTGCGATCTATTAGCTTGGGACTCCGATCCGTTTCATCAGCCGGTTGACTGGCGAGCTCACTAAAGCAAGAAGAAAACCCATCTAAAGAACGAAGATCTGCTGAGCCAGGCATTATATCATATCTAAAGCTTCTAGGGAGGTACAAACATGGAGCTAGGCACGAAGTACAGAAAGCGGGCTACGGATCTATAAAGTAAGAAGTTAAATGTGAAAGGAGATGGGGTTAATAAAAGCAGCGTTTGGGGAAGACGCGCCTGGCGCGCATGTGTACCGCCAAGATTTCCCTCGATTTCGCCGCACACTCCGAAATTTGGGCAGGTTCTGCAGCCTCGCGGAGAGTTCCCACAGTCTATACGGCACGCCCAAACACCCGATCATTAGGAGCTGTGGTCCTACATCATGCCTGGCCCTGCAAATACGCTGCTTATCGAGGGTTCTTTTCCAGAGCTCTCGGAAGAACTTGCGCAGTACATCGATGGCATCAACAAGGCCGATGATGCGAATGGAGTCGCTAATGAAATCACACCGCAGCTAGCAGACATTCGGCAAATAGAGTCTTCAGAGGAGCCTCTCAATGATGCGCAAAAAGGGCAGATCATGAAACACAGAGAGTCTGTCCTCAAAGCGCTGGTGGTGAAGAGCCCAGTCCTCAACTCTGCACCAGAGAAAGGTATGTCTTGCAGGCTCTGTCACGGCAAGACTTAAGACTAATCTCGCTCTAGAATTTATTGCCGCTTACAATCTCCTCATTCATCTTGTCTACCAAGCACCGAATGTCAATCTCTTCCTCCCTAAACTTTGCCAATACCTCTCTGAGCCTGTCACTTCCTCTTCACAATTCGGCCCAACCCTCCAGATAACCGTCCTTACAACCCTTTTCAATACTATTCCACAAAACAGTCCGAGCCGCTATCATGTCTTTCTTGCGCTCCTTAAAGTCATCAAGAACACGTCAAATTCAGCCGCTTTTGACGCTCTGAAACCTCAGCTTGTCGCGAACATTCCGAAATGGTTGGGGGCCTGGGAGCTGGACAGTGACGATATTCAGAGCCTGTATGAGCTTGTATCAGAGGTCGCCCATGTCTCGGGAGACCATATCATGGCCTATGACTACCTGCTTAAAGCTCTCGAGGCAGTGCCGCCGAGTGATGCAGCTGAACCCGAGAGCCAGAAGCTGGCCAGCCGCACTTTAAAAGCTGCGCTTTCAAACCCTTCAATTTACGATTTCACACCCTTGACAGCGTCTGACAGCATCCAGGCGCTACGGAAGAGTGATTCCGCTCTTTTTGAATTGCTAGAGATTTTTGCCGCAGACGACTACTCGTCCTACCTTGACTTCCTTGAAACCAACAGCCTTGATTCCTTATCCTTATCATCGGCGGCAGAAACCCTAGATACGAAGATTCGGCTTCTCACCCTGGCGAGCCTCGCAGCGAGCGCGCCCAATCGGTCTGTCCCCTACAACCAGATTTCTAGCTCGCTGCAAATACCACGGGAGGAGGTTGAGATGTGGGTAATCGATACAATCCGCGCCGGTCTTATTGAAGGCAAGCTGTCGCAGCTGAAAGGAGAGTTTCTAGTGCAGCGAGCAACCTACAGGGTTTTTGGAGAAAAGCAGTGGGCAGAGATTCAGGGGCGGCTGATGGTTTGGAGAAGAAGTCTTGAGGGGGTGCTGGGCGTGATTAGGACGGAAAAGGAGAAGTTTTTGAGGGAGGGTATCGCCCAGGAAGGGCAGAACGGCTATTCTGGTGGTGGTGACAGGAGGCAAGGGAGAGGACAAAGAACGCAGACGCGGGAAATGGATTTTGGTGGGGATTGAGCGGAAGTTGCATCACATCTTAGAATATTGCATGAAGAGGAGTGCATGAGAAATAGCGTCCTGCTTCCTCTACATTGGAGCCACAGGCGGCCTCTCAGCAGTGACTTTCCAAATGCAGGGAGTTGGTGTCCATCCAAAGCAAGTCTAGCTTGCCTAAATGTTCCCAAAGCTGTTGCATCGGAATTATGGAGTCTCAAAGTCTCACAACGAACACTACGTCAGGCGCTAAGCCGTTTCCAGAGCACCGTTCAGCTGTTGACTTCGCTTTCTATCTGTAATGATATGCATGATTTTGGCGCAGTTCTCGCGCCGAGCTTGAGGTAAACAGAAGGCATGAGCTTACTTTCCGTACCTCTACCATCTCGTCAACGTCTACTGGGAGCTCATCATCTCGCTGTGACGCCGCCTCCGTATCAACTTCGAAAACGTTGGTACGCAGCCCCTCCACCGGGGAACAGACCTACTTCATCAAAGTCACCTTTTCGGGTTCTGCCATTTGTCATCATATTCCTCATTGGGAGCGGCTCTTATGTGTTCATGGTCAATTCTCGCGTGAACAGCCAAGAGAGCCAGCAGACCGCCACACCTAAAAATGCCCGCCATTGATCCCACATCGACCGCCGACCCAGCCGTACAGCCGTCCCTACCTCTAGCTTCAGCCAATGTATCTCCGGCTTTCGATTCGGAAAAGGTCGCGGTCGTATTCTTCCTAGGTGGACCCGGATCTGGTAAAGGCACACAATCGGAGTTTCTATCCAAAGACTATGGTTTCATTCATCTAAGCGCGGGGGATCTACTACGTGAAGAACAAGGTCGGGAAGGCAGTCAGTACGGGCAAATGATCAATGACTACATTAAGGACGGTCTAATTGTTCCTATGGAGGTGACGGTCAAGTTGCTGGAGAACGCAATTCATGCCAAGCTGGCGAAGACGAGTGAAGATGGAAATGGCCGGTTTCTGGTTGATGGATTTCCTCGAAAGATGGACCAGGCCATCTTTTTTGAGCAGTCGGTCTGCCCATCCCGGCTTACCTTGTTTCTTGATTGTCCGGAGGATGTTATGCAAAAGCGATTACTCAAGCGAGGTGAAACAAGCGGAAGGTCGGACGACAATGCTGAAAGCATTAAGAAGAGGTTCAGGACATTTCTGGAGACGAGCATGCCAGTGGTCAAGCACTTTGAGGAGCAAGGTAAAGTGGTGAAGATATCCGCTGTGGGAAGCCCGGATCAGGTTTACGAAGATGTCAAGAAAGGGCTGGAGGAAAAGGGACTCACTGCTTCATAGCGTCTATTCCATGAATGCGATTTGAAAATAGACTTTAGCAGGATAGGTGCGCTGGTAGTCTTGCCTTTTTCCGGCATCGGCCTATTCGCGGAGATTAATTAAACAAGCCTGCTTATCCACAGCACGGGTATCAACACCACATTTTGCTACTTTCGAGGACGCACAGTCAAAGTCATTAGCTTCGGGATGAACACGGTGCCATCAGATTTCTGTCATTTGCCTTATTTCAGTGCCTGGAGCCTGGAGCCGATAAGGCTACCAACGGGTGGGCTGGCTCGGTTTTCGCTATGAGCCTTGGTTTCTTCCTGTTATCAACCCTTCACCTCGTTACAACCTTACGTCTTTATTCCAGGGGGTAGGCATCGCTTGCTCCTCAATCTTGATATCGCTTGTTCACGGGTAGATCAGTCACGCTTCCATCTCCGAGGCAGCATTGTCTCCCACCATTGTCACCCACCATTGCTCTGCCTTTAAATCGGGAAGCCACGTCCATCACTTCCAGCTCCCGACGGTAAACGACGGGAAAGAACGGTCCAGAGTCAGCTTCCCTCTGACCTTAGTTGGCCCTCTTGGCAGTGTGACAGTCACCCGGCTCATTAAGTGGTCATTCAGTTGCGAGCATCTTTTCTTGGACGGCATCTGGACCACCATTCACCCTATACATCACTCTACACCTCTAACTGACTCACCCACCACATGATCCCTTCGAAGAATTCTCCAATCTCTCTTACATGCACACTCTCAACGCGTGTTTGTTGTTTGCCACTGCGGATTGGTGGATTGCTCCACTCTTCTAGATCCGTATAAAGATCAGTTGTTAGCACCGGACGTCTTGATTCAAGGATATTGCCCTCAAAGCCCGCCCCTGCCTACTTACTATTCAATCAACAAAATCAGCCCCGCACCAAAATGCCTCCGAAAACGAAGCAGGCCCCAAAATGGTCTTCAAAAGCTGACGCAACCAACACGAAGCCTTCAAGCGGCGCTCGCAAAGGCTCTTTTCAGCCTCGCGAGCAGTCCGCAAAATGGTCTTCAAAAGCTGACGCAGCCAAGGTGAAGCCTACCTCTGGCCCTGACAACAATTCTTTCCAGCCTTGCGGTCAGGAGAGTATGCAAGGACGTAATCGAGGTCGTGGACCATGGCATGGACGCGGCCGGGAACGAGGAAATGGTGCGAAACGAATTGTGCAGCACCAGTTTGACAAGGTGAACCAGGCGGATGCTGGTAATACTGAGAAAGCTGCTGCTCAGTCAATGACTCAGACGCGGTCCATGCGAAGGGAGACTGGTTCAACGGCCATATCAACGGAGAATTCTGTCCCTGTCAACAACGAGACAGTACGATCGATGTCTCAACCAATTTTAGACTTGATTCGGCCTATTCGTTTCCCGCCTCCATCTAAGAACTTCGGTAAACCGAACGATAGACCATTTCCGTTCCTCAAACTGCCGCCTGAGCTGCGCAACAAGATCTATACGCTTGTCTTTGCCGACCGCCGTGTCACAGTGAAGAAGCGTCGCCGCACCGGAAGTGAGATTGGAGAGAAGAACGTGAATGCCTACACTGGGCTAATACATACCCAAATCATCGGTAGAAGAAAATTCAGGGGCGGTGACAAAGCGCTCACGTATCCCTTCGCCCTCGTTCTATCATGCCGACAGATATATGATGAGGCTTTACCTTTCATGTACAGCAATACGAAGTTCTGGTTTGGTTCTCAGAAGCCGATTCGGCGCTTTCTCGACAGCGTTCCGAAACGAGGCTTGGGATGCATTCGCGATCTTGAAATTTACCACAACACGTACGGAGAGCCGCAAGAGACAGTAAATTGCAGGTACAAGGATCGCGACGATGACAGTTGGATGGAAATCTGCGTTGCTCTGTCCAAGAAGCTGACCGGGTTGAAAACTCTGCAGATTGATTATCGCATCTGTGACTGGCCCGTGCAGCCGACAATGGACTCCGATTGGGCTCAACCAATCCTGGAGCTCGGGGAAGGAAGGTTTGAGGAGGTTAAGATCCGCCTCATCCATCCCTGCCTCGAAGCTGAGCACCTCACTGCATGTGCCAAATCCATGGCAAAGTTCATGTTAACTGAGACCGGAAACAAACAGCGGATCGCTCGCGAGGCTATTGAGAAGCGGCAGCGGGAGGAACAAGAGTCATTCTTTGACAAACTTGGCGAATGGCTACGACTTGAACATAACGCAATGAGAGCAGCAGCCAAGGCCGATGAGCAAGAAGCGGAGGCTCGTCGCATCAAGACTCTGAGGATTACCAAGACGGCGGGTTTGAGCCGGAGTCCCAAGAGGTATAAGCAAAATGGGAACGGCACCCGTGAAGGGGGCTATTATGCTCTGCAAGGTCTGGGAGAGCCGCCTAATCCATACGGACCCGATGCCCTGAGAGTCTCTGCTCTTGAGAACGGTCAATGGGTGATCAAATATCTGCCTCCCGCCAATTCGGGCTGGTAAGAAACAAACAAGAGACAAGGCTGGAACCTGGTCAAGTGGCCATGGGAGAGGCGCATGAGACAAAATGCTATAGTGCATGTGGTTGACGGCGTTCGGAAGGGAATCAAATTGAACCTGGGCGGTTAGCATCAGTGATGGGCGGCATCGTGGGTTTGCTGGACTTTTTCTCTCGCTCTCTCTAAACTTTTGGTGGCAGCTGCTATTGAGACTTTGGATTGCCAAAGATTGCTGATGAGCATTTTGATGACCTCACCATCTACTTACAGTAACTATCAAAATTAGCAGCGTAGTATCATTATCTCACATATTCAAGCAACGGCGAGGCTTGTCCTGCGGAAGGCGTGCACAGGCATTTCAGAATTGTAATCCCTTCCTCCAATGACATCATTTTAGCTTGACTTTCTCGTGCAGTGATAGAAGCGACTGTCCCTTAGGCAGTGATCTGGCTCCCAAAGCTACCCCCGGCGTGACAGAGTGATGAATCTTCGGCAATGAGCACACAAAGTCAACGGTCGAGCAAAGACAGCAAGATCATCACTCGCACAACCAAAGATAGAACCGCCATGACCTTCTCAATCATGACATTTGGATTCGATGGATGCATGACTCGTGATCGAGAATCCGGAACCTTGACCACTGACCATTTGGCCGTGCCATGGACGTTGGCTCCCCCGTGGCTCCTAAAGGCCCATAATTAGGTGGCGCAACGGTCGGGAGAACTGCAATAATTTCTATCTTTGGGTCAATTAGTGCACGATACTCCGCTCCCCAAAGGGTTTAGCGGGGTCTGTGCCAAGTCTGTTCCTGGCCCCCTCACTGGTCGGTGGAGGTTCGGCATTTCCTGGCGAAAATCTCGATGCGCGCTTTCAAGGCGCCCAGACCCCAGCCCTTCCACGGGCCTGGGCGACGGTCAGCGCTTACACTTGACAGGAATCTGTCGTGCATGAGCCACGCGGCCGCTGAGATTTTGACGAGAAACTCTGACGATCGATTCCTAAGGCGAAGACTATGGCGGAGATAATGGTGAGTTTTAATGGTCTTGTCTTGGAAGGCTGGAAGGTTTCTTTCCGTGGCACTGGACGAGCTAACCAGAGCCTCGCTGCATTACCCAGAACTGGGATGTTCTGCTGTGCCTCCCATGCACGGGCCGAGCTGGCGGGCGCTGGTGATGGAGGGCGTCTCTGGGCGCTGAGTGGCTCTTCGTTTTAGCGCTGCCCTGCACTGTTCCCGCCGAGAACCAACCATCGTCGCCTATCTCGACCTGTTGCTGCTTATGGGTGTGATCGGTTGCTATCCTAGGCGTTTACCCATCGGTTTCCCGCTCAATATGCATCCAATCAACCGCTCATTACGCCGCCCACTGCTGTTCACACTGCCAGGGTCCCGCGGCCTGTGTGCTGATATCGTGCCCCCTCCCCGCTGCTCTCGAGTCTCTCCCCAGTCCTCACCGAACTCCAAGCGCCCGGATGTGAAGAAAGGTGATTGACATGCAATTTGACTCGAGCTCGCTGCAGAGCTAGAGCATCTCGATCTACTCCTACCTCTCACGACCATTTCCTCTCTCTTTCTCCTCCCTCTCCTCTTCTTCCTTTATCCATACCGTCAATATCCGTATCCGACTTCACTACCGCGCAGGCTTCGCTAGACGGACGACTCGGTCTCAAGAGCACGCTTCAGTGTCAAGTTATCAGATATCCTCTGCGAGGTCACGACCGACTTGGTGTGATCCCAATCGCACGTTAGTCGATTTGAGCGCAAAAGGTCGTGGGCGTCTAGCAGCACACAGCTTGTCTCAACCCTCTGGTTGGACTCTCGACCCGCTACCCCTTCACACCGATATCTCCACTCGCCAGGTAGCCTCCCTTTTAGCAATCTTCCCTATGCGCTCTACAATCGCATTATTGCTTCGTCTAATTTCACTGACACATTCCACTTCTAGTCTGTTCAATCCGGCGTCTGGTCAAAAGGCTCCCTGACCGCCTCCTCAACCTCGTCGTCTTGTCCCTTCTTGACGCACATCTTTTTCTTCCATATTGCTGTTATAGCCTTAAAGAGAGCTGGACCTCTCGACGTTCATTTAATAATTTCCTACAGAGACGAAGAAAGGGAACCTTCGTCAGGTCGCGGGGATCGGCAGTCAAAACGAAACGCCAAGTCTGACCTCCACTGTAGTGCTGATTTCACGTCAGCACCCTGGTTTGGAGATACCGAGAATCGCCTGCGGAGAATTACTTTATCACCACCTCTGATTCAGCATGTCACATCCCTCACATTCTGACAACAGTTTTGACAACTACTCGCCAGTCTCACCTGTTGACGTTGTCGGCAACAGATACTCATACACCTCACAGCCGGGCCCAAGCGTGCGCAACGACGCAAAGAAGGCTCCTCAGGTGACCAGTCGCTCCAGGACGAGCTCAGAGACGTCTTCAACACCGTCTTCCAGGACTCCGCGCACAGCCCGCTTCGCAGAGGCCACATCTGTGAATTCGCCCGTCACAGGGCCCACCGAACAAGGTCGTTCGCCATTTGCGGACCCACCATCTGCAATGACGGACACAAATGCAAAACCATCCGATGTCGGCTTTGGCTATGTGGCCGACAACTCTCCAGAGAACCATGCCAGCTTCCCAGTAGCACAACAAGCAACCTACCGGTCGACCGACAACGGTCCGGCTAGTCCATTAAAGTCCGCCATGAAAGCTCCTGGAACTCCTGGTAGATTACTGAATCCGCTGAGCCCGACCTTCAAAGAGGAAGAGAAGCTTGAGAAGCATGAAGCAAGCACTGAAAAGCAAAATGCTAAGGATCTGGTATGTTAAAGGTCAACTCTCTAAACTGTACATCTACTTACCCTTGTTTAGAAAGTCAAATTCCGCGTCCGCATGGCAAAGATGGTGCTCCGTGGTGTCAATTTCTCCTGCTCTCTCATTGTCCTCGCCATGCTCAGCACCACCTTTAGCATTTTCAACGCGACCAAAGCCCTCCCGCCTCGAAATGGTCTCCCTGCCTGGGCTATTGGAACTAAAATCTGGCCCCAGATCACCCTTCTAGCGATCTCCTGCATCAGCCTCGCCTTCGCCTCCTTCATTTTCTATGCCTACTGGCGTGGGGGCCACAAACGCGCGGAGAAGACGGCTGTGTACTACACCGTATTCGCGGTCTTCTTCTTCGCCTTCAGCATCATCATGTGGGCTGTCGGCGCGGGCATTCTGCACGGCAGCAAACAGAATGGCAAGGGGCAAGATCTATGGGGGTGGTCGTGCAAGGACAACCGCCGCCGCCAGATCTTCCAAGACGACGTATCCTACTCTCTCGTCTGCCGTCTCCAAGACTGGTCGCTAGTATGCTGCATTATCGAGATTGTCGTCGAGCTCATTACTATTGCAATCTATGCCATCGTGTTCTACCGCTTCTACTCGAAACGCAAGCTTAGGAAGAGCATGGACATGCGCGACAAGGCTCGCTCGGATCTGTACCTTGCTCAGCTCCGGACTCAGTCCGCCCCCAATACTCCTGGCTTCGCCGCCTCGGCTCATGCTCAGACCCCACGCTCCCCAGCTTTCCCCAGATCAGGCGGGGACCCATATTCCGCAGCCGAAGAAGGCGCCTCACCAACACACTATCCAGCTGTCTCCCCCTTGTCGAGCCCTGCAACCCACAGACCATTCCAGCTCCAAGCCGCGCCACCGGCTAGGGGTACACCAAAACCGGCTCAAGGTGGCTTTGAATCGCAGCAGAGGACACCCAGCCCGCCAATGCCAGCAGACAGGTTCAACGAGCATCAAGATGCCGCTCCGGGAGAACAGGTATACGATAGTGTGCCAATCCCAGGAGCGTACGCGAGCCCGCTAAATTCACCGGGGTACCAACAGCAGAGTTTCCAGGGGATGCATGCGCAGTAGTCTGATTCGCAGCCATTGGTGGCCGGAGGAAAAGCGGCGGCGTTGATGGAAGAAATTTAATGTGCATGGACGAGAGCGAACGAATCTTGATACCAATGAGCATGTCATATTGTGGTGGACATGATACGAATACGGTCTTTTTGACTGGGGTCTATTTTTCATATCTGATCTACATATACTTTTTCTCTTCTCTAGTCTGATTGACGCTAGCTGGTGCATGTGTGTATTTGAGTATGCGCAATCCAGTCATGAAAGAAATTTCTCTACAAATGCTCCTTTTCTCTGCTCAAGTGCCTAATGCATTATATGCCTAAGCTATGTTTCTCTCCCCTTTGGGATTGCCGTTGTATCCTATCGTACCATTACAGAACCTATCCTCCTTTTCGACCCACTACCCTAGCTAGTCAACCATCAATTCCCTCATAGCCTTCTTCATATCGCGAAGCTTCCCATTCTCTTTCTGTAATTCGCTAACCTCCCCCCTCAACCCATCACCCACCACATCCCTTCCCCTCAACTCTTCCTCTCGAACCTGCAGCTCTTCTCTGCAGGCCTGCATCTCCCGCTCCATGTCGTAATACCCATTCTACAGCTCCCTCAACCTCCCATTCTCCTCCTCCAACCTCTCAACCCGATTCTTCAATCCCCCATTCTCCCCTTCCAGCCTGTCAAGCTGACCCTCCAAGTCTCTCCCTCCGCCCGCCTCGTCCGCGCGCAGGCCCTCGTTCTCCCTCCGCAAGCCCTTGACGTCGTGCACCAGTAAGCTATTCATGCCCTCTAGACAGCGGAACCGTTGGTGCTTGGCGCGCAGGCGGGTGTTCTGGTCCGCCAGCGCGCGGTTGTCGTCTGCTTGCTTCTCCAGCTTTTCACATGCTGCTTCGATCTGGGTCTTGAGCACTTCGGCGTCTCGGAGGCGGTCGCGCAGGCACGCGATCTGCGAGTGGAGGGTGGTGTTCGATGCATTGATGCTGAGATAGTCGTTTTCCAGTCTATCCGGCCTTTCACTCATGTCCTTTACTTTTTGTCCCTGCTTAGTGTTCTCCTCCTCTTGCCATGCCAGCTTGCCACGTGCCGCTTCTAGGTCGGTCTTGAGTGATTCCGTGTCAGTGAGCTGTGCGCGCAAGCCCGCGTTCTCCCCGTGGAGCGCGCTGTTCTCAGTGTCGATTCTGAGGGAGTCTTCCTCCAGCCGGTGGAACTTCTCGTCCGCCTGATTCAGCTTCTGCTCTTGCTTTGCCAAGTTTTCATTTGCCATTTTTATGTCAATCGCGCTTACTTCTTCGGTGGTCCTGAGCTGGTGGTTCAAGTTCACAATCTCTACCTCAAGCTCAAACCTCTCGAGTTTGATTGTGTCCAACTTTGTTTCAATTGTCTTGAGCTTTTCCGTTGTCTCCTTCGATTTCTGCTCCTGCTTGACGTTCGCCGACCGTAGTTCGTTTCTATGTTGTCGAAGTCTCCTCACATTGGCGTTTGCTTCGCCCAGTTCTCTCTCCTTCTCTTCAAGCCTCCCTTTCACGTCCGCGAGCTCCAGTTTCAATCCCCCTCCCGTCTCCTCGGCCTCTGCCAGTGCGCCTTCCAGACGCTCTTTCTCCGTATTCCACGACTCTTCGCTTCGCTGGATGAGAATGTCGGCTCCGGTTCGGAGATCTTTGAGAGACGAGATTTGCTCAGCTTGCGCTTTTTCGAAGAGTGCGGCGACGCTTTGGGACGCGGTGAAGTGGTTGGTGGGGAGAATTGGGGCCGTACTAGCCCCCGGCGTAAATGACTGATGATGAAGGGACGGTTGGGTGGAGGGCTGGGAGTTGGGAGCGGTGGCAGGCACGTCTGTTATATTAGCAGGTATAGGGAGCTCGTGGGCTGGTTGTGTTTTCGAATCGACCTGGTCGTGGTCGGACGAGGATTCGGTGTCCCAATTTAAGGCATCGTCTCCGAAGAGGTAATCTTTACGGAGGTGGTTTGAACGGCGCTTGCGCTGTGAACGTCGAGGACCGCTCTCTTCGGGCTCACTGGCATCTTGGGCTTTGCGCTTGCGTTGGGTCTCTAGAGAGATTAGTGGGGTCTTGAAGGAATAAGTTGGAACATTTGCCGGTCTTTGATCGAGCTTTCGAATGCACGACGACATGTTTGCGGGGTTCGATTGAAAGGTCGCAAGTGAGGAAGGACAGACTGTGGCATAAGAGCCTGAAGAGTGAGAAAGGCATGATGGAAGATCGGCTCAGATCGACCAAGATCGGTTACAATTTCGGTGAGCGATAAGTAAGAATAAAGAAAGGGAGTGTTGCTTGAGAATGACTGGTAAGACCCCCCAAGGACCAGGACCAAGCTTGGTATGAAAGCATTCGAGTGAAAGTAGACAAGCTCAAAGATCTGCTACTTGAAGGCTTCATAACTCGTTAAAAAGAGGAAAAAATAGGGATACCCTCGCATAGCCAATCGCAGAAATCGTCGTGCAAATAGAAATCCAGAATCAATCTCGCGCCAGCCTAGCTCACCAAATAGGGGAAATAGATGCCCATCAAATATCCTTCCCGTCACTTACATCACATCCCAAACTCCGTAACGCCGTCCTCAAAAATCCCATCAACTGACTTACCCCTGATTCGCCAAGAAACCCGCCGCAACCTCCCTCATCATCTCCTGCTGTGCCCTCAGCCTTTCATTCTCTCCCCTCAACCCCCTCATCTCCGCCCCCATGGCCTTCACCTCCCCCTCCTCGCGCTTGATCCTCTTCGCAACCTCCGCCTTGCCCTCTAGCGCACGAATGGCCGCCTCCTGGCCCCTTACCGTGGTTTCAAGGCCCGCATTAGTCTCTAGCAGGCTGCCATTCAGCTCCTCAAGGCCGCGCTTCTCCTTGCGGAGCGCGAACAGCTCCTTACGTTCCTCGGTACGCTTTTTGCGAATGTTCTTGAGGTCATGTCGGGCATTGGCGAGCTCGGTCTTCTTCGCCTTCAGGTCCTGAATCTGGGTTCTGAAGACCCGCTCGCGGCGTTCGATCTCGGCTTTCCAGTAGTCGTCTTGGTGCTTGAAGATGTTGGTTACTTTGCGTTTGAGGCCCTCCACAGGGATGCCGTGCGCGATCTTGAGCTCATCGAGAGCGTCGATGATGTCTTGGTGGTGATTGATCGTGCCGCCAGGAACAGTAGGTTTAGTTGAAGCGGAAGATCGATTCTTGGGTGGTGCATGGGTCGGCTTGTACTCGTCAAGATCTATGCAGTCCATGGTTGGAAATCTTTGATGGTTGTGCTGGGATGGTGAGGCTGGAGTGCGAGAAGATGTCAAGGATAAGTGAACTTGGTATTGAAGCTAGAGAAGGAAGCGATCGGGGATCGGAGTTTCATCGAGAAAGGTACTACCTAGAGAAAAGGTGCTTTTCTCATCACTGAAAGGCCTCAGCGTGAGGTGCGCGGTGGCCTCCCTCAACATACTTCGCGCTGTCCTATTCAGTGATGAGAAAACACTTCAACTGCTGAGACTGTGGCTCGGGCATCAGGCATTTATCGCCCTCATGCTCAGGGAGGAGGGCCACCGCATACTTCTCGCCACTGCTTTCGGCGATGAGAAAAGCATTGAAAATTTAGAAATTGTGGATCGGGCATGGGAGTTTCGCCCCAGCAAAAGAGGGTAGAGAATTACAGGCTTGAGTCTTCCCTTTATGTTTAGATGTGGAGACCGCCACGGACTTTTCGCGATCGCCTTATGCGATGGAAAAACCATGGATGTTTCATCCTAAGCAAAGATAGTCTGAAATCACAGGCTTGAATTTACCTTTTTATGTTTAGAAGGGGAGACCGCCGCACGCCTCTCGCTATCGCTTCAAGCGATGAGAAAAAAACACAAGCTGCAATCCGCGGAGGGAGGGCTATGGTAGGCGTCCTTGTATAGTCTGTACCCCTGAGAATAGTTCAAGAGTAAGCTATCACATGAAGCGCCTCTCACCCGACCCCGTCAGTTGCCAAGTTTCATTCGAGAGGTCGTCCAGGCTAGCAAGCGTGGCAAAATGACCTCTGTGATTACACTCGGAACACGGCTGACAATCAGGTCGATCATCAAAAACGTTATAGGAATAACGAAAGCTCGTTACCCAGTATTTGCAGAGAATATTTGGAGTCAATACCAAGTGCATGCTATAGACAAGAAGCTGACGCGTATCGTTAGACACCACTTGGTCTAGAAAGCTATCTTCAATAGTGGCTCAGTATTCACGAGAGCTCTAGGATCCGTCTTGGGCCGGGGCAGAGATAGATTCAGTATTTCAGCGTTCTAGTATGTTCCTAAATTTCGCGTAAATTGCATCGAATAGCAAGGAACGCGGTACGCACCACTAATTTAGAAGGAAAGCGTAGGCTTGTTGCCAAGATGATCGCTTCGCTAATTTAGATAAGGACAGTGCGCTGGGAAACGACAATTCGTTCAATGGGTCAATACACATTGCGAATATGTCGCTCACTAAAGATGAAGACGAAGAATGTTGTCGTTCATCGAAATAATGTATTTACAAGAGCGCAGTCGTCACATCGAAATTAGAAAGGTCGAGGGCAAGGAAAAATGGGGCAGAAAAAGAGGTGAAATGTTTGGCTTGGCATTTCGGTTGTGATTGAGAGAATCTACCCTGCAAACTGGCAAGTTCAGCCTTCACACAGATTCTCACGAAGCCATTGGGAAATTTAGTGATGTATGTAGGCGTTGGGGAAGAACCACAATTGAGCGCATTCAAACATATTGTTTTGTTCAGAACTTTTCAGCAGCTGGCCTCAAATCCAGCTCATGCGTCCAAAGATCCACGCCCTGCCCTTCAAGCCATAGATACGTCGCTGCCATACTCTCTGCCTTAATCTTCTCCCCCCTCTCAAACTTCCCCTTCGTCTCCGCATCCGCCCCCTCCTCCGTACTTATTCCGCCATTCGCAATCGTATGCGCAACATGAACTCCCTTAGGCGAGTACTCTCTCGCCAGGCTCTGTGCCAGCATCCTCACGCCTGACCTCCCAGCGCCATAGGCAGCATAGCCCGCGTTCGTGCGTAGAGCACCGAGAGTGCCAGTAAAGATCAAGGTTCCGCGCTTCGTCATCTCTGAGGAAGAAGAAGGACCCTGAGCGAGCATCCATTTCGTGCAGAGTTGAGCGAATGCCATCGCCCCGGTCACATAGGTATTCAAACTCTGCCCAAAGCGCTCGACAGTCTCCTCCTCGAAGGCGATACGGTGCGCGTGCTTGACGTGCCAGACCGCGAGCTTCAGGTCGAGATTTCCCAGCTCCGTTTCGTTCCATTTGCGGATCGAATCAAAGGCTTGGGAGAGACTCGTAGTATCGGAAGCGTCGGCGCGGAAGCCCTTCAATACTCCACCGGAGCTCGAGCGGACCGAATTGGTCAATGTGTTCAAATTCTGTTCATTGCGAGCAAGGAGAGCGACTGCAAGGTTGCCATGTTGAGGGGATGCAAATATCCTAGCGAGGCCTGCGCCGGATGTAGGGCCTGCACCTAAAAGGATAGCAAGGCCGCGGGGAGGCATTGCTGCATGCCAGATACTTCTGAGGGTAAGATATGAGGAAAACGAAGATCGTCAACCAGAAAAAGTATGATGCAAAATATCAAAGTAGAGAGTAGGTAAGAACGGAGGTTAAGTGGTCAAACTAGGTTGTGATCTTAGGTAACCCGTTTTGTGCAGTGCATGCTAGCAAGTAAAGGAAACAAGTAAATTCAGTCCACGAGATTGCAAAGGGATCCTGATTTAGGAAGAGAACATACTCATAAAGACCTTGAATGATTCGAAATCGAGATTAGTGATACTTTACCGCATAGCTCGTGCGTGGATCGCTGACGATTTCTTGACGTCGTTGGTGCATGTAGGTGCAAAAGCCCTGGCGGCAAAGGATGCCCCTAATGCCTGGCCCTTAAATGTAAGCCTACTGCCCCAAGGGAACCTCTACCG
Source organism: Pyrenula massariospora (assembly GCA_021030905.1). Lineage (NCBI taxonomy): Eukaryota > Fungi > Ascomycota > Eurotiomycetes > Pyrenulales > Pyrenulaceae > Pyrenula > Pyrenula massariospora. The sequence goes on from JAGFMI010000003.1 coordinate 1,415,947, forward strand.
AAAAAATGCGTATCTTAAGGGTGAAAGAAAATGCCATAAACCACAGGAGCAGCCGCCAAGGATATGAGACAAGAAAACGTTGCTTGCGCTTACTTTTCTTTAGAGGCTCGCAAGCTACGGATGCTCCTGGATGCGCGGGTTACAATACATGCACTGATACAAATCTTCAACCTCCTTTAGCAAGCAGGTCTGTTGAGAACCTGTAAGGAGTGCTTGAAAGTGCTACATTAGGAAACGCCACCGGACCTTTTTTTGGCCTACCTCCTAGGGCTGCCCCGGCCAAATCTCATCCGCAATACTTCTCACTAACTTCAGCTTGTTCCTCATATCCTCCCATCCTAACAGGTTCCCCTCCTCGTGGCTCGCAAATCCACACTGTGGACTTACGCCTAATCTCTCGAGCGCCTGCTCTTTGCTTTGCCCAGCTCCCTTGGCCACAATCTCGGCCGCCGAGAAGACTCTTTCTTTCATCTTGTCCTTATCCTCGAGCTCCGGGAACTTCGATGTTATGACTCCAAGGATAACATTTTTGTGCTTCGGTAGGTGGAGGAGCGGCTCAAAGGTGCCGGCGCGAGGGGTGTCGTATTCGAGATAATAGGTGCTAACATTTAGTGTTTGGAAGAGCTTGACTGCGATGCGATCATAGCCGCCTTCGGAGAAGTGACGGGAGCCCATGAAGTTACCTGTAAACCGTGCGTCAGCTCGACGAGACGTTATTGAAGCACACAAAAAATATACCTCGGCAGATATGTAGGCCGAAATGGATCTTATCTTTGTGCTCTGCAATGGAGTCATTGTAGCACTTGATGTACGAATCGAGCAATTGGTCCAAGGTCTTGGTATTTGACTTGTCTTCTTCCCAACCTTTGATCATCTTCTCAGAGCAGAAATCTGCGTTGATCAGCTCCATTGCTCTCTGTCATCATAGTGAGGCAACATACACGCAAAGTTCGGATCATCAAACTGTACGTTTCGAACACCAGCCGCGTACAAGATGTCCAGCTCAGCACGGTATGCCTTCGCAATGTCCGCAAAATATTCTGCATCACTGCTATAGACATTCGATGGGTAAGCTTTACCATCCACGTATCTTAGATGGTACCACGGCGGCGCAATGAGGGTCAGTTTGATATCACCCCATTGCTCCTTTGGTATCAGCGTCTTCATGAATTCGAATTGGTCGATTAAAGAGCTTTTGCCCGTATGCTTGATCTTTCCAGTACAGAGGCACGATTGTCCAGGTTTATGACCTTTCTCCAGGAAGCCTGCTATATCCGGGACATATGTTCGGAAGATGGAGATATCTGGATTCATGACCTCAGTCATGCCCTCAAGATCTTGGAAAAAAGAGCCCCAAAACACTGCTCGGCTAGTGACAATCAGACATGTCCCAGTCGCAACTTAAAAGGCCGCATGGTAAATACCGATACTCCCCATCAGTCACCGCCCGCAACCCAGCATCAAGCTGGAGTTCTACAATCTGCTTGATAGCCTCATCTTCTGCCTTTGTGAGATCCTGCTGGCTGATCTCTTTCTTCTCAAAAGCACTACGTTTCTGAAGAAAGTCCTTTGGTCGGAGAAGCGAGCCAAGGTGCTCAGCTCGGAAAGGGGGATTTCGATGCGTAGCCATGTCGACGTTGGGACAAAGCGCTTACAAGCCGAATCCGGAGATTCTGAAAAGGTGAGAAGGTGCGCATCATTCGATTTGCCCTGCAAGGCCATCAGCAATCCTAGGATCTGGTAGCTCTAACTTAGCACGCCGTGTGGCCTGGGCGTGCTGGGTAAACAATTGCAGCCCCGCCTCCCCCGCACTTGGAAGATCCAAGATGCCCCTGGGCAGCAAGCACGGCTAATCTCGAGGCAGTGATCCCCGATCAGTTGGCATTTACTTTGCAATACACCCGAATGGTCAAGCAGCTTCCCTTCAAATGATTTCTGCGGTGTATACGGTCCTGCATTGCTGAAGGAACAACCATAGAAAGAGAAGGCCACCACGCCCACTTTCGCGATCACTCCGCACACCTCCGCACGCCAAGGTCAACGATGAAATGCAGGAACGAGCTGTGTGGGGAATTTTCTCCTCGGGAACTTCTAGTGCCTTGGCTTAGTCTGTTGGATTCCAAGATCTCGCCATAAGAAGTAGAGCTACAGAAGAGAGCGTGGGATGAAGCGTACTGGACCTCCGAGCTTCCATATGCTGAACAGGAACGGGTGATTGCGATAAAAAGGATGGTAATTATTATAGTATTCAGAGGCACGACTTGCTATCTAATCAAAGGACCGTGGAGCGTCATGCGGTAGAGGAAGCTCAACATGCTTTTTGGAAACGACCCTCGCAAGAACTCGCTTTGCACTACGAAGAAACATGAGACACATGCCAGATATAACCCAGGGCGGAAGGTGCGGTGTAAATACCAGCCTGCTGCGCTCGAAAGCTTAGCAAGGCCTAATTAGGCCCGCCGAGGGAAATGTGGAAATTATGGAAATTGCGGAGTAGACATGCTCATAACTTCATGCTTCTTGACTCTCAGCTATACGAAAAGCTCAGATGATACATGCCAGAGTCATAGTCCCCACATAATTAAAACAATGAGAAGCGAGCACTTAGAGGAGGTATCGCAGAGCCGCAAATATCGCGGCGGCGAAGACGCCAGTGCCGAATTCGGGGCGCAAGACGAGAGCACCGGAGCCAGAAGAGCCGGATGATGTAGAGGAAGCTCCGGAACCAGTGGCACTGCCACCAGATCCACTCCCAGCCGTAGATGCTGCGACAGTCGACGGGGCAGCTGCGGATGAGGAAGTCGATGCAGTGGTCTCAGTTGCAGCGTTATGCGCAGTCTCATTACCGCATTGCTTGTTGGCAGTGCACTGAGCTTGACCATCGGCGTCATTCGGATGCGCTTGAATGCACTGATTGTATGTCTCTTGACATTCGAAGAATGGAATGGTTCCTTGGAAAGCGGTGACGTCTGGGGTGGTGCCGTTGATGCACGTACACTGAAATTGGAGAGTGTTCTAGAAGCAAAGACATCAGTATCTAAACACACAGCGAGCTGGTCTTCGGCTATTACCTGGTCGCAGGTGTTATCCTGGGCCCCACCATTGCAGATCATCCGGCAAGTGTTCTGCTGTGACAGACAATAGTTCCCTGAGATTCTCGTCAGTCCGTCGGGCTTTTTACCAATGGCCAAGGAGAGCATCGCATACCTTTGGACTTTGGATCGACTTTGCTGACATCAAATCCTTGAGTCGCAGAAGGTGGCATGGCTTGAGATGAGGCAGAACTTGAGCCACTTGAGCTTTGCGCGCCGGCAAGACCCAGGAGGGCAGCCGCGGTAGTAAGTGTTATTACGATCGAATGCATTGTGAGGGTGTGGTAGTGGTAGAGAGGACCAAGTGTGGATAGAATTGAAGCTTATGGGTTCTGCAGAGTAACAAATGTGGTGAGCTTGGTGGTCGCAAGAAACGTGGGTTAAGAGACAGGAAAGGGAAGAGAACGCGTAGAGGTGAAGTGAGCAGGAGGATGATTGTCACAGAACACTGCGGTTAGGGCAGGCACGGCGATATTAGGACCGGAGAAATGAGAAATCAGCGGACCTCTGGTGAATACACTGTTAGGAGTAAAACGCGCCTGCGTTCGCAGCGATATGGTGTAGTGGAGGGTGATCAAAGGGTGTACAAGAAGAAGACGCGACCGGCGACCGGGATGAAATAGTATTGACCGCGTGGGAGGCAGGAGCAGAGCAAAATGTTGCCGGGGCAGGAAATTGGCGGCAGGAAGGTCCTTAAAGAGGCAATTACGACGGCCAGGAAGGCTTGGACCGCCTTGTGATCCCTGCGCAGCATGTGTTGCAGGTAAAGAGCGTCTCCGCAAGGTCCGCGCTTGGCAACCCGACCAATACCTGGAGGTTTTAGCGGCCTTTGCCTCCAATCGACGTCTTAGCTCCGCCCAGCCTGTCCCATTCCGGCTAAGGTCTGGGGCCCCCATCCTTACAGGCCCGCCCCAAGCTCGCTATCATGACGAGCTAGACCTGCCAGGTCCAGATGTTATCTGCTCCCATCGAACTTCTGGCACGTCCATTCGTCGGAGGCCGTGGTCGCGGGCCGCCAGACAACGATAGAGCTTCCAGACTCCGGTGCTCAACGTCCCATCATTCCTCTGCCTCGTCATCTTCTGATGCACAGCAGACACAAACTCTAGTCGCAAGTTTTCCGTGGTTTCACTTGGCCCACCTCTTGCGCGACTGGCCCCCCCGGTTCCGATAAGCCGTCGATCGTCTGCCGAGGCTCGTCGCACCTGACTTCCACCGGGCCAAGTCCGCCTCAACGCAAAAGAAATTATCGGAAAATTTCAATTCGAAAATCTTAATTGGAAAATTTCATTTGACTCTAGCGGGACATTCTTATTGGGCAGTTCTAGAAATCTGGTGCCTTTGGTTATCGTTTCGCCAACGAGCTTTCACCTCAAAGGTATCGTGCTCAAGGCGCTAGATCTGCTGACAGCCGCACTCGCAATCCTGTTTCGCAGCCTGTCCTAGGTACACAAGAATGTCTGAGCTGGCTAATCCACGTCCCGATCAATGGATACCTGAAGATACGCTCGCCTTCTTCCAGTCGCGATCTTGGACAAAGTCGCTACTTGAGTCGCCTTCGTACCAGCCTTCCGTCACAGCTGCACGAGTGGTGAAGACTTCAACTGAGGATGCTTTCTTTTCCCAGACGCTCGCCACACCTTCCACCATTCCCCACTCCTTGACCCTCATACGCCAAGAGCTTCCCGAAGCACCAAATCATGCACCCATCACAGCAACGACTTCCTCCTTCACGTTGCCGGTGCCTGAAAAGCCGGATTGTCTAATGCTGATTGCCATTGGTAGTCCCGGGGTTTCTGGCCACCCTTACACGGCTCATGGAGGATTCCTGACTGCTGTGATGGATGAGATCATGGGTTTCACTGTTGGCATGCACATGAGGAAAAGGCCGAAGAGGGCACCCACATATACTGTTAATTTGAACACAAACTATAAGAAAGCAGTCAAGGTTCCTTGTGTCTTAGTTGCCAGTGCCTGGTGTACAGGGCAGCATGGTAGGAAAATATTCGCGCGAGCGCAGTTGAAGGATGAAGATGGTAATTTATATACCGAAGCTGAGGGCATTTGGGTCGAAACCAAACAAGGCCATCTTTGAACCTAGGCTGCTGAACAAACCAAAGTCCCAAGATGGTATAAATACGGATCGCTCTTTCAATGACCTGAACTGAGCAAATTACGCCATCCAAATCGCCTTGGCAATATGTCGTGCCCCCAAGAAGTCAATAGAAAGCTGTGATGACAAGTACTTGGGACATCCCGACCAGATCTGGTGTACACGGCTCGCGTAAATGATGAAGAGCGAGAAAACACATTTGCCAAGGCTGATTTCGTGGATCAGGAGACTTACGGTGTTTACGACGGTAAGGGCAAGCATGTGACCTTCATTAGTACCCATGCCGATTCGCAGCATCAGTGTTGTCATATACGTATACTGTGTTGGTGCCATACGCTAGTCTACCATCTGGAGATGGAGTTTTGTACTCGCAGGAGGGACCCAGTCTATCAAACATTTATGGAGGTTGGCTCGGCGGATCTACCTTTAAAGTAAACCAGAACAAGACCTAGACTATCTAACTAGAACAGTAACCAGCATTTCTTTTCTGATCGCTTTACATAGATATGTGGGGAAATGTCCTTGCTGGACCGATTTGCCTCCAAGTTGAGGGTGCTCAGATAGCTCTACATTTATCAATTGCCATTCTTACAGAGAGTATGGGGAGGAGTTAAATCGCTTGGCTGACATGTAAAGTCCCATTCTCGACGAGACGACCGAAGTGCGGAGGCAAGCGTTAAGTGGCCGTGTGTTCATTTGCATAGTCTTGTAATATGTTTCCCAATAGTCTAATCTATTCCGTCAAGACATCTTTCCCAATATCCCCCTTCCCCTCTCTACCTCCCATATTATGTTCATAAAACCCTCCCCACTCATCACTCCTCTGCCACCTTCCTCGCCGGCCCTAACCACCTCTTCCTCCCAAACGTAACATAATCCAGCCCCGCGAAAACCATCACCGCCCCAACCACAATCCCTCCATAATTCATATTGACCCACGTCACCGGCCGCGTGCTCGGAAACGGCAAAAACACGATAATATACACCCCGTACACCATGGCGAAGATGTTCACCGCGAGGCCGACCCAGGGGGGTCCCCAGATGCGCCACGGACCATAGGGGATGGAGTGCGGGGCGCGGATCTTGCGGATGGCGAGGAAGAGGATGGGGAGAATATACGAGATGTAGAGGGTAAGGGAGGAGAGGGAGAGGACGGCGTTGAAGGCGGTGGTGCTGCCGATCTGGATGAAGGAGACGAAGAAGGTGAAGAGGACGGTGAGGAAGAGGGCTCGGAGGGGGATGCGGAAGGTTGGGGAGACCTGGATTGGGGCTTGTTAGCCGGGATTGGGGAGTGGAGGGGGGTTTTGATAGCGTAAAGGGGAAAAGGGGGGAAGGGAATGGAGGGGCTTTCAACGCACGTAGGCCCAGAAATCAGAATATGGTAGCCCCCTGTCCCGTGCAAACGCCCAGATGAGTCTCGACACACTCGCCATCGTGCCGAAGAGACTCAGAAACCCTGTCATGATTTGGAAGCACATCAGCCCGTTCGTCCCCGAGGGACTGCCGCGAGCAATTTCGAAAAAGACCTGGGTGATTGGGTACCCGTAGCTCGTGTTGAGCGCGTCATTGATGTCACCCATGTTGTAGAGGAGCGCAATGAGGAAGAACCAAGCGAAAACGCCATTGATGAAGACGGCGAGGACCATGGCTTTTGGCACAACGCGCGGCGCATTTTTTACTTCTTCGGACATGTGCAGGACGCCATCAAAGCCTGAGGAGTTTGTTAGCATTCGGCGACTCTGGAGTCTTTGAGGAAGGGACCATAAGGGCTTTCAATTAGGGAGGCTTACCGCCAAGAGGAAAAACTGATGATATTAGGCCTAAGCTAAAGGCCATGCCGTAATTCGACCAGCCGCTAAGGTCGTGAACTTTCGTTTTCCAGACGAAGTCGCTCGTGTTCCGGGTGCCGAGACAGATGATCACTATTAGCATGATAGGGTACATAACGATGTGGAAGATTCCGCCAAGGACTTCGAGAGGTGCAAGGAGCCGTCGACCCCAGATATTGGAGAGAAGTGGTACGAGGACAATAGCCCACATAAGCAGCGTATCGTGCCATCTTTGGTGGACGTAATTGGGGTAATTGAGAACTAATAGACCGGTGATCTGGGTTGAGACGAAGAAAGGCGCGACTGCTACGCCTGCGATCCAAGCAAGGACAGTCATCCACCCTTGCATCAAGCTGAAGAATCTTGGAGCGAATGGCGCCAGGTCAGCCGCCCAGTGGTACTGAGCGCCAGCTACAGGCAATCTAAGAAGTGGTTAATATCAGGTCTTGGAGAGTTCTAAAAGTAACCAACATCGATGCCAACTCTCCAAAGGAGGATGCTAGGGCTGTAGTCCCAGCTAAACAGACAAGGAACCCATAGACTAAAGCGACAGGACCTCCATTGTAGAGTCCAGCGCCGAATCCTGATTCTATCGACTCCCAGGAACATTGTAAGGTGCTGCAGAAAAAGAGCACAGGTACGAAAGAAAGATCTGCCCTTAGATTAGCTGTGTTGTGAGGTAATATCATGCCTCGAAGGTGGCTTAAAGGACCGGTCTCTGGAACGACTCTGGGGTCTGCTCACATCGCTCCAAGACTTGATGTCTGCCATAGACTCTGACGGCCGTCACGCTCTCTTTCCCTTTACCAGCAAGAGGGTCCTCTATCACGACCGGCTCCCCAACTTCAGGCTTTTCGAACCGCCCAGCGGAACGAAGCTCGACAATGTCCTTCGTGTCCATACCGGCGATGTATCCAAGCCGGAATCAGGTGCATAGACACAAAATGGTAGTGTGGTAAAGAGTGCAGAAGTGGGAGGGTACTTCGAGTTCAGACTGGTGGGGCTAAACGTGGGACGCAAGGATCCAGTCATGAAAGACAAGCATTGCCACGTGCGAGAGATCGATGAAGCATAGAGCTACAAGATGAAGCGCGAAAGGAACAGAGCCTTGAACGACGGGATCTAGACGCTTGTATGGAAAGGGGATGCGTGATGTAACTTTAAATCGAGTCTCATCAGTAGCTGCTGAGTGAGTTTCGTGAAGACGTATGCCACCACGGGGTTCGTCGGTATCAGAATGATAGAGGCGCCACTTGTTCAGGGCCTGGCAGTAGAAGCGACAAAAGGTAGCCGTCTTGAGCAATTAAGCGGCCTGTAGATGCTGCTTGCTAGCCAAGAAGCCGAGGGGCGTTCAACGTGTCTGGCATGGATAAGCCTGCCAATGGATCTTCCAAGAGGGACACATATTAAAGGCTGAATAGGATGTCACTCTCACGGTTTTCATAGTGTTGTAGCAAAGATGTCCGGCTTCCGACGATGTTGCCGAGAGCATTAACACACGTACGCGTTCGGTGGTCAGGGGAGAGGAGATTTGAGGCAGGGGTAGCTTTGTCTAGGAGAATAGACGGTGTAACTTGTCGCTTGCAGCTCATGCCTATTCTCCAGGTAATTGCCGTTCCTAGTGGGTCCCTTCGATCTTGGTGGCGCAGAGGAGGTGATCTGCTACCCAGGGCCGGCAGCTTGCTAGCTTGTTGATTGGAGAAACGCTAAGGTCACAGAATCTTGCACCGCGGGGTATAAGGAAATGCAAGATCTCAGAGTGAGTGCTGCGTCTATGTTCCACCACGATTGTACGACCAGACGCACCGAATGCGAAACTATCGTCTGAGGGGGCCATGCAAGGGGGTAGCTGCGCGCAAATTAAGCGTGTATTCATGACGGCGAATTTTACATTCTCGGACTGGCGGATATGAGAAGGCTCCAGGCGGGATCAATGGGAAGGAGAGATCAACTAACGAGACACATCACTGCATCTTCGACAGAGTAAGGTGACCTCTCAGCAATTCTGCTTTCAAAGCAGGCCCAACAGAAACGCGCCTTTTCGGCAGGGTTTACCGGAAAGCAACTGACAGCGGGTAGTGGATAGTTATTTTGGATCCGCGGAACTAACATGGGAGGATTGTAGGGGGCGGATATCAAAGCTTATCCGTTCGACAAATCTTCAAGGTATTTCGAAGCATTCTCGAAGCGAATATTCTCGCGCGTTGAACGGTGGCGACCGCATGAAAATTCAGCCTGGCTAGAGAGTGACCTGAGGCATTAGCGATGTCTTGGGCGGAGGGCCTGAAGCCGGGAACAGGCTGGCTCCCTGAGCGGACGAACTCGTACTAGCTGCCTCGGATGACTTCCCCGGGCCGCCTCCAGATCGTCCCCCGGTCCGTGATATGCGCCGGACTCCCATTCGGCGCCCTTCGCTAACCCCAACCGCGAAGGTCCCGAGGCTCGATCGACTGCTCGAACTGTACGAAGTAGAATGAAAAGGAGAATCTACTCAACGAGACTACTACGACCGTCGACACCACCTCGTCTCGCGACTGCCTAGACCAGAGCCACTGTTTCACGAAAAACCATCTTACGTGGCGATGGCAAGGTGTGAGAACGAGCTGAACCTTCCTGTGTGTTTGCTTTGACGACGACCGCCCTGCAGCTTCATGCAGGCGACCCCTACAAACGCCCTCTCTTTGGTGCTTCAGATTGACTGGACTCGCGTATCTATTAATCCTATCCAAAAAGTCAGAATTGTGTAACGATTGAACGCCTCTGAGCCACCGCAGACTAGGTTAGCATTCGCTGCAGGATTCATATTCCAAGAACCCCTTCTGCTAAGCCTGGTCACACCCAACCCCTGCGCCATGTGCCGATCGTCAGCCCCGGCATATTGAATCCTTTACTGCCGTCTTATAGCACGCGTCCACCATACTCATTCCATCCTCTTCCTTCCGCTTGTCGCACTCACGAAAAGCTTCCTAATTCTCCGACCAATGATGTCTTCTAATCCCCGATGCTGAAAAACTTTGCTCGAATCTCGTTTTTGTTTCCCGAACGTGGCAACGACCCGAGACGTGCACATCCAGGTCGACCATGCTTTCCAACCCCTCAGGCTTGGCTTGGGTCATCTGCCTGTGAGGTGACGAGCTAGAGGAGAACATCGACTTTCTAGCTGCGGCCATTTTTCCCTTTCAAGCTGTGTCCAAAGAGCATTATCTAGTAGCTCGTCTCTTGTCTTGCCGCTTCTGCAACACGTTCATGCTCAGGTTCTTGATACCATCGGAGCCCCATGTCAGAAAAGAACCTCAGACATCTGGTCATTTTTAACTCTTTCGCGAACCTTCGCGGAACTTCAACATAAGCACTTACCGTCTAGGCAGCGGGAACGTGCTGGCAGACCTGACCAGGAATTCCCTGCCTAGGTAACACAGAGGCACGACACCTCGAGAAACGCCCCTGGAGGCATTCACAAGGCCACTAGTCTTCATGTACCTCTTATAGACCTCGAATACCATTTGCCTGAGCACAATGTCAACTCAAGATAATGAATTACCTCTGAGACAATCAATCTTCTAAAACTTTGACTTCTCACACCTCGCCGCCGGCATGGCAGCAACCCCAACCTCTACGCCTAATACGAGACCTCCTCTACTCACCATCTCCGACAACGATCATGGCCCTCTTCTTGTGGTCATCGGTTACTCTCTGTTGTTCACCAGCGCCCTCACACTCGCAGCTCGAATGTTTCTAATATATAAGTTGAGACGGCCGCGCGGCCTCGACGACTTTACCATAGTAGTTGCTACTGTACGTTTCTCTTTCTTTGTTGGTTTTTCTTATACAAGTCAAGAGAAACTAGCTTTGATGATTTTGGGAAACTCAAAAATGATTTTGGTGTTTGTCCATGTTAAAACGAGTCACCGATATGCTAATCATATTCCCTCGGTCAGTTCATAGCAATTCCTCAAACTGTACTCGCTCATAAAGCTGCCTCTTCTGGAATTGGAAGGCATATCGACGATACTCATGGTTTCAATCGACATCAAGCTGAAAGGGTAAGGGGAAGATATTGCTGACTGTCTTATCTCAACTACTAACGCGATGTGTAGCTTATCTACACCTCCCAAATCTTTGCCATACCTATCCTAGCTCTCAGCAAGATCAGCATTACATGGCTCATTTATCGTCTCTCTCCTCTACCTGCTATGCACGCGGCCTGCAAGACTGCCTTCTACCTCACTGTTGCTTTTATGTTCTATAGCATCTTCGCCATTGCGTTCCAATGTCCTTTACCACGTCCTTACATATACCATGCTGGTCGATGTTTTGCAAGCGGAGCCTTGCTCTACGGCGTTGGAGCACTCAACATTCTTACTGATTTGATTCTGGCATTGGCACCGTTGTACATGTTGACGTTAGTGCGACTAAAACAAGGTAATCGACTGGAAATTATGGCAGCCTTCGGGTCTAGACTTTTGGTCGTAGGTGTGACCGTTGCCTGGTTGGTAAGCTTGACACATTTTACGCATTCGAAGGACACTACGTGGACGCTGTTAATTCCAAGCATTCTCAACCAGTAAGTCTCTAATCCCCATCCTCTTGATCCCTTGCTGGCTGGGCATGACTTTGTGGATCCTATATAAGCCCTTTACGCCAACCCATAACTCCTTAAACCTCCAGCTGCTATCTCAATAATAAGGCTAATTGTCATCCTCAGAACAATTCTCAACACCTCCCTGGTCACCACCTCCGTTCCATCCCTGCACAACTTCCTCACGTCCCTCCAGTCCGGCGGCTTCGGTCTCGCCCCAACTGATAACATGACCCTTGCCCGCTCCGGTTACGGCTATGGCTACGATTATGCCTGGAACAGCAAACTCGATAACAGCAACCCCCAAGCCCATGGCAACCTTCACAAGAAACTTCCATCACCGCCCAAAAGCATGAGCGGTAGCGGCAGCGGGAGCGGGAGCGGAGGTAGACCTAGCAAAAAAGGGAAACGTCTCCGCTCCTCCAGTATTTTCCCCCCAAAGTACGGCTACAACGTCAACGTTATCCCGCTTGAGAACCGCATCTTCTCGACCAACAGCAAACAGTCTCCTCCCACCACAAAACTTCAACGCACCAACAGCCACAACACCAACAGCCGCAACAGCGACCGGGACAGGGATCGGGACGAGCATACGTCTTCCACAGATCGCAGTAGCCGCCGCCATCACCGCAAGGCTAAAGGAGAGAACGACGACGACAGCATCAAGCCTCTCACCCAAAACGCGGCCAAGACGGCGGGTAGCAGTAGCCGGGTGCTGTACACGCGAGAAGAAGATGTCGGAGGAGTGATTTGCTCAAGGGAAGTCGAGGTGCGGATCGAAGATGAGTTTGGGAATCCGCGGAGTGCCGGGGTGAGGACGAGCATGGCGAGCCGGGGCGGGAGCGTGAGTACCGTGAGGCCGCCTGGGACTGCGACCACGGAGGGAGGGAGGGGGAGGATGGGGAGTGAAAGTACCCGTGGCGATATAGACGAGGGAGAGGAGATTGGGGTGGGACGGTGAGGTCTGGCCATAGCGGAATTTTTTATTCTTTGTGCTGTTTAGCTGTCCAGGTCTCTAGCGTGAAGTCTCGTGGTTGTTTTCTAGTGGGGGTTTTATATTCAGGGCTGAGGGCAATGGCGTTAGTTGTGCGTGGATGAGATGTTTTTAACATACATGATACCCCTCCTCATTTTGAAAGTTATCAGACTTTTGTTAGAGATGGAATGGCCATCACTGGCCTGCGGAGGAATGGAAAAATTACATAGTGGATCGAATAACATACTAGTTCCTAAGGATACCTCCTGAATGATAGTCAGGCACTGACTATGCGTGACGGGGAGCAATGTCGCGATATCTGTAGTCGAGAGACATCTTCCTCGATGGTTCTTATTGCGCAGCACAATTTTCCAAAATTTAGGAGGGCTCATTCGGCAACGACACTACTATCCTATTCATAAAGCTTTTCCAAGCATGATGAGCGCCCAAGCCATTAAGCTATTCGATCCGGATGCCTAACAAAGCTCAAAACGCACAGAAACATATATTCGTACAGGATGTATCGAACGTACAATTAACCAGCTGACGAACAGCCCAGCAACTCATCCTCCCAGTATTGCTATTGCAGGCAATGTCACATAAAGCCAACCTACTGGTGGACTCAGCATACTTTAGGCTCCTCTTCCTACGCCCCCTTTAGTCCTTGACGTCCTTAGAGGATTGCAGGATCATTCCTCTCCTAATCCTCTGCGTGGCCATTCGTCTAGTCCGCATGACATCGTAATCCTTCGCCAACCCCGAGGCCCGCCGCGCTAGGTTTCATCGATTGGTTGAAAAAACCAAGCGTGCAACCCATGCAACTCGAAACCTCGAGTGGCTATAAAATGCAAGACCTATGAAGGGATTTGCAGTCCGACGAAAAGCCAGAATGAGCAAAACGAGGGCCATGTGGACACTGGCTATAACAACTGGCGGGAGCCAGTCAATGTCAAGCGTCGCCACAACTGGGTTTGGCCTCCAATGGCTTGGAAGGAGGTGTGTCGTGGTTTGCTTCCCGGTATGGAGAAGGGTATCGAGGCTTGAGGCTTCCGCAACGGAGACAAGAATTGCGTGGGTTGGTATATATCGTGCCGAGCCAGAGCTGCCCAAGTGATACCATCACACTTGACCAAGGACTCTGGAAAGCAAGATAAGTCTCGCTCGCCCTCTCCTCACACCACCGAGATCTCAGTTTTCGGGAGCCTCCCAAAAGAGTATCCATTCATCACATCGTTTACCCAGGCCACTTCAACAATTTCGTAGCACTCAGGACGAGGCTGGGTGACAGGAATCGTGGCCGATCGTTTTGCCCCGTACCACACCAAAAGTCACCCACCCGAGCCAGCCTCGTCTGGCCCCAGAAACACGCTGCGCCGGACTTATATTCGGCTACATACCTAGGTAGTACCTCCGTACCTTTGCAAGCACTTTACACTCTCGGCGAAATTCACGTGACAGGAGGCAGTCCGACCCCATTTTCCCATCTACCTTATTTCTGCCTGCGCCCTCAATATCTGCATCTCCTACGTCTGCTTATGTTCAAGATCTAATCATTATTACCAACCAGCAATCTGAAAATGCCTGATCCGACGTACATGACTGTCTCCTCGAAGCGCAACTCTATCCGTGGATAGACCATCGAAAAGACATTTTACCCCACCGATCATCATATCAGACTCCATTATTGGCTTCTTGAACAATGTCAGATGTCGATGCTACTCCACCTGCTCCGGTTGAATTGGAAGTCTTGAACCCCGATACAAGTACTGCGCATGCGCCCGTCATTGTCGACCAATTTATAAGTCAGCCAAGTGTCCAAACTACGCAAGATCCCGAATCGCCATCAACACCTAATGCAGCAAATGGATCAGCCAGTTGTAATTCCCAATCCACCCCAGGAAATGCTGGAAACGGCTCGAATACTCAAATAACGTCATGGAAATCTTGGGAATATCTAGATCGCATCTTGAATGTACAGAGTTGTCTTTGGGCTATCGTGGCTGGCGTGCTTGCCACACTAGCCTTTCGGTACGCATCTTGGACAGCTTTGAAAGACTTTCGTGATGATTGTCGGGCCACTCATGTATGTTGATAATCTTCGAAAACCCTCGACTTACCTCTGATTCCCTGCTAGGAAGCCCAGAAAATCCCATTATCCGAAGACTGCCAGCAAGCTCTATCCGGTGGTTACATGAGCTCTCCGTTTTTCATACATGCACATAAACATACCGCAAGATCCTTGGAAACGTTTCTTCAGGCAGCAATAGCGAGCTCAAATAACACCCTCCGCTCAGCTGGCTCAGCAATTTTCCAAAACTACATGATTTTCGGCTACGGCATCGCACCCTTTTCAACTGTTCTTTTGTTTTCGCGAATACTGCTGCCATTTCCATGTGCGGCAGCATTGTACGCCGTTGGGTTTTACCGTTTACCTTTCGGGTTCCTCCTTGCCCTTGCGTGCTATCAAGTCATTGCGTTCACCGGCGTGATTGATTCTCTGGTCTTATCTATATGCCAGCGATCTGAAATGTTCCAAGCCTTATCACCATATCCAGCCATCTTTGCCAGGGCTAACTGGATATTTTGGGTCAGTTGCGGAGTTTCTGTTGCCTCTTTTGCAGGCATTTTGAGAATGGATTCGTCTGAGGGGTACATCTATTACGGCTGGACAATTGTCGTCTTCATCTCTTCGACAATAGTCGCAGCAATCTACCACATTCTATTGGTTGGGTGGAAAGCTTACTACATTGACCTCTTGGGTTCCAGTGCTTTTATTGGTTTGGTGATATTGATGTTCGCTCGTGTCTTGAAGACTCGAAAGTATGGAAACTCGAGTATTGCAATAAGCTTTGCAGTGGTTTTTGCCATAGATTTTTTGTTCTTCGCCGCGTATGGATTCTTGACAGCGTTCGATCTACAAAGATGGTCGTACTACTATGGTTGCAAGGGTATTAAATGTTAGCGGCCTCCACTACCCTGCCGTATTTTACATACGCGTACAGTTCTTGCAGCGGACTTCCTAAACCAATTCTGAAATATATACGCTCAATAATCAACATTACAGAAGACCCACTAGCATTTAATACCCCTGGGACCATAGTAACCTTCGCATTAAAGAGGATGAAAATTGCGCTACTGCTGTATGTTAAATGTAACACAGAATTACCATCATGGGGATGCGAGTTCAGGAAGATGTCAGTCCTTAAGAGCATTTTATATTTGCTATATAAAGTAGGTAAGCATCTATATTGAAATCGGAGCTACAGATCGGACAGTGTAACACGTACTTTGTCGGCTAATCTAGACTTGCAATCGAATGCTTGTATGTTGGCACCCCATGCGTGGAGTCTTTACATCTTCATGGACCCGGTCTCGAAGCGTGGTGTCCTCGACCACATGTTCGCCGATTCAATCGTGCCATAATGGATCTTCGGGTTGGTGCCTGATCGATACGAGCTAAATTATCTCATGTTTCTATCTAACCCCAGGTCAAAAATAAATCGACAACATATTAGCAATATTTCTAACGCCATTCTTCATATTTTAGACACAATCCGTGATTTCGGCCATAAGCACCCACCATAGATACAATTAAGGTGATTAGCAGAAGATATAGTCCGTCTTCGGCATCCAAGAACTACGACAGGCTTAGACCGGAAATCGCAAAGGTGATGCAGAGCAACGAGTTTAAGTTAGCTCGCGAAATGAAGCTCGCTTTCTACCGGCTCTATGCTCAAACTCCCCACACTCCATACTTCTTCCTCCTAATTGACCTGCGTCCCATATCCCCTGATTCCCTCCGCAAAAGCCCACCTCTGCCCCTCTAGCTTCTGATCATCTTTAACCTCCACACCACCCTCCTTTGTCACGACCGCGATACTATACTTCTCACTACTTCGCGCATCTCGATACCACAGCACCTTCAAACACTCCTTGACCGCCTCCACCGCCTGCTCCTGTGTAATGCTCTTCCAGCTCTCCTCTGCATCCCGGCTCGCATCGTCCCCTTCCACGAGCCTTCGTAATAACGGCTGCGCTAGATGCGCCCCGAATCCACTAGCCAACGTCGGTGAGCTAAAGGTGGTACCTAACAAATCCACCGAACTCAGAAATGGCGCTTCTTTCCCATCAAATCCTGCCACTAATATCGAGTTCCACAAAGGGTCAAACTTCGACCGTCTCGCATACAGCAATTTACTCAGATATGTGTGCAGATTTTGCGCTGTCAGTGTATGTTGAGCAGCAGGATCGGATGAGTAGTAATGTTCTTTGATGTCAAGAGTGGTAAGGACGCGGTCGATGTGCTGCATGTCCGAGACGTCGCCGCCGAAGCCAAGAACGGTTGAGGGGGGAAAGGTGCGAAGGCGGGAAATGCCGGTGAAGCGGGCGAGTGAGCCGTAGGACGCTGGAACTCAAATATTAGCTTGATGCTCGTGGCGATATGTCGGTGTGTACTGCTCGTAGGAGGAAGAGTGGGAGAACGAACCGAGATTATCTGCTGCTAGGACAACACCATCTTTGAATTTGACGCCAAGTACTGAGGTGCCGGTCACGGCTGGACTTTGTGTGTGAGAGACTGGCTGCTTCTGGTCGAGAAAAGAGTGGTCGTAGGGTCCATAGACGTCGTCGCGCGGCTGGTTGGCAGGTTAGTACATAGATAATCGTGAGAAAAGGTCAAACGTACGCGGCCCCAGGCTTGGGGCAAGTGGTTCATGATTGATGGAGGAACAAGGCTCGCAATTCGAAGAGGGGTAGATCTTTTAGAAAGCTGGAGGGTGTCACGTCGGTAAGGAGGGTGGTCGTTGTGGATGGGCTGGCTTGGAACATGGACGGAGCTTGAGCTGTGAAGCTGCAGTCCGCGTCGGCGAAGTGCAGCCTTACAAGTAAAGGCTTGGCATGCATACATTCACGTGATCGTGGCCCTGCCGGAGGCTATCTTTTAAGCGAACCGACGATATACCGCTGGATCCTTAAAGAATTGTATTGTCCATTAAATACACTTTGTTGGTTGACGGCCAGCCCTTCGTATCCTGCCTCTGGAAAATTGCTTGTTGATTGAAACCGCAAACCAAACACCGATCCCCTCAAATACCCAGTCACGGTCTTCAAATCATCTTGTCTTGGTCAATCATCAGATCTCGTCTATCCCAAATTATCGTCCAAATTCTAGACTGGGCACAATAACTGGTCCAAATTTGACTACCGCTCCATAGCCGCCTTCTCCTTGAACCAAGAAGTCTGCCGCAAGACTGACCTTTGCTCCCTGATTGCCATGCATGTCTGTCCGTCCAAACGTACCTTGTACTGCCTCTGGGTCATACGCAACAATGGCAACGTAGTTTCTCCTGCCCATAAGCTTTCTTGCACCGCCTTCCCGTGCGACGCCAGTGACATCCGTACCAAACACGTCGAGCATATCTTCCTTCGTGTCAGTCGGTTGGCTTGGCGTGCTGCGGTGGCCGTTGGCAGGAATATAGAGGGGTTTGTTATTTGCAAGAAGCTTGAGAACATATGATGGAGGTGGGGTGTTGACGACGGCAGAAGAGATGAGCTGATACATGGTTTTGTGGTCAGAGGGGTGGGATGGATCGTGAACTAAGCCAGCGCCGCAGCAGTTGACGGAGCCGGAGACAAAAGTCATGCGGATGGAGCGCTGGTGCGCAATTCCTTGAAGAGTCCGTATCAGGTAGGTCCGTTCTAAATCCTGGGAGTTATTAGTATCGACAAATCGACTCATTGGAGCCACAACTTGCCTTTGAATCGTGTGTCCATTGATCTCTTAATTCGTCGAGGACGTCAATGTCTCCGAATGGGCTTAGAATTCCGCCCATAAGACCAGACTTGCCCACCGCGCGTTTCACTGAATCAAATCCGGATCCTACCGCACCTTTGGCGCCAACAACACCCGCTACGGAGCTAGTTACTTTACCCAATACATTGTAAGCTCCGGTGACTGCCTTCTTTCCTGTTGCTACTGTGTGTGCAATCGACTCAGCCGCCTCTAGCCTTGGGTAAATGATAGGTACAGGAATCATCAGTAAGCAGTGCTGCACACTGCTTGGGAGCATGGCTATTTTCGGGAAAATGCCTTGATAGGTCGGCCCCGCCATGACTTGGTGAGGGTTTCGTTCCGACCGACAATCAATACCAACAGCAGCCACGGCAGGTCCAAGGAATTTGACAAAGTGCCAGCCAGTGCCAGTAATTGTGAAAAGATCCTGGTCAGAGGACACGTCTCGGAGAACCTCGAGAGTAGTGTGGTGCTGGAACAAGAGATACATCTCGATACCTATTCGACCGATATTCTTGAACATGTTGCTAAACTGCATATAATCAGGGTACGAGCCAAAGCCGTCGAAGCTAGAAGAGTCAGTTTGTTAGATAATTGGTCCTCTGCGTCACTTACATATCATGGTCATCCAACGTCAAGATGTACGGTATTTGCGCAAAAGCTTCCCTCAAATGCGGTTGGTCGAAATGGCTTGTATAGTAATGGAAATATGCATGCGAGACATCCTCTTCATGGGCCGCTGTCCAAACGGCGCTTTTCCTTGCTTCCTTACCACTTGTAGCCAGCCATTGCTTCAATGAAGGAATCTCCTTCCAGACGCGGTCAGCATATATTTGACCTCCGAGGCCAAGCTGGGCATGGAATCCTCCACACTCGGCATGCTTTTGCATGATGTCTTTCCACAAAAATCCGATACCCCCGGATCTTTGTCGTTCATTTGCGGACACATTGAGTGAGTAATCGTTACCCGATGTTGCTAGGAATCTCCAATTGGTTTCATGTCTCCCAGCTACAACAAATTCGTATCGTGTGCAGCCAAGGTGCGAGGTGATTGCATACGTCCATTTGGCACTACCTGAATCTTCCATTCGCAGATCAATTTCATATTTGTAGAACGTCCATCTTTGATGGCGGTGAATGTTCAATGCTTTGAGCTGACGCGGATTAGGCGATAGATCCACGCTTTGATGTATGTGAATAGTAGGAGGTTGGGGCGCATCCGTAACCAAAAGAATAGAGCCGAGCCAGAGCCCACGTTCGATGTCCATATTGGTATACCGTAAGTAAGGACCAAAGTATACGCCATTGGTTGCATTGACTTTGTAGAGCTCGACACCGCTGCTGGGCGGCGGGCCGGTGAATGCCGCAGGATTAGACATACCTGAAGCAATGCTCATAGTATCGAATCCGGGCGTGAGGGGCAATCCTGGCGACGCAACTGGCTTTCCCAGAGAAATTCCTGGTGAAGCAAGCGGATGGTTGTACGTGCTACCGACTGGGGAGAGCGGGGCATCGTTGAGATTTAAAGGTGTGGGACCTTTAGGAAATTCCCATTGAGTAGCTTGAGTGGCTAGGTGAAT
Organism: Pyrenula massariospora; assembly: GCA_021030905.1. Lineage (NCBI taxonomy): Eukaryota > Fungi > Ascomycota > Eurotiomycetes > Pyrenulales > Pyrenulaceae > Pyrenula > Pyrenula massariospora. The sequence continues at coordinate 1,435,907 of JAGFMI010000003.1, forward strand.
GTAGTAGTACTGCCCTGAATTAGGGTCAAGATGGGCGATCCAACCTTCGGGTAGTGGTGGAGGCGACGCAGGCGTCTGTGATTGCTGAGCAGGCTGTTGGCTCGCTGCAGACGGTGCAGGACTTGCGGCGCCATTAGACGGAGTATGAGCGGAGACATTTGCCTGTTGGTGTCTTGGGTCGTTAGCGTAGGCAGGGTGCTGGGCTTGGTTCGGGTGCAAGGATGCCGACGCTCCAGGAGGGCCCGGAGCAGTAGTGCCAGCAGCAGCGCTCGATGCTGCCCGGGCTTTCTCGTTGGGATAGGACTGCCCAGGCTGAGCTCCAGAAACTTGAGAGTAAGCGGGCGGCGGTTCATCGTGCACATTGAGTCGGCTCATATCATCGGTAAGAGCATTATGCGGCGGCAATCGCGTCGTCGCGGATGGGGGAAGGACTTGTCCAGTCTGCGGCATCTGTGTAGGAGGGGATTCTGACGCTTGGCCCGGCCCTTGGTATACGGTTGGTGGAGCATGCTGACTGCCAGGCGGCTCAGTCGGCGTCCATGGTCGTGCTGGCGCAGGAGATGCTGCTTGTGCAGCTTTGTTTGTGTGTGCATAGTTCTGAGCTCGTTGCTGAGCCGCAGCGTTCTGGGCCTGAAGACTATTCAAAGTTGAAGTGCCAGCAATCCCAGCAGCTGCGTATCTGGCTTCGATATCAGAAGGCTGACGGTACTCTGCTGGAAGAACAGGCGTTTCCGGAGGTGGTGGAGATCCCCTTTGTGCCTTAGTCGTAGAGGTTGACGCTGTGGAACTGATACGATTGATTGACGTAGGGCTTGTGACCCTCAGGTTGGTAGGCCGAGAGGCAGCGGCTCCTTCTGGAGGAGGCCAGTACTGCTGCTGGAAGGTCGGCTGTGAGGGTTGTTGTGTCTGCCCATCGGACCCTCCCTGCGGAGTAGGTCCCCTCTGCGGAGCTCTTTGAAACAATCCTTCCTTATCTGGTGTTTCTGGTCCTGGGGATTCCGGCAGCGGCTTTGGTGCAGTACCACGTCTCTCTGCCAAATTCGAGGCTTGTTTGGTATCCCGGCCATCATTGACTCTCAGCGAAGGCGGAACTGCGGATGGATATTGTACGCCTGAGCTAGCAGAGCTCGTCGAATGCGCAGGTGAGCTAGCCTGCACAATCGGCGACTGTCTTCCCTGATCCGGTGTTGCTCGTCGTCCGCCGTTTGGATAAGGCGCCGGATACTGGTAGGGTGTCGCATTCGAGGGACGGCTCGGCTGTCTGAGGCGATCATCGGGATAGGGCAGCGTAGAGTAAGGAGCTGTGTTTTGCGCAGCTGGGTTTGATGCACTGTGTTGGCTTCCGACGGAGGGGGCAGGAGACGTGGTTGATTCCCGCTTGCTGATCCTGAGAGGCTCCACCGTGGGAGAGCGCCGCTCCTCCGCCCGGTTCAGAAACAGCTCCTCGTGATTTCGTCCTTGGCCGCTCATGGCGCAAAGCAGGCCGCACAATCGGCCGCGCGAAGCAAGACGGTAGAAGCCGCCAGAACTAGAGCCGTAGGCTGGTAATGAGCATCACAGTCTCTCGAGCAACGCAAGGCTGTCGTGCCGATGTTGGATTATTGGTGGGGTTCAGTTTCATGCAACAAGATCCAAGTGTCAACGACAAGAAGGTACAGAATGGCAGGAAGCTCGAAAAGCAAATTACAGGAAGCGTCTTAGTGACGGACACGGCAAAGATGGACGAGGAAGCTAGATTAGGTAGATGTAGGGGCCGCATCAGCAAGCAGAGGCACAGCAACGAGTGAGCCGCCGAGCATCGTCGACGGTTGGGCAGCGGCCACGATGATTGGTGCACTCGACCATGCATAAGCGCCCGCCCATGCTCGCAACCTTGGCCGGCCTGCATTTCCACTGCAAACGCCCGAAACGGTGATGAGAGACGGTGACGGATTACGCAATGGGGCCCCTTTCAAGCCTGCTACTCTTGATCGAGGTTCCCACATTGGTCTCTGTTGCCAAAATGAGGACGTCTCATACCAAGCCTTGAGCACTGACCAACCTTCAACTACCGTGCATTCCAAAGGGAGATTCTCTCAATGGCGTTGTACGAGTTTCAATCTACAATGGGATTGTTTTTTGGCTTGACCGTACATGAGTAGTCTCTCGAAATAGTAAGCTCCCCATCGTCGCTAAATTAGCGAAAGGAGACATCAATAGCCAAACCGGAGCTGGATGACGCTGCTCCTTTCTCAGAGACATTATGAAAGAGTTTGAACATCAAGTATCGTAGATTTCCAATCGACCGCGAATCAAGGTGAATTCGTTTGTCGGAAGCTAGAATAACCCTTGATCTCCGGCGCTCTGGGCCACGAAATAATAGTAGAAGTCTTCCAAGGAACCTCGGGTACGGCGAGGAAAGAAGCCGGAAAAACTTTCAACCATCGCCATCGCTTCCACTCCTGCGGCGCAACTCGAGGACTGCAGCCTCTGAAACGGCTAAGAAAGAAACTTGCACGGAATGATATCACAGGCCATGGGGACGATACGTTGATAGAGGACGGGGCTGCTAGCAATCTATTTAGGGATCCTCAGAAATCAATATGTTTCTCGAAAAGTCTTCTGAAGGCAAAGAGCTTTAGTAAATGGTCTTCTTAACAACCCCCTTTTACATAAGCACGGCAAATATGTGTATAACCTCGCTCCAGTGGTATCAAAGTCGCTCGTCTCGCTAGAATTGGTTCCACCATTGTAATAAAACGATCCAAAATCCAGAGTCCAAGAAATGAGCATGACGAGGATGCACACCGCAGGCTCGACGCCAACCGGTGTCACAGGCCGAAATTAACGACCTGCAATCCCTGCTCAAACATCACCTCCATCCAGTTGACATCCAATGAGTGTCCCGTATGCATGAACCGCTGTGTCTGCTTTTCGTATACCATCTCCAACACGTGCCTTGTAGTCGACGTGTTGGTTCCGATACTCTCTCGCTCCATGCTCTTAATCAAGTCCAAAGCCCTTCTTTTCTCAGCTCCCGAGTTTGAGGCTACTCCTGCCATAAAAAGCGGGAATACGATGAATCTCAACTCCACTTGTTCAGCAGCCACGATGCCCCCCGCAATGCGTAATATCTCGGCTATACATTCTCCGATTTCGTTGTCGAAAGTAGGTACTTCATCTAGCCGTTGCGTAGGCCACATGCTGGTCAAGGAATAGATCATGCATGATCGGTACAGGGATGATGCATGTTCAAAGATCTGCTTCGGACGTCGTGGAAGAAGCTGTTGTTGCTTTTCCAAAGCTTTGACGTTGGGAACCGACCACATTTGTCTGAAAGCATCCTGTAACTCTTGGACTCGTCCCTGGCGATATTTGGCGTCAATGTGCCCTCCATGCGAAAGGAGATTCGCTGCGAAAGTGTGCTCAGAGGCTTCCTGCCGTAGTTCCCTTGCCAGCAGCCCTAGCTGAACAGCTAAAAGAGTTATATCGTAGTTCAGCTGCAAAACAATGGGGAGGGTTTCCGTCTCTTCAGCGTAGACGATGCTAGATCCGTCGGGCCCAAGTGGACAGAGATGAAAGCTTGGCGGAGGTATGATATCGCTTTTCAGCATTGTACCCACGAAGCCACCTTCTCCCACACCACTAAACAGGGCATACATGTCGATATTACATATCCACCATATCACAAAGGGGTATACTTCTCCACCAAAAACTTCTCGACGTAGCAGGGCAATTCGAAGCAGTTGGGTCAGGTGCTGAGACCACAGATTGTGAGTTGATGGTTCGGCTGCAGCAATCTAATTGAAGCATGTCAACTTCACTAGAACAGCTACAAGCTTTTCTGATTGACTTGATGCGTAATTATTTCTGGTCCGAGAAGTCGCCAAATACCAAAACAGTATGCTGCCTGCTGGACAGGTTGATGAAAAAAAGGGTTGGTACTTACTTCGTACAATAGCAGTAAGAAATGTGTGAGGAATGTGCCATTAGACGAAAGGTCCTGTGCGCTCCGCAGATTGCTCTGGAGAGCAGAAGTAACTTGATGATAATGTTGTAGTGCCTCAAGATTTGTGACTCCGTCTCGACGTGACTTGCTGAGCGCCGCTACGGCCATCATTGCAGTGAAAAGCTATGCAAATCAATCCATTAGTTGACAGCTCCAACATACTTGATCTAGTAATGCCTTACTGGTGGCGCAAAGGCTGCTGCCTGCTCGAATATTTCTGCTCCGGAAGATAAGGTTTCCGAGGCAGATGAGGTTGCAGGATCAGACGCAAATTGCATCACTTGCTGCACAACTCGATTGCGAAAGTGTTTAAGAAGGGGCGAATCTTCATTTTCATCCGCTGTGCTGGCACCTAAGGCTGCATCATGCTCGGAGTCCATGTCCATGTCTTCGATAGGCGACTCTGTTTTAAGTGCCTCTTTAGACAACAACGGAGATTCAGATGCTTTTCCGGAAAAGGTTCCTCGGCGACTAGTGTCTTCAAAACGGTTTATAATCACAGTCGTGTCATTCTCTGCAACAAAATCAGTGCTGTCCCTTCTTGTATCTCTTCCAACACTGCTGATCGTAGACACAGCCAGGGAGCCTCTTCGAAGGCTTGAACTTCTGGGGACAGATGACTCGCTAGCTTCATCGTTATACTCGGGAAGATGGGTAAAGCTGTTGGGATTCACAACGACATGGAAAGTGCCAGGAGAGCTTGTCTCAGCCTTCTTTTCGCGTTCTTCGTCAGTCGTCAGACTAGAGAATGGTGGTAAAGTATCGTCAGGCGTTGGAAACGTCGTTGCGGTCGCGCTTGTCGGCGGCGAATTGACTAAAATATCATTTAGGTTCTGAGGTCAAATATCGAGATTTCAAGAACCAACCCTCCCAGACTGCGCTGCTACTACGTGACACCTCGTGCATCCGGTCCACCACGCGTGGTGTATCATCTCGAAAAGAGAGCCTTGGACTGTAATCGCATGTATGCCCAAGCCTGGTACATTGCTATATGAGATTTCAGTGTTGTGCTTTCTGGAATTTCGCATGAGGATAGCTCATACACCACAAGTAGGTCGACCTTCATCACATTTTACTATGCGCGGTCAGTCTTGTTGATCGTTGTATTTGTCACGAGATCTGCTACCCTTTCGTGTCTATGGTTTCAAAAGATCGTCAGCTTCAAAGTAATTGATTTAAGTCGAAGGCGCATACCCTGCACGTCCTAAAGAGTTGTCAATGACACAGCGTCTCCTGGGACTGTTCATTACATACCAGCAACCAGTTCTTGAGCGCGGCGGTAATCGTGAGCGCGGTGGGACAGCAACGTTGGTTGTGCCAGAAGTAGCGAGGTTGCGAGCAGAAGTTGAGGACGACGGGCTTTCATCTTTTGGCGCAATCACGGGCAATCGGACCTGCTGCTTCCTGGAACCATCACCCCGTTTACCACCCTCCATCACAAGGGAGACCGTGAGCGTCATTCGGGAGACAGGCTACCCATGTGTGGGTATCGCTTCGAGTGACTCGCAAGAAATCAAACAGAGTTATCAGAATCAAACGTAACGGGCCAATAGGTCAATGACAGTCTACGTCGGAGGCAACGAGCTCGACTGGGTACGCCTGTGGCAAATCAGGCAGAAGAGGTACATGGTCTTCATGGGCGAGGAAGCTGCCGGCTCGGAGGAATTTGAGGGAGAATATCTTTGTGGATCGTAGATCAGATAAAGAAGCTAAGATGGCTCACGGGGGAAGAAAGGAAATGACACATGATGTTAGCTAGCTAAAGTGAGTATAGGAAGCATATCATGTGGAGATGATATGGGCAAGCAGCTAACGAAGGGGGTGTTGCTTTCGGATATGGAGAAGAGCATGGGATTGGAGAAAGAGAAAGCGCGGGAGACGAGAGCTAGGGAGCCTTTCTCCGGGGTCCTACTGCTCCTTGGGATCTGGCGCCCGCGTGATCCGTGCATAAGTTTGAGCGGCGCGATGCGCCACTGAGAGCTAATCCGCTTGATCCGTGCATTTAGACCTTGGTAATAGATCAGGTATCTGTAGATCAAGACACGATTTCAGCCCAGCGGTGTCTAGGATGGGTAGCGTTTCACGACCATGAGACTGTGGCTTTCCTTGTCAGGCGCTCCGGCCGCCAATTCAGAATCGAAGTCACGCATACGAGCTTTGACAGCTTCGCAGGTGGACATTGTCACGTCCCCTGGCGTCTAGATGCTGGCCTGGCCCAAGCTTCCCTGGTTGAAAGGATCGTCTTGCGGTCCCTGCCGAAGAGCAATATCAGAGGCATGGGAGAGCCACGTAGGAAGTATAAGTCGGTAGTCGCCGGAATTTTACGAGGAGCCATGACTAAGTTGGCGTTGAATTTGCTCCCGCGCAGGGGTATGAGTATACCCAGGGGTTGATGCGGATCGATCTCGCGTTGTGGCTTGGACCTGCTCGGCGCGTTGGAAGGAGAAAGTTGTTGTAGGTCAATGGTCGGCCATTGGAAATCGCCGGTCTAGAACCAATGGGGCGGTGGGGAGGATGATGATGGGTGTGGCTGGAACGTGTCGACCCGACGAACGCTTCGGCGGTACTGTTAAGTTATGTTGATCGGTCCGAATCTTATTTCGCCCATACTTAGCGTCTGGCCGTGAGAATCTGCTTGCCTGGCGCCTCTGAGGCTTGGATTAGCATCTCCGGTTACACAGCGATGGTTTGGCAGCCGCGGAACAAAATCATCATGACACGGCAATGTGGTTTTTCCCTCTGTCGAAACGGTAAATGATAATGTATATTTTCCCTGTAGCTCTTCCCTGCACTACATTGCGGATTGCCGTCACTATGAACGTATTCCAACAATCGATCCGCCCGTCCATTCACCGAAAGCCACGAGATGCTCCGCCGCGTCAATCTGCACCCGCCACAATCCGTCAAATACTTTCCTCTAGGCCCAAAATGAAGAAAATTTTTGACGAAGATATGATCGACTCATAGTACACCTTGTGCTACATCGATTTGCTGCATGAAAGACGGTAGAGCCTGCCAATGGCTGTCAGAGTGCGGCTGCATTCCCGTTCAGGAGAGGTGAGACGCGGTAGAAATGAACGACACGCCCCGCTGCCTTAGCTTTCGGAACGCGCAGAGGTGAAGCGGGAGCTCTCGACCGAGATTGGTAACAGGTGAGATAAGGGTGTGATGATGTAAGTGGAGGCGATAAGATGGAGGGCGAGAAGAGGAGATGGGAATGGCAATGGCAATGGGAATGGGAAGAATGGAGCTCGTAAGCATTCGGCCTTTGCTCGTAGCCGCAAGGCTGGTTTCCGTGGATGAAGGGAGGCGGCAGGTTGGGGAGGAAGGGAGGCGAGGCGGCGCTTGGGCTTTCCTTTTTCTCTCATAGTCGCCGTTAGCAGAAGGGCCGCACCGGAGGGGCATGAGAAGAGCTTCGCCGAGAGCGCCGCCTTACCACTACCCCCAGCCCCACGGAATCCTCCCGGGACACTCCCATCGACAGCAAGTACACAGTCATCAGACTTACAGTATCAGACGCTGAAGACCGTTGCCTACGACTATCTTCCCGGTCCGGCTATCATCTTCTGGTGCTCACTTCGACAACGGTCGCCAGACGCATTTGCGGGTTGTGTGACGGGGCAGGAGGTAGACTGGTGACAGGAGCTGTCCATGCCGTTCGAGACCTGTGTTGCTGGCGCAGCCACTTGCACGAGCGATTGGCGGCTTGACCCAACGCGCTTCCTGGCCCGGGTGCGTCAAAGATCGATCGAGAGCTCAGGTTTACCAGGGTTGTACACTCGCACCAGTGGACATCACACACAATTATCAAGGTCAATGATCGAGCTACGTGTCTTATCCGATTGCTGTCGCTCGGTTCCGCCACTGTGTGTAATTTCGCACGAACAACTAACTGAGTACTGTCCATCCTGACCGTCAATTGACTGCCCGACCTTTTTCAAGTGCTTTCTCCAGAGCCTGGCGCACTCCTCGAGATCGCTCGGAATCCCTCCATGTTCCGACTACTTCCAAGACCTCGACATCTCCACCAAAAGTCTCAATGTAAGCAGCCGCGGCTTCGGCCCTCTTGGTCCTCGTTGTCTCATTCTCCGCTTCTCGCTGTGCGACAGGCCCGGCTTTCAGAATAAGCCGAATGAGGCTCCTCACTTCCCCGCGAGCACCTTTTCGGGAGTCAGACCCCTGTTTGGCAATATCCTGGCATAGTGCTTTGATGCCATCATAAAGCGCTAGACGCACGTCTCTGACATTTGACTCTAATGTCTTCTCGATTATCACCTTTCCAGGCGGCTCATTCGCGGATGGCATACCCTGCTGCAATTGACTGGCTGCTACCATGGCATTTAGCCAAGTTTTGATAGTTGCGCGGAGAAGCGACGGTGAAGCGTGGTTCACGGCCCCACCGCCATCGACTTCCATCTTGTCATCGACAGGCCCACCTTCATCCTCTAGGTCGTCAGCAACTCCTTGTAACACTACTAGAATGTCCGAAAGAAAGGATGCATCTTTGGCCGTGCTAACAAAGGCACCTGCCGTTTCGATACCGTGAGGTCGGTAGGCTGCATTTTGCCTTTTGGCTTCGCGAAGAATTATTTTTCTCGCATGTGGCCAGAGCTCGTGCCATTTGGAACCTACTTGATCCCTGAATTTTGCAAGAACGGTGAGCACCTTCTCCTTTCCTTCCCATGTCTTGCCTGAGAGTGCCTTTTCCAACACCTTCCATACTGCAAAAGCTTGCTTTTCGTCCATTTTCCCATCAAATGAGTTGATGAGGTTCGCGGTTGCCAGTGAGGTTGCGTGTTTGATCGCCCATTGAGGGGAATCGCCGTGTTCAACGATAAGACCAATGATCTCCGGGAAATACAGTACGACCGCCCTAGAGCCCCCAACGTTGTCTTTCCACGTTTTGTCAAACACTTCTCTCACTTGCTCAATATCGTCATTACGGCCGATAAAGCAAAGGGGCAGAAAGGCGCTTGCAAGATCCATGAATCTATCGTTCGCAATCTTTGAGACAGCATGCGCGATTTCCCCAGACACTGCACGGTGGGAGCTTCCCTCGGTGGTGAAATACAAGTTCTTAGCATAACGAGCAGTCTCTTCAAGTTCCGAATCTGTAGCCAGACGAGCGATGTAGCCTACTGCCATGGTATACGCAAGGCTCACAGATTCGTTTTGGTCAAGTGTATGTCTTCGAATAAGTCGCGTGAAGCGATTAGCATATGGCCGGAAAAGAACGTTGTGGCGTACAGTCAGACTAATGAGGACCTTGCTGCATCCAATCTTCGACGGAAGTCCAATAGCGCTCTTGACCGTCGATTCTAACCGTGTCATAGCTTCCTCCATTGTGCCACTATCGAAGCATTCTAAGCATCGCTCGATTGCTTCGGTGAGAGGGGAAATATTCATGCTTGATATTCGCGCTTCATCTATTTTTGTTGCTGTCAAATTATACTTCTCGGCATTAAGGTGAAGATAATTCACGATTTCGTCCTCAAGTGAGCTTAGTGAGACCAGCAGAGTTTCCATGACATCGGGAGCAAATGCACGTATGGATCGTGGAGGGCTCTTCTTTAAAACGTCGATAAGCGTTGCAGTAGCGTAAAATCGCACTTCTTTTGCAGTTCCCGAGTCGATTTGGTTCCGCAAGAAAGGCAAAGCATGATTGAGCATCTTCTGGGCTCTTGCTGATGTACCGTCGCCGACCTCAAGATTCCTTAAGAGGAGATTGGTTAGAGTTCGACAAAGTGTCATGGCTGCCGTCCGAACCGTCTCTTTGATGTCGTCCATCACCTTGAAGCCTAGCGACCATATCTCGTCAAGATATTTTTCGTATCGATCAATTTCCCTTCCTTGGAGGAGATCAGCCAGAGCATCGCAGCTTGCTTGCCGGACACGCCATTCCTTGCCGATGATGCTCTTGAGAAGATCTTCTAGAATGATTCCGAAATGTTCATTTAGTACGGCGGTAGAATCTTTGACCACAGCATTCCAGATGTCGTTCATTGCACGCTGAACATTAGGATTTGGGTCAAATCGGTACCTATAAAGCTTCGGGTAGAACTTCTTGTTCTGAGCCAGATACGATGAATCTGCGAGAACGTTGCTAAGTCCGAAACGACCAAACGCAGCTCGCGAAGACCATATAGCGTTGTTCGCTGCCAGATTCATAAAACGATAGACAAGACTTGGTTCCCCGACCTCTGACGCGAGATTCATGATATCTTTGTATGTTGTCACCGAGCCATCCCCAGTTGGCAAGGCACCTGGTTCGAATAGCTCAGTATCTTCGTCAACAGAGCCTCCCTGCTTGACAATATTCGCCGTGAAGGACTGCACAAGATCCCGAACAAGGTCATCCCGGACTTCTGTGTCACCCATCTCAAAAACAAGGCTCAGACCACGCGAGCCGGTCTCTTGAACAACCTCATCACGATCGCTGAGCAGTCGGGCAAACACGCTTTGGCATTCACGTAGTTGGCCCTGCACGAAACGACATTCTCTGCAGTATTGAAGAACACTGAGTAACCAAATTGAGGAGGCTTTCTTGAGGCTTGGCTTGGTGGCTCTACAGTCTTGAATGAGCTTTTCTATAACCTTGAGGAAAAAGTCGCTGTCTGGCTCCAAAGTGGGCCGCTTAGCATCAACGTCGAATTCGGCCACTGTCGCACTTGATGACCAACCTCCAACGGCAACACTAAGGGCAGCCCCAACAGCAAATTGCGTTTCTGGTTTCCGAATCTCGTGCAAGCTATAGATCCTTTCCAAGGCCTGCGTTGTTTTGCCGATCTTTGACACCATTAGATAGTAGACATGACGACCGAGAGCTGCAATTGCTTCGTCTCTTTCCTTTTTCGCGTCTGCCACAAGCATGTCAACGAAATCTTCCCCAGAGAGGAGATCCGATAAGGCTGTTCCACAAAGACTCAGCTGTCCAACAGCTTTTGCCGCCGAGTCCCTTAAACTTTGATCGCGGCCATCCCGAAGTATATGGCGTAGCTGTGCGATGAAATCTTTGAGCATATCATAACTAGTAATAGGGTTTCCTCGGAATAAAAGTCTGCTTTCAGCCATCGCAAAAAGTAGGATGTAACCATTGATTTTCACAAGATCCTGACCAACGGCAGTAGCCCATGAGGAAATAGTTGTTAAAAGCGTGGATAGCATTTTTTGACGATCTGGTAAAGGGAATGACGGATGTGAAACTAATACTCCAAGCACTTTTGCTGAATTGGCTTGCATGGTCCGATCACTTGATAAGATAGCATCTTGAAGTCTGTCCGTATGCCTTGTAAACTTGGCCAAGATACGGTTGGAACAAAGAGCAGAGAGGTCGGCAAGATGTTCGATACTTCGCTTGGATTTCATAGGCAGGCCATCAAACGCAGTTTCAATGAGTATTTCTGGCACTGCCGGATCCATTGAATGGAGTGAAGATTGAACGGCAGACCTCGCAGCCCTGTCGGTGGCGACCAGAACATCAATACTCCGGTCCCAATCTGGCTGACGCGTGAGCTGGTCCCTATCTGACGCAGAAACAGCATTTAGAACAAGAACGTTCCGCAAAAAAGTGATGGTCGGGCCAAGAGCTTGAGAAAAGCGGCCAGAAGGTTTCCTCAGCTGTGCTACCCTCTCAGGATTGTTGAAGATAGCAGCAATAAGTCTATCAAGATCGGGAAATTTGTAATGGTCCTTACTGCTAGCAGATGACCAGATGGTGTCATTCAAGGGACTTAGCACCCGATACCAGTATGGATCAAGGCCTTTTTGACCCTCTTCGACTAGCTCAGAGCGGTCACCGGATCCTGCCCCAATAGCCATTACATCAATCCATCGGCCATCTACATCAGAGAATGGGAGACACCTGTTCGCAAATCTGACTGTGGTGTATCTCACGCTACGTTTAGTCGGAAATCCAAAATCTTCATCAGGCTGACCAAGCTCCGCTTGCATGTTCCATAGTAGAAGAGGACGTATTGCGTCAATAGACTTTGAATCGAGATTTTGTGCCGATAAGTTGATAAGCTTTCCCAGTGCTTGCTCGATGCTCACAAAGATCTGGCTCGAAGAAACGTCGCAGCGTAGGGCAGTGAATAGCCATTTCACTATGTCCAGATCTGGAGTGGCGTTGACCTTCGGTAGCAATAATCCAATAGCCTCGTATGCTTGACCTCTAAGATCCAATTCAAGCTGCGACAGGAATACTCCAGAGGTGGTGGAGCTCGGCCAGCCTTGAGATTCAATGAACTCTTTCAGACTTCTCACAGCTTTCGGAGCTATAGCTTCGAGGTGCCCTGGCTTTCCAACTCTTACCACCCACGCAATAAATCCAAAGATTTGGGCTCGCAGTTTCGCGCCCTCTAGTCCCACCAGCTGGCTGCCGTCCGATGAAAATAACTGGCTGTCAAGTATTCGAAGAATTTCAATAGTCCTTGAAGAAGACTCTTTCGATTTGCTCAGAAGATTGAGAATGCGAATCTGCAACTTTCGTCGCGAATTCCAATACAAAGCGAAAAGCTCAGAGACTGCGCTAGGATCCTCCAGGTCAAATTCCGATTGTTTGAACATCATATCCCCAATGTTCGATAAGGATTCGTTGGCCTCGGCTGAAAGTACGACTGCGGCCAGCATGCGTTCCGACGCAGTGAAAGCACTACTCGCTAGAAGCTTGGCTGCTGATATCTTCGTTCTCACTATTCTTTGTTGCTCCCAAGCAGCAGTGTTTTTAGTGAAGTCAAAAAATTCGACATCTTTTTGGTCTAGACCCTGTGATGGACCTTTCGTCTCCAACAGGAGAAACTTGACGAGAGTCGACGCGAGATAAGATGCACTGTCATGAGCGAGACCAAGGTCAGAGCGCAGCGTCGAGTCTTCATGACTGCCCCTTTCGGGAAGATCCCATAGCGGGAGCAGTTGTAGTAACAATCGAAATAGATTAGATGCTTGCTTGTCGTTACGGAATTGGCCGACGTCTGTCAAAAGCTGACGGAGTATGGCTACACGCTCAGGGATTGGGATTCGAGCGATTCCGCGCTCAAAGTATAACAGGTCGAAATGCCGGACAAGTGCATTGTCGTTCTCTTTGAATTGCTTGTATAGAGCGACGACAGGTAAAGTGATAGCCGAAGAAGTGGTTCGCGTATTGACGTGTTGGCATACGTCAATAACTTTGTTGCGAACACGCTCACTCGACGCCAACTTGAGGAGCAGAGGCGTTAGATAGGTATTCAGGATGTTTTCGAGCTTTTTGTCGGTATCCGCAAGCGCTATGCGAAGCTCGAGCTTGCCAACAAGGAGCAGTTCTCGGTCTTCATCAGCCATGCTGGTAAAGTTTTGCCCCTACGCGAACGTCTTGTTGAAGGCTTAGTTAGACCAAGAACCAGCATGGAATTCGAGGTAAAAGAAGCTAGGGCAAGTCTCCGCAAAGCATATAGTTATAAAAGTCCTCCAGTCATCTTTTCAGAATCCTTGCAGGATGATAGTTGACTAGGATTAAAGGAAAGGAGAAAAGATCCGTCGGCCAGCTAGTAATAGAGTCTTCACAACTTGGGCCCGAAGAAGCGAAAGGTGACGCGAGGGAGAGAACGTCTTTACAGGGGCAGGTTCAGACTGTTGAAGCCAATAGTACAGATGGAATCTCATCGATCATCTTACAAACAATGTCAATCCTAAGGATTTAGACCGGAAGGCGAAAATTGTAGATGGTGTAGGTGCGTCAACTCTGATGCCTCCGGCAGAGGCACGACGCCAAGACCTGCACCTCCACAGGCTCACTCACCTGGAGACGTTCAAAAAAAATACACTCCGCCATTGCACAACGAACATTTTGGTATTACGGGACGATATTGCTCCTATTTGGATCGCCACGCACTGCCGAGTTGCTCGATAATAAGGGCGTCGACCTGGAGATTTTGCAGTGTTGAGGAGCCGTGGCTCTCATCGCCCGATCAAACACTTCCAGCTCCGCACAAGAGGCTCCGGGGGGAGGTGGAGTGCGGAAGCCCATGCGAGATACCCTCGATAGGTGGCGTGGCGCCACAGCCGGGCCGGAGAAGGGTTACGCGGCGGCGTCAGGTACGATTTCGACGTCACCCTCACCTTTTTTCCCTGTGCTGCCAAGGCCGTTTAAACAATTGCAAAACACGGCTCATTTAACCCCGGTGACCAATTCCTTGTTTCTATGCTTCGAATACTGTCGCCGAGGGCGCCTGACTTCCGCCATCAGTCAATGATGATCGTCTCCCTCACGTTCTAGAGCTCCCAGCGCCAGTTAGGGTCTTCTCGACAATGATGTTATCAGAGCGCGCTTTCCGCAACCTTGCGGTTTCGTGGGGCTAAGCTATCCTTTGAGATGCCAAAGTTGGCAGTGTGCAAGAAGCCTATCAGGCTCAGTATTGGATTGTTTTGGCTCGACGACACTTTTTGGACAGCGGAGGATGACTTCACAATCAGTGGCCGAGCGAATTGATTCCAACTCAACCTTGTATGAGGTGGGCAACGCGGTCCTGGATTCTCCAAAAGCTGGAGGCAACCAGTCAACTAATGAGCCACGCCCTTCACTGGCTACAGCAAAGTCTCAAACTGAACGACCCCAGTCTCCAGAGATCCGACTTTCTGATCGCAATGTTCGACGTAGTGCTACCAGAGATGGCTCCCCACAGAACGCCACTCCATCCCCTGAGATGCAGCACAAAAACAATTGGCACCTACGGGACTCATCATCTTCGTCTTCAGACACCGAAGTCGAAGATGAACGGCACTCAAGATCTCGGAAAAGAGGAGGGGGTATAACCTCCAAACGCAACCTCAACCGCACCCGCACTGGCTTACGACGGCCTGGCGAGAATTGTCGTTTTGAGAGCTTTTCAGTTGGAAACAGCCAAGTTAAATCACATGGGAAAGTGTCTAAGACCGATGGAAGACTAAAGATATCCGTCAATGAAGCTACAAATAGTGGTTACATTGCCAAAGCCCTGGGAGCGCACATCCATCATCACTTGTCTACCCCGAGCAGGCGGATAGCCGGTCTACATAGCTGCCACCATGAGGTGGAATTCCATGACAAGAGCCAGGCATTGCAAGCGACTGCACCACCAAGATTGAACATTGTGATCATGGTCATAGGATCAAGAGGAGATATCCAACCATTCCTCAAAATCGGGGCTCTCCTGAAAGAAAAGCATGGCCACCGGGTTCGAATTGCCACTCATCCTGCCTTCAAAGAATTTGTGGAGAATGATAGTAAGCTCGAGTTTTTCTCCGTGGGTGGCGACCCCTCCGAGCTCATGGCATTCATGGTAAAAAATCCTGGTTTGTTACCTTCTCTCGAAACCGTTATGGCAGGAGAGATCGGTAGGAGGAGACAAGCCATGTATGAAATGTTCCAAGGCTTCTGGCGGGCTTGTATCAACGCGACCGTAAGCAATCTTGAAAATTCATATTCGTCTTGTAGGTGGGACAATTGCTGATTCAATTGATGCCTAGGACGATGAGAAAGATTTGCAAAATGTCAAGATGATGGGCGATAAATATGTAAGTCTCAGCGGACCAAAGTGTTCGCAAAGCTCTCTGACTATCAAAGCCATTCGTCGCCGATGCCATTATTGCGAATCCACCGTCCATGGCCCATTTTCATTGTGCAGAGGCTCTTAATATCCCGCTACACTTGATGTTCACTTTTCCATACACGCCAACGCAGGCGTTTCCACACCCGTTAGCGAACATCAAGCGGAGCAATGTGGATACAAACTACACAAATTACATGTCTTACCCCTTGGTTGATCTAATGACGTGGCAGGGTCTTGGAGACCTCGTCAACAGGTTCCGTACCAGAACCTTGGGTCTCGAGCCAATATCGACGCTTTGGGCACCCGGCCAGTTTGCGCGTTTAAAAGTAGACTTCACTTATCTATGGTCTCCTGGCTTGGTTCCTAAGCCTGAGGACTGGGGTCCCGAAATAGAGATTGCAGGTTACGTTTTCCTCGAAGGAGCGTCGTCCTACGATCCACCCGAGTCACTAGTCAGGTTTCTAGACGCCGGAGAGGTCATTTACATTGGCTTCGGGTCCATCTCGGGTATCAAAGATCCCATGGCTTTCACAGAGATGATTTTTGACGCAATAGAAAAAGCCGAAGTTCGCGCCGTTGTCAGCAAAGGCTGGGGTGGGATTGGTGAGATGGATATCCCTTCAAATGTCTACCTAATTGACAGTGTCCCTCATGACTGGCTTTTTCCCCGAGTCAGTGCAGTTATTCATCACGGTGGTGCGGGTACTACCGCCATAGGACTAAAATGTGCGAAGCCCACACTGATTGTTCCGTTCTTTGGGGACCAGCCTTTCTGGGCCGCAATGATCGCGCGCGCTGGGGCCGGTGCTGACAACCCAATTCCGTACAAGCAGCTTACTGTCGAAAATTTAGCAGAGGGTATTAAGCAGTGTCTTTCTGCTCAGGCGAAAGAAAAGGCCCAGGAGTTGGCAAATTGTATCGAGAAGGAAGGAGACGGAGCGAATAATGCCGTTGACGCTTTTCACAGAAGCTTACCGCTGAGCGGTCGTGACTCGATGAGGTGCTCAATATTCCCAAATCGGGTAGCAGCGTGGCTTGTGAAGAGAACTGAGATCCAGCTTTCGCCACTAGCAGCCGATCTACTAATAGATTCCAAAAAGCTCCAATGGTCCGATCTACGACTTGTTCGCCTACGCGAATGGCGCGATTTCCAGGTCAGGAGAGCATGGTCTTGCAATGATAGCAACATGCTGATTTACCACAGGGCCCTGGAGAGCCAATTACTGGCGCAGGCGGAGCAATGGTTGCGAGTATTGGACACATTATTGGTAGCCTGTCTAGTATCCCAGCACATGCTAGAAAAGATGTCCAGCGCCATGAGACTCAAAAACGTCATAAAAAGGGCCAGACCGTGGCAAGCGGTGCTGTTTTACCAGGAGAAATTGCCCACAAGATTTTCCAAGGGAGAACATCGCAGGATGCACACGAGCATGACGAGGAAGATCACATGAGGGAAGTCAACCTGCAGGGTAAGGCAGCACCATCGCGAGATTCCAAATTAATCACAGCAATGCCAACACCCTCTGTATCTCGAAACCAACCCAATACTCCAGCTGATGACCCAGCCATGAAGGGTCATAGGAAAGGTTCCACCCACAGAAGAAGCGATGACCAAAATCCGAAGCCCTTGGTGTTAGAGGTTGCTCATACTACAGCCAAGGGGGTTGGCTATTCGCTCAAGGCACTTGTCAAAATGCCACTTGACTGCTACTATGCTGTTACACTCGGTTTTCATAACGCTCCTCGACTGTATGGCGATCAGAGTGTTCGTCCGACACCTCATATCTACGGAATGCGATCAGGATTGGTGGCCGCGCGCGATGAATTCGTCTATGGCTTCACAGATGGGTTGACAGGGGTGGTGAAGCTGCCATACAAGGGCTTCAAAGACGACGGGATCATTGGCTACTTGACTGGCACAGGCAAAGGAATCGGTGGTCTCGTGCTCAAACCCACGGCCGGTGTCCTTGGTGTTGGAGCATTTTTCGGAAAAGGATGCCGTGCCGAGATTCGAAAGCTCGCTAAAGACACACGACGGACCGATCGATGGGTTCGACGAGCAAGGACGGTTCAAGGTCAGAAGGAAGTTTACGAGTTGCAGCTCAGGCATTCCCATGACGGCTCCGTGACGAAGCAGCAAGACGGCCTTGAACGTGCCAGGACAGACGCTATGACGAGGTGGGCGGAGGTGGTTCGGAAAGAAGAGCAACTGGCAGCAGCTGAACACCGGCATAGCAAAATCCCCAAGACCGCATCTTTCTCCGCGCCGCGGATCGAGCAGAAGCCAGTCTAGAACGCCTTCGTCATGGGTGGAGAGTTGGGAAGCGCCAGTGCGGACGTGGGTCGTGCCTGCCGCAACCCTTACTCGAAGCTTTTCGTCAAGCCGCGTGATCGGCGGCTTCTGATTGGAGACACTGATAAGACTCGGCACACCTGCCTTGATCGATGCCGTTCTTGTATCGCGCGGTACAGCACGATGCAAGGCTGAGGGACTAGCACACTCCGACCGCCTCTGAGATGTCTTCTCTCTGTGATATACACATACTGGTTATCCTTTTACGATACTTTTTAAGCTTTGCGTTTAGTCGGACTGTGTGCTTAGTGCACGTGACTGGCGGGAGGCATCTTGTTACGTGTTTTTGCGGACAGTCCCGGGCTGTCAGACGCTTCTTCCAGGCAACGGTCTTTGGGCTCGGGAGAATCGAAATCAACGCATATACATCTGTCGGCAAGCCCCCGAGGCAGTATCTAAGCGGCTTGTTGGGATGTTGGGCATGAAGCAAGGCATTGCATGACACGTGCTCAGCCTTGCCGCTTCGAGGCGCAGCACCCGACACCGCTTCCGACTGGGTCGGCTTTCTAGCTGGGCCATGAAGCTCACGGGATGAACCGGGAATCTCTTCTTCAGCTACTGGACCAGCCGTTGAGCACCCGCATGCTTACGGAGCCACTCTCATGTTTTCGCGTTTCCATAGGACCTTTGGCTTGGGGTGCGTGTTTGCTGCATTGATAGCGTACAAGCACAAGGTAGGCGCTAGATACACAAGCGCACGTGGGGCATACCTAGGGGAAATATAGTTGATAGGTAGCATGTTCGTAAGAACTACCAAGTATACTGTAACATTCGTCGCGAAAACCATCTTGGGGCTATGAGCATCTCACGTTTGGTTATAGGTACTGACGGTGGAACAAGGCTGAGTGAATGATTGGCATGCGGATATTTTAGGTCCATACCGACGGTATTGCCGGGGTGATTCCCCCCTCCACCACGCTGGGACAAACCCAAGACCCAAGCCTGGCCCCACAGCCACGCCACTTTACTCAATTCACTGCTCCAACGAACTCTTCTTTATCTCGAGCTTCGGCCCTTGGCTCCCTTTCATAAACACCTTCGACGCCCACCTCACTTCTACCGTCACAACCCGACGACCCACTACAAACTCATTACACCATTACCTCCTGCTCGCTCAACGTTCAGATCTTCCAAAACCTTTCACTGCATACCTGATCTGTCTTGTCGGCTGTACAGAACAGCTCAAAGAATCCATCCAGATCAAGTGCTTCTTTGACTGCTCAGCTATTCACCATGGTAAGTTTATCTGACAAGTCGCAGTCATATGTGCTCACGTTTGGCTCACGCCATTCCTCTAGGCCGATTCAACAGTTGTCTCAAACACCGCCAATGTTGGTCCCCCACGAGGCGTCTCCAACGCTGGGGACAGGGATGCTGACTGCCACCGAACAGCTCGTCAAATATCTCAAGCTCGACCAGAAGGGAAAATGTATGGCCGAGTATGTTTGGATCGATGGCCATAATGGACTGCGATCCAAGATAAAGGTAAGCTCAAAGCTCACTTCCATTCCAGTGGTGATCCCCAACCAAAATGGTTGTTCCGGTGGTCGGCTTCCGCGCTCCCAAGGCCCCGATTACGACCCTGCGCTAGCCCCACGCAGGTCGCATGTCAACGCCCACCTGTCCGGCCCTTCTGGGCCATCTCGACACGGCAACATTTTGCTCGAATGCACCAACGTTCGGCTGCTGTTGCCAGGAAATATTGCAGATCTTGATCAAAGAGGCTAACAACCCTTTTATCTACAGACTCTCGACAAGCCTCCCTCTAGTGTTGACGATCTTCCCGAGTGGAACTTTGATGGCTCTTCGACCGATCAAGCTCCAGGCGATAATTCCGATGTCTACATTCGCCCGTGTGCAATATTCCCAGACCCCTGGCGCGGCGAGCCCAACGTGATTGTCATGTGCGAGACTTGGGACCCCGATGGAACGCCCAACAAGTTCAATTACCGTCATGAGGCGGCCAGACTGATGGAAGCGAACGCTAAGCACTCCTTTTGGTTTGGTCTTGAACAGGAGTACACCCTTCTTGGACCGGACGGCTGGCCATACGGTTGGCCAAAAGGTGGTTTCCCGGGTCCTCAGGGCCCATACTATTGTGGTGTTGGCACTGGCAAAGTGTACTGTCGTGACATTGTGGACGCCCATTACAAGGCTTGTCTCTACTCGGGCATTAAGATTTCCGGAATCAACGCCGAGGTCATGCCAGCGCAGTGGGAGTACCAGGTCGGACCGTGTGAGGGCATCGAATGTAAGGATTTCTTCACCAAACCTACATGTGCATTTTTCTGACAAATTCGCAGTGGGTGACCATCTCTGGATGTCCCGATTTTTCCTCCACCGCATTGGCGAAGAATTTGGCGTCAAGGTCACATTTGCCCCCAAACCCATCCCTGGTGACTGGAACGGCGCCGGTCTCCACACCAACGTCTCAACAGCCGAAATGCGTGCAGACGGCGGCATGAAGCACATCGAGGCAGCGATGAAGAAGCTGGAAGGTCGCCACCTCGACCATATCAAGGTATACGGCGAGGGTAACGCAGAGCGAATGACTGGCAAGCACGAGACTGCCCACATCGACAAATTCACGTGGGGCGTTGCCAACCGTGGCTCCAGCGTTCGTGTGCCTCGTGCATGTGCGAAAGAGGGCAAGGGTTACTTTGAGGATCGACGACCGGCGTCCAACGGCGACCCCTATCAAATTACTGGTATCATTGTCGAGACGGTATGATTGTTCCCCCAAACCTCCTTACCTTGTACTAACTTTCGATTAGCTCTTTGGCAGTCTCCCCGCCGAGAAGTAGTATAGTTGTTTGATTAGGCGTTGGGACCAAGTGAAGATTTAGCTATTGCACATTCCAGAGTTACAGGTGAACAGACCTGCTCCTTAGCTCTGGCTGGCTGCATTTCGATTTCTCTAGGCCACACTGTCACATTGATCGAATCTGATTCGAAGTGACCGTAAGGCTAGAGGGTTTCTTTAGAAAGCTAGCAAGATTGCTTTTGACTGCGAGTGTAGGTCAATGCCTTAAACTTGTGAATCTCCCAACCGTCTTTCTAAGCATTACGCCGAACTATTCCCGTCTCAAGGTAGTGGCATTTTTACAAGCTCTGGCCCTGGGACTTGTGCTATCCGAACCTACATTATTCTCAGTCATTTGGATGCATCTCAAGTCAACCTCACAGAGTTTGAAGTCCAGGTTCAGTATCAATGCCGTCTCGAAAATTCGAAGGGTCCCAGATTGCAAGGCAAGGAATTTCGTCATTTTGAGCCGGGAGCCGCGAAGGCTCGGCAAAGTGTCTAGCTCTGCAAACCCCACCACCGAACCCTGTCGCGCTCCATACAACATCTCTGCTTCCACACACATGGCGGTCAAGGAGGCTTTGAATCTTCAAGGCACCTTGACTTCGACGTGCTCTCAGATTGCCTTCCGGCGATCGGTGTGCTGCCCGAACCTAGCGGAGTGGAGATCTAGACCATGGGCTTTCCTTCCATTTGCTGCTTTCTCTTTGACGGCTCTGTCCCTCGGAGCCGTCGTTTTTCAATCCTTTTCTAATTACAACATTTCTCTTTTTCTTTTTCTTCTTCTTTTTCCTTCGATCTGATTTCGATGTGAGCGCTCTGTTTCAGTATGATTTCGCCTCCAGGATCAGTGAAGGAAGGTGGATCTAAAGCCTATGAAGCTGGTCAGGACCTCGAGTCGGAGCCTAAACACGGGCAAACCACTCCAGATGATGATCTCGAGAATAGGGAGCCAAGTCAGGCCCAAATTGACTCCGTATACAGGTACAGCCGCCGGAAAAGGCCCTCCAAAAGCTGATACTCAAGTCCCTCCAGAAAGCTCGACATTCGCATTATCCCGGCCTTGTGGACTCTCTACTTCCTCTGCTCTGCTATCCGCTCCAATGTCGGTCTTGCTCAGACGATGAACATTGGCACCGGCCACGACCTAGGCTCCGTCCTCCATCTTTCTCCTCACCAGATCTCAACTGGCTTAGCTCTATTCTATGTCTGCTATGTCATCTTTGATTTCCCCAGCAACCTCATCATGTCCAAGCTCAGCCCCCAAGTATGGATGAGCCGTATCGTCATCTGCGTTGGCATCATCGGGAGCTGTATGGCAGCCATGAAAGCCGAGTGGAGCTTCTAGTATTCTCTCTTTCCCTAATTCATACCCTTCTCCACACGTCAACTGACATCTTACAATAGCCTCCTTCGCCTCCTCCTCGGCATCGTCATTGCGGGCATGTGGCCTGGAATGACCTACTATCTAACCCTGTTCTATCCGCCTAACCGCATGGGCAAGCGCATAGGCTACTATTTCACCGCGGCCCAGCTCTCCGCCGCCGTCGTTGGCCTCGTCTCCGCTGGCTTCCAGAAGATGGATGGCCTCGCCGGCCTCGTTGGGTTCCAGTGGATGTTCCTGCTCTATGGCCTTGTCGGCATAACGTGCGGCATCTGCCTCCTCTGGTGGCTTCCTGATCGCCCTATCCCGCCAAATTCTCCTCCCCGCCAACACGGTAGATTCTGGCCAAGCTTTCTCCCTTCAAGTAATCCGGCCTTGACCGGCCGCGCTGCAGAAATCCACTATGCCGACCTCACGCGTGTCTACCACGCCCGCCCCTGGACATGGCGTGACCTCCTGAACGTCCTCCTCGACTGGCGCCTCTGGCCGCTAACAGTGATGTACTTCGGCGTCGTCGGTGTCGGCATTGGCGTGCAAAACTACGGCACGGTCATCATCCGCGCCACGAACCCGTCTCTCACTGGCGTCCAGTTATCATTACTCTTCGCGCCGATCTGGATCTGCGATCTCATTGCCATCCTCCTCGTTACCCCGCTGAGCGATCGCTTCCACCGCCACCGCGCCCCCTTCCTCGCCGGACCCGTCTGCCTCCAGATCCTCGGCCTGCTCCTCACCACTTACGCCGGCTCCGTGCCCACCTCGGCCGCAGACCATTCCGCGAACCCCTGGCCCCGCTACGCCGGTCTCCTGATCGTCGGGTTCGGCCTCGGACCAACAGTTCCGATCACCATGACCTGGACGAGCGAGATCTTCCAACGCCGGCACGGGGAAGTTGGCGTTGCGGCGGCCTCGGCGCTGGTTTCGGGCCTGGGGAATCTGGGGAGCATACTGACGACATATGCACTGTATGAAGGATGGGGGAGCGATCGGGATGCGAAGGGTGGAAAGATGTACCGGAAGAGTAATTTAGTGATGGTAGGGATTTTAGGAGGGAGCTTGTTGGCGGCGGGGGGAATGGCGATTGCGATGGCCGGGCAAGGTGGAGTTAGGGGGGAGGAGGCGGTGGATGGCGCGGCGAGGAGGGAGAGGAGACAGAGGGGGTTCGGTGGCGTTTTGGGGAAGTGGGGAAGGAAGTGAGAAATGTGATGTAGATTATGGAAACAAGGTTCCTGATATAGAAATTATGCACATTGTTGTCGGGGAATTGAGGGAGCTAGACGCTAACGGTGGGAATAATTATAGTTGGGTATATTTAAGAAACTAATATAGGATGGTAAGAACCAGTGAATTACCGGTGGGGCATGATCTAGAAGTGTTAAGGCCAGTGTCTTGCCATAGAAGAGGAAGCAGTATTTAAGCTAATGATGAAAAATAGTGAAACAAGCCAGTAAAATACTGGTTGAAAGTTAGGCGTGAAATCCATATTTTTAGACTTCTATTTCTTCGACAAGGGTCTTTAAGAACCAAATTTTAACATTTCTTAGCGTCTATGTCTGGTAGTAATCGCGCCTGATGTTCAGGCTCTAGTGAGTGTTGAAGTCCTTTCATCCCCAAGAAAGACGCGAACCACCCACTCTATATCTTGAAGGCTATGTAGAATTCATGTCTTATGCAAGAACTTTTTCGCCTCGTTGAGAAGCGCACCATTTCTTTCGCTGTCGTTCGCACCCACCATGCCCATGTTGAAGGAGAAACGAAGAGAAGTCGTATCGGGGTATCATCATAGCCGGGAAATAGCCCGGGCCTTGTACCAAGAGGAAAATTTGCTTTCAGAAGAGTCCATCAACCTCTCCTGTCTCTGCATCAACATCCACGTTCAGATATCCAGGTGCTGTCGGTAGGCCGGGGATTGTCTGGATGTCAGCAGCAAGAGCATACCTACAGACGAGTACAATCAGTGTGTGCGTCTCAATTTTTCTCTTTGAAGTATATTCAAAGCCCATAGACGAGAAATAAGAGTGTCTACTCACAGATATCCGGCGCCAACCGCCAACCTTACATCCCGAATAGGTACTGTGAAGCCTGTCGGGGCCCCCTTTAATGACGGGTCGTGACTGAGCGAATACTGTGTCTTCGCTACGCAGATAGGTAGATTCCCAAAGCCCTGCTTATTGTACGTGTCGACCTTCTTCTGTGCCGTCTCACTAAACTCAACTTTCTCTGCGCCGTACATCTTCTTGCCGATAGCTTCAATCCGTTCTTGTACACTGCCATCCAAACCATAAAGGAATTTAAAATCTTTCGGCTTTTCGCTGGCAGCAATAACAGCTTTTCCAAGATCAATAGCACCCTTTCCGCCTTCAGCCCAGTGATTCGCAGGAACAGCAGCTTCAGCGCCGGCAGATAAGGCTTCCTCGCGGATAACGTCCACTTCGGCAGGGGTGTCGGTTTCGAACTTGTTGATAGCGACAACGACGGAGACACCGTATTGACGAGCATTGGATATGTGCTTTTTCATGTTGACGCAGCCGGCACGGAGGAGTTCATCATTCTCCTTACGGTAGGCTTCAGGAAGTGGAGCCCCAGAGACGATCTCCGGTCCTCCTCCATGGACCTTAAGCGCTCGAATAGTTGCTACGATAACAACAACATCAGGGACGAGGCCAGACGAACGGCATTTGATATTGAAAAACCTTTCGCCACCCATAGTAAAGTCAAAGCCAGCCTCAGTAACGACGAACCCAGACTTAGTCGAGGGATCTTCGTCGGGTTCAGTACCGGCAAGTTTGAGAGCGAGCTTGTCAGCTAAAACGGAACTATTGCCAATGCTGATGTTGGCGAAGGGCCCGGCATGTACGAAAGTTGGAGTGCCTTCAAGTGATTGCATGAGGTTGGGCTTGATTGCATCCTTCATCAAGGCGGTAAGAGCTCCACCGCAGCCAATGTCATCGCAAGTTACGGGATCGCCGGAGCGAGAGGTACCAATGACCATTCTTCCAAGACGTTCGCGCATATCATCGAGATCATTGCTCAGCGCAAGTATGGCCATACACTCACTAGCTACTGAGATATCGAAAGATGTCTCTCGCGAGTGCCCCTTCTCGGTGGGTGCCTGGCCGACGGTAATACCGCGAAGATGGCGGTCATTGACGTCTAATACTCGGCGCCATGTGATTGTCTCAGGGTCAATATCAAGCCTAGCAAAGCGATGAATTTCATCTGGTGTGAGATCGTCGGGATTTGTCTTTTCAATACCAAGCTTCTTCAGTCGGCGAAACATAATTAGCTGAAATTCGCGTTTGCCTTTTTTCTCAGGCACTAAACGTCGATACAGCGGACCGTCTTTCTGGGTAGACTCATGGAACATGCGAGTTTCTATAGCAGCAGCCAGCAGATTATTCGCGGCAGTGATTGCATGGATATCGCCGGTCAGATGCAGATTGAATTCATCCATTGGTATGACTTGGCTGTATCCACCTCCGGCTGCACCACCTTTGATCCCGAAAGTCGGTCCCATGCTAGGTTGTCGGACATTTGCAAAGGCGACTCTACCAAGGTGACCCCCAATCGCTTGAGTCAAACCCATAGTAGTAGTTGATTTGCCTTCTCCCAGTGGTGTGGGCGTAATCCCACTTACCAGAACGTATTTCCCATTTTGGCGATGAGACAGTCGGGATAGAAGACTGAGATCAACCTTTGCTTTGTATGCGCCATAAGGCTCAAGCTCATATCCTGCAATACCAACCTCTTTCGCGACATGTGTGATTAACTTCGGATGCTGAGCTCGAGATATGGCGATGTCTGAGGGAACGGGAGACTGTAATTTGATCGGGAGTGATGTAATATGACGAGCTTTTTGCCTATCAAAGTAGCTTGTAGCTGACTCAACAACGTTCTGCATCAACATGGCCACTGTCATTGGTCCTACTCCGCCTGGCACTGGTGTGATTTGAGAAGCAATTTCAACTGCTGATCCGAATTCCACATCTCCCACCAGTCTTTGCCCAGACCTTTTTGTATCATCCGGGACAAAATTGGTGCCAACATCAATGACTACCGCTCCAGGCTTAAGCCAATCACCTTTGACAAATGCCGGCTTACCTATTGCAGCGACAACAACATCCGCTCGCTGGACAATCTCCTTCAGATCCTTTGTGCGTGAATGGCAGACAGTTACCGTAGCATCCGCGTTTTTTAGTAGATTGCTGACAGGACTGCCCACGATATCACTCCGTCCGATGACCACTGCTTCTTTTCCCCTCAGCTCGATGCCGCTCTCTTCCAGCAAGGCCATTACACCCTTTGGGGTGCATGGTACAAAGAGGGGCTTCCCACCTCTTTTAGAAAGCTCCCCAATATTTGTTGTGCCGAAGCCGTCCACATCCTTTTCATCTGTTACTGATGAGGTGATTGCGGCCGCTGAAATATGATCGGGGAGGGGAAGCTGTACCAAAATCGCATGAACCGTGGGATCGTGGTTGAATTTAGTGATCTGAAGCAACAGCTCTGGCTCGGTGACGGTCGTAGGTAGATTGACAATCTCGCAAGCAATATTGGCTTCTTCGGCAGCTTTGAGCTTCATGCGCACATAAGTGCTGGAGTCTGGACGGTCGCCAACTTGAATTATTTTCAGACATGGCTTGAACCTGGGATTCGAGCTCTGTTTCGTCTTAATTTCGTTCACTAGTCTCTCACGAATGCTTTTAGCGATAGCTGTGCCATCGATCTTTGTCCCCGTCATGTTTGCTGCAGAAGTAGAGTAGCTGCGGCGAAAGACTGAAGCCTTTAAGTAGCCTCTACGCAGAGAACATTGACTATGTGACCGTCGTGCCGAGCCAACGTATTGATCGAGAATTTTGCAGGTCCTGCTCGGGACACGTGAAGCCGTGGCCAGCGTTTTGCAGCCAGTTTCAGAGGCTCCTGCGGACGTTCGCTGACATCTCGCAGCTCGCATCTCGCTTGGTGCAGCGCGGGGGATCGCCGAGAAATATTTGGGGGTCGAACAGTGTGCGCCATTATTGGACAGCCTCCAGGGCATCTCAAGCGCATTCAATCATCAAGACATTGAAGGGGGGAAATGAATTCCAATACCATTTACAGAACATGCAACTGCTGCAACGACTCGTACGAGAGACGTTGCTAACAATGAGTCTTTGCAACGTTGGCGCAACATTGAATTTTGATGGGACCCACATTCCACGTGACTTTCACATCCCGGCCAATATGGATGGAAATCTTGGCAAATCCGCCGCACAGAGAACAGAGTAAAACAGGGCATCTGAAACTGCCACCCAATAACCAGTGACTCATGAGTCGCACCTCTTGACTCATCGAATATTCCCCAACCCTTGTCTCCAATACAAATAGTCGCAACGCTCCAGTCGGACACTTCAGCAAAGAACCACAATGCGCCCAATATTATTGCAAGGCCACGTTCGTCCAATTTCACCTTTTTTGGATGCATGACAGGCTGACAGACCACGCACAGGAACGTTCGCTGAATCAGATCAAATATAACAGAGATGGGGATCTCTTATTCTCAGTGGCGAAAGACAAGATAGCGTGCGCCTGGTACACTGCCAATGGTGAACGACTAGGAACCTATCAAGGTCATCAGGGGGCAATATGGACTGTGGATGTCTCCCCAAATTGTCTGATATTGGCAACCGGATCCGCGGATAATACTGTCAAATTATGGAATACCATGACAGGGGAATGCGTCAAGACTTGGGAGTTTAACACAGCAGTCAAAAGAGTCGAGTTCAGTGAAGACGGAAATCAACTGCTGGCTGTTACCGAGAAGAGAATGGGCTACCTAGGCACTATTGTTCTTTACGATATCAACTACGGTGATGATTTGACGGATCAAGCAAACGAATACAGCCTCAAGATCACTTGCGAACCTAGCAAAGCCACTGTTGCGGCGTGGAGTTTTCTCGACAAGTATATCATAGCAGGACATGAAGACGGGACGGTCAGCCAATATGATGCGAAGAACGGCGAGTTATTTCTAAACGTAGAGGCGCACGAGTATGAGACCGCGATCAGCGACTTGCAAATGTCCCAAGACCGAACATATTTCATAACTGCTGGCAAGGACAAGACAGCGAAAGTAAATATTACGTGTGCTCCTAAGAACCTCTCATGGCTGACTCTTGACATAGATCTTGTCAGCTCGAGACCTTCAGATACTTAAGACATACCCAGCCGACACTCCATTAAACACCGCTGCGATAACTCCAAAGAAAGACTTTGTCATTCTCGGCGGAGGTCAGGCTGCTATGGATGTCACAACTACCTCTGCCAGACAAGGCAAATTTGAAGCTCGATTCTACCACAAGATTTTTGAGGACGAAATTGGTCGCGTCCGGGGACATTTTGGCCCGCTGAATACCATCGCTGTACATCCACATGGCACACAATACGCCAGTGGGGGAGAAGATGGCTACGTTAGAATGCACACCTTTGACTCGGGGTATTTTGATTTCAAGTATGAAGTTGAACGGCCAAGAAGGTGATAAAGAATATAAAAGTCAACGCCGGATTTAGTAAGGTTTAGTCAGCCGGTTTTGAGGATTGAGATATCTACGAAAGCATCAGTTACGACGTGCTCACAAAGGCGTTAGTCGGCGAGAGGCATGGACGTCACATTCGAGCATCAACGGCGTCGTTCCTTTGTCTTTATTTCCTATCCATCATTAAGTGTCAAGGTTTACAGGACGGTCTTGTAGCCCATATGAGTAATCTACAATACCAGACTATAAAAGCTTCTTCAACGTGACTTGCAGCTATTTGCACTTCTGAATTACGCTATTTTCTCGGCTATCTACTTCCCAAGGCTCGGTGTGATCGGCTTTTCCGCCTTCTTCCCATCAACCCACATGTCGACTGCTGAAGGGTAAAAGCAAAGCTTCAGGTCCATGTCAGCCATGTCTCGCGTTCTGACACAGAATCCTCAAAATACTCACCATTCCAGAGATAGCAGCGCTCTCAGGTAGAGGAGCTTCATACCACCAGACTACATCTTTGTGCTCTTGGCCATTAATAACTGCATCATAGTACGAAGCTTGACCTTTGTAAGGACACCCAGTCTTCGTTGAAGATGGCCGCAGATAGTTGAAAGCGACCTGTGACTGATATTAAGGATATCAAATCTGGCATATGGGCTTACTTACGGCATTCCGAGGCAAGTACCATCTTGCTGGGAACCTTGTCTCCCAAAGACTAATGACTCCTCCTTTTCCAGCCGTGTCGGCAAGGACAACGCCATCTATTTCAATTCGGATTTGGCGGTCGGTGGCAAGACAGTCAACTCGATGGTAGGGGTCTTTGGCGTGGAATTGCATACGAGAAGATTCTTCCAGCCATTCGTCCAGGGAGTCTTGAGGAATTTTCATGTAGCCTGACAAAGGAGAGAGCGAAGTCTTTTGAACGATGAGCGCTGGAGCTGATTTGGATTCTGTGATGATGCTTGAAATTTGGGCGAGAGATGGGTCTACGGTTTGAATGGGATTAGGAGGAGGTATATGAGCGGACTTGGTGTATGAGTCTGAGGGGATCCAGTAGCTTTAAGCATTCCGATCAGTACCAATTGAGCTCTAAATTTAGCAGCTTCCTGGACATTGCGCAAGGGGATTCGATTGAAAAGTGGTATATGAAGCCTAGTAAATCTTACGAAGGGAACCACTTATGCTCCCAGACAAGGAGTGCTTTTGTGGTATCGAAAATGGTATATCCGCCGAGTATTCCACGTATTCTCTTCTCCGTGTGTTCAACTCTAGGTGTATAATCACCATTGAAAAGCTTCTGAGCAAGTTCCTCGAGCCTAGATCACCGTTAATATGGCAATAAGTAAGGGAGGTATGGACGAAAGATGGGCAATGCAAAATCCAAGAAGAGGGGCTCATGTGATAGAACATCGTGCACGTTAATCAAAGAGTATGAGCGAGCAGGATCGTTCGAAGATAAGCATTTGCCAAAGCTAAGAGTCATACTCCATATTCATGAAAGGTCGTTGAAAAGGGTGAGTACCGGAGTACGAGCCCTGGTTAGGAGATGGTGATGCTGCCATTGCCGGTGCGAGATGCGAAAGCGATCAGTAATTCTTGTTTGAAGGAAAACCTAAAGGTTCTTGATTTGAGTACAAGGTGTGCATTCAAAATCTCATTATATATGTGGAACCATTTTCGACGTCCAATTTGGTAGGCCACGGATACACCGGATCTGTCATAAGTGACGTTGGGGAACGCTCTTTGTCAGCACCCAGGTGTAGGGTTGTATTCTGCTTTACTCAGCCAACTACTTCTATCTATTTTGGATGTCCACTTTGAGTTACTACTTCTAGTCGCTATGTTACCGAACAGTGAATGTATGCCAGAAGATAGCCCTAGGAATATCTTCAGGTAGTTGCTAAGTTAGCTCTACAGATAACTGTCGACCAGGAGACGGGATCTCGGTTCAAGCCAAGTTGCGGTCCTGTTATCTAATGCTCACCGTTTTACGAACCCATCTTAAGATGTTACGAGGTACATGCGGCAGCAGACGGTGGTGTGCGTAGTCAGTAAGACAATGTCCGGAGAATCATCTAGAGGGAGAGGCGTCGTACCATTGGCAGAGGGACATAGCACGGAGGAGCTTAGGAAACATTGCCTGTGGATAAGGGCTCAAGTTCTGGATTGTTTCGGTGCGTTAACATTAGACACTCGCATCAGTAGTTGACCTCAATGCGAGGAAAGTTCTCTTGTAGCAAAAGAAGGAGTTCTGCGTAACATAGAGACCTTGTCTCTATTATTTTCAAGGATTTTTCGCAATGAGAGATTCATCAGGGAGGTACCGATTTGCCCAGTCTTCAGCCTGGGTCTCATGCAACGTCTAGCCAGTAGGTAGTATCTACTGGTCATAAACTTCCACCAAGTCATTCCAGCTTTTAAAGAGAATTTTCAATAGCTCGGGTACAGCTACTGAAACAACAAAAATCTGCCGGCGCTCGTGTCCGTGGAGTAGTGGAGTTTGCCCGCGCCTGCCAAGAATCCGGGGTCGGTCTTGGCGTGGCGGGTGGACGTCGGCTTCGTTTAAAGCCGGCGTCGGGTATTGACTGCTCTTGCTCCAAAATGGACCACTTGTTTGTTTGCAGTCGGCAAACACCACACAAAAAGTCTTGCCACGAAAAGAAATCGGATCGGAAAAGCCTCGGGTGAGATAGCCTCGAGGAGCAAGCGTATGCAGGTAGGTCCCAGAGTCGTACGAAGGGCAAACCCCGAAATGCAATGTCGCGCGGGATGTCCTTGGCATTCTCCATATCTGCGTTGATATGCGGAGTCCCCGCTCTGTCGGTTGGCGGGGGCTGAGAGCGTCCAGTTCACTGGCGTGGGACATTTCCTCTGATCTCTTTCTACGGATCTAATAATGGTGAGCACCATCATCATAGCTTGAATTGCTCGAGGCGGAAAATCGGATGTCATCCGACAAGAAACTTCTCTAGCTTTGAAGGAGATACTTCAGTATTTAAAGTGCAGCGTTTGCCTCTTTCTTGGATTCCACGAAACGACTTTGCGAAATCTTTCACTGATCCAGCATCTTTCATCCCGAACCGACGGGGCCAAGTAAAGGTTCACCTTATTCTAAACTTTTCTTT
Source organism: Pyrenula massariospora (assembly GCA_021030905.1). NCBI lineage: Eukaryota > Fungi > Ascomycota > Eurotiomycetes > Pyrenulales > Pyrenulaceae > Pyrenula > Pyrenula massariospora. The sequence continues at coordinate 1,467,633 of JAGFMI010000003.1, forward strand.
GCTTGCAATCAATATCGATATACATTTCAAACCTCTTGCCATCAACAAGGTATAAGAGAAGCACATTCCAAACACACCTTGTCATTATGGGTGGCGGAGGCGGAAAGCCTTTGAATGTATTCAAGCTGAATCGAGGAGACGACCCAGATGAAACTATAAACTGGCGATTATGGTTCGCAGTCTTCTCCTTCGGTATTATGGGAGCCGCCCGCGGTGTAGATGAGGGGCTGATTTCAGGTGTGATAGTTTCCAAGTACATTAGGATGATCTGCTGACCGACAGACAGGAACTTTCAATTCTGACAACTTTCAGCGTCTCATGGGCTTTGACAAACTCAGCGAGAAGAAATACGCAGACATCCAGGGGAATGTTTCTGCCATGGTCCAAATAGGAAGTGTCGGCGGAGCTGCACTTGCCTTCGTCCTTTGTGACAGAATCGGCCGTCTCTGGGCTACCCGTCAGTTATGTGTCCTCTGGATCTTAGGAATTGTCATCTTCTTGACGAACAATGGGCGTCTAGGTCAAGTATACGCCGGGTAAGAACACCGAATAGTCTCTTAGTGTCTCCATTTTAATACTTAGAAAATAGTCGTTTTATTGCAGGCTTGGGTATAGGACAAACAACTGTTGTTGCTCCGGTATACCTCTCCGAAATTGCGCCAAAGTCGGTTCGGGGACTTTGCACGTGCTGCTTTTCTGGATCAGTGTATATTGGCATCATGCTGGCTTACTTTGCAAGCTGGGGCGTACGTACCCTCCGACCGGGTGAGATTGAACATGATGCTAATCCGACCATTGCTAGAGCTCGCTTCACATCTCTGACAAATCCACAAATTCATGGGTAGTTCCCACTTCTCTGCATATTATATTTGCAGGAATTATCTTCATTCTGTCATGGTTCAATCGAGAATCCCCGCGCTACCTCATCAAATGCGGGCAGATCGAAAGCGCGGTCACGAATCTTGCTCGCGTGCGCAGTCTATCGGAAGATCATCCTTACATTCAGAAAGAAATACATGATATCCAGTCTCAACTTGCTGAGGAGCAGGAAGCAACAATGGGCCAAGGCGCCATGGGCATTATTCGAGAAATTTTTACCATGCCGAACAATGCCTATCGGATCTATCTTGGTCTTGTGTCGCAGCTCCTCTCACAATGGAGTGGTGCTCAGTCTATCACTATTTATGCGCCAGACATGTTTGCTCTCCTTGGCACGAAGGGCCAGAATGAAAAACTTTTCGCAACGGCTATTTTTGGAGTCGTCAAATTCGTGGCAGCCATCACCTGCGCTTTCTTCCTCATTGACCTTGTTGGGCGCAAACGGTCACTGGGCATCGGCATTGGTTTGCAATTGGTGAGCATGATTTATGTTGCCGCATTTCTCAGTGCCGTGCCACAGCTCGACGGTGAGGATGACAAATTCACTCCATCCCAACAGCACGCAGCCACGGGAGCTATTGTAATGATCTATCTTTCTGGGTTTGGTTGGGCGATGGGATGGAACAGCATCCAATATCTCATCAACGCCGAGATTTATCCTCTACGGATTCGCGCAATCTGTAGCTCCATGGTCATGTGTTTCCACTTCGTCAACCAGTACGGCAACTCACGAGCTGTGCCGAGCATGCTCCTGAATACTTCAGAGGGCGGTATGAGTCCACAGGGCACGTTCTGGTTCTTTGCCGCAGTCACGGCTTTGGGCGGCGCGTGGGCATGGTTCTTTATTCCCGAATGTGCTGGCCTGAGCTTGGAGAAGGTGGACGCGTTGTTCAAGTTGAAGTGGTGGCAGATTGGGAGATATGGAAGCAAATTTGCCAAGGAAGAACTCGCGAGGGAGGATCAAATGGAGAAGGAGAAAATGGAAGAAAGGGTGGAGCAGGTCGAATTTGGCGGAAGTGGAAGACAGATCCAGGTTTGAAGTCTACGTGGAAGAGACTCCTACGCAAATAGTGTCGTATGACTTTGCTGTTTCAGAAGACAGTCATCGGTTCACAGACACATTCAGCATTAATCTATACGAAGAAAACGACATGCAGTCCTAATTTAAGATAAGCAATTTATTAAAACCCAGTCAATTGCTTCTGTACCGATTCGACATGATCTCATTGATCTCGGTTCGCTATAGCTATAGGATAAAGGCCGCTGCTTCAGAAAGAGGGGAGCCGGGTTGCTGCGAGAAGGCTGTCTAGCATTTGCTTATGTCAGGACTTGACTGCAGTGAAACCTTCAACTCTTCTTTGAGTCTGTACAGCTCAAGATCTATTTCTATACCTAACAGATCTAAATGGTGGCTGCTGATCACCGATGGAGTTTTAGTTGATCTGTAAAAAGAACCCTTGATGGAGCGCCCTTGATGCTTGTGTCGCAGTTCTGCTGGTACAGTTATAAGCAAAATCAGCCAACTGATTCTGACGATGTCTCATCAATCTTGCTCCACCATAGTTATGGCGATGAAGGCCGCTGCTTCAAAGAAAGGGGACTCTGGTTTTTGCGAGAAGATTGCAATTAAACGAAGATTGTTTGCTTATGTCGAGACTTGGCTGCAGTAAAACCTCGATGTAAGCAACAGCTAACCTTCCAGTTTTCTTTGAGTCTCTACAGCTCAAAATCTTTACATATGTATTTCTGTATCTAAGAGTTCTAAATGGTGGCCGCCGACAGCTGATGGGGGTTCAATTAACCTGTGAAAAGAACGCCCTTGATGCTTGTATCGCGACCGTTGGGTACGTGGGCTGTCAAGCTCCGCCGGGGGTGTCTTCAGACTCCAGCGGCCGCCATGTACCTACGCTAAACCGGGGACAGAACCCTGAGAGCTTATGTGTTGTATCTCTCCGCTTTTAGGAGAATTATCGCTTTCAACACCATGCTCTATCTAAGCTCCAGAATAGGCATGGCTGTCAAGCTCCGCCAGGGGCCGGCCCCCCCAGCCTCAAGCGGCCTCCATGCACCCACGCTAACCCGGGGATAGAGCCCTGAGAGCTTAAGCGTCATGTCTCTCCGCTTCTAGGAGAGTTATCGCTTTTAACAATTTGTACTTGTGACTCTAGCTATAAACTATCTAAGCCCCAGAATAGGCATTGAATTTTGACTTTGCCCCTTCGGGCCTACCCCTTCCCCCTTTCTCTGGCATGGTGGTGATTCGCGCGTTAGAAAGGCGGAGGTTGGTTGGAACATAGTCCCCGACACGTATTTTGGTCTATCGTCTCCGGGATAGCATGACCGTCATCACAACAGTTAAATCCTTTTGGTTTATTCCGGCAAAATGGGATGTTTCCAGCCTATCTCCTTTCCTGTCCCTCCCAAACAACGCCCATTTGACCTCCTCTCAGTCTTCTTCCAACGCTTTGTCGATGACCCATGCGGCATAATGTGGTGTCGGGCGGTCCCACGATTCCTTTCCATGACACCCACGCGCACATTCCAAGACCACCCTTGATCGGTTTCCCTCAGTCGGCAGGAATGCATATCCCAGCCTGTTCTTCTGGGCATCGCTAGGTACACCAGCAAAGAGGGCCTCCCGTTCAGCTTGTAGCCGGCTCTTGGTGCTGATTTTGAGTCACCTATGGAATCGTATGTCAAGCCTTACTCTTGCATCCAAACCTGGACCAGGCGCCTCCAACGACACGGGACACTGTGCGTTCTCTGGATCAATGATTCCCTCTATCCAGATGCAGTCCTGTTTATTCCAAAGGTACGCCCGAGAATTCTGGGTTTTGACTATAGTAGAATCAGCTTTAGAGGTCATAGAGGTTGCTGGAGGTAAGAACATACTTGTTGAAGGTACCTTTCGAGGTGCTGATAGTACGGAATGGCCTCAAGAAGGTGAAGACGGCGACGAAAATAAAGAGATGGTTGGAGGCAAAGGTGAGGCGTCTTGGGGATTCGTTAGTGATGGTGAAGATGAAAGGGAGATTTCTAGTCCAGATGTAGTGGTTTATGGCTTTATTTGGGCTGCAGGACGAGTATGTGAAGAGGCCGTAAGGGCTAGGTGCGCCAAATCTGATGGATTGGAGGATTTTAGTGAAGCTGAAAGGTTAGAATAAGCTGAACTAGAGGCAGCAACAGCTGGAGGAAAGATGGGCTTCTTAGACGAAAGAGACGGTAAAGATGAACAAAAGGAAAAATTTTGAGCTCCAGGAGCCACATTGATAGGCGGACGAGGAGGAAGTAGGCCAGGAGGGCGGCCGTGGAGAGACGATGGGGGCCGAGGAGGTAGGGTTCCAGGAGGCGGGGCGGGGAGAGATGATGGGGGACGAGGAGCAGCGGCGGAGGCGGCGGCGGCGGCGGCGGCAGCGGCTTGGATTTCACGTTCAGCTTGACATCAGTTAGTAAAGGCCCCATGTGATTTCCAACACACGTCGCCACGTATCGGTAGCCGCTTTCGCCTTCTTCCTCTCACCATTCCACTATAGCCTTTCTGCGGCACTCCAGACTAATTGCTTGTCAGCATAGGATGACAAATGAAAAACAACGAAGAAATTGGAAAGAAAATGCAATAGCGGCCTCTAAGGTTAGCTACTAGACCAATTCCAGATCCCAGTTTCTGCAGCAAAGACTGCGTCAGAAAAGAATTCCAAGCGTGAAACTTCAAAGCACATGTACATGGAAACACCCGGGAGTGGTTCCACAGTCACGGCTGAAGCAACTGATTTCACCTTTTGCCAGGTGAACCGACTTCGTCCCTTTGAAAGCGGCTGCTATAGTGTTCGTGCCTTAGCTGTGCCCACTACAGCATGAATAGATCTGCACTGCCAATAGCACGGTACAGCAGCAATGGTGGCGCCGGGAGGTGACAATATAGAAGGCAACGGAGGATATTGTCCTCCGATATCCAGGATAGATATCCTCGGTCTGCTCCACAGGTTCAGGCACTGGGCTGCTGAGTGATCCAGGGGTAGTTCCGTGACTCTCCGGCATCTACACGGTGTGAAGACTTTGTCGGAAGCGGTGGCCAGCTGATTGTAAACGAGCAACACAGTTCCTTGCAATTAGGGCCGTTGCAAAGCACCCTTGTGAATAGGATGTCCTGACGTTGCAGTGCGGCGATGAAATCTCGTAGGCCTACCACTTCAGGCTTGCTCTACTTCTCTGCGGTGTTCGACATGTTCGCCGTTGCTCCACGCTGCTGGCTGGTAGTGGGCTCGATCATCACGAGCGGAGGGAGTTGCAACTATTCTACAAAGGGTTGTAGTGGCAAGGCTGTCGGACGGTACGGTACGGTAAGTTACCGCAACAAGCCGCCTTCCCACGGCTGCCAATCTAGGCCTTGTTGACCTCGAAAATTTATCCTCTTCTAGTGAGTGGTGACCAGACGCTGCGCATGCTATTTAGAGGTCGCCAGCAGGATCTGTGAGCAATAACAGTGTGATGAGAATCATCTGGCCCAGTGTCGGAGGCATCGATTTCAGACCAGTTTGTTCAGGCGCCAGCGATCACGTGCCGGCGTCCGCGCCATCGATAGTAATTCTGCACACGGCAAATTCCTGTTGGTTTGGAAGTCGTCTTCCAGTCAGTTCTACGCACAGGGAAGGACCAGTCCGTTTGGTTCCCATCGAGTGAGCGGCTCTGCAAATGGCAGGGTCCTAACATGTGGTTCTTTTCACAGAGAAGGGCCAGTCCATCTGTTTGTGATCGACAAGGCGGTCCAGACTACCGGGGAAGGCCAGCTCGTTCATGATGGGCGCTACCGATCAGGGCACGTGGCATCGAGAAAACCTTGCGCAAAGAATCCAGAGTGTCGCTAGGTCCCATGGGGTATTCTGTTGCTATGTGCATATTGAAGGGGCTCCCGCTTGATCCATCTCTTCCCAAAGTGTGCGTGAAAAGGACGAAAGGTCTGCTTACAGGTCTGGTTGGGTGGGTTGTCTAAAACCATTTCGGCAGGTTAGCATCTCTCTGTTGACCATAGTTTGGATTATAGGAGAAACTTGTCAATTGCAGCAGATCCTATCCTGACTCATTGGCAACGAGAGACACATCCGAAACGAGAGACACAGCCGCAGATCGAGACGCACGAATCGAATACTTCCAGTCCTGTTCAGCAGAAGAGTTGGTGGACGTCCTAAGTCATGTAAGCGCCAACGCAAAGAATGAACACTCTGGATTGGAAGAAGACTGGTACTGGAACCTCTCGTCCTAAGATTCGGAACTCGCACGGTTAGAGGAGGAATGCTATGGCAAGACGATGATAGTGCTGTTGTGAGGGAGAAGGGGACGTCTGAGAAGTGCTGTGACGAGACGATGGTATTCTTTAAGCCTCCTTTTTCTTGGATTTTTGCTTGTGGCTTGTGGAAGTATTCTGACTGGGAGAGAAGTGCTGTGACAGAGAAGGGAATTGTCTGAGAAGTGTTGTGGCAAGAGAGGATAAAGTGCTATGACAGGAAGGGGGATTGAGTAGTGCTGTGGATGGATTCCTGGACTTCGGCTTCCAACTTCCAGCTCCTGTCTTCTGGCTCTTGACCTCTAACTCCTGGTTTCTGCTTTTCAGGTCCGAATGGAAGTGTCGTGACGGGAAGGGAATCGGGGGGTGTTGTGAATGCTATGAATGGAGAATCTCGGCTCCTGGCTTCTTGCTCCGGATGGAAGTGCTGTGGAAGGGGTGAAGTGCTGTGACGGGAATGGGAGTTGAGAAGTGCTGTGGATGGAATGAAGTGCTATGAATTGAGAATTCCGGCTCCTGACGTCTGGTTCTTGATCTGTGGCTCCTGGCTTCTGGCTTCCGGGTCCGGATGGAAGTACTGTGACGGGATGGGGAATTGAGAAGTGCCGTGACGGTAAGGAGGGTTCAGAAGTGCTGTGACGAGGAGGGGAGCTGAGAAGTGCTGTGACGAGGAGGGGAGCTGAGAAGTGCTGTGACGAGGAGGGAAGTTGAGAAGTGCTATGACGAGGAGGAGTGTTGTGGATTGAGATAAAGAAGGCAGTCGATACGCCGGCATCCAGCTCTCCTGGAAAGCTATCCTGATGACAGACTAGGGACAAGGAGGAGGCCAAATCCTACGTGGGTAGATCGAAGGACCATCTCCAGGGGAAAAGGTTTCTTTGGCTATGTCTCTCTGTCTCTCGTGATGTGTCTCGTCGTGCCTGAGTCTGACATGGAGGAAGAACTGGAAGGGGGAAGGTTCTTACGGGCCATCTCTGCAAAAAAAGAATCTATCCGCTCTTCTGGCTTGTGGATGTTCGAGGGAAAGATTGACTCGGGCGAGCAAGCCAGATTTCTCGCCGCAACCGACCCCGCCACACTCAAGCTGCTGACGGCCGCCCGTATCTTGACCATGCACTCGAACCTACTGCTGGCTTAACAGGACTATTACTCCTCTAGCTTCACACAAGAAGCCCTCACCTCCATTGACAGCCGGCTTGACTGTCCGGTCGTCGACAGCAGTCTTTGAGGGCCACCTCCTACATTAATGGTAGTTGCACATCCCTTTCTCGTGGAGATTATCTGACCTAGTATAGACTCAGACCTACCGAAGCTGCTATCCAAGGTCGTGGTGCTTCTGATCGTTAACATTGGTTTCCGCCGGGTTAGTGATTAGATGCGCAACGACAGCCCCGTGGGCGACGTCCTATGTATCCGAAGGTTGTTCGATCCCATCAGAAGAGAATATTTCGTCAGGTCGCAGCACCAACCATGCATGCAATGAGCTACCTCCGTGTCTATCTGGCCCTCAGCCAACAATGCGGGAAGTGTGTGCGGATCTGGCAGTTTGGACTACCGTATAAGGAGGCCTACAATACCAGTTCTAGCAACCCCTGCGAGATTTCAGTCACTACATCCACCTCGGAGCTCTGCATTCACTCCCAAATCCTACATCCATCCTCAAGTCCGCGATGTTCCGAGTCCTCAGCAACTTGCTTCGCTTACACCCTGCCCCTTATACCGCGAATACTTCGAAGTTGCGACTTACATCAACTCGTGCAAGATCTAGGGCATCCAGTTCAGGGTCTACTAGCAGTGGTGGCGAGCTCGGACGACCAGCCGGAAGGTCTGATGAGTGCAACGGGTGTCCTTTTCCCAGAAACTGCCCTGAATGGCATCGAAGGATCGGGCCATTCCTCATTGCTAAAGCATGATCACCTAGTACGATCCAATATATTGGACTTCCTTGGCATGACTTCAGGTCAAGGAGTAGATCACAGAATCTCATAGATGTAGTGCTCACTTACGGCGCTCGCACGCAGTGAAGACAGCTCCAACGCTCAAGAATTCAACCCTCGTAATCACGCCCGCATCGTTTGAGCGACGTGCTTCTTGTACCAGAGTCGGAGCACAGCCTGGTAACCTCTACCCAAGGATGCACCAAAGAGCGCTTTTATTCCGTTAGACGTTGGATGATTACGGCGCTCTTCAGATTGCACTCCCCCCCCCAAGTCACCGAGACTAGCATTGACGTAGCTGGGCCTTGTTGACTGTTGAAAAGGATGACAGGCCAAGCGAGCAGTCAATTCGATTTCTACGGGACAACGTTCGACACTGGCTGTTCCGCTTTTACGAAGACTACTTCGTGAATTGTATGCGTGACTTTTGCTTGACCGGCAGACGACGTCCGTAAAAACCTAGCCGACCCAGCGCTACACGGGGAAGCCTCGCGCGCGTACAGCAATAAGTACCCTGGTAGGATATGCGCACATTAGTAGGTGGCGCTGGGTTGACTCTGCTGGTTTGACTCTGGGTACTTCTAGGAATCATCGACAAGAGGTTGACATCTTGCCGAAATCAAGTCAAGGTTGACATTGCACGAGTGCTAACCAGTTAGCAGCTACTAGTCAACAGCTCTTAAACTCTTGACTTGAGCTGACAAGGTGTCAACTTTGTGCCGAAATTTTTGCATGAGGCAAACAAGTAGCACCGCGTACACCGGGCTGATGATCCAAGAGGGGTCCTGCCTTTTTGCTGATGCAAACACTGTTTTCGGCAGGACTGTCCGCTAGCAACTGGCCAGCAGCTTTTGCCGAAAACATATGCTCATCTTCGCTGAAGCTCAACTATAGTAGCACGGGAGCTTAACATCTAAAACTTGCGCGAGGACGCCCTAGGAGCTGAGGTTGTCTTGCAGTAATGGGTCATTTTGAAAGTTCTAGCCCCTGGTTTCAGTATCGAGATTCATCTGCAGACATGGCGCTTCCACTGGGATACTTTAGTAGTATTGAAACACTTTGCGCAGGCAATTTACCTCGGCGTTACGGTCAGTGATCATGACAGAGCTCAATACGGCATAATAAGCATGATTGGCTCAACTTATAGACTACATCTCGTGCAGAGTTGTGTCAATCCTACCAATTTTACTAATTGGCGGCCCTGGGCACACTTTTCAATGGCAAGGAACGACTCCAAACCCTGGGCCGCCTACACAGGGCTAAAAGTCTTCCTAACGAAGCAGATCAATCAGAACATTGCGTGGTAATAATTGAAGTAAGCGATCGAGCCTTTCTCTCCTGCTTCGCGATTTAAGTAGCTCCTCGTGCTGCAACATTGACCCCAAGGCCAAGGCAGATAAGAACCTGCTCCGGTCAAGAGTTTCTGCAAGAGTTGACCAATAACAGACACTGTCTCTGCCTACGACAGTAAAACCGCGATCTATGCTACTAATATACGGGAAACTCTAAGCAAAATGTTCGGCAGCAGTTTGACCTCTTGTCGGCATTTTGACACCGTACAGGCAGATTGTCGACCAACATATAGTCCGCAGCCTGTCAGTACAATGTCAGGCTCTTAAACTCTTGACCTAATGCTGACAAGAGGTCAATTGTCTGTCAACAAAAACGCCTAGGTCATAGAAGTACTAGCTTTTTTCATTGAAGCTCGACAGATGCACCGTTCTAGATGCCCAAGGCTAAAGGCTAGTAGCACGACGAGAGCTCAACACCTAAAACTTGCGCAAGGTTGTCTTGCAGTACTACTAGTGGGTCATCGAGTATTTCTAGGACCTAATCAATTTTGTGGACAGAAGCCTTGACATTGGACTAGCAGGTTGCGGGCACTGTGAGTCCACAACTTAGAATTGGTCGACAGCCTGCCCGTAAAATGTGAAGGCCTTGAATTCTTGACTTAATGCCGGTGATGTGTCGATCTTCCGTGGCGAAGAACCTTAGTACTTCTGTAGACACGGCGCTTTCATTGACATACTAGTAATAATTGAAATTGTTACGCAATTCAAGTGGCCGTGTACCTAGCATACTGTGTCTTCTATTGAGGATGTAGAAAGCAGAGTATTACTACTAGCTTTATTGCCGAGTTCGATAATACAGCAGAGGACAAGAAATGGTGCGACGCCACCAAGGTACAGCACTTTGCGCAGCAGAAACTTGAAATTGCAAGTTTATCTCGGCGTTAAGGTCCTGATTGACACGATTGACATACTACTTTCTGTGCGGAGTAAGATAACCGATCTGTGCATGCTAATCGGCCCTGGGCACCAATATTTTGTTGCTCAGGGCACGACTTCAAGGCTAACAGTCTCCCTAATCCGCTCCGGCAAGTAAAATCGCAACCCTTGCGCCTATTCGACAACTAGCCCACGCCCTGCGTAGTCTTTCCTGCCTAATCGCTTCATACCGTGCGCGGGCGCATTTGGCATGGCCGCCTCGTTGCTCGTAGTTCTGACTTTTCACAGCCAGGTGGTGTCCATCACAATGAAGTGCCTATTAAAGTACTAGTAGATTCTGATAGCCTCTCTATCAATCCGCATCTCGATGCGTCTGTGCCTCTGCAGTGCATCCACCCAGTAAAGTAATAAGTACTTTACTTAGTACCTACCGTCAACAAACAGGCTTCAAACAAACGATGCTACAACTATAAGAGTGGTAAGAGAAGGATACAGAAAACGAGGCATTACCCATCTCTCCACCTAGCTCTTAGTCCCTGCGATGGAGTTAAGAACCACCAACAACAAAGTGACTTCAACTTAAGCGTGTACGTGTAGGCGCGCAATATACAAAAGTAGAGCTTAAACTGCCGCTTGCACAGAAGGGGTGCTTCAATACGGGCAAATCCCTAGGCAAAATTAAAAACTATCTTGTGACTGGCAATTCTCAACCTCGCCGGCACCAAAGACGCTTGGTATTTTGATTTGGGAGATTGAAATTTTGCCACAATTTTTTGTTATCGTATTCTCTTCTTGCCACCGATTATGTATAAACCCCCTAGAATTATGATTTTCGCCATTGTGACCTTCGCCGTGGAAATCCTCGCATACTAATTTTGTCCGTTTTAAGGCTTACTGGCTCTCTAAAACCAGAGAATTGGCTGTGCACATAGCTATACAGTCAATTCTCCGTCCAGAGCTGTCTTCAATACAACCCTGGATAGTAATTTGGCTATATACCTGTCTGGGGACGGGTCTATATACTGAATTAGCCATGCATGTATCAACAAAAGGTAAAACGGAATGCAACACCATATAAATCGGCGGCGCCGAGGGTTGAAAGCGAGAACAGCAAAATCGTAGATGGGTAGATGGGTGTGGGTGGGTAGAAAAGTATATATCTGGGCGAAGAGGCTACGGGATGGGGGCTAGCATTCGCTTGTGTAGAAATTCCCCCAGAAGCACCTCCCCGACGTAAGCTTCAGTACTACAGTATGTGTATGCGGTTGGCGCTATATGCATCTCGGTGTCAGCACAGCGGCGCGCGTAGGTATAGCATCCTTACCCGCCTTTCAAGTTCTCTCCTCTCCATGTCCAACCGTCGTGTCTTCTGCCCCCTCTTTCCTAATCAGGTATATATGCGCAGGCCTAATAGTAGACTACTAGTAGTTACAAGCATCTCCAATTACTTCTTCGACAGACACCTTGTCGGCATTAAGTCAAGAATTCAAGGTCCTGACATTGTACGGGTAGGCTGTCGACCAAATGTGGATCTAGAATAAAGAGTTTTGCCTATCAGTACTCGACTCGATGCCGACAAGGGATCAACTTCTTGCCGACGATTTTGCCAAAGTACTAGTCTAGATGAGCTCTGACCCTTGCGTGGAATTGCGCCTTTTCGTGATACCAGAGATAAGTAATTATCTGTGGAGGTATAGAGCCACGTTTAATGATCGGAAGCCGAGTGCATTCCTGTCATATCACCGCAAAGAGCTAGAGCGAAGGCCTACGAAGCGACTACCAGTACTATTATCAAAAGCTTACGATCAGCCGCGAGTCAAACTCGATTCGTATTAATCTCTCTTCGAATCCATCAAGGGAAAGCCTAAATTTTGAGGAGGAGCGACTCTCTACTAGTATCCCTGTGCCAATTCTGCCAACTTAACTTTGGGGAGCCCCTGCTCGTGCCTGGACTTGCAGGACGGGTACCACAGTTTTCCTGATGTAGCCGACCCAGCACGGCATGAAGAAGCCAACACCCTGCCAAATTTCTGGTGCTTCGCAGGGTTCGAAGCGTGCAGCAGGTAAAGACGCTGAGTGCCGCGGGGCGCGCTAAACTAGGGCTTTTTGCTGACGTAAGGAAAGCAGTAAACCCGGCCCAGGAATCTAAATTGACCCAGGGCTTCCGGCACATTGCACTGACACCCAAATCAGCCAGCAGTTGGTCAACAACTTTTCCTAGAGCTACGCCTTCAAGCCCAGGAATGATTCCGGGCTTTAAATGTCAAACCTTAAAGATGGATTCGTCTCTTGCCTACAACGGCGTGCAGATCTTAGAAATTGATACCTTGAAGACACGACCCCCCTCCCCCAGGATAAGTAATTACGAGCGCGGTGCCGCGCAGGGCCATGCTGGTTCGCCTGCGGTTTTGTTGACGTAGAGGGGATTGCGATTGCCGGCACAGATACGTCGATGTCAAATCTTCAGGGATTACTAGCCCGGCGCACACAGGTTTTAGGATAGTTGCTCAACGCGTGCGGGGCCGCCCTGGATCGATCGAAAGAGGCGTGCTTCGGATACTACGGCTTTAAAACATGCCATGTACCAATTTCTCTACAAGTAATTCAAGAACTAGTACTGGTAGTATCGAAGGAAGCATTCTGACCTGCCATTGGGACTGGTCACGGCGCCGAAGCCCGATCAATGCTTAACGAATAAGCTTAGAGCATTACTATAGTACTACTAGTGTAGTATAGGCAGACGCGAAATATGTGAACCTTTGCTATTCTAGATCATCTGGAGAATCCTCCTTCGAAGGGTCTTTAAGATCCGAACGTGCTGACGACGACCTGTCTCTTGTACTAACGATATAATTCACACCGGTTGATCGGGTGAATGCGATGCCTCTTCTCCTAGCAGGCCGCTCCCTCTGGATTCCGTCTGGGTGATCTTCAGATGATTGATAGTGTCCATACTTATCCACGGTATTAAAGAACTCGTGCTTTCGAAAAGGCATCAATCGGTTCTGTCTCGCACGAGTTCTGGGTGCCTCGTCAATGCCGTGTGACTGAGAAGATCCGCCCCGGCCACTTTCCTCGCTGACGGCCTGTTCTATGACGCCTGATTTCATGTCCTCTCTGCCTCTAGCCCGTGCTAACGTCGAGTCTTTGTTTTGTCTAGGTTGCAAGGGCTCAGTAGGCGTGACTAAATCGTTCTTTGACGGAATAGAGCCGTCTGCAGAATAGCTGCTTGGTTGTTTTCGAATTGAAAGTTTCTTTGCTCCTTGATTACTTCCCAGGCTTCGCCAAGAGGAACCACGGCTCTCTGCTGGCCGAAATTGGGTAGACGCATTCCTGCCGCTGTCCGATAGACCTCCTACATCCGGTCCAGGCGTTTCAGATGGACTTTCTCCTGCTGAAGCATAACGTGAAATCGGCCTCGGTGTTTGGAGTCGCCCGTGTCGTTGGTCACCGCTTGTTTCTGGAGCTTCTGTGCTGGAGATCTTCTCGCTAAGGGAGAAAAAGGCAGTCTTGCTCCGGAACCTAGCCGTGCTTGGCTGGAACTTAGGATGTGGGTGTCCTACCTTGGGTTGCTTCTGTTTCAATGGCTTCTCCACGGATGGGTGTCTCCGACCTTTGACACTAGCTTTTCGTTCCTTCTCCAAAGGAGGACTGCTGCGAACGAAATCATCACATGTTTCGCTGTCTGAGGCGCTAGAGTTGGAACTGTGTGTAGTGCTCCAATCCGTGTCCCTAGAGTCCTGAGAAGGGCTAGTTATAAGTATGTTTTTCAAGCCCGCAGAAATTGTTCGCAACCAATGTGAAGGTCCTGCTCCTTCCCGGCCGATGGATTGAGATTGACCGTCGTCATTTGCCTGAGGACCTGGGCCAGATTTCGCTGACGACGTGTCGGAAATAGCACGAGTAGACATTATATCTTCTTCTGTCGCAGACGGTAATGTGGCCGCGCTCTTGGAATCGAGCTGAAGTGGATTCTGCATTGTCATTTTCATCTTAAACTGATCGGTGTGAGGCTTTCTAGAGCGACGCTTACGCACGGTCGGCATCGATGGCTGACGTTCAAGCCTTTCCGCCAAATCGACAGCTTTCCTTACCTTCCTTAACTTCATCTTGGATTTCATGGACTTGGCAGATCGTGATCGGGTAGTTACTGACTTTTTTGAAAAATGCTGCGCTTTTACATGCCTTTGACGGCGCAGGAGATTCCTTTCCCCGAGGGACAACATTGCTTTATCAGGTTGCATTCTTGTCGCAGGGACCAATTCTGTTTCCAGTATAGAGGCAAAGGATTCTTGATCGACCCGCTTAGCCAGGAACGTTCGTGTTTTAAGGATATTTTCTGTATCGATTTCTTTGAATGTCGATATCTGTCGTGGAAAATTATCCAATACTGCGCTGTCCCAGCTTCGAAAATTCATCGTATCATCTGCCAGCTTCAACTGAGGTTCTACGTGGTCTTGCCACCATGACTTAGCCTTCCGATTGCGGGAGTGTCTAAGGACATCCTGCACTTTATGTTCGTCCCTCTCAGTTGTCAAGTTCACACCATGTCCAAGACTACTAAAACAAAAGAAGATCATGTCAGCAACTAGTCTGTAGTTCCGTTCAAGAGTGACTGCAACTTGCTCCAGACTTCGTTGTAGGTGATACCACAAATAATATGCTTCCATATATCGTTGGTCTTTTTTTGGATATTTGAGCGCCCATTCTTGTGCTGAAAATCTGTCACCCTCGTTCGGCACGAGTGCTCTGATACTTTCTTGGGACAAACAGTCTAGTCTATCGGAAAGGCAGAATTTGAGTCGTGCTTGATTGTATAGATCGGCTGACAGCCGAAGATTCGTGATTTTAGAGAGACTGAAGAGAGACCTCGGGATGTCATCGACGTTCTCAATTTGAAGGACAAGAGAAATATCAGTGAACGACAGACCGTGTTTCTGAGCGAGGTAATAAGACTGAAGGTGGTGATTCTTGATTGCTACTGAATTATCAGACAGTTCTCGCCATTTGTTGGCGAACGAAAGCGCTGCCGACGCTACATTAAGCATAGTGCCTCTTGACATGGGTGTAGATGAATCCCCGGCGATGATCAGAGATACGGAGTCTTCGAAGCCTGAATCGAGTACATCCTTGGCAATCCTGGTATCAATTAACTCAGAAGTACCTCCCGATATAGCACAAGACTCGTCCGATTGGTCCGATTCATCTGCATCGGCGTTTGAGAATTGTTCGGTAGAAGTTAGAATTGGGTGGTTGTCTTCTACTGGTCGAGGTAGGGGAGGTACAGGATCCAAAGCTTGTCTCTTCTGATCCATGATGTGAAATAGCATGAGCGATGCATAGGCATCATTTGCGCTGTAAAAAATTTGCTCGTCATTGAGTGGTTCATGCCAATTGCTAGTGCGTACTGAGCCCTTGGGTAAAGGTAGTCCTAAGTGTTTCTCCGCTTGTGCCGTCAGGCTTACAAGGCGTTTGCTGATTGGGCTTTGGTCATCGGAGTGGTACTCTAACAAGCGGTACAGATGGCTGAGCTCGAAAAGACCATTAGCCTGGACATTCAAGATGTTCTTCAACCTAGTTCCATCACCCTTTATTCCCACGCCAACCTTGCGTACGTGTCGGTTCTCCAAAATAGCGCGTAAGGTCGGAGGAATTCGATGCTGTAAATAATCAGCGTTGCTCATGGCGACATGAAACAACGCGATGCGCTCCGTATTCGCAACCTGAACTAGACAGACATTATCCCGATGACCTCTCGGTGCCCCAGGCCTCCACTCTAAATCTAGGCCTAGCAATGGGTCTTGACTGAACAGCTTTGCAACTCGTTCCGAAGCTAGGTCGCTGCTACAAACATGTACAGTAATCTCTCTCCCATCCGCACCTTGGTAATCATTGAATTGCCAAAATTTCGGACTTTCGGTTCTTGCTAGATGAAACATCGGGCGTGGAACAAGAGCGTGTGCGGAAAGAGGGTAGCGGAAGAGCGCTTTAGCATTCTCGTCGAAAGGCGTTAGATTCTCATCGTGCGAAGTCCACTTGCTTTGCATCCATGCGAGTACCACAAGCTCGTCGGATATCCTGCGTATCTCACGATGAAGATGCATAATTTTGTTGAGCTTATTCTTGAGGGTGGTGTTGGATAGGCTCGTAGTGACCCTGAATAAAGCCTGCAAGAATGTTCCCGAATAAAACATATAAAGGTATAACCGACGAAAACGGCGTCGCTGTAATGTATACCGCCACCACTTAGGATGATGGGCTCCAACGGATAGACTGGCTCCAAAAGCACCCAAATCCCGATGTAGGAGATGACGCATAGTGGTTGCATTTTCGAACATGTCGTGCAAGCGTCTAGCTAGTTCTGATATTACTACCCAATCAAATGACTGGCCGATTTCTTGTGCAACGGCACGAATCTCAAAGAAGGTCCGCTCTATGTCATTTAGGCCGTCAACGTACTTGTCGATCGAAATCTGGAGCCGCTCTAAGCGATTGAGGGTCGCGAAAGCAGGACGGAAGTGTCCCACCTGCCGAAGAAGTTGATATGAACGGAAAATATGTGCATCCCCCTGGAACTGATTGTGAAAAGAATTTCGAGTTGAAGTGAAGTGATATGAAGGATCCAATCCTTTTAGTGATTTTCGCAAACGTTTAACAGTGTTCGTGTCCAGCTTTTCAAATACAGCTTTTGTCCTGTCTTGGAGAACCTCCAAATCGTTTATTTTTGAGCGGAAGTCCTTGTGTTGATTTTTTAATTGCTCACGACTGTTTGCCCAATTACGAAAGAGGACAATCTCATTGAGATGCTGGACGGTAATTCCTATTGCTTGTAAATATGAATGGCTGCGCGTCAGTGCTTCATTCAAAATCATCAATCGACGCTCCATTTGCTTATGCTTTTCAGCTCTTTCATTTAAGGAATATCGGATTCTTTGAAGGTTATCATGGATATTGCTCAGGTCTTGATTGATTCCTTCGAGTCGTGTAACCGAGCATCCAAATCGCCTTTCAAACTCTTTCGCCACAATATTTATTGCGCGATCGTGACGTTTCTTTTGCTCTAATCTCTGCTCTGCTGCCATCTTTGCTTGGACCGCCTTCTCTTGCTTAGCGAGCCTCTCTCGTATCTCTTCACCACTCTCAGGAGCGTACATCACTAGCGATTCACTCTTCTTGCCAAACCCCAGCTTCTTCTCTGAATCCGAGATACTGTGAAATTGAGCAGACTCGATGCTGTGTAGCCTTCCCTTCACCGGCATCGAGCTGGATTTACTTCTAGAGACTAACAATTGAGACCGGCTCGCGATAGGATGCGCGAGTAGTCCATCCATGAACGAGTCTAAGAGTGGACGTGTAGTCATTTTTCGAAATGATTCATCGCCGCAAGAACGACTCCTCAAGGTCCCGTCGTGAGAGTGCTTGGTCGATGTGCCACCGGAGGTGTTTTGAAGTCGAGGCTCAGGAAAATGGACCTCTTCATCATGTAATTTTGAGGAACCATTGCCGTCTAAGAAGCCATCGTGCGCCATGTGTAGCTCTTTCTCTTTCGAATGCACACGGGACGAGCCATGGCTCTGGGCTGGGCATCCAATTGTCTCCGAAGACTGAAATCGGATCGCACTTCCTGGAGCCCATGTCTTGCTATTTGAAGATCGTTGGCGTCGACATGACCCAGAATCAGTAGGTAAAGTTTGCGTCCATGCCGTAGCATTGTTATTCTTCACAGGTGGTTCTTCCCTCGCTGGAGCATCACTGAAAAGTAGGGGAATCGACGGCGTCCAAGTATGGTTCTGCGGCTTGTTTACATTCTCGAAACTTGAGCCCGACATTAGTTGCGAGCTTGTAAAGATTGTGCCAAAGTGCGTAAGTACCTCTCTGCATCAATACGCCGCTCTTCTCTATCTTCCCTCCTAGAGCTCATCGTCTTGACTGCTTTCGTGGAAGATGCAGTCGTCCGAGACATACGACTCGCCAACACTGCTAGGTGTGGCCGAAAGACCATGCTCACGAGGCCGGCACATGATGTCTAAAACTATTTGTACGCTATGGGCGGTACACCTGAGTCACAGGTTCGCTGGAACACAAAGTTTTTGAAAGCAATGATATCGAATCACTCTCCTAGCAGCGGGGAGATGCGACGCTTAAGCTTTGTCTCCGAGTTAGCGTGGATGCAAGGGGCCGCTGGAGCCTGGAGGCACACCCCGCCCGACAGCCCATATACTCTTCCGGAAGCCGATAGGTGGTATGCTGTTAATTATATTTATCCAACTAAACCCATCAATTGATGGCGCTGGTCATGATATTAATTACCCTAAGGCTAATCAGGGCATCTAAAGCACCTCAGAACCTATAACAGATCTATTGAGGGTCAATTGTGGTACTACCAAGGCCTTTGCTTAGCCTTATACCCAGGCTCCTCGGGCGGGGTTGGCAATGTTCCTGACGTAGTAGGCAATGTAAAGTCTTAAAGTTTGGCGAGTCTTTCTCTATACGACAAGAAAATGTTTATATAACAGAGCTTCCTCTATGATGATAATGAGGTAACAGAAGAGTAACGAGAGAAGTCTCTTAAGACAACGCCCTGGTAGTCATTCCTGGGTAGACCGACTGGTAGATAGATCATCGAAGACCTAAGAGACACTTTCTCCATGCATACTACAGAAGGGTAAAGGCTGTAACAAGAAACAACCTTTCCATTCTGGATGGACACTGGAATATGCACGAGAAGGATACCATAGATTTAATCGTTTCCATTATGAAGACCTGAGGGGCAAAATTTTTTGCGGTAGAATATCTTGCCTGCAGAGTGGACATTCAGCCTTTTCCTTAACCCAGTCCTGTACGCAGGTCCAGCAGAAGACATGCCCACAAGTCGTAACACTTGGATCCCTAAAGGGTTCTAGACACAACGTGCATTTCCTTTGCTGACCAGCCGGGATCCAGGCCATCATTGCTTCGTCTTTTACATCGAACAGTGGGTGATCGGGGACTGGAGTCTGAATTGTGGCGGCAAGGCCCTTCAGAGCTTGATCATGAGACGACACGGCCTTTTCTTCACCCATAAATCGGAGACTAGCCGACGATTCAACCGACTTGTCGGCCGGCTGTCCATGGGCCTTGTTTGCTGGCTGATGCATAGCATGCTCTTGTGTGCGTTCAAAAGTCTTGTTTTCATGAATCGTGTCCCGAACATGCAATATAGATTGTAGACCTAATTGCAGCACCAAAAGAACGCCCAATACTTCATATCCGACTCTCTGTTCTTCAGGTCTTATCTGCCTCGAAAATATATATCGAAGTCCAAAAATCCTCTTTGCGACATGGTAGTAAGCGCCGGTAAAATAGAAGGTCGCTAGGCTAATAGCATATATCGGATTCGGAGAGGTTATGGTATCAAGATGTTTAAGTACGTATTTTTGCACTTTTAAAGCTCGCGATCTCGGGGGATCGAACTGACTGTTTGCTCGCTCTAAGTTCCGTTCTAATTTGATTCGTAGCTTTCGTCGCAGGACTGGCAATATTCGTGTAAGAAACCATGGCCCAAAAACAACGCTTCCAATATATCCTACCCGCCTAGACAAGGTAGCGAGTTTTAAAGTATCTTCCTCGACTTGAACGACATCACAATACTCCTCTCCTAGTGTTCTATTTCCGAGCAGAGTGGTGAGACATAGGTATAAAAGCTCGGTCAGGTGAGATGTCGCCGCAGAGTGTTGATGTGCAAAGCGAACCCCAAGGAGAGAGCGAAGTATTTCAGTGGCTTGATTAGTGAGACCAGAGGTAACGAATATATCTTTTTCGTGAGTACGTAGTATATCTGGGGAGCTTGCGAATGGATACTCCATCTTGTCTGCGCTGGCGAAGAACGAAACGGTAGAGAAGTCGAGTTGTTAAGGCGGGACGAATAAAAAGACGTTCACCCCCTAGCCGAGGCTTGCACAAGTTGCCGCTGCGCCTACTGTATTGCCAGTCACACTCACGGCCCTTTCCGTCAACCCTTGCTTCGACCCCAAACTTTCAGCTTCAATTCAAAGTACGAGTAGGACAAGTGGAACAACCTCACCTCAGTCACTCATTTACCCTGCCACCATTCTAGAACGCCGCTCTGTTTCTCTCTCACAGCATGCCTCACGATCATCATGGATGGCGACCCTGCTGTAGAGCCTGAGCTAGATGGCTTCAGCATACTACTTCCGCTTCCTTATAGGGTTGCGATTATTGTGGTCTTGGGTAACGCTCTTGTGAAGATCTTTTTCTGTAATACTAACAAGTTCTTCTTAGGTGTGTGGGCATGGGGATCTAACCTACACTACTTACGGGCCGTTGGCATCGTGCGTGGAGACAAAGCACCTCAATACCCTGGCTAATCGTTTTACAGGACGTTCCTGCGCTGATTCGATATCCTTCTCGGCAAGCATCGCATCACACACCGCATCATAGCTCTACATACCATCTTGCGACCCTACTTAGCGGTCTCCTCGCCGTGTCCCTCCTCTTATTTTGGGCTATCACACATGGCTCGCCGAAGGCTGTAGTATCATGGGAAATACTTCCACAATCATACTTGTTCCTAATTGTCGGGTTATTCTTCCTACCACTGCAAAAGTTATCGCAAAGTGGACGGTATCGCTTTCTGTCAACTTTGAAAAGAGTTAGCCTAGGCGGTCTTGCTGAAGCTCAAGATGGAAAATTTGGAGACATTATCCTAGCTGATGTTTTGACCAGCTACGCGAAAGTCCTTGGCGACCTATTCGTTGCTAGTTGCATGTTTTTCTCAAAAGGCCAGTCAAGCACCGCCAAGCCGAACAGAGCATGTGGTGGAGCGGTTATGGTTCCTTTGATCATCAGTATACCAAGCATAATTCGGCTAAGACAATGCCTGATCGAATTTGTGCGAGTTCGACGGAGTAAAGCTACGTCGAGTGGTTGGGGTGGGCAACATCTAGCTAATGCTCTGAAATACTCCAGCGCGTTTCCTGTTATCATACTGAGTGCGCTTCAACGGGGCTATGATCCTACCAAGTTCAACATGTCAGAAACCGGCCTTTTCCGGCTTTGGTAATTCAATTATATCAGACTACTGTGTAACATCACTAATTACTCTAGGTTGTTGTTTGTCTTTATTAATTCCTTCTACTCATTCTACTGGGACGTTGCTAAGGATTGGGATTTGACCGTGTTTTCTTCAACCGCAGAGCGGAACGACCCGGAGCATCCATACGGACTTCGACGGTACCGATATTTTCGTTCACCCAACATGTATTACGGAGCGATTTGCATAGATTTTATGCTACGATGTACTTGGAGCTTGAAGTTGTCGCCTCACCTAGATCATTTCAACGATCTTGAGGGTGGAATCTTCGTAATGGAGTTGCTTGAAGTTTTACGCAGGTGGATTTGGATTTTCTTTCGGGTAGAAACTGAATACGGTAACGACCTAATTCTTGCTGAAAGCGACCTTGGACTGATACTCTTTGCAGTTAGAAACAACAAGGGCCCTGCGCCGGATGACATTTTGCTAGGCGAATATAACGGCAAGATAGACGAAGATTGAATTTTGGCCGACGCATGAGCAAGGTCCACCAAGCAATTGCATATCTAATTACAAGGGCTACATAGTAAATGATAGAAGCAGTGCTCTTAGGAGCACGATGAATTCTTTTGAAACCTCTTGGCCGCACAAACTTCCTTTAGGAAATGTCGTAGAATTGATCAATAGGAAAGATAATCGAGCAAGATGCAGGGAGAACAAAAGGGTAGTTTGTTCCTGGTCGACAATCTTAACCCCTAATCGGGAAGACTCTAAGCTTGGGCCACCACGCCGGTGAAGAAAAATCGCTGGCGAACTCAATTGAGCCTTCACGCTAGTATAGGCTATATTATCAACGAGTTCGGACATTACAGGCCCAAGAAATGGCCAAAAGTTATTCAGAGAACTCGGATGATTTCGAATTTATTGAGACACCAGCTGCGCCTTCTCCTACTCCGCCTGCTGAAGATTGCGGCGTCCGCACAACATCGGTGAGCTTTTTCCCGCCATGAAACAGAGGCCTATCAACTGACACGAGCAGTACCCAGCTATCAAAAATGGCCCACTTCCCGCAGATGCTGCTGGTAGCGAGAGTTTCAATAACTACCTGCTCTTCACCCTGCTAGCCATTATTCCATTATATTTCGCGTATCAAGTCCGTGGAGGACTATGGACGACTCTCTTCTTCGCCCTTTTCACAACTATTCCCATCCTCATGGTCTTCTGGACCGTGGCGTCTTCAATTTCCCCGCGGATTAATGAGAAAGCTAAATACCCTGGAAGGCCTGTTCAACATTACCTGGCATTTCGGGATGAGAAGGATAGGGCCAAATACTTTGGAAGGAACAAGATTCCAATGGAGACCTTTCATGAGATGTATTTTGATGGGAAAGTGGACTTTAAAGGCGATGCCTTAGAGATGATGGAATATCGACATGACTGGGCGAGCTTCAGGTTTACTATGAGTCTTTATCGGTTCTTCTTGACAGGAACTGTCCCCGAAGCTATAATGCATACTCGCTCCCAGGGTAAGTCGGACTTTCTATGTTGATATTATCTCTAACATTTTCGAAGATGAGGAGCAAGTCCGGGATCATTATGACCGTGGCGATGACTTCTATGGCTGGTTCCTTGGACCTCGTATGATTTACACTTCTGGTATTGTATCGGATATCACACGGGAGGAGACTTTAGAGCAAATGCAGGACAATAAACTTGGCATCGTCTGTGAAAAAATTGGATTGAGAAAGGGGGAAACTCTACTTGATATCGGCTGCGGCTGGGGCACACTCGCAAAGTTCGCGTCTGAGAAATACCGAGCTTCAGCAACAGGAGTCACACTTGGGCGAAACCAGACTGCTTGGGGTAATAGTGCAATGAGAAGAGCTGGGATCTCTGAGGAGCAAAGCCGTATCCTCTGTATGGATTATCGAGACATTTCCGTCCCAAAAGGTGGGTATAACAAGATTACGTGCCTCGAAATGGCGGAACATGTTGGGGTTCGGCATTTTCATACATTTTTGAAGCAAGTGTACGACATGCTTGATGATGACGGAGTTTTCTTCCTCCAAATCGCAGGTCTACGGAAACCATGGCAATATGAGGATCTCATCTGGGGCCTCTTCATGAACAAATATATTTTCCCAGGCGCAGATGCCTCAACGCCGCTTGGCTGGTTTGTTGACAAGCTTGAAGGAGCGGGTTTTGAGATCAAGGGCATCGACACAATCGGAGTTCATTATTCCGCGACATTGTGGAGGTGGTACCGGAATTGGATGGCCAACAGTGACAAGGTCAAAGCAAAATACGGTGAGAGATGGT
The DNA here is from genome assembly GCA_021030905.1 of Pyrenula massariospora. Classification (NCBI taxonomy): domain Eukaryota; kingdom Fungi; phylum Ascomycota; class Eurotiomycetes; order Pyrenulales; family Pyrenulaceae; genus Pyrenula; species Pyrenula massariospora. The sequence continues at coordinate 1,491,309 of JAGFMI010000003.1, forward strand.
TTAGAATCTGGGAGTACTTCCTCGCATATTCGACCATCATCTCAAGGCAAGGATCAGCAACCTGCTACCAAATTACGATGGTCAAGAATATTAATTCTAAGCATCGTGTCGAAGGCATACCAAGCCAGTTTGGACTGTCAGGGGCGCTCGCTTCGTCAAAGGTACACCAAGCAGGGGAAAAAGTTTTGAATGCAGCGGACCAGACCGGTGCAGCCTTAGGTAGTTTGGAAGCGAAAGTCAGAGGTGTGCTAAGGGATGAATAGATCTATTGTTCGTAAGTAGCATGACTCATAAAAGTCTTTAATGCGTGTGTAGGGTTTTAATTTTGCTGCTGATCAACCTCCAGAATAGCAGCGTTGGAAATTTCTCATAAAATTAACCACATAAATCTCTAGACATGCAAAATACCATGTTTATCGAACTTTACCATGCACACATAGCTGAGATCTTCGCCTCTGTCTTAGACCTCTTACTTGCTCAATGCGCTGCATGAACTCGTCATTTGCCTTCCATCATCCAAGAAATGAAAGAGAAGTCTGATTTCTTGCTTAGATCTCTTCATATCTGTCCAAGTCTACTCTTCCCGCAAATGATGTCAGCATGTTACAGATCAGACTTACTGCGGCAATACGGTGAGCAATACGGTGAGTGTCACAAGCAAACAAGAATAGAGAAAGACAATGTCACGTGAGCGGACAACTATTCGAAGCCACGGGCGGTACATTTCAACACCTCTTAGCCATTAAATGTAGTAGCCACATAGCTTCAAGGGTAGCGCATGGTGATTAAGCTAAAAAGATCTTCGAGCGTTTGTTTAAGAAGATTGAATGCAAGATGGCCGGTCTAAAAGTACAATCCGAATTGATAATATGCACATTGTCCTTATCTTCCATAGATGGAAGCATCTTCTAAAATCTGATCCAGTCCGTCTTCCACACAAACGCTTCCCGATCCCTCACCTTCTCGCATACTGTCCTCGCAAATATCCTCTCCTCTAGCCAAACGAGCAATTGCACCGATCTGGCCGCATCGCTCATTGGCAAAACTCCTGCTTGCACCATTGCCGCTTCCTCTAGCGCCCCGACACTCTCCGACACCAGATACGATCCCAGGCTTTCCTGTAGTCTATCCGTTTCCGGAGCCGACAGTAGAGACATTACCTGATGCCTCACCTTCGTGCTGTGTAGTCGTGATGGCGTCCTATTCACCGCCGGCACAAGACCAGACTCGAGGACAAGACCCGGGGTTCCTTCAATGCCGAAAGGTTTGGAAGGATGATGTAAGCTTCGAGCGCGGGCAAGCGTCTTGGTAAACGCTTCATTGATAGCATCGTGACGCTGCTCAGGAGAGAGGTTGCTTGAAAAGCATCGTAGAAGTGGGGACGGTGTTTTAGAGCGTTGATTTAGTGTACTGCGAGTGAATGGGTAGAGCAGGTAGAGGTAGATCATCTCCCGGTATAGATACAATGCAAGGGTCTTGTTGGAGCTTTGGATCTCGATGTCAGTAAAGGAATTGCCATATACGGCACACCACTGGAGTAGGCGTAAGACGAATGCGTCATGTTTGGAGGCGATATGGAGATCCTGTCCATCAGGAGAAGTCATGGAGTATACCAACCAGTGTTTGAGAGTGCATAGGGTGTCGCGTGCTTCCTCTAGGTCTTGAAAGACATTTGGAAGGCCTGGCAGCATTTCTGGTAAATTGCTAGAAGGCATGTGTATTTTTGTAGGTCGGGTGAAAGACTTGTCCATTGTCTCCTCTAGCAGATCGGAGAGCTTACGTAGGCTCTTCAGGCTAACTTTTCCATCGTGATATGCTGTCTCTGAGCCAAGATGCTGTACATTGTTGCCGAGTAAGATTCGGAAGCCATTTGAGAAATGTGCTATTGTAGCTTCATAGTCCTTCTGGAACGTCTCTAAAGCGCCAAAGAGTATTGCGCAAGTCAAGGCAGCATTTCGAGTGTCTGATGACTGTGTCTCCAAGTCTTGCCTTAGACTCGAGACAGCCTTGGTATATTGCCGAAGTGCAAAATCATGCCATCGAAAAGCCTCTGGGGCATGACCAAGCTCATATCGTCTGTGAGCAGCGCCTACAGCACTTACGGCTTGCTGAACAGCTCGATGGGAAGTGCCTGTCCGTAGACATGCCCCGGTCCAGAAACTGCTGTCAAAGTGCCGTGAAAAGAGCGGCCCAGTCCTCTCGAGAAAGTATTGGAAGCAAGAGCTTTCAAAATCGGTTGCAAATGCATAGTAGGCGGGAGTACGTAAAAAGGAGAGCGAGTCTTGGTAAGCAATTTCCCGAGACACTGGAAATTCTAAAGGGTCGAGGTGAGGAGGATCGGATTGCTGTGTCAAGGTTGTTTTCTTTTTAGGCACTTCTGCAGCATAGGGTTCCGCTGCAAAGTCGTACCCATCGCATGTCCGGCCAGTGGAGGTGCATCTTCGGCAAAATGGCTTCGTTTCATCACACTTCTTTCTTCTAATCCTAGCAAGTTGTTAAATATCGAAGCAGCGGCATGTTAGAGAGGTCTCATTACTTGCAGGTTCTGCACCCTGAATGAACTTTTCGATGACTTCTGCGTTTCTTTTTAGTTGTAGCACTGTCTAAAATTATGGTCGGGTGTTTCTGAATGTACGCCATAGCGAATACCGTTCACGACGGTGTACGAGTTTCCTGGTCGGGTAGGCTCGCCTTAATAAGCGGCACCGTAGATGTCGTTTGGTTTGGAGTTAAGCTGCTGATCCCGACTAGCTGATTGGTCGGGGCGTATAACAAGGCTGCTAAATCTTCAGCCCGATGAGCAGGACCATGGCCAGGTCTGAAGGTGGATTTAAGTAAGCCCCATTCTGTTGCAACAAGATTTGAGAGCAGTTTTTGGTTTTCAAAGTCCACCAACTTTAAGCGAAAAGGGTGGTTCACCTCTCTTAGATCATGATCAAGGAGGTTAGTAGAATCCTGGTGTAGCACGTAGGAGGGCGGCCACCAGCGCCCAAGGCAGAATGCTGTACCTTTGCAGCCATGGACATCCGGGGAGGAAAGTATAAGCTTAATATCGCTCCCGCATATTCCGGTTTCGGGCATTGCTAACAAGCCACAAACGTGCCAATCTGTTCCGATGCACGAGCTGCTGACATGATATGCTGGAAGCTTAGATACCAGCCTCAGAGAAAGCTACTCCCAGCAAATCTGCCCGACGTCTGCAACCGCAGGATTCCGATGTCCAGCGACTGTTGGAAGATGAGAGAGGCGAACTTGTGTTGAAAGTACGTTGGATCAAGATGAAGCTGCAGCACATCCTGAGCCTTCTTTTCTCCTTGCGGCAACTTGGGCCGTGGGTCGAAGGGCCTAAACAAGCCACCACTGGCCCCCACCTCCCAGGACTACGCACACATACAGGTCCGCGTGCTGGCGTACTGGAAGAGGCGCAGTTACTTGCACGATTTGTCCTCGCTGTACGGAGTCACCATGGCTTCTACAGCGTCGTCGACCACGCTTAAGTTGCCCACAATGACGAGTAATCTTGCCTTACAACGTCCTCAGACCTTTGCCTTAGCTTCATGGGAAGATTGGTGGTAGAGTAAGTTGACCTAGAGAGTCCATATTTTCATGGACTAATCTCATCATTCAATAGTAATTTTGTTCGTGTTGTTCTTCTTACAATGCTTACCCTGGTAAGGGGTTCTGTGGACCAAGAAGAAGTGCTTACAGTTCAAATGTAATCCAGTATGAGAGGATGGCCCGAAAAGTGCTAGCTTATACGAAGGCCTATTGTGGCTCTTTAAGGAGTTCACCATGACTCCGAAGCTGCAAAAGAAGTCCGACTTCATAAAATAAATACAGAGCACGATCATCTGGCCCTCCGACTTTTTCATGGCTCCAAAACATCAACAAATTTCCTGTCATCAATCTTTGAATTCTCACGCGACTTTCCGTGAGCTACCTAACTTCTAAAAGTTTGGCGCAACGAACGACGATGTCACCAGCAATGTCAGGAATCTTGTTAATGAGTTTCGCGGCTTCAGTGTGCTCTTCTTCTCACATGGAGTCCACACTCCGCACAAGGGCCAGCCAAAAGCAAGGAACGACCCAAGAGGTCTCATTCGATCAGGTTTGGTGCTGTCTGATTGGGTTGAGAGGAACGACCTAATCAAGCTTCATAGGGTTTCTGGTTCACCAGATTAAAAGTGGGAGATAGTCAGGACGCGAGCGTACTCATAGATACTGGCTCGTCGAACGTGGTACTTAACCAAGGTCTATACAAGCCTTCAAGGGCTAGCATGCCTCTAAACGATCAGTTCAGCATTATTTATGGAACGACTGAAAGTACCGGGTCTGGGTCGGAAGTTGTAAGTTCTCCTTCTCCTCGTTTCCTACCGCCACACGCCTGCTCATAGGCTTCTTTAGATCAATGGAACTCTCTGGCAGGAGGTGGTCCAATTTGGAGATATTCAGGTCAAAGACCAGGTATTTGGATCGGTCACAGAATCGCCTTCAGGATCTGGCTACCCACACGACGGTATCTTGGGACTGGCTAGTCAGATGTTCAGTGCAAACAATCAGACAACATTTTTCCATAACTTGTGCGTGGAAGGTACAATTGCCGAGTGCCGTTTCGGACTTGGACTCAATCGGAATGGATCAAGTACGCTTACCATTGGAGCTTTGAATGCTGGCATCTCTGAGAGTGACTTGACCGTCTCTCCTATCAAGGAAGAATGGTTTTTATTGGCGGATATCGAAATGGCTGGTGTGTCTATACCCGACGCTTTGATTGAGCTGGACAGTGGAACGGCAGGGGTCACTGGGTATGAACATGAAGTTTGATGATATGTGATCGTGGCTGAAATTGTCTCTCAGGCCGGTCGAAACTGTCAAAGGGATTTTTGACCAGCTTAATATCGAACCAATTGTGCAAGACGTTCCAGATGGAAAAGTTATCACTGGCATCATACCCTGCGACAATCCTCCGAGCGACATGATCATATTCAGTCTTCCATCACAGTCCGATCGAGTGAATCGTTCGTCAGACTCAACCGTCACGTCACAGCCTGGTCACTTTAGTATCTCTAGCAAAGATCTGGTAGGTGCAAGTGATAATGGTTCGTCGAATTGCACGTACGGACTCGTTGGTTTGGACGTAAAAGAGCAGCCTGGTCTTTGGGTTATTGGACAGAGTAAGTGAATCCATTTAGACACTGTATTCACGCAATTGACGCTCTGTAGACTTCTTCCAGGGAAAATACATCGACTTTAATCTCCAAAATCGTACAGTTGGGATTGCTTATTTAGACAAGACTCATCTTAGCTCCGGATCGCCGAACCAGACATCTTCTGATACCTCGAACACTACGACTTCTTCTGACGGTCATTCTATTCCATCACCTTCTCGCTCGTCAGCAGCTTTGTCCTTACTGCGTGGAAGTGAAGCATTGACTTTTGCGCTTGTTTTATTAGCAATGGGGGGAGCTTCTCTCATATCATGAGGGAGCTGCGATGATTAAAGCGGAGTCTTTGGTCGGATTATGATGCTTGCACAGAAGAGCACTAGATTACAGGCAAGGAATTTGGGTCATCGCTTTATTCAAATCACCAAATTTTGATTTCAGAGGCTGAACCAGACCCTACGGTAGGGAAAGCAACCTATCTAGGGCATGCGCCTTAATGTAATCCCTGGGATCTTCCTCAATCAAGCCCTGAATAGGAGGGTATTTTTCGGGAGACATTATGCTCCTTTTCAGGCAATCATTTTAGGCAAACGATTTCTCAGCGACCTTCATATTCGGTCTTGTGGAGAGTTACGCACGATGGAGACATCCGCCAAAGGCGTGTCAAGATCCGAATGAGGCAAATTTGTATAGTGGCAGTCCGTGCACACGATATTTCGCCACGATATGCGAGCACCATTCGATCTCCTCGTCAAGTGAGTTTGGTCCCATGTTAAGCCCCAATCGATGAGACCATTCCCGGCATTGCAGTAAAGCCTCGAATGCGAACTCGAAAACGAAGATTGACACCATACGGCCAACTAGTCGGGTATCCTGGCTCCAGAAATATTCAAGTGATTGGCAGGCTGTTCGAGCACGTACGAGTATGAGTTGGATGGAGGCAACAAGCGTTTCGCGTGAGGCATGAGGGTCGGAGCATCGCAAGAGCTGCCACTCGGTCTTGGCGATCATTTGTTCCAGAATGACGCTGAAGACACAGAAGCAGGCGAAGGCGACAGCAACTGGAAAATTTTTGAAGTCTATTGTGGAGGGGAAGCTACCCATTGAGATTTCCGCACCCCATGTCGATGATTTGACGTGATAAAGCGGACCGGGAACCTCGGTTTTCAGCCATAGGTGCCAATTCTCCAGGTTCTGCCTATGGTTCAACAGCTGTTCTTTTAGACCATGTAAGTCCGAGACAGATACGAATTGATTGGCCGTATCCACTTTTATCATAGTAGGTAAGATAGGAAACACTTCATCTAGAAGGAGCTGGAAGTAGCTGGACGCTTGCGGATTACCCTTCTTCCATGGTACATTAATCCACTTCTCCTCGGCGAGAAAGGACAATGACCTTGTCCAAAACGAGCAGCAGATGTTAATAGCTCTATACTCATAAACTATGTCTTGACTCAGACGCGAAAGACTTCCAGTTCCATTGCGCTGAATCAGAATACCCATGCCGCGCATATGCTGTATCCAATTGGAGAGCGATTTCTCTACGATTAGTTCCAGAGCAGCAAGAGCGGCGCATGCCATTGGCAGGAACTCCGAATCACGTTTGGCTTCGGCGTTGTTGGTGGTCAATGAATCAATTGTGGCTTGAAATCTCTTTAGCGCACGGCTGTATAATTGTAACCCTTTCTTGGCAGGCGTTGTCGGGTTTTCGTGAGCATCGTAGAGCGCATATGACACGGCTAGAATCGAGTCATGCACAACACCCTTGACGCCTTGCGCCGTAAGGTTACACGCAGCAATCACCCACTTAGAGCACAGCACTGAGACGCCATCTTGGCCAGATTCTTCAGATTGGTATCGAATATTCGCGATTGGAAGATATCGGTCTTGTAAGAGCATTAAGTATCCAATCTTGTGCTGATTTGACATGTTTACTGCAGGGGGAAGGCTAAGCGCCTTCGAAAGCTCTGCATGGAACTGAGGTGGGTCTGCATGAGGTCTTGAGGATCTGATTGAGGTTCTTTGCATATTATTGCCTTCCGCAATAGATCTTGAACGGGTATTTTGACGTTTCTGATTGTCCCCGGCCTTTCTCTGTCGATACATTCGAACATGCTGTCGCACTTGAGCCCGACGTGCCTCGAGTCTTTCTTGTTCGGTAGCATATCTTGGTGGCCGCCCCTTTGCCATAGCGTGGGACTCTCGTGCTCAGCACTGCATTTCGAATATGCGACCATGTAATCAATAAATTGTCTCTACGTCTGAAGATTGACTGCCGTGGGTGGGCGGGCGCCATCTGGGCTTAAACCTCGAGTTTAGGGATAGGAGTCTGACACCTGAAACAGCGTCCATTCTCGTGCTGAGAGGACGCCTGAACGTCGCGTCTCTCGGATGAGGCGACCCTTGATGAATTGGGTCTATGATGAAGGTTCTGTAGAGTAGATGCTGAGTGAGAGCCACGCACGAACATGCGTCGCCATTGACCTTGCCGTAAGCAAAAGTCCCAACCCGGATTAGCGTGTATCCTCTACGCTGCCTCGATGAGGGAAAATCAAAACACCATGACGTCGACGCTTGTCAGGGGACCTGTTCGAAAATTTGTTTCAAAGTAAGAGGGCATGTGCTAATAAAAGGTAGTAGATATAGTTTCGAAGCCTTTTCTCACTAGTTGACGGAGTCGTGAACCACTGACTATCTATATTACGTGGCCCTTCGTTCCCCGCCTCGGAATTAGCCAAGGCATTGCTTGCGATTTCCGACATGGCTGACCAAGAATACAACGCGTAAAGTCAGCTTAGATCTGATCTTGGACATAGTCTGACTGGGTTCAACGGCCTGTAAGCTGCAGAAGTGTCCATGAACTGCAACGTTTTTGCAGACACGGTAAGCCTTCCACAGGATGGACAACATACGTAAAAGTCCTCCAGGCGTCATTTCACTCCTAGTATCGCTTAATGAGCTCTGAAATCTAGAAAAGTATCATCACACCTCCTATTCCTCTCAAATTCCGTCTATCCGAACTTCTATGACTACAAAAAGCGCAAGCATAACTAGTATGAGCTACACGGACCAGTCAGCTTATATCGTACAGAGATCGCGGAACGCCTACCAGGAGTGCTGTGGTACCGATGACAACCAACTCCCAACCTCCAGCGTATGCCTTGCCTCTTGCCATTGCACTCTGCTGACGCCAAAAACGAAACGCCCCACACGCAGTCCAAATAATAGCAAGACCATGACAGATACAAGCCAATGGGGTGCTCGTATCATAATAGTCAAATGTCGAATCAGGCTCGATGCTGTGGATGGCACGGAACATCTGGGTGATCAAGACTCCTGTCATTGCGAGTGCCATAGAAGTCCTGAAGTACGCTAGAAAAGTTCTCTCATTTGCTAAAGGGTTGTTAGAATTTTATCAATCGACCACACAGTGAAGAGATATGGGACATCATTATACCCAAGTGATCCCGAAACGCCTTTTGTGGGATAGGAAAAGAGATCTGTCGCGTCCAAAACTTCTCAATGGCATTACTGCGTGACGAGTGCAAATTTCCGGTATTTGGAAGTGCAACGAGGTCATGGTTGAATGCCTCTAGCTCGAATGATTCAAAGTTGAAGTCGGCAAATACAGCGAAAGGCGACGACATGGCATTCTCGCTTTCCATAAGGAAATATCGCGACGTTGGGAATGATCAGGACCTTTCTCGCAACCCTTGGCATCCAATCTAATGTTTCTCTGAACCTTCAATGCAGGATCCTGTATGCTTAAAATTTTTGTGAACAAGTAAGCTTGCACTCCGAATCTGCCCGGCTTGTGAATATTCAAAGATATAGCATGCTCATGGCTCTACTCAGAGACGGAGAAGGTGATATCAGCGTAAGTGTTATCGGGCGAGAGTCGGAATCACGCAAGTGCCGAGAACAGACAAGCGACTGGTGTCAGGAGAACGCTTCCGCTAAGATCCACATGCATTACGGTATCATCCTCTAGGTTTGAGAGAACCATATGTGCTTGGGTTATGCCGCATATCTTATCATCTGAATACCGAGTCGCCGAAACGGTGTTTGGAACTGCGAATCCCAGGTCAACTTTTCATAATGTGCATGTAGACCTCTGTGGCAGCAATTGCCAGCTTCTGGACAGATTTTCCTGAATGAAGGATCATTCGTTGCCTCTACCATTGAGCTAATGCCGCTGTTAGAGGTCCATCTAGCTAGCCGTGATTTCTAGGCTTAGAGGTAAATGTCGGGACGACTTTCCCCTAGAAGGGTTTTCGTACCCAAGACTGCCGACATATCTCGCGAGAACTTGAGAATTCACGAGTTGGAAGACAATATGGGAAACGACAGTATGAAACCGCTGATGCTCAATTGATCAAAAATTAAAATGAACACAGAATCAGAGACCTGGTGATTCCTGAACGTTTCTTCCCCAGGTGCGCTGGTCGTAACGTCGCCTTTGGGGACTCGGGGACTCGGGGACCATTCTCGATCCCTGTCCCTTCTCGTCCACAGCAACGCAAGCGTTGAGAGGCCGCTGACAAACTGTTTGCTCTGGCCAATTCTCGAACCATGTCATGTCGTAGAGGTGAAAGCGGAGAGGTCGTCCATAGGCCGATATGAAAGACATACGTAATTTTTTCGGCATTTTCGACCGAGGGCATGGTGAACGATCAGTGATGGATGAAGGAAGCCGATGAATGGTCGTAGGCGGTGATTGTCCGAACTTATATGTATAAAGAAGCGCCGCCTGGCTCGTCGTCGCTCCGCCCGATCAAAGTCGTCCGCCCGTCTACAAAAGGGAAACCCGCCCGATCACGCCATCGACGCTAGGCTTGCCTCACAACCCTCGCAACATTCCGCGTCCACACAGCATGCCTCACGCCGACCACGCCTCTGCTCCGAATCCGGTTCGACTTCTTGTTGCAGTAATGGGCCTGGACGACCTAGCGACTAACCTCATCCGCTAGGAGTTTCTGCCGCTGCACAACATCTGTGAGTTCCTGACCGCGGTTCACATCTACGCCGATGAAGCCCGTCAAGCCAAGACTAGGAGCGTCCCGGCGACCCACTATTGCTCTCATGTGAGCAAAGGTAGGCACCTGTAGAGGTCTCGAAGGTCGAAGTTGTGACTATGGCGCAGACTTACGACAATGCCTTATTTACGACTCCGCTCAGAAGGATGCGAAATTGATCGGGGTGGAGTGAGTCTTGCAATCGGCTTCTCGTTTCGCCGTGTGGGCTACAAGTCAGTAAAGCTAAGATTCGCTGTTTAGATACATGGTGCCTCGTCATGTCTACGAGACATTCGACGCCGAAGAACAGAAGCTCTGGCATTCCCACGAGTTCGAAGTCTCTAGCGGCATGCTAATCTGCCCTAAACCGGCCGCCTACGAACCCGATGAATGGGAAGCCGCAGAGCTAGCGGCAATGAAGGAGGTCATGGGCTTGTATGGGAAGACATGGCATTTCTGGCAAATAGACCGCGGAGACAAGTGGCCTTTGGGTAAGACTTATTTCTCATGCAGAACACGGCTGGCTGACATTCGGTTAGGGCATCCTGTACTGATGGGTTCTCTTACCGAACCGCACCAAGCGAATCTTGATGAACTCATGGCAGAGAGGAACAAGGAATATGGTGTTCACCATGATGACAAAGCGAAGCGACGAACTGGCATTGAGAAGCCTGGCGTACATGAAAATGGAGATTCTTGGTGGAAAGAGTCTGAAACGAAGAAAGCGTAAAGTGAACGAGCGTCTGCCAACAACCACTCCACTCCATCAAAGCTACGGATTTGCACATTAGTTATCCAATCAAGTTGACACGAGCTAGTTCCCTTCGTTTTCTCTGATGATTCTAGAGCTTGTATGGTTGATGAATCCGTTCAAGTGGTCCGCACTATTGACAACAAAACCAACATCACGCTACTGTGATGAGTGCGGTCGGCATGTTTCCCAACACAATTGTCTTGCGATTCTCCGATCACGTTTCTTTCTTTTCACTTCGCCAAACCAATGTCTATGCGTAGCTTTATTTTCCAGTGAAAATAAATGAAAGCTACTCTGGGAGGTATTTCCGGCAAGTCTAAATCCGTTATAAACTCGGACAGTCTTTGTCATGTTTTAATATCAAGGCACGGCCTCGTGGTAAGAGCAACTTATTCGACTCACGTACATGGCATGAGCTTCACAGGGGGAAACACGATCTTACCCTTCTCGACTCATCAAGAAACAGGAAGAGACATCATCATAGAACATTGATAAAAACTTCGTGCCTCCTGAAACCCAGCTTCAATCCGTTCGAGCTAGCATGTGTCTCTGGCTAGAGATAGGAATCATCCCTCCGACAACGAGATATTCGTCTCCACAAGCCCCTTAGCTTCTACCAGAGTCTCTATTGCAATGCCCGGCTTCCGAAATGATAATCCCGCAATGCACATTTGCGGTGCTCTCGGATTCGAGTCACGGCCACAGTATGGAGTACGAGGCTAAGAAAATTCTACGGGACTTTGCGATGACACCAGAGAAATGATCATCGCCTCGAAGACTTTGTTCTCACTTCTCAGACTACAGGGTGTCATAGGATATAGCGGCTCCGAGAAAGTCTACGCGTCTTCTCTTCGCAAAAGATCTCTAGAGGACCTAGAGCAACGTATTGGGTTATTGAAGTTGTCATTTTGCTAAAGGATGGAAAATTGAGATAGGACGTGGCAGCGATGGCAACACATCCAGTCAAGGCTTCAGTGGACATGGTGTTCTCCTTTATGCTCTACCTCCGCATGAGGGAAAAGCAGTACGTAGACCTGTGGGCCAGAGACCGAAAGCATTATTGACATAGAATACAGACACCGTCAGAGATGCACATGTACAGTGCATGCTGGTCTGACACGCCATTAAGCCCGTGAATTGATATTGGAGAAGCGAATGACGGCTCCGGCAATGTCTCTTCGGGATTGTATAGAAAACCACGCAGACGATGTCTTTCGGTCCCCCAAGACTCTCACTAAACGCCGATTCTACAAAGGAGCAACTCCTTTGAGAATATTCGACTGAACGTAAAGTATTGTTGAATTAGCTGTCGACAAAGTTGAGATCTATTACTAGTATTGAAAGTTGAGACATGCAAGCTTGACGCGGGCGCCTACTCCTTTAAGATTTCACGCTCTGATGTGCTTGTAGTATACTGTACAATCACGGAATCAATGTTAATCTGTGAGTTATAGGGTGTTCCTAACCACTTGTAGGATCATAGTCGATATTGCTCAAGAGCTACCACTTTCTAGACGCGAAAGTCGTCCATGGTGCTACCGCCCGACAGCTTGGTCAATCAGATGCGCCAACATCTCCTTTCGGCCCTTCGAGGCTCTTGAAAGCACTGATGTCCTTGCATCTTGGCCCCGTGTGGGCGGAACAATCCAAGAATAAACCCGAACTGCGAACCAAATGCAGCTAGAGAAGCTCTTTTGAGCTGACACTGTTCGCCCCCAAAACCCAGCGCAAACCAGGATCACATCCTCCCGGACCCCACAAAACCTTACTACATACTTCGTACGGCAGGTAGGCTGTAACGGTCTCCTTTCTAAGGCTCTAAGGCTCTAAGGGCTGACCATTAAATCATCTTCTAGATACCAAGCTTTCTCAAATTGAACACTGGCGGTTTTTCATTCGTGTAAGCGACCTTGTCGTCTCTAAAATTGTTTTCGACGCCCTTCATGTACTGTGGCTGTAGGGGTAATAAGTTTAGGTGATCTACCTCGCCGCGTTCCCTTTGCATGCTAAAGACCTGCTCGGTCACTGTGCGCTGAGCCTCTGAGGTTAGACTAGGAAATTTACCTAAAGGCTTATTGATCCCTATGGTACTCCTGCTTCGAGCTGTGCCAGCCTGAACCCGTTTAAAAACAGCAAGATGCCCGTTGATGCCTCCTGGTAGATGTTTCCTCTTCCTTTCTTGCAAGTTGCGAAATTGTCGACGCGCTCTCTTCGTGTTCCCGTCAAGCATCAAAATAAAGTCCTTCATTTGTACGTATCTACATTTACTTCGCATGCTCAACCCCCCCTAAACCATGCCGTTCCCAAAATCATCTGCAGCCATCGAAGCTGAAACGGCTACGTTGGCTGCCTACAACAAAAGCCATGGCCTCCCGCCTTACAAGCCTCGCCTCATCGACCTGGTTGAGGGTCAGCGGACACGTCCCATGCGAGTTCTCTGCCTTGGTTTCTCCCGCACTGGCACAATCTCCCTACTCGCTGCCTTGAACGAACTTGGCTACCATCCCTACCATATGGCCGAAGCGCTGAAAGATGCGTCAATGGATTTCCCGTTGTGGGAGGAGGCGCTGAGGGCGAAGTTCAAGGGTGAGGGAAAATTGTGGGGAAAAGAAGAATTTGACAAGATGCTCGGCCGCTTCGATGGCTGTGAAGACGTACCCTGTATTCTTTTCGCTGAAGAATTGATCAAAATGTACCCAGAGGCGAAAGTCATCCTGACGCACCGCCCGGCCATTGGTATATCATTCTTTCCAGTCAAGTATGTCAATATGCTGATGTTGCATCTCAGACTGGGCTCGCTCCGTCCAACGGGTTCTCGGCGGCATCTTTGCCTGGCCATGGGGCCGTTACGCCTGGGCCGACACCATCCTCGTGCTCCCCTGGCTCAAATATCTTGGTCTCGTTGTGGACTGCATGGCATGGGGTAACGATGAAAAGAAGATGATCGACTGCTATAACGCGCATAACGAGCTCGTGCGACGCGTTTGTCCGAAAGAGCGCCTGTTAGAACTCGAGCTTGGTAAGACGGGGTGGAAAGAAGTGTGTGAATTCCTGGGGCATGGGACGCCGGACAAGCCGTGGCCACGGCTGAATGACGGGAACACTTTTATCAACTGGCATTGGGAGTTTTATTTGCGGTGTCGGAGAATGGCTGCCAGGAAAGCTGCCACGGTAATTGCTGGCGTGGCTGGTGTTACAGCTCTGACTTGGTATTGGAGAAGCTGGTGAAGGCCTCCAATGCCACCTTGGTCTTCTTGACTAGTTAATGCCGGGTTGGAAGGAGTTAGAAGAAATTGTAGGATGTATATGACGGCGAAGCGTTGCATAAAATAATCACTGAGCGTTCGTACAATTTTTTTAGTGCGTTGTAATTTGAACACTTACACTACCTGTGCAGTGGCTCTGACTTGTGGCTATGAAGGTCCCCAGACAATATTTGCTTACCTTAATTCTTGGAATCAAAACGAGCTGAACCTACTGCATCGGTCAATAGTTCTTGAACACGGCCATCTGAAGCTGTCGAAGGATTACTTTACGGTTCTGGATCTCAAGGCGACTAGTGATCGTTTCCCTGTCAATAGATTCTTAACATGTTGTTTGGTCCTCACGTAGCTGTGCAATCTATTCATGCAACTTGCCGCGAATTTCTTGGGTAGGATGACAGACATCACGTAATTAATAGCACTAGGATACCGCTGTTCGGATCAGGGCACTAAGATGGACATTTGGAAGCTTAAGGGTACGTAAAATTCGGGTAGATCCCACCAACGGTTGCAATTCAACTGATGCTATCTCAAAATACACGGAAAATAGCGACAATGTATTAGTTGGTATAGACAGACAGAAACCAGTACCATTCCCAATATTAGACACCAAAGTGCAATTTCATGGTAGTCGCTACACCTGCAGCAATTAATAGTTAAAAGCCATTAGCCCAGCTGCGCCAAAAAGTGCAGCTGCACCCACGGCACCGGTCCTCAACGGCGGTGCAGCGGCCACAGTTGCAGAGCTCACAGCAGGACCAGTCGCACTTCCACTCGCGCTGCCAGACCCTGAGCCGGTCGATGCTGGGGCAGGTGTTGAGAGCGCAGAGGTGGGGGTGGGGACGCCGCTGGTGAAAGGAGCCTCAGAAACGCTGCTAGCGCCGCTGAAGGCAGGAGTACCCGCAGTAGCCGAAGCGCTTGGGCCGGCAGTATTGTTGGGGTTCAGGACCTCATCGATGACATGGACCTAGTGAAATCAGCGGATGAGTTGGGGTAAAGGGCCGGATGGACATACCACGCCGTTTGCAACGAGAACATCAGGGATAACGACTTCAGCAGAGTTTACGAAAACCTTGCCACCAATGAGGTGGACAGTGACATTGGGTCCGGCAAGGGTGGGGACGGAGGCGCCATCCGTCAAGGTCGTGGAATATAAAACGGAGGAGTTAACGACATGGTAGGAGAGAATGTTTGTTAGAGCCGTGGGAGAAAGTGTGCCAAGTGCCGATCCAATGGCCTCAAAGGCGGCGTTGGTTGGTGCGAAAATGGTAACGTCCTTAAGATCGGTGAGGGTCTCGACGAGGTTAAGTTGGGTTAAAGCGCCAGCGAGGGAGGTGAGATTCGCGTCGACGGACGCATTGGCGAGAGGCGGAGGGATAGAGAGAACCTCTGGAGATTGTGTTAGTTATAATCTATACTAATTTGTGCCCTGGTGGTAAGAAATAGAATTTTCCCCATCAAACAGGCTGCTGGACTAGCACGGAGCTTCGAGACCTACTGTCAATAACATGAACCGTCACATCATTCGCAGCTTTGACGTCCGCTTGAGAAACCATTGACATCGTAAACAGTCCCGAGTAGAATCCAACACTACCATCCATTGGCTGGCTTTCAACACGTTGCCCACCAGTGACGTTGGCGTAGGCAGGGTCTGACAGCAACGTAGGTAAGAATTTCGTTCCAGCCGATAGCTGACTGGCCGAGTAAGAGCCGTTGATGACATGGTAGCTCAACAATGCTGTAATCATGCTGCCTAGGTCAGGGCTCGGGGTGAGCGGTCCAAGGGCTGCAAATGCGGCATTGCTGGGAGCTAAAATTGTAATGTTAGATGCACCAGCGAGGGTGCTCAAGGTTTGGGGAGAGTAGGTGGTGATTAAGTTGGTAAGGTTGGATAGAGCAGCTGTCGAGTTAAGCAATTGCCCAATGGGGGCCTGCGCATACACGCCTGCTGACAGCGCAGCAACAGTGAACAACGTGCGATACATGCTGAAGAGAGCAGTCTTTCGATCAAGATAGAATGACAATTGGGAATGAGGGAGATGGCGAAGCAAGGAAAGTATCCGGCGGACAGCGGCAGCCTTAATGTATAATTTCTAATTGTATTCACATAGGTACAGCACCAAGAGAACTCGGCACGATCTTACCGTCTTGGGTTCGTTCAATTGGATACACCATGCACATCTGGTCGCGCAACAAGCATGAGAGCTGTACGCAAACACGCTGCTATGGACGCTTAGAGCTCGAGAGCAAGCTGTACAGCCCGGCCCAGAGCATTGGCATCAAAGTCTATGACGCTGCCGTTGTTGCTAACCAAGGGGCAACAGCAAGTGCATTTTGTAGTAACCAATCGTATTGCACTGACAAGCGGCATTTGGGCTTGAATGCTCCCCGTAGGCCATTAGCTTACCGATTAATGCAGGACCCGAAACGCATCTCGGACCAATCCAGTGCCTATCGAGCTAGCCTTTGTAATTTTCCTGTAAGCTTCATTTGGCACTACCCAAAGTGTACTTTGACCACGAGACACCTGCGAAAACGCAGTTGATGAAGGGTGGAGCGGATGCCACGAAAAGAAAAGAGCTTGACATGAAACTATTATCGCAGATGTGAACGGATCTGATAGGCTGAATGCGTTGGTCGATGGCTAGAATGATGATTGAGGCGTTCACGACGTTCGATCCAGAGAAAGAGTCTAATCTCCATGATCGACGTGGAGACTAAAAGCTGGGGTACATGGCGCGTTTGAGCTGATGCGACCAGTCAACCAGCAAGCAAGCACCTTCGTCGTCATCCCGGCCTCGGCGCCTTATGCCCCGCCGGCCTTTCCCGCACTGCACGGCAACATTCCCCGTGGTGGGGAGACAGGGAGGATGCAAACAATCGTCGTGACGCAACAATCCAAAGCAGTGCTTGATGAATGAGTGTAGAGAAACTTACAAGTCAGAGACACGAGAGCACGACAAGGCCCATGCGCGATCTTATCTGCCATGAGACTCTCGGGGCCCGAGGGAGCCTTGGAATGCTTGGAGAAGAAAACGGTGGGCCACGAAGCTTAGGACGATGTTGTCCATGTTTCGGCGACTTAATCCCCGTCTTACGGCCCCTGCCGAACAGAGGTCACGGGAAAAGCGGAAGCGATGCATATCCTTGCACCGGTTGCAAGCAATTGTATTTCAGACAATCCACGCAGAAATTCTCCCTCAAAGAAGAGATCAAGAGCCGTCCAAGGAGAAACCTACCTTGATCAAGGGGTACTGGCATGAACCGAAAAGCTCTTTTGCCGGCTTTCAAGGCGACAATAGCTCTCATGCTGAGGAGGTAACTGGTTCAAGCGGTGAAGAATGCAGTCTTCGCGAATATCGTCGTAGTGATCCTTGATTATGATATAGATAACATAATAGCCAAGCGAATGCGAGCGTTTTCGAGGGTGAGACGGTTGCTAGAAATTTCTCTGGGATGGCGCGCTGCCCACCTGCACTAAGTCTCTCTGGAACGGAAAAACATGATCTGGATCAACCACATGCCAGAAGTATAGGGGACATCATTGATAATCCTTGAACGGGTTTCGACCCTAGGGGCATCTCCTGCACTGCGCTCTTCAGACAGCTACAAACTTTTCCAACACCGTCAAAATGTCTCCTTCTAGAAGTTTCATTAGCTGTGATATGTAGCTCCTTACCTGTAGACTCCAAAGCTTCTTTGAAACCCAAGCGAACCGAGAAAAACATGAACCCTCAGATAAGTGGCACGACCCTCTAAAAAATTGTGGTCTTGGTGAGCCAAAGATCCACAGAAAGGCCATAATTACTCTCTAGCGCTCGGTATGTCAAAGGCTCAAGTTTCAAAAAATCAGAAAGAAAAGTTTCGTGTCCATGAATGTTGATATCGAAGCAATAGACCAGACAGACATCAAGAAAATGCAGTGGTAGAAGGGCCTGCTGTAGAGGCTGCCTTGTGGCCACGCACCATCTCCGAAATACGCACCTGTACACAATGAAGCGTCAGACGACTAGCCGAACATCTTTCTGTTGGATCTGCCATCGAAACTCCCTTGAAGCGCTTATCTATGGCGAATAGATTTAAAAGAGCCTTTCACTATGATAATCAATCGGCCCAGCCAGAAAGCAAATGACGAGGAGCAAAGGCTCTTAACCAAATCGTTAACGTGCGTATCTGCATTGGATCCGAGGCGCTTCATGAGAGCTATTCGAAACGACGAGATAAGGCGAGATTCTCGATCTGAGCCTAGTACCACCATGGCCCACGAAAACTGATTGGAGAAGTCGGATGGCCTTCATATCATGCTCGAAGACCGTGTACACACTTTGTAAGTTAGCCATAGTGCCACTTTCAACAATTCAATTGTCATGACAAGATATGAAATGAGACACTCATAAGATCATGTCCTGAGTGCTCCTTCTCGTTCAGAGAGGACCATCTCGAGAAAGCGATATCCATCTCGGCACGACTGCTCGGGTCGAAGAAACCATCTCGAGTACCGGTCACTATATATTTCACTCCCAGCTCTCCTTGTTCAAAGGAAAATCTTATGGTCATGGTCTTTTTTGGAGGTGTCCATTAAGCTGTCAAGTAGTAAAGAAGAATCAGACCTAAGCTTCCGTCTTCAAGATAGATGTAATATTTCTGTGGTCGATGCCGAGTAGCGGGCGACTGGATAGATCACTGTAAAATCATTTCCTTAAAGCTCACTTGCAACTTCTGCAATTCACGCATCCTTGAATGTGTTGTTCGTGAGGACGCATGAAGAAGCACGGAAGAGTCGCAACTTGGAAAGGTGAGGTGACTATGCGACGCACGAACTATTTTGGTCATGTCCCCACAAGCTACACCGGCATCTCCACCGTCATTTTGGGCATCTGAAGCTTCTGTGTCAAACTTTCCTGGCTCTCCCTCCTCGCCCAGCTCTACTCGAGAGACGATATATGTGCGGAGCCACTATTTCGAGAGAGACTCAAACCTAGCTCAGAGCCTGCAGCGAAGAAATGGTCTGCTCCTTTCTCCTCCCGTAACACCTGCAAAATCTCGGATGATCAAACACGATGACGCCGAAGATCCGACTTCTGACTCTACATTATCTGATCCTCCGAGTGACCTTGAATGTCCATTTCCCGACGACGATCCCCTGATCGCTAGTGAACTGAGAATCAAACCCGACCCAAAAGTAAAGAGACGATTTGTCACAACATCTCCCTACTTTTCTAAAAAGCCGAAAGAACAGATATCATGTCTTCCCTTCCCACCAACAACCGCAGAGACGTTTGGTCTCATGCAAGAAAAGCTTGCGAACGACCCTTTTCAGATGCTTGTTGCTACGATCTTCTTAAATAGGACCAGAGGCGAGCAGGCTATGCCAGTATACTTTGAACTTATGGAGCAATACTCTACGGTGTCTGACCTTGCAGAGGCACGGTTGGAGGATGTTGTAAGAATTATTCACAAGCTGGGATTTCAAAATCAAAGAGCTAGGAAATGCATTGCGCTTGCTAAGGCTTGGTTACTGCGTGCCCCTGTGAAAGGGAAACGCTACCGCAAGTTAGACTATCCTCGAAAAGGTGACGGTCGCGATGTCCGCGCAGATGAAGCCGTGGACGATGACGATGCTCGAATTGCCTGGGAGGTTGCAGGCTTGCCAGGAATTGGAGCCTACTCCATCGACTCTTGGAGAATATTTTGTCGCGATAAATTACGTGGATTGGCAACTTCTTGGAATGGAGAGGGCTCAAATTCGGCTGAATTTGAGCCGGAGTGGACTCGTGTCATTCCTACGGACAAGGTATGAATATCATCTCACGAGCCAAGAATCGTGCTGACGGTATTGGGCAGGAGCTTCGAGCATATTTGGCGTGGATGTGGTTGAAGCGCGGTTGCATCTGGAATAAGGAAACAGGAGAACGTTCGAAAGCAGATCCAAAACTTCTCGATAGAGCTCAAAAGGGTGGAATAGTTCGAGAAGACAACAGTGATTGGATATTGGTATCTCCAGTGAAGGAGA
The DNA here is from genome assembly GCA_021030905.1 of Pyrenula massariospora. Lineage (NCBI taxonomy): Eukaryota > Fungi > Ascomycota > Eurotiomycetes > Pyrenulales > Pyrenulaceae > Pyrenula > Pyrenula massariospora. The sequence goes on from JAGFMI010000003.1 coordinate 1,511,519, forward strand.
GCGTTGTAGGTCCAGCGGTCAATGTCACAAAGCCGGCAGGGCAATTTATGCCAGCACCAGGTGTTTCACATGAACTGCCTCTAGATCCTGTCTGAGAGAGAAGCATCGAGAGATATCGCCAGATCTGTAGCCAGGATCTATAGCTTGAATAAAGGGACTTTTGAAGAACACATGATCCATAGCACGCAGCACAGATCACTGCGCGGCAACTTTCTCGCAAAATGAGTTACGCGACTAACTAGGGCGGCCCCAGCCACAATCCAAGCCGTGCCTAAGGGACAAGCATTGTTGTGGAGAAGCAAGCACATTCTATCTAGTTGCAGCACACCCAAATGACCGACTTGTTCGACGAAATATTTGACTTACTGAGCAGATCAGCTTTGCCGTTCAGAATTGTTGCTGTACGACATCTATTCCCAACCAACGGTCGTGCCGTCGAGATTGTGACAGCGCCTAACCCGCGATACTACTACGCCGCATCACCTGGTAGTCTGTTGCTGCCCGACTCAGTTTCATCCTTTCCTGCAAGCAATGAGCATGTTGGTCTGCGTTTGTCATTGGTGAGCGCGCAGAGCGCTCTAACGGTCTATGCCTAAGCTGCTCCTCTTCCACCCACACTTTCGTGCAACAGCACGAGCTATTCTTTACGATACCTAAAATGCCGTCAAAAGTACGAGACAGTGACCATGGCCGGGCCAGGGAGACATCAAAGGAGGATTCTACAAAGTCCGGAAGGAAAAGTAGCAAATCATCGCATCGGAAAATATCCACTAAAGATCGAGAGAAGCATTCAGACAGATCCTCGACATCGACCCCTTCCTCTGACCCGAAAAGGCGATCTTCAATGCCTGGTAGCCTTGAGATCAAAGAAAATACCCGGCCTTCCTCATCCTTAGACTCCAAAACAAGCCTGCCATACCCTACTTTCTCCAAAGCTCATAGTAAAGAGGCAGTCGGTACTCGAGACCAAATTCGGCCAAAGCTCAACATCTTCACACCCGATCCTACAGACCTCAATGAATCAAGAACGAAAGCCGACTCCCCGCGCATACCAACAACGGCTAACGCTCCTCCTAGCCCCCCGCTTACGTCTGTTGACGACAAGGTGACGCCCAAGACAGCAAGCCGCATAAGGACCCGACCGGATGTGGAAACTATCCTGGAGGAGAAAGATAGCTCCGTCAGCGAGAGGTTCAAGGCTAAGCTACGGCCAAAGATAACAAGATCTGCTGGAGATCTGAAAAGCAGATCTGATATTGGACGCTCTCCATCTCCTGAGAAGCCGCGGTCTAAGCCAATCACTCCTTTGAAAGTCCGTATCAATGCTGAACCCAAAAGCCATAGATCAACTAGCCAGCCACTGAGACCATCCAGCCCTACTGGATCCAACATCACGACGACGGAAACAGTCACAGTAGCAAGTTCAGACGCCACGTCCATTGCATCAAATCAGCCGCTGAAGCAGCCACCTCTGTCTCAAGAGACTACGTCGCGAAATGGTAGTGCTGAGCATACATTCACTGAGCACAAAGCTTCTGATAGGCCGAAGACACCCATCGAAGTGTTTGTAGACCATGGTTCTGGATCGAGCGTGCTGCAAGGCGGCCCTCCGCCGCCACCTCCGCCGCCCAGTATGCCCACTAGCATACCCAGAGTCGATTATCTGCTGCAAAATGGCGGCTTGGTACTGCCTGTACCAAAAAATCTGCTCCACGCGGGAAAACCTATGGTTATTCAACAATCATCCAATCCTTCGCAACCACCTCCAGCCATTGCAACCCTCTTCGAACCCTACAACAAGCTTTTAGACGACTATAACCACATTATTGAGAAGAGTGGCTCTATAGCAGTAGCAACCGGCTACCGATCTGTTGCGAGAAGGTTACTTGACCGGCTGGAAGCAGTTTTTGCAAGAGACATATCCTCCGAAGCTTGCCGATGCTGTCTATGTGGACCTTCGAACGATCTGGAAGATGTCCGAGGCGTTAGCTGGGGTGAAATTCTGGAGCTTGTCTCAGGTCGCCGCGACTTGCCGCCGTGGCCACCTTTCAGTTTTGTTTCGTCACCTGTGGGATTGGGTATCTCGTTGGAGAGTCATGTTCCCATGCAAAAGCTTGACATTGACGTACCTGAAGAATGGCGAGAGCACTATCTCAAGCAGAGCAAGCGGACTAAGCAAACAGTCGACAAGTGGCTTGCTCGCCAGGTTGACGGCCCGACTAGTCCACCAGCTGAAGTTGATGATGACACGTTGACCTTCGCTATCCTCACTCACCTTGGTCCGGAAGAACGACCAATCTTTTCGAACCTGCTTGGGATTGTCCAGGCTCCTGTGGACCCGCCCAAAAGGGCACCAAGCCCGCATCGCGGCCCGACCCCGCAACCATCGCCAGCTCCGACTCGACCAAGGTCAGAGCCGATAGTCATGGCTGGTAGAGCGATACAAAGGCTTTACCGTCTCCCTTCCACTCCTCGAGACTCAGAATCGGCTATTTACCTGTTAACTAACCCAGACCTCCACAATACACTCGCCACGCTTGCAGAGATCACAGATGACGAATGGGATATCCTCACTTCTGGGAGGTTTGATGGATTTCTCCGCAGTGGAGCAGAAGATGTACCTTCAGCGCCGAATCACCAATCTCCATTTCGACCAGGCAGTGCTCGTCAGCCAACGCCCATAGGCCTTGGCGGTCGTTCAAGCGTTCCTCCTCGGCCCGCCACCACAAACCCGGGGTCTGCCCAATACGGTGCTCCTATCGCTTTTGATGAAGAGACAGAAATCGCTACGCTTGCCGAAGTCGAGCGAGAAATATACCAAGGTATGGAGGCTCTCGAAGACGCATTTGAAGCACTCCACTTCAAAGCCGAAACAGTGCGGCGTGCCCTTCGCGAGCGTAACGTTGGCCTTACTGTTGCAGCGCAACGGCGACGTGGGGGCTCCGGTGGGGTCGAGGTCCGCATGGGCACACCAGCGAGCGGCGTTGGCGGTGAGCGATGGGAAGGCGAGACCGACGACGGGCTAACGGATTGGGATGGTATTAGCGAGCTGGCCCCGGACGACAGTGCTAGCAATGTATCGTCCTCGAGGAGGAGGCGGCCAAAGAGGAGAAATGAGAGAAGGACACCGGCGCTGGTGGAGGAAGAAGACGAAGATGCGACGAGCGAGGGGACGGCGAGTCCGAGGAAGAAAAGGTGAAAATAGTAGGGCTAGTGGTGCTAATGATGGGATTGTGGGCTCAGCGTCTATATTGGGAAGCTATGACGATTGAGGATACTGATTAGTGCATTTCTAGCGTTTTTTGCAAGCGAGATTTGGTTTGGGCGATCGCTATAGCAAAGGCGCGTCAACTACGGATTGTACGACATGTGTGTGAGAGTTTTCCTGTACAATAAAACTTTTCAGGTCGACACAGTCGAGCGGCAGTCTTCCATGTGCCTTTTGAGTATCTTGACTACTTAACTCATGGCCAGCAATCACTTATTAAATTTAATGCTAGCGGTGTCTAGTAGTATCCCGTCATACGTCCTTAAAGAATCGTGACTCCCAGTTTAGAAGGATGTCTGGTTCTCGTCATCTGCAGTAGCAGTGGCAACTCGTCCCTTTCACTGCGTGTAGAGCCAAGTGAGTTTGTGTTGAGGTACTTACCCCATACCTCATTGCCTCTGCGATTCTATGTCCATGCGAAATCCGAAGCCCTTATCGACTAAGCGATGCCCTGTGTCATATATCGCACATCGCTTTTCCTGCACAATCACGGCAAAGTGTCTGCCCTGTTCGCTTATCTTGAATTCCTAAAACAAAAATAGACCTACTTGATCTCGGGAGGTAAAGCTGAACACTGTGGATGATGTTGCAGAGGAGTCCGGGCTAGACGGCTCAGAGCTGTTCTCCTACTAACGAGCACGATTTAGCGACCAGTATTAAAAGAAATCGTTAGACCTTCCTAAGCTAGGTGTGAGTGACAGCTACATCGCTATCATGGTAGGACCGAAGGAGACTTTGTTATCTAACAAAGCCATACAATTTTATCAAAAACCCCACTTCAAAGAATGAGCGTGGAACTTGAGCAAAGCCAGGCAAACACCAGGGTTCCAGGGGAAATCGCTTCCTCAGAAACCAACACCTTACACTATTCCAACGACCAGTCCAAAGCCAGTGGTCTTTGAGAAAATTGCGGCTGATAGACTCGAGACGCGGGATGTGAATATTTAGAAGTGAAGCGTGGTGGGGAGGAAGGGCAGTGAGTAAGAATGGATAGATATGCAGGCTGCGTCCTGATGAAGAGACAGATACACAGTGAGAGAATTTTCCAGCAGAGGAGTTCATCAAGTCTGGGCCAGGGGACTGATGGGGCCAGAGCAGCAGGGACGACAATGAGGGAGAGCATCGGACGGGAAGAGAGGCGACATTTGCAGAAAAGTATCCCATAGATGGGCGAGATCAGATTGAGAAGTGTAATAGCCTCAAATTGCCCATGTGATATTGTACAAACAAAGCGTCTAGAAATCAGGAATCGAAACACCATCTACAAATTAAGCCGAAACCTTTTGCTCATCCTGATCCGCTCCCCGTACTTGTAAAACACCCAGCTCATCGGCGCGAACGCTAGGGCCACGAAAGCCAATAGACTATTGCCCCATCCAAGACCTAGAGCCTTGTACATCTGCGGGCCCGCCAGAGGGAGTAATGCACCCATCAGGCTTCGCAGAACCGTACTCGCGGCCATGGCGCTCGCGGCGTAAAGGGTGAAGGCGTCCACAAAATAAGTATTGATGGGCATGAAGGTGCCGAGGAGGCCGAGGCCGACGAATAACGTGCCGAAGATAGGGACAATCCAATGGGTGTGAGCCTTAGCCGACCAGCCATACCAGAACAACCCCGCAGGGATGAGGATACAAGAGGGCAAAAGAGGCGGAAGGCGGTATTCCGGTTTCATCTCGCCGCGGGCGGAGAGACGTTTAAGAATAAGGTCAGAGGCAAAGCCTGGCATGGGGGTTAGCATCTCCAAGGCCACAATTAGAGGGTACTGGACGAAAAAGAGGAGAGGTTTACCAAAGGCTATAAGACCCAGAAGGGAGCCGACACCGATCCCAAGGTATGTGAGCCCAACAGTGCCGCTGGAGAAATGGTATTGTTTTTCGAAGACCTCGGTGATGGTGGTGAATAGCAGATAAAGGTAGCCATAGCTGCGAGGCAAATTAGCAATCTTCTATATCCACATGGCTCGAGGTGCTGTTTGCACTTACGTAAGTGCCATGTAAAGGGATAGACCAAAAACAATGGGAGATAGAAAAAGCATCTTTGTAGGACGGACGATGGCTAGTAGAAAAGTATCTCGGGGAGACTTTTCGGAAGCAAGAGCAGAACGTAGTTTAGAATTGTTGGTTTGCTTCCGCAGCCGTTTTGCCTTGCGTTCCAGAAGAGTCGGCGGATAAGTCTCTCTAAGAACGAGAAACCCAGCAATGGCGATTGCACCGGCCTAACAAAAACTTAGTTGCTTTCTCTGCAATCGAGGGTCCAAAGGCAGGTTTACAGCCATTGCAATGACCCAGAAGATCCATCTCCAACCCTTCGCCTGGGATAAATAACCACCAGCAACTGGACCAATCACCGGGCCTAGAAGTGGACCAAGAGCCCAGATGGCCATTGCACCTCCTCGTCTTTCTTGAGCAATCATGTCTGCGAGGGATCCACCACCGATTGTCAGGGGAGTGCTTCCAGAGACCCCAGCGAAGAAACGGAATACGCAGAGCTGAGTAATAGTTTTTGCTTCGGCGCACGCTACAGTCCACACTACAAAGAGTATGTTGTTAATATGGTAAAGAGGGAGGCGGCCGTATAATTCCGATAACGGGGCTATCACCATTGGACCAAAAGCGTAGCCCAGAACATAGATAGAGACAACAAAAGAAGCCAGTGTTGTAGAGGGGCTCTGATGTAGTTCTGGCATGACTTGAGGGATCGCTGGGGCGAACATTGATGATGCTAACGGTCTGCAATCGTCAGCTTCTGGACGATTTTAGGGAAAGCGGGAACACACGTGAGAAAGGTGATTGCAGAAATGACAGCAACATTGCTCCATTTAGCTTTGAAAGACCAATTCATGGCCTTCGCCGGATCATGCGGGCTCTCCCAATCAACGACGTTCGGGTCTCGAGGCAGAATTTCTCCATTTCTGTCCTTGGTGACAGGCTCGACGTCAATTGTTTGGTTTGCTGTAGCATCAACGAAGCCTTTCTCGGGGTCCGTACTGATGTGCTTCTCAAGTGCGGGTAACGGCTCTACACGTCCGTCGTCGGATTTCTCAGATCTCGAGTCCCGGCCAGGTATCTTCTCTTCATGAAAGGACGTCTCTGACGCTGACTCTCTACCCAACGATTTCGAATCCGCAATGATATTCTGAACACTATCTCTATCATCATTTGCAACCATGGATCTCCTGTCGGAATGCTTTTTTTCACTTCCGACCATCGCACATGAGTGCTTGAAGATAGATAATTAGCAAATATTGTGGAAGGTTCAATGCGGCCTAGGGTTGGACACAACCTGCCAGGTTGAATGGCAATGTGAAACATACTGGGCTAGTACTTTGCGACACTGTTCTTAATTAAGTGTTGAAATCCAATGTTCAAAAGCACCTGTGCATAAGGGTTTGTAGCTTTGTCCAAATTCGGGCGTAGACAATCTGCAAATTCGAACGCAAAACGAGCTGTGCCCGCTATGAGGCAAGTTTCTGGTTGTTTATAGCGCCAAAACAAAACTAGAAAAGAGGTGGCAGGTTGTTTGAGAACAAGGAATGACAACCCACGCTAGTGTTGTCGTTGCAGAGAGTAGGATGAAGCAAAGTGAAATGACATTTGGCTGAGATCGTTAGGTGAGATACCAAACCTACCCCAATTCTATAACAGCCATCTCGAAAACAAAGGGTGCATCGAGACAGTCGCTCGGCCTCTGCAACGAGCGAGACGAGACCGTCGCTCGGCCTCTAGAACGAGCGAGAAAGTCGGTTGGCCTCTAACTACAACGGCTGAGTTCGGCCGAATGGTGCAAACGTGCCGATCCTTGTCATTTGGGTGGCCTGGCATTCACTGCGAGCGCTCGACTATCAAGGAGATAGCACTTTGGATTGTGAAAGCGAAAAATACAGTTACACAGGGGGAAATAGGAGTTTAAATATCATGATTGTCGTGCGTTCTTTGTACGGAAACCCGATTGGCTCGCTGTCGGGGTCAAGAAGTTTAAACCCTTCTTGACGGGCTCCGAGGGTACCGGGACCCTGTGAGTCGAAATCACGACCAGATTTCTCCACCAGGGGCATATCAGCAGTAGGCGACCTTCCCTTTCTTTGTTGAATGCTTCCTGGTCTTGCAGGCATGCTTTCACGTAACACCTGCCTCGCCCCTGTGCCTGTGCCTAGCATCTTTCCGGAATTGATATTACAAAAGTCCCATTCTTGACGTACATGGAAATCTGATCTCACTTTTGATTTTAGGACTTTGACTGCACTTAGATCAGAGACCACAGACTCAAATAGACACCGTCTCATCGGATGCTTCATGCATCCTCAAGAAGAGTCCCAACCTACCGTGCCTTTTTTTAAAGTCACTGACGAAGTACGCAAACAGCGTGGGAAGCTAGCTTTCCTTGAGAGAGAGCCCGGTTCATGTAGAGGTAGACGCGAGCATGTCCTGGCTCACCTCAATCCTCACGACCTCCACTCCGCCGTCAGCATTGACCTCGAGTGAATGATTTTTTGGTACCAAATTCCAGTCTTCCCGCCTATAGGTGCTCGGCTCCGAGGCTACAATGACGTGGCTTCCATGATCCTCGGGCTTTTTGTATGCCATTTTGTTTTCGGAGCCGTCTGGCTCGTCAGGGTATTTGCGATTGAGCGTGACGCCTAGACAAGTTAAATCAAGATGTCAGAGGCAATAAAGGCAGCTTACCTGCCTGGTTCGACCAGTACAGAGAAGGAGGCTGTTCGGTACCGTGATTTCTGAAACGATACGCCACGAGTTGCTTTCCATCAGTCACGGCCACATTAAGACTGTTTGCGTGCATTCTGTTGCTCCCTAGTTTTTTCCGCTGGAGTGAAACCACACTGCCGATGGCTTGCTTCAGAGCTTCGCTCATTGTCTTGACATTGTATGCTTCCTCCCAAGCCGCTGCTCCTCTTTTCTCATGTGCACCACTGCTTACCAGATATGTCATGTACAGCGCCGCCAGATGTTCTGAATCGGTAGAGCCACTGATGTTGGCGTAAGCGTCATCTTCGATCAGGTCGACCATGTCTCGCTTGATATCCAGGAAATCTGCAATGACGCCGTTGTGCATTATGGTGTGTCTTCCAAAGACGAAGGGATGGTTGTTTACGGGAGTGATTGAGGTTGCTGTGGCTGCCCGAATGTGGGCGAAGCAAGCGGTGGTGGAAGTGTTGGCACAGATACTGTGGAAGTTGCCATCGTTGGTCGGGGGCTGGCTGTTCTTGTAGAGAGCAGGTCGCGTTCCGCTGCATTCATTGAAATCAGTTCGGGCCGACGAGTACCAAGCCAGGCCGAAACCATCCACGTTGAAGAGACGGTTCCGCACTGAGATCTCATGCTCGGTAGTGAGACTGTCGGGGTCATGGGACATCAGCTTTGGGAGATAGTGGTCGTGGACCTGCTTTGACAGGGAGTGTGCAGGTCTGATGAGGACATCTTCGAGCAGACATTCTTCGGAAGGGCTGACATAGGCGAACCATCGACACATATCGATCACGAATCGCAAGAAATTGAGGGAAAAGCTGACTGAGAGCTGCCAAGAACCCGAATGTGGGGAAGGGAGAGCAACAGACTTCCTGTTTGGGTAAAGAGCTCTTTTGTGCGCCGATCTCATGCTCCCAGTTCCACATCCAGATCGAGAGGCTCGCCATGGTCACGATACTGTTGACGATCAATATGCCCAAGAGACGTCCCTACACCAACTATCGCTTGGTCACTTGGCATAATAGCTTTATCTATACTAAGAATGCCACCGTACCTGAGGCGAAAAGCTTATCATTCAAGCTTATCGTGACCTACGTACGAGTCCTGTCGATCGCGACTTAATTACCATCCTTCTCCCCCGCTTCTCCTCTTTCTTACCCTTTCCAAAGGATCTGTTCATAGTGGTAATCCGCGCTGCCACGGCTAGCCTTCCCCGTTCCCAGGTCCAGCCTGGCTGCACCATGACGTTCTGTGCTACTGGCAGCTGAGTACCTGGAGCCGAGAAACGGCTCCGCAGAAAATTACTCTACAACCATGACCAAATATGGTTTTCCTTCTTCCCCTTCATCTACTACGCCTTTAATATCCCATGATAATCGCATAGTTTCCTCTTATGTTTCTCCCAAGTCATTTCGCGGAAGGCTAGCCATGCTGACTCTATGGTCCTCCTTGCTACTGGTACTATTGTCTTCGACGCTCCGTCGGGTCACTCTAGCCGAGCCACTACCAATCAACAATGGTAGAGATGGAAAGGATCTGCCCCGAGACCATACCGGAGCGGTGGCCAGCGAGAGCTCGATATGTAGTAATATTGGTATTGATACCCTAAAAGAAGGAGGCAACGCGGCCGATGCGGTATGTCTGACAGACTCGAGGGAGCTAAAAAGGAAAGCTGACGGTGACAAAATAGCTCGTATCGACGGTATTCTGTATTGGCGTCATTGGAATGTATCATTCAGGAATTGGAGGAGGAGGTTTTATGTTGGTCCGAGATTCGAACGGCAAATATGAATTTATAGGCAGGCCACCTTGTAATCTTTAATTGAGACTCTGAGCTGACGGACTGACTCACTGGCAGACTTTAGAGAGACGGCTGCTGCGTCATATTATCAAGATATGTATAACAATTCCGTCCAGTCTAGTTTGTACGGTGGTCTCGCTAGGTGTGTCCCAACTTCACGGCTGTTTGAAATATACGAGACAGGAGATGCTAATCCTCGTGCTGCAGTGGCGTTCCTGGCGAACTCAGAGGTCTGCAGTATCTCCATTCGAAATACGGTTCTTTGCCTTGGAAGCAGCTCATGCAACCGGCAATAAAGACTGCTCGTTATGGTTTCCCTGTGACAACAGACTTGGTGAACTATATGAAATCGGCCACAGCTGGCCAGAATGATTTCCTGACAAATAATCCCACGTGGGCAATTGACTTCGCTCCAAATGGGACCAGACTTAGTTTTGGAGATACAATCACGCGCAAACGTTACGCTGATACACTTGAGACCATAGCAAACGAAGGTCCAGATGCATTTTATACAGGGGCCATCGCGAACGCGACCATCCAAGCTTTGCAGGCCGCAAATGGGACCATGACTCTTGGCGATCTGGCAAACTACACTGTTGGGTTGACGCCACCGGTCAATATTACCTACCGAGGATTCAAGATTACCTCGTGTGCTGCACCCTCTAGCGGCGAAGTTGCATTGTCTGTCCTTAAGACTGTGGTATGTCCCGATTCTCGGCTTTGAATCGTCCTCGAGTCTGTCTAGCTTTGCGTGTGCTTATAGAGGCTAATCTTATTGTTCCGGATCATAGGAAGGATACTCCGACTTTTTCATACCCTCAAATATCAATCTATCCACCCACCGTCTTGATGAAGCAATTCGCTTTGGCTATGGCGAGCGTGCCAACCTAGGCGATCCATCCTTTCTTCCTGACATCTTCACTTACCAGGACGAAATGCTTAGCGCAAGTACTGCTTCTGAAATCCGTGGCAAGATCTCTGACTCTCACACTCTCAATGTCTCTGCCTATGATCCCTCTGGCCTCGAGTCTCTCGAAACACCTGGCACTTCACACGTCGTTACTGCCGATCACACTGGAATGGCAATCTCCCTTACCTCAACGATAAACCTCCTCTTTGGGTCCCAGCTCATGGTCCCCGAAACCGGCGTCATCATGAACAATGAAATGAACGATTTTTCTATTCCCGGCTCCTCCAACGCCTTTGGCTACGTCCCCTCCCCCTCAAATTACATCCGCCCCGGCAAAAGACCTCTGAGCTCCATCTCCCCAACCATCGTCGAGCATCCGGACGGTAGCCTCTACTACGTCATCGGCTCAGCTGGCGGGTCTCGAATCATCACGGCCACCATCCAGAATCTCGTGCACGTCCTTGACCAGAACATGACGGCACCTCAGGCGCTGGCGCAGCCGAGACTGCATGACCAGCTCGTGCCGAACCAGGTCAGCTTTGAGTATGCGTACGACAACTCGACGGTGGCTTTTATGAAGGCGAGAGGGCACAACGTGACGTGGATCGCACCGGGGCAGAGCACGGCTCAGGGGATCCGGAGGCTGAGCAATGGGACGTTTGAGGCTGCGGGGGAACCGAGACAGCAGAATAGTGGAGGATTTGCGGTATAGAATAGAGCCATGTGGATTAAGTTTGAATATTGCATAGAAAAATATACCGGGGTTGACTTTGCATAAGAGCATGTTGTGCTACCACCGGATTTTCTGACATGATAAGTTGCAAGTCTAATAAAATGGGTATCTAAAGGCCCGAGTTGAGCGAGTGGTAGCGTGCCGATCGCTTCACGAAAGAACGGAGTACACAGAGAGAGCGAAACAAAATCTATTATGGATTCAATTCATACTTACCATTTCTAGACTCACAAGCAGCAGCGCCTTGCTCCGATACTTACATGCCCAATCAAGAATACTTTATGTACACACACATCGCCTGCCACTACTCCTCCTCCTCTTCCTCCACTATTTCTAATCCGCCCTCCTCCGCCCCCCCACCACTTAAACCCAAATCCCCCCTCCTCGTCGCTGCCCAGTCCCGAATCAGCCGAAACCTCTCCTCAGGCCGCCTCCGCAACCACTCGCCCATCTCTCCAACCGTCTCGCACTGGCGGCACGGCGTCGGCACGAGGCGCGGCGTGGTCCTTCCCCAGGGGCAGACGATGCGCTGGGAAGCGTCTAACTGGGTGTCTGCTGCGGGAGGGTTGAGGGGGATCACCGGGGAGCTGGGGGAGAGGGACGAGTCCGAGGTGAGGGTTATGGATGGGGTCGGGCTTGAGGAAGGGGCTCGGTTGATGGGGAATGGCAGCTTGGGCGGGGTACACTTTGCAAGGGGACGAGTTGATGGGGAGTTCGAGGAAGAAGTTGGGCGGCGGCAGGAAGGAGTGAAGGTCGAGTCTGAGGTAGACTCGAAGAACGTTATGGCGCGACGCGGGGGACGGGACGGAATCTCGAACGAGCTAGAGTCTGCAGAGGCATAAGGGAGAGAGGAGAACTTGGCGCACGCAAGAGTCGTGTTTTTGTCGAGGTGACCGCATAGGTGCGTGAAAGCGTATGTCTGACACATAGCGGCGACTCTCTGAATATGTGCCGGGACTTTCCTGGCCGGCAGGTCGGGTGCTTTAGGTTCGAAGACTTGGATAAGAAGGGAATTATAAACGGTAAAGAGGAGATGAAAATCCGGAAAGGAAAGGACGGAGGGGAATTTTGAAGTCGTTCTGTATATAGGAACGGAATTGCCTGCTTTTGAGCGTGGACAAGAAAGACAAGGGGCATTGTTTGTGAGAAATTGAAAGAAAAAAGTAGAAAGGGCATCTTCTAGGATCAAAGGTCTTTAAGAAGGAAACAAAGAATATTGCTAATAAGCTTTGTTAGAAAAGCATAGTCGGGAAGGGGAAGTGAAATGGAAGCTAATCGTTCTGGAGGGGAGGAGCCTGACATGAATGTTGAAACGCAGTCCGTTGTAGAGAGAGCGACGTGAGCAATTTGTAGGTGTCCTGAAGGAGATAGTAAAGAGAAACCCAAGAGTGACCAAGCTTCTACTCAGGAAGAATCTCGAACTAAATTGGAGTGCAGCAATCGTCCCTCCTAACTTTGATGGGTTGGTCAGACATCGACTTTCAAGAGCCTCTGGCAGCTTTGGGTACGCTCAGACCGGCAAGTGCATGATGAAAGGATTTCAAAATGCTAAATCCAGTGGAAATGACTTCGCAAATTATACATTCGCTCCTTGTGTCAATGGGAATTTTCTGCCTGCGGACTGGCGCGATCGGAACGCAGAAGTGATAGCTGCCAGAAGAGCTCAGTAATAGGCATTTAGTCCTAACGGTTTGAATCATCTTGCCTGCCTGCCGTCTTTCAAATCTTTAAGGGACTTTTTGGATTCAACGTTATTCTTTGTTTGACGAACCTTGAGATATGACGCAATCTCGAGCTTACACGAACAAGGCTTTGTCGAGGCTGGAATGACCGCACCAATCCGTTTTTATAATCTTGGAATCCACGCACGAGGACTGTGAATGAATCGGAGTCTGCATTGAGCTACATCAGGCATGATGTAGCGCTCTTGTGGAGATTTTGGCGTTGAGGAATGTCAGGCTGTCCAACATATAGCAGAGTCGCTGGAAACGAGAGCCTCAATACACAGTAAATCTTCACGAATACACGCACCTTCTGGTGATGAAAAAGCGTTGCATTTCAGATTGCAGTCCGTCGTGAAGGGACAAATGAAACGCGTCTTCCCCCAACGACTTTTGCGAAATAGTTCAAGCTTCGCCGCACGCTAAGTAGACTTTCTATACAGGACTCCGTCACCCGCGCAGAGAATGAGACTGATCGCCAAAGGTCATAAAGCAGAACTATTGGATGATCCATTTGAGTTTTTCCTTTGGTCCATGCGACAAGCTTTGAACCCCATCAAGCTGTTTGATGGCGACCGGGAAAATCCTCATGCACCAAGTCTCTTCTAGGTAGGGACAAGCGGCATGAAATAGAAACGACTTGACATATTGTGGCTGCAAGCTGGCGATGAGCTGGAGAAGCATCGAGGACAAACATGTCCATCCAAGGCGCTGACCTGTCTTTGTTGTGGTCCAACAGTCATGTCCGAAAAATTCGTAGCCACAGTCCGTCTACTATCCAAGCAGCCCATTGAAGGCCCTTCAGATATGGTTGTTTCCAAGCCCACCAACTCACCCATGCGTAGACATACTTTATGGACTCCTAGACGGCAAACGGATCTCTCCCCGCCTTGCTAGCCTTGACTCTTCGATATATAAATAACGATAAGAGGCCCGACCCAACCACGAAGAGGATGCAAAATACGAGGACTGGGCCGACATTCCTTGAAGCCCAGTTTGATCGCTTGGCGAGATGGTGCTCTGGATAGGTGTGGGGATAGATTAGGCTCTCGAAAGCAGCCATCGACAAGTTTCTTTATCTGCGGCAACACAGGCCGTGTAGGACTGTTGCGATGGGTGATGTTGGAGGGAATATTGCGAGGATTACGGGGCGTGTTATTTGCCGGAAGAAGAGAGTAGCGTAGTTGTGGTGCTTGCGGGAAAGGGTAATTATACGGGATGTGATGATTCTGGGTGGCACACACGTTCTGAGAGAAATGTCCTGAGAAGAAGTGAAGATATATTATAATGGTGTATGTTGGCAATAAATACAGCAGAAGATACGCGACATGCGCTGTGTTTAGGAAGGTAGGCACCAGGTTTGTGAAAGAGCGACAGGAGCGCGGAAAGAGTATCGTGTTCAGGTCCCCATTCTGAAAACTGTGGGGGTGGCAGAGCCAGAAGGCGATGAAGGATGTCTTTGAGGATTTGTAGCGATGTAGCGTTGCAGGTATGGGGGCGACATCAATGAGAATTCAACGAAAGTTTCTTTGCTTCACGAAAAGTTCTACGACCGTTTTGGATTAGCGTATATCTTCACTTTCTAACACTCGGGTTTCCATGATAGCTTTGCCGCCATCAAGTCCCCCTGATGAGAAACATCTTTGATGAATCAGCTACATTCTTGCTACTCGATATGCAACGGGATTCTGCTTCATGTCGTGGCAGATCTTCAACTTACACGATTTCCGTATCCAGAACTCACTATAATAAAAGTCCCCAGTCTTAGGGGCCTACTTCCGGTAAGCTTTAAGGCTGAGGCGCAAAACTGAATTTTCGCAATATCCTCTAAAACAAGGCCTTTCAATTCAACAACCCACAGCACATGACATTGGTCTCCCATTGACAGCTAGTCAAAAGTCCACAGACCTTTACTGCGCTCCCCAAACAAAGCCCAGCAAATCTATCTCATCCCCGGCAGCACCATAGAATCCCACCAGACCGAAACCACTTGGGGCGCTTAAAGTGAAGCATGTATCCGTCTTAGTACCTGCTGCCACGGTTCTCCCTGAATTTGTTGTAAAGGATGCGTAAAAGTTCCTTGTGCCGCTGTTGTATATCCCCGTGCAAAGTATCCCGCTTATGATCGCCTCACCATCGTTGAGACTCAAAGTCGCCGCTGTTCCGCCAGTGCCACCGTGCGAGAAGACGTTTCCATTTGACAGTGTGAGCGCAATCGCATCTAGGCGAGATGCGCCGTGTAGGGAAATGGACTGCGCTATTGGTGTGGGTGGGAGGACTGGCAGATCATTGAACCAGGTGCCCCCAGACCCACCCTGCAAGTCCGAGGCACGAAGAGAGGGAGACAGAGACCAGGATAAGTCTACCCGGACAGGAATATGGTCGCTGAGCCCCCCGCCCGTAGCGTTTAGAAAGCGCGAGGCATCGTAGGAAAAGTCGGTTGCAGAGAGGTTAATAAGACTGGATGGGCGGAAGAAAACCTTATCGACCGTTTCACAAGCCGTAGAGATAGGCACTGGCATAGCGCACAGCAGGTCGGTAGAGCCGGCAGCTGGAGGACTGCCGCCTTTTGTAAGTTGAACCCAGGCGTCTTTGAAGCCATTATTGGTATAAAGGCGTATATTGTCTGCCGCCCTCGTGTACTAGTCCAATGTAAATACGGTTATCGGTTCTGGAGAGAACATTGCCTAACTCACTCTTGAATTTGTATCACCGTATATCAAGACCGCATTACCGACAGAATTCTCCCCAACAAAATCAGCGACTTGCTGTAGATTGGCATTGCGCGCCGTTTCGTCTCCGTCTTCCGTCCCTGCGTCCGCATGAAGGTTGATAAAGTCTATGTATACGCCAGGAGCAAAGCGAACGCGCATGAATGTGAAGCCTTTGGGAGTCAGGCAATCGTTTTCTGAGGCGTCGGAGCAAGTAGCCCATTTTGTGCGCGAGAAGTCGGTCCAGTTGTAGTTGGATAGGGTGTTCAGACCAGAGCCAAAAGGGACACCGCCAGACGTAGCCGTTCGGTAGGGATGATCATCATACTAGATCAATTCAGTGTTGAAATTTCGAGCCAATCATGTAAATTACTTGATATAGCGTTGCGTGGTAATTGAAGTCCTGTTTCGGAGGCTCTTCAGTATAATTTAGTCTCATTAGAAGCCAAAAACAACGAACCTCTTGGACATGGATCACGTCATAGCAATATGGGGATTAGTTTCGCACATTGACCATCTTCGCTTGCCAACTCACTTATAATTGCTAAAATCCTCTCCAATTTCTTGGGTATTAGCAGTTTTGTCTCCTTCGCCATTGCCATTTAAGATCGCGGGTAGACCCGCTACATTCATCGAAAGAACGTTAAAGGTGCCCGAAGTCTGTGCTGCAGCTCCTAAAAGCAAGCCATGAAAGGCAAAGATGAGAAAGGAGGCGCTCTTAGTCATTTTAGGATTGGAATATGATGGAAGATTATTTATACAAAGGCAAATCACACTCAGGAAAGATTTTGTCTATTGTCAACGCAA
This sequence comes from Pyrenula massariospora, assembly GCA_021030905.1. Taxonomy (NCBI): domain Eukaryota; kingdom Fungi; phylum Ascomycota; class Eurotiomycetes; order Pyrenulales; family Pyrenulaceae; genus Pyrenula; species Pyrenula massariospora. The sequence continues at coordinate 1,528,173 of JAGFMI010000003.1, forward strand.
CAGACGCTCACGATCATGCATTAAGCAGCAATTGATAAACGTCTCAGAGAGTGTTTGCACGCTGACCATGATATGCAAATGAAAGTCAACTCCTAGGAACGTGTTTAAATGGTTGCACAATTATCTTTAGAATCGATGGAATCCCCACAAGATGGCCAAGGACTTGGAAGCTCGCTTATAGTTCACCTACCGGATGAAGGTAGGCTGATTGAAAGAATTGTTATAACAGAGCTCATACGTAGCTTGCATCGTGGTCTGCGTGCGTGCGTACGTGCGTGCAGGGAAGGCAGCAGGCACAGTCCACGACCGCATCCATGGTGAGGCTACTTCTGAATCCTGCTCAGGTTAATTTCGACTTGTAAAGCGTGCATCTAGCTGTTGCTGTGATTCGTAGCAGTGCTGCTTGTCGAGCAGGGATATGGAAGCACGAGCGGGGAGTGAGAGCTTGTTTCCAGGATCAGGTCTATCCATCCGAGGTACGCAGCGGACGGTGGGCAGGCTATGCCATTCTCGCTTCTGGAGGTGACGTGAATCAAGCTAGAATTGATGCTGCGGAGGATTGAATGGTGATTCGATACGGCCGCTCGAAGCAAGCCATTGGAAGCTTGAAAGTACCAAGTTGTTCCATTGTTTTCTCGCCTGGAGGCTTGAGGGCCGGCGTTCGGGTTAGGGTTAGGGATAGGAAAGTCTGGCAGTCGACAATTGCTCCAACCGGCCTTGATCGGGAATAGCTCCTCAAGCGTCACCCCTTATTAGTCCCTGAGTCGGGCTGGCCAGGCAAGGCAAGACTTATTAACTTGATAAAGGCCCAGAAAGCAAACGCTATTCTAACAATGTTCGGGACTTCTAGCGACAAAGTTGAACGGTCTTGAACTTATTTGTCGGTGGTCTGTTGCGCAAACAATAACGCCACGAAGACGCCGTGTTAGAATTGGCTGTAAGGACTATAGATCAAGAGATCAGAAACCTAATTGCGCGGTGCTCTTAATGAACTTTCTGAAAATCCCGTCAGAAGTGAACTTAGCTTTCTCAGTACATCTTCGTCGGCACTTTCTCCATGTACACCTTTAAGAAAACTCATACTAAGGAGCTTTTCCCACCGAATGTTTTCATTTGTCAAACATGGAAGATTGCGTCGCGTATTCAAGTTAATTCTCGCATCATTAACTATCCTCTTTCGTTCTTTTGGCACATGTCTACACAGCCGATGCTCCATTAACATAGTAAACCTGTCCCGCAACCCAGCGGCTAGCCTGACTGGCGAGCACAAGCATCATGTCGGCGATCTCCTGAACCTCTCCAATCTTGTTGAAGGGGCTGAGGCTGCTGACCATCTTGATTGCTTGTTCTGGAAGCCCAGATAGGAATAGATTCGTTCCTGTCGGTCCGGGTGCAATCGCATTCACATTAATCCCTCGGCGTCCCAAATCCTTCGATAACACACGAGTCATCTGCTCAATAGCACCCTTTGTTGAGACATAGAGAAGATACTCTGCTGTGACAGTGCTAGCTTTGCATTGTCCAGTAGAGACAAGGATGATGTGGCTACCCTTTCCCATGTGTGGTAGAGCTTTTTGACATAGAAAATAGGGCCCTTTGACATTAAGGCTGTAGGAAAAATCAAATGCGTCTTCGGTTGTCGCTTCAAGGGTCTTCTTGTCCAAAATGCCAGCATTGGGCAAGAGAATATCGATTTTGCCAAACTTCTGTACGGTCGCTGCAACCATTTCCTCGATGTCTGCCACGCTACCAGCATTGCCTTTAAGAGCAATGGCTTTGTCTGCTCCGATCTGGGCGACGAGAGCTTCAGCTGGTTTGGCATCGGAAGAGTAGTTGATCGCAATAGAGGCGCCAGCTTTGGCAAATGTGAGAGCAGTCGCTGCACCGATGCCTGCCAAAAAGGAGTGTCATTCACAGCTCAACTCGAGGGCTTTAAGTACTAACCCTTGCTACCTCCGGTAATGAGCGCAACTTTGCCATCGAGGGAGAGAGACATTGTATTCGGAATCCAACCCGAGGATATCCCTTTTGTCTGATCCACAAGCTCAGTCTTTAAGATCAAGTCGCTTGATTAGAGCTTCGTAAATGTTCGGAAGGAGCTCTTGAGCTCGCTGAAAGATCTGAAGCAAAGATGTTTGAGATAAGAGATCATGTAATGATGGATGGCTATGATGAACATAGCAACAGCAGAAGGGCTTTATGTATTCCCTATCCAGGTATGAACCTTCAGTGTCGGACGTTGGCTCGCCGTCCCGACCTGTCACTCGGATCTAGCGGGTATACTGTCATCGCTGGTCAGAGTCTGGAGTTGAGACTCTGATTAAAGACAAACCGCCGGTGGACGGTCCAACAAACTAGGCTGCACGGTTAGCCACGAGCATCCGACAGTCTCTCACGTTAACATGGCTAATGTTGGCGTCTTAATGAAAATGCTGCGACCAAGGGTCTTCGAGGTTCTAGATGAGCGACCGAGGGGGCTTTGGAAACGAGCGAATTGTTGTATTGCGAAAATTCTACAATAGATTCCATGACAATTTTATGTCTCTCACAGCAGGTTCTTAAAACAGGCGTACAGGTAGGATCCTTTAGCCTCTGGCGATTAGAGCCAGAATGCGCCAGGCGTTCTTGCATTGTGTAGAAAGATTCACCCTGTAAGGACGTAACAACAGATTGGATTATACACGGCAAGAAGGGAAAGGGCAATGAATTCACTACCTAGTTCGGTAGGTGTTTCGGCGAAGGGTGATTGTAGTCGACGAGCTCGAATTGTAGACGGAACGAACGAGTCTTGCACCAAGATTCTGCGGCGATTAGCAGACGGAGGTATCGCGCGGACTTAGAGATTGCTCTATATCCGATACACCCAGCAGCCTCTCTGCTTTCAGCAACAAACTAGTCGAATTGAGAAGCAAACCCTACTGTTGTCGAACGGGTTGATATTATGAACGTGACAATCTGACCAATGGCCATCATTTCCCCGGTGTCGACTTCTTAGTCGCGTCCCCGAATTGGGTAGGTTCAAGCACGACGCTCTACACAAGTCCGAATTCAGTTATCGTCGTGGCCGCACTCAAAGTAGAGTTATTCAGAACATGTCAAGCAACAGCATGATAAATGGAGAACAGAGAATGGTCGCTTCTACTTGCTCGCTAATCGCTAATCACGGACGTTGGATATTACTCGTAAATGGTATCAACCTCACATCTCCTATCCATGGCCACTAACATCAAATGGAGTAATATTCAACATCGTTCGATGATCTGTGACCAACCATGAATCGCCAAATGCTCCAATATCGATAAGTATAACCCTTGTCTTTTCATCATCCGAGCACTAAGCTAATCAACCTGTAAACAAACGGGTATATGAACGACTACGGTTCTCAGGGTATCGTAATTCACTCTCCAAGCACGACAGACACAGAGGCGCCGTACTGTAGTGCCAGGGAAAGAATAAAAGAAAATCGAAAAAAATCATTCGTCTATCGTACGTCGAACGGCGACGAGGTGTAAGCCTCGAAATTAGTCAAAGGCCGATTCCTCTTCAACCAGAGCTGTCATAATATTAGCGAATGCAGAAAAGCAGAGTTAAAGGATCATACCTTGATCTTCCCTTACCCGGGGAACCGAGCTTTTGCGGCCTGACATTCCCATGAAAAGCATCGAGCTCTCTCTCCTCTTCGCTTTCACCGTTGGGGGATTTGCAGGTGCAAGCATACGGTTCATTGACCCATACTCAGCTTGATGAGGCTGGTGGGTTGGGTGCGGGTGGTAAGGCTGTTGAACACGAGATGTTACAGGTACATTTGGTACGTCATCTTCGTAGCTTCGCGTTTCATACGAGGGCTGAATGGGTATGAAGCCTGTATTGATCGTGGCGGTATGGGTATGAGAATCTGGCTTTGGCTGCATTGCGTGTGGGTTCGGAAAAGAGGTAGTAGGAAAAGAGGTCTGGTTGTGAGAAGGCGTGGGAATATCAGAGAACATTTGATGTCGTGGTGACCGGATGTCCTCAGGGGTCAGGGGGTCGTTGTTAGCGGGAATTTCGACCGTTCTGATCTGTTCAGGGACTGGTTCGTGCCCAAATATAGCGTCAAAATCAGTTAGAAACATTGAAAATACAGGGGCCGGTATGTTTAACGTAGGGGAAAAGACTATGCCGACATTCCTCACGTTCATCTTGTTCCTGTCGGCCTTTTCAATTACTTCGATCAAGTATAAGGATAAGATTCGCAGAAGTGACCGGTTGACTGCCGGCAACTTGTGGACCAAGGTGTTGAATGCCATCACCTTTTTGCTCTTCTCGTCCAGTTCTAAGACGTGGAGGAAATCGAGGTGAAGGTCCCGCGTCAGAACAGTTGTTGGAAGCTCACGGAGATATTGCTTGAAAAGCGACGCAACTGCGTGAACATCGTAGTACTGATCGTCCTCCAAGAAATTCACGTCACCTTCCGTATTGAACCTATCTTTCAATGCCCTGATCACCACATTCGAACCGCTCAGACGGAATATACCCTCCTCGCTGGCGGCATCCTTGGCACGCAGATACTCAATGCATCTGTACACTACAGCGGGCAAGTTCACGTTCAGACCAAGCGGTGAACAATACTCCACAGCTTCTGCCAAGGGTAGACCAAATACCGGACGGACGGGCTGTTTCGATTCAGGGCTGCTGTTCTGAACCAAACTTGTGTTAGATCCGTTGTGGGCTTGAGTTTGAATGATCAGGTCTGAAGTGGATCGTTGCCGAAAACCCCAGATACTTCGCTTTTTATGCTCCCTTTCTTTAGCAGCTAAAGTAGCCGCAGACTTGTTGCCCCAAAGCCCGGCATCCTGAATGACAGAGCCATTTTGCGGTCCTGATATAAGCTTGGATGACGGGGTACCTTGTGGGTACTGGTCATGTGTATTACTGAGATGTTGCATAGGAACGTTACCTGACGACGTCGAGGTCGCAGTCGGTGAAGGAGTCTCGTTCTTAGCTCTCTCGGTGTGGGACTGGCCGTGAAGCGGTGCTTCCCCGGGAACAGTATCTTCGTAGCTGAGACCACTGAAGACGTCTGCTTTAGCTGGCGCGTGCTTGTCTGAAACAACGTCGTGAGGAATATGACCGTATTGCTTCACTTTGGCTTCAAAACCCGTGATGTGACTTTTACCGGCTTCAGACCGCTTACTCGCTGGCTTTTGTGACTCGTCTTCCTCTTGGAAGTCGACCCATTGAAGTAAAGCCTCTACCCACTCATCCCTCTCCTTGTCACTTTCAGCACAAAGTACATGCCTTAGCATACTAGAAGAATCCTTCTTCTTGGGCTCCAAAATAAGGAATGCATGCCTATATTGGTTCTCTAAATCGTCGTCGGTCCGAGAAGGTGATACCGATTGAGACTGCTTCCCAATCTGGGCATTGCGCAGTTTGATATTCCCAAGGTGAGGGCCGCCGGGGGACTCGTAATATTTGAGATCCGGGCCTTGTAGCACAAAGAATCTCACTTTCCACCCACCAAAGTTTTTGCCTCGTTTGGTCAAATAGCCTTCTTTCCTCGGCCGGCCGTCAGGTCCCACAGCTACTGGCGGACGCGCTCTCCGAGAAACGCCTAGGAGACTTGTCTCATCATCACGAGGCTCGATGGCGTCAGTGGAGAGGAAGTGGCAGATGACAATTGCCGCCTTCTCGTCGAGCTGCGTCTCTAGAAGATCGTGGAAGTATTGATTCAGAGCAGCTCTTCTGGCATCAACGATTGCTGGGGAATGTCCAGAAAATAGCTTGCGATCTGGCAATTTGGTAGAAAAATCCGATACCTGCTTCATCTGTTGATCGAGCTGGGGAAGGGCAAGGATGACCTTCTCAACTCGCCATAACTCACGACGGTCTGAACGAGCAAATACGCTCAATGTGAACACAGGGTCCTCGTCTTGAGACTTTGGAGCCATGTAACTCATCCGGGAAGGTCGCAAGCGAGAAGACGCAACCCGAACTTCGATCGATGGAATGGCATTGGGAGGCAGTAGAAGATCAGGATAATCATCGCTCACTAAGCCCAGGTAAATCTGCGGACTCTGCTGGGCACTATCAGGCGTGACCGGAGATTTGGGCGTGGTTGGAGATTTCTTCAGATCCTCATCGATCTCGGCTCCAACAATCACAGGGACATTAGGCCTGGATGACAGATCTGTATTGACAGGGCTCAGGATCTTCGGGACTGTCTTGGACGTGGGTGATTCTAAGGAAAGAGGAGTATTTGGTGGAAGGGGAATAGGTTGCTGCGGTGCACGCGGTGACAGCGGGAGACCGCTATTTGCCCCCGGGTTGGGAGAGAGTGGAGGCGATGCAACGATACCGGACCCTTCACGCGGCAGGCGAGGTTGAGGCGAGTTGACGGGTCGATTACCGGGCCGAGGGCTCACCGGCAAGCCAGGGCTCATCGGCGGAGATGCCACCAACCGCTCTGATATTGAGGTCGTGTCATTGGAGGTTGACTGAAGGACCGAGTTTAAGCCTGCGGGAGGTTCCAATCGCCCAGCAGTGCCATTGGGTGGAGACTGTGGCACCATTTGGCGCGGGCTCGTGGGCAGACTGACAATGGCAGACTTCGGTGACTGAACCGATTTAATTCCCTCTGTTGACTGCGGCGCACTTTTAGACTTGTGCTTTTTTGAGTTACTTCGTGCCTCCCGTTCTCTTGCAGCAGCTGCTGCGCGTTCCCGATCATCGTCCGCGCGGGTCGGTCTTCGCCCCCTTTCAAAAGCAGGGATCTCATCCACTTCAAGAATGTCATCGTAATCAGAATCCGAATGCTCATCAGGTGAGGTCGGCTGTAACTGTTGGCTCGGCCTTCGGGTCTGGTGTAGGTCTAAAGGCGCCGGGGGACCTCTCCTGGACTGCTGCTGCGGCTTCTCAGAACGATCTGCAGCCGAGCTCTCTGTCGCACTCGCCGACGGTGTCTTCGGCAAGCTCTGTAGTGGCGGCAGCGTAGGTGGCAGCGTTGGAGGCGGCCTGGAAGGTGGAGGGAGAGGATCACGGGTCATGTTCTGATTTCTGTGAACTGCTGGCATTGCAGTATCTGGTGCTGCCATTTGGTGTGGGACATCCTCGCGACCGCTTTGTCCATTGTTGTCCGCACCAATTTGTCGGGACCTGATTTTCTCCGTTGGACTTTCTGATGTGGAGAGATACTGTCGCTTGTCACCAGCTGCTGCTTGTTGCTGTAGAAGATGAAGAGGGGAGGGCATCAGTGTAGAATCGATTGGAGAGCTTGCTAGAGTTGATGGTGCCTTCGAATTAGGGGTCCTCTGGGTCACTTGCTCCTCGGGAGCTGCAGCGCCCAACTCTATTTTGCGGTCTTTTTTCATCACTTCTGAAGCGGGTGCCTCCGTCAGAGCCGGCGACTCATTAGGTTGGCTAGCGTCTCGATGGGAGAGAGGAGTCTGAGTGTGGAGCTCCTTCAACCTCTTCTTATAGCGCTCCTTATCCTTCAGCGCCTGCTCGAGATCCTTGTTAAGGCCAAAGACGAGCGTCCTTTGCTTGTCGACTAGTTTCCACAATTGCGCATTCTGGGCAGCTACATGTTGCTTCTCTTTCAACAGGTGCACAACGAGATTCTCTGCCGAGCCCGCGGCTGCTATGAGGTTTGTGATTTCATTGTGGCCGATGTTGCTAGCATCGATTGACCCCTTATTCGAATGTGAGGCGCCGGATGATGAGACCGAAGATATTGCAGAATCAATTGAGGACGTACGAGGGACAAAGTGTGGGTGATCTGGCTTTCTCAGGTTCGTAGAAGGCAACGCCGTGGTTGGAGACTCTGGCGGAGAGTGCACTATCTGACCACGATGGGACATGTTTGTATGCCCATCTGCCTGTCTATCGAGATTCTTTTGGTCGTGAGGTGCTTGCACAGGTAGAGAAGGGCCGTCTCCAGCCTGTGGCATTCGTTGAACTTTTGCGGCAGGAGCCCTGGTATTATAGCTTAAAGCATTATCATTATTCTCTGCAGCAGAAATATTGCCGTTGATGTGTGAAGGTATGGAGGGGTTCTGTCGGGCCTTAGAAGGCATTATTGAACGGTCGTCCTCTTGAGTCGAAGCAGAGGGAAGGTAGCTTGACTGCAGCGGACTGGGATTTGGTTTGCGAAGGGCGGTCGAGGAAACACTGCGCTGGGAGGGAGCATCTGACCGCTGCCCAAGATAGTCACGCGGAATTAGATTGTGGTTTGGCAGTGGAGAATTTGGAGAGAGTCCTCGCGACGAGGATTTGAGAGATGCTGGACCTTGAAGCTGAACGTCATCTTTGGTATCCTCTTGTCGCTGATACTGCGACATGGCCCCAAGCGAAGGACGGCATTAAGGGAGCAGTGGAGGACGGATGCGCGAAACAATCGAGGTTGAACAAATGGCAGCCAGCCCTTGGAGCCGAGCACAGTGCGTGAGAAGGCGCTGACAGGCCCGCCGTCTGCGCTTTGGCACGAGTGAAGGGTGCTTGATCGTCAGTCTCCGACGTTTCCAGTGCCGGAGTAAGCGCTCAACGGTAGAAGACCAGGAGCGCTGTGGTTGGAGGTTGGTGTGACAAGTCTGTAGCAGCGTTCAGAACCCGGTTGGCGAGACCAATAATGCGAGTCGAGGGGTCGACATGGCACGGATACTCTGCAGGGATGTAAATTACGAATCTGGCCTGGTGGAGAACGACCGCGCCGGCGTGGATATCATACTATCGTCAATTACAGATACCCGGCTCAGTCCGGCTTCCCAGGAGTCAATCTTGGAGAGGGATAGCTCGTGTGACAGGAGACCGTGCTGCGAGAGACGATTGTCACAATGACCCTCTGTGGCCGGGGAAAATTTTTGTGGCTTGGGGGACGGTGGGGAGATCGCGCGGTGGAAAAGGGCAAGAGGCGAAGAGGTTTGAGAATTCGAGTAATCCTTGCAGATGATCGCTACGGTCTGGGGGGGTTTGGGTCGTGCTGGCGCGTGCCGCCACCCAGGAGGAAAGAATGCGGGCATGGCCCTCGACTTACTACTATACACGAACCTCACTGCTCCGCCCTCCATGCCCACTGTCCAGCATGTCTGATGCAAACAGGCGGCAAACCAGACGGACGCCTCGGCAAAACCCAGCGTCTTGGTCTTCAAATCTTGACACCGTGACAGCCGAAACATTCAGCAGAGGGTGGGTGGAGATGAAAATCAATCCCCAGCTGGCGCCCGTGTTCCAGCTTGGCGGAGCCAGCCGGCATCCTGGAGGCTGCGCTTGCCCTCCCAGAATAAATCGGCTTCGATGTTTTGTCTGACATTAATTCTGGGGTACCGAGTCTGCAGCGTCGATCATGGAAGGATTCGCGCGCTCTGACTGTGAATTGTCCCAACCCATCTTATCGCTCTACTACCTTAGGTACACTCACCGGCCGGCAAGGAGTCCTCTTTAAAGTCTTGGTTCGTATGTTGCTGGGCGAGGAAATGAAGCGACAAGGGTACCAAAGTCATGACAGGACTTTCTGTACCACAGCCATGATATGCCGATTTCGGCTACCAGGAGGTGCTCGCATTCTTTGCGAGTAATGCCTATATGTTCTGGCGCGTGGCGCGAAAGGAACATTAACAGCGCTACTGCACCCCCTTATCCTTAGGTATATCATCAACATGCAAGGTACCCACGCCGAGCCTTCCACTACTGCTTCATCTAATCAAGCCTTCGCGCGAACCAGACCTCAGCCCGGAGTTAGGCGGTAAACCTCGACAGGGGGGTTTATTAGCAGGAGACTGATGCTGCAGGCCACTGACAGCTCTTCTCCATACAATCGCCCACACTCAGGTAGTCCAAGACCTCGAAGAAGCTTGGAGTCATTTTCACTGGTTCATAGGCTGTGCTTGGCTAAGAGCCAAATTTCTCTGCTTTGGCGGGCTACTAGTTGGCTAGCGCACATGGTCTGCATATGAGATTGAGGGCTATTGTTCCTTCAGACAGACTCTCGATCGATCATCTTCATTCCGAGATCCTCTGAAACTCAAAACGGCGGTGAATCATCCACTTAAATGTGGAGTGAACCCTTTTTGGTATCCGTGGTCCATCCTCCGGCGCTGTGCATGGCGGTCTCATTTCATCCTACTCCGGAACAGGGCTCCTTTCTACGTACATCTACGTATGCAGGGCAGCGATTTGAACATCGTCCAGAGCCATACACGACCTCTGATTAATTCTGGACCTCACCAACCTAGACCAGACAGTCCTTCCAATATTAATTATTAGTAGCGATGTATTGAGCGCGCGCCTTCTGAGATAGGCGTCCAAGATTTTTTCCTTCTCCAGATCCCGAGCTGGAGTTGCTGTGCTTAGTGACTGCAACACAAGGGTGCGACAGGTATTCAATGTCGATTGCGTCGTTGCCTCGCGGTATGTGACGCGGTCATTGCAGAGAGGTACTAGAAGTGTGCGTGACTCTCCATATAAAAGCTATTTGTCCAATAAGCTAGTTCTTTGACTTTCTTTTCGAATTAGTACTCAGCCGTAGCTTAAGGATTCGGGATGTGCTGTACCTTCGTAAGACTGAAATCTGTTCTTATGCACTGACTACGGACATCCAAGATGGGAGTCAGAGAACTCGAAGATCATGACAAACATCCAAATAGGACAACCCCTAGGATACCCTATTCTTCTTGGTGTAGCGGTCTGTTTTTGAGTGCCGCTCGCTGTCCTGGTGAGGCGTTGGCCTATGATTTGAAGATGCAGAGCCACCTTGGGGCACAAAATCCAATACTCTTTTCCCGGCTGCCGATTGTGACTTCTTGGCGTCTTCCTCCTCCTCGCGTAATTGCTGCTGAATTTTGGCTAAGTTTTCTTTGTATGCTGAGATAGGGAAGCTCGAGACATCATATAAATTTGTCGGGAGAGACGTTGCATATTGGTCATTTTCTTGCAGACCAGCGCGCTCAAGCAAAGTAGAGAAAAGACTTGGGTTGCTGTAGCTTGGCTTCTTAGCAAGGTCTGCGTTGAAATGTATGCCCTTCGTCTTGAGCTCTAAAAAGCGAGTAAAGCGTGCGTTGGCCGCGGGATTGGGTGAGCCTGGAGGCGACGGAGGGATTGTGTTGACTGGGACAGTCGGTGCTGTAAGGTTTTGCAGCATCTCGCGCGGGGATATTGTAGTTAAAGCGAGCTCAGAAGGATATTCTAAAAGACTGTTATCTTCAGACAGTCCAGACGGTCCAGGTTGGGGTCCTATTGGGCTTATGTGCTTTCCCGTGATCTCACGGACGTTGGGTCGGGGAAGCTCAGAGCTATTTGAGACAGCTCTGATAATTTGCACGCTGGAATCTTGTGGTGGAGATATAGGCGATGCAGGCTCGTGAGGGATTTTGTCATCCTCGTCACTGCTGTCTCCGTATCCCACTAGGCCACTCATCCCTTCATGAATGCTCCTTTCACCTCGACATAGGGGATAAGATGAGCTCCGTAATAGAGCAAAGAGCCTTGCGGTCGGGAGGGAAGGTGGAAGAGCGCCAAGCCAGTATTGGTTAGACCAGTATGTGGCCATCGTGAAAGTCGACGCGGACCTTGCTGCCTCCAAGCTTAGAGGTCGAGGAAGACTTTTTCAAATTCCTATCTCGGTAGCACTCCTGCTCCATACTCTCAGAGACCGAGATCTGTTTCCATCTCAAGGTCTTCCTTAATCAACATGGCGTCCCTGCTCAGCCAACCTGCTCCTCACTCCGATGTCCTAAGTTATTCTTTCTCAAACGCTGCAGACAGCGCGGCAGCGGGGCAAAAACAACATGGCTTCTACCCGTACGCTTCTGTCTCGAAGTTGTCACAGCCGATCGCCTTACTGATAGTCATCGCAGATACACTGACAACGGCGGCTCTACACTCGGAATCAGCGGCAAAGGTTTCACAATTCTTGCTGGTGATACTCGCTCCACATCTGGCTACAGCATTAACACTCGCTATGCACCCAAAATCTTCAAGATCGGCGGCGATGATGAGACGGGAGAAGGTGCGCATATTGTTCTTGCCGTTGTTGGTTTTGCCGCAGACGGAAACGCCTTGAAAGAGCGCCTTGACAGCGTGGTCAAGATGTACAAGTATCAACACAACAAGCAGATCAGTGTAAAAGCTTGCGCACAGAGGCTTGCAACGATTCTATATCAGAAGAGATTCTTCCCATATTACGTACACGCAATCCTAGGGGGTATGGATGAGAAAGGAGAGGGGGCGCTTTACAGCTACGATCCCGTGGGGAGCTATGAGCGGGAACAATGTAGAGCAGCCGGTGCGGCAGCAAGCTTGATCATGCCATTTCTAGACAATCAAGTCAACTACAAGAACCAGTATCAGAGCCTGGCCGATGGAGGGGAGGCCAAGCCATTGGCAGAAGTGATGGCGCCGAGGACGGTGGACGAGGCAGAGCAATTAGTCAGAGATGCATTTACGTCTTCAGTGGAGAGGCATATCGAGGTTGGAGATGGGCTGCAGATGCTAATATGCACAGGGGACGGGATACGGGAAGTGTTTACGCCGCTGAAAAAGGACTAGAATTCTTTCTTTGCTCTGTTCTTTGCATTTCATGTTGCATGGTTTGAGCGTTTTGCCGTCTAGGGAATAGAAGGTCGATCCCAGTCCTCCACTATTTGGCCACATCTCGAACGCCTGTTGCTATGCATTTCCATCCCGTATGCAAATTGAGTTCCCACTGTAGAAAACGTGACCTTTTGTGATCGGAAGTTCCTGTAGGTTTCACATTTCCCAGGACTCGTCTCGAAAATCGCCGTCCAGAAGACCACGGCAACGTAGCTGAAACCATTTAATACCAAGCTCAAAATCTCTCCTTCATCCGGCTTGCTACGGTCCTCAAATTCCCGTACACCTTTCCCGGCGGTGCTCCGAGAATGAGACTAACGATTGCCTCCCTAGCAATTCTGATATTCTTGAAGCCTCCTAAAATATGGATTTTTTGATCCGCTAAAACCACCCTCGTTCTACTGCTGTTTTCTATCGCAAATTTTGTCTTCCCTGACTGCCCCGCAATTCTCCCGATAGCTCTCGATAGATGGTCACCCTGTAAATTCTTCACATCCTTGATTTCGAAGGTTTCTATGAACAAATCGTCGAGCCTCAGCAGCGCGATCGCGTCATCAACGTCAAATCCGAGTGCGAAAGCGTTGATGTAGTCGACAGCTTTCTGCAATGCCGAGGTATCGGTGGTGTATTTAGATGTTCGGAGCTCGACAGCGCGAGATTTGATATTCATTCGGACTTGAAGCTTGAGATTTTCTATGATGGCAGGGTAGATGCGTGGCCAATTACTTTTGAGCGGTGTCATACGATGCGTTGGCACAGGTACTTTTCGTATTTGTACATGGTGGGCGGTGCGAGAGGGTTTCTCTGGTGCGAAACGGGGAGTGCCATCTAGGCTAACAAGGGGCATATCCGTGTCGACAGACTCGGAGTTGGACGGCGGGAGAGTCTGAGGTATGATTGGGGTTGTCGAAAAAGGTTCGGCAAGCAAAGAGTCATTGTCTAAGATCTATTAGAGTCAAGTCTTCTCAGCGGATTCTGTGAGGCCTGCAGACCGTCATCCGGAAGAGGAATATCATGGGCTTCTGTTTCCGCCAGGTGATGTGGTTGGCGCTGGAGCGCCGTTGGTGTAGGCATTGCAAATCTTTGCTACAACATGTATTGTATGCTTTTCTGAGAAAGGGGCTTTCCCAGATAGCCTGCCGGAAAAGTTTCACAATGGTTGACAACCTTGCATACATCAATCGTGGGTAAACCCCACGCATCAATTTTGAGCGTCCCTCATGTGGGGAAACTTTTTTAGCGTGATATGGGTCGGGGATGATTTCACGAAATTCTGCCTCCGCATCTACGTTATCCATAACCTTGCGTTGTCCAATACCTAAACCTAGCTGCAAGCCGACAGAACGCACCGGATTCTCCAGCATTCAGAGCAATCAGCATGCCCTGAAAAACATGAATCAGTATGCAGTGACGTGGAGGACATTACACGTCTTGCGACTCTCACCCCGACCTTTTCCTTCTCACTCTACACCTATCAAATTTCCCCTATCCTCACGACGACCTCGACATCCTTTCAGCTCCCTCCGAGACTCTACGCCTACCACTTTCGCCTCAGCGTCACGTACTCTGTCGTTATCTTCACGACGCAGTCCTTTCCGAAATAAATCGAGCAGTCGAGCAGTGCATTCCTTCCATGCCAATGGCCGGATCAATACCGCCTGCTCAGACGATGCAAGAAAATCGGTGATCAGAACCGCGCAGCTTGAAAAGCGTGTACAGGGTGCCTCAACGTATCATCCTTGGCTGATAAAAGCCATTCGCGAGGCCCTCCATGTTTCGCCTTCTCTCCGACCACTAGACCGCAGGAGAGATTTCACTTGCACAGCTCTGCATTGCCAATCACAAGGCAAGCCATCTAGCAAGCCAGCTCAAGATGCAAAGACATCGGCAGAAGCAGCCGCGAAGGCTACCGGGTCACAAACCTCAAATAAGCACCTCATCGATCGGCTGCCACATATGCCGCAGATGCCACATATCCATCGCCCAACAAAAGATGAACTTCTCGCGGCAGCCACTGGGTTCTGGTCTCGGCTCAAAGTCCGTTTCAAATGGTTCTCAATACGAAGCGTACGGCCTTTCAACGTGGACGAAATCAGTGGCTTTTTATCATGGTTGTTGGTCGGGCATGTACTCTGGATCGTCCTTGGAACAACCACCTTCTTTTCCTTGGCTATTTTCGCTTGCAATACTGTCTTTGCGCAAGGTGAGTTTCGAAGTATCAATGTGGATAACCTTGCCTAACCGAACATGCAGAAACTCTTGCAGGTTGGATCGGCAACTACCTGACAAAATCATCTGGCCTAAAGGTGGTTTTCGAATCTGCGATTGTACCAAAGTGGGGAGACGGCGTCATTAGCTTCAAGAATGTCTTCGTTTCTCGTCGACCCGGCCACGAAAGCGGAAATGTTACCAAAGGCTCGCCGGAATCGGCGGCGGCGGCGGCAGCAGCTCTCAACGAAGGGTTGCCACAATGTGATCATTCTGTTGTTGAAGAGGACGGCAATTACACTCAATTTGACTTGTCTATCGACACTGTTAACGTGACGCTTTCTTTTGCAAAGTGGTTCAATGGGAAAGGTCTTTTAAGGGACGTCGAAGTCAGGGGCATTAGAGGCGTTGTCGATCGGACGCACGTCCACTGGTTAGACGTGGATGTTGATCCTAGAACATACCGCCACGAACACAACCCGGGGGATTTCGAAATCGATTCATTCAAAATGGACGACGTTCTCGTCACGATTTACCAGCCAGATCAATTCCGCCCCTACTCAGTGAGCATATTCTCTGCCGACCTGCCTCAACTCAGGAAGCAATGGCTTTTCTACGACTTCCTTTCAGCCAACCATATGTCAGGATCTTTCGATAACTCCCTCTTTACTATTCATCCACGGCAAACCCACAATTACACCGGCGCTCGTATCGACACCAACTCTCCAGAGAAAGATTCTTTCAAGAAACAGTCCCGCATCCGCATTGACGGCCTTAACATAGACCACCTCAACCGCGGTGTTGAAGGTCCCTTCTCCTGGATACACGAAGGGAATGTCGACATTGTTGCAGATATTATGTTCCCTGCCGATCATGACGAAAGTATCGCAAAAGTTATCTCAGATTTCTACGATCGCATGGAAGCCACTGTCACCTCAAATCGATTTCACGATCATGTTCCTACAATCTCCTCCCCATCGTCTGTTGCCGATCCGTCTGACCTTGCAGTGTCTGGAATGGATAAGCGCTTCCTACTTCTCGACCTCCGTGTGCACCTTAATGACGTCCGCGCTGCTGTTCCGCTCTTCAACCGCTCGCTCTCTTACACAAACACGGCTCTTGTGCGGCCAATAGTTGCTTATATCAATTCTCGCAGAACCTTTATTCCGATACAGTGTCGTCTTATCAAGCCACTTGCCGATTTTGACGGCAGCTGGACGATTTATGACAGTGGCCTCATGAATGGGTTATCGGAAGAGGTATACGAGGCTTTTGCGCGGGACGTGCAGGATGAAAGCGTCAAGATGCGGAGGCTGAAGAAGGTGGGACTTTGGGGGCTAGCAGGACTGGCGCAGGTGGTCTTTATGGGCATAGCTGGCGGCATAGCATGAGCACCTGATCATTCAGATGCCTATGATGCACAACACTTGCTGTTGAAAAATTGGTAGGTTGAGTTGGGATTAACATACTGTAAATAAGGTAAAGCTGACATAAATGTTTATCCCCGAAAAGGCTGAAAGTCAACGCAGAAGGCATAATTGCACTGGTGTTCAGGCCGCTGGTGGTTACATACTTAGGAAGAGGGGGTCTGCCTTTAATGTCACCTATTTCTTCTCAAACTTTCGAATGCAAAGGTCCATAGACAGGATAAGTCGTGAGAGCGAGCCTACTTTTTGTCGTCTAAGACTATTCACGCCGACGCCTTTTGCAGATTCGAGTCACTTTGTTGAGTATAAAAGTACTAGAGCGCTGACGAAATTGACAAGCACTAGATACAAAGGTTTTTCCTACCAAGCCGATGTATTCCACATGGCTTGCATATGGAAAGGTCTCCATCAGACGGTTAGTCATACCCAAGCTTTATAGCATCTAACATCCTACGATTTCTTTCATTTCCTGCCTGGCTATCACATTTCTCTCGGGTTGCTAAGACCAGCACCCGTAAATTGTTGCATCATGAGGCTATGTCTTCACATTTCCCTTATTGGGCTGTCAGTGAGAGGTCATGCTTCATGTTTCTTCGAACGGATATTTAAATCCCTCCAGGTCATGTCCAACCTTTTCCCCTAATCCCTTCGAAGTGTTCTGCTTGATGATCTTGTACTACCGGAGATCTATTCTTCTCGTGTCCCAGTCCTTATTACAAGCTACAACAATCTTTTCTTCGTCAGCATGCAGATCCAGCTGCTACCTCTGCTATCCATCTCCCTGCTCCTCGCCGCTTCCAAAGTCAATGAAACCGACACCATCTTCGACAATTAGGGAAGATATGGTCCTCGGCAATGCGATTGTACAATTTTAGCCTCTTTAATGGACGACAGCGCCTGCTTCATCGCCGCCGGTCCCATTGCTAATAGGGCGTCCGATAGTGATAAAGATCCTGCGGTGGGTAGAATCTGTCAAAGAAAACTCTTGCTCTCCTGGTAACGGGTAGAGCGTAGAGCCAAAAAGACGTCGCTAATGGACTTTTCAAAAGTACTGCAACGTTTTCAAAGAATGGAGGCGCATGCGCAAGACATGCACTTTATCACACGGTCTGAAAACCACAACGGCAGTGGTACCTTCAAGTCACCCAACCGTGTGAGTGTCGTTCTTATCTACGAATTAGCCCTGAGATACATGATGAGACTAATCCTGGACCCAGAATATCTACGCTCAGTCGGGGCACAAAATGCACAATACAAAAAGTTGTACCCCTGGCTGAGGCTTGCAGACAGGTGTTTGAGGCAAATTTCATCTCTACGGATGATCTTGACACTTGATGGCATTTGCGACGGGGCCTTTACTTCTGTTGTATACCGGATATGAACCTTTTCTTCTTTGGCAGAATTGTAGTTGGAGAGTATCGGATCGGCGTCTCATGATTACAGAGCTTTTTGGCGACGTGGAGCCGCTCCCTAGATCAGGCTAAACCCTTCAGGATTAATTACAGGCTTTGTGACATACACCAGAAAGTCTCTGCAAAGTCCATCTCTGCTGAAGGATAGAGTAGAGACAAGTTGTCTACCACCTCCATCTCCTCCGACATTTAGGCATCACAGGAATCTTGAGACTGAGGTACTTTGCGGCTCGATAGTAGCCTCCTCATATGTAAGACCCAGGTCAGACGGTGAGCAACGCCAAGCCTGCAAGTGACGATGATGACCAGCGATAGTCGCTCCGATCCGAGGATCTCAGAGGATCGACATCTCCCAGCTCCTAGCTCAGAGGCCAGCTTCGTCGCTTTAAAACTCCACCTGCACTATCTAGCTTATCATGAAAGCTACAAAGCGTGTCTCGGTGCCGCTTCTGACGGGGCAGAAACGTGCGACTCGCTCATGTTCCCGATAAACTTGCAGCTGCGAGGCAGAGTCACATGGGTCTGCTCAATGGCGAGTAGCACATCCAACGGCATGACGTATTTGGACAGGAGTCGCGATGAAAAGATTCATGCGACATCTTCCAGGTCTGACTAGTGAAAGGTAAAAAGGTATTTAGCCTGCGTGCCTTGGGGTTGAGAAAGCTGGTCTCCCATGTCTCTATCGTTGTCTGCCCCGCCACTGTGAATTTCTTCCTCACCGAGACTAGGCTACGCGGCTTAAATTAACATGTCGGTCAGATTTGGTGATACAGGGTTTGACCCAGATACGGAGAAGCAGAAGCTCGAGAATGAAAAAGGCAGCACCGACTATGGACGACCACCGTCTCTTCGAAGAGGTTCCATGCGCCAATCCTATGCTTCTTTGAGAAAGTCTATTGGATCCAGGGCAGACGGGTATGAGACCAAGGATCCATTCCACGGCGGAGACGAAGTGGAAGGTGATGAGGAAGAGATTGACTATCGAACGCTCAAGTGGTGGTATGCGCTCCTGTGCTTGCAGCTTAGTATCTCCGTTTCGCCAGACAAACGCTGACTCGCACGACAGGCAAGCCGGGATGAGTATGACCTTGAAGAAGCCCTTTGACTCGAGAAATCACTGATGTGCTTCGACTAGTCATGGTTGCCGAGACCATTTCTTTGGGAATCTTGTCCCTACCATCCGTTCTAGCTACAGTCGGAATGGTTCCGGGCGTGATTCTAATCCTCGGACTAGGTGTTTTGGCAACGTATTCTGGCTACGTGATCGGCCAATTCCGTCTCGAGTACCCTTGGGTGAGGCCAAATTTCCACGAAGAGCATGAACAGAAAATAATGGCTTCCTAGGTCCACAGCTTTGGTGATGCTGGTGAGATCCTCTTCAAGCCGCTTGGCTGTCCTACATTTGGCAAAGAGCTCCTTGGCTGGGCACAGACAATCTTTCAAGTCTTCAGCATGGCGAGCCATATCTTGATATGGACAATCTGCTTCAATACTATTACGGGTAGTGCCACGTGTACAATGGTCTGGGGGGTTATTGCCCTCATCGTATTCTGGATGTTTGATTTACCAAGGACATTGAGAAATGTGTCATATCTCTCTATTTCCTGTAAGCCATGTGAGCAAAATCTTTTTTGATCCGGACTAATTCGAGGGATAGCGTTCATTAGTATCTTCTCCGCGGTTATGATAACGATGATTGACGTTGGTGTCGAGAAGCCGATCGGAGAAGGGAAGCTATCTGCAACTCAATCATTATCTTTCCAATCTGCCTTCGTTAGCGTTTCCAACATTGTCTTTGCATACGGTAAGCATTTGTTTAACAAGCAAGCGGAATACCACTAAGTGCCACAGCCGGCCACGCCTGTTTCTTCGGCTTCATCTCTGAGCTCCGCGACCCTCGTGACTTCACGAAGTCACTCATTTTTCTTCAATCGTGCGATATTTCCATGTACCTCACCGTTGCGGTCGTTGTCTACCGCTATGCTGGTGAAGAAGTCAAGTCTCCTGCCCTTGGCTCGGCCGGCCCGACGGTCAAAAAAGCCGCCTGGGGAATAGCGATTCCTACCGTAAGCTTCCCCAAATCCATCACCCTCTTGCCGTCGTCAACAAAAAAAGACGCTGACTGATCGACTTTGATGCAACAGATCATTATTGCTGGCGTCATCTACGGCCACGTCGCGAGTAAATATATCTTTGTACGGATATTCAGAGGAACCAAACACCTTATCAAACGCACTAAACTTAGCACCATTGCTTGGACCCTTATTACGCTCACGCTCTGGGTTATCGCGTGGATCATCGCCGAGTCGATCCCTAATTTCAACGACCTTCTGGCGCTTGTGTCTGCGTTATTCGCATCGTGGTTCACTTACGGCCTGAGCGGCATCTTCTGGCTCTTCATGAACAAAGGACAGTATTTCAAAAATTGGAAGAAGACATGCTTGACGGCAGCAAACATATGTTTGTTTTCAGTTGGCAGCGCAGTGTGTGTCCTAGGCTTGTGGACGAGTGGAGATGCAATTCACAATGCGACCGGAGGAGCAAGTTGGACATGTAGGAGTAATGCACAGTGACTAAGTGATGCATGGAGCCTTTACCATGGACTTGGTGTGAACTTCTTGTCGAGCTGTTGAAGGCTGATTTACACTCCAGCGACTTTCCGACAATCCCATGCTAGTAACGAGAGCGGTGAAGCACAGATAGCCAGTGAAATTGTAAAGACGAAGGCGCAACACGACTTGAAACGCATAATTTGGAAGCGTACTTGAGCTGCTACAGCTACTGTCATTGCTCAAAAGCCCAAGGTGCGACATCCGAATAAATACGATATTTGTATTGGTCGCGCCAAAGCGTTCTCCAAGATCCTTTATCAAATTTTCTTGATACTACTTCGATTCGAAATCGCCTTAGCTGGCTATTTTGTACCGCGCGCAGTCAACAGCGGAAGGTATTGAAAAGTAGCGGCATTAAACAATAACGGTCTCTTTTGGAGACTGGTTTGCAGGGGACGACGGCAGATATTAGGTAATTGAAGGGAATGAAAATAGAGAGCTCTGTTTCAAATTCTGTCAACGCTTAATTATAGAATGGACATGGAGCTGCTACGTCATCTAACTCAAGCGCGCCACGTCAGAAATATACCTATCCGGCGCATTTGAAGTCCGCATGAAGCATTCATGGACTAAGAGTCAGCTAAATAAGAAGAAAGTAGCGGGACAAGACTAGTATCAAGGGAAGGAACACTATCAACTCTAGAGCTGCTAACGCTTCCTTTTATTTGTACGAACTGGGAATGGTGGATAAGGTGCTAATTGTCGGTCTGAGCTTGCTGAAGTCAAAAAGTACCTGCCCGTTGCTACCCCTTTGTATTCGAATCTTGGCGCTTCATAACAAACATACTAAGAAGAATTGCCTTTTTCTGTAGGATGAGTTCTTGCATTGTGTTATTCGAAGGACGCTATCGGCATCAAAGTCTGACATCACCGCCGATTGCGTCCTCACTCCAAATATTAATGCTCCAGTGGTTTAAGTTTCACCGGCCTCATATTCATCCCAGCTTCGGATATTTGGTTTACCGATAGCACTTACAAATAAGAATGAACCCTCGTTTCCTGTTAGAATACGCCGGTTCATTAGCCTTGACGTACGTCTCATAGCTATTCTGTGTTTGACGGCATTGGCGGTCGGTATTGCAAACGCTGTCTTAGCTCTAAACAGCGGCGTGAAGCCAGCGGATCCAACCAGTGGAGAACAAATTCACCCATCACCAACGTACGTGTCCCAGTCAAGGGTTGCAGATGGAGCTAACATCAAGATAGGGTAGTCATCTTCTGTTCGATAATGATGCCATTCGTCAGCGCTCTTTATTCCTTGATCCATGTTGCAGCGCATTGGTACTCGAAGACGTATCCTAGCTTGTCTTTGGTTGCTTCTCTAGTCTTGTGGATTGGCTGGCTTGTAACGGCAGTCATCTGGGGTTCATGCGGGAAATTTGGCTAGGCGAAGGAGGTGACGACGTCGATCGAGATGGACATTGTTTCCAAGGGAGGCTGGTGTATAGGAATCATGGAGACCGCACCGATAAGGTTCTGACTTCTCTGGCAATTGCTATCACTGTCTTGTTCTTCTTGGTCATTTTGGTATCCATTGAGGCACACAGGGCACGGATTGCTCGGAGAGGCTTACCGAAGGCCGCAGCGGAAGAGACAGTATCGGATGGGCAAGGAGGCGTTGAGCTGCTAAAGTACAATCTGTGAGAGCTAGAGTGGTATAATAACCTTTAGAACAAAAGGACCCGAGCTTTTGTATCGACTGTCGTTAATATTGATACAGGGCGATCGTAGGTCTTTGAGGTGAATTATTTGACTTTTGATCCAGATCCAGTGCGTCTTGCGAAGCATCCACTTCTGTCTGGTGAAAGCTTCTGGTGCTTAAATGCACTAGATGGTAAACAGCGAGATTGGCTTTAGATGAGCGGGCCAGGCTTATTTCACGTTGACAAGAGGCACGATGAAAGATAATATTACTTCTCCACAAAGCGTCGCCTTACCCGCGGAGTTGTACCATTGCAGGTTCCCATAGATGAGACTGGTAAATTGGCGGAATGCGCTCGGCGAATGGTTTTGGGCCAGCAACTAGTAGATGCCTTATGTCAATTGATAGAGAAAAGAGAAAATTTACTTGCGACCACAAGCTCATTCTCGTCTATGACTCCCAGGCTCTCGCCTTCCACCAGCTAATTCATGACGTTGGTAATTGGAATCCAAATTCCAGAAGTTCGCCGGCAATGGCTGCTTGGTCATTGAAACTCCCTTGTAGGGATCGAGAACGACGAAACTCACAGTGTGGTTCACCCCTATTTCAATGACGGAGCAACGGTTTGGAACTTTGTTAAGGGAGCCGTAATCGTGAAACGTCACATTTGTCTTGCCTACCCGATGGCGGAGTGGTGTCCATCGTAGCGATTGGTTCTCGTAATCAAGTCGTCTTCAGCCCTACTGTCAGGTGCTTCCGGTGTCCTGCACGTAATATCGAGATGAGTCCGCATAAAGGTTGGTAAATGCACACCGACATCCTCAGGCAACGAACTGGCGAGGCTGCTTTCGCCTTGCATCAAACTCGCTTGAGATTCGAGAAAACTTTGCTGCTAAGTTAGGTCGGCCGTTCCTGTAATTGACGCATCTGGGGCTGAAGAACGCACGATTTCGAAGCTAGCGGTGATTTGGTTGGATGATAGTCGCCATCTAAGCGGTCGCATATCTGGCCGCGGCTGCGCTCGCTGCGCCTTCCAACCAACACCAAGGCCGGACCCTCTGCCGCGGCCTTCGAACTACACTCACTCTCACACTCCCGTCGGTCGAACTCCTTTCTAGAAGGCTTTCTATCCCCAACTCTCCAGCCTCAGCCGCACAACGCCTTATGCTAAACCCTTGACCACCAATCTACAGGCATCCGCCGCGGTCGCCTGAGAGCACCATGTTCAAACTTAGTTCATCGTGACGATGGTGCCTGTGCCGCTGCACTTGGAGGCACGGAGGGTATCGAGGTAGCTCACTATCACGCACAATGGAGGCAGCATTGTGACTGTCCGTGCTGCATCAGGGCAGCTTACCCCCTCATCACTATGGAGCCTGAGTCGATATCAGGCTGCCCCCATTCATCTTCGATGCTTCCAACGAATTAGTATGGTGAGGCACACCAGAGCAACAACCCAAAGATCGCGACTCCGCCTCGAGGGGCTGATACTTATCGCGACATTGGCTACTAGACCATGCGCTTGGAGAGTCGGTCTGAGACTCTATTCGGCAATCACCGCTATCTTTGCTCTAAGGGTCGTACCTACATCTCCTTTCTGTCCCCATTGGCTTGTCCCCGTCTCACCCCGGCTCCCGACACCCTTCTCATATCTTTAAGTCGCCTCAGCCTTACTCATTATCCATTTAGTATCTTTCTATGGCTCCTTTGACTTTTTTGATTCTCTGGCTGTCTCCTTTAGTTCTTCCATAGGATCCAGTCGGCTCAGATTTGACCCGAAATCTGGCCGCTGGAGACCTTGTGGTCGACCTCATTAGGGTCCTCAGCACCGTCCCTGTACCTTTTGCTTTGCTGTCATCGCACCTCAATATGCAGTCAACTACATGCCCTTTTGCTCAGGCTACCATTGCTCATGGCGCTTGTGATCGCATATTCAGACGCCCCTTCATCGTGTGCCGCAGACGCAACAGCCGCAGTCGCTCCTTCCATCGTACAAAAGGATCATCTCTCATCGTTTCAGTCTCTTCCATGAATCTCCAGGGAGCGCGAAAGTTCAAGAAAAAATTTCTGCAGCACTTTATTAATGACATCCCCCGTCCGCCGATTCGGAAGACTCTCAATCCATCCAGAGCGGCTTGAAAACCTTCAGTCATTGCGATATCGAGAACCACAGACTAGAGCTCCTTCTAGCGACGCCGGTTCGGACATGGAGGAGGAAAGGGGGAAGATTGTGTCACCTACCCAAATCTCTGGTACCAGCGGGATCTCTTATGATCTCACTCGTCTCTCCCCGTCAAGCCAGCAAAGGGCGGCATCGAGTATCAGGACGAAATTCAGTGTGAGCACATGCTCTACCAGACGAGACGCATTCACGTTCGAAGTAAATGATCCTCCATCACCAGTTTCTCTAACATCAGGCGGTATATCCTGCTCGTGTTCCGAATATCGCGACAATGGTGGGAAAGCCTGTCGGCACATTTTTGTAAGTCTACCTTACCCTGAAAAGGGCTCTTATCCTAATGAGTCACAGTGGCTGCTTGACCAGCTATATTCCCAAACCGTCGACCCTTCCACATCTCCTGATATTCCTCTCACTCCTGGCGGCCCTTCTCCTACTGTCGAGAACCTCCACACTTTCCTGTCTACCAGCCCTGTGGACCGACTAGCTCAGAAACTTGGATGGCCATTCACTCCCTCTCCGTCCGGTCAATCCATAGAGTCCAACAGCCCTGACATGGCCGGTCGCGCGGCGCGCGCAAGAGATGTACTTAGTACCTTCCACAGAGATGTACTTCCATCCGATCATCTCGCGAAAGAATCTGAGAATATCCAACGGCCACGTGACCATCAGGAGTGTAATGTCCCTCTCGACCTTGAGTCCACAATCTTTCGCCTGGCTGTCAACAACTCGGCTGTCCTTGAAGCGCTTGAGCGGGTCCAGCCACCTGCCGCGCGCGCAGAGCACTACTATTCGAAAGTCACTCGCAAAATAGTCCAGGCTATGAGGGACTACGACAACACTGCGCGAGATGTAGCTGACCCTTCCTCACCACGAGCGTTTACATCGTCGCCAGTGGAAGCGGGTCTAGAAGTCGTGCGTTCCACATCCAGTATGCTTGTACTGACTGTGCAGCAAATACGGAGCAACCTCCGCATCCGGGCGCCGCATGGCCACCGACCTGCAATGGACTGCCTCCTCTTCATCCTCGAAGCAACGAGCAAGAGAAACCGTGACATTTTCGGTAGGTCCCGCTCTGAAGTTTTCGGTCCAGAGATGAGGGAGCGGAATCTTTGGGACAGATGCCTGCACCCAGACAGACCATCTTTGGTCTCATCTCCTGCCGTGGCAAGAGGAAAGGCTCCGGCTCGGGAGGGCGAAGGTGACGAGGAAGAGGTAGAGGATGAGAGGTATTTCGTGCTGGACACGTTAGCTGAGATACCAGCTGAGACGCTGAATGCACGGCTGGGCGATCTGGAAACTCACCGAGATCGACTACGGGCGGAGGGGACAGAGAGGCAGTATCTCGAGATGCTGGAGCGGTTAGTGGAGATGGGGAGGGTAGCGCGATCAGAAGGGGCGACAATAGCACCGCCACCAGCGGAGGTCGCTGGTCCGGATCCTGTTCCAGCTTTGGCACAACCAACTGGGCAAAGGGTTAGCGGTGGAGATGCGCAGAGAGGGCGTGGCAGAGGTGGAGCTTTTGCGACAGCGGGCACGAAGAGGACCGCAAGCGAAGCAGGGGAGAGTTCGACAAGCAGTAGAGGGAGAGGGAGGGGTGGGAAAAGGAGTCGCTAATGGACGACAGCATTTCCTGTGTTTGGATTTTATCTTGTCTCATAATCTCGTTCGATTATTCCCTCTAAGCTAGATGTCACTAATCCGCAGATCGGCCGGCCGACCTGTTTTTTTTTCCGTGTAGATAGAGAGACTCGCCTAAAAAACATGAATCATCAAGCAAGCTTCGGAGCGTCTGTGAGTCGATTCTTAATGGACCTTGTTAAGTTGCAAGCAGCTACATTCTCGTCTCCCGGCCTGCTTGGTACCCTACATAGCCATGAAAATACTCCCGACGACCGCCCGACGGCCATCTCCCCCGTCTGTCCTTGGTGCCAGAATCCCAGAACCGCCGGTGCTTCCCGCAGCGAGAACTCGAATTCTCCCTCTTGCCAGGCTGAGGCTCGTATACAACCGGCGTGTCACGCCTACGCGACCCGTGATTCCCCTTGTGAATTGTTTTGGGTTGACCGCTCTTTTCAGGATCAGATTCGTGACACGTTTCTATGGCGCGTGGGGAATTGGATTGCTTGCAAAGGTTCTACCATGCTGGTGGTTAGGAGGAGGCAACGCGAAGGAGAAGGGGGTCCGTACGCAGTTTGCGGTGCCACCGGCGCCATCGGCGCAGAGGTAGAATGGGGAGTAGGCTTGTTGTTCGGCGCAGACCTGTGACGTAGGGGGTTGAGTCAAAGTGGATAGATATGTTTTGACGAGCGTGGATATGAGCGGAATCTGGGAAAGATGAGACGTACCCATCTATCATCCTCGACAGTGCTCCAGAATCCGTCATTCTGTTTAGCGAGATCTAGATCGACGTCTTTTGCGTGGAGAAGGACGCAGTTGTTGCCGGTAGCACCCCACTGACAGCCGCATGGTGTCCTGAAAGGTTTATAGAGAGCGCTGGGGAGTGTTGAAGCGGCTATAGAGGAGGGATGGAGGGGAGGAAGTAAGAGAAGGGATATGATGGAGAAGCTGAAACGGAAAATGGGGCTCATCTTGTCTTTTTGGAGGAGTTTATGTACTTAAATGATAACAAAAACTGATTATGAACGATGTCTGGAAGAAATTGCAGTGCGAAGATTGATGTTGTGTAATTAGAGGCGAGGGATTGCCTTTGCCTACAAAACTTATAGCTACTAAGGAATCATGATCTGAGAGAGACTCAAGATCCTCTGACACATGCGGCCATCACGTCTTTTGTGCTTTCACAGGGCAAGGGAATCAAGGTCTGTTCAGAGTCAAGACTTTGCATGTGCAACCACGGGCTCACTTCTTTGACTTCGCTGAAGGTTTGGTATTTGAGCAATGAATATGGTAGTAATTACTGCTCCCACTTCAAGCTCGTGAAATTGCTCGCGACGCACCAGGGCTGGAAGAATCAAAGCTCGATCCGTAAAGGTACCAATCTTTCACTGTGGAAGTCGATTAAGTACTCAGCGGTTGAAGAGGGAGATCAGTGGTCTCAGCGGAGGTCTTATGTGAAGAATCGATGGTGAATTCTGGGCTTCCTTGGCTATAAATATTCTGAAAGAGTCGTTCAATGTCAAGAATGGGGTATCCGTGAAAGTTAACCGCAGAGTTGACTCGTAGGATGACTCTGTGGTACTGGATTGCTATGACGGCATTCAAACGATGAACAAGTAAGGAAAGACTAGTGACATATGAAAATCTTTGTGAAGGGGTAGAATGATTCAGGGCGTCTTCAGCATGAATCATATATGCAAATATTTTCTTCGCGTTCCGAGGTCCTCAACTAGCTTTTAGAAAACTTTTCCCAGCCGCGAACAAATGTTCTCGCTCGATTTCCCGGGTGTGTTCGAATGGGCGATGCAGGACATGGGAATGCAGATTTTTAGCTCAAATTCAAACGCGCACGTGGGCTTTGGTGCATCACGTTGATGACGATGATATTGCCATGATAATGCCTGGAACTTGCCTGCCACCAGTTCTTCTTATGGGGAACCGGGTGGCTCAACAGAACTGCTAGCGCAGATAGTGACATGCACCAACGTATGCAGGAAGTAAACAGGGCAAGCGGAAGGTCAAAGAGTCAAAATTGGTATCAAAGATAGGTTAGGTTGGGGCCTTTCATGAAGGTGATGCAGATGGCCGGCCTGAGGTGGTTGCCGTGGTTGCCGCGGGGTGTCGTCACGCAACCCGGACTCCCCCAAAGTGGTGCAGAGCAGCCCCCAGTCAGTGGTGTGGCGTGACGGGTGCACGCAGAAGCGGGGAAATTTGATTTGACAGCCTGAAATCTCCGGACGGGAGAGCTTGCATCCTGCCCACGTAAGTGCAGCGCTGCGGATGGCTGCGCCTTTGAGCCTCAGCGCGGAGAGATCCTTCGACACATGGAATCCCGTCGCTGCTGTCGAGTACTATGTATACTACTATGTATGAGATCCGTAAAATGAGATTG
Organism: Pyrenula massariospora; assembly: GCA_021030905.1. Taxonomy (NCBI): domain Eukaryota; kingdom Fungi; phylum Ascomycota; class Eurotiomycetes; order Pyrenulales; family Pyrenulaceae; genus Pyrenula; species Pyrenula massariospora. The sequence continues at coordinate 1,556,229 of JAGFMI010000003.1, forward strand.
GCCAATCTCTGCATGGACGGAGATTTCAACGGCCGATCGACGATATGACAGTGGAGAGATCAGAAAGTGGCTGGTGCAGCGCGCCCATTAAGCTCTGGCGAGGCCGCCGTCGACCCACCCTCCTCTAACAAGTTGGCGTAAGCGCGTTCCAAGCTTTCCCCCCGGCGAGACCAAGGCGGACTAGCGCTGGCATTTCTTGTTTACTCTCCCGCAAGCTGCCTGCGAGGCATTGGATCATACACCCTGCACCGTCTGGGGCATGGCTGGCTTCAACTCTTGCCTTCCCTGCTCCGACCTCCCTCACCACCCTCACCCCTCTCTGCCACCGTGGTGCCATCATCCTGTCGCTCTATACTCTCATTCTTTATAGCCTTTTGCAGTATCTCTCTCCCACACACACCACGACGAGAGAGTTGGCGAGCTCGACGGGTGACCAGGTCCATCACAAGCTTCCTGTTTCCCTGACCGGGACAAGATACGACTCGACAGGACCGGCTTCACAGCACACCCTTTCTAGGAGCTCCTCTTCTCTTTCGCGCCTTTCGTTTACTTGTGAAGCTTTCTTAAATGAGATATTAATGTCTAATGATTATCGTCACATTCACCAAGACCTAGCTCCACATGCTTCTAGTCACCATACAAGCCTGAACTTCCCAGGCTCCACGCTCCTATCTAAGCCACATACTTCGAGTCGACTTCATTGACGGATGCCTGCAGCACTGTTCAGACTCCCTTCTCTCAACCCTTTCCTCCACAATGCTCACCCGCCTCAAATCCTCGCTTGCGTTGAACTCTCGCCCAAAGCCCGATGATGATGCAGAACCGCGCAAGAAGGAGCCTCGGCGGCAACCCAACAAGCTTTCCAAGCCTCCTACCAATCGCTCTTCCCACAGTTTACTTACAAGGCGGGTGCCCGAAGACCTGGATTTGGAAAGTCCCATTGACGAACCCAGCCCTAATTCTCCATATGCAGATGCAGTAAACGAGTCGGCAGCGGGTGTACGGAGAAGTAGGCAAGATGCCCGCCAATCTCTCAGGGCCGAGCTCTTCACACAAAAGGGGGAAGACCTGTATAACTCCCCTCCGGACAACGAATATGGTTGGAAAGGATCTCGCGTTAATCTGCTGGCCAACGCTTTCGAGCAGAAGAAAGTCCATGAACGCTCTCCCACACCTCTCCTGATCAGTGACTTGGCCAGACCTCACAACAAGCGATCTTCGACCTTTCTGGCTTCTGCTGCTCCAACTCAAAGACCTACCCACGTCCTGAGAAGACATAGCGCAATCACACCGAGCGAGATTACACGCCAACTCTCTCCGGTCGAAACTTTTACGCAGGACGTATCCGTGCAGGATGTGGTTGATAGCAGTCGACATGAAGCGTTAGATCAAGATACTCCGAAAGAGAGGAGAGGATCGTCCACTGCACTCTATATGCCCCTTCGACGTAGGTCTCTCCAGACTCCAGGAGTAGCCACGAGAATTTCAAAGGAGAGCTTCGGCGTTACAAGCACTTCCCCAGATAAGTCGCATAGTCCATTGAGAGAGACACCAGAAGCGCCTAGTGTGATCGAAGAGCAGTCTGAAGTTACCACCCCAGACACCGAATTGGAGATGTTGCAATATCGTCAACGACCCGTGACTCGATGCGAAACGCCGTCCGACCTAGAATTCCCGCATTTGGGCGGGCTTCAAAACCTGCGGATCACCAACGGGTATCCTTCTCCTGCGGCAAGCGACATCATGAGCGGGCACTCTCGGGTGCATTCAGGCGCGAACAGTATCCATAACAGACTGTCTGCCGCCAATAGTCTTGACTGCTTTTCAAGCAACAGACTGTCTACCGCAAACACCACTGATAGCATGTCAACAATTAGTGCAGGAACTGCACGCCAAACTTATTTCCGGAAGCCGGAGGAGACTCAACGGATAACAATGCAAGTCTGTCAAAGGACTACCTATAGCAACGAGCGCTCTAGAACTATTACCGAGATCATGCCTCGAAAACCTCAAACGGCGACCGTAGTCACAACTACCACAGTAACGCAAGCAGTGCAATCTCCCAACCTAAGGACAGTAAAGTCTTTCACCACCGAGTATAGTGCGAACAGCGGCCCACCACCAGGTGACAAGCTTATAGCACGCGCACAGGACTACATTGATCAACTGCCAGACAGCCCATTCTCATTCCAGCGAACTCCACCACCTGAAAAATTGACATTGGACACAACAACCAAAGCCACCGAGTTTGACGACAACCTCTTTGAAGAAGAGTCATCTTCGATACTGGATGGAAAGGGCGATAGCAAAAAATCTGACGATCAGTCGGACCTGCATCAACCACGATCTTCGGTGAAGAGTCAGGGAACCACACCCGTCAACGGTGATAGCGGTTATGGGTCTGAGGGATCCGTGCGAGGTTCAGGGGAGGAAGATAGTAGCCTTAAAGGTTCTGATTCTGCTTACACTTCTGCTCAGACAACCCCTTTAGAAGAAGAGCCGCCAGAGCAACAAGAATTGCCCACCGAGTCTGAAATGCCCACACCCAGACCCACTATTAAAAAGGGAGGTAGAAGTTCTTTTCTTGGTTCGATTCTTAACCCAAAGTCCTTGACAACTTCTGTCGTACCTCGTCTATCTGACTTCGAAGAACCCACGGACTCAAATGCAGACTTCGATGTCGGCCAACATAAACCTTACGCTCAAGAAACCAAACCCAAGAAGTTACAGAAGTCCCGAGGAAATGGCCAGTCAGTCACTGTACAGGCTTATCGAGAGTTAGCTCAAGCTCACATACCTCCTATTCCTTCGGAGATCGCGGCAAATCTTGCTCGGAGAGCCCAGACATTCAGTGAACTGGATCATACATACAAGACTCTCCACCACACTAAGTCATTTGAGAGTAATACTACCATGTCAGCCCTCAACAAAGCCCAGTTTGAATTCCCAATTCCCGCAGACGACACACAGTTTCCCTGTCCACAGGTAGAGCCTTCCTACAGCTATAATACTGGTCATCTGAAACTCTCTCGACCTACACTGCGGAATGTCACGCCTTTTAGACGCTCGCGATCCGATTCTGTGCCCAGCCGAAAGTCATTGCCCGGTGAGGTGGATCAAGCTACAGCTCTTGCCATTATCAATGCATCGGAAGGACACGACTTCAATCCTTACAACTTCGCACAAGCCAAGCCACCAAAACCAAAACGGTCATCACATATTCCTGTCGAGCCACAAGAACTTGCCGGTTCTCAGCCTGATTCACGGCAACATTATGCTTCCCAAGAGGGTGCCAGTCAACGTGAGACGAGAAAATTCTGGGACGCCGAAGAAGCTGCTGCATTTGCTCGGAGCCGCTCAGAAGCAAAGCAAAGAGCTAAAGAAGCTGAAACTTTTACAGCAACTCCAAGACAGCATCCACGACTACGGACATTCAATGACCGTGGAGGCATTCCGGGGAAAAACCCCAGCCCAAAGGCTACAGGCAGTCAGGATGCACCCCCTCTTCCGCCAATGCCTACTCAGCATGGGATCAAAGAGATCGAGAAGCGTAGGAAGAGCGAGGACGTCCAGGTCGCTGGTGACCGGTACCAAAAAGGCTCCCTGAGGCGTGAGAACCGCTCCGTAAGTACTAGCAAGCGACCACAAAGTACGATCGTGACACGCGACGAGTTGAAGGACAAAACAAAGATTGAAGAAATGACGGAAGCAATCAAAGCCCCTGACGTCTCATCCTGGCAGCCCTATGTCGATGGGTGGAAAGCACGCAGACAAGCGGCGGCGAGCAAGGAGAATGACCACCTCGACATTAATGCCTCGATCGCCCCGCGCTACTCTCCAGGCCGTAGGGCAGATTTGCACTACGGCGATGAAGACGAAGAGCCCAGCATTCCTCCTCCTCCGCCTGCTCATGCACCACCACCTCCTCCACCCCACGTCATTCCACCAACACCGTCTTATGCAATACAATCTTATCCATCAGCTGAAACAGCGCTGCTGCCACCAAACCACGCTCCCCCGCCACCTCCTCCCCATCAACATCTCTCCCCAGAGCACCCATACTCCTTACATGGCGGCCGTATTTCATCCCCCCGACCGACGAGCTCTCACTACTCTACTTCTAGTCGTGACCCCTCCCCACGACCCTCTAGCTCTCGATACTCCACACCTGCGCCGAATTCACGACCATCTAGCTCGATCTATACAACTCCGACGCCTTCTCCACAACCCCATCGCCCCCTCTCAAATTCTCTGACACCTAAATCCGCCACGCCGACCATGCGCCGTCCCCTGAGCGCCGTCCATCTCTCCACACCAGCCATCTCCCGTAATTCTTCTCCGTCTACTAATCTAAACGCCTCTGAAGGACGCCGTCGCTCCCGCTCTCCGCTCAACCCTGCCGACGTTCCACCTATGGGCCGCTACTCAGGAGGTCTACTGTACGGGTACGAGCCCGGCGCGGGTCTAAATGGCAGCTGTGGGACGAGAAGCGCAAGCGGTGGACTACGCGGAGATGGCGAGGGGCTGACAAGGAAGGGGCAGGATTTAGCATCTGGTTGGGGAGTAGACTTGAGTGATGTACCAGTTATCGCTAAGGTTATAAAAGGATGAGAAGCTGGAGAGAGGCATGTCTGATGCTGACGAACGCACTTGGAGGTGATAGACTACGGGGGTTTATGTGCTTGTATCTTTTCTGGATGATTTTTGTTGTGTGGGTTGTGATATCCTGCATGGCAATGAGCCGCAGCTGGTCTTTCTATGGGTTGGTCTAGGCTGAATTGCTTCTTTCCGCTTCTGAGCCTGGTGGCATACGATACACAGCGCATTTACTGCCATTGATGTTCGCACTTGGTCGTTGGCGGCGCGGTTGATTTTTGACCAACTACGTGTTTTGAGAGATTGATTAGATAGAGACCCATCCGGAATCAGACCCACCGTTTAGTTCCAGAGTGCTATCTAGGTAGATGAATGAATGGAATGTCAAGGCCTGTTTTCTCAGATCTGCCTGATGCCAGCATTACGAGATACGTAAGCATGGAAGGATATCGCCATGATGATCTCTCCTCTCTGTTCCACCGTGGGTCTCTTGCAATGCATTCTGAATGGACACAGTGGCCGGACTATAGCCCTAACCTCCCACTGTTGGGTTGTCTGGTGTCGCCCGTAAAACGCACCTGCAAGAGAGATTCGTGAGAAATCTATCCCTGGGGCTGCTGGAAGCCTAATGAAGTTGTGACGTCCATTTTTATGTGAGACGCTGAATTGCCGTGATAGTCTCTAATATTTGATACATGGAGTTTCTTAGCTTTAGTCGACAGATAATGAAAAAATCTGCGTGCTTGGCTCTCAAACGATTGACCTTCGCTCCTAAGTCTAGACACTCGTCAAGCTGATCCCATGAATCCCCACCACATACGTAGTCAATGGCCCACACATCCATGACCTTGGACCCTCTCGTAACATACGATCTGTCTCTACCCAAGCTTTTCGTGACACTAGCCCATCCCCTCGTTCATTCTCTTTTCACATTTTTACGTACCTCGAAACAAGAACTGCATATCCTCGGGCGTCAGCTTATCGAGAGCCACCTGATCATTGTTGACAGTGCCATTGATCATGTTGGCCTTTTTCTCCTGGAGCAAAACCATGCGACTCTCCACCGAGTCCTCAATACATAGACGCGTTATAGTGCAAGGCCGCTTCTGTCCAATGCGGTGGCATCGGTCTGCGGATTGCCATTCAGCAGCAGGATTCCACCATCTGATATGCAATTGATTAGTGATGATGTTGGGAGGCGAGAAACAGGAGAACTCACGGATCAACGATAAACACTCTGCTGGCTTCCGTGAGATTGAGCGCCACACCTCCAGCTTTAAGCGAAACGAGGAAGACCTCAACATGAACATTATTCATAAAATACTCAATGGACTTCTGCCGCTGAGCAGGAGACATGGATCCGTCCAGCATGACGGTGCTAAAGCCAGCACGACGAAGACGCCATTCGACAAGCTGAAGCATGGACGTGAATTGCGAAAAAACGATGCTCTTGTGAGTCACCTTCTTGCTGCGCAGCTTGTATAGATCGTAGATGAGCATCTCGATTTTAGTGGAAGATGTCCAGTCTTCCATCTTGATGCGATTGATAATGGAGCTGCGCTTAACATTGTCTTCTTCTTGCTCAATGTCAGGTTGCTCGAAGTCAATGGAAAGTGGAATGTGACAGCGAGGACAATTAGGTTCAGCATCCTCATCGTCCTCCAAGCCCTCAAAGGAACGAATATAGTCTTTGGCACACTGGCGGCAGAACTCGTGGTGGCAGCGGGACCGGATGGCTTCCTCCGCTGGCTCGTCGCAGATGCAACAAATGAGGACGTTCTGGCCACCTTCGGCGTGCTTGCGGAGGATCAGATCGGGGTGGTTAGCTGTTTGGCGCATTTGCATGATCAAGCCAAAGATGCTATTCACCATTAATAACGGTCATTATTTCGATTACAAAAATGGTGACTCACTTTGCATAGTTATTCAACATCACACCCTGAGCAACATAGGTATCGAATTTACGGGTGTTATTCGTCATGATAGCTTGAGAGAAATCTCTCTCCTCTTCGCCAAAGAATTCATTATGGATGATGACTTCTTTCGAAGGAAGCTCCATCGAAGAGGTGTGATCTCTCTTCATCCGACGCAGCATTATCCGATCCGTGATCAGTCTCAACTTGGCGAGAGCTTCCCTGCGAGCATCAGGGTCCTCGGATTGGGTGATTGGGTTTAAAATCTCCTGATTGAAAAGCGAGACATGTTGGAAACCGCTGTGCTTGCAATGCACGCACTGGTGGCTTGCGTCTTGCGCCCAGTGTAGTTGCTGACACTTGCAGTATTTGCAGAAATAGCAAGCAAATGGCTGCACATCGAGAAATCGAAGAAGCGAGAAAAATTCGCCGATTCGATTTTGGACCGGCGTACCAGATAAACACCATTTAAAATCGGCTTTGAGAGCAAAGCAAGCTTTGGCAACACCCGTTGTCCGTGATTTGATGGAGTGCGCCTCGTCGAGGATGATGCGATGATAGTGCAGTGCATGTATCATGCTATCCTCTTTAACAATACCGCCATCCCTATTCCATCCTTTGTTCTCTTTCCGGTACACTGACTCCAGTCCAGAGTAGGATATCATAATAACATCAAACTTTTTTGCTTCTTTGATGCTCAAAGTCTTGATCTTAGAATTGGAGCCGTGGAAGACAAGAACTTTGAGTTTACCATCGGTGTAAGCCTTGATCTCTGCCTGCCACTGCATTAATGCAACAGGGGGCACGACAACTAGGCTAGGATTTTTTGCCGGGTAGTCAGACATTATGAGTGAAACGGCTTGAATAGTCTTCCCCATGCCCATTTCATCTCCTAGGAGTCCTCCTCGCCATTGTGATTGCTCTTGGCGGATCATCCAGTCGAGACCCTCAAGCTGAAATCTCTTCAGCTTGCGGGTGATGCTTGGAGGCTGCTCCTTCGCCACGGGCGTTATGCGTTCGATTTGTCCAAGATCGGTCCACAACGTTTTGAGGATGGGATGAGCTTTTTCAAGCTTAGCCCTCTCTCGAGCCTTCTTATCTTCTTGAGACCACCTATTTCTTCGACCTCTCCGAGACCGTGCAGATGACCTGATTGGGGCCGTAACTGGTAACCCTTCCGCTGCACTATCTACGGCACTGGTAGTATTGGTAGATCCTGCGTCCGAAGCGATTTCCGCTGAATCGAACTCCGACTCTTCAGATTCCTGCGCCAAGGCATTGAGATCAATGGAATCGAGGTCTGAAAGCTCGTCACTATCAGTATCGACAGCAAATTTGCTCACTACTGGCTTTTTTGTCATAGCTGGTTTAGAAGGCTCTGCAGCAGGGGGACGACCTCGACTACGGCGTGCCACTGACGCTATCGGAATATCATCTTCGAAGTCCGAGTCGAACGACGGTGGATCTGATAAGTCTTCATCAGAATCTTCGTCCGAATCACGAATTTGTCGCCTAAGAGGAGTATGTGCAGCTTTCCGTCGCTTTGGCGGAGGAACAGGATCTTCTGTAAGCTCATATTCTTCGGCTTGAAGCTTACGAGCCAGCTTCAAGTCTGAACTTTCGTTATCTGAGTCGTTTGAAACAGCGATGTAGCCTGCTCCGCTCTTAGTAGATGATGGTGTGAAAGTAGTCACGCTTTCTCGAAACGCCACACTGCGCCTTTTTGAAGAAGTCTTCAACCCCTTACTGAAGGTGAGCGTAGCACCACGCTCGATAGACTCAGCTGGAGTGACAACGGCGCTTGTTGCAGGAGTTTCGTAATCAGATTCATCAAAAGAATCTCCCACAGATGATGCCGTGCGAGAACTACCCGCAATGGTAGAATTCATCCTTAGGTCGTCATTTTGTCTGAGAATTGGGATGGCAACTTCTTTCAACTTTGCACTGGCATGCGAAGGTTCATGGTCGATCACAATAGAATCGGCAAAGTCATCTGAATCAGGGATTTCCATGGGACTGGAAGGTGCAGCTTGGCTGGCAATATTGGAAGTTGGCTTGCCACGAAGTGACGACCTCGACGAGACTCGACGTGGGTGCGATGCGGCTGGGAGCCCGTGAGTCAGTTTTTGATTGCTGTGAGCACTGGCATGACTTACGAGTTGATGTCCTAGGAGAGCCACCACCAGTAATAGCAGAGATAGCTGATTTCCGTCTAGGAGGCATCTTGTCGATATCGACTCGATGTTGAACACAGCCTGATAAATTGTGGATGTTGAAGATTCAATCAGGAGGGCGGCAACAGGCTATGGGTGGGCGGGCTGCACAGAGAGAAAAGAGATAGTCGAGATCTTAGCGTCAGATTTGCGCCGATCGTTCCTCTCAAGTACAATATCACCCAGCTGGCGCAACGAGACGTTGACGTTGGTCAGTGAGCTCGACAAAGTCAAAAAAGGGTCTTTAAGCAAAGCATCGTGATAGCCTGGTGATAATCTGAGGGTCAAGCGTGAATTGGAAGGGGGAGGGGGGAGAATCGCAGCCTGCATTTTTCCGCGCTAGAAAGCCGACGCGCCTTCCCTTCCCGTCTCACTCCCACTTTACGCGTCGCTAACACAAAATCACGTGACTGTGTGCCTAATCAGTGCGAATCATTGGATGATGTGATAAGTCGCCAGGCACGCTAATCTTCGCAGGGCCGTCCGCCACTTCTTTAATGCAGTTCTGAAGGAGGTTGCACCCCCTACTTCCTCATAGCATTCCGTGTAAGCCATATTTTCAAGAAGCTCACATCCACTATTCTCTTCATCGAAACTCCAAAATGTCAGGTAACGCAAGATCCGACAGCTAGGCGCCTTACTCATTTTTGTAGGTCAAGAAGAGCCTCCAATAATAATCGCATTCGCGGACCGTAAGACCGCCTTCAACTCACATCTTCGAAAGCAATGCTGAAGCTCTTCACACAGGCAATCTGCCTTGACAGACTTTCTTGCTGTGCGCTTTGCCCGCCTCAAATCGAATCTGCTCGTCCATGTGCACTAACACAACCGCGATAGTCTCACAACATATCTGCAGTAGAAATCCAGCGATCTCATGAACGCCGACTTCGTGAGGCGCAGGAACAAGCAGCCAGAGACAATCCTGATGGAGGAGAGGATAAAGAGAACGAAAGCGAGCCCCACGATGAAGCCCCAGAAGAAACTAAGAAGCGCAAGAGAAGGGAGGAACGAGCTCTTCAGAAACTCAAAGAAAGTAAAGAATCTAAGAAGCGGAAGTTCGATAAGAAAGGCAAGAAAGGCAAGAAAGGTAGCGACGACGACGACTTCGAAGATGACGATGTGCTTCAAGATTTGATGTACACAAAGGCCCAGAAAATGCCCGGTCAGCTGGAATACTGCGAGCTATGTGAGAAAAGGTTTACTGTCACACCCTACAGCAGGACTGGTCCCAAGGGCGGCCTACTTTGCACTAAATGCTCAAAGGCGCAGAAAGACGATGAGAAGAAAGCGGTGCCAAAAAAGCCTCGGGCTCCAAGGGGCCGGCGACGGCAGGCTGAAAGCAACCGTCTGGATGGCGAGATCCTGACAGGTGCGAAGAGTTTAGTGGAGACATGCGTACTTGTAAGTATTACATCACAACAAGAGCACCAGTACGCTGTTGACAATTCTTTAAGAAAGTTGCGGACAACATCAATGATGTTGAGGAATTTGGTGACCTACCTCAATTCTTACTGGATCGCTTGAGCCAAATTCTCTCTAAGAAGCGAGTGCTCACACGACGGACTTTGGAACTATTTCTCCAGGCAGATCTTGATAAGATAGCTATCTACGATTGCGGCAGTATGTCTTTACTAAAATTGTTACTAATGATGCTGACTATTTTCCAGAACTCGAAGAGGAAGACTTTCAGAAAATCTTCACATTCATGCATAACTTGGAGGATGTGAATCTCCGATTTGCAGGACAGCTCAAAGATCCTGTACTCCAATATATGCTGGATCACAACTCCAAGATTAAACACCTTCAGCTCGGCGCTGCCAATCTAGTTTCTGATAAATGCTGGACTAGTATCTTCTGTTCACTTGGTCCTCACCTAGAAAGTCTGAAAATTTCAGAGCTCAACGACTCCATGGGCGATGAGATGGTGCAAACACTGGTAGCCAACTGCAAAAAGCTAAATCGCCTAAAGCTTGTGAAATGTTTCAAGATGTCTGGGACTGCGATCGGAGCATTGTCCTCTCTTCAGAATCTAGAGCATTTATCGCTCAACGTCAGTCATGATGCACCGCCTACTATATTGCGAAATCTAATCGGGTCTATTGGCAAGAACCTTCGTACATTATCCTTGGTGGACATGTATGATGCAGATGACACTGTTCTGGAGGCTATCCACGAACATTGTCAGCAGCTCCGGAAATTTAGATTTACAGGCAATTCTGTCTGTACTGATACGGGCTTTGCTGGATTATTCAACAAGTGGTCCAATTTGCCTTTACGGCAGCTTGATCTGAATAGCAATCGTGACATTGACAATGCTAACCCTGATGGGGATGAAGAGGCGCCGGTTGGGCTTGCATCTGAGGGCTTCCAAGCAATGATAGCTCACTCGAGGTCAGGGTTACAAAAGCTCAATGTGTCTTCATGCAGACATATTAGCCACGAGGCGCTGTCCACCATATTTGACGGCAAGAAACAATATCCACAACTTGAAGAGATTGACATATCTTTTTTGCCAATGGCCGATGACTTCCTTGTGGCAGGGATTTTCAAAACTTGCCCTAAATTGAAGAAGTTGGTTGTGTTTGGATGCTTCAAAGTCAAGTCTGTTCGAATTCCTAAAGGTGTGATCGTGGTAGGCATGGCAAATGCGCATGAGGCGATGGTAATGGAGGGTTAGAGATTTCACCTAATGAGACTTTGGTGTCCAGTGCTCCCTGAGCTTCCCTGTTATGCGTCTTCGAAGTCACTGGCGGTTTGAAAGCGACAGTAGCGAAGCTTCTATATAGGTATCATAGAGGATTACCGCTGGAAACCAGAAAAACGGTTATGCGGTCCAAGTCGCCCACCGTTGTCTCAACCTTGGCAGTTTAATACGGTCTCGCAATACCGAGGTCAGACGAAAGGACCGAAGAGCGAAAAATTCAATGGGCCGATTGGGCAAGATCGCGGGGTCAGTAAGATCCTGACTTTATATTGTCGATGATATTGTTTTGGTAGGCGTCGCCTATTTCTTGAATCGAAACGAAAACAAGGTGATGGCATCGGCGAGGGGGATGCGCAATCGACCAGCCAGCCTTCAGGGGGTGGCCGGGGCACGATCTTAAAGGGCTGCCCATGATTGGGGGCTGGGGCTTGGACGCAGGCGAGGCGCCCGTGTTAGCGGCGGCCTTGTCTTATTCTTGATGCAGTAGGCGGTAGCTTTAACGCCCTATTCGCGCATGAGGGTCAGAATCGTTAGATCCTCAATGGTTTGGTAACATTTCCACCGACACCCTTCGGTACCTGTCGTATCCACCTCATGCTCCAAGCATCCAGTACCCTTACCGTCTACAAATTTTCGGGGGCGGAGTCTGACGGCTGGCCTGACCTCCTCAATTTTTTCGCTTTGCACGCTCTCGCTGCGGTGTTGGGAAGCAGTTTCCTATCCGTCACTCGCTCATAGTTTATCACGACTTTGAGATACGTTTAACCATTAATTCTACAATCGACCTTTTAAACGCGGCGCTAGTCGTCTAGGTGCTCGTGGCTTTGAGAACCAGGTCTGGGTTGGGTTGCCCCTGTTCCGGACCGTTTCGATTGGGGCAAGTCCGGGGTTCAGGCTGCGTGGTGTTCTTTTCAACCAACCCATCTCGAAACTTCAATCACTGACGTTCTCTACCCTTCTTTGGGACAATATTCGCGCAACGTCGCAATCATCAAATACAACGTTCTCTTATTGACATCATATCATTCTACACTGGTCTTTCAAAACAAACCGATCTGATAGCCTTCGAAATTCTCGTCTGGTCCGGCCTAACCCAAAAACCCGACCAACCGCTCTAATAGGTTGCCAAACCTTTACTTCCTCCGTTTTCGGGAACCGTAGCCAACGGTACGCATTCTGTCCTACTGGAAATAGGCTGAGAAATTTGAACTGACTGTGACCTATCCTGCAGGTTTCCGCGTCTGGTCTACCCTGTACCACGTTCAATATTCTCTTCTACCCGGTCCTACAAATCAGGATTTCAGAACTGTCTAAGAGACTCTGGAGCCTGGCTATACTGCCTCCGAGGCATAATATTGACGGTAAGAACCTACGAGACTTGAAGTAGACGAGCTTAGTCTGTCTAGTAGTCCCCTTGACGCGGAAGGCATACCTTCCCATCTATGCCCATCAAGCTCCCCAAAAAGTTCCCTCGCCGAAAGTCGTCCAGTCATGTTCTGGATGAGGTGGAGAATCCGCCGACAGAGAGCTCGTTCAAAGTGATCGCCAGACCTAAATCGGGAAAATCTTTTGATGGCGGCAACACCTGGAGAAGAATAAGCTCTGGACGCCCATCCAGCACCACCCGGTTAGATCTCGAAAATGACAGCTATTTGAGTACAGGGGCTGCGAATCGGTGGGTGGGCAAGATACACATTTTTGGGTCTGACTAATCTCGTGTTAGTGGGAGTGGCGGCACCGACGCGTCTAGATCAACGGGACGTTTCAATAACAGCCCAGCATCTTCAATGCGTTTAAGTGCTTCGTCAACGGTGCCATCCTCGACAGACCTACCTGGCGACATCTCTTCCTCAACACATTGGCCGCTGGAGAATGTTCCTAATCCGCCAACAGCGCGTCCTCGACCAAGGCCAAATCTACGTGCCGGTAATCGGACGATGTCATTCGGGCCAACGACACTTACGGCTATGGAGCCGGTATCTGAACGGCCGAAGACAGCCTATGACGATCCCTCCCTCTTTGGACGGCCTGCAAGATCACGAGCAATGACCACGAGTACTACTAGCACTGCAACCCCTCCAAAGCTGCTTGATTCGGATTTTACACTTGGTGGAACAGACTTGGACGGCTTTGGCAATATGTTTGAGGGTATCGGGAAAATAGATCGCAGCTCAGGCATTTCACATAACCCTTGGGATGGGCCACTACAGCAAAAATCACCTCCTCCACCCATTAACGTTGACTCTTCAATAGAGGTGGAGCCCTCGCCTTATTCTTGGACGAGTCAAAATTCTCGTGACGGCCTTATGAGCTCTCCGAGTTCACCTGCTCACCGAGGTTCCTTCCCAACTCTGCCCCGTAAGCCAATACCGGCTCCAAAGACCGCCATACGAACAGAATCCCCTACAAGGATCGGGCCTCCAAGCCCTGAGACCCTTCGACCGAATGTCCGAGATATGCCTCGCAGGGAATCTACCCCAAATGACGGTGAAGATTCGAATCTGCTGTCAAGCACATCCACGCCTCAGGCCATATCTGGGAATCAGAGAGCGACTGTTTTTTCACCGTCAGTACAACACGCTGATAGTACTTTCCTGCAAAGGGACTCGACTACTATGAGGATGAAGGATGAAAATGTACCTAGAAAAGTCACGCATGACCCGGAGACTGGAAGTCCCTATCGTGATTCGTTTGAAGAAGACCAATCACTTGCGGTCCAAGCTAGCTTAGCAGCGCAGCTGGAACAGCCCGAGCAGCCAGTGGCTGGTGTAAGACCAGCCACGAAGATCATGACACCTGCACAATTTGAACGTTATCGACATGAGCGAGAATCCAGTCAGCGGCTGAACGAGGCTTTGAAGGTCACGGACTCGGATGACGAAGGTGATGATTATGACGATGACGATGAGACTGAGAGAAATCGGCAGGCTCAGAATCAAAGAGAGAAGCAGGAGGCTCATCTCGCTGTCTACAGGCAACAAATGATGAAGGTTACTGGTGAACAACAACATGGCAACGACCCTGGTCGAAGTTTTTCACGCCCAAATCTCCCCTCGGCAAGTTCCAGCACACCAAATTTGACTAGCCGGATGTCAACGTTCAGCCTTGACCCGCGAAAGTCACCTGGAGCGAAGAGTAGTGAAGAGGAGGAAGATGAAGACGTTCCTTTAGGTATTCTAGCAGCGCACGGATTCCCCAATAAGAATCGACCGCCGACAAGACTCGCTAGCAGTCAGTCCAATTCCAATCTCAAGAGTTCTCCGGGATCAGTTACCGGTGAATCAGCGACCGGGGCTAGGCCAAACTTACCAGTCTTTGCTCGGCATCTACCTCAAGACCCTTATTTTGGCGCCAGCCTGGTCAATGGCTCAAATAGAGAATCTTTGGCCATGGGCGGAGGTGCATCGGTTCGTGGGGTACCACCTTCTGGTGCTATCCCTCCGGGAGTGTCTCCTGCAGGCTTGCACCCTGGTGGTCTTGTTGGTGTCATCGCAGGCGAAGAACGAGCAAAAGCGATCCGACGTGGAAGCCCAAATGCTCATCAACCAGGTTATGACCCAGTTACTGGAGGCCTGCCAGGAATGCCGCTTCCGCCTGGGATGTCCCAACCACCATACCCAGGACCCGCCCCGGGGATGGCCCCCATGCTGACTCCAGGTGACCAAGCACAGATCCAGATGTCGCAGCAAATGACACAGATGATGCAAATGCAGATGCAATGGATGCAGCAAATGATGCAAATGCAGAATTTGCAGCCGGGCCAGCAGCCCCCTTCATTCCCTCCCGGCGTGCCTGGCATGCCTAGCATGAACAGCCTTCCTAGCTCACCGGCTGCTGCGCAACGCCCGGTATCGTTGCATCCTAGCGCCCAGCCTCGTCAGAACGGCAGAACTATGAGCTCTCTGGAGCCTAGCATGGCTCAATGGGATCGTGCATCTCGTCTAGGTCCTCCCAGTCAAGGCTATACGGCCTCTATTGCTCCGAGTGAGCGCAGCAATGTTGGCATGGCCCCCCGATATCGACCGGTATCAACACTTCCAACCATGAATCAAAATCGAGCATCAACCTTCACGTCGGGAACTTTTCAACCTTGGAATAGCTCGGCATCTTTTCTTCCAAAGGAGTCTTCCAATGCTACTATCAAACCCGTGTCGGGTGCGAAGGGGGCCGGATCGGATGACGACGACGATCAGGCTTGGGCGGAGATGAAGCGGAAGAAAGACAAGAAAAAGTCATCATGGAAGATGCGCAGGGGAAACAATCAAGGCGGTTTACAAGACTACTACCACGGCGGAATGTAAAGGTTTTTCTGATGGATATTTACGTGACTGTAAATACTTGGACCAAAAATCAAACATGTTGAAGCGGTCATTTCTTGCATCCGTCGGAGTTTACAAAGAAATTGGGTCACAAAAGATGATTGGGTTTCTTGAACAGGAAAAATTGATGGCCGTGGCTTGGTCATATACAGAGGGAGGTTCTTGTGAATATGCACTATATGAGCCCAAAAGGGCGTAGCTTAATATTTTGTTATAGATTTACCAAACTACTTCAACACCGAGTTACTTATCAAAATCATATCTGCAAAGACATCAAGTAGTGACGCAAAGCATGGGAGCAGATCAAAGATCCACACCGGCATTATACTTTTGAGGACACTTGCTGAGCTTTGCCCAATGGGCACTAAACTCGTTCTGGGTACAATAAGCACGCGGCGCAAGCTTAACCGTACACGTTCCAACTTTCTACTTTGGACTCTTAGAGCTATCTCTTACCCCCTAGTCGAAAGTAGTAAGTTCAGAACATCAGGCCGTTCACATATTGGATGAAGTGATGTTCCAAGAACTGGTGTCTAGGAACCAGCCTTTCTGGACCCATTTGAATCCGACTCGACGGACCTGTCACCCATTTACGACGACGGGAAGCACGTGATCTGATCCTTGCGGAGATAGCGGTATTATGAAAAGGAAAGTATAGGCCGATACCCTTACGTATGGTCCTCGAGAATGGAGACAGAGGCGGGAGTCGCGGCAGACGGCAAAGATTGGGATTGGTGCTGGGGGCAAAGACATGCCGCTTATGGAGGTCTGGTGGCGTATCAGAAGTGGCAGGAAGCGGCGGGCGAAAAACGGCTTGGCACACAGTCGTGACGGACCTCGCGACAGGCCCCTATCTGGCCCACCCGGCGTCGATCCCAAACTTACCCTGAGGCATTTTCCTCGATGACCATGACTCCATTCAACTTCGACAGGCGGTACTTAGCGACTGACAGCTGTGCAAGGCTGACATACGACTACAAGGAATAAGCTCCCACGTCTCACAGAGACTTGAAAACTTCCAAGTGGCTGTAGCGTGACTGCTCAAAGTTTCACTGTCCGGTCCCACCATACATCGGCTGGAGGCTATTGTCCCACTTTTCAATGAAGTCGACTCCTCTTCCAAACTCACCGAGTTCCTTCCCCTCCCCGCTACTTTCCCTGCGCGAGACTGCACAGCTTCAGTAGCTTAGGAGCACAGCGCAAATCCTCTACGACTTTACACGCTCCACTCCTTCGTTGTCCCTTAACACCTTCAATACTCCTTATCGCTAGATGGAGAAGGACGCGTACGAGGGCAAGGACATAGAGTCCTCAGACTCTCCAGCTCGAACATATCCAGAATACGGCGAATATGAGCCTGCCAAGCAGAGTTTCAGTCAACGCATTATCGACAGCTTCAAGCGCGATCCCAACGCTCGTGTGACCAAGCCAGGGGCTGTCAGCGCCGATGGACATGTATTCGACTCTGAGACGGCAGCGCAGGCTACGGCCGACTCTCCACTAGCCAAAAGACTGAAAGGAAGACATCTGCAGATGATCGCCATTGGGGGCTCGATTGGTGAGAATACATTCGACAGCATCCTCCATTGCTGCACCTGACATCTGCTACAGGAACGGGTCTCTTTGTCGGCTCCGGGAAAGCTCTCTCGACAGGTGGACCAGCGTCTGTGGTGATCGCATTCTGCCTAATCGGAATCATGTTGTATTGCACCGTACATGCCTTGGGTGAAATGGCTGTCCTGTTCCCGGTAGCAGGGTCGTTCTCGGCTTATTCAACCCGTTTTCTCGACCCTGCCTGGGGCTTTGCCATGGGCTGGAACTATGCAATGCAATGGTTGGTTGTGTTGCCTCTAGAAATTGTCGCAGCATCGATCACAGTTGACTACTGGGGAAAGCCTACCTCAAACGCTGCTTGGGTTGCCATCTTCCTAGTGATTATTGTTTGCATCAATTTCTTTGGCGTCAAGGGGTATGGTGAAGCAGAATTTGTCTTTGCCATCATCAAGGTCATTGCCGTCATTGGCTACGAGTTAGTGTTTTCTATGGACCAAATATTTGACTCTTATACTGACTGTTGATCAGTATCCTTGGAGTGGTCATCGTTGTGGGTGGAACACCGGACACGGGATACATCGGAGGGTCGAACTGGCATCACCCAGGAGCGTTCCACAATGGATTCAAGGGTCTTTGCAGTGTCTTTGTTACCGCCGCTTTTGCGTTTGCCGGTACCGAGCTGGTTGGTCTAGCAGCAGCGGAGACTGCTAACCCGCGAAAGTCACTCCCGACCGCAATCAAGCAGGTGTTTTGGAGAATCACACTCTTCTACATTGTGTCATTGACTCTGGTTGGTCTGATCGTCCCATACACGAACAAGGAGCTTCTCAGCGGCTCGTCGTCAAGCGACGCCAAAGCTTCGCCTTTCGTCATCTCTATCCAAATTGCCGGCATCTCCGGACTTCCATCAGTGATGAATGTTGTCATCATGATTGCCGTCCTCAGCGTTGGCAATTCATCAATCTACGGCTCTTCGCGCACTCTGGCTGCCTTGGCTGAGCAAAACCAAGCCCCCAAATTCTTGGCCTACATCGATCGCCGCGGCCGTCCCCTCTTCAGCATCATTGTCGCTTCTGTTCTAGGCCTCCTGGCCTTCCTTTCCGCTTCTTCCAAGCAGGAAGAGGCTTTCAACTGGATGCTTGCCCTCTCGGGTCTCTCATCAATTTTCACTTGGGGTTCCATCTGCCTAGCGCACATCCGTTTCCGCAAAGCGTGGCGTGTGCAGGGACACTCCCTCGACGAATTAGCGTTCCGCTCACAACCTGGCGTCATTGGATCCTGGATAGGGTTTATTTTCAACTGTTTGGTCCTTATGGCCCAATTCTGGACTGGGTTTGCGCCTGTGGGATATGCAACCATGTCTGGGGCCGAAATCGCTAAAAACTTTTTCCAAGCTTACTTAGCAGCACCAGTTGTCATTGCATTCTACATACCGTACAAGCTGTTCTATAGGACGCCATTTATGAGAGTGCACGATATGGATTTGAACACTGGGCGGAGAGATCTGGATTTAGAATACCTAATCGCGGAGGAGAAAGCAGAGAGGGCGCAATGGCCTACTTGGAAGAAGATTTACAAGTTCTTCTGCTGAGGTATCGCATATAGATCACCGAAGCTCTTTATGTTCATGAATTCAATGTATGCGGTTGCATCGCTACCTCTCCAGAGAGCATATCTACTGTTTACTGTATGCTTGATATAATCATATCCAGTTATGGAACTCTAAATTTTGCAGTCCGGCATCTGGTGCAGTGATCACAAGGTGATGCTGTGGCCTCATAAAGCGGGTAACACCCGCCATCGGCTGGATGATAACTCTGAGGCGTGTAACTCGTCATGCGGGGATGCTTTTAGTGATGACCGCAATCATGTTCCCTATCAAAAGTCTCTATGTCAGGAAGCAGCCGTAGAGCCCAACTACGGTCGTGAAATTAAGAATGGCCTTGTACACCTGAAAGAGTTGTTGCCATTTTATCTTTGACCTCTTCCACGTTTCCAACTACACAGTGATTATTATGGCGGTCTCTGAGCTCGACCCTCTCCTCCCGAAGAATAACCCCGCCCCAGAGATCACGGGCCATGGCTTCTCACACGAAAAGAAAACCCAGACGACTAAGATTAGGCGAGAGGACGACGAGCTATTCAGCTATGACGATCGGCCATCAAGATCAACTAGTGGAGCAGATGACGAAGAAAGCGACCGTCAACAGGTAATCGAAGAGACCGCCTCACGAGCCGCCGTCCACACGCTGATATCTGTCTTCACGTTTGTCGTACTCTTTGGGTTGATCGCTGCAACATTGTCCGGCAGTCTCCGAGGCGGGTGGTTTGACGACGATGAGGATGTCAGCGTGCCAATTCCGCCACATCATCAGCCGGCGTCGTCAGTTGAAGAGCGGGCAAAAAGGATCTTGGAGGAGACCCCATTGATTGACGGTCACAACGATTTGGCAATATTTTTGAGATTCGCGTACGGAGGCGATATCCATAGAAAGGATTTTGCGAAGAAGTTTGAAGAAGGTGGGCTGGAACTGCAGGTCGATATCCCTCGACTACGCAATGGCATGGCTGGTGGCGCCTTCTGGAGTGCATTCGTCCCCTGCCCTTCCAACGCAAGCTACGATTTCCGGGACTCCGTCTACGCCGAAGCCACGTCGCAGACCCTTACCCAGATTGACCTCCTCCATCGTCTTGCGGCAGTGTACCCCTCCATCTTCCCTCCACCAACCCTTCCACCTTCAACCCTTCTCTCGTCCTTTCACACAAACAACACTCTCCTCTCGCCACTCAGCATAGAAGGCCTTCACCAGATACCCCCTTCTTCACCCTTAGCAACCCTCCGCCTCTACCGCACCCTCGGCGTCCGCGCCGCGACCCTGACGTGGAACTGCCACAACGCGTTTGCCGATGCAGCGCTCATCACCGAGCCCTCCAAGAACTACGAGACGGTGGTGGCGCCGCCAACGCCAGGGAGGAATGGGGTCAGCAAGAGGGGAAGGGACGTCATCAAGGAGATGAACCGGCTGGGAATGCTGGTGGATCTGAGTCACACTTCCGTCAACACGCAGAGAGCTGTGCTGAGTGGTGAGGGTAAGTCGAGGGCCCCGGTCATATTCAGCCATAGCTCCGCCTTCTCCGTTTGTCCGCATCCGAGGAATGTGCAGGATGGGATTTTGGAGCTGGTGAAGGAGACGGAGAGTGTTGTAATGGTTAATTTTAGTCCCGGGTTTGTCTCTTGTTTGCCGCCAGCTGAGGATGGAGGCTTGCCGGACGGTGTGTACGGAAAGAATAATACGATTCGGCAGGTAATGAAGCATATCACATATATTGGAGAGAAGATCGGTTGGGAGTATGTGGGGATCGGCAGCGATTACGATGGGATGGGAGAAGAGACCCCGAAAGGGCTTGAGAGTGTGGAAGACTTTCCGGCCTTGGTCGCCGGCCTGTTAGGACAGGGTGTGGATGATACGGATGTGAGCAAGGTTGTGGGTGGAAATCTGTTAAGAGTTTGGGAGGCGGCGGAGGACGTGGGGAGAGTGATGAGGGAGGAAGAGGGTGTGCCAGAGGGTGTGGATGAGGTGATTATGGGACAGGAAGAGGATTGGCTTATGGCTGAATTAGGGTTGAAGTGATTGGAAGTGGCCTATCAATAACGTTCCTGTAATTCAATCTGTACGGACGCTTTATGATACCTACCTAGCTTGGCGTTACCTTTGGATCTGAAAGGAATGGCACCCTGAATTATGCTGCGCTGGCTTGTGAATAATTGGCGAAAGCTTCAATTGAGACAGCTCTGGGCTATATGAAATGCCCATAGTGCTGATATTTGCCCACAAGATCTACATCCAACCAATGTTACGCCATAAGACCTAGACATCTTCGCGTCAGGGTTCGAAAAAGTTTAAGCAATATCTTTTGTAGTGGCACTGCTCACCCGTACATCGTTTCAGTTCTCATGGCTTTTCTACACCTGCATCCCGATGTGGTCACTCAAGCGTAGAAGCCAGGTAGGTTATGGCTTTATCAAGGTTGCAAGTGCTAGCGGGGGTGTTGAAGGCGAAGATGAGGTAACACGATTCCCTAACCAAACGTTACGACCCATGCAGCGCGTGATAGGGTAGATGCAATTTCGACCTGAAATTGATAGATGGAAGAAGCCACCGGAGAAGTTTCATCATAATTGTTGGCGTATCACCTAGAGCGATATGTATGTTGCGGAGTTCTCCTTTTCCCTTGATGAGGCCCGGGCTCAGACTATGCCCAAAGTTGCTTTGCTGCTCGCGCTCTAACTATTTACGGATCCCCCGAGACTAGCCGATGCCTGCTAAGCTTTGCCAAGGGTAGCGTAAAAGCTTGTTTGGCGTTCAAGTGGACCCACCAGCTGCCGGATGCGCCGCCATCCTGTTTTGCAGCGTGCGCCTGCCGTCAGCTCCAGCGATGACCCGGTGCAGGGCCTATCGCACCATCTCTGGAGCTCGTCCCCCTCAGGCCTCTCTTGCATCTCGTCAGCCTTTCCCACACCAAATGGCCTTGGGTTTCTTGTTCTTCTTACGCATCCTAGGAAATGACGACCATAGCATGCACTGTCAATTGAGTTAGCAACTTCCGCGAATTGGGCCAACTTTGACTAGAATACGCTTCGCATTTTGACCAAACCAATCCGTGGCTTACTCAGCATTATGGCAGAGCCGGCAGGCGCGAGCGATGTAACAAATATCACAAATCATCATCATTCTGACAAATACGGAACCAAGTTCGTCGACAAGACCGAGCAGCTCCATGCGAAAGCAGAATCCAAGAAGAAGCCGCCGATAAATTCACCTGACTCCGCGAAGAAGGAAAAAGGGCCCGACGGAGGCTTTGACGCGACTCAGATACCACATGCGACGCCTGGGTATACTTTGAAATTCACCTTTCATCGAGCCGTACATCTCCCTTTTTCCGACTTCAACTCCCTATCCTCCGACCCCTACCTTGTTGCTCAATTGAACACATCGCTACCAAGGAGGCACAAGGAAGACCCAAGGCTGAGATGGCGCACGACAACAATCCGCAGGAATACCAATCCGGTCTGGGAAGAAGAGTGGATCGTGGCAAATGTTCCAGCCTCAGGCTTTGCGTTGAAGTGTCGCATCTACGATGAAGATCCTGCAGATCACGATGACCGGCTAGGTAACGTGCACCTTCACGTAAATGGTATCAGCGACAGCTGGGAAGGCATATCGATGCGCGCCCTGAAGATTAAAAAAAGGATGGGCTCTAAGAGAGCATACCTTATCCGCGGCTGCGCGGCGCTGTTCTCGAGAAATGTTGAGATGAGCGGACAACTCATAGTAAGCGTTGAGATGCTCGGAAAGACAGAAGACGAAGAAGGAGGGAGATGTTACACCATTGGGCCATGTGCTTGGAGTCGCCATTACTCCCCTCTTATTGGGAGACTGGCGGGCACCAAGGACACAGATGAGCATTCGGGAGGCCCAAACGAAAAGAAGAAGCAAAAAGAACATTACAAGTTTGTCAACACAGCTATGAATACATCACATTGCTAACCCTTTATTTACAGCTTCCAGGCCATTCAGATCCAGCTCCAAGGTCCTGTCCCTGCCGACCTTTACCATCGTTATGTCGAATTCAAGCCATTCGTTGCCGGCATGTTCACTTCACACTCTCTCCGCGGCCGTATTTTGAACCGAACTCTCCACCACCAACATGCCCGGATTTACAATTATGACCGAAGTACGCTCTATGGCAGTTTCCCGTCTCCGTCCATCGACCTAACAAAGCAGTTCTTGGACCTGGTCCACTGGGATCAAGGCGGCCGCATATTCACCTATGTTCTTACTCTTGACGGGCAATGGCGTTTCACAGAAACTGGCAAAGAATTTGGCATCGACCTCCTTAGCAAGCATACCATGCACAGTGACGTTAGCATTTATATTGCTTTCTCCGGGGAATTCTTCATTCGACGTCTGAAACATCCACACACAGAAAGATCCGATACTGCGGATCCAGAGCATGCTCTACTCCCCCCCGCCCCAGAGCCAGAAGCGGACGAGCGGCCAAAGTCGGCCGAGGGTAGCCATGATCCCCATCACTACGAGCTCGTGATTGACAATGATAGCGGAACTTATCGTCCCAATGCTAAGCTGCTCCCGGAGCTGAAGCACTTCTTCGCCACTCGCCTCCCTGGCCTGCGAGTTGCGACCTTAGACTGCCAAGCCGACGAGGAGAAGATGGGCAAGTTGAAGAATGAGCAACGGGAGAAGAAGAAGAAGACTCAGGAGGGCCGTATGACCTACATCCAGGATAATAGCAGTGACTCGAGCCTGAGCAGCCGTGATGAGGAATTAGATGGGGAAAGGGATGATGGACCAGGAGGCGGAGTCAAGGGAAGTCTCAAGAAGAAGGTCAATAGCTTCCGGCAGCCGCAGAAAAAGTTTATGGAGTTTATAGCTCAAGGAGATGAGCGGACAGAGGAGCGGACGGAGGAGCGGAAATGAATCGAGTTAAGTCTTATTGGCGTGGAGTCGGCAGGTAAAGGAACAGAAGCAACAGTATTTTCCGTAGCTGCGGCGTTACCGGCTATTTTCACTCGGTCTTCAACTTATGAGGTACTGATCTTTTCTCTGTTGACTAGGAATCGGAACTCTACCAGTTTCTTGTCTGCGCTGGTAAAGTTTGGGAGCTGGCTATTGTCGGTCTGGGAATGAGCTATCATCTTTCCTTCCAAAGTCCGAAGCTTTAGTCCTTCCGTGTCATTCAAGCATCAACTATTCTGAGTGCCACTACTGAACGCTTCCTTCTTGTACTTAAAGGTCAAGGTTCTTTGATGCCCACTATTCGTCACTCTCGACGTCTACTTAGCCCAAGTTTCGGAACTTGAATTCGAGTTGGGGTGAATCTAGCATTTACCTCTTCGAAGCCTCCATCCGGCTTCTGCATCTGGTCTCTCAACGTCTTGGTGCGCCTTCTGAACTGAAGGTGGACTCGTTGGCTCTTTCCTCAAGACTTTCCTTAGCGTCTTCCTTTTCTGCTTCATCACTTGGTCGTCGCTTCCAAGTTGTCAGTGGCAGAGTTAATGCGCCTTCATCGTAATTGTGTGAAATGTGAGATTCGGTACCCGGCTATCTCTATTACAACCCAAACTCACCGCACGTGGGTGTTGGCTGGCGGGGAATCAAAAGGCCTTCTCAACTATCATTACTTGTAAATACAGCTCTTATGTTCAGCAAGCGACTCGCTATATTCATTCTAACCAGTGAGTAAAAAGGCAAGGCAAGTCTGTGTAAATGCACTGAATTCAATGTCTTGGTAGCAGGATTTAGACCCGATTTCGATGGCCATCGTCAACAAGAAGTCTCGACCATCCAAGTCCACGCAGAATGCGCGCAGGAAAAGGTGGCTTCTCAAGCGTTTCTGCAAGCGCAAAGATAAGCTGCTAGACATGACCTGCGCGTCTCCAGACATCATGGCGTTGTAAGTACCTCGAAAGATAGTTTCATTCGACAGCACATCCAAGTTCTATATGCTAACAGAGCCTGTGCCTAGGGCGCAACGCAATCTTCAAGCTTCACCCCTTCTTCATTTGCCACCAGAAATACGAAACCGCGTCTTCGAGCTCGTGCTTGGAGGCATGGAGATTCATCTACATAGGCAGGACTGCCGTCTCCGGCCAGGTTATGAGGTCCGCTCTGACATTCACCTTCGCCAACGAAAGGAGTTCAAGGCAGCTTATGAAAGTAAAAATGACTTTTTTCACGGTGCTGCAGAGCTTTCCGATCCTAGAGGCTTGAACATATTGGCTCTACTCCGCACCTCACGCCAGGTCTATCAGGAAACGGCCCTCCTGCCGTACAGCGAGAACATATTTTCTGGCTGCAGGCACATATGGTGCAATGAAATGGCCCAGCTTAGCGAATTCCTGAAGAGGCGTATACCGGCTCAGAAACGAGCTATCCGATACATCACTCAACCATTTCGCTGTTTATGCTGGGGTTGTAACTCTTCCTCTAGTTTCAAAGAATACACTGGTCTGAGGACTGTCTTCCTCGAAGATGGTGATGACCATGGGGGCTATCCCTCCGTGCAAAATTCGATTAAGGGTTGGCAAAAAGCTGGAATTGAGGTTATTCGTTGTCCACCGGCTGTTGAAGAATAGATGATGTTCGGATAGTGTTTTCGACTATTAGATGCTAGGTAGGCTTTGGAAAATGCATGCGCATCCAGATGATGTCTTCCTCCTCAACTTAGGGCGCAACATCGAGGAAGTACTTGACGTTCACAAAGGGGGTGGTCTTGAGGAAGCTGTTTGACCAATCAAATTCATTGATAGCCACGTTGACACATCCGCTGCCGTTTGACGATTTACTGTGCTAGTGAGATCATACAGCTTACCATTCGTGAAATCAGTGGGGTTCAAGATTCTGACTACCTCCTTTAGCGTCAAGTGCAATTCCGAAATGAGCAACCTTGGTGATCGAGCTTTCACGACGTTCAGGCAAATCGATAGTAGTCGTACCATGACAGAAAGTCAGAGTTGTGGTGGGCAAAACTCCACGAGGATATTGAATTTGTCAAGTGATCTCTGAAAACCGTCCCTACTATAGCTCAATACAAACCTACGCAAAATTCCTTTCCAACAGTAGAGGGCCTTCGGTTGAACCTTGGCACCTTCCGATGCATTTCTCATTCGAGGCTGGGTGACAGAAGTCGTGGGCCCCCTACCGGCTAATAATCGGCCTGAGGAGCCTGAAGTGGGGGCCACGATTTCTGTCACCCAGCCTCGATTCGTATCGTAGTTGTCACACGTTCCTCAATCGATCAAACAAGGCAAAGGACTCCATCCAGCACATATTTGGCATGAAATATTCTGGACTACAGCGACAAGTTATGGCTCTCTATAGAAGATGCCTGCGGGAAGCTCGAAAGAAACCTGCGGTGAGATGTTCCATAACAACCTTTTCTCAAGTGTAAGCTGAGAATGTTATATACAAGGAGACCAGGGGAAATTTTGAAAACTACGCAAGGTACCTCCCTCTCGTTACTGGTGTTTTTGGTAGATGAATACAGTCATTGATGTGTCCGCCAGGCGAGAGTTCAGACATCACCAAGAGGTTGACAAGAAAGGCTACGCCGCCATTGAATACCTACTTCGCAAAGGTCAACGACAATTAGAGATGTATGCGTCATCAGGAATCCGTAACATCCGATGACCATGTGACTTTCCCCCCAATAGGTCATCTGAATCTCGTAACAACGCCTTCGATCCCAAGAGGCGAGCTGTGAAGAATCTTCTCGTTCCCCTACACGCACGTTTCTGATTGGTTGTTGCGCCTAGAGAGTCACATGACATTACTTGGAATCTTCTGGAAGGTTGGCCGAGCATCCTAATCAGGCAGTTGGCCGCTTCGAGAAGCATCCAGCAGGCCCTGGAGCATGGGAGAATACTTCTTCATGACAATGATTGCGCAAACATTTGGCTGCCTCGCACACGCTCGCATCTTCCAGAACGACCACCATCGCCTATATAAGTCGCTTTCTCGTCATCCATAACTCTCTCTACCATCATTCTAATCTCAACCATCAATACTCAAGAGTCTTTATGCAATCCTCTCGAACAGTTCGCCTGACTCCAACAAAAGTCACTCGAATCATTAACCCAAACACAACAAGAAGAATGTCTCTCTTCCCCCGCTTCACACCTTATGCCTCCTCCCCCTTCTCTCACTCCGACTTCCAACCTCTCTACCGCATGCTCTCCGAATTCGACGACCTCGCTCGCAACACTACTTCACGCAACTCCCGCGCGTTCGCTCCGCGGTTTGATGTTCGCGAATTAGATGATGGGTACCATCTCGACGGCGAGCTCCCTGGTATCGATCAGAAGGATATCGCTATTGAATTCACGGATCCTCACACTCTCGTCGTGAAGGGCCGAAGCGTCCGGGAGAGCTCGAGCGGCACACCGCCGCAGGGTTCCATCGAGGATACTCCGGAAAAAAGTGCGATAGAATCAAAGCATCAAGCCACCGTCGAAGATGCAGAAGGTGAACAAGCTTCCTCTTCTGCGCCCGCAGAGACGGCAACCACCTCCACCGAAGTCGCTAAACCGGCTGAACAGCAACAGAAGCCAGAGAACAAGTACTGGGTTTCTGAGCGGAGCGTTGGCGAGTTTCACCGCAGCTTCAGCTTCCCAAGCAGAGTCGATCAGGAGGCTGTAAAGGCAAGCTTGAAGAATGGGATCTTGAGCATTGTGGTGCCCAAATTGAAGGAGACCCAAAACCGCAGAATTAACATCGAATGAGTGATCGGTATTGATCGCGATGAAGCGAGGAAGAATGGACTCTGACAGGGGAAGTGGGACTGTCCTGCCTTCGCTCATTAATGACTGGAATTTTGACATGCATGGCCACCGGAGTTGATGGGCATTGAACAGTTGGCGCTCTCTAGCATAGCATAGCATAGCATGGAATCACAATTCTACAAATCAATTTCCTCCCAATTATTTATCATGGTTCCGAGTCTTATAGCCACGATCTCGGTAGATATGTAGTAGACCGCACCGATGACGGATATTTCCTTATGATTTGACTCACCTGTAATGATCCTCGGCTCAATCTAGTCCCTAATCGGCTGCCCTCACAATTGGTCTTAGTACCCAACCCAACATTTAGCACTTCTCCACAAGTCAACTTTCCCAACTTCAGATCCTCAATTTGTCTTTCGTGGCAACCGTTGACATTGCGATTAACGATCGGTTCATGTTTGCCACTACGGGAAATTACCATCCACGGCTCCGAGCTCAACCTGAAATGGCCTGTTGGATAATAATCCAGGTTTACCTTCTCCATTCCTCGAATTTGAACGTACCATCTCAAAATCACGCTACCATTACGATGGGTGAGATTCTAGCAATATAAAGTCCATCAAATCCACGTTGGCCATTGTTTTCTCACGGAGCTTTGCCAAATGCTCACTGCTTGGCCGTCACCAGCGCCTCCTTGCCATCGTAAGGTTGTTATCCGGTTGTTTGGCCCCAAAAATGATCTTTTGAATCCGTGCCGTTCCCCATTTCGTCACATGGGCACCACGCCGTTCCAGGGGTCAGGGTCTCAATTAGGCCAAAGGTGTGATCTCTGTCCCTTTGGGCTTACTTTCGGTACCCGCAAATGTTACAACTGGAGAACGCGACTGATCTCTCGATATTTTATGACCGTTCACAACGGTTTGTTGCACTTTTACCACAAACATGTTGTCTGAAGAGCGCCAACTACGGTAATTTAAAAGCCGGCGACCGACTCGTAGTAATTGAAAAGGACTGACCTCGGTTAGCCGGTCGGACAACTGCAAAGGTTGGTTGTTGAAAGCACTATTTCTACTCCCTAACATCTTCACGTCACCACCGACAAGATTACGACGAATGAAAATTGCTCATTGTCAAGATTTGCACCTTAGCTGGTATCTCTACCAGTGTTTCTCTATCGTCTTGATTTGTTCTGAGTCCCTTGGTTCTTAAGTCCTGATTGCCATGAACATTGCCTTCTATTTTGCCTCCTTGCTCAGCTTCATTCAGCTAAGTAGAGCGGATTTGAAATTTGACGATGGTTGCCATCAGTATGCCGACAAGCTGTCATACGATTTCAGTATTGCCATTGAAATGGCAATGACGGCTCAGCGCCACCTACAGAGGAAGACGAAGAAGGCTAAATTAATGTACGACGCTTTGATGCTACCAAAACTATATTCTCGACTGAAAAAGCCAAATCCTTCCGGCTCGGACATCGATGATCCTCTTGGCTATCTGTGGCAAAAATTCCAAACGAAAGACATGTGGAACTACGTCGTGGACATCTTTGCAGCGATCAGCAACATTGGCGAAAACCCTTCGTCCATCGACCTAACCGTTTTCTGTGATGAGAGTCACTTCAAGATCGAGGAGCTGACCTGGAAAAGGTATAGCACTCTAGCGTGGAAAGACACCACTTGGTTAGTGAAAGGCGATGACGGCAAGGAGGAGGCGGTTGTCTGGCCAATGGATCGGGTAATCGATTACAATACTGGCGAGATTCAACCGATCGGATCGGATCATATGTTCAACACCGGGTGGAAGCAGAAGGGTGACTGGGTGGGATGTGGTCCCGACAAGGGCCCTGCTGCCTACCTGATCCATGGCTCAGTGAAACGTAAGTGTTCAAAGGGGCTCTATGAGCCAACTATACCGAAGTCTATGTGTGCTCTGGTCAAGTCCTCTGCGACGTCATGATTCTGTCTCGCCTACCTTTGGACCGAAACTGATTTGTCTCTCGCTAGAATCGGGGGACCGACCTGCGACACGTTTGGTTCTGTGCCCGTCTTTTTTCTCTATGCAGGAAAATAGAGACACGTTTGACGATGTTATGTACGGTGGACTCGGGAAAGACCCACTGAAAAATACGCTTGATGGTAACATGCCTACAGCAGCCATAATCCTACACGAGGTCAGTCGACAGAAGTCTCGAACCCAACCTCTCAGGCCAACTCAAGCCATTTGCTAACAGCTTACTCTAACAGCTCGTTCATTGGGCAGGCGGCGGTATAAGATAACCGCCTCAGTAAAAATTAGGTGGTGCTAACAGACCGACAGCTTTCCCTTGGTTCCATCTCCGCTTCCACTATGACTATTCGTCCGTGGAGTACAGACGAATCGCAAGCCCTGCCATTGTCGGAGATTATAGCACGTACCGCTTCCTGGACCTCGTTAAATACAGAACCGACAAGAATCCCAAGTGCTTCATCACTGCCGCAAGCTACGATAAACTAGCATGTGGTAAGCTGACACTGACCCTCTTGATGTCATGGAATCTGCAAGCAAGCATCGAAACTAAGTCGGTCTAGGTCTATACTTTCAAATCTATGCTGACTCGAACGGAAAGCGCATACGAAACCCAAAACCGTCATATTGGCACAGAGGCCTCCTCCTCCGCAACACGCTAGAAGCCCCGAAGAAAAAGGATATGAAAACACAGTGGGAGAATGAATTGCAAGCACTAAGAACGAGCCAGGCGACGCAAAGACGGCTGCAGATGCGCGGCGACGAAATCGAAGATCCAGACGATTTCAGTCCTCCTTCCAGTGTTGATCTTGAGAAGGAGATTGCAAACATTGATGCCAATGCTCTTGACGAATCCATGCAGCCAGATTACAAGCCCATGTGTGCAAAGCCATCGACGACTGCTAGGAAGTTGTTTTTTTCGACCACCAGCTTCCCAACTATAACAGATACAGCGGTTACCACGATGACGATATCGGAGGATGCCGTGGCGCAGGCGTTGTTTGGTACGGGTTCAGGTATGGTTCTCATAACGAGCAGCATGCCGCCATCGTCGACGACGAGTATAAACTTTTTGAGTCCGATGACGACGTCGGTCATCAGCCCGCAAAATGTGTGCGATGATGACTGATGTTTGTCTTCATCTGGCGATCACGCTTGGAATCATCGGTGGTGCTATCATGCCCTAGCATTCCCAAAACAAGACATATCCGAGGCGAATTTATGTGTTACGCTCCTCTGACAGCCCCGCTCGAGCATTTATTTGATTGTAAAGGCAGCTTGTCTTACCAAGCGCCTTCATTGTCAGGGCTCTCCACTGTCAAGAGCCCCTGTCATATTCCGTCCAATACATCGGACATCTTTTGCACAACCGCCTCCCATGGATGCACCCCATCTCTCGTCGACCCCTTCACATCAAGCACATTCCACGGAACGATAGACGCGAACCCACCCAGCGGATCGAACCTCCCGTCCGGATTCTCGCTCATCTTCCGAAACACCGCGTCCATCCCCGCGAAGCTCCTCAACCGCTCCACATGCTGCAGCGGCCACTTGCTATACGGCGGCCTTTTGCAAAGGTCGCCAAACTCGAGCACCAGGGCCGCAATGGCCGCGGCGATCGGTGTCGCGACCGAGGTCCCACTTTGCAGTTTCGTCTGCCCCTCGGCAGACGTGCGTGCGTCGCTTGTTTTCCACGCGCCCCTGACCTCCTCGCCGAGGATGCCATAGCTACCGTGTCCGGGCTTGAAGGAGGGGTTGAAGTCGATGCTGGGAGTGTCCTTGCCGTAGGTGGAGTAGATTCGGAAGACTCGATGGTCTCGGGCTGGGTAGGCAACCTTGACCATGCGGCCTTCGTTTGACGCAGCTGCGAAGAGGAGAACGTCTTTGTGTGCGGCTTTTTTGATTGCCCGATCGATTCGGGAGTCATGGCGTGGGAAGCCGAAGGACATGGAGATTATGTCAACATCCCAGACGTCGACCGCGTGCTCGATGGCCTGATGGGTTTTCAGATCTTAATCGGAGTGTATGAGGTTTAATGCATACTTACAGCTGCGACATCTTGAAGTCGATCGACAGACCATGAATCGTAGAATGTTCTTGCAACGTATATTGCTGCGTTGGGAGCCCGGTCGAGCAAAAGTGATGTTACGTAGGTGCCATGGCCGCTTTTATCTACCTTCGGGTCACACGGCTTCGCATTTTTATTTTCAGAAGTGACGAAGCTTTGTAGGTCTTTGATACGGCCGTTCTGAATAGCCTTTTTCAGCTGTGGATGAGTGGCATCGACGCCTGTGTCAAGTATAGCAACCCGAACTCTTCGGGGCCCATTCTCTCTACGTGCAAGTTTGAGAAGGTTCTGAGTCCTTTTGTCCAAATCAATGAGCCATTTTTCCGCTGCTGCGATCCTGGACAAAATTAACTTTCACAAAGCAAGCCAGTGATGATCAACGACTTACTTTGACGGTAGATGGTCACTTACTCCATCCTCGTCAGTGTCAAAAAGCTTCCCAGCAACACTATCCAGCCTGAAATTGAGTCTGATCTTAGTCTCCAGATCTGTGAATGCAGCTTGGTCGAATTCGTGATCTTCAATGGTCTTCTCGACGCGTATAGACAAGTCTCTACTCGCCGTTCGTCGAGGGTCTCCAGGCAAGAAGAGCTTCTCACATAATTGCGCATTATCCCGTAAGTAGTCGAGGGCCTCTTGGAACTGCTTCTGCAGTACTAGTTTCGATGCAAAGACGTGACGGCTTTCAAGGACAATGGCTGATTGTTTCCAGGTGGGGATAGTTTTCTCAATCTCATCTAAAGTATTCTTCGCGGCATCCACATCTCCCAGTGCGCAGTAATCGTTGACAATTCGAGTTTGACTTTCGACAACCCTTTCAGCCTCTCCTGGCGTTGTTCTCCTGGCGTTTAGGATAGCCTCGTCTATCTTCAGAGCTCTTTGGTAATCTCCCCGCATGTAATGGCATTCAGCGAGGTTGTGCATAAAACTTAGTATAATGCTTGGACCGAGACCAGGGTTCGCAGTATAGTATTTAATG
This sequence comes from Pyrenula massariospora, assembly GCA_021030905.1. Taxonomy (NCBI): domain Eukaryota; kingdom Fungi; phylum Ascomycota; class Eurotiomycetes; order Pyrenulales; family Pyrenulaceae; genus Pyrenula; species Pyrenula massariospora. The sequence goes on from JAGFMI010000003.1 coordinate 1,588,885, forward strand.
GCCTCTTCGTTTAAGCGCGCCGCCTCTTGATAGTCTTTATTTTTGAAGCAGGCAACAGCCTGGTCGTTCCATACTTTAATCTTTTTATCGGCATCGCTGGAAGAGAGACTGGTGTCCATCATAAGTGTTTCCGAGAAAACGAAGCTTTAGAAGAGTGAGATCAGATACAGCTGACTGTCATTTCTACAGCGGCGGATTTGTGGGATTTAGTAGAGACATCTCGAAAAGGATAGTTGTGTTCAGATTTGGTGCCGCAATTTCGCCCTAACACCCGAGATCTAGGCTCTAGATAAAATCTAGCACAGATTCGTGTGATTTCTGTAATATGGCTCTGAGATCCGCGGTGAGAGGAGCATCTCGTCAGGTCACAGCCTTGTGTGGCAGGGTCTGCGAGGTGCGAGTCTCCGCACCTCGACCTGGCTCGCTGCAGGAGGCTGTTCGTGGCTGTGTAACTAGCTGAGATAGCGAGTGGGACTAACTTTTGCCTAGCACGAGAATCATCATGACGAGTGAATTAAAAAACTCCTAGATGAATGGCTTCTAATGCGCGGCTGAAGGAACACAGCTTCAAAATATCAACCGAAGATGGGCTGATAGAAGCTAAAATGATAGCTTCATGCCGTTTCGGATGCCCTCCATAGACATTCGATTTCGTCGCCATCATCATCTATCAAACGGGTAGAATCCGCGTCCTCAAGGTCCTGGGACCCAATATCATCGCCTGTTCCAGGTTCCAATTGAAATTCAATCGCTGATGATTCGTCTGTACTGGAGGCATTGCTATCATTTGAAGAATCCGTGCTGTACACGGCGCCCTTGTTCGTATAGGTCCTTGTGCTCCATGCGTTGGTTTTCTCCGAGTAGTAAATCTCTCGTAAACGGTAAGAAAAGACAAAATCTTCTGATCCCTCGAAAGTCATGACATTCTTTTTGCCCTTAGACATACCGAATTGTGGCCCGAGTTGAATAGGTGCGCCTAGCGGTGTAGCATCGAACCCGACTTTGGCATTCTTTTCATAGTTACTTGACTCAGACCGCTTGTACTCAGCGCCCACTGCTGTTGCGACTGCCACAATCAGGTAAAGATTCGCCCTGGACTGGGTGATCCTGCTCTTAACGGCAGGGATTTCCAGACATTTTTGCAAATATTCTGGCTCGATTTCAGGTTCAAATGAGGACGTGCGAAGCTCCTCCAGTTTGTAGGTCGTGGACATGGTCTTGTCTTTGGAAAAGCTGAAGTCACCACCAACGCCTGTAAAGCTGAGGAATTGGGCAAAGAGTCCGATAAGGCCGCCTCGAGATCTCTCATCTTTGACTTGGAAACCGGTCTTTGTGTGCGGCACAATTGGGATTGTTTTCGGGATTGGCACAACGCAGTGGGCATTGATGCACGATTCCGCATCAAATGGATTGGTGATTATGCGCCCCAGTGCGACCGGTCCGGTATTAGGCTTCCATTCAAAGGTCGGGGCGAGGAAGTATGATTTCTTCGTTCGCTTCATGTCAAGAACTTGCCAGATAAGTTTGCAAGTGATTTTCACAAGAAAGTCTTCGCCTCTCAACGATCGAAAGCGTCTCTCTTCGATCTTGCCTGGTCAGGGTCCTCCAAACATTGACATCCTTATATATTTGAATGCGCGCTGCATTAAAGAGTCGCTGTCTGCGGCTGCATGGTTGTTGAATGGTCCTGGTGAAGCAAAATCAGCTTAAGTCAGGCGAACCGCGAAATAGCTCATCGTTCTACGCATTGGAGTAATTAGGTGGCAACTCGGCTAGACGAGGCTATCACAAGGCTGACCAGATTAACCCAGTCCAGGCCAGGAGCATGCAGAACATTGCTTAGAGCCTCCTCGTGAGAGGGTCGTCGCCGCGGGGTCGCACCCTGCTATCGTAGATCGGCTTGTGCTGGGAATTCAAGTAGGGATTCTCAGCCACTCCTGCCGTGAGTCAGATGATCCTTCGCTAGGAAATTTTCGTCTGCTAGAGAGAATATTTTGCGGAATAATGCTCCTAGTTTTCAGCTTGTGCGAAATGACGACATCTTGAGGATGTAGTGCCGATGGCCATCGCTATCGTGCTTGCTCGCTTCCTGGAGGAGCGGTGTTAATGAACTCACGAGCGGCATCGCGTAGAAGGAATAATCCTTTCTGACGGCTAGAATCATGTCAACATACGGTGGTGGTTGCAATGAATAATTTCCAAGATGCCGTCCTCAATACTGAGAGAATTGAAGGGTTCGCCGTTGGGTTGGAGAGGGCTGGTGAATAGGGGAGGCCGGTACCAGCCACATGCCCGGAACTCAACAAGCCACAACGTCGCCAGCCCCCAGAAAAGTCAATGGCGGGTACCAGGCTACCTGTGGCCCAGCAAGAAATCTTCAGCCAGGGGACTCTCGTACGGCTAGTAGGTAAGCATCACGCAAACGTTGCCGAGTCTGCTGCAATCGAACCCTTCAGCTGGTCGAAAGCGCCGGGAGGAATGGCGTCATGAACCAACCACCCAAGCAGATTCTGTTACTGGCTGCCAGTCTCCACCCTGATCTCCATGTCCAGACCCATGTGAGATTAAGTAACAATTTAGAGTTGGGACCATGAGACAACATCGTTGCTTGTAGGGCAGCATCACAGGGTCGACTTCTGCACTTCAGCCTTCGAAATATTGAGATGGCGCAACAATTCTCCAAAACGGCAAATCCGCTAGACCCTCGTCATTCGTCTGTCCTCATCCTACGTGCTGTGGTGTTCTTTGGCGGCATACTAACGACTCCTGAAGGTTCGAGGCGATCTCAGGTGGATCATGCGCTGTCAGCCATCACAGTCGGTCATTGCTCATTTCCCTTCCCTCATTCTATCATAGGCTCTCGAGTTTTTAAAGATCCACAGTGCCATAAGCAGCTCGAAGAGTATTTTGGACCTGGACGACCTCCTGCCACACATGGACGTGAGTCGATCCCGGAATGTCGTCTGAATTCCAGGGTGCCCTCGTAGCATCCACTATTTCAATATGTCTTCCCCCGGCCCTCGATTTTCTATACTCATGGTCAACCATGGTCCATTATCTGTTTTACGTGGCATGCTCGCTGTTTCTTGGCCGAGTGACACAGACCGCCCCAACCTTCACCCCTTTTCTTCCCCCCTCATATCCTTTAGCAGTTAGAAACCCTTATCTCTCAGGTATTTCTTCTTTCTAGACCATGATTCGATTCAGAAATTTAACCTTTTCCAGCGTGGCTACCAGGAAACCAGGTATCAACACTTCCGTCAGCGTCGCCTCAATTCTGGTTCGGCAATGATCTGGCTTGGTCTATCATAGCACGCGTCGACAACCAAACCTACAATCTTTTCGGGGTTTCCTCGCCGGCAGCCGACACACAGTCCGCAAATGTTGTGAGTGGAAGCTTTAGCTCAACTCACAGCATATTCGTGCTTTCTGCCGGGGCAGCTAGTATCACACTCGATTTCTTCTCCCCAGTTTCCTTCAAGGACTACGTCCGTCAATCTCTTCCGTTTTCCTATCTCACAGTTTCCGCCTCCGGGAAGAATGGCGCCACTCCGGCAGTGCAATTCTACACAGACATCGACGACACTTGGACAGGCCAATCGACAAAATCAAATTCAAATTTCAGTACCGCCGGTGGCATCTCAATCTATCAATTAAGCGCGGTTGATCAACCCGAATACGCCGAGTCGGCAAATGAACAAGCCTTATGGGGCGAAGCTGTCTTTGCAACCTCCTCATCGAAATCGCTTACAACGGCATCAGGACCAGCTACCTCTGTCAGAAGCGACTTTCAGTCTCATGGAGCGTTAAGCGGTGACCATCCAAACTGGTCGCAAGGGGATGTTTTCGCCTTTTCTAGCGACTTGGGTTCTGTTTCTTCAACATCCTCGGTCACTTTCGCCATAGGCTACGTAAGGGAGGCAGCTATCAATTACTTTGGAGTTGCACAGACAGGATATTATCGATCTAAATACCCTGACACGCCGTCCGCGGTTTCAGCTTTTCTCAATGACTATGCGAGTGCATCCAGTGAGAGCTCAGACCTTGACTCTCAGATTCAGACAACTGGGACATCTACAGGCGGGCAAAACTATTCAGAAATTCTCCAGCTATCTGTTCTCCAAACATTTGGTGGGATTGACGTTACGATCCCTAGCGACACGCTTGATACAAGTAAACCTTTCGCCTTCATCAAGGAAATCTCTAGCGATGGCAATGTTAACACGATCGACATTATCGTGGAGCTGATTCCCTTCTTCTACATTTTCAATGCTGAATACCTACGTTTGCTCCTTGACCCCGTGGTTCAGTATCTTGAAGGTGGGCGGTATCCAAATCCGTACGCAATTCATGATATTGGCACAAGTTATCCCAATGCAGTCGGCCACGACGACGGCCAAGACGAGGCGATGCCCGTGGAGGAGACCGGAAACCTCCTGATTCTGGCTGCCATTTACCAGGCCGTCTCGGGCAACTCAGCCTGGACATCTTCACACTCAAAACTGTTCGATTCGTATGCCCAGTATCTCACGGACAATGGCCTTTACCCAGCAAACCAGCTGTCCACGAATGATGGCCTCGGCCCATTTTCAAACATGACGCAGCTGGGAGTCAAAGCTGCTGTTGGACTTTCCGCTTACGGCCAGCTGACTGGCAACCAGAAATATACCAATTCCGGAAACTCCTTTGCGAAGACCATCTACACTACTGGCGTCGGCGTTGCAGTCTCAGAGGCTACTGGAAAACCTTATTTCACCCTGACATATGGCTCATCCAGCTATTTCCTCCTTTACAATCTTTACCCCGCCCGTCTCCTCGGCTTGACTCTCTTTCCAGACGATGCTTACGATGGTCAGTCCGCCCTCTATACTACTGTCAGGGGCCCTTATGGCGTTCCTCTAGATGGGCAAGTCGAATGGGGCAAAACCGATTGGCAAATGTGGAGTGCTGCGGTTGCAAGCGAAGGCGTCAGAGAGGATTTTGTGAACGACATTCATGCGTATATGTCTGACGGCAAGAATACGGCGCCTTTTGCAGACCGCTATTGGGCTACCGGCGCTGATGCTGGACTTGGCGCTGCAGATTTCCGCGCGAGACCAGTTCTAGGGGCTCACTTCGCAATATGGGCCCTCGAGAAGAAGTCATAATGGGATGAAAGGGCCATCTTATAAGCGCCCCTGGTGTTACAAGCTTCGGGCGGTTAAAGCTTGAGTGGGTTACACGTTTGATGCGTCAACGACGGTATGAATACTTGTACTGTACTGTACATATAGAACTCTCGATAGACCGCAAATAATGTATATGCATTGAAATTGCTGGATTGAAACTCTGCTTCAGCTGCCGGTGGCCTGTAGAAATCAGTCGTTGTCCTAGTGTTGTGTGACTGAGGAAGCCCCGCTCTGGGCTTATCAGCTCATGCAGCCGTCGCTCTGCCCCGCTCTGGTGTCCTGTACAGCCAGCTTCCGCTCCAAGCCCACCACCACCATCCCTCCAATGATCAGTAACAAACCATCTTACCCTTGATGCACGACAGCAGCGACCTGAGGTCTGACTGATGAGTACGTCAGGAAGTACGTCTGAGGCTCTGCGCCTGGTAGTCTCGCGCTGGCATCGGTCTGCGAGGCTGTCAACCCACCGCTTCTAACACTATCTACTTGGTGGTCTTCTTTTGGAAAGCGACAAGCCTACGAGTACAATGGCATCCTAGTCTTTAGATTCACCCATCTAGCAACTTGGGAAGCTTCATATACTGGCTCAGTGATCTCTCCGCCAGCCTTGGGTCTAGCTAAACCACGCTAAGGTATTCTTCTGCGTTGACTGAGTATCTCCCACAGCGACGTTCCAATTGATCTGAGCTCTATTGCTGATCAAGCATCCATTTTACGACTCTGGGATGTGAAAGCCTATTACAGCTACTCTCTAAGTTACAAGCTACTGTGCCATTGTCCACAATGGCCTTGACCGCAATGCGCGTTTCCTGGATCTGCTGTGTCACTTCCAATGGCGCATGACCCCCATTATGCTTCTGAACGGTCGCAGCCATCCTAGTGCTATTCGTGGATCCTCCGCATCAGTCATAAGCCTCACAAAACCAAAAGAGACCGAAAAAGAACCGAATGTACTCGCCAATCACCCGGAGAATTGACCTTCCAGGCGATGACGTCCAAAGCATCACACTTCACATCCAGCTTCAAACTAACCGAGATGATCCTCCCGGTAGAAGACCCAATCCTGAACGGGGCGGTCTCCGCAGCGGTGGACCTTTGGAAGTCGAAAATCCGGGCTCTAGAAACCGTGATGACAGAGGAGTCCCAGTACTGATCCAGCCGAACGTGGAGCGACGGCAGGGATCCCGTCAAAATACAGGCTTGCCTTCAGCGCAATACCAGGAAGACGAAGTCTTATATGAATCCCCAGAACAGTCCCCCCACCTATCGCCAAGAACTCCGCCTCTACCCCGCCAACCTTCCAGGTCCTCGTCATCCTTATCTGGCAATTCCTCGGCCAAGTCTCGAGCGGTCAACATGGAGGTGCCTTGGGAAGTGAAAGTTATAAACGGCATTGCATCCGGTAATACCAATTCGTACATTACTCTGCAAGGAAGGCAGCAGAAGAATTTTGTCAAGCCAAACCCGGCTAAGGAAGAATGGGCTCAGCCGAAAGTGGAAATCACCAAGACTGTGGTTCATGTTGATAGGCGTAAGAGACAATGGAGCAGGCCGAAGAGGAGGAAGACGGTTACGGAGAATGATTGACTAATTTCTGCCAACCATCGGTCCTGAGAACGAGATCTTAAAAAGGAGAGCTTGCTGTCGAACTTGAAAAAAATTTGGCGACCCCTTGGAATAAAGTGAAATCGACAACGTAGTTGGCGGCCAAATCTGGAACATCTAATGCATGAAAATGATGAGCATCAACCACTCTCACCGAGGCTAAAGAAATTTATAAAGAGCAGACAGCCTCAAGATAATCGTACTACGCGTGCTATGGAAGACGCCTCTGAGCCGACCAAAGTATTTACGCGGTCCTTCGATTACGAGAAGAAAGGTTAGGAGACGAAGAACTACTACCTTTGCGCCATTCTTGGACCAGCGAACTTCGCCTACCCTAAAGAATCGACGTGGAGGTAGCCTCGTTAAGGAGAGAGGGAACCAAAAAGAGCACTTTGCCACCAAGCAGCCGCTAGGTAAATAGTGCGGTGGTTGTTTTTAAGGAAGAGATGTCTCAGATGTGGTGTCTGTCGAGACACGTGGTGTCAGGTCTGAGCGGAAGAAGAAGACTGCCTTGAGAGGTTGATTGAGAGGTAGACTCGATCTGAATTTCCATCGACAGTCGAGCGTAAGAAGAAGTTGGTCGCTGTAGAAAGGCAGTTCACTCGTAGTAGCGATGTGGTGGAAAGTCTTTGCAGTCAAACAACAATAAGAGACGTTAATATTAGTACTAATGATCCTTTTCATGACATGAAGCTCATCATGCACCGCATTACCCCTCTTGTCTAGATCTATATGCAAGATAAAGCCCATCTCGTAGCGCTCTGAAACCCCATGACATATGCCTGAAACAGGGGATGCACGTTGCAAGTCCATTCATTAAATCCAACCGATGGCAAGCCAAAACATGTTCACAGCTTACTCTCTCTTCCACCACCTTCAGCTACTAACCTTTCCTCCTCTTTCCCCTTCCCATTCTTCCCTATCGGCGCCGTATTCCTCTCCGCCCCTAGTATCAGCGTGACATGGTTACTCAACGCCACGACCTCCATCTCTTCATTGCAAACCACGACCTCCAGATCCAACCTCCCGCCTCTGACCACCTTACTCACCACACGTACAAACAACCATTCCACCCCTTCCTCGGGTAACCTCCTCTTGATATCTAGATTGAGAGCGACGGTGGGATACCAGTACTTCGCCTTCTCCACGCCCGTGTGCCGCGCCCCGATCGATATCGGCGGTTCCGACGTCTTGGCGAGAATGTTCTCGACCATCTGCGGGAACATGTCGATCACAAAGGCCAGCGCGGGGGCGGTCCAGCGGCTCGGTTTGCCGTGGGGCGTGAAGCGGAGCCATTCGTCGACTTGGTTAGGTGGCTGTTGGGAAGGGGCTTGGTAGGTCGAGGTGGAGGTGGGGGTTGGGGTTGGGGTGGGGAGGTAGATGGCGATGTGGGCGGTGGCTTTGCGGAAGCGGGCGTAGGGCCAGGATTGGAGGGACCATGTGCCATCTGTGGAGGAGGCGAGGAGGGCGGAGTGGTTACATGGTAAGGGAGGAGGGTAGAGGATGTGTTCAGTGGGGACCGGTAGGGTGAGGCCGGAGTGGGATTCCGCGGCCAGGTTGGTGAGGAGGATGTAGCCTTCAATGCAGGGGCGGGACGACTGGGAGAGGGTGACGTGGAGGGTTGTGGTGCGGGACCCGAGCTTGATGTGGCGGACTGTGAAGGTGGCAGGACCTACAGCGGTGCGACGGAGGAATTGGAGCTGGAGGGCGAAGAGGTGCGGTTGGTCGAGATGGGGAAGAGTGAGGCGGGAGTGGGTTTCGGCGACGGAGAGAAAGAAAGCTGTGAGATAGCCGCCATTGGGGACTGCGAGAGAAATGCTCATCAGTTACACTGCTAGAGGAAGATAGTTTTGGGTCCTCTACCGCTTCCTATGCACCATGCATCTTCGAGCTGACCGGAATAGGTGTGCGAGTCTACGGAGGTGACTGCGACAAAGTGTGCGAAGTTGGCCATCGGCGAAACATTATCAGCGTTTAAGAATCATTGAAGGACATTTCTGCGGTGCTGTGGCTCAACATTGGTGAATGTATCGTTGCTCACATCTTGTGGTAGTTCGCATCGCATCTGAGCTGCTGAGAAATGCGACCAAGAATTTCTGCGGGTCTTCAAGATGCCTCGGCACAAAGCCCAAAACAATCACGTGACATGTCAAGAACTATACGGGATACGGTCGGCAGAATTAATCTTCTGGATTGTAACGAGAGAGATCATGAGGTTTGAGTCTTTCTATTGGCTGGGCCGTATTTGAATTCTCATGGTCGTCGGAAGTGTTAGAGTGTATTTCCATATCGCTTGTGAAGGGTCGCGTCTGCTCTGGTGTTTCCCCTGAAGCCCCTTTTCCTTTCGAAATGCCTCGATTCTACTCATTTATCTATTGATGTCAAATTTTCGAAATTTTATAGATCCTGTAGGGTTTTCGGCTCGCGTTTAATAGCAAGTACATCATCGGTTGGCCTCAAAGGGACCTTCTCCGGAGGATGTTGATCGGCGGACAGGTCTAACTCGCCTCAATTCAAAAGCAAAGGCTAGCAACATGCAAGTAAGGACTCGAAACAGATTCTATTCACCAAGCTCTCAAACAAAATCCAGAGAGCACCTGGGTCTACCCAAGATTCTTCAACCTAATCTGTCAGGACTCCAATGGAAATGGCCCGCTGTATTTTCCTGCCGCGACTTAGCATTGTACGGCGAGAAGGCTCTCAAAGTCAGGCTTGGTAAGGGACGGATGGCGAAGGAGTCGAGCTGTCCAACATTGCGAACCACGGTGGAAACAATTTAGCGGCTATCGTCGAGGTTCCGCATGGTGATAAGCAACAAGCGCAGAATGACTAGATGGCAAATTTCCCTCTTGGCCTGTGCGGTTTAATGACAAACACTATTGAGTAAATGTTGATATTAGCAATCAATGCAATTTATCGCATGCTTCTCACAGCTTACCAAGGTTTCTCCTTTCGAACTGGTGGCTGCCTCGACCCAACGTCCAGGTTCCAACAAACTTTGAAAAAAAGCTTCGAGACAAGCTAGTTCAGCCAACTGTCATATCTCTGATTTGGGAGATCTGCGTATATCGAATGTGAACTGTAGTATCTGATTGCTTAAAGCGCTCTGACGCCAAAACCTACACTATGAGTTTCAAAGAGCTCGACTAGACCAGCACCTAAGCATTCATCAAGAGCCCAGTCAAAGCTTACGCCATAGAAATGCTTCCATTTCCTGGTCTTACCGGGCAGAATGCCTGCAAATTCGCCTCGGGCACGCTTGGCAGCGGATAACCGAGTGTCAGCATCAATAGCCCCATCCCAGCGCTCACGTAATAGATACAGCGGAGCCTGTCGATATTTCGATTTTTCGAGTATTGTCATTAGGTGAAACCGAGCATCCACCAAAAGCCTGATGTAGGGGCCAAGGTTTGGAACGGATACGTTCAACGCACGGTGATCCATAGATTCATTGCTCGCTCCGCCTCGGCCCCCAAGGCCTGAGAATGCGTCTTTTCCTCCCCATGCTCCTTGGCTGCCAGAAGCAGAATTGCCTGCAAGATGCATGGAGGTGGAGATCTTCTGGTTTCGGCCAGCGAAACGGTCTGCAGCCTGGACCGTAGTCGATGGAGCTACAAGGAAGCCTGCTTTTATCAACTCAGCAGCTTCCCGTGTGGACACCGAATGTGGAGGAAGTGTTGAGGATCTTGGGTTGCTTGCTAAGATTTGGATCCACCGTTCTGTAAGACGAGTTAGTCGTCATGTATTGACCAACTGGAGGCAAAGTGTGTGTGTGACCTTTCAGGGACTGGTCGAGATGAGATTCACGAATTTGCTGCTCAAACTGGCTCTGAAAAATCACAAACTCTCCCAAGCCCGATATCTCGTTTCCTCTACCAGTGATGATAATTCTTCTCAACTTGCCTGTTACACTCAAGGAGACCAAGTCCCGCTCGGTCCGGGTGGATGCGCCGCTCAAAGCATGAATGTGCGCAAGCGAGACGATTTTAGGAAGAGTCTTACGGTAATTCAAGACCTTGGCTATGCGAGTGCTGTTCATGCCTGCTCTATCAGGCACTTCTTCGAACATGTTAAGCAAGGCGTGCTCTACTGCGCCGACGACACTTTTAACGGATGAATTAGCAGCAAGAGGAAGCACTTTGCCATTTTCGTCAAGGGGTATATCTATCGGCTCGTTGGCAGGAGCAGCAGAGGCAGGTTCGGGCTTGCGGCCAGGCTTGCTGCGTGGATGAGCGGCGAATGGCGAGGAACTCGAGCGTTTGCGGGCAGCGGCGTTTGCTGTCGGCCGTCGGATGCGCGAAGAGTATGCGCCCGTTAGGTCCAGCGACATGACGGTTATACGGCGTGAAACATTTGAGCGTGGGAACAGCTTTTAGCTGTTTATGAGCGCATGCTCACAGACTTAGTGGCAAACGCGCCTCAAAGGCTGATGTGATCCAACCATTCCAGGATAAACTTCGGAAGATGGGAGTTGGGCAGTTAAGACGACCTACTGACGCAGCGAGCCTTGCGGACACTTCAGCCCACGTTTCCACATCACCATGTTTTTGTGAATGAAACGAGAATCGGGCTAGCCTCTGAATGCCGTGATACCAACGGATTCCATGCGACGTGATTACGATTTGTGGACATGGAACCGGGGCTGTTTGGCACAGCAGATGCATTTCATCGACCGCTTGGGAAACCGTCGATGACGAGTCGGATCATAGCCTCGAGCCGGGGTCAATCTGGATCTTCTCGGACAACGGTGATCGGAAATGCTATCTTTAGCTAACTTGCAAAGGATTGGGGCCGGAACCGTCGTGGAGGGCGCGCAGTTTCAGCGGTTTGGGGGTTTTAGCTACGAGCCAGGCTCAACCGACTGCAGGGGAGTTCCAGCGGGCCGGGACTGGAGAAGGCCGCTAGAGAGCCGCTTCACGCGGCCGCTTTCCTTGTTTTGCGGACGGGCTTGACGCTGTGCATGCCCGCTGCAAGAAACTTTGACGCGCTCTTGGCGATCTGCGTTGCGCAAGACTGGACAAACAAGAAATGCATCGCAAGCAAGCCGCAGCACCCTGACCAGCCTCGTTGAGGGTTCGTCGGTCAAATGCTGTCCTCAGACCTACTGCTCGGCTGGCCGGGCCCTTCCGCCCCCTTCCAACTCTTTATGAATCTCCCTCGCGACAACACGACCCCCAGTGACGTAGGGTAAGAAAAACGCAGGAACGGTTACGGCAGCCCTTACTGCCCAACACCGTGTCTGCCTCACTCCCTGCCCCCCTCGGCCAGCTCCCAATTGATACATCCTTCACTCCTTTCCTTCCCGCTCCCCAGTTGCTTTGCCCCATCCTCTGCGTCACACCTTTTTCTACTAAGCAGCCCGGCGATCCATTCTTTCTCGCAGGGCTACCGAAGGTGACGGCGCCGCCAATATCAACATCTATAGCTGTTAGTCGCACTCCAACCCTTAGTCCTCGCTCAACCTCCTTCAATCTATCTTTCCTCTCATCATGACTATCTTCGTGTGCTCGCTGTAAGTAGCAGGCTTTACGCTCCCCTCGGGTTGATCATGCCCGTGCGCTTTTACTAACGTGTACCTCAACCAGGTTCCTTCCTTACACAGTCAATTTCGACACTCCACAACAAAAGACAACCCCCGATGCGCTCATCCCGCGCCGACCAAGTCTCACTGGCTCCGCTGACCCTAACAAAATACCAAGCCTTTTCACTCAAAATCTCGAGAGCGCTGTAAATCCGACTCCTCCGATAACACCAGGCGGTTCAGGCGAACATGAGAAGATCTTCCTACCGCCCCCTCGTCAAGGATTGAGCCGGAATGGCTCTTACACGCATCTCCCCAATCCGCTCGATCCGCTATCTCTTGCTCCCAATGACCCGCATTCCCCGGCCTGGGGAAAGGTCTTCTCATTCAATCAACCTCAGTCTCGTGCCGATTCTCCTCCTCCGGTCTCGATCCTAAAGCACATGAAACCCCGTGAAAGAGCTGCGTCAGTCCTTTGGAAAGTTTCAAATCGACACAGAGCAGATAAACGCATCCGCGGTCTTAGTCATGAGAGATCTTTTTCTGACGCCCAGTGGACTGTGGAAGCTGCCGCGCTCGGCAATGGTGGCCTCAAAAATGCCGTCAAGGCCGCAGTCGACGGCGGCTATCTCAAAGAAAAGACCTGGGTGGGGACCTTGGGGATGCCGACAGACGCTCTAGAAGACCATACGAAATCTGAAATCGCAGAGCGACTGGAGGACGACTTCGACTCCTTAACGGTTTACGTTAATGATAAAGATTTTGACGGACATTATTCCCATTATTGCAAGCAAATCTTGTGGCCGATTTTTCACTATCAGATCCCTGACAACCCTAAAAGCAAGGCATACGAAGACCATTCCTGGATCTACTACGTCAAAATCAACCAAGCATTTGCGGAGCGTCTGGCGAAGAACTGGAAACGGGGAGACGTCATCTGGATCCACGATTACCACCTCATGCTTGTCCCTTCAATGCTTAGAAAGCTATTACCCGACGCAGACATTGGATTTTTTATGCACGTTGCATTTCCCTCGTCTGAAGTGTTTCGCTGCCTTGCCGTCCGCAAAGAGTTGCTCGAAGGTGTTCTGGGTGCAAATTTGATTGGCTTTCAGACTCACGAATACTGCCATCATTTTTTGCAGACATGTAGCAGAATCCTCAATGTCGAGGCCACCAAGGACGGCATCCAGCTAGAGGATCGCTTTGTAAACGTTGGAACCTTTCCAATTGGCATTGATCCCAACGCTTTGAGCCATAGGCGTGAAGAGCCTGATGTGGATGAATGGATCCGAATCATCCAAGATAAGTACCGTGGCAAATACCTCATTGTTGCGCGAGATAAACTAGACCACATCCGCGGAGTCCGTCAAAAGCTACTATCATACGAGCTCTTTCTCAACAAACACCCTGAATGGAAAGACAAGGTTGTTCTGATCCAGGTCGCAACTTCAACAACTGAACAGGCTGAGCTTGATGCTACCGTTTCAGATATCGTGACACGGATCAATTCGGAACACTCAACCTTAGCCCACCAACCTTTGGTTTTCCTCAAACAGGACATTGGCTATGCTCAGTATCTTGCCCTGCTTACCGTCGCAAGTGCACTCATGATTACAAGTTTGCGAGAGGGCATGAATCTGGTCTGTCACGAGTTCGTCTATTGTCAAGACGGCTCTCATTCTCAACATAAGCACGGATCATTGATTCTTAGCGAGTTCACCGGCAGCGCCGCAGTATTCAATGGTCATGAGCTTTTGGTCAACCCATGGGACTATCGTCAATGTGCCGATGCTATCAATCAAGCTCTCGTAATGTCCCCCGAAGAGAAGGAGGAACGATGGACCAAGCTTCACTCAAGCGTTATCCATCATACCGGTGGCGCATGGATCAAGAATTTTGTTGACCAACTTCATTTGGTATGCAACGACCATGCGATGCGCGACACTTCGTCAGTCCCGCGGCTCTCATTCAGCTCACTGAGTGAAAAATTTCAAGCTGCCGAGAAAAGGCTGTTCTTTATTGACTATGAAGGGACTCTGGCTTCGTGGGGCGATCCTTGCAGTATCGTCCTGACTACACCCCAACGAGCCATAGACGCCTTGAATCTTCTTCTCGATGATCCTAAAAATATTGTCTATGTAATGAGCGGAAGGATGCCTGAAGAAATGGAGAGATTGTTTCGACGTGTGCCCGGCGTCGGCTTCATTGCTGAAAATGGATGTTATCTGATGGAGGCAGACACGGATGAGTGGATTCCGCTCACAGATGAAGCCCATGTCAAATCCTGGAAAAGTGGAGTCAGATCTATTCTTGAGTATTACGAGGAGCGCGTGGAAGGTAGCAAGGTAACCGAACGGCGTTGTTCATTGATCTTTGATTACAGTGGCGCGGAGGATGTTGAAGCTGCAGCGCGTCAAGCCTCTGAGTGCACTAATCATATCAATGATGCTTGCTCCAGTCAAGATGTACACGCGATACCTGTGGATGGCGCACTGGTCGTTGAACCATCCGACATCACCAAAGCGTCTGCTACACAACGGGTCTACGAGAGCATCTTGCAAAAAGCTGAAAAGGGTGCTGTAGCACCGGAATTCATGTTTGTCGCAGGTGATTCGAGGGAAGATGAATTTGTATTTCGTTGGGCAAACAAATTGCAACAAGATCACGCAATCCGAGACGTCGTCACTGTTACGCTCGGGTCCCGGAATACTTCAGCGTCAGCAACGCTGACCCAAAAAGTGACAGGTACCTATTTGAGGCCCCTTTCACCATTTCGTCCGGCTGACATTTTCAGGTGTTTTGTCAACTTTGAAAAAACTGGCAGAAATGCCGAAGGCGGAATCAAAGTCGAGGTCTCCTATCTTATGATCAGGGACCGGTACATTGGCGGTCGATTTTTTCCTACAGAGTTGGCGTTTCTCTTCCGGTGATTATCGATTCTCTTGTATTATGATACCCAAAGTAGAGCATAGGCATCGATGACCGAGCATGTTACTCTATTCTCGGCGTTGCAGTGTTAACAACGAGACCGACAGGGACCAATGAAGAGAACATTCTTAGAGCGTAAATGAGATCTACTATGGTGTTTGCATAGGAACCTAACGCAATGTCATATATCATGAAGCCGACTACTTATGAGCAAGCGCTGTGAAGATAGGAATTTCTTTGCAATGTAGAAATCCTGTACTCGCCCAACTTAGAAAAAAAAATGAATGCTTTGAGGCCGCATCCATTACCGCTTTCCTGCCCTGGCGATGACGTTTGAGCAGGCGTCAACAGCCAGGGGTTTGAAACGCTACTTTTCTCTCGTTCACGAAACCTTCCCTTGACATTCAATTTCAAGACTTGATTTGGAACACATGCTAATTCCTCTGTCTCAATTACTATCAAAGCATTTCTGGGACTTCAATCCCTGGCATTACTGGCTCGATTTACCTAGGTTATTCTGATATTACTTAGAAAGCTATCTTCGTCTGCATGACGTTCCTTCGGGAGGTCGACGATAAATCTCTTGCCTAATTGAATCGACTTGTCCTTTCGTTGGTCGTATTCAAGATAAGTGCTGTTATGGCCTCAACAGAACCAACTTCGAGGCTTAAAGAAATTATCCATCTTGTCCCATTAAGCCCTTTGGAAATCCCTTCACACTCGGCCATCCAGGAAGCTACAAAGAATACAGGAGTAGGAACAACGGCGCCATCGATCACTAAACTACTGCTGACCTGCTCTCTCACCAGGCTTCCGAGGCCGGTGAAGCGGTCCGCCCGGATCTTGTGGGCTTCATCAAGGCTGCTCTAGACGAGGGAAACGCATTTGTTAATCAGTCAGCCTTTGAGCAAACGTTTTCTGCTTTGAGTACAAAAGCCTCACCACCGTCTGTTGCGCACGTGGAGACTTTCAAACGTGAGATACCCTCTAAGAAGGAAACATGGTTCGCCCGCAAAAGCGTTCATAAGAACGAGAAAGCCGAAGGTACGGCGGACTGGGATGAGTTTGTGTTTGGACTGAGAGACGACCACTCGATTCACGAGATGGAATTCACGCCTACAGTCTTTGACGCACATAAAGTATGCGATTGGGATGCTGAATTGAGTTCACGGGCCACCGAAGCTCAAGAGTATGATACGATGGCTATGGCAAGTAAGTTACGACACCCCGAATTTTCTAGATTCCTGCGCTGAGACAATGAAAATTCAGTATACGAAATGTGTCATGAGATCCCAGCGCCGCTAGGACCTCGATGTTTTCCCGTTCTCGTAATGACCGGCAACATTACGAAAGAGAAGGACACGTTTCTTGCAGTTACGGTCCCTGTGGACCTCAGCGGCCACCAAGCCTCATTCTATAGCTCTGGGCGAAACACTACCGAGGCAGACACAAAGATAAAGAGGAAAAAGGCGGTGCTCGGGGAATATGCCGCGGTAGAGAAAGTGAGGCTCGTGGGTGAGAACATTGAATGGGTAATGGCAACGGCATCCGACGCAAAAGGCAACCTGCCGATGTTTGCTCAGAAGATGGCTATACCGGGTGCCGTGGCAAAGGACGTTGGCTTTCTTATAAAGTGGTTGAACAGTAGGCGAAAGTCGGAGGGAGCTGCCTGATATCTTGTGGTGGTTCTCAGCTCTTGTCACGGAATTTGGGAATCTATTATGACACGTCCATAGATGTTTTCTCGTTTGGATTCAGTAGACATCTTCTGAAGGGATGAGCAGTCATGCAGCTTGATTCTAAAGCTCCAAGGCTCTGAAGCTGTGCGGATGCGGAGACTGGCAGAAGGTCAAATCCTTGCTGGCGATCATTAGCCACCGGGGGCCGTGGCAGTGTTCATCAGAATATAAACCAGCGCAGAACCCCTACTGGAATGTCAGAAACGCCCCTTTTGAAAACCTCCCTGAAATGGCGCCTTGAAATCCCCAAGCGGACATTCCAGTCCTTAGCAAGATGTCGGGTCAATACGGCGCATACGGCAATTATTCGCAACCTCCATATCATTATGGCCCTGCTCAGCCGGAATGGCAGAAACCACCAAATTCTCGTCCTGCGTCTTCCTGGCAGGACCCTCGCTTCCAACCTTCAGCACCACCTGCACCTGCTTTCTCTCAAGGAAACTACAATCCCAATACCTACGGCCCTATAGAGCCAAATACAGCTCCGACCAACTCTTCCCAACCGCCAGCTCCAGCCTACGACACGTCCACCTGGGGTGTGCGGTATAATCAAGCTCAACCTTCTGGAAACCAAGCCGCTCCTCCCCCACCGTTACCTCCCAGACCTGCAAGCGCAAGTAATCATCAGTCTCAATCTCCATCGTCACCTGGCCAACCTAGCCGATGGGAAACTACATTTCAGACAGGTTGGACCCCTACCCCTACCCAGAGCCAACTCCAGACCGCAACCCCTCCACCATCTTCGGCTCTACAACAACCTCCGCTATCCGATATAGCTCCTCCCCCTCCACCGCCTAGACCCTCCGCATATCAAAATATCACCCAGCAAGTTACGTCAGAGTGGCCGACCCCTCATTACTCTGAACGGCCTCCATCTCACCATTACGATCCTGCAAATGCTCCTCCTTCTCCTCCTGCTCCTAATCCTGCTTCCTGGTCAGCGGTGCCGCCACAAAACTATACCAACACTGCAGATACCAACAGCCAGCATAATCATGGGCCTTCTCATCGTGAAAATGCTCGGCTGGACGCCAATTCTGGCAGTACATGTCAGAGCCCACCAGCAGTCGCCCAGCAGACCCAACCATGGGGCTGGGAGCTATACGGTGGAGATGTTTCTCCCGCATCTCCTGAAGCTCAAGACGTCAATTTCAAACAACACTTGGAAGCTTCTCCACCTTCGCTTCCCTCACATCGACTTAGCAGACCACCTCCTGATTTAATCGTAAAAGCAGACGAAGAAACCAAGACAAACGATCATGTCTATGTTCCAGGAAGAGAAGGCAGTGTCTCACCTGACCTGGAGCGAACTGGAACTATTGATGGCGTGATCTCAGCATGGCAAGAGAGCTCTCAAGCTCATCCAAGTCGACGAAGCTCTGTTTCTGCCTTGGATGACATACATGATAGGAAGACGTCAGTTTCCAAACGGCTCCAACCTACAAGCGGCATGGCGGCAAATGCTGTGAGAGAGGATGTTGATCCTTTGGTGCGAGACGTACGGAGCCTGCAGCCGGAGTCTCGAGCTTCGTTAGACAGATACCTGGTTATGCTCCGCAAGGAGACAAGTGCTGGCACAGATGATGAAAAATATCAAGTTTTCAAAACTTTCTCCCAGAAGGAACTCCGACTTAGAGCCGTCTTGTACGCGATAGATGATCCAGATCTGAAGCCAAGAAAATCCACTCCTCCACCGGATCCTCTATCAACTTTTTCATCGTCTGGTCAACCGCTAGCCGATCCTTCGAAATCTACCACCGTCGATAGTAAACAAGATCCGCCTCAAGTCACGCAACATAAGGTAGAATCTCAGGATAGACTAGGCCTCCAGACACACTCTGCTTCGGAACTGCCCTTATCAAAATCACCTCAGAATTCTGGTGATGAGTCTTACGTTATTGTCGAGGATGAAAATACAGGAGAATATAGTCCAGGTGGCCGGCCAAAAACCACACGGCCTCAACGACCACCTGTACAGACAAATATCAAGTCACCAGGCTTACAGTCTGCAAAAATGCCAGGCTCCCCCAGTGACTATGCTCCTATAGTGGTAGATTTCTCGGATTATAAAGACGAAAGCAAGTCAAAATCTGTGTTTGATGACGCACCGGAGGTAGTTGACGCCAACATGTCCAAAGCTGGGTCAGTTCAGCCACAGCCATCGGGAGCGACTGCTCTGCCGTTGTTGAAGGAGCCTCCACGACCCGTTTACACTCCATTTCGATATAACGAAGCGCCTTCCAATGCGGGATATGCCGAACTTCGTCAAGCCTCTGCAGATTCAGGACGCGCAATTTCACAAGTACAAGCAGCAGCTCGCAGCCCAAGTAAGAGCAATGCGGATGAAAGTCTATCTCCATCACTAGCACTTCGCCAAAATGAAGAAGCCTTTCTGGGTCTTATACGCGAGAAAAGCGTAAGGCAAGCGAGAACTCGAAACAAACAGCTCACAGGGAAAGATTCGGTGCCTCGTGAGGGTCCTGCTAAGAAACTTTGCAGCTACGTGAGCAATTTGTCATGGCCGGTTGAAAACAAAAACCCGTCTTTGGAAAGCATTGAGAATGACATGAATCAATACACTGACGATTTCAGCTTTATTCGTCAGACCGTGCTTTCATGGGATAAGACCAACAGGGAGATTCGTGAGCGATTCCGTCAAGATCAGCACAAAAGGCAGGAAGACTCCGAAAGCCATATTGATGAGTTGTTCAATGCTAAGGAGATCGGGTATGCGGATATCAAAAAGCTCGAATCTGAATTCAAACAGAATGAAATCGAGCGTGAGCAGCAAGAACAGAAGCGAGAACTGGATAGCTTTGTACAGTACGTATATGGGCCGTTGACTTCACGCCTGAACCACGATATCAAAACGCTAGAACCGCAATTTGTAAGGGCTATCGAGCTTCTAGAACTAGAAGCGAGCTCTGGAAGCCAATTGATTTCCTCCAATGCTGGGAAGCCGGGAGCAAGCTTGGCTTTGACAACCGTGCTCACGGTCTTTGAAAAGCTACAAATTCGTTACCGCAAACGTGCTGAGGCCGAAAGAGAACGAGACCGCCGCAAGGCCGTGAGCGAAGAATGTTCTGCGAAGGCGGCAGGAGATAAAGACACCGCCGACAGGGTTGTTGCAGACTTCGAACTAGCAGAAAAACGATCCGTCGTCCAAGCAGCCAAGGAGAGCGACGATCGAAGCAACAAGCTTATGGACATGTTCGACAGTGTCGTGATCCGGACGCTCGGCGAGAATGAGGCCTTTATTGACGCTCTTAAGTCGCAGATTCAACAAGCCGATACAGAGACCAGAGACTTAAGTAAATATCAAGGAGATCTCTATGGACCTAGCGGCTTGAGACAAACACTAAAGTCTGCCGAGGCGGTCATCAAGGTCGTGTCAACTGACTCGGTGTCTATCCTTCAGAGCTCTGACGCTGCAGACCGAATCCTGAACGAGGCAGATTATTACCTTTCTTACGCAAATGCTCGATTGGAAGAGGCGCCTGACAGCACGTTTGAGCAACTACAACAGGACAAGAGTAAAGAGGACGAAAAGATTCGTGTAGATACGGCGGGGCGCCTAAGTAGTGTGCAGAAAGGACCTGAAGAGACGTTGCATTTAATCAGATCTCTTGTCGCTCGCATCGGCGATGATCCGGAGCATCAAGAGCGAATTCGAAAAGCCTTGGAAGCGGCAAAGAAGCGAAATGCCGCAAAAGATGGCCCCAGTACATGACATTCGTTTCCCTTAGGTGGCAATCGGGTCTGGAGTTTGATTTTTCATGTCACATGCCTCGCGCGACCATTGAAGGAACACTGTGTGGAAGCAACTACAGGGCGACGATGGTTTCTTGATCTGCATGCAAGCAATATTCCGGCAGGCGATACCCAATTTGGATCTCGGAGTCTAGGTCTTGGTGGTGCGAGTGGCTAGTGGGAGAGCAGGCTTGCGATGATTTGGTTGGCTTTCAAGCCTTCACGGTGAACAAGTGGCCAGGCGCAATGGATCTGCGCCACGCGAGTCATTTGAGGTTGCTCTGCATGATGCAGTCACGTACACCTTTGATCTGTCGATATGGATATCTGTTTGCCTGTAGAGTGGCTTGTGCAACTTTCGGCCGGCCTATCGAGGATTTAAGTGCTTGACGTGAAACATATCAATCCATTGTGTTCCAGGTCGGAGATGGGACGTAGAAATTCTTTCACCGATAGAGACGACGGCAAAGAGGGCCAGGCCGGTGTGGCTTGAAAGCCACATTCGTTCCCGGAGAGATATTATTGTTAACAGCAGATGGAATTACTAAAAGCTGGCGAGCTCCAATGAAATCAAATTCCGCACGGCTTGTGCTGCAGTATCTGTAGGTAGGGTGCAGGGCTAGCATCGGCTAGAGTGGCGCATTAGGATGACGCCTCCCGCTCGATCTGTGCCGTCGCCAGCGAACAAGGCAGCCTGGTCGCAAGAATCACGGTGCGCCCGTACTATCGAACAATGTGAAGCGCTAAAAGGGGGAGAGGAGCGGCCACGGCTGCAAGAAGTTGCTCGATCGATTGGCCTCCTGGTGGTTGCGGACGCTGTATTGCTGTGGTCGTGCGACGGTGGCCGATCTGAGAATGGACTGTGGCTCCCGGGCAGCGACGCGTGCATCGAGCGAACGGTGAGCCCCGTGCCTGAGCGATCCCGGTCAGACAGATACTTCTCCCAGCACCAGACAATGGGCGGCGCGGCGAGTACCTGAGGCGTAGGGATTCTAAAATAGGCACTAGCCGTGGGTGCGGAGAGCTTGCACGCTGACCGGCTGAAGGTGGTGGTGAAGCTCGGGGGAACCTGTATCCAGCCACACGCCAACTGGCCACCCCAAAAACGTCATCCGCGCTGCGTCCTGCGCCTCATCCACCCACCCAACCTTCGGTACGCTGCCCAGAGCAGTCGCATAGTACCTGGTCTTCCCTTCTCGACTTTTCTACCTCGCCGCCTACCTCCCCACCGACCCCCGACCATCCTGACTCCTGCTGTCAATTGCAGCGCGAAGCCGTAGAGCACTCAATTCCCGTGTGTCGACCTTGCCTATCGCCTGGCGATGCCCGCTTTCGCATCCCTGCAACGATTAGATTCCTGAACAATCGACAAGGCGCTGACAGCCGCGACTTCCAGAGCTGCCCCGGAACATTGAGTCTCGCCTTCATCCCCTTTCCGATTGCACTATCATCGCTCGCCTCTTGAGCGTTCTCAGTACAATTCAGCTTGCGCGTCAGCTTCCTCGCGGCCTGGCAGACGACCTTGACTTTGTACTGGCGGGGATCGTGGCCGCTAAGAATGCGTGCGCAAAACAGCGGAAGAATAATCGAGATAGACTACTGCAAAACCTAAGATAGATCTCTCTCGAGAATAAACAAGCGGTCGGAAGCATCGGGTCCGAGAGTTCTGTCGAGGTAGCCTGCAAGGCTGTACTTCATATAGACCCCAACGCTCAGCCTCAACAGCCTCAGCTTACGCCACGACATCAAAAGCTGGAACGAGTGAGTGCTTCTTTTTCCTTAAGATTCGGGCGTTGCTCTTCGGCACAACTGTTGCCAATTACTGAAAGCATTTCGTGTTACCATTGTGCATTGAGCCTCAACTCTAAACCTTCGAAACTCAAGTGACATCCTGTGCTTAGCCTCCAACGATTAATGCCTTATGAAGGAGTTCTTGATCCAGCTAACGCAGTAAGACTGCAGATTCTCTTCAATGCGAATGCGGGATTTATGGCAGATCCTACGACCACATCGTTGGACTCAGCATCAATCCCCGTAGAGCCGACCTCTACTGCTCGCCCTTTAGCTCCAGCCCCTTCTAAGACCTCGACTTCCGAGGCCCTACCTTCAAGAAAACGCGCAAGTCCGGCTCGATCAGTGAAACTCAGCTCAATCCCGAGTGCAGGCTTAGATACGTCGAGGACCTCCATCTCACCACGCCCGGGAAAACGTGCGCGCCTCTCTCCTCGTCCGATGACTGCTGCTGCGGCCGTTGCCGATCAGCAGCGCAGAAACAGCGAGCGCGAACAAATCACGGCTCCACAAACCACACCCAATCCAGCAAAGCAGGCTTTGGGCGTGCTAATGGGTATCGATAGTGTGAGTAGTAAGAGCAAAGATGCACCATCAGCGACAACTGCCATCAGCGAACCACTCTCAGCAGTAGCCGATGCCTTGCAGACACCCTCGGATGAAACGCACGATGATCGCAATGCTCAGACAAGTCCTGTGAGCTTGTCGAGCTTTGTGACTATGGGGAGCGCGGCCGCCCCTACTGCGCCGGCTGAACCCCCTACAGTGGATAGCCCAGCGTCTCTTGATGACGCTGCTCCGGAGAACGATAATAATTCGAAACTATTAGATCCTCGCGACGGTTCTCCCGATGGCGGTAACAAGGCACTATCATACCCTGGGCCTCTCTCAGCAGCTCATCTGAACGATCCAAGACGGGGAATGAGCCTTCCACATTCGGGAATGCGTCAGAGTAGCCCAAGGTCGCCTTCAGCTAAAAAGCACAAGTGTCCATATTGTTCCACCGAGTTTACGCGGCATCATAACCTGAAAAGTCATCTATTGACCCATAGTCAAGAAAAGCCTTTCGTGTGCCAAACCTGCAACCAGAGATTTCGGCGATTACATGATTTGAAGCGCCATACCAAACTTCACACTGGTGAGCGGCCCCATATTTGCCCCAAGTGCAATCGCAAGTTTGCGCGTGGGGATGCTCTTGCAAGGCATAATAAGGGCCCAGGAGGTTGCGCTGGACGGAGAGCCAGTATGGGTAGTTACGGGGGAGATGGCGACTATGACGGTGCTCAGGACGATGCAATGGATGGACTCGTGTATACTGTCGAACCAGATCGAATGGAGGACGAAGACGCTGATGATCGGAGACAAAGCATGCCAACTATCAAGCGACATGACGCGCCAGACGAGTCGTCTCGTTCTAGCACAATGCAAAGTCAATTCCGCCAGCCGAGCACGTATCCGCCGATTCAGGGTCGGCCGACAGGCGGGGCTTCCGGAGGCCTGTTTCCACCTCCTACCAGCCACGGCGGTTCCAGTACCACAACATCTCCCTTATCACAATCGAGTACCCTGCAACCTTCTGGTGCTCCTAGTCAACCCAGCGCTCAGGGCTCTACTGTCTTTCCTCAGGGAGCCATGACCGAAAGTCCCAAGCCGCTGTCCCCCGGCGCTCCAGTCAATGCGCATAGCCATACTGAAAATACGGTGTACCGAAATCGATCACCCAGCCTAACCCAACAGTACCAACATCAGATGTTTGGTCGAGGTTCCGGCCGAGGGCGTACACCACCGAGTGGAGTTGGCAGTCTTCCGCCACCGCAACAGATTGCGCCACAGCTGCCTCCTCCCCACGGCCTCAATCCGCCTGATGCTCGCTATACTCTTCACAGTCAGGCGGCACCGACTCACCCTCCGGCTCAGCCGACCGGGCCTCCTACGCATATGTCTGGTGGGCCATCTTCTAACAGCAACAGTCTCTCCAGTCATGGAAGATCTCATCCCGGCAGCGGCGAAGGCCCCAACTTGGGGTTCCTTTCAGCGGAGGAACGGCTGTGGGAAGTGGTGAGGAGCCTGGAGCATCGTGTCAACTCGCTTCAACAAGAAGTCACGGACCTCAAAGGCCAACTTGCAGCGGCTGCACAACCCAAACCTCGATAGCCGGGTCCTTTGGTGTCCGGATATTTTTTTTTCCGTTCAAGTCTCTCGTTCTTGAGGCTCAAGTAACCTTGTCTAGCTGGAATGAAATCCGTTTTCGCCTAACCTCGAAAGCGGAGAAAAGGGAGTCAGAGGCGCGCTGGTGTTTCCGCTTGGCGATCGGGCCACGGCCAATGTGAAGGGGAGTCATCGCTGTCGCAGTCGTTTGACCTGTACAGTACCTTTGGTATGAGGTGAAGGCGGTTGGATCATGACTTTCGAAGCGCTCGTTCGGTGTCCCAATGAAAAGGACGGATTTTTGAAGGCATCAGGATGTGTTTTCTAGAGGGCGCGACATCTCAAGCCGGAGTATTTTCTTGTATACTAACAATATCCCTCGTTGTGAGTCTGCGATTTTGTCGGATGAGCGTGTGTAGAATATTATTCGTCAACTTTGGTAAACTTGTTCTGCATCCAGACTTCGGCCTGGTGGATGCCTTTTTCCGTGATGACTCTTCGCCGGGCCGGCCGCTAGTCTCAAACCCACGTGCTGACGGAAACCTGGGTCGTGTCTTCGTATCCTAAACATTTCTTATGTCTGGGGAAATGGCGCCAAACATTGGGATTCAGCGATGAGACAGAAGGCAGGGCCAAGAAGACGGAGGACTGAGGCATCCAGCTGGACAGGGATGTGCGTGCCTCAGGGGGGTGGGTGGAGTGACGTGTGGCTTCGTGACAGGCGGCGGGTGATTGGCTGCCTCGCGCCTATCAAGCCACAAGCGCTAGTGGGCTCCGAGTAAGCGCGGAGGAACATTTCTTCCTTCGAGCGGCCGCCCGCACCACTCACAGTCCGGCATCAGCACCACCATCGCCCAGAGAACCGCTTTTTCCTTCTTGGGCCGGTAAGAAAGCTAATGTGCGATCACTCCATGCCTCTTGCACCGCCGCACGTTGTAGAGAGGCCATCCTTCCATCCAGCGACCAATTTGGCCCGGCCTCCATCGACGTCACGCGGCAGCCACCAACAGACAATCTCCATTCTCGCGTGGCCGTCGACCTCCGTGGCTCCTGAATGGTCGAAAGGGAAATACCTCGATCGAGCCTCCGGCATCAACACCAACTATACGAGCCTTGTCGCAGCCTTCTATGGCGCTTCTAGGCAAACGTTATCCCGTCCCATCATCATCGACGCTTAGTCGGCAAACCGGTGGTTATGCTATCACAGAAACTGAGCTTGCCCGAAAGCTTCATCTATCCCATGCCCCTCCAGGGTTCCCGGGATGACCCACCGCGACGGGTCCTTGGTCTGTCGACCAATCATTTCTACTGGCCGCCTTTTGCAACGATCCCACTACTTGTCATGTTTGTGGCCGCAGGTATCAACAGGAGCTGAGATTGGCCCCGATGACATGCTTAATTTGGCGTGCTATCTATTTGTCTATCCCAACCTAGAGTTCCTTGGGCGCGATACATGCCTCAGAGTTCGCCAGGAACTTCCATATGTGTTGTTTGCTCTCTTCCTCCCTCGGCTAATGGGCCCATCCACCTCGATCAATGACCGCTGAAAGGAGGCTCACTAGCTTACCCGCCCTTTGGAAACGGATGATTCCTTTACGAAGGCCCTTAGGCAGCGCCGTCCCAGTTCCGAGTGGTCAAGATCAAAGGAGGTGAGTCGCATTCACAGAGACATGCAACGATCTCTCCCGCCATGCTTTGTCGTGATTCCACTCAACGTTGCCATGTCGTCTTTTCAAAGTGCGGCTGGATCAACGCCGACCGGCGTTGTCCTTTTGCAGCCTGAGCCTCAGCCTGGTCCCTGGACCTTGTGGCCTTCACCACCAGTAAGGAAGGGCGGACCCGCCTCCACAATTGGTACAGATCCTTCGATGTTATCTTTATGGAAGCAACAATTCGTAAGATGGAGTCATGGCCATGGTCTAATCCTCTCTAACGATATCGAATCTCGCCCTTTCCATTGCTCATCTCATGTCTTGTCAGATGTCTCCTGTTCTGCTGAAGTTTTCGATCCCTGAGTGCTCTGTAGCCACTGATACGCCCCCCCGGTCCCCCACATCTTCCGCCCCAGTCTGTGAGTTCAGAACCACTGGTCGCTGGGCGTGATCTAATTCCATCAATGATCACCTACAGCTCGAATGACAGTGTAATTCAAGACATCTGCCTGAGTGTTCCGAAGGAAACTTCCAAGCACGCCTGAGGACTCAAGGGCGCGTGAGATATTCTTCTCTCAAAGTATAAAGGGTCGGCGACGACAATCCCCTCAGCCCTACGATGACACCCATTAAACGCGAACCCGATTCTCCTCCTTTAGCTCTCAAGAAGCTCTCTACACGTCGACGCAATCTCAAAAAACACTCTTATCTCCGAAAGGCATTGATCGGAGCCATGTCCGGTCGCCACTCCAGTCGCCGCCACGGCGACAGTGACGAATATGCTTACGACGCGGGTCGCAGCGAATGGGTGGAGATAGATGACCGGAAGGAACGTCGCAGAGTGCAGAATCGCAATGCGCAGAGGAAGTTTCGTAAGTCACTCCGTGATTGCTTGTCTCTGACCATGGTCAACGTCATGGTCCGACCCTGTCTCATCCCTGCAAACTCTATGATGCACATATTCCTATTACGGCAATGGCTTCTCATCCAGGGGATCCGGAGGTTTGCCTGAATGATACACTCCGAAACCTATTGAAGGTTGTTGGGTCTTCCAGCAGCAGCAGCAGCATCAGGCAAATCGCACCGGCTGACAACGGATCATGATGATGAGGGACCTCGATGCAGGATTAATGCCGAACTTACGACAGTTCCTGTCTTTGTAAAGTCTGTCATAATCCTATACCGATGGCTCCTCATAGCATGGCTTGTTTCCTGCCGATCAACTTCAACCATGGTCATCAATGCTTAGTCCCTCCCCCAGCTGTTACTATCTATTCTTCTAATGCACCCGTCGCTCAAAATTACTGGCATTGACGCTCTTGGCTAACTTGAAGTTCCACAGGTGAGAAGTCTAAGCGCGAGCGTGAAGATTCCGATCGGGACGCTCAAAACCGCGAGGCCGCGGGGCGTGCATACACGACGCCCGAGGCCGACGACCTACAACATAGTTCCACCCACGAGGGCCTCCCATGGGGCGGATACTCAATGAAGTACATGGTCGAAAAGGGTAAGGAGAGGGAACGGACCCGAAGCGCACATCGCGACCGAGACCAAGACCGAGAAAGTGAATACTACTACTCCAGTCGAGGAGACTATAGTGGGTATTCACAAGAGGATCGAGGTAGGAGTCATGGAAGTGAGTACTACTATGAGGACGAGGGCCAGAGCTATTCGGGGAAAGGGAAGGGAAAGGCGAGAGACGACCGGGAGGAGTCTGTCTACTCCTATTCTGACCGCGGATCAAGAGGGGGGAGCTATCATAGCTCCCACGGCCACGGCAGCAGCGGTGACTACGGAGGAGGGTACTACTACTACACAACACGGTAATGGACCGACGTGAGGTGTATGATAGGAGTCAAAGGCGAAGGAAGAATGTTTCAACAATGGAAAATAGACTGCTCCGCGAGGATACGAATGGCAAAAAGCAAGGGCTTGGTTCGCGAATAGGGGGGATCCGGACATTCACTGAAGGCGTTCGGGAGTTCACTTGACAACTTTGTCCTTTTGATGGGATGTTACAGGGAAAAACGAGCCGCACCACCACCCAATCTTCTGTTGAGTTTCTTTCATTTATGAGACCACCCCAGCTCCGAGAGACAGCAACCACAGATAGATCTCGCGGCTGGACCTCGAATTCTAACGCAACATCTTGCATTATATTCATGTCTGCACCTCGCACACAAAAGTACAGCCTTAAAGACCTTTCAGTAGAAAAAAAGGGAAGCAATCAACGCAAACGACAAAAGGACAGCCTGATCTACCCCAGAATCGGGTCCGGCAAACCATAAAAATAAGCTTCTTTTTCCAACTAAGCTCCATAGACCTTCTAGAACCTCAAGGAGACCGCGGTCTCGGATTCGAATCAGGAAGCAGGATTTTTTTCTCTTTACGTAGACATGCCTGAAAGCGGCAGTGGGTTGGGCGGCGAGGCGTACTTCTGGGGGGGAATCCAGCCTTGTGCGGGCCTCGTTCATTCCCAGGGATCCACCTGGGGTTCAACGCCAAGGGAACATGCCGTTGGTCTGGACAAAGATTTTCCTTGGCAAAGTGCTGCTGGTGACGACGACGACGACGACGACGACGATGATGATAAGGCAGAGACGGTAGGAGTGCGTACGTGTCGTAAATCTGCGCTGCAGGGTGCTGCGCTTTTGCCTGATTGAGCAGCTCTCGTTGGTTAGGCGTTCCGTGATGGACAGAACGGGCCAAGGCTGGCAAGGCCCAGACGCCCGAAGCTCCAGGCTGGAGCCTCGGTAACCTGGCGGTCGGGGGCGCTTGTCCCCCGCAATTGGGGGAGAACAGGACCGAGATCTCTGGACTTGGCTAAGGGAGCAAGTGCGGGGTCTCTCGGCGATGCGTGACGTCCGAGGTGTTCCTTTTGCACCCCCGCTATCCAGTGTGTCGGGTTCAGCTGAGGGAGGGGCTTAGGGAGTTGGTTTTTTATCTGATGCAGACTTTAGATACTCTACCTGAATTGTTCAACCTAGAGAATATCTTGAGTGATTGACTTGGTGGTAGCAAAGCGTACCTCCCGAGCTCTCAGACCATTGCCCTTCCATTATTCAAAGCCTTGAGATAGTTGGAGAAGGGAAATTCTCTACGATATCGGGGCCTCTCTGAGACCAAGATTAAGAAAAACGCCGTCGACACTACGTCAAGATGGCTCTTCCAAAGAAGTACAAGGCTGTAGTGTACGACAAACCGGGACAGATCTCGACCAAGATAGAGGAGTTGGATATGCCGGAGCCAGGAACGGGTGAGGTATTGGTCAACATGTGAGTGTCTAAATACTGGTATTTTTGGGTCAA
Organism: Pyrenula massariospora; assembly: GCA_021030905.1. Taxonomy (NCBI): domain Eukaryota; kingdom Fungi; phylum Ascomycota; class Eurotiomycetes; order Pyrenulales; family Pyrenulaceae; genus Pyrenula; species Pyrenula massariospora. The sequence goes on from JAGFMI010000003.1 coordinate 1,618,498, forward strand.
TTCGTATCAAGGAGAACGATGGAGCTCTACTATTTGGCCAGGCTTGGTATCTACCTTTGAGCGTGAGTGCTAATATCTTACTTTTTGCAGAACTCACTCTGGTGTCTGCCATTCAGATATGGGCATCATGACGAATGAGGTGAGCCTCAACTTCAATCCCTCAGCAGACAAACCCATCTCTTCTCATACTTATACCTGACACAAACACCAGTGGCAATGGCTCCCTGCACCCACAGCGGCCGGCCAAGTCGGTGGTCACGAAGGCGTGGGGACCGTAGCCAAATTCGGCCCAGGAACCGAGTCCTCAAATCTAAAAGAAGGCCAACGCGTCGGCATCAAATGGGTGGCCTCAGCCTGTTTGTCATGCCCAGCCTGCCAGGCTGGCTTCGATGCGGGCTGCTCATCAGGCAAGATCTCGGGATACTATACACCGGGCACATTCCAGCAGTATGTGCTGGCGCCTGCACACTATGTGACACCGATTCCGGATGGGCTGCCGAGTGATGTCGCAGCGCCGATGTTGTGTGGTGGAGTGACGGTTTACTCTGCGTTAAAGAAGGCGAGAGTGCAGCCTGGGGATTTTGTGGTGATTCCCGGTGCTGGTGGAGGCTTAGGACATTTGGCGTTGCAGATCGGAGGGAAGGGGATGGGTTTAAGGATGATTGGGATCGACGCGGGGAGTAAGGAGAAGCTAGCGAAGGATTGTGGTGCGGAGTATTTCTTCGATGTGACAAAGTATGAGAAGGGAGAGGACGGGACAAAAAAGCTTGCAGAGGACGTGAAGAAGGTTACAGATCATGGGCTCGGAGCAGCAGCGGTCGTGGTTTGTACAGCCAGCAATGCTGCGTACGCGCAAGGATTAGAGTTCCTGAGGTTTAATGGAACGATGGTGTGCGTGGGGATACCGGAGGGGAAGATGGTGCCTATCGCAAACGCGACGCCAACGATGATGCTGAAGACGCAGCTGAATATTGTGGGCAGCGCGGTGGGGAGTCGGAAGGAGGCGATTGAGACGTTGGAAATGGCCAGAAGAGGTGTCGTCAAAACGCATTTCAGGGTTGAGAAGATGGACAAATTGACGGAGGTGTTTGAGGAGATGGGAAAGGGTGAGTTGCAGGGGCGGGTTGTGCTGGATTTGCAGGCTTGACCAGGCGTTAAAGGGTATTCAGCATGAAAGATGGAGTACAGAGGTTGAATGGCCACTGTAAGAGAGAAAGAGAGGGGGGATGAAAGGATACTTATCAGATTTGAAGGCTATGTTGGAGAGCGTCTGTAGAACCAAACAATGGCATGATGTTTGTGTAATTTGAAAGTTCGAGAAGGACTCGAGCCATAACGTTTAGCGGGTAGTTGAAGACTGCTACAGTTTCCTAGAAAAGGGAGCGGAAAGGCTTCCAATAGCACGGAACAGTCCGCTGAACGCGGAAAAAGTTTCCTCGCCGGGAGACCAGCTCGGGACTCGGGCATCACCGGCTCGGAAGCGATACTAAGGCACTAGTACTTATTAGAAAAGCTTTGGCTAATAAAAGGTTTTTGGAGTGGGCCCGACATTTCTACGCTAGCCATTAAATATTAGCTGAGCCGCTAGACGAACCTGCAGACCAAAGGGTCTGAGTTCACTCGCCATTTGCCCCGCGATGTTCTCGCATTCAGCAGATGAAGTCCTTTTTTCTTGACACTCGCTCGATTATTGACAAAGAAGCTCAACTGTCATCACGTCCCCGCTACTACCACTCCTCCTGACCTCTGTTGAAGTCTGTTCATAAATTTGCGCAACAACCGTGACAACGCTTGATAACGAAGAGGAAGATTCATTTTGAAAGTTACCACACACACTTTAGCGGTCGACTACTGTCTCTGTCAGAGCTTCACAATGCCAAGTTTCACAGATTCGTTTTGGTCTGCGGACTATGCAGGCGGTCTTGGGGTTCTCTTCGAAAAGCTGCAGCAAGGTGTGACAGAGAATCACCAAGTTCTCACAATAGCAACGATGCGTGCCGACGCAGAAGAAACATTCAGTGAGAACTTGGGAGCCATAGCGCCTTCGGTGGATAGGATGACAAAGGGTTTTGCAAGAGACGATGGCGCAAGCCTGCGAAAGGTACGAGCACAGCGTAAGATCAGCTACTGGGATCGCTAACCGCAAATTCGTAGGCCTACGAAGGTGTACGTAGCGAGATGGCGGGAGCAGCACAAAGTCACAAAAAAGTGGCCTCAAACATTCGGGAGCTAGTCGTGAATCCTTTTTCACGATGGTGCGACGCCCACGCAACCCGGATACAAAATTCCCAAGATGATCTGATGGCAAAAGTAAAAGCTCATGACCGACAAGCGGAGCTAGTCAAAAAGCTGCGGAGTCAGTATTTTAATAAGTGCCGGCTAGTCGAAGACGCAGAGGAAGAAAATAAGCTAGCTTTCCAGGAGCCGGAAAAAGAGCAGCAGAGCCCGAAAATTCAACCAACACCAAGAATTGTGTTACCGGATAGTGATGACGAGCCCGAGCCGGTTGAGCTAGGCGATAATCTATACAACCCTGAGCAGCTTAAGAAGCTCCTGACCGATATGCTGGACCATATTGTTCTTGGAGAAGCCAAGGTGCCGATATTAGGGACATACCCTAATGTGTCCAATGGTGCAGACATTGTCGTATACCTACAAAAACACTTGAAAGCCTCTACCGTGAGCTACGCCGAAAGGATTGGACAAGATCTAGTCGACAATGGGTTCCTCAGGTTGGTCGGTAATGTCGGAAGCACATTCGCCAACAGCTCGAAGATGAACTATCAATGGCGCCCCAAAGTTTTTCAGATTACAGGTGTCCCGGAGAAAAAGAAGCCCTTCAGTCGAGTCTCTTCAATGGGGTCTAATGCAGACGGCGTAGACTCTCCTATTAGCTCTGTCAACGAGATGCTTTCCGGATGGAATCCACTCAACAACCAACATCCTAATGAGACGCCTGCACAAAGGCTGCGTCGAGAATCAAAAGAGACGGACGAGAAATACAAAGCGGGAGTCAAGAGACTTGATCAACTGAGGTGCGCTCTGGAAGAGTCGATGATGGATCATCTGAAATTTCTTGAGCGATGTGAGACAGACCGGCTGAAGGCGATCAAATCCGTCATCCTTGACTTTTCGGGGGCTATTAGCAACGTCATTCCCGCATTTCAAAGCCAGGTTGACAACATGATGCTGTACCAGGAGACCATTCAACCGCTCGGAGATTTGAGATACATGCTCGAAAACTACCGTACCGGTGCATTCGCACCCAAGGTTGTTCCTTACGAAAACTACTACGGGTCGGTAGAAGAGCAGACATTTGGCATCGACATCGAGGCCCGAGCACGAGCAGACAAGAAACGCGTTCCTATCATTATTACAACAATATTGACCTTCCTCGATAATCACTATCCTGATCTTGATGGAGACGAAGCACGGCGAAGCATTTGGTTGGTGGACGTGCCACTTGCCGCTACACACCACCTCCGAAATGTTATCAATAATGGCAAAGCCGTACCACGAGAAGTTCTTGACAGATATGAAATTCCTATTGTCGCAAGCGTCTTGAAACTGTACCTTTTAGAGCTTCCAGGTGAGAAATACTGAGATTTCCAGTTTTCGCCTTCTCACATATTTGCAGATTCTCTCGTATCTTCACAAGTCTACGAAATAGTGAAAACGATCTACGCTCATAATCCGACCCATAAGCCCTCGCCATCTGACGAATCAGATGAGAAAGGAGATTCATCTACACGAATCAAGGTTCTTCAATCTACCCTAGGCCAACTCCGCCTTAACAATATTGCTACACTTGACGCTCTCACCACACACTTTACACGCCTTATTGACCTCACATCCGCCGACGAATCTTTTGTCTCATCGCTTGCCACTGCGTTATCGCCATGCATCCTCCGTCCTCGAACCGAGAACAGCCTAACCCTCGGCGACCGTCATGCCTATCGACTCATCCGCGACCTTTTCGACTTCAAAGATGACATTTTTGGCGAACTCAAGCGCCAATCCTCGGCTGGCACGCTTCCTTCTGGGTCCGCTCCGCCGTCTGGAACCTACACCTCTCCTCCCTCCACGCGGGGCACCCGCGCCATCAGCTTGACGGATGAGTCCAACCGCCGCGCCAACATGGAAGCCCGGGCCAAAGCTATTTCAGAGCGAACCCGCGAAAAGAGCCCTGCACCTCTGCGGCATCGTCGCGACCGTAGTACCGGTGGCTTCGACGGCGCTGGTCGCTTCCCCGTTGTCGCTTCCCCAACTTCTGCCACTCACCCACCGTCCACCGGCGTTACGGACCGGATCCGGCAGGCAAATTCCCGTCACAGCCTTGAGGTGCCCAGCAGTACTGACTCCAGTCCCGTCACCTCGCGTGATGATGTAAAACAGCTTCCTGAAATTCCCTCCGCCACCACAAATGGCACCGCCAATCCCCTCCAAGACATCCATATCCCACCCCCTTCACAAGTCGTCTCCCCTCAGGCCGTCGACTCACCTAGCCGTCAAGGTCTAGCGCAGGCACTGTCCAGCGCGGCAGGCACTCCGACAACGGAGGAACCAAATCCCGCTGCTATAGCGGACGCGGTCGAGAAGCAGAATAGTCTGAAGAGGAGTAGCATGGGGAGTGGAGGGAAGTACCGGCCGGCTGAGCGGACAAGAGGGTTGAGTAGGAATCCAGGCAGCAAAGGGAGTTTGAGCGGTGTGCAGGAAGGAGTTGCCGATACGGCGAGGGGAGTGCAGCTAGAGGATCGGCCAATGGATGATTGAATTGGTGACACAAGGAAAGTCTTTGCTCTTTCGGACTCCCAAAGAGCGTGTATTTGAAATGGCAGCGAAGGTCCCACATTGCGATTTGGTTTCTGGCGAGGATGGAGTTTATGCCGACACATGAACTGTACGTGGTCGATATTTTGGCCATTTTAAGGAATTCGGTGAGGTGCTAGGCATCTCCAAAGTCAGGTAGATGAATGGCTGTGTACTATCGCGAGTGTAATACGAATGATGCCATCACCAAATTTTTCTATTGGCCTCCAGCTGTCTCTCTACGGGCTCCTGTATGATTTGTGCTGATGCCCACCAACGCGAGCTGCTCATCTCGAGATTCTATGATCATGGCTCAGTGTAAGACAACACAGCCAACATTAAGGTGCTTGAACGCTTTATCTGCTACGATGTAATAAGATCACGCGCGTTCTACGCATCACTGAATGATATGTTCACCCATAGACTACAGGGAGCATTCGAGCTTTAAATAAAAGACCTTGTACGCCGCATTATTTGCTCTGTATCTGCAAGGTCGCCTTCACTCAATCGTGAACGCCATATTCAAAGTCAAACAATGCCGAGTTTCGCTATGCTACACAAGTTGCTTCATAGCCTTCAAGACCGTGCAAATCTAGACAAGACAATACGCTCATTTCCAATGCCGACTCCTCGAACCTACTCATGACAACAATTCCTTTCTCCAAACCTGTTTCTTTCTCAAATCTCCCCTCTCAGCAGCCCCTTAAGGATATCCTTCCCAGGCCCTCCCTTTTCAATAACATCCATGATCTCCTTCTCGTTGACCTGACTGATCAATCCCCTCCCCTCGACAGCTTGAGCACCCGCTCCTCTCTTGCCTGGTGTAGCCACGCCCCTGCCCTTCGCCTCTCCTACCAGGCCCAACGTTTCCAAGCTCGCTACGACATCCCTAAACTCTGTCGATGTAAGTGGATGCAGCATTTCCTCCCTCTTACATAGCCCCACGTACACTCCCCATAGCTCCGCTGTCGTGGGCGCACGTCCAGCTTTAGTAGGCGTGGAGAATGGGTCAACAATACGGGAGGCACGCTTCTTTTCTGCGGCAAGAAGAGCGCATAAGGCGGCTTTTTGTTGTAGGTTCAGGGATGCTAAGCGCGGAGTCGTACCCGTGTTGAAAATGCTGGAAGTGATAGATGCGACGTGGGAGATTGTGGCGCGCGGGGCGGTCAAGGGCGTCAGGTGCGAGGAATCCGCGGCCTTGCTCGGTGTTTGATTAGGTGTTGAAGGTTTCAAGGGGGATGAAGCCGGGGGGCTTGGAAGGCCAGTAATTTTTGAAACAGGAGAAAGGCTTGCGGGTTGATTCTGCATATCTTTTTCAAGACTTTCTCGCTCAATACGATCGACAGTCCGCCGTACAATCTCGAAAGCTTTTCTGAGATCACCAGTCTGCGATGCGACCTTTTTAGCGCAGAGCTGAATGGCGGCCGGATGGAGGAATGGCGTATAATTCGGAGCGGCACCAGACTCTGCCGAAACCAGCGATTGGAGCCTTGTTGTGATGATTGAAGCAATTTGTGGTGCTGTATATGGCCGAAAAGATAGAAGCTCTGGTTTTAGGTTCCGTGCCTTGAGACGAGGAAGGAAACGGTCAGTGAGATCGAGAGCGTTTGCTATGCCTAAAAGGAGCAATTGGGACTTCGGTGAGAGCGACCACTCAAAAAGGGAATAGAGTGCCTCAAGGTCTGTAGCAAGGAGATGGTCTATCTCATCCAACATGACCAGATAGGTGGTGGTGCCTGGTCTCTTGGGGATGAAGATGGAAGACAGGGCCTTCTCAGGGGAGGTCATCAATGCCTCCTCACAGCAAAAGTCTTGTGCCAGCCTTGTGATCACATCTTTGGCGGATTTCATGCTGATACAATTGACGGTTGCAATCCTAAGATTCTCGTCCGAGAATTGATCATGGAGAACTTCCTCGACCATGGCGCTTTTGCCGGTGCCTGGTGGACCACTGACATAGAGACATCCACCGCGGCGCTGTTTAATGGCGTTTACAATGAAACCATTGAGCTGCCCCCTTTCTTGGTCTCGGCCAATCAACCTGCCTGGCGTCGATCCTTGGGAGAATAATTGACGTGGCGCAGAATAGACGGACTGAGACCTGGAAGTAGGAGTAATGGGATTTCGGTTGCTTCTAGGAGTCAAGAAAGTCTTTCCGCTTACTCGAACTCGGTGCTTTGGGGTCGTTGGGGCGTTTTCCAAGAGTACGTCTTTGAACCGTGATGATTTCGGTGTCTCAGTCTGTTCCGTAGAGCTTCTATTTGGCTTCTTCTGTACATTGCCTTTCGTGGGAGATAGGATTGATCGGCCATCGCCAGATTTGGGTCTTGCTGGTGCACAACCGGACTCTGCAGACTTTGGGCGGTTTCTCTGGCTGTTAAGCTGCTCCGCCTGATATTCGATCCGATCAGCTTGATTAGACGCCGCGTTAGGATTATCCTCATGGACAATTAGAGCACAATTGCGTCGCTTCCGGCTCGGAGATGCAAGGGAGATTTCTGGGCCAGAATTAGTCTTCAGGCACAGTGCACGGCGATTACATTGAACTTGCCGTCGGTAGAATCATTCATTCGTCGACTTCTCTTACCCAAGACAGAGCGGGCCATCTTGCGGCGACTGCAATCGCGGTTCTGATCTGTATGGTAACAGCAGTAACACCGTCGAGAGTGTCACGGCAATGGCGATCTTGTCAGAAGGAACTTGAATTGAAATGACGCGGGCGCGTCGCGTCAACGCGCACCCTCCCCCACTTTCCGCGAAATTGCGGGAAGGTGCGACCTGGTCCTCCGGAGTGCGCAAACACTGAAGTCCGGTGGGCAGCTCTTCCGGAGGGAACTTCTTTTTGCCGCAAAAGAGGCGCGTCATACCATCGGCTGGGGGCAGCCTGTATCATCCCGGTCTGTGGCTTCACCTTGAATTTTGTCGACATCCGTCCATGACTTTCCACACTATGCTTGCTCCCGGTCACTACTTTTTGGTCACCAAGGAGAAGAATCTTTCATCTTGTAAACTGCCTTGAAGAAAGTTTCTGTCTATCAGACTCATCTCCAAGCTGCAATCCTTTGCCTAGAATCTAACCCGTCACAAGACGTTCGAACCTTCACAACACCTACGACCAGGCCAGCCTTCGTAACACCTTCCAGCCGAGCCATCTTGCCATTCTCTACGACAAGTTCCAGCCATGGATGATGAAGCAGTCTCGATGGTGATCGGCGTCACGAATACAACACCAGATTTAGCACAGCAGTATCTAACATTGGCCGATGGCAGCCCTGAGCAAGCCATTGCGTTATTTTTTGAAAATGGTGGGGCTGATCTCGCAGCCGCATCGACCGCCCCTCCTGCCCAAGTTCCAGCGCCATCTGGAGTAACAAGAACAACTGGTCGAGAAGATGATCAAGGTCGGATTGTGATTAGTGACGATGACGAGGAACCAGAAGATGATGTGGACACACGACACAGCACCTCACGATCAAGGCAAGGCGTGTCGTCAGCTCAGCAGGATACCACAGTTGATGCAGACGCAGCGATGGCGGCACGGCTTCAAGAAGAGATGTACTCCGGCGGAGATTCTGGAGGATTCGGTGAAGATGAGATCAGAGCGCCAATCGCAAGACAAACTCAAACGCTTGTGGGTCCTGGCTCAAGCGACTACTATGATGATCAAATAGATGAGTCAGCTCTTCCTGAAGCTATTCAGAGACAAATGAGGAATCTACAAGCAAGGAGAACCGGTATGTCGATTGCTTGACAGCGATTCGAACATCTTTCATACTGACGTTGCTATAGCACGACCTGGTATTTTCAATCAGCGCAATGTATCGAACTCGATATGGGACGAATCTGATCCAGCAAGCCAGCGCGCAGCACTTGCTCGCAATACAGGTGGTGCCTCTCAAGCTTCGTCGAAGGCCACCATGCTCGCAGAGTTATTTCGGCCTCCCTTTGAGCTAATGTTTCGGGGTACCCTTGAGACTGCTCGAGAAGAAGGGCGCAAGGACTCTAAATGGATATTGATCGATATACAAGACCCATCTGTATTCGATTGCCAGGCTCTAAATCGTGATCTGTGGAAGCATGCTGGCATTGCCGAGACAGTGAAAGAAAACTTTATCTTTCTACAATACGGCAAAGATGATACACGAGCCTCCCAATACCTTCAGTACTACTTCCAGGGCTATGAAAACGATTCCGAATATCCTCATATCGCAATTCTGGATCCGCGTACGGGAGAACAGGTAAAGGTCTGGTCTGGCAGTCCCTCGCCGAAACCGGCAGACTTTTTAATGCAGCTACATGAATTCCTGGACCGGTATAGTCTACAAACGCACGCCCGGAATCCAGTGGCCAAGAGAAGGGCGGAACCGAAGAAAGATAAGTCTGTTGCTCAGATGACAGAAGATGAGCAGCTAGAGATGGCAATGAAAGAGAGTTTAGCCGAGAATCGAAATGGATCAAGAACTGAAGATCCTGACGATTTGACAAGGAGTGTTGGTGAGCTAGATAAAGGGAAAAGCAAAATTGTGGAAGCTTCCGATGAAGATGCGGCAATGACGGATGTCACGGGCTCTGGCGAGAGTAACAACATGGCAGAAAGCACACCGTTTTCGAAGATCCCTACCGATAGGCTCCACGTTGAGCCTGAGCTTGGAGCTGATGTCACTCGGATCGCCTTCCGTCATCCCACTGGACGGACTATCCGAAAATTCTCTCTGAAAGATCGGGTTCAGAGGCTGTACGAATGGCTTAAGGCGTCTCCTTTGGAGGGGAAACAAGGCGTCGACTTTGATCTGGTATTTTCTGGGAAGAATTTGATTGACTCATTGGATGACACGATTGAAGAGGCCGGGCTGAAGAACGCGACAGTGATGATTGAGTTTGCCGGAGAATAACATGCATCGTGTGACATGCATTACACGGCGTCTCAGGGACGGGTCACATCAGCATCAGCGGCATCAAGATTCCCCCTTAATTTGCGTATTTTGGGAAGGAATGAACGGTATATCCGGCGAAAGCAATTCTAATGTGTGCAATTCTTTGAAATACCAACGTTCCGATGCTATGGAAATTATGTATCCTTAATGTGAGACCGTAATCGTCAATTAGACCACGCCAACAAGCCTATTGTACTGAGAGGAACAGTGTCAACAGCAGATTCAATAGATGGTTTCGGTCCCAAATCATTCTGCCTTCTAGCTCCGAAGATACGGCTGGGGATGTGGCTGGTGAGTTGCCGGGATGACGCGCCATCGACGCGCTTCTTAGATTGGGCACTTGGGCCAATCAATGCAGCCGTCAATGCATCACTCCAAACGCAATGATAATCTTGAATATCGGCACCACTAGAATACCTCAAGCTTCTACGCTGACCCGTGAGACTAACATCCCACTGATGCGTCGATCATGGGTCCATAGTGGTGGTATTCATCTCCCATCGCTCCTTCCATCCGAAAAGCTCCAGCACACCTCAATCACGGCTGGTCGACCGACGTACCCAAACCCTCATACTCTGGCTTCTCTGCCCTTGCCCAATATCAGAATACGGACATTGTTCAGAGCTAATTCCCACGTCCAAACGCTCAACTGCAGCAACCGCGTCCCTTTTCGTGACGCCAGATCCTCCCCCCACATCTACACGATAACCCTTCCACCCGCCCGTGGGATTCAATTGTACATATCTCGGCGCACCACGAACGATAATTACGATCCACCTTGCAAATTCGCCATCTTCCCGTCATCTCATCCTGCGACGAAACACAGCGTGACCAGAGAATCCGGTCAGGAGCCTTTTTCACCGCCTTCACACCTCTGTGTACAACGTAGGACAACCCGCTGAGAAAATGGCAACCGATCCCGAAACATTGTATACGAAACAGAACTGCATAGGGGGAGGAAGTTTCGGCAAGGTCTATAAGGGTGTCGATAAGCGGACCGGCCAGTCAGTTGCGATAAAGATTATTGATGTAGAGAATGCTGAAGACGAGGTCGAAGACATCATACAGGAGATCTCAATCCTATCGGAGCTTAATTCTCCTTATGTTACGAAGTACCATGGCTCCTTTCTCAAAGGTTCAGATCTCTGGATCATTATGGAGTTTTGTTCTGGCGGAAGTTGCTCTGATTTAATGCGGCCAGGCCTGATACCTGAAGAGTACATTACTATTATACTGAGGGAGTTGCTCATGGGACTGGATTATTTACATGGTGACAAAAAACTGCACCGAGATATCAAAGCGGCCAACGTTCTTTTGGGCGCTAACGGACAAGTCAAGTTGGCCGACTTTGGAGTATCGGGTCAATTGTCTGCAACGATGACCAAGAAGAACACATTCGTCGGCACGCCATTCTGGATGGCTCCAGAAGTGATCAAACAGTCTGGCTACGATCACAAGGCGGACATCTGGTCTCTTGGTATTACCGCTATCGAATTGGCCCACGGCGAACCCCCGTATTCCGAAATTCATCCCATGAAAGTTCTCTTCTTAATCCCAAAGAATCCAGCGCCAACATTGGAAGGCAACTTCAGCCGCCCTTTCAAAGACTTTGTTGAGCTTTGTCTGAGAAAAGATCCACGAGAGCGGCCATCTGCAAAGGAATTGTTGAAGCACCCTTTTGTAAGGCGAGCCAAGAAAACTACATACCTTACAGAACTTATCGAACGATACGAGCGTTGGCAAGCGAAACATGGCAACCGATCCTCGGAAGACGAAGATGACTATGTGGACGAACAGCAACCGGCTATTCACAACGACAACGAAGACCTTTGGGACTTTGGGACCGTGCGCCCTGTCGGGGGTCGTGGGCCAGCGCTTCGCCAGATGAATGATTCGGCAACAAATGCAAGATCCTCTGACGGCAGCAATGGTCCTCTAGATTCAGCTACAGCAGACACTGTGAAATCTCCTTCGTCGCCGAAGAAGTCCCCTGTCAAAATGGCTTTTCCTGACAGCTATCAAGTACAATCACCATCCAAAGTTCCTCTACCACCTTCACCAGCGAAAAATATCCAGCCGAAGACGCCTGCGCACCTTGCGAAGCCTGTGCCGCGCAAGGAAAGTCCTGGATCCAATGAGTACAATAAAGCCTTCCAAGCCTCTTTAGCTCAGGACCTTGGATATCTCAAGCTTGGAGACGCTTCGTCGGGCAATGCGCCAAGGCGAGATTCTGGGGCGCATAATCAAGATCAGATGCCACAGCAGAAAAGAACCCCGTCCATGTTGTTACAGGAAATTCCTCCATTCAAAGGAAATCCCGGCAGGGGCCCTATGTTGGAAAAGAAGCCTAGCCAGCAAGCTTTACCTGCAAAACCGACAGGGCAACAACCGTTACCGTCCTTCCAACCCAATGTAGGCTCACCTAGAAAGACCCCGGTGGCGCCTGTGTCAGTACCTCAACAACCGCTTCCGTCGTTTCAGCCACGTGAACCACAGCCTCGAAGTTCGACAGATTCCGCTTCTTCGATGACCATATCTCAACATTCTTCCACCCAAGAATTGACGGCTCTCAACTCGGTTGTAATCCCTGCTCTAGAGTGCGCGTTGCACAGACGCTCCCAGAATCTCAAGGAAATGTACAAATCGAAGCCAGCAAGTCATGAGGCGGCTGAGCTGCACCAGAAGCGACAGCAGGTCCATGAGCGGGTGAAGAGACTGGTGGTTAAAGCGGCTGGCGTGTTTAATGAGATTGAGAAATGGGATAGCGCTGCTCCGGTGGGCATGGGTGGAGAGGTCAACTCTTTTCTCGAGGGATTTCTAGAGGAGATACTGGTTCGAGTTGAAGCAGCTGATGAAGAGATCACGGCACAAGCAAGTAGTCCAAGAAGGTCATGAATGATGAATTTGGCATATGGGTCGTTCGGTCAGAGTTGAAACTTTAGACGCCTATCACGAATTTCGATGTATCTGTTTGAACGAACCATGTTGTCTCTGGACGCCTATCGTACCGGTGATCGGGTTCTCTCTCCCTCGTCCAAGAGACTACATAGTTGAGGATGTCACTCGAAGAGGCTAAGTTGTAGGCTCCGCTTCGCGTACCTGACGCTAGTCTAAAAACGCTTCGGCGACGATTCCTCCGGAGGCCGTGGTCGATCTCCTTGCTTTCGAGAGACATCCACATTGCCACTAAACATTTCCTTCGACTCGTTCCTAAATCCAATCGCGCGTCATGCCTATGGTTCTCCTTCCAGATACAGGTAGGTTGGTCGGTCCAATGGGTGCACCTTGGCTAGACTCCAGCAGATTGCCCCGCATTATGATTAGTTCTCAACATACATGCATGGAGCTTGGAGAATATTAGTGTCATGAGCAAGACTCATTTTCGCTATGCACACTACCTGGCTAACCGAAACTAAGGACCCTTGGAGAATCGAAAAGAAGAGTTTGTAGCGAGCCAGCTTCTCATCGGTGGGGATTGAAATGTAGAAGTATTCCTGCGTAATTTTCGACCGCTTTCGTCTTTCAAAGGACTGGCTGGCTGCTCTACGTTTTCTGTCCCTCTTTTATTTGTCTTAGAAGAAAACTCTTGTGCGAGCCGCGATTCAATCAAAATTTGTTTTACCTGAGGATGCTGTCGTGGGTGTTGTTTGCTCCGTTGTTTGTGCTCATAGAAGCTCGGAGCATCCTGCAAAGATCGCCTCAAAGCTCACCGAGCACTTTTACGTCTTACTTGACAGCGCCAGCACAGGGGAATCTCAAGAACATCATCAGCTCCATTTTGAATAGCACTTTGATCACACCTCAGGTTTTGGATACCTTTCTTGAGCCCTTTGAAGTCAACATCGCACGAAATTCTTATGTCACCCGAAAAGGTTCTACCCTGAGACTGAATGGTCAGAAATGGGAGGGCAGTGGCGCAAACGTTTATTGGCTTGGACTCGATGAAAATGTGGTTAACGTTCCTCCTGGCACGCCATTCTACGCTCCTTATAACGCGAGCTATCCCACCTTTGGACGCATTACGGAAGTAATGAATACCCTTCAAACTATGGGAGCGAGGACAATCCGAAGTCAGACCCTTGGCATAAGCGTTGGGAACCCATTGAGCTTAGAGCCAGACTTGAATATCTTCAATGACGATGCTTTCGCGACCATTGACTGGAGCATTTTCCAGGCGAGGCAGCATGGCTTGAGGGTGGTAGCGCCGCTCATAGATAATTATGACTATTATCATGTAAGTACCCAGAGTCTCCCCCTTTGTTATCCGTGTCCACCAGCTCGCACTTTCGTAACTCCCTCCTAATCTATCTTGTGCAGGGTGGGAAATTTACCTTCTTGCGATGGAGGGGTGTCAATATCTCAAGTAGTGACAATTCTCACGTGGATCCTACGGTGATGCAATTCTACATCAACCCGACTATCATCTCGGACTTCAAGAACTACATCAGACATCTTATCACGCACATTAACCCGTATACCGGCCTAACTTATGCCGAAGACCCCACAATCTTCGCCTTTGAAACTGGGAATGAACTTGGCGGACCAACGTTTGGGGATCAATACGTCCCAAACAGCTGGACTCGGGAGATTGCACAATTCGTCAAAGGCCTAGCTCCAAAGAAACTGATCATGGATGGCACCTATGGCGTCAACACTACCCACTTCGAAGTTTCTGAGATCGACATCTTCAGTGATCATTTTTACCCTCCAAATAACACTAAGCTTGAATCTGACATCGCCGCCGTCACGTCTGCTAACCGCGTCTACTCCGCCGGTGAATATGACTGGACTGGTAACAGTCCCTCAGCATCATCGCTCGAATCGTTTTTTGCCATCATCGAGGCCGCACAAAACAAGACCGAGCCTGTTGTCGTGATGGACCAATTCTGGAGTCTGTTTGGTCACAATGTTCCTGATTGCGAAAATTTTGTTAATCATAATGATGGATTTGCGCTGCAATACGGGAATCCGGCAAACACCGCGATGAACAATACGCAGATCTCGCTTATAAGGCAACATTTCTTTAGGATGCAAGGGATCGAGGTTGGGAGCTATTTACCGGCGGTCCCTTGTCCAGGACCGGTTGCGGAATACACATATTTGTGATTTTCATCTCAACGAATTTTGAAGCAATTTAGTTAACAAGCTCAATCTGAAAAGAGCTTTTTCTCTATCCTTTCAATGATTCCCGGAAGTGTATCACGTGATGACGAAGCTGGGAGGCAAAATAGCGGAAGGTCCGATGAACGGCCAAGACGTAGATCCGATAGATATCGTCGCACTGCAATCAGCTTACTCAAGCAGAGAGCGGCATTCAAGGGCTAGTCGGAAGGATTACTACTCGCAGTGGATGAGCAAATATATGCAAGAAGTCCATCTTTGAGGCTTTTGGCAACAATTCTTCTTTCTTTCAACATACTTTCAAAGCCCAATAGCGTATAGAGGTTGCAGAGGGTAGGCAACTTCTAAGGTGCATGCTTTGTCTGCGTCGCTCCACTCAAAACCTGAATAGCCCTGCCAAGACCGCCACCCAACTACTTTAATGTTGCAAGAGCTGTACCGGTGGAAGCTGGCAACGTGCATGTTCTGCTCGATGCTCACCTCATGCTCTATGCACGATGCCAATGAGTTGATGTTGGCTTACCGACTCTTGGTGTGCAATAGCCGTCAGCTGCGATCGAGGCCAGATGTCAGAAGCCCGAGCCATAGTGCGTCCAATGATGTGCCAGGCAGGTACCAATTCAATTCATCGGATGCGCCACGACCTCTGACATTCAGCCTCGGATCGAACTGAAGATTCAGCTCTCTCAACCCGGAACTGGCGAGGCTTATTTTCCCAGTCGCCGACCCCTTGAAGCTATTGTCAGAGTAATCAGAGCGCTGTTGGTTGGTGTTGCCTTGTTGTAAGGCACTACCACTTCATAGTAACATAATCTTTCAGGTGAATCCATTTATGCACAATACACTTGGGAGTCTATCCCCAACTGGGAACGCTATGCGAAAGGTCTTCACCTAAATCCTCTTATGGCATAACTTCCACCTCTGCAGCCCTCCTTGTTATCCTCATACCCAATCTGGCTGTCCGTACGAAGGTGGATGTTCAGCTAAACCTGACAGTGGTCCTCCTTTGTTGAGCTCGAGCAAATTGGCCAAGCTGACACTGTCTAACGAGACTTCGTGGAACCAAATTTCGGAAATTTGGGGAAGCGGGGCCGCTGGGAACAGAATCCTTTGTACCCTAGAGGTCAAATGTTTATCAAGAGCCTTTTGCCTCTACTTAGAACATAAACATGCACCTCATATTTTATGTGGGGAAGTGTCGGGACCTTGCATGCCGTCGAAGAAGTGGAGATTTCCACCTTGGAGAAGCAATCAGCTTACGTTGATGAAAACTCGTGCAAGGAGAGCTATCACCAAAATTATACGGCTTTCACAGTAATCATTGCCTATCTGACTTCTGCACACATCGAATGTTTTGCAAACCAAATCTGGAAATACCAACGACAGACAAAGAAGGACAACGACGATTTCAACATAACGTTATAGTGAAAATGGCAGGCCTGGAGAGAGAATTGGGTCCATTGAAATAGCGTACTACGGACACCGGCGTCAATTTTTGATGGAGAGAGCTCATTGGTAACTGCCGTGGTCGATCTGACGCGCTCAATGCTTTTGGTAAGAACTTGATATTCTCCTGCTCTAGCTTCAGCCGTCTCACTGTATTCACTTGCTCTCCTTGCATCTTCCTCGTCAGATGATTCTTGCCTCTAAAATCTCCAGAATTATTACAAAGATGCACCTCAGATTCCCACCAGTACCCGAACGGATGGATATATCCAAAGAGCAAAGAAACCGAGGGTCTCAGGAGCAAAGTCGGCTACCGGGAAATATCATCGGGAAGAAAACTGACGAGCCGCCTTTTATTGCAATTGCGCGAAAGGCAACGCAGAAAGCCTGTTAGCTCGATCTACTGCTCATAAGGATATAAATTCACCTTTCTCTCCTAAAGGATCTTCCGGTCCATCAGCTCTACCACCTTCCTTCAGCTTCTACTGTACATTTACCAAAAACTTTGCTACGTTACAAACCCCCCTTTTCAGACCGCAAACATGCAGTTCACATCATCCATCGCCGCCATCCTCAGCATCCTTGCCCTCGCCGGCACAACCACCGCAACCCCCATGGCCGAACCAGCCGAACTGGGCCTTCTTCAACCCCGCTGGCCGAACTGCAACGCTCAACACCCCATCGCAAGCTATCCCGAGGGGTTCTCATGTCGCGGCAACGGCTATGCTTGCGACATCGGCTGCCGTGACATCGTACGTAGTATTTACTGGCCCGAAAGTTTCGATAAGCTGAAGGGGTCAGATACGGATTTATTCAGGATGCTGACGCTCAACAGATCCAATGCTACAACGGTGTCTGGACCGTGATTGCTTCTTGCCGCAACGTCACCTGCGGTGGGAATGGGAATGGGGGCGCTGTGTGCTGGGATTGATTGGGGTTTTAAGAGGAGCAGGGAGGTCGTCCGTCTGCCACGAAGGGTTGTGTTCTGCCATACGTCGAAGTAGCTTGTTGAGCCCAAATGATCCTGCCGAGGTCAACGCGCTAAACAAGGGATACTCAATACAGCTCTCTGTCATGAAGCCATCGCGATTTCGACTGGTGGCTTAGCTATCGCTCTAAGAATACCTAACTAGAGCTAGAAGGCCATACAAGACGGGAAATTAGCTTCTCTAACAATACATG
This sequence comes from Pyrenula massariospora, assembly GCA_021030905.1. NCBI lineage: Eukaryota > Fungi > Ascomycota > Eurotiomycetes > Pyrenulales > Pyrenulaceae > Pyrenula > Pyrenula massariospora. The sequence goes on from JAGFMI010000003.1 coordinate 1,635,990, forward strand.
CACGTCTATTCTTCAATATCTCTCCCATTCTCGTACTTCGCCTAGCTCTGTCTGAGCGAAGCTCTTTGCTCACCTTTAAGGAGGTTACTGCCGATCTGAAAAACGCCGTACTGTTCCTTGCTATACAAATACTCGGCATTGCGGAGACATCTCTTTAGGGTCATTCTTCCTGCGGGATTTTGGTCGCAGCTTTACTGTTCATGCCAATCTCTCTAATGTAACGGCCTTGGTGCATGACGCATTCTCCGCGGGAAAGTAAGCAAAAAGGTCTGGACGCGCGGGATGCTCTTGATCAAGTAATTCGCGCCAGTCGGGAAAAGAAGCAGTTAAATTCCGACGGTCGAGGGAATATTGTTCATTCAAAACAGAGTCTCTGCCGAAACTCGGCCATCTATATCGTATATACAGTGGAAAGAGATCTTCGCTGTTGTGGTATTGCCGTGACCAACCGACAGATGCGACAACAATGCTTCCCAGTCGCGCCGCGCGAATCAATGCTAGACAGTGATGCAAGAGATGCTTCTATCGTACGCCCGAGAAACAAACATGCCGGCCCAACGGGAAAAAAAATGCAACTAACCACCGTATGCAAACGCTTCAAAACACAGAAAAAACAAACACTCTAGAAATTTTTCGACATGAATCTCATCTTCCAGCTCTTCTGTCTCGCCGGAGGCTTCCCATTAACGTTTCCATTAAGCTGACCTGGCCCCGCAGAATTGTGGGTGAAAGGTTCACTACCATGGTCCGCGACACCCATCTCTGCCCGGTCGGCAAGTCCCTGCGGAACGTGGTGCTTAGTCCTAACGCTAGGCCAGAGGTCGATGATGTAGCTCAGCACGTAGAACGTGAAAATAAACGCAATGACCCATTCAAAGACGGCGGCCACATCGTACTGGTGCGTGAAATTCGTGGCGACGAACACGATCGCGAGGATCAGCTCGACGATGATGAAGACGAGCTTGATCCAGAAGCTGACCCGCAGGACGCGGTGGTTGCGGTAGTGGATGCCGAGGCGTTGGTATTCGGCGCAGATGAAGATCGCGTTGAGGATGAAGCCGGCGATGAAGAGGAGCAGGAAGCCGTCGTGGAGGCGGTCGTGGTGGTAGGTGTCGAATATGCTCAGGAGGATCAGGCCGGCGGAGCCGGCGAGCGCGAAGATGATGCTGATGATGGACAGGACTTTTTGGGCGGTGGAGGTGTTCCGGGATAAGAGACCGGTGTGTCGGAGCCAGCGCTCGGACAGGAAGGATAGGTCCAGGAAGACGGTGGTTATCACGGATCCAGTGATGAACAGCGGCTTGAGACCGAAAGCTCCAACATCGGAGATGTATCTGGATTGATTGTTAGCTAAAGTGTGGAGCAATTGCACAGAAGCTCTACAAGATTTGGAAAGATATCCCAAGAAACGCTTTGAGCTGGTCAAGAAAGTGCCACATACGCAATATTTTGGTCAGCATCCATGGAAGGGTAATGCGGTGTTCCTAAAGCTCCCCAGTCTATGATCATCGTCAATAGCATACCTTGGTAGAAGCCATCAGTATGTTGAGTGAAATGGATCAGCTGGGGGAATTCTTACCAAGCCACATGCACGCTGAGATGAGTGGAAAGATCCAATATGACAGAAGCCACATCGTGATTAGAACTATGAGGAATTCACGCTAACAGGGACAAGAGACCGATTTTCCGTTCAAATCTCTGATATCTGGTAGAATTGATGCAATAGGATGGAATAAGAGATGAGAGCGGCAGGAAACCGATTAATATGATGAGGATGAGATAGAAGACTATGTGAAAATAGCAGTATCTCACCAAATGTATGATTATCTTGGAATGAATATTTAGTAGATATAGTACCACCTTTTTGTTTTTCGTGCAAGCACGGTAGACTCGCGGGCATGGGATTGAGATAAAGACGCACTCCCAGGAACGCACAAAATTATATAAACAAAGTGCACCGCCTTGCTAATCGCCATCCGGGACCGTTACATCAGCGTCGTGAAGAAATTCGACGTCACTGTGGATCTGCCGAACGATCCGATGCGGACGTGTAACTGAAGACTCGATTGAGCCATCAGTGCTTCAGCCAAGAAGGACTTCCTGCCTTCTTATGCATGTCGGCTTATGTAAAACCTCAATCCCCGACTGCCGCCATCGCCGGGAAACGGGTAAACGGGGTCCGCAATGGAACATAGCCGAGGCTGGCTCTCAGGAGCTGTGGTGCTTCCGAAGTTTAGCCGGGCGGGTGTGAACACTAGCAATCTGATATCTAAAATTCGAACTCTAGCTTAGCTATATTGAATACTATAGGTCTCGCACTGACGGACTCACTTGCGCTTGTTTCGTTCTCTCAAATACCTTTCATTGCAATGCACGACATAGATACGGATCAGCAGTTCTCACACAGTCGAGACACAAGACGCTATGCACTGAGATCTTAGATCTCAGGGTCCTTGGGTAATACTGAGCATCGATCCCAGCCTCTTCACAGTCGACGAGTTTCTCCAGCCTGACCAGTCATGGTTCAGTAGTCCATATGTCTCATCAAGATTGACTGTACCGTCCCGTACGTAGTAACTTCCCTGCAGCGCCCAGATCGCCCATTCAGCGTCATTACTCTCCATGTACGAGACTATACAATCCACGTACTTCGACTCGTCAGCGCTGGTATCAGTTTGCTGCCAACCGAACTCGCTCAGCCACAGCGGGCCGGTATAGCTCTTTCCCTGAGCCAGAAGGTAGCCAGCTTGGTTACCGATTAGAGTGGTGTAAGCGGGGCAGTCCGAGGTCTGAGCGTTGCTCCAGCTATAGCCGTGAAATTCCCAAACAGTCTTGTTGGTCAAGCCAAGAGAGGCACGGTCGAGCGGTTTGTTGTACAAGAAAGAGAGATCGGTCGCGTAGCCTACACCTCCGATGATAACAAGGGCGTCGGGATTGGCTTGGTGTATGGTCGATGCGCCCTGTGCAATGTAATTGAACCAATCTGCATGTGAGTTCTTGTCTTGACCCCCGACAGCGCGGAGCTCGTTGCGTAGCGAGAGACCAACGACATTTGGATATGATCGAGCAAAAGTGGCCATGGCCTTGAGACCGGCTAGCCAATTCGTAGTGTCGAAATAGCGTGAATTACTACTATTGTATCCAGAGGCCGTCGACCACCAGCCGTTGCCATCAGTAGTACTGCAGCACCAGGAAGCGTGCGAAACGTGATTGTCGAGTATAACCATGATGCCATGTTTGTTGAGAGAATTAATAACCTGGCCAAATGTACTCTGCGTGGTGGCTGAAGACAAAAACGGGTTCTTAGCCTTGGCAGTGGTATATACGGCCGTGAGTCCGCTACCAGCTCCTGTTGAGGATGCCGCGGCTGAAAATGCGTCAGAGACCAATTGGCTTGGGCTTAAGGCCATGTCTATGGAGTAGGTAAGCCGCACGCAGTTGAAGCCAGCGGTGGCAATCCATGAGGTGATGGTATCCAAGGGTTGCGCTTGGAGACCTTCGGGGATCTTGGTTTCCGCAGCTCCAGCCCAATTGACACATCGCAGCTTGACTCGTTGGTTACTTGAATTGAGGATCCAGCGACCAGAGGTATGGAGCGGTGAAGTTTGGGCGGCGTGCATTGTCGCAGACACGACAAGCGTGAATAGAAGAAATAACGGCAGCATAGCTTTGAGAATTTTATCCTATGATCGGTAGGCTTGTAGGGACAGCAACAGAAACAAGGAACAGGATCGAGAAAACTTAAATGGAAACAAACATGGGCACACCTCTTTTTCATACCACTGCTTTTCCATCGAGATCCGGAGGTTGTCCTTGGTTCACATGACTGAGACCTTTCTCATTATCCCGCAAACCGGCTACTTCTTACCTTATGACAATTCTCAGCTCTCAGTGTCCTCCGGCCGGCCATCTTCCGAAACTTTGAACGGACACGGATGGATCGAACGACGTCGCGATATCAAACTGGACTAAACTATGCTCCTCGTTTGGTTGACCTTTTCCCGTATATGAGTCGACCGCACAAGTAAACGAATTCTTGTTCATGGAGTAAACGCTGTTTGAGATTCACAGGTCTGCGCAGAGTATCTATGAACAGGGTTGTTCGGTGTAAATATTCGCGAATTTGTTGTGTCACCCTCGCCAAGAATGGCAAGCCGGGGGTGGCGAGCAACGATTCTTTCATCTCCGCTTCTTTCCATGAATGAGATCCCCAAGGCAAGCCATGATTAATGAATGCTATCGCCATTCCAGATGAGGACTTAGATCTAAGAAGGCTGATCTCTCAAGGCGACATTCCGTAGGCGCGGCAATATGCAGAAGTCTTAAATCTGCCTGATCATCTCAGGCTGACTTCTGGAATCTCTCAGCAGTGTATAGGTTCCATGATCATGTCATGCAAGTGGGAGGTGTCGCCTTGGCTTCTTCCATGATCGTGTCAATTTTGATGCGATGCTCTGCGATATATGCTTATTGATTGGCCATGTTCGCTGTCTCGGTGGATTATATGGTTCTTTGGAAATCATGGCTCACTGACTGCTGACTGAATTCGTTGCCGAAATAATAAACCCGGTCTCCACCCGGTGGTCTAGCAACGATCTTTGTCCTCGAGGCTCACTTTTCAGACGAAACACACCGGGTTTATGCAAATCTAATAGGCATCGAAAAATCGGCATGATCTAGAGCGGAAGCGAGGAAGAAGATACCGATGATGGTAGAAAGGCGATGCATTGATGTTGTGATGCAAGCTCGAGGTACGAGCACAGCTTCGAGGAGAACGGAACCAGTTTACTTCATGGTATAGGATGGTCGTCACCCAAGAAAAGAGTCCGCAACGTCCGTAAAAATTAATGGAATCTACTACAATGCTTTCTATTCCGAGCCAGCACAAGACGCCACCTTGTTCACCTCTTTCTAGCATATACCAGCTAGCACACTAGGACATATATCTATCTGCATAATGAAATGGCATCTCCTCTCTCCATAGCCACATGAACGACCGAGACAAGAGAATGGACCGCGTCTTCTCCTAAAGACCTGCAACAGCAAAAATGTGTAAGAACAAAAGGTATAACAGGGGTACATGAAAGAGGAAAACCTTCGACTTGGAATCATGGACTGGTATTGTAACTGTCAAGCCAATTACCACGACCATGAAGGTACTTAAAATTGAAAGTCAGGTCCAGCATTTGATCGACCTTCATCTCTATCGTAAGCTATCTGAGCCTTTCAGAGAGTGGGAGATGGGACGAGATAGGGAAGAATAGGCAAGAAATAGTCAAGAGATGTATACTTCTTATACACTTGTCCTTTTTCCGAACGATAGTAAGCTCTCTGAGACTGATATGACTTCTCTAGAATAATGGGATTCGATTTGACCTTTACCATTTCTTCTTGTTGTACGCTTATCCGTCAGCGGTCACCTTGCTTCCTCTCTTGGTTCCTGCCGTGCCTTTCTTGCTTTCGCGCCACCTTTTCAATGTAGCTTTGCCTTTGGGAGACCGGCCATACTTCTTTGCCGCTGCTTTGCCGGCTGGGCTTCGAGCATACGCTGGTCGCTTCGCTTTGTCGCCAGCCATGTTGTCCGTAGTGACAGCGAGACAAAAGAAGTTGGGAGCAGTGGTGGTAGAAGTTGGATAATGGTAACGAGCAACTGTGTGATAGTACAGAGTGACCGACGATAGAAGGTAATCGATGATAGAGAATGACCGGCAATGGATCTTAATTGATAGTAGAGAGTGACTTATGGTAAGGAGTGATAGTAGGAAATGGCTGATGTTAGAGAATGAAGAGTGGAGAAGACAAATACAGGCCTGGAGTAAGATAACTACTCTGAACTCCAAGGGCTGGTAAGACCTACCCTTCATCTTAGAAAGCTTAAGCCGTCACGTAGCGAGAACTCTCTGCGCGATATCAATGGGTACCTACCAGCGACGAGGCTGTCATCGTCGGCCATCGTCGACAATGTTCGGCAACCAAGGCGGAGCCAACTATTGCGTCGCGAATAATTTCCTCCACAGCCTGGCGTGGAACCGCTGTGCCCAAGAATTCACCAAGGGCGTAGCTCCTCATCACGTAAAGGAGAGGAAGTAGGTCGTTTGTTCTCATTTCCAACTGCTATCAAGGGGAGAGGTCGTAGCAGGGCGCACTGGCATAGAATTATCGGGACCCGGACCGGGCCCGACTTGATTTTCCACCCGAATTATTCAGCAACAAAGACGACCCTTAGCTCGATCTTGTGGATTGGTAACGTTTAGTACCGTGACTAGCGCCAATCACTTATTCACGATGATGGCAAAACGGCTTCCGTACGTTCAGGATATCTGACCTTTCGTGCATTTCTAGGATTGACAGCGACGATTTGCGCATCACGGAGTTTGAGGATAATCTTAAATCCGACTGCCCCACCCCGCGCCTCGGTACCCACCCTCGGGCCACCTGCAGCATGTCTGCCTGGGTGGTACGTACCAAGGTTACAAGGACGGGAGTTCCAAGGGTCTGCCAAGAGACAAGATAATGTACGTGTACTGCATGTTCACTGGAAGTAGAAATGTTTCACAGTCCAAATCCCGCTCGCCAACATCATGTGCAGCAGTCGATTTGACAGTAAATGGCTCGGAGGGACTGTGCAGAGTCGACTTATCGTGCTCCCCGCGTTGTCACAAAATTTCAAGGCCCTGTCCATGGCCCGTTGCCAAGGTTGGTCTGTTCCCTGCCCGGGGCCGCCCAATCGCCCGCCTTTGTCGCTGCTTCCTCCAATCAAGGCAGCTGAAAATCCAAGCTTTTCGGTGGATCGCCCTTCCGAAGCTTGTACTATAGTATCTGATCCTCCCCATCAATACGGCGGTGATTCTCTCTTACGACACCATTCGCCTTCGTTCCCGTTCGGCTATCGGCGCACTCTGATGCCTTGCTTATGATCCCACCGCCTTTATATTAGCCACCTGCCCGACATGCGCCTTCACTCGCTGTCCCTCACAGGTTTCGCATTCGCTGCCTGTCGTCGCCTGCGTCATGCCCAAGGCTGAGAGCGAGAAAGAGCTGGAACACGCTCTGAGCCAAGAGACAAACCCAAATCCAGAGCAAACCCAACAAGAGGCTCAGCTGGTCGACCGAAAAAATGATGTGGCCACCGAACCTCTCGATTCTGTCGGCATGGAGAAAGAGCTGGAAAAGGTGGGGTCCCATGTCGAGGACAAGGAGCTAACGCGAATACCGTCGTCGGTGTCAAGTTCTATCTTATCGAGCGAAGAAGAGGGGAAGAGCCAGGCGTCTCAAAAGAAATCATGGTACAAGAGACTGAACCCTCTGAAGAGGAGGAAAAAGCCACCTGTGCCTTCAGAGCGGAAGGTGTCGAGAGAGTACAATGCAAGCTTCCTTAGCCTTTTGACCTTCCAGTGGATGAATCCACTGATGACAGTCGGCTACCTTCGACCACTCGAGCTCGGCGATATATGGCTTGTCAACCCAAACAGAAACTCGGATGTGCTCACAAGAAGATTAAGAGAATCTTTCCAACGTCGTGCTGCACGAGGCGATAGCTCTCCTTTACTATGGGCGATGCATGAAACCTTCAAAGGAGAATTCTGGTTAGGAGGTCTTTGTCAGTTGACATCGAGCATGTTTCAAGTCTTTTCGCCCTACTTGACTCGTTACCTCATTGCCTTTGCAAATGAGGCTTACGCCGCTCAGCATGGCAGCCGACCATCTCCACCCATTTCCCATGGTATTGGCTTGGTTATTGGCATGACGATCATGCAAGTTTGCCAGAGTTTAGGAACGAACCATTTCATTTACCGCGGCATGTTGGTTGGTGGACAGTCCAGAGCAGTCCTAATCAATGTAATTTTTGAGAAGGCAATGAGAATATCAGGAAGAGCTAAGGCCGGAGGGAAGCCTCTTGACGATGGGTTTGTGGATAACGGATTAGGCATCGACAACAGATCGTTAAAATCGAAGAAAGACGGCCTCTTGTTTTCCAATTTGAAGAGAAAGATTCAGGCGCAAGGCCCTCAAAGAATAGACGATCAAGGAAAAGGCATCGCCGGAGACGGTACAGGTTGGAGCAACGGTAAAATTGTCAACCTCATGAGCGTCGATACCTATAGGGTAGACCAGGCCTCTGGCCTGTTTCATCTACTGTGGACTTCGCCGATCATGATTGCCGTCACGCTTGTCGTCTTATGCATTAATCTAGGCTATAGCGCCTTGTCTGGCTTCGCATTACTGACAATCGGGGTTCCGGCTTTGACGATGGCCATTAAATCTCTATTCAAGCGCCGGCGGAAAATCAACAAGATCACGGACCAGCGTGTTTCCTTGACCCAGGAAATCATTGCCTCAGTGCGATTCGTCAAGTACTTTGGGTGGGAAAGCAGCTTCCTTGAGCGTCTCAAGGAAATTCGGAAACGCGAAATTCGAGCTATCCAAGTCCTCCTTGCCATCCGCAATGCCATCAATGCGGTCTCCATGGCTATGCCTGTCTTTGCGTCCATGCTCTCTTTTGTTACCTATTCATTGTCTCAGCATGTCCTCAATCCAGCACCGATATTTTCCTCGCTTGCGCTGTTTAACTCTCTTCGCATGCCATTGAACCTTTTACCGTTGGTCATAGGTCAGGTTACTGACGCTGGAGCCTCAGTCGGCCGGATACAGGAATTTTTGCTTGCAGAAGAACAAAAAGAGGACGTTGAGTGGGATAATAAAATGGAAGGAGCAGTCCAAATGGAGGATGCCAGCTTTACGTGGGAACGCACGGCAACCGAGGATAAAAGTGCCGGACCAAAGACATTTCAGACCAGAAAACAGATCAAGGAATCTAAAGAAGAGAAGAAACTGGAAAAGAAGAGACAGAAGGAGAAAGAGAAGACTGCAAAACGTTTGTCGCAAACAGGCGGTCCCGCGGCAACTGATGACAATTCGAGCGAGAACACTCAAGTGGAACCCTTCAAGCTACAAGACTTGAACTTCTCCGTCGGCCGGAACGAACTACTTGCTGTCATTGGCACCGTCGGTTCTGGGAAATCCTCGTTGTTGGCAGCCTTGGCTGGCGATATGAGGAAAACCGGCGGGAAAGTCAAAATGGGTGCTCAAAGAGCATTTTGTCCTCAGTACGCCTGGATTCAGAATACGACCTTGAAAGAGAACATCCTTTTTGGTAAAGATTATGATCCCGTCTGGTACAACAAGGTTATCGATTCCTGTGCTCTTCGGCCTGATTTGGCGATCCTGCCGGCTGGCGATCAGACAGAGATTGGCGAACGTGGCATCACCGTTAGCGGTGGTCAGAAGCAGCGGCTCAACATTGCAAGAGCAATCTACTTTGATGCCGACATTGTTCTCATGGACGATCCGCTCTCAGCTGTTGATGCTCATGTTGGACGTCATATCATGGACAACGCAATTTGCGGCTTGCTGAAGAACAAGTGCCGAGTGTTAGCCACGCATCAATTGCATGTGCTGAATCGCTGTGATCGCATTATTTGGATGGACGAAGGGCGTATTGTGTCTATCGACACTTTCGACAATCTGATGCGCGATCACGAAGGATTCCAAAAGCTGATGGCCACCACCTCGCAAGGCGAGGTTATCCAGAACAAAACTGATGCCGATGAAGATGAAATCGAAGAGGAGAAGAAAGATTCAAAAAAGAGCAAGGCAAAGAAGTCAACGGCTTTAATGACCCAGGAAGAACGAGCTGTCAAGAGTGTCAGTTGGAAGGTCTGGGGCGCTTACATCCAAGCCTCAGGCTCCGTTTTTAATGCCCCCCTTATTCTCATCGCACTCATTCTTGCTAATGGAGCCAACATTTGCACCAGCTTGTGGCTTAGTTGGTGGACCAGCAATCAATTCGGTTACTCGGAAGGTGCTTATATCGGGGTCTATGTGGCTCTTGGGTTCATGCAGGCTTTGCTCATGTATACTTTCTCCACAATTCTTTCCACAAGCGGAACAAATTCTAGTCGGACAATGCTCCAACGTGCAATGACACGCGTTCTCCGCGCTCCTCTTTCCTTCTTCGATACGACTCCTCTAGGACGAATTACGAACCGATTCTCCAAAGATGTTGATTCAATGGACAACAATCTCACTGATGCGATGAGGATGTACTTTATCACGCTGACCATGATCTTATCAGTTTTCTCGCTCATAATAGCGTACTTTCACTATTTTGCTATTGCTCTAGGACCACTTTTCTTGTTATTCTTGTTTGCTGCTAGCTACTACAGAGCTTCTGCCCGAGAGTTGAAGAGACATGAAGCTAATCTTCGGTCTCATGTTTTTGCACGATTCAGCGAAGCTATTACAGGAACTGCATCTATCAGGGCGTACGGCTTACAGGACTTCTTCACTCGGCGCATCAGGGATGCCATCGACCAGATGGACAGTGCTTATTTCTTAACCTTTTCGAACCAGAGATGGCTCAGCGTTCGATTGGACTGCATTGGGAATCTTCTGGTGTTCACAACGGGCATATTAGTTGTTACCTCACGATTCAATGTTTCACCTAGCATAGCAGGGCTCGTTCTCTCTTATATCCTTGCTATCGTCCAGATTATTCAGTTTACAGTGCGCCAACTTGCTGAGGTCGAGAACAACATGAATGCCACCGAAAGATTGCATTATTATGGGACTGAGCTTGAATCTGAGCGGGCATTACACCTACGCCAAATGCCTCCTTCATGGCCTGACGCTGGCCAGATTCGTTTTGAAAATGTCCAAATGCGCTATCGCTCCGGTCTACCCCTCGTACTCCGTGGGCTCGACTTCGAGGTTGCAGGTGGCGAGCGCATCGGTATCGTTGGTCGGACTGGCGCTGGCAAGTCCAGCATCATGTCCGCCCTCTTCCGCCTAACAGAGTTAAGTGGCGGAAAGATCCAAATCGATGACATTGACATATCGACAGTTGGGCTCCATGATCTTCGATCTCGTCTTGCCATCATTCCTCAAGATCCAACGCTTTTCCGCGGCACCATTCGTTCCAATCTCGACCCTTTCAGTGAGCATCCAGACCTGGAGCTCTGGTCTGCGCTTCGCAAGGCCAATCTTATCGGGTCCGAGCAAGAGGCTCAGGTCCAGACCAATTCGGACCTCACTTCAAAGCAAACGAACCGCATCCACCTTGACAGCAGGGTTGATGAAGAAGGTCTCAATTTCTCTCTTGGTCAGCGACAGCTCATGGCTCTTGCTCGTGCACTTGTCCGGAATAGTCAGATCATCGTCTGCGACGAAGCAACGTCCTCGGTTGACTTTGAGACGGACGAGAAGATACAGCATACAATGGCGACAGGGTTTAAAGGCAAGACACTGCTGTGCATTGCGCATCGTTTAAAGACGATCATCAATTACGATCGTATCTGTGTGATGGACGACGGAAGGATTGCTGAGCTCGGTACCCCGTTGGAGCTCTTCGAGAAAACTAATGGTATTTTCCGAGGCATGTGCGAGCGCAGCGGCATTCGGAGGATGGACTTTGAGGAAGCGAACAAGATCGTCGATCGATGAATGCCTAATATGGGCTATATTACTTTCTGAGCTAAGCTTGAATTGCTATGGGATTTTAGCATTTCCGGAGATACCACCCATGCCTCAAACATTCAAATCAATAGATACCCCAAAGTACAGTATTGCGCTGATACTTAAAAATCAAATGTCTAAAAAACACAATGTATATCCTAGAGTGCCTCACCCAGTCGATACTTAATTCAAACGTGCACAAAACATAACAGATCTGACTATTACCATTTCTCATCGGCGCATCTGTAGAGACTACGTTCTTTGCCCTTCCAAGCCGCACAGAACGAACGATCCACTAACTAGACTACGCAGCGTTCCAGCGCCTCCACCTCAATAGATGGTCTCCGTATCCGTCCTCAAGTCCCCTAAGCTACTAGTTGGTGCGACGAGCTCTCAATGACGCCCACAACCCATACAAGGCTCATGTGAAGAGGGCGGGCATAGCCTAGACGGCATCCCATTACCACACAGGTAGAGCACAAAGCATATGTGAGACGACTCTAGTTACGGTATTTAGCCCGGTCTGGACGTGATATAGATTGTTTACGATATGAACACGAGGCGAGAGTGAAGAGAAATGATAGAGAGGTGAAGGATAGGTCAAAAAATAAGCGTATTCAGAGCATTATTCTCACTGCAGATATATGATATCCGTGACCATAGTTAACAGTTCAAAAATCGATCTTTATACTCTGTCAAAATAAAGTTATACACGTCCTTACATGCTCTAAACAACTATATACACCCCCCCACCCCCCCTCACCCCTACTCCTTCCTCGCGGCCAACGTAAACGCCCCTCCCGTACTACACTCCCACCCGGGCACGCTCCCATACTGCGCACAATCCACCTTCCCAGCCCCGCCCTTCGCCTCATACTGCGCAACCAACACCTCCGGCGCCAGCACCCCGTTCGCACTCGTATCATACGCCGCATCGTACGGCGCGCCCTTCGCGTCCGCGCCCGGGTCGTGCTTGAAGCTGAGGGCGAAGTCGTCGTGGTCGTTGTAGGAGTCCACGCGCACGGTCCAGTGCACGTCGACGGGTTGGTTGGTGGGGGTGGATTGGTTGGTGCAGGGGTGGGTTGTGAGGAAGGCGGGGAAGGGGGTTGGGATTGGGGAGCTGGTGGACAAGGTCAGAATGGGATATGTAGTGTTTGATGGTAGGGGAGCGCTTACTAGTCCCACGTGCAGAGGTTCACGGGGCCGGCGTTGACGTCTTGGAGGATGATCTGGAAGTGGACGCTGGTTTTCTGGTTGACTTTCTGCGTGGTCTGGTATGTGAAGAGGGAGGTGATCTTGAAGGTTGAGGCAGCACGGGCGTCAAGAGTGACGGGCGTTCCGATTGTGCCCGTTGCTAGCAGAGCTAGTATTGATACTGCTTTGAGAAACATGATGTAGAAATTGAAATAGTGCACCTTGATAAAGACTGTTCAATCAGGAAGCAACAAAAGGCTTGGGCTCTTTGGTAATGGTAGAAAGTATGAAGACTCAACTATCAGAGAGGGGATTCAGAGTATCTTATAAGGCCAAAAATTGATATGCATTGTCTCACATTTGCTAGAAGCATCTGCTTCATTAAGGTATCTGGAGGATCTAGAGTCCTCAGAGGAGGCTTAGTGGACGCTATGTTCCTAATTAGATCAGAAGGAGCACTCATGTGCTCATGGGGTCTTAAAATTGGGAACGGCATGCATTTGCCATTGCTTTTCGGGGACCTCATTTGCTGCAAATAGCGAGGCATAAAATTCGCTCCTGAAGCCTTGACTTTGACAAAGTTGAAAAGGGACTGAGGAGGCTGAGGTGCGTACGGCAACTTGGTAATTTTAGAATGAACGGCTATTTGACGGAACAAGGGATTCGCGGGGAATAGGCGACCTCGACTGTCAGCCGCATCGGCTTTTGGGTACAATAAAGGGGTTTTAGGGGGCGGCTGGTCAGTAAAGCCCGAACCTGCTCGGAGACATCCGCGTAAAGGCTGACGGACATTGACCATGGCTGCTTTCAAGACCTCTACATGAGCCTTGCAAGTTCCTCGTGCTGTATGTTTTCACGATCGAAACTGTATCTAGAACATTCCCAGGTTGACGTTGACTTCGTGTCCATCGGAGAAACGCTGCCCATGTCCACCGTGGGATCGACCGTGCAGATGATGCAGACTGAATATTCATTCGATGGGAGTATTCGGCGCCAGCTCGGACTTAGTTCTCTCACGAGGTAACGAACTGCCTGCTATGAGTTGCCGTCCTCCGTTACGTCGTATGATTACAAGAGTTGTATCGGCGGAGCGGAAATCAAGGGCTCCCTCCCTGAAAGGCAGAATATCCGCGATTTCTCGTCCTGTGCTCTTTCTGTCCCAACTTTCTCCTAACCCCTTGGGCCGCCTCTCATATCCCTTCTAGTTCATATCTCCATACTACCTTTCCCTTCTCCGTCTTTTCCACACCCTCTCAACTTTATCGTCGACCCACCTCCTGGTCCCTACTTGTTGGATTTTCCATGGCGAAGGCTTAGCCCTTACTGTGAGCGCTCTACCTCCATTGCTTCCGATACCGACAATGATTGCGGAGCCGATCTCTGAACTTGTTGACTATGGGGTTGGACAGGGCTTACGGGAACACGACATCGCTTCAAAGCAAAGCTGGGCATCAGAAGTCACGAGCATGTCCATTTCTTGGCCTGACAGGCACTGATCGAACAATCACAGGAATGATAACTACTGATATCTAACCACGAAGCAATGAGCGTTTCAGGGAGGCTGAGAAAGGTGAATGTTTACTAATCGTACATTACCACCAATTGTTGCATAAGAATATCGTACATCTTTGAAGCACATTAATACAAGCGTTGAGCCGACATGACTTCGTCCATTCAACAAGCGCTAACGAGACTCGTAATCTTGCGCGGGTATTCTAGGTCTCCTTTGCACATTCCCGTGCTGCCACCCTCCTCTTGCATGTATATACCAGTATGATATCATTCTCAATCGGGTTACAGATGACTAATTTGACTTTTCCGCCCTTCATGTGCCTCAAAAATTATACTTACGAAAAATCGGACCTGTCAGCATGCACAGATACATTACCAAGCTAATCTTATCGCTTGGAAAGGCTCCATGGCTTCACTAATAGTATCCTTAGGTCATGAACTTGAAATACAGTCTCATGCGAACCGTGCACTCAAGCTTGCAAACGCGTCTGGGCTGTGCCTGCCACTTTGCAGGCCGGCGAGGTCTGTGCTCTCCCGGCTGGAGTGGCGTGCAAGTATCCCTGGTGCGCCACTGTGAAGAGACGGGTTACTCGAGGTGGGATAGGCTGGTAAGAAAGGGTTTCGACTCATGGCGGCTGGCATTGTGACGCTCCGTTTGGCCTCCACATGGCTATCTGGTGGTGATTTTGTGATATCATTCTGTGAAAAAGCTGGTTGCCCGGATTCGCCTGCAGGGGTAGGGATGTCCTGGATGGTAGGAAGCTTAGCAGGAGCAAGCTGGGGGTAACTATAGAGAGCGAGAATGCTCCCTTTGTCCATCCGACCAGTAGCTTGAGGGACAAGAGGCTGCTGCTGCTGTTGTTGCACAAATTGTTGGTAAGGGGGCCCATTCTGGTTTTGGAGAGGGAGCGGATAGGTCGAGGAAGGCTGCGACTGCGATACGGATTGCTGTTGGGTGGTGAAGGGTTGATTTTGGTGAGGTGCGCTCACTTGATGATTTTGCATATATGTCGATTGCATTGGTTGTTCGACAGGCTGTGGTGACTGCACAGTTTGGCTCAGGAATGGTGTTTGGTTAACAAAAGGATTGGTCGGCGCGCTCGTGGGAATTGATGTTGGGGCCGTGCTGAAAAAGGGATTCGGTGCCGGCGACTGCTGTGGCTGGAAGAAAGGATTATAGTTGTTGACTGGTACAGGTGGAGTGAGAGACTGTTGGTACAGAGGCTGCTGAAAGGGCGGCGGTTGGCTAGGGTAGCCACCAGTACTATGCGGAAATAGCTGCCGGGAGACTTGTAGATTTTGGAATGACTGCTCGAGCGGTTGAGCTGAATCTCTACTTTCTGGTGGGATGCCAAATGGATTATTGCTTTTTGTAGGACTGACAGGGAGAGAATTAGAATTCTGGATTGGTGGCTGCACAAATGATAACCCAAAAGATCCCCCTTTCTCTGGTGGATCGAAAGGATTCGTTGACTTGGTCGGTGGCTTGAGGGACGGGCTCTTCACTGCGTCTGGGAATTGCGCATTTATTGGCGTATTTCTGGAAGAACCCACGGGCGTGGGATTTTGCGAATTTGGCCTGCTTCCTTCACCGAGGCGACATAAAGACTCTACCGTCTTTTCAAGATTGCCGTTTAGACCTCTCAAAACCGTATAGTTACGTCGCTCATCTGGAAAACCCATCTCTTTTAGTGTCATTAATTTAGCCTCGAGTTCGCTATCAATTTCTCCAATGCTAGCACCGAAAACCTGAGAAGGTTTATTTGCTGGTAACGGAGATGCATGGATGTGGAACGCATTCTCCATTGTAGGCTCGATAGGAAGGCTCTTTTTGTCATGCTTTGAAAGAGGGTAGGCCGAGGATGTTGCACGTAAACTGAACCCGAACAATCTTCCCTTCTTGGGTGGTAACGGTGGTGGTGGCGACTCATTCGAAGAGCGGGATAACCTGAAGACCTCATCGTCGTTTTTGGGGAGTGGTTTTGGTTTGCCATCGGCTAAGCTCCGCTCCTGATATTTCTGTCTGATGTACTTCTCAACGGCGGAATCGACCTCGTCGACGTCGAGGGGAATGGAGGCTTTGATATTTCTCGGATTATATATTCGATTGACGATCGCATTGCCATTTGTCCGCATGTGCTATGAACTGTAAGTAGTGCTCTTGGCAATGATGGTGAATGTAGCAGACCTCCACCTCTTCTGCCGACCAGTAGTCCATGCTCAACGACTTGACCTTTGAGATATGTGTACCCAGCTTCCGGTGTAGTGAGGCGCATCGCACGCATAGAAAAACGCCGAGCTAATTATGGAGGTTAGTGGTTTTGCAGCACTTCTCTCGCAGTCGCAGATTGAATTGGATCTCGAAATGAGTAGACCTACACTGTAACTTGCCCATCCTTGTCGCAGTTAGCATAGGCTGCGAGCTTCGTTTATCTTAAGGACATACCTGGGTTGCGGGCCCCACAGTCTGCGCATCGGTCATTGCCTGGAACCGTCCTTATAAGATCTTGCAGAGTTCGCTCATGCCGAGCCTGTTCCCGTTTCGTTTTTGAGCCGACCATGGTCGATCAAGACTTTCCGACGCCGTGAGTTGACCGACAAAGCGCACAGGGTCAGCGGACGTCGAAGTGGCGGTTGTCGGCTCGCGTAGGGTCCTCTATGAGCACGGTAGTCAGATTCTCGTGGGCAGACAGTTCCAACCGAGAGAAGGAGACTTTCGGAATCAATGATAGTTGATAGAAAATGCGAACGGTCTAGAGGATTTGAAGGGTAGGATAGCGAGCGAAGCGAAGATGTCTGGGATACTGGATGCCACAGTGCTAGGGAGGCCCTGGTCGGCCAAACTCCACAGACTACGGCGCGGGACTCCTGGCTCACTGCACGCTGCGGGCGAGGCTACGGTAGGTACTACTGTGTGCCTAACTAAGGGGAGTTAGTCACCGCCACACCACCCAATCGTTTAGGCAGGTAGAGGCAGGTTTGACATATCAAAGACATTGCTAGAAAGACACCGTGCTTACACAACCATCAATACTTGCCATAGCCTCTGCCTTCACGAGATGGTCCTGCTGCGGCCACAGGCCAAGAATGGCGTCATATAGCACGATGAACTCGTGTTCATCATGACCAAGTCTGACGCCTGCAAATGTCGTGCAACTGTCCGCTCGCAGGCCAGGTCACACCCTAGATTGCAACTTTCTATTTGTAGGTCCTGTAAGGTTGGTATGGGACACGAGACACACCCTGAGTGACTGCACTGAGAATCTGTGTCATTGCGGAAAGACCAAACACAATCCCTTCGTTGTTTGAGAAGTATGCAACCGCTCGGAAGACTGGATTGCCATGGTCAAAGAGTCTCAAGCCCACAGACGTGGAGTTCCGCATCACTGGTAGTATGACCCCTGACCACGGGGCCCCTTTTTGATACTTGGGGTTGAAGCGCTGGCCAGTGAAAGAGAACCAGTCGGGCAGAAGAAGATCAAGATCTTTGTGAACCCTGGCTATGCAATCGCTTTCAGCCGTCGCAACCGAAATCGCTCTCGCTATTGCCCTCAAAAAAATAGGATTGTTGAGGCTTGAAGCACTTGAACTAGAGCAGCGGAGACTTGCCTAGAGATCGACGGTAAAGTCACGTGAGTCTCGGCGTTGGCTCCGCGAGAGAAAACCAGCAGCGCTTTCAACTGTTGGCTTTCCCTCTTCACACTTCATGAAAAAATCAGAACGCATAATCAACCGCCATTCTTGCATGTCTTCTTGCAGTGATAGACTGGTAGGTCATATTGGCGTACGAGAGCGAATTTAGAGGCACATTAAGGCTTCAATGACCCCATTTTCTCTGAAAACTGCATGGCTTTGACAGTCACCTGCGTGCCTTACAATTAAGATACCTTCCTTGATTTGTGCTTTGCGTCAATTTCGTCAATTGACCTATATCTCTAAAGCCTTCTTGAGATGTTCAAAATTGTTCTCTATTACTGGCAAGCCACCTGCACAGGGTCTCAAAATGAAATTCAAACAAAAATTAGACGTGCGAATCTCTTCACATGTTGAAGAACGGAAAAATCGCGGTGTCTGTGTTCTGGCTTCTCATAGTGTATACTGACTCGTAATGACTGAGCATAGGGGCAGCTCGATGGCCTTTGGATTTTACTCTACTTGAGATATCTCAGCAGACGCCTCGTTGGCAAACACTTGTTGATTTATCTCAGAGGGAATCAATAAGCAATTCTGCCATGCGCTTTTCCTTGGCAAGACCATCATTCTGACAGACCCCTAGCCCGTTTTAGCCGAAAATCACCTCAAGTATGTTGAGGATAAGCAATGAATTCGCTTGCTGTCGCTGTCCCTCAAATCCCCGTCACTTTTCTCCACAACATCTCGGGCGTATTCATCTCCGCTATGGTGATTGCGCCGCCTATCAGAGATCGTTCGCGTGGAAGATTAATTCATCGGTTTTTAGCAGGACTGAGTCAATTCCACCTGGTTGCTCTGGTTATCTCACAGGACAACGGGACTACTCACGACAAACATATTCCAAGAAATTAAGGGTTTGCAATAATATTAGACATGGTCCTACATGTAAAATCTACAGCTAGCTCCACCAATAGCTTCTCTTTTCTCTTTTCTTTGACTTATTGGTTTCGCTAAATCCCTCGACATGTATCAGTTGCTGCGCTTTGTTCACCATATTCGCCATCGTGGATCTGATCTGTGAGGCTAACTTTGGCTCCGACCGGGTGCCAGTTTTGCCTGTCCCTAGTTTCCGTTCAGGATAGAGACACCACACTATGATATCTCCTTGTCTCCTCCAATCATCATGCCACCTTGTATTAAAGCTTCGCCAGCACTCACTATATCCGCTATTGCGCAACTGAAGAGAAAGGAATCTTTCAAGCTGCTCGAAAAACACCAGATATTCTGGCCATTCTTTTTTTGGATGCATTCTAGCACCTGACTCGCTATCTGCGTATATCATACCACGGGCATGCTTTGGCGGAGCTTTGGAGGGGAATAGTCTTCTCGGTCGAGGTGGGTGCCGAGCCATGTTGGTACGAAGCCACAATGTCGGGTCTGCGTAGAATTGGTCTGCTTCATCGAGGTAATGGGATTTCCCATCTGGAGTCATATTCAATGGCGGCTCACAGGTCAGAGCCCAGGCATCGATGCCAGAAAAGACAAGATGAGAACGCCATGGGGTAGAGTGACAAGGCATTAAAAAGCCTACTGTCATTGGATCGGAATCCGAATGATTCGGTGGATGTGAAATATAGTGTGTCGAATATTCTTCACGGAGATAATCTACGACTGCCATTGCGCCTTGTGCATGGATCATTGCCGTATACATTGCAATTAGAACATTAACAGACAGTAGAAAAGCCAGCAGAACACGTCGCATGAGGATTGAAGCCCGTGGAAGATCAGACTTGAAGGTAGAGCCATCCAGAGAGGGTCCAAAGAAGAAGACCAGGACCGGCGCCGTCAGCACGTGGAGACAGGGAAGGATAGGGTAAATGAATCGAACCTCTTTGTGTGACAAGAGAGATAGAAATGCTGGAATGACCAACGAAGCGCTCGCAAGCTGGTAGAGGATGCTCTCGCTTGACGACGGCGGCTCGTGGATCCGCTTCCTTGTTAAGGCGGCGTAGATTCCAGGCAAAGTAAAAGGAAGGGCGGTAGTGAGAAGGAGCGGGTAACCTTGGGTCAGGTAGTAATGCCAATCATTTCTGCCGTAGAAACCGGAAAGAGACTGTATCACATTGACGTAGAAAAATTTCAGAGGAGGTAGGGTCCAAGATTCGTAATACAGCCGGTCTACCGCAATAGAAACGGTCAAAATAGCGAAGCTATTATCCACTTAGTGTATGCAGAGCGTGTTCTCAAGCAAGACGTACCCGCATAAGAATGCCTCCATGAGAAACCGGACCTGTTCTTCCCTGCCCAACCGTATCGATAGTCTGAGCTCGCGCCACGCCTGGAAATAATTGTTCTCTCTATGTGGACGAGATGGTGAAGACGTGACTTTGCTTCGGAATAAAAAGTAAGTCAAGATGGCCCAAATTAGGATATTTGTAGGCCGAAGTATGCAAGCTAATGCGGCTGACAAAAGGCATGCTCTCAGGCTATTCGTGCTGTCAACGCCGTGAACAGTCAAATCCGATTTCTTATACTGAGCCTGTAATTTTGCATCATCATTGCCACCGCTGCGCCAGACTGACGCTGACCAAGCCCAAGGCCATTTGCTAAGCGCAAAGACTGTCAAGCAGGTTTCAAGGCAGTTAGAAAAGGTCCTTGTAGAAAAAAACCATTGCCATGGGCTGACAACTGTCAATATTAATGCTGCCCAGGCTTCCCAACTTTTTTCACCATACGCGAGTTCGGCCAATTTCCAGGTGTAGTAATCGCTGATTGCAGAGAGGACAGCTTGGAGGGTTGTTGGTGCTGTAATCAGGAGATCGGCTCGAGATGTAGCGCCAAGGGAGAGAAATCGAGCGAGAGAGTCCGTGGCATAGTATATTACAGAAAAGACCGCGGGATGCAAAGCAGAGCGAAGATGCTCTTTCCATTCCTTCGTCATGTTAGTAATGGCATAATGGTCGCTTGAAATTAAAGATCAGACCCAGGTAATCCAAGCACCACTCTGCTGCCCAAACACTATCTGCCATGCTGGTTCGAGGGATTGGAAGAATTCGTCCGGTTGGAAAAAAGTACGAATAGACAGAGCATTTAGGACACGAAATGCTACTAGGAACAAGAGTAGGTCGCGGGAAGCAGAGTGGCGTAGTCGGGGGTTGATAGATTGCTTGGGCCTTGGTAGTGGCTCATTCGTAAAGTCTTCGCATTCGAGATGCTCGCTCGAATCTTGCGACACATCCAGGGAGCTTGCAGACATGACCGGCGGCGAGCATCGTTGGTGATTCAACCAGCAACGTTGACCCTCTTTAGATAGTCCCTGCTAACGAACTCAAGTCGTACCCTGGCGGGTGGTCCAAGCTCCTCAGCCTCCCCGACGATCATTTCACGAGGGCGCTGACGTGACTCCTTTACTAACATGTGCAACCTGACAGTCCCTCGGAAACGTACCTTGGGTGCCCGGAACTGGAGCCTTTTGGCGTGGTGGAGCAAGATGATGACTACGGAGCCTCGATGATTCGACAGAGGAAGGCTGGAATGCCCCTCTCCGAAACCGCTCCCCCGCCTCCACGCCTGCAGGACGTTGGTTGGCGCCTTGCGCGCATATACCTGCACTTAGAGGTCTAGTATACAGATTTCAGGATATTTTTCAGCTTCTTGAAATTGGGTCTCGTGCCCTTCAAATCTTAAACTCACCCAAAAAATCAAATCTTCTTTCTATCCTACTTACTAGTTACTCTCCGGTTGTTTCCTCGTACCTCTCATAAATCTCATCAATTATGGCTCCATCCGCAATATCAACGACAGAAGTCTCTAAGACGGTCCCTGCCGCCAATGGTCATCCTACGCCGACAACTTTGAAGCCAACTGCTCCTTCATTTCATCCGACAGGAACGCCAGATCCTTCCAAGTATCATGCGTCGTCTACTGAAGCCGCGATCTCTACGGAAAAGACGTATGCGGCACACAACTACCACCCACTCCCAATTGTATTTGCTCGAGGATCAGGGACACGAGTTTGGGATCCAGAAGGACGTCAATATATTGACATGCTGTCCGCGTATTCTGCTGTCAACCAGGGACACTGCCATCCAGAATTAGTGAAGGCCTTGACAGAACAAGCTTCAACCCTAACTCTGAGTTCGAGGGCATTTTATAATGATGTCTTCCCCAAATTTGCCGAATTTGTGACAAAATTTTTTGGATTCGATATGGTACTTCCTATGAATACCGGTGCAGAAGCGGTCGAGACTGGGGTAAAGATTGCACGGAAATGGGGATATAAGGTTAAAGGCATCCCGGAAAATGAGGCCATCGTCTTAAGCGTGTCAGAGAACTTCCATGGACGTACCGTAAGTAAGAAACATCGTTGGCATAAAGAAACTGACAATGCATACCCGAAAGTTCGCAGCAATATCCATGTCCACAGATCCAGAATCACGAGACAATTATGGCCCATATCTTCCGAATATCGGTAGTGCATGTCCAGCCACAAGGAAGCCTCTCCCTTACAATAATTTACCAGCATTGAGGGAGGCATTGGAGACGCATGGGAAGAAGACGGCGGCGTTCCTCGTAGAACCCATCCAAGGTGAAGCAGGCATAGTTGTGCCAAATGACGACTACTTGAAAGAGGTCCGCGCCTCATGCGATCAGCACAACGTTCTGATGATATGCGATGAAATTCAGACCGGAATTGCAAGGACGGGAAAGCTTCTTTGTCATGAATGGGCTGGCATTAAGCCAGATCTCGTTCTGTTAGGGAAGGCCATTTCCGGCGGCATGTACCCTGTTTCCTGCGTCCTAGGAAGTAGAGAGATAATGCTTACCGTTGAGCCTGGTACTCACGGCTCTACTTACGGCGGCAATCCTCTCGGCTGTGCTGTCGCCATACGTGCGCTCGAGATCATTCGTGATGAGGACTTGGTCCAGCGAGCAGAGAAAATGGGTGAGATGTTTCGAGACGGGCTTCGGGCTCTCAACAACCCCATGATCTTAACGATACGCGGTAAAGGGCTGCTGAATGCTATTGTCATCGACGAGTCGAAGACTGGGGGCCACAGTGCCTGGGACTTGTGTATGCTGATGAAAGATAAGGGACTGCTGGTTGGTCGAGCCTTGAAGATTGCCCACGTTGAGGAAAGAGCTGATACTGACGTGGCAAAGGCTAAACCAACGCATCAGAATATTATCCGCCTAGCACCTCCGCTAGTCATCACTGAAGAAGAGATACGGACTTCTATTGCAATCATCAAAGCCTCCATCCTCGAGCTACCTAACCTAAAAGGAAAGAGGGCGGAACACGTGATCCCGTCGGAGGAGCACAACGTCTCGATTGGGGTTGACAATTAGTTGCATCGCGTCGACCGTAATGCGATGTCATTGCGGGCGACAACCCTGGCGTGGAGTATTGAAATATATGCATCTCATCAACTCGGTTCAAAATCTTTCAAAGAGGCATTGAATCAGTGCAGCATTTGGTCACGGAGCTAGGGGTTCTTCACTGTCCTTATTAGGGCTCAACTTGTTGGGAAGGCTGCGAGATAACGGGAGTAACGAGCGAGCCATCATCGTTGTGTTTTCACATAGCATCGGGATTTTGATCAAGCTCACCATGATCTAGCAGCTGGACTTAAAGTAATAGTTTATAAGAATCCAGATGAATATGCAGGCCACATCCAGGCACGAAGTAAAGGATCTGAAGGATTGACTAGTGATCGCAATGCTGTACCCGAATTGTATCGAAGCGAGGTACGTCATTGGGAAAAGAAGCTCGACAGAGCAAGTGCATGCGGACACCAGCTGGGAAAGGAAAGGCAGCTTGATAAGAGCATCGAGACTTACGAAAGCAGCCTCGAGTCAACGACACCACGAGTAAGCGTAAAAGCTTTGCTAGTGCCTTGTTTGCAGAGAGATCTCACACCAAGATCGGGAGACAATGTCTGCTCTTGGTTTTGGCGGCAGATTCTGGCCGGCTGAGGGCATGCACGAGACAGCGAACCGCCACGTGGGAGCGAGAGAGTGCAGGTCGGCTGCCAACAGCTCATACCAACCTTGGCGGAAATGCAGCTTCCGGGTGCTATCAATGATGCCCAAATAGGATCAAAAGCAATCCTCTGTGATTCAATCGGCTTGACTTCTACCTAATCCAGGCCGGCCCAGGGGCAACGGATTCAAGGAGTTGGAGGTGGCATGACTATATGAGGGAAAATATTGGTATCCACCACCCCTCGACCTTCTTTGATGAGCCCGCCAACTTTATTTTCTGCGCGCCTTGCCATGAGTGGTGGCCGCCAGGGTGCTAGACTGCATCTAAATCTTTGAGAGACGTTTGCCTGCAGCGGCTGCCGGCGCTATCAAGTGATTAGCAGGAACCGAGCCTGATCTGGGTCAAGCCTCCTTTCGGCGCCACTAATAGTTAGAGCTGCTCCGGGCTGGCCGCGCGTGCGCCGTGCGTGCATGCTCTGAAAAGATGGTTCCGAGTTCACTAACCACCTCTGCTGCTTTCCAAAACTCAGCCAGAGGCCAGGTTCCTCTGCACGATCAGACGCCCAACCACCACAATCCTTTGCCATCGACCACAAGGTCGTCGGTGCGGTCATTCCTTGGATTCCAAGCCTCGACGTGAGGCCGCAGTCGCTGGCGATAATTCATCACTTGCACTTGCACTTCCGTTTCCGTTTCGGAGCTCCCTTTTGGGACGTGCCTTCTTCCACACTGTCCTGCCTCCCCACAAGCCACGCCTTCCCTTCCAGTCCTTTGGAAGACCCAGCCTGAAACTCTGTACTTCAACTCCCTCCTGCGCATCTTCCACCTGAAGACCCAACCAACACAGTAACCTGCTCTCCAATCGCTCACATCCACTGGGTTGCGACTCGCTTGTCAACGCTCATTCATTCCCCTTCTTCCACTTGTATCTCCTCCACTGCCACTTGCAGTAGCCGCACTCTTATATCTCTATCGATCATTGTGCGAACGAGCGCACGTCTGAAGATCGTTCCGCACGCATCATCGTCATCTAAGTCCTTCATCACGTTATAATGTCTACGGTGCGGACGGAGGCTGCGGCTGCTCCTGCTGGCACGGTTCCGGCAAGCTATCAAGAACAAGAGTCGAGCTCCAAGGGCTATTTCGATATTGAGAAGGCCGCAATCCAAGCAAATCTTGCTCCCTCCGAATACGATCCCACCCTGAACGCCAAGCCCTGTTCCCCTTTCTACAATCATGACGTTCCTCGACCATCCGTCGACCAGACGAAAAATGCTTCACCGAGTCGAGTCAATTTAGTGGAAGTCTACACCAATGATCTCGAAGCCGGTGGTGTAGGTGCCACCAAGTCCTCTCTGGATGCAGTCAAGCAGGAGCGCATGGGTGATGGCGATGGCAATTTGAAGCTCTGGCCGGGTCGGCTGGGAAGGGCACTGCGAATTCAAAGAGAACCAAGGAAAAGGAGTATGTGTCAAGCAAAGCAGAGGGGAAAACGATGGCTTCCTGGCCTCACCAAGGGCCAGAGGCTGATGGTCAAAATACTCATCGCTCTCACGATTATAGGGGCGATGGTCGGCATTGGTGTTGGCATCAGCATCGCAGTGGGAGGAGGCGTGTGGAAGAACGATAATCAAACGTCAAAAATCGGCGGGTGAAATTGGGCGAGCACATGGACCGCGACCATGTGTGTTTGCGGGTGGCAGCGCTTTTACATTTGATCTCGTGTGGTTGAATCCTGTTTTGTAAGGCGTCAAGACGTTGGGCCATGGTGGGACGAGCTCTTGTGGCGACCATGGACCCGTTCGGAGTCTGGGTGGTTATCGCGAGCATGAGTGCGTGCGAACGCTTGAGCGTGTAATGAACTTCGTCATTTCCTCTATTAATGATGGTCGTGAGAACAAGGTAGATCATTCGTGTGGGAGGTTCAATAGAACAACTCATATACCCTCTAGGAGATCGGCTTGAAGATGACCTTCATGGCATCGTCAACCTCTATAGAAGCGCTTGGTGCGAAATCTGTTCAGCTGATGGGAGAGCTCTGATAGTTTCCGCTGCGGGCTAGGCTCTAATATCGGACCTGCCAAGACTCTACCGTCCCAATACTGACTAGCGCAACATGACTATCGCAATATTTGAAGGTCCTCCCACGGACACAAGAAATTTCTCTTCTCCATCAAAAAGTGAACAGAGCCAGTCACGACCGCCGTTTCGCTCTTCAACAGCGGTGTGTTGCCATGAGTCCACTATGGCTCGATGGTTCTGGAGAGCAAGCCTCCTTGACAGGAAGTCTCTTCCTCGTTGGGTCCTCTTCGGTGAGGGCGATGAGGTTGGGATGTCGACGATGGGATACATTCAATTGCACCTTAGACTTGTGACGCGGTCCTGTGTTTTAGCCGCAAAGCGATATGCGAAAGCGTGATTTTGGGCGCAAGCGGAATTTGTTGCTCCAATTTCGGACACATTCCTGTGGCCTCATGCCTCATTGGACCCAGCCTTGGACAATTTCGTTGCTGCATTCTCTTTGCTGCTCGCCTTACTCATTTGGGCCTTGTTGATGCTCGCGACGAGCATTCCAGTGATCTCGCGACAAACGACTTCCGTGTTCGTTACATAAGTAAATATTCCTCCCGGCCTCGCCGTCATATTTCTACCTTTCTCCTACAGCGTTTGCTCCTGTTCACTCGTTCGGTTATTGTCTGCCTTCGCAGCTAGTCACTCTTTTAATACACATACTCACGCTCTTGACAACAAGACATAGCAGAGTATTCTCAATCCCCTAATCGCGAGTGTCTTCAAAATGAAGAGCGATAAAGCTGCCTTTCTCTTAGCCTTTCTGGCCTCTGAGGCCATCGCCCAGAGCCCCTACGGATCGCTGTCAACCACCGTAATCAATTCAAATGATCCCGGCATCTCGACTTCATCGATTACGATCTGCCCGTCTGCAACCAATGGGCAGATCACAGTCACGGCTGAAACAACAGAGACCTATTGCCCTGAAACAGGTTGTCAGCCACAACCTACTGGAGACTTCACAGTATGGAGTACGGTCTACAAGAGTGTATGCCCAACCGGCACTGTCGACAAAGTCTACACAATTACCGAATCGTGCCCATGCGCTGCGGAAAGGACGGAAGCGCCAGGATATCTTCCACCTGGGTTTGGTGTCACGAGTATGATGTGTAGCGTGGGATGCGGTGAGACGCCTACCATGGTTCCGATCACAGCACCTACTGCTGGCCCCTCTGCTCCTGCAGCCAGCCCACCAAGTGAAGGGGCATCAGGAGCCCCAGCCCCAGCCCCAGCCCCAGCTCCAGCTCCAGCTCCAGCGCCGGCTGGTGGTGCAGGTTCGGGCATGTCACCTTCTGGAGGATTTTCGGGTGGCAGCAACTCAACCGGCAGTGCACCAAGCAAAGTCGCGCCGCCAATTGAATCATTCACTGGGGCTGCTTCGAAAATCGATCTGCCTGTCGTGGTTGCTCTCTGCTTTGGGGGAATCTTTGGTGCCCTTGCGTGGCAACTATAATGGAAATTGTGGTTGGAATGAATCGGACGGTTAATAGATAATTTGGGATTGTTTTTTATTTTTCGAAAATATACAATCTGGTTAGAAGAGACGAGAAGCTTGGAGGAACGGCTTTAGCGTACATGCATCATCTGTCCAGCTTCCTGGTATCACCCAGAATTCTCCTATGAGATGTAAAATCTGTCGTCTTAATGTTCAATTTTTCTTTTTAGTCTCCATTCATTTTCTATACATACAATTTTCTGCATTCCTGATTGCATTCCTCTTGTGAAACTCTCCTTCTACTTCCACCTTGTATTCCAATTACGATCTTCCACCGAAAGCATCCGATTTACTTTGTATGTGAGAGATCTTCGGCCTTTCATCTATCCGGATCCGGTCGGCGTAGGGTAGGCGTCTCTCTTTGTTGTGATCTCCGGCTATCGTGTATCAGCAACAAGGAAGCCTAAATGGCGAGACAAAGGCGCCACTTGCCCTGGAAATGGACATCGCAACCAGCACTATCCTACCTGCATTCGCTAGCCAACGGGTAGTGAGCTCTGCCACTCAGAGGTTAAGCTATGGCTAAGAAACATGAGTCAGATCGAGCGTACACGTATCCGATGATTGCCGCTCAGGAGAAGCACGAGAAGAAATCGAACAAATTTCTGCGCAAAATCAAAGATTCTCTGGGGTTCGGCTCGAAGAGCAGAGTCGCAAAGACCACCCGACCCAGGTATAATGCATTCCGTTACACCGAAAATCCAACACCTTTAGACACACCTATCGACAACGACACGCAATCAATGAAAGAAGCCGTTCGTCGTGGGGAGGTCCCTCAAAAGTTGCCTTTTTCATGGTATCGAGCACAATTTGGTTCGAAGTGGGCAGCAGCAAACCAGCTCGCGGCGGATCGAGAGCAGCGAGAATTCGAAAAAAGGTTATTTTTTGCGGGGCAAGATGAGCGTTACCATGCCCATCTTGAGTCACCATTCCATAAAGCACAACGTCGAACAGGAACAGACATCTCCAAGCAGGAAGAGCATAGGCAGCCCTTCGCTGAAAGAGACGGGAAAAATTGGGACCCAAGTCCATGGGACGTACATTCTGGAAATCAAGGTCACTGGGAACAACTGTCGAACACTTCAAGCGAGACCCTGACCACAGATCTAGAATTCGCGTCGCCGAAAAGGCCAACTCGTACCAATACATGGGCATCTCCATCAAGGACTGAACACCACCAAGTTAGAGATTGGACAAACCAGCCATTGTATCCAGAAGCCGAAGATCTCTATCTTAACGATGATGGCGTCCGAGGAGCAAACCAGTCCGGCCTACGACGAAGAAATGCCCAAGCCAAACGACCGCGAAGGAACCAACCCCATGTTGCAAAGCACGCCTTTACAAAACCAAGACGAGAACGCTCTCCAGCCCCCTCGCCAGACCCTCAACCAGCCAATGTGTATCCAGAAACTCTTCCCAGCTCTTCTCAAACCTACCATCGGACACCGCCGATCTATCGTCGTCGTCGTAAGGGCCAGAAGTATAAGCGTCCGACTTCACGCATCCAAGACGTTCCATTCCACGGCATGAAAGCACCGCCTGATGATGGCCAGTTGGACCTAGGCATGGAAAGCGATGAATCATCTTTTGAATGGCTCCCAGCCGCCAGCCAATTCTACAACACTTCTTCGCCACCTGAGCCGCCTTCGAGGGTCACAAAATACGGGTATCCGCAGAGGAAGGCAATACGTTAGATATCTTTAGCCGAGCAGGATTAATAGGTCACTCTATTTGTGTGGATGATTTTGGGACGCAGTACCGTATTCCTCATCAATTTTCTCTTCTCGAAGACGTCCATTTACTTTATTTTCCTGCGCCTTTAGGCTGAGTAAACCTTTGTAAGTTGGTCTGTCAATAGTAAACCGTTAGAACTGAATATATTGCGAAGTGTCTTTGCTTTTGCTGCCTACACGTGCATAATGTGATCGATCCAGATACATTCTAAATTCAAACAATACAGTAGAGGGAACCGCATAATGAAAATGACAAAGAATACAATTAAGCATCCGCAAACAAAGGCTTCATAGGTCTCTTACGCGCCGAAGCAGGAGAAGAAACTAGAAAAGAAGACCGAATCTCAAGCCCTCGACGTATCATCACCGTGAGCCTGTACAATAATGAAGAATGAGCAACTCCATGCCTGAAGCGACCATGTTTCCGCAATCAACTCAAGCACTTCCGGCTTCACTCACGATCCCACGGGCTGTCACGCCATCAACATCGGTTCCCCGGCAGCAAAATCGTTACCACCGTCTCCACCCTCGGTATCAACCACCAGCGAGAGTGAGCATGAAAAAGCCTCAGCTTCCCGCAATCGCCGAGCGGCCAGGCGTCGCAACATTGGGCTATGTCAAACGCGCAAGAGAAGATGCGATGAGACTGCACGTCGACCTCGCCTTACCTCGCTGCGAGCCTATTGAAATAGAATACGATGCTTTGATGAAGCTCGAGCAGGCTCCTAGTTCAGAGATCCAGATCGTGAAGCGGGAGAATACCAATTTCTCCTCTCACGGATTGCTGGATGACGTGTCAGGTGCTGCATCGCAGTCTTCTGCACCGAGCTTCAGCTCAGCCGGAGCCTCGTCGGCGAGGTCGCCACTGTCACGATCACGTAGAAATAGTGTTGAAGAAGATTCTCAGAGAGAGGAGAGACAAGAAGGGACGCTGCTTGAACGCCGTGCACCAGAAAAGCATGTCGACATCAACTTAAAACCAGAGAAGTTTGCTCTGCCTGGTCCAGGGACACCAGGATTCCTGGTCGAGCAGACCTTAAATGAGACATACAAGAAATAGGCAAGCAAGAACCCTTTTAGCCCGTCGTTGAGAGAGTGAAAGTGACAAGTTATACGTCAAGGATGGAGAGGTATGCAAGAAAGCATCACCCTGTGAGCCGTCGACGTCTGAAGGAGGCTTCGAGTACACCAATGAGCAAAGATCCACCCGTAGCTTCCCCTTGGGCTCGCTTAGACCTTCTAATGATAAATGATCTTCAATGGCTCCGAGCCTGCAGATCTCAGCCCTCAACGATCTCCAATAATCCCAGGCCAAGCAAGGCCAGCTCCTACATTGCGCCTCTGCTCGAGCCGCCAGGCCCAGAATACTGCGACACAAACCGGTTCCGTTACCAAGATCCAAGGGAACAAGTCCTGCATCTTCGCCTTCACTGCCAAGTGAACAACGTCATCGGTGATTGACTTAAAAGCCCCTCCGGCCCCTCTCTAGTCTCAGGCTCTTCCTTTCCTGCGTCAAAACAAGTCCTACAGTCTCCGTAGATCCCTTTTTGAACCCATTTCTTAACTTCCTCTACTCCCAAGGTCCCTTCCATCAGTTTCTTTCCCTGATAGTACTTAACGGGTCGACCCCATCAAGAGTGTCCTCTCTCGTTTCACGCTGCCCCACTATCCACCCCACCACCTGTACAACCACCAACACACTCCCTAACCAGCTTGCACCCTCGAAGCTCCCATAACACCCCAGAAACCACCATGGACTCCCTCAAATCAGCCTTCTCCGGCGGTGACAACAACGACCAGCAATCCTCCGGCGAGCAGAAAAAAGAAGGTGGCGGTGGCGGTTTCCTCGGCGGCCTAGGCGACAAGCTCAACTCCGCGGCCGGCGGTGGCCGCGAGAGCGAGAAGAACGAGGACATGCTCGACAAGGGTTCGTCTTCCCCCC
The DNA here is from genome assembly GCA_021030905.1 of Pyrenula massariospora. Taxonomy (NCBI): domain Eukaryota; kingdom Fungi; phylum Ascomycota; class Eurotiomycetes; order Pyrenulales; family Pyrenulaceae; genus Pyrenula; species Pyrenula massariospora. The sequence goes on from JAGFMI010000003.1 coordinate 1,667,068, forward strand.
TACCAGCACCCCTTCCCCCCTGCCTCTGTCTGAGATGTGTTACATTGTGACATCTGCTAACCATCCCACGTTTGTGTGTGTAGGCATCGACATGGTGCAGGAGAAGGTTCTCGGCCAGGGACCGCAGGATAATGAGAGTGCGGTCGAGCAGGCCAAGGATGAGCAGATTTCGGATTTTATCCGCGGGAAGTATAAGAGTGCGACGGGGTCGGAGATGCCGATTAAGGATAAGGAGACGAGGCTTGGCTGAGGGAGCGAGGTGCGCTGGCCTTTGGGGGGATGGGATGCGGGCAGGTGTTTGAATTCTGGGGAGGTACTGGTGTGCTCTTTCTGCGTAGAGGAAGTACTTGGACGGGAAGGAGTGTTCCAAGGACGGAAGAAGTGGCTGGCATATTCACGAGCTAGATATAGACATGGATGGTATTTAATGATGTCCGCCGGAGGAGCTTGAATACGAGTCCATTCTCCAACCAGTGACTTGTCCCCAAGTCAATTGTTTTCAGACGTGAAGATGCAAGAATGCGAAGAAGCAGTCTTTCTCCGGCCATGCAGAAAGCAGCTTGAACCTAACCATCGGCAGCAAATTGAGAGATATCATGTATGTAGTCTATTTCTAGTCTTATCCGTGTCTCATCGTAACTCATGATCTTGCCAGTCCATTCTTCGTCATTATCAATTTCTCATAAGCATGTAGTAGAACCTCCCGAATTACCGCTTCGAGTCTTTCATAAGCACTACCAATAGCAGCGCCGTGAAGCATATCCTGTTAACCGCCCCCAAATTCCCGGTTCATGATTTGTCCCTTGGAGCGCAATGCCGATGGGCAGAGGAAATGTACTGTACGTTTCCACGTGCGAAAATTATCATGGCGCTGAAAGTGCCAGCAATTGTAAAATTCGGATGCAATTCTCGTCGGATCCGGATTCTCATCCCACCTTCTCCACGGTCACCGTGTATTTCTGCTGTTCATCCTGTAGCTTCAACAAGCCTTCGCCTTCTATCCTTTTCTTCCACTTCGTTGCTTCACCCCTAGCCAGGACGGCTGTCAAACGCAGCGAGTCTTTGCTAAGAGGGCCAATGCCTTCGTCCAGCGGTGTGATATTCCATCGTGAGAAAGCCCAGTTGAGAACGTACACTTTTAGCTCGTTCTCGGTTTCTTCGGTGATGGAATTACTCCTCTGGCCTGTAGAATCGTTCGGAGGCTTGGTAGCAGCAAGCAGCCCCTTGATCCGATAGACTTCATCCTTTGGGGCGGAAAGGAGAAAGTCTTCTAGACCCTCAACATCCACAGGCAAAGGGAGTTGTGAGTCAGCCGTAAGAGCAATGGACAATACTTCCACTTCACTCTGATGGTGGTGTTCATGGTCCAGCGGCGGAGAGACATCCACTGCCGCAAGTGCTCCCTCCTTGGCCACCAACGCGCCGTCTATCCCCATGATGACATCCTGGTCGACCCAACCCTTCACGCTCTTCACCCACGCAATGGGCAGCTCCAGGTCTCCAACTCTGTCGAGACACTCGTCAAACCGCCGTTCATCAACAAGCTCCCACTTGTTAAACACGATAAGATCGGTGTACCGGGCCTGCATCTTCGCAGTGTAGCTCGTATCCTCGTAGCCTTTCCAATTCTCGGCGTCGATGACGCTGATGACACCGTCCAAGACGAAGGCGCCATCGCGCTCTCTAGATAAGCGACTGACTTCCATGGCAAGCGTGGCCGGGAAAGCCGACCCGGAGGTCTCGATAATGATCCTGTCCGGGTTCACCTCTTCTCGTAGCTGGACAAGCGCATCCGATAGCTGCCCCACCAGATTACAGCAGATGCAGCCATTGAGGAGCTCTCTGACGCCGGAAATGGCGCTCTGTGAGGCGAGCTTGGAGTCCACGGCCAGGTCACCGAACTCATTCTTAAGGAGCGCCAAGCTATAGGACGTGGGGAGCTGCGGAATGAGGTTGAGAATGAGCGTGGTCTTCCCTGAGCCCAAGAAGCCGGTTAGGATGGTGACTGGAGTTCCGGCTGGAGCCATGATAAGACGTGAATCCTGACACGGGAAATAGCAGGTCCGAAGCTGGGAGCAGAATTCTGCTGGACCGTGCGAAAACGCACATGCAGCATCTTATGAAGAAATGCACGGCTTGGAGTTTACGTCAAAAGATTAGATCAGTTCCCTTTTGAGATGGGTCGGATGGCTGGACGTCCCGAACGTCACGCAAACTACTGTGGGGAGGAAAGATATCTAAGTTAGTGAAGCTAGTCTGGATTCGTCCGCGAATTTAGCAAACTTTGTGAGAGCGAAACCAGCTCACCCTCGCCGACTGTATGCTGGCAAGCTACGGACGCTTGGAGGAAGGATTTTGGTCGCCAGAGTTCTGCGAGTAACAGCATTGCTTTTCTAAGAGTCAAGATCTCGTATTTCTTGACCCACTGCATATGTCCATCGGGCGCAACCATCCATGACTAGGATGCTTTGGAATGATAGTGTTCCGTCACCCATCTTACGGCGACGTTATCGTGGAAGATCAAAGCGATTCGAAGAGCAGAATTATACATGGTTCACTTCGTACGCTTTTTCAAGCCACCCAAAGCATACGAAGATGTGAACAGAGCACAATGTGTGTCTGCGGTGATCTCGATCCAAAACGACCTGGGAGACGTCTTCTTGGGGGCAACAGTTGAAGTTGAGGCTGAATTATTTGTCAATTTGCACGACGATGCTAGCGAGGCAACATCCTGCAGAAGCCAGATTCAATTGTGGCGTGCTGGTGATAGATCTATGAGCATCAACATGAAGCTGCGGAAACGGTACGCAGCATTACGACTGTACGTAGCGGCGAAATTACCAGATGATGGGATCGTTAGAATACTACCAGCAATTGTTCCAGCCTGGAGCGCAACATTTGGCTGGGGATCCGCGGCCTCTTGTCAAGCAGAAGCTCTTTTGGAGAGGCGCTTTGAGATGCCAGAGGAGGGGTCCAGCAATCTGAAAATATGGGAACAAACTGGTAACAGCATTGCTTGTCATATCTGGTTCGTCTGCCGCAAACCCTTCGCTGGTTGAGATTGCGCTAAAGCTGGTAAGGGACGCTGCGTTGGGACTGCTACTGCTCTTCCATCGTCTAAAACGTCGACCGGAGTTGGCAAACATGCCGCGTCTGCTAGAGCACCTACATTCAATCCAACGTAAGCAGCTTGCTTCGAAATTCTCGATCATCGAACTGGGATCAGGATGCGGTATCGTCGGTATCGCCCTATCAAGGATCTGGTCCCTGGAAAACATTCTTTTGACCGATCAACCTGAAGCAGAAAGTATATTGGATAGAAACATTACAGCCGCGTTCCCTTTGAGCACCTCAATTCAATACAAGTCGCTCGTATGGGGAAAACTCGATGATTTTGTGAACCTCGAGAATGCAGACCTAGTCCTTGTCTCAGACTGTACGTATAACCCTGACAGTGCACCAGATTTGGTGAAGACTCTTGCGCACATTGCAACGACATCATTGCGTTTAATCATCTTGGTCGGAATGAAGAGGAGGCACGATAGTGAGTCGATTTTTTTTGAGTTGATGAGGGAGGAAGAATTCGTCATTACGGAACAGTCGACGGTGTTGCTGCCTCAGATCGCGGACCAAGAGCATTGTTCCATCGAGGTATACCTTTTCAAAAAGGACTGCTTACAGAATTAATTCTGGGCAACCAGGGGGGTGAAATCGAAGACTGGGCCACCTCGTCTTACAAATATCGGCACACGTAGCCTTGGATTTGAGAAATCAATTGTAACGTAGTGGAAGGTTGTGTCAGAAGTCGTTACACATCTGATTGTTAACACTGGTGTCCATCCGGTATATACTGAATGTGCGATGGCTTCTGACACCGAAGCCATAAGCACAGGTGGCCTGGACTTCGATTTCACCCCATGGAAACATGACTTAAAATATGTTTGAGACTGTGACGACTTTGCTAAAAGCAAATAAGGTAAAATTGAGAGTCTGCCATCTACAAACATCTTTTCAAACCGGCCCATCCTCTATGAACGGCTTTTTTCTAGAGGAGCTAGAGGCTCAGCATTCAACGCTTGATACTTGAGCAGTTCCGGGATAAAGGTACACATTGCTCGAGCGAGCCTTCTCTGGACAACGCCGTATCTCGTCCTGAATGAATTACAATTCTGCTGTGCCTTCAATTATGCATTAAATTCGTCTCTTCGTATTCGTCGTTAATGTCATAACACGTCACGAAGGATCGCCTGGTGAAGTCGATGTTTCTCGCTTAATGGGTGAACCCGTCTTCCCACCATTAAAGCTGCCTGGTCTCGAAGGAGGATCATTCGGAACAGGCTCTCTTTCTTCATCACTTTCTGTGACCGTCTCGTGAGCTGTCTGCTCCTCGCTCTGTGGCACTTCGACCTCTTTCACAAACTCTGGATCTTTGAGTTCCGCACCTGGGCTCTTATTTCCCAAGACATTAGATGCTAGTGGATGAATTTCTCGATGAGACACTCACATTGGTGGTCGATATGCTCCTTTCATCTAATCCTTTACTTGCTGCTAATTTTCGTGCTGCTTCTCGCTTACGTATAATTTCTATTTCCTCCTGTTCACGCACTTGTTCTTCCTCAAATTTGAGGTCGGTTATGGAGGGTGGCTCAGGGTCAGGATCTGCCGAGTCTTCTACCACGCTGTTGGACGAGCTCTTTCTCGAGCTGGATTTGACACCCTTCGGAAGACTCTTAGCCGTCTTAGACGATACCGTCCGGGTCGAAACCTGGGATGGACGAGATCTCTTTCCTGACCTTGTTTTACCGCTACTATGGTCATCGGAAACCGCACCGGTCGTTCGTCGTTCTAGCATCATAGAGAACTCATCATCCAGGGGAACAGCGTCTTCCTCCTCGTCACTTGGGATCAGATCGCCTCGAGAACTTAGGGAGTGAGTAGTAGACCGTGACGTTGCAGTGCCACTCCTCTGCCTGGTGTGCTTCGTCCTGGATCTCTCCATCTCGCTCTCGTCCGATTGTTCGAGCAGAGGCTCAGCTTCGCCATCTCTTCTCCAAGCACCCCCCAGATGTTCCTGTAGATCTGCTGCAGATGGTTTGTACCGGAGGCCTTTGCCACCGAGTCTCCATGGTAATCGTTCTAGAAACCCGAGATACGAGGAACTGGGAATGACAGTTGGATCATCCTCTGAGTCTGACGGGAGATGCGTGCTTTTCCGTCTCGTCCGTGTCCCATAATTCATTGTCCGCTGCCTCCGAGGCTGATCTTTTCCATCGCGAGGAGGATTTCCAGCAAGCAAACGATCCAGCTCATCATTGCCCCAGCCGACGAAGCCACTGTTGGATTCCTCGTCATCCTCCCAATCATCGTAGAAGTCAAAGCTCAGTTCGGCGCGGCCTCTCGAGCGTGCCCGTCTTCGCCGCAAGCGATCATCTCTGGATGGGAAGCATGGCGCAGTGCAAGCTTGGATTGAAGACTTTATAGATGCGAAGCAAGGGTCGATATAATTCTGGGAAAAGGTATAGATGTTCTCTTGGGCAGTCTCGTTTGCTGATTCGAGGTTGCGTGAGAGGGTATGGAGTGTCTGTCGCAGTTCGGGGTTCATGGCCGAAGGAGTGTTTGCAAGACCATCGAGTAATCTTTGGTCGATGCGGGTGGGATAGTGCTAGAGAGAGTCTGCTGTGAGTCTGGCAAACATATTGAGGGAAAACGACGTAGATGGACACAAGGCTCAACTGTTGTCTCTATTTGCAGACTGGCGCATTAGCTGTAACAAGCATGATCAGCCTTACCTCGATATCTACAGGGACCCGTGCCTCAGCTCTTGGCGATTTTGGAGCCGCGGTTCCACACCTTACGGCAACTGTTTGAGGTTAATGCTTACGGGACCCTCCCCATCTCAATCGTCCTCGCCTATCTTGTGTGAGTGTTGGCGTCCTACACACTTCTTCGCGATCTCAATGTACGAGTAGATAGAATAGTATGTGTGAAATAGACAATTAAAGGACGTTTTACAAGCATGCCAAACTTTGGTGGTAGCAAAATTGCTCTTGTATTCAAGATACTCAACGATCTATCTAAGAAAGCACTATCTATTCTCAACTGCATGACAGGGATCTAGTCATGTCTATTGCCCAAAGAATGACGCAGGTCAGAAGGCCGCTCGCAGGATCAGAACTTTTATGAAATAATCACCTATTTCACCATCAATACTCCAGTAGTGCCGACGCGCCAGGCTCGCTTGAGACGTAGATAACCTCGTGATTGTCGCTGAAGCCGTTGAAGCGCGTCGCAGAGCAAATGGTGTAGGCGCCCATGTTCTCAAAATAAAGCCAGTCGCCCACATCGATGACACCGGGCAGGATGCAGCTGCCTGTGATCATATCGATGCCATCGCAGGTGGGACCCCAGATCGAGTACTCCACTGGCTCGTGAGAAATAGAGGCTGTCTCAAGCACCTGAGCTATGGGATGTTGATGATCAAAGACGATGTTCGAGAAATTCCCATAGACGCCGTCATTGAGATACAACATGTATGCCTGCTCAAGTGGGAAGCCTTTCTGAACATCCCGTCTAGCAATGACATTTGTAGCCAGTGTAAAGGCGCGCCCGACGTAGTAACGCCCTGGCTCTCCAATGACGTGAAAGTGAGCTGGAATGTATAGATTCAGAGCCTCAGTAAGAGATGCCGCAAACATCTCAAATGTGGTGTCTTCGAATCCACCTCCGACATCTAGTATCTGGAGATCGTAACCAGCGGCTGCCGCTTGGTCAAAAACATGCGCTGCGTCGCGCACAGCTTTGACAAATGCAGCTGGATCACCAGCACCAGAGCCAACATGGAAGCTGACTCCGACCAAGTTCAGCTCCAGTTCACTTGCGAGGTCAATCAATTCTTGGGTCTTGCCCAAGCAGGCTCCGAATTTTGCACTCAGACGACAGAGACTGGCGGAATCGTCGGTGAGAATCCGTAGAAACAATTCAGCGTCGGGGAAAAACTTCTTGATTTTGTAAAGTTCGTCTGCATTGTCGAAGGTCATCTGCTTTACTCCTTTTGCAGCGGCGTAGCGAACATAAGACTTCGTCTTGCAAGGCTGAGCGTAGATGATCCGATCAGTGTCAACCCCCAGGCTCAAAATTCTTTCGATCTCGTTTTGGGAAGCACAATCGAATCCTGTGCCTAATTTTGACAAAAGGCGGAGTACTTCCGTGTCAGGGTTGCATTTGACGGCTAACAGTATATTAGCAGACACGTATAGAGTGATACTGTTAGCGTACTGACCGTAGAAGGGTTTGACTCTGGGAAGATTGAGTTTCCATCGGAGATGCTGACGATATACTTCTCCAAGATCCGCAACATAAAAGGCATCTTCGTCACCAGCCTGACATGTGTCGACATTGATCTGAGTAGCCTGCGTCTTCATAACATTAAGGACTAGGTCCTTAGATTCCCTATTCGCAAACCCTTCGTACTTTTTGACTCCATACTGTCTAGGGTCAAATTTTCCCCTCTTCCGGGTGTAATTGTTGTTGGTCAAAATCTCTTCTGTCGTGATTGGGGACGGTGCCATAACCCAGCCCAAGAGGCGCAGGCAACAATCGAGGAGAAAGAGAGTATGACGTGTACTAGGGCGGCTGTAATGACTCGAGTCCTATGTAGCTTGGACTCTCCTTGTACGACCCTTCCTCTTGAAGAGGAAGAACCTTTGGAGTTGTCCTATGCGGCAGCTGAAGGTTGGAGAAGACGGTGGTCGGTATCGGAAACAAGACGGAGGCACAGAAAAGCTCTGAAGTCGTGAGACTACACAGCAGGGGGCGGAAGGTCGTTGAGAATATGAGGATGCCGCTTAGAGCAGACAAGTTGAAGGAAAGGAAGATCTATGGGAGAGGCCGTAGTGGATTGTCCTTGGATATCCCAAAGGCGCTGATGCTGGGTAAGTATTTGGAATGAAATACCAGATGTATGGCAGCAAGATTCGTGAACGATCCGACGACAAGAAAAACAAAAGTAAAAGGGCAACGAAAAAGATGAGCTGTGGAAGCCAGATGGTGGGGAATTTTGCCAACGACGGATTCCCCTGGTGAGTGCGCCGTCGCGAGACTTTTTCGTCGCAAGGCAGGTAAGCCGAGGATTGCAACGGCAAGACGGAAGAATAAGGAAGCGGTGCATGGCGCACCATCGCTTCCTGCAAGGAAATTAAGACGAGTAATTTTTGAAGGAATCAAAGCATATCCAAGCTGTCTGAATGTCCTCTCATTTATAGTCCGCTTCCCTTGTACCTTCTAGGGAGACAGTTCTGAAATTGCACGGAGGCTTCTGGCTGCCCTCTGCAAACGTCACTCGCTCACGGCTAGAAAAAGAGTCTGCAACAGGGCTACACCAGATCTTACTCTAGCGCTGGTGTCCTCAGGAAAGGATTACCCGTGATCTGCCAACCATGGAAATGCGATGTTGGAGATGTGCTTGATCTGTTCTGAGTAAGCGCTGCCCTAGGTGTTGGAAATCTAGTTGTGCCCTATAGGTTTGCTCCTACGTAATCTGGCGCAACCAAGTCGTAGGCCATGGGAAACATTCAATGAAGCAGGAAACGGTTGACAAGAGAAAGCACATGACAGAAAGGGAGCCCACCTTCTCGGACTAAGCAGGCTCGCGGAGCGGTCTCAAAGTCAAAGTGCAAGGAACTGCGTGTGGATCCTAGGTAACGAATATTACGGGGACCGACGTTTCGATTTGAACAGTTTGAGGGTTTATTGAGTGAAGATAGGACTTATTAAGCGTCTGGAATCTGCAAGCTCTTGACTCGGAATGGGTCTGCGACTTCGTCGACCCACGGCTTCTTCTCCCCTAGCACACAAGTAGATCGGGCTTCTGGGCGTGTTGCTACCAGAAACTTTTCCGCAACTTGCTGCAAATCTTTCTGGGTCACGTCAAGGAGTCTCTCTCTTCGACGCTGTTCTATCTCTGGAGTTATGTCGTATATGAACTCCTTTAGACCCTCGTTGCCTGTATCGACCGGTGCGTCAATCTGTTGAAATATGCTAAGCTTCGCTTCTTCTACTTCACGATCCGTCCATGCCCGATCTCGGGCAAAGGTACCTGCTTTTTGAAACGTAGCAAGTGAGTTGTGTGGATGTGGATCTCGGTACGATGACATTGAGAAAAGCCCTGTGAGGGAGCTCAAACTTGCAGATGCACCGTAGGCTCCACCTTTCTCACGGATCTCAGGGTGAAGGTAATGGTGTGTTAATAATTGACTAAGAATCGCCAACGGCGCGGATAGAGGGTTTTCATAGCCAACGGTTTGGAAGCAAGTGCTGCTGTAGGATACTTTGAATGGAAGGTCGTAAAACGTTTTTCGGTCATATTCTGATGATGTTTGCTTGGACACAGTAGCGCTAGGCGGCGTAGATGGCAATGTCGGTAGCCGTTCCAAAAATCTTAAGATGTGTGTCTGGTTCTCGACGGCAGATATAGGTTCACAAGCAAGGCGAACAGATAACTGCGAAGAGTTTGATATTGCAAGCTGCTGAAGGTGCTGAAGTTTCTGAACGATAGCCTCAAGACTTTCAGGGTGGGTTCGAGCTAGACTAAGTTGATACGAGGTGGATTCAACCTGCCGGAGGCCAGACTTCTCCTCCCGCGCGGCACCATGAGGAGATAAAGCTGCTGCTGCACGGGTAGTTGCAAAACCGTGGCCATTTTCGGCAACTGAATCAAGCGCACCGCTTACCTTTGATGCCAGCAGCTCCCGGACAGCTGCAATTCCCCGCTCTCCAGAGAAATCGATATCCAGAACCATGGTCCGTAATAGTTCAAGAAATGCCGGAAAATTTTCGTCCAACGAATATCCGGAAAATGCGAAACCCTCGCTTAGCTGGCCTAAATTGAGAAGATCTGGTTTTGTAAAAGGTGAAATGCTGATGCCTCCTGTCTTTAAAAGTGTGTCCGCTTCTAGCTCTCCGACAGTCTTAGTCTTAGTCCCTAGTCGCAACAAGCACTCTGTGAACAAGGGCATTAAAAGTCGGAGATCCTCTGGAAGGTCGTTCACCGTTTGTCTAGCCTGAAAGTAGCTGATCCCATTCGTAAAAGTCTGTCGTAAAGAAAGGTTCACGTTGCCTAACTTTGATTTCTCAAGATGCTTTGCTTCCCCTTCTCGCGCAATGTCTTGTACGTGAAGGGTCGGTAGGCAATCTACGTTGCTATTCTTAACGTCTTCCTGATCTTTCATAAGCGAAGCCTCCTGGTTCACCAAATGGTCTAGAGCAGCCTGAGAGTCAGAACCCAGACTTCTTTCGGCGGCCTGGAAAACTTTGGCTTTTCGATGAATTTCGTTTGTATCAAAGTCTGTATGATACGAGTTCGACGGCTCCATAGTGAATATAAGGCAATGGTCATTAAGTATGTACTTGTCTAGAAGATTGATTAGATAACCTTTTTCAGCATTCCTTTGCTTGAAAGAGTCGATGACGGAGTTCCAAGCCAGGCTTTCGAGAGGGTCGACACCATTGAACCATCCGGGTAAGGTCTTGTCTAAGAGAGAGATACCGAAGTTGGCGGTTTTGTGCTTCAGTGCGAGCTCAAGCTGGTGCAAAAGTCCATCGACCTTATGTTGCTGGAATGCTACTTCAGCCCCATCTTTAAGCGATTTACGGACTCTGGCCTCCAACTCAACCGCACCTTCTTGGGTAAGCCCGTCGAGGCCGATGGTAAATATTCCGACATTTCCAGAAGTATCATAGCCCGTATTTGAGCTGTAGGTGAGACCAAATCCACTTTCGACGAGCGCTTGGAAAATCGGCGAGCCGTAGCCATTTAGCAAGAGAGACGACATTAGACTTACGGAAAAGTTTTCCACAAGGTCGGATGTTTTGCAGGTGACCCACGATATAGATGATTTATACTGACGATCTGGTGTCTGCATTGTGTCCACCGGACCAGCGACCTGTACGCGGACTGGTCCTTCGGATAAATTCCTTGGAACTTTGAGAGCTTCATCCACTTTAGACCTACTAAAGTTATGAAGATGACTGTCCACAACAAGTAGCTGATTTCTAAGGTCTAGGTTTCCATAGGAGAAAAATTTCGCATTGCTGGGATGGTAATGTTGCCCGTGATAACTTTTGAGTTGTTCATAAGTCAATTCCGTCATCTTATCTGGATCACCTCCGGAGTTGTGTAGGGATGGAGAGATGTGATCTCTGAATCTGACATAGAACAAGTAACTGGCGTCTGACATTTGACCCTTCATTTCATTATATACCACACCTTTGAAAATGAGACCTTCCTTTTCCCCTCTTATCCGAGGATCTTCCGGTCCCAAGCGCCAACCTTCTTGCAGAAAGTCCGATTTTTTCAGCAGCGGGCGTAGAGTGGCATCTAAATAGACGGATGACAAATTGTGGAAGTCTTTTTCGTTTGTCGTCGCGAAGGGGTAAGAAGTGTAATCGGAAGACGTGAATGCGTTCATGAAATTGGAGAGAGACCGCGGCATCATTTTGAAGAAGGGGTCTCGCACAGGATACTTCTGGCTGCCACATAAGGATACGTGCTCAAGAATGTGCGGCAGCCCTGTATCGTCAACTGGATTTGTTTTGAAATTGATCGCGAAGACATTGTTCTTGTCATTCCGAGCTACATGAATGTAGTCTGCTCCGGTTCTGCTATGTTTAAGACGTAGGCCGGTTAAATGTAGTTCAGGTACCTCTTTCACCCGTTGCAACTCGAAGCCATTGAGTTCAAGCCCAGGCCGAAGGCCAAGCTCTCCACTGTTGACAGTGGCATATTTCCTATGATTGTATAGAGAGGATGAAAGCTTCAGCCTCTTAGAGAATCGTCGGAATTTTGTTAATGATTCCGAATGTGTAGCCGCATATCGGATCATTAGTCTCTCCTAGGGAGACTGGTGGATAGACAGCCTGATGAATCTGCTATTACAGCAAGACCAGTGGTTAGGTCAGCGCAAACTGCTATGGAAGGATTGCCACAAACAAGTCGTAAGTTAGGATATCACAAGACAACGCCTGGCGAGATGAACGCGCTGCAATGATAGACCTTGATTGTTCGTGGCAAAACTTGAGCCAAGGAATTTTCCAAATGTCCGCAGCGCCGGTTCGGAAAATCGTCGTCTCCGATCATATGGGCCTTCCCAATGTGACAACACTACCGCGCTGCACTTGCAACACAAATTGCGATCTATCTTGATCAAAGCCTTCAATTATCGATTGTTGGATCTCACGGACTTCGAATCAGGTATCCCTTTGTTATCGCTGGGCATTGTATGCTCTTCAAAATTTCAGAATTCCGCCAAGTACATCACTATCATAAGTCCCCTCGCATGACCGCACCTGGACCTTCCTTCACTCTCAAGCATAACGTCGAACCGGCCGAGAACTATCACGCATGCGCTCGTCACAGAGTATCTTGATCTACAAAAGTGATTGGATTCTACTCTCTTGGTTTTGAAAAGGTGGAAAGTAAGCTACATGGAATCATCCGATGCATCCCTCCAACCTGCGCCTCCAGCTCCTTCTGGAAAGAAAGCTAAGGCGAAGAAAGAGAAGCTGGGATCCGAAGAAACTGCAAAAGCAATATCGCAGAAAATATCGCAGTTAGAACAAGATCAAATCGGGGAGAAGGATCAAGACGTAGAGATTGGTAGGTTCCCTTGTCTCGTGACCCGAGCACGGACTACATGGAGCGTACTGGCGAACCTAGTGATTTGTGAATGCTAAGAGTTACGTATTTAGAAAGAGAAGTGAAAAAGGCTTTGCGAGACCTAAATCAGCTCCTTGGCAAAATGGAGACACCGATGGCAAAGCTAGACACAGTGCAAAAGGAGTACGAGAAACTCTATGGCCAAATGAAACGGCTCGAAAGGGAACACGCTAAGAGCAAAAAGAAGGCGGAACAGCTCCAGAAAGATCAGGACAAAGTCAAGAGTGAGGCCGGCAAAACTTTGACGATGCGTGACAAGCTAGAGAAGCTATGCCGGGAGTTATCTAAGGATAATAAGAAGCTCAAGGTAGGCTACTATATTATCTGCACGTCTGTATCAGGAGTTCACATTTACTCTAGGAAGAAAACAAACAACTCGCAGAAAATGAAAGCAGCGCTCGAAGCATGGTCAACGACCAGCTTGACACTTTGCTGTTCAATGTGCAGGACCTCATGAATTCAAAAGGGAATGCCCGGAGCGAAAATTTGACTATGGAGCTTGACGAGGTGTATGTCCTCGACTGTCGCTATCTTACAGAACCTGTACTAATTGTTGATAGCTTTAAAATCCGACTTAAGGCCGTTGTAGATCAGACCGAGCTCAGAGAGCTGCAATTCAAGAGTGTTTTGCGCTACAAGGACGCCGAGATTCAATACATGGCTGCACGATATGAAGAACAACGAAGGAAAGCGGAGGAACAAGCGAACAAATGTCGGCAGCTAAGCAGTCAAGTCTCCACATTTTCTTGTACTGAAGCAGAACTGCGTCACCAGTTGAACATTTACGTAGACAAATTCAAACAAGTACGTCTGCACCTTTGCGTAGATCCTCTGGTCTGAGGCAAAATTGTCTCTTGCTCACGCTTTGTAGGTGGAGGACACGTTGAACAGCAGCAACGAGCTGTTCCTTACCTTTCGGAGAGAAATGGATGGAATGGGGAAGAAGACGAAGAGGCTGGAGAAGGAGAACATAAACCTCACTCGCAAACACGACCAGACGAAGAGCAACATTATACAAATGGCCGAGGAGCGAACTCGGGACAAGCAAGAATTAGGAAAGCTGCGGAGGAAAGAGACCCAGATGCGTTCAATTATCCAGACTATGCGTGAGCAAGGCCGAGGAAACCCCCAAGCTCTTGAGGCGGAGCTTGATGACGAAGGGACCGAGAGTGAATATGATGAAGAATATGACGAGGAAGAGGCCGAGGACGAAAGTTTTGATGGTGAAGAGGACCTTCCAGATGAGGCCTCCAAACCGTTCATTGGACCTGCGCCTCCTCCTTCGCTAGTTGGCGCGTCCGCCAACGGTGGCCAACCGTTAACCAACGGGGTGACACACTGATTTGTAGCTGTTCGTTCTTAGCTGCGCTGAAAAGCCAAGGAAATGTATGTGCATCTTGCGTACATCATGCTTTATTAATTGCGTGAGACAGTGAATATATCACTGCAGTAGTTGCCGTGGCCGCCTATAGGATTCACTAGACTTTGCGGCCGCCGTACCTCGTCTTCTCGTGCGGGAATGTCTTGGATCTCTAGGCTTAGGAGCGGGAGAAGTGTACTATGAAACATTGGATATTCTCTTTTTCCTTCAAAGTTTGCTATGTCCACGGCTAGCGATATATGATTGCCCTACTTTCAGCATTTCCACTGCCTCTTTGACCATATCCTCCACAATGGTCCTTGCTGACTTGATATCCTGAATGACTGCTGCCACTTGGCCCATCAAGAATGGCATGTCGACATCGCTCTCAGATTCCATGTCATGAAACATTGGTACAATGCCGCGATCTGTGAGCTCCTTGATCCTTTCCGGCTGATCCTCCCATTTCTTGACGTAATCATTCAGACGAACCCTTAATGGCCTGCCAGATACTACAAGTGTTCGAAGAGTATCATTGAAATCTGCTGTTACTACTGCATCCTTGTGCATCTTGCTTGCTCCACTCTCTTCCGCTGCGACAAATCTTGTCCCTACCCAAACGCCTACTGCTCCCTGCATTAGAGAGCTAGCCAATCCTCGTCCATCGTAGATACCACCCGCTGCAACAACCATTGCCTGCTTGCCGGTCAAGGGGCTTTTGAAATTGCGCGCCACGTCCACGACGGCGGGAATCAAGATGCTAGCGGCAATGTCTCCGGTATGTCCGCCACCTTCGCCGCCTTGAGCGCAGACGATGTCAACACCGGCTCTCAGAGCTTTCTCAGCATGTTTGGGGGCGCCAACCATATTCATGACTAAAATACCGGCTTCATGTAGCCTCTTTATGGTTCTTTCGGGTGGGATACCAACAGCGCTGATAAATAGTCGTGCCCGGTTTTTGATAATGACTTCGGTTAATTCATCCAGCTGACCATGTGTATAATCGTGGTTTGTCTTGCGGGCACCTCCGCCTACCTGAGGGAGAGCAAGGTCAACACCAAAGGGCAGATTTTTGTCGTCCAAGTTAGCTTTGAGTTCGTCGATAATTTCTTGCAGCTGTGATGGAGAATATCCAAGACCACCAATTGAACCAAGGCCACCGGCATTAGACACAGCAGCAGCCAACGGGCCCCCTGATGCCCTCGCCATTCCAGCCAATAGGATTGGGTATCGTATGCCAAGAAGAGAACATAAAGGAGTGTCGAGGGTTAGGGAAGCCATGATCGGTCGTTGTTAACTAACTTAAACACACGATCGTCCTCAACACAATGACGAAAGATGGGACGGGAACTGCGAATATAGAGGACGTTGTGAAAAGGGTTGAGAATTGAATGTGAAGGCTTCTCTTGATAATATCTCTAATATCAACAAGTTAAAAGTGGAGACCCCAAGATCACTTCCGAATACCGAGGCTAGATCGGATAGTATTCTGTGACTAGTTAATCAAAGCCCCAAATCCTTACCTACGGCTCGCGGAGACATAGATATTGCAGATTAGCGATCTCTAGAAATTGTCTATGGGAACATTAAGTTACTTAAAAGAACTGCGTTCACCTGCTCGGTCAACTGTGGTTGATTCTAAAGGTGCGAAAAATTTCCCGACGACCTCTTGCGATGCATTGGTTGCTTCATCGGCACACTTGCCTCATTAGATATCATCGAGCTAGTCCCAAAACGCGTCGATTATTGGTCATGTCGCGTCTTGCCGTGTGCTCCAGTAGGTCATACCGGGGGAAAGCTCTCAACACAACAAATTTTTGGCGAAGGCCCAGATCAATATCATTCAGCCGTTCGAAATTGCTCAAGCCTCACAGCAAAAATGGATTATTTCCTCCAACCCCCAGACTCAACCGAAAATTATGAGGCTGTGGAGAGAGAGAAGTCTTCGTACAATCCTATGTACTCTTACGTGTTGCCAAAAGGCGACAACAAACACTACTCGCATCAATTTGCCGATATGTACTTCCTTCGTCTTGCAAAGCTCAAACCCTCGGTCGAGGCGATTGCAGACGGTGATTGGGAAGACTTTGAGGTTCGTTGTCCTCATGCACTCGGTTTCTTGTGATTCTAACCCCGTCAAAGATCGCTGGAGAAAAAGCCCAAAGAGTTGAAAGAGTGCTCGATGTGCGGCAAGGTCAACTATGTTGGGTCGCGGGCACGGTATTCGTTGATATGCCGCTCAAGCCTAACATCCTGGAAGACATAGCTCAAGATGTACGGAGCCCTTGCACCGCGAGACGATTGGGTCAACTGACTGTTACAAGCACTGGATTTCTGGACCGCCGCCTCGAACATCCTATTATAGTAACGATTCGGGTTACCAAGTTATGCTTGAGGATCAATCAGGTAGACTCCGCCTTACTGGAGCCGCATTACAGACCGGTCTCTTAGTCACCGGTGTTATTATTGCTGTGCTAGGGACAGAAATCGCAAATGGTGACTTTGAAGTGCTTGATATTAGGCTGCCCGACCTGCCTCGTCAGCCTCAACGCTGGGAAAGGGATGATGCCGCTCGCGCCCTTGAAGGGAAAATGCATGTCGACCGACCAGGCACTGAGGGCAACAAGGTTGCCCTGGTTAGCGGCATCGGAATATCTGGCACTGAAGGAGATAGCGTTTCCCTCTCACTGCTTACCGAATTTCTTTTGGGTGAAGCTTTGGGTCCGGACGACCAGCCTTCAGCTTCTCAGATCTCACGATTGATCATTGCAGGCTGCTCGCTCGCTGATCAAATTGCTTCCAGCTTGCTCACGTCGATTCAGGATCCCGCAAAGAAAAGCATGCAAAAAAAGTATGGGTACGATGCAACAGCCTACAATTCCGCGCCAATGGCGCATTTGGACGATTTCCTCGCAGAGCTATTGACGAGCATACCAATCACTATCATGGCTGGAGAGCATGATCCCGCCAATGCAAGTCTACCTCAACAACCTATACACAATGCCATGTTTCCCCGTGCCAGAGGCTACGCTTCCATCGCGCCTCCCGCCGGAGACCATAGCAAGCAGGAACCTGGCTGGTTTGACGGCGTAACAAATCCATGGCAAGGGGACATAGAAGGCTGGCGCTTTATGGGCAATAGTGGGCAGCCAGTGGACGACATTTTCAAATATGTTGACTTTGGAGGTGGAGACGGCCAGACTGCGGATGGCAGACTAGAGGTGATGGAAAGCCTCCTGAGATGGCGCTGCGCAGCACCGACCGCACCTGACACTCTATGTAAGACCTCATGTGAAACGCACCCAGATTCAGAATGCTAATGGATATCTTAAGGGTGCTATCCTTTCCAGGAGAAGGACCAGCTCGTCATCGACGAATGCCCACACCTATTCTTTGTCGGAAACCAGCCTAAATTTGATACCATGCTCATTGAAGGCCCAATGGGCCAGCAGGTTCGCATCATATCGCTCCCAAAATTTCGAGAGACTGGTGAAGTTGTTTTGGTTGATACAGAGACCTTGGAGGTGGAGCTGATCAAATTCGCCGTGAATGAGGCTTGAGACGGCGATGCCCTTGCTATGAACTGCTAGTAGTTCTTCATTGTACGCTCCACTTGCGACGTGAATTGTGAGTAAAACGATTTGGAGTTTTTAATGGGAGGGGTTTATCTCTCCACGGACGCGGAGAAATTCGCAAGCCCCACCAAGAGTCGATTTGCACCCTTCCTTCTCATATTGCAAGCGCGGGATACGATTTTTACGAACAAGCAATTGGTATGCTTATTAACGCAAACACTGGTAAAGTCACCACTCGGCACATTAAAATACGATACTAACATTAACCACCAGCTATTTCAACGTCTAGGCTGCTACTTGTACCCTACTTAGAGCATCATGTCGAAACCTACAATAAATGGATGCAGGACAAGGTACGTTGTCTTTCCCAATTTGGTAACGAATATGGATGTATTTACACTATAATCTGTAGGACATACGTGAAGCTACTGCTTCAGAACTACTAACATTGGCCGAAGAATACTCCATGCAGAAGAGCTGGAAGAAAGATGCCGACAAACTCACTTTCATAATATGCAAACCGATCGAGAATGGTTCTGACCTCTGTGCAATACAACGGGGAGTTCATGATACGGCACTGACGATGATTGGGGATGTGAATCTTTTTCTAAGCATGGACGACGACGCACCCGAAGATGGTGAAGAGGGAAGGTATATCGGCGAATTGGAGCTGATGATTGCTGAGCGCACGGAACATCATAAAGGCTACGGTAGAGCTGCTTTGCTCACATTCCTGCAATACATTCACCATCACGAGCGGGCTATTTCGCATGAGTTTTTAGGTCTTCATGCTACAGCTACACATCTAGCGTATTTTCGGGCAAAGATAGGGAAGGACAATTATCGGAGTTTGGCGCTGTTTGAGAGCTTGGGGTTCGTGAAAACATCTGAGGAGCCAAATTATTTCGGTGAATGGGAGCTTAGGCGGACAAGCTTGTCGATCGACAGTATAAACTCGTTGATGGTGAAGCATGACGTTAAGGCATATCGTGAAATTACTTACAAGTCGTCGAATTGAGGCACCTTTGCCTGGCACAACGAAAAGGGTAAACCTTAGTGATATCCTAAGAATCTGTGGAAGGCAAGCAGGATTGCCATGAACAGGAGATTTGGCGAAGATTCAGTCGCTTTCACACTGACTTCGCGTTCATTCATGGTCGACTAGACAACAAATATGCGCCTTAGGCAATGCTCCAGCATAGACATGCCACTCCACAACATTCCTCATGATGCGAATACTATCTCTTATCAATTATTCTCACACTCGTCCGCTTCAGGTCTTTTTCTCCTTCTTCGATCTCTTCGATACCTCCTTTATCTTCAGATCTGCAGGCAGCCCAGGGTATTAGTCTCTTCCTATAAAACCCACATCTCATATATATTTCGAATAAATACATACTTGGTGGTAAACTCTGCTTCAATTTATCTGCCTTGTCCGCATCCTTTAGCACAAGTGTGTACAGGAATCGTCGACACCGAATCTTGAACTTGATCTGGGTCGTTTTGGGGGACTTCTTGATGCGCGCAGCTGTAATAGACGGGCCCAGTCAGCGAAAAGCAGTAATCATAGTCGAGCATGAAAAGGGCGACGGTGATAGAAAGGCTTGTCAAAAAACTCGGGTCTGGTACATTTTGCGTCCTTGCGACGGGCAATTTCTAGGAATTGCTTGATGTCTGAGATTTCGGAGGGCATTTTGACGGTGAACCCAGTAGCGTATGGGGCAAAGAGATTTTGCCTGTGGTTCTAAACCTAGCTGTAAAGCTATGTATCTTGACTGCTCGATCCACTGTAGAGCTGCACGGCTATGGAATTGACTCTGCTGTGAAAGCGTCCTTATTAGGAGTTTAGGGCTAATCGCGCGGAAACCCTTTCCGCGATGCTGCCGAAGCTTTGGGCGGGGGGTTGAGGGACGCGTAGTTGCCGCCATGGTGGCGCGTCTTTGTGGCACCTTGAAATCTGGTTTGCTGTCACGTTTTTGAGAATCAGCCTGCTCACGAGAACCTTCGTTTCTCTTGCGTGATGCCTCTCGACTCAAAGAATGGTAGATCTTAGAAAGTAATTGTGAAAAATTATCATCATTACTGATACCCATCCTCCTTTGAGGCATTTGTCCACCCAGAAACAGTCATTATGCCGACACCGCTCGATAGGGCGATGCAGTCTAGAGTAGGCTGCTACTTTCGAGAATCAACCTTAGGAATAATGCTGATTTAGATCTCTAGAACCTTCTGCTAGGTTTCGCCGGACTTGTCACCGCTGTATCTGCGTGGAGTATATGGGGCGGTGATCTCTTTCCAGCTGAAAAAGATCCCTCTGGTGGTAAGCCTTACTTCCTCCTTACCCTCAAAGCATTCTGATGCGGCATCAGATCCAGAGACATGGACATTTTCGGAGCTGCGTCGCTGGCTTGAGGCGGTAGGTAACGTTTCCTAAAATGCCATATCCTATAGTTGATAATTCCTAGAGAGATTTGAAGCCAGATCCCAAGGCGTCAAGAGAAACGCTCATTGAACGCGTGAAAGCGAACATGAGAACATAATAGCAAATTCAACAATACTGTCACCTCAGGCATTGCCCAGATACCTTGCCGTCAGAAAATGAGTTATCAGTTATCCACGAAGTTCGAGAGGTCTTTGCGTTAAGGTCTGTTCGGAAATGTGTGAACAACGACACGTTTCTGAAGATATCCCTATTACTTCACAAACAGCCTGCCTTGCCTGTCCCCGCTTTTTGCTATCGATCTTTCTTTCCCAGGTGCGATATGCTCCTGATGATCTGCAGTAGGTGACTTTGAAGGAGTTTCTTGCCGGTGAATAACGATGCTTCGACTCGACTTAGTATGTTTTGAAATCCGAGCGGCTGCGCCGTGAAACACAACTTACAAGCCTGAAGCCCCAATATTCTAGTACATCCACGCTCAATAGACCGTACACCTCAAAGTGAGTTTTTAAGGTGTTCTCCGCTTAGGACTCTTGGACCGCCGAAGAATTCCATTTCGCTCGTCAAGATGGTATCCCTAAAGTTCTCTGTTCACTTACGCAACCTCCCGGAATGTTTGGCTTTGTATCAAAAACTCTTGAACCATTTTTTGACGCCTAGTACTTGCTTCAGGATTCGGTACGAGTACGAAGCTTTCACTAAAAGGTTTCTCTTCGTCTTGAGCTTCTCCGAAAATGCAGACGCCGCTGGCAAGAACTGCAAGGCTGAAGCTTTTCCGTGCATTGGATGGCGATGTAGCCTCTGGAGCAATGTAGTTTGGATTGAGTATGTGACAATCGACACATTGCACGTCGTATTTGGCTTTCGGCATTTGCTTTTCGAAAATCTCCTGAACAGAAGGGCCGTCCGCAACAGCGTTCCCATTGAAGAGGATCGTAGGTAAGGTCTTTCCGCCTTGCATAGGAGACGGCTTTACGTAGAACGAGGCGATCGTAGAGCGTCTGGCTTCAAGTGCGCGATAGTATGATTCACAGAAGCTTGTGGCCGCTGAAAACCCAGTCAGCAAGATCCTTGATAGGCGCATATTTCGCACCTTCGGTAGACTGCTTGACCAGAACATCCGCAGTGGAGGTCTGAGGGGCCATCTCTAGAGAATCGAGGTTGTTTGCCCTAGTTGTACGCTCGGCACTTCGAAATAACTTTCGATGTCGAAGATATTATTAAATCAGACCTAGAGACTTTGAATCGCAAGGGCGGGGGGATCGAAGGCTGATGCTCGTAAGTGAGATTTGTGCAGACTGAGAGAGTTCGAAGTTCGGTGGGGAACTCGGAAAAGATCTGCACTGAGACCTCGAGCTTGAGCTTTGACCATCACCTTATTTTCCGCAGGTCTTGCGAGCTTTGCGTGCCAATTGTATGGTACACCCTCCTTCAAGATTTTGTCTGCGCATTCCGTCCTTCTCGATTGAAGGCGATGACCCGTGGCTTCCGCTCATTCCAAGTTATCGGATTCTCCAAATGGCATTCGCATTGCTATCTAAAGTCTTCTTTTTCAGGCTCTTGCCAGCCAAACCTTTCCTTCAAGCGAGTATTTTCTGCAGCAGTCGGCCCACTTAGGAAACCATACTATGTTACCACGCCAATCTTCTATGTTAACGCGGGTGAGTCTGGAGTAGCCTAGATGAAACATCTTTACTCATCGTGCGATAGCTCCGCATGTGGGACACTTGTATACACTTGTTCTGGCAGATATTCTCAAACGATGGCATGTCTTACGCGGTGACGACAAGGCGTTTCTACTCACCGGCACTGACGAGCATGGGATGAAGATACAGAAGGCTGCCCTGGAGGCCAATACAGACGTGAAATTGTTCTGCGATGACAGCCATGTACAATTCAAGCAGCTCGCCGAAGCCACGAATATCAGTTACGACAGATTTATACGTACAACTGATCCTGATCACAAATTGGCTGTCGAATACTTCTGGACTGATCTCGAGCGTAGAGACTACATATTTAAGGCGAAGCACTCCGGCTGGTATTCAGTTAGCGATGAAACCTTTTTCCCGCAGTCAACAGTACATCTAATCCAGGACCCAAGAACTGGTCGTAAATTAATGGCTTCAATGGAAACAGGTAGAGAGGTTGAGTGGACGGAAGAAATCAACTATCACTTTCGGTTGGCCGCTTTTAAAGATAGGCTGCTGAAATTCTACTCGGAGAATCCGTCATTCGTGGTGCCGAGATTTCGCCTGGACGAGGTGATTAATGAAGTGACGAACAATCTTGAAGATCTTTCAATATCTCGGCCGTCGCAGAGGCTTCAGTGGGGCATCAGAGTACCGGATGACGCTACGCAGACCATTTATGTCTGGGTAGATGCTTTAATCAATTACATTACGAAGGCTGGCTATCCATTTCCAGACCCAAAGAATCAGCTTGGCTGGCCTCCAGATTGTCAGGTAATTGGAAAGGATATAGTGAGATTTCACTGTATCTATTGGCCCGCTCTTTTGATGGCTCTCGATCTACCTCTTCCCAAAAGGTTCCTTACCCACGCGCACTGGACCATGAACAAGGCCAAAATGTCGAAATCAGCTGGAAATGTCGTTAATCCCTTCTATGCTATTGACCGATTTGGCGTTGATGCGATTCGATACTACATGGCGCATGATGGAGGCATCAAAGATGATGCAGACTATGAGAACCTCTATGTTGTTGAAAGATATAAGAAAGGCTTACAAGGAGGGTTGGGAAATCTGGCTAGCCGTGTATTACGGGGCAAGCGCTGGGATGTGAGACACTGTATTGAAATGGCATCAGATGGGTCGCTACTTGAGATTGACTCTATCCCTGATGTCATTCATGCTCGCTTCCGCATCCATCTGGAAGAAATGCCGCAAGTCGTCGCTAAGTTCATGGATGAACCGAACCCCCGGGCGGCACTGCAGACGGTCATGGAAGGCATTTACACGGTAAGCTGATGGCGATGCTGCCATAGAGGTTACTGATTTTTTTAGGCGAATCGATACATCACAGCTGCCTCTCCATGGGCAATTGCCAAATACAAAGAAGCCTCCGAGACTGTGGAAGTGATCATCTATCTTCTCGCCGAGTGTTTGCGACTCAGTGGAATATTGCTTCAGCCATTCATTCCCGAAAGTGCAGATCGTCTGCTCGATATGCTTGGCGTCCAGCGGGATCGAAGAACTTACAAGTACGCCCAATTTGGCGCAGACCACGATTACGGAGAATCGGCAATCGATCTAGGACATGGATCCGATGGCACTCTCTTTCCTCCGCTGATCTGTGAAGATTGAAGGCCCACGCAACCGTACTACATAACTGTCAGTACCCGGTTCCACGAGGGTACTCCATGTGGTCCTTTCAGGTGTCCGCAAGTCTGCATCTGCTTAAAGATGGCATGGCACCGGGTGATCGAGGGTCAAGCACCAGGGTCTGAGCTCTGTTGTTGTCAAAAGCATTTAAATTCACAGTGGAGCCTTATAAAGTAACAAAGTTCCACAGACCGTTCCACTTGTTTGAAGCCTCTAGGGCTCGCTAGGGACCTCGGCGCGCAGCCGTATGTCACACTCACGCCCTTCGTGGCGCCAAGATGTCATCGGAGAACACCGCGCCTTTCCGGAAATCGTTCTGACAATCACTTTTCAGCATTGTTGGCCACGTGCTAAATTGCAAAGACAAAATCCTCTCGACGGACTCCAGACTCACACGATCTATACGTCTCTGTGCTTGAAGCTAGCATTTTGCATTCCTGGTCTTGAGTCTCAACTCAAGGATTGAAGAACGCTACCGTACTGGTTTAAGGGGCTCCTTCCGACTCTGATATAGCAGAAATCAAGGTCAACAATTGGAGTGACACTCGACTCGAGGACCCGTTAGCTAAGCATGTCACACCTCCAAACCACGACAGATCAAAAACGAGATGCTCTGTCGCTCCCATGGATACAAACGCCGTTGGTCGAGTCCAAAAATCTCTCACGAGCTGCCGGCTGGTTCGGCTTTCTCATACATAAACGAGCTTTGATCGCTGATATTTCGGCAGTCGCATTTTCTTGAAGTTAGAAAACCTTCAGCCTTCAGGCTCGTTCAAGTCACGGTACGCTGGCATGCTGTGCGCATTACAAGTATGCTAAGTCCTCTAGCGGGGCTGGTAACCTAGTCGTGCATTACCATCACGAGCTCTCCAAGAACCCGTCTGCCAAACCAATTCACTTTTATTCCTCTTCTGGTGGGAATGCTGGGCTTGCCTGCGTGACTGCTGCCCGAAGTCTCAAATACCCTGCCACAGTCGTTGTTCCCAACACCACAAAACCTCTTATGATCGCTAAACTCAAGTCCGTAGGAGCGACGGATGTCATACAGATCGGTGATTCCTGGCAACAGGCAGATAATCATCTTCGCCACTCCATCCTTCCCAAGCTCAAAGACGAGACAGGTATTTACGTCCCACCATTCGACCACGAGCAGATCTGGGAAGGCGTCAGTACCCTCGTCTCAGAACTCCGCGACCAAGTACCATCATTTGGTGGCGCTGACAAACCAGACGCTATCATCTGCTCCGTTGGCGGAGGCGGCCTCTTTTCCGGCGTGATGCTCGGTCTGGACCGTGCGGGATGGTCTGACGTGCCCGTGCTAGCGATGGAGACTGTTGGCGCCGATTCCTTGTCGCAATCTCTCAAGGCCGGGCATCTCGTCACTCTTCCCGCCATCACGAGCATCGCCACATCTCTCGGCGCTGTGCGTGTGGCGGAGCGCACTTTCGAGTACGGGCAGCGGCCAAACGTGAGGAGCGTGGTGTTCGAGGACGCAGAGGCGGCCATGGGACAGTGGCGGCTGGCGGACGACGAGAGGATGCTCGTTGATACAGCGTGCTCGGTTAGTGTGGCGCCGTGCTATGATGGAAGGTTGAAAGACTTGTTACCTGGGCTGAAGCCTGAAAGTAAAGTTGTCATTGTGGTTTGCGGGGGAAGTGCTGTCACTGTTGAGGAGGTGATGCATTACAAACAGGTTTACGGGGAGCAGATGAATGTCAAGGGGACTGCTGATCCGCTGGTGCCGAGTTCGCATACACAACCTGAGAAATAATGGCGCTTGAAAGCTCAGACATATAGACTTAGATGTCCCACTTTTGACCATTCTTGATCCTCCATCTCCACGTCACAGTGGCACTCAATAGCGTTTATTCCTTGAACAATTCAGCCGTATGACAATCTACTCGACTCAGTCCATCATCTCAACCAAAGTCACTCAGACGTCTATGCATTCTATAGATAGAGACAACGCTTCAATGCAAACCCGACGCTAATGCAGACAAACATTGCCCAAACATCATCGCTATCAATCTGTACAATCATGTATCACAGTAACCAGGTGGTTTCGCCTCACCACCAGCGACCCAGCTCTTTAATGTCAAGACAGTAGTATATAAACATCCGACCATACCAACGCAGCAGAGCGCCACATCTAGGACTCTCTGGCGATGGCTCGACGCGACTGCTTTGATGTGCAGAAGGGGCTAGCAGGTTCGTTAGCTCGACGAGCTCAAAAGTAGACCGAGGGTGAAAACTCACAGGATAGACATAGACAAGCGGCACGCAGGCAAAACTGCCCACCAACGCAACGAACTTGTCCAGGTCATTCGCTCCCACCCATGCCACCAGCGCGCAAAACATGACCAAGCAGAATCGGAAGACGTTTTTGCTCCATTTGATCGACCGGTTGAATTTCCCGCTCTTGGTGAAGAGCTCGTTTTCCATGATTCTGATGGCGGGGAAGAGTTGAAGTGGAGTGCTGAGAAGGATCGCGAGGGAGTAGAGAAACTGAACGGCATTGACGAACTTGTCATCTTGAGGGAGGTTGAGAAGGATCACTGTCTTGGTGGCAGAGCCGTAGGCTGCGTAGGAGAGGGCCCCCGCAGAAGTGAAGATGATGGTGATGATAACCATCACCAGCGCCAATACGCCGGGAAATCTCTCAGGCTGCTTCATAGATTCTTGTATTGGTATGATGAGACCGACGCCTTCGAAGGTAAAAATGGCCGTGCCAATAAATAAAGTCCATGTAGCAGGGTTGAAGGTGTCGATATCAGAAACACCTTCATACGCAATGGTAGATATATCGTAGAAATATAAATACACTAGACCGAGTAGGATAAAAGCATCCGCGACCAAAGCTGTAAACCCAAGCTTGCTGATGTCCCTAATCAGACTCAACGGGAGAAAGATGATTAATTGCATGAGGACCATAAATTTGATGTCGATCCAGGTCTTGCATTTCGATACTGCAAGAATAAAAGCTTGTAGATTCTCAGACGTAAAGACAATATACGCTGAGACGAAACCAAGCTGGCTCAGTACTATAGACCCAAGGATCAGTGCACGCAGCCATTTGCCGTAAAGTATACCTCCGATATCACCGAATGAGCCTTCGATCTTTAGGCGAGTATTGACAAGAAGAATGAAGCAATAGTAGCTCAGCAGGGCGACACCGAGCAAGACAAGACTAGAGAACAACATGCCGCCATTTAGGAAGGCTTTTGGAAGGAACAAGACGCCGGTGCCAACAAAACTTTTCAGTAAGAGCAACACAGCCCCCGTCGGCGTCGTATTTGCATGTCGCTCTCGTTCCTTCTTCCGCCTCTTTGCTCCTGGTGTCCTTGGCGTCAAAAGAGCACTGCCCTCACCAGGTTCTTGATCACTTCCTTGAGCGCCGTCCTCAAGGTAGCCAGAGGTAAAATAGTCGTCCCACTCTGGTGTTTCGTCGTCGTCTTCCAACTCTTCCCCGGCAAAGTGTCCATACAGCGTAAGAAACTCGAGGAAATTGCTTGTCACCATCTGAGGTCTTGTTACTGCTGATGGTGAGAGAGCTCCAGAGGCCAGAGGACTTTTATGAGATGACTGGGCTGAGGAATCAGGATCATCGGCAGCTCGTCTCAGAAAGTTCCTCCGGAAACCACCAGGCACCTTAATAGAGTTTATATCAAGTACCTCTTCCTCCGGCTCTGGGCGTGCGATGTCGACGCTCTTACTCCTAGACATCTTTCCTTTTCCATTCTTTCCCTCATTCTCTTCCGACCATTTGTAAACCTGTCGATGTACATCTCCACCTTGCAGCTGAAGACTGGAGAACTCTTCATCTACATCATCTTCAGCGCCCCTAGGAAAGCCTCTTAGTCGATCTGATCGCCCAGATTGGACGAGATGTCTTCTCACAATTTCCGGATCTTCAAATTTGGGCTGGCTACCAGCAACAGAGCGATTATCGATCGATCCATAGTTACTACCGGGCATGCGTTCTTGCAAGAACGACGGTGCTTGAGCAGGAGAAGCATTCCTTGGTGAGGGAAAATGATGCCCTTGCCCTTCGTCCTGGCTCCTTGCCAGCGCTGCAGCGAGTGCAGAATGACCTGGGCCCTGTGGTGAGGGACTGTTGGTACGAGTAGCAAGCTCCGACTCTTGGTTGCCCGCGTCTGCTGGAGTCGGTACTTGTCTCACGGAAGGCGTGCTCATAGCAGAGTGTGAGGGCACCGGGCTAGCGAGTCGGGCCATGGATGCAGTTCGTATTTGAGAGGAGGCTGCTGGAGATGCTGCGCGGAGGGACCTTGAATTTGGAGATACATTCCGGATGTTCACTGGTTTCGAAGAGCCAGAACTAGGGCCATGGTCTGACATTCTCTTTCGGAAACCTCAACGTGTAAATGGATAGGCCAGCTCTTCATGACAGTTTTCTACCCTTGTACTTTTCTGAAACAGCTAGGAGGACGCAATCAGGAGCTTTTGGAAGGATGTAAGCGTCTTTAAAGCTACGTGATTGTATGGCGAACAGAAGGGACCAGATGGGCTGAAGGTCAGGCGGCAGGAATGTCACTTGATCACTGGAAAAGGCGGCGGTGGTCTACTCGTAGAGACCCTTAGGACCCTCAGGACATGGTCATAATAGATTGTAAAAATTCCATATTAAAGATGAGATCAATTTACACTCAGGACACAGGGCAAATGTACCTGGCGGCTTTGAGGAAAATGGTTGTTCAAATGGCCGAAAACGTTTAACGTTGACCACGGGGGCTGCTCCACCTCTTTTTCTCCGAGGATTCACCAAGCACCTTAGGGACACGAGGGCTGAATCCACCCCCACGTAAGTGCCCGCTGCTGCAGAAGTCGTGGTGCACCCGATCATTAGCCGGGAGGGCGGCCGCACTAATTATCAGGTGCACCTTCTCTTCTGATATCTACCTACCTATCTGTCCATAACAGATGAAAATCACACTTAGGGAGAACGCTGAGTGATTTACGTTATCAGAATATTCCGGATTGCCCTGGAAGTCCATCCGTCACGGCCTACCATCATGTTTTTCTAGCCAATTCTTGGATAACGTCAGTCACAAACACCGTTACTCAAGCTCTAGGCCATTGGCGAATCATGAACTTTTAATCGGGATTCCTAGCATTTTGGCGCAGGTGGAAGGAGGTGCGCCTCATCCCATTAATTTACGGCTTGTGTAAATTGTGGAGCAAAGCTGGAGACTGTCTACGGGCAAATCTCAACCGAGTCCGCTGAAAACAGATCTGAGGAGACCATTGGTTACTTTTCCGGACGTCTATTGTTGCGGTGTTTTTCGGTGATGAATATTGGCATGGGCTGGGCATGAATGGCAAATGCCGAAAGCTGTCCTTGGGGTCTCACAAAGAGAACCTGCTCCAGCTCAACTTTGAATAAATGATACGCCATATCGATAATTTTATAGATGCTAAGGGAGTAGATGTGAGATAGGCCGTGGAAATAAACTCGCAACGTGTAGTCGTTGTCCTACCTCCTGCCAACGTTCTTGACCTCCCTTGGTTTCGGATCATATCTATCATTAAGATGTTCGTTCTAGATCCTCCAACGCCAATCTTCTGGATCCGAACAACGGCGATCTTCTATTATTTGTGTTCCATCACCGCGGAAAATGGCGTCTGTCGTGGGTGTGGTTTTCCGTATTCCTCTGTTGAAGGCTTGGAGGTGATGCGGGCTGCTAAGCCGGACCGCCTTTGCAGCAGTGGTGCCACCGCTGAGGACCGCGGGCGGTCACACAGTCCAATGAACGGAATGCGAAAAGTATCCGGTCGAAGGGTTCGAGCGATATGATCTATAAAAATGAATTGAAAGTCAACCAAGTCCATTCCCACAAGCCAATCTATAGCCTGGCCGGTCGTCTCCTCCACCACCGTCGACCTGGTTCTTGACCGACGATCCGGCGGGTGGTTCATCCCTCCACCGTACCTGCAGCGCCAAGCCGCCGGTGTCGATCCGCGGAGCCTCTCAACTCGAACAAAAATCCCGCAATTTTTTTGGGTTGCGCTCTCCCAGGACGCAGGAGGCGACGCTGAAGTGAAAGGGATCAGTGAGGAGTGGGAAGCCAGCTCGACAGCCATCATGGCAGCTCAGAGGCATGGAGTACTGGGGAGGAAGCCATCCTCTCCAATGGCACCGCCGTTCATGGTGTCTGCGCCTGGGAAGGTCATCGTCTTTGGAGAACATGCAGTGGTCTACGGGAAAGCTGCCATGGCTGCTTCGATATCACTTCGATCCTACCTCCTTGTCACCACTCTCTCGAAATCCCAGCGAACTCTCACTCTCGTCTTCCCAGATATTGGCCTGGATCATACATGGCTCATTGACGATCTTCCTTGGAATGTGTTCGAGAGCCCCTCAAAGAAGCGGCGCTACTTCGACCTGGTCAACACACTAGACCAAGAATTGATAGATTCTATAAAACCTCATATCGCAAACGTGTCTACCGATCGACCTGAACAGATTCGAAAAATTCATCAAAATTCCGCTTCGACTTTCCTCTACCTCTTCCTCTCCCTCCATAACTCAAGCGCGCCGCCATGCATATTCACTTTAAGATCGACGATACCAATTGGTGCAGGGCTAGGCAGTAGTGGAACCATCAGCGTGTGCATAAGTGCAGCTATCCTGAAGCAAATACACGTACTCAGCGGACCCCACGACGACCAGCCGGCTGAAGAATCTGAGCTGCAACTCGAGAGAATCAATCGGTGGGCCTTCGTGGGTGAATTATGCATACACGGAAACCCAAGTGGTGTTGACAATACTGTATCTACCAGGGGAAAGGCTGTTCTTTTCAAGCGCGAGGACTACGCAAAGCCACCGAAAGTGACACCAATTCCGAACTTTCCAGAGCTGCCTTTACTACTAGTTGACACAAAGCACCCCAGGTCAACAGCGGTAGAAGTTGCTAGGGTGGCAGAAAGGAAAAGAGTATACGCAGACATTACAGACAAAACGCTCGATAGCATACACGAGGTCACGATGTCTGCATATCGACTTATCACGTCACCTGACTTTGATTCTACGTCAATTCATAAACTCGACCACCTCGGAACATTCTTTACAATGAATCATGGCCATCTCGTCTCACTTGGCGTATCTCATCCTAAACTCGAGTACATTCGTGAACTCGTTGACTACAGCGGCATCGGCTGGACAAAGCTTACAGGGGCCGGAGGTGGAGGTTGCGCGATTACACTTCTCAAGCCACTCAGTGAGTCCTCTGGATCCGACGACATCGATGGCAAGTCGTCAGACTCGACTAGCGATCTCGCTACCTCGTCAAGTGCGGCTGAAGGTCTCGAGTCGAAGCTCTCAGATGCTGGCTACGAAGTATACAAAGTCACACTAGGAGGAAACGGCGTTGGTGTCCTTTATCCTGCCGTCCTGAAAAATGGGACAAGTGACGAGGAAGGTGGTGAGGAGATTGACCAGCAAAAATTCCTCAACGCCGTTGGTTCTGAAGGAATAGAAAGATTGGTTGGTGTAAGAGCGGAACAAAAGAAGGATGGTTGGAAATTCTGGACGTGATTTTGACTACGTAAATGGTAATGTATCGATGTCCTGAGCATTCGTGCTTTTCGATCTTTTTGTAAGCGTTGGTGCAAAGTGGGATAGATCAAATTTGGGAAATGGGAGGTAAATTCTCGACAGACTACACTGTATTATGAGTGTACGGCATTCTTCATATCAATGACAAGATAAGGCGTTGTCCTGAATATTGTTCTGTCCATTCCAACTAAGGTACCCCGCAACCTCTTTGGGTGCATTATCGAATAGATTCCCCCAAACAGATTGAAGTTTACCAAGGGCGACCTTTGCTTTTCATCAAGAAACGATTGTAATGCGAAACGCTTCATGACCTTCCCATGACAATCCAGACGCTTTTAGGAAAGTACAGAATCCCAACTTTGGGGGATTCTTCCTCGCACTCCACCAAGTAACTCAGACCTCTCCACTCCGTACACGGCTCCCTCGTTTTCATCATGTCCAAATACAGCTCACCAGAATGGGCCGACGTGAAACTCATTCCTCTTGACGAGGGACCAGGTGAGGGTCCCGCCCTTGCGGCCATTGCCTATCCGCCAGCCTACAGCGAGGCAATGTCCTACCTCCGCGCCGTCATGGCTGTGAATGAAATGTCAGACCGGGCGCTCTCCCTCACCACGGACATCATTGCCATGAATCCTGCACATTATACCGTGTGGCTCTACCGGGCGAAAATTCTCTCCGAGCTCAAGAAAGACACCGACTCGGAGATCCAGTGGTTAAACAAGGTCGCCCTGAAAAACTTGAAGAACTATCAAATATGGTAATATGAATCCCCCCACTTCACCTCCAGAGCAATTGGAAACGTCCAGAGCTAATTGGAACCGGATAACCAGGCACCACCGCCAAGTCCTTCTCTCCAAATATCCCTCGGTTCCCAAGACCGAGCAACCCTTCCTCGCCACGATGCTCTCCCAGGACCCGAAAAACTACCACGTCTGGTCCTACCGCCAGTGGCTCGTCTCGCACTTCTCGCTCTGGGACGACCCTCAAGAGCTCTCCTATGTCGAGAAGCTGCTCAAAGAAGACGTACGCAACAACTCCGCCTGGAATCACCGCTGGTTTTTGTGTTTTGGGCGGCAGGAGGGGAAGGAAGATGCGATGAGGGTGATTGATGAGGATTTGATTGATCGAGAGATACAGTTTGCGAAGGAGAAGGTGGAATTGGCTCCGATGAATGAGAGTCCGTGGAACTATCTAAGGGGGTTAGTAAGGAAAGGGGAGAGGAAGTTAAGTGAAGAGAAAGAGTGGGTGGAAAAATGGACCGGGGACGGGAAAGGGGAGGGAGTGAAGAGTGTCTTTGCTCTGGAGTGGTTGGTAGGTATTGCGGAGGAAGAAGGTGATTTGGAGAGGGCGAAGGAGATTCTGGGGTGGTTAGCGGAGAAGTATGATCCGATCAGGAAGAATTATTGGAATTATCGGAAGGGGCTTTTGGAGGGTCAAGGGTGAGACTGAAAGTATCGAATCTCGAAAACCCTCACATAACGGCAAACGGCTGCTCTCACAGCTGCAAGGAATACGTCCCAGAAGGCACAGTGCGCTTCCAGGGCTTCTGGCGGACTTATTTACGAAATTACGAGCTCATGACCCTCTTTTGTTGACGAAGGCTCGGATCTGAACCAACTCACAGGGAAAGGAACACCTTCTTTCAACAGGAAGTCACTGAGAGCTAGTTGAGCCGCGCTTCTACAGACTTCAACCCTATGCTCTGAAAAAGAGCAATAACCTTTGCAAGGTTGTGGTATCTCAAAACTACGAGAAATGTGGACTATCTGGTTGCAGAGCAAAGGGATGCTCAGTGATGGAACAGTCGGACATGCTGTTCGACAAATTTAATACCGAGCTTCTCCGCTGTCTCGAAGACGGGACCATCATTCTGGCTGCCACTTGGGGCTGCGATGTATTTAGCTCCAGATCTCGATGCTCGAAAGACGTTATCAATAAATGGGAACTGGTGTCCATCGTCAGTCAATATCGCCCATGATGAGCAATTTCGCGAGAGACTCACAAAGGCATCACTACTGACAGCCACACCACCAAGTTTTGACAGCCAATCCTCCCTCTCTTCGACGGTGAAGGGCTTCGGGACTTCCTCGAAATTTCTCTCATAGTCCTCCTTCTCCACTTCATTCTTCGGCATCTGCCCACTACAAAGCATGTCAATGGCGTTGCTCTTATCCGGCCGCTTAGTTCCCTTCTTCCATTTCACATTCAAGGATCGCTCGTGGAACCGCATCCACCAGTTGTCCGCCTTGTCACCGGCTAGACGTGTGCAATGAATGCGGCTCTGTTGTCCTGCGCCTAAGCCAATGACTTGACCGTTAAGGGCGTAGCAGACGGAGTTAGATTGGGTGTACTTGAGGGCGATAGTTGCAACAGTGAGGTCTCGAAGCGCAGATTCTGGGAGGGGAGGAGAGTCCTTGGGTACGACGATGGTGGAGAAGGTCTCTCCAGGGATGATCTGAACGTCGTTCCGTCCTTGGCGGAGGTTAATTCCATACACCGTCCTTGTTTCAACAGGTGGAGGTGAATAAGTCTCGTCCATCTGGAGAACGAGGTATTTACCGCCTTTCTTCTTGCTCAGAATTTCGAGTGCTTCTGGGGAATAGGAAGGCGCAATTACTCCATCCGAGACTTCTCGAGAAATGATCTTTGCTGTAGGAAGATCAACAGTGTCGCTAAGGGCGATAACGTCCCCAAAGCTTGACATGCGGTCGGCTCCTCTGGCGCGCGCGTAGGCTTGGGCAAGGCCAGACTCAGAGAGACCTTCGATGTCGTCGACCATGTACACTTTCCGCTCAGTCTCATTGAGGGGAACGCCGATGGCTGCTCCAGCTGGAGACACGTGCTTGAAGCTAGCAGCAGCGGGATATGACAGGCCTTGTCTCAATTCCTTTACAAGAGGCCATGCATTCAAAGAATCGAGGAGGTTAATGTAACCTGGAGCGCCGTTAAGCACCTTGAAAGGGAGTTGCCCTTCCCTAACGAAGGCTGATGCGGGCTTTTGATGTGGATTTGCTCCATAACGCAGGCTTACTTGTTGAACGCCATTGCCAGCATATTGCTTCCGGAAGAAATCCGAGATTGCGCTGTCATAATCGGCCGTATGCTCAAACGCTTTCAGTGCGTAATTTTTACGGCTAGATTCTTTGATACCACCTTTCTCAAGCTCTTGGAGGAAATTGGGATAGTCTTCAGGGTCGCTCAGAATAGTGACTCGTAAATGATTTTTGGCTGCTGCGCGAATTAAGGTCACCCCGCCAATGTCGATCTCCTCGACAGCTTCTGGAACGGTGACGTTGATCTTTGCGACTGTGTCCTTGAAGGGATAGAGGTTGCATACGACGTAATCTACCTTGTTAATGTTCTGCTCTGCCAGATCTTTCTCGTCTGATGCCAGATCTCGGGCTAAGATGCCAGCATGGACAGCTGGATGCAACGTTTTGACTCGACCTGAGAGCATTTCAGGGGCCTTGGTGATAGCGGAAACATCTCTAGGTTATGCATTCAATATCGTACTTTATTCAATCAGAACCAGGTTAACTTACTCAACACTGAAGCCTGCCTCTCGGATCAGCTTTGCAGTCCCTCCAGATGCTAATAAACGGACGTTGTTCTGAATCAGACCTTTAGCGAGATCCAACAGCCCAGTCTTGTCGAAAACAGATAGAATTGCTGTCTATTGCGTCAGTGATGATAATTGGAAGCACGCCCAAGGCTTTCTGCGGCTTGGAAACGCGAGAAACTTTTGCACGTACCGGTCTTTCGGTTGGCCATGCTGACAAGCTACCTGAATCTGGACCAAAGGATTGGCAAGCAATGCGAAATTGGTGTATCATGAAACAGGGTCGAGAGCGCTCCTTCACTGCTCTCCACCAAAACTTTACTCTAAGTCAGATAGTATTAATTGCGATCTTATGTCTTAGGAACAATGCGTAGCGGTGAGCGTAAGGACTAGTTGTGCTATCACTCAGCGGGGCTTACGCCGAAATAATCACCGTATCACCGCATGTTGTGATGTTTGTTGGTTCAAATTTCCTTGGTAACACAGCTAGCAAAGGTCCGAGGTTTGTGGGATAGAACCAGCTTTTTACCACCGGGCAAGCGAGAAAATTTTTTAGATTGATGTCAATGTGGGGCATGGTATTCTAATAAAGCGCTTCTCATCAGAACGCTAATGTAAGATAGCTACGAGAGTTTTAGGCCCAAGCCATAGTTCTGCAAGTAGTATCTGGCCCCTGCTCCTGAATTGCCGAGTCTGAAGGCTCAAAGAAATTTCGATGTTTAGCATCAGTCGGCCAACGTAATTCCATATCTTCATAATTGGAGAGCGCCGATGCAATCCGACTCTAAGTCAATTTCAAGGCTTCGTATGCCGGAGATACGATGATAAAGAACCTGACAAGCCACGCAGGCCAGATATCTGATAGACAGTAGCCACTTAGAGGCATGCGGAACACCATCGTTTGTAGGAAATTCAATATCACGTGACTACTAAAGACAGTTAGCGGCTTGATCCATGGCGGGAAGCAGCCGCAGCCGCAGAGCTCCAAAATAATCCTGGCGCTTTCATCCAGACTTTCTGGCTTCTCCTAATTCAAACAAACTACTGCCACGGCTCCAGAATACCTCCCATTTGGCTTGAATAGGCTTCCATTCCTGTCTCTCCTTTCAGCCTCTTTCTTCAAGTTTCCTGTGTTTTGGTGAAGTTTGCGACGGCGTGGCTCGGTTGATGTGGTCGCGTTGGGGCGACAGTCGTAATCATGGCTGGAGGCACTTTACCGATCAAATTCAATGAGCTGTTGAAGGTATGGATATCTAGACAATTTTGGGAGGCGAATTTGAACTAACATATGTCTTTCTATAGCTGAGTGACAAAGAAATTCAAGTATGCTCCTGTTTCCTCACCCTTTGCCCGCGCGATGAGAACTTGAAACAGCGGTCACCAAGATCAGCCTGGAATTCCATCAGACACAAGACTGACATACACGCCTTTGCAGCAATCTACAATTGGTTTCAATTCATGCGTGAGTGCTCCAATCGAATGGC
Source organism: Pyrenula massariospora (assembly GCA_021030905.1). Lineage (NCBI taxonomy): Eukaryota > Fungi > Ascomycota > Eurotiomycetes > Pyrenulales > Pyrenulaceae > Pyrenula > Pyrenula massariospora. The sequence continues at coordinate 1,703,112 of JAGFMI010000003.1, forward strand.
TCGTGACAGATCGTATGCTAATTGCGGCCTCGAATTCAGACCCTTGAATCCGATAAATATGCCTGCGCGAGACAGAGCCCTGCAGAAGGCGGTGGAAAGGGACAAGTCATCATCGTTGATCTCAAGAACACCTATGAACCCCCCATAAAGCGCCCAATCACAGCGGACAGCGCAATCATGCACTGGTCGAAGTTGATCATTGCTCTGAGAGCGCAGTCTCGGACCGTTCAGATCTTCGACCTTGAGGCGAAAGCAAAGCTCAAGTCAGCGGTGATGAACGAAGACATTGCCTTTTGGAAATGGTATAGCGAAAACAGCTTAGGCATAGTGACGGACACCTCGGTTTATCACTGGAACGTCTTTGATCCTACCCAGTCTTCCCCTGTAAAGATGTTTGAAAGAAATCCAAATCTTAGCGTCCGTATCTCCTCCAATTATTTCGTCAATGACTAACTTCGTAATCGACAGGGCTGTCAGATTATCAACTACCGCGTAAGCGACGATGAGAAATGGATGGCCGTTATTGGCATCTCTCAGCAACAGGGCCGAGTGCAAGGCGCAATGCAGCTGTACTCGCGTGACCGAGGCATTTCTCAGAATATCGAAGGCCATGCGGCAGCGTTCGGCACTCTGAGGGTTGATGGTCAGCCAGCTGAATACAAACTATTCTCTTTCGCTGTGCGCACTGCCACGACCGCCAAACTGCATATTGTCGAGATCGATCCCGACCAAGCCAACCAGCGGTATAGCAAAAAAGGCGTGGATTTGTACTTCCCTAGCGAAGCTACCAACGACTTTCCTGTCGCCATGCAAATCTCCAAGCGATACGCAGTGATTTACATGGTAACCAAATATGGCTTCATCCATCTTTACGATCTAGAAACAGGTACCTGCATATTTGTCAACAGAATATCAAGTGAGACTATCTTTGTCACAGCACCAGACTCGGAATCACAGGGCATTGTCGGGATCAATAGGAAGGGTCAAGTGCTTTCTGTCAGCATTGATGAGAATACCGTCATACCCTACCTCCTCCAGAACCCAGCGAACTCCGGACTGGCTGTGAAACTAGCATCTCGAGGCGGGCTGCCTGGAGCTGATGATCTCTACCGGACCCAATTCGAGCAGCTCATCGGTTCGGGTCAGGTTCAAGAAGCAGCCAAAGTTGCTGCGAATTCGCCTCGAGGGTTTCTTCGAACTACGGACACCCTGAATCGCTTTAAGAACGCACAGCAAACCCAACAGCCTGGTCAACTTTCCCCTATCCTTGTCTACTTCGGCCTTCTCCTGGACAAAGGCTCACTCAACCGTTATGAGAGTGTTGAGCTGGTCAGGCCTGTGCTACAACAGAATCGGAAGCACCTGCTGGAAAAATGGCTCAAAGAAGACAAGCTTGAATGCTCTGAAGAATTAGGTGATATCGTTCGAGTGCACGACACCAACCTGGCCTTGTCCATCTACCTGAAGGCGAACGTGCCACAAAAGGTCATAGCTGCCTTGGCTGACACTGGGCAAGTAGATAAAATTCTTCCTTACGCAAAGCAAACAGGCTACACGCCCGACTTCGCGGCCCTCCTCCAGCACATTGTACGGACCAGCGCTGAAAAGGGTGCCGAATTTGCGACCCAGCTTGCTAACGACGAGAGTGGCCCATTAGTGGACATTAGCCGCGTCGTAGATGTTTTCGTCTCCCAAAATATGATTCAACAGGCAACCTCATTCTTACTCGACGCACTAAAAGAGAACAGGGAAGATCAAGGGCCGCTTCAGACCCGCCTCCTCGAGATGAATCTGGTCAACGCACCACAAGTGGCTGATGCCATTCTTGGTAACGAGATGTTTTCGCACTACGACAAACCACGTATCGCGCAGCTCTGCGAGAATGCCGGGCTTCTACAACGTGCGTTAGAAAACACGGATGATCCGAGGGTCATGAAACGGATTTTAGTTCAAAGTGACAAACTTAACCCAGAATGGCTTGTAAACTATTTTGGCCGCCTTGGACTTGAGCAATCACTTGATTGCATGAACGAAATGCTGAGCGCCAACATTCGACAAAATCTTCAGGCGGTCATCCAAGTTGCAACCAAATTTTCCGACACCCTAGGACCCACCCGTATCATCGATTTACTTGAAAAGCACCGTACCGCTGAAGGGCTCTATTACTACCTTGGCAGCATCGTCAATCTGAGTGAAGAGCCTGACGTTCATTTCAAGTATATCGAAGCAGCAACAAAGATGAATCAGATCACTGAAGTTGAGAGGATCTGTCGAGATAGCAATTATTACAACCCCGAAAAGGTCAAGAACTTCTTGATCGAAGCCAGACTTACAGAACAACTTCCATTGATCATCGTGTGTGACCGGTTCAACTTTGTGAAGGACTTAGTGAACTATCTCTATCGGAGTCAACAATACAAATCAATTGAGGTCTACGTTCAACGCGTCAATCCTGCGCGCACGCCCGCTGTGGTGGGTGCGCTTCTTGCCTTGGACTGTGACGAATCAATCATCAAGAACCTTCTTGATTCCATAGATGCCGCCGCCATTCCAATGGACGAATTGGTTGCTGAAGTCGAGGCTCAGAATCGACTCAAAATCCTTCTTCCCTTCCTTGAGAAGACTCTAGCAGCTGGAAATCAGCAACAAGCCGTCTATAACGCCCTTGCTAAGATCTACATCGATAGCAATCACGATCCCGAGAAGTTTCTTAAGGAGAACGACCTCTACGATCCATTGGTTGTCGGAAAGTATTGCGAAAAGCGCGACCCAAATCTTGCTTACATAGCTTACCGCAAAGGTCAAAATGATCTTGAGCTTATCAACATTACAAATGAGAACTCGATGTACCGGGCGCAAGCAAGATATCTCTTGGAGCGTGCCGATCCTGAGATCTGGGCCTTCGTGCTAAACGACAACAATGTGCACCGAAGGTCTCTGGTCGATCAGGTCATTGCCACAGCGGTGCCAGAATCAACGGAGCCCGAGAAAGTTTCAGTGGCTGTCAAGGCTTTCCTTGACGCCGACATGCCCGCGGAGCTTATCGAACTCCTTGAGAAGATCATCCTCGAGCCGTCTCCTTTCAGTGACAACACCAGCCTACAGAATCTTCTTATGCTGACCGCTGCAAAGGCGGATAAGGGCCGCTTGATGGGATATATTAATGAGCTCAATGAATTTAGTCCAGATGAAATGGCTAGTATGTGCATTGATCAAGGACTGTACGAGGAAGCCTTTGAGATCTACAAGAAGGTCGACAATCACACAGCTGCTACGAACGTGTTGGTCGACCATGTCGTTAGTATCGACCGAGCCCAAGATTATGCTGAACGCGTTGAGCTCCCTGAAGTTTGGAGTAAAGTTGCCAAAGCCCAACTTGACGGCCTGCGCGTTTCTGACTCCATTGAGTCCTACATCAAGGCTCAAGACCCCAGCAATTACAATGAAGTAATCGAGACCGCCACTCATGCCGGGAAAGATGAAGATCTTGTCAAATACTTGAAGATGGCGCGCAAGACGCAGCGAGAGCCTGCAGTCGACACTGCTCTGGCTTTCAGCTACGCCCGCCTTGATCAGTTGCCTGAGTTGGAGGATTTCCTGCGTTCGACCAATGTAGCCGACGCCGAGGCTTGTGGTGACAGAGCGTCTGAAGAAGGCTACCATCCGGCCGCAAAGATCTTCTACACCAGCATATCAAATTGGGCCAAGCTTGCCACGACACTGGTGCATCTGGAGGATTACCAAGCTGCAGTGGAATGCGCTCGCCGGGCCAACAGTGTTAAAGTGTGGAAGCAAGTTAACGAAGCTTGTGTGGCTAAGAAGGAGTTCCGTCTTGCCCAGATCTGTGGTCTCAATTTGATTGTCCACGCTGAAGAGTTGCAGGATTTGGTGGGGCAGTACGAAAAGCTAGGTTACTTTGAAGAGCTTATTGCGCTGTTGGAAGCAGGTCTTGGTCTAGAGCGTGCTCATATGGGTATGTTCACAGAGCTCGGGATCGCCCTTTCAAAATACCATCCAGAACGTGTAATGGAACACCTGAAGCTGTTCTGGTCACGAATCAACATCCCGAAGATGATCCGTGCTAGCGAGGATGCTCACCTCTGGCCCGAACTGATCTTCCTTTACTGTCATTACGACGAATTTGATAACGCTGCGCTCGCGATGATGGAACGTGCCGCTGATGCATGGGAGCATCATTCTTTCAAAGACATCATTGTCAAGGTCGCCAATCTTGAAATTTACTACCGCGCTCTTACCCACTATCTTACCGAACAGCCTCTCCTTCTTACCGATCTTCTTCAGGCTCTCACTCCGCGGATCGATGTTAACCGTGTAGTCAAGCTGTTTGAAAAATCCGACAACATTCCATTGATAAAACCATTCCTGCTCAATGTACAAGGCCAGAACAAACGGGCTGTCAACGCTGCCATCAATGACCTGCTCATCGAAGAGGAGGACTACAAGACCCTCAAAGACTCCGTCGAGAACTACGATAATTATGATGCCGTCGACCTTGCTCAGCGGCTAGAGAAGCATGAGCTAGTATTCTTCCGGCAGATTGCAGCACAAATCTATCGCAAGAACAAGCGATGGGATAAGTCAATTGCTCTTTCCAAACAAGACAAGCTTTTCAAAGACGCTATCGAGACGGCTGCTATATCTGGCAAACCGTCCGTTGTTGAAGAACTGTTACGATACGTATGTAAACTATCGTATTATAGAAGGAAACTTACTGACAGATCTATAGTTCGTTGACATTGGTAGCAGAGAATGCTACGTAGGTATGCTCTATGCTTGCTACGACCTTCTCCCTCTCGATGTTGTCATGGAAGTATCGTGGCGTCATGGACTCAATGACTTCACAATGCCTTTTATGATCAACTTCATGAGCCAGCAAGCCCGGACAATCGAAACATTGAAAAAGGATAATGAAGAGCGGAAGGCGCGTGAGGCCAGCCAACAAAAGGACGAGGACAACACACCAATCTTGGGCTCGCGACTCATGCTTACTCAAGGCCCTGCCAATTCGCGCGGACCGGCACCGTACAGCCAGACCAACGGCATATCTCCGCAGCCAACTGGATTTCAGCGTGCGTTCTGAGGGATGTGATGGCAATGTTGATATCACGTTGCCGTTCGCTTTGCATTATCCCGACCGCTACGCACTAGACAGCCATGCCGACAAAATGGAGCATGAGGAAGAAATACCTTGGTTGAGTCTTATTCTAAACCGAAGGGTGAGGCAGTAAAGGCTGGTTTTTTGTTGCAAGCTTTGGAAGCTACTCTTCCCATGTACTGTATCATATAGCAAGAAGCATGCTGGGAGCGGGAACCGCTCGACGGACATGCTCACAACCGTGTAATTTTTCAGATAGTTTATGATGAGTGCTCTTTTGGAGCTATAATACCACCGACATCTCCCGTAGTCGGTGTGTCTGACATGTCCTGCAGACTGCATTCGCTGCGCTATGATACTTGAGCCAACCCGGCCTCTCCAGTAGTCATGATATGATATGATATCTGACAGGTATGGTATGGCGGCGGTACGTCACCACCAATTCGGTTACAGCACAATTGAGGTGGGGACCGCGGCTAAGATCCAGCAGTCTCCAATTGTACCCGACCTTGCCGCTGAATAGGAAGAGCTTGGGGAAGCGAGCTGTCACTTTCGGCGGAATATCCAAAAGACCTCTGAAGTGAGAATTGCTTATTCGGTCCATCGCTTTGTGCGGAGTCCGGCGTGCCTCGGTAACCGACGCGTCGAGCTTATCCGAGAAGGTTTTTTCTCCTCGCAATCACAGCCCTTTTCAAAACTCGTGCGTCTAGCCAAGGGCTTGGACGGACAAGGCTTCGAGGTTTTGAATGGCAGAGCTTTCAAGAACGACAAGACTGTCAGCACAGCATCGAATACGACAATGCAAGTCAGCTAGCTGGGCACGTTCGCCCTTTGCCCTGCTCGGCAGTGTTGAAGGAAGTTATTTGAAGCCATTTTAAAGTCCGCTGTATCTAGTGGGCGTGGGGTTAGTCACCAGTCGATCTCAATGCGGTGATGGGTAGTGCGCGTGGGGACGCTCGGAGGGTGAGGCCCGACGTCAGGGAGAACTGGCGGGCGTTCCAGCCCCGGATGGCCTCCCCACCAAGGTCAGATGCTGCCCCACCAACAATTGCCCAGAATGTCGGTCGGCGAGGAAAGCTGCACTCGAGCTCCTCCAAGCTCGGCCCCTTCCTACGTAAGGTATCTTGAAGACACCTTGCAGTCGCCCACGCTTGATACGCTTTATCACTCATTCTTAGTCAATTCGTCTTCTCGAGTATTTCTCTTTTTGTACCTCTATTCTGTACCTCTATCCCCTAGATTACCTACGATTCTTGTTGAGCTCTCCCACCGCGTATTTTCACCCCTTGTCCTTGGCCTCACGATCCTCCTGGCTTCCGGAGCTCCGGGGACTTTTTTATTCCCCTGCTTTTCACGCCTGAAGCTTCGGAGAAAGGACCCTGTTTGTGCTTGAGAGTCAAGGTGACAATCTTAAGCTGAGCTGTCACTTCACCACCTTCTCTGTCGCCCGCCCCCTTCAGCCGCGCAAAGTACCATACTTGCTTCGGCCACCAGCATGATGGCCAATAACAAACCTTTCCCGAACAACGATGTGGTGGAGGAGGGCATGGAGAACACCGTTCATCAACGCCTACGAGCAAACTCGTCCATCATGCAGCTCAAGAAAATCATGGTCGCCAACCGAGGAGAGATCCCAATTCGGATCTTTAGAACAGCCCACGAGCTCTCTCTTCACACCGTTGCTGTTTTCAGCTACGAAGACCGCTTGAGCATGCACCGGCAGAAGGCTGATGAAGCCTACGTCATTGGCAAGCGTGGTCAATACACTCCCGTCCAAGCCTACTTAGCCGGCGACGAGATCATCAAAATAGCTACGCAACACGGCGTGCAGATGATCCATCCCGGTTACGGCTTCTTGTCTGAGAATGCAGAATTTGCTCGAAAGGTCGAGGCGGCCGGCATAATCTTTGTTGGGCCCACTCCCGAAACGATTGACTCGCTCGGAGATAAGGTATCGGCTCGCACGCTAGCTATGAAATGTGAAGTTCCTGTCGTGCCAGGAACCGATGGACCCGTGGAAAGATATGAAGAAGTTAAGGCATTCACAGACAAATACGGATTCCCCATCATTATCAAGGCTGCATTTGGCGGAGGCGGGCGTGGCATGAGAGTCGTTCGCGATCAGGAGAGTTTGAAGGACTCTTTTGAGCGGGCTACGTCCGAAGCCAAATCGGCTTTCGGTAACGGCACGGTCTTTGTAGAACGTTTCCTTGATAAGCCAAAGCACATCGAAGTCCAGCTCCTTGGTGACAACAGCGGTAATGTCGTTCACCTTTTCGAAAGAGATTGCAGTGTCCAGCGACGACATCAGAAAGTGGTTGAGCTTGCTCCCGCAAAAGATCTACCAGCGAAGACGAGGGACGCCATCCTTAATGACGCCGTCAAATTGGCAAGGTCCGTCAATTACCGCAATGCTGGCACAGCCGAGTTCTTGGTCGACCAACAGAACCGCTATTATTTCATTGAAATAAATCCTAGGATTCAGGTGGAACACACTATCACGGAAGAGATCACAGGAATCGATATAGTAGCTGCCCAGATACAGATTGCTGCTGGCGCCTCGCTCGAGCAACTTGGCTTGACTCAGGACAAGATCTCCATCCGTGGCTTTGCTGTACAGTGCCGCATCACGACTGAAGACCCCGCGAAAGGATTTTCTCCAGACACTGGAAAGATCGAGGTCTATCGATCAGCTGGCGGCAATGGCGTCCGGCTCGACGGAGGAAATGGTTTTGCCGGTGCTATTATCACGCCACATTACGATTCTATGCTAGTCAAATGTACATGTCATGGTTCTACCTACGAAATCGCCAGAAGAAAGATGCTGAGGGCCTTGGTTGAGTTCAGAATCCGCGGAGTGAAGACCAACATTCCTTTCCTGACATCTCTATTGACACATCAGACATTCATCGATGGTAATTGCTGGACAACCTTCATTGATGACACTCCTGAGCTCTTCACACTCATTGGGAGCCAGAATCGTGCTCAAAAGCTGCTCGCCTACCTTGGAGATCTTGCTGTCAATGGTAGTAGCATCAAGGGACAGATTGGCGAGCCAAAATTCACAGGCGAAATCATCATGCCTACACTATTTGATGATAATGGAAAGCCCATAGATACCTCACAGCCATGCACTAAAGGGTGGAAACAGATCATTGATAAAGAAGGCCCGGCGGCTTTTGCCAAAGCAGTCAGAGCGAATAAGGGATGTCTCCTAATGGATACAACTTGGAGGGACGCGCATCAGTCGCTTCTTGCAACTCGGGTCCGAACCGTTGATCTCCTCAATATAGCCAAGGAGACGAGCTGGGCCTTGGCCAATTCCTACAGCTTGGAATGTTGGGGGGGCGCCACTTTCGATGTCGCTATGAGATTTTTGTACGAAGATCCATGGGACCGACTGAGGAAGATGAGAAAGGCGATCCCCAACATCCCTTTCCAGATGCTGCTGAGAGGAGCCAATGGCGTCGCCTATTCTTCGTTGCCCGACAATGCGATTTACCATTTTTGCAAGCAGGCAAAGGACAATGGCGTGGACGTGTTCCGTATCTTCGACGCTCTGAACGATGTGGACCAACTTGAAGTAGGTATGAAGGCGGTTATGCAAGCAGGAGGCGTGGTCGAAGCGACCGTATGCTATTCGGGAGATATGCTTAATCCGAAGAAGAAGTACAATCTCGACTACTACATGGGGCTCGTGGACAAGATCGTGGCTATTGGCACTCACGTACTTGGCATCAAAGACATGGCTGGTGTTTTGAAGCCGCGAGCTGCCACCCTTCTGATCAGCGCTATCCGCAAGAAGTACCCGGACCTTCCAATTCATGTTCACACGCATGACTCTGCTGGAACTGGTGTTGCTTCAATGGTTGCCTGTGCCCAAGCTGGGGCCGATGCAGTCGATGCGGCAACTGACTCGATGTCCGGAACCACTTCCCAGCCTAGTATCGGCGCTATTTTGGCCTCCCTGGAAGGGACAGAGTATGATCCTGGCCTCAACGGTGCAAACGTTCGAGCACTCGACACGTACTGGGCTCAGCTTCGACAGCTCTACTCGCCATTTGAAGCCGGTCTTACCGGCCCTGATCCCGAAGTTTACGAACACGAGATACCTGGCGGCCAGCTTACGAACTTGATCTTCCAAGCAGCATCGCAGGGGCTCGGCGCACAATGGGCGGAGACAAAGAAAGCCTATGAACAAGCTAACGATCTACTTGGGGACATCGTCAAAGTCACGCCTACCTCCAAAGTGGTCGGTGATCTTGCTCAATTCATGGTCTCGAACAAGCTCGACTACGATGGCGTGCTTGCCAAAGCAGAAACGCTAGACTTGCCAGCCTCCGTCCTAGAATTCTTCGAAGGACTCATGGGTCAGCCATACAAAGGCTTTCCAGAACCACTGAGGTCCCAGGCTCTGCGTGGGAGAAGAAAAATGGATAAGCGTCCGGGATTGTACCTCGAACCTATGGACCTCGGTAAGATCAAAAAGGACATCAAAGAAAAGTGGGGTGCTGCCAGTGAATGTGATGTTGCCAGCTTTGCCATGTACCCTAAGGTTTTTGAAGATTACCGCAAGTTCGTTGCCAAGTATGGAGATCTTTCAGTCCTTCCTACGAAATACTTCCTGGCTAAACCCGAAGTTGGTCAGGAATTTCACGTGGAGCTTGAAAAAGGCAAAGTTCTGATCCTGAAGCTGCTCGCTGTCGGTCCACTGTCAGAACAGACCGGTCAAAGGGAGGTCTTTTATGAGATGAATGGTGAAGTGCGGCAGGTTACCGTGGACGATCGCAAGGCTGCCGTAGAGAACACAAGCCGACCTAAGGCAGATTCCACCGACAGTTCGCAGGTCGGCGCACCAATGAGTGGCGTCGTTGTCGAGGTTCGCGTTCACGACGGTAGCGAGGTGAAGAAAGGAGACCCGGTTGCCGTCCTCAGTGCAATGAAGATGGAGATGGTCATTAGCGCTCCACATTCCGGCCAAGTTAGCGGCCTCGCTGTCAAGGAAGGCGACTCGGTCGACGGCCAAGATCTAGTCTGTAAGATTGTGAAGCCTTCCTAGGCGGAAGGAGCGCAGTTGTTGTTAGGGTGATTGTTCGAAATATCAGCGGTGGAGGACTTGATGTTCGTAGCAGTTTTGAACACCGAGTATTGGATTATTCTTAGTTAATTAGACTACACAAAAGCTATCGCGAGAAGCGTTTAAAGATGAATTTACGAAATCTCTTTTTCCTGGCGTCTAGGGCATTGGACGAGGCTAGGTAGCAGAGGTCATAGCACATCATTTATTACTATCGGTTGCGCTACGACTTCTGCTACCCAGCCTCAGGAGTATTTATTGTGGACTGCGAATTCCACACAAAGAATCCTAGAGAGACGATCGAGCGCGATATGTCAGACCTTGAATGACCCGAACCTATCGTAGTGCCGCTGATTGTACTGGGAATGGGTTGCTTGCGCCGCCGGAAAGGAGCGTGAAGCAATCTCCTCGTCGCCATCAGGCTCCTTCGAGTAATTGCTTCCCACAACCACTGAGCCGCCAAAGATCCATCCAACGACCGATTTGCCTCCAGCATCTTTTCATAATTCTAGCCCCATCTGATGTCGCCGCTAAGAATCGAATCCTCGGTCAAGAGCATGGAAAGCATGATGCGTAAGTGCCTATGCCTGCCTGCATTGCTGGCAGCCGCAGTTCCTGTGGGTTCTAAGTTACTCTGTTTTGAAATGTTTTCTTCCGCGTATGAATCACTCCTTCTAAGTGAGAGGTCACCCTGAATTTGTGTCCTAGCGCTATGTCCAGCCTCGGACAGTATCCAGGCATTGCAGCTACTATGACAATAAATGCAATAGATTCCGCCGGGAACGACCCTATGGCTACGACATATTCGTAATCAAGCTCGCAGCTCCTTACCCTAGTCATAACGTCTCAGATCACAAATTCTTCGTCATTTTCTTTGTGCTAAATCCAGCCACAGTCCTTGCAAAGAGCAGCTGGTAACAAGAGCGCGACATACAACCATCTAGTTCATTGCGATCCCAGACTCCAATCTCTACTATCGTCACATCTGACGCAAATACTTCTTTAATTAAAGCTACAGCCTTAGGAGACTTCAGAAACCCTCCGCAGATCTCGGCATTGCTCATTATGTCCTCTTCATCGGTACCCTCGTCGTCTTCTTCAGTTCTCTTCATCTCAACAACATCTGACTCCTTTCATTCATCTAACTTAAGCTTTAGCCTCTTGGTGGGAATTGGCATTAGCCTCGAAGCAAGCTTCGGTGCTCTCGCCGTCGCCGCTGTTGTATTCTTCATCCTCTGGCGGCGCTAGAATGAAAGGCTCACTCGTGTTTCGCAAGCTGACTCAGCTCCTCCCTTTATTCCTGAGGGCCTAGCGATGCAGATTATTGGAAGCCGCGACGAGTTGGATCCCAGGACACACGGCGGCTCGGAACTTGACGCAAGAGACTTGAAGGAGCTGGGCGTGGTACACTACCGAGGGTCAGGAGGATCGGAGGATCATTAATGGCAAGAATTGGACTCGAAGCTTGTCTACAAGACATGGGCGAGAAGGTCGGCGACGGAGCTCTCTAGGAAGGACATTACCAATACGCATCGTCGCGCTGATGAGAATGGCTAGCCGAGGTCTGGATCTACGTGGAGAACAAGATGTTTCTATTCGTATGAGAAGATTCTGGTAGGACAGAGAAGATTTATTGAAAACGACAATGAGTAGGGAGTTGATGCCGACTTCGAGCTACTGCGCACTCGAAAGGAAAACACGCACCTTTCTGCGACCAAGTGCTAGCTTGCTAGATACACATCTTTACAATGGTCTTTAATTTGTGTTTAACTTTAAATTCCTGACCTGGTCCCTGGGACCTAAGGCTCTTTCGCTCTCTCTTCAATTGTAAGGTTAGCATAAGAAATCTTGGTAGTCGGAAGGGAAGAAACACGAAAAAGTTGGACGTGGCTTCCTGCGCTAGTGCAGCAAATTCGCCGAGAACAAGCTTCAAGTCGGCGACCTCTTTGCTCAGCGCGTGAAGCCTGCCTGGGAGAGAGTTACAGAACTTGCGGAAACCTTTGAAAGCGTTGTCGTTCTCCGTGGGGACAGCACCAGTAAACGATAGTGGATCCGTGCGCGCGGCGCTCCACCACGCCTTGACCACCGTTATTACCCACCGTCCTGATATCACCACATTGCCGCGATCGAGGACTGTCATACACAGGCAGCAGACTAATGCCGATTGAGACTCGTGGCGGCCGTCTCAGAGAGGCCCAGGAAAGCCTGACAAGTTATGACAATATGCATCAACAACTCAACGGGTTTACTGACGATTCTGGCGGTAAAACAGCCTTGTATGTTGCGGCTTCCGCAAACGATGAAGCGGCTGTCAAGGAGATTCTTGCATCTCCTGCTGCTAGAGATGAGCAATTGAACAGAATTGAAATCTCCAAAGGCTGGACACCATTGTTCATTGCTTGTGCCGAGGGTTTGACTTCCGTTGCTGAGTTACTTCTCGCCGCAGGAGCAAATCAGGATGTTGTGGATATGGCTGGATGGACGCCCAAGGAACATGCTGTATTCCATGGTCATCTGAAACTAGCACAGCTATTTGCCCCCCAAGTCAAAACCCCTTCAGCTCGCTTAATGGCCCAGGAGAGGCACCAGGTTGAGTACACAAGGCGAAGCAGTAGCAGCCAAGTGTTCATCTACCTTGGTCCGTCTCATACAAAGAGCGACCTAGTGCCCATCAGATTAGATAACGACGCTCCTAACCATAGCAGAATAGTCCGAGAGCAGACAGCTTGGGGTGTCTTGATCAGCTCCCAAGGCGCATGTAACCAGTCTCCTGTTGCTGTCCAATTTCCGATCCAGGATAACATGGTTAACGCACCAATAACATTTTCCACGACGGACCCCGAGAAGATGGTATTGAAGTTTGAAATCTATTTGCGTTCCTCCCCCCAAGGCGAAGATGTTCAAATCTTTGGTACCGCAGTCGCACTTCTAAAAAGCCTCCAAGGCGGCCTGGCGCCAAACCGTGAAAGTGTCACGAGACACTACACGATCCCAATCCTTCATAATGGCACGATGGCATGCATAGGTAATGTCACTTTCAGTGTACTTCTAATAACCCCATTTCATACAGAAAGTACCCATCTTGAAGCGTCTTCGGGGTTCTGGAAAAGAAAGATGCCTTATCCAATCGTTGGACACCGAGGATCTGGAGCAAATTCTACTGCACGAACTGTTCTTCAGATCGGGGAAAACACCCATCAATCCTTTCTAACAGCAATTGACAGGGGCGCTTCGTGTGTAGAATTCGACATTCAACTAACGAAAGATTACCGCCCTGTCATCTATCATGATTTTCTGGTGAAAGAAATTGGAGCCGACGTATCCGTCCATGAGCTGACTTTCGACCAATTCCAACATTGCAGCCGATCACAAGCGCCCAAGAATGATCGGCTTGGTTCTGGAGAGCAAAGATATATCGAAAGAATCTCACTAGACAATAATCACCGTCCAAAGCCACGAAGGCACTCTCTTAATGAATACGACCACTCCCGGAGCCAGGATCTCCTTGAGCGGATTAAGTACACAGAAGAGGGCCTTCGCGGAAACTTCAAGGGCAATCTCCGTGGATATGCCATCCAAGAACCTTCCACGACTCTCGAGCAGCTCCTAACATCGCTTCCCGAACACATTGACTTCGACCTGGAGATCAAGTACCCCATGCTTTGGGAAGCGGAGGCTCGCGCCATGGACTTCACCACCATCGAACTCAACACATACATCGATACCATCCTTAGCACTATCTTCCGCCACTGCGGCCGCCGCAATATCACGCTCACGTCCTTCAGCCCGGAGGTTTGCATCGCCCTCGCTTGTAAGCAGCAGTCGTTTCCCATTCTCATGATCAACAAAGCCGGTTGTGTTCCTGTCAGCGATATCAGGGCTGCAAGCCTGAAAGGCGCCATTGATTTTGCCACTGCATGGGGCTTAGACGGCATAGTCGTGATATCCTATCCACTTATTATGTGCCCCCGACTTCTAACATATGCGAAAGATATGGGGCTAGTTGTGGCTTCATATGGAGAACCGAACAATGACCCCGAGTATGCTTTGGTAAGCTATTTTTTCTCTTTCTCCTCTATCGTATCGCAATACCATCATGAGCAGCGCTTGGTTTTGCAGGCTGACCCTCGGTCTCTACCCCCTAGATCCAAATCCAAGCTGGTCTTGACGCAATCATTACCGATAAAGCGCACCTAATGTCCAAAGCCCTCGCACATGTACGAAGCTGAGTGTGCGCGTCCACACTGGCGGTATCGGCACGAATGCGAAGGACTGAGGGCTCTGTTCCGTGACCGATTTGATAGCTTGAACGTCGAGAACATCTTGCCGCTAGATGATTGCAGTTTAGAAGGTGGCCCATAGATGTTGGCCCCAAGGTTTAATGCTAGATATCAGAAATTAGGACACATTAATTTAGGAGCCGGGCGGGAACTAATACTATGATATTTATCAAATATACCACGATTTTTGATATCCAACCTTAATTCGAACAGAGGATCGGATCTGGCCTAGAATCATCGAGCTCGAGGCTAGGTATCAAAAAGTCCCAGCGCATTTACTTATAAGTGCTGGCGGCTGCCTAGCGCATAATATATACGCCAGGACTTATGATACCCTGCGTTGGCTGGCTCTGGTCCTCGCACCTGTACGGTCATCTGCCAAATGCCCCGGCGAGCTGGGGCAATCGGCTCCACTAGAACAGTATACAGAATACGCATAAATCAGGCATTCCTTTGTACAACGCAGTGCGAATGGCATATGGCATGACAGCTCGCTTACAAAGTACGTTAAAGTTTTAAACAATTGATTGTGCAAGTATATATAGAGTTTAGTCGTGCACGGGCTGGTCACGGACATTATTGGCCAACTCGTCTCGGCTCGTCCTGAACAGCAGAACGACCTGAGAAGCAGACATACACTATCGCAGCTCTACCAATGGTAAGGTTCATCCAATCAATGCCGTACCTTTGTGCTTGTGATCAAGGTGCTCCCAGTACCGAGGCATGCTAACCTCTTATCTCCAATGGAACAGAGTTAAGAGGCATGGACAAAGGACCCACTGTTTCCTTCATAGGTTTGCCCTTTCGCTTCTTCCGTTGTGGCTCATCGATGCAGGTCAGGCTATACCTACAAGACCGCGATAATGTCTGTTTCTTATTTTACGGAGGCCAACTTTGGAGCTCCTACGCCACGAAGGGCAGTGTATGAAGATCTCGAAGTTTGGTTCCGTTGAAATAGTTCCTTTTCAACTAAAGTTGTAACCATAGCTATTTATCCAGCAATTAACATTCCAATCTATATTTAAGCGAAGCTGGTTTTGGTATGAAAATTTACACGTTTCTTCTTACATTATGCTTAGCACATTTAACCGCTACGCGAGGAACTGTATGGATTCACCCAGACTGCAGGCGGAGATTTAATGATAATTTCACGAGAGCGTACTACGCCACTGAATGGATGGCACACGTCGCGTGGAATCAGTTAGCAGGGTCAGAGCGCAGACCTAGCGACTCCTACACTCCAGAAATCTTTAAAAGAATTTTCAAAGCCGACATGACGGTTCAGAACGATGAGAATCGAAGGATTGTAAAGTCCGTCGCTGGTGTGCATCTTCTAAGCGTAGCACTCAAGACCCCCGCTGATAAGATAGGAGGAAGATTTACTGGCGGAACTCGCATCTAAAAACATAAGATTCAACCGAGAAGAAGCAAACTATCGGTATTATTGCGATAACGATCCACAAAGTCCAGAAGGAGGTACTAGATGGACGATCAGAGAAGATCCACCAACGCCGCCCGATCAACCTAGATTCTGGATACCGCAAAGGGAGCGGACAACACGATATAAATATGATATAACCCCATACCAGGAATGGGTAGATCTTGAAAATAAAGTCAGATTCGTTTAAACTGGACTCAACATTGTACTAAACATTTTTTTTATAGGTATACATGGGTCCTACGATGGGATGTCATGAAAAAGGGGTCCAAGCTAAAACCTATTTCCCTTGGTCAGACCAGGAAAAGCTACCGACGATCCCTACTGCTGAGAGTCGAGTTGAATACTGGGCTGTAACAACCGTTTGTGATATCTGTTTTACACTATTAGAGTTAAGTAAGGCTGATTCTAATACCGCCGCAGGTCTGCAATCTTCAGCTGCGCGGAGGGATTCATACACTTGACGACCTCGGATCAAGTAGTAGCATGGCCAGGAAGATGATCGTGTCAAAGCTCAGCAACGGCATCGAAGGGATAGATGCGTTTCAATCTCTGACGGCTTTCGTCCTTATTTCCGAGGTTTGCGCCCCAAAATCTATAGAGGGTTTGAAATGCTCATAAACGCTTCGTCTGCAGTGGTTTCGCTTGCCTCCCTATAGAAGTAAGTTCAAAATCCCCCATAGTCCCCAATGATATTGTTTCCTTCTCTGCCAAGCCCATCACAGTACAGTAATAACTCCAAATTCTCAACCACAGTGACCGATATCCGCGCTCCAAACGCCCATTTGCCACTGAAAGCTCACAGCTTCCGAAACCTCCAACAGATCCCCACCTCCGCTGAAGCCGTCAAGAACGTCGACAGCTACGCCTACTTTATCTTCCTGGTGTCGCTCTCGAAATACGGATTCCGGCTGGACACGACGAATCCTGCCCATGCCGAGACTGGCTGGCTGGAATATGTGCCGGAGTGGGATATTTGGTCGGTTCCACGGGTACGTTCTGAAGGACTAATGAGACAAGAGTAGAAGGGGACTAAATCGTGGATAGTGAACATCCCGGGAAGGTTATCAGATGGGCAACAAAGGGATTGCATGGAGGAAAAAGAAGACTGAAATAGATTTGGAGCGGTGAAGGTGAACGACTGATGTGTAGCCGATACTTCATAAGGTGGAGTGGGACTACTGTGTTGGTGTCCGAATTAGTGACAGAGGTATCAGTATACAAAAAAGTGTTTTGCCGGTAATCAGTGCTCTCTCTTTCTTTCTGAAAATAATAACGATTCAGATCCTCCTAGCTGAACTCCACTTTATTGACTGAATATATCAGTAACAAAATTTTGGCCTGCGCAAGTTGGTTTCATTCTCACTCGCGAGACTATATCTCGAGCTCGACAAGAGGCTTAGCCACAGGCAGTGGTAGTGGACAAGGCTCAATAGGAAAGATCTAGGGCTGAAGAGCGATGGGCACCAGGCTGTTGTGACCTTGTTGTCAATATGCCTAATTGTTGATTGGGTAGATGCCCAACTGTCGATATCGCCGAACCGATAGCTTGGTATACCCAACCATCGGTATGTATATTTAAAAGCGAATATTGTTTTGAAAAGAATATAAATTAAAAGGTATAAAGTCTGCAAAATGAGGGAGAATATTTCTTGCATGACAGTAGGTATAGTATCTGTATAACGAAGGATATAGTGCCTACAAGACAGGGGTATAGCACCCGTAGGATAGGGACATGGTACCTGTAGGATAGGGTGTATAGTACCTTGAAATAGGGCACGGTGCATGGAAGATAGTCAGTTTAGAGCAAACGAACTTGTGTCTGAATGTATTGTACGTATAAGCATTGATTTGCTATTTGAGCGGATTTTATGGGGGAGGTCTTTATGATGGAGAAAAAGCGCAATGGATAATTATTGAAATACAGGGGAGTGACTCTGAAAGGGATGAACCTTTTTATTGTGGGGAAGGAAGCTTAACAATAGAAAATAGAATTCAAACCACAGGCTCAAAGTGTAGAAGAGTCTAGAAATATGGTGAAATTAGCGTGATTTCGCTTATGTGCGAGCACCACTTTTTATCAAATAGCTGAGACATCACGACGTGGACGGAGCTCGATAGGGTTTGAAGTTGATGGTTCAGGAGTCGAAAAAGTATCATTTCAAGAAGCCACCCCCATCTAAATAGTCTTAAAATGCACCCTTCCCCCCATGATCCTCAACTTCTTCCCAAACGCCAACAGAATCAACACGATCAACCACGCCGCCGACAGAATCCCAGCCTGCGTCCCGAAGCTGTTGATCGTCCCCGCGCTCTCCGCCCACCGCACCTGGAAATACGAGATGATGAATCCGCCAATGGTCCGTGAGAAGTTGACCCAGGCCGCGACCTCGCCGCTGGCGATGGGGTACGAGTCGAGATTGTACGCGCTGACGGCGGTGGTCGTGATCATAGTGCCGAAGACGTAGAGCCCCCACGCGACGGCGGTGACCATGTAGTGGTAGGCGCGTTCGAGGGAGAAGCCGATCAGGACGAGGCCGGCGACCATGAGCGGGGTGGAGATGAAGGTGATGCGGAGGCGGACTTCAGGTTCGAAATGGCCGTTGTGGCGGCGGATGTAGGCCTTGGCGAAGGCGTCATGGAGGAAGTGGCCGGTGGCTTCGCCGAGGATGGCGGCGATGATGGGCGTGAAGTAGAAATAGCCGATTTGCAAGGGGCCAAAGTTGTAGAGCGGGGTCACGAAGATAGAGAGGGTGGTGTTGATGCCAACGACCCAGGCGAAGGTTAGCATATAGTAGATGGAGCTGAGGAAGACCGTCGGTTTGAGGAGAACAATGAAGGGGCGGAGGATGGCATCCCAGATGGTGTTTGGAGCGAGGAGATTGACGCGACGCTGATGAACACCGATGAGTGTTAAGATGCGATTGCCGTTGGAGGGTACGTCGTGGGGCGAGACTTTGCGGTTGTAGTAGGTTTCGGGGACGAAGGCAATGGTGAGGACGAGGCAGATCCCGACGAGGGCCGTATAAACCCAGAAGGGGACAGTCCAGGACTGAGTGGTGATCATAAAGGCCGCAAGGAGAGGTCCTAGGTAAGGGGAGAGAATAATAAAGGCAGCCCAAATGTTGATTTTCCTGGCTCGCTCATGGAAGAAAAACATGTCGTTAATGAACATCAGGCCACCACCTTGGGCGACAGTGACGAAGAAGCCATTGAGAATTCTGGCCGCCATGAAGCTCTCGAAGCTGTGCGCCCCAGCACACCAAGCAGCTGTGGCGAAGCCCACGATCAGGAACCAGAATAGGAGAGGGAGACGACCGAAATAGGCGGATAAGGCAACGACAACGACGCCGCCGGCGCCGAGCATGAAGACATTGCCGACCTGGGAGTGGTTGACTGTATCCGGTGTGATCTCCCAAATCTTGGCCTGGGGAATGAGGGTAACTGCTCCAACCGCAGAGCCATAGTCGGGAAGGAGTGCTGTGAGGGAGATGATGAAAAGGATGAGATGCTTTTTGAATGGAGACCAATTTAGAGGATCCTCTGGGAAATCGCTGGGCTGAGGGACTAGAATGGTATGACCGTCCCTTGCAATCTTGAGATTCGCCGCATCAACACCTGCTGTTGCTTCAACAACATATCCTTCCTGCTCGATGAACTCTCTATCAGCGGTTTCCAGTCTTCGGATATCGGCTAGATTGCCCTTTTCGTCCGCAACGTCTGCCATGATGGTAGGAATATATTTGGAAGAAGATGGCGTATAAACAGAAGGAAAGAGAGTCAAAAACAGAGGAGAAGACCAATTCGCACGCAAGGTAAATAGTGGCAACGTCGAGCCTTTACATTACTAAAAAGAGGATTCTGTCGCGGCACAAGAGGATCAACAACGGCACACATGGAGGCCAGGGGTGCTTGCAGATGAACCTCCCATTACAGCCGAAGGGAGCTATGCAGCAGGAGTGAACGCCTCGATAGAACCGAGGTGTTTCATTCGTAGCTTGAGGTCCCTAGACGCGTTGAGAGTTGAGGGATGAGTCGAGGCCTGTCCCACCTGGCTGGGCTACAACTGCCGGCGACGCCAACCCCGCAGTTGATTGGCCCTACCACGATCCATCGTGGTGGTGAGATGCATATCTGGCATGGAGAATCCACCCCCGGCTAGCTGGCCGGCTCCAGATTTCCTCATCCCGCGGCTTGCTGATGTTCACTGATCCGCGTGTCAGGCAGGTCGGTAGTAGGATCCACTGCAGCCTGTAGCCTCTTTGGTTGGGGGCGCGCCATAGGGCTGCCACGTGCTTCCCGCGACTCATATACCCCTCGATCAGGGTAATGCGTTCGGCATTTAGGAAGTCTGAAGGCAGTTACTCGCGGACGAAAGGGGGTTCACCCCTTTTTCAGCGCTTGAAAGAGAGAGAAAATGTTCTTTTCACCAAGCTTACCAGATTCAGGGCTCCCGGAATTGCTGATCGACGCACACCATAAAGAGTAGATTACAAGAGGCTGACTAGTAGCGTCTGCGGCACAGCATCAAGGTGGACAGTGCCATTTGATTCTGTCGTTTGAAGGGAATTGGCGACTCCGGAAATATGGGAAAAGATAGAAGTATCGGTATTACTTGATGCCCGGATGGCCATGCTTTGGCGTACCGTGACAAGTTCGGGGATCAGGGTACGAATGAAGCTTTCTGGTCCCTGGTCTTTACCGGCTTTCTTAATTCATTAGATGTCTCTCCCCAGTAAACCTTCTTTTGGCAAATTGGCCCTAGCTCCTCGCTCTGCTGAGCGAAGCTCGCGATCGTAGTTAGCGCAATCGAATCATTCCTATAGTTTCCTTGCAGCATCCACTGACTTTGCTAGCTGTTTTGTCAGAGCACGCGCTAGTCACATATGTCATCTCATTGCTCGCTCAAGCCTCTGAAGTCGGTCGTTTTCCGAGCCCCTTTTATCGCCGGCTGGAAGTACAAGGGGCTGCAATGCAATGGGCTCGCGCCGACTTAAGGGTAGCGTCGTGTAGGATGTTGTTACCCGGGGAACTTCTAAACAAGCTGTGGACCATTGGGAACTTCGACTTCTTCTCCATGCGAGATATTGGCGCTGCTGCCGAATCTAGAATATTCCCTCTAGGCCATGAGTGACTAGGGCAACTTTATATTCTCAAATTTGTGACCACCTTCGGATCAATTCCAAGGCATGCATTCAGCCACGTGAATCTCAAAGCTCTTCAGATAATAAAAATCTTTCAAATTCCCGATCTCTGGTAGTCGAGGCTCATTTGAGTAAGAGAAAAGACGTTAATAGTAGGTATGCAACTAAAAAATCGCAACTGACAGCCAATTCCTAGGCATCGCATTGAAAGACCATCCTGTTGACAATTGTGGGACTTTAGAGTCAGTGCTTTGAGTCACGACTCCGGGATAAGGAGATCTGCTTTAATGGGGTCGGATCTTGTCCGATGTGAAGATGCAGCTCAGCTCCCCTTCAATTGCTATCAACAGAGGATAAAATTGGGGAATCAAGAGCTCAGGCGATTAAAGATACGAGAGAGGAGAAGAAGAAGCGAGAGCGCTAAAGTCAATGACGTGTGCAGGGGTGCTAGGACGTGAAGAACGTTTTTCATATTTCTTTTGATTTCAACACCTGCGTCTGCCGCGGAGTGACCCGTCTATCTCTGGATCCGATTTTTCTAAACGTTCCATATGACAACCCGTCCATCCACGCCGCTTGTACTGACTTTTCTCACTGAGCCACCGGTACCCTCGTACACACGAATAGTGTTGATGGTGTTCTGATGAATAGTTTTCAATTGGGTATCATCCTTGACTTTGCCCTTGAGGTCCATTTGCCGAAACATATTCAAGGCGGATTCTTCCCGGGCGCTATCTAAGCCGGGGCGCGCTTTCTGTTCCAAGGAGCTGGTAATCTGCCATCCGGATTCGTTACCCTGAAACCTATAGGCTTCACAGTCATGGCCGGCTGCAATGATCTCCGATTCCTTACTCCAAACAAGACTGGTGAATGGGAGAAGCTGCGTGCTGACATTGATCATGGCCTTTGGCGGCTGCTCAGGGCCACTTGGATAAACAATAGTCACACTGCTATCATGAGCTGAAAAGGCAAGAGCATTCCCACTGGGAGAAAATGCCACGCTATGAATCCACCCAGCAGAGTCGTTGAGATATTCACCGCAGACAGTATTGAAGGGAAGTCGTTCTCCCCAAACGCTGGGCTCTGGCCTAGCGTCGACTCCTTTGACGAAGCCAGAAAACACTCTCGCGTGCGAATCCGTCGAGCCAGCCGCCAGTAGCACTGAGTTTGGATGCCAGTTCAGGGTAGTGATTGTGCTTCGAATAGGTTTCTTTATATGCTTCGAGACCCACCAGTCGTTTTCCTCTTCAAAATAGCAGATTGCTATGACGCGAGCACCAGATCCCACCGCGAATTTCTTCTCAGAAGGAGACCAGCGTACGAATGTTGCGGCTCGATTGATTCGTAGAAGGACCAAAGTAGGCTTCCAACCGGACGCAGACGGCTCCCAGACATATGCATTGCGGTCTGGCCAAAATGTCAGAATTTCATGAGGATTCCGTTAGGCGTTGCGCCTTGCTGACCTTGAGAGCATGTGACTATCATGCCACTGCGGGGAGCTATGTCGACCCCAGTGACCGTCTTGTCGTGACCTTTGAGCTCGTCTTTCAAGGCAAACTTAGAGCCAGACCTAAAGTAAAGTTCAACATTATTGTCTCTTGCAACGGCGAGCGTAGACTTGTCGGCGGAGAAAGAATGGTCACCGATGGGGTGATGGAACAGATGATGGACTTCCGGACTCGCCATGATAGTGCTCGATCAGTCCCCGGCGATAGGAGGAGCTCTCTACTATCGCGGCTGTCGTCTCAGGTGGAAAGAGAGTTAAAAGCGTCTTTATTGAGGCTGAGGGGAAGCATTTCAGTGGGGAGCGGCCCCGTGCTGTTCGTTTCCTGATTGGTGAGCCTTCTCCACTGCTGGAGCTCCAAAGAAAAAGCCCTGATAGATATCTTGCAACCGCTTCACATTCTTCACGGTGTGTTGTCAAGCCTATAATTCTGGTTCTATTCACGCCTTATAGCTTTGAACTGCAAGACCCTGCAAGCATGGCAGCAACGTCAGTCCAGGTGCGCAATGGTATACCCACAAAGGAGAATCTTAGCTCGGGAGTACCAAGCCAAACGTAAGTCTCTTTCTGCTCTTCCTACGATCCAGGTCGTCTGACTTTGCAGTCTTTATTGCACCAATCTGAACGACAAGCTGAACAAGAACGACCTCCGCCGAGCGCTGTACATGCTTTTTTCCACATATGGACCTGTTCTCGATGTGGTCGCTGTCAAGAACAAAAAGATGAGAGGACAGGCGCACGTGGTCTTTCGAGATGTTCAAGCCAGTACACAAGCCATGAGGTCATTACAAGGATTCGACTTCTTTGGGAAAGATATGGTTTGTCGTTCTCTATCAATTTTACGAACTTCCTACGCTAAAACTCTGCAGAAAATCACATATGCCAAAGGCCAGTCCCATGTAATTGCCCGACTCCGCGGCACTTTTGAAGCCCCCACAACTGCTCTCAACACTGCTCCGGAAGTGACAGACCTGCAAAAGTCGATTTTCAATGCCCCGCCGCCGAGCAACCTGCCCAAGCCTCCACAGTTACAGCCCCTCAATGGAGTCGCGCCCGAATCCGCACCCTCTCCTGCTGCAGGCGTCAAAAGACCACGGGAAGAGGAGAGTGATGAAGAAGATGCTCCCATGGATGAGGATGATGAGGGTGACGCGCCGATGGAAGCTTCATCGGATGAAGATTGAAGGCATTGAAATTTGCTCGATCCTGAATACTTATGTATCCCTCGGCCGGCATCCGGCTTCGAAATGAAGGCAAGATATTTTGCTACCGTACTAGCTTTCGATCCACCCTAGATGGATGAGAATTGGACCACTGGCAGAGCAGCCTCTTAGGATAAGATTTCTTTGGGTATTACATTGCTACTTCTTTTTCACGCGTTGCAGAAGCTTACTCGGAACATGCAGGCCAACGCACGGTCCAACCAACCCAAGCCATAGCATCAAATATTCCTCCGGGCTCCGGATGCCATTATGGCCAGCTTCTGTGAGTGCATCTGCAGTGTTGCATGGATGCACGAAGAAAGAGGGAAAGTCTGTCACTGGATGATTCTGGATATATTTGATTAGGCATGGCCACGTGAGAAGCATAGGGCTTCAGCAACTTACGGCAAAGCTAATCCCTCCCAAATTTCCATACTTCCGAACAGCTTCCGCCTGACTGTTCGATACAAGATGCCGATAGACATCTTCGAGACCGACATTGGATCTGGAAGAACCCATGAATTGGACCCAAAGAACAGGAACGTGGTATGTTGGTGACAAGCAGATGGAGAACCGCACCGCCTGTGAATGATCTTTCATGTGCGGAGACTCCCGCCGAAGAACCTTGGAGTATGAGACTTCACCTTAATCAATGGAACAAAGGTGCTTACCTGGTTGTCATCGTCCTCAATCTCTTCCAAGTCTTCCTCGTCTGTCCCATGCTCCGTCTCCACACTGCAAGCCAGCTTCTTTTCTACACTCTTCGAGGGGCAGACAGTCTCAATGACCAGCTGGCAAATGTCGCTCTTTGTCCTCTCTCTAAGCTCCACGTGCCTCGGAAATAATCAAGCATAGCTGCTTACCTTATTCAGAAACTGAATTCTTGTCCAATTAGTATTTTCGACCCTCGAGCTGAACCTGTCGTGAAAGCTTAAGCACGCAGCCTGAAATTCTTCAGGCGACAAGAACGGAAATGATGGCGCAAATCCCTCCATTATAGAGGGTGCGGAATTTGAAGTCAGCCCATCCTGTGATCAATTTCTAGTCCTGGGGTGTAACCTTTCAGGTTCAGCCTATGTTTAAAGGACCGGGGTAGATGGTCGGAGCGGAATAGCGTTACTCCGAATAGATATTTATCTACCTGCCACGGCCTGCTTTCCATTTTGCTACCATGAGGGAGTGATGACTTCCAAGTTTCTAAAATCTCACGTTACCAAGTGTAACGGACTTGAAATAGAAATACATAAGGAGTATTCATTTTGCTTTCGTTTCTTAGATATGTATCTGGACACTTCCCGCTACTCTAGGCCTTGATAAAAGTGAATCTGCTTTGCATGTGGAAAGCTCCAACCGGTTGACACCAAAAACTGAAAGATTGTGCGCAAGTCCGAAAGGCCAAGATCATGCTTTGTTGCTCGGTCATATCACCGTCATCACATTTCAAAAGTTGCATAGGCTCAACGATCAAGACCGTGCAAATACGGCTGATCATCAATGTCTTGAGCCTCCATCAGCAACTCGCCAGCAGACCTAATCGTCAAACTCCTCCGAAAACCTCGAATCCCGCACCGGACTGCCCGTAGGCTTCGCACTTCCTCCGCTCATGACCGTAGTTAATTTCGGCGGCGGAGCGAGGGATGGCCCTTCGTCAAAGGTGTCGCGCGCTTCCTCGAACTCGGCGTCCTGGTTATCCGAGTTGGATTCCTGCGTCGTCGTTTTACCCAAAGGCTTCTTCAAAAAACGTTCCTTGAACCCGCGTCTTCCTCGGTTAGAGTCAGGTTTCTCACCCTGATCCTCAGCATCGCTAGATGACAAAGAGCTGATAGAGGGCTCATCTCCCAATGCAGCAGCCTCCGCTTTTTCATCTGGAGGGGAGACCGCCTCTTGGTCAGAGACGCCATACATGTCTTCCGGTTCGGTTTTTCCAGCTAGGGCTACTTCACGCATTGAATCATCACGGGCCTTTTCTGAACTTTGACGATCGGTCACGACTGCGCCTGTCAGCGCCGCTCCACCAACAAACGTCTTCTCATCTTCGGCAGAACCTGCATTCGTGGATCTTCGGAATCGTGATTTGAGCCACGACTTGACTTTTGAATCCCCCTTTTCAGGGGATATAGGGGACGTGGATTCATGATTGCCTTCCGCCGGCTTTGATTCTTGTTCCTCCGTTGCAACTTGTGGTCCAATGTCAGGACTTTCAAGGTCTGTGGAAGAGGCCGCCTCGACTGTCTCTTCCGGTGCTGGAGTGGCAGAAGTGCTCGGTGGTTCAGCCGTCTCCGGTGGCTTCGCCTCGTGCTCTTCTGCTTTCTTTGCACTGGCAGCGCCACCCAGGCCAAGAACTGCCCCGAGTCCTCTTGATTTGCCATCTCTCGACTTCCTTTTCTCTTCTTTATGTGCTTGCTTCTCCTCAATTTTTCTCTGTTTCTCTTCATTTCTCTCTTCCTCTGATTCCAGTCAGTATTTTATGTGAAAGCGAAAAGAACCAGGAAGGTTCCTCACCTTTTAGGCGTTTTTGCTCAACCTTTAGTTCAGCGGCCCGTTGCTTCTCTGTTTCTGCATGCCTTCTTTTCTCTTCTTGCTCTAGTCTTTCCTCTTCTTCCCGAGCTTTTCTGGCTTCCACCTTCTCGTTGATATTGTCCAGCGTAGGCTGTATCCTTGACTGAGCCACAGCGTCGACATCACTTTGTTCCAGATATTTGCCGCCACCGATATGCACTTTACCATAGTCTTTCATCCGTGCCTCGCTTGAAGCCTTGGCACGCTCTCTCGCCTTTTCCTCCCATTCCTGCATCATAGCAGGTGAAGCCTTGCCGGTCTCATCAAAGACTCTTTTGTCCATGCTGTTCATACTGGCCGTGACATTACGTTGTGCTGCTATTAGTAAAGCATCACGGTCCTTCTGCCTTTTTTGAGTATCTACTTCAGCTAGCTTGTTCTGGAATAGAGACATCTGAGTGCGGATCTTCCGGGATTGCTCCACATCTATATT
This sequence comes from Pyrenula massariospora, assembly GCA_021030905.1. NCBI lineage: Eukaryota > Fungi > Ascomycota > Eurotiomycetes > Pyrenulales > Pyrenulaceae > Pyrenula > Pyrenula massariospora. The sequence goes on from JAGFMI010000003.1 coordinate 1,729,865, forward strand.
GTCCAGCTGGCCATCGCTTGATGCTCTTCGTCTCAACTTGCCTCTGATAGACAGCCTCGATCTTGAAGGTGATGCAGCTCCATAGTAGCTCCGGTAGTCTTGGTTCTCATTATCCAATTTGGCCAGCCGCTCTTGAGCTAGTTTTCGAGCCGCATCCTCCAAATATGTATAGCGTGGAGATGTAGGCAACTCGTCGCTCATGATGCTTGAGGAGATAGAGGTTCGACGGCCATGGACAAGATTCGCCGCGTGGTGACTGTCGGATTTTTGGACCCCTTTTGCTTCATCTATGGCGCTTTGCTGGATAGCGTACATCTTCTGCGCCATAGCAACTGCCGAGGCGCGTAACGTGTCTTGACGATTCTTTTCCTCGACCTCGGGAGCCACTGGTGGATGTGACCCGTACATCTCACGAGCAACCTTGTTTCTAGCGACATTATGAAGTCGCTCTGTCTCCCATGCACGGCTGGGTTCGTCAACAGATGGCGTTTTGGCACGATGCGACTTGTGCGATTGAGTAGCAGCGAGAAGTGCATTCGAGGGAGGTGCATTCAGCCCTGAGGGCGGTTGTAATGGCGCCGAGTCCGCTCTTCGTCTATTGCCTGCCATCGCACCAGTAGCAGCAAGAAGCGCTCGTCGACTAGCATCGGCTGGCACGGATCTATCCATAGTGGGGCCTGAACTCTTTTTCCTGACTGCCTGACCAGCGGCAGAAAGTCCTGCATTGGACTCTTGAGGCTGCCAGGTATCGACCTTTCCACCGTCCCTATGCGCGAGAAGCGCGGCCTTTGAGCCTGCCGAACTCATTTCCGGCTTCCACAGAGGATCAGCCTGGTAATCTTTCGCCCTGAAAGCTGCTTTCTCCGCTGCCGGCAGAGCAGCAGGCTTCCAATGTTCAATTTGCGGTTTATTGGCGTCCGCAAGGCTCGCCGCAGCGCTTGCAGAGGAGAGTTTCAGCCCTGAGGACGGAAATGATGGTAGGTCAGTGGCTTTTGCGTATCTCAACGATGTCGCAGCACCTGTGGAACAGGGGTTAGATCTCACGCGCAGTTTTGGAATAGCGGTGGAGTTCTTACTTGCTGAAGACAATTTGCCTTCATCATCCAGCAAAGGATGCTGGCGGTTCGCGAGTCTATCGGGATGGGTCACATACAGTGCAGCGGTGGCAGCTATTAGAGCGCGTTAGATCGAGATTTGCCAATGGCCAGAGACGCTCAGCTTGGGTAGCTGTCGAGGTGAGGGATGCCTGACCTTGGTCTTCTAGCTTGCTGGAATGCGGGGCCTCCCGCGCAGCGGCCGTTGGCATGATGGATGTTCAGAGAGTTGAATTGCCCAAGAGTCGAGGCAAGCGCTCCTATTCTAAGACCGCTATCGTGTCATAATGCCGTAGCAGGAAAGACGAGTAGGCAGGCCGCAATCACGCTGTTCTCTCATGAATATCGCTGACGCGCTATGTTGCAGCGGCCAGGACAGCGCATTTTGAGGAGAAGGGGCCAGCATTGTGACGTAGAGGGCGCGCTGTAGAACCCCGATGTCATCGCTCTAGCAAAACACCAACAGCTTGAAAATTAAGAGTGGCACGACGCGTTTTTAACTGGCAGATTTTAGATATATCTCCCGTACGCAAATTGTCAAGACTCGTGTCTACGATTCTAAAATCACTATTGCTCTTCTGAATGATAAATAGCTCTAGCAGGAACCCGCCTCAGATAAATGAGCTGTGAAGGGCCGAACGTTAATGATCTGCACTAAACAGCCCCATACCGGATCTACCTGCCAAGTTCTGGTATCATTATGAGCATGACACATCCAAGCTTGGAAGCTTATTAACCAAAGGAGGAGGCACGACCTCGATCTTCAGGCTGAGAATTCAGTGGAAAGGCGAAAATGTTATGAGTTCAATGAGAGCATCACCATGGTCACCGTTTTCACTATACCGCGACCGGTCTTCTCACACAAGAATCTCCTCTCGGATATTTCCCAACGCCGCAAGCTACAAGCCAAAAGGTGAAGCCGATGAGGTGACGCGCCTGTCAAAACCTTTTGGATGACCCCTACCTCGCAACCTTAATCTAGATTGTTCCTGGTTCCTCTGCCGGAAAGCACTCCATTCTGAAATTTTCAATTCCGCCACACTTTCAACTTTTGATACAGTCGAAAATTTAGCTCACACAGTTAAATTTAGGATGATTATAAGCTGATACGATGGCCGAGAACGAAATATTGATGTCCGCTGGCACTGCAGTGGCAGAATTTGAGAGTCTTTTGAACTTCCGCGACGTTGGTCAATCTGTCAACCAGAACGTGGGTACCAAGGTTCTAAGAAAGGGTCTGCTCTTTAGAAGTGCCAGGGTACTGCTTTGCTGAAATTTCCTCAAAGTCAAGGCAGCTAACGCAGACACAGCCCGACGAAGCAAGTTCAGGTGATCGAAAGCGTCTTACAGAGCATTACGGCATCAAAACAGTCATAGACCTACGGTCCAAGTCTGTCGATCTTTGAAACATCCAGCTCGAAGTGCTAATCGGCGTCAGAACCGAGCACATCAATGCAGCCAAGAAACACAACGTAGCCGCCCCTTCATCCGCCGCAATTCCTCAATCCAACGAAGCCGTAGTGGAAGCTATCAAATTGCCCGGCATCACCTATCACGCGATCAATCTGAACGGTGGCGCTTTCGAACGTGCCCTGCTATGGCAACTCAGCTGGTCTGACATTGGTAAGGTTTTCTACTGCATGGCTGTTGGCCGTCGTAGCGAAGCTATTTCCGTTATCGGGCAGAAGGTGATGACCCCTCGTGGTTTGACCGGGCTTGCATGCGACACCTTGACATATAGTACAGCAGAGATTTACGCTGCGTTCGACGTTCTCTCTCAGTCGTCCAATTATCCTGTCCTGATTCATTGTACGCAAGGGAAAGATCGGACGGGACTTCTCGTGTTATTGATACTATTGCTGTCGAACGTTGAAGAACGCAGTATTTCATCCGACTATGTGAAATCCGAGAAGGAATTGTTACCGGAGAAGGACGAGCGAATGCGCGAAATAGAGAGCATCGGGCTCACAGAGGAGTTTGCAGGATGTCCGGCAGATTTTGTTCCCCAGGTAAAGGCTTTTGTGGAAGGGACTTATGGTAGTGTGAAAAGATACCTTTCGCAAGCAGGTGTCAGCGAAGAAACACAGCAAAAGGTCGTTGAGATCATTCGCGAGCGCTAGAGGTTTCTCCAGTGGAAAGCTTCACGTGGAGATCTGATGACCCTACGAAACATATCGGTTAAAGAGCTAGGAATCTTTAGCTCTACCTTCCCGTGACGGAAGGGAAAGCTGTCCAGCTTAAAGGCCGTAGCATTTCGCAAAAAAGTTTGCCAAACGGGTCAAAAGGATTGTTTAGGACCTCATGCTCACTTTATTCGAGTGTGAAAGTGTGATAGAACCCCGGGCTCTGCAAGAGTCTTCGTGTCCTAAAAATGAGTGGGTTAATGTGTCTTTGGAAGATATTCATTCATTGTCCGGCCCAATTCCAGGTGGTACATCCTCGCGCGGCTTAGGTGGTGGCGTGTCACTCAAGAGAAACTTTCCAACCGTCTCCCCAAAGATCCCGATGACCTTTTGCTGTCGCCACTGTCTGTTCTCATACTCCTTCTGAAAGAAGTCGTACACTTCATCTTTGTATGTCCCTACAACTTGTCGCTCTGTTTTGATGATTTGCAAGTTCAACTCCTTCTCTTGCGGTGACATTTTGGCCCATTTTTCGGTTCCAATCCGTTGCTCTTCGTAGGGTTCCAATTTTGCTGGAAGAGTGGGAACCGGTTTGTTTGGATTGAAGACGGAAAAGGGGGGTGGTTCTGGAAGGTTCTTCGCTCGAGCTTCTTGGCATACTCTTTCATAATCAAGCATTCGATGATACAATTTATCTGCATGCATCTGAATTCTTTCGTTTTGCTCATCGACGGATGGGTCTAGGATTGCCGCATACCCAAGGGCATGAAGGAAGTTCTATGGTTGGGTCAGGCGGCTAGAGTACATGAGGTAATTGAGCTCCCACTCACCGCTTGTAGCATATAGCACCGAGTGAACGCTCTATTCTGCTTACGACACATGGTTGTGCGTGCGATGGCTCGCTCCTTCCAGTCGCCAATATCGTAGCAGTGATCTAGCTCCATGTTCTCCTCAGCACAATTTTCCATCGCAGCATCTTGGATTCGACTTTTTCGACCTTGAAAGAGGTCAGTCAGTCGAGTCGTTGGGCTTTCTGATGCCGAAACCAGTTCACCCTCTGGGGTGTATGTCTTCCAGAGGTGAGCATAACGTCCGTCTTGGTAGAGGGAAGCCTTAGGTAGCGGTCGATCCTCGTAGATTTTATTGGTATCTGGTAGGTCTTTCTCTCGTCGCGATCTTGTCTGGCCCAGCTCATCTGCATCGCTCTTTTCGTCTGTCGGGATAGTTGGCTTGTACTCAGAAGGTTGCTGTTGCTGTAAATATTCCTTCAAGCTGGGATCAAGGTCTTTAGTTGGGTCCTTTTTGCTTGACGACGAGTCTCGCCAGAACCAGTCAGCTATCCCCATTGCGCGGTACAGTTAATACAGGAGCTGCAAACATTAATTTGAACCGTTTGCGGATTCTGAAGGGAGGAACATCTTGAGGGTGTTCGGTGGACTGGCAATAGTTGACAAGATTTGACTCTGACCTAGATTTCCGGATCCGAAATCTAAAATGCGGTTTCCAAGATTTTATGGTATTGACTGATACCAATAAGAGCAGCCTTGAAGAACCTAGGTAGAGATTTACCTAGCTCGCTGTAGCATTGAAAGTTTATGCAACCTGTGCACGTTGATGTCAGCTATCCTTATCAGGCTTGGCGGCATAAATGGATTTATACACTGAGCTCCCGGCAATACTTGCCATTCACTCAAAACCCTCAAGGCTGCTCAAGATTTGGAAACCTCACACTTCCAGCCGATGGCAGCATCTCTTTACAATCGCTTCATGTTGGCTGAACCTACACACTGTGAGCAGTATAATGAATGAAGCAGAATATGAAGAGTTCAAAGTATAGAGGAGAGCATTTTAGTATCGGGAAAGCCTTGAGGAGTTGCGTGCTGTACTTGCTTCTCTCCTGCGAAGATGGCATGCTATATACGGCTATGTAGGTTTAAAAGGTACTTAGATGATGATTACTTGAACGTTTTGGAGTTCATGAAGATAAAAGATGTAAAGCGGACCAGTCTAAGTGAACTGCACGTGAATAAGAGTAAAGACAAGTTTTGTCTATCTCGGTCTGAGCCATCACTTCTTGGCTGTCTTCATGACATGCAAAGCTTCGACCAGTAAGGCTTCCATCATGTTCAAATGTCTGTTCCATTTCAAGACTGAGGGCTCCATGTATGCTGGCAGTCCTACAAAAGGGTTGCCAGTTTGCGGTGTTTCCAAAAGACGCAGTGCGCCACTCGCACCGCTCACGCCAGGCAAAGTTGGGTTATTAGATAACCACTGATAAACACCAGCTACTGCACTTTCTAGAGCGCCAACAACCCAAGCATGGTGGGCACTAGCATGCTCGCCAATAATGTAGAAGTTTGACGATGCATTTGCCCGACTGAGCTGTGGCCACAAATTGGCAAATTGCCCAGGACGGAAGAAAGCAAATGCACCTGCCGTGTTCGGGTCATGAGTCCAGTCATGAGCGTAATACTGATTTGTGTAGGACTTGGTGATGATGGTCAGCAATTGCTCCGCAGACTGTGTTTCAGAGGCATGCATTCGTGCTAAGTCCTCGAGAATCAAGTTGATCAGGTCAGGCTCGTCGCCATCCTGACCGATCCAAGAGCCAATGCGCTCTGCGTCAGCTTGCCATGTGTAGGAACAAAGCAAAACGAACTCCTTGTCGTTTTTGGCAATGTCACCGATGTTGTAGGATGGATAGACGCACGTGCGGATATTGAGGTCAGAGTGACCTTGGCCGCCAGACAAGATTGGGTTCACGGTGAGGGTCCGCCACCACGGGTCCGAAAACACTAGGCCAACTTTCGCTGATGGCCCATAGGCGAGGCAACGTATTGCTTGCTTAGTACGATACGGCAGGCCCTGGAGACCACTAAGGTCCATCAATTTTAATGTGCTGAGCGTGGTCGAGCTAAAAACGGCATCGTAAGTCCAAGTATCCGAAGCTGTTGTGTTGACGGTCGCCTGAAACTGCTCGTTATCCCAAGAAATTCTCGAGACCCGCTTTCCAGGCTTCATGTTGGCTGATTGATCCAACCACGTTGTCATGTTGTTTGCAAGCTGGACCGAGCCACCAAAGATGCAGAACCAGGGCCATGGCTTACAGTCCTTCGGGTCCTCGTCAAAGTCGATAGATTCCAGAACGATCTCACTGAGTGCTTGATCGTACCAACCGGTCCCACTGTCACAGTCTTTAGCGTTGCAACTTCCTAATGAAAGGTGTACGTACCCATTGAAGTTCTCAAGCCATTCCACCGTTTCAAAGTTATACCTGGGGGACACTGGCACAGGCGTGACGGCAGGTGGAGTGTAGTTTCTATGACGCTTAGTTCAAGGCTTCGAGAAGATCAAGCCTTAAAGCTGCCTACCCGGATAAAAATCCCCTAACGCTACATTTGTCGTAGCTCATCATCAAATCCCAGGCAGTGCTTGCGTTTGACTCCAACTGGGTCTTGAATTCCTGGATAGCACAGTTGAAGACCGTGTTAGGATTTCGACCAAGGACACTTCGGCTAACATTGTTTTGTTAAAATGGTCCTTAAAACAACTGAGTACGCGACATACTCAATTCCCATTGCGGCGATATCCATGTTGAAAGGATCATTACTATTGAGCGGCATGATCTTGTCGATACTCCCACATTGAACGACGTCGTTGTAACAGAAGTACTCGAGCTGTTCATGACTGTTTTCATCCACGTTCTGCATATAGTAGGGTACCAGCTGACCCAACTGCGCTTGAGCGAGGCTGGTCGCTTGCGTCATACCTACTGTGCTGAACAGATCAAAAGTCCTAAGCGTTTCAGTAAGACCTCATTATCTAAACGAGAAGAGGTAACATTATGCGCACCTCGTCATGACATCGTTTTGTGGGTACCTCATGGCACCAACATCGAAGTATAGGTCTTGCTGCGTATCACTGAACGAATAAGTGTTAAGTCTACCCCCGGCAACGCTGGATGCCTCGATGATATCACAAGTGTAATTGAACGGCTTGCTATCAGCATCAACTGCATGAGCCTTCAACCATTTCAGTATCATGGCCGTGAATAGACCTGCCGCACCAGCTCCGACAATGCCTATATTCGGCACTGTGTCAGCTGCGCTCGGCTCTTTGGCTCCAAGGAATCCGCGTAAAGCTTCAGGTGGTGGTTTAAGAATATCAGGTGTCTCCTTTGACTGAACCTGGGGTCCTTCAACTCCTAGGAGCTCAGAGATTGGAAGGCCAGCAAAACCATCCGAGGGCTGGCCCTCACGGAGATGTCGAAAAGCCGTCGTCAAGCGTTCCCAGTCTTTCTTCACCGCTTGAGCAGCGAGGACCCTCGCCCAGCCAACACGAGCGGAGTGAATTGATTTGCCCTCATGGGTGGGAAACTGCAGACGGGTAGAATCTTCGGAGGCCATGATGACTAGTTAAGAACGTAGACAGGGACGTTATGAACGGAAAACATGCTTTATTGCGTGCAGCTGTAGAAGATGCATCTGAGGAGCTTCTTTTATAGACAGCAGATTCTTTATCGACCTAATCGTAGAGAAGAGGTCATCGCGCTTAATGTGATCAGCTGAGCACATAGCCAGTGTGGCGCTTAGCCATGATCTGAGACCCGACCCAGCCCAGCCCTTCCGAATATCAGACTAGACCAGCCCGGTCCTGGGTAGCAACAGCCCCTTTCAGACGAGAGCACCCCGAAGTAGACCGTGGACTATGCGCCACACTGCACGTAGCTCTGTCTAGGCCGACTTTAAGCTGCCTTGCGTTGAGCTCGAAGTGATTAAGGTATGCAAGGGAGATCAGCGTTGATGCGGCATCCTCGTCGTTCGTATGCGGCGTCGGCTAACGGAATACATTCCTGTATTCACCTGAATTGTTCGAGGCCGATCTAGAGCACCGAGACGAGACTTGACTCAGTGTTCGCTTCTGCTGCATAGTGATTGGGGGTTTTTTTTCTTGGGAGCCAATAGTTCAGCCTTGAGACGTTGCACTATTGCACGCCAAGACCACTGCAAGTTTAACGACGTCGCACAGCGACGTGAGAAGACTTTCAGGTAACGGCTCATGAATGTCTCAACACAGCTGAACATATCTAATAAGATCGAAGTTGAAGGGGGACATCGAGGCCTTCGAAGATCGCTTATTTCGGGGAGTGCGTGCAGGTTGATCCACCAGTGGTCATGGAGCGTTCAGCTGTTGATATGGCAGCATAAGTCTTATCAGTGCACTCCGGGATGGTTCCAAACCAACGGAGTCGTTATGAAGATGGTTTTCGTGCTGTGCGTTCTTTAGGGGGGGCAGAGAGGGTCCTTAAAACTGGGACCCCTGTGCAGGTCGCGTAGACTTGACATATTTCAGCTGTAGGTAGAGTGGCTGCTTAGATGACGAGAGGGTCCCGGAATCGGGATCGCGAGCGAGACTGAGCAAGAGCACGAGCAGCCTGCAGCAGTTAGGTTTGAACTTGAACGACTATGATTGACCTTGAGTGGAGCGTGAACGAGCGGAGCTGCGCGTGTGTTGAGGCTGTCGAGGTGTGCAAGCGTTAGCGAAGTTGAGTCGAAGTTGGGCCAGAGCGTTTTCTGCTAAGTCACGGTGGCTATATTAATGAACCAAGTTAGGATATGGGTATGGTCACTTTGTCCTCGACAATAGCAAATTACTGATAGTAGCGGCTTGGTTCGGGTTCGGCGCCAGTTTTAATCCTCTAAGGTTCTCAGTATTAGGTTTGAGGTTAAAAAGGAGGGAGCCCCGTATCACAAACAGAGTTATTCCTATGGAACTTGTAAGTTTATTTAATATCTATGGGAATACTGTAAACAACGTTATCTAGACTTTCGCCATAGCTTAAAATAAGAGGCTAGATCTCCGATAGGATATCGACAAAATGCTAAGGTAAGACAAGAGCTACCTTTGAAAGGTTCCTGCACACCGACGGTTATGTAAACCTCCAGCGACAAGACTTCACGCAGCGTGAGGTGACGATCGGTTAGGGATTGGGGAAGGAGAAGGCGAGGAAATGGTGACCTTTAGAAACTGTGGCTATAATATATAAGATTGGGGGTAAGCTTGCTGATTTAGATTTAGACAATAACAGAGGACTTATTAAGAGATGAAAGGCTACTCGCTGCCAAAAGTTACCTTTCGGAGCGACTAAGTTCTATGTCGGGGATTCCCGCTAGAATTCTCGCTAGCAAAACACCACTTGATTTGGCAAGCGTGGCCCAACGTATGTATGGGCTTCAGAAAGGGTAACTTCGAGGCCTGAAGATTAGCATACTGTCTTCTAAGACTTTTAATATGAATATGCCAATGTTGTATGGGCAACATGAAAAAGCATTTGTACGCCTCCAAGAAGAAATCATCAAATCGTCAAACGACCAATCCATATTCGCCTGGCGTATCGATCTAGAGAACTTTCCACAATCTGGTGTCGTGCGCTCTGGAATCCTGGCGCACCATCCTTTACAATTCAAGGATTCTGCCACGGTTTCAAACAGACCAGCGACCGATTATCCACTTTGGCGCGATCGTCAATCGTCAAAGAGATGGGAGGAATAGCAGATTTACAACCAGCTGTGGCGGGGCAGCATTCCGTCTATCTTGACCTATAGAGGCTTACAAATTACTGTCCCGCTCTTCGAGATTCCATTCACAACGCGCAGCGTTGGCTTAATGCCGCTCGAATGTGATCAAGCGGACGGTGAAGAACAAGGACTCTCGAATTCATGCATCATTGGCTTAATTCTCTGTGAAGAACGTCGTGCAGGCGGCATAAGATGCTTCTATCGAACCAACATTGGACAGTTTGTCTACATGATGAAGACTGATATACCTCGCCTTTGACAAACAATCATTGTGGAAACAGCGCATGATGACGGTGGGTTCCTGTCGGCTGGATCGAAGATCTCTTCATGGCATTGTTCCTCGAACGAGTCTCTTTGGGGGTATCCACCCTTTATATCTTTCCCAATGGAATTCGGATCGGAAATGAGCCGTCATCGGCTGGACCAAAAAGTGAATCCAGGCGAGAATGGCAGACTTGATCGAGTTACTCTACCAAAATGACGACGAAGATCTTCATATTCTGCTTGGGCTAACCGATGGTACGACAGTAGAGCAGGATGATAAATCCTGCCGGTTTTGTGGCTGTTTCTGGGCAAAGAAGGGCGAAATGCCAGGTTCTATTTCCGATGAATTTTTCAGTCTCTGGCAAAGATAACCGGAAAAGTTCACGGAACCAGTCAAGTAATTAGTCTTGGAAATTTCGAAGTTGGGGTCACTTGCGCTGGAGACATACAATCTGGCAAGCCTGGCCCAATCTTCTGCATCCGCTTAAGGGGAGTCAGGTGAGAAATGGCGGCTCGATGAATAAATTCTAGAAATTGCGATTCGCCCTCACGATGCAGTCACCCTTCGCGCGCTGCTTTTATCACCCAAATGCACCTCTTGAATTTCGAGCCCTCTCTTTTCTAAGCCTTATTTGCCTTTTCTTTACGGCATTAAGCCTCTCTTGAGCCGCATAAAAATTCTGATCTCATCTTCAAGATGAAGAGCTAAACCTCCCCCCTCCCCCCGGCGGCACAAGCCTGCCGCCTCTCTCATGACAGCCTAAATTCGATGCAAGGCGGAACTCTAGCTCAGAAGGCTCCAAGCTCCTAGCCCACGCTGAAGAACTAGAATAGTGTGAATTTAGGTAAGAAGTGAGTTGAAGTTCGGTGCACTAATGTCGAGAATCGCTAGAAGCAAATGATGGCTAGTCACTCTTGAAGAATTATTTGCCAGGTTGTTATAGCGCCAGTCATCATAATGTTACTAATCGTTCTCGGCTATCCAGCTCATATATCCTCTCATTTTGTTATTGGCAAACTATGCATAGCTTCACATGATTTATGGAAATTGGTAGATGGTTTATAAGACGTCTTGTAGACTCACGATAGCCTGCTCCTAAGTCTAGCCTTTGTGCTCCAGAACCGCCAGCACAAGCTTCTTGTACCCTTCCACACTCTCTTCCAAATCCCCGACAGTAAGCGATTCATTAGCACCGTGTGCGACTAGGATGCTGCCAGGACCGTAGAGGTACTTCTTCACGCCTTCTTTGAGCTCAAGGTTCGGGATATCGGTTCCGTAATTGACAGTGATGGTTTCAAAACCCTCCACGTCCGTATCTATGTCGACAGGTCCGTAGCCGTCGGAGAAACTTATCTCTAGTCCCTTGGTTTCGATTGCAGAGCCTTTGATCGCCTTCGTAATAGTTTCTTTGGCAGTCTCTGCCTCGCCGCCGGCAAGTCTGATTGCAGCAATAGCAGAGGCAGATTCAGCAACGACGTTAGCAGCCACACCGCCTTCAATCCGACCAATGTTCACGGTCGTGTTGCCGTACTTGCTGCTTGAAGGGAGCCCACCTTCACTTTCTGGGATGTTACCCAAGACGTCCAATTTTGCCAAAATTGGAAGCAGCATAGAGTTTGCAGACCTTCCTAGCCATGGGTAGCCAGAATGCACAGCTTTGCCGTGCGCAGAGAGAGACACGCCCAAAGCTCCTTTGTGGCCGGCTGCGAGCTTGCCTTCGGTCGGCTCACCAAAGATTACGGTATGGTAGGAATTGGCCAATTTTTTGTTGATTAGAGATGAGGAAAAGGTCTGCATGCCATCTCCAAAGCGTTCCTCTCCCACAACGAAGACTAGTGCTACGTCTGATGGGCTCACAGAATTGGTAGAGAGCAGAGAAATAAGAGCATAAGTCTGTGCTGCGACACAGGCCTTGTCATCAACTGTTCCTCTGCCGGAAATTAGGATGTCTTTGGAGTTGAAGGATGGAGAGCTTGCTGAAACTTTCGAAGACAGCTTGTAGGGAAGAAAAGGAGGGACTGTGTCGATATGCGACGTCAGAATCACTCTGGGTCCTTCCAAGTGGCTCTTGATTTCTCTCTGCTGTGACTGATTCGGCCAGGCAATCAAATTGTATCTCGGCTTCTTGTTAGAAGACCCTGGAGGCTGGTCAACATGCTGGCGCTCAACAGTAAAGTTCACGCTGATCAAGTAATTTTCGAGCCATAAGCCGATATCGAGCTCTTCTGAAGACACAGAAGGGATTTTCACAAGGTCGCGATGGAATGAAAGGAAAGGTGAGGCATCTATCACTTTGGAGAGATCGCCTTCATCATCCGTAATTCCCTTCCCAATCACATTCTGGGCTTGGGAGGCTGCGGTCCTCTCCTGGAGACTAAGCGACGGGTCTGCAGCATAGGTTACAGCAAGGCGGCAGAAGATGCCGACAAGAGCTGCTTGAATGTGCATAGTGGCAGTCAAGCTCAACTAAAATCGGGTTACACAAGGGACATCTCGTTTGAGCCTCAAGGCATCCGAGGATCTGTGCGCAAAGAAATGGCTGCAGGTCGACGCTCGGCATTTCCCTTCCCTCCCTCGCCTACTACTAACGTTAGACGCGTCCAAGCGCGCTCGTCTCCAATCGAATTATTGACGGTCTCCAGGCTTCCGCAAGGCAACATCCCCCTTTCCATTCTTTCCTCACCACTCGAGCAGGCAGACCATTCTCGCTATGATGCTACAACAGAGAATCAATACCTATCATGCCTGTTCCTGCACCCTGTCGGTAGGCTTCTACTGAACCTAAGTCTGCGTCCGTCAGCATCCTTCCTGCAGCTAGCGGATTTGCTGCCTGGGGAACTTCATTGGGGGCTGCTACGCTCGACCAGGTAGGACATGCTCGTGAAAACATATAAGGCTGCGCATCTGCCCTACATTTACCGCCTGTTCAATTTGAGATAGAGTATCCCATTGATAGCCTCTGCTTGCCTGTTTGACGCCTTGTAAACATGCCTGCAAAACGAAAACAGACTACCAGTGCGTCAGGTGGCAAAGGCAAGAAGAAACAGCCTAAGCAAGATGGGCAGAAAGCCATTTCTCGAAAGCTTGACATACCGATTGATGAGGGATTTGGCTCGGGAAGTGAGTGCTGCACGATTGCTGATTGTATTCTTTGCGTGTTGACCCTCATTGTCAGGCAACTGCAGCGTTTACATTGACGACGATGGCGTGATCTTCAATGCGACCCTCAATCAGACCAACGTTGGTGCTAATAATAACAAGGTGAGTCTATTGCATTGTACGATCCTCGATCTTAAACCAGAATTACTCGGCAACCAATTTCTCTGTATAGTGCATTTTTCAGGAATTGATCTCAATCATTAGTTCTACATGCTTCAACTACTAGTAGATGAAGATGGAAATGGCTATCATACGCATACACGATGGGGTCGAGTAGGTGAATTTGGAGCGGTCAAGACCATGGACTCTGATAACCTTGATGGAGCCCTCAAGGAGTTCAACAAGAAGTTCAAGGACAAGACTGGCAACACCTGGGAGGACAGAAATGAGGCGCCCAAAGCCAAGAAATACACGTTCATTGAGAAGAACTACGAAGCTGACGACAACGAAGATGATGGGAACAGCAAAGTGAAGAGTGAAAGTGCGGACAGCAACGGAGCCAAGAGCAAACTACCCATTCAAACCCAGAGACTGATGGAATTAATATTCAACCAGAATCATTTCAATTCCGTGCTAGAAGACATAGGGTACAATGCCGACAAGATGCCCCTGGGCAAACTTGGGAAGTCCACTCTTAAGAAGGGTATGGAACATCTCAAAGAGCTCGCAAGTCTTATCAAGCACCCGAGTCTGGCTCAGAATAAATATGGTGTCAGCCGTGAGGAGGCCATCGAAGACTTTACCAACAAGTACTACTCCACGATTCCTCACGTCTTTGGCCGCAACAAGCCACCAAAAATCAACAATGACGACATCCTTAAGAGGGAGGTTGCCATGCTTGACACTCTCACGGACATGGAGGTGGCTACAACGATCATGAACGCGAACGACAAGCAACGAGATGCCAACAGTGTCAGTCTACTAGACAAACGATTCAATTCTCTAAACATGAACGAGATGACACCGCTGGGGCACTCGTCCAATGAATACAAACAGATTCAGACGTATTTGATCGACTCCGCGAGCACTGGGCACGGCCTGAAGTTTCGCTTGCAAGATGTTTTCCGTATCGAGCGTGACGGCGAAAATGCTAGATTTGAGAAATCACGATATGCAAAGCTCAAGGACAAGAACCGATTGCTCCTGTGGCACGGCTCGCGCACAACTAACTTTGGTGGTATTCTTTCCCAAGGCCTCCGTATTGCGCCGCCCGAGGCTCCTGTCAACGGCTATGCTTTCGGAAAAGGCGTCTACCTTGCAGATGTATCCAGCAAATCAGCCAATTACTGCGTGCCCGGTATGAGCGGCGGAGTTGGCCTGCTTCTACTTGTCGAAGCCGAATTGAGCCGACCCATGTATGAAATTCCTACAGGCGATTCAATGGCGCAAGAAGAGGCGAAGAAGCACAATTGCCTCTCTACCATGGGTGTCGGGAGGCAAGCCCCGCAAAAATGGAAGGACGCCGCTTGCGTTGCCGACGATTTGAAAGGAGTGATGATGGTAAATTTCAATACTTAGCTCTACCTGATCAGTTCTAGCAAGGCTAATGGTTCGTGCAGCCCGACGGACAAATAGGCGACAATAAGAAGCATCAGGGCGGATATCTCATGTACAACGAGTACATCGCATACGATGTTGCTCAACTGAAATTACGATACCTCTTGCGCGTCGGGATGTAGGCACCTTTACGGGGGCGTTAGAGCACTCAAGAACAGAGGTGGTTATCTTCGAAGAATCCGGAACCGTGCTCGCTGTGAACTCCAAAATATCTCTTAGTCATTCAATTCGCCAATGCTGCGCCTAAGATTAAACCAGTACGCATAGGGCCTTGGAGCTCACCATAACCCATTTAGGCGCCTTCTACCTATCCTGCCACGAGGGTTAAGCCTATGCGCAGAGGTATGCTGTGTCCAGCGTAGAAAGAACAGCCTCGTGTTCGACTTCACCCGTTTGGCGGGTACTTTGTGGATCGAACGGCTAGCAAGTTCAAGCCAATGGGCGGTCCTCAGCAGAATCAGAGGCATAAATTGAAATCTAGAGCCTGGGAAGAGGTCCCAAACCCGATCCTTACAACGTCCTTGATCATGGCGCCAATCTAAAGAAGTGTTTCAAGACCTCAAATTTCAATCAGATAGGTAGAAGACAAAAAGTTACGCTAAGCCATAGTAAACTTCCATTCTAACTCCGGCTATGCGCTTAAGAAGGGCTCCCTTCGAATGTCTTAGATCAATCCTGCCTGCCTTTGAGTAACCTCTTCGTAACCTTGTCTTTTTCTATAATGTACACATGAGCTCCCCAGCCAGACAGCGCATCTCGATCCACTGCGTTCAACAGAGCTTGCGAGATCGTCTCGAAAAGCTGATCCGGTTCCTAGTTTGGTCAGCCCACTGTGAGAAACACACGGCAAAAGCTAAGGGCATACTAGATCGGGCTCCCATAATCCTTCACAAGTACCGAAAAGCTGGTCGCTTGCCGTACCTGCCACGATAAAATCTTTCGCAAAATCGATACACCCAATGCTGTCAAACCCACAGATGAATGGTTTTCCCGTTTTCTGATTTATTCCAGCTAGCACCGGGCTGACGAAGAAGGGACCAAATCTCTTTTCATATAAACTCGAGCTGACAAGATTTGCGAAAGTCTGCGGCGCGATCTGACGTTCTTCTCGTAACCGGTACATGTTGACTTTGTAGCGGAAAAGCTCAGAGACGGTCGAGACATCAGTCGCGAGGCCGGTCAGGCCGAGGTAAGTTGAGGGTGCGTATTGGAAGATCTTTGGAAAGTTGTTTGAGACTGTCAAGGCTTGGAGACCGAGTCGCAGATCGCAGGCTATTGCGACGCAGTCCTTGCCCACCATCGCCACACAGGCACCGCCATCTACGTAAAAGTTTAGTTTGATGGTATTGCATAAACTGATCGTATTTAGACTGACTGATGTCAAAGGGAGAGCTCTGGAGAGATGTCAGTGACTAGGGATTGAAACAAGTAGTAGGCCTTGTGCTTACCATTTTGAGCTTCCAGAGGATCGGAGCTTTGAGTGAGGACAGATGGGTTGTGGTCCAACTCCTAGTCGAAGAAGTTTCGATGGATAAATTGAAAGCTGGCGTTAAAGGAGCCAGGCGCCGTTCGAGATGTTGAGCAGTGTCCCCAGGTACCAATGTCCGCGCGTTGGAGGCTTTTGGCGCTAGTAGAGCTCTTTCGGATTACCTTCCTCCACTTGCGGCGAATCTCCCCGCGGACGATCGAGGAATCGCGTCGGCGGGCAAGGCAGAGAGCCGTGAGGCGAGCTTCATTACGAATACTCTAGTACTTGCACTTGTGCCACATATGTATTGTGATTTTCACTTCCCTATTTGTTTCAAAAGTCAGTACTTCACTCTTCGATTTTCCCCATACTTAAGTTTCTTTGCACTCTTTCAATCCCTGCACGGAATGGGCCATGGCCGCCCACGTCGTTGTCGTTCACCCATCAGCGCGAACTCAACGTGTTGCTGTGACGCCAAACACCCACCTTAGTGATGTTCTTGAGGAAGCATGCCGCAAGTTCAAAATCGACGCTTCTTCTTACAACTTAAAGTACGCAGAGCACCAAATTTGGGGGAAAATATCGTGCAGCTAATATACCATAGAAAAGACGACAAGCCCGTAGATCTCTCAAGAACTTTTCGGCTTTCAGGTCTCTCTCCCGGTGCAAAATTGAACCTTATTCTCTCCTCTCGGTCCCCTTCTGTTATCTCTGTAGCTCTTCAGCTTTCCGACAAGCGACTCACAGACAAGTTCCCCAGCAATACCTCCATTTGGCAACTTCTAAGGAGATTTGAAGAGGGGGCTGCTGGTCAAACCCAGAAAGGCCAAGAGAACATTACTATTAGGGGCATACCGGCTACCTCTGGTCAGAACTCTGGCGCCGGTCGTCTGTACTACGAACAACCGATTATTCAGGTCATGGGTAGAACACTATCTTCTTTCACAGACTTGCAAAAGACCTTGAGCCAACTAGGATTGAACAGCGGAAGCGTACTTATGCGTTTGAGCTATCAGAGCTCTGACGTACCTTTAGAGGAGGCGGTCGCACGGCAACAAGAATATTTCCAGTCGCTAGGCGAATCCCGTGCTAGTGAAGCAACCCTTTCTGAGCTCCAACATGAAGGACCTTCTGAGTTGCAGGACGGCGCAAAGCTAGATGGATCAAATACGCAAAACAACTTGCAGCCCCCTAAATCAGAAAATTCAGGACCTGCAATTCGAAGTACCTCTCCAGGACCGCAGGTCCGGCTGCCTGAGCTTCAAGATCCAGATGACACAAATATGACCACCTCTCCTCCCACCACCGAGCCCGTAGGACAGACTAAACTCGGTGCTTCCACTCCAGAGCTATCAAACGCAACAGACATGCAAGTCGACTCGACCGGCTCATTATCGATCTCTCCAACTTCCTCATCCTCCCGACCTTTCGAAATTTACACCGCGCCCACTTCCTCAACACCACAGGCCGCTCGCACATCCCATAACCCAGCTGATTACGTCCCCACCATTGAACATGCACAACGCCATCAAAAACATCTCGAAGAAAGTTCTCGCCCTCGACGGCTTCCCACCGATGCCGAGATAGAGGCCCAAGAAGAGGCCGCGGCACAACAGCTCGAGCGAATCAAGGATGTGCGAATCAGCATTCGGTTCCCAAGTCAAGACCGGCTAGAAGCAAGTTTTGGACAAATGGACACTGGGCAGTCACTGTACATTTTTGTGAGGGAGCATCTTGAGAAGCGTTTGGCAAATGAGCCTTTCATCCTGAGATACGCTGGAGACAAAGCCCGGCAGACAAACATCCCGGACACTCAGACTAAGAGGTTGATCAGAAACCTCGGATTCAAAGATAGGGTGCTGGTGACATTCACGTGGGACGATGCGAAGGCAAGCCTGGAAGCAAGAGGTACGAAACAAGTGTTAAAGGAAGAGTTAAGATCAAAGGCCAAAAGTATCACGGTTCAGGAGGTACCAGGCGCGGCCGACGACCGAGACCCTGGAATGAAAGTGGATATAGGAAAGAAAGAGAATGCCGAGGGCGGTGAGAAGAAGAAAAGTATGCCCAAATGGCTGCAGAAGTTGTCGAAGAAGTGAGCCTGCATAAGAACTTGAGAGGAGCCATTCTTCGGCATGGGCAGGGCGTCGTTCAACGTGGTCAAATTTCTGAGGCGGAGCAAATGGTGCTTCATGGTTGCCACGTGCATATAGACAAGAGAATGATGAACATGATTTTCGTTTAAAGTTGTCTTTAATTTTCGTTGGTGACAAGCTTTCAACAAGAGGTTTCCAGCGTAAAGGGCTGTGGTGGTTGATCGTAGCGAGTCGACCGTGGACCTTACGACCCCCACAACCTGCACTGGCCAGTGTCAAGTCGTTTCTCTGTGATCGACCATAAATCTTGAAGCTGGTTTATTTCTCCACGCTCTGCGAACAAAGCTGCTCATCCCTATCAAGCCATGACCCCCTAATGCGCCCCCGTCCTCCTCGCCTCGGCAATCACCCTCTGCAGCTCATCAACCTTTCTCTTCGCCCGCCCAAAAGTCCCGAGCTGTGTACTCAAATCATTAGCAATCGGTCAATCTCTTTTCCCCTAATTCTCCCCCTAGACAATGAAACGCAAGGGACATACCCTCTTCTTCGCCAGCTTCCGCGCCCGCTTGTCCTTGCTGTTCCTGAGCAGTTCGATGACCCGTCTCTCGTAGGGCGCGAGGCCGGCGACTTCCTTGACGATCTCGCGGACGAAGGCGGTGCGTTTGCTGAGGTGGCCCTTTGTGCGGCTGGGGCGGGGCTTGAGGGTTGTGGGCGTGGTTTTCTGGGGGGGTTGGGAGGGTTAGTGGATAGCTGGAAGGGAGATTATGTAGAGAAAGGAAGGAGTGTCTTGGGAGGATATTAAGGGTGAAGTTCTCCGAAGGCTTGGTTAATGTCTGGATTGGTTGATAGGTGTTGTAGATTGGTCGTCGCAGTCCTCGTGCCTTGGATTCGCGCCGTTGATTGTGTAGGAGATGGGACTTACATGGCCTTTGTTCAGCCCGACCGCGAGGCCGGTACGCTCTTTCGCCATGCTGAAGGTGTTTGTAGTGGTGTGAGGGTAGTAATTGCTGTGTCGCCGGTATACACTTTCTGAAGCGGAACTTCATGAGGTTGGAAGAAGGGGTGCGTAGACGCTAATCCATTCTTGGATGTTTTAGGGTTTCTTGCGGTTGAAGCCCTATCATGTACGGCAGCGGGGCCAGGGGCAGGAGCTCTAGGATGCCGAAGTACTCAATTTCATTCTAATACCAGGTCTCTGATAAACTTTGAAGTACGCCACCCAATAGCTATTGTGATCTCTCTGATCATACATACGCTATTTTCAGCCCTTTCTACTGCGTCTTGCCGACCTTTACCTTTAATATTGCCTCCAGTCCCTCCAACCAGCTTTCCTTCATCTGCCCGAGGCTTTCCTCCATCTCTGCCAACTCGATTGTCTTTTGCAGCTCGATTCCAATTTCGCCTGTTATATCTCCGTCTCGCTCGAGGAGGACATCAAGGAGATCGAAGTAGCCTGGGCGCTCCAACTCACTCTTCAGAAACTTGGCGTGCTCATGGATCCTCTTCTCCAACTGAATGACGTTCTCGCGTAGCTTCGCCTGACGTTCTCTTGTGACGCGGATGCTGCCTTCAATCTTCGATTTTGCGTAAGGCTTAGCGAATCTGAGAAATAGTGCGATACCTTGCATAGCTTCCAATGTAGAGAAAGCCCAGTGAAAATACAACCATGAGCAAGGAAGCGGACGATCTGCCAAAGTATGAATGGAGTTTTCTGGTGATGCTTGAGCGGTATCGCTTAGCGATGCGAGACGGTCCTCTAACCATTTCTCTATCATTCCTAAAAGATCCTCCAATTGTTGATCCTGAGG
Source organism: Pyrenula massariospora (assembly GCA_021030905.1). NCBI lineage: Eukaryota > Fungi > Ascomycota > Eurotiomycetes > Pyrenulales > Pyrenulaceae > Pyrenula > Pyrenula massariospora. The sequence continues at coordinate 1,750,010 of JAGFMI010000003.1, forward strand.
TTTGGTCGTAGATACGTTGGCGAGAGATGCATCCCGCAGAAGCACGGCCGCCTTCGTTATCGATAGTATCAGTTGGCATACTGAAACTTCGACTCCTGTGAGCTCGTGATTGGCTTCTTCGGTCAACTTGACATTTTGCTCGATATCTTCAGTTCTCTGCTTCAAACGCTCTGCAGTCCAGTCTATAGACTTCAAGCCTCGTCCTTGGGCGCTTTCGTGTAACAGCGACAAAGACTGATCTACACAAAACATGATTTTAATCCAAGATTTCTATATCATCGCGTTAGTTGTGCAACCCGAAAATTAAGGATATTAGCCTGTCCGTTGACTTACCCCTGGGAGTGGTCCAGATCGTAAGCGTTCCTCAAAACTAGGGAGAGCCTCAGACTCAAAGTTGTACACGTAACTAAAATCTCGGTTGTCTTGAATATCGTCTGCCAAAGATGGATCAGTCACGAAGTCCTATAGTTGGCCAAACGTAACTAACCGACTACGACCTGCCCAGATGGTGTCGTGAAGCCTCCTTCCATGCCCATGAGACGCATGAGTCTATTTCTGTCGAGCGTGTAGATGTATTTACATATGCTGTTTTGGTACGCTCTTTTGGTGGCAATGGCATCCTCGACGTTTCTGTACGAGCCCTCCTGCATGCCGAGAACAATATCCCGTGCGAATGTTCTCTCCATTTTTTCGTACTGTGTGCTTGCTCGTTGGAGCAGGTCCAAGGGCTCGTATGGCTCACCATTAGAGTCACGAGATACACCGCTGTGAGCACTTCTGCGAGGTTGTAACGTGGATATTCTGGTAAGTATTGCATGTGCAAAGCTTTCGATCTGGAGATTCTTAATCGACAGAGTTTTGTACAGTTTGAGAGTAAGAGATCCTTGGCCAAGTAGAGCCACAATGCGCACTGCCATGATCACAGGACCGTAAAAATCCAAATTCTTTGGAATCAAATGGAATAGAATGAGTGCGACTTGCAAAAGTCTAGTGGCTTTATTGACTTGGTCCTGATCTGGCGAAACATTCGGCAAAATCCTTTGATATAGCCCCATTGTGGCGAGGATGGCACTGAGGGAGTGATCGTAATCATCCATTTCTGCTAGGTGGACTCCAACTCTGTAAGTGTCGAGACATCTGTTAACAAATTGTTCTACGGCTATGGGATCCGACGTTCGACTTGATCGGAATCGGTACTCAAAGGACAATGCAGCGCTATTCTTTCGAAACCATGCTGCAGTCTTCTCAGCTTCGTTTTCGGGCAAGTCTTCTTTCCATATATATTCAAGAAACTTGTGCGATAGATTCTCCTCCAAGGACGCAAGAAACGGTGCTAGGTCCCAATAGCAATGTCTTGCTGCCCCATAGCTCTTGAAATGCTCTTTGCAGGCATCCAAAAGAGATTCGGCAGGTTGTAGACCTGTCTTAACATCGTGCCTGATTAGGAAAAGGTAGCAAATACTGATTTGAGGGTTCTTAGAAACCTGTGCGCGGTAAGAGTCTACAATATCACGAAATCTGAGTATAACACTGAAAGGTATTAGCTAATTTCAGCTTAAGTGAGTACTGGAAGTGAAGTACCTGTCATTTTGTCCATTGCAAGCTGACTGCATAAACCATTGAACAATGTGAAAGTCCTTATCCTCATTCTGTTGCAGACTAGGGCTAGTGGACATCAAATGCTGACAACGTTCAAACAACGCATCCCATGCTTCATTCTTGAGCAGGCAGTCAAGTTGTCGATTTATGAACTCGTCAGGGTCTTGACGCCCAATTGAGGACCGTGATCCCAGATTCTCGCTTTGGAATACCTCGCAAGCTTCCGTGTGGTGTTTCACATTCTCATAAATGCCTAAAAGTAAGACAAATTCCTCGAAATCATGAATGGCTCGCCTTGGAATGATGCTGTTCTCCTGCTTCGAAATTAGTAGAGATCTTCAAGATGCGTTACATACGAACTGGATTAGGTGGAGGAGTATTTTGAGCCATCTCGGCGATGCTCTTAAATGCTATATTGGCACATATTTCACGCTTTTTGGGTGGCAGTCTTTGTTCCTTCGAAATCAAGTAGTAGAAAAAGATACTCCAAAGATCATACTTTCGTTCAGAAGGAAAATTCTTGTTCAAGACGGTGACAGCCTGTTCAAAACTTAGATTCGTTTAGGTCGACATAGCTTGAGGTCGCAGTTTACCTTTTGTGCACCCTCGAAGTCATCCTTGGCTATACAGTGCCGCACTCTGGTCTCTTGAAGTTTGCTATTCTTTGGTTCCGCCTTGGAAGCTCTGTTCCATAACTTCAAGCTCTGTGCCTGAGATTGACCAATGTCTAGACCGGCGAAACATTGCTCCAGTTCGAGGAGCTCATCGACTCCAGTAATAGGAGGATCTCGCTCGCCGAGCTTGATTGCCTCTGTGACGCCACGTTGTTGATTCGCCTTCTCTTTCTGCAGAGTAAGGACTAGAGCCCTTTTGACCTTAGCGAATAAACGTGCTTCAGCAGCGCCTCTAGTGATATCTGAGCCAGATCAACCTACCAGGAACAAATCCGATCTTTCTCCTTTGCCGTATATCTTGTCGCATAGTTTAAGAGCCTTCTCGAGGTTTCTACTTTCTATCAAGACCTGGACATCATCGGTCCGACGCCGGCTGACAGTTGAGAACCCCTTCATACCGCCAACGACTTAAGGTTGAAGAAGGTCGGGAGAAGTTTGGCGAGCTACAAATGTAGGGATCCGAGCTTGAACATGGCATCATTGACAGGACCCCAATGAACGGACTTCCATGGGCATGGATATTTAGCGGGCAGCTGAACGTGGTGACTTTTTGTAGCCGATAGCCGGAGAATGCTTGCATTCAGCCGCAACGAACTTGCGGAATAGAATGCGTGACCGAAAATCTACAAGGCTATGTAAAGAGTAGAACTGGTGATGTAGGCTGGGCGACATCGAGCAATTTAAATGTGGGTATAACGGTAAGAACGGGTACCTAAGTTTAATCTGAGTTACAGGTCTTGGCGTGATCATAATCCACCATCACAGCATTTGAGGAGCTAAAGGAACGCTCTCATTGACATATATGGTGCGAAAAGAATATGGGCAGTATTTGTAATAAACTAAACGCTAGTTGAGGTTGTTGCCGGTTCCTACGGACATGCCTGCTGTTCACAGTAAATACGTTAAGATTAAAAATTACTGGTGCGCATAGGAGAGAATTGCGGCTAGTCAATGTTAAGCGACCTTTGCATAATCTAGAAAAGTTTACACCAACGTCGGGCTTGCCACTCTTATTGGGCTCTACCCTAATCTCTATGCAATCATTTATATATTAGAGCAGAGATATTCGCCAATCGACAGACGAAACAGCCGGACCAAGGGCCACCGGTCACCAAAACCAGCCCCCTCCAGTCTTCTTAGCCCTCTGAGCCTCTCTCATCTGGGTAGTCCATTCTTTTTTGCAATCCCGGTATGCCCTGCGCTCAAGTGTTAGTAAACTCTGAATGCGACAAAGCAGAGTCCCTAGCAGCAAAGCTGGTATGTGATTTAACGTAAGGAGCCAGCTCTCCAAAAGTACTTGAGACATACTGGAAGTAGTCCGTGCACATGTCGCGGTCTCCGCCATTGCGAGTCATGCATTTTCGACTTCGATTAGCATATTCCTGGCAAGGATCAAAGAATTCGGAGCTCCTCTTCCTAGTTGTCGGTTTATTTTTAGCGATAGAATGAAGTGAGAGGCGGAGAACCTTGACGAACCCTTGGAATTGCTGGGCGACGTTCGCCCACGAAGTTTTCACCTCGTCATTGGGAGCAGGTTGCGAATTCGGTTCAACTTTCTCTGTGGCCATGGTGGCCGCCAGATCTGGACGAACCAAAGCTGCTAAGTGGGTAGGTAGGTAGAGGGGATGACGTGATGTGCCTTAATTGCCTGAAGGAAGGTTGATGAGGCTCTGCTTCGAAATTGATATGCATCGACAGACTTTTCCGCCGTGCTTGGCACACGCAGCTCCTCTCGTCGGGGGCTTATCGATAAAGATTGCCCCGCACCACACATTCCCATTCCCATTCCCACTCTTCATTCCCATATCCATATCCATTTTCCCCTCCTTCGGAAAACCAACACCCGCGCTCCCCATGGAGAATACCCTTGAGTCATCTCACCAGGTTCCTCCCTACCCTACCATTATTGGCACCGGAAAATTTTCTGCATTCCCAATGCGCGTTGTTTGGAAATGGTCGTGCGTCCCAAAGTCATGCAAGTCCAAACGGAATCGAGCACGACTCACATGATCAAACTTCCCGCCGCCTGCTCGAATCCCTATCGTGGACTCTGCACCTTGGATGGATGGATGCTCATGAATCCTCGTCTCTGCCGAAAAGTCGTGAACACACATCTAGCCTCAAATGCGACGGTGGGTAACAGCTCTGGTGCTGCGACATGCGTGCGCAAAGTGTTGCCACTGCATCGACGCTGTGCAATGTCCATCGGCCCAACAGGTGGAACGTAGGTTCCAACGGTAGATCGTAGTGACTAAGAAAAATACTGAAGTCGAATGGACTCTAGAATAGAAACCGGTGGATCGCTGGACGATAAGATTCGAGTCTCATGGTGCCCACATCCAAATTGGGTCAAAAATTCCATCCGCTGAGCGGAGGCAGTGGAAACTACGGGAATTTCAGTCAATCCAACTCTTGTCATTCGATGCCCCTCCACACCTTATTGACGTGTTCCCGGATTTTGCCCTGGCCCCGGACAGAGTTTTCTACGATAAGCTCCGCTGAGACTCCCGCTCGCATCGCCCGCCTGAACGAATTGGCTGCTGAACTATATTCATGACGCGTTTATTCAAGCAAAAATGAATAAAAGCACGAGTCTGTACGTAATGGCCTTGCTGGCGGGTATAGACGCCACCCTTGAGCGCCCCTAATGACGAATGCAACCCTTTTGCAGTTGTAAAGGTCCAGAACAAGGTGTGCGTTCCTCGAAGTCGGCAAAGCTTCAAAATTGCCGGATTGGTAAGAATAGTCAAGACTTTCACGCACCATGACATGAGCGGCAGAACACCTTCTGCCGTTCGGCGCGAGGTGAAGATGCGGCGCATGTGAATTTGCCAAACCAAAGAAAGAAACAGTTTCCATCCCTGAAACTTTTCCAGAGCCGTCAGACAGGCATAGCAGTTGTCTTAATGGACCAGACAACAAATGATCGTCTTGTAGAAGATAGCTTGTTGACCACTTTGCAATTCTCGTTTGGCTATAGGTAGCTATTCAAGGTGAGGTCAGGGACTATACATGACGCTTTTTTGGCGATAAGATAAGGCTAGGACTGGCGGAACGAAATGTCCTGGTCTTTTCTCTCCCTCCACTGGCCCCTCCACACCTCGTATCAACCAAAGAAGATCGTGGACAATTGAGGTCATTGTTCACGCGGAGCAACTTTCCAATGCAGGTATTGAAAAGTCTGAAATCACAACTTAGAGTAACGGTGACGAGACTGCTGAGGAAGCGTGGAGACAATGCTGTGATGCCCAAGTTTCCAATCTGAGCCGCCAGACTGAATGGATCCACCGTTGATAGCTAGCCCCGAATTTCGGGCGGTCGATAAGGTTCGAATCTATAAAGATGGCCTTGGATGCCAGAGTGATCTTGTGTACATGCACTCCTAAGTCCCTGATTCACAGCAACTGACTGATATCTGAGAGATACCTCATATCGCCATCGCTCCTGCCGTTTGGTGACTGACATTCCGGTTTCGGGCCGCTTGCCAACATGGCTACTGCCGAAGTCATGACCCCAGGTGCAACTCCAGCTTTCAACCATCTTGACGAACAACTCCCTATCAAGAGAAAGTGGGAAGCTGCTGAAAACAACCATCCTGAAATTGAGATCCCCACCGAGGCCATGGCACCGGACAAGGTCAGCTTTGATGCCAAAAAGCATCTCAATTTCATCCCACCGTCCAAAACATTCACGATGAAGGACCTTGGTTTCCCTGAGCACTCTGGAATCTCGCCTGTTGCGGTCTCTGAACCTTTCCAGCTGTTCTCCGAGGAAGCTATCAAGCAGATGCGGGCGGAGGTGTTTGGCACGGAAGTTTGGAAGCATTGCAAATATTCCAGCAACCTCGCTCAATGCCAGCTGAGGGGATTTGCTCCTGAGTAAGTCGGGATCTCTTTTCCATCAACAAGCGCTCACGTCGTAGCAGCTATGCACCATTTGTGTATGATGCTTGGAGAAGCCCCGAGACTTTGGCGATCATTTCCAAGATTGCTGGTATCGAGCTAGTTCCGCAAATGGACTTTGAAATTGCCAGCGTCAACATTTCCATGCAGTCAGAGGAGCAGAAGAAAGAAGCCTTGGCTGCAGTCGCAGAGAAGGCTTCTCGAGACGCAGACGAAGGTGTAGCTGGGTGTCCATGGGAAGATGACAAGCCAATTGTGGATTGGCACACTGATAGCTACCCCTTCGTCTGCGTGGCAATGCTCAGTGATTGTTCCAAGATGATCGGCGGTGAGACGGCTTTGAGAACTGGCTATGGAGGAATCATGAAAGTCCGGGGGCCTCAGATGGTGAGTATACTTTGATTATAGTGCGCAAAACACCTGTAACCGGGCTCCAGGGGTGCGCAGTCATTCTTCAAGGGCGGTATATCGAGCATCAGGCGCTGCGAGCTCTCGGAACTAGCGAGCGGATTTCGATGGTCACCTCTTTCCGACCCAAATCGGCAGAGATCAAGGACGACACGGTCTTGATCACTGTCCGACCTATTTCTGACCTAAGCGAGCTTTATTTCCAATACTCCGAATATCGTCTGGAGATTCTTGAGGAGCGTATCCGAAATAAGCTCAAGGAGATACGAGAGCACAAGCGAGCAAAGCGCCGCTTCAAGACGTCAGCTATCAAGAGCTTTCTTTATGAGCAAGAACAATTCTTGTACAGCATGAACCATGAGATGGTTTCCGAAGATAAGGTCACGCCAGGGTTCTGCGATGACAGCCATCTGCTTTCCGCGGATTTGAGGGCCCAGCAGAACAAGAAGGCTCGCATCGGGGGATTCTTGACTTCCGAGGAAGGCTGTCTCTAGGCTGACTTCCGCGAAACCGTCTAACTTATTTCCCCATCATGTGTCTTTTTACGAGTTTCTTTGCTGCTCTCCTTGCTGCTTTGGAATTGGCGATATCTGAAGAGATATCAAGGCGAATGATCAGAGATTAACCCTGTGTCTTCTAGCTCATACTCTTGCTGTTGCTTTCTGATTTGCTTTTGATTGCTAGCGGTCTGTCATTTCTGGCGTGCAGTGCATCTGGGCGATGAAGTTGCTTCAGGACGATGGATGACTTTAATTCTAGCAATGTCGTTCCTTATTCTTCAGATTTTGATGCGTAATAGTCTCTTAGACGAATATTAGACCAATCACCAAGATCTGAAGCCATGGATTTACGACGTCTCTGTTCTAGAAAGCAATGTACTGCTGCTAAGTGATATTGGCAATAACTGGGACCTAGCCATACCTGCGCTTTCGACTTAACCCATGTGAAAAGGTACTTGAGGCTAGTTCCGAAGTCATAGAGCGCACAGAGAGCTTTCTGTGCTGTGAGCCCATGACTCTGATGAATACATACTCCCCTAGATTCATTGGCATGTTGAAGATGTAGTCAGCCAGGAAGCCTGTCAAGATGGATGGTGAGCCCAAGACCAAGTGGTGGGAAGCTCCTCGCCAGCTGGCAGTGAGCATCACAGCATGAATCTGAAGAACGATCGCGTTCACAAAGTTTCATGGCTGGACCATCACATGCTGCAATTTACACTGGTTGATGTCTCCTGCTCTTGCCCGTAACCTTCCTTGGCACTCAGTCACGTGAAGAGCTTGACGAGATCGAAAATGAAATGACATGATGCCAAGTCACGAGTCAACGCTAGTCTTCTTGTGTCTTAGAACATCATCTACCACCATGACCCGCGTTTATTCCACAGGAACGCCATAGATATCGCGGCTTGCGGCTGCGGATCCTAGAGCCAGATCCACATGTTGACCAACACACATCCTTCTTCTCCATCTTAACACCTGATTTCTTGCGTGCTTCTTCGCTCCAGTGTGCAAGTCACCGTACCATGCCTCCTAGGTCGACAGCCGTCACCCGGAGAGGTGGCAGCGCTGCCTCTGCAAGAGACCAGGCGCAGGCACCTCAGGTACGAACTACGATCGCCATCATGCGGCCGTCTTGCTGGTCGATGGCCTGCTAATAACCTAAAGCTTCTTCAAACTTTCCAGAGCCACATCGAAGACATGAGAAGCCTGATCTATTGCAAGATTTGCTTCCGTCCTCTCTACGAGCCCTTTACATTAGGCTGCGGCCACACCTACTGCTATTCCTGTTTGTCTGAATGGTTCAACAATGGCGGAGATCATCATCATACACGAAAAAGCTGCCCCGACTGTAGGGCCGCTGTGAAGACGCTACCATCGCCAAATTATCTCGTGGGTTGGCCTAATCTTTAGCGTTCACACACTTCCATTAATTGGTACTGCTCTAGCTACGAGAATTGATACATATGTTTGTCAGCCGAGTAGAGTTGCTTTCCGAGGGCGATAGTGTTGAAGAACATGATCAGGCAAAGCGGGTTGAAGCTGAGGTGATTGAAAGAGACAGAAACGGTCCAACGGGGGCTGCTGGCCTCTTTAAAGGCGCCTTTCCCACCCGATCTCCATTTCCTTCCGCTATTCATGATTATGAAGATGGTGTTGAGCGATGCCCGGTATGCGCATGGGAACTAGAAGGTGGAACATGCGGTCACTGTGGTTACGAAACCGATGGCGATGACATAGATTCATATTCAGACGACAGTATGGAGACAAGAGATTACACCGGGACAAATGGTGACGTGGACAATGACATTGATGTTGAGGCTGACTACGACGAATTTGATGGACCACCTGGAGATGCCTATGATCATGGGCCGGGCCAAGAGAATATGCCACCACCTCCCTTTCCAAGGCAGTTTAATTCTGCGTGGGATGATGACCTTGATCCCGAATACGATTCGGCAGATGATAACAGTACTATCACTGGTGAGGGGTACCATGACTCAAGAAATCATCCACACCAAGATCCCCAACATAATCTCCCAAATGAACACGTTGAGGACTACACTGACTACGACGATGATATAGAAGGCGATGACGAAGAGACCAGCAGTATGATGGATTTCATTAGCCATGACGGTAGCGCGGATGGAGATGTCGACCAGGACAACGACTCAATTACCAGCTTTCATCGTCATGCCATGATGGCCGGGGACATATCGGAGTCTGATCTGGAATCTGCGAGCAGTGTCTCTCAACAGACGAGGTCTGACACGTCTCAAGCTTCTTCAGAGTCCGACGTGTCGGAGACAGGCGAATCTGAAGATGACACTCCCGAACCACGGCATGATAGCATCCGTCCAGCGACGAACACAGCTGGAGCGCGAAGAAATAGACGCGTCATTGACGACTCTTCGGAAGAGAGCAACGATGGGTCCGACGGTGAAGATGGCACTAGCGTGCAGGAGGTTTCACCACCACAGACCACCAGAGCGCGACAGACTCGTCAGCAAAGTCACCAAGAGCATCGAAGCAAGAGAGGGAGACCACGTCGAAGTCGTGGCTAAAGGTTTCGGATCCAGTCCGTGCAATCACTTATTTTCGGCTTAGAGTTCCTCAGCTCACAGAGTTTCAAAGCCTTTTTTCCCGGGTAGATTATCGAGCGACGGCGCCGGTGGAAACAAAGCTCGGGCATTATAAGACGCAATGTTTATGGAGAGAAATGATTAAGATTGAGCTCACAAGCTCGAGTCAGTAGAGTATGCAATCATGCACTCAAGACCTGCTTGCTTGTGTCATATGGAATCTCCTCGATACCTCCTTTCCTAATCACCTTCACAGTCATGCCCTTGAAATCGATAGGTAATCGCCGTTGGAGCTCATCTGTGCACATCCGTAGAATCTTCATACCTTCCTCGAAGCTGATATCTGGGTGGTGGTGCTTGTCTAGGATCGAAAGGCAGTAATATCTAGAAGAAAATCAGCGTTGTGAAAAGAGAAGGAATAAACATCAAAGCGCAGGGACTCACTGTGCGTAACCATGCGCTGCATACGGTACTTTTGCTTTGCTGGCCAGATAATCTACCCACCACAGCCCCGGACCTGCTTCACCACTACCATCCTGTCCCCAACCTCCAATTAATAAGTTTACCGTGTAGGGATTCCTGCTCCTTAAGCTTCTTGCCAGCTCTCCTCTCACAAAGCTTGCGACGGCTGAGGGTGCCAACTCCGTGCTTTCGTTTCGAATAGTATATAGAGAGACATTGGCGGAGATGAATTCTGCAAATTGTACGGTGTCTCCGGCTTCGCCTGAATAGGCCATGAGAGTGTGGCTGTTGAGAGGGATGGTCTTGTCGTCGGATGATTTAAGGATCGTAGCTCCTCGCATAGCCGCTTTAGAGGCTGCGAGGAGGGTGAAATCATGGCCGGTGAGCCCGAGAAGGACTTCCCTAGTGGACAGTTAGAACAAAGAAGGCACGCGATAACGAAGCAAGGTCAAGCGTACATGGTGGAAGGTGAAGAGAGAGCTGTCTGATAGATTAGACTGTGGACACTAGAAGATATTGATGAGGGGCTGAAGAAAGTAAGGAAGGGAGGCAAGCAGATATGACAGCGTCAAATAAGACTTTCAATGGATGTGAAAGGGTTTGAGACCTAGATGCTGCTGGGGATTGCGCACGCTGTCCGTTGGACACTTTGAGATCGTAACGCGCGAGCTTCTCTGCCTTCCTTTCATAAACGGAAGGTTTAGGCGAAGAGAGCTCTGACTTCGGAGGGAAGCTTTTCCCGTGCAATGGTCGACCACAAATACTTTTTCTCCCCATTCACTCTCCATACCTTCCTCGGTACGCACCGGTACCAGAGTAACAGCTCATATGTCTTCCTTCTTTACTCTTCCGTCATCGCAGCGCAAGCGTAAAAGAGCTGAGGATCAGCCCGCCAAGCCAGGGAGAAGGAGAGTTGTTCCCGCAGAAAAAAAAGCACATGTGAATCAATTAAGTGTGGAAAGGACAAGACGTGAAGAGAGGGATGAATCTGTGTCGGGTAGCGAGTCGGAAATCTCAGGAGCAAGTGATTCGGGCTCCCGTTCAGCGTCCGAATCAAGTGAGGACGAGGACGAGACAGCGGGAGAAAGACGAGTTCGCCTCGCCCAGAGATATTTGGATAATATCAGAGAGGAGGTTGATGAGGCAGGGTTCGACGCTGCAGATGTCGACAGAGACCTGATTGCTGAGCGGCTAAGAGAGGACGTCGACGAAGCAAAAGGCCGCCAATTTCGGTTGATAGCAAAGAATTTCAACTTTGCCTTAGCCGGGCAATGCTCTTTCGGCGCGAACACAAAAACTACTACGGCTATTGCCATATGTCCACCTTACGTGTATACAACCAGCAAGGACAAAGCTCTGATCAAGTGGCAGACATATGCACCGAGATCGAGTTGGAGCACTGATAGCGCATCAGAAACATCATGTCCTTTACGACCCCAGAAACCGAAGCAGGTTGCATTCCGGCGTGGCATCAAGATCAATCCTTCTTCATCGCAGCAACATGGCCATGCGGCACCTATCATAGCTCTCGCGGCCTCTCCTAACGGTGAATTTGTCGCTACGGGAGGAGCTGACAAAAGCTTAATCATCTGGTCTTCCAACACTCTCAAGCCTCTGAAAACATTCAGAACACACCGTGACGCCATCCTCAGTCTCTCCTTCCCTCACACTACTTCTCTCCAGCCTGGGGTAGGCTCCCAACTCTTCAGCGCTTCAGCAGACAGAACCCTGAAAACCTACAGTCTCGCCGGCCCGGACAGTCTCGCATACGTGGAGACGCTGTTCGGCCACCAAGATCACGTCGTCGGCATCGCCGCCATGGGAACAGACCAGTGCGTCAGCGTCGGAGCGCGGGACCGTACCGCTCGCCTGTGGAAAGTGATCGATGAAACGCAGCTTGTCTTCCGGGGCGATTCGTCCAAGAATGACGCGTATTGCTCTGGGAGTCTCGACTGCGTAGCTGCCATACCTCCGCATCACTTCGTGACCGGTTCCGATGCGGGAGCCTTACAGCTCTGGAGCATGCACAAGAAGAAACCTTTATTCACGGTCCAGCTCGCTCACGGAGTCGACGAGCCAGAGAAGCTGGAGGATGTGACCAGTGAGAAAGATAGGGAGGTGATCGAGAGGCTGAAGTTGGCAGACAAGAGGCGGCCAACGCCGAGACATATTACTGCTCTTGCAAGCATTCCGGGGACTGACGTCGTCTTGTCTGGGAGTTGGGATGGTTGGGTCAGAGCTTGGAAAGTGTCAGATGATAAGAGGACTATAATACCGCATGGTGCAGTCGGACAGAGCCCACACTCGTCTCCTAGTTTCAATAATCACATCAATGGCACTGGACCTTCACTTGGAAATGGTGAACTAAACGGCGGCGCCTCTGAACCTAATACTGAGGCTTCAACACGGGGACCAGTCAGAGGGATCATTAACTCGCTCGCCGTTTTCGAACGTCGAAAAGAGACCCTGAACGAGTTTGGAGGAAAAAAGGAAGGGGAATCTCTGGGACTCTGTATCGTGGCAGGAACAGGAAAGGAGCCAAGGTTAGGCAGATGGAGGGTATTTCCAAACGGGAAGAACGGAGCCGTGATATTCGAGGTGCCTATTAAGGAGGAAGCGAGATTGGTTGAGGCCGTGGAAAAGGATAGTAATCTTGACCTTAGTGGTTGACTAATTGTGTAGAACCCTTTTGGGAAAATCTACCTACATTTACAAGAACTGGCTCGATTTTCCTCCACTTAAACTCGCGAAGAAAACCGGTTGTCTACTCAGTCCTTCTCCGTAAAACGACTTTTTCTCTAAGCCTTCCCCTTCCCTTTCTGTTTCCCAGGAGTCATCCTCTCCCAAACCATCAATACTCCCTCCCGTGTAAACAGTGTCTCCTTCTCCGCCCCCTTAACCCACAAATCCTGAATCTCAACCCACTCATCCAATTCCCCTTCCCTCCTGTCCCCTCTACTCATGGCGCTCGCCGCACCCTTGTCCCTCACCTGAACCTTCCAATTCACATTCTCGCCTTCCCCACCAACCGCCTTATTCGCCGCGTCAGCCGCATCTTTAGTCCCGTCATTCGCAACAGTCGTTGTGTCGAGAATAATGTGCGCTGCAAGGTTGTAATAGATCGGTTCTCCAGGTGGGTGGAGGGCAGGGTTTGGTTCGACGTAGGGAGACATGTCAAGACCCCGAGGGGAGGGGAAAGTGACGATTGTGGGATTCCGCTCGTAGACAAATTTGTTGGTGCTGAAACGTTTAATGTGAAACAGGAGGTAAGGCGGTAAAGGGTGGAGAAGGCGATGCCGGATGCGGTGGGCCAGCTTTTCAGTCGCAACCAGACCAGAATATTTTTGGAGGAGGGTGGTCAGAGGAACTTGAGGGATGATGTTTTTGGCCTCAATGGAGTCGCGAAATAAGGGTCGGGGTGGAAGGTCGAGCGTGAGGATGAGGTAACGGGTTGTTTTTGTGTCGATGACTGAAGATTCTTCGAACCGAAGACGGTCGCCTGTGGTGTCGGAGCGGGCAGTGATGGCTTGGGATTCTTGGCGAAGGGAACCTTGGAAAGTACGCTGGATAATTGAAGAGTTTGGTCTCGTCTTTGAGCCACCAAGGGAAAGGTGTAGCGTATTGAGGAACCAGGAGAGGAATTCGATAGGGTCGGATTGAGTAGTTAAGGTGAAGCGCTTGGATGACCGCAACGCAATCTCCTGGAGTAACTCATGGGGCGAGACATGAGAGCGAAATGCGCGGGGGTTCCAAAGCTTGCGTACAAGTGTACTTGTGCGAAGAGCCAATTGAGGTGCTCCTGGTGGAAACTTGTGCAGAAGCATGAAATTGCGGAGAGGGGACACATGGGCCAGCGCTTGTACAACAACGTTGAGATAGTCGTTGGCCTTGATGTTGTTCATTCCCATGAAACCAGGGCGATAGTTGGCGTTGCTGAGATCTGTAGATTCTCTGGCTTCTTTGTCGAGCTTCTTGACTTCTGTCTCGTGAAAATGAGGATCGACTACATACTTGATATCGTCTAAGCTCTTATTCGTAACCTCATAACCTTCTGGAAGCACATACACTTTTTTAGTTTCCATATTGATGAAGACATGATGTCCTACTTCGAGAGCATGCAAATAGGCGTGGGATTTCGGTCCTCGACCCTGGTAGTATTTTCCACACACCAGGCAAGCGTATATGTTGATGTTTGAAAGTGTCACAGAGCAAAGCTTTTCGAAATCGAAGTCCAGGATTGCGCGATTGATCGTATCCAGGTAAAGATCGTTGTAGCCTTCAGCCGGCTTGCTTTGTCGCAAAGTTGTGGCTGGTAGATTTCCATCTTCGTCCTCTGATTCTGAAGCGCTACTCCGATCATCTTCAGATCCTATTATATTCTCCTCCTCCTCATTGGTTTTAGCAAGGACTGTAAGCCCGTTTGCCCCTCTCGACCCATCCAGGACGCCATTTCGATGGGTAAAATCAGAAGCTGTTTGCGGGGAGGCGTTTTCCGCTATCCGAGCTTTCTTCGAGGCTGGTGAGGTATCTAAGCTAGTGAGGTCTAGGGGTTCTTCCGACTTTCGTTTCGACATTACAAGAGGGCTGGTCCCTTGAATCAAAAGAAGTTTCAGGAGGCAATCTGGCAAGAGAAATGTAGGGTATGCAAAATATTGGTAGTACGCCGTCAGTGACAGTGGTGCGGAGACGCTCCGCCGCGGATGGGCAGCTCTAGCGGCCGGGGCGGCGGAGCGGGCTTCACAAAGATGGCAAGGAAGACTAAGGCGTTTGAGATTCTATTTTCATGAGACAACAACGTGTTTTACTAGGGAGAACTACTGGGCATGCTACGCTGTGAATCATGTTGAAGACCTGTTGCAGAATCGGGGCGAGGTAAGATTTCATTATATCTACTCGCTCACACAATGCCACATCTAACAATCAAGATCGTACCGCCAAGAATATATACTGAAGAAGCTGACGCGAGGCCGCGCCGCGAGGCACGCAGGATATCACATACACGTAACTCGACGAGAACATTGTCCACTCAGGTCGACATCTGCTGTTGAGACAATGTTGGGCTTTGGGACGGGCCATTTTGCCCATTCTGTCCATTCAATTGCTGCAATCCCTGGCTGTCAGATCTCTGAATTTGTGGCGTTGCACTGCGGCTCTGCACTTGACCGTGCCCACTGACAGGTCGTGCCATACTCATAGATGGGCTGCCATTACTCATTGGAGCACGTTGCCTCAGCATACTGTACTGCTGCACCTGCTCGTTGGTCATCATGCCGTGCTGGGCATTGCCAAGACCCATGCTGTACATTCCCCCATTAGCTGCTCCAGCTGCGGCGTTGAGCGCAGCTTGACTCATGCTTCGCTGGTGTTGGTGCTGCTGTACAAGCTGTTGTGTCGCAAGCCTTTTGACCTCTTCAGGAGAGAGATCAGGTTGTCGCTGCGCTATGTGTTGCATAATGCGATGGATCTGGGGCATCATCCCCCCTGATAGCGCCTGGCCTCCAGTGGTCATCCTGGGTGATGTCGAAGTCCCTGTTTGCATGACACTTCCTTGACCATTAGTGTTCATAGCTGGTGATGAAATGCTGTTATTTGCCTGCATTGCTGCGAACATTGCCGTGTTTGGAGTAGGGTTGGCCCCATTCATAGCGGACATCTGTGACGGTGGGGAGTTTTGAGATCTATGTTGACCTTGTTGACCTTGTTGACCCGGCTGTTGTGCTAATTGTTGCCGTGCCGCAGCTGCAAATCGCTGCTGTTCTTGAAGCCGATTAGCCTCCATAAGGACTCGCATGTTTTCCGGAGAATTCATTTGCGGTCTGTTGAGGCCGAAGTTTGGAGGCAATTGACCCTGGGGAATATTTTTCATTCCAGCCATGTTGTTTGGGACAGTCCCGTTTGGTTGATGGCCATTAGTCATACCTTGTGCCATTGAGAGACTTCGTGACTGCTGGGCCTGCGCCGATGGATACTGACCGTTGGGAGGGGCTTGTGATGCGACGGCGGCAACTGCAGCTGCAGATAGTGGGGCAGTTCCATTAACGGAACTGCCAGAGTTTCCTCTCAATGCTGCGTTGCTGCCGTTCTGCATGCTTGAACGCTGTTGGAGAGCCGCCTGCTTTCATTCAGCATTTTCCATGAAAGTAGAAGAAACGCAGATGCAAATTAAACTAACCTTTTGGTGAGCAAGCATTTGCTGGCGGTATAATTCTTGTCTCTCCGCAAGCTTCTGCTCTCGCTCATGCTTCAGATGGCTAAATTGCTGTGGTGTCGAAATGGGAGGTTTGGGCTGGCTTGCTTCGTTTGCCTTTCTCATGGCAGCCAGGCCAGCAGCTAGAGTTATCTGAATTAGTACTTATCGCATAACAGAACAAGGGGTAAAATTACCATGCTGTTGCTTGTGTGCAACAAGCTCCCGTTTCTTAGCTAGCTTTCTGAAAGCATCAATAAAGGCTAAATATCGCGTATTCCTTTTCCGTTCTACGCGCATGGGTAGCGTTGTCTTCCTTCTCATCTGCATGGGTGCACCACCAACTTGTTGTTGGGCAGCCTGCTGTTGCGCAGCGACAAGCCTGCCTGCACTTTCTATACGAGCATGATAAGCACGGAAATACGGGGTCTTTGACATATCGGCAGGCAAGCCTTCAAGGCCGATCCATCGTTCAAAGCACTCCCATGGTGTTCTTCGATCAGCTGGATGGTGATGCATTGACTTTGTTGAGAGGCAGCTCGAGATCAAAGACCAGTTGTACGAAAATTCTTTGACTAAGCGCCGCAGCTCATCATCCTCGGCGCCCGTCCAGGTGGAAGACCACCTCGACTCATAAAATCCTTGGGAGGGCATGGGATGCTCCGCAGGTGGTCTGAACGAGTGACCAGGATGAATACGATCTCTGATGTGCTTGTTTTCAGGCATGAAAAGGGCAACCTCCGTATGTTCTGCAGGCAGCGGCGAACCCTTTGGGGGACGAAAATCTTCTTCGTATTCGTACCGACTTCTCTTCCGTGGTGGCTTCGAGGATATAAGATGAATTTTAGATGATGCAAATCTGGATATTGGCAGCAGGTTCTTCTTCCAAACCGAATCACGCCGTTCAGCCAGGTCTGACTGGGCGAGATCCGGCTCGGCACCCGCAGGCTGATACAGGGGAAGCTCTCCAAGGAGCTTGTCTGCAGCTGGAGTTTTCTCTAGCGCAAAGTTGAATTCTGAAGGGCCTAAGGAGAATATTGCGGCAGGCGCTTGTGGTAGCCGGGCTGAGCGAGGCTCTTCTTCAAACCCATCACTGACCCAGTCGTCTTCAGCGGATGGGATAAGATCGGGTGTTGGCTGCATCGGAGAAGAAGCATCGTCCAGAGCATCCTCTTTCTGCTCGCCACGCGAAATTATCCTCGGTGGCTTCACTTTGATACGCATCGCCTTCTGCTTCTCTGGGTTGCTGGAAACATATTCAGCACACCAATCAGCCAAGGCTCTTGCAGCGGCAAGCTTCCATTTCCGTTCTTCGCGGAAATCTGTGCGGAGCCATTTTACATGGTCTAACAAAAAGTCCCAATGTGACGTCTGACGTGGTGGTTCCGCTGATCGCTCCATTTGACGTAGCGGCCATCGATTGGCGTTTTGCAGTTGATATATTCTTTTAAGCGTACGGCAGTTTTTGTTCTCCTTGTAATCCACCATCCAATCTACAGTTGAAACAGCTTTGTTAGCCGACGCGAGCAACGAAGATAGAGTAATTCCCCTGTTCTGGTAGGCTTTCGCCTCGAATAAGGTGTATAGATAGTCGCGTTCTTGACGGTTGGGGAATGTAGCCTCATTAGTAACGCGTCGTAGGAGTTCTATGGCATCTGGCTCTGCCGTCGCCTGAGACTTCGGAAACAGAACAGTAGAGAGCCTGGTCCTCTCCTTGTCTCTCTCACGCCGATCTGTTTGCCGCTGTGCTGTTCCTGAGCCAGAACCATCTTTTACAGCATCGAGCTCGGGTATAGAGCCTGCTCTGCTAGAGTCGGACGATCCTTTCTCGTTCTGAGGAGACGCAGGCTTAGGAGCTTCGCCCAGTATCTCCGAGACAGATTTGTGGCGTATCGCACCAGATGAGACCCGTGTAGTCATACGTTCAGGAGGTGAATAAGCGACAGGCATTGGAGGTGGCCTCCGAGGTGTGAACCCTACTGTATTTCGGCCAGTGATCTCCGCTGGGCTTTCGACGAAGCCGGAAGGGGACGCAGATGTAGTGTCAATATGCATTGGGGGTCTACGTTGAAGGACTCGCCCAGGAAAGAATGGTGCATGGGGACCCAGAGCAGTACCGTCAGTCGGCAATGGGGACTTGCGTGCGGGTTGTTCGATGGTAGTATTTGATGCAGCATCTTCGGCTTTCGGCTGCAACGAAGTGTTCGGGGTGGGAGCTTGTGCTTCTATTGTCGGTTTGTCCAGGTCAACATTGTTCTTGACTGGAGTTTCCCGGCCTTTATTTCTTGGGCTTTGGCTACGTTCCAGGCTCGTGACCTGAGAAGACTCTCGTGGTTCTTCATCACCTGGACTTGTAGTTGGAGATGCAATTGGTGGTCGAGGAGTGCTCGCAGAATCCAGACCATTTGTGGACGCTGGAGATGAATTGGGCTCTGCCGTTGGAGGTCGTATTGTTGGTGTCAGAGCCAGATCGTCACGTTTTCTCATACGAACCGTATCGACTGGTGCTGGTGGAACCCATTCTTTAAGTTGCGTTGAACCGTTTGTGTCTCCTTGGGATACAAGAGTCCCAGAATTAGCAGGTTCAGCTTCCACCTGGGCAGGATCAACACCCGGACTGGCTGGCGGACTCTCCACAACATTCTCGATACGTGACCGCTCCCCAACAGAAGCACTTAGTTCGTTCTTTTCCGTGTCATCCACTGGTGTCTTCGCCTCTGCCTCCCTCACAGGTAATCCTCCTCTTTCTTCTAGCGAGACGTTGCTTTCCAGTAGGGCCCGTCCATCTTCAATAACCGATGGTGCAGAAATGGGCGATTTAGTCTGTCCACTGGTAGGTACAGTCGATGGCTTCGTTGAGCGGGTAGACTGGAGAGATTCTGATCGACTTTCATCGCTCAAATTTGAGATACCTTTCGCCTGAATGGAATTTCTTTGCAGTGCATCCCGTTGTGTGGAGGGTTGTTGGTGGAAGAGATGTTTTGTGACATCGGGCCTTGGGGGGAGGGTTGACTCGTTAAAATAGCGGCCTCTATAGGGCACGAAAATTAGCGACCGTGGAAACAGTGGTGCGAGGTACACCACAACAAACGATCTAGAAAGGTGGATAATCGCTGTACGTACTTTTCGATGTCATTTGCATCCAAGAAGAGCCTCTCATTTTGTTCGTAGACAGTGTCAGATGCATTTGGTTCGAGAAGAGTGAAGGTAACGGTCGCAAAGTAGAGCTCGTTCAATTTACGCTTCCGAGAACGCAAACATGATCTAAAAACCACCAAAATCAGCCTGATGATACTTTTGTATATGGAGAATCGAATGAGTCGCTCAGAAAAAATTGAATGCGTACGCGAGCTCCTCTTTCTTCAACCGTAATGCTTCTGCCCGAAGCATGGAGTCTACCTCGAGGAGAAAACATCCGAGTTGACATTCAAAATCTTTAAAACCGTGAAAGGAACGTCATGTGAGATGGAGAAGATGAAATTCAATAGAATGGACGATTATTTCGAGTGGATGTGGTGAATCGAGCGACTCATGGATTTGGTGGTTGATGCGGTCGGGCGATCTGGCAGGTCTGGCAGGCTAGAGAGAGGGAGGGCCTGCAATGCGCAGGTGTGGAGGTACTCAGTGAAGGTGCCCAGCAGCACAAAAGGGTGTGTGGAGGGGGTGAGTTTGCAGTGCAGGGCCAGGCATCCCAGCCCGCCTTTGCCCACTTCAGTCTTGGAGAGTTGGGGTCATTTTGGCGTCTCCCGTTGCGCGTAGCGCAAAACTAAACACTCCACAGAGAAGCTTTCGTGCACATCCAAATTTTGATAAGGAGACGTGCGATGCTCAAATTGACAAACAAATCGCTAACATCGACTACCCAATCATCCCGACCTCAGGGTTGCGACCGTGCACGCCTTGCACTTGAGGATAACCAGGGGTTCTGCACTAGATAAAAGTTCTTTTGCCCAAGGATTTTCTTTTCTCTGGCTGTCAATATTTTTCTCGATGAGCAAAAGGAAAAGACAGGACGAGAAGGGGCCCACCCATGAGGTTCCTCGCAAAATCCAAAAGGTGTCTGAGCAAGACACCCCACCCCAGAAAACCACCACCTATATTCAAATCATCACGGGCTCCTACGAGAGAGCGCTGCATGGTGTGACGGCGACCCTCTCTCCTTCCTCTTCTGAAGCATCTCAGCCTTCTGTCCAATTTGTTGACACATTTCTCTTCAATGCCCACGCGTCTGCTATTCGTTCTCTGGCTTTATCCCCTCTTCCTGATCCAACATCTGCAGAATCATCCAAAGTCATATTAGCGACAGGAAGTACAGATGAGCGCATCAACCTCTATCATCTTTCAGCACGAGCGGTGCCGGAGAATGAGAAGGTACCCTCTGTGCCGACCTTGGCTGGAAATAAGATCTTGGAAAGCCCTAAGAACCGGGAGATGGGATCTCTTATGCATCATTCCTCCAGTATTACCGCCCTATACTTCCCGACGCGGTCGAAGCTCTTATCGGCCGCTGAAGACAACAATATTGCAATAACCAGGACCAGAGACTGGACAGTTGTCTCGACTATCAAGGCACCTCGACCAAAGGCACAAGGCAGACCGAGTGGAGACACTGCACCTCCTGGCGCTTTCCCTGCAGGGGTAAACGATCTTGCAGTGCATCCAAGCATGAAGTTGATGGTCAGTGTAGGTAAAGGGGAAAAGTGCATGCGTCTATGGAATCTGGTCACTGGGAAAAGGGCCGGTGTGTTAAGCTTCGGTAAAGATGTTTTACAGAGTGTGCTTGAAGGAAAGCATAGCAACGGCGAAGGCAGACGAATTGAATGGAGCCCCAATGGGGAAGACTTTGCTATTGTTTTTGAACGCGGGGTGATCATATATGGCACTGTGAGGCCTTCTCGATAAGCCTGAGCAGAACGTCGGAATTATTAACAGAATCATAGGACTCTAAACCGAAATCAAGAATACTACCGTCACCTTTAACCAAAGTACACCAGATAAGATACTTCACATTACAATCGGGCCATGCAGACTTACAACTCCTGGCGGCGTCAACTGAGGATGGCCGCATTGTCTTTTACAACACGAATCCGGTACCATTAGGTAAGGGAGCTGATTCAACCGAGTCGACCATTCCGGACGCCATAAACATTGCTCAACTTGGCGGCAAGGCATCGGGCTCTACCGTTCGGATCAAGGACTTTGAAATCCTGCAGACACAATCCCATGACACCTTTCTACCGGACCTTTTGATTGTGACTGGTGGCAGCGATGGCGCAATAAAATTATGGACAGTGGAGAAAGATTCTCTACATACAAATGGCCAGGCAGTAAACGGGGCAAAGGTGAAGTCTATGAATGGACACCATCCTGAGACACAACCACCGCAGGTAGGAACTGTGCTTGGTAGCTACGAAACAAGCAACCGCATCACTTGTCTGAAGGCTTTTGTGATGCTACCGCCTGAGCTCACAGAAGCAGAATCAGACCTAGAATCAGAAGGCAGCTTTGAAGGATTTGAAGATGAGACAAGTAGCAGCAGTGAAGCGGACATAGAGGATCAATGACCTATAGATCTGCTCTCATGTATACATGAATACATCGAAGGACCTCCGGGGACTATTCTCGGATTAGCCCAGAGAATTCGTACAAGCGTCTTCCTGTTGCCCCTGAACCACACACTCTTTCTCGGGCCTCTTTGGATCCCTCAGTTTCTTTCTGGAGACTCTACAAATTTTCGCAGATGAAGGGTGCTTTTTAATTAGAGCTACGTAGGATGCGCGTTGTGGGAACCGTTGTAGGCTACTAATTTGTATCGCCCAGTCCCCCCGAGTTCACATGTCTGTGCCCCCACAGGAAAATTCCGCGCACGGACCGTTTAAGATTTCTTGGCCTCCAAAGTTCGAAATGGACGTCTCTACCTAACGTAGCGACCTCTAAATGCATGATATTTAGACTATGACATGGGGCCAGAGTTGGCGAAAGATCCACGATATCTCGATATAAGCTCCAACCAAGTTCCAGCTCCTCTACATATTAAAATCTACCAGAGGTCACCATCCTTATCCGCCCAACCTCCACTCGATGCTCTCCCAATTCCACAACTAAATCCTCACAATGGCCCACGCATTCACCTCACATCCCCCACACATCATTCATTCCGAAACCCCCATCTCCCCCGCCAACGCAGCGTCCTTCATGACCGCCTTCCTCCAACACGCCAACATCGACCCGTCCTACCGCCCGGACTCGACGCTCAGCGAGCGCGGGCCGCAGAGCACGAGCACCGCGGCGAATCCGAGCTTGGTGCTGTACGAGCTGCAGAGGGTGAGGGATGGGCTGGAAGGGAAGGTCGTTAAGGGAGATGTCAGTGCGGGGCTTTGGGGCCGGAGAGGTGCTGAGGCCGAAGGCGATGGTGTGAGCGCGAGGAAGAAGATGAAAAAGAATGGGCAGGAAAGAGGTATGAAAGGTAAGGGGAAGGAGAAAGCTAAGGAGGATGCTTCTGCTCCCGCGGCCTTATTGGTTACGGATGAAGATTGGCAGGATAAGGAGGATTTTGAACTGGAGCAGGAGGTTGAAGAAGGAGAAGCGGGAGACAGAGGGCAGATTAATGTACCAGAAGACCCGGTAGAGCTTGCAGAAGTGGCATCTAAGGAGTCTGTGGATGCGGATGCCAGGGACATTAAAAGAAAGAAGCCGAAGAGCCAGGCAGAAAAGGAAGAGCGGAAACGAAGGAAAAAAGAAAGAGGGAAAGAAGAAAGAAGGCAGAAGATGAAGAAGACCTAGGATTGAAGCGAGAGAAGCATTCAGTGGTGATCTCAAGGGGTCGTCATATCCGAACAACAATGGGCAGGTTCATTTGAAAATGAAGCTCAGGATCATCAGTCCCTTTTCACGCTTGGACCAATGGAGTTTCAACTGTTAAGTGCTGACCGGGACGACGCATCAGGTACAAGAGCTACCGGATAACATGACTCCCATGATTCGACGACCCAGATTTCTATAAAGACACTCCATTTTTTCTCAGGCCTGATCACATCAACACCATGCCAGCCAGGAGCGAGAATGGCGGACCCAACCATAGATTCCATGCAATGCAGATGCCAGAAATCCCAAACACTGGTTTTCATCTAAAGCTCTCTATCCCCAGCTTTAACCGGCTTCTCACTGTCCTCTTCCTTCGCAACTTTGCCGACGCCTTTTTTACCATCTGCCCATCCTAATGCTCCCAGTCTTTCTGGCAAGATTGGGTGTGAGTAGTTGTACGCCGCGTACATCCAATCGGCATCCATCGAGCTCAAGTTCTGTATTTGCAGCTTAATGAGACTCTTGGCAAGCTCCTTCGAATAGCCTAGCCGGACAGCGAAAGCGTCTGCCTCGAATTCGAACTTGCGGCTCAAGATGTTCATGAAGAACTTGATGATAGCGTCTGTGGGGGCAAGAACATCAGAGAAAAGGGTGAACCCAACGATGATCGGTTGTTCTTTGTGGAAGCCAAAAGCCTGGTAGAGAGATTTGTTGTTGATGAAGATGGAGAATAGAGCAAAGAGGTAGAAGACTTGGAACTATCATTTGGTTAGCTCGAGCTCCACAGCTGAAGGAGACGACGACGACGAACCTGAGAAATTCCAAAAAGTTTCGTCGTATGGCTCAAGCTCCAATGTCCCAGCTCATGACTGAGCACAGCGACGACTTCCTCAGTCTCGCTTTTCTCGATCAAGGTGTCGTAGATGACAATGTGCTTCTTCCATGGAAGGCCATAGAAATACGCGTTGCTATGAGCGCTTCTCTTGCTACCATCAATGACATAAAGCTCCTTAAGAGGGAAGTTGAGTCTCTTCGCGAGTCCTTCAACGCCTTCCTTGAGCTTCCCAGGTTCTAGAGGCGACAGCTTGTTAAATAAGGGCATGATGAAGATCGGGAAGATGGTGATCATGACCGTTTGGACGACTAGAGCAAAGACCCAGAGATAGTAGAAAAACTGATTGCCGGTGGTCATAATGATTTTCAGAAATGCCGCCAACAACGGGAATCCAATCACAACAGTAAGTCCAAGCGTCTTGAGCTTGTCTGTGACCCATAATTTGACAGTGGATTTGTTGAAGCCGAACTTTTCCTCGAGGACAAACGTGCTGTAGTAAGAGATCGGAAGAGAGATGACGGAAGAAATCAATATTTGGAGCAGGACGAACACCAAGGTATGAGAGATCTCGCCTTGGAAGCGTGCCGGGAGATATCGAGCAAGCCATACTCCACTCACACCCCAGAGCTTGGGAAGAATATCGTAGTAAATCCAGGCTAGATTCTGAGCTTGTCCGTAAATACCACTGAAAAAGCCGAATTTTGCCTTTGCCCGACCATAAGCCTGGCTTTCATCGAACTTCTCTTGCGATATCTCGTCCTCAAGGACCTTTGGAGGCTTCTTATTTTGAAGGACTCTATACTGACGAAAGGATAGATAGCTCTCGAGTGCGTAATTGGTGAGCGTGAATCCAACAATCAAGCTTTTCCATGGAAAGCCGGGGCGATCCAGAAATGTAGCAAGGCGCTGTCTGTTGCTCAGCTTGTGCAGCATTGTCTGTTCTGGCGCAGGTTTACTTACCTGGGGAACCCCCCCGAGGATTGACAATATTGAGGCCATGGCGTATTAAATACCTTGTGGAAAGTCGAACCACGCGCGATGGCCACGAAAGAGAGATATGAAACTATGACGGAGGGTCTGCTTCTTGGATAGGTACTTAAATTGGATGCTGAGGACAGTGTTGCTGTTGTAGCCTGGCCATCAGCCGTCCAATCGGAGTGGAGCTTTCTCCGATGAATTTCTCGTCCCTACCTAGCTGAGGCACGGAATGAAGCTCCGGCAATGCTTCTACTTGCTTTCAACGTCCTACGACAAGATGATTTGCAGAAATTGCAGAACGGGATTCTTTCGCTCCCTAACATGGCTATCAACTGGCAAGCAAACAAAATCTATAACTGCTAAAAGGTGCGTTTCCCATAACGTCTCCTCGCTCGTTTTGTACTCAGCCGAAGGTAGATCATTCACGACTCAAATGTTTACACGCCTGATCCCCTCCTCGACCCTTTTTTCACCACCACCGTTAAAGTTTGCGTCCAATTGCCAGATGTCTCCACAAGTCGCCGCTCCCTCCAGGACCCCATGGCTGTGTCAATCAGCGCCATTCTCAGCTTCTGCGCATCTCGGTGTAAAGCGAAACACATACAACCCAAGCCGGAGAGTTCAGAAGAGGAGGCATGGCTTTCTCACAAGAATCAAGTCCGTGGGCGGGCTCAAAATCCTGAAGCGTAGAAGATTAAAAGGCCGGAAGAATCTCAGTTGGTGAAGTTGGATAGCCTGCATGCTACACTTCTGTTCGGAGAGGGCTAGGGAGAGTCGTAGGGCCCCCGGAATCATATACTACATTGCAAAGCGTCCCTGATTACTGTACGAAAATATTGAATGCTGCGGGGGTGAAGGATCGCACAATCTTGCCTTGAAAATCAGCGCGGAAGCAGGCGGCTAACGGGCTGAAGAATTGTTGATACTACGGGTCGGTGGGACCTTCGTGGACAGTTCAAATAGGAAGAAGTCCTTAGAGGTTCTATCATGATTCATTCGGAATACCTACAGGATGCAGGTATCGACCTCTGCTCCAAGTGCCCTCCGATACCGTCTAAATGGCTGCAGTGGCACCTTGGCACGGGTACAGGAACCGCCAGGCTGAAGGGCAAGTAGCGGTGACTGTCGCTAGACCGCCCCTCCCAAAGGCTCCTGCCCGTGCACAGTGGTCGTCCTGCTTCATTCTGCCTGCAAAGTCCCTTTGTATCTGGATGGGGATCGTCATATCGGCCCCGTTCATCGAGCCTTCTGGCTTTGCTGGCAGGCGTTAATTTGGGCAGGTACAGCCCCGGGGGGCCGCTCATTCCACACAAGGCTGGAACCCGCCACTCGAAAAATTCGGCCCGCCTTTCCCAATGTAGTCTAGCCTTGGCATGCGCTGGCTCGGCGCTTGCGACGGTTCTCGCCTTCGCCTGAGAGATTTCCTTCCACAAATTCATTCTACCCTCTCACCAACGGCTTTCACAAGTACACCCCCACCGAACTCAGACGCTGCTTTGCTTTGTGTATCGTTTCCTTTCTCTTAGACTTACGTGTTATAGACTTGAGAGCTGTTTCGCTCTTGCGTCTATTCGTCAGTTGCAAGGGAACGCTGAAACGAAATCACTGCCCCGAAATTCTCCATCACTTTTACAGATCCTTTACTCACGCTAATCATTCATTCATCAATCCATATATTGCCCTCTACAACCATCACAATAACTTCAGTCTAAAATCTTTCAACGTCAATCGCACAATCCTTATCACCCTCACTGTACGAGTGAGTACCCTTATCTTGCGTTTGCATTCTGCCGGAGCCTAACTGACTCGGTTGTCAATAGTCTTCAATATTCGACAATGGCTAATGAATTGAGCATGGCTGGCCTCTCCTTGGGGGATTCTCGACACGCTGCTGGCGCTATGGGCCATGGCAGCCGATCGGCCTATATCCCTCCTCATCTTCGACACCGAGGTGCTCCCCCAGGCATGGATGGAGCTGGAACACCTCCACCAGGTCCTGGTCACGAATCTGGGCTTGCTGGCAGTGCCTGGGGCAACCCGTGAGTGCACATCGATGTTCCTTTCTGATATGGGGT
Source organism: Pyrenula massariospora (assembly GCA_021030905.1). Classification (NCBI taxonomy): domain Eukaryota; kingdom Fungi; phylum Ascomycota; class Eurotiomycetes; order Pyrenulales; family Pyrenulaceae; genus Pyrenula; species Pyrenula massariospora. The sequence continues at coordinate 1,777,013 of JAGFMI010000003.1, forward strand.
AATTGCTAATCACATACCACTTTAGTCCAGCAGACCGACGTGGCCCTATGAACGGTAGCTGGGACCCATCAGCGCCTCATTTCACCCCAGGAAATCAGGGACAAATGGGCAGACCCCAACACTTCGACCCGAACGCCTACGGCAATCCCGCCGCCAGAGCTGGACCGTACCCTGCAAGCGGAGGTTACGGAGCCCCTCGAGGTTCCGGGGACGGCTCGTGGCGGGATGGCAAGCATATTCCTGGTCCTCAAAATCAGAAGCTTGAGAGAGAATTGTTTGGCCTTCCAAACGACCCTTCCAAGGCGCATACAGGTATCAACTTTGCCAACTACGATGATATTCCCGTCGAAGCATCTGGACAAAATGTCCCCGAACCAGTCACCGCGTTCACTAATCCTCCTCTTGATGATCATCTCCTAAACAACATCAAACTTGCACGATACACTACACCAACACCGGTCCAGAAGTATTCTGTTCCAATTGTCATGGCTGGACGTGATCTGATGGCGTGCGCTCAGACGGGTTCTGGCAAGACAGGTGGTTTCCTCTTTCCCATCCTGTCTCAGGCTTTCCAAAATGGTCCTTCAGCTAGTCCGGCAGCTGGTGGTAGTGGTTTCCGCCAACGAAAGGCGATTCCTACTTCTTTAATCCTGGCTCCAACCCGTGAGCTCGTCTCACAGATATATGACGAAGCTCGAAAATTTGCATATCGGTCATGGGTTCGTCCCTGTGTTGTGTACGGTGGCGCAGATATTGGTTCGCAACTCCGTTCTATAGAGAGAGGGTGTGATCTGCTTGTTGCCACCCCTGGACGTCTGGTGGATTTGATCGAACGTGGCCGCATCTCGCTTGTTAATATCAAGTATTTGGTCCTCGATGAGGCTGACCGAATGTTGGATATGGGTTTCGAACCCCAGATTCGACGCATTGTAGAGGGCGAGGACATGCCTCCTGTTAATGCCCGACAGACGCTCATGTTCTCAGCCACGTTTCCAAGGGATATTCAAATGTTGGCAAGAGACTTCCTCAAAGATTACGTCTTCCTGTCTGTTGGCCGTGTGGGCTCTACTTCCGAAAACATTACACAAAAGGTAGAGTACGTTGAGGACCAAGACAAACGATCCGTTCTTCTCGACATACTTCATACTCATCAAGGCGGGCTGACCCTCATTTTCGTCGAAACCAAACGAATGGCAGACTCTTTGTCCGATTTTCTCATTAATCAGAACTTCCCGGCCACCGCCATTCACGGTGATCGAACTCAACGAGAGAGAGAGCGCGCCTTGGAATTCTTTCGGAACGGCCGGTGTCCTATCATGGTTGCTACAGCTGTTGCTGCTCGTGGGCTTGATATTCCTAATGTGACGCACGTCATCAATTATGATCTTCCCACCGACATTGACGACTATGTTCATCGCATTGGTCGCACAGGTCGTGCTGGAAACACTGGTTTGTCTACTGCATTTTTCAACCGTGGAAACCGTGGCGTCGTTCGGGATCTCATCGATCTTCTTAAGGAGGCGCACCAGGAAGTTCCCTCCTTTTTAGAGAACATTGCCCGGGAGTCTAGCTTCGGTGGCGGTCGAGGAGGCGGGCGTGGCCGAGGTGGTGGCCGTGGTTCTGCTGCCACACGTGACGTACGCCGTACCGGCCCTGGGATGGGCGGCGGCGGCGGCGGCGGCGGTCCTCCCTCTTATGGTGGCTTTGGCGGCGCTCCTCATGGTTATGGAGGTAAGTCCATCCCTTTATTCGGCGACTCTTACTTACATTCAACAGGAGGCTACGGGGCCCCGTACGGCGGCGGTTATGGCGGCGGCGGGGGCGGCTATGGTGGCAGTTACGGGAATCCGACTGGCGGCAATGCCCCCAATTCCTGGTGGTAGTGCCACATGTGAGGTGCGATCTTCAGCAAGCTTTTCTGCTGCTCAGACCATCGCTGCTACCTCCGAAAAGCTTTTCTTTAACTGGTTCATTCTCTATGGCGACATTCTGCTAGCCAATCCCCCCTTTTCTTTCCCATTTCAAGACATTTTCGATTTCGATCATCTCGAAGAGAGAGCATCACGGTACGCATACGCTATCTGACGACCTTTAGGCGCATTCGTTGCCTTTTCATCCTATTTCGGAGGCTTGGAGCGAATGGCTCAAAGAGAGTCATCCATAATTGAAACGGCAATCCAGCATGATATACGATAGATAGCGTTGACTTTCAATTGCTTGTCCTTCCAGATACCCCAAAGACCGTTTGAGTCGTGCGAGTTTCTCAAAATGAATCAAAATCAGGAGAAGCATGCGCGGCAGGGCCCGACGCGATGAGACGAGAACATCTCGACGCTTATTTCATCGGATGTGAAAATACGTTTCTGCAAAAATAAACTGGAAATGAACAAAATCCGGCAGGGGCTCGGGACGGATGACATTTAATGCGGCTTGTGTTTCTAGGTTTGGCCTCTTCTTCTACTTCCGAGGCTGGCGCTGGGAATCATCTGACTGCGTGGACGAGCTTGTCGGTCGGGCTGCATACTTGCGAGGATGTCATAGATCGTTTTCTACTTTAGACCATTTCATGATCATGTCTAAGCTCATCGCAAAAGTCTTCTGACTTCTGTAGCATGTCATTAAACCTCGTGCGCTGTTCAAAATTAGTAGTAATAGAATGGCTTCTTATAGATAGACTCCACAATACACGCAGGTATGTCACAGTCCTGGTCGTTGGGAACTAGCGTTGATAGATGTGCTTGAAACCATACGTCAATAGAGACTTGACGCGGTATAATATCAACTTAACAATTTCATAGTAGATGTTCAGGGCTCCTTGGTGGATAGCGCGAGGGCGCGGAGGGCAAGGCATCCCCGCGCCAGTGGAGATCCCCATGCTGTTGGACCTGGCGCCTAAACCCTTGGTTAAATTTTGAAGCCAACTTCTAGGCCTGCGTGCACTCTTTGACAGCCAATTCTGCCTACTCTTGGCCCGTCTGCTTCTCACCTGTACAAATCCCACCTGCGCAAACCTGTTCGTCAGCCAGGTCGCCGCATATCAGACATGATCACAACTTAGAAGGCACCATGTCAAAGCCGCTCTCATTTGGTCTTGGGAAGCCCAAAGCAAAATCCGCCGCATCCACAGCGTCTCAATCTCGACCGTCGCTGGCCCGAGATCCTCTGAAACGGCCTCTCCATGGGGATTCCGACTCGGAAGATGAAGCGAACCCGCGCCACGAATCTGTCACCGGATTTGACGTAGCGACGGGCGGCGCAATCTCCACTACGCGATCTACTGTCAAGGAAGAACTGGTGATTAAAAACGCCGGGAATGGAGATTGGAGAAGGAGAGGAAGAGGGAAACATGCTCTACCCGCAGAAGAGCAGGCGCGGAGGGCCGGCCAAGTGAACGGGGAGACGCATGAGGTAGATGAAGTAAGCAAAAAGGCGGGATTACAGTTTGCTGTTCCCAAGGAGAACGGGCATCACGTCGGAGAGGTGTCGATGGTCGTGGAGAATGAGTCGAAAGAGACAGGGACGCCGAAGGAGAGATCGGAAGACGAAGCTGCGCTCCATGCTCTCCTTAACGAAGGAGATGGGGAGCGTAGGACAAACCTGGTTATCCAGCAGTCAGGCAACGACACACTATTTCGGCCTATTGACGAGGCAGCTGAGTTCAGAGAAGATCTCGCCAGTCGACCGGATCCATCTACCCTAGACGAATATGCGACGATGCCGGTGGAAGACTTTGGCCTAGCTATGCTACGAGGCATGGGAGCGAAGAGGAAAGCTAATGGGCAACCTGTCGTTTTGGAGAATGGGAACGCGAAGACATCAACGCCGAAGCCGGAGAAGCAGCAAAGGGCCGGCTACCTGGGTATTGGAGCAAAAGGCGTACCTGCTGGCGCCGAGGTGGAGCTGGGAGCTTGGGGCAAGGCTGATATGAGACGTAACAAGAAGGGCGAAGGCTTGTACACCCCGGTCATGCTCAGGGACAAGCAGACTGGGGAGATGATCACTGAGGAAGAATTCGAGAGGAGGTCGAAAGACGCTAAGACTAGTCGACGTGATCGAGAGGAAGACTGGAGAGATAGGAGAGATCGGAATTTACCAGACCACATGCAAGAGAAGTTATTGATTGATTCCGGCGACTACAAGGATCAAATGAACGCTTTCTCAAGGGTGGCCACATCTGGGCGAGAGCGCAGAGTGGCGCGCGATGAACCAAATGGTTATTCTAGCAGGGATCGGAGCCGATCTCGAGACCGGAGCAGACGACACAGAGAGGAGCGAGACTACAGATACCCTCGAGACGACGACAGGAGCTATCGGTCATCAGATCGACATCATGATCGACATCGTGACAAGGCCTATAGGGAGGATAGAGACAGGTCGAAAGACAGACATGTCCGGAGAAGGAGCAGGGATCGAGAGGAACGACATCGACGCAGAGATAGATCTTAAGAGGTTCTGACCTGGGAGATACATTAGATACCCTAAAAACTTCATTCGGAGTTTCGTTTCTGTCCTGTGACTATCTAAAGGGTACACGGCCAGTCCCCTCGCGAGTTGACAGTCTTCATGCCTCCCATCCATCATTTATTTCGCCAATGTGCTTCCTCCCGGTGAAATTTAACATAATCTCGTTGTGCATCATCTCGTTCATCGCATTCACCTGCAAGGTTCGTCGATGACCTCCTTGGCCAAAAGTCTTCGCATTGCAATTGTAAACGACAAAAACCACTCCCGGATCCTATGTTAATGACAGTGTTGGTTTTGGTCTGACCTGCTCCATCCAAATCATTGGCATGGCATAAAAGTTATGACGGCGCTTTCACAATTAAGACGCCGGAACATACGAAGGCGGCGGAGACAGAGAAGATTCCTTCACAGAAGAAGCTTCTTTCGTGTCGACGAAGATTTCATCGTGATTCGGACTTGAAGGAGCTTTATGATTGCTCTTCTTGCGTGCAAAGATGACCCGTTCGGCAGCGAATTGCGACGAGTCGAACTTCTTCTTTCCGTCCCTGAGGGCGCACTTGAAGTACCAGCCCTCCCATTCTCGCTTTTGAAGCATTTTGGTGATGGCAGTCAAAACCTCTGGTCTTACAGTCAGTTTGTCAATCTGTTTATAACCTTCGAGGTCCTTGTCTGTTACTGCGTAGCCGGGGAGGTTGGAGCACGTGAAGTATGTACTGAGGTGAGCGCCTTTGGAGTCATTGTTCTTCCATCCACTAAGGACCAGAAGAACCTGATCAATGTCTGGAGTCGGAACTGCTTTGACTGCCACGGCGCTATCTTCTTTCTTTTTGGGGCCGAAGAGCAGAAAACCAAGGCCCATACAGGTGTATTTGAGAGCCATGGCTCGAAGCAGGTAAGCTGGTATAGAAACGATAGGAAGTTTGAGCTGTAAAATCCTGCAAAATTTGAGAGAAAAGGAGAGGGTGTATGAAAAGGTTTACCGAAACTGAAAACTGCACGGAGAAATAGAATTACCTTTAAATCCTGTTTGAACTTGCGGGGCAGGTGTTTTGAGCCTCAAGTCATTTCACAAGGCTGGATTCAGCTGAAAACTTAGACGGGAAGTCCGCCTGGGCGAAGCGTTTCCTTTTCCTGACGCGTGCGGCGAACCCGCGGGAATTATTAGAGAGAATAATAGATCGATCCGAAGCTTAGCCGGCCGCGACAGCTGGTATGGACTGCGTACTCCTGAGTTTCCGGGGGGATTCTCAAGCTTCAACTTGCATATAGACGCAATATCGTGGCCAAATATTCATTGATGAGTGATCACGGCTGCGCAGCGTTGAAGTGTAATTACTTCCCAAACCCCACGTCCATCCCTTGAAGTCGCGAAGTGCGACTTTAGGCGCATCGTCGGCCCGTTCATTTCCAAGATATGGCGACGCCCACTGCGGAGGACACGACTGTCCGACAGAACCACTGGTCCTCGGTACCTCCTTCATCTCCCGGATCCACCATGGACGATCCAAACATGAGCAACGACGAAAGCGCCCCTCAACCAGCAAGAATGCAGAAAGAACAAGAAAATGCTGTCCCTTCGTCACCTCCCGAGCCAAGCAGCCCCTCTGCCAGCACTGCCCAGCTTGATGGCCCTGACGATGACCGGGGAAGGGTCCAGAGCGTCAAAAATCAATACCTGTCCAGTCTGAAAGACGACACGCCTTCCCGAGGTAGCTCACCCCGAGGGACAAAAAGACCAAGAAAGCAAAGGGGCGCCAAAGCAAGCCTTCCCTTGCTGCAAGAAGGCTTTCGAGACACAGAAGATGAAGGAAGCGTGCTAAACGACACTCAGAGCAGGGCGTCCGATGTTGATTTTCGCTCAAGCTCTGGCGCGGCAAATGCGGTTGGGACTCGACGGCAGGCAAATGGCACCATAGGGTCCGTCTATTCGGGCAACAAGATGAGACATCTCAAGAAAGAGGATGGGGCACCGTTATGGCGCAGAGACATACAATACGAATTCCTGCAAAGAGTATTTGAAGACGACCAGCCGGTGTTTACAAGATTTGCGGACGGCAAGCATGGTTACACCTTCACAGACATCTACGTCGACGCTATGGCCAAGAGCAGCAAGACAAGTAAGATTCTGAAAGAGAAACTACAGACTGATCGTCTTGCCGCAAAGAACATGGCGATGATATGTCTCCTGGTCAATGTCGGTCGTATGAACACAACGCTGAATTTCTTCCCTGAAATGCGTGCTCAGCTTCGCACGTACCACTCCATCCCAGTCCTTCAAGCACAGCAAGATCCAAATTCATACAAACAGCTACAGGATGCTCCACGACTTAAGTCGATATTGAAAGGAGCCTCTGAGGATGAAGATCAACCTAAGACGCTGGAAGCAATACAGACCGCCGCGATCCCGAGAACAAACCCTGTAAACCTAATATTTGTTCTTTCGCAGTGTGCACCGACAGTCTCAGAGTTGCATTTTCACCCTCCACGAGATTTTTTCGACCTTGTCATGAGACCTACCATATCAAGTAGAAGTCGTGCAAGGGCCTTTTTATGGCTAATGTGGTGGTATTTGGAAGGAGACTTTACAGCAGAAGCGTCTGCGCGAAATCCTTTTGGACCTGGAACGGATGCCGCGGCCAATAAAGAAGGCATTCCTCTCAAGGTGCCCGAATTCGAGCATCTGACCGACGAACAAGGCAATGCGGAAAACGTAGACACTCCCGAAGAAATTGAATACGGAGACATAAAGATGAAGGAGAGAAAGCGTAAGCCTGTATTCGCCATTAAATAATCGAGATCACTCTGACAGATGATACAGGCATACTAGAGGAGGATGACCCAACACAGGACAAGACTATCAAGAGACTAAAGAAATGTGAGTCTCGAATGCTTTCTCTTCAATACCAGGTTTGCTAATTTGCTACAGCTACGAATGATGAACTATCAGACATAGAATCCCCGCCTCCGCAGAATGCTGCGTCTGACCCACTTCGTATCATCCCATCCAAGCATTCTATAAACTACGATCCCGTCACTGGCAGGCTCGGACAAGGTATAGAATCAGATTTTGAGCCCGTGAATCCGCATCCAGGTCGAGGCCGCTACAAGAGAATTAAAAAAGCCGAGAGGGAAGCCGCCGAATTCAAAGCAAACAATCCCGGTCTGATCAATTCCAATGTTGCACCCTCAATGCCCCGACTCCCTCGAAAGCTCAGCAAAGCAGAGACACCTGACGTGGTCACGCCACAGCCGCCCGGCACTGGCCATCCAGTTCTTAGTCAGTATAATAACCCAGCTCAACCGCCGACTATGGAAAACGGCACCCCGGTGCTACAAGCTGCTACCACTACCACCACGTCAAGTCGACGGCCTCGGCCCATGACCCAACACCAATTAGCACTCGAGTCCCACAGACAAGAGCGCATCCGACGCATACTCCTCCAAAAGAAACAAGAAAAATTCACGATCGTTCGCGCTCGACGTGAACGAGAAAATTTTGTCCTCCGAGCCGCTCAGCGCATCCGCGCTCTTCCGAGCGGCTACGATAGCGACGACCCCGAGAACACGACCGGCCTCGGTGGCTTGGGACCGGGGCTGGGCGAAGAAGACGACTGGGGCGAAGAATGCGAGATGTGGATGAGCGTCATCCGGCGCGCGAGGAGACGGCTGATCCGATGGAGCGGGGAGGTTGACGAGGAGCCTGAGATTGGGGCGCTGGGGCGGAAATCTTGGAATCTGTCTGCGCCGAACGGTGTGGCGGTCGGTGATCCGCATGTCATGAGCGTCCAGCCGCCGCCCGCGGCGCCGGAAGCGGCGTATGTTCCCCGACGGGGTGGACGGAGGGGTCCGCGCACGAAGAAGGAGAAAGCGGCGCTGCTGGAGACGGTGGAGAATGGGGATGGGGGGGCGGAGGCGGACGTGGAGATCACGCCGGCGGTGTCAAGGACTGTTGATAAGCTCGCGGCTGAAGATGAAGGGCCTGGGGGTGAAGATGGATCGGTGAGGGGCGAGAGTCCCGGTCCGGATCTGGATGATATTGACAAGGATCTGTTGGCGGAGAGGAGTGACGAGGGGGAGAAGGAGAGCGATGGCGATACGGAGATGGAGGAGGCAGCGGAGGAGGGAAGTGATGTTGAGATGGGTGGGTATGATGATTAGGACCTTTAAGCTCATGCTGAGCGAGGCGGATTAATAGTTGATTTAATTCTTTTTTATGATTACACCACTAACGCATCCGGACGATGGACGGGATTCGAATGGCTAGGTCAGGTGGAGGGCACAGCATCTACTTGAATTTTATTCAGCCTTAAAACGACAGTATTATTAGACCATTCAAAAGCTTCTCGAAGTCTCTTAGAGAGTCGAAGAAAAATATTTCATGCCGCCATATGGTACAATAGGTATCTAGCGCTGTTTGGTGCCGGATGTCTCGTTCCAACGCAACTCTCCCCCCTGCTCACGTCCCTCCAAACCTATTGCTCGAAATCACAATGATCCATTCACTCCGACTCTGCCCCTTCCATCACAATTTTCCCCACCCCCTCTCCCTACCAAGTCCCATCACCTTCCACGTCCCGACGCTCCAAACCCCCGCCGTCACACAACCCTGCAACCCGATCAACAAGCCCATCCCCGCTGCATACGCTAACCTGTCGCTCAAAGTGCCTCCTCCGAACCACTCTGCCAGCCCTCTCACGGCGCTCGTCGTTGTGCCTTCATGCCCTCCCGACGTCGACAAGAACGTCCGGGCCAGCGTGCGCAGGTATAGACTTTCGAGTGGGAGGAGGAGAATGGTGGTGGCGAAGGAGGCAAGGTGAGAGGACACGACTGTGGCGGGGAAGGAAGATAGGACTGTGATCCGGGATGTGCGGAGGCGGTGGTAGCGGGATGGGCCTTGGTCAGCATAAAGAGGTGGCGGCGGCTCGCGGAGGTCATTGGCAATGTTGCGGACCCGGGTTGGGTTGGGTGCTGGGGGATTGAGAGCTGTAGTGGAGTCAGAGTTGGAAGCTAAGTGTGCGGGTCTTGGTGTAATATCTCTGAGGCCGGAGAGCGCGGTGTTGAAGCCTTCTGTCAGTGTTGGTGAGGCGTTGGGAGCCGTCTGGCTTTCAAATGGAGAATGAACTTCCGTCTCGTGGATGTTCCGAGAATCAGGTCTCTGGTTCGGGAAGGACTCTAGTGCTCTAGTGCTATGACGACGTGCGACGTTTGTGCCTGGCTGATCGGTTTGAGAAAATGGCTCTCGAGTGTTTGGCTCGCTCTGTCGTCTGTGATCAATAGCGCTATCGAGGATGCTGAGTGCTCTCGCGCGATCTGTTTGAGAACGGAGGGCTTCCAAAGGACGAGCATTTTCGATATCCCAGACAGCACCATCGATGGTGATCTGGCCTGGTGATGAGTTTATTCGAGATACTTGTCTTTGGGATTGGATCATCTCCAATTGCATGGTGACTGTTTCGGCATCGTGATGTACTAGAGATGCTCGAAGGAGAGGCGAGGTTGGTGGCGTGGTCTCTGGGGATGACGGCTGTGGCGGGAAGAGGCTGTCTGCCCTTGTGCGTGCTCTCCCTGCTGCTGATTGTACCACCGCGCTCCATGGAGCAGTCTCACGCGCTTGGATTGGTTCGAGGATTTCGCGCATACGACTTTGGCGTCGTTGTGTTCCATCCGAACCATTTCTAGATATAGTTCTTCCTTGAGGAGCTCTCGACTGTCTGATCGGCGATCGAGCACCATCTCTGAGATCCATAATGTCGTTAACATCAAAGGACATGTCACTAATATCAGGAGTCGTCGTCGAGCTACTATCGTCTTGAGAAGTTCGATCATCGTCTGAAGAGTCGATTACATAATCTGACAAATTGTCTGGCAGTCTTGCACCAAATTCTGCAAAAGCTCGCCGAACGGCCTCGAGCCGAATAGCATGCCGTCTCTCGGCATCGAGAGGGCCAGCTTCATTACTTGCAATCTCGACGGCAAGAAATTGTAACTTTTGAATTCTGGCAAAGAGCTTTTTGGAATCTCGGTAAGACATATCCGCAACGCTTCTTAAAGACCATGAAGACAAATGGCGTTTCCAAATCTTACGCAGACTCCTTGCAGTGAATCTGAATTCATCTTGTATCGCTTCCCAGAACGATATTCCAGACCGACAATCGAAGACAACAAGTTTATCAGGCTCATACAAGCCATCTTTTTTCGCGGCCAAGAAAGAAATTTCGTTGGGAATCGCAGGCTGCGTTAACACGCGGCGAAATATTCTCTCTAGCCAAGGATGAAGAATCTGTTTGATGGTCTTCAAAGCAATATTGAACATCAGAGGGCCGGTGCCAAGACTCAGGATCCGGCTCCACGCAGTTCCGGCACATGCAGAATCTAGTGATATTCCTGGTACCAAGAGTAAATTCTTGCTTCGGTCAGTGTACGTTCTCCAGGATATCAATGCGGTTTCTGGAAGAAGGTATAGTGTCTGTAAGTCCGATATTTCCACTAGGGGTATATATAAAGCTATGAATGCGGCTTCGCTTCTGCTCAAAATCAGCCTTTGATCAGATCTAAATAGATTGACACTTACGTGATTGAGAGAGCCCTCCACGTTAGACGTTGGAGTTTGCTCTTGAATCTAGGTTTTACCCTGCGCGACCGAACGAGCCACAGGCGATGGAGAGTATAGCGCGCAACTTTCGTAATTTTCGCCCAGTACTTATCCAGTACTAAGGTTAAAGCGAAGGCGGGAAAACCAGCGAGAAGCAGCTTGTTAAAACCGCTATCACTAGCTTCAGATTTAATGGACTCGATCAGCGGTAGGGACGAATAGCGTCGAAAAGTCTATATATTTTCAGTCCATGCCTTCGCAGTCCCATTGGCTAGCTGTTTGAGCTTACTTGAAAGCGATGTCTAAGAGCCACAGCGCTCCAGCTTAGGCTTAGCGTAGCGAAAGATTCGATGGATTTCAGAATTAAACCAGTCTGGTTTTCCTCAGCATAGGTCCTGATCTCACGAGCTCTCCTTAGTTGCCGCTGTTTCTCTTTCTTGTCCTGTTCCTCATTGACAACAACACCAAAGGTAGCATTGACATCATTCTGTGCTCTTGCGAGACGGCGGTCGAGACGACGTTGCGTAGGATTTTCTGGCCGTCCTCGAGCATCGAACTGCTGTGTATACCCATCCGCTTCGTAAAGGATGTGAGAAGCATCCCGGCTGTGAATGAAATCGCCTGAAAAGTATCTTTCGGGCGCTTCATATGGCGAGCGGCCCTAGATCTTGTCAACAAGTACTCGCTAATCTATCATTCAAAGCCGGGACTAGAAAAATTAGAGGTTCGTAGACAGCATTATTACTCGAGCAGGTGGGAGCTGACAGGTCTTTTCAAGTCGGATGAAGCGATCAAGTTTTATGAAGACTCTCCTCATCAAATAAAACTGGAGACACACTTGTTGAATGTCTTCTCGGGATAGATCAACCCGTACCCAAAAAGTAAACAAGGCCGGATTCAAGGGTACAGCGTCTAACGAACAGATATGAAGGAATTTTCAACCGACAGTAGGAAAAGCTCTAAAATAATGGATTTGTTAAGTCTTACTAGAACAAGGTTGGCTAGATATCTTTCTCGGCCCATTTCCACAGCTCTCAATGTCCCTTAGTTGCTGGCGGTTGACCGAGGGCCGAGCTCATGCTTTCCAAGTGTGAACACGGTCAATATCTTCCCGAAATGAGAGGCAGTCGTAGTGTGCACTTTCTCTGTCCCCACTAAAGCATGGTCAAGTTGTTCGGTTGGAACATGTACGCAGTTTCTGGTTGCCTGGGAACCTGTAGTTACCTGAGTCGGAGTTCATGTTCAGACTGTGACAAAAAGGTGAGGTTCACAAGATCGTCGCTTCCTCGTGGTTCGAAAAGCACTCGATAACTATAACAGAATAGAAAAAGGCCGGACGAGAGAGCCGTGGAAGGGTGCTGGTTGTTTCATTGTACTTCGAGGAAGTTGTCGCTTCGGCGGCACTGTTGCAGAGTCTTGGCGTCGGTTTGCCCCTACTAAAACTTGCCCAACACTATCTAATCCTTTGGTCATATTTTAAAATATGATAATGTACAATTTTTCACCGGCGACAGAAGCAACAAGCAGGGCTTCTACGCAACGATTCGGGCGGCTTCACTGATATCAAATCCTATGTAACCAACTCTCAACAACATTCGGCCGCACAGCATGGCGTCAAAAGTCAGCAGAAAGACAACCTTTGAAGTCAAAAAAGTCATTGAGCCAGTTCACACTGGCGGTGACGTGTCTCTAGACAGTCCAGGCAAATTACTAGCAACATGTGTCGATGAAGACGTACTAGTTGTCGACTTTCAAACTTTCGCCGTTGTGGCGAGAATTGAAGGTGATGGAGAACCCATCACTAGTATTGCCATTTCTCCTACTGCTTCGCACCTCGTCTTATGTTCCCGTTCTTTATCGATGAAAGTATATTCTCTGAGCCCTTATGAACCTGGTGAGACAGTCACTGTCACGCTTCAGAGGACACTCAAGCCCCATAACTCGCCGGTAGTGACTACAGCAACAGATTCTACTGGGACGTTGCTTGCCACAGGAGCCGCCGATGGGACCGTCAAAGTCTGGGATATCCGAGGAGGCTTCGTGACGCATACCTTTCATGGTCATGGTGGAGTGATTTCCGCGCTTTGCTTTTTTCAATTGCGACAGGGAGCTTCTCAGAGTCCGGAATATCAGAAAAAAAAGCGAAAGCGCGGTCATGAAAGGCTGGATCTTGTATCTGCCGTCCAAAATGGCGATTCTCCTGTCAACTTCCATCTTGCTTCTGGAAGTGAAGAAGGAAAAATCAGGATTTGGGACCTTCAAAAGCGCAAATCGATTACTACGCTAGATTCCCATGTCTCCGTGGTTCGCGCTCTGGACTATAGTGCGCCACAAAATGCCTTACTCTCTAGTAGCCGAGACAAGACGCTTATCCTTTGGGACGCCTCGACGTGGAAACCGCGAAAAGTTATCCCTGTCCTGGAGGTTTTAGAAACCGCCGCTTTTCTTGGTCAAGGCGCAAGGTGCTATAGCGGCGGGGAAAATGGTCACGTAAGAATATGGGACACAGATTCCGGGAAAGAGATTACTTCTCCCGTGAAATCTGGCTCCGAAGGGGATGCTATTGTTGCTGCACAATACGCGCCAGACTCTGCTGTCCTCGTGTCCGTCCATGTCGACCAGACCTTCCGTGTATATGACACAACTGTCCTACAAGATGTTCGAGAGCTGGAAGGACTGAGAGAAATACCAATAGTACGAAGGATCAATGGTAACCATGATGAAGTCATTGATATGGCATTCATAGGATCCACAAGTACACATCTGGCCCTTGCTACCAACACAGAAAGTGTCAAGATAGTGTCTATTGAGGATCCTACTGTTAAGCAACTTGATTCCCAGTTACAAGATCACCCCAAAGATTTTTTTGGTTCTGAGACTGCATTACTTGAAGGTCATACAGATATCGTCATTTGCATCGATGTCGACTGGTCAGGGAATTGGCTAGCCACCGGCGCGAAAGACAATACAGCACGTCTATGGCGCTTAGACCCGTTGACTGGCTCGTACATGTGCTTTGCCAGATTTGTCGGGCATGCTGAATCAATTGGAGCAATCAGTCTCCCGCACGCACCGCCACCTACAAATTCACCGGCGCACAAAGAACCTCTCAATTACCCTCCCGCTTTTCTCCTCACAGGGTCTCAAGATCGTACCATCAAGAGATGGGACACGTCAAAGCTACAATTGTTTCCACCTCCCCATGAGCATCATACTGTTGCAAAAGCACTTTACACAAGAGTAGCGCATGAGAAAGACATCAATGCCCTTGATGTATGCTCATATAGACCGCTTTTTGCCTCTGCTTCTCAAGACCGTACTATCAAAATTTGGTCACTTGAGGATGGTACTGTTTCAGGAATTCTGCGCAGCCACAAGCGAGGCGTATGGTCCGCAAAGTTTGCTCCAAAAGACATCCCTCCTTTGAGCATCAGCGGTGAAGGCACAAGTGGGTCCCGTGGGCTGCTTGCCAGTGGCTCTGGCGATCGAACAGTCAAGATCTGGTCTCTGTCCACATATCAGTGCCTCCTCACGTTCGAGGGTCACAGTAATTCTGTTCTAAAGGTGGTCTGGATCTCACCTCCCCAGCCTCCTGCAGAAGAGAATGAGGATGAGCCTGAGGAATATCGCCCCGAGACTCAACAACTCTCCAAGCAAAATTCTTCATACATGGTTGCTTCCGCATCTTCTGATACACTCATAAAGCTCTGGAACCCCCACAACTCCAACAGCACAACATCGGATCCCCTCCTAACGACCCTCGACGCTCATACAGACCGAGTCTGGGCTCTCGCCACGCCCCCCTCTACACGATCAACCCCCTCAGTATCCTACCCTCTGGTATCCGGCGCCGCAGACGGCCGCATCACCTTCTGGAAAGACACGACCTCCTCCACCCACGCCTCAGCCGCCGCCGCCGCCACTGCCCGCATCGAGCAGGACCAAGACCTCGCAAACTACATCCGCGCCCAGAACTACCGCGAAGCCATCACCCTCGCCCTCGCCCTCAACCACCCCGCCCGCCTCCTCCGGCTGTTCCAGGAAATCGTGGGACGCTCGAGCGCGGAAAGGGACCCGGGATCGCTGACTGGGAGCAAAGACGTCGATGAGGTGCTGAGCTCGTTGGACGATGCGCAGCTGTGGTTGTTGCTGCAGAGGCTGCGGGATTGGAATACGAATGCGCGGACGAGCGCGGTGGCGCAGAGAGTGCTGAATGTGCTGCTGCGGAGGTATCCCGGGGATCGGCTGGTGAAGCTGGGCAAGAGGGGGAGGGGGATGGCGGTAGGAGGTGGAGCTGGGAAGGGAGGCAATAATATGAGGGATATGTTGAGGGCGTTGGAGGTTTATACTGAGAGGCATTATCGGCGCGTGGAGGATGTGATGGATGAGAGCTATTTGGTGGAGTATACTTTGAAAAGTATGGATGAGGTGCTGGGATAGCATAGCAGCGGATGAATTCGCCTTACATTGACAGGTTTGGGGTTACATATTGACGATAATTGGGGCAAAGTGTCTCTGATCGTTGAAGGCTTTACTAGTAGAGCTTTACAACATCGGCTTCTATAGCGAAAATGTAGAATGGCATCAATGGAGCAAATAGTGCAATAAAAGTTGGGACCATGTATCATGAATCTAGATTTCTAAACGTAATTTTTCTCATTTAAAGGCCTCCTTGAAGCAGGCCGACTTTTGAAGTACCAAGCCAAAACAAGCAGCACGATTGCGAAAAGCCCAACCTTCTGCCAAGTACTTTGGATAGCGTAGTGTGCATCTGGAACAGGCTCTGCCGGTGGTACGGAACCAGTACTCCCTTCGGTTTCTTTGGCAGGCTCCTTCTCGGGCTCTGGCGTTTTCTCGGGTTCTGGCTTTTTCTCCATGTCTGGAGGCCCTGGGTTCTCCTCCTCGTCGCCACCGTGTGCAAGCTCTGATATCGGGCACAAATGTTAGCTCCTGAGTATACACCGCCAAATATCCACTGGGGTTCCAGGTGACCCACGTGCACCCACTCTAGAGTTCGGCGTGAATACCTTCGGCCGGCACTTCCAGCTCGCCCGACTTCTTGATGGTGACGGGATCGTTCGGCTTGTCCCGACCATCCTTGGGAACGTTTTGGATCTTGTCGACGACATCATAGCCTTCGAGGACTTCACCAAAGACGACGTGGCGGCCGTCGAGCCAAGAGGTGATGGCGGTCGTGATGAAGAATTGGGAGCCGTTGGTGTCTTGGCCGGCGTTTGCCATGCCTATGAACAGCACATTAGAGATGACTAGTATGGGTAGGTGAAGGACGTACTAAGCTGGCCCTTTTTATTGTGCCGTAGCTTGAAGTTTTCATCTTCAAACTTGGCGCCGTAGATAGACTTCCCGCCAGTGCCATCACCATTGGTGAAATCGCCACCTTGAATCATGAAGTCTTTGATCACACGGTGGAAGGTAGAACCTTCGTAACCGAAGCCTTTCTCGCCGGTAGCAAGAGCTCGGAAGTTTTCAACCGTCTGTCGCGCGAGTTTCAGTGGTGGGGTGAAGGCACTGAGCGTAGCATTCAGACCTTTGGTACGGTGCCTCCATAGAGACCGATTACTATACGTCCCATTGACTCTCCCTTTTGCTCAATGTCAAAGTAGACCTTCTTCGTGATCTTAGGGCCTTGGGCGGCTTGGGCGGTATGTCCCATGAAGAGGAAGGTGGCCGTAAGGACCACCAACAGAGAAATAGCAATACGTTGAAAGTTCGCCATGGTGAAGAACA
This sequence comes from Pyrenula massariospora, assembly GCA_021030905.1. Classification (NCBI taxonomy): domain Eukaryota; kingdom Fungi; phylum Ascomycota; class Eurotiomycetes; order Pyrenulales; family Pyrenulaceae; genus Pyrenula; species Pyrenula massariospora. The sequence continues at coordinate 1,793,817 of JAGFMI010000003.1, forward strand.
TAGACGAGATTACAGAAAAGGGTCAGGAATGGGAAGAAGAGGAAGTCGTAATCTGGGTTAACAAGCGGTCGAGATCAAGGTGTCCTCTTGTTTCAACACAGAGCTTGCAACAGGGCCCCCGGCCCCTAAGATCAAGCCCCTCGTTGGTGGTCATGCAGGGAATTGGGTTGTGGCTGGCGGAACAATGAAATTCCGCGCTGCGTCCTCCCCTCAGGTAAAGTTCCATGCCATTATCCTCGACGTCAAAGATCGTTCAAACTGTACGAGCTTTGAAAGGAGCTGCAACTCTCAGACAGTATGGTAAGCAAGTCTCTATGCTCAACTCTCCAGCCTCTTCTAATGCGTCACAGGTTTTCATCCTCGGCTTCAACTTCCCCGAGCATCGTTTCCTCAAGGTAAGCTCTCTTTTACCCTATCAACTATGCGTTCAATGCTCAGTGTTTATACAGTCAGCTCTAAAGTCCTTTTTTGGCATTGGCGACCACACCTCCTCGCGTCTGATGTCCCGCTTCTATTTTCACAAGACTATGAAAGTTGGCGAGCTTACCAACAACCAAGTCCTCGACCTCTCCACAGCGCTCACACACATGAAGATTGAGAACGATCTCCGGCGGAAGGTCCTACAGGACATTCAGAGGCTTCGAGACACGGGAACTTACAGAGGGCGTCGACACGCTATGTCATTGCCAGTGCGAGGCCAGCGGACGAGAAGCCAGGTAAAATTGCTGAAATGACAATGATTTAAATTGGCACTAACTCTTTATAGATCAAAAATGCGATCAAATTCAACAGAGTTGACCGCAAACTGGGCATGAGATAGATCCGTTCGAGGTCTTTGCGCAAGACTGCGCTTTCGTTCACGGTTTCTCCATTGACATCGTACGATCTCGAGAACAACGCCGCTCAGGCTTCAAGCCCCAAGTTGTCCGGTAAAAGATTCATGACTCTATGCCAAGGCAGTGACTGGGGGGAGAAACAGCCGTTATATGGTGCTTCCACGAAGGCTACAATTGACGGTGAAGCAGAATTGGCTCAAAATCTGCATTTTTTGGCTCTGCAGAAGGTGGTGCACAAATCAAGAGAATTACGGCCAAACACTTGGGGTCACGAGTGTGACACGGGCAAAAGACGCAGTGCTATATCCTGTCCTAAAGGATAAATATAGAATATCTTTCAACACGAGCTTTATACGCTCATCACTGTATAAAGAAAATTTAGAAAAGGACTTGAGGAAAATGCGCACAATTTCGATAGTACAATTTAGCCTGTTTTGAGTCCCTCGTACAATCCAACCGATGGCTTGCTTAAATGCTGGAGCTAATAGACCAATGAGACTCGCTCATTCCCCTGATTGGTGATTTTCCGTCAATGCCAACCGCCGACCGATGTTTCCGAAGCATACACAGCTGCAAAACAGTACACTCGTGAGCCATGCAAAAACTCCCACCAGCTCTTGCGAAACAGTAGGTGCCAAAGAAGACGCCTGAGGAACGATTCCAGGGTTAATTACCACCAAGATAACAGGTCCCAGGATACCAACTAACATCGAGAGAATAAATCCGGGCATGGATCGATCGATCAAGTACCAGAGGGCTGGATTCGCGAGAGCAAGGGTCAGAGACATCTGAAGGGTTGATTCCCACGGTAAGCGCCGAATAGCGAAAGCGATACCGATGAATGCTCCTACGCTACGTACGGCAGGATTCCACGAGGCTCCGAGATCTTCCGAAAGAGAAAGCGGTCGGTCTTCACCCGATATACTCCGGCGAGCTGGTGGCGATCTTTTTGGTGCAGGAGGTGGAAGAGTCGTATCGCCAATAGAGCCTGTCCATATTGTATCTATCCAAGGCATCAGGCTGCCTAGGGCAATCCCAGAGAGACCCCAGTATGCCAAGTATAACCTTGACTGACGGTTTATTGCACCGATCTTAACTGGGGCGATGGAGGAATTATCGTGTAGATGAGTGATGATGACCCCGTATGCAACGCCGATGGTGAACAAAAGGACGCCCCGTATTGCTAACGGCAAGTAAAAGCCTCGAAAGTCCTTCTTTCGGCGGAAATGCACAGGGATGATGCTCCTCTGATCGTTTGTGGTGAATACCGGGGGGTGAGGACTGCCCGAGCTGGCCTTGAAACTTGGTGTTTGCGCTCCGGTTCCCCAAGGTGTGGCTGATTCGTCTCGTCCGTTGAGTTCACCTCCTGTCGGAGAGTATATGCCATATAAGGTCGACGCTGTAAGATTGAGTATCGAACGAGTGCGGCTCGGCGTCGCAGCCCCATTGGCCTTGCTCTCAAGAGTTTCGCTCTCGCTGCGTTCTGTAGTTGGGGTCACTGGTTCAGAAGCTTCTGGAGGAAGCTCAAATGGACGACGAGGTGTAGGTTGCAAAAGAGGTTGCTTCTCTGTCATCATAAGTAGATGTTTTTCTTGAATCTTGAATCTTCAATGAGGGCGGCCGGAACAGCAGATCGGATCAAGTCTGGGGCACTCCCTTGCGCGCTGTCACTGAGGCAAAGAGGTGTGCGGGAGGAGGAAGAGGAAGCGTTACATTGAGCTACAGCTCTTTGAGCTAAACCAGGGAGAGAAGATGTATAACTTAGTGGTCGGTGGGAAGCAATGTTTACAGCTAGAGTTCATTAAAGAAAAGTGAAGATAGAGCGGAGAGGAGAAGGGAGGGAGGCAAGCAGGTGTTCGTTCACATGTTAACCTCACGTGGGTAACTTTCCCCACACTTTGCCGCCCATCAGCGCGTCAAGGCGTGTAAACCTTGCGAGGCTGTGAGGCTGAATGACAGAAATCGTGGCCAATTGTGTTAATGTTGAAGGAACAACTTGGGATAATTGTTGTTCTAAGCTAACTATGGAGGATGCAGCTGGCTGCTAAATTTTTCAAAATTTCGCGCTAACCTTATTTGATAGTATCTATATTTAAGATAGTTTTAATAAATATTTTTTAAAAAATTTTTATTTTGAATATTAGTAATTTTAATAACAGCTTTAAACTAAAAAGCAACTTATTCAAAAAAAAAAGATATTATTGTATTTAAAATTTATTACTGGTGCAAAAATTGACGGAAAAAATAGATATATATTTTATTAAAAGACAGGACCCTCCAGTTTGAGCTCAATGGCGCAGCGGAAGCGCGCCGGGCTCATAACCCGGAGGTCGCTGGATCGAAACCAGCTTGAGCTAACCTTTTTTTGGGCTAGATTAGGCCCGAAATATTATTATTATTTTTATATAAAAAACTTCTATTTTATATTTAAGTACGTGATATAAGAGGCCTATAAAAAATATTGATTATTTAAGGCTGTTGAAAGCCTGGCTCCGATCATGAGTGAGTCGCCAGTGACGGTCGTTCCACATCTACGCGGCATCCTACGTCAATAAACCGGGCCTCTAGCTTACAATTGGCAACGCTTTGTGAGCATGTAGGCATGTCAAAAATTCCCACAAGCACGAGATGCCTCGTTGGGTAGGGATGCTAGTTACTTCCGTGCAAACTCCGCCGCCGGCACAGGTTACGAGGCTTCATCATCTTGGGGATGCTCAGCCCAAGCCGCGATTTTCAAGTGCTTGAAGTTTTCGAAAGGATGAAGGAAAACAGCAGAATCGAGTCTGGATGACTAAGGGTACATCCTCGTTCGCACATCCCCCACGCTCTTCGTTCCCTCGATTCAAACTCCAAAGAGCTCAACCTTCAACCGAGCCGAGCCGAGTTTCCGAGAGTTCTGAGAGAAGCTTCAAGTTTGCCATTCACTCTGCACAGTAGATGCGTAGACTTCCACGGACGTTGATCCTAACAAGTCGATGCTATGAATCTCGGCGAAATACCCATCGTTGTTTGACCTTTCATCTGATTTGACGGTCAACCTTTTTGTCCATGTCGAGCAATGCGGTAGCCTCAGAACTCCTGACATGCATACAGCAAGGCTCCTATCCGACCTCGGAGGAGATCATCTCCTCCGACGTATCGAGCCAATCTCTAGACCTAGCCTTAGATCTAGTGAAGAAAGCGAAGTCGAATCTTGAGGCGAGCCTTCCTTCTGGGTTTTTAGCCTGTAGAGTGGCTAATCGTCATTAGAACAATATCCGCACTTCCAGCCGTGAAAATGCACCAGACGTTGACGAATGGGTCGCTAAAGCCCGGCAAGTCTTCCGAGATATCGAAAAGGCCAAGACAGTCGCAAGAGATGTTGTGAAGGAGCACAATGAAGGTCAAGAATGGACGTCTGGAGTCAAAGATGCGCAGTCTAAAATAGAGTTCTTAAAGACAGAGATCAACTTTAACAATAGCGTTCTCACGAGTTTAAATCGACTAAAAGAGAACCAAGCATCACTGAACAGCGCTGAGCAAGCCTATCATGACCACCGCTTCTTGCAGTCTGCCGCAGATGCAGGCCGCATTCGGAATCAGCTTAGACGAGATAAGGATCTCGGCAGCGTCCGCGTCACTGAAATATTCCAGAAACACCTCGAAAAGGTTCACGATAATGTCTATGAGAAGCTCCAGCGTATGCTTCTAGCTTTTATGAAGGTTGAGCAGGCAGAGGGTAGGCTAGTTTTACGATATTCTAGCATGATTGAAGGCAAGTGGCCATGACAGATCTTTGTTCTGATGACTGATTGTCCCAGATTCTTCAATATCGTATAATATAGATGAAGTGACCACTAGTTTAAAGCGTCTGGGAGTTCTCGATCGCTCTATGGACCGGCTAAGTAAACACATCGAAACGAGATTCCTTAAAGCAACTCTGTTGCACAGTCCGACTGGATCCCTTGCAATTGATTTTGCAAGCAGCCGCGATGCTATCCAGACGACCACTACGGCCGGATCGATGAGTATGACACAGGCATTTGACAGCCTCACAGCCTTTATGAGCTTCATGATGACTACTGTCCCGATCTCAATTAGAGAGTCCCTTGCAGAAAGACTAGTTCCATATACTGTCAGTGCTCTTATCAATGAATGGCTGACACCGGCTATCCCTCTTGAGCTCTCACAGCTTGAGAGTTTCAATCCGGTTCAACGAAGAACGCAGGAGCTTGCAAACAGGTTGCCCAATTTTCTTGATCATAGCAAGGAACAGCTTGCAGGGTTTTTGGAAAGAGTTCCTCGAATGTGGCTTACGAAACGACGCATGGCTGCCTTGGATAATATCCGATTGACTCTTCAAGCGAAGCGTGGAGCGAATAAGACTGTCGAGAGAGTGGAAAGACAAAGAATCGAGAACAAAGATGACAATTTAGTAGCAAATGGTGTAGCCGATGATTGGGATACTCAATGGGGAGATGAGAAGGAAGAAGACTCGGTTGCGCAGTCAGTGCCGGGGAAACCGAAGACGCCCGATGCAGAAGAAGATGATGACAGCGGATGGAATTTCGATGACGATAATGATAATACTGACAGCTTACAAGATGAAAAGGAGAACCAAAATGATCCTCTGCCGCAGAGTCATGGTGAAGAAGATGAGGACGAAGCTTGGGGGTGGGGTGACGATAATACCAACGAACAGAAATCACATAATGCTGGCACAGCTGTGGACCGCATGTACGATAATGTTCAAACCCCAAATGGCACGAAAATTCAGTCCATAGAAGGAGCCTCGAAGGCAAAGGAGATGATCTTGAAGGAGATGTATACTATTACAGATATCCCAGAATCGATTCTCACAATAATTCACCAGCAGGTTACGGATGCGCGAGAACTGGGAAGGACCCACTATGACCTTCTCGACCAAAGCTCGTCTATAGCTAGCCTCTTAAGTCTGCCTACCCTTGTATTGGCTATGTTTCGTGCTACCGCTCCTACATTCTATGAAACGGGAATTCCAGGCGGAAACATGCAACTATATAACGACTGCATGTTTTTAGCTGAGAGACTTGGTGAATTAGCCGGTCAGTCGGAACTCGGTCGCCTGAAGAGCGACATAGGAAGTATGGAGAAATTCGCGAGAATGGCCTACGCACGTGAAATGGAGACTCAAAGGACCGTCCTTGACGACCTGCTGGATGGTGCACAGGGCTTTGCGGGCTGCGCCGAATTCCCTGTCTCGACAGAGTGCGAAACTGCGGTCAGCTCCACTATCGATCGTCTCCGAACCGCGCACAAAGAATGGAAGCAAATCCTTTCTCACTCCGCGCTTCTTCAATCGATTGGGTCACTACTCTCGCGCGTCATCGATAAGATGACGAGAGACATCTTGGATATGGAAGATATATCAGACGCAGACTCGCAGCGATTAGCGGCGTTCTGCAATCAGATCGCGGAATTGGAAGACCTTTTCATGCCAGAAACTCCACCAAATATGGATGAATCGCACCAAGTGATTGCATTGACAGCAGTCTACGTCCCGAATTGGATACGATTCAGATATCTGGCGGAGATTCTTGAAAGCAAAATGGTTGATATCAAGTATATGTGGACCGAGAGCGAACTGAGCCACGACTTTACCGCTGAGGAGGTGATCGATTTGATCCAGGCACTATTCTCTGACACGCGCCACAGGAAGGAGGCTATAGCGGAAATCAGGAGAAGCAGCAGTGGACATTGATACCAAACATTTAAGAGCCCTTCCTCCATGTTCCAAGCTGCGCTCCGCGCATTGGCTATGCAGTTTCATAGAGAGACTATGCGGCCAATCCGGATCACCTAAGTCGATGTGGATCTAATATAACTGTTCCTAAGGAGCTAGCACCAAACGCACCCCATTTTAATTTGCCGTGCTGCTGAGACCTAACTGGCTTCTCGTTCCATCAAGCGAGAGCCTTTAGCGCAAGTACTGAGGAAAGTCTGCAGGTCCTAAAGATCTATTTCAGGCACTCTTATCGGCCTCGGTCTGGAGGCGGCTGCGCATTCTGGGATAAGAATATGGCGTACGTACAGATCCCTGCGCGGCTGCGAACATTGTGTATGCGACTAAACGACGAAACAAATCATTGAACTGCTCCATGCGCTTAGAAAGGCACCCATTCATGGGCTGGTGACCATCTCAGGGTAGATGGTTGTGGCTAACATGTTCCCACAATTTTATCTACATTCTAGGAAGAAAGTGACGTACTACATTTTCAGGAGACGTGTTGTATTTGACAATAATTATGATGTGACAGTCTTTAACATCTATGGATGAAAATTCCTTCTCCGAAAAGTCTGCACAAGTTGCCGCTTGGCTTTCCGTAAAAAGTTGTCACCCCACATCTGAGCTTCGAGGAATACCTTACCTATGAATAAACCTACCATTGAAAACTAGATTATTTTTCTGCAGCTCGCATGTCAGACCCAAAGCTGCCTGCGACCCAGTCGCAAGTCCGTATACAATTTACTACGCGAGATACAGACCTGGCAATCTCGGAGATCCCCCCGATCCTCGTGCCTGCGTGTAGGTATTTCATAGGGTAGCAGAAACAAAAGTAATACGCTGACTTCATGGACAGCATTTCGAAGGCCAGCTCTGAGCGCCCTCATCAACAATCTTCTCGGATCGGACAAACCGGTGCCTCTTGAGTTCCTTATCAATGGCGCCGTGCTCAGGACAGATCTTGACCAATTCCTAACGAAAAACGGTATATCCTCTGAGTCCACGCTTGCTGTTGAATACGTGCGCGCCCTAATACCACCTCTGTTCGTCGGATCTTACCAATACGATGATTGGATATCGGATGTTGACGTTCTGTCCTCGACATCCCAAGCCGGGAAATGGTCTGAAAGCTTAGGCAGCGTACCACTAGGCCAGGAGAGGGTTCTCACCGCAGGATATGACGGGGTTTTAATGGTCAGGGATTCATCCTCGAATATGAGAGCCACTTCTGGCGCATGGACAGAAGGTGGACATGAATTATCTGTGAGGTCAGCCAAATGGCTGTCCTCATCACAGGTTGTTTCCGGAGGACAAGACTGCGTCATACGGACATGGCAATACAAACAGCACGATCTTCTCTCCCCAGGTTCCCTTGTCCCTCAAATACACCTCTGGGGTCACAGGAGAAGCGTCGATAAAATCGCCGTCCACAGCCCCTCAAATCGAATACTCTCCGCCTCAAAAGATTGCCGCATTGGCTTCTGGTCGACTTCAAAATCCTCCAGTCCAGAGGCTCCTTCCGACCTCCTCGCCGCCGCTCGTGGCCGCAAGAAAAAGCGACGAAAGCCCAACCCTTCGATCTCTGTACCTCAGAGGGGCCCACTTGCGATGATGGAAAAGCACCAAGATGTTGCCACAGACGTCGCATTCGACGCTAAAGATCCTACAGTAGGATACTCGACTTCGTGGGACCATACACTCCAGACATGGGATCTGGTGACCAGCAAGCCTGTTTCTGCGCGGACTTTGTCCGCATCACTCACCTGTCTTGAACAAGTGCCAGACTTGTCACTCATTGCCGCGGGAGCTGTTACACGTTTCATTGCGATGGTCGACCCCAGAGAAGATGCCACGAAAATTAGCGCAATGACACTGCTTGGTCATGACAATTGGGTCTCTTGTCTGGCAAGGGATCCAAATAGCACCTACGGGCTCGTCAGTGGAGCGCATGATGGGACCTGCAGGATATGGGATTTGAGAAATACAAAGCAAGGAAAAAACGGTCCGGTGTCGACGCCATTGTATGAGATAAGGAGAAACAAGGGGGAGAAAAAGTCATTGCCGGAAGCAGGAGAAGGTAACAAGGTATTTGGTGTATGCTGGGATGAGGCGCTTGGGATCGTAAGCTGTGGGGAGGACAAGACGGTACAGATCAATAAAGGGCAGAGCGTTGGAGCTTCGGCGTAGCTTCTCACTCTGTTCGATAGGCGTTGTATATATCTGTGAAGGCCGCCATAATGAAGCAAAATTTGCAATGCTTCCTGATAAACCTGGTACTTTACGACCGCATTACATCGAAGAATCTCATTGACTTATGTACCTCATTGTCGATGTTTGACGTCATGAAACAAAGTAGTGGAGATCGCCGTATCAGTCAAGAGACCTCAATCCTGCATGAAAACATAAAATCTTAGCTGAAGTATTTTGACGTCAAAAGGCCGTCGACAACGAATCTTCCCATCGAACCTGAAAGGTTGCCCATGTATTTCTTTGAAGTCTTGCCTTTTCCGCATAAGAATTTTCCCACATATCTCATCAATTTCTTTGAAGTCTTGCCTCTTCCGCATAACATTACTCCCAGATATTTCATAATCATACGTCTTTTTCGTCAGCCTCCTCTCCGGAGCCTTCGTCGTCCTCGTCATCTTCACTACCTTCGTCCTCATCCGCGGCTTCCGTCTCGCCTTCGGCCGCTTTGAGACCGTAATCGTCCTGGAAGGAATTCAAATCTCGAATTTCTGGCTTGAAACCTTGACCCTCAAAGCCTCCTTTGATCGCCTTTTTGCGCATTGCTTAGCTTACAATCCTCAGGGTAATTAAAAGCGCGTTACATACCTCTGCAAGTCCAGGTGCGCACGTCACAAACACATCCGCCTTGTGCGGTTGAAACAATTTCCAGACCACGTCCTTCAACGTATCCTTAATCTGGTCCACGGTCACTTCCCGCACCTTGCGTAGCGCCGTCGTGTAGAAATCGCTCGGTAGGTCCCGGACCACGTCGCGCACAAAGTCGGACTGGGCGGCTTCGTCCATGGTTTGCTGATCCTCGACAAATGCGAGCACGATGGAGCTGATGGCCCCCTCCAACATTAAAGGGTCGAACTCTTGTTGGCCGTTGACATGCTTTTGCACGACGCTTTTGCTCGCTTCGAAGGCTTTGTATGCATCCGGGGAGCGGTAGATTTCTAAAGAGAGCATTCCAGTGGCGATATTGTGGCCGATTTTGGTCCCGTATGCCAGGCCCGTCCCTCTTACGGCGACCCACAATGGCCCTTCCAAGGCATTGAAATATGCAGTGGCGACCATTAGAGCTGGAAGACAAGGATCGTCGTAGGATGAAGGACCTCTGGAAACACTATAGGCGTATGAAGAATCAACCGTTGGCATTGGAACGACGAAGGCGAGACTGCCTGTCGTTTTCCCGGCGTCGCTCAATCGGTCAAGACAGTTCGTAAGTGGCGTGAGAGGTTTCGAGCTATCAGGATGGGATTCAAGAGAATTCCAGGTCGACACTGGTTTGTCCAGATTCTCCACGTCGGTTACAACAAGTATACGGAAATTCTCAGGTTTGCAAAGATGCGATCTCAATGTTTCCATCTGCTTGACAACATTCTCAGGCTCTGCCTTCAGGCGATAGCGGATATGTTTGAGGTACAATGCTTTCACAAGCGTGCTCTGAGCCCGACCGACAGACTCCGGAGCGAGATGATTCATTGCATGAACATTGCTCAACATCTCGTCGCCACTGCGCTTCGAATCTGGAACATCGGCCAAGAGCCTGTTTGTTACCGCTTGAAGCCGTTCCACATCGAAAATCGAATGCCATAGCAGGTCGCGGAACCATTGTATAGCAGTATCATACTTGTCTTTCTCGACCTGAAGAGTGATTCGTACGTCTTCCGCACAGCCTAATCGACTACCATCTCCGATATTATACGCCGCAGTGTCGCGTTCTAGCTCCATCACCACTTGCTCAAAATCGAGTCTAGTAGTTCCATTGCGCTTGACCGGTAATGTGAAAAAGGATCCGGTGTATATAGCCAATAATGGCCGGATATCTAGGGGTATACTCTCAGTAGAAATAATAAGCCTTATGCGTATGAAATTCGAAGGAATGTGCTCAAAGTGAATGAAGAGAGGGAGAGCACTGTCGGCATCAATTTTGTCTTGAACGGCATTCTTGGGATTCTTGTCCCCCTTGGAGGCAGATCCGGCTTTTGCAGCGGTAGAGTCAACAAATCGGATTGAATCCACAGATGGTACTTTGAAACGACCAAGAAGTTCAGAAGGAATCTGTCTGTCATTTTCCGACTTAGCCTCGTCGAGCTCTTGTTGCTTTTGTTTCAATCCTCCTTCTCCAAGGCGTTTCTTTTGTTCCTCGATTCTTGTCTTCTCGTCCGATTTCAACTTCTCCGAGAGCTTTGCCGAAGGAGTCCCAAGGATGGACACATGGGGTGCGTCGGACAACCATTTCTTCATGAACGCCCGCCATTGCTCTTCTTCCCACTCCGCCAGCTTTTCATAGACTTCTAAGCTGCGAATGTCCAGCAAATTAGAGCCGTCTCGATTTCCGAAGAGGAAATCGTAGATCACTGCTTCAGAGAATGAATTCGGCGATGCTTCGGTCTGCCATTTGGTCCTTCTAACCTGCTTTGCAATGCAGTCCCGCATGTGATTCATATCTAAAGGCCGTGAGGTTGTATCTTCAAGGACTTCAAAGAAACGGTTTTCCACGTGTGCTAATTTTCCGGTCTCAACACTAGATAGAGAAAATTCAACCTCGGTGTATGGGCGAGGCGCAGTTCCGTACCAGACTCCGCTAGCAACTTGCTCTCGCTCGACCAATGTATTGTCCAAGACCGAAGCCGAAGACGCAGCCAGGTATTCTAATATGACTGCCATCGCTGTCGAGAGCAGCGTATCATTGCAGCTTGGGCCGAGAAAGGAGATGGTAATCTGACCGTATTCTTCGTCTTCCTCTGGGAACTGCACGCTTTCCACGACTGATCGCTGTAAATTTGGAGTCTTTGTTGAGTCAATCCACGGTCGTTTGAAAGGCGTCTCAGGACTGGGGATATCACCCATGATGGAATTTTCGAATTTGTCCAGTAGCTGAAGTAGGTTTTCATGATCTATTTCGCCAGTGACGACCAGACATAGGTTCTTTGGCTGGTACATGACTTTGTGAAATTCTCGAATTCGGGTAGCCGAAAGCACTCTAAGACGCTCGAGCAGCCCTCCAGTCTCAGATCGAAATCCAGATCCTTCTGGGTAAAGAAGCCTCTTGGATCGAAGAGTCATGAGTTCGCTGGCGTCATTCTCCCTACCTTGCATCTCAGAATAGACAACTCCTGCGTCTTGACCTGTACCATCAATATGGTGAACTTCTGTTAGGCAGCCAGCGTCCGTAAGCGTTGGGAGAACGATGTGTTCTAGGTAGACAGGGAGGATTTGAGCGAAGCCTTCCCATCCAGCAGTCTCTACAGTATAAGCCGTATGATCGGTGGCAGTCCATGCATTTGTTCCATCTGCATACATTCTGGTCGCCAGTTTGTCTAGTAAACCCTTGTAGTGATAACTTCGTGATCCCATGAACACCAAATGCTCAAGTGTATGCGGGGCGCCAGAGTCATCATGAATCTCAGTTGCCAGAACAAATTGTCCATAGACTTTAGGCCCTTTCTGGTCAACTACCACGAGCCTCATACCAGTTTTCTTGGATTCATATTGCGTGAAATGTGCCTGGCAATAGTCGACGTCGAAGCTCTGCAGTTTTTGAAAATGAAAACCATCTTTCTCGTAGGATCCCATGATGTATGAGATTACGCAAACGACCGATATAAATGCTATAGCGGATGTGAGAAAATGGCTAGACAAGCAGTGACGTGATGTGAGAATCTTCGAACCTCAAGCAACTTACCAAGCGATGTCAACTGCAGCCAGCCACCTAGTGTTCGGACTGATGATGGAACAGACGCCTTTGAAACTGGAAATAGGCGCCAAAAGATAAGATATGGCAGAGACAGACAGAGGAATACTACCAGGACTTCTAACCACATGCGAAGTTAAGCAAGGCTGTTCCGAACGAAAGAATGTCTAGGCTTTACAACCAACAAACTAGCTTAAATAGACTCAGTGAAGAACCAGCTGAAAAGCAGTTGTTGCTTGACTTATGCCTAGAGAATGGATGGAGGTTCGGGTCGGTGAGGTTACTCTGAAGTACCGCAATGCTCTCGCCAGAGGCTGAAGAGCTCGATGTGGAGCGCCGCAAGGCCTCAGCCTTTCTTAGATGGCAATCGAATTTCCATTACAAAATTCCACTAAGTATCAGGCAATGTCAGACGTGAGACAGGAGGATGACAGGCATCGGCTGCGGTCCCAGGACTTTTTGACGTCTGATAGGGCTAGACTTCTGTGTGACTCAAGAAAAAAGGCTCTCTCCAACGAAGCTCGGGATAATTTTCGTCAGCCGCTGTGAGTATTAACCACCACTTCACTTTGCCCACGTCTGTACCACAGGATCTCTTCGAGGAACTTATAGAAGGCTTACTGAGTTCGAATTGCATTTCGCACGCCTCAACTGATCGCTGCAAAGAATTTCCTGCGACTATTTTCGAGCACGAAGGAGCCGTTTCCAGATTCCTCAGCCTAAACTTCCTTTTTCTTGCAATCTTCAAGAGCACGAAAACCAAAACAAGAGCATCGCGACCTAGGTTACGGTCTACCGCCCGACTCTGCCATTATGGCGACGAATGGTGACTTCTCCGACGAGGAGTCCCAGCCAGGGTCTCCGGTTGCTGAGGATGTCCCAGAACTCGATCACGAGGTTGACGAACCTGAAGACTTAGCCCAAAAACCTAAATCGGCTCTAAAGAAGACGGTACCGACTGCCACAATACCAGAGATCGTCCGACCTCCCTTGCCCGAGCAGCCAGATCCAGACACGTTGGATTCCAGCACGTTGACCCCACTTACACCTGAAATCATCGCTCGACAAGCTACAATCAACATTGGCACTATTGGGCACGTGGCTCATGGGAAATCTACCGTGGTGAAGGCAATATCTGGTGTCCAGACTGTGCGGTTCAAGAATGAGCTGGAACGAAATATCACTATCAAGCTGGGTTACGCCAATGCCAAAATCTACAAATGCGACAACGAGGAATGTCCAAGGCCAACCTGCTACAAAAGCTACAAAAGTGAAAAGGAGGTTGACCCGCCATGTGAGCGAGAAGGATGCACGGGTCGATATCGTCTACTTCGACATGTCTCGTAAGGATCTCCGAATGTTCATTGACAACCCTAGTGCTAACTTCTTACAGTTTCGTGGACTGCCCAGGCCACGACATTCTCATGAGCACCATGCTTTCTGGCGCCGCAGTCATGGACGCAGCCTTGTTACTCATCGCAGGGAATGAAACCTGCCCTCAGCCGCAGACATCAGAACATTTGGCGGCCATTGAGATTATGAAGCTGAAGCACATTATCATTCTCCAAAACAAGGTTGACCTAATGCGGGAAGAAGGGGCACAGCAACATCACGAGTCGATATTGGACTTTATCAAGGGCACTGTCGCCGCTGGATCGCCGGTGATACCGATTTCTGCTCAATTGAAGTATAACATAGATGCGATCAATGAGCAGCTCATAACCAGGATCCCTGTTCCTGTTCGAGACTTCAGTGCTACACCACATATGATCGTTATCCGATCATTCGACGTCAACAAGCCAGGGGCGGAAATTGAAGATCTGAAAGGCGGCGTCGCCGGCGGAAGCATACTGACCGGTGTCCTCAAACTTGGCGATGAGATTGAAATTCGGCCAGGTATCATCAGCAAAGACGAGCAAGGGCGAACGGTCTGCAAGCCCATCATGAGCCGAATTGTGTCACTGTTTGCTGAGCACAATGATCTCAAATTCGCCGTTCCCGGTGGCTTGATCGGTGTCGGCACCCGTGTAGACCCGACACTGTGTCGCGCTGATCGGCTTGTGGGCCATGTCCTTGGTCTACGCGGACGATTGCCGAATATTTATATTGAGCTCGAAGTTAACTATTTCTTGTTGAGAAGACTGTTGGGGGTCAAATCTGCCGATAGAAAGCAAGCCAAGGTGGCGAAATTGGCGAAGAATGAAGTCTTGATGGTCAACATTGGGTCAACAGCTACCGGCGCCAAAGTCATTGCCGTAAGAGCTGATGCTGCAAAACTCAGCTTGACCAGCCCTGCTTGTACAGAGATTGGAGAGAAGATTGCATTGAGCCGGAGGATAGAAAAGCACTGGCGTCTCATCGGTTGGGCCAACATTGCTGCGTAAGTGCCTCGGAAATTTGCACTATTTCTGTGCATGTTTTATGCTGACACATGCTTTCACAGCGGTACAACGATAGATCCCGACAGTTCTTGATCGAATCGGCATTGCCATGATGTCATTGTCATGAGAGAGTTCACTCCTTCATAAGCGATCAAAAACGTCGTGAAATCGACTTGCGACCAGACGAACGCTTACGAGTAGAGACCCTACCGGGGCGGTGGGTTATGCGGCCTTTCTATTGAATTCAGAAGGTCAGCTCAATTGTCGAGCACAGCGTCAGCATCAGCATTAGCGAGATATTTTAGGCGTCATGTATCTGCAAGAGATGCTTTAAAAAATCAAAGCAGCGTCAATCTCACTCCATTTACGTTTAGTAAACGCTTCCTTGTGTGCAGGACTTTAACTCGTAACAATGCAGTGACCAGTCACGTGTAACGCCATCCGAGATTTCCCTTGTGCGGTAGTCATGACGTCGACCACAGACCCGGCCCTGGCTAAAAGTAAAGAACCTCAGCTTAATGGCGCCATTGATTTAGCTTAATAGGTAAGAAATGACTTTATCAGCTTAGGGATTCCTAAATCTTAACAAGTCCACTCAATGCTAGCATTGTTCTACATCTGTTTTTACTGGATTCTAAGATTGTGACCACAACACTCTATCCCTTTGGCTTTGCAAGCGAAGAAAGTTGCTGTAACATCTTAAAAACACTTTATTCCATTGCACTTTTTTCCTACCAAACAACTTCACGCACTTAAGTAGCATAGACGAATACCTCTTTCCACCACCGAACGGATGATAACGAAGTCCCCCTGGAACTAGCCTACCATCTTGGCTTCCTGTCGACTTTCGAGGTGGTATCAGACTTGAGCGACCCCATACCCAAAGCCTAATATCCTAGAAACGAAATTATCAATCCCTTTGAGACATCTCTTTTTCTTGAATCAGCTCTGTCGACTGGGATCCTGCCTGACCCGCTTCACTTCAATGAGACCTACCGGTATCATGTCAGGGGCGACCGGAAACACGCCAATCAAACCCAAACCAGAATCACGGTCTCCCTTCCTTCGCCGCGGCGCCCCTGCCATTGCCGTCGGCGTCACCGTCCTCACGCTCGCCTACATGAAACTTACAAACGACCCCAAACCGATGAGAACAAGCGAAGTTGCCAACATCGAGAAACGGTACTCTGCTGGTGGAGCAAAGCCTACACATACCCCCGCCTACGGTGGCACGGCAAGGCCCACGACGAAGTCGAGTGACATGCAATCACAGGCTGTTGGGAAGGATACTTTTCATGTGCAAAAGGGAGGGGAGGGCGGTGAGGTGCAGCATCCGACCGAGTCTGGCATGGTAGGGAAGAACCTAAACCAGCTGGCGTATGGGAATCTAGATGGGAAATGAGACATAGGCGACGTGTGGCGGACAGAGGGTGCATTTCGTCTGGAGATGGGAGGGTCACGGGGGAAATAGCAGGAACTCATCGTCTTAGGTATTGCATTGGGCGGAGTTTGAAAATTTTCATGGCGATTGAGAATGAGCTAGTGGTTTCATGGACGGTCGTTGACGTATGTCGAAATGGTATGTTCATTTAGTGGGACGACCTGTGAACTCCTTTACTGCGCAGCTATGCGTTCCTCAAGGCCAGTGCTATCAATCTCGGTCACAGATTCCGCGATCGGAACCCTCGAAAGGTCTTTTTGCTCTGCGTTTCAGGTTGCAGGTACGGAAAAAGGTTGCAAGCTATAGACTCTCATCTCACGATACCCTCGAACCGAGTTTTGAACCACTTGATAGTGTCCACCTCAGTAACTTGGTGTGAAGGTCCAATCTTGGACTTGCAGCGACGCCGCCTTGCGACACGGGCTCCCGGACGGCTCCTGAACAAAAATTAGTATGGTGTGGCATCAACTGAGTCTGTTTTTTCACGCACATGCAGCAGTAGAAATCCATTCCATAAATGCCAATTGCCGGATCGTACTTGATTCCTAGATCAATATGTTCGCTGATTCCGAAACCAAAATTGCCGGTATTCGAGAAGTTCTTCTTCCTCAACTCGTATTCCTTGACCTTAAGACCTCGCTCCAGAATTTCCTCCGCCTTAGGACCACGGACTGTGACATGGACGGCGATCTTTTCATTTCTACGGATACCGAAGGATCGGACTGTGTATCGAGCTTTACCTATAGAACAGGTCAATCGCTATGTTTCCATGAAGGCTCGAAGGTTTTGTGCGCACTGTAGACAGGAGTTTGACCGCTTAATTGTTCAAGCACTTTGGCCGCACGGGTGAGTCTATCACCAGACTCTCCAACCGAAATGTTGAGGACGAGCTTGTCGATGCGAAGCTCCCGCATGGGATTTGCACTCTTATCGTTCTCCGCCATTTCTGCTGCTAAAGGCGGATCGATACGATGAGGCGTCGTCGGAATTTGTTGATGGGGTCAATTCAAGGAGCAATTTGGATCGATATCAATGGTTTTGTGCGGGCTCAAAATCTGCGCTAGCCTTTTTGAGATGGGGCTACTCGCCGCAAGAGCTTCGTAAATTTCAAGCTTGAAGGCTACCAACCTACCTATATCATACAGACAAATTATTCAAGAGACGCTCTTTCTAGGTCAGCTTGTTGAAAAGCTAATATTGTGCGAAGAGGAACCCATTCGTTTACGACAAATCTTTCGCATTGAAAGTCGCACTCGTGCGCGCCTAAAGCAACATGGCTTCGAACAAACAGGGCAAGATGGTGAGCTTCTGCATTCCTCAAACTCCTCTTGTCACACTCTCAATGGACGCACCTGGCTAATCGGACTACAGCAAAACCTCGTACGTAGTATGTGCCGCTCTTGCTCGTTCGGTATTGACGTTGCAACCCACAGATCAATTATCGAATGAGAGTGACATTAGGTGATGGAAGGCAGATGACAGGGCAGATGCTGGCTTTTGACAAAGCATGTACTGTTCTCAAGCCTAAAGTGTTGTCGCTGACCAGGTCATAGCACATGAATCTCGTCCTCGCCGATACTGAAGAATTTCGTCGCGTAAAAAGGAAGGCTACGAAAGGCCCTCAAGCCCCTGGGTCAACACCAGCCCAAATGGTAGAAGCGGAGGAAAAGCGAACTCTCGGTCTCACAATCGTTCGAGGTACACAGATCGTCTCCTGCTCCGTTGATGGACCACCCCCGGCCGATCCTTCTGCAAGACTAGGCACCGGTGCACCAGGAGGAGCGGCGCCTTCAATGGCCGCTGGACCTGGTATAAGTCGACCAGCTGGTAGAGGAATGCCAACCGGTTTGGGAGGCCCGGCAGCTGGAGTTGGTGGACCTCCGCCCCCTGGCGGCTTCGGCGGCTTTCCTCCTGGCGGATTTCCGGGAGGCCCACCACCAGGTTTTGGCGGGAGGGGAGGCCCGCCTGGAGGTGGCCCACGTATGATTGAACCACCCTTTCGGTGAACTTGAACTGACTGTTACAGCGGGATTTGCTCCTCCACCAGGATTTGGGGGTCAAGGAGGGCCTGGAGGACCAGGAGGACCACGTACGTTCAGTCTTCTTTCCCGATTTTACTTTGCTGACTTGCCTTTAGCTGGTGGATTTCAGCCGCCGCCAGGTTTCCAGCCTCCCCCTGGAGGCCGGGGGTTCCCACCACCAGGTTTTGGGGGAAGATAGGAGAATACTGCTTCACCTTATTGTAACCATCGGCACGCCTGTTCGACGCTATGCCAGCCTAACCAGCATCTTACTATGCTCTACGGCGAAAGGCGGGATTTCCATATTAACAGTATATAAGTAGCCGGGTTATGTTGTGTTATGCAAAAGTGGGAGGCGGAAGAGGACAGCATCACAAAGTCGCCGCTCGTACAGTAGCCTTTAGGGCAACGAGAGCAAGGGTGGGAGGATATTTGGTCTCGATAAAAAAGGGTTCCTGAAATCAAGGGAAGGGACGCCAGCGTCGACAAAAGATTAGCCGGCTCCTGGAGCATTCAGAGCGAGGAGTTACGGGACATTGCAGCATCGCTGCTTGCTGGGACTTCTAGTGTAAATCTTCGCGAGAAAAGAAGCATTGAATCTACCATTCGGGTGATTCATTTAGATATGTTCTATACTGATATTAATCTGTCTTCCTAGCGTTTATGTAGGACCAGCAAGTTAACCTCCGGCCATCAGCATCACAGGTAGAGCTAACGGAAATTCCAGCTGCTAAGTCCGCCGGAAAAGCTCCGCGATGTACCAAGTTGTGACTCCAACGCTGTCCTCCCAATCTTCAAGGAAGACGGGACCTCAAAGATTATTTCCCCTAGCGGATACTCCACTGCGGCACTTTTCGCTCGCTTACATTCTCTTTATCGTGGAGTGCTCGTTCCAATCTTGCATTTTGTAACGCCAGTTCGGTTTCTAAACCCAAGCGAGCTCCAGCTCAACCAGCCATGGCCGCTGCCATCAAGGCTGCGAATGCGAAGATACGGCAAAATAAAGTGCTGGACTATGTCTTCTCAACTCGTATGTAAACTAGTTGTCGACCCAATTGGTCTCTACACAAGCTCTTGGTTACTTTGGAACTTTCTTCCCTACTTCTATAAAACATTTCAGGTCCAGTTCAGTCAACTAACCTGTTGCGATCTCGATGCAGACTTCTGGGGGCCCGTCTCCAATTTCGGCATACCAGTCGCCGCCGTGATGGACACGCAAAAAGATCCTGAAATGTACGATATTTCCATCTACCTAACTCCCGGACCACTACACGAATCTCGCCATAAGCCGGCGCACATCCATCTTACCTTCCGAGCCCAAGAAGCAAACGCTAACGCAACCACAGCATCTCTGGCCAAATGACTGCCGCCCTCACTGTCTACTCCGGCACCTTCATGCGCTACAGCATGGCCGTGACCCCGAAGAACTACCTCCTCTTCGCCTGCCACTTTATAAACTTCAACGCGCAGCTCACACAAGGGTATCGGTATTGGAACTACTGGCAGTGAGCTCACACCATGAAATGAGGCCAAAGATCGCTGGAGAAGCTGACAGGGAGCACACAGGAACGGCGGACGGGAACAAGCACTTGCACAGAAGGCGAAGGCGGAGGGTCAGGGCGTGGCGGATAAGGCGGCGGAGCTGGCGAGTGATGCAAAAGCGAGAGGGAAGCAGGCGGTGGAGAAGACGAAGGAGAAGCTTTCGTGATGAGAATGGACTGTGGGCGGGTGAGTTGAGGAGCTGGCTCTGGTGGGTATAACTCGAAGGCTACGTATCCGCTTCTAGATACTCTGGTGTGGATGAGAGTCGTGCTAGGGATGGGATCATCGTGGAGTTTCCTTGACGCATAATCATAGTCCTATGACACAGTGCTGTGGTTCATGAAGGATAACTCCAAAGAGCTTTGGTGGACTGAATAGTCAGCGTTCCTAATTGTAGGCGCGGAGAAGATCCTCCAATTCTTTACCAACAAATCTTTTATGGATTACTCAACTTCCATCGTGATGAACTGTGCCTGCATAGGCTGTTGAGATGACTAATTTCTCCGCTCTCTCTGAACATTCAGCCATTTACTTTGAGTTTATTCAACCAGAAAAGACTAGCGTGATTAGAACGTAGATTGCTGAAATCATATAATATTGAAGCAGAGACTTTCCCACCCTTCACAAAGAAGCTGCATGTTGTTGCAAGAAAAGTCCAGTCATTTCATCGAAACCCGCTATGACAGTTACACGATTTCATAAGAACGCCAGCTCCTAAATATCCGACCGGGATCGACATATGGATAAACAAACTTTACAATGGTGGTAGGAGATGGTGCAATTTATCGGCCGTGACGTACAAAAAGAACTACTCATGCCAGATTCCTAGCTACCTCCGGATCCCTTTGTGAAACTAATAGATATGTTAGCCCCAAGTTCTAGAACGCGAAATGGGAACGGTGACATACTTGTTCCAAGCATTGCTCAGTATACCCCCGGATCCGGGCTTCTGCTCCAAGAAGCTCGCCCTACGAGCATCTTTCGATTCATCCTGCGAACCCCGCTTGTAGCCGTGCAGCCCGGAGAAGAGGCCTTCAGAGGCAGAAGACTGTAGAGAGAGAGCACATTTCAGCGATGGGGCTTTGGATCATCAAGGGAAAGCTCTGAGCAACATACCCGTCTCCGAGCGCCCGCTCCGCCGCCGGACAAGATGCCGCCGTCGCCCCAGCCGGCACCACCGCCGACGTTGTTGGCGGGGGTCGGTGTGCTGCCGGTGCCGCCTCTGTTGGCGGTGGTCTGGGCGTTTTGGCTGCTGCTCTTGCCCTTGCCGAGTGCGGTCTCGTTGTTGGTGGGGGAGGTGGGGGAAGATCCGGCGTCTGCGGAAGATTGGGAGTTGGAGCGGGGTTTGAAGTTGGTTTGCTTGAGGAACATGGTGGGAGAGGGTTAATTTTGTTTTCGAAACTTGGTGGTGTTCTTGTGAGGTGCTAGGATTCAAGCGCGAAAGTGTTCAGAAAAGAGAGCTATATAGAGATTTATAGAGGGTATGGTGTTTAGGTTGGGGCAGAGCAGTTAATGACGAGGATGACTTTTGGGTACTAGCGCCCAAGCAGCGATGGGCAAGAAACAGCAAATCGAGCGAAGATCGAGGCCAGAATGGCTACGAATCAAAGCCACCGAGTTTTAGCTTAGGGTGTTAGCTCGTGGAGGTGTCTGATAAACGTGGATACTTGTGTTAACTAGACTCTTTGAATGCACGACAAAACTCAAACCTTCAACATTTGATCAATCTTGGTGAATGAAGTCACTGAACTCCTAATCTCTCTGACATCACACACGACTTTCCTACCCCTCCGATTCGCCCATATGGAGACCCCACCCGCTCGTCGCTTGTTTTGCCTGCCCGCCATATGCCAAGTAAACGCTCTTTCAGAAGAAGAGTAAGGGGAGCGGAAAGCTTCATCCAGCATCTATCATGCAATGTACTTGGTGTAAGTTTCGCAAGGCCAGATAATAATGCCAGTTTGCTGGGAGACGTCATTCCATTCACGTGACATGCTTCAAGTCCCTTTCCACACAAGATCCCAGGTGGTGCTGTCAATCTTGCATCGTTAGGATCAGATAGCGACCGCCGCCTAAGCCCCATGTATCTCGTGTCGAGCTTTCTTTTCCTTCATCTCGACCAAGAGATTCCTTCTATTGATACTCCGTGCCGTAAATTGCTTCAACTGGCAGTTAGTGAAAAGCAAATCTTTTGCTAAGGCAGTGCGGCCATCGCATGGATTGGTGACCTCGTTCCCCTACCTATCTCCGATTTTTTGGCTCAGACACTTTTCACGTAAATATTGTTGGTGGTGGCGGTCGAGCTGATATGTGTACAACGTTCAAGTATGTCTTCTTTCAAGTTTCAGAGATTGTCGTGGTTGTGAAAAATGAAGCATTGGCTGCGATATTTCAGCCCCCACTAGAAATATAAGCTTCATGCTTAACGCGCACTAGCTATTCCGGGCTCCATGTACCGAGAAGTGGATCTATCTTCGATCGAATGTGGCACTGCCATACGAACTCTCTGCCCCCTTCAGCTTCTCTCTTCCACCGCATTTTCCATATAAGGCTCGATTACAAACAACATGTCGACTTATAGAGCCCATACACCGGGGCACATTCGCCTGCTTACCAGTCTAGGCCTGTTGGCACGAGTGCGAGGCGTTGTACCCTTGAAAGTACAGCAGCCCATTCCATTCCAGTACGTCACGTGAGACGCATACATTGCAGCTTTCTGTCATGGTTGGCGTACCTAAGAGCAATGGTTGCCGCATATGCCTAAATCGACGAGTAAAATGCGACGAGAGCGTGCCGTTCTGCAAAAATTGCTTGAAGGGTAACCGGCCGTGTCCTGGCTACGACAGGGGCCGGAAGTTTCAAGATGAAGGCGCAAAGCTGCGGCGACAGCAAAAGATATGTGACCCAGACAGCCAAAAACTCTCCGGGCATTCTAAATCCCAGCTCGTTTGTCCATTGGAATCTTGCCTCGAACCTCTTTTCCGATCCGAGAAAAAAATCGCGTGGTCGTATGATGATCTATATCACGTCTACAGCCAAAGCCAGGCCTTTCCATCCCATGGCCGCTTTATCTTTCAGAATTGGATCAATGATCAACTTCGCCAGATACGCTATGGGAATTGCAACGAACTGGATAATGTTATCCCAATCTCCTCGCCGCCCAAGCCGTCCCAACAACAATTGATCGATGCGACACACTTTTTTTATTCTGACAATGAAACACCTTTTATTGGAGCACGAAAGCGAGGCCCCGCTGTGATTAAGGAGCTTTTGTCATACAACAAGGACCACCCTCTCCTCGATAATGCAATTAGAGCGCTCGCGCTCACCAATATCGGACGGTACCATCATGAGGCAAAGCTGATAGACTGGTCGCGAGTCTGCTATGGGAGAGCTTTGACCATGTTAAGCGCGGCACTAAAAAGTGACGTAGGAGCTCTGTCTGACGAAACTTTGGCTGCAACCATCCTATTATCCTACTACGAGATGTTCACCACTGAAATTGAGAGGTCCTGGGTGAAACACGCCAAAGGCGCTACAGCGTTAATCAAAGCACGAGGGCCAGGTAGCTTGCGAAAAGGTCTTGGTCGTGACTTCTTCCTCTCATATCGTCACATCTTGGTGACGGAAGCTTTCCTATCCCAATCCGCCTGTTTTCTCGCCGAGCCAGAATGGTGTACATTATTCATGGACATTCATGAAGACCTTCGCAGCAGTATTGGGGTTGGCATCAATGCGGCCATATACGATCCGGCTGAAGAGTTTATGCAGGTAGCAGCGCGACTCCCAGAGCTAGCAAAACGAGCTTCAGCTGTCCCGTCTCTGATTAGAAGGAAAGGCTCAGACGCTACAAGCATCCAGGAAGATTTACGCAGGCAGATATCCAACGCGAGGAGTGACCTCGAAACTAAATTTACGGAACTACGGGACAAGTTGCTCGATGTAAGTCATCGGCCAGTCATTGAGCAATGCGACGACCCGGTCTTCACACAAACAATTAAATTTCCCAATGTCTATGTCTCTTCCCTCTATATCAGCTACTGGACCCTCCTCATCATATTGAATGACAGTTTGAAGCAGCTAAGTAGCAAAGCAGAGCATAAAACCCAATATGACCTTGAATGCTGGGCTTGCGCCACAAGCTGCTGCCAAGCTGCATATCATTTAGAGCGATCATCTCACTTTGGACCATTCTTCTTGATAATCGCGCTCCGGCTATGTCTTGACGTGTTCACGAGCAAGGCCGAAAGGAATTGGGTCATTAAAAAGCTGATCTTGTACGGGAAGACGAAAATGGCTATGGCAAAGCCTGACGATCTTGGAGACGTAGATGAGTAAAGGATGAACGGCTAGGTTGATACGAAATAGATTTGTACATTCTGGATATTATAGAATCAAAGAGTTGATGCAACGTGCCCACTTCGTCATCTCGAGACAATATTACTAGTGTGACCGCAAGCTTCCTTGTCTGTCTAGTTGTAAATGTCGTAGTTCTCATTGGCAATAAAACATTAGGGTTGGAAGGGTGACCCACGCGGCATAGAGATTATTTGACCGAGTAATATTCGTCAGGACGCGATCCTGTATAGACTTAAAAAGACATTTCAACGCACGTCCAATCGGCTCAAGTGCCAGCTTGTTGCGCAAAGAGCTTTCACTACGAGAACTTGTATCACAATGACGAAGGACCCAACGATAGCCAATTGATTCGCGTCGAGGTTCCAGAGAACATTATAGAGATCTTGCCGACATCGCTCTACCTTTTCCCTTCGGCCTACAAATAAGTCCATATTTCCTGCCCTACAGGTGTTTTGTAAGGCTATCTCCCTGGCACAGGAGATCTGTGTAGTCGCGACGTCGCCAACCCAGCTTCAAGTCAGTGTTGGACCCCAATCAGGATGCGCCGCGAGGTTTTTCTTTTAACATCTACAACAACTCTGTCCTCCCCTCCGCATGACCGCCTATAGAAGCGGCTCTATTCAATTTTGATTCTTTGATCCATATTGTTTTGTAGACAAGTCTTATACCCTTTTCTACCATGGCTCCGAATCTTGGCTCCTTGACGGAGGAGCTCACTGCTATCATCCTGACTTTCGTAGGTTTCTTCCGATTCTCATGTCTTTTGCTAATTTTCACAGGTCGTCGACTCGTCGCCAAATACTATACCATCTTTGGGACTGGTCAATCGATATTTTTACGGCATAATTCGAATGCTTATCCATGGCAGGAAAGGGCTCTCGATGATGGACGAAGGCTCGTCTTGTAAACTTTTAAGGAAATGGCTCGAGAACCCAGACGTCATGCGTGGCCTGCGACATCTTACCATCCGAAGCCTAGTTTGGTACAAGAGGGAGCCCAAACGCCTTTCTGGGAAGCCTTATAAAGCCTTCGGCGACGGAACTCCTTTGGAGGAGGACCTTGCAGACCATGCCCAGCTCTTACTCAAGCTTATAGAGAAGGCGGCTCGTTTGGCTACAGTCGATATTGACGTGACTCCGAAGTCAATAACAACGGGAGCATTTCGACCACTCCAACTTCCGAGCTTGTTCCTTCAGAAACTGCGTGACCACCATCCAATGGCTAAGCTGTACGTTCACGACTGGGAAAGACTCGACACTCATGCACTGGGGTTGGACGCAGCAGAAAAGTGCCTTGCAGAGTCCCCCAACTTAGTCGCTATTTCCATGGAAGAAGCACACTGTCTTATTAAAAAAGCTGCATTTGAGCACATTGTTCGAACCGCACCAAATCTCAGGGTGGCGAGAATACTAACACGAAATCCTTCACCATTTACTTTGTCCCCTAACGTGTCTGGTCACGCCGATGATCGAAGTCTCGTAGCGGCGGACAGGCACAAATTGTACCCAAGTAAAGAGGTGAAGGCGTCGCTGAAAACACTGACTATAAGAATTGTAGGACTAAATCAAGAACTCCTTGACCACTGGTCCACATTAACTGATTTGAGCCAACTCGAATCGTTCAATGCCTGGAGCGTGACCGGGGTAACAAAAGATTTCTCGAAAAACCTCCGATCCTACTTCCCCCGGCTCAAACGATTTGCAGTAGACTTCGACGACGACGGCACAGGCATATGTCAATACATCCCCACTCTCCCACCTCTCCAATCCCTCCAAATCTCCATAACCGACAAACCCCTCCTCTACGACATCCTCCGCACCCACGGCCCAACCCTCACCACCCTCGAAATCCGCACCGGCACCGACTACTCCCCAACCCCCTACGCCCACACCCCCACCGACATCCGCCGCATCCGCACCCTCTGCCCCCACCTCCGCACCCTCGCCGGCATCACCCTCACCCCCATCTCCGAAAAGGGCGTCGACATCGGCGCCCCTTCCGCAAACCCCGCGCTCCAGGAACTCGCCCAGTTCTCCCCCCCGCTCGACAACCTCCACCTCAACATCCCCTCCGCCTCCTGGAACGAGCGCGACCAGCACCCCTTCATCCAGGCCCACGCCATCCACCGCGCCGTCTTCCCCCCAACACCCTCCCACCCAAATAATCGGGCGCGCATGCTAGCCCTAGAGCACCGCTTCGCGCCCTCGAGCTTCGCCGGCGGGTTCCGGCGGCGGTGGTGGGTGCGGCCCGCGGAGCGGGACGATACACCAGATCTACTGGAGGTGTGCGTGGAGTGGGGCGGGGTGAATTGGGACATGAGGGTGAGCGCGTGGGAGAGGTTGGTGGGCGGGGTGGGGAAGGTGGAGGGGGGGAGGGCGAGGAGTTATCACGATGTTTTCGAGATGTGGGGGGGTGGGTGGGAGGTGTGATGTGCGATGTGGCTGCTGGGTCGGGTTGTGGGAGGTATGGCATGGGGGGGGGGGGGGGGGGGGGGGGGCGTTGCTCCGAATAGAAAAGGGAAAAGGAGGGGGGGGGGAAGGGGTTAAAGAGGCTGGCTTACAGGGATGGGGTCCAGGAGTTACAGAGCGGGAGCTTGCTGTTCTCGAAGTGAAAAAAAGCTAGTATGATGATAAATGCACTACAGAGATTCCTGAAACATAGAGCGCGCTGACTGCTGCTGTTGAACTCGGACCTGGGAAACCCCGCCGCTCTGTAAGCGGATGCAACGAAACCCATGATAGCCGTCTACGTCGGCATTGCCCCTTCAGATGCTCAATCTCCAAATGCGTCATCAACTCCATTGACACGGCAGGCTGAGGCCCGCTAAGTCTTTTGCACGTGAATATAGCAAGATAGACCATACTGTCCGTCTCTTGTAGTAGCCGACGCTTTTCCACCCGCGCGTCTTGATATCCCAAACCAATAATTTCCAACCTCTTCAGCCGGGCATCTCTAATGCTTCGTTCCAAATATTCATTATATGCATGCTACTCAGAGACACGGGGCATATAGCTTGCCAAAGTTGTCGATGGCCTTCGGCGTTGACAAAAGCAATGAAGCCTTCGAAATCGGTTTCTTTCGTGGAGTCTTGCTCCGGGCAGCCTCCTTGGTCTTGACCTCCTCTTGCTTCGCATCAAGCTCCGCGTCAGCTTTGATCATGTGCTCCAACAGCTCGCTGTCAGACGGCAGGTCCAGCAGATCCGTCACCCAGTTGCTTCCGCCGGTAGTTGTGTCGGAATGTTTCCGCTCGAAATGCTCGATCAGCGCTTGAAATGGCTGCGGGGTCCGTGCGAATTTGGTGTCGGTCAGGCCACGCACGCAGCTGAGGCAGCGGTGTTTGAAGGGAAGGTTCGCCTTGTCGTCCAAGCTGAGCTTCTTGAACGCATCCTTCAGACAGGCCAAAGGAAGTGGAGCGGAACGAGAGCCGGGCGAGAAGCAATCAAGGGCGTACTTGACAGCAATCTTAGTCTTATATTCGGCGAGGATGGTGCACGACTGCATAACCTGTGCCGCATGTAGAACGTTGTTGGAGAAATCGTCTTCTGAGAACCCGTGAAATGGGAGAACCTGTCTTCCTACGAACGCAGAATTGGTGTTCGTTGGAGGGGCTTGGATGTACCTGGGACGTTCGTTAGGGTCCCATTTGACATCTCTTTGAGCTGTCTGATGGACGGGTAGCATTGGAAGACATCTTGGCCATTCGACAGCATGGAAGGGGAATCTGTGGTCAGTGTAGCGTTGTTCGAAGGGTGCTCGGAGTGTGTGATAATTTTCGTTGTCTCCGCCGAAACAGGAATGCTTCATATGGATGTGCGCTAAGAGATCTTCGAACTTGTACGTGGTCTTACAATCGTGTCTTGGGCAGCCTGGGCATCTGAACGACTCCAAGGTAACCTTGGCTCTTGATCTGTCCTCCCATCCTTGTACGAGCGGAGAGATGACGTTTTGAATGATCATCAAGGCATCATCCATAAGCAGGTTGTGATGTCCATGGGTACCATTTGCGCGAAGTCCATTGATTTGCGAAGCATACGGCAGAGCATTCCAAATGTCATGAACCTCATTGAGAACCATAATAACTAGGTCAGCGTCGGCAACGCCTTTACTGAGCGTACGCGCAAGAATCTTTTGGGACAGTTCGAGAACAAAACGCTGTTCTGGCTTGTCTCGCTTCCTTCGATGGTCATGAATAGACAAGTACGCTCGAAGATCGGGCGAAACGTTATTGCCGCTAAACGGATCCACGTTTGTTCTCCTATCGATGTCCATAATCGACTGGACAATTGGCAAAGCATTCAAAAGCTTAGGCTTCAGGATCGCCCAGGATGTGGCGGTTGGTGCGCGATTCGAATTCAATGCATTCCTGAATGGTAACATTTTCTTCAACATTTCGGCCGGAATTGGCGGATTAAGCTTCTTAGCCTCCGCCTCAAAAAATTCGCTTCGGGCCAAACGGTGGCTAGGAAACCCACCGCGCGTTTCCCACGACCAGTCTTCCAGCTTTTTGATGGCCTTCCTTCGATCTGACAGCTCGACAAGCTTTAACGCCTTCCACGACTCTCTTCCCTCGACCGGCACCGAGTCATACTCTTGGCTGATCTTGGTGACATCGTTCTTCAAAAACACAGTCTTGGTGGTACTGGGTTGCAACCAGTTATGCGCTTCTTCATCATAGCTTTGTTGCTTTTGATATTTGCCACTGGAGAATTGCGCGCCAACGATCAGGTTAAGAAGAAAGTGCTTGCCAGGGTCTTCGAACATAAAGGCACGTGCCTCGCTAGCCTCGATGGTCTGGTTCTGCAGGCATTCGTTACAGAGCCGCAAGCCGTAGGCCCAGTATGCCTTCGCGGTGTTCGTTCGAACGCAGAAGTCTGCCATGCAGCCTCTGCCAACGCTCAATTCGGCAAGCTCCCGTTCCTTCATGTTAGGAAGTGGCTCAGGCGATTCTATCCCAAAGGTGTTAATACGGGCATTCTTGAATGTCACATCCAGCGCACGAAGCCGTTCCCAGAAAAATGAGCACACATTGAGCATACTAAGCAGGTCTCGGGGATGCAGATTATCGCAGATGTGCAACCAGATATCCTCGGGAACCATCAGTGGCTCGCCTTTCGAGTTCTTCAGCGGACGGTTAACGCGCAATGAGGTCGGCCGGTCTTGCAATCGCCTCTTCTTCGCTGGTCGAGGTGGGACTGGTTGGATAGATATGCCTTGATCTATTCGTCGTTTGATCGAATGGTGAGAATCGACGGGCGCCCATAAGACCTTGCTTGGACGGATAGCATTTTTGGTTGTCCCTGAACGGCTGCTACCACTTGCAGCAGGGTTATAAAATCCACCATTACTAATTACGGTGGTAGTGGGGGTAAACCTGGGGAGATAGATCGGCGAGTTGAATTTATAGGGTTGGTTCTCCATGGCGATAAATATCTGAAGGACCAATGCCTAAGCCAAGTGGTAGCGCTTATAACAATATATGGGAAAGCTCTGCTTTAAACACTTCATAGGGCGCCAGCGACCAGAAAAGCAAAGTTTAAAAGACCGACGTCCGGATGCGATGGCGAAGAGAATCGCCTGTCTCCGCTTGCTAGGGCTAGCTCAAAATTAATTCAGTCGACGAGTCGCTGTAATCTCTGCTCTTGGGATAAATATCGGGATTGCTCGAAAGTTTGAGAGTTGAAAACGGACAATTAGCAGACGGGTCGGTTGGGCGCCGAGGTGCATCTAGGGCAGATTATGGTCTGTCAAACAATAGGATAGACATCTGACCAAAGTGAATGGACCATGGCACGGCGATTGAGGCTATCTGAAAATGATGTGACGGGCAGCGCATTGTTGGCAACAATAATAGAGACCATGAACAGAGGTGAAGAGCAAGCACGGCAAAGAGAGAAGGGTGAGAAGGGTGAGATGAGAAGGGCGGCACACCCGTCGCTCCAGCCAGGCCTAGACCCGAAATGGCTGAGGTAGCCGACGGTGGAGTCCGCCTTGGCGCCGGGCGACATAAATAGCGAGCATGGCAAACAGAAGCAAAACTCGCTTCTGCTCACCATGGCATTTCCGAGCCGCGAGTCAGCAGCGCCCGCCTGGCATCAAGAAACTGCTTCGGTTCCGGCACCTTGAAGAGAGGAACCTCGTTCGTCCCTTAACGATGGAATACGAGCATGTCCGGCACAAAGATCTTCCCCCGACATCGGCATGCACCTGCAGCTTTCTCGCATTCCGCTTTTTCCGCGTCTTTGCGTCTGCGGGGCGGCCGTCAGATCCTCGGATATGGGGCACTGGTCACCTGACCTCTCCCCACCCGTTTGCCTCCCGCCGCGAAGAAACACACCGGAACTCGACGGCGGGATCCCTGCCTGCATCTAATTACTAAGGGGCCAACTCGCCCAGAGGATTCGAGAAGTAAGCAAAGGTCCCAAGTAAAATGTTCACACAGCAGTGACAGTGACTATGAGACTTTCTCATGAAGGTTGGTGAAGCTTGGTCCTTCTCTATCATAAATACCTAAATTATGTCCCCAGCGGAGAGATGGCATCAGCCTGAGAAGGAGGAGGGAGGGTTTGAAAGCGGCCAAAATTACTACGACCCTGATCTTGCCCATCCAGCACTTGGCTTCGACGATGAGCACGTTCCGGCGCCATCTCACACCACAGAGAGGAAACTGATGACCAAGATTGATCTCCGCTTGATCCCGGCTCTCAGTATTCTGTACCTTCTAGCGTTCCTAGACCGGTACGTCACCAAATATCACCAGAAAACCATGGATCGGAGCTCATGCTTGCAGAACCAATATTGCGAATGCACAGGTATTCGGACTGGTCAAAGACCTTAAGCTTACCGGAAATCAATATAACACCGCCCTGACAATCTTCTTTGTCCCATACGTTCTCTTTGAGATCCCCAGCAATGTCATTTTAAAACGATTGAAGCCTCATGTCTGGCGTACGATCCCCCGATTATCCTTGTTGAGAAATCCCCAGAGAGGATCACGTCTTAGCATCTCAATTCAGTGACGATACTGTGATCGTTGGCTGATGTTTCTACCAGTTTCAATTTGCATGTTTGGATTTGGACTTATGACGATATGTCAGGGCCTGGTTACAAACTTTGGAGGTCTCCTGGCTACCCGTTTCTTCCTTGGTCTTTTCGAGACCGGGATGTTCCCCGGTAGTTTTTACCTGATTGGGATGTGGTACCGTCGGGATGAGGCACAGAAAAGGTACGAGCTGTGAACTGATGGGTTTCAGTTAAATGATAGGTTAATATTCTCAGGTATTCCTTCTTTTTCTCTTCAACGACTCTGGCCGGCGCCTTTGGTGGCCTGCTCGCTTCAGCAATTGGGAAGATGAACGGTGAGTTGTCTCTGTCCGATTTTGCGAGATTAGTCTCCTATTTTAGAACTTTGAGTGGCTTATGACGTGTAAAAGGCATGCGAGGTAGGCTCGGCTGGAGCTGGATTTTTATCCTTGAAGGCACTTTGACATGCGTTGTCGCCTTCTCCTTCTTCTTCCTGCTTCCAGACTTTCCTGAGGATGCGAAATGGCTTAGCAAGGATGAGCGAGCCTATGTCAAGGCACGGCTGCAAGCAGACCAAGGCAAAAGTGCACTTGATCGGCGAATCACCCCACGGGACGTCGCCAATGTTTTCAAAGACTACAAAATCTTCATTGGTGGTTTAATGTACTTTGGATTAATCGTTCCCGCATACGGCTATGCGTTCTTCGCTCCTGCAATCATTCAAACGTATGGATACTCGCAGATTGGTACACAGCTACACTCCGTTCCGCCATGGGCAGCTGCATTCGGTTTTTCAATGATTGTGGCCTACTTCAGCGACCGACTAAAGCACCGCTTCCTTTTTACCCTCATCCCGATTGGGATTGCAATTGCCGGCTTTGGTATTCTCATCAGCACTCACACTAAACATCATCTGGAGTATGGTGCGCTTTTTATGGTCACCAGCGGAACTTACTCCGCAATGCCGGTCATCGTGTGTTGGTTCAATATGAACCTCGGCGGCCACCATCGACGGGCCGTAGGAACAGCTTGGCAGATAGGATTTGGTAATATTGGGGGTGAGTATATTGCGGTGAGAACTTTGGTTCAAGAGTTAACTAATCAACGCACCCTAGGCATCATTGCTACATACGCATTTCTAAAAAAAGACAAACCCGCTTATAAGCCAGGATACAGCATTTGCATTTCCTTCATCTGCCTTAGCGCGGCAAGCTGTATCGCGTACTTCATTGCGCTTATCAGCCAGAACCGCAAACGAGACAAGACTCACGACGTTGGCATGACTGAGTACGAGAAGATTGAGAAAGGTGATCTCAGTCCCGACTATCGATACATGTTGTGAGCTCGAGCGCAAATGCAGGCGTGGTACTCAGACAAAGGCGAGGCAATTCCATTGGAAAGGCGGCGGGCGCTAGTTGTTGAACCATGGCTCGGGTTAAGTTCTTAAAGCCAGTGAAATCTGATCACCGTCGCTTCCGATTGAAATTCAACCATATCAATGAACTGAAAGCAATAAGAACAGGCCGCACGTCGGAAATATCGAAGACCAGATTTTAGAATCAAGGGTCGATAATGTCCGATATTTTTTGAAACCAAAAAGCAATGTCTTGATACTTTTTAGTACAAACTAAAATTTTCTTCCAATTTTGAACGTGCTATTTCCGGCAATCATGAAAGAAACATAGAATCTTGTCGAATATTCTTCCAGAACTAAGAGATCTCCCAGGCAATGACAGCTTGAACGATTTATGTATGTCACAGGTGGGGAAAATCTTTGAGAATGTTCCAGGGCTCAGGCAACGCCTCGATTATTTACCCTTCCGGCTTAGTATGAAAAGCCACCTTTTTCCACGACGACATTGCATACGTTCTATTTGCGCGTTTCTTCTCAGAGAATATTAAATCTCTGCCAATCCTACACAGCCGTCCTTGGCCCTGCCGTTCCCCTTTAAGAATCTGTACCTACTTTCTCATACATCAAATCCGTGCGAAGGGTGTATTTCACCCCTGCTTCCACCTCTTCCCCAGAGTGCATGAGCCCCCGATGCTGAAAGACCAAAGCGCTCCCCATTCTCGGATTCACATGAAGCTCGTTGCCGAAGTCCATGGAAATAAATTTCGTCGAGCCTCCTCGCAGACGCTCCGGTGCCGGATCCCGTTCGCCGCCGTTGAGGTATAAATGAACGGTGACCATGGAGAGCGAAGACCCGTCAGGGGTCTGGTAAGAGCCATCGCAATGCTCCCGGAAGTACTGCCCCTTTTCGTACTTCAAGAACCGCAGCCGCTCGTTCAGTCGCGTTGCTCTCCAGGTCTCTTTCCTTTTCACGGGACCATGTCCAGTGATCCTGGCTTTGTTCGAAAGGGTCAGGATTGAGTCCGGTATATAAGGCTTTATACGCTCCCAGAGCTTGTCGGCGACCTCTTGGGAGTCCCAGATGATTCTACCGCAGTCTCGGATGTCGGTGTAGAGCTTCTGCCGGCCATTTCCGACGTTGACCATGGCTTGGCTCCAGAGGTTTTCAGTCGTGCCCTGGGCTGCGGCGAGGATCTCGCTGCATTCCTGCGGAGTGAAGAGGTCGTCGATTTGTATAGCCCAGAGTTCAGAGTAGTCTACCAAATTTGCACCCTTGAAATCGACCTGGTGAACGGGGGAAGCGGAAGCTGGCTTTGTGCCCAATAGGGAAAGAAGCTCGTCGGTAGCCATTGTGTTATGGTGATATGTTGTCACAGAGCGAGGCTTCTGAGATGGGAAATGAGGTGTTACTTTACCTACACCAAGCGGTGTGTATTGAAGTCTTTGGCCCAAAAAGCGGGTGTGCAATCTTAAAGAGAATAGCAGGCACTTTCGCAGATGAGAGCAGGCCAACGACATTTTCTATCATTAATCACAGCCGCTGAACTATAAGGCATTAGATGAACATTGAAAGAGTCAGAGGACGTGGCTGAGCCCCAGGCTCCAGTATGCCTTGTAGCGGCTGCTGCCTAAAGGGTACGACCCCTCAGGAGCCATATTGCGGCACAGCTCTCTAGAATGCACAAGAGCAACGGGGTTGGAGGCTACCGGCTTCAGATCGAAATTTCTGTCCTACATGGAGAATTCTCGCTCAATCCTAGGGAGTCGCTGGAAAGTAATATGCATTTTTCGCGCTAAACTTCGCCGAGCGAGCGGCGTTGATGTCGTTAACAATGGGGCCAAAGTATCGGCGCACTCCTCGTTGCCAACCAGAGTGCTGCAGGTCGAAGCTAGGGAGCAGGAATCATGGCACATCCGTTCCGATTGTCAGCCGGTGAGGTGTGCCACGGTCTTCCCAGTCTTGCATCAATTTGAAACCCATTGTGAGGGGCTATGGTGAGCTGCTTGGAATCGTCAGACTCACTTGGAGACGTCAAAAGCTAGCGATTCTGTGTCGAAAGGTCGAGCCATCCTCCGGAGTTGATTCTAGATGACACTTCAAAACATATTCATAACTTTAAGTGCGGCGGTCTTGATCCAGTATCTTTATCGTTTCACGCGCAATTACCGTGCGGCTCGCTCTACCGGCCTGTCCCTTATCGTCTCGCCCATAGATCCGTCTAACATCCTCTGGCAGATAGTTCGACCATGGCTGCACCCTTTTCTCCGGCTCCTACCAAACCCTTTGCACCAGTTCTACCGTGTTTCGTACATGGGCTGGAACTTCACGGACAAGGATCAGCTGCACAGAGAGTTGGGTCTGTTGATCTTCCACGTGAACCCTGGACGGAATGAGCTGTTCGTTGCAGACCCTGATGTGTTGATGGCCATGTTGGTGAAGCGGAAAGACTTTGTGAAGCCAGAGCTGTACAAGGTTCTCGACGTTTATGGACCAAATGTCAACACTGTCAATGGAGAGGACTGGGAGAGGCATCGAAGGGTCACTGGCCCCTGCTTTAACGAGCGCGTCAGCTCACGCGTATGGAAGGAGGCTTCCAGTCAAGCCCAGGCCATGCTTCCCCGATGGCTCGCCACAGACGAGGGCAGGACGCGCAGCATGGTCTATGATACAGGAATTGTAGCTCTGCACGTCCTTTCTGCTGTGGGATTCAATGTCTCTCATTCGTTTGGCGAAGGTGTCCAAAAGTTAGAAACTGCCGCTGGATACACGATGAATTACAGAGACGCGTTGATGACGGTGCTTTACAATGTTCATCTTGTTTTCCTTTTCTCGTTCAATTACAACGCAATGTTGTGGCCAATTATGCCAGAGTCGTTGAAAAGGGTTGGCCGTGCGGTCCTTGAATTCGGGTCCCACATGAAGGATATGCTAAACAATGAGAGAGACCTTCAACTGCTCAGTGGCTCTGCCGCATCACCTCCAAACTTGATGAGCACACTGATCCGATCGTCCGATGAAGCCACGACTAAGCACAAGCAAAAATCAAGTCAATTCCTTTCTGATGAAGAAATATCCGGAAACATGTTTGCTTTCAACCTTGCAGGGCATGACACCACAGCTAACACGATGGCGTTTGCCATAGCCCTGCTCGCGCTGGAACCAAAATGGCAGGAGTGGATTCGCAGTGAGATAAGGCAAGTGATGGCTGAATCTCCAGCTGCGGACTATGAGACGATCTTCCCGAAACTTAAAAGATGCCTTGCTATCATGGTGAGTATCTTTCATAAAGTTTTTTTAGTTCTCGCTCGACATTATGATCTGTGCGGCCCACACCAATCATCTATTCTCTTGGTCTTTTAGACATTCGTCTTTCAACTCATATTTCTTATTTACTCAAAAGTCCCACCTTTCTAATCAATGTAAAAATCCCTATACAGTACGAAACTCTCCGCCTCTACCCACCAGGAACATTCATGCCGCGCACCCTCAATCCCTCCTCCACCATCTCTATTCCCGCCCTGGACAAGACAATCACAATCCCAACAGACACGAACATCATCCTCAACCTCCTTGCCGTACAGACGTCACCCAGCTACTGGTCCCCAGACCCGCTATCTTTCCGCCCAGACCGATTCATCGAGTTTCCTCCCAACGCCAAGCACGACGACCTCAGCAAAACCTTAGCAGCAGAGTCCCTTATCACGCTGAAGCCCGGAACGTTCTGTCCGTGGGCCGGCGGACCAAGGGTGTGCATCGGGATGAAATTCGCACAGGTGGAGTTTGTTAGCGTGATGGTTCAGCTGTTCAAGGATACTGCGGTGCATCCGGTGGGTGGTGAGGAAGGTAGGAAAGCGCTGGCGGAGACGGTGGAGGACTCGGGGTATGATGGTGTTACGCTTGCGATGAGGAGACCGGGTGATGTGCACTTGCAGTGGGAGAAAGTGCCTGGGTGAATGCCGCATTTTGGTACGGATCAGAGAGAGGCGTGGCTTATTGAGCTGGCTCGATGAAAGATGGTGGGATCTGGAAAGAGGCTTGGATAACACAGTTTACTACGTTAAAAGTAGTTTCTTCTTGAATTAACGTCCGCTGGACAAAGCTGAGATTATTTCTAGATGCATGGGAGGGATTTTACAGAACAAGAGGACTCTGCTTTCAGTGCACGTCGGGGATTTCCCTCCTCCAGTTGAGACTGCCTTAAGCATTGACCACGGAAGTAGGACAAAATGAAGTGCACGTTTGAGATGTACCTGGACTGTTGGATACTCAAAAGACTACACGAAACATGTTATAATAGCGGAGAGAGATAAAGATACTTGGAAGAGGATGACCTATAAGAATCGGGAAAGGGGGATGAAGAAAGGAATGTCTAGAGTGTCTGGAACTGAGCCCTGAGTGTCAAAGGTCGAACGGCGATTGAGTTGAGATCGGGGGTGTGTACTCAGCTTCGAGGCGACCACTGATCAATGTGGTCACAGCATCCCCGAAGAACATAAAAAACCTTCATTTGAAATCTTGAAAGAGCATTAATGTCTTGAAAGTAATCGTCACATTCCTTAGTTCCCTGAGCCAGGGTTGTCATCAAACAAAGTCTCCTAAACCTCTTGATCGTTCAATTTCCGCTTTGTGATACCCATTTCCCCCAGTGCGCCAGTCCTGCCCTCTATCCCATCTCCTTGATCAACCTTATCCTCTGACCCTGGTGGCGGGGAAAACCAAGGTATTTTTCCCCTCAAAAAATCATTCAACACCATTTTCGCCACACCATCGATGTCCGGTTCCCCTCCTTTCAAAAGCCTCCCACCTTTTCTGGCAAGAATGCTGAGAAATTCAATTGGGTCACCGTCAAAATCTTTCACATCATAGGTTCGCTCGATATGCTTCGGCTGCGTCCGTCTCAGGACAGCTTCCACATACTGTGCCGGATGCTCAACCATCTCTACCCGTACGACTCCTCTCAAGAGAATGTCTTCCGTGGAATCGCTGCTGTTTGGCGGGACAACGCCAGGACAATCGATCAGGTAGATCCTTTTCATAAGCGTGACGTACTGCCATACTTTTGTCTCTCCTGGGATCGGTGCAACGGTGCATACTCGCTTGCTTCGTAATGTGTTTATTATGGATGATTTGCCAGTGTTTGGATAACCGATGAAGCCGACACTGATTTGCTTGCGGGAAGAGTGAAGGGTGGAAAATTGACGGAGGAGGGAGATTAAGCTGCCTTTGCCGAAGGAATTGGTTATGCTTGAATGAAAAGCAAGAGTCGGACGTTCTTTGGAGAGATGCTTTACCCATGCAGCCTATATCAAGATTTGTTAGTTAAGTTATTGTATGAAACGTTACTAAGAGATTTGCCATCTATTTCTAGAAGAAGAAAGGCAAGTCTCAACTCAAACGAGGCATCCAAAGCTCTATTGACAAAGACCCCAAAACGAGGAATGAGCCTGTTCAAGACGTTGGTCAAGAACGCCGAGCCTGGTTGATCTACCAAGGCTGTAACAGGCAACGTTCCATAGAAAGGTAGGAAGAAGCCTTGACTTAGCAATGGGAATGATGCCTCCGAGTTGAATTGATGCGTCAAGAATCAACAACGTCTGTTTAATGTCTCGTAAGAAATACCGGAACTTACCGCAACACCCGTTGGGACAAGATCACATTTATTAAGTACAAACACGAGGTGCTTGTGCGGCACTTCCCGCATAAAATTTTCTACAGTTCGGCATCGCGTGCCTTCCGGATCTCGTGCATCTAGCACATGTATAACAACATCTGAGGAACTACAAATGAGTTAGTATATGCTAAATTAAAAGCCGGCGTTAGGATGAGACATCGTACTCGATCACTTTGTAAAGTTCATTCCAGATGCGCTTTGATTGACCCTTTGAGAAAATCGGTTCTCTCGCAGTTGATAGCTCTTTCTCCTGAGCATCCTCATCGTCTTGTCCTCCCAACCCACTGAGCACCTTGCTTTCTTCAATGCGATCAAGGTACTTATCATGCATCTTTACAGATTCATCCGCAAAGTCTTCGAGGGAGCCAACTCCGAGCTTCACCCGTTTTCTTTGCGATTTCGGGCCAAAGGTGTCTGCGAAAGGCGTAGAACCCACTGTAATTTTCGCTTGATGCTGTTTCAACCCATTCTTGGTTTCGCCATCACGGATAAGGCTCATTGGTATCTTGTTTGATTTCATGAGAACTTGGTAGGGATCTGATGCTCGTTCTTCTACCGCCTGACGGAAGGAGTTCAAGGCGTTCTGAGATATGACTCTTGTGTTCCCGAACCATTTGCGATGGGGTTCTATACGAGCTTTAGGCAGCTCGCGAGACTGGTAGGATGCCGCTTGTGTAATTTTGCCGGACGCATCTCGCTGGGCTCGACCTTCTTTATACATGTTCAAGGTCTTAATTTTCTTGGCATCCCTATGTTTTCGAATTAGAATCGTTCTCGCAGACCTTCAAGAGGGACCTACCGGTAGAAATTTTCCCCTTTGACCTTTACATTGCTCGTACTCCTAACCATCTTGCCTGCTCGCTCTTTACGAGCGGCCTCTGTTTTTCCCGACCCCATATTTCACACGCGAATAAGATTGTGCTTGTCAAACTTGAGAAAATTGTAGAGAATCAGGTCACCTGTCAGGCGCTGGTGTGGTGAATCTGTGTGAGCATGAAAATATTCCCACTTCGTACTTGTTGCGGCCAAAATCTTTGCCAAGATTTCGAGAAGCTTGGACCACCTAAAACTGGAGATCTCAATTCTGCAAAATTTGAAGTATTAGTCTCTGACTCCTTCACAACTTATATTACGAGTTAGGACTCTATAAATTCACGCTGTCTTAGCTGATTTTTAATCGTACACTCTTATCTGCGTCGCACCTTTGGAGTGTCTACAACAATGAGTCTTTTGCCTTGTCATTAAGAGCGAGCTGTACCAGCATCTTCTAGTCGAAGTCGAATTGGATTCAAACGACATAGTTTGGAGGCTTTGAAATTTACGAACATCACTAAGGATGGCCCCTATGAGACATCCAATTTCTAGGTCGCTAGCTACAACTAGGCGTGCAGCTTCAATCCCGAGAACCTTGTCGACTTCATGCCGAAAATGTGCCATCCCACCAGAGTCACCAAACTACGTTGACGTTCCTGAAGACATACAGCCCCAATTCCGGCCCAAGTTCCGGCCCAAAGGTATACTGCCGGTACCACGGCAGATCTTCCCTCCGTCAAGGCCAGACAAACATGATGAGACATTCGCCAAGCGAGCAACTCCGCCCCGATTGAGACCGAAGACAGTTCCAGAAGGGCCAGCTGCTCCACTCGCCATGTTCAAGTCGCAGATGTCCGCAGTGCGTAAGAAACACCTAGCAGAAGGATTGAAAGAGTTGAGCTCGCGAGAAAAAATGATAATGCACCGGATTGACGAGCGAAGCCAGTTCAAAGTAAATGAAAGAGTGCGCCTACTATCTCAAAACGAGCGCGAGGACGACAGGTTGACAAGTGTCACGGTGCTCCAAGAGATGCAACCGGGACATGAAAAGCAGCAGTCAGTGGCAGCGGCAGAAGCCCGGATCACCCGAAAGCAGAATAATGCCGAAGCACATCGACATACGAAAGAGGAGGAGAGACAGGAGGCTCTACAAGCCTTATATGTCAATTCTCGAAACTTCATCGTCACAGAGGAACAGTTAGATAACGAGATCGAAAGGGAGTTCAACCCCAACAAGTTTTCAAATACTTCGACTTATGGATCGAACATTTGGAACCAAGGTCCACAAGATACTGTTGACAAGCTTCTGCAGTGGCATGAAGCCACTGGCAGTAGCAATCCTAAGACCAAAGTCCCTAAGAGTGTGATGGGGAAAGAGCCAACGACGACATACCAAGATAGGCTCAAACGGATTGGGGAAGAATTGACTGGAGGGAAGATACCTGATAGAAAGATTCTTTCTGATACTAGATCAATCATCACTCCTAAAAAGGAAGAGAGTGAGGCAGAGGCTCCGTCGTGGAAACCTTGACGAGCAAGTAGCTGGTCGGCGAAGGAGTTATTTGATTAAGATAATTTGATCCCGAGTCCTCGACCAAACATTA
Source organism: Pyrenula massariospora (assembly GCA_021030905.1). NCBI lineage: Eukaryota > Fungi > Ascomycota > Eurotiomycetes > Pyrenulales > Pyrenulaceae > Pyrenula > Pyrenula massariospora. Next base: position 1,834,532 of record JAGFMI010000003.1, read on the forward strand.
GTCACAAAATCAACTCATGCAGGCTCTCATCCGGCCAGAGGCAGGTTGAGAGCTTAATTCGAAAGTTTTGACGTTACTCTGCAACGGCTTCTCGATCCTCAAATTCTCGAGGCAGACGCCTTCCTCAAATAGAGACACAATTTTACGGAACGAGTTTACGCACATGGCCGAGCTAGACTTCCCGTCCCGTTCTTTGAAGAAATGTCATCGGGACGATGCAGCAGTACTGTTGAATGCATTGCTATGAAGCTGCTCGCCAGTGCCTTTCCTCAAATTCCGAAATCATACTTTCCTTCGTCCCTCGAATTTCGACCTAAAATGTCACAACATTACATACTTGGCATTTAGGAATACCAATTGTGAGCTTGCGACCTGATAGCATCTCGCATGTGCTTCTATCATTTACATGCTCTGTTTCACATGAGATCGCCTCCTCGCATGGTTACCCGCCAAGACCCACTTGGTGTACCACTACATGTCCAAGACTGTTTACGTTGTCCAAGCTGTGGGATGCCACGTACAAATAAGTCATGAAGATGACCATGAGCATCTTTCGACTATTCTATTTTTTTCGGGTCAAGATAGTGGGTCAGCATCGAGAGTGAATAAATCAAGCTTCACCATGATACATACATTGAAGGCTTGACAATAGCATGCAATGGTCATATTTAAATTTACTCTAAACCCTTTCACATATGTTTCCTCCATGCTCCTTAGAAATATGGCGTCCCTTACAGTAACCTTGGAGAGCATGACCTTTTGCTGCGCTGATCTTGCGTCTCATGGCTCAGCCACTTCCGACTCTAAGGGGCGAATAAGTCGTACTACAATCATCTGATCGGCTTAGATCGCACCACAAGATGGCCTCACCACTGTCATACAGCAAAATGTTTGCCATGAATAACCATCCAAAGGGAGATAGCTTGGAGCATCTACCATTGGAGCGAACGTTCAAATGTTGTCCAATGATCTGCAGGTGGCAAGAGATTCTCGTACCGAATCTGGTTCTTGACATTCAATCAAGCTCAATTACGAAAAGAATCGTTTACTCATATTTTCATTATTCAGGAGTCGCCAAGAACCAAAATTTAGCGGGCAAGGATTTGAAGTCATTCAACAGAGGAAACCGCATGCGTCTATCTGTGCAGGCGCCAAGCATACCCTTGAGTTTCACATACCGAAAGTTGTCTGTTCCAACGCGAGGGATCTACGGTCTCTGCATGCACTCATCCAACCTCATGTACTGCCGGTACCCCGTTGCTCAGCAAGAGTCCGACCCGAGACACTACACATGGCTCGACCCCCTGCATGACCTGGTTGAGGCAACACGCTGGCTTGAAAATATACTTGTGACGCCATTGGCTTTTTTGAAGAAACGTATTGAACACATTTGAAACAGCAAACAAGGATGTACCACGCCCTGTTCTCGCGCTCCTCCTACGTTCTTTTCTGTGTCATCTCCTGGCATGTCCAAATCCATCGTCGATGACCTCACTCGTGTATGCTCGCTATAAAGACCAAGTTCCGACCATGGCTTCCCACAAAGTATGGTTATTCTTGCCTCCATCTCATATTAATTTGAACACGCCGCTAAGCACAAGACGATGTTCAAGCAAATCCAGCCCAAAATGAAATCATTAATTCTTTTTACAAGTGTAGTGGTGGGTGGTGCAAACGCCCTTTTTGCCCGAGAGAACGCATGCTGTTTCAAGCTCACGGCATCCGGTGGAGCCAGTGGCCCTGTAGGCCAGCTGCCGGACGGTCAGAATCGAGCTGGCAATTCAAGCTTGCCTCCTGGGACGTATTGTATTGACAATGGTTCGATAACTGATGGCAATGGAAGAGGCTGTATTCTAACTCGTGGGTGCACATAAATACGCCGTTGTGGGCTTCAAATTGACATCTCCCTAAGCCCCCACTACTCAATTTCAGTGTGACTCTGGCGCAACACCCACTCCGGGGTTTGGAGTCAATTGCGACGGAACCCTCACGCACGACGGCGGAAATACCACCTTTTTTGCCTGCGATTCTGGTTCCGGCTTCAATATCTACACCCAACCTGACAGCTCTGAGACAGGATGTCGACCGATTACGCTCACCGCAGACAGTTGTCGAAATTGTCCGCCGCCACCACCTGCGCCAAAAAAGTGCCCCAATGACCTGTCGGGCCCGTACGAGTTTCCACATCTCATTGTGCCGGTGGACTCTACGCACCCGGACCTTGCCAAGGGCACGAACTACGCCGGTCAAGTAACGCCAAATGCAATATCGAGTCTCTTCACGTTTGACATCCCCGGGGGTGATGAAGGGAAGAGCTGCACTCTTGTGTTCCTCTTGCCCACCGAAGATGAACTAAAGACCTCATCCTTCACCATGACGGGGCCAGGTAATGTCGGATTTAGAGCCCTCACGGATCCTCCTTCTAACACTACAACGTGGAATAATGCACCGAAGACAACGACAGACTTTGGAGTGAAACAAGTCAGCCCTGGGAATGGGTACACCCTTTCTCAGTTTCAATGCCCCGCAGGGAAGGCATTAGGATACGAGGTCAGCTCAACGGACACAAGCCTGAGCTATTTCCAGGATTACAAGTTAGTCACCCTGACATGAATTGATAGCCTGCACGTAACAAAGCTAACGCATAAAAGTCCCTGCCCAATTGGTTTGTATGTCACTATAGGGTAGGTCTTGCACTGTACGTCCTGCGTCCACAGATGTCCAAGACCCTATCCGCGACGGTGGATGTCCAAAAGGGATTAGGAGGGATTGCTTGAAAGAAAATGGGCTCTAATTGGACTTTCATTGACAAAATTCTTTACAAGGCTGCATTATTGCTAGCAGGGCTATGATAGGACCAGAGCTAAGTAAGGGGGTGGACGGCAAAAGAATTGGGACTTATTGAGAACACATAGTAGAGACTTGTGCAATATTCTCCTACTTCAATCTCTTCCGAAGCGACTTCTTACGCTTCTCCTTATTTGCCATATTATGTAAGGAAATTTAAACCTTGTCTCCCCGACCTCTTTTCGGGCTCGCTAGCCCGTCCCCCGCAATTGTTCCACTTGTTGATGAATGTATACGTGATTACAATCGCGTTCATCTCGTCCCAAGGTCAGTCAGCTCTTGCTGTGGCCTTTCCTTGACTTCTAGATCCGCCAGACTAATATGTCTCTTTCCCCTAAACACGGATGCGAAAGGCGTACTTCGTACCACACTTTCGGACTATACTTTGCCCCTCTTCACGATACTTAAAGCTGAGGTTCCTATTGTAGGATCTGGAACATCTTGTCACTCTGAGATATCTAGGTATCAGTGCCTTGATCCCTTCAGAGAGTATCTTTGACGAAAGTCAGCCGCCACTCGTAGCCATGTAATCAAGAGATGCTTCGCTCGTTCGATCTGTCACCTGGCGGTTTAAAAAGGAGTCTTGTACGCTTGACTTGCCCTGCCACCAATCAAGTCCTTTCAAATGATCACGGATGTTCTTGCTCGTGCAAAAGGTCGCATCGAGCGGTTTTAGGTCTCCATCCCCAAATATAGATAGCGCAGCGAGCCCAAGATACGAATGAAGCAGGTCTAACTTGGGTGAGAGGAGCATTATAAGCTGTTTTGGGAGGATTAGGGACGTACCTGGAAGTTCATCTGGAGCTTTACAAAACCCACCGATTGAATGCTGGGATATCTCAAGCAAGTAAGCACGAATTTTGCGCTTGTCGGTTATGTGAGTTTGATCGAACAGCTATCAGCAATAAGCTTAGACCTCTGGAATAGAGTATAATATGGGGTTTACCGCAAGACTTCCACCGTTCCAGAATGCATAGCATGTGTCTGCAAGCTTGTTCTGCCGACCATTGAACCCAATGAACTCTATATCACCCTTGTTCGAAGTCAGTAAGCAGACGTCTCTTAGAGTGATATTGAAATAGGGGCGGCTTTTGAGACCACATAGACTTTCTATGGGTTCTTTGTTTGCCTCACTTACCGTTTCTGACCAGTTCACTGTCTGCTGGTCTTGATCTTCTTCATCCATAATAGAGGTCAGACGTGACATTAACCACCTCACACAGTTCTCGTATGATATTCGACCCCGGTAAGCTTCGTCAGACAGTTGCGGCTCAGATATAGCATCCAGGCAACTGAGACATGCGAGAGCGCAGTAAGTCAGGCCAGCTGCTTCCATGTTAGTTAAATAGGTCGCGATACTGCACATCGTATCCACATACAGTGGGCTTCACGTTGCGGCCCTTGAGAAAAACCACCTTCAAAGCTCTTCGATGATCAGCAAGAATCTTGTTCATTTTGCAAAGGCCAAATCGCACCTGACATGACCGAATATACGCGAGTAATCCCCCAACCTGAAAGTCCGGCACATCTTCAACCCCAGCATTCGTCTGCCCTCTCAAAATGAGTCGTATCCCAGCAGCGCAGTAGCAAAACCGTAGATCATTCCCACCTTCCACCTCTCCACCCTCCCCGACACAATCCCCAAAGCTCCCATCCGGACGCTGCACCGTCGGCAGCCACCCAAGACATCTCTTCCTATCCACCCTCTCCAACCGATCTCCCAAAATCAACAAATTCGTAAGGGCCAGAAACGTCGCCGCAACACTCGCAGGATCCCAGACCTGCGTCTCCCCCCCTCTCCGAATCCCCTTTCCAAAATCTGTACCTGTCGAGCCCCGAAAACCGCCCTCCGGAACCTGACAGCGGTAGATCCAATCCACATAAGCCTGACGCTCGGCGTCCGAGAATTTCGTTTCCAAGATGCCAAGAAGATCGCACGCGGAGACGATGAAGAAGGCAAGCATCATACGATTTGAGTCCCCAGCGGTGTAGCCACTGGGGAGATATGTCTTGGCGCATCGAAGCCAGTATTTGACATGCTGGTCGTATTCGAAATTGGGCTTTGGCGACGCCATGCCGGACGAGAAATGTTACGCTTTAGGTGGGCGTCTGAGCCATATTAGCATCGATAGAGTGACGGTGCAAAGATGAGAGGTCGAGGCACAGAGGTTTCGGGACATAGGAGAGATCAGGCGCAGTCGGGACGCCATTAAATACCCCACAGAGGGCCAGGATGGAGTTGGATATTGGCTTTGGTTTCGTCCAGCTCAACGGCTGGTGTACACATTTTCATTGAAAATCAAGGTCTAAAATTACTGGACTTCTTCGTTATTCGAATGGTCCAGTCAGCGGCATGTTGATCAGGTGAAACCAGAATCAACATTAGACCCTTACATATCCATCGGATGGGGCCGTAGGCTAGATAATCTATTGTCTTTAAATTCGCTGAAACTACATGCGAGAAATGGAAACATTTTGCAATACAATGCCCGAGAGGCAGCTTTTCATATTAGAACGCTCGCCCAAGAAAAGAGAATGTCCAACATTCTCCACCATAGCCGAATTCCAGAGCGATCCTTGCGGCTGATTTAGCTCCGAGATGTCAGAACGAAATTCGGTTGCCATCGGTGATTGATGGATCATCGTAAAGGAACTCGGATACGAGGTTGAAGCGAAATCACATAAAGTCGTCATCTGCTAACTCCTCGCCGCCGTAATCCTTGGTGTCCGCAAAACCTCGACCAACATCCCTCCCAGCTGATAGAGTTGCTTTGCCTTTCGCCGCCTTCGTCTTCTTGCCGGTCTTGTCTTGAGCCTTCTCTTCCTTCATCTTCTCATTACTAAGGGCCATCAGTCCGCTTGCCGCCTTCTTGATTTCTGCGCTGGGCATATCTGCACAAATCCTCTTCACAAAATCCTGAGCCCATATTGAATAATGTGCCTTTGATGACGAGGCAGTAATGAGTGGTACGACAGCGGCAGATAGAGCTTCGAATTGGGTTCTGTTGGCAGGCTTGAATAAAGGAATAGTGGAGAGATCTATCGCTTGTCCGGGGGTTGCCTTGTCTTCCACGAGAATAGCCTTGTTTGTAGAGCGAGTCTTCGGGCCAAGGCCAGTGTTGTCGAGTAAATCCTGCGCATGGCTTAAGTCTGCATCTTGCTCTGACCGCCGTAATCGAGCTCGTTTTTCTGTGTCATCCTCTTCCTCAGAGCTCTCTTCGTCTTCTGCAGCACGTCTTCTTCTGTTCTCCTCGCGATGCTCTTCAATTCTTTGCGCCCTAGTCTTCTTATTCGCGGCAGTCTCGGCATCAGCTTTCGCTTTTGCCGCGGCGCTCTTTTTGGCCTTTTCTCGTTCAGCCTCGGAGTCTTCCGCAGCGTCCCAGGAATCAAGCACCTAAGAAACATGTTGTAAGTGCAACCCTTCAAATTTTAGGAGCAATCTCCAAGTTGCGTACTTCGTCAGAATCTTCTTCATCGTCAAATTTCCGGCGCGCCGCGGCTACTGGGGGCGACTCTTCGGTGTCGGATTCAGAAGACGACTCCTCTTCATCATCTATAGACTAGAATCAGCTACAAAGAGATGCTCGCTGAATACGAGTGCGTCGAATAGAATATTCTGCGCCTGGAAAGGGATGTAGGACAGACAGAACGTACCCCACTTTGGCGGTGCCATATCGTTGGTAGGCGAGATAGATATAGACGGACCGCAGACACGAGAAGGAAAGGCAGAGAAAATATCTATCTCAGAGCAATCTATCTCTGGTTCGTCAGTTGGGTGGATGAGAGAGTTCGATGTGCGGATTATGAGTTTTGCGCGGGAAATGCAAATATCACAATGTGCGTTTCGCAATGCGGTTGCAAAACCGGTGGGGGCGACTTTAAATGGGCTCGGCCTGTGACGCAGCTCCCGGCGCGAATCCCAGGCCCTTGAGGAGTACCTTAGCCACCACTAAACCCGTTATCACGACACATAGCAGGGTGGCTCTTCATTACAGCCTTTGGACGTGTTGTCGCCCGCGCACGAGATAATTGCTATATCCCAAAAGCGCAGTTCAGCGACGACGTACCGGAAATTGAGAAAGTCGGACAAGAAGAGCTTGAGACTTTTTATTTGGCTAGCCATTCTACGGACCCTCCCTCAGCGCAATGGTCCGGTCAATCTACTTTCCTCTTAGCGACACGAGCTTGTGACTTCTTCAACAGTCTTCGTAACTTCGTCCATGGCCTCTATTCCTAGATATTCACGGAAACGCGGAACTTGGCCCCAGCATAAACCGCTTGAGAACCTAGCTCCTCTTCAATACGCAAAATTTGGTTGAGTTTGGCTAGACGTTCTGAGCGCGCAGGAGCTCCAGTCTTAATCTCTCCGGCTCTGAGGCCGACCACGATGTCGGAAATGGTCACATCTTCGGTCTCGCCTGAGCGGTGAGATACCATCACGCCCCAGCCTGCCGCATATGAGTCCTTTGCGGCCTGGATCGACTCGGTCAGGGTTCCAATTTGATTGACCTTTAATAATAGGGCGTTGCACGACTTGAGTTCGATCGCCTTTTTGATACGTAGAGGATTTGTGACGGTCAAGTCGTCGCTATGGAAGTTAGAACATCTCACTATCAAGCATCGAGGATCAGACTAACCCGACAATCTGGAAATCTGAAGTCTTGAAGAAGTAGCTCCAAGCTTCCCAATCGTCTTCTGCGAAAGGGTCTTCTATGCTGACAATGGGATATCGGCTTGCCAAGTCCTTGTACATATCGGCCAACTGCTCGTACGTGATCCACTTGCTCGGGTCGCTGTCAGGGTTCTTAAAGTCAAGGTCATACTTCTTGGCTTCCTCCTTGTAGAATTCGCTGGAAGCTACGTCCATGGCAATATTGACCTGACCCTCATATCCGGCGTCTTTAATAGAAGTGGAAATAAGCTCGAGCGCCTCATCAGCGGTCTGAATATCAGGAGCAACGCCACCTTCATCCCCGACGTTGCCTGCAGATTGTCCATACTTTTTCTTTGCTAGGGTCTTGAGTTTTTGGTAGACCTCAGACCCTTGGCGCATCGCCTCGCTGAATGAAGGGGCATTACTAGAATCGTTAGAGCTGACCGTAAACTGCGGCGAGGGAAAATACCTGGGAACGATCATGAATTCCTGGAAAGCCAGACGACCTCCTGCATGGGATCCCCCATTGAGCACGTTCATAAAAGGCACGGGCAAGACGTAAGGCTTCTTGGTGCCCGCAAGATCTGAAACGTGGGCATAGAGTGGCACTCCTTTTTCAGCAGCACCAGCTTTGGCAACCGCCAAGCTGACACCAAGAATAGCATTGGCTCCCAGGTTTGTTTTGTTGGTTGTGTTGTCAAGCTTGATCAGAAAGTCGTCTACCTTAGATTGGTCCTTACAATCAATATTCTCTTTGATAATAGCGGGACCAATGACTTTGTTCACATTGTCCACAGCTTTCAGGACCCCTTTCCCGCCCCAGTGAGTCTTGTCCCCATCACGAAGCTCACAAGCTTCGTGTTGGCCGGTGGATGCCCCAGACGGTACGATGGCGCGGTGGAGGCCGGTGTGGGTAGTGACATCGACCTCAACGGTGGGGTTCCCACGCGAGTCGTAGACAGACCGTGCGTGCACAGCGAGAATTGGCATACTGAGACAGGTGTGTCTTACTTGGAGGCGCAATATCGACGGAGAATGGTTTCGAGTGTGAGGTGATTAGGGCGGTTAGGCAGAGAGAGTAAGATGAAATAACAGGCGAGGAAAATGTGCCCCTCTGTCGTGTTGGGTACGAGCTTTTCGACGCCCGACAGCTCTGGTGGGGCAGCTGCTCGGGTCGTCATACCTCAATCGGCGTGCGTTTAGGTGAAGGCCGCCGGGAGATCCAGCGCCGGACCAGCGTTTGCGAGAGCCTTTCCTCGCTTCCAGGCCCGCCACTACTGCTGCCGGGGATGCCCGTCGACCTTGGCGTAAACGACCGCCGGAGTCTGGCGCTTGCGTGTCTGGTCTGCCTACGTGCCGTACAATCATACGGCACGCCAAATCTGCCATACTACGCCGAGCAGAGCTTAAGTTAGAGATGCACAGTAAATCTTTTACGCATACTCCATCACGAAAGTTCCCATCGTGAATTGCCGTGGGCACAGCGTCCGATAAATGACACACCATCTCTCTTAAATCGGACCTCCCCTATTCACCTAGCATACGCTTCGTCCTCACTGCTCGCCTACCATCGACCTGGTCTACCGGCTAACGATCCAGCACAAGCCAGCCTCACGTCCCCTTTCGCTCCTGTCCCTTTACAATCTCTAAGCACATTGACCTACATTTCGATCGTTTGCTTGCTGGTGTGTCAAGATGGACGGCGGAGGCGACCCGGAAAGGCAGCAAGCCCTTGAACAATACAAGAACAAACTATTAGAATCACGAGAATGGGAAGCCAAGCTGAAGAACCTACGCTTAGATATCAAAGGTCTACAGAAGGACTTCGATACGACCGAAGACAATATAAAAGCTTTGCAGAGCGTGGGTCAAATTATTGGAGAAGTGCTAAAGCAACTCGACGAAGAGAGATGTATGATCCTGCTCGAGCAATCACTCATTGCAACGCTAACTCCCGAGCAGTCATTGTGAAGGCATCGTCGGGACCAAGATATGTGGTTGGTTGTAGGTCCAAGGTCGACAAAGCCCGGCTGAAGCAAGGCACGCGGGTCGCCCTCGATATGACAACTTTAACAATCATGCGAATGCTACCTCGAGAAGTCGATCCCCTCGTCTACAACATGTCTCTTGAAGATCCTGGCCAAATAAGTTTCGCCGGCATCGGAGGGTTGAATGACCAGATAAGAGAACTACGCGAAGTTATCGAGCTGCCACTTAAAAACCCTGAACTATTCTTGCGGGTTGGCATTAAACCTCCGAAAGGCGTTCTCCTTTATGGGCCGCCTGGAACGGGAAAAACTCTCCTAGCTCGCGCAGTTGCAAGCAGCTTAGAAACCAATTTCTTGAAAGGTGAATTGTAAACTCGGTCTTTCAATTGCACAAGCTTACCTGACTCAGTCGTGTCCTCTGCTATCGTCGACAAGTATATTGGAGAATCTGCGCGTCTAATTCGAGAAATGTTTGGCTATGCCAAAGAGCACGAGCCTTGCATCATATTCATGGATGAAATCGATGCTATTGGTGGCAGACGCTTTTCGGAAGGAACCTCGGCGGACCGAGAGATTCAGCGAACTCTCATGGAACTCCTCAACCAGCTCGATGGCTTTGACTACCTTGGCAAGACGAAAATCATCATGGCAACAAATCGACCGGATACTTTAGACCCTGCCTTACTGCGCGCTGGGCGACTTGACCGAAAGATTGAGATCCCATTACCTAATGAAGTTGGCCGGCTTGAAATTTTGAAGATTCATGCCAGCGGAGTCCAGTTAGATGGAGAAATTGATTTCGAAAGCGTTGTCAAGATGAGCGATCAGCTGAATGGTGCAGATCTACGGAATGTCGTGACGGAAGCTGGTTTGTTTGCGATTAAGGATTATCGAGAAGCAGTCAGTCAGGATGATTTCAACAAAGCAGTGCGAAAAGTAGCGGAGGCTAAAAAGCTCGAAGGCAAATTGGAATATCAGAAGCTGTAACGCGAGTGATGACATCGAGCACGCAAGGCCTGTATACTGCATCAACACTGGCGTCGTTTCAGGAGTCTCAGAATCACAGGAGCATTCACAACATAGCCAGTATTAGATTTTTCCCGAAGCACTGAACACCAGGCTCTTTGAACCGGCTGATCTCTTTCTTAGTAGATAATGTCCTTAAGAGGTATTATCATGATAAAGTAGTACTCTTGAAGTGTAAGAGTTTGCCGCAGGTGATCTTCTTCTATAAGAAATCCGGCCCCTCGACCGCCCTGCGGCCCCTCGATCTGCCTACCCCACACGCAACTACACATGCTGTCTATCGCATTGTACGATTCACAACTAAAGACACTGTTTGATCTCTGGCCTCGTTCTGATCCTCGTTCTAATCCTCAAGAAATGACGCTTGAAAAAATCCTGTTCACAACTGCTCGCCCAAAGCGCGAGACACCTTGACGCCCTGCCGTCCACCTCACGTGGAACCTCGGTCCTCTGATCCACTATCGGCTGCTATATTCAATCTTGAAGTGTCACGAAAGGGTTGGGATCCACCGCGCGTGCAGTTGGTAAAGAAAATCTGCAGCTGTTGACAAGCTTGACTGTGCCTACTCAGCGCTTCGGTGCGTTGCGACAAGAGTGCGCTCCCCCTAGAGAACCATAACCGTCGATGGCCAAATGGGCAACATAAGTAGCCGACCCGATGATGGGTCTTGCCTATACTTGAAAGATCAAACAAGGTGTAAGCTACTTAATTCTACATAAAAGTGTTTGGCCTGACAAGCTTCACAGTTTCAGTCGCGTCTCTGGTTGTCACAAATGCAAGGCGCAAAGTTCTACTTACCATTGTGCCCAACTCGTTTCCTGCGACAAGGTTGTCTGCAAAGCGCGACATTGGGGACGATGCACCAGTTGAATACATTCAGGTCGGATATCCAAGTCGTTTAAGGCATTTTGAAGCTGACTTTTTCCATCTACTAGGACCCAGAGACCTTCAATCTGGCGATAGGGCCATCTTTTCTGCTTCGTCTCAGTAACGAGGACGAACTGAATTTCCGATTTACCTTTTTCATACGACAGACACCATCTTCAAGCAACGCTAGCCCTAAGCTTGACGGACAAGGGCCCGAAGAGGTTGTGGACACGTCAATAACAGGGCTTACATTTGCATATGCCTCTACTGCCCGCGACCTTGATAATTTAGTGACTCGAGAATTCCATGCAGACCCGAATTTGCACAAAAACTCCAATGTTCAGCTGGTAGGCGATTATACTACGGATGGAAGTCCAGCGGTCCAGTTCGAATGGTGCTGGAAATGGAAGCCCCCAAAGTCTACCGAGGATAAAGGGAGTGGGTGGCGCAACAGCTGCAGCTTTTTAGAGTACGATTCAAGAGCTCATCGGCTCAACACCCTTGCTGCGTTCTCCTTCTGGGTACACAATGCGCATCGTACCCAAAATACACCATTGTCGTCTCCAAGCCTCGAACTCAACGTCCCTCCTCGGCTGCGATTACCGTCTTCTCAGTCGATCCAGTCCAGGGCGAGCGAAAATGAAATGCTAGTTGAGGTTCCAGAACCTCCTTCCCCTACAGACGTCGTGACCGAAAATGGATCGGCGCTAGTTACATCTACTACCAATACAACCAATGCTTCAGTCAAAGTTGACGTGGCATGCGCCCGTCCAGGCGAAGATTTAAGTGCGGTCGAAGACGGGCCAGTCTTCCGCGCTACCATGAAAGCCCTGGAACAAAAAACTAGTAGCATGCGAACTAGAATGAAAAAGGTCTTGAAAAAGGCGGAAGCCGCCCAGCTCGCCCAGGTCGAATCCAATCAGTCAATTAAAGCCTTCCTATTTGCTTTACAGGAAGCGTCGAGTTCCAACGCTAGTGCAATCAAACCGGCCCTAGATCACTATTTTAACCAAATAGCTCAGCAGATCCTAAATTACGAGACTCAGAATAGCATCAACCTCCAAAGGTTGATCATCGACCCGCTGTCGAAGCTTTACAATCTCGATATCAAGCAAGCCGAAGCGAAGAAGAAAGACTTTGAGGACGAAAGCCGCGATTATTACGCATACGTGAGTCGATACTTAGGGCAACGGCAGGATTCCTTAAAGGAGAAGAAGAGAGCCGAAAGTGATTCAAAATATCAAACCAAACGGCGGAATTTTGAACTGAAACGGTTCGACTATTCATCTTTCATGCAAGATCTTCATGGTGGTCGGAAGGAGCAAGAGATGCTGTCCCAGTTGACCAAATATGCCGATCACCAAGCGCAGTCTTTCCTGGCCACGGCAAAGAAGATTGAAGAAATGACGCCTCAGCTTGAGGCATTAATTCGTGAAGTCGGCGAGGTGGACAAGGAGTTCAGATTTCAGCGGACAGAGAGGGAAGAAAAGCGGCGTCTTCTTGAGAAAAGCACCACATCGTACACGGAGCCTGACACCATCTCTCACAACTTCGCAAATACTGCATCTGCCAACCAAGGCACGCAGGCTGGGACCACGTCCGATAGTGAACTCGGCAGAGCTGACAGCACAGGATCACAGCTGCGGCATGGCGCGAGTGTTAAGTCAGTCACGGTGAAGCCTCTCAATGGTGGTTCATTAAATCCTCCGATTGGTACTACTTTGTCAACCTCACCCAACGCCATCGGCAGCTCACCCGGCCAAAACCGATTCAAGGGTATCAGAGATCTGGAGGAACGCGACAATAGCAACCTTGCAACCGAGAAGACTGGCGCTGAGCAAAAGAAAGAAGGTCTGCTGTGGGCCTTAAGTAGACCAGGGTCTCATATTGATCCTAAAGGGATAAATAAACAGGCTTGGCATAAGTATGGTACCCCCTAGCACTCTTTTTCGTTTTTGATAGTGTTGACATGATCACCCCAGATTTTGGATCGTCTTAGACCAAGGCAGATTATCGGAGTACAGCAACTGGAAGCAGAAACTGGATCTCCATATGGAACCAATCGACTTACGTATGGCTTCAGTGCGGATTGCACGTGACGCAGAAAGACGCTTTTGCTTTGAAGTCATCACACCTCAATTCAAGAGAGTTTACCAAGCAACGTCGGAAGATGACATGAGCAACTGGATAATGGCAATCAACAATGCACTTCAGAGCGCTGTAGAAGGTGGAGGACCCACACCGACCTCGATACCATCAAAAAGCAAAGGCGTTTCTCCAGGCCGAGATCTTGGATCCGTACTTACGGGCAAAAGCTCGTCTTATTCTGGCCAGCACGGTTATTCCCACCGGACAGATTCTAATAATGTCGGCAGGAGGATCACCGTCGGTGCTCGACCATCGTATGTCCGCACGAACAGCAACAGCTACGAAGAAAATCCGTCAAAGCTACTCCAGCAGATACGGGAGGCGGACCAAGGTAATTGCTATTGTGCTGATTGTGGATCAGGATCAAAAGTTGAATGGGTTTCGATCAATTTAGCGATCATACTCTGCATTGAGTGCAGCGGTATCCACCGATCATTAGGCACTCATATTTCAAAAGTTCGATCCCTGACGCTGGATATCCATTCATTCAGCAATGACATTGTCGAATTGCTAATGCAGATTGGAAATCGTGTAAGCAACATGGTTTGGGAGGCCACATTGGATCAGTCCCAAAGACCTACCGCAGCGTCGTCGAGGGAGCAACGCCTCAAATTCATCACGGCCAAGTATAGTGAGCGTGCATATGTCCAACCGATTACGGCGGGCGTGTCTCACTCCTCCACCCCCGACGAAACCTTGTTGACCTCGATTAAGAAGAACGATATTCGTGGTGTGCTATACGGTATTGCCTTGCAGGGGAACGTGAACGCCCACGACCGTTCACGGAATACGCATGCAGCATTTCTCGCCCTGGCAGCTGCAGACCCTGCTGCCCCCGGCGGCACCAGCCCGGCTGTTTCACCGACGAACAAGGCCGCTGCACATGCAGCCAAACAAGTCCCATTTGCGATGGCCGAGCTGCTGGTGCAGAATGGCGCCGAGATTCCACTGCAGATGCCGGCTATTCCTCTTTCTCCTGCAGCAAAGCTGTACGTAGAGCAGCGAACAGGGCGAGGTGGCACCACATCGGGACAAGACACTGTCGGAGCGCTGCCCACAATCAGGGGAGTCGGCGGAGGACATGGCTTCAGCGGACCGGTTGAGAAAGAGCGGGAGGCCAAGCTCCAGAAAAGAGGCAGTGCTGGCAGTCGGTTCGCGGGGAAGATGGCGGCCCTAGGTGCGGATCGGTAGTTACGATGTTGCAATGGGTAATGATAGACATTTGCGGCTGAATATATCGACAAATTTTTTCGGCGCGGGGGGTATCCACAGACAAGGCGTGAGGCTGGTGTGTATGATAAGACGGATATTGGTCGATGGAAGATCAAGTTCCTGTCCCATGGGACACGGGCTTTCAAACATATTTGGATTGGGGAAAGCCATGTCTTGGGATTGGGGCCGCTTTTTTCCCTTGCGGCTGTTTGAACGGGAAGGTTGAGGGGAGTTTGGCCATGCGGGACTGCGGAAGATGGCCTGATTTGGATAATAATGTCATAATGGGACGATGAGTGCAGGCATTAGGTACGGCGGGAGCTCAAGAATAGAAGATGGCTGCCTCTGAGTAATGGAAGAGATGAAGATCGGATGTACAGATATCCTATCAACGCTGATCTTTCTATCTTTACTTCGCAGCTATGATTGGGAGAGCTCTACGAGTGAGCCGATAACATGGAAAAGATGCGCAGAAAAAATCGCCACCTGAATGCAATTGCAAGGTTTCGAAACGCCGCGAACAACCGTGAAATTGTGGGATGAGGCTTTCAGGGTCCAGCCAGGGTCCTTGGCCAAGGCTGTGAGGCGCAGTCAGCGCCGGGGCTGCTGATCTTCGACCAGGATTATACGTCTGAGCTTCTTTGAATCTGCTGCATGATGTATCAAAATGCTAAAAAATGTCGCCTTTTTGAATCCTGCTGTGTCCGTATCTCATGCCTTTTCTGAACTGCATCGCCGCAGATGGTAAAAGTGCGTCATGAAATCTAAGTATTGTCGCTTATAACCGTCTATCTGACTTGTACCAATGGTAATTCCGTGGTTCGCCCAAGGTGTCTGTCGGTGGTCCGGGTCTGGCGCCATCACCAGAGAGACAAGAGTCAACGACCTTCGCCACCGCGCCACCATCGGGTTCGTAGGAGCCGGCGTCGAGCTGTCTCGGCTGGTAGACGTCTGTCTCTCACGGGTCCTCGCAGAACGACAGCGGTTCTCATTGGGCGGTGGAATAGAACGCTATGTTTCATAGTATCTCTCATGTAGGCAGCTGGGTCTGGCCGTGATTCTCCTCTTCTCAATTGGGTTCGTTGATGGATGACTATTGGACTCCTGCGCGACGGATACCATGCTAGACGGGGAGGACGTCGGTGATTTGAGAATGTGTAGCGCCAATGCGAGAACCAAGAGAACCAAGCCATCGGAGCAGCCGCGGTTCGGCTGCAGCTTGCGGGTGTGCGGTTGTTGTGCCTGGATGTAGTCTGGCAGATAGTGACAATGACAATGGACGACCAGCTCCACGAGAGGGTAACCGCCCCCACAAACGGCCAGTCTTGGCTCTTACAAATGACATGACAGATCATATGACAGTCTCGAGGCGGCGGTCCCGTTTTGCTCCACAGAGGGCGCCAATTTGGCCGTTTGTGTTACCTATGAGCGTGCTAAAATGTCGATGCAAGAAGCCCCCTTGTCATCCACGAACGGTTGTTTTCAGCCTCCGGCCATGGCATCGCGGCCAATCTTACCAAATGACCGTATTGCCGGTAAAGACGGTCAGCGAGCGTTAAGGTTAACGCCGCGGTCACGTCCCGGTCGCAGAGCCTGGCCCAACCTCAAACATCAGAGTCCACACCCAAGTCATCGCTCCAATCACCCTGTTCCAGAAATCTGCATAGCGACTTCACCGCAATAAGCCACATTAGATGGACTCCTGTTGGCCCATTCCTCAGCGTCAGCCAGCGCTCCTCCGAGGTCCAAGGGATGAGCGATGCATGGCGCCAGGAGGCCGACGCTTCATCCGTGGATGGCGCATGCCTTCATCCTTCCAGAAAAGAGCTTACTTGGCCCCACAGAAGCTTCGAAACGGTGGCGTGGTCTGCCGTCCTCATGTCCCTGGGTTCGGTATCTACCTTTCAAAACCGCTGATCCCCGGCGGACCACTATGCTCTTTTGCTACCCCCGTCGTCATCATATCTTTGCCCAGTTTTTACTTTCGCCCACTTTCCAACGTATCGTACCAACCTGTTCTGCCCCACTGCAGAAACATTGGACCCTGGAGCGGCTATTCTGCTCCTCCCCATCCCCCATCCCTAGATCCATATCTTTTTCTCGGCGAATCACGCGCCGTCGCAAACTCTGAACAGATTTCGCGGAAGATACACGGGTGGCCCCGTCGAGCTGGGACCCGAAGAAGCAACTATGATGTCGGGTTGCCGATCAGTGTCCTTTGCACCGCCTCTCCCTCCCGGATAGATCACATTACTCAGTAGTTGCATGGTCTATGGTAGTCATGACGCTGTCCGTGAACTCGAGCTTTACCATATTGAGTGGATCTTAAGATCTATCACTTGGCTGTAGCAACTTATTAAAGACGCTCTGCTGCTTGGTTGCACTGGCGGACCTCAACACTGTCTTCATCTCCTTTCGTTTTTTGTATGTGTCAGGGGTCACTTTTGCCCCTATCCAATCGTTCTCACGATCGCTCTTCAGTAACCGTTAACCTGGAACACTGATATCTTGCTTCCGCATACCTAGTACCATCTCCCTTTTTCGCCTCCTGCTTGCTGATAGGACAGCCCTATGTTGAGCTACTTTCCCACGACACCAGCACCACTTTGTCAGGCCACTTTCCTCCGGGAAGTCCTCCTATTTACTCATAGCTCAGCCGCATTTGTTGAAGTCGCTTAGCTTTTCGTGAAAAGCTAAGGGCCAATCGACGTTCAGCGTACTGTTCTTGCACTGTGCTTGCACGGGACCGTCAAATCTTTGACATGAGCTTGCTGTTTGCTCGGGAGTAGCTCCCGCTTTCTAGTCTCGAACCATTTGCGACGTGGTTGTGAAACAATTTTTTCTTTCCTAAAACGGCACCGCTCGCTTGTGCTGTACCATTTCTGACCGGCTGCCACTCGCTCCGATAAATGCCACCAAAAGAAGCCTTGGTGTTTGGCGGATTTCATGTTCATTTGAAGCTACGTGCAAGGTAAAGCCCCTTCCGAATCTTCGGCCATGTTATCTGTTCAAGTTGAGATGGACTGATACATGGCTCTTTTCTGGGTACATCAGTGGGTTGCTCTTCCAATCATCGTCGAAGAACCTGTGATGGGTGGGAACCCCGAGAACCCAGAGAATTCGGACCACAATATAACCGCTCAGGGTAGGTTGCTCCATATCCATAGCACTTTTGAGTCTATATTAATGTGACATATTTTCAGCGACACTCGGAGGGAATCAGAGCGAACCACAGATTCCGACTCAAGAAATGGAACTACTTCAGCAGCCTGGCTTTGGCCAAAATATGGCACGACTACCACGCGATGTTTCGCCATACAACATGGGCACACTCATGCAAACATTACCGGACTATCGATCATCGCCTTATCAATACGGTCAACAGCCTTTTCCTTCTCAGCAGTTTTCTCCAACAGCACACACAGGGCAAATGATGGCGTATGGGTCACCATCGGCCTCCCAATATCCAGCTCATGCCACCCCTGGAAACCCTCAAGCTTTTAATTCGCCTTTCGTGCAACAATACCCATTTCAACCTCAGCAAGGTCATCAGCACTTCCGTCCCCATGGCCAGGGCTTTCAGAACATGGTTGTTCAGTCACCAGCGCAACCTGCAGCGAATCAAATGCCATATCTTGAACACCAGTACATAACTCAGCCAATACATCAACATCAGCATGCGCAAATGCAATCAGCTTACAACAACCCTATGTATGGTCCGCCGCAGCAAAATCGTCAACCATCAGGAATGCCCTCGCCCCAATACTTTGGAAATATGGCCCAGGGGTTGCAGTTTGGACCAGGGACTCATGGAATGCGTGTCCCTTCCATGGAGAATATGGCAGGCCTTCCTCCTATACGGATCCCGCCTGTGCCTCACGGCCAACAGACGGGAGCCACTCGTAGTAAGTTGGATCATTTGAAAGAGACCGATGAGGTTAGGTCACTAACAATGGGTAGATATCAGTCGGAGAAGCTCTGACTCAAACATGTCTCCCTCAATCCCACGAGGTCCGCCACGGAAGCCACGGCAGTCCGGTCATGCACTGTGGGTCGGCAACCTCCCCCCTGGTGCAACTGTCTTTGACCTGAAGGAACACTTCTCGAGTGAAGCAACTCATGACATCGAGAGTGTTTTCCTAATATCCAAGAGCAACTGCGCCTTTGTCAATTACAGATCGGAGTCCGCATGTGCAGCCGCAATGACCCGTTTCCATGATTCGAGATTCCAAGGTGTTCGATTAGTCTGCAGACTGCGACGAGGGACAGGCGCTACGCCCGCAGGCACACCAACTGGGCCCTCCTTAACTCATGGTGCCTCATCCCCTGGAGACACTAAAAAACAGTCACCAGAGCGCAATCTCCCCACAGCCGCCAGTCCTGAAGCTGAAGATCCACAGTCTGACTCAGAATCTGAGCAGGAGGCGGTTAAAGTAGCCGAAAAATATTTTGTCGTGAAAAGTCTAACCATCGAAGACCTCGAATCAAGTGTGCGTAATGGAATATGGGCTACTCAGGCTCACAATGAGACCACCCTGAACAAGGCTTTCAAGGTACAGTAAGATTCCTCCATGACTCAGAAATATGTTGACCATATTTTTCAGACCGCTGAAAACGTGTTCTTGATTTTCTCCGCCAATAAGTCTGGCGAGTACTTTGGTTATGCTCGGATGATTTCCGCAATTGATGGAGATGCACCAGCGTCCATCGAGCTACCCGATCCAGGCATAGAAACTGCTTTCGAGACAGAGCTGCCTCATACTATTCCTACCCCTGCAACGAACGTTGCGCCTAAAGGCAGAATCATCGACGACTCTGCGCGGGGGACCATTTTCTGGGAAGCCGACTCAATAGATGAACAAACTACCGAAGAAATAACAACAGAGAGTGCCGTAGGTGAAGACACGGCCACAGTTACAGAGCCCCAAAACCTCTCTCCAGACAAAGAGCAGCAGGTGTTTGGCAAACCCTTTCGGGTTGAATGGATTTCAACAACCCGACTACCTTTTTATCGCACCCGAGGATTACGCAACCCTTGGAATGCCAACCGGGAAGTTAAGATTGCCAGAGATGGTACTGAGATCGAACCGACCGTTGGTAGACGCTTGGTTGGGATGTTTCACCGTCCTCAGCTAGGCAGCGGCCCATCTCCGAGTTCTCGCGAATCCTCGTCACATGGTCCAGGGACTGGGTCATTGGCCACGGCCCCTTCCATGCCTGGAATGAACCTTCCTGGTCGACCACTTTCATGAGATATGACCTTATGATGAGGTGATATAGTACACAGGCTCAAATGAGCCAAACATACGTTGTGTTTTCGGAGGAATATAATTAATCAGGGTTTCTCTTCTCGACGTCCTTGCTGTGCGAGTATTACGAATCTATGTTTTAATGTCATTGAGATGGTGCATGGGTGGGTTGGAAGGATTGTATAAGGTGTTAGGGAAGACCGAGATATACGCAATCGGCATTGTCAAGGGGAATTGAGTAATACACATATGCCTTGGGAGGATTGAGCAAGGCCCAATTGGTCACCTGACCCATACATACACCTCGGACGATATACCGACTCTCAAAATGAAAAATTTCTACATTAAGATCTTCTCGACAAGTGACTGGGTGTGATCCAAGTCGTAGGACGTTTCTTTACCGGCGCTATGAAGATATATCATCATCACGGACATTGTCACCACTATGTAACTAGCACGTGACACACATAATTTCTATCTAAGAATGTAGGCAAGACGACGTACCACACAAACCATAACGTCGTTCCTATCGCCATCAATGCTAAATGCCCTTTACTTCTACCGGGATCCGTGTCCTGGGCCATCCCTCTCGCTCACGCCGAAGACATTCGACCTGTCTCCCAGCCCCAAATGACATGTCACATGGCTTGCCAAGCCGTGGTGTCAAACGACGCTAGTAATCAAACACGAACGCTCACGAACCAGGATCAGAAAAGCTTCATCGTTGGCAGGTTGTGGCGGTGCCGCCGATCTTGACGTTTGTGGCTGCCGATCTTTCATGCAGATCTTCTGCGTTTTTTCGCCAACTTCTTCCATAAGCACATGCGCTCTGTCTGTACCTACCTGATTGGAAGTACGGCTTTGATTTATGGAGTTATGTGTACGACGATGGGCCGATTTCTCGAAATAGCATCAGCGCCCATGTGCATGGTTGTCTTACTAGTCAACGAAGGGAAGCACGACCGAGGGACTGCTCTTCGTGAACTGCATAATGATGATGACAGCATTCACGCCTTCAACGCAAGATGGCATTTGGAATCCCGGGGCAATCGTGTTCTAGACACAACCTGACGGGTCAATCCTAGTGGAAGAAAACTTACATGCATGTCTTGCTGGATCCGGCGGTGACACTTGCAGAAATCTGCTCACCCTCCCTTGCTCCTGGTTCAGGGCTAGATCTAGCAAGATCATCTTCAGATAGACAACGCTTCGTCTAGCCTGCTACGTCGAGGATCTAATCACCCATCCTGTCAAGACCATCATATCCGAACAGAAAATGGAGAGGTATTTCGATGTTTTGAGCATATCAAAACGAAAGCGCAACGTCTAGTGGAACTATTGGCGTGGTGTCATAGTAGCTTCCTTGAATGCTGTGACGCTTTCCATTGACTACTTTTTTAATCCAAATCTCATACCGAGACCTCAAATGCTAAGCAAATCAACACAGGTCAGACCCTTAGTCACTTCGCGGTGGCAGCTTTCACTAGAACCTCCACCACTTTCTCCGGCATGCTCAGAAGAGGTGCATGGTCTGTTGCTAACTCGGTGACATCAATCTTGACGCCTTCCTTGCTCCGTTGCTCGATCATTGCATGCTGACGCTCAGGCGGAACGATCTTGTCTTCCGTGCACAGGATATAGAAAACAGGGAGGTATTTATAGGCGGGATATGTCAACTCGCCTGCGAAGGACACGGCTGAGTGATCTCGAAGTGTCGCGGCGTGCACTTTCGCCTCCTCTAGAGGGAGACTGGAATATATTTCTGATGCTGCTGCGTCGAGATCCGTCATATGCATCCACTCTCCCTGATTTCGGTCGTCAGTCTCCAGGTCTGGCAATCAATGAAACACTAACATTTGGGTTTATCCATTCGGATGACCCTCCACCACTAGCTGTTGCCAACGACTCCCCTTCCCCAACCATGAAAGCCGCCATGTAGATCAAGGCAATGACACCACCTTCCTTGCCTTCTGCGGTGCGATCACGTTTCAGCAACCCGCGCGCGCTTTCTGTGACCGGGATGCCACTGTACGAGTGTGCAACGAGCACTACATCCTTGCCCTGGTCGGCTAAATGTTCCGCCGCGCTATGAATAAAGGCCGCATCGTTGGACATTGATGGTGCATGTTCGCCACCTCCTGCAGCTGTCGGGAGATCTGTAGGCAAGGATTCATAACCCTGGCGGGAGAGAAGATCGACGATCTTTGCGTAGCTTTCCTTGGGGGAGAAAGATCCAGGGACGAGGACAAAGGCAGGTTTGCTAGGGGCTGTATGAACAGACATTGACGGGACACGGGAGAATCAAAGCAACGAAGATGGGATATAGCGTATGAACAGGGCGGTCTGGGTAATACGGAGACAACCAAGTAGACACTGTTTGAATGGCACGGAATGTCATGATTGACAGCGCAGACATCTTTTTATATTCGCACATTCTTTTATTCTGACCAAGTCGTAGCTTTTCGAGATAGGATCCGCTCTACCGGAGCAATCGTCCGCGGGAACTATTCGCCCGTTCAGTTTCTATGAGATTACTCATCAAGCCCTAGAGGATGAACTAGTGTCCTAAAGTAGAAGACATTAAGCATGGCTGGAGCTATTGGGGAACCTTTGCGAGACCTTTGCGATGCATCTGTACCTTAGCTGGGTTGCGAAGCTCGCACCTTGGCGCGATTTGGGTCATTAGTAACATCTTGTAGCAAGTTGGCTCGGATTCGGGTAAGGGGCTTCTTAATATGGGCGACCGAGTGCAAGCACCTCACACTGAGAACTACAAGACCATGTTGATTTCAGGCCTGTGTAGGTCTGATTTTGAGGCTATTCAAAGATTATTTCGTTGACAAGGTAGGCTAGCATCTCATTGTAAGGGAGAGAAGCTCATATCACGTGATAGGAGTATTGCGTCATGAACGAGCAAAGATCCTCCACATCTCTCAGCGGCGAGAAGCGGGATTATTGTGATATTTCCTTAAGTCTTTTTGTGACATGTTTACCCATGGGTTGCTGAGCATCCTTCTTCTGGAGTACAATGGACGTCGCTTGGAGGTCGGTGTTGAACATCTTCTCTTCCGAGCCGAGATCGGGTCTGCAGCCCATCCCTGGTTCTGTCCCTCTCACCTTTGAAGCTGCCCTCTGCCCCCCGCTGCTATACTACGTTGCACTTCTCTTTCTTGTTCCACCACCGCCTCACATCATCGACTCATCCGCCGTCAAACTTTTGCGTACCTCGCTGGCAGTTGTTGCGGCTGTCTTGTTCTTCAGGTTGCCGCTGGTGTATTATGTCCCTCAAAGCATAGGATTGACTTATCAGCTTGGGCTTGTTGGCCTATATGGGGCCCTTCGCGTTCTGGATGCCTTCTTCATAGGTCCGTACCTGTTCCACCACATACCTCGACGTGTGAAGTATGAACATAGGCCGCGAGCTTGGACGCCAGGAAGAGAAGACGACCATGAAAAGGACTGGACAGATGGTGGCATCAATACCCCTCATCCCGGGAATGGGCATGCAAATTATGGGCAAGATTCTGCGTCGAAGTTCACCAAGGCCACCAAAGCAGATAGCCCTCCTATAGGAAACCATCCCAAAGCCCCTGTCACGGAACAAGCCAGATCAATCATTAGTCAAACTTTGCAAGGACCAGATCCGCAACCTGTGACGGAGGACGCAATGACCGAAAATGACTGGCCTCACAGCTTCCTTGATCGAGCGTCCTGGGCTTTCGAGCTAGAACTTAGTATGAGAGGAGTGGGCTTCAGTTGGACAAGCGCGGACGTCCGCCATACACGCAAGACGTGGCTCCCTACAGTTCATAACAGATTGCACAGCATTTTCGTCCACGTTACTCCAGTGCTCTTGGTCAGTTGGGCAATTATCAGGAGAACCTATTCTCGCCGTTTAGCGAATTTTACACCTCCGCCTCAGATGAGCCCAACCACAGGAGATCTGTTCGATGAAGCCCTCTCGCTACCAGAACAGCTCGCTCTGACCGCTGCACTGGGAGCTTTCCTCATGTCTGCATTCTCTTTGGGTCACTCGTTGTTTGCGATTCTCCTAAGCCCCCTTGCACCATCTCCGCTTGCTTTCTTCCCACCACTGTACACTACTCGCGTCTGGAATATCTTTTCTGTCAGGGCATTCTGGTCTTATGGCTGGCACAGGCTGTTTGCACGCCTGTTTCTTGTGTACGGCGTTTGGCCTGGAGAATGGCTTGAGAGGAAGCTGCTAGGAAAGGCAAAAAGTCAGCCGGCTGACATAGGCAAGGTGCTGGGAGCTTTCGCGTCAAGTGCGTTTGTGCATAGTTTTGCGGTCCGAGGAGTTCTTGGTGGGGAATGGAGGAGTGCGACCGGGGAGGCAAAGTTCTTTGCGCTTAACGGGCTCGCTGTTGTTGTCGAAGAAGCTTTGAAGCGGGGTGTCAGAGCTTTCAGAAAACGCAAAGGGCTTCAGAAGAAGATGTGGTACGATGGATGGGTTGGTAGGGGGTGGTGGATCGGGGTGCTTTTGCTAAGTGGAAGGAATTTTGCCAGAGGGTGGGTCAAAGCTGGCTTAGTGAGAGAGATGGCTTTCATGTAGTGGTTTAAATCGTACACTCAAACATGTTCAGGCTGGGCTATAGAATTTGCTGGCGCGAGATTTAGGAGTTCATCCTTACACCCAAGCTTAGGCGAATTTTGAGTGATAAATACGGGAGAAAGAGAATTGGAAGAAGTAAATTTGCATTTTTTTCAGCGCTGATTGCTATGCTGATGCATTTACCTCTTTCAACATCACCTTCCTCGATATAAGGGTTCGGCATCTACCGTGGCATATCACAAACCTGTTTCCATTATGTGACGAATTGGGGTAGGCGTGAGGGTGCGCTGATAGGATGAAAATCTTCCGAATAGCGCTTCTCCTGGTGTGGTACTACTGGCAGATCCGGAGTCCGTCCAGCTGGATATCCGTAGGTAGTGCCGTGGGTTTTGTTTCACTGAAGGCTGGATCCCTGAACTAAGGGAGCGGAAGAGATCATTGGAAGCGCCAAGTAAGACAAGCACAAGACTATGGCGCTATCAATCGCACCGCTCAATTGGCGTAGACTTCTAAAAGCTTCTGATCCGGCAACAGATGTCCCTTTAAGAATTCGAGGACAAGAGCCCTAGAGCAGTCGCTACGTGCCAAGATTTGGCCCCCGACGGCCCCTCCTGCTCGTGTGAAGAGGCGCGATGCAATTCGAGGCAAAGACACCGACTCGTAGGCTAGTCTAGGGCTCCCTGGCCCGCGGAATCTCAATCTGGTTTCCTTCCTCTTGCCTGAGATAGATGAAGCAGAAACGTTGGACCCCTGGCGTTGTGCCCATGATTTGCTTCCCCTCCACTTGTGCGCATTTTATCACACCGAATTCGACCTCGATTAAGTACCACCTGACCGCCATGACCAAGGCAATCAAGAGCGGTGAATGACCCCGGACAAGGACAGACCACCGAATTCGAGGCATGCTGCCTGCGAAATCCAAAGCCGAGCTCCAACAGCGTAAAACAAAGGTGAGCTACCCGATACCGCTCTCCGCCTGTCCTTGGACTGTGGGCAAATTTATGTAGATCCTTGCTCTAGAACTGCTATAACTGACGGTGTTTCATACAGCTAGCTAATTCCTATAACGAGCTTCTTGAGTAAGGCTTTCGAAACTCTTGTGTAACCTCTCCCACTCATCAATTCCCAGTGAATTCTCCTCGAAAGATCTACGCCATGTAGGCAACTATACCCTCGACCGATTGATTGGGAAGGGGTCATTTGGGAAAGTATACTTAGCAAAACATAACCTTACCAATGGATCCAAGGTTAGTACATCACGGACCGCGGAATTGCTTTCTTACCACCGGTTAGGTTGTACTCAAATCATCGAAGAAGGATGACGGCAACCTTGCTAGAGAGATTCATCACCACCGGCAATTTCTCCATCCACATATTGCGCGCCTCTACGAAGTAATTGTGACGGAGAACCTGGTCTGGCTGGTCCTAGAATATTGTCCTGGTTTGTGCCATTCCTGAGCGCTGCCGACGCCAGTCTGATCGATCTACCAGGTGACGAGCTTTACAATTACCTTCTTCAAAACCGGATGCCCGTTGAAAAAGTGCAGAAGATCTTCACGCAGCTCGTTGGTGCTGTGTCCTACATACACAATGAATCCTGCGTACACCGCGATCTGAAGCTCGAAAATGTTCTGCTTGATAAACACGAGAATGTCAAATTGTGCGATTTTGGCTTTACGAGGGAATATGAAGGGAAAGCAAATTATTTACAGACTTTTTGCGGGACGGTGTGCTACAGCGCTCCAGAAATGCTCAAGGGCGAAAAGTATGCAGGAGAGAAGGTGGACGTCTGGAGTCTAGGTATAATTTTGTACGCCTTGCTTACGAGCGAGCTTCCCTTTGATGACGATGATGATGCTGTCACTAAGTCCAAGATTCTTAAAGAAGATCCCAAATACCCACATGGCTTCCCTGAGGAAGCCAAAATGTTGGTTGGGAAGTTACTTTCGAAACGACCCTTATACCGACCTTCTCTCCCGGAAATTTTGTCGGACCCTTTCCTTACTGACTGGGCGCCTCAGCAGCAAGCTATTCTTAAGTTGACACAGCCTGCTCCATTCACAACGCCTTTGGAGAAGATTACCTTGGAGCGCATGAGGAGTGCCGGCGTTGACATCGATCAAGTAATTGAAAATGTTCTATCTCAAAGATGCGATGCCCTGGCAGGCTGGTGGGCGTTACTAATAGAAAAAGAAGAGCGCAAAGAAAAGCGTAGAGAGCGGAAGCGAAAAGAGAAAGAACGCGAGGAGAAAAATCTGCGGCGGTTAAGTGCTGCTAGCAGCAGACTGGACCGTATTGCTCCCCCCCTGGTCGAGGTCGACGAAGAAACGCCAACTTCGCCCAGCGAGGAGCAGTCGCGGATCAGAGGCAGGAGAGAGAGACGAAGTACTCGTATGTCACACAGATGTGGAGCTAAAATTTCAGCCATACTGATGTCTACAGCACAAATTGTAATCCCAGACTTACCGAAGCTTCCTGAAGGCTCTGCGGTGGACTCCCCTATCACCACTCCGCCGCCACCAATCGAAAAAGACTCGATACGTTCAAACAGCTCCTCAAGACCTCCTCCTCCGCCGAAGGAGCGCCACCGTAGGAGCAGCAACCTGCATTTGGTCACTTCGCATGAAGATGCGCCATCACCTGCGAATGGTTTATCAAAAAGGCGGACTACTAGACGACGTCAGATTCCTATTGTGAACCAGCTGTCCTCATTGAAACATTGGCTTGTTGAATCTGCCAGAAGAGCTCGTTCTCCAGGAAAGACTCCTAGCAGCAGCCCCTTGAATCCTATGACGGGAAAATCGACGCCGAATTTGGACAAAAGACAGTCTGCCGTCACTCCTACTGGCTCTTACCCAAAAACTCAACGAACGGCTGAGAAGATGTCCTCTACGGCCCAGTCATCGACGCCAACGTCCGCCCAATTTGTTGTCGCAACTTCTCGCAACCCTTCTCTACGCCAGTCTGCGCGACCCCTCAATACTCAAATGTCCAACCACTATCACCGCAACTCCCTATCTCCCTCTCCATTAACGCCGCGGTCTTCGCAATATCGCCGGTCATCAGCTCAGGGCTTACGTGGGCGAAAGTCAACTTCATCCTCCGTCTCTTCCATCCGCAGTATCCGTCACCGCCATTCTCACAGCAAAGCTTCTTCGACGTCCTCGAATAGCGTTGATACGACATCGACCCCAACGGCTGTCAAATCGTCCTCACGCTCTCCTCACGCTTCCATCAAGATCCTCCCCGCAACGCCGACCACGGGCACACCGATCCCGTCAAACGTGCGCGTTGTGCGTGCTCCCAGCGCGGCGCTCTTCGACACTGTGACGGGTGCGAAAGCCGGTTATAACGAAGCTATCCCTACCGATGCTCCGGCACCGCGGCTTGCTTCTCCCTCGGCCGGACTTGTGTTTGCTCGACGGAAGAAGTCACCATTCCGGGGCCCATCGATTAATACGGCCGGGCTGTATGGCGTTGCTGGCGGGCAAGGAACGCCCACGTTGGGGAAAGAGCTGGGACGAAGTGCTAGTGGCCGCAGTCGAAGGGCGAGTCGAAAGTCGCAGATCATCGAAGAAGATGAGGAAGAAGAAGAGGAGGAGCCGGAAGTTGAGGAGGTTGAAGCTTTCAGCCCCGTCGACGTCGGGAAAGGGGAACGTGTACAGAGTATTACGATGTGGAATGATGGGTCACGGCCTGGCACGGGAACGGGGACGGTGGCTTCGGATGATCAGGAAAATAGAGGGCCACCGGCGGAAATGGGACTGGAAAAGGGTAATGAATTAGATGAGGAGTCATAGGCAAAAAGTTGGACATGGATTTTTGTAGAATATCTTTTTCATAGATACCCATAGAGATGAGCGTTCAAGCAAAGCGATCGCAATATGACGAATTTCACAGTCTAAAAGTCTTGTCTCATTCGAAACGAGCTACTGAAGAGCGGAGGGTTCTCATCGACGCTTCTAGAACCCTATTTAGAGCGCGACGCAGGCTCTTTTGCTACATCTTCGTACCTCAATGCTGAGCTCATGGTCGAGTCAACCATGTCTAATGGTCGTGGAGACCATAATGCAGTACAATCCATGAATTTTACTCAGTGTTGCCGATCGAGATGCCACCAGTCGCGCCATGGCTCAGGTGGCTCATGTTTCGAGTCGAGTTTGTAGGCGTAAGGCGAGTTCACTGAACCGAGTTGACAAGTCTGAACTCAAGTCGCATCCGGAGCACTATTTCGGATACTTCTTCCACCCTCTCCCGTGACCAAGCTACAAGCCTTCTATCAGCATGACAAAGAAAGAAAGCATAATCAACGATACTCACCTGCTTCCACAACCGAATCATCTCCGGCATCCCCTCCATCGCCTTCCTCCTCGCCTCCAGCTTCGCCGTCACCGTCCTCTCTGCCTTGTGCCCCTTCACCTTCTGCCCATCCCCGGTCCCCTTGACCCTCAACCCCTTTTCAAGCACCCGCGCTTCTCTGAATGCGCTCGATTTGCGCCCGGCGGGGAGGAGTTCTTCGACGTTGTGCTTCTTGGCGAGCTTGACGAGGTCGGCTTGGCGGCGGAGGGAGATGACGGAGCCCCGCCAGCGTCCGGTTTCGGGGTTTCGGTAGGGGAGGAAGGGGTTTTGGAGGGTTGGGGGGGGGATGGTGGTGGAGGGCTGGGACTCGTTGGGGGAGGAAGGGGAGGTCGTGGGTGCGGTTGAGAGCTCGGATGGATCTTGGGGGACGGGTGTTTGTGATAGATGGGTGTGGTTTATTGAGGACCCTGTGAATTTGGCGGCGTATTGTCGAGGAGGGTAGCGCGCGAAGAAGTTGAGGAGTCGGGGCGGGAGTGCGAGGTCTGGTGTTCGCACGGAGGCCATGGTTTAATAAGGGCCGGATTTCTTGTTGGCGATCATGAGAAGCGAACGAGAAGCAGCAGATGGAAGAGGTCGCGGTTACAGAGAGGTGTTCAGGAAGCAGATATACGAAATGAGCCAATAAGCTGTTGATATACGCATTGCATTGGTGAAGAACAATTCTTGATATTCCTAAAACGGCCTAAAGCTCCACTAAAACGCTACGATCAGATGGGTTAGCGGCTCGGTTTACCTGCGCATCATTCTCGGCCGGTGAATTCTCCTCGTTAGCTTGAGAACTGTCAATCTTCTACGCAACACAGCCTGCAGTTCACTCGTTCAAGTCAATCTGCCAATTCCTTATTTCTCCAATCGCATTCTCAATTCAATCCAAGCAATCGCCAAGCAGACTTGGAAAGCCCTGGCATAAGGCTGCAATGTCTGAACTTGCCTTCGTAGGCACTGACGAGGAAACTGCCGAGCTTAGGAAGCTGAATGCTGAAGTTGTGAGTAATGACCTTTTATCGGATGCCGCTGCAACATGTTAATGGAGCGCTCCTAGCTTGAGGACACTGATAATTTCGAAGCTTGGGAAAAGCTTGTGCGAGCCGCCGAATCTCTTGAGGGAGGCATCAACCGCAATTCCAGCCCCCAAGCAATAACCGCAACAAGAGACATCTACGATAGATTCCTCACAAAGTTTCCCTTATTTTTTGGATACTGGAAAAAATATGCCGACCTCGAGTTCTCTATTGCCGGCACGGAAGCCGCCGAAATGGTTGGTTGATAGTCAAGCACACACTACTTCTGCTACTGAACACTGGCTTTAGGTCTACGAGCGCGGTGTCGCCAGCATAAGTAACTCGGTCGACTTGTGGACAAACTATTGCTCGTTCAAAACAGAGACCAGCCATGATGCAGACATCATTCGAGAGTGAGTATCATACGGCATCTTTCCTCCTTAACTATCCACACAGCACAAGTTTTGGGTGGACTTGGTAAGGCTTGGGCATCAGACTCATCACCGGAAATCAGCGCTGGGTGAGAGAGCTATCAACCCGCTGTCCGCTAGACGTCCTTTCTCACATCCACTTTCAGACAAGACTTTCCTTTCGCGCAACCATGATGATTGGTCATTTCGTCCGCTCGATCACGTCCTTGTTGGTTTCTTGTTGTCGGGATAAATTTAAGCTAGCCGATCTTTAAAAACACCATGTTTGCCCTCCTCCGTCCCACCCCTCTTTACACCCTTCTAATATTTTTCACACATCGACTAACCTCGTGAACAGGCTGTTCGAGCGTGGTGCTGCGTGTGTTGGTTTAGATTTCCTCGCACATCCTTTCTGGGACAAATACCTTGAATTTGATGAGCGTATGGAATTTTTCGACGGTATTTTCGCGATTCTAGCTCGAGTGATTCACATTCCTATGCATCAATACGCTAGGTACTTTGAACGGTACAGGCAGCTCGCTCAGTCGAAATCTCTACCAGAGCTTTTGCCGGCGAATATTTTAGCCCAATATCGGACTGAGATTGAGAACGAGGGACTCGGCATCAAGGCCGGACGATCAGAGGCCGACGTTGAGCGAGAGCTGAGAACTCGGACAGACAACTACCACCTCGAAGTCTTTCATCGAACGCAAACCGAGACAACAAAACGCTGGACGTATGAATCCGAGATCAAGCGGCCATACTTCCACGTTACCGATCTTGACGACGCGCAGCTCAACAACTGGCGGAAATATCTTGACTACGAAGAAGCTGAGGGTGACTACGTCCGGATCCAGTTTCTATATGAGAGATGCCTAGTAACATGTGCGCAATACGAGGAGTTCTGGTTTCGATACGCTCGTTGGATGCTTGCTCAGGCCGGGAAGGAAGAAGAAGTCAGGAACGTATACCAAAGAGCATCATGCTTTTACGTGCCTATTGCCAAACCCACTATAAGACTGCAATATGCATATTTCGAGGAAATGACAGGTCGTGTTGAAGTCGCAAAAGAAGTCCATCAAGCTATTCTCGTGTCCCTTCCAGGTCACATCGAGACGATCATCTCATTAGCAAATTTGAGTCGCCGTCACGGTGGACTCGATGCTGCAATCGAGGTCTACAAAGCTTACATTGATTCGACAACTTGCGATATCTCCGCCAAGGCTGCACTGGTCGCTGAGTGGGCGAAATTGCTCTGGAAGATTAAGGGATCCGTGGAAGACGCTCGACAAGTGTTCCAGAAAAACCAGCACTGGTATCTCGACAGTCACCCATTTTGGAAAAGTTTCTTGCATTTTGAAATCGATCAGCCGACAAGCGCAGAGACAGAGATTACACATTATCAGCAGATCAAGCGAGTTGTTGATGATATTAGAACCAAAAGCAGCCTCCCAAGCCCAATTATTAGAGAGCTCGTACATGACTACATGAAATATCTGCTCGAGAGGGGCACGAAAGATGCTGCAAAAGCGTACATGCAGCTCGACCGTGAGCTCGATGGGCCTGTATCAGTTCAAGCAGGATTGGGAGTTCCTGGCCTTGCACCAGCCAAGGACGTTGGACTAGCAAATGGCGAAGCATGATGCTCTTCATCATATTCGGTTTTCCTGAGCTGCACCGCTCACGGCGAATGTCATATGGTTGGAAGAATGCGGGATTTTTCTAATGCGCTGGGTATCTTTTCTAATTTGTCCCTCAGGCGAAACCAAGGCGCCCGCACTAGATAGCCGTGTCGATTACGAGTCGTGTGAGAACTCTCGTGGCAACAAATATCCTCGTGACTTAAAGCGGCGGAAATAGATATGTTCTTTGTATCTACAAAAGGAGACAAAGCTCTGTAAAAATTTGTACAGCATTTTGGAGTCCCTGACTTTCGATCATGCCTAATATACAGTAGCGTAGAGGTGATCGAGCTCCAGAGACTATAATCTCGAGGTTCATGGCTAGCAGTTTATAACCTCTACCTTTAGACTTCACTACTTAATCAGCATCAGTACCTTGATTTTAATAGAGTCTTCCGAGGAGTACTGTCTGTACCACAGAAACTTAATTCTTGAAAAAGTGTGACCATAGAGCCTGCTGCGCCACAAAAAGTAAGATCAAATGACTACGAGAAGTCGAGGCTAGGTGTTCAGGAATAAACCTATATTGGCGCCTTAAGGTTGTGGTCCCCCGTGTGCCAACCTCTAGTGAGGAGCCCCAGAGCCTTGCTCCCTTGGAGCTACTCCGCACAGCGGGGGCCGCGCCTTGGGGGCCTTCTTTTTTTTGATATAGGAAACAACAGTTGCACAGTCAACCACCAAGAAAATTCGACAGGAACAACATGGCCTTGCACTTTGCGAATGGTGACGGTAGCCTGCCGCCGGCACCACCGTCCGATCCTATATCACGACCTGCTACGCCGCCGCCGCCCCCTCCTGATGTCGCGTCACAGCGCCCGGCAGGGTTATCAAAACCTCCACCTCCGCCATCTGAAGCAAATTTACAGCCTTCGGCTGCCAAAAACAAGAGAGGATGGGGTTCCAAGCCTAAAAGCAATCCACTGAGCCTTGAAGAAATCTTGAGGAAGAAGAAAGAGGCTGAGGAAGCTGCTTCAAAGGTATGTCATCTATCCCCCTCTACAAGCCTCTTTACCATATTTACATTCCATCTACAAGGTTTATCGATCTTGGCTGACTTTTGTGTTCTCACATAGCCAAAATTCCTGTCAAAGGCAGAGCGAGAAAGACTAGCTATCGAAAAGCGGCACAGAGATGTCGAAGCCGCTCGCAACGACAAACCCACACCCGCTTTAAGCGGTGTCAAGAATACACCCAATGGCACCAACGGAGCCCATAGCGATTCGAGACAAATCAACGGAAACTCTAGCTCCGCAGTGCCTACTGGACCCAAAGCTCTTCGAAATGGTGGAATTCCAACGGGACCTGCTGCGATGCGCAACCGAGATCTTAATGCTGACTACGACATGGCTCCGCCCCCAGCGCCCAAGTCAATTGCCTTCGGTGCATCAGACTCCAAGTCTCAAAAACGTGGCGCAGATTCAGAAGCGACTGCCGAGGCGGCGCAAGCAGCTTTGATCCGACAACGTTATATGGGCCAAGATCAGAATACGTCGAATTTCTCCGCGAAGAAGAAACGGCGAAGGACGACCGAGAGAAAGTTCAATTTTGATTGGAATGCAGAGGAAGATACGACTCCAGATTACAACCCCCTTTACAAGAATCGTGCAACCGCCACGCTCTACGGTCGCGGTCACTTAGGTGGATTCGCTTTAGAAGAGGCCGACAAACAGGTTGCGAAGTATGCAAAAGCGTTAGAGGCGAGGGATCCTGAAGCCGGTGCCGCAAGGGCCCGAGAAATTATGGAAATGGAGCGTCGACGCAAAGAAGAAGGTGGCAGGAATATGATCGACAAACATTGGAGTGAGAAGAAGCTAGAGCATATGCGTGAGCGAGACTGGAGAATATTCAAAGAGGACTTCAATATTAGCACCAAGGGCGGTGGAATTCCTAATCCGATGCGGTCTTGGAAGGAGTCTGGACTACCACGACGACTTCTTGAGATCATCGACCAAGTTGGCTATACAGATCCATCACCGATTCAACGAGCTGCAATTCCCATTGCGCTACAGTCACGCGACCTTATTGGGGTAGCAGTTACAGGATCTGGAAAGACCGCAGCTTTCCTTCTTCCCTTACTCGTCTATATATCTGAACTTCCCAAACTGGACGAATTTGAGTGGAGGAGGAATGACGGGCCATATGCCATCATTCTGGCGCCTACTCGCGAATTGGCTCAACAGATCGAACTTGAAGCTCGAAAGTTTGCAGGACCGTTGGACTTCACTGTGGTGTCCATTGTAGGTGGGCACTCAATTGAAGAGCAAGCATATAGCCTTCGGAACGGCGCCGAAATTATCATTGCGACTCCTGGCCGTCTTGTGGACTGCATTGAGCGACGCATTCTGGTCCTTAGTCAATGCTGCTATGTGATTATGGATGAAGCTGATCGCATGATTGATCTCGGATTCGAAGAACCAGTCAACAAAATTTTGGATGCGCTGCCGGTAGCCAACGAGAAACCGGATACAGATGATGCAGAAGACGCAAGAGTCATGTCTCAGCATCTCGGTGGGAAAGATCGCTACAGGCAAACAATGATGTATACAGCAACCATGCCTTCCGCAGTGGAGCGGATTGCGAAGAAGTATTTACGAAGGCCAGCAATAGTGACAATTGGCAACGTTGGAGAAGCGGTCGACACTGTTGAACAGCGCGTGGAGTTTGTATCTGGAGAAGACAAGCGCAAGAAACGCCTCGCCGATATTCTAGCCTCGAGCGAATTCCGTCCCCCAATCATTGTGTTTGTGAACATCAAGCGCAACTGTGATGCAGTCGCACGGGACATCAAGCAAATGGGGTTTTCCTCAGTCACGCTTCACGGTGGCAAGACACAAGAGCAAAGAGAGGCAGCGCTCTTGTCTGTTCGAAACGGAAGCACGGACGTTCTTGTTGCAACTGATCTTGCGGGCCGTGGTATCGATGTCCAAGATGTCAGCTTGGTCGTCAACTTCAACATGGCCACCAATATTGAGTCGTACACGCATCGTATTGGTCGGACAGGCCGTGCTGGCAAAAGTGGTGTTGCAATTACCTTCTTGGGCAATGAAGACACGGATGTTATGTACGATCTCAGGCAGATGCTCATGAAGTCGAACATTTCAAGGGTACCCGAGGAGCTGCGGAAACATGAGGCCGCTCAGCAGAAGCCACAGCGTGGTGCAGTGCAGAGGAAGGTCGAATAGAGCCGTGACCTACACGTCTTCAGCCCCCAAATCCGAGTTGTCACACGAGACCATTAAAGTTTCGATACAAACATTTGGCTACGACTCAATTGCTTTTTTCACTCAGCGCAATAGATCTGTTTCCTGGAAGCATCGGCTTCCACTACTCTTCCCGTCGAGGCTGGATTAGAGCGGTCGTGGCGCCCCCAATCGTTCGGCGGGCAGCCGCCGGGACAAACAATTGGGTGCGCCACGACTTCTGATACCGTACCTCCTGCAGCCTCAGAAAGTCGATCGAAACAGTGATTTGACAATGGCAGCCGCATCTCCACATCCTCGATGTAGCGATCGAATAAAAATGCTTGTGACGACTTCCTGATCAGGGCCAAGCCGAGTACTAAGCATGACTAAACCATGATCACTGTTGTTTCTTTTCTTGAGGATGTCACACGAAAAGCTTCTGCAGACTCCATGCCTTGCGTCGATTGAGCTAGTAGTGAAGGCCCTACACGAATGGTATCGAGATTTTGACCCAGCATGAAAGTAGATCATGCAATTGTTCGTCCTGATGTGTATAAGTCATAGAGCACCTACAAGCATCGCCCTAGATGAATGAGGACTATATCTGATTTGGACATATAAATACCTACCGGGTTCCCGTCTCCTGTTAGTTGCTTCGCATAAGGCTCCATTTAGTATCCTGAAGCTTTGACTGCCTTGCCTTCTTGTAACCTCTCGTGAACATGCCTCACAATATTCTAGTTACCGGCGCCAACGGCTTCCTTGGATCACACATACTTTCCCAGCTCCTCTCAGACCCTTCTGGTCCACTTGTCCGTGCTGTCGTTCGCTCTCAAGACAAAGCCGATAAAGTGCGCGCTGATTTTGCTCATGCCAACGCCGAACGTCTCTCGTTTGCCATTGTCCCCGACATCACCGCGGCTGGCGCTTACGATCATGCCTTTGACACGACCCCATCAGAACCGCCTTTTGATGCTGTCATCCACACGGCATCTCCGTTCCTCTATAAATCAATCCAAAACAACATTGAATGGCTCGATCCGGCCGTGAAAGGCACGACAGAAGTCCTCAAAGCGACGACGGCCCACGCACCAAGCGTGCGGAGGGTCGTCATCACGAGCAGCTTTGCCGCTCTCTTTGGTGAATCTACAAACTCAAATGATGGGAAGATATACACGGCCGATGATTGGAACCCATTGACATGGGACGAAGTGCTCAATGGTGACAATGGCGCAGGGTACCGCGGGAGCAAGAAGTTTGCAGAGAAAGCAGGTGAGCCTCGACCGAAAGTATAGAAACGATCAGGGGGTTGACGTCGTGTCAGCCTGGGATTATCTTGCCAAAGAGCATCCCCCGTTCTCGTTAACTGTACTGAACCCACCAATGATATATGGACCGCTTGCGCATACAGTCGAGAATACGAAGGGTCTCAATGAGTCCTCTGGCAGAATTTACAACCTTTTCGTGAACTCAAAGAAAGATGCCGAGTTGCCGCCGGATGGTGTTCATGCTTATGTTGACTCGAGGGTAAGTCATTGTTCATTAGTTACCGAGTTTTCTATTTGAAATTATTGGGATCTGGTCTTTTTCCCTCTTTAAAGGGCTGTTGCTGCAGCGATCGGGCGAAGATGCAACTACTCGAAGCAAAGCTTTCCAAATTGTCCTAATTCACTACCTGATACCTTCTAATTGATTCTTCCACTTTAGGATGTCGCTAGAGCGCATATCATAGCAGCGAGTAGCCCCTCGGCTGCAAACAGGCGTCTCATCATGGCGAAATCGGTCGTCTCGTCCCAGCAAATCAGCGATCTTCTTCGAGCGAAATTTCCAGAACTAGAGGCCAGGGTGCCAGTTGGACATCCAGGCCAGGATAGTTTACCTAAAGGTGCGTGGGGTGTCGATACGAAGACTGGATGGGAGGTGCTGGGCTTGACGGAGTCGAAGACCATGGAGGAGACGTTTGGAGATCTTACGAAGCAACTACTGGCGCTTGAGAAGGCGGAGAAGAAAGAGTAGGTGTAGGCCAAGGAGGTAGAAGACGGTTGCTTTGCTCGGTACATAGGCCCATTCTCCTCTCTGAAAACCTTTTCTCCTCTCTGAAACCTGTTCTTACCTCTAGAAACCTTTTCTCATCTCTGAAAATCTATTCTCGTCTCTGAAACCCTTTTCACGTCTAAACTCAGTGCATTACCGGTTCTCGTATTCTCGACGTCGTCTTCATAAACCACCGCATCGGGAGGAGATTTTCGCCAAGAAAGCGAAGAGCTTGTCGACACAATAGAATATCTTCTTAAACGTCTTGACGGGAGATCGATGGAGAAGCTGAAGAGCATGACTGCCGGTAACAAAGCAGAAAGCAGCAACATTATACGAACACTAAGAACTCATAAAGTCGTCGAGAGTACGTACAGCCCTGCCCCTATCAGTCCGGCACCACCTGTGCTGCTGCTACGTGCTGCCAGATTAAAAGGCCCGAGGAAGTGTGTCAAGTGAAGGAAATCGAGCTCTGCACCTCCACTACTCAGACTTGCGAGGATCACGCCTACCGTCTTAGTAGTAACGGTAGCTCCATCAGTGCATGGCAGAGTCAGAGCTATCAGCAGCATACCGCATATTGAAAGGCCAACAAATAGGAGGGCTCGAGCCGAATATGAGAAAGCATGCATGAAGGAAAGAACAATTAATTTCTTAACGAAGTTGGGTATGGCGTTGGCTAGCAGAACCACTCCCTTTGATACGACAGGGCCGACAAAGTCTAAGGCAGCGGAGAAGATCTCTTATAGAGACGAATAACGCATGATCAGACGCCCAGAGCGAAGTCGATAGATCGCGCAGCAGTCTCAGTTCCATAGGTGTAGTCAAAGAATAATTCCACTTGCGATGCACAGTGGTAGAAGTGGAAGCACAAGCGGCTAGAGAGAAGGACGCCGAACTATTTATGTGCACTGATTCTGTTATAGGAAGAAGTTGTATCAAATCTAAAGTTTATTGCCCAAAAGCACGAGTCAGGGTAATATCACCCGATGGTGCTCCACACTCTCAGCCCTCTCAAGCTACCTTGACCTCTCTAGGCAAATAGGTAAATAATGCAGAAGCGAAAATAGATCAACGATTCGTGCGGCTCATTGAATCTGATGCTGTCTACAGCTCTATGGTGCAGCCCGCCAAGCTAGGGGATAGGGATAAATGAACGGCTGGCTCCGTGCCCACAGATAGAGGGTCTCAATAGTTGTTGTCGCGCTGTTGGGCCGCGTCTGCCGCAGACCTCCTTTGGACTGATATAGAATACCTACCTGCCTAGGTAGCTGTCCTACCTTACGATACCTAGATTAATACAACCCTTTAACCACCTATTCAACAGGGTTTCGCAAATCTACTTCTTTGTCAGCCGTTGCTGGAAGGCCTACGGTATGGGGTGAATTGCCTTGTCGATGCCCCCAATCTTGATCCGAAATCTCCGGAAATGTTTTCGTATGCACGGTCTTTTCCGGGCCAACGTATATATAAGCTTACGTCGGGTTGGCACAGATAAAATTCGCGTTGGCACGGACCGAGCCGGACCAATCAAAAAATCCTCGACATTTATGTAAAGGTCTGTCCTGACACACCACACGTAGCCACTGTCCTCCACCTAGATAGTTAGGTTCATCCATCATCGTGCTTTTCCCCATGTTCCTACCCAACAGGGCGTACGATAGTTTGCAAAACTCTAAGTAGATCTACATTTGCATTTACGTACCAGCTAACATTTATGCCCCTTGGATAAGGCGTTCTCACACAAACATATTTTGCCACGATTGTTATCCTTGCCTTTCGCATGGGCGCGGTACCGGATACAGCTCTTCGGCAAGATGAGTCCCATTCATGGCTCTTTTCATTTATTGCCTCGTTGGGCAGAAATGCCATTCTCTCAACTCAAAAAGACCCGTCTTTTCTTCTTTCAGAATCTCCTGTATGAGCCGTCGTGTCGCGCCGAATGGCTCCCATTTTCCCATACTTTGTGGCCTTGTCGCTCGGATTGCTTTTACAATGCCAAGCTATTTGTGACATTGATAGGAAATCATGCCGGGCCGTTGGCAGACTTGACGACGTCACGAAATGGGTGGAAAAGGCCCAGGTCATCGGGTCAAGTGGGTTCAAATTCAAATCATCGGCTGAGCTACATCTGATCGGATGGCAGCGGCGGTGGAAAAGTGGAACTATGAAGTCCAAAGACAGCGGCCAAACGTAGCAATACCAATGTTCAAGGCCCTTCTCCCTTTCAGCGACCACAAGCAAGCCTTGAGTAGGTCGACTCCTTGGCACTTGGCTCTCGAGATATAAACAATTCTATGTTACCTTGAAGCCTGGTTGCTCGAATAACCCACGTACTTATCAATCACTGCAGAATTCTTCGATCTAGCTGCCGACATGTGCAGCCCAAAGTCTCCTTTCACGGCCAGATTCTTCTGCAATGAAGACAGGCTTGTTGCGGATGATACAGAGAAATATCTTATTGACACTGCCTTCAGAGCGAAGAATAAAAAAAGCTACAAGGTGAAGGTGGGACTCTTACAGAAAGACGAAAATGGAAACGTGATCGAAGACCTAGACGGTACACCGTTCAAGCCATGCTCTTCTGGCGCCCTTGCCTATGTGTTTCAAGGTACGTTACCCCGGTCATATCTTTACTTTGATCAAAACCTCATATCCTACCCCAAACTAGGACAGGGGGATCTGGAGGGTGTAGTGCATGTGCAACTATGCCCTAGCGTATTCCAGCAATCAAAGTTCGGGCCAGACTTGCGAGAGATAAGCGCGATAAAGAACGACGGATTAGAGAAGGACCGGAACTTTGGAAATGATATAAGCATCCTACAACCTCCAGAAGCCATTATTTTCCATGAGGTATTGCTCGAGTCAAGGACCGTTGACCTTGCCAAAGCTAACGTGATAATATCAGATGATGCACATAGTTGGCGGCATTTGGAAACTAAGTGCTGAAGACTCCGACTCGACTTTTAAGGGAAGGGCACGAGTGACCGATTATATCACCAAGAATGGAAACGAAATCTCTGTCTACGGTTTCGATATTTGCCGAAGAGAATTTATGGCAGCGCAGCCAACACTGTGGGTTGCGGATTGCTTAGCCATAATCGCTAAAGGTACGTGTTTTAGATCTATTGTAGCATTTCGAAAAAGATTGCGCCAGGAATCAATCACCGAGCAGCCGCTTACACGTCCCCGTCCAGGCATATATTTGCAGCTTAGAAAGAATTCAATGACCGGCCAACCAAACGACCCCAAACGGCATCCTACGATCTGGGCCCATGGTATGGTCGATCCACTCACCTTGGATCCTCCCCGCAGCCCCGACGACCACTTTCGCCTTATCAGAGACCAGCTGGCAAACGTGTTGCTTGACACTCTCGCCTTATCCCAGAGCATTGACACAGTGAAGGCCAAGGCAAAATCCGCCCTCCGTCAGTCAAACCGGAAAAGCGTGCAGTTGAAGATCCGCCGCGCAATCGTCCGAATCAAGGAGGCGCAACTAGACGGAGAGGAAAAGAGGGCTCAGGCGCTGCGCTACTACGCCGAAATCCGGAAAGCCATCGACACCAGAAATCTGGCGGGCATGGCTGGAAACAAAGCGAGTCTTGTGGAGACGTTAAGACATGCAGGGGAGGCGCTGCTAAGGGCCCAGGCCGCGCAGGAATTTGCAGAAGAGGAGCTAGAGAAGGAGCAGGAGGATCCGGATGCGTGTTCCATGGACGAGGAGGAAGAGGAAGAGCCGAAGCAAGAAGCGGAGGTGAAGGAGGAGGAGGCAGAAGAGCAAGCACAAGAGGATGACGTGGGAGAAGACGCTCTCGCGCACCTGAAATTGGATCAGGAGCAGATAGAAAGAGACGCGTGGATTGCGGTGGCTCTGAGATGGGGTCAAGAAGGTGATTGAGATAACAGCGGGGGAAGTCTGGAAGAGCTGGGTGTATCTCTAGGCT
Organism: Pyrenula massariospora; assembly: GCA_021030905.1. NCBI lineage: Eukaryota > Fungi > Ascomycota > Eurotiomycetes > Pyrenulales > Pyrenulaceae > Pyrenula > Pyrenula massariospora. The sequence goes on from JAGFMI010000003.1 coordinate 1,875,706, forward strand.
CAGGTCATCTTGAGCTGGACACATATTTCTTCACGCCAAATCCACAATCGCTCTCCAACGAGCAATCGACGAGTGCCTATCTCGAACCGTTCGGCAACTGTTCATTCCATTGCGCTGGGGTAGATGCAATCTTCAGACGTTGAGTTCGCGAGGAGCCCAGGTGTTCCAGTATTGTAGAGCAGGTTGTGCCAACGAAAGGGGGAGAGCTCTGGATCTTGTTAATGTGCAAGCTCAATGACAGAACCTTCTCTTTGCACTTCCATGCATGGGACAAAGGTGCTAGCAGGAGCCCCTCGAGCTCTGGATCAACCAGCATTGCAGCAACAGAGGCGTCGACGAGTCCAGTGCGCTGTACGGCCTACTCCTTTTCACAAAGTATGAATTAATTCATTGTCAATGATCGTACATGAGGAATAGAAATTAAAGATCCATCAATTCACTTTATATTCATACGCGAAGCCCGTCCATAATGCCCGACATGTCTCTTACATCTGAGGACCGAGTTCTCACTCTAAGTAGAGCCACATCATTGCGTGACAGTCGCCGTTAGGGACTGGCTGATCATTGGGGGTTGCTGTGGGGTGCACCTCCAACGCTCGAGGGCTTCACAGCTTCGCAGGACCCTGGAGGGTGGGAGGCATAAGGCTGGGAGCCTCTGAAGGGGTGGACCCTGAGCCTTGAGGTCCCCTCAGCGGCAAGAAGTGGGTCCCCCAGCCAGGGGTCCCGTCAAGCCACCCGCTGCTTCTTGCCCAGCCATGCCTAACAGCGGCTATCATTGCCCTTTGGCCCTCCGAATGCCCACCAAGGCGCGCGCAGTCATACTGCCTTTCAAGATTTCCAGTGAGGAATGCTTTTCTGGTATCCTGGATTTCTGCGGCAAAGAGGGATCACTTTCTTGCCAGGCTTGAAGCATATGCGATATCCTAGTAAGACGGTCAATTGATCGCCGATCTTTCGCTGCTGCACAAATTGACTCTGCATTTATCCGAACGAGGTATGGAGACGGCGTCATCACGGAGTTGCCGCTATTGACGCAAGGTGCATGCTACCCGTCGGAGTGTCCCTAGCTGCATACGAAATGAAAGATCAACACCTGGTCAAGGCGTGGCCCCCAAACAAAGTAGTTAACCCGGGCCTCAATCATAGCCACATTCTCCAAGAACGATTGTCTCCAGCTCAAAGCATTCATAAATGCATCGTGAAAACAGACGCTCCTAACAAGCAGGAATTATTTCGTATCTATGCTTTTGAAAAAGGGCAGTGCCCAACATCAGCACAGGATTGTTGCCTCGCTTCCGGTCAAATAATTCCTTGAGGGTCGATAGGCGAGGTGCTACGCATCATATATCCGGGGTGCGCTGCTTGCGAGGCTGATTCGGTACGATAATGGTGTTGCCCTCTGCTGGAACACGCCGGATTCCCGGAACTTGTGCTCGTCGAGTCGGAAACGCAAAAGGGGCTCATTGACCGCAGATTCTTGAAACTGAGGAAGACGAAGTGACGACCTAGATGCGTCAAACCTCTAGGTATGCTTTCCAATCCCAGAGGGCCGGGTGGCGGGAACAAGAGGCGTGGTGAGACCATCCGTTCCAGAATATGCCTATAAGCTGAGATCAACAGATCCTCGATACGGGTAGCGTGTTACTGTATAGGCATGCAATCCGAGCCCCACAGGAACCCATGCCAGCTGCACAGCTATGCATGCAACAATCGTTCTAGCAGAACCGACAACATTGTAAACAGCTCAGTGCATATGCGGCGCGTACAGAGCTGGGCCTGCCTTCCCAGGGGCCGAGCCGATCCGAACGAGTAATATGACATTTTGCAACTTGCGAGCAGGCTACCAGTTAGGCGCAGCCTACATCATGATGGTGTATAACTTTCTTTGGCCAACAAGGAGCTGCATCTTGCGTTCCACGACATTGCGCTGCCATGTTCTGGAGATGTATGCTAAAGCAATAATTGCTAATTCAGCTTTTCAGCTCGAATCAACAAGCAGCATGAACGGTCCAAAAGAGACGGATATCGGCGCACATTGTCAGTGCTTCGCTAATGTAAGGCTCGGACTTCTTGCTACTTCTTTTAAAAATCCCTCACACCATCAACATACCTCTGAGAGTATCGCTCTGCGCGAGCTGCATGTATTTCGCAAACTCGTTGAATTCTGCCTCACCAGACCTGAATTAAAACAATCCGCACCCTTGGTAAGATGGGATATGAATTAATGATCGCTTTCAATTACCTTCGCATTCCTAGGTGAACTGTGTCTCGCTTGCCATTGCATCAAGTTGAGCTTCTACTGAACGAGCCTTAACGAGATATTTTATCCTCTCCTAGAAGGGCCTAGCCTCGAGTCATGGTTCTCTCCTACCTCCACCGGCCTACGGGACCAAGTGCATCTTCCAGTCTCCTAGTTGTCAGCGGTATGCTGCCTGCTCTGAGCCTTCTAGCTGTCGCACTTCGCCTGCATGTTCGTCGGTTGCAAAAATTGAAGTACAACGTCGATGATTGGATCATGATTCCGGCGCTGTGTCTTGTGATTGGGATGGGTATTTGTGGGATCATAGGTGCTCAAAATACTGATTCTCGCCACTGAAAACCTGTTCTGCTCTAAAAACTGACCAGTCGAATACAGGCGTGAAAAACAAAGTTTTAGGTTACAATATTCCTCGGCATGCTTCAGAAAGCAGTAAGACCGTTGAAGGGACGGTATGTCGTTGATTCTTAATAAAGACTTCGAAATAAAGTGGGCAAGTCTATATCTTTTCCCGGATCCACTTTTTTTTGCAGACAAGAAAACGCCATGGATATCACTGAATAAATGTTCGACCAATTTCTGACGATGGATGCAGCTCATGGAATCTTTCCAATACATTCAAATTGGAGCTCTGGCGTTGATCAAATCTGGCGCTTTGGCTTTCTACCACCGCATTTTTTGCAGCAGCTGCAATCGTGAACGGTTCTACTTCTGGATACTGGGAACATTTGTTGTCGTCTGTCTATGGGCCCTGGCTATGCTGCTCATGAATACGTTCCAGTGTGGCGCTCATTTCGACGCCTTACTTAACGTTGACAAATTTTTTGGACATTGCGGAGCTGCGGGTCCCACCGGCCAAGTTTTTGCCGTAACAGATTTCGTTCTTGACATGTGGATAATTCTCTTGCCCATACCAAAGGTATGTTGAGTCTTAACGAAACGCTCACATTGTGATTCAAAGGGCCATACTGATGAGCGATCTGCGCAACGAAAAAGATATTTTCCCTACACACAACTACGGCGCGAAAGCTTGGTATCACTGGAGTGTTCATGCTGGCGGCAATGTGAGAGACATCTGAATCCCCTCAGTACTTTTGTAACAGCTCCCTAGCGGCTTGGGAGCCTCCCTGGCACGGATGGTTGCGTATAGCCAGATCGATGATTGTGGGTCCCTTTCCGACACGCTAGAAAGATTTCATGCTCATTGTTATTTAGTAATTTACGATCCAGAAGCAGATTACCGTTGTCAGAATCCATTTCATTTTGAACGAAATGTACGCCCCTCACACTTGCTAACATGAGTATCTTTAGTGGAAGAAACCCTATATATCTTTTGGTCCATTCTCGAAGCCGGCCTCTGCCTACTCGCTGTAAATCTACCCTCTCTCTCGGCTTACAAAACTCTCCTCTCCCAAGATAAGATGCTTGACTCTATCCGAAGCTTCTTCTCCTTTCGACTCCCATGGCCCGGCACCGGCCGAGGATCTCGCTCTCGCAACAATTCTTTACGTGCCGCATGGGATGGCGCAGGAACCATGGATACAAAAGTGTCGCCATCCTTTTCGACACTCGTTCCTTCCGAGCCAGGAAACCGGCTTGCGATGCGCGATCTGGAGGGGCAACCGCAACTGCCCTCCCTGCCCAAGCAGGCGATCCTTGTCGAATCGAGCCTTTGGCAGCAGTCATCCTCTCCGAGTGCCGGGAACGCATCCTAATATGGGGGAGAGCGAGACGGTGTTAGACGAGACGTGGGGTTTTAGCACGGCGAAAGGACAAAGTTTGATCACTCGTAGTTACAGCCTTCGTGTCACACCTTGGATCGTATTGCAAAGGGGCTATCTTGGGTGGACATCGTGCATACCAAGCCCCTACGCGGTCATCCAATTGGAAAAAGGCTCCACGATTTACACGAAAGTATAATGCGTTGAAGGCCGGGGCAGATACTGTCGAAATCAGGGCTTAGCGACCCGAAACAATCATAGGCCGCATCATCATCATCTGCTTTCTACAGAGTTAGAGCGGCCTAGTAAAAACACTCATATCTTTGAGGAGATTGGTGGAGAAGGAAATGCAGCGGTCAGTGGTTCGGCTGTGCTGTTGTCGTCAGCACGGAACGGGAGGAAACTTTTTATTTGAAAACTCCAAAGAAGGGGAAAGGGGAAATCAAGATAAACTGATATAGGGAATTATAATTATAAGAGAGTATTGATATAGGAGTAATTGTAATTCGCGACGTCAAGGCTGCGTACAGGAATTCTCTAGGATTAGGCAGATTACAGGGTAGTCAGGAGAGACGGCAATGATAGACCGGGAGCAAAAGCACCCAGAAGCAGCGCCAAAGGCTTCTCTTTCCGGCGCCTGTTGCACCTGTTGCACCCATAATTCTAGTAGGAAATCTGGTCTCCGAGTTGTTACGTCATTGCAGACAATAACGGTCTCGGGAATATATCTGAAATACGCTCAAAGTAGAGTGCTCAAGGTTTCTCCAAAAATGATCGGAGCACAACGAGATCCGGCGTCCTGCTCGTGATCGTCTCATCGTTCAATCCCATACTAAGATTAAATGCTGACAAATTATATATCCCAAAAGGATCAAGCACGTTAGCCTATGCCTTTTGATACTGTTGAACCTATATCTTCTTGCGGTATTGAAGGATTATCTTTTCAATCAATTCTCACATCCGACTTACCTTTGACTTGTTCAAGCAATCCTTCTTATCTTTAGGCCAACCTCTCCCAGCTTAAGCCAATATCGCTGAAGCTTTTAAGGCTCAACATTTCCAACCTTTTCTCTTCTCTATTGAAATCTCAATTAATCCCCAGAACACGCAGACACCGTACCCATTTTCTTACGACATTAGAGCTTTGATAATCTAAGGGCCTTGAATGACCTTGCCTGTTCGGTGTCAACGTAGACGACAGAATTGTTAGCACTATGGCCAGCAAAGGACTTAAGCCTGTGTTCGGTGGCGGTACTATCCGCGACGGGAGAGCCTTTGCCGACGACCATGTGATCCAGCAACTGTACAAGGTGCTCAAGGAAGGCGGCTGCGACACCATCGACACAGCTCGCTTGTACGGAAATTCCGAGGAGTGGATCGGCAAATCGCACGGCGGAGACCAATTTCTGATCGACAGCAAGACTCCCGGCGGTTTCATGCCTGGCGTCAGCAATTCAGCCGGTATACTCCAGCACGCCAAGGAGACGGTCGAGAAGCTGCAGGTCAAGAGCGTAAGTAACCCCCCCCCCCCGGCAGGGGGCACGATTCACAAGATCTCATCCACAACTCCAGGTCAACATATACTACATCCACTCCCCCGACCCCTCCCTCGACCTCGCCGACATGCTCGCAGGCATCAACGCCGCCCACCGCGCCGGCTACTTCACCCACTTCGGCCTCAGCAACTTCAAAGCCGCCGACGTCCAGCGCGTCCACGACCTGTGCAAGGCGAACAACTACCCGCTCCCCACCGTCTACCAGGGCAACTACAGCCCCGTCGCGCGCCGCCCGGAGAAAGAGCTCTTCCCCACCCTGCGCAAGCTCGGCATCGCGTTCTACGTCTACAGCCCGATCGCGGGCGGGTTCCTGGCCAAGACGAAGGAGCAGATCATCGGGGGCGGCGCGGACGCGGGGCGGTTCAGCAAGGACCACGCCCTCGTCGGGCTGTATGGGGGCATGTACAGCAAGCCTTCGTACCACAGGGCGCTGGATCTGTGGGCCGAGGCGGCGCAGGCGGCGGGGTGTAGCAAGCCGGAGCTGGCGTACCGGTGGGTTGCGTTTGATTCGCCGCTGGACGTGAAGTATGGGGATGCGGTGGTTTTTGGAGCGAGCAAGATGGGGCAGGTGGAGGAGACGTTGGGGTGGCTGAAGAAGGGGTCGGTGGGGGAGGTGGCGAGGGGGAAGATTGAGGAGATTTGGAAGACGATTGAGGGGGATGCGCCGCTGGATAATTATAATCTGTGATGAGGAACGCTTCTCGGAAGGGGATAGGGTGTTTTAGCCTGGAAAGCGTAGTTGGCATTGAAGTGGTCGATGCAAAGAACGGCCTTTTTCTGCAGCCAGTTCGTAGAGTCCCGCTGACGATTTTGATGTATGCATGAAGAGCGGATGAACGGAAAGCTGAGGCAGACCTTACACTTTAGTCTCACATATACATTTACCCCTTGGCGCACCCCCCATAATAATTATTCGGAAGACGACCTTATTCAACGTCGAAAAGGAAGTAGCGATGACAAGCTTTGGCTGGTGTCTGTTTAAGCTCTACATCTGACATGAATAAAACTCCTCAGAACCTCGGACGGCAAATTCGCGCGATTAAAGAAGTAATGACACAAACTTCTGTCGGGTTGTAGAATTGTCGGAAAAAGTCCGCTACGGACTTGGTGAAACTGAGAAAGGAGGAGCCGAGGAGGTCGATAGCGTGCACCAACTCTCTGAACCCCGACTAAAGGTCGAGTGATAGAAAGGAAGAGGGGCGGTACATCGTTACGTTGTGGCAGAGCGATCACTGGAGGAGAGAGAATGGACCCAAAGGCGAGAATAGAGGCGGGGTGGGAGTAAGGCGTAGGGGTATACAAGAGGCTGTCTTTATGAAGCCCCAGGATGGGGGGTGGGTGAAAGGAAGAGTGGTGAGGGATCGTGAGGATGAGGTCGAGAGTGTTGTGGGGAAGGAGCAAAACCTACGAGGGTGAGGTCTGGCATGGATGAGAATGATAGTTGAAGGTTAGGCGCTAGGGTGGTGACCGGATGTAGTAGAATGAGGTGCAAGTAGAGCGTTCAGAGCCCTTCGGTGAGCTTTCGGGACTGTTGCGAAGGATTTTCGTTGTTCATCTGATAGCACAAGTCAAGAGACATTGCGCTGCTCTTCCAGCTCTCTTTCCAGCTCCTCCAACTGCCATCTACCATGGTTGTTCTCCAATCGCACGAGTAGCCCTTCTCCATTGGCCTCCATCACATTCACCACCCCCAATCCGCTCATGCGATTTCTTAGCTTCGCTTCCAGCGACTGCAAGACCGCCATCTGTGAGGAAGTCCACACCGGCATATTGCGTGGCTGGGTGAAGATAGCTATTAGCAGGAAAACAAGCGTGAGAATGTCGAGGGCGATGGCGGGTGTCAGCCAGGCGAAATTGACAGTGATATAGAGCTCGGGGATCGTGGCATTGCCGGGAATGGAGGAGGGAGTTTCGGAGGAATTCCGGAGACTAGGGATGAGGTGCGTCAGTCATGATTTTGCAGAGGTGATTCATTTAGTTGGCAAGGACAGAGGACACATACGAGTTGGTCATGCTGATAGCCGTGTTTTGAAGCAATGTCCGAACGCCGTCTTCAGCACCAGAAGGCGCGTCATATATCGCAGACTCGAAGGCATGAGCGGCATCAGAGTTATAAAATATACGGGCAGAGTCCGCTTGAGGTGGATGTGACGCATGCCCTGTGAACGTTGCCGCGGATAGATAGCCCTGATGCATATATTTAGTAGTTTGAGACATGAAGAAGGTTTCGTCCCCCCAGTCTGCCATGATAGCCGAAAAAGACGTGGTCGTGTTTTTTGTTTGCTTGAGCTCCCAGTCCAGGTTGGTTTGTCGACTGAGCTCTAGTGTAGTCGTAATCCCATCCACTGTAGAAGTATTCCACGCCTGCAAACAAAGGTCAAGGGTACCTTTAAAGGCTCGGAGTTGTTCTGTGTAATTAGTGCGTTCTTCGTAGAGTCTTCCTAGGTCAGAATAGTAGATGACGTAAGAATTGACCAAAGTGTTCGTCTGAATCGGTGGATTCCTGATGGGATTACTTGCGCCAACGAACAAGGTTTGTCGGTCGGACGCCTTCATTTGAGACTCGTCCCACGTATGGTACCGATCTAAGGTTGAAACCGTGTAATTGCAGTCGTATCTTAGTTCTGCCTCTTCCTCATGACGACAAGACTTGACTATCTCGGATGTAGCATCTTCTACAGATGAACACACTGCTAGAGACGTATATTGAGGCCAGCTGCATGTACCAGTTGGGCAGTCAGCTTGGACGTCGGAAAGGTTTGCCCTTTTAGTGTAAAGGCCGAGGAGTATTGCTGACTTCATAGAAGCGGTGACAGAGTCGTAGTGATATGAACCGCCTGTTTCAGAAACTACAGAAGTGTCAGTCTTGTTTAATATAGCAATCACATTAATTTTTATTAGCTCTAACAAATGGAAAATTACGTAGACGTATACAATGAATGGCGTACAAATACTATCGCTCCCAGTAATGCCTGGGTAAGTGTTATACTGGACGCTTCGTTCGATAAAGGCGCTAGTTACATTCTTAGGGCGAGAGTCGGTAGTAGTTACAGATTCAACAGCCATCGGGCTTAGTATCGGCAAGAGGAAGAAGATGACGGCGCCAATTGATACAAATTCTCTGCCGGGTGTGAGTTTGCAAGAGTCTTCATAGGAGAAAAACTCACGCTACACGAACACGAAAGAAAAGAATGAGATTGTCAAGTGGACCACCACGGCTCGATCGATCAAAATATTCCAGATCAATCAAAGGTCTGCCAAAGGCTCTGTTACCTTGAGAGTACAATGATCTCCTGGTCAGAAACCACCGCCATTTGAGTTGACTAACACATCCGGTTAGGGGGGTCATAAGGGCCATTTGTTCAAAGGTTGACAGAATGCTGACGATAGTGTCAATTCCAAGCTTCGAGTGGAAGTTTTCAAGGGCCTGGTTGTGGAAGACACGCAAGATGATGATAATCATGAGAAGATATACAGTTGCCACGAGCCACCAAAAGGTCTCCGTCGCCCATGGTAGGTCAAGCCAAAGCGCATGATGGATACCTTGCCAGGTGGTTTTTTGGAACTGGTGGTGATTTCTGGGCTGTGGATCGACTTCATAAGGACCAGCTCTGTTATGAGCGGTGTGTTCGTACGGCTCGGAAGCACCTTCGACAGGCTCACGCTGCTGGGTGGTTGAAATTGGGGAATAGTCAGCAGACGCCATGCTGTGATCCAGCGACAAGAGTGAGGAAATGTTGCCGTGACTTCTAAACTGATTGAAAACAACCGGACACAAGGGAATAGCAGCGGGTACTACGCAGTCAAGTATTTGAGCTTCCAGTGGAGCCTCGTCATTTACCTTATTTGGGAGAAGATTCTCTCAGGAGCGTGCACCACAAGGGGGCTTAGAGATCTTGTGCGGCTAGTTCAAGTCGCCATGCATGTGAAGAGGTGGCGTGCCAAGAGGAAAGAAGAGCGAATAGCTCGAAAGGTTTCAGTGCTGTGCTTGGAGGTGGTGTACACATCGCGTGGATGAAAAGCCACTGGTCGACCAGCGGGATGACGCTCCTTGCCTTGTTAGATGCCTTGCACGGTACACATCGTGAGAGGCCGACGTATTTACGCCACCACTTAGATGCCGCCATCGACGGAAGCCAGAGCCGGACTTGAACATGATCAAGCTGCTATCGTCAGCTGTGCTTGGAAAAAGCAAGGAGCATGTTGCAGAGTGTTCAGTTAATACTTGAAGCAAGAAGAAGTACTCAGGTTCAGGCTTTGAAGGCGGAACGATGCGAGGAAGGGGAAGCTAGTTTAGATCTTTTGGGGATAGCGTGCTTTACTCCTCGCCCTCGATTTTTTAGCTCAAGACCAGTCGACGCAACCTCAGCTCTGTCATTGTCGGTCCGGCAGGAGAACAATACCGAGAGCTGCAGTAGACATCATAGGAACAACTAAATCTTGGCCGTTAAACCCCAAATTCCATTAGAGTTGCATTTCCCCAAGTGCTGGATGTGCCACTCCGATGTACTTTTCTCAGTACGATCCAGAGAAGGGTGTTGAGATCATGCGATGCAGTATGTTCACCTTCGGTGTCCGTCTTCTGGCAAAGCCAAAAAAATCCAACATCGCTTCCTGTCGTCTTGAATCTTGTCAGTGATTACTGCCACCGACGTCAGGAAAAACAAACTCTAAATGCCGCGCTCGTGTCGAATCCTGCGGTGTAACAGAAACAGACAACGTGCAAAGATGGCAACATCTAACGAGCTGTCGGTCTGGGATCATTTGGTGACTATATCCAGGCGATCTTTCGCAATACCCTGAGATTCTCTGAAGATTCCAAGCTCCCGGCCTAGAGTCTAGATTGCACAAATTCACTTCTAGCAACTTCAGATGCTAACAATCTGCGCCCAGCGCCGCCAGCAACTGACGTGCGAGGCAACACCTACATTTTGTTTTCTTTATGCCTTCTATGCAGCTGCAGGAATTTTTTGAAGATTCATTATAGGAGGTATCAGGCATCGGAAAGCTTTAGTCGTTACCACAGAGGGGAACGGCATTAATACGGTGTGAAGTTTTACCTCAAGACCGAGGTGATAGCTGACAGGAACTGTTATTCAGTTCTCTTTATGGACGTCCACCAGCCGCCGACGGAATATTATGCAACCTAAGCTATCTCTACCGATGGTGATGGCTATTATTATTCTGATCGTTTCCCATTTCGGTTATCATGCAAATGTTTATTTCAAGAATCGTCTGTCAAATTCTCAGTGAAAGCCCTTTATAGTTATTTCAAAAAGACTGAGCAAAAATCCTTTACTTGAGGAATCAGTTCATTGGTGCCGCATTGGAAAGTATTCTTTCACCAGAGATCCACCACAATCACAGCGCGCAAAACGGTCTGTTACCCGCGTGACACTTTCTCGTCATTTCTAGTGACTTTGACAGACCAACTTTCTACCTAGGATCAGATCGACAGACAACCTAGTCCGCAAATCCAACGACGGATCACACTCCACAACATCCTTCACCACACCCATCCCTCTTCACTGGCACTTCCACGGCCCACATTCATCCGCCGCAGATGAACTTGAAAGAACCCCCTCTCCCCGGAAAGCCCGCGCATCCAGAGCTCCCGCTCCCGCCGGCATTGGAGTCCACATTCCCGCACGCATTGTCGGTGAACATGATCAGCTGGCACCCTCCGAGGCCGGTTGACCATCCGACAGATGCACCTTGCTGCCTGGTGCAGGAGTAGTCGAGGTTGTTGGAGCTCTGCTCGACCGTTCCCGTGCAGTCGCCGTAGTAGTACTGGTTCGCGTAGTCCGCGCGGACAGTGGACGCGACGAGGGCGAAGCCCAGGAGGAAGGCGCTGGAGATGAGCCTGGTCATGGCTGGGGGCGGATCGTTGTGATGATTACTTTGACGTGTTGGGCTGGAATGTGTCAGTTCATGGCTACGTTGTGTCCGTTCAGAGGGGAGATGCGCACAGATTATCGGATCACTAGAATTGTGCTGAATTCGTGTTTCTCTGTCCTGAGATCTTTTTTCATTCAGTTTCTCAGGACAGCTTTATAGGTACGACGGCCGTGCAGTGTCTTACGCTTCTAAGATAATGGGCTGCATCATCGACGACGAATTGTAAAATCTAATCAAGGTCAGGAGACTCTGTCGATCTTGCGAGCGTTCGGTATAAAAAGAAATAGAAAAGCTGCTTTTAGTCGATCCCTACGATGATTGATAGGTCCGTAGTGCACGCTCTTCGCCCTGATTGGTACATCTCATTGCCAAAGCACATCGCTAGTCTAAAGCGCTTACAGCAGGCTTGGGTATACGCGGAGCAGAGTACGAATAAATCCTCGTCAGCGTGAAAGTGGAGCGATTCCGCGAGGGCAGTTACCCGATTGGGAAGTCAATTTCTCAGCTTGGTTCCTGGGATGTGTACGATTTAATTTCTTACGCATAGATAAATCTTTCGCGATCTGACCTAGCAATGCTGGCGCAGATCTCCTGATTCTGGCCGAATACCTAGAAAGGGGAATGTATTGGTAGGAAGCCGCGGGCGCCTGGGGTAGAGTCGGCAAATTCCAGACGTGCTTATTTAAACGAACTCTGCGTGTTTACGAAGACCATGGAAACCATCTCAGCTAGAACGGAATCGATTTCATCATTGTCCTGCCCACTCTAGCCTCACGATGTCTTGTTCCGAAAACAGCATATGTACGGACGCGAGGACATCTTTGGGGTCTATTCACGTTGCAGGACCCAGGCATTGATTTTTGCTGCTCCAACACTGCTTTTCTTAAGTTTCGTCATACGGAGATTTTCGTTTGTCTTATTGCTTAAGACTCCTAATAATCACCAGACTAATTGAAAATCCACCATCTTTCTTCTTACTCTGATAGACCAGAAGGAGAGATTAACGACGTTGCTCCAGAGGAGTAGCATTAGGATTCCGCATCCACGAACGAATCGCAAAATAGTGCTCGCACCAGACTATTCTCGCATTGATTATCGCGCTTCGATGATGTAGCCAAAGCTTTGATATTCGATGGGCAATCCCGGGGTAGCCTAGAAATTGCTAGCTTTGATAGAGGATTGACGTGAAGGTCTGCTAACGTACGCTTTTCGAATTTAGGGATGGTTTCCGACGATTCCCGCTAGGTAAGCTTCTCACTGTCGAGAAGAAATTTGAATTATTCCCTTAACACAGCTAGATTACTGCCCTGTATGGTAAGCGGGAATTCAGCCTCTGCGGAATCCTGGATTCAGTGATAGGGATCGATAGCAAGGCTCCACAGACGTCCGACGTGAGACATTAAAAAGCCAATTCAAAGAGCTTTAAATTCCAACTCCATTTCTCATCCTTCTGATTTTATGTAACTCTAGTGCTTCCAAACGAGAATCACGCAACAAAGTCAATTCCACAGTCATTTTCTTTGGCCACTCCCATCTACACTGGTTGCAGACCCCATCCGCCGATCTCTTAGCAAAAATGTCCACAACAAACTCCACCCTCTCCATGTCCTCCGTCCAACAAGCCGCCCTCCCAGTCCTCACAACCATCCTCATGGCCACCGGCCTTCTCGGCGGGGCCTACACCTTCGCCTCGCCAATGGAGGGCGCCAAACTGTTCGGCCTCGTGGCCCCAACCTCAACCGACAGACGCGTGCAGGCCTGGCAACGCGCCTACGTCAAAGTGCACGGCATCCGCAACTTTGCCAATGGCGTCGCCTTCTTCGGCCTGGCGGGGTTCTGGCGCTTTTCGGCGCTGTGTCGGTCGTCGCCGTTGGCGGCGCTGGCGGTGAAGCGGAGCCTGGGGGTGATTTTGTTGGCGGGGACGGTGGTGCCGATCGCGGATGGGTGGATTATTTCGGAGTTTGTGCGGGCGGTGGAGGAGGCGGAGGAGAAGGGCGGCGGTGATGGTGGTGAGGATGAGGCATTGGAGATTGGGAGGAAACAGAGCAAAGGGCATTTCTTTACGACGTTGCCGGTTGCGGCGATTGGGCTGGGGTGGTTGTTTTCCTGAAGGGGCTTTTGATTTTGGGTACGTGATGCGCTTCTGGGAATGTCTATTTCGCTACTCGAGGCAGTATTCTCTTATTCGGACCGCCCATCTCCGATCTTTCTCGTGTACTATTAGGATGATAATATTCCACTCCTATCTCGGTCCTACTGGCTCTAGCCATGCACTTATATATCCTTTCTGTAGATTTGTCAATGGTCTTAGCTGGGCTCCCATCGCCAGACAAACGGCATGCCAGTCTGACTGCAAACCGTGACGCCTACGTATTCATGTATGTAGAAGGTTAGGATGTCGCATTTGGCGTTAGTTCAAAACGTGGTCGTCGTCCGCCGAACACCCTAAATCATATTCTCAGACTCGGGAGTATCCTCTGTCTCACCATCTGCAGCTACTAAGGCGCTGGAGAGCGGCATACCTTGAAATCCACGGCGCAGCTCATATCCCCTACCACACTTGTTTAGTCTTTGGCCCACGAAATGCGTTTAGGGCATATCATATCCTGCTACACCGATGAGCGTGTCTGCGTCTACGTTTCTACATGAGGCCCACGGAGCGACGGGGATTTTGGTCGAGTCCTCTACACAAGTTGTGAGCCCGATGACTTCGGCTGCAGGATCCGCACAACGATTGCGGTCATCGTGAAGGAAATTGGGAATCTGTTTCTGTAGGTCATTGCTAAGTGCGAGTCCCTCATTCTCACTATGTAAACACGAGGCGGAGTCTGCTTTATTTGTTTTAATAACATCTTCTACGTTACTAAAGGCAATACCAGGACCAGCTTCGGAAGTCAAGAAATTTTAGATGCAGACATCAGACATAGAACAGAGTATTAAAAACTTTCGAACCTAGGTCAGTCCGAGCTTGCTTTGCGTCGAGTGTTCCGTCACTGCCATAGCCATTGTTTTGCACTATCAAAGTGGAGGATGCAAGAAGAGGAGGCAAAAGGAAATATACTAGATTTTGTGTGACTATAAGATATTCTATCGACTACTGATTTACCGTGTGCTTGAGCTAGCTTTGGCCGAGATACCGATAGTTTCATTCATTCTTTCCTCTCCTAATTGTACCATTGATACAACGACTATCACTGTGGTAGCAATGATATCTCCTTTCTCAATCTCGTTACGAGAATACGCTTCACTTCTTCTCATTGACGAATTCGATCAATCCAGGATCGCGTAGGAATCCACAGTCTCTTGGATGCAACAAGCCTGAATCTGATGGGGTAATCTGTCCGACAACTGGCAAAGCTTTACGATCAGGCAAAGATCGTGACTCTCAAAGGGCATATGGGTTCATCGAGCGAATGGTGAGGCATCTGCGACGTATTAGTAAAAGAACTGTCATTCAAACGGTGTGGATACGAACGGAGGACTCTTTGAGAGATCAGTTTTGAGGATGATCGGAACACGCGTCATCTCTGTCACATCTTGAATGAACTCGCCATCCTCCTCTCTCAGTTTGAAGTAGCTCAAGAACTTCTCCTTGTTAGTTAATTTGCCCTCTGGGATCTCACCACTGCCGGATGCGAGCTTTGGGTCGGAATGTGTCCGGTGAGGATGGCCGGAAGACAGGCCATTCCGTGTAGGCGATGGTGGCATACTTTGAGTGGTTCGGTCAACGGGCGAATTTAGGGATACGCCAGCAGCCGCCTCAGTCACTTCAGACACGTCATCGTCATCGTCAAAAAGCGCATCAACATCATCAGTCGACATGCTACCAGTATCCATCTGTTTTCGTTGTGTTTCTTTTGCATGCTGCTTGGCTGCCTCGGCGTCTTGAACCGCACTTCCGGTCTTGGTACCACGATTATTTCCACGAGAGCCCGAAGACGCCTTCGGTCGTTCATCTTCCGGAACATATGCCGATGACGGAACGCCCTTTTCCCAGTATAATTCCAGAACGCGCTCATCCTTGCGGAATTCAGCTTTCTTTAGAGGTAACTGATCGCAATGCACGCGCTTTTCGAAGCCGTATTCGGGAATCAAAACATCAAACGCCGATTCATAGACACAAATGACAACACCTTCAGCGATAAGATCGGCGCCAAGATCTTGTCGCTTGCGATCCATCAATCTGCAGGACTCAATGTGAACACTTTGCTCTTGCGCGCTCTGAGCAGAATCTTTCTTGTTGTTACACTGCTCTGCAGTCTTCGATAACGTCTCCACGTCCTCGGACAATTCAATAGCACCATTGGAGAGGACCGCCTCAAGCTGCCGGTGAACTATGACGTCTGCATAGCGGCGAGTTGGATTGGTGAAATGAGTGTATAGTGGAAGGTTCAACGAATAGTGTTGACGTTGCTGCTCCGTAACCATATTGGCAATGTAATATTTCGCACGTGACATTGCCTTCACAAGCAGTGTTTCCATTCCCTGTGAATTGTTAGCCAGTCAGAAGACGCAAAAAGTTGCACATATGTACCTTTCGAAAGTCGGCGTCAGAAACCTTGAAAAGACTATTCTGCAAAGTACCACTGCTCGCGGTATCAATCTCATAGCCGGCCTTGGTCATCCGTTCTGCGAACGTTGCGAGGCGCCTGGAGTTCGGTGACCCTTGTCGACGCAGGAGAGCCTTTTCGGGGATTGTGGCAAACAGCTTGTGTGCAACGAAGTAGTTCGCCTTATGACTGAGCTCTTCAATGAGCTCATGCGCGACTGAAGAGTCGAAGATATTGTGCTCAACAGGGACATTCTCATCATCGAGCTGGTACAGCAGGCGTAGCGGTGGAATGTTTATGGACCTATTACCGAACCTTACTTCCCGAAATTTTGTCGCCAAATTCTGAAAAAGTTAGCTATCGCCAGTAAACCGGGGGAAATTCTTACGTGGAGTGTCTTGATATTCTCTGTAGTAGCTCCATGTAGCTCGACGTTATTTTTGCCGCTAATGACGGCATCAACCTCGTCGTAGGTCAATTTACCTGCGCTCTTGATCACGGATTTTCCGATCCAAGGTTCCTCCTCAACCTTCCCAGTCTGAGGGTCAGCTTCGAATACAACACTGACTGTGAGTCGACCTTTCCCAGGTAAAAGAGAACAAAGGTCGGCCGAGAGCTTAGGCGGAAGCATATTGACTGCGCGATTCATTAGGTAGACTCCTGTACCGCGCTTTTTGGCTTCTCGGTCGACTAAAGAGTTGGATTTGACGAAATGGGCAATATCAGTGACGTGGATACCGATCTGCACTTTACCATTGTCCAATGTTTTGACATGAATAGCGTCATCTAACTCTTTGGCGCCATTTGGATCAATAGTAAAAGTTGTCTCGCCTCGAAAATCGCGGCGAGATTCCAGTGAAGCTTCACTCTCACTTTCGATTGACCAGTCGTCAAACCCAACATTCTTAAGGACCGCATCGGAAAACTCATCTGAGCCGAAATTATTGTCTCTGAGAAGAGCATCAGTCTCAACCTTGAGGTTACCCATCTCGCCAAGGTTCTCAACGAGTGTTCCGAACGGATGAAGCGATGTGATAGGCCATCGCTTAATGCATGCAACAAAGATGCGATTGGCATAGTCTTGGTGCCTCTCAACAAAGTCTCTTGGTGCCTGCTCAGTTGGGATCGCAATCAACGGAACCCGCTTATCAGTGGGTTTGAACCATACAATCTTAGGCTTCTCTTGTTGACGTTCCGAATGTTGGCGACCATGTGACCCGTCACGAGCTTGCCGCTCAGCCTCTTGCTTCTCCTTTGTCGCTTGGCTGCTCGGTCGCAACAAGCCTAAAGTCCCAGAGAACATCTGACCAGCAACTCTTTCAACAACTGCCACGACGTGTCCAGCATACAGCGGTTTCTGCTCGTCGCTGATCTCTTCTTCTTCCATTAGGAGAAGGCTCTGGCCCTCAACTTCGACATCATCATTTTTCTTCTGGGTAGGGCGTTGTCTTAGGCTCCCTCTGCGCCTGATGCTGCCATCTGGTGCGATTGACTGAGATTCACCGTTCGCAGCGCTATCGTTCTTGGCACCTTTATCGGCCCCGCTGCCGGCGCGAGTGTCTGTAATATCCTTCCGTTTCTTTTTCTCCTCCTTTTCGCGCTTTTGGCCCCAGACTTCGTCCACGTCAAGCAGCTCAACAGCGACAAGATCTCCCTCAAGAGCCCGATTTCTATCCTTGCTACCACAGATAAAGATGTCGGCATCTAAATCTGATGTGGTGACGTAGGCGTCAGAACGATTCTTTTTGTTTACTCGAAGGATACCAGCAACAAGCTGACCATCTGCTAGTAACGCCGGAAGAGTTGCCTGTGGAAGATAAGGAGTGAAAAGTGTCTTGCGTTGCTGTTGCGACTGTTGCTGCATTGACATCTGGCTTGGAGCATGCTGGCTAGCTTGGAGACCTAATGCAGGGTTATTGAGCTGTGCACCCTGCATGGCTTGCAATTGCGCTATCTGGAGAGGGTTCAATTGCTGACCACCAAACATTTGAGGTTGAGCCATGACAACCTGGCCCTGAGGCAGTTGTACTAGTTGTGGCTGGCCTTGATATTGGAAATTGCCAATAGAGCCGACAGATTGATTCATAGATCCGCGAGGACGGTGTCCAGGTTGAAAAGCTGCGGCGTTCACGTTTGGAGTCTGGGTTGCGTTATTTACTTGGGAATTTTGTTGGTCTTGTCCAGGACTCTGAGTGTTCTGTTGTCTCCAATTGCCCTCAAAATTCCGCGAGCTGGTCCGGTTGTGACCCTGACTCCCTTTCCGTTGTAGGTCGGACTGGTTGGTTGCCCCAGCATCTGATGTGGCCATTGGCGGTGGGAACTGGAAGTTTCCACCGCCACGACCGACGGAACCAGTGCCACGACCATTCCCTACGGCCAAGCTCTGGCTTCGACCATGGCCGCCGCCACGAGTGGCATTACCAGCTCTTTGGATTCCCAAGCCTTGAGACTGCTGCTGTCCTGTCGGTGTGTGCTTTCCGTCAGAGTTTGCAGGCACAGCCTGGACCGGAGTGGGTGAAGCGCCGGTAGCACCGGGAATGGGGAACTGAAATCCAGTTGTAGTTCGCTTCTGTTGTGCAAGCTCGGCAGCCTTCTTTGCTTCATCGAGAGCAAGTGAATGCCTTCTCTGGTGTCCACTTGGTTGAGCACCTCCACGACCACGGCTGCCCCCGCTGTTCTCGCGATTTTGATTTGTCGCTTGTTGATTGTAGTCGCTGAAGCCTGAAGCGCCGGATGACGGAGCTGGGGGTGGACCCATTCCAACGTTGGGCAAGGCTGACTGATTTCGACGATGAGAGGATGGTTGAGTTGGAGCGTTTATAGGGACGCCGAGCTGCTGCTGCTGCTGCTGTTGTTGTTGCATCTGAGGAAATTGAAAAGCATTGTTGTGGGGAGATACCCCCGCCATGGAAACTTGGCCTTGCATCGGCTGGTAACCAGGAACGCCTGCAAGAGGCTGCTGGATCATGCCCATGTTGACATATTGTTGATGTGTAGCAGCAATTTGTTGCTGTTGCTGTTGAAGCATTTCAATCTGTTGTTGAAGAGCGAGTTGTTCCACTACAAAAAAAGATTAGCTGATGTCTCCAGGGCTTTTCTTTCCGGCGGCGGGGTCGCAATTGCAAGGTGTTTAGCACGCCAAAAAACATACTCATGAGAGGAGTGAGCTCCGAGGGGCTCCGTCGGTGGGCAATATGGAGTCTTCGACCCGCAGGTCCTGGGACACCTGGCTGTCCATGTTGATCCATTCCGGTGACAATGGCACAGCTGCGGAGAAAAAGCTCTTGTTTGGTATTTGGTTCTGCGGGAACTTTCGAAAGCCCTCGACACTCGCGCTCAATTCAGATCGGCAGATCGATTCTGTGGACAAGCTCATCAGTATATCATCATGTGACAAGGAGCTTGTGCCAAGATGTGCACAAACCTGCGGTAGAGTGTGGGCAGAGACTGCACCCACGGCCTTGAATCAATGCAGTAGTGTGTAAGATGTAATGATCGCGGCCTCCTCTGATGGGATGCCACCGACGGAGGAGGGATATCAAGAGATTTGAGATTGACAATGCTTGTGATATACGCCAATTACAGGGCTCGGAAGCTGGATCTAAAAGGGTGGAGAATGAGGGCGCGAAATAGTGTCCGAAAAGACAGGGACAACAGATCGACCAGATAGAGGGGTGCACCGGTAGGACCGATAAAGAGGGCTTATCCAGGCAGTAGCACTCGAGCCAAGGTCGTGATTGCGTTAGGCAGACTTGCAGGCTAGCGAAGAAACGGATACTGAGTGACGACAGGCGCTGTAGGAGCAGGAACAGTTGGAGTGGGCGGACAATGTGAGAGAGCGACAGGGAGCAAGGAAGGAACACTATCGCCGTGGGAGAGAGCGATGCGAGGGAGTAGGCAATAAAGATGAAGAGGACGAAGGATGGGGAGATGGAGAGATGAGGTGCGAAGCAGCCGTGGGTGTGGAGGTTCGAGTGAGTGCCAAGAGCGAATGTCTGGGTCCGCCACATCCGCCCGACTTTGCTGCGTGAAAGAACTTCGGGCAGCGTACAATGGCCAGACCGGCTCCAGAAAAGGACAAACGACAGACAGCCTCGAGCGCCCGTCCTGTCTCACCCGGACCTTGTGCCATGTCCACCATGAAGTGAACATCCGTATTCCTCACTATCACGCTTACAGGGCTCTTCATACGCTCTCCACCCTCGACACCACAGCACCGAATGCCGCTTCTACCCATGCTCAACACCCAGATTCGTGACACGCTGGTGCTAGTATAGGTACGTCTGTTTTCGCGCCTGCATCCGGAAACACTTCCTACGAACGCCAACGGGCCTCGGACCGCCGCCTGGCTGCACGTTCGGCCTCTGGAAACAATAGCGAAACCCGCATCGCCCCACCACCATAGTCAAAGACAAGCTTTTCATGCTCCAACGGGCACCCTCCAAAACAAGCTATCGCCAAACGCCATTGGCTTGGGAAGCGGCTTTTCACAAACCGTCCTTTGGGAACGCTCCTAAAGATCTTTAGCCGCCTAGCAGCTGTTATTCCAGCGTGACGAACTTTTCAAATGTCACCTATGCCTAACTTTTCCCCCACATCTTTCTTCGAATAATTCTAATGTCGCACGAGCCATCGTCTAATAAGGTGTATAGCGACCCTAACCGAGCGTCAAAGGTACTTGCTTTACTCAGTTCCACTCATAAGGACAGAAAGAATCACTTCCACAATACTGGCTCTTCAAGCGTCATCTCTGGTCGCCCATTGATCCGTACCATGCTGAGAACAAATAACCCCTGACACCACTATTCAGAAGATACATTAGACATCGTGATGTCACAGGCTAGCACAATGGTCCACCGTACACCCTCCCGGCATTTACGTCCGAACCATTTCTCGCCTAGTTCACACGATAGTCCTTCAAGACAGCTCCTCGGAGATCTCGAAAGTGAGCTTCAAAAACTCCGCGTCTACGAGCAAGACGTACAAAAAGTACATCTGTTTGAGCAAAACGTGCAACGAAACAGTCTTGACGAGCAGGACGCGAAGGTTGCGAGAAAACAACTAGCAGATCTTGAAGCAGCCGTCGCTAGAAATGAATCAGTACGAAGAGATGCTGAGGCGGAGCTTTCTAAATGGAGACGTCAGGTTGAAGAAGAACAACGGCGCCAAGCGGCCGAAGCTCGCCGTATTCAAGAGGAAGAAAATCGAAGAAGAGCAGAGCAGCAAAGGCTAGCACGCGAAGATGCTGAACGGCGTGCCGCTGATGAAAGAGCCCGGGCGGCAAAAGAGAGGCAAGAAGCAGAAAAGAAGGCGAGAGAGGCAGCCGAACAGAAAGCGAAAATCGAAGCCGAACAAAGAGCGCGCAAAGAAAAGGAGGACGCGGCAAAAAGGGAGGCCGATCATCAGGCCGATCTTCAAGCACGAGCAGAAGCACAACAAGCAAAATTGCAAAAAGAGAAAGCCGAGGCCGCAAAAGTCACACAACCATCATCAAGACCGACAGATTCCGAGAAAGAGAGACGGCACGCTAGATACCTTGAAATCCACAAAACTCTAAAAAATTTTCGCAAGAATTTCGTTGCCCAAAGTAAAGCAGATCCGACCTTGAAAACCAAGTCGGGGGATGTTCGTCGAAAATTGAGGCAGTACGTTGGGCAGCTCTTGGATTTGAAGGCCGCGAACACTTCGGACTCAAAAGAGGTTCAGGAGCTGAAGACTAGTAACGCGAAAGTTGTAGGTTTGGCAATAATGTTCACCTGTTGGCAAAGCTGACCCTCCTTTTCAGGCTAAGTCAATCCAAATACTCATAAAGGAGGCATTGTCCGTGCCCTCGCCACTAGTAAATGTCCGTGATTTCATTGCTTTCCCACCTTCCAGCGTGGATTCAGCCCAAGCACCTGCTATGATGATATATGCCTTCAACATGCTTTCCAAGCGCCTTGTGGAACAATGGGCGACGGAGGCGGCTATTGCGACCAGTCGTGCTGAAGCCATTGGGGTTGTTGGAGCCAAGATCTTCTCGGCCCCAGAATTTCTTTTTGACGGGTTTTCTATGGTCGACATACTCCTTGCCAAGCTCCATGCCGCCTGCCCCGTCCTCTTCGGGATATACGGTCCGGAAAATACCAAACAAGGCCGGATTCGCCTTGGATGGAAGCAACAACAGGGCTCATTTGTCTCTGAAAACGAGCACTATGAACGAATGAACGGCTTAGGGGCTGGCTTTACCTCAGTCACGCTACGTAGCTTTGCAAAAGCCAGGGATCGGAAGAATCCAGTTCCGCCCACCAACTTCTGGGAAGCCGTTACGGGGATTTTGAACACTCCACCACAAGAAGTGACTGTCACTCACCTTATTGTGTTGAAATCTTTGCTGAGACATTGTTCGGAGCATTTCATACAGTTCTACGACGTGGCTGCGGTGGCAGTGATGAGACGAGCCTTGGTTGAGTGGCCCGCGACGCTGCCAGCGGCTTTGCAAAAGACACCTCAGTGTGACGCGTTGAGGTTATTGCCAGAGACGCTGGCAAAGGATGAGCATCTGTCGTTGAAGTGATGAGAAATGTGCGGACATTTGTGACTGCGGGGTTGTGTCGTCAAATCTGTCGGATGGTATGTGGTGCGGGAGGACGAAAACCACAAAAGGATGTTTATATAAGAAGGGACTAAAGGTGTTTGTCGTATATGATGAGATGGCTGGCTGGCTAGGAATATATCCACGTTGTTGGGCATAGCGATCTCACATGAACTGTGTTCGATTAATGTAGCCGATCGAGCGATATTGAAACCTTAGGCTTGACAGAATTGAATATCTCAAGCAATATGATCTTTACATAGTAGCAGCTTAGTATTTCAGGACTTACGCCACCTCACGAAACACTACTATCTCGTTGCCATCTACTAGGACGCACAACTCATGCTTAGGCAAGCTACTCTACGCTGACGGCGAGTAGGAGAAATATGTTTCGGGAACTGGATATAGAATTTTTAAAGTGCTCCGAGTTGTTTAAAGGTTACAAAACTTTGGTATTTGCGTGGTAGAAATCGTAGGGTTTATCCCTACGAGACTATTGACGCCTTGTCATTGGCAGAGTAAACATTTCCAACAGGCGCGTGCGAGTCTTCCAGACCTGTCTAGGTAGGTATCTTCCGACGCTGTAAGGCAAGTGATGTATTCCCCACGGTTTCAACGGCCTTACAAATGGAAGAGTGCTGACCTGGTCATCCAGAGTACTCAAACTCCTCTTAATCAACGTCCCCATCCTCGGCGGCTTCCGTTGTCCCGTTCGTCTCCACGATTCCATCAGCCCCATCAATGCCGCCATCAACGAGTTCTTTCGCATGTCCACCTTCCTTTTCCAACCTCAGATACTCATCCCACTCTGGAAATAGATCATCATCTCCACCATCCTCCCCAGGTGGCACGCCGATCAATTTCGCAATCTTCCCCTTGCCGCCCTTTTCTAACGACGTCTTCCATTCTCTAGTCAAATCGATCGCTCGACTTGGTTTGTAAGTTTGAGCAAACAAGACCGCCTCAGCATGTCTATTGGTGCGGACCAAGATATCAATACATCCATCGATGTCAGAAAGCGCCCACAGCGCGGAGAAGGTGATGTTATGGACGCCAGCTTTGTCGGCCTGCTGGGCCAATGCGCGCAAACCATCTTTATTCCCGCTTGATGAGTGAAGCAGTAGCAATGAACCAAGGTCCTTGGCATGCTCGAAACACTCTTCTGCTAATTTGACATCCCAACCGCTGAGCGCTGCATCACCCACGGTCTTCCACTTGTGCTCGACGTCGGCTTCCCGGGCCAGGTCAAGAGCGATTGGAAGGTTGTTCAAGGATAGTGCGAGCTCGAAGCGGTGTTCCGGGTCAGTTGCGACTTCGAGCGCGAGTTCTTTGTGTCCCTGGCCCTCGAGGAAACGGGCAATCTTGTTCATTTGGTCCGCAGGTATTTCCGAGAGTAGGGATTGGGCAGCTTCCATATCGTCGCGGAGGACAAGCGTTTGATATTCAACTACAGTCAAAGAAAGGGCGTAGGATATGACAGAAACGTCTTTATCGGCAAGGTACATTCTGCCGTCTCGCGGGAGGTAACCAAGGAGATACATAGGCTGGTCAAAGTGAGAGATCGTGTAGGTCTGGTCGCCGACAAGGTAGTTGAGTCGGTTGGTGGAGTTAGTATATATGAAGCAATCACCGAGCCATTCCCCTGTTCTCACGGTTTCGTTGATATCTGTGACGACTTCAAATGCAGACTCGACACCATCTGCGTCTGCTTCACCAGCATTGATACCAGCAACATAGTTGTCGCGGGAGAACCGAAGAACGTAAAACGTCTCTTCACAGCAAAGGGCAACTAGTTCGCCGCTTTCAGACCAGTACACCTGCGCAAACAAATTAGATTACTCGCTTCAAATCTAAGACAAGCACATACTTCTCTTGGATCCACTTCAATCCGCCGTACAAGGCTGCCACTGTCCCAGTCAAACATACCGATTCCACCTTGCCCTTTTACACCAAGCAAAGTTCCGCCGCTTAAACCTTCGGCTTGGAAGCCGACGTCCAAACCTCCAGACTTTTCCTTAAAGTTTCGGAATATCTTGACACTCATGGACGATTCTCTAATAGCATAATCATTGCTGTTATCTTTTGAGCCCCAAGCAAAGTCCAGAGCTGTGCCAAAGGCTTTGTTTCTCCACGCAAGAGCGGTGTAGATGATATACTCGCCATCGCCACAGACCGAGACGAAACGACCGTTGGCTGAGTGAGATAGGGTTTGCGGGTAGATCTCGCAGGACCCAAGTTCCTTGGAGGGGAGCGATATCGGTGCACCATCTTTTATCGAGGCATCACCTCCTTTTATGACTGCTGACACAACCTCATTGTGCCTGGCCCAAACCATCTTTCCAGAGCTATCCATGGACACTGCTGGCTCTTCCCTGCCCATCTTTACAACCACAGCCCCGTCGTCAAATCCCATCGCAATGCCTTGTCTACCCCTCTGGTAGCTCACGCACCACGCTCGTTCTAAGCCATAGCTCAGCGACTGCTCAAGGCGGTAGGTATTTGCATGCCAGATCTTAACTGTGCCGTCTTCGGATCCAGATATAATAACGGGTAACTCAGGATGATAGCACGCAAAAGAGACATTGCTTGTGTGCCCTTCTAATGTCGCGATCAATGCCTTTGTGGTGTAATCCCATATCTTTACAGTTTTATCGTCCGACGTGGTGAGCAAATATGGTTTATCCGCTGCTGGGTAGTAGTCGACATGATTTACCCCCTTCGTCTCATGAGCTTCGAGTGTGAAATTGGGATGATTCGAGCCAAGACTCCATATCTTAACTGTACGGTCTAGACATGCAGAAGCAAAGGTATTGGTGTCTTTAGGATTGATCGCAAGGCCCATCACGTAATGATTGTGACCTTCGAACACCTGCACGCATTTCCATTGTCGATCCCAATCCCACAACTTTATTGTCATGTCATCTGAGGCAGTAAGAACGAAGGGTTGAGAAGGATGGACAATGATGGACCGGATGTAGTCTGGATGGGCCTCAAAGGAGGTGATCTTTTCGGAGGTGTTATAGTTGTATACACGGAGTTGGAAGTCATCTGAGCCACAGACAATCCAATTCTTCCGGGCAACAAAGCGACCAGCGCGGACGGGTACGTCGGTCAATTCAAATGTTTTCACGATTGCCTAAAATTGAGATCAGTAGGCTGCCTGGAGATTATACCGGCAGCTGCGCACCTGAGTCTCGTAGGACCATATGTAAACATGGCCTGGGAAGCGTGAGATATTTGTGATTTACAGGCGTAGAGTCCTGACTGACCGCTGTATAAGGTAGTGAGAATCTAGATATCGATAAGCCAGATTCTAGTGAGTGAAGGTTCATGTACCAACCCATGGCTCTGTAGGATGGAAGTCGATCCCTTTTACCCGCTCTGAACGAGCGAATAGCTGCCTCTGAAAACTTTTGTCAGCGTTACAAAGTCTGGAAGCTAAGTCCTCTGGAGATAGAAGACTCTAAAGGCATTATTGCTTCTGACGACGTACCTTGACATCTAGCCGCATTGTTCAACCAGTGCGGGCATGGAAAGGGCAGTCGAAGATGAGAGCACTACGAGGAAATGGTACGGGAATGGGCTGAATATTGAAATCAACAATCACGAGCAAGTATAGGGCTCAATTGCTTCTCAATACTGACTTTGGTCGCCGTTGGCAAAGCTTGTCGACGGGTCCTGCCTACAGGCCAGATCATTTCTATGTGCGGCCCGCGGAGGCGGACAGAAAGCGGAAAGCTGCTGCCAAGCAATTTCTTCAAGACCGCCGGAAATCTTTAACAGTTTTCTCTTCTGGGACAGAGACCGCCATCATGGCAGGTTGGAGATTGGGACTTTCTCCAACTCGTTAAATCGATCTTCTCTGCTCGTTCACCTGCCGTGATTTCTTCCTGCCTCCCTTGTCAAGCATTACCGCCATGGCGCGTTCAAATAACGTAATCTTCAGCATCCTAGACGCCCGTCCTTTCATTATACGTGCTCGAGTCCTGGAACATGTGCCTCGAACCACAATTCGCACATTCAGAGACTTTCGAGAGGTAACGAGCATGAAGGCGATGAAAATCAAAAAGGAGGATCCCCAGATGCCACCATATCCGTACGGTCCCGATCGATACTATCGGCAAGCGGATCAAGGCCTCTTCGGAGGTTCTCGACCTCAGACTGGCAACAAGATATCTAAGGGTCGAAATAAAGGAAAGACCAAACGGAGTTGGATGCCAAATATCAAACTGGAGACTCTCAAGAGCGAAGCTTTAAACAAGGAGTTTACTTTACGAGTAACCCATGCATGCCTACGTACGATACACAAATGCGGCGGTCTTGACCAGTATCTTCTCGGTAATAAGCCTGCGCGAATTAAAGAGCTTGGTCTTTTGGGATGGAAGTTGCGATGGAAAGTTATAACTTCACCGTCTATGCACGAAAAATACAAAGCGGAGCGGGAGAACCTCGGTTTACCACCAAGGTCTAAGCCTTACGAGACGTTCGAAGAGGCAATCTTACGGCCTGACTTCCAGCAGGAAATCCGACAAGAGCAACAAGAAGCTTGGGAGGAGCTGCGTGAAAAGGATCTAAGATTCAAAAAGCATGTCCTCAAGCATTGGTCGACAGTAGACAACGCCCCTTGGAGAGTCGCCAGTACAATACGGAGAATAAAGCCCAAAGTCCGCTTGGACCCATTGGCACCGTTACCGGAGTATGGCTCGGCCTTAGGATGAAGTGCTTTCGAGGCAATAGTCATCTAGAGGTATTTCGCTGGCCGTGTTGAAATATGGACTTGACCCAGCTAGAAGCTCGTTGTACATAATTTATAAGTATCTCGGATTGGTGTCCTTGGCTCCGTACATGGTTATGAAAGCTAGCAAAGAGTGGAGCGGATGCCCAACCACCGGCCTATTTCATGTGTCGGAGCGTGTACGTGGTTCGAGAATGAGACATCGGACCATATTGAGACTTGGAAAACCATTGTCCGCTGAATGAGCACCCGAAGAACTGGGCAGGGTTATATTTTTTGTAAAATTCAGCTTGAATAACGGCAAGTAGTAGTGCCCAATCCTCAAAATAATTCATCTCAACGGTGAGAATAACATGATCTCGAGAGGGAAATAGGTCTTCCTATCGAAACGGAAACGTCCTATATGGTGGTGACAGTCCAACCGGTCTTCTTTATAAAGTCCCGTCTATCCTATTTTTGTCCTCCCAGCCACATCTCGAACTGGGTCCGCGGATCTGTGGATTTTGCCCGAGGCAATCGCGGCACCCGCGGCAATCGGTTTAGTGGTTGCAGACAGGCTGATGCGGTCTTGGCGCGCGCTTGTCGCTTGTGGTAGCAGCGACGAAAGGTCTAGGTATACAGGGTAATATCCCGACCATTGTTACTATCCACAGAATCAGGAACATGGTACTTGCAGATACTTGCCTAATAATCACTAGATAGATGTAGTTCCCATGTATTGCAGCTACGAGAGCATCGCCTCTCCTGTTGCCGGCGAATTGCACGTGTTGTACGAACTGGTTGAAAGTAAGATCTTGTCGATCTTCCATACTTTCAGAAGCTTTTATGTCAAAATCCACGTCGATTCCTAGCAGTCAGGGTCCAACGGACGGACCCTGAATGTATTTAGAAAGATCACCTTTTCCAAATAGAGCCTAGCGTAGCCACTCTTTGGCGACGATCGGGCGGTCTGGGATTACCTCGGCCACAGTATTGGACAAAGCAAACCCCCCGTAGAGTGGGGTTTGGAGAGTCACCGACTGCCGCGCCTCCGTGCAAATGAGTTTCTCCAACAAGCTTGACTGTATACGACAGGAATACTCGAGATTGTTCGCTCTGAGGTACCATTCGCATCGCGCACAACAGATCTTATCCGCTTCAGAGTATCAGCCTCGCCCATCGAGCGTTCCCGCTAAGTGGCTATACCCCAACACACCAAAGAGCCTCGCCAGTGCTTTCCTCAAATTCGTTATTTGCGAAGATCATATTCGAATTTGTCGCCCGCCCACCTCTTTCAGCCCACTTAGATCCACCGTAGCTGCCTGGTAAGGTACCGCCTGGATGCATTTTCCCCCTTCTGTTGGTCAAAAGGTGCCTATCTTCAAATATCAATAAGCGCATCCTTGCACTGTCATCGACCATCTGTCGCGTGGCCGCGCTTCTGCCTGCCCACCGAGGCAAGAATGATCGACTTGTCACTACAGCTCGTACAGCCGCTCGTACGATTGCTCATTCCCCTTTCTCTTCCGCCACACGGCGATATGCCAGGCTCGAGGCTGAGCAGCGTTGAGGTGCAGAAGGCCATCTGATCAAGCGCTGCTAGGCAGCCTTTCGGAAAGTATGAGGCCGATCGGAACAGAATCGCCAACTCAAGCCGACGAAGCTGTTCAAGCTGGGCTTGCAGCTGATATCGATGTCGTAGCCTCCGCTGTATCAACGGCCAGTATTCGGAAAGCATGTTCCGTAACGGACGGTAACGGACGGTAACAGGGGTTGATTTGCCAGATCGACCCACAAGGCTGTGGTGGCATCCGGTAGGGCTAAACCTACGTTGGCCGCCTATCTCAATACCAAGCCCCCCGGAACTTGGCGAAAGCGCAGCCACTCACGTCCGTTTGCGCTTACCAGTGCTGAAATCCTCTCTCCCACCGTATCCTCCCATTCTCAAACTAAGATAGCTACAACGGCCAGGCTGTTACGGCTGCTATACTTTGTGCTATTCCTCATACCGCCGGGCCTATCCCGTCGCTTCTACCTTAACCTTCACCCTAACCCTAGGCCGATTTCCATCCTCCCCCATAGCACCCGCGGCTCCTACTGATGCACAGGCCAGCCGTTACTATGTTTGCTCATATGCTCCATCGTAAAAGCATCGCGGGGGCTTGCTCTTTTCGAACAAGCTCATTGTTGCTAATACTGGCTTGCACTGGCTTACACGGTCTCCCCTCCTAGGGTCGTGTCTTCGCTGCTTCCTCTGTTTCCTTTCCATAATAGCACGAGTATAGTCTTGTAGACAGTGATGACGGGAGATCCGGCCCCAAGAGTCGACCAAGCCCCTTTGGTCCCTCAAGCTGGCCTGGGATTTTTACGTCCAGAGAGCTTTAACATAACATCCTTCGCATTAGATGGAAGGACCTCATATGCGACCTCGTCATTCGCCCACCCGTTATATAACTGCCCCCCCTTTCCATCCCTGATCATCTTCTACCCCTTCAAGCATAACGCAACTATTCTCCTCTACAGACAACTTTTAGAGCTTTCCAACCTCCATCATGTCCGGGTCTGAAGCCGAGCACAGCAAAGCAGAAAAGAAGAGGTAAAATCACTTCTGAAGATATCATTACTCGATACTCATCACCCCGGCTACAGGGAATACAACCGAAATGCACAGCGCGTTTTTCGTACGTGATGTGATCATAATGCAAATGGCGCAAGCTCATGTCGGACGCAGGTCAGAGGAGAAAAGAACACTTGAAGAGCCTCGAAGCAGCACAGCGCGCTCAGAGTTCTGGTCAATCAGACGAGATCGACCGCCTTCGTCAGCAAAATATCGACCTTCTTCAGGAGAACGAGATCTTAAAGAGAAGTTACACGTCCCAGTCGAGTTCACCGGCACCGACCGCTACGTCGACTTCACCACCAGATATCGGTCCTAGCACGTATGCAGCGTACCCGCTGGCGGGTGCTCTCTCCTCCGAGCAAGCCTCCATGTCGTCAATCGCCGCGATGGGCATGGGTCCTACTTCGTCCTTGCCTCAGCAATCTCAAAACCTCTGCGTTCTTGTACCCCATAACATTAGCGAGATTCGTCGCACGCTCCATGGCCTATTTGCACCCTTGCTTGACTTATCGGTCATTTCTAGTCCTCAAAATCATCTTACCACACTGGCCGCCTTGGCACCGCAATTGCCCTCACCATTGAAGCCAACCAGTCTACAGATGAGCACCCCTCACCACGCTTACATCGATATGATTCCTTCACACTCTCTGCGCGACCGGCTGATTAGTGTCGGAAACGCACATGCCAATAGCTTTATGAAACAAGTCTGCACCATTGCCTGTGAGATCGAGGACAATGGCCAGATGACGATCTGGGGCGAAGACTGGACAAATGAATTCTCGTGGGAATTCTCTGCCCCCGTACTGGAACACTGGGGTGGTTGGCTTTTGGATGCGGAATGGGGTCGTCGAGCAAATTTTTGGCGACGTCAGCGTGGAGCTCCCGTGTTACCGGGATGGGATTGAAGTGGCTGCTATATCTCAAAGACATTGAATTGCTAAAGAGCTTACGTGCCACGATTTCTTTTAGCATTCTGGATGGATTATCCTAAGGCATGGGATCAAAATAGAAAGAAAGCCGGGTTTCAAACAGCGCTGGAGCTGGAAGAGCATGCAAGAATAGGCCCTCGGAGGTTGGCGGTGTTAGGTTTGGGCTGATCGTCTCGACATGTCTAGTTCGCATTGTCTGCCTTTTTCACGTTAACTCTCCTTTTTTAAACCGAGTTGGGAGCCTTAGTCATTGGGTGCTGGACAGCCACTGTCTGAAAACCTGCTTTCACATGATTGCCTTACCGTCTTGAGTTTCCTTTTTCGGAAGGACCATCTTTCATTTCATGTTTGCGCCGCGCTACACCATCTTCCAAGCCTTTGGGAGCTCTTCATGTCCTCTTTGACCTTTTCTGTCGGCAAACCGCCTTTGATTAACCTGTCGCCGCTTCTGCTCAACAAGGGGAGTGCCGCCAAGCGCGTACGACTTCCTGATCCGGGTGCTGTGGCTGACTGTGCATCCCACAATTAGGCAAAGGGCCTGGCGCAAACTCCTGAAAGGAGAAAATGAAGGGAAGGAGAGCTCTCTACGCTCAACCTTGACAGGTTTGACGTGCCTCATTTGTCTGTTTCGTCTGCTTTATCGGCTAGATGACTGGCTGGGGTAAAGCTCGGCAAAGAGGCAATGCAGTCTTTCAAGGCTACTTGGCTGATGGCATCTGTTGTACCAGGCTTTATTTTACGCTTAAATACCCTACGGCTGTCTCAGATAGCCAGTGGTCCAGGCTTTTCCCCCAAACTGTGCTGACGGATGAAAGGTTTCGCAATCTGGCGGGTGCTTTTAAGGTCCTTGAAGATCTACCTACCTTCTAACTAAACATTCGGGTCCACTCCGCTGTGAGGCGGGCCTGTAGTAAGCAGCCAACCCTAAATGCGGTCTTGCCAATGGGATCAATTCCAGACCTAGAGAAGGCGCCAGAGAACCTGACCTTTTTCCATAGAAGTATGAGATTCTTACTGAGCTCATTCAAAACGGAGATGTTACCGTCATTCGGCCGTATACGCCCCTAACAGTAGCCATCATCTCCGCTCTTGGCGATTCTTCTCGAAACGAGATCTCAGACAAGGCTGACTCGGCCGAACCAATGAACTATGTTCGATCAGTTCCCTCATCTGTAAAGAAAGCACATAACAAAATCGTACGCTCTTGGAGAAGTACATTTGTCTCGTGCTGAGCGAGAAAGATTGACATAGGCGACCTGCGTGAGACAAGGCTAC
Source organism: Pyrenula massariospora (assembly GCA_021030905.1). Classification (NCBI taxonomy): domain Eukaryota; kingdom Fungi; phylum Ascomycota; class Eurotiomycetes; order Pyrenulales; family Pyrenulaceae; genus Pyrenula; species Pyrenula massariospora. The sequence continues at coordinate 1,907,800 of JAGFMI010000003.1, forward strand.
CAAGCAGACCTACCAAGCCGGTGCCAAGTAGAGCGGCCGCCAGTGCTCTCATCCGCACACACCTAAGTAATGCACATCAGACCTTTTTCGGCTAGCCCTATCCAAGCTGGTCTTTGCCGCCTGTTCCTCATCGATTGCCCGGTCTTTACTTTACTCGTCTGTTCCCAAAAGAAAACAAAATTTCAAATTGAAGAATGGCGTCGGGAACGTTTCACGAACTTCCCTGGGCGGATCCCGAGCATCTCGAAAGTAACGAAGACGGGTCATGCTAGGGCGGGCAAGGACAGTCTCCACCCATACATCGCGTCATCCATCAGCCGCGCAGGAACCAGTACTTCGAGCACCATTCGATCTTAAGCGCGGCACACATGCGGCCTGCGCAACCAATAAGAAATTCATACTTCATTACTTTGAATACGCCGTTTGGGATGCCTCTGAGTGGTCCATTTCTAGCTAGAATTGTACGTCATTGGCTCTCTGCGTTACGGTGAGGGCCTCATCTGTAGTTCAGCACATGGGCCGGTCCTGCATCTATCTATTGAACATCGGAACATCTACACCTCGTCTCTTCGCAGAGACGGTTTCACAGTGAGATAAGCCCTATCCGCTCAGCTTCTCCGCATTCGTTCAGACTTGCGATAATGTTCAGCCCAAAATCCATAAAAGGCATTGGAAGCTGAGATTTTGGGACTCGATTGCGGAGTAGCCATCATCCGAAGTCTTCCAGCCTTGCGCTCCAATTTCGAATTCATCAATCAATTTTCACCGTATTGGTCGCCGATCTTTTTCCGAATGCGCCAAAATATGACGTTTGGAAGCTGAAGGTGACATTCTCTCTCGGAATAGAGTATCGTATCATCCGAGTGACAAGGAATACGAGACAATGCACTTGATTTCGAAGATGGCAATATAGTAAAGGCGCAAAGCATCAGGCTGGGATAATTAGATAAAAGCTGGGGTTGAGAAGGGTTCGGAAGATCTTGATTCCGGCGGCGAGCGGAGAAAAGTCGGCAGCTTACCTACTTAGGTTCCTTTCATTGTAATAATCGTACGGTATCGATCTTTCAAGACGCTAAGGGCCGTTCAAGGATTCATTCTGCCCGTTGCCGGCGCCAGAGTCTCGGTTTCAAAACTACCCGCTCAAAGCCTCAAACATAGTTCTTGCGGCTGACGATGTTCCACCGCGGACGGCGTTAGTAGTACGCACAAGACCGAATCCGGCGCATTAACAATCAAAATCAGCTTAGAGCCTTCCCAAACGATGCAGAGCTGAATCCCGCCATCAAAAAGGGCAACCGGAACATTTTGCGTTTCTCGGAACGTTTAGTTTCATTTTTGAAGGATCCAGTGACCACCGTGTCGGTATCCGGCCTGACCAGGACCTCTCATTATTAGCTGACAAGAGTAGCCGCCGAGGCTCTCGTCCCAAACCCCGCGTTAGGACAAATTGCAAGAAGGCCGTCAATTCCGAGCACCACGTGACTATTCCCGCTCACAAAGCGTCGACGTGAAGAAGCAACTATGTACCGACTTAGGGCAATAATCTTGCCAGCAATGTTTGACTAAGCAGCGCTGAAACACCATGCTCCTTCCAGTTCAGACGTCCGGAGCTACTATGGTGTAAGCTTCAGTTGGCCCCTAAGTTGCAAGTCATCATTGCGTCTTCCTTTTGCAGTCGAACACAGGAATGCTGTGTCAACCGTTCATCCGGGCCTACGTCCGAATTTGCCATCTGGTCATTCTGCTGGATCAATTGGCCGACTTTTGAGCCCCTAACCTGGCGACCAAGACGCATATGACGTGCATTATCCATGGCTAAACAGGCTCTAACCATTTCGCGATGGGGCTATCGCCTTACAAAATCCCCATCGACCATATTGACAACAAATTGTCAACCCCCTCCCGTTCCTGGAGGCAACATCCCTTCTAACCACCTACACAGATCCATCAACTCTGCTCTACAAGTCGCGTGCCCCGCCCCTTCGTACACGTGCATTTTGACGCTGTTCTGCTTCACAAACCTCTCCAAAACCCTACTCCCGCGCCTAAACTCCGTCGCAGGAACCAGCATATCCCTCGATCCATGCGCTAGAAACCATTTCCCAGGCCATCCACCCTGACCACCGCAGAGAGGGCCTCCATCTCCCTTACGCAACTCCCCGATCCTTCCCCCTCCAAGCGGCAGATATGCGCTCAAACCCACCACGCCCCCGACTCGTTCCCTCCTTCTACTCATAAGCCCATGCAATATGCCCACCGCACACCCCCAGAACAAGCACGTCAACCACCCTCGCTCGCTCACTCACTTGACTAAAACCCCCAAGCAACAACTATCCCCCTCTCCACCTCGACTCTAACCAGCTCAGCTCATCAACCACCTGCACGCTCCCAAACAGACCTTTCTCATCGTTAGCCTCGAACTGCCTCCTCGCGTCGTGGTCGACGGGCGCGTTGTGGAGGATTCTTTTCACGTACATGGGGCAGCTTGGTGTTGTGCAGCTGGAAGTGCTGGGCCAGGCCCGCGAGCAGAGCCGGTCAGGATAGGGGGTAGAGCGAGGAAGCAGTGGTGCGTTGGGTTTGGGATGATAGGAGATAAAACATAGCGGGGAAAGGGGGTGTAGTACCCAGCAGGACACCCTCAGCCTCGTCGCCGTAACCGTGCAGGGCAGGATGATTATCGTCGCAGGGCCGGCGCTGGGCGGGGAGAACTAGCGGGTGCTTGTTCGACATTTGAAGGTGTTAACTAAACAATGGGAAAAGGTATAACTTAGGCTTTGAATGTATCCCGTTCATTCTGTTCTCTGTGGAGATTGGGCTAACTAAGTAGTTAGTCGGGTGAGTTGATAGAGCCCCCTTTCTCCACCCCATGCCAAAATATGCACGCATGGATACAGTAATTGGCTAGCTGTCTTGCGTGACTGACGGGACAGATGATGGATTGCTGAGATATCATGACCATGGAGAAACAGGGAGTCGCTGAACGGACATGTTTTCCAGACATTCCTCTCACGAAAAAATACACAGATTCACAAAGCCATGCTTAACGACGGCTACCTAGTTTGGTCTTACGTTTTATCTATCTCTGGGCTCGCTGTTGAGAGCAATTTCATCAAGGAGATTGGCAACTCTCAAAGAAGTCCAAGATCGTTAAGATCACGGACGCTGTAGTTAGTGTTGAAAAGTTCTATATACAGTACTTGCGGTCTGTCCCCGCACGCGAATAGTCCAGGCATCGCACAATATAAGTATGGCATGTCTCTGTTGAGAAAGACGCTCCTTTTGAAGCCATAATGCGTTCTTTCCACTCCATGTGTTCATCTGAGCAGTGTTTTTTCGGTGGTGGGTTGTGATTTACCGTAGGGCTGGTGCTGGATCTGTAAGCTAGAGGGTAAAGAACAAATGGGTGACATTCTCCGTACCCCGGCGGCTCTTATTCGGAAGAGCACCAGCCATCGAAGTATAGCGCGTACCCCTAGGTCTTGCTCCACTTCTAGCCGCGATAGAAGCGATTCTCCACAAAGGGCATCTTGACAACCTCCGCACTCTTCACGTTGTTTCTAACCTTGACCCCAAGCTTCGTACCCTTCTTATGATGACCGTTCTTAACGTAGCCCATCGCGATGTTGGTGTTGTTCAGGCTAGGACTAGGCAGGCCACTGGTCACCTTCCCCAAGGGCTCTCCGCTCTCGGGATCCACAATGTCGGCGCCTTCCCGTCCTGGAGGGCCCTTCTCGATAACGAGACCGACCCGTCGAAGCTCCATCTCCTTCGGCGAGGCTATCTGTTTCAGGATTGTTGAAGCCCCGTTGAATCGCGCGGCTTCGGTGCCTGCCTCGCGGCGATCTTTGCCGACCACCCAAGCGAGCGCCGCAGATGGTGGCGTTGTGTTGACGGTCAGGTCGTGGCCGTAGAGGCACATTCCAGCTTCTAGGCGGAGAGAATCACGGGCCGCCAGGCCTGCTAGGCGAGCGTTAGACGGGTCTGAGAGAAGTGCTTCAGCGATGTCTTTTGGAAGGGATGGGTGTTCGGCGTGAAAGGGGATCGAGATTTCGAAGCCGTCTTCTCCTGTGTAGCCGGTCCGGGTGAACATTAAAGGAGGGGAGACAAAGCCGTTCGGTAGGGCTATGCAAAGATAGCGTGCCTGCCCAAAGTGAAGAGTTTTGAGGTTTGTGTCGGACCCTTTATAGCTTTTAACGAGCAGCTGGGCAATCTCCGGCGCTTTAGGACCTTGAAATGCAAAAAGGGAGTCATTTTCGAGAATTTCCCAATCTAATTTCATGCCTGGCGTTTCAGCATGGAATTTAGCGATCTCCTCCCGGAGATACGTTTTGTCACTTTCTCGGCATCCTGCGTTAGTGACAAGGTGGAAGCGGTCAGGACTTAGGCGGAGGATCACTGTGTCATCCACGATACCACCCTCAGGTTCGGTCAAAAAGCATGAGAGAGTCGACTGCATTTCTGGCAGTTGGTGTACAGATGTTGGTGATATTCTCATAAGAAAGGCTTCGGCACCATGGCCCGATATTACGTGCTGAACCCTAAGTATAGGTCAATATCCTCTATAAATTCTAGGCTTGAAAGCGGATGGATACGCACATGTGGCTCACGTCGAATAGACTGGCATTCTCTCGGGTCCATAAGTGACTTTGCGTATGGCTAAGATCTGAGTAATGTATTGGCATGCTAAAACCTCCAAACGGCACCATCTTCGCACCCTTCTCAAGATGGAATTCGTAGAGAGGTGTACGCATAAGGTTACTAGGCTCCTTGGACGTGTCAGCCGTAGCGTAAAACCTCCGGCTTAGGCCGTAGCTGCATCTTGGCCGGCACCTAATCGGTAAAGAGGATATCTGACGTATGTGATGAGAAGATACAACCTGCTGCCTTGGAGAGGCTAATGCTCTCGCGCTCTGAAGAAGGCAATAGGGTCTCCTAAGAACAGCCCGCATTTTACTTCCGATACAATCAAAAGAGCCAATTGGCTAGAAGAGAAACAGAGAATAAGACGGTCGATTAAATGACTCGGTAATCTTAATCTTAATCTTGAGAAAGCACAACTGGAAGCAAGCTGCTAGTCAAGCTTGGACAGGGAGAAGCAACACCGACATATGGAATTTAGTCTGATGATTTTAGATGCAGCGGAAACATCGACAGAGAATCAGTCGTGGTGCAATTCGTATTGACAGTCCTGGAGATGCTCGCTGAGAAAGGTTCGTAGTCAGAGAGGGATAAGTTGTAAGTCCAATGTTGGAGTGTGCACTGGCCGATATCTGGCGGTCTTTGGAAGCTTTCTGTCTTTGGTCTGACATCGGCGAGATTCAAGGGCGCGGAAAAGACCGTTTGTGTCGAACTTTAAGCCTTTCCCGGCAGCCAAGTCCCGAGTGGTCGGGCGGATTTGCGGCTGCAGGATGACGTTGGTTTTTTGCGGGGGAAGCTTCAAGCCTGGAAGCTGAAACACGTTGAAGCTCCAGGTACGTAACGGCTGCCAACGCGCCTACTCAACGTCCTCTACAACTCCACGTTGGGCAGTGCAGCCTGTCAATTTCTTCATTACAGACGACGCTTCTAGGAAGTCCATCTCGGCACCAGCAAAAGATGGTCGGCTAGCTCGAAGTTTCACAAGAAGCCTGATTGGACTGGATCCACCGTTTCCAGGTTTCGTGAACATACACCTTCCGGCATTCTCACTTATTCTATGGTCAAAGTCGCACGCCAAGTCCACTTTTCCTTCCATTCCTTCCAAGTCTCTGCTCTTCAGCTTCTTACCGTCTGATAATTTTGAAAGCTATTCTTGCAACGTCTAAGGCGCTGGACATCTTTTCTCCGCTCCGATATATCTAACACTCTGAAATGGGATCAGGTCACTGACTATGCAAGTTCTGAGGCCTCGTAATTTCTACGTCATTGAGGCATCTAATCCCTATACAAAGCTTCAAAATTTCCTCAGAACCGCTAGCAGAGGTTACCGGCCATGAGTGACCTCTCAGATTCAGAAGCTCAGGAACGTCGTCCTGGAGCTTCTGGACCATACACGCCAAAGCATCCTGTTCCCACTGTGCAGGGCTATCACCAGGGCAAAGATAAGCTCAAATCACAGCTTCAAAAGCAAATAAGCCCTGAGAGTAAAGATGAGGACAGCCCCGGAGCTGTGGACAAGGCCAAGTCGACGGTGGGAGCAATTACAGGGAAAGAAAACAGAACAACGGATGGCGATCCATACCCTACAATTAACCAGAATGAGGAATCTGATGACAGGTCAGAGACGACTGACACGACTGGACCTGGCGCTCCCACCCCTACAACCGAGGACGATCCCTCAACAAGATCAGAGTCTCCGCCCGATCCGAGCGACACACATTCGACCCCACAGCAGGAGCCTTCCGATCCAAAGGAAAAGAGACGGGCAATGAAAAATTTGGAGAGAGATGCCGCAGGTAGAGAAGTGACTGATCCTGTTACACATCTTCCTGTCATGCAGAAGGACGCCACGGACAAGGATCTGGCTGCCGTAAAGGAAAACGAGCCGGCAGCTGGAACGATACCAGAGAGTTCAACAGGTCTTTCTGCACTTTCTAAATCGGATGAACAGTTGGAGAAAGAGCAGACAGATGAAGAAGAAGCACATCTTGGAATGACTCAGCTTTTTCCACCACCAAACTTCAAGAGAACGGAAGCCGAGCTGTCAAATTCGTATGGGAAAGCCCTACTCTTCGGAGTCAGTGCTGTATCTCTCTGTTCGCTCGTGGCAAATATTTGGCTGTATCTAGTCCTTCGAACGCAACCAGGTTCATGGACCGCGACCGCCACTTCCTTTCTACCCATCGCATTCTTCGCGATTGCGATATCTTCTAATGTCTACTTTATTCCAAATTGGCTAAAAGCTCGATGTCAAGCAATATGGGAGGAAAATGTATGGACTGAGGCAAGCCATCACCAGCGAAATAGCCATCTTTCTAAACCGGAATCGACCAAATGGCTCAATTCTTTCCTTGCTTCCGTATGGCCACTTGTCAACCCAGATCTGTTTATCAGCGTTGCAGACACACTTGAAGATGTCATGCAAGCATCTCTGCCAAAGGTGGTGCGAATGGTGAGTGTCGACGACATTGGACAGGGCAGCGAAGCCTTCCAAATCTTGGGCGTTAGATGGCTACCTACCGGAGCGGCTGCAAGATCTATAACAAAGAACGGCAACCTCAAGTCCAAAAGCGAACAGAAAAGGAACGACCGCATGGCGCCAGGAGAAGGCGAGATCGACCAGGATGAAGTGGATAAAGATGATGGTAATGAAGAGGAGGCCGAAGGCATGGAAGCCGAGCAAGGCGACTTCGTCAATCTTGAGATAGCCTTCGCATACAAAGCACGAACCTCCGGGAAGTCGCTCAAGACGAAGTCAAATAATGCACATCTGTATTTGAAGTTTTATTTGCCGAGCAGGATCGCCGTACCGGTTTGGGTCGAGCTTCGTGGCTTTATTGGCACAATGAGAATCCGATGCCAATTGACACCTGATCCGCCATTCATTGCTCTTTCAACAATTACCTTTCTTGGCCAACCGAAGGCCGACCTGTCCTGTGTTCCTCTAAGCAAACACAATCTCAATATTATGGATGTACCTATGATTTCGTCTTTCGTGCAATCATCAATCGATGCTGCGTTAGCAGAATATGTGGCACCTAAGAGTCTGACATTGAATCTCCAAGATATGCTCATAGGTGATGACTTCAAGAAAGATACAGCTGCTCGTGGTGTAATAGCCGTTAGAGTCAGGGGAGCACATGACTTCAAAGCTGGAGATACTGAGATGATGGGTCTGAAGAAAGGCTCCTCAGATCCGTACGTGTCGGTTGGCTGGGGAAAATTCGGAAAGAAGATAGGCACCACACGGCGAATACTTGAAGAGATGGAACCTAGCTATGACGAATGGATCTATTTGCTCGTTGGACCTGAGGAGTTGAATGCGCAAGAGATGCTTCGCATCCAGCTTTGGGATTCAGACCGTAACACCGCAGACGATGACCTAGGCAGAAAAGATATTGACGTTCAAGAACTAATGAACAGTCCAGAAACCGTTTCGAAAATGCAAGAGCGGGCTGATGGTCTCACAGGCATGGACAATAACGAGAAGTGGCCTGGCGTTCTCGAGTGGGCAGTAGGCTATTTCCCCAAAACCCATGTGACAGATGAGCTTGTTGCAGCGAGTAAGGAGTCCAAAGCTCAGACTGTCGAAGAATTACACAATGTTGTCACAGAAAATGCCCGCCGTAAATTGAGAGAAGCAAAGGGTGAGGACGAGTCCAAAGAATTGGTTCAGCAAAAAGAGCAAGATTTCCACACTATGGAAAATGATATCATTGTCGCCGCTGCTCCATCGCAAGACGCTCCCAGTGGCTTACTCTCTATCCAGATCCACCAGATAACGGGGCTCGAGCTAGAACAAATCAACAAGAGCTCCACGGGAAAAGACGACGATCAAGACACTCAGGACTCAGACGATCTACCTTCAGCATATTGCACCATCATTATAAATCACACTAAGATATTCCGCACCCGTACTAAGCCTAAGAATGCGAAACCATTTTTCAATGCTGGAACGGAACGATTCATCCGAGACTGGCGTAGCACTGAAGTGATACTCAGCGTTCGGGACTCACGAGTGCATGAGAATGATCCCCTACTTGGCATAGTTTGCCTTCCACTTAGTGAGATCTTCCGAGAACGCTCTCAGGTGAACAGCATCTGGCCCCTTGCCGGTGGCCTTGGTTATGGCCGCGCACGCATCAGTATGGTATTTCGTTCCGTAGAGCTGAAGCTTCCCAAAGAGCTTCGCGGTTGGGACTACGCGACCGTCGAAGTAATAGGCAAGGTCGTCGCCAAAGACCTGCCTAAGGAGCTCCAAGGCTTAAGGATGAAGCTTCGAACAGGAATTGCTTCTGGCAAAATGCAATACGTCAAAGACTCTGGCGAAAACGCGAGTACCTATTCTTGGTCTCCTAAGCATAACAACAAATCCGTGTACCTTGCTGTTCGCAGACGCTACAGTACGTGTCTTATCGTCGAGTTGCGAAAGTCAGTAGTTGGGCCGGACTCCACTCCCGCTTTCGGTGTGCTATGGCTGAAAGATTTCGCCGACGAGGAAGAACAAAGTGTGACAGTGGATGTCTATTCGACAAAGAGAGCAAGTCTCAAGCGAGCATCCACATGCGTCGACTACCGCCCAGAAGATCAGCCCATCGCGAAGCTAGAGATTCGGCTCAAAATCTGGGCAGGTCTCAGTGGCTGGCATCGCGGCCTCGCTGGCCGCAGCGGTGAGGAAGACCTCCACGATGTGATGGAAGTCCTCGATACGGCGATGGACAATCGCGAAAACAACAAGGATAATAAGATGTCAGACGAAGGGGAATCTGAAGACGACGGTAGTTCTTCCTCGTCGTCGTCATCGTCCGACGATGAAGTTGATGACAACCAAGGTGACGGGCCGCTGGCTAAGGCAAAGGACTATAAAGATCATAGGAAACAGCTTCATCGGCGGCATCGGGGTGTGATGCAGTGGAAGGGTGCAAGGACGATTGATTGGGTCCACAAGAAGGCGGTGAGGAGTCAGAATGCGGTCTGGGATAAGTTCCAGCACAACAATACGGAGCCGGGGATTGAGACGGAGGTTTGATCTGGGAGTGCTGGAATCTGGAGTTTGGGGGCACTACGCAACGTTATGGAAAAATGAGGTTTGAATGGGACCGAAATTGAAACAGGCGTTGTAAAACACAGGCGAATCAAAAAATAGGGCGCCAGAGGCGTGGGCTGTTCCGGACTCTCATGGTCAAGTATAAATGGAAAGAACTACCTAGTAATTCAGGGAATTCAGTGGAGCACAAATCCTGCAATGCGATAGTAGCTGAGACTCATCCAATCCTTTTCTCTACACCAAATATACAAAATAAACGCTCAGTTATCCTCCAAGGCCCTCGTAGCATTGTTAACAAAATTCTCACACTCCCTCCCACACCGCTCCATATCGAACCTCCCCTCCCCCAGCGACCTCGCCACGGCCGCCTGCACGTCCTCATCCCGCCAGATCCGATTAACCGGATCCGGCCCCTCCACGTCCCCCACCCGCTGCCAATACGCCTCATCCGCGCCCCTCAGCTCCGCGTCCCGATTGACCGCGTTCCTGGCGACGCCGACGGCGTGCAGCTTGCTCTGCGCCATCTGCAGCGCGACGGTGGTCTGGGCGAGGAGCTCCCCGCGCCTCCGCTGGACCGCGCGCGGGTCCGCGTCCGTCTCCGCCGCTGAGACGAGCACGGGGAGGCGGTTGGTGGCGCTGAAGTAGATGAGGCCCGCGGTGGTGAGCTGGAGGGCGCAGAGGGCGAGGTGGCGGGCGGTGCGGAGGAGCCAGAAGGTGCCCTGGGGTCCCGGCATGTGGCCGTCGATGCGGAATTCCTGGGTGGCGGTGAGCCAGAGGTCGAGGAGGGCGGTGAGGAGGGCGGTGGTGATGGAGAGGTGGCGCCAGCGGTGGGCTTCGAAGCCGCTGAGGGTGGAGGAGGTGGCGAGGCCGAGGGAGAGGATGGAGAGGAGGTGGGGGAGGAGGACGTTGGTGGGGAGGTGGTAGAGGATGTAGCTTGTGTCGTCGTCGAGGTTGCAGAAGTCGCAGGTGAGAAGGGTTGTTGGGCCGAAACGGAGGTAGAGGTGTCGCATTTTCTTGACGGTGAATTTACTTTTGAGGAGGGCCATTTGGGCGTCGAATGCTGGTCCCTTGCCCAGCGATGCGAGACGGTTGAAGAGCACTTCTGTGCTTGCGTAAAGACGGAGGCCCGTCAACTTGAAGATGTTGGGCTCTGAGTCCCTGAATGTCAAGAAAAGGAAGAAGCATGTTGAGAGAAAGAGAATGTTCAGTCCGATAGATGTCTTCTTTGGTAATGGTCGAGGTGGTGGTCGCGTTTGAACAGAGGCTTTGGCTGTGTTGAAATATGACAATGCTCTAGGGAACAAGAACGTGAAAGCTAATGGCCAGAATGGCTTCAGTCTAATTCGTTGTCAGATAATTCTTTTGCATGTCCCTATAAGCTTACGCGGATAATGTGTCCATATTGGAGGCAATGAAGGGAGGAGGGAGAGTACGGGTTGCGAAAAATCGATTTTATGAACAGCTCTCAATTTTCAAATCCACGAGTTCATTACGGAAATGTAAATGTTAACAGTATACGACAATGGGAAGGGAGTATCATTGATGATTGAATAAATTGAGGTTCGAGAATATGTAAGGATGGTTCTTGGTTCCCAATTAAGATTTGGGGGACAGGTGTCCAACATTCTGGCTGTCCGGCTCTACGCTCACAGCCACTGCTAAGTTCGGATTGCCGAAATCACTCATGAAATTAATGATTCTATTACGGCTTTGGATTTCACTCGTAGTGATCTACATATGTGGGATAATGTCAAATAGTAAAACTTCAATATTTCACTACGCTAAGATGCAAGACTTGTATGTTCTGGCCACGCACTCGCTGGAAACCCCAAGCCACCTCTCACTCCGTCTCTACTCCCCATTGCGCCATTTCAGGATGTTCATATCCAGATCTCATCTAAATGCGCTAGAAACGGGGCTGGTACCGCATCATTTCTTTCCAGCCGCTCCTTGTGCGGTGTTTGCTTGGTCGGCTAACACAATTTAATCAGCAAACTAGTCCTCTGTACTCGTCTGACATATATGTACGCACCCTTGGCTTGTTTCTCACGCATTATCTTAGCTTGCTCCTCCTTCGTCCGTGCAAACTCTGTCCCCGATTGATTATTCTTCTTTTTCTGTAGTCCGCGGAAGGTCAGAAAAGCGAGTTCAAGGATGCGTCGATGGTAGTTGTGAAAGGAGAGATTTGCGCACCGTTGAGGCAGCTGCTTTCTGAGTCTTTTCTCTGGCCTTGTCACGCTGGTTACCGCGAGCCATGGCGACTAGAAGATTTCTTTTGGGACGGGTGCAGTAGATCGCTCGAGAAGACAAGGTTGTGAAGCTGAGAGACCGGATTCCTCGGGGAACGACGGCTTTGACACCGCAAGATGGAAGTGTCCAGAGGCTCGAAGATAGGCGAGGGGGAGGGCGTCAGGTGGTGGAGGGTAGATTCGAGGGTGTCGTTAACTGATCAAGATGCGTGTGCTTTGGAGTCGATCAGGCTGACCAATCATTGCTTGAAGGCCGGAGCCTTGTCTGAGATCTAAATTTGGCATCTCACCGTCACGTGTCTGTTCACATGCCCCCCTTCAAAGGGCTCGCCTCGTAGAGCTCGTCTAGTCATTCTGTAGGTTTCTCCTCTCCTTCGATGCTCTTCATGCTTGTCAAGGAAAGAGGGGGCTAATAAATCCCTGTGGTGAAGATCTTTCTGTGGCTCCGTTTCGCTCGTTGCGCGATCGCCGGAAATGATTGGGCGGGGGAACACAAGCGGTTGAAGAGGGACCTGTTTCAAGTTCATGCGCGCTTGCAGCTCTGCTGGACATGCTCCAGCTTGTCCACGTCTAGCCATGCCACTTGCGCGGTATCATTCGCGCTTTGAGAGTCTATCTAGTAGTCTCGACCTTTCAGTCCCTGCCTTAATCCATGCAAGGTACCCGCACACTGGGCTGTGGCGACTAGACCGGGTGCGAGCCCTCTGTGAACACCGGCACCCCGTGCAAACTGGATACTGATGCCTTAAACGCGCTCATGGTCCATAGGGGGCGACTGTGGCCCAGGAAAGCCAATTGCATACGCTCCTTGACTGATCTGCCCAGGCATCTTAAAACAGAGCTCTTATTCTGACCATTGAGTCCACTTGCGTCAGAACTTTGAGCCCGCGTCGAGGTGGCTCCTGAAACTGTTCTGAACAATAGTTCACGTTCTATTCAGGCTTTTGACGCGTCTCGGGGTTGGACCCTCCAATTGCTGGTGCCTTTATCCTACGTCTCGTCGCTCATTCATCCCCATCTTGACCTTCACTTTTTCTTATTGTCGATCAATTCCGTCCTTGTTCGTTATTGTTACTGCTGGTCAGCTATTGTCATTCATTCTGGCCTGCGGCCACTTGTTACCTCAAACGTCTACTAGAATACTTACGACCTGCCTACGAGCTTGATCAAATCTTCATCGAATACCTTACACCTCTCTGCGCTTCAGCTCTCTATCCTCGAGCCTCATATCCAAGCATATACACGACAATCACAAAAGTCTATAGAATGGTCTTCTTCAACAAGTCCCTGGCCGGACCAGGCTACATAATACTGAACATAATTCGAGTCCTCAACATCGTGAGCCTGCTAGCTGTCATTTCTGCCAGCTCTGTGATGCTGGTCAAGACCTTCATCGTCAGCAAGTTCTTCTTCTTCGACGCCTGTAGCCACATTATTGCAGCCGTCATTAGCTGTAGGTCTCGGAGGAAATCCTCGATCCTGCTCAAGGCTCATGTTTTAATAGCATTCCTGATCATCTCAGAGATCTCCATCTTCCGAGGCTACTACGCAAGGAATTGGCCGCTGTTTGGCCCGGAAGCCGGATTCATCACCCTTGGTTGCTCGATGCTGATGCTCGGAAATGGTGTCCTGGGCAATCTCAACAAGAAGGCTACGAGTCAAGAGTCTCTTGGGCTTGCCTTCTGGAGAATAGTGATTAGTTCTGGCATCGTGGTCATTGTCATGGGTGTTGTCAATATCTTTGCAGTGCGTATGGACGTATTGGAAGGTCTCGCATGCATCTAACTTGAAACAGAATTTCATCTTCCGAGACCGGAAAAATAACGTGACCGCTAGGATGGTTCGCTGCCACGGCGCCTACGCGCGTCAGAAAGCCACCAGCCTTCACGGCTCACCCAGCCTCAGCCGAAAGGATTCCTTGCCCTCATATTATTCTCGGGCGACCACGCCGAAGACTGAAACTAGACAAAAAGCTCCTCGACTTCCACTTCACATTTCTTCGCCGATAAACGAGGATGAAAATCAGTTTGCCAAATTTGGAGGCAACCCGTTCGTCCAGGAACCGAGTTTAGCACACCATCCTGCGATGTATTCTGGTACAGCGGAAAATCGGGTATGAGATGGATGGACAAGCGCAGAGGGATGCTCGACCTTGTTGGTAGCTATTTGATTCTGCCCCGAGATCCACGATCTTTACGATTTTCTAGCAGTACGCTAGATCCCGAGCTTGTTCTAAAGCGAAGTTTTAATGAGACTATGACACTTATTCAAATTCCACCTTGAGACTGATGCGTGGCCGATGCTGTGTACAGTTCATGTCTAGGTTGTAGCTTAGGGCGACCCTAGGAAGCACTACGGTGAGCGGAATGGGAAAAAAGCTCCCCCGCACCCACCTCTGGCGCCTTGTGCAGCTTGCGGTAGCTCTAGAAATCCGGCTCCCCGACACGTCTGCGTATGATCAGGCTATAATGGATTTTTCAGCGCCTTGAATAAGGTAGGTCACAGCGATATGAGCTACCGCGCTGAGGCCATATAATTTACTTAATTTCTGTCCATACACTCTCAGGCCCCGAAATGGTCTCACTATTGGTCGTCGTTTTCCTGGTCCAGCTGGTGATCTATCTCATCAACACCATCGGGGCCAGCACGATCAACGACCTAGTACTCCTTTCCCTACACGTCTTCTCAACAGTAAACTCACAAGGCTTATAGCTATGGCTTCTCTACCAAAAATTTCCCTTCGAGTCCTCCAAACACGCCGCCGAACAGTACCGCCTCCGCAACGATGTTCTCCGCCTCAAGCGAGAAATGAACGCCATCAGCTCTCAAGACGAATTCGCCAGGTGGGCCAAGATTCGTCGGCAACATGATAAAGTGCAGGCGGCTTATGATGAGAAGAGTATTTCCTCCAACACGCAATGAAAGTTTAAAACTTTGAGGCTGATCTATTTGGGATAGCTTCGGCTGCCAAAGAGACGAGATCGTCGTTCGACATGGCTGCCAACGGAATACGATGGGCAAGCACGAATGGCGTGAGACTGTTTCTACAATTTTACCATACCAAGACGCCATTGTTCTGGTATCCGCCGGGGTGGATGCCGTGGTATGTTGAGAGAGTGCTGGCATTTCCGAGAGCGCCGAGGGGGAGCGTGAGCATACAGGTTTGGGGGGCGGCGTGTGTCACCGTAATTGGGATCGCTGGGGAGTTGGTGGGATATGGTGTCACGAAATATACAGGCAAGCAAGACACAGCGGCGAGAAGACAACCAATGGCTCAGGCAACTGGGAATGGAACCAGGGAAGGTGAGAAGAAGGATAGATGATTAGCGACTCGCACATACAAGAGGCAAACATATCAGATTTCAATATGCAAAATATTGTGTTGTTCATCAGAAGGATTCAATCGTCTTCGTCAATGGCAGTCATAAGACAGCCTAAGTGCTTGACTCTATTGATTGATAGATCATCACTTGAACAGAGTTTGTAAGTTGTCCGGCCATGCTGACCAGGAATTCTCAAAGCAAAATGCTTCGCTGAGTCAAATCAAGCCCATTCTTTCCTTGCATGCCCTCCGCGCCTCGAGAATAAGCCCCATCGAGTTACACTATTTCCAGCTCCGGCGTTTCCACAAGAGGCAAGAAAAAGAGCAATCGCATATCTATCCAATCACGACGAATGTCAAACCCAAGCTCCCCTATACCCCCAGGCTCCCTCTGCATCCCCAGTTTTTATATAATACCTCCCCATCCTCCTCCGAGCCCGCTATCAACCCCTCAAACCCTCCACCACACGAGAAGGCGCGGACTCATATCTTCGTCCATGTGGTCCCTCCGGCAGCGAGATGGCATCAGAGCGTCAGGCAGAAGCAGGGAGTGCAAACGGGTGAGGAGTCGGGTTGCGCAGGAAGAGTGGAAAGGGGAGTGGGCAGTTAGCCGCGGCGTGTGCTTTTATGGCGGCGCGTTTCCGCTGGCCTGGCAATGTTTTGCAGGAGGTCTGGGGACTTTCTCCCAAAGCTAAGTTGGTATGAGATGTCCAGAAGGACGATCTCTGTGCGTGAGCTTTGACTGCGATTCTTCGAGCGCGGAGGTCTAAGGACTTGGGAAAGACCTGTGTATGGAATTGAGGGAAGATTTGGACTTTGGATCTGTGAGCGAACGAGGCTATTCCTCAAGCAGGCTAGCGTCTTGAACAAAAATTCCCTTTTCTCATCGCTGGCGGACGGCAAACTCTAAAAAATGGCACTCTTCAGGTTAGACTGATTAAGTAAGTTGTCACTGTGCGACTGTTTGGTTCACGACTACCAATATCGAATCATCGTGGCAAAGCACCACTAATGCCCTGGAATTTCAGACTTTGATGCGTAATTCAATCGATCCATCATTTGAAGTGGCGTAAGGTTCCAACGACATCCCTTCCGAAGAATGAGACACCGAAGCAATTAGCGATGATGTTAGTGGGCTGTGATTTGATGTCTTCGACAGTGTCGCTCCTTCACAGTGGGGAATAGTCATTGGCGACGTGCCTCCCAGTGCCTGAAAGGCACAACGCGCCCCCATCCATGTCAACAATTTTGCGGCGCTTGCGGCGTTCTGCAACGCCCGGTGCCTGCACGCGTCCCTCGATTGGCTATACCATCATGCTGTATCACATTATAGATATCGAATGGATATTGCCTTCCTTACAATCTTGCACATCAATCTGCCAAGCGAGACTATGAGACAGAAGTCGTGGCCAACCCCCTACCAGATCATTAGCCGGTAGAGGGGGCCACGGCTTCTATCCCCCAGCCTCGAAAGATTATGGTCTTTGCGGCGTGGATACTGCTGAAATTTTGTTGCATTCCACCGGTGCAAGCCCTACCAACACCAAAGATCATCGAGGCGACTACAACGCGGCATAGCATTTTCACAAACTTGCTATCTAATGCCACATACATACAGTGATGGATTCCCAAGAGATGTGCCACCGCATCAAGAACTATTTCAATGCTGCACAAGGCCATTGATAATACGCTTGGATTTTATTTCTTTCCGTTATCGAATCGCGATTGAATTATTACTCGCAATTCGTTCCCTTAATCTCTGCTCTATTGCCATTGCGCTGGTGTATACCAGCAAGTATTACAGGTCTCAATTTCAAGTCTCGCCGCAGCTGTTAGTGGTCCTCTGTGGCCTCTTGTCGGGGTAATACCTTGCTCAATAAAGTCACCTGCAGATAGTGATCGCTGAAGAAATCGACGTCTTTGATTCACTTGAGAGATTTTGCATATCTTCAAGGCTGCCGAGACCTTGTTGAAGCTGCTTTGACCCGATGGAGTCTAAGAGACTCTACATGCGTCAAGAATTGTGAGCTCAAAGTACCTGTTTCAAACTCTTATGTATGTACTGTGCTACCAGCAGTGAGGATGCTTACTCATATCTTTGTTGTAGTATAGGGAGGTGATACGGTTTACCGTAAAGCAATTTCAATTCCTGCTTTTTCAGTCCACAAACCACCAAAGGCGAGGTCGACTTAAACTCAAACTGATCCAACTCGACCATGCTCGCCGTTGACTACAAGCTTCTCACCATTTTGGCGCTCTGTCTCCAGCCATTATTGGTTTCACCTACACCTAGTCTCCTAGCTAGCCCTAAAAGGGCTGACAACAAGCTGAAAAATCCGTGTGGCAAATGGTTCGATCAAGAGGGCTGCTCCAGTCAATGCTTCGTGGACATTGGACGTCATGAAACTCGTTTATGCATGGTGAATGCCTCAACAGACGGCCACGGTCCTCACCTAAAGCAATATTTTTGTAAGTGCGAGTCACCGTCCGACTGATCCCAGGGTGTCTGCCGTTGTGTTTGATTGCTGTTAACCTCATCACGGTCTTGGGTTGTGTGGAGAATGGAGAGATGCCCCCTGGCGGGTGTATCTGTTCTGGTTTCTTGCTCTGAGGGCTTCTGTGGTTTTTGAGCTTCGCCGCGGGATATTACACGTGGGTTCGGCTGTAAAGTGCTGTTCCCACATCCGCTGCTAGCTTATTACTTGAATATGGTGTGGATGGGCTGGTTTCTACCTGCGATGTTCGATAGTCTTTGGTAATTTCAATTTTCTCTCTGCTAAGACCTCAAACGTTTCGTGTAGAGGGAACTGCCATCCTCTCAGTCTTCTTAAATACTTTGAAAAGAGGCTTCAAGTCAAATACACCGTGTGGCAGGCATCGCTAGACTGAGATCGGCTGCTGGGGGACAATAAGAAACGCAGATGCGAACACCAGAGGAGGGCAGCTTTTCCAGACCTTTGGGGGTGCATCTGCAACGATTACTACTCGAAGATTCTATTTGATGATGAGATTGAGCACTAAGGTACTTGAACACCATTTCAGCCGCGCCTTCAAGCGCGTATGCCAGCGGCGAATGCTAGCAAGTGGTCTCTTTCAAGATTTCGGTCCATTAACATGCTGTTTCCAAGAGGATTTCTGAGCTACCATGGATACTACTCTCGCCGCATCTCGCTGTAGAAGCATTGATATTAGCATCGCAATTAGCTCCTAGATTGCTGTATGAATTACTTTGAGCAACAGCCTTCTGCTTGAATCTGAGAAGTCTTTCCACGGGGCCTCTCAAAGACCTACATGCCGCGAGATATCACACATGCTAGTCTTTAGCACCCCTCTTTTGGCTGCCTTCACCGGCAGCAGCAAGATTCTCACTCCGACCCTCCTCCTGAACAATCACCAACCACAGCGTCTCCTCCCCCAGCTCCAGCGCACCACTCGCCGCCTCCCTCTCCACCTCCACCTCCTCAACCACCTCCCTCAGCGCCCCCATCTGCCCCTCCGCCCCCTCCCCCGCCCCTCTCCTCGCAATCTCCAAAATCCGGGATCCTGTCATCCCCACCAATCCCCCCAACTCCCCCGTATCCACCAGCAACCCCCTCAACCCCCTCCCCCCGAACCACTCCCCATTCGCCACCTGCACATACGCCTCCGCCCTTTCCCTCGGCGTCAACGGCCTCCTCGTCACCGCGCCCGCCGCCGCAAACGGCAACCGCACCGCGTGCACCGCGGCGCTGACCGCGGTTACTACCGGGAGCGTGATGGAGCCCCCCACGACGCTGAGCGCGGTGCCGGGCACGTTCTTGTCGCGCGCGTTGGTGGCGATGTTGCGCCCCACGGACTTCGCATGGTTGGCAACGGTCTTGGTGAAAGAAGCAGCGGGCCCGCCAAGGTGTTTGGCGACGGAGGCGGCGTGGGCGAGGGCGCGGGAGGAGACGGTGGCGGTGAGGAAGGCGGTGAGGGTGGAGAGGAAGGAGAGGAAGGTTGTTGGGGGGATGCCGCGGGAGAGCAGGGAGGGGGAGGAGGCGGGGAGGAAGGGGGAGGAGGGGGTGGGGCTGGTTTGGGGGATGGCGATGGGGCGGCGGATTGGGGTTGATGATGATGCTGTGTAAGGGGGGAGTTCGGATTCGGGGGGGAAGTTGAAGGGTGAGGTTATCGTTGGGCCGGTGGCCAGGGGCTTGGAGGATTTTTCCGCGTGTGCTTGAGCGCTGTTTTGAGCGCTGGACTCGACGGGGCCGGTAGAGGGTCCTGGAGCGCCGTCTTCATATGCTGGGGGGGCATCGTCGTTTTCTTCGGCATTGTTCTTGGATTCTAATGCAGCTTCTTTCTCATTTCCCATCTTGTCTCGAGCGAAGATCTGTTCGTTGGGTGCTGCGTTTGATAAACAAGAACGTTGACAACAGGGAATTCAAAGTCTTTGAATAGCTACGGGATATTTGTCCCGAACTCACGCTGCAAAGCTGTTCGTCAAGAATAAGCGACAAATGAAATCAAAAAATTTTCCACAGTCCTTTGGTTTCCCTTTAAGTAATTTATTGTAATCACGCTGTACTTTTGGTGGCTTTCCTAGATAGACAGCACCGCCACGCGGCTGACGAGCTCCAGCTCTTAGCGCGACATCTCGCCTTGAGAACGCCTTGAGAAAAGATCCTTGGCGTCTCACAGAGGCAGCAATTCCATGCTATCAGAATTAGGAAACCAATGCGATGAGGCAACCATTGCGAAGCAACGTCATTGTGGCACCTTTGCATTCGGAGGTCCGCGAGGACTCGACATTTGGCTCTTTGGCCCCCAGTCACCAGGAACAAGGCAATTTCAGATCTGAATAAGGCTAGGCCAGAAACCTTAAAAAATAATCGTGTTTTCTTCCTAGTTCAAAAATGCTCCTACGAAGTACGTAGTTGAGCCAAAAAGACAAAACATACAACAGCAGGTATTCGCTGGTGGTCACCCACCCAACTACTAACCTGCCGGCGCGTGGCTTAAGTACGGCTGAGCGAACGGGAAGCCCTGTTCTCCACGCCCTATGGTCGTATGTATAAAATCGACATTAAAATGCAAAACATATTACTTTTGTGAGGGAGCAGAGGAGCAAATCCGTCGATTCAACCGAGGTCTCTTTCAGTCAAGGTCCCCCGCACAACGATCCAGAGTCAATTGGAGAAAGCTAACCAGCAAACTGATAATGGAAGCGTTCTTGCAGCGGTTTCGTGAAGTATCTTCTTTAGCTCCTCAAATTATAAATATAAAATTTTCCCCTACGAAGCATGCAATCGAGGTCTTAGAATCAAATTCAATACGTCAAAGAAAACTCCATAGTTAATAGCTGGTCGGACATAAACCAGACTATCTGCATCTTCGCCACCATGCCTGCAATTACTACCTTCCCTGACCTTACCATCGCTCGTGCAGACCCTCCAGATCTGAACATCTACATCATAACCTTAAAGCGCGACCCGGAAAACCGCCTCACACCCCCCTTCGCCCAAGCCATAATCTCCGCCCTCCGCCACATCGAGACCCTCATCCCGCCCAATTCTCCCGGGTGCGTCATCATCCGCGGATCCGACATGAAATTCTGGAGCACCGGTCTCGACCTGGACGAGTCGAGCCGCAACCCGACCGCCAACGCGGACGGCTTCTACCCGCTCGTCGCGTGTCTCTTGGACTACCCCTATCCGACCATCGCCATGCTCACCGGGCACACGTTTGGCGGCGCGGTGCCGTTTGCCCTGGCGTGTGATTACCGGGTCATGAACAGGCGGAGGGGGTTTGTGTCCATGCCGCCGGTGGATCTGGGGTTGCATTTTGACGGGATCGGGAGTTTGCCGCAGGCGAAGCTCGGGGCGAGGGTGGCGAGGAAGATGTTGTTGGAGGCGCATCGGTGGACGGGGACGGAGGCTGTGGCAGATGGCGTCGTGGATGAGGTGTGTGAGCCGGATGAGTTGGAGAGGAGGTGCGTCGAGGTGGCGAGGCGGGTAGCGCCAAAGGCAAGGATGGGTGTGTATGGGCTTTTGAGGACGGAGTTGTGGGGTGAGGCCGTGGAGAAGTTTAGGCGGATCAGCTATGTGCACTCGAAGAGGGTTGGGACAGAGGCGAAAGCAAAGATTTGAAATGATGCTGGCGCCGAATGTGGTATTAAGTCTTGATAAGCTTGGTCTAGGCTTTCATCGTCTCTTGGAGTGTGAGTTCATCTCATATAAAAAGAGCCCGGCTTCAGCCGTATTATTAGCTTCTAAGACAAACTCTCTAATTAAGTTTGTTGCCGACTGTAGTCACACATATTCATCTCTTGTCGTTATAGGAGTTCCATGCCCACCTGGTCTCATCGTCATCACAACTCTGTGCTTCTGCAATTCGCTAGGTCGCTCCGGGCTTATGCCTGCATTATAGACTCGTCTCTCCTCTGGTACCAACTGGAAAGCTTTCGCAGCGCTATAACAGTCGTTCCAAACAAGGCCGGCCTCCTCAATTTCGATCACTCTCTGCGCGGCTCTGGAGTCAAGACTGCTGTCCCAGAGGCCCTCTCGCCGAGGTGAGCAACGCAGGAGCATGAGTGCCTTGTGGCGGATAACATGGTGACGGCATTTGATGGCAGTCCAATACAGGGGTGGCACAGTCCCCATTTCGAAGGAGAACATGGTGTCGTCATCAATGATAGCTGATGATAGATCTACAACCGCTTCAAAATCCGCAAGATAGGCGTCGAAGGCAACTTCGTAGATTGCGTAGCAAGTCCCAAGGAAAATTGACGCAATTCGCTGATGAATCTGGAGAACACGCGCACCTCGAAGGAGTGAAGGGGACAGCCTGTTTAGGTTCGCCCACAGAAAGCAGTTGAACGATGCTGTCCACTGAGAGAACAGGCTCTCAAGTTGCTCTTTGATAGTCGGCGGAGGAAAAACGTGCGATGGGTCAAATCGACCAGGTCTGCATCGGCGACTGAATGCAAATGTTTGAGTCAAAAGCACCGTCAGCACATTTCGGGCTTCTTGGATACTGTTGAAACAGCCTGGGATTGACACTCGAGAAAGATCATCACTATGCGGGAGTAGCTCAAACAATGGCTGTCCGAAGAAAGCAGCCAAGATGCCCAGTCGAGAGAAAATTGGCAAAATAATATCCTTCTCGATCGAAGGCGGTATTCGGAACACTGAAGAGATTTTTGTCGACCCATCAATTTCTCGATGATTTGTGATCACTTCGTCGGAGTACGTGGGGACGGGGCCAGACGAACTTAGAATTTTGGCGATACATCCGCCAAATGGAGTCGAATCTCTTGAAGAGATGGACTCACTATAGCCAGATAGTCGTGGTGAACAGATCCTTTCTTTCGTTTGGGATTCCAATCGATACTGATGGAGCATGCGGATGCCATTGCCTAGATGCATTAGAGCAGAGTCATTATTACCTAGCAAGTACTCGAGCGTAATGAACAAAAGGCACGTGATTAACATGGCCTCATGCGAAATCGAAGAAGCAGAGTTTCTGGCCAAAGAGCATTTGATAGCTTGATTATAGTGATCCAGAAGAAATTTGCTATCCGGAGGTGTTACACGTAAATGTGAGCTTGACTCTCGTTGAGGCACAGTAATCGCCTCAAATTGCTCATGCGTGTAGCTCACGGCAACCATTGCATGTCGTACTGCCGGATCCGCAAGACTGGCCTGAAGGAGTAATTCCTGCCAGAAAGGCGCATCAAAAGGACCAGCCAGAACATGAGCCGAACGGCAGCGGAAGAAGTCCAAGCATCGGTATTCCTCTACCGAGGCGTCTGGTAGCAGGCGCGGCGCAGCCTGAACAAGTACGCTGGCTGGTGCAAGAGCTCTGGACGCTGCAAAGCGTCTAGCATCTGCAGGATCTTTCCGATACCCATCACATGTACGTCCAGTGGAGGTGCAGCGGGAACACGACGGGCGTTCCTAGTGGTAGGTTAGCGAGCATTCTCTTACCCAGGTGTGCCATGGGCAGAGCAAGGACAGAAAATGTTGCGGCTGAGCTGCAAAACTGATAGTGATATACGGCAGCAGAAGCTCGCCGTGGATTAGGCCTACTTCTGTACACTTGACGTGACGAATACTGCTGTTAGGTTAGTTACGGCTTGAGAGTGTCGAGACGATAAGCACGTACATGCACGTTATGCAACCGTGCTTTGACTTTGGAACACCCTTGCGTCTTCTTTTGACCGGCTTTTCTGTCGCAGGAAATGTGGACTGTGTCATTGGTTATCTTAGTCAAGGATGTTGGACATCATCTCGTCTTCGTTTTAGGTGAGGGGTGGGGCTTCGGGCTTGAGGGATGAGCTTAACGATCCTGATGCAATACTGTGACAACCTTCTCAGATTAAGTCTCCAAAGACGCGGAAACGAGGATTTTCAGCTACACTCAAGCAATTATGAAAGAGGTTCATGAGAATTTGAGAATTTACGTTGCATTCACCATGGCTGTTTCAGGGTGAATTCTATTTTCTATCTTACACCTCCTATTTGACGATGCCAAGTGTTGGGGGCCATCTTCCGACCATTTTCAGAAGCGCTATCGGTTCATAGCACAAGGGAAGACAAAGATCAACCTTCACAGAGAAATACCCGAAATGGATTCCTATTCGCCCGTGTACACCTGATTTCGTCTGAACATTTCCTAGTCGAAACATGGTCAAAGCTTTTTGCGGCGAGATGCTCTTTGGACGGGGACAGACACGATGCAGATACCGGCGCCGCGGTTAGGGAAAATTCCAAGAACACAGTGCCAATTGTGTAGCCAAAACTTAGGTATTTCGTCAACATTGTTTCCCCAAGCATCGCAACAAGGCACAACCTTCCTCTGCGACTGTTCATAGCAGCAAATTATGTGCCACTTCATCACTTTCCTTGCCATTCAGTGTCATGTGTAAGTACAGCGCTTGATGAGTTCAACTTTTGTAATGGCATCGCGCCTGGGTACTTCTTTCGCAGGGACCAGACAGCATCGGTCCATCGTCCGGCAAAAGAAGATCCAGGGTGAAAGATCGTCAAGACTCCCGTCGCGATGATAATCATTGGCCCTTCGAAGACCATAAAGGTGGGCTCGTCTTTGGCAATTTTCCCGTTGAACCCACCTTCCAGCTCGGCTACACGATATACTGATCGTATGAATATACAGATTGTCGATGTGATAATTGCTGCGAGCACAGATTAGCCACAGGTCACGTTGATGGAATGATTACTGACCATAAAGCAGGCCTTTGAAGCGACGCGTGGATCTCAGCTCGGCAAAAGAGATATTTCGTTCTACTGATGATGATTTTCGCACCCGTAGAGCGAAGTCGGTCCCGAACACCATGAAGAGTGCTAATGATATGACTTGGAAAATCAGACCAGCGACCATTATGTGAACACCGAGGTCGTTCGATTTTTTAGTCTTGGCCAGTGATGCAATTGCACCTCCCAGAGCCTGAAATATGAGTGATACGAGATCACAAGAGATAAATGTCAATGTATATGCTCGAGGCGTGAAGCGAGAGAGATTCTGTCCGTAGGCAATCACGACGCGCCCTAGCGATAAATAGATCGAGGCAGACAAGAAGGCTGGTCCGATAGTCAGACAGATTAAATACCTGAAGCAAATCAGCAAATCAGCAAATCATCAGAACAGTATCAAAGACGGTCATCTCACATTAAAAATGGATCTTGCTCGAATGGACTTCCGTGAATCCACAACCGTCCAATGTAACCAAAGACCTCAAGCGCAAGACCACAGAACATTCCTGCAAGAAAGCCCCACGTCTTATACTTGATGCCATAAAAGACTTGTGCAAGGAGAATGAAGAGCAGTATGGCCCCATAGATGAGGTTGCCTGCGATAGAAGGACGGTAATGAACGGTACCCTGATTTTCCACGCAACAGGTTTCGAGGGTGCAGAAATGTGCGGGAATGGTAAAATTGCAAGCCGAAGACATGGTAAAGAGAGCGAGAAAGAAGACTATCGAAGTAGACACAAAGGAAGATGCACAATGGAGAAACCCTAAGTGGGCATCGGTGAGGAATGATGGTCGGACCTTACTTATATCTGCTGCGTGACAACACGGGGGAAAGCCTCGCTCACAAAATTAAGCTCGAACGACTCTTGGGGCTCACAAGCCTTCAAGTTCGGCTACGCGACCGTTAAGCATAACCTTGATTGGATACATCGTGTATTTAAGGGGTCTTTTTGTGGAGATCTAGACATTTTTAGGATAGCTTTCACCAACTGAGTCCCGGGCCGTCTTAGACTGAGGTACAGCTCCAGAAAGGTACAATGCTAAGCCTGAAGTGAGACAAGTTCAGTACAGGCGCTGTGGCTTTGCGGTTTCAAGAAGCAGAGTTCCAGCAATTTCGAAGAGTCGCAATCGGTTCCTGTGCTGTCGCAGGGTGGGTGTTGCTGTTGTCTTTCCCACCCATGAAGGTGTCTTTCGCCCCAGAACCCGAGCCGCCCAATCAAAATGAGGCTCGGATCGGAAGAAGGTTTTCACGGACAGTGTTCATTGGTTGAGAACACGAGCGGCCAGCACGCTAACTATGAATATCGTCCAAGCACTCGGTCAGCTTGTCGGTTGAGAGTGGTAGGGATGAAGACAGCAATTTATCATTGAGATGCTCAGCATGGAAATTGAAAGTTAATCAATGGTGCCATGCTTCGAGTAAACTCTCAAGCTCGTTTCCTCGTCGGAGAGCGTGGCAGCGTTATTGCATGCAGACCGCTGGCGGCTCGATCTCGACAATTAGCACAACTTCACGGACCCGTGGGAGCATGATGAACAGGAGATTCTAAAGAGAGAAGAGAGCAGTACCAAAGCATGACGCTGGTATCGAAGCTCAACGAGCAAGAAAAAGACCGCATAAAAAATGGTCTGCCTCTGCGAAACCAAGGAAGAGAAATCGAAGGCAGAGCGTCGTGTTTCAGGCACACTGTGGATATTCTGATTTCCCTAAAAATTCCATTATTTCATTGTCAACTATACAGGCTGTCGGCCTTGAAAGCACTATGTGCTAAGTGAGGGCGCCGAAGCCATACTGCTCCCATTTTCACTAGCATCCAGCGAAAAAGGAAGGTTAGCAAGATGGAGCGGTAGTTTTACCGTCTCTCAACTTGCGATAGATTGGTCACTGGAGCGATGGTAAATGTTGCACTCTATTGTCTTGAACATTTCATCTGAGATAGCCAAGACTGCTGGCTCCGAATAGACTGATTGAGGGTTGAGTGGCATTAGAATGGGGCGCTGTAGCTTGCCAGCCTCATGCGGCAAGCAAGGAATCAATCGCTGTACGCCACACAGAGGGTCGAGTTTCATAGCGGGCTAGCTCTTGAAGAGCTTTGCGAGCGGCGACAGAAACCCTGAGGTAAGCCAGTTATAAATCAAGACGAAGGGGTCACGGGTCAGGATGCGGCCCTCCGAAGGTCATAGTCGTCGTATTCCAATCCTAGGGGCCTTCCCTCTTGATATGCTTGTGGATATTGGTTTGGAAGGCTTCGGTAGCTTGGGAACTGTTGTTGTTGCTGCTGCTAGGTAAGGTATTACGGCTTCCACTGACGGTTGTGGCTTGTCACGCAAATCCAAATTCTCTTTCTCTTCACCACCAGCCTCGACCGGTCTATGCCCGCTCGGCACAGAAGAACTTTCTATCGGTATCGATGTGTCTGACTGCGATGCATTTGTCCCATTGAGCTCGAAAAGCTTTGGAGATTTCTTTAGCGGTTCTCCGAAATCCTGACAGTCTGTTACGAACGTGTTGGCCATCTCAGGCGCAGGATTTCGAGCCTCTGCATCTACATCAACATCAGCTCCAACATTCGAGTGCCTGTGACTTCTTTTGCCTAAACTGCTTCTCGGCGTGGACAAGTGCACAATTGATGGAGATGGGTGCAGCGATTCGCAATTTTCTGGAGGCGGCACGACCAAGTTCTCGTCCCCATATTCCAGTCCTCTAGCGCCAGAGATCTGACATGGCTCGTCCCCAATCTTCGTAGAAGCTTTGTGGCGTGCCGGCTTCGATGGTTTGTTTGGAGAGCGCTGAGAATTCGAAAGTTGGCGAGACTTGTCAGAGAGATGTTTGGGCATATCATCATCACCACGGTGCTTGGCCTCTTGTACGGCATCAGTCATTGAAGTGGGAACAGAAGCATGAATTGAAGTCATCAACTTCGCTTGCCTAGCGAACGCCTCGTAATCGTCCTGTAGAAGAGCACCGGCGGCAGAATTCAGCGCAGAGTCGGGGTTTGGTTGAATAAGTAAGCAGGATATGGTCTAGACCATGTACAATTAGTGTATGCACGTCACAATTCACCAATATCACTTACAATCAGAATGTCCTTCAACGTCAGTGTGGGCTGCCAATCGCGCTTGAGTGTATCCACGCAAATGCTGCCAGTCAACTCTTCCACGTTGGGATGCCAGATGCGCGTCCTAAAAGATGCTTTCGGTGGGCTTGCAGGGTAGTCTTCGGGCATTCGGAAATGTAATCGCCAGACGCCATTCGAATATGCAGTTCCTTCGGGGCCAGCAAGGAGGATGACTAGCTGAGTGAGATCGTCCGGCATCGAAGTGCAGTCAATGTCTGGTGGGAACAGATAATTAGGAGGCAATGAGTGTCTTCGGAGCGCGGCATGATCCGAGGCCAGACGGCGCATAGAAGAAGGAGCCTATCCATTTGTTAGCTATTTGACAAGAGTTGCGGGCAGATCGCTTTCCCATTATTGTGAATGCGACGTAGGAGACTCTCACCATTTTGAGAAGCTGTCGCTAATTGCTGTCAATGAAATGCTACATGTAAATGATGCCGGCTAGCGCTGTGGCAGATCAAAGTTGGTGTTGAACTGGGTTTAGTACTTTCCCCCTACCTTAGGTAGGCAAGCGCCTTTGTTTTGGCGGTCTTTCGTGGGGACGCGTAGGTCAGTCTTAGCGCGAAGTGATGCGACTCGCCAACAGGCTAGCTTGATCGGGCATGGCGGAAGCACTGTCATTGTGACCGCCCGCTCCGCCTGGAGAATCACGTAAAATCTGGGGAGTTGAAACCCTTATTGTTGGCATGTACCTGGATTGTGAACGGACTATGGTGACGCTTGGTGATGGCATCCTGTAGCGGAGCTTTAGAGCCTCGCGTCCTGTCCCACTCCAAGATTCCTTACCTTGCCAAGCCGTGCAAACGGATAATCCTTTTCCCTACTCCGCCGCAGTCCACGGCTTCTGGATCAGCCAAGGTACTGTACATTGAAAAAGAGCACGGCTTGAGGTCACCAAATGTATCAAGCTTTGAATCTCCGGGCCTAGATCGGATCAAGTTTATGCTGGTGATATATACGCCACCGCCGTGTCCCCAGTGGCGCATCCGGTCTCGAGCTCAATCTCGATGTACTTTGTACGCAGGAAGCGCTGAATTTTGGTTGGCTTTACGAGTCGACCAATTAACCCCGCGGCCAAGACCGCCACAGCCGCGATCTTCCCCCCGCCTACCGCTCCTCAACCGTCAGCTCCTCTCCCCGAACCGCAAAAAAAGAGCCTCGCCGGCATTCCAACGATTCCCATCTGCATTTGCCCACCTGCCCCAGACAGATCCATTTTGTTGTCCTTTCCCGCTATTCGGGGCGGATAGCTCTTCCTCCCACAGCTCGGGCCCTAGCTGCTCCAGCTGCATACGACTCGTTTATCCAGCCCACCTCGAACCTTCTCCCCCCTTCACCCCCAGTCGACTCCTTGCCTCGCAGAGCATAGTTTATAATTTCCCTGCTTTCTCCTCCATTCGCGCCTTCGTAGAATCCCCGGTTACGTGTTCCCGCCCCTGATACATCTCCGTATGGTGGCAACCAACTCGTGCTCCATCTCGCCATGGCGTTGGCAATGCGATCCCGCCCACCCGGTCTGTCCGAAAACACTCCGTCAAGCGTTGTTGCCGCGGTCGCGTTAAGCTCCACTGCAGACAAGACCGCTCCTAAGGGAAGGAGGAAAAGAGCCAGCAAACCAAAGGTCCGCACGGGCTGCATAACATGCAAGGTTAGTTGTGTGAGCTCCTGATTTTTGACACCTCGCCTCTCGCGTCAGACCACTGCTTCGTACGAGGTGGCCAGATTTCTGGTCCCCCACCCACGTACAGCGTGATCTAATTCTACTCCCACAAGCTCCGCCTGGCTAGTTCTGACACGTTCCTAGATTCGCCGCATTAAGTGCGATGAGACCAAGCCTGGTAAGAGCCCAATGTAACCGCCCTTTGGTCTTACCTGACAGATCCTTCTAGCCTGCGTCCGCTGTACCTCGACTGGACGTAAATGTGACGGTTACGACTTCGTCAAAGATCAGGCGTCTAATTCAAAAGCCGTACCTGCTCCTCCTCCCCCACCTAAGGCTACTTGGTCTCAGTTGTTTTTGCCATCGTCTATATCGACGGCCTTTCCAGGTGACGCTCAGGAACGTCGGATCTTTCACCGCTTCCAAGTCGTTACCGTTCCAGCATTGACCGGCTGCTCCGAAACCGACTTTTGGGAGAGCCTGGTTCTCAAAGTGGGTCAACAAGAACCGGTCATCCGCAATGCAATCATAGCGCTCGGGACTCTTCACGAAGACTATCAAAGTCGAGGCGGCAAAATCGACCGGGACCACATACGAGCGCCCCCGTACTCACGTGCCTTGTCTCTAAACCATAAAGCTCTCGGCCAGCTCAATAACCGTATCCAGACCCAGGACTGTGATCCCAAGCTCGCCATTATCTCCAGCATTCTCTTCACATGTTTCGAGGTACTCAGTCGCAATAACATGGCTGCCGTCGTCGCCTATCAGAGTGGAATGAGAACTTTACTACGACAGATGTCTGCAAGAAGTGATGCAACCGCTTCACCTTCGTCCTCTCAAGCTTCCTTTTCGACTCTTCCACAAAATGATCTCGACATATTATTACGGGTGTTCGCCCGGTACGACATCCACGCGTGCACCTTCTCAAAGGGCCGCGCGGAGGCTATAGATATCAAGCTACCCGAAATCCCATCTCGCTTCATTGGACTTAGTGAAGTCAAGATGTACCTTGATAACCTCCTTATTTCGGTCTACCAGGTCCTCAAGTCAGACATTAGCATGGCTCGTTACTGGAGCATGGAGCACGTTCCCATTGACTGGCAAGTACGGCGGGACCAAGGCGTCGCCACGTTTGAAGCCTGGCAGAACGCGATCGAGAATTTCTTCAACACAACGACCCTAGCAATCGGTCCCGAAGAGATCAAAGCCCTCCTTGGACTGAGATTACAGATCCGAGCAGCAATAATACAGCTAAAGACGTGCATCGACTCCGCCCCCGAAACCTCCTTCGATGCCTTCGAATCCGAGTTTGACGAGATCGTCACCCAAGCCGAGAGCATCACCGACTCCGTCAGCACGCCCGAAGCCATCCCCTCCGTCTCCGGCATCCCAGGCTTCACCATGGAGCTCGGAATCTGCCACCCTCTCTTCTTCGTCGCGACCAAATGCCGCAACTGGCTCACGCGGCGGCGAGCGATCACTGCGCTGCGCAAGGCCGGCCGAGAGAGCGTGTGGGAGGGCCCGATCATGGCCCTGGTCGCCGAGCGTCTCGTGACCCTCGAGGAAACGGACGTGGAGATCGAAGGATTCATACCGGAGAGGAATCGCTTACATGAGATCAGGAAGGTGGTGGATTACGACAGCTGTCAGGTGCTGATTGAGGCGACCAAGGCGCTAAACGATCGGTTCGATCAGTGGGAGACGGTGAGGGAGATCATCGCGTTCTAAGCGATCGTGTCATTTTGGGATATCGTTCAAGCGTGGGTTTTGTCGGGAAATAACGCGATAAGAGCAGGACAGGGGATACAAAAGTTCGGGATCTGTGCATCAGCGGCGGCGTTTGGGATTTTGATTGAACTAGTAAAGATGGGCATTTTCATTGGTTGGACACAAACGAGATCATGGCTCCAAGAAACTCATGACATAGGCGGCACATTTGATATCGTACAAAGTACACTTAGAGCCTCAAATCTGCGCATCATGATTACCCGCTTTGGGTACACTGTTTTGAACAGGATCTGACCTATGACTTGCTTACCCGCTCGCTTTCCGTGCCCACGAATCCTTCCCGATGGGACGAAATCAGAGGGATCAGATGCCCGGAAAGCGTCATCGCATTCCTTTGTCCGGGGTTGTTATGTGCCACTTTTTTTACGAACTTACGAGCGTGACCTTGTCATTCATTTTAGGCTTGGAGGGGGCTGGTGTCTAAGGATCCTGGTTCAGTCCTAGGGGATGTCAGCTTTGAGGCTCTGCGTTATGTCAGCCAGCCGGGGAAAAGTAAAATTTGGCGTTCAGCCTCGTGGGGTAGGTACGGTGGGATGTGGCTCTTTTCGGAATAGATTACGATTTTTCCGTACTGCTTTGTCGTTCTTTTTACGGGTGATGAGGTTCGGATCGAGTCATTCCCATTTTTTAGCGGGGTTTGGGAGCACCTATCGGAACAGTTTTCTGGGCTTTGATGTCCTAGGAGTTGTTGCCTGGTTGCTTTACTTGACTGGGAGAGCTGGGATTTATGTCACAGACCTGACTTCTACCTAAGTGGCGCGATAATGGCCCCAAAAGGTAAGAAGTAGGGAGACAGCCCTATGGGGCTGGTTGGTGCGTGATGACACTCGCAGGGCCGATCCTCATCTTCCTTGATCTCGAGAAAACTTGTCTTGGCCTTGATGTTATCTCCCGACCAATACCCTGCTGTTCCGATCACTTATGGCTATCTGCATTCCCTGTTAAGGCTCTTAGCACAACATACCA
Organism: Pyrenula massariospora; assembly: GCA_021030905.1. NCBI lineage: Eukaryota > Fungi > Ascomycota > Eurotiomycetes > Pyrenulales > Pyrenulaceae > Pyrenula > Pyrenula massariospora. The sequence continues at coordinate 1,939,822 of JAGFMI010000003.1, forward strand.
GGCATCCTCCTCTTCTTCTTCCGACTCTACACGGAAAAGCCACTGCCTTTGCCTGTTCCCCAGAGCTGACGTTCACATGACATCCTCCCTCACCTCTTTCCCTGTGCATGGCTCCAAACCCAAGCGATTCTCTCAAAGACCCCAATCCCCTCCCTCCCCAGCGCAGTCGCGAGCCCGACTGCATCCGCGCCAATAGCTCTCATCCTCTTATATCCCCCAGCGTCCCCGACTCCTCCAACACCAATTAATGTTACATTCTGCAGATCCCCCCTCTCATCCAACATCGTCCTCAGCGTCTTCACATTTCCCAGCGCCAGAGGATGCAGCGCCGCGCCGGCGAGCCCCCCAATCCCGGTCCCTGACTCCGAGTTCAGCGCCGAGACTGCTGCCTCTGCAGGGGATTGAGACTGCTGCGACTGGAGGACAAGCGATGAGCCGAGCGTGTTCGTTGACGTGATGAAGTCAAGCGCATTGGTTCGTTCAGGGATGGCGGAGAATAGCTGGTCGAATTGCTCGGAATAGGTGTAGGGGGGGAGCTTGATGCCGATCGGCGGGACCTCCTTGGATTGGCCGTAGGTCTGGATGGCGGCCTGCTTCGCCTGCTCGAGAGCGGTGAAATAGGATGCGAGGCGGGAGTGGTGGAAGGCGGGAGGGGGCTCTTTGGCGATGTTGGGGCAGGAGAGGTTCAGCTCCATGGCCAGGGGTAGGTTGGGCGTCTCCGGGTCGTGGTCGAAGGATTTGTGAGTGATCTGCAGGTAGCAGCTGATGATGTCGTCTTCGGGACCAGTGACGCTGAGTATGATAGGCTTAGCGGGAGATGCTGAGCCGCCATACTCTGTGAGGATGCGTTGCGCGATGGACAGATAGCCTTCAAGGTTGATCGGACTGTATCCTAGCGTATTCAGGGAATTGTCGCTGTCGTGACTCGATCCTGTGCCGCTCTGAGCGGTGAAGAAACAAACCTGGTGTTTGTTTGGGTCATGATTAAAGCCGTTCAAGAGGCTGGTTCGTGTGGTTACTGCGCCGGTGTGTGGGCACTGATACAGAGAAGACAGCTCCTCGTATGTTGTCGCCCACAAAGAAGCAGAGTTGAGAAGGGGAGGCGATATACGAAGCGGTGCTGTGTCCATAGGGGCTCTTTATCCAGGTCTAATTTGCCCGAAGGGCCCAAGATGCTGTATGAAGGCCAATTGCCGTAGTTCAGCGGGTTCGTTTCCCAGGAAGATGAAAGGAGCAGTTGTTACGAGCTAGACAGGAAATATCCAATTCTGCACTTGATGGTGCGTGACCATAGAAAGAGCTGCTTTAAGGTCACTTTTTCTTTTTAATGATAGGATAGATTTTCGCTACAGATTGTGACTTCAATATGCAGATATAGGGATCTTGGGATGGGAGGATGAGAGGATGATAGCGCTTAATTACCTATGGCACCTGCTTCGAGAAGAGGTTGTCAATTGACTTAGGGTCACTCGCACCTTGTTTAATTCTCGATGATGAAGGTCTGTGACGGAGCGCTAGATCTAGCCTCCGCTGTGCACTTCGCTCCGGATAACGTAGAAGGCTTGCCTTTAATTACAACAGTTTCTGATTTGGTAGAGTGATCGACCACTCCTTGGCGTGAGACTATCCTAACAGGTAGGTCAGCGGGTATAGGTCTAGGTCACGATAAGCGACTGCATCTATCATTTATGCTATAAAACATAGTTTTGATACATTTACTATTTCGACTCCAAAACTCGACACTAGTGGTGTTAATACAGTCAATGAGAATGCGAATATCATGAATTCCCTCAGTCACTCCGATAAGGCTTCCCAAACAGCCCTGGAAGACTCGACGATAAGTCACCGCTTTGGCTCGGTGAGAGATCACCCGACTGAGGCAGTGCGGACAAGAGACCCTCAGCTTTCCAACCTATCACGAAGGTGGTTGTCGAGGGGACGCTGAAGTTAGTTAATACGCGCCCTCGCCGTTTCGTGTGTGCAGCGCCACTTAGAACACGGCGCTCCACATTACCCTACACTCTCAGCTATCTCCAGTTTCAGATTCTGTGATGAAATCAACCCATTCATTGACTTGGTCCTGAAACGTGGAGAGGTTGCTCCAGAACTGGGCAGTCCAATCGGCCTGGGGTGGCAAGTCTTTCCCAAGAGACTTGATGAAACCAAGGACAGAGTGTAGTGCAATGACAGGTAGCTGATCTTTAGTTATTCCCTTCAATCGACCTTCTGCGGCGAAGGAGTCCCAGAAAGCCCATCCTATGTCGAAGGCAAGCTCATGCTGCTCATCTGGGTTAGCAGTTGCGTGTATGCGGCGGAAGGCACGCCCTAAATTGGAAAATCCAGGTCCAGAGTTTAGCGATGAAGGCTTTGAAGCAGCTACGTCTGATGACCGAGAATGCTCCCGACTTGTTGGAGTAGAAGAGCCGCTCGTTGCAGAAGCTCGTACGGCTTGAAAATTGTTAGCGTTAAGTAGCAACACAAATGCGTAACATCTTACATTTTTCTTGATCTGTCTGCGGTGAGTTCTTCATTTCCCTGATGAGTTGTCTCCGATAATTTCGAAAAATGGCATGCTGGGATGCTGTTGACATGGCTTTGTCATCGGTCCACATGGGTCCCAGGCACCGCCGAAGAGCTTTCGGATCATTGATAATCTCCTCCTTTGATAAGCCCGATTTCTCGAGATCGACTTCAAGGCTTTCTTTTACGCTCTTTTCAAGATGTTTGGACATGCTCCATTCCTTGATCTTCCGCTTCCACTGCCGTTCACTGGTTGAAAAATCACGGATTAGCTTGAGCAATCATTCTGATATTAAAGCGATAAGGGAGGTCTTCAATAATAGCGACCTACGTTGCAGCGAATCCGCATCGCTTCTCAACTACATAAGCAGCAGCAGATAAGTCCATATCGCGTTCCATGTAAAGCTCAGCAAAAAAGTCCTTTACGGCGTTCCAATCTTCTTCAGAGTGCCTGTTGGCATTTCGCTTCCTTTTTGTCCCTTGAGTGATGGCATGAGCAGGCACTTCTGAACCGGTGGGATCGAGCTCATTGTTTTGTAAATAAGCGTTAGCCTGCATCTGAGCCTCAGAAGCATTGATCGTCCCAGGGACAAAATTCAAGCGTGTTGCTGGAGATGTTTGCGAAATGTGACTTTCTGCCGTTTGTCCTCGATTTTCATTTCCGAAAATTTGTTCACCTGACCACTGAGGGTTGAACTCCTCCTCATGCTGAAGAAAATCGTGAAAGCACGGCATTGTCTTGCCACAATAGGGGCAATCTCTCAAGGCATGTGCTGGAGGCGTAGATCGCCGGACTGAGGATCTGTCCATTGCAACTTGAAGTCTATCTGGATCGAGCAACTGCGAGAGTGGAGTGTAAATGTGATCGAATGTCGCTTGCCTTATGAAAATAAACAAGAAAAGCTTGAGATAACAGTAGATTCGCATGGAGGTAGAGGAGGGAGGCACATGACTTTATCTTCAATGACCAAAGAAGTTCGCTCATTCAGTAACGCGAAAGGGGCGACACGATCTCCAGGACCGGGCCGTTGTAGAAGTGTGATTTGGCCTACCATAGAACTTTTCTATCGTCTCACTGACACCTACCGGCTACAACTGACAATTAGGAGCGCGGCTTTTTCTGAGACTGAAGAGCAAAATAGCCACTCATGAAGAAGTAGAAGATGAACGAACAGTTGCAATCAGACAGGAGGCAACCATCACAGCATGTATCAACCAGGAGAAGTGTCTTGGTCGATAAAAGAACAAAATTGTATGAAGCTCGCCTACCTGGTATCCATGGGTTAATGCAACAGTTGTGCACTGAAGCTCTTCTGCTGTGCCCTGAAGCTGCATGCACCGAGCCTTCACCCTGGTGGGATCCGCGACATCCAGCCAATGCTCGGCAACGAGAACCGGAGTAGGTATGTGCTTCCCCATATTGACTAACTAGGAGAGACCGGTTTAAGATGCAGCAAGCATTGTGTCTGCTGCCAAAACTTTTGTTGCAGCGGCAAAAGACTGTCAATAGAGTTGTTCCTCGATCAGTTGGTACTAGTGTTAGTGTCTTACCTACGGCAGCCTGTCAGCCCCTTTATCGCACTTCAGACGAGGCTACTTTTAGTGGCGGCTCCGTGGATCTCTAGCTCGCCAAAGGCCTTCGGGCCTTTTCTTGACGCCTGTTGGCATGTCTCACTTCATGGATGACAACGGTCTTGTGTACCTCTCCGCATTCTGGCAGGTCCATGCGGCCGCCAAGTATCCTGATACCTGGGGTTGACTTTACGAGCATTCACCAAAGAGACTTCCCCAACCTCAAAAGGAGATTCGAGGTTTCAGCTTTAACGCCCATCTTTTTGAAGTCCTTTCTGGGCAACACGGCCTCACTTTGGCTCCAAAACAGACATTACGTCAACGAGTCCTGCGCTGGCGCTCATTAGTTATTGCTCGATACTGGAGGGGTGGGGCTGCTTCGAGTCTGCAACTAGGGACGCTTGAGAATTGCCACAATGGCGAACCGAAAAGGCTAACTGTTCGTTGCGCTACGTGAAGGCATTGCATGATGCTAGCGCTTCGAGCAGTCAGCTGAATTATTGCTCCATACTGGTACGGCAACTTTTATGATAGCCTTGGAATCTTCTCGATAATGTCACCACGTCTCCAAAATGCGTGGGAGACCCATCATCAACGTCTACCTTTGAGACAACCATTTTTCTTCTTGGGAATCCCTTTTTGGAGCCGAAGGAGCTCACCTCATACTTATGTGTGACATGAGTCTGTTGGCCATGGCGTTCCTGGTTCGTCTCCGTAACTTAAAATCTAATTTTGCCAGATCACGCTTCCGTTTCGTCCTACAATATTTCGGGCTCACTGATTAAATCACCGCTGTCGCATACTCGTACTATGTGCATCTAGAGCTTCTCAAACTCGGACTGATTCATCTTTTAACTGATATCTCTAACTACGTAGGTACGCTTTGAGTGCAAAGTCAAGGCCACATGAGACCAACGCCGAGCTGAAGCTTATAACAGTCTTAGGAGGAATTTGCAGCACAACCTTTTCAGCGTCAAGATTCGGATCTATGACTGCTTGACCAGCCTCGGCCCGGATTTTTTAAGGCTCAATCAGTCTTGGTATCACATTTCCTATGTTCCTAAATGCCGGTGGGCTATGCAGATTTGACCTTGTTGTGGGTGGGTGGAGATAATATAATCGAAAAGGGACCGGGAAGGACTTATCAAATATCCGAAGAGAAGGATGGTATCGTTGGGCTAAGGATGGTGAAATGTGGACGTCAGCTATAGATAATTACGTACAGTAACTACGCGTGGCTCCTCTAGGCGTTTCTAGTTCACCGTTTACCGTTTCAGATCAATAATGGGGCAAAGCTGTTGGCTTAGTGTAACGAGCTCCGTTTTCATATCCAGAATCGCTATCTCCATTCACAATCCACGATTCTTGGTCTCTTTCGCAGAAGCCCGGACGTATGGCCATTTGATGCCACCAACAGGAAGATGCCCCTTGATCTGAATGGTCTTTGACACGGCCGCAAGTGTCAAGGCGTCTTAACCGAGCTCAAGGCTACCTCCGGAGCTTTTTTGAGCCTCTGCTCTTTATCGTTATTTTGCTGCAGCCCAGACGTGTAGCTAGACAACGATCCTTCAGGGCAGAATTCGTCTAGTATTAGCATTGAAATATTCTCAATGTATTTGGAAGTGTTGTTGGTGAAGGTACTGGTAAAATCGCTTGGGCTCATCCACTGCTTATGATACCTCGGACCTTTCATACTCCAGGAACAAATGCTTATCACCCATGAATCAGGCATGCATGGGCTCGGCGGAGATTGATGTCTTAGGGCAAGAGGCTAGCGATAATTAACGGGAACCGTTGTGCAATTCCCTCCCATTTTGATCTCATCAATACCTTTAATGTCTTGCGCAATGTTTGCTGGTGTAGGTTTCTGAGCACCTTCCTCAGCCGGCCTTACTTGAATTCAAACTGGAGCACCAGCTTCCTAACGAAGCACCGGACAGTGATTTTGCTCTATGGGACCGCGCATTCACAGAGTTTTCTTGGAGCCAACGGAGCTTGGGGATGCGTTGGCGCTGTTGCTGTGGAGGTGTGACATTAGCCGAGTGGATGGGGCTGTCAGGGAAATTGAAAATGAACTTGATGGACAAGCAAGGTTGGCACCTAATAATGAACTTTGGATACAGTATCATCTTGTGATCTTTTGATAGCACTTGCTTGGAGTTTAAGACGCGGATTAGATTATCAGAGTGGAGAGGCTATTGTATTCACACAGGATTGGTCGAATAGGAAAACATTAACATTCACCTGGAAGTCGAGAATTGCTGTAAATTGGAACAATAATTCCATCAAAAATTTTTAGTGCCAAAATTCATGCTGTCTTTGACTCCGTCCGTTCTTCGTTACCTTTGCTCTTCCAACAAGCTCGAAAAGCCTCCATCTGTTGCAAGAGATGCGTAAGTAACAGTCTGGGAAGGATTGACATGCAAGGCGATCCTTATGGTGGGGTTGGGCAACAATAATAAAACCCACCTCTTCTCTACACGCTCGCCAGTCTTTCTTGTCAAAATAACAATCATTCATCCTTAGCTGTTCATCTGTCACCTCAGTGAGCTTTCAAAAATGGAAGTCGACTGTTGATGATAGATGTACCCGCGCAGCCCGTACTGAATATGCGTTTGTCCCTACCTCGTTAGTCGCCGAGAGAAAGGGAACAGGTTTTTAGCCCCGCCATCGGCTTGTGACAGCTTACCAGTCATCCGGTTCATCGTCATCTTCCTGCCGGGGCTGCTGAATGTTTGGTTCCTCCTTTGACATAACTCCAAGTTTTTCAGGTCTGGGGTGAAACTTGTGCAGCCTAAACCTCTGGGCTTGAGCTACTTTTCCGGGAGAATTCACCGCGAATTCTCCGATTCCGCTCCGCTGCTTTGGAATTTATTCTTGGAGGTATCTGCCATACCTCTGGCTTTTTTATTAGATCCGGACTCTCTCCGCCCCTTGGCCGGGATTTTGGTATATTCTAGAAGTTCAAGCTTAGTCCACTCACTGCATCTTCCTTTACGGCTCCTTAGATGGCTCCTCATAGGCTCAACGTCCTCGTCTACTCCGGTACGCTTACAGAAGATGCTTGGTGGGAGAACCATGACCTAATGACCCCTACAGGAAATGGAAGCACAGTAGAATCTGTCCGTCATGTGCTTTACACTTTTCGGCGTCTTTTGGGTCCTAACTATGCCGTGCTTCCAGTCACTGGAGAAATGATAATCAAGGAGCCATGGACTGCTACATGTGCTGCATTTGTGATGCCAGGAGGAGCCGATGTGGGATATTGCCGAACGCTAAATGGGGAGGGCAATCGCCGTATCCGGCAATGGGTGGAAAGGGGTGGAGTCTACATTGGTTTTTGCGCTGGAGGCTATTATGGGAGCTCGAGATGTGAATTTGAAGTTGGGAACCGGGACATGAAAGTCGTCGGAGACCGTGAACTTCAATTCTTTCCTGGCACATGCAGAGGATGTGCCTTTCCAGGATTTGTCTATCATTCTGAAGATGGGGCAAGAGCTGCAGAACTAAAAGTGAACAAGAGCGCGTTGGGAATAGGTTCTGTGCCTGACCTTTTCAAGTCCTATTACAACGGAGGTGGTGTCTTTGTTGATGCCGAAAAGTTCCAATCAGATGGGGTCGAGGTACTAGCAAACTATACGGAAAATCTTGCCGTAGACTCCGGAGAAGGCGCTGCAGCGGTTGTTTATCGCAAGGTTGGTGATGGCGCGACATTACTGACAGGACCACATCCTGAGTTTGTGTTTTCTAAAAAATTTTTGAGTATTGGTCACTTACAGCATACAGGTTTGCGGCTGTCAACCTCGACAAGAAGGCTGACGGGCCTGGATTTGTCAAGGTAGTAGACGCGCTCGCCGACGACGAAAAGCACCGAATGGATTTTCTCAAAGCTTGCTTGACCAAGCTTGGGCTTGAGATCAGTAAAGAGCAAAATGTACCATCCCTTTCCCGCATTCATCTTTCTTCCATACGACCATCAGATACCCCTGAGCTTGTTTCCTCATTAGAGCAGTTTATCACTCTTGAAGATGACGAGGAGTATATCAAAGATCAAAATGATACGTTCCACCTTGTTAAACCGTCTACCTGGAAGATGGGCAAGCTCATGAAAGCACTTCCTGATCCTGAAAATTCTACCAATGAAAAGGCTGACCAGACTGATAACGCTGCCGACGACAGGATAGTCGACTATGATGCCGTCGTCAAACAAATTCTTGTACATGAAGACGAATATCCTGCTTCAAAAGAAACTCCCTACTTCAACCACCATGCCTTCTACGCTAGCCTCCAACACTACCGATCTCAAACCCTTGAAGATTCAATGGACTTTGGCCATCACCTGATGTACGGCGAAGTAGTAACGAGCACAAATACAATGCTCGAAAAGTGTGTATCTTCTTTTTCTAAGCCATCAATCTAGTGTCTGATCAAATTCCCTGTAGAAACACTAAACTACTCCGCCTCCTCCCCACTGGCTTCACCTTTACCGCAACCACTCAGCTCGCCGGGCGAGGCCGCGGCTCCAACATCTGGGTCTCCCCGTCTGGTTCCCTTATGTTCTCTATCGTCATCCGCCACCCAATGGCTAAGATGCAGTCCTCCCCTGTTGTCTTCGTTCAATACCTCGCAGCCTTGGCTGTTGTTGAAGGGATCAAGACCTACGACGGAACACGCTATCGCGACATGCCCGTCAAGCTAAAATGGCCCAATGACATGTTCGCGCTTGATCCGAAGAGTTTAGAGCAGGGCAAGAAGGAGTATGCCAAAATCGGTGGCATTCTGGTCAACGCGCACTATGACTCAGCGGAATACATTGCGGTCGTGGGAATTGGCCTCAACGCCGCGAACGCCGCTCCAACAACCTCGCTTAACGCTCTTCTCCCAACGCTCAAGCAGCATTCCAAACTGGCACCTTTCACCCTCGAAAAACTCCTCGCCCGCATCCTGACTACCTTTGAGTCCCTCTATACTACCTTCCTCCGCACAGGCTTCGACAGGAACCTCGAAGAGCGCTATTACGAAAACTGGCTGCACATGGACCAGGTCGTGACACTGGAGAACGAGGGTGGGGTGCGGGCAAAGATCAAAGGAATCACTAGGGATTATGGGTTACTCATCGCGGAGGAGCTGGGTTGGGAGGATCGGGCGACGGGAAAGGTGTGGCAATTTCAGAGTGATGGGAACAGTTTTGACTTCTTCAAGGGGCTGGTTAAGAGGAAAGTTTAAGAAATACAGACAAAGCGTCTGAGCTCCTTGTTGAAGTGCTTATCCTATAGATCGATTATAGAGCTTTGAATTCTGACTTATTATTCATTTTCCCAGGTATTTCAGTGTCTACATTTGGACAATACATCGCACTGTTATGACATACTACGCTCTTGCATTTGACACGTGTTTGGAAACGAGGCCGAACCAAATATTCTAGAAAATAGCCAGGATATTTTCTGAGGTTCTTCACCTAGAAAAGACGACTAGAGCGTCGTCCTCACGTGGAGGCTCGATAGTTGTTGTCGTTGGCTGGTAATCAGTTGCTCCGTGATTTTTGAGAGCCAGCCTCACAGAATTCACTTTGCCACTAACCCTATAAAGTATGACAGTCTTGGCAAGCAATCCCGGCCTCTGCAGACTCCCCAAGAAATGTTTCGAGCTCAAACTAGCCACCAGTTCACCTACTTTCCACCGATCGCTAGAACCTATGGCTCGCTCGTTCTCACTAGCTAAGCAATGGCTTCCAGAGGCACCTCAACTGTCAAGGTCATCTTGTACAGCTCGAGGATCATCTAGTCCTCTCCGACGCCACACTGGTTGCCATTGCTCTAGAGCCGACACAACTCGAGCCCTCAGCCACCCCTATCCCTCCTCCCGAAACCATGATCTGAAATTCCGTCGCTTCATATTCACTTCCACCTCACCACGCTCAGCAACACAAGCAGCTCCCGCACCCTCCCCATCTCCGTCTCAAGCACCATCTCCACAGTCCAAACCTCCCCCTCCCCCTCCCCCAAAACAGCCAACCCGCCCTCTAAACTCCACAACCGGCCTCTCAGACTCCCCTCCCGACCTGAAACTCACCGAAGACGACCCCTCCCACGTCGACTGGACGCGTTCCTTCCACGGCCTCAGCTCGCAACCCTTCAGCAAAGAAGCCGCCGACGTCCTCCTCGCCCCCCTGGTCGAAGAAGACGTCGAGATCAAACCCGACGGCATCCTCTACCTGCCCGAGATCAAATACCGGCGGATACTGAACCGCGCGTTTGGCCCTGGGGGCTGGGGCCTGGCGCCGAGAGGAGAGAGTATCGTGACGCCGAAGACGGTCACCAGGGAGTATGCGCTGGTTGTACATGGACGGTTCGTTTTCACTGCTGCGCATCCCCCATTGACCTTCCGATAAAGCGCTAATATTCTACGTTAGACTAGTGTCCATCGCCCGCGGCGAGCAGGACTACTTCTCTCCCGAAGGGATCCCGACAGCGGCCGAGGGCTGTAAGTCGAACGCGCTGATGCGGTGTTGTAAAGACCTGGGCATTGCGAGCGAACTGTGGGATCCACGGTGGATACGGGCCTTCAAGACAAAGTACTCGAGGGAGGCGTTTGTGGAGCATGTGGTTAGCAAGAAGAGGACGAAGATCTGGTTGAGGAAGGGAGACGCGGTCCAGTATCCCTTCAAGGAAACGAAGTTAGGTGCCTAGGTTGCTTAGCTTCTGGTCTTGGTGTCAAAGGTACAGGTTCAGTTGAACGCGTAGAATACGGAGAGATGCGTGTATTATATAAACGCGGCAATCGAATTGAGAAAGATCATAGAGCCAAAATTCCATTGGACAGCGCATTCTACTCTATCAGTGGGATGGAAATCAAGTTTTCTGACATCGTCAGAAAACATCAGCCTTGAGGTTCAAAACCCGAGCTCGTCCCTTTGCCCGCTTCTTTCCCCGTCTTGGTATTTGGTGTGCCATCGCCCCCTCCAAACCACGCTCCCCAACCCCCACTACTTGACCTCTTACTCGTCCTGTTCAGCGCCTCCCTCTCCTTGTCCCTCCCCGCCGTCGCCGCCTCCTCCGGCTCAATCGCCTCAAACGAATGCTCACTCCGATTCTTCTTCAGCCCGTCCCGATCCAACCCCTCCATCCTCCTCTCCACATCCGCCTCAATCTCCCTCTCGCTCGCACCGCCGCCCAGATTCCTCTGCTCCCGATCCAGCGCCGAGAGCAGAAAGCCCAGCTTCTCGCGCTGCTGGGCGATGTAGCTCATCTTCTCCGTCCGGGAGCTCATCTCCTTCGGGTACAGCGTCCCGCTCGCGCTGAGCTCGTCCATCTGTGCGTCTTTCGTCTTGCCCTGCGCTGAGGAGCCCGTCGCTGCTGCTACTGCGCTGGAGAGCATGCTGTAGATGTCCGTAGCGGGCGGCCTTGCCGATGGGATGCTGAACCGAGACAGCAAGCTTTGCGCGTACGAGGTTGCCGCGTTAGCCTCTGGCGGTGGAGGTTCCTGTGTACGGGGTGGTAGCCCCAGGACCTTCTCGCGGAAGAGCTCGATGGCTTGTTTCAGGTACTTGAGACCAAGAGCGGCAGCACGTTCGTGTGCGTTGGAAATGAAGGCTTCGATCTCGTGTTCATGGGTGGAGATGAATGGGGAAATGTGTTCCTGGTAAATCATTTTGGCACCTTGGGTTTGAGGGAGGACGAGGTAAGAGAGGAGGAGGAGGCGGATCCATGAGTAAAAGGGAAGCCTGTGGGAGAGTGGCATGAGTAGGCAGTGAGAGAACGTGCGGAAAAGAGACTTGCCAGCCCAGGAGAAAAACTGTATAGGATTCAGCTAGAAGGATGAGGGATAGCACCACCCAGTACATGAGCCATGGTGATAGCTGGGCCGGGTCGGATGTTTGGAGGGCTTTGTATGAGGCGAATATGGGAAAAAGAATGGTGACAATGGATCTACAAGCTATATCAGTATAGGATCTTTATTTGACCCCGATTAGCAGCAGACTCACGCGATTAGGTCGGCAACGAGCCCTAGGACCATGACTGGTATTGGGTGGGGAGATCGACGAGGAGTATGCGACAAGTAAGTTAAGAAGCTCCAGATCTAGGGATGGTAATAATGGATATTGGTAGTGAAGGGCATCTAAGTCTAGGTCTGAGCAAAAAGGAGTTAGATGAATGATTGTTTAGGCTGACAGATAAAGCATTGCAGAAGTTGCTATGTAGATGAGTTATGCATGCCAGCAGTCTGCCCCGCTGACGCAAGGGCCATCAGGCGTCGCTATCGATAAGCGAATTCCCTTGTCAGGCACATCTGGAAATCCCTGGTGCCCCACACTGGCCCAGTAGTCACTCGTTTAATACGCACTGGATTTTCGTGGTGAGCGTTTATCTTTAGATTCACCCTCGACCTATCTGTCAGTAGAGGAATATTGAATTCCTTTCTATCTTGTCCTGCCTCCCCCGGCCGCAACAGCATGTGCATCGCTGTGATTTCAACCGCCCACCCTGAATATACTCTGGTCCTTGCCAGCAACCGCGATGTACTTTCCCCTGCAAAATACACCACCACACCGTAAGCTAACCTTACAGGAATTTCTCAACCGTCCAACTGCGCCGGCTTCTTGGTGGCCAGCACCTTATTCCCACGTCCTTGCTGGCCGAGACCTCCTGCGACCCGCCCACGGCACCTGGCTGGGGGTCACCCTCGACGGTCGGATAGCAGTTCTGACTAATTTTCGGGAAGAAGGAGTCGTTCCTCAAGGTGCCCAGAGCCGTGGGGCTATGATAAATGCTTTTCTGACCCAGCCACCAAGCTCTGGGCAGTCCACTGAAGACTTTGTGAAGGAGCTTGTTAATAGCGGGGCGGCACATGAGGTCGGTGGTTTCAGCCTGATGTGTGGAAAAATCGGGGAGCCGCTTGCTGTCGTGTCGAACCGCGTGGCATCGCAGGAAGGGATAGCGTGGATTGGGAAAGAGCGACAGCAGACCGTCGGTCTTAGTAACGCTGCATATGGGGACAGGTCATGGAAGAAGATTGTTCAAGGAGAGGAACTAGTGCGTAAGGCGTTGGCTGAAAGCACACAGTTAGGTCAAAGCGAAGAAGCTTTGATAGATGGCCTGCTCGACATCCTGGATAGTGACACCTTGCCACGAATGGGAAACGGTGGAGGCCTGGAAACTTATATCTACCAGTTGCGAAATACTATCTTCGTGCCAGCTGTTGGGAAACCAGAGAGGAAGCCGGACGATGTTGCAGCTGCAAAGTCACAGGAAAAGGCTGAGCTGATCGCAGATCCTGGGTCTGTGCTCGGAAGTAGCGGCCTATATGGGACTCAGAAGCAAACTATTATCCTGGTAAAGAGATCCGGTAAAGTTCGGATGTTGGAAAGGACCTTGTATGACCAAAATTCTAAGCCAATACCAAAGGGTCAAGGCGACCTAGAATTCACGTTCGATATTAAACCCTGAAACATCCGGAAGCGGTGTGTGCAGCGAAAACGCTCGCGCTAATTTGACTGGATCCTTTTCACAGGATCAACAATTCTCCCCCACCTTGTTGCGGTTGGTAAACTTGCTGAGGCTGGTTTTGACTGACAACGTATCCTGTATCTGGGACATCTGACAAGCTTCCATTGGTGGCTTCTCCTCCGAGACTCATTGCGGCCATTTGCTGCGTCCCAACGCCTTTGAAGTAAATATCGGCTGCATTTATAGCTGCATTCAAATCACCCTGGGAGGCTGCATTGCCGTTCACCTGGTCTGGTGGCGGAATTCGAGGACTTGCAAGGCCATTGGCATGTGTCCCATTCATAGTTTCTGACGAACGCTTCTGTAGAGCTGGTGATGGAGCCAGCTTCCGAGGGCGGGCGGAACGGAAGACTTGCTGGACAGGCTTGAGATAGACTGTGGCCAACGTTCCAACGTTCAAGCAGAGTTCTTCCAGAGTGGTGGGATCTAGCTTCTCTGATTCTGCGGTTATTGGCGGCTTGTTGCCCATCACGACTGCCTTGGCGGTTGCTGGATCTGTTGAAAGCAGCCTCCAGTACATATATCCACGATCTCGAAGATCTGGATCATCGGTCTCTTCAGTACACCACTTCAACACCTGGGGAACGATGGAGCTTCCCTTTGTCGGACGCTGAATGAACAACTTTACTGTTGCTGTTAGGAGAGCTAATTGAACCTCCACTGGCTCATCGTGGAATGATGCTAAGTAGTCTTTGAGTAGTTCGTCACTACGGTCTATTCGATCAGCATATTGTCCGATGATCCAGATTATCGCAGCTTTGGCTTCTGGTTCGTCCAGATCGTCAATTTGGGCAATGACCGTGGTTATGATTGCTTCATATTGATTTGGGTATTTGCGGAAGATGTTGCGGATAACGACTGTGGCTTCCTGAACGATATATGGGATTTTCGCGTTGACCAGCTCAAGAAGAGTGTCAATACACTGCCGGGCGGCTGACTCGATCTTGATGGCTAGCTTTCCTATGGCCCGAACAGCTTTCCGAACAAAATGCACATCGATCTCTGTGGCGTACTCCCGTAGCTCGTTTAGTACCACTGATATGTTGTCCTTGTCCGCAAGCATGAAAATCAATTCCAGCTTCGTCACTTTGACATATATTGGATCATTATATTTGCAGAAGAAAACACGTATGTCACTTCGGAGAATTTCAGGCCGCCTTTGGAGGATGAGTATCGCATTTCGGAGAGCAAGGTATTGGACTTCTGGCCCCTTTGCGAGTAAAGTGACCAGCGGTGGACTAAGTTTGCGACAAAGCTGCGTGATCTGCTTTTCATCTGCCATGTAATTCATGAGATAAAGCATAACTCTTATACAAGTGAGAACAACTGCGGAGTTGGAATGGGAGAGCCTCGGCGCTATTCTGTCAGCGAGCATGAAAGCTTCCTCTGACTCTTGTGGGACGTAAGACATTAACGCCTCTAGAATATAGGTTTGTCCCCACCTAAGCCGGTAAATATAGTCCGAATCAAGGGATTGAATTACTCACTCTGAACACTCCGCCATGATAGACACAATCTTTGAAGCACTAGTATGATCAATAGTAAGTTTTATGCTCTCACTTCGCTCCCAGATGTCCATCAGTGCCGCAAGAGCGCTGGCAACGACTGTTGAATTGTTATCTGATAGCATATTGTTAAGCTTATCGATGAGATCTGTTGACTCTACCAATCGCCTGTCATGGTCGTAGGTCTTAGCGACACAAAAAGCCGCTGTCTTTCTCACATATGGGTCTGCGTCGGCTAGGAGATGTTTTAAGGGTTTCACTGTAGCCTCGACAAATTCCTTGACGTGGATGTAGGATATTGTTCGCAATGCCAAAGCTCTCACAAGCGGATTTGGATCGTCCATATCCTACTACTATCAAACACCGAAGACATTATTTCTGATGTGGCCACTTACGTGAATGAGAATCGACAGTCCTTTCAAAGCAATGTCCGGTTTTAGCTTTGCGTAATTGACTAGATAGAGGAAGCACCTAGATCCCAGTAGTCAGCGAGTAAGCCCCTGACTTCCCTCAGAAAGTGTCATTTTACATCTTCTTGATTTCCAAACTTGGTATTTGCATGCATGCGATTATGTCCGGAAAGAGTGCGACCATATCATTATTGCTCATGGTCATGTTTGCCACGATCTTTTTCAACGCAATCTTCTTCGCCGAGTTATTCTTGTCCTTCTTCCCTCCACTATTCAATTCCATGCGAAGCTCTGCAACTTTGCCCTGTGTACTGCGTTGGTAAGAGGTCGTTTGGGAGGGCATGACGCTAATAGATGACATGAACATTGTGCTCAAGGGGAATGTTCTTTCGCAAGGACGTAAATTGTTGCATCTGCCTTCTTTGATGCTCTGGTGATAGAGACGGCACCCTGGTGGCACAAGGCTATCGTAATCCACATGGAGCCGCCGCAAATCATAGTTTTCCACGCTTTTTTATAAGGATCGGTACAAGGAGTGTGGAAGGTGGGACGCCCGGGAGGCAAGTCAATCAGGTACGGAAGTAGAATATTGCATTGCGGTCAAATCTAGCAGGGACGAACGAGTCATGAAAATAGCTTGACATACCCTTGCAAAGAGTTTCGCATCCCCTGCGCTGGAACTCATCGTGCCGCCTCTGGAGGCCTGCCCTCATCTAGCGATCGATGGAGGGCGGGGATGCCAATCGGAAAGCGGCCTTTCGTGTAAGGTGTGGTGGCTTGTGGGATAGCGACGGAGGGGAGCTTTGAGTATTCACGAACACGGCGAAAATGGGTGCCCAAGCTACAAGAAATTGAATTTTGGCTGGTTTGGGCGTTTTGAGCTTTGTACAACGTTGGAGCTATTCGCCGCCGCGGGCTGCACAGGGGATTTGTCTTTGACCGGAGAGCACCGGCGGAGCAGCACCCTTCCTCTCTTTAAATCCGACTAAGCCAAACATGTGCCTGGTAGCTCTTTCACCTTGATTCCACCACCGTCGAGCCTGGGATACATATATTCTTGCATCTACCTATATCTTGCAACAGAAGAGTGCTTGCTTCAGTTGTGTTGCAAGGCCACACGCCTGAACAGGCTCGTCAAGCCATGACTATCCAACAGCAGAGCTCTCCACCACCGCCTCCGCCGCAATGGGTAGTAGAGCTCAACAGCACTCCACCAGCGCGACCAAAAAACTTGAACGTACCTGATCCGCCGGGCTATGTCTCGACGAGGTCAGCTCAGGGAAAGCAGGCAAGCAGACCTTTGCTCTCCGGAATCTACGCGGTTCGCTAATTTTAACCCAGAAGTCGCAGCCAACACAAAGAAAAGCCCCGACCCAGGAAGAGACAGATACCCTCAAACTCAAAAAAGCCTGGGAAATCGCGATCGCGCCCGCTAAGCAATTACCAATGAACGCTATTATGATGTACATGTCTGGCAACTCGCTTCAAATATTCTCTATTATGATGGTTTACATGCTCTTCAAAAATCCCATTCAGGGATTGATGAATACGAATCTTGCATTTACGAAATTTGAGACGGAAGGCACAAAGGGGAAACTCATCGGAGTCAAGATCGTATATGTCCTGATGCAAGGACTGCTGTTAGCTTTGGGGGTCTGGAAGGTCAATGGCATGGGTTTATTACCGACAACAAGAAGTGATTGGCTGGCCTGGGAGAAAGAGAGGGTCCCGTTGGAACGAGCGTACTTTGCTGTTTGAAGGAGCGCAAGACTTTCGAAGGCAATTCAATGGTATTCCCTGCATGATTCTACCTTGCCTCATCGATTATAGAATATTGTACAGGATTTCACGGCTCCTGCACTTGCATTTCTGCACAATGCATGTATTCGGTCCAGAATCCCTAACCCCATTGACAAACTCTAGTTGTCCGTTCAGGATCTGGTAAGTCGAGATGGCATCGCGCCTTTCAGTCTTGGTATCCGAAAGTGCAAAACGAACTTGCAAGCTCTCACATACTGTGACTTGGATAGGCGGTTTGGTATGAAAGACACAATCTCAATATTGCCAATTTAGTATGAGCATTCACTCTTGTTGAAGTTGTGACGTCGGATATTATGAGAAAATGAGATCCACATCTCAAGATGGGGGCGTCGATGCCCTGATGTGAAATAAAGAATCCACCAGATGGGAGGCAGATTGTTTGGGTCAGGGAGAGAAACTGAGGATTGATGCGGTGAGCGATGGCAGTCGTACCAGTATAATGCCCTACTATTGGACGGCCCATTCCCTAACCCGCAAATATAGCAGCTCTCTCAAGAGCTTGGTTAGAAGTTTCCGTGGAAGATACTGCCGGGCTAGTGTCAGATGTCAAGAATATCCTCCCCGTCATCGCTGTCCACACCATCAAATTGACTACTGCCCCTCCGAGCTTTCGGATGATAACCCTCGATCTCATCGCTTTGGGAAACTTTGGGGTGTTGAGTCACAGTTCCCTTGCTTGCGTTCTCAAAAACTTCGATGCTATGCTCTCGATTTGGCGGGACGTCACCGCGCTCTAGGGACAGCTCACCAAGCCTTTTCGTGACCATAGTAGCATCAGCGACGTTCATCTGATCTTTTTCTGGTCTAGTGTCCTCTTGTAAAGATGGCTGCCCTTGATGAGGCACATCAATCAGTTTCTTGACCGCACGTCTTTCCCAGGCTGGTTCGTTACTGAGTTGTCTTCTCACAAAGAGCGCAAGATTTTCACATCGTTTTGAACACCATTTCTTCGACACGTCGTTGGGCGAGACTTTGAGGTCTTGCCCCCCTTTCCTTGCCCACAGTATGCGATGGGTTGAAGCAGGCTCAGCTCTCCTAACAAGCTCTGAACATAAGCAGTAGCCACATTTCTCGTAAATGTTTCTCTCCTTGACCAAGTCATCAAAATCACTAGATCGAAAGAGACTGACCCCACGTTTGAAGACCTCAAGGTCGGCACTTGTTGGCTTCAGAGGGTTACTTCCACGTTGGGAAGGGAGATCAACCAGTTCGATGATGGCGTCCAGGACCTCGTCCTGAATCCTAGCTTGAACTTGCAAACGATGTGCTTGCAGCTCAGCAGTAGCTCGCAGGCTGTCATCACGAATCTCAGACATGTCTGAAAGGTAGATTCCCGTCTAGGTTGACCGTGATCTCTGAATTATCCGCACTCACCTTATTGAGCGAGCTACGGCGCTGGGACTCCCCATGAGATGACCTCTCGGTGGTACGACGGTCGTGTGTAACAGACTCCACGATATGGTCTTGGATATCTCTCAGGAGGCGAATACTTGTAAAGCCTTTGCCCTAATGCATGGTTAGAGCCGTTGCATAAAACAACCTAAAAGCCAGTGCATGACATGCGCAAGCCAAGGCGGCGTCATTGGCCGCTGGAATCTCCAGGCCCTGCCCGCACTCGTAGCTCTCGAGACCCCAAAACACGGCATCGACCGTTTCACGCTTTTCATGCCTTCCATGGAAGCCTAACCTCGTTGCTGCGAATCTATGGGAGGTAGCAGTCTGGTCGAGCTTGTCTCCATTCCCCCTCAAGATTCGCTATCTTGCGCACCGTTTCCGGAGCTTCCATAGTGCGTCCTTTCGCCGCTGACGACACCCCTCTGACCGCACAGTATCAAGGACTTGGCCCGCTGGCCTCCGCATCTTTCGTGAAATCAATCACGAGCACAGCTTTCTTGACTTGGTTATAAAATTTCCGATCTCCCGTTCTTTGGCGTTGAAGGTCCAGGTTTTCGTCATGCCCGCACCATTCAAAGTCAAGGCGGTCTACGATTATACTTCTCCACACGATGACGACCTCAATTTTCCAAACGGTCAAGTCATAACTGTGACGGAACAGGAGGACGATGATTGGTATACGGGCGAATACATCGATTTGTCTGGAGCGAAACAAGAAGGCATCTTCCCTCGCAACTTCGTTGAAAAATACGAGCCAGAGGTACCTTCGAGACCAGCAAGACCTTCGAGGCCAAAGAAAGAGGCAGCTCCAGAGCTATCTGAGACTACGGAACCAATCAAAGAAGCGCCGCCAGCTTTCGAAGACGCCGCGCCCGAAAAGACAGAGGAGGCCGTGCCACTACCGACCAGCCCTCTGGCTCCCTCAGTGGCTCAGCCTCCAAGTGAACCATCTTCGCAATCCAGACTTGAAAAGAGCCCACCAGTCCAATCGCAGGATCCTACATCGAGACCGTCCGCGGCGAAACCCCCACCCCCGAAAGTTGCCGAAAAGCCGAGCGGTGGAACTTTCAAAGATCGCATCGCTGCTTTCAACAAACCTGCAGCACCACCGGTTGCGCCCTTTAAACCTGGAGGAAAAGGGGGTTCAGGCTCGGCAGGGTTCATCAAGAAGCCTTTCGTGGCTCCACCACCTAGCAAGAATGCATATGTACCACCTCCTCGAGAACCTCCCCCTCAAAAGGTGTACAGGCGAGAGGAAGAGCAGAATTTGGCGGAGACAGAAGGACAAAAACCAGAGGAGGAACGAGCCCAACCCGAGATTGAAGAGGAGCAGCCAAAACCTACAAGTTTGAAGGACCGCATTGCCCTGCTCCAGAAACAGCAATTGGAGCAAGCCGCACGTAATGCAGAGAAGAAAGAGAAGCCGAAGCGGCCGCCAAAGAAGCGACTTGATTCAAAAGAGCAGGTGACGCAGGAGGGAGAAGACTTGCTTGGGGCGTCGCAAGATCTCGAGGAACCTGAGCCATTGGGGAAAAAATCAGTTGATTTTGAAGAAGATGTGACTACACATCCTCCACGAGAACATCAAATTTCCGCTTCACAACCAATGGCTACTCCTCCTCCACCATCTAGAGAATTGATGAGTGACACAAATGATGCAGACTACTCTGCAGCCGATGACACAGAAGAGGCCGACGAGACGTCAACGAGCAGAGAAGAATTTCAACCGCTCCGAGCTGGACCCGGCGCCCAGCCGGAAGGGCCTCCCCGACAAGGATCAACTCATGATAGGGAGGCCGGCGCAAATCCGAAGCTTTCGCACGACGATAGCTCTGAGGCAGAGGAAGATGAAGCGGAAGAAGAGGAGGAGGAGGAGGAGGAGGTAGACCCGGAGGTCAAGCGGAGAATGGAGATCCGTGAACGAATGGCTAAAATGAGCGGAGGCATGGGAATGATGGGAATGTTTGGTCACCCCGGTGGCATACCGTCTGGGGGCGGATCAAAGAAGACAAAGTCAAGTGGTGACAGTGAGAGGAAGGCATCTGCCAGCAGAGAAGAAAGCACTCAAGCTTCGCAAGCTCCTCCAGTACCTATCATGGCTTTGCCCGGAATGTCACGTATGAGGAGCCCCGAAGTTGCTGAACTGGAGGCAGAAGTCGAGCATGAAGCTCCTGGAGAACTTGAAGGCACGCCGACTGTGTTGCCTACCTCAAATCAGCGAGATCCAGAAATTGTTCCTGACGTTGAAGATGTTGAGGAATCTTCAGCACAAAGGCCCAGCGGACCTGCCGCAAGCCTCCAAGGTAAATTCAATCAACGATAGGCAAGATACTAGCTAATGATATTACTTGATAGGTCGCGCTCCGCCACCTCCACCTCCTGAAACCAGACCTGCTCCGCCGTCAGTGCCTCTGGGTCGAACAACGTTACCTTCTTCACCTCCAGAGGGTATGTTTTTGAGCCCTTGCATACCTTGATTTTATCACTAACACATGCAAAGCTCGTCGTGTGCCAACTCTTCCCAACGTAGCTGCGCCTCTTAGTGCCGGCGAAGACTCTGACGACGAGATGTCTAGAGGGGCAAGTCGAGTATCACTAGATCAAACAATTGCAGATTCTCGACAGCCTCCCAGTAAAGGCGGCCCCTCTTTGCCAACGACAGCACCTCCACCTCCGTCTGTTCCAAGCAGACCACCACGCACATCGACAGATGCATCATTGGAGGTCTCACCAACCGGAACCTCTCCTTCGGTGGACAGGCGATCAAGTCGCGGTCCGCCTCCAATCCCAGTGATGAGCCCACCCTCACAACCAACTGCTGCACAGTCTCGTCCGCCTCCACCGCCGCCTCCAGGGCAACCACCTTCCCGGACTTTCACTGGAGAGTCCCGCACGGCTCTTCCCGCCTCAAAACATCAAGTCCACGACGACAGTGAGGAAGAGGTAACAGAGTATGATGGCGACTACGACACAGACATAGCTTCTAGTGCCAAGCACAAAGATGCACTAAAAGCCCACGGCCGAGATTCGAGCCTAGACGATGACGGGACCATTACAGATGACACAGCGAATAAATCGCCAATAAGCCCGCCTACTCGAGGACCGCCGCCTCTACCCCCGACCAATGCCCCGCGGGAAGTACCTCCGCCGCCACCACCAAGTCAGCCGCCCAAAGCAAGCAGAACTTCGGCTGATATGCCGAGAGCTGCTCCACCGCCTATCCCTTCCACGCGAGAAATCCCAGCCCATAGTAGGGTAGAGGACCCTACGGAGTATGATCCCTTCCGCTATCATTCTCAATACCAAAACTCTGCGGCACCCCCTCCCCCTCCACCTAGCAGCAGACCGCCACCAGTTCAATCACCGGCTCAGGAGAGAGAGGAAGAAGACATGTACGGGGCATCACCCCCCTCTTCTCCCAAACTAGCACAATCGCCTCCTGAGAGAAATCTACCACCGGCCCCTCCAATTCAGCCCACACTCAACACACCACCAACCAAACAGTCACGCCAATCCCTTGATGTTCATCGGTCCGCCACTACAGGTCGGAGATCAATGGAGCAATCCCGACCTTCAACAGATACCGGCTTTATAGCCAGCGACATCGACCTTGGCGAACGAAGTAAATGGTGGACCCAAGACAACACTCCACCTCCATCCCTCCAAAACCGCCGCGACATCCTCTACGAAATGGAATCAACATCCACCCCCAAACGCGGCGGCAAAACCACAGTCACCAAAGAGATATTTGTGCTCTACATGGACTACTCTCAAACAACCATATCGGCCACCTTCGACGCCTCCGATCCCACCTCCGCCGCCCTCGAACAGAAACACGACCGCCCCCCACCGCCGCTCCGCCAAGACCAACTCGAATCCGCCTCCCTCCAGTTCGGCGCCCGCCTCTCCGAAGCGGTGAGCCAGATCCAAAACTCCACCGTCGGCGACGGCTCCCCGCACTCCCTCGTCATCGAGCTCCTCAAACCCCTCTCCTCCACCGCCCTCCTCCCCATCGGCACCCGCGCCTACGGCGCCCCCGTCTACGCCAACCTCGCCAACGCCTCGATCCAGCAGTTCGACGAGATCCGCGCCGGCGACATCGTCACCTTCCGGAACGCGCGCTTCCAGGGGCACAAGGGGACTATGCATGCGAAGTATACGGTGGAGGTGGGGAAACCGGATCATGTTGGGGTGGTGGTGGATTGGGATGGGACGAAGAAGAAGATTCGGGCGTGGGAGCAGGGGCGGGAGAGTAAGAAGGTCAAGGTAGAGAGTTATAAGGTTGGGGACTTGAGGAGCGGGGAGTGCAGGGTTTGGAGGGTTGTGGGGAGGGGTTGGGTCGGTTGGAATAGTGGCTGAATGGTTAAAGCGGCCTGGGCTTTGTTGAGGGATCGTCCCAGACTTATAGGATCTGGCATACGGTCGACAATGTTAACTGGGACGGGCCGGAGTCTAATCAGCATAATGAAATTTAATTCTGGCTCGTCGCGTTCGCTGTAGATATTGAATATATGGCGTTTATTTTCTTTTCTGCATAAAAACATAAACGTTGTCCATCATGGCATATGCAAAGACTGGACCAGCCCGACCACCATATTCAAGATAGCTTCGTCTCTCAAGGGTGTGATACAAAAGACACGCCGATCCAATAGGTGAACGCCATATATGAGCCCCCTGGTAGCTATGCAACCACAAGATAGATGATAACTAATCTCTGATAGATCACCTGTGCACACCTAAACTAAATGATCTGGAAACTCGAAATGCCAACAATGGTATCACGGCTCATATATACAAAATTCATGAACTGAAGAGCTATCTCTTCACTAGCGCCGACTGCTATCGCCGTACCCTGGCAGCCAACCTGTCTCGCCAGCTCCTTGGTTCTGTTGAGGAACTTTGTTGCTGCGTTGTGGCAGGAACTTCTCCCGCTTGTGCCTGAGGCTGTGTTTGGGGGGCAGCCCCGTCTTCGGGTACCGAACTCGGCACGCCACTTGGAATGTTGCTCCTCCTATTTCTTGCAGCATGCCTCAATGCCCTCAGCGCGCTGATCCGTTCTTCCGGCGTTGCGGACTGCATGCGTCCGAGGTTTAGGGCGGAGCGGATAGTGTCACGACGACGGGTCGATGGCGGAGGACCAGTTGAGGCATCAGCAACAGCGTGCTCGTTGAGGGGTGGAGGGAGAGATGAAGAAGGATCGGGCGATTCGGTTGTAGGCGAAGATGGGTTGGAAGAGTTTGGAGGACGGAGGTCGACACGGCTATGAGAAGACCAAGTTAGAAATGGTTGAGGTAGGAGACTTCTGAAAAAGAAGCTTACCACAAGGGACAGGTTCCCGATACGTTCAGCAGCCATGGGTCAACGCATACTGCATGGAAGCGATGATTACAGGGCAGCACCCGAAGTTCCTCGCCTTTGGAGAAATCTTCGGTGCAGATCGAGCAGCCGAGGTGGTTATCTTCACCGGTAGAGAGATCTGGGGCCGTCGCTGCCGGTGTGCTTGTTGTAGCTCCGGTTGCGGCGTTATCAGATGTGTTATGTGGTGGAAGGACAGTGCCGGCTGCATTGTCTCGGTTTCGTTCGTGCGACGGCCGATTCGCGTCTTCCCCAAGTTCTATGTCACCCTCTCCACCCACCTTTTTAGGGCGTTCCTCTTGATCTCCAAATCGTACTACGGGCAATGTTTCCAACATGGCCCTCGCAATTCCCTTGGCTCTGCTTTGCCGAGGGCGTCCGATAACATTTCTTGGGCCATACCTTTCAGGATGGCGGTGCGCTCGTATAGCACCCGTGACTATGATGATGAGAAAAAGCGCGGTGATGATACCGGTGATGCTGTAGAGAATAATCATCGCGTTGTTGCCATTCGGGCCTCTAGATGAAGAATTACTGGGAGGTATCGCGGATGTATCAGGCAATATGCTCCAGCCATCAGGGACAGTATTATTTTGAATTAGCTGAGCTACTCGGCCAGCATCAACCGGCGCAACGGTGGTAAACAGAGGGTCATAATTCAGGTAACCTGGATTCGATACAGTGCAATGGTTGTAGACAGTAGAATATAGGACGATTGACTCAGGTGGTGGGTTGTTGTTGATAGCGTACTGAACGGCCGAAGAAGCCTTCAGATTACCGGAGTACGCCGCGTCATCGCAACTGATATAGGCTATCGTCTCCGAGTCAATTGAACTCGTATTTGATGCTCCAATGTTCGTCAACCGTGCGGTGACATTGACGTTCTGTGAACAAAATTAGTACAGATTTTCGAGATCTTATCGGCGTTATCTTCCCGTACCAAGAAATCTGAATTGCTCATAAACGCCACATCTCCGGTGAGAGGGACCAGATGGAGTATTGGAGCATTTGGAATATTCGATCTTGGGCCTGTCTGAAGGAGGAACCTCGTGGTAGCAACTGGGGGCAAGTCTCCGGTGAAGTTCGATGGTGATGTCTCTTGAGCCAGGATGTTGCCAACCAGAAGCAGAACAAGCAATATCGAGTGTAACGACGACGGGAACATGCATCTTCTGAGTTCCATCTTGATCAAGCACACGGAGATGTTAACAGGTCCAAGGAGCCATGAAGGGAGATTGCAGTGTGGATGACAGCAATCTATAGAAAGTTTAGGGACCCCAGATGCAAATGGACTGACGTGAGCTGCCGAGGAGGTCGATGGTTAGAAGGGTGTGCAGTCTGGCCTGGGGCGCGGAGAGCGCGGGAGCCGGATAATGGTGGAAAATCCAGCCATTGAGCAGGCTGTGGCAGAGAGGGTCTGATGATGATTAGAGATCTAGGATGGGCGAATCGGCACAATAGTGCTCAGTAGTGGTGGAGACGCAGACGATCAGATCTGCGACCATTTGCGTCGGGAGTCCAGCAGATTATCGCCATCAAGGGTCCTGGGGAGGAGGGCTGTGCATCGGGACGGGCTGGTCACGTGAGACACAACTCTTTCCCCCTGTACAAAGTAAACGCATTATCATCATCCCCCGAATGCTGATGTTATGGTCAGACTTACAAGGTAGGGACAATTGCATTATTCTCACGGATGGGGCGGATCAATCAATGACATACTTCTGGCTGTGTCTCGTATCCATGCCTCGTAATGTCAACACCGCGAGCACAACCTGACGCGTAGGCTCCCCGGAGCGGTCCGTTAGCTGTCACCAATTGGTCAGTCGGGAGAATAATTCTCGCATTGATAATCACCTGGTCCATAGCTGTCTCGATATTTGCTGGTCAATGCTTTTGAATGTCGAGGACATGCGGAGCCGAATTCGAATGGGCCCCAGCACCCACCAATCCTCCAAGGAGTTAAGATGCCTTCGCCGAGAAGCTTATTTGTATGCACACCCGTGCGCCAACGACATCGGCATGATCGATACATACGCAAGACCAAACAATGTGGATCTGATCAAGGAGCCATCCCCAGATTCCACTCGGCTCTTCTCCGACCAAGTACGCACGTTGACCTGCGGAACCAATGGGTAGAATTGTGTTCTTTATAGATTCTGTACTCTCGTGGATAAGATATCACCTCAGATTCCTCTCAATTGATCCTAGTGCTACAAAACGATATCAAGATCACTTTCTGTTCCGAACCGAGTCAACGTCAAATGTGTCCTGCAACAAGTACCGTACTAACGAGAAGATTTCTTTCTGTTATCAATTTGTGTCTTGTTAAGCAAGGTCTGAGTATAGCAATCCCGGAATGAATCCGAGTGTACTAAAACGGAGGTCGTTCATCTACCGATAGCATTGAGTCATATTTTGCGTTTTTGGGACACCTTTCCTTATCCACGCTTTCAAACGCTATGTGCCGTTGATTCTGGGAAACTAGGACGAGCTCAGACACTTGAGCGGTTTCTTCCATAGATGATGCCTAATCGAATTCTGTTTTGAGTGTGTTTGGACCTTCCCTGTAATGAAACGTAGAACTTCCGCATCCGGACTCATTTCAAGGCATCCGAAATGTATGAGATATAATACTATTCGCTTGTCAAATCAACAACACTAGATTACTTGTACATACCTCCCCAAATCATTTGAATCACAATTTCACCGCTTATCTCGAGTCCCAAGTCGTTTGCCTTCTCAACTTCTCGGTCCCATAATCCTCGTCGTAAGGTGAACGGAAGGCAATGTGATGAGACTCCTTAGTCACTCATTTAGCCCAAGATACGTCTCACGCTCTTGGAAAAGACTGTCAGCTTGTTAGGCTGTGATCATTCTATCAACATCCATCTACAGCTTCCACTATTGGGTACTATAACAACGTACATTTCCAGTGATATTCTGAAATTCAAAACCCCATCAAAACTTGTCTACACTGGAATTTTGACTGCCAACGAAGACTGAGAAGACGGGTACTTGCGGTAATAACAGCACTACTGCCTTTGTCTCGCGGGGTTGAACAAAATATGCTGAATACGGCGCCTTTTAGCTGTAACTTATACTAAATCTAATTACAAAACTTCAGTAGCTCTTCATAGAACCTCCATCTCACACTAATCTCCAAGAGCTAGCAAATAAGATTCCAACCTTTTTGAATAGCTCGCGTCGACTCCGACCAATCAATCACTAAGCGAATGACCCTTGCGATGGCGGGTGCATAAACCGAGCCGAATCAATTTTCTGTCGAGCAACGTCTCGCTCCATCTTTCTGACCCTCTTAGCCTCCTTTAGCTCCATCTTAACCATCCTCTTCTCTTGGCCTTTTGGGAACTGGCTCATTGGCCCTTTCAAGATTCGTCCAGGATGTACCACGTGGAATGCAATCAGAGCCAGCAACATCGGCACGGCATCGAAAACAAATACGATCCATTCCTTCTTCAGGAGGGCTCCGTCCTTCCCAGAGTTATCCTTTATGAGGTTGACGACGATTCGAATGGTAATGAGTAAAAGCGCAGCGTAAAGCGTATATATTATAGATCTGGCGCGGCGAGGTGCCGTTAGCGGATCTGCGACTGTAGGTTCGACTGCTCGAAGTTTCAGATGGAATCGGATCGTCAAAGCTAAGAAGCCAATAATTACAGCTTGTTGGAAGCCGATGCCCCCTTCGTAAATGTGGAAGCCGAGTTGTATGGTACTAGAATTGTTCGATTGCACAGAGGCCATGACACCTCCGATTACTTGAATGAAAAAAGCAGTAACGTCTAACAGGACGAAAACCAGGGTAAATCGACGGGCTGGAATCTTGAGTACATGTCGGTCAATCTCGTTTGGTCCAAGGAACATGTGCACTAAACGCCCGAGGCACATGTAGGCAAAAGCGTTGATCCAAAGTGGTGCGAGCATAACGAAGAGCTGCTGATAAGTGTACTTGTTCTTGTTTTTTTGATCTAGAACGCTGGCAGATCGGAAAACGTAGCCGGCCGTCTCCCAGAGAGCACCCATTATGATGACCCATGCGAATGGCTTCTTATGAATAACGGCTTGCATGAAGTGGATGCATGTGCTTGCAGCAAAGAGGAACGCAAAGACAATGGAAGGGGCTAGGCTGGGACAGTATGGCCATAGAGCATCGTCATCATCTGGATTAAAGCACTTGTAACCCATAGTGAAGGATTGAGGATAGACCAAGAAAATGACCAAGTCAGAGTTGATAGATCAATACAAAACCGGCCGCTTGAGTTTAAGCCACCTTTACCAGAGAGAAAAGACTTCCACCGTACGATTTCAAAGACTTAAGGCTATTGTTATACTTGAATACGGTGGGCGAAGGGACCTCGCATTGCTTACCCCTTTCACAAGTTATGGATTAAGCCACGCAGTCATGGCTGCTCAAAACCTAGTCATTGCTTAGCCGCAATGAGCGGTTAATTGTAGTACAAGTATCAGTATTTTGTTGCTTGTAATGCTTAGCTCTCAGTTAAGCTCAGAGCGGAAAAAGAGCTCGGGGTTTGAGGGTCGGGCAAAATGTTGAGGGACATGTGCTTATGCGAATGACTGTTTCAAAGAGGACGAGATTATCCAGAAACGGAAATGCAACGGCTGCAAAGTCAGACTGCGGCTTGTCCTTGGCGCTCGCTGCATATCGTCATAATACCTGGATAGGGATAAGACTCAGGAAGCTGATCAAGCTCAACTCAAAATAAAACAAAAGAAAGGACAATATCAGCCCGGAAGCTTTGATGACTGCCCCATTGTCGGGACATACAGACCTATCACAACCAAACTTAAGTCCTCATATCCACTTCCCTCTTTGACCATCATAGAATTAAGGTCCTTCCAGAAGCTGATTCATTGACGCTATAATCAGAAAGTCTTAACCTTGGAAACGTCTTTTCGTTCCGGAATGGGGGCCGAAGTCTCGTATCCGCTAGGTTCAAACCGTCATGGCGCCCTATGCAACATTGTAATAACAAGAGATTACGGCTGTTCAGCCGCGAGAGGTCGATGTCCAAGTCTTCGTTTAAACAGTCATTGAACCCTGGCAATCACGCGTTCTCCACCCATATGTGGCATTGCTGTGATCGTCATACCGGCCCTAACTGCACTGTTCCTCACTAGGCCGAGCTTTCGTTCTCAGGGGTAATATCTTCCCCAAGGTAAAAGCGTACCAATGCATTTCCCAAATGCAGATTCAGCAAATGCGCGCATTATGGTTACGTAGCTGGTACTGCGAAGAGAGAAGGAATGAAAAGTCCCACGCAAGGCAGACTTCTTCGTTCTGGTCGTCATATTCAGTATGGATCACAAATCAGAGCAATTCTTTAAATCAAGAGCTCTTTCTGGGATGATGTCAATTTTCTATGTTTGTCGGTTGCTTCAACACTTTATCTGAGTAGGGGTAGCCTCAAATCCTGACTCTGCTCGGACACCAGCAACAAGGCCTAGAAAGGCTGTCGACGCGCATCCATCCAAGGGCGTGGACCGCTAAACCCTTGAACCTTCCGCAGACGGTATCTGCGTGAGTCCACCAATACCTTGGTTAGACATCAGACCAAACACTGCACCAACGAATCACGCTATTTCAGACTTTCCCGCCCCCTGAGCCATGGCTTCGGAACCTAGCAAAAACCTGCGATTCGGTAGCTCCAAATCAAGGACTGGCTGTCTGACATGCAAAGCTCGGCGAGTGAAATGTGATGAGAGCAAGCCGTACTGCAACCGATGCCACGTTGGGAATCGAATATGCAGATATGCAACCACTACCGGCTCCAAAACCAGTACGTCAAAGGCTCTGGTTATGATAAATTACGTTACCGACCTCTCAGGCTCCCTACTCTCTAGCAGGCTAGGAAGCTCTCAAGAGTGTCGGTTTCTCGCATTTTATCAGGAGCGGACAGCCGCTGACCTCTCCCATCCGTTCTCTTCGGAGCTTTGGTCTCAATTTATCCTTCGAATAGCTCAAGCGGAGCCTGCAGTAAGGCATGCCGTGATCTCTTTAGGTGCTCTTCACGAAACATTTCAATCCTCGCAAGCTAGGTTGGAATATGTCCGCGACTTTGCCAGGCGTCAATATACTACTGCAATCCAACAACTTCTCAAACAACCCTTGGTTAAGCGAGGCAGCCAGGACGCGAGCCGTACAGGTGTTACTCTCGTGGCCTGCATTCTCTTTGCTTGCATTGAATGCGTAGAAGGACATTTCAAATCAGCCATTTCCCACATTCGAAGTGGTCTAAGGATCATCTATGAATTGGCGGGGAAGGACACCATCTCGACGTCTGACCCTTCCATACCATGGAACCAACTGCGCTCGAGTTTCAAGCATCTCGAGACCCAAGTCTTCGAGATGCACGGTGATTTTGAAAACTGTTTGTCACCACCATATGAGCTACATCTCCTCGGAACTCCAGCACTTCTGTCAATACCAACTATCTACAAAACGCTCGAAGAAGCTCAGGAAGGTCTAGAAGAATGGTATGGACAATTCAATCGTTACTTGTGGTATTTGAAGACCCTGGAGCAAGATCAACGCCTTAAACTCTCCAACCAGCATACTGCCTTTACCTCTTCTTTTCATTCATGGTCAGCCGCATTCGAGGCTTTTCGTCAAAACCAAGAAACAGGGAATATGAGCGGAAAGACTCGCCAAGGGATTCTGATCCTGAGTATTTGGCAAAAGACTCTTTCAATCATCCTCACTTTTGACTGGGATAGGTCTGAGATGCACTACGACCAGTCACTGCCATTGTTCTGCGAAATCATTGATCTCGCCGAGTCTGTCAATGACATGCAACAGGGCACGACCCGCGCTCCTACTTTTGTCCTATGTCGCGGTATTGTTACTCCCCTCTACATCACTGGAAGTCGCTGCCGGGACCCATCTATCCGTCGTCGAGTCATCAACGTGCTGAAACATCTGAATCGCCGCGAGGAGCCTTGGGACTCAAAGCTCGCTGGACGTGTAGTTGAGAGAATTATGGATCTGGAGGAAAGCATGGCTCGAACCCTTATGGCAGCTGGGTCCGGTAGCAACACAGAGATTGAGATCACGGATTCTTCACAAATCCCCGACGCTGCGAGGATTAGGGAGGTGACATCTATTTTTGGCCCTGACAAGAGAGGCGTCGTCACCTTTGGACGACAGCGTGTTGGCAGCGATGGCCATGTGGCACCAGGATGCGATACGGTATTCTCAGAAGAGAGTGAATGGTGAATTCATGGACCTTGAGATCATTTCCGGACAGATGACCAGATGGGAAGGTTTCGACACCTGGATTAGTTTTCCGGTCAAGAATGTTTCCGTGGGGTGCAAAGTCGCACCTTCCACGTTCAAATGGATCGACGTTACCTTCCGTGTAAGGCTTCACTGTTCCTGGCAGGCGCTCATGACTTATTGAGTTGCCTATTGCCTGTGTTGTCGGTGTCTGACTTCACTTCTTCCGAATCCAACACACTCTCATCTCTCAACTCCATACTTCTTACAGACCTACCTACCCAGGTATCTCCACTCTCCCTAAAAACCTACTGCTTGAACTTCTGTTAGCAAATAGCATTGTCATCCAGATTGCCGAGCTTCTCATCTCAAACCTGCCAGGCTTTCGACTCACCTGTAAGATTTCCCCAAATCCAGGCTGCTAGTGACCAAGAGCTCACCTCTCTACAAGCTACCCACAATCCAACCATGACATACACCTCTCTAGCAAACTGCACGTGGGCGGCCTGCACCGCCATGACCAAACCCTACCCTACCCCGTCAGTCCTTCTTACGACGGCTCCTCCCATCTCCAACTGGACTCTAACGATACCAACCTACCCGAACGCTACCGCTACAAACACGTCTGCTACGAGCCTTAACAGTACAAGCACCATTACTATCACCAGTTCCCAGTAAGCCAACTCTGTCACTTCCACCCGAGACTGAGTGACTGACTCCTGGTGATCTAGAACGAGCCCGACCGATGCCTTTTTGACATCTTCTCATTCCACAACTGGAGCATCCACCACTTCTGCTATGCACTCAGGTAGTGATGTGACCAGGAAAGCAGGCGGTAAAAAGGTTCACGGTGTCGTTGGAGCGCTTATGGTTCTTGGCCTCGTGATGTCGGTGTTGGGGTGAGCAGTATGTAGTTCGCTGCTAGCAGTTACACGAAGGAAGGCGTTGAATGGCATAATGCATATCAGCATTTGAGGTATAGTACCCTTGGCTTTGTATTGAGGATGGGTAGAGTTTTCAAACTGGGAACATGGCTTGACAAGCGTAATGGTAGCAGGCGCATTGAAAAGAGGAACATGAGATGAAACGAATTACAAAGCTGGACCAAAAGTGATTCATTGGCCGCCACTAAATTTTCATATGCATTTTCACATTCCTATCAAGCCCCACCACCAACCTGAGTTGGCGACTATGGTCCGACCCGAATATTCCACGTCGTAACGTGTCTGTAAAGAGCTCATACGAAGGGTAGTCTACGATCACGTTAACACCAGCAGGCTGTTGAGATGCGGTAATGCTTACATCCGTCGACAAAACGCTTCACTTGTTCATCTGTCATGCCAGTGCCCTTTGAAGCTCGTAGGGCGACCTCTTGCTCGAGCCGCCATTGGTAGACGTATTGGGGGTCTTCGGCATCTCTGGTTCAGTCAGAGGGCAACAGTGGGATCGAGGACTGATTAGCAAGACGTACATGTGAATCAGGGCATCCAGCTGGCTGTAGAGACGTTGAAAGTCAGCCGGCAAGATTCGACAAGTAGCAGGAACAGGGGCGCTGTCATACTCAGTCAACGCATCATATTCCCTCAGCGCCTCGTTGACGACCCTCACATCCTCCAACCGACACCAGCCCAGCCTCCCATTGTACCCTCCCTCGTTCTTCTCCTTGACAGCTCCCTCCCACTGCCGCTGCAAGTCCTCGTCGCTCAGCGGCCGGAAGCCCACCGCCCATCCCTCGAAAATTACGAGCTTCACCGTCTGCTCTCCCGCCCGATTGACCTCCTCCCACTGGTTCTCCGGCAACCGATCGCCCTGTCCGTCAAAGGCTGATTTGTCGTACGCCGGGATCTTGGTGGGCTGGTTGTCGCGGAAGGACGAGAAGGTGCGCAGGGCAAGGGGCAGGTCGTGAGTGGAGGGTTGGCCGCGGTGTTGGAGGAGTGGGTTGGTTGAGTGGGAGGCGGAGAGGGAGAGGAGTTGGGTGTGCGGGAGGTAGAGGTCGTCGAGGCTGAAGACGGCGGTGGGGAGGGAGTGTGGGGGTGACGAGAGGGTTGCGCGGATGAGGGAGACCTGGGAGGAGGTGAGGATGTAAGGTCTTAAGCAGGGTTGGAAGGGGCTGTAGTGGATAGAATAGTTCGGGGTAAGTTTAGAAGATGAGAAAGGAGATTTGATTTACCAAGATTGTCTTTCCCGCTCCTTGGACTCCGTTCAATCCGAGGAAGAAGGGCGGCGGATTGTCCTTTCCCTCATGCTTTAGTCTATGGATTTCGAGGCGATCGAGGATGAAGGGTATGCAGAATTGCGATTTGTCATCTGCAATCTCTGGCATATTCAGTTGTATAAGCTACGTATTTGTTTTGCAAGCTCCTTTTTGATATTTCTTCCCCATTTTCGAATGCGGGGAGTCTCACCGAGAAACTAGTGGCCCGGAAGTTCTACGACTAGCTAGCAATCACAATAGAAGCTCTCTTTGATGTGTTCTAAAGAGCAGTAAGAAGGATTTCGAGAGGATATGTCGAATATTCTTGTGTAACGTTTCTTCACCACCATCACATGCTGTCGACTTGTTAGGCTTTCAAATGTCAGCCTCCCCTATGGCCAGAATCCCCGCATCGCCCAAAACCGTTAGCCGGCTCTGGGGGCTCGCTACTGACGTAGGCGCCAAGCGCCGGGGTACCTTCAACTGGACCGAGGCAAACCGAGGTTCCACGGGTCCTTGACATCGTTTTGCTGCCCTGGACTGATGGCTTGAATTCTTCACTATTTTATCCTGTTGACCTATTACATGGAATCAGCTCTCTCGACAATCTTCTCAATTTTTTTATAGAGTGCAGCTCATTTCCCGGTTCCTCTCCATACCAGCATCTACCGACAATTGACTACAGACAAGCGAGGCATTTGACCCGGAAGAGTTGGGGGAGGCAGGTGCCGCTCGGATATTGCCAACATGTCGGATCTGAGATTCGACAATCAGACCGTGGTGGTCACAGGTGCAGGAGGAGGCTTGGGAAAAGCGTACTCGTTGTTCTTTGCCTCGCGAGGGGCCAATGTGGTGGTCAATGACCTTGGAGGCTCGTTCAAAGGAGAGGGCGCATCCGCAAAGGTACAGATTCGATTGCTGGCTTGGTATCACAGAATGCTGACCAAAAAAGGCTGCCGATGTTGTGGTCGAGGAGATTCGACAGAATGGAGGCAAAGCTGTTGCTAACTATGATAGCGTCACAGACGGAGAAAAGATCATCGATACAGCAATAAAAAATTTTGGCAAAGTTGATATACTTATAAACAATGCTGGTATTCTTCGAGATGTTAGTTTCAAGAATATGAAAGATCAGGATTGGGACCTTATCAACCAGGTCCATGTCAAAGGGGCGTACAAGGTAATGAAAGTCGCTCTGCTGCGAAGGTTATCATAGCTAAGGATTCTACAGTGTGCACGTACCGCATGGCCTCATTTCAGAAAGCAAAAATATGGACGAGTGATCAACACTGCTTCGGCAGCGGGTCTTTTCGGAAACTTTGGACAGTGCAATTACTCAGGTACGTAGATCTCATGATCACATAGAAGCTGATATGTGAACCAACGATTTGCAGCCGCGAAACTCTCACAAGTCGGCTTCACGGAGACTCTAGCGAAGGAGGGGTACAAGTATAACATTTTGTGCAATGTCATTGCGCCAATCGGTAAGCCAACATGTCGACCACAACGCATAAATCGATACTAAGTTGCCCTAGCTGCTAGCCGGTTGACAGAGACTGTCATGCCGCCTGACTTGCTTCAACTTCTTCAACCTGAATGGATTGTACCTCTGGTCGCTGTTCTTGCTCACTCGTCTAATAAGCAAGAGACCGGCTCAATTTTTGAAGTAGGTGGTGGCCATGTTGCCAAGATCCGATGGGAAAGAGCAAAAGGCGCTTTACTAAAGGCAGATCATTCCATGACCCCTGGAGCAGTACTTAAAAAGTGGAAGAATATTGGGGATTTTTCAGAACCTAGCTATCCTACCGGGGCGGCTAATTTCCTGGAACTCTTGGAAAATGCCCAGAAACTTGGAAGTAATGATCAGGGAGAAACACTTGACTTCTCCGGGAAGGTTGCCCTTATCACTGGAGCTGGCGGCGGGTAAGTTCTAACGCTTTGCATCTGTCCATTTTCTAATCGCTTTAGTCTTGGCCGATCCTACGCGTTGCTTTTCGCAAAGTATGGTGCCTCCGTTGTTGTCAACGACTTGATGGATCCAGAGCCGGTGGTTCAAGAGATCCAAAAGGATGGCGGCAAGGTAGTTGGCTCAAAGGCATCTGCAGAAGATGGTGACAAAGTTGTCAAGGACGCAATTGATGCATTTGGCCGAGTCGATATCCTCATCAACAATGCAGGCATCCTCCGAGACAAGGCGTTCACGAACATGGATGAGTCTCTCTGGGATTCAGTAATGGCGGTTCATCTTCGTGGGACATACAAGATGACAAAGGCAGCGTATCCCTATATGCTGAAGCAGAAGTATGGACGCATCGTCAACACTACAAGTACCAGCGGGATTTACGGAAACTTCGGGCAAGCAAACTATGCAGCAGCAAAATGTGGCATTTTGGGCTTTTCAAGAGCGTTAGCTCGAGAAGGTGCGAAGAACAACATCTATGTAAACACTATTGCGCCAAATGCTGGCACCAACATGACCCGGACCATCATGCCAGAGGAGATGGTTCAAGCATTCAAGCCGGACTATGTGGCTCCCTTGGTGGTGGCCCTCTGCTCCGACAAAGTGCCGGATCCACCTACCGGTAGCCTTTTTGAAGTCGGCAGCGGATGGATCGGCGAGACAAGATGGCAACGTTCTGGCGGCCATGGCTTCCCAGTTGATGTCAAGCTAACTCCTGAAAATGTCGTTGCAGCATGGAAAGATATTGTCACCTTCGACAGTCGAGCAGACAACCCCTCGGAAATGAATGACGGAATGAGAAGCATTATGGCGAACATGGAGAACAAGAGCGGCGGTAGTGAACAGAAGGCATCATCAAACCCCAATTTGGAATACATTGAGAAGGCAAAAAATATGAAAGCCGAAGGCACCCCCTACAACTACGACGATAAGGACGTTATCCTCTACAACCTCAGCTTGGGCGCAAAACGTACCGATCTACCCCTCGTGTATGAAAACTCGGACGACTTCCAAGCACTTCCCACTTTTGGCGTCGTTCCATTCTTCAACGCCAGCAGCCCCTGGGAATACAGTCAACTAGTGCCCAACTTCAGCCCCATGATGCTCTTACATGGCGAGCAGTACCTCGAGCTCCGCAAATTGCCCATCCCCACGGCCGCACAGACCATTTCGATCCCGAAGATTGTCGAAGTCATCGACAAGGGTAACGCTGCGATCGTGGTAACCGGCACGACAACCAAACACGCAAAGACCGGCGAGGACCTCTTCTACAACGAATCCACGGTCTTCATCCGCGGCTCGGGCGGCTTCGGCGGACCCAAGAAAGGCTCAGACCGTGGCGCGGCGACGACAACCTACAAGCCTCCTTCCGGCCGCAAGCCAGACGCCGTCGTCGAAGAAAAGACGAACGAGGACCAAGCCGCTTTGTACCGCCTCAACGGCGACAGAAATCCGTTACATATCGACCCCGACTTTAGCAAGATCGGTGGGTTCAAGACGCCGATCCTGCACGGACTGTGCTTCTTCGGGCTTGCGGGGAAGGCGGTGTTGCAGACGTTTGGGCAGTTTAGGAATATCAAGGTGCGGTTTGCGGGGCCGGTGATCCCGGGGCAGACGCTGAGGACGGAGATGTGGAGGGAGGGGGGGAGGGTGGTTTTCCAGACGACGGTCGTGGAGACGGGGAAGTTGTGTATTGCGGGGGCTGGGGCGGAGTTGGTGGGCGGGGGGAGGGAGAGTAAACTTTGAGGTGCAGAGGGGAAGGAGTGGAGATGGTGAGTGGAGGGTGGCTCGGGGAGCATTTGTATGCTAGTTAGAGAGAGGGCGCGAGTGTCACTGAGTGATGTGATTTATAACAGAGCTTAACGAAAATAGTTGAAGAAATTATATACAAATTTCAACCTAACGGTCATTTCTTTAAAGATTTTGGCGGGTTCTCACCGCATAAGAGAGGAATACTTAGATCATTTTTATTTTGGTTCAAGAGTAGCGCGTACATCATAAGCACGAGCAATTTCCAAGAGCCGGTTTTCCGAACCGTTATTCACAGCGTGCCAGCTTCGACCTATGGTATGGGTATCATTTCTAGCCATGTCCTTTAATCCAATATCGAGCCACGCCAATCCATGCAAGTAGCTTGCGCTGTGTATGCCCCCCAACCAAAACTCCAACACCCACAGGCCTAGATTTCCGGTCCACCGTATCCCAACCTTTACACCTCCACCGTAATAACCCGATCCCCAACCCAATCCGCCAAACCCTGCAAACTCCACTCGCCTCTCCACAAGACCCCCAACCACCCCCTCTCCGCCCGATCCAAATCCCCCGGCATCTCCCCAAACCCCTCCACCCCGACCATCCCCTCCTTAACCCTCCACTCCCTCTCCGCCTCCTCCCCCGCCGCCCTCACAACCCCCTCCTCATCCTCCCCCCGGTACAGATCACACTTCTGACACTCCCCGCACGGCCTCCCCGGCACAACCCGGAAATGCTCGCAGTAGTGCCGGTACCCTTCCCCCGGGGTCAGCGCCTTGCGGCACAGATAGCACATGATGTAGCCGCAGGGGCAGGTGAGTTTGTTGCAGCCGGAGGACTTGACGAAGGCGAGGCCGCAGCGCGGGCAGGTGCGTTTGACGGCGGCGGTGCGGGCGGCCTCGACGGTGGAGCGGAGGGAGAGGAGGAGGGGCTCGTGGCAGGTGTGCGGGTCGTGCCAGGGTTTGTGGCATTTGAGGCAGGAGGGGCGGAGGCAGGGGGGGTTGGCGCAGCGGAAGAGGGGGGCGCGGTGGGTGAGGTGGAGGTGGGTGAGGGTGTTGCGGAAGACAGTGCGGGGGTCTTGGGACAACGAGAGGAGCGAGAGGAGGGCTAGCAAGAGGGTTGCATAAAGAAGGAGGGGAGGGAGGAGGAAGAGCAAGAGGAGAGAGGCTCGGGCTGGAGACTTGAAGGTCCAACTGATTGGGGCGTTACTGGATAGGTTGTCCGTCGGGTCAGCCTCCGCGTAGTTGCAGAAGGGGCATTGGATGAGAGGGATTTGCGCTTTGAGGAAAGATTCAGAGGCAAGACGTTCCTCGAAGCGGAGCCAGGTCTCTGCGCCAGATGGGTTCGAGAGGATTGCGCTTCTTGTTATGTCGATTGGCAAGTGGCCATTGCAATTCTCGTTGAGTAGTGGAGCAACGCATTTGAGCGTTCCTCGACCAGAGTCGATTGACTTGTCCCATCCCTGACCAAAGAGAGCTTCTTCCAGTGTCCGTCGAACACAGTCAAAACAAGTAATGTGGCCGCTCGTTGAACAAGGCGCAATCTTTTCAAAAGGCACCTCGTCACAGCACACTTCGCATTCATATAAAGCTTCGTTTTCCTCCGCTTCGGTATGGTTGACTGTTTCGGCGTATCTACGGTCAGATGTTTCTTGCTCTAACATTCGTCTTTGACGTGTAGGACGGATGAATATCTCCTGAAGCTCTACGTCTAGTTCTCTGCAACCGGTCTCTTTTATTGCTCGATCCTCGAGGACATTACCCCGTGCAAGCAGGATGCTTGGAATTTCCTCCCTTTCTTTACGTTTTCGAAACGAGATCAGATTGCTCAAAGTCGCCCGCCAGGTCTTCTTGGACAATTCCTGAAGCACTGGACGTGCATGTCTGTAAGAGAAATTTTCCTCTGCGAGTACGGCATCTACTGTACTTCGACTGAGGCTCTTGAATTCCAGGCAAAGTGCGATCTTGGTAGCAGCTTTATAATCTTCATTGCGAAACGTCTCTTCAATGGCCAATAGTTGGCTCGCATCGGCTGGAGGACTGTTCCATCGCCCCTTCACCCATTCTGCACGATATCGTAGTAGCTGCTCGACGCAAATTTCCAGCTGGCTATCGCCGTCGAAGCGGGTGAGTAGCTCCCTTAAAACTTCGGCTTTGATGTCAGGAAAAAGTCGAACGAGTGTGAATAAATTGTCGTTAAGACCCTTCAAAGCCTGAGCTTGTTCCTCTGCACCAAGGTCCTTCATGCGCAGTGTACCGAAAGGGTTTGATCTAAGAGCTTCGGCGAGGGTCGTGCTTGCGGAAGAAGGACGTGCAACATTTCGACGGTTTGTAGGGCTTTTAGGTGACAGCCTCGGGACTTGAAAGGACAGTACCATTTCAAGTGTAGCAAAGCTACAACATGGTGCTGCTTCCAGAGTCTCTGGTGCCGCTTGACGTGGGATGAGTTGGGTTGAGAAACTTTGTACATGTGGTGGGGCCCATAGTTATCAATCAGGTGATTACGGAGTGATTCGGCTAACTGGAGATCTGAGTCAACTATCCACGCAACCAACTCAACGAGTACTACCCTGCATCTACGAATTCACCGCGTCTCTTCTCGACCGAAGAATAGTCCCCTCCGGATTTGAAATTAGCGTTGACTGTGCCCCAAAGTTTTCTAAATGCCTCTTGAAATGACCCGTTAACGTCGAACACCAGATCCATCATCGTTGCCATGCGCTTGGGATTTCTCAGTGGTTCTGAAAATATGGATGGATGACATCCTGGCAGCTCTCGCAATTGGGAAAGCATGAACGGGCTGGAAAATTCGCTTTTGGTTGCCCTTAAGCGGGTTCTATGTGGCACAAGGGCAGAAACATTGATATTCCTCGTATTGCCCGGGCCAGATCGAATTTCCGAAACATTCTAGTGGCTTGAGGTATCTTGGTGTCTACTCAAGCCTCCACCGTTGCGACCATCATACGCCACAAGAAGGCATAACTAGTCTGTGGACCAAGGGCGACATCACTCTCTAACCACAGCAATAGGTCACCTCTTGCTGATCGCTCGGGCTCCTACGAGATCAGCATACTACTTTGGATCTGTGATGCTAGTCACTTACGACGTTCTCATTTGGTCCCAACGAAAGATGAATGCCCCGAGGAATGCGCCGATGAAGATGCAAATGAGGATGTAACCTGGGAAGCTATTATGAGAAGAAGTCAACGACCGAGACAAGGCGGAGCAAGCTTTACCATTATAGTACATCGCGAGCAGCATGATGAAGTACGCGATCGCAAACTGGAACATGTGGATGGTTGCGCGAGCGGCCTGCCGTTGCAGCAATGTCCGAGCACCAGGCAGTACAGCAGCCCGATTGTTCGAGGATCGCACTGATGCCTCGGGGCTCGTCTCCTCACTTCCATCCTTACTGTGATTGATAGACTGTTCCCGCTGACGCGCAGCTGCCTCGCCATCTTTGCGTCGTAAGTAGCTGTCATATTCTCGACCGAGCCGACGCAGGAATTCGAGAGAGATCACCAGACAGATGACGCCGATGCAGGACCCTGCGAACATACCCGGAGACGTTACGCGCCAGGAAGAGGACAGGAAGCCTGGGCGGCGTGTTTTCGGTTAGGCTGACCACTTTGAGAGGGCGTTTTCAAAGACTTACAGGCATCGACGGTATACCAATTCCACAGCATTGAGATCTTGCAGTTTTCCCCCAATACTGCCCATACCACTCATGCTCGCGGAGGATGAGGACGACGCGCCAATGGTAGGAGCAGTGGAAGAAGCCATACTCATAGCCGTCGATGAAGATGGCTTCATCCCCATGTCCATGTTGACAGTGGATTGCTCGAGACTGGTGCTTGCTTTGCGTCAAAAAGCTTTCGGAAGGCCAAATGTTTCGAGAGGACGAGGTGAAATGAAGGAGCAACTTAGTAGTAAGTAGGGAGATTGTCGATTTTCGCGCAAGCCACACTGCCTCAGGTGACTGCCTTATCTAGACGATCAGAGACCTAGGTTGACGGCAACCCGATCGAATCTTCTACCTCCTAGATCTTCGAGTACGGTAAGAACCTGGAGTCAAAAAAAATCCGTCTAAGGCACAAATGTGAGCGGCTTGACAGCTGACTTTAGTGGCTTTATGGACTTAGGTTGGTACGGTAACAATTGCTACTCTATCACCAATTCATGACCCTCTAATTGAACGAAGTCTTTGTGTCGTAGAGAATTCTTTCAGGCGTCGGTTTGGTCCAACTAATACGTATTTCCTGCAGCGTTCGTGTCAATACATTGGTGACCACCAACAGGTGGCAGGCTGATGATTGAGCAAGTTTTCTGCCCCTGCGTGCTATCATTGGCCGTCGGCTGAGCATGTTTCTCCGCCGATGTTGAGAAGCAACCTTCACAGAAGGCGCTCTATCTGAGCACATTTCCTGTCATTTTCTGAGCACATTGTCTGTCACTTCTTTTCATGATGCCTTGATATCGTGCCTTGATCAATTTTGATCCGCTCCGAAACTCCTCCTTGACTCCTCTCGTCTCAGACTCCGAGTCATACGCTCATCTATTTGGTGCGGTTCCGCTCTTGTCTATGAGGCAGGTCGTATCCTATCTTCCTCTATTCCTCTATGTCCACTCACCACTATCCGGCGGAAGATTGCAAACCTCTACTGAAATAGTTCAGGAAAACGTGAGCTCTTGAGATAAAGGTCAATTGCGGTCCTCATCGAGCGTTATGAAATACTAGACAAGGGACTGTGACTGTCTATACTTCGCCGCGGCTCCAAGCCTCGTTTTAGGCGTCCGGAATACATGCCTTGGTCCATCTAGCACCATCTTGACCAGGTCACAGCTTCTTCTTCTGAGCACTTCACTATGTCAGTGCCGACGAACGCACCGTGGGTTGGATCACCAACTGCTAATTTATCGTTGGCCGACCCACATTGTAACAACGACTCCTGCCATGCTTTTTACAACGCTCACCAGCTGTCCCAAAAGCTTGTGTCATACAATTACCAATTTAGTTATGGACACTTTACAACGTGGTACTATCTCGCGTGGCTCGGGGTCTTTACAGCAGCCCACCTTCTATGCCGTGCAAAGGAGCACCAAAAGAATCGCCCAAGAAGCGATGTATTCGAGGAAGGAACTCGATCCCCACCGTTGAACAGCATCCATCAAGAAATCACCTTTGGCAAAGCCCACGCCAAAATCACCGCAGCTTGGCGCTTTTTCTCTTATCGCCATGTCCCCGGATGGTGGAGTAACACTTTTGGTGTCCCATCTGTAGGCGTGGTTAGCTTTTTGCTCCTCGCCGCGCTATACCTTAGCATCTTGACCTTCCTCAAACGCCCCTATTACCGCCAACATAGGGGCTACGGCTCACCTCCTTTAGCAGTCCGTACAGGTCTGATGGCGACAGCTTTGACACCTCTTACAATTGCACTCTCCGGAAAGGCGAATGTGATCACTCTACTGACTGGTATTGGACATGAGAGACTAAACGTCATTCACCGCTGGGTCGGATGGATGATTTTTGCGCTGAGTATAGTACACACAATCCCTTTCATCATTGCACCGTTGAAGGATGGTGGTTCGGCGGCGCTACACAAGCAGTTCTACAAGAAAGGCTCGTTCGAATATACAGGAGTCCCTCCGCTCGCTATGCTCTTTGGTCTTCTTATCTTATCTATCCCATGGATCCGTCACCGGCTGTACGAAGGCTTCTATCACGTCCACTTCTGGCTGGCAGTCACCTACCTGGGGACTATGTTCTGGCACGCAGGAAACGAAGGCGTAAGTTTCACCGACCTTTACCTTTTACGTGTTAAGTTAATCTACATTTCTCCATCCTGACTCGTGTACAGTGCCACGTGCACTTTCGGATCATAACTTCTGAAATGATACTTATCGTTCTTGATAGGATTCGTGGGACTATCTCTGGGCCACCTTAGCAATCTGGCTCGCGACAATCCTCGCCCGCGCATTCTGGTACACCCGTCCTACCAATATTATGCAGGGAGGCTGGTTTAGGGGATTTCCTGTGTCGGCCCTCAAGCCATTTCCTAATGACATGACGAAGCTTGAGCTCCTGGTTCCGCCAGCCTTCCGGTGGACCCCCGGTCAGCACGTCTTTCTCCGCTTTCCTGATATAGGCCCGTTTGACAATCATCCATTTACGATTGCTACAGCGGATGTACCGATTCAAGAGGTGTCGGAACGGAGGATGATTGCCTTTTATGTGCGTTCGCATTTCGGATTTACGAGAAGGTTGCGGAGGCATATTAGCGGATTAACGGATCCGCAGCTTGAGGCGTGGGTGGAAGGGCCGTATGGCGGGATGTATGGAGATCCTGGGTTGAGGTATGATCATATGGTGCTGGTGATGGGCGGAGGTGGAATTAGTGCGGGTTTACCGTGGGTAGAACATTTTGCGAGGAGATTTGTGGACGGTGATTTGCCATTAAGAGTAAAGAAGTTGAAATTGCTTTGGAGTGTAAGGGAGAGAGAATCGGTAAAGTGGGTGGAGGAGACGCTTTCGAAGGTACCGTGGGAAAGCTTGAAGGGAAGAATTAGTGTGCATGTGCATGTCACTGGTCAGGTGCAGGAAATCACCGGGGGAGGAGAGAGCGAGCGATCGCTGACAGAAGAGATGGAGCAAGACACTGAAAAAGAGACACTGTGTGCATATGGGGAAAACGATCGAAGTAAGGCCCATTCCCTACCATCGGAAATTGAAAGCATGCATCGTCAGGGAGGGAAGGGTATCGACCTCCAGCCCCTCCGCGAGGTCATGCCCACCAAAGTTCACGTTCCATTCAACTACTACCAGGGCAGGGTCAATTTCACTGATCTTCTTGCCGAACCCGAGTCAGTACCAACGTCGTCAAGGACACTCATTCTGGGTATGTGGTCTCCCTCACTTCTATCCCTATGTCGACTTCCATTACTTACCTGCCTCTGTCTCCGTCTATGGTGTTCCCATTCTCCATTCTCATCTCCTTTTCCTCTCATTTCATCAACCTGTTCAAATTATCTTCTTCATCCTCATGTCTCTTTGAATATCCCAACTGACTAGAATCTCAGCTTGTGGTCCGGTGCCCTTCAAAATAGACCTCTCCAATGCCTGCGCTGCAGCGCAGTCTCGCGTTTTCAATTCCAGTCCGGATAGCCCAATTGAAATCGCATTGTGGACCGAGGCTTTTGGATGGTAAGGTGGCGGTCTTCGAAAACCTCATAAATAACTTTGAATGTGGATGTCATGGTATTAGAGGGGCCTGGAGGCTATGCGAACGCCTTGAAATTCAAGCTCGCGAAAAAGGAAGCTCTCGAACAGATTTGTTGGTCATTTATGATGCAGATTTGTAGCCGTTCGAGCTTATACTACAGAAACAGCTAAGGGAAAGAGCAATAGATACAGCCTGGAGCCTTCATTGATGTGTCCATAAGCGCATTTGTAGCTCCCCTACCAATTTCATCTTCGGATTGCCGTTATATCGAGATATGCAAAGCAAATTTCCATCACGTCAGTCCACAGCACATCTAAAAGTGATCGTGAACTAGTAGCCGCAGAGAAGTATCTGAGTTAGTATCAAGGAACCTTCGCCAGAGAGGGATAACGTGTGATATCCACTGAAGCTAGTAGAGACTAAATAACCATGTCGGTCAGATCTCCTATGAACTGAGGCTGATCTACTGCTGTATTGTAACCTTTCGATTGTGCCTCCTTTAAGAACTTCCATATTGA
Organism: Pyrenula massariospora; assembly: GCA_021030905.1. NCBI lineage: Eukaryota > Fungi > Ascomycota > Eurotiomycetes > Pyrenulales > Pyrenulaceae > Pyrenula > Pyrenula massariospora. Next base: position 1,984,801 of record JAGFMI010000003.1, read on the forward strand.
GCCAACTCGATGCAAAAGTCTACATCTCGCCACGTCTTCTTTAAATATACCCAATTATGATCCTGTCTATTGCTTTGACATTTTCAATCTCGTCGTATTCATATGTCTGATTGTAACTATTTAAGGAGAACAGTGATTCATGGATATTAAATGCTCATCATTGCTCAGCCTCACAAAATTTTCCTTCAAAGATAATACTTACATGATCTTCGATACCGTAAGGTTCTAAAGTCTCATTATTAAATTTGGTCGTATCTCTTGTAGACGGACTTCTTCACTAAATGATCCAACGAGGCTTATTCTCTTCACTATGAGTTATCCTGGTGCTATTTCGTTCGCTATGCCTAGTCCTGATCACCTGTTTGTGACCAATAGTCGTCGGCGCAAAAGAAAATCAATAATATGAAACGAGGTGACATTCGAGGCTCGACAAAAGCTTGAAGAAAGAGGGATGACAATGATCTCTCGGAAGAACAGCGATGAGTAGAATTGTTAGAGAACTTTTAGCAAGGAACAGAGCGAAAAGCAAGATTTAGAACAAATCTCGTGGAAGGTTGGAGCTCTCAAGTATTCAAAATTCTAGTGATCTCCAATGTCCATGACTATTTGGTTTCTATTCAAGTCGACAAGTTTCTTAGCTCTTGATTTTCTCGTATTGAGTTTGATGTAAACCATTTATTAAGTACCTTAGCACGCTTAGTTCCGAGGCAGGACTGTCGGGAGGTACTTCGGCCTCGGTAGATTCTCGGAATCCCCAGACTTGGCGTAGATCTTCTTCGCAATTCGTGTCCAGTTGGAAGCTCTTCGCACTAGTTAGAGCCTCACTTGGAAACTTACAGACTCTACTATCCTTAGGCCAAGCTCCAAGAACTCTTCAAAGAGACGCGCCTTAGTGATGCGTTTTGACCAATCCCACAACCGATAATGGCCATGATGCCTAGCTCTTCGAGTGGTGGACCTTACATTGACCATGACGACCCTACCATTGAGTCAGACTTGATCGAACCAGATGAAGGTAGTGATCGAACTGGACGTAACTCGCGCGGTACTAAAAAAGGACTATAGAAAATGAAGCCAACGATCCCGTCCACCTCACGTCCGATCGGACGCCCTTGACGGGGAACATTCAGGGCTCGCGAAATCCTATTTCTCAAAATTATCTCACATCATCAATCCCCGGGGAAGATAGAAGAGCACCGCAGAATACAATAGACGAAACTGTCTGGGAGACTCTTTCAAGGGATCTGTTGGCAGTATGGGAGAAAATGAAGCAAGTTCTCTGGCCAAAGTACCTGCTTGGAGGGATGCTGCAGCGCGGTGGTGGGATTGGCGCCGCCGAGAGGGGCGAGGTTGACAGCTTTGGTGGAGGTGTCAGGGACCTTATGGGTCGCTGGCCTGATGCCGACGTCGTTCTGCAAGGAGGAATGAGCGAGGGTCTGCGAGATTGGGATCTCTGGTGGCTTTCCCGTTCCCGCGATACGAAGCTTTAGCTAACTTGGAGACCAGGGGCCCCTTGGTATTCTGTCTGCTTCTGAGCATGTTTCTTTCAATGAGAGTTTCCGGGAAGCAGGCAGATCTTGTCTTTTCCGGCGTTTTCTCTATTGTTTGGATCGGGGAAGCTGTGGTCACATTACAGATCAAATTGCTGGGCGGCAACATGTATGAAGCCTGTCGCAGTGCCTATTTCTGCTAACACTCTTGCGCAGTTCCTTTCTGCAGTCAGTTTGCATCATCGGCTACACACTCTTTCCCCTCGTCATCGCTTCAGTTCTCAGCGCAGTCGGTCTTCCCACCGTAGCCCGAGTACCAGTTTATATCGTTTTGATTGCATGGTCATTAGCGGCTGGAGTCAGCATTCTTGGTGGTTCCGGAGTTGTGAAAAATAGAGTCGGTCTAGCGGTATACCCTTTGCTGGTATTCTATGTAGGAATAGGGTGCCTCTGTTTCATCAGCTGAATTTAGAGGACTTACATTCGAATGATATAAGAATTCTTTATAATGCAATGCAATCCGCGACAGTTGAAGCGTAATTCTTTCTTGTGTTTTGGCGAAGCGAGATCGATCTGACAACGCGGGTATCGGCCTTTACGATCCTGACTTCGAGCAATCAGATACATCTGAACGTATCTAATACCAGTACCTCCCAGTCAACCGGTTTTGGTGCTGACCCACCCATGCATAAATTACGATCCGCGCGCGAAAAGGCACTCCAAGCCGCTCGTAGGTTGCTGCGGGGTGCCTACGAGTTCGTTGATATCTACCAAACTACATTATTCTGTGGCCCATACCAAAGCCTGCCTCGACCATCAGAAAAAAGTTTCTTGCAGGTGAGTGCTCAATAATAGGCGTATCCAGTATCTCTAGAGCATTTAAACGTTCTGTGAGCGCTTGATACCCTTTATCCGTCGAACTGCTTGTCACAATATTGCCATTTTGAGCAGATTCTTCGTCTCTTAACGTGCTAATCCTTCGTCGTGTGGAATTCTAGGTCACGTACGCAATTTAAGGCTTTGAGATTACCTCTTCTGCGGTCAAAGTTCTCGTGAAGCATCCCGCGTCAACTCAAGATCTATCTCGACCGACTGAGGTTTCGCAATCGCGCCCGTGTGTGGATGACCACATTCTTACCTTCAGTGACAAGGCGATCTGATTCTTCATACTTTAGAAGGAGGAACGACCGTGTCAACCCATGCACTAGGGCGTTGTTTCGTGAAAATTTCTATACGCAACAGCTGTGCCCCCTGGTATTAGGTCGGCTGCTCTACTGGTTTGGGTCATAGGGGCTCAGCATGAGTGATCCCAATGCTGTAGCAGCTCCTCCTTTGGAACAGTCTCCACCTTCTGCGACGGACCCCTATGATCCTTCAGAGCATAAGAACATGGAAAATTCAGATGGAGAAGCGGGTGAGCGACCGGTCCGAGAGAAATTACAACAAGCCAGTATTGCGAGCCTTACTCATCAAGCTATGGAATCGGACGCAGATAAGTCTACGACGAGACCCCGTACCGCCGAATCAGAATCTTCGGAAGCTGCGAATGACAGCGTTCAACGGGGCCGGCCAGCTAGGAAACGGTCATTCGAAGACCTGCAACAAGGCGAGTCTGTGAATGAGTCTACTGGCAATGAGGGCAAACCAAGTACAAACCCGAGTCTGCATAAGCGAATGCGCTCTCGCGACATTTCCGCCACGAAAGCAACGGATGCAAACGGAAGAGATCCGCCAAAGCCTGACGCCGTGATCCATGAGGAAAATCATGGACGAAATCAGTCTACAGAGCGCAGCACACAAACGGAAACCCGTGTCGCAACGGAGAATGGCTCGGCTGTGAATGACACATTGGACGACGAAGAGCAAGCACGCACGGAAGGGATCCTTAGTCCGCGGAAAAAGAGGAGCCGCGATCAATTTGATAAAGACTTCAAGACCCAAGGAGTTGATTTGGACGCTTCTACTAGCGGACCGGCAGATCCAAGCAGTGATGATCTAGAGGCACCTGAGCAGTTAAAGAATCCGCCTCGTAGTGTAGGTGGCGAACCTGAAAAGAAAAGACACCGTGATGCCTCCTCTGAAAGAGAGAGCAGAATCGAGACAGACCAGATGCAAGCCAAAGTAAGTTCACTAGCCCTTCCTAGGTGCATGGCTTCTCACATTCCTAGATTGAATCTCAATCCGACTTTGCCAATCTATCCACTATTTCTCCCTTTGGCGCCTTAGCTGCGCCAAACCCGCAGCCTAATAGCACCAAAGCAGAGCCTAGGGTCACTTCATCTTCAGCTTTCGCATCGTCTGGACTGTCTTCCTTCGCAAGCTCAGATAAATCACCATTTGGAGCGCTTGGGACAACGACCAAGTCCGGGCATGGTTTTGGGTCTTCAGAGAATAAATCAATGTCCGGCTTTGGGTCATCATCATTTGCAGGTTCCGGATTTGGCGGGACGTCTGCTTTTGCAACGCCTGGCTCAGCAGGATTTGGCGGTCATGCAGGAAGTACATTTGGTAGTGGGTTCAGCAGTGGATTAGGAGCTGCTAGACCTCTGAGTGGCCTGTCTAATTTTGCAGCTCCCGCTGGCTCTCAAGGAATACTCGGATCAAGCAACAATCCCAGCCGAGCATTTGGAGCGCCTGAAGCTGAAGAGGAAGGAGACGAAGATAGTGAAGACGGTGAGAACGACAATGACGAAGTGGCTACAGACGACCGGCCCAGAGATAAACGATTCGTCGAGCAAGAAGGTAAGTGCCTCCAAGTCATCTATGGAGCTCATGCTTACGCCCTAGAAGTTGAAACAGGCGAGGAGGCTGAAGAGACTGTTTTTACCTGCAAGGCGAAGCTATATCATTTTGACAGCAAAGAGTGGAAAGAACGAGGTGCCGGAAGCTTCAGGGTCAACGTCAGTGACGATCATGAAGCTGGGTGCGAGGGCAAAAAGAAGGCTCGCCTTATACTTCGGACCGAAGGTGTTCATCGCGTTGCTTTGAATACTCCAATCTTTAAAGACATGAAGGTCGGCACCAATGAGGGCAAGGAACCTACGGGTAAAATGCTCAACCTAGCGGCTATGGAAAATGGGAGACCAGTTCCACTTTTACTCAAGGTATTCCATCTTTTCATTTTTCTCCGAACGGTCACTAATGTTTTTGTACAGACTGGTAGCCTCGAAACGGCTCGAGATCTATATCACCATATCAAGGGCATCCAAGAATCATTGTAATTGGAACGCGTTATTGGAAATGTTCAATAGACATGTCAATAGCATCATACACCAGAGACAAGTTGCGTGCAAGATCGAAAGAGTTGTACAAACTATGCCTTAACTTTAGGCATGAATTCAACAGGCCTTTCGTTTCGAAGAGATCATCGGTGACCTTCATGTACCTAGAAGATTAGGCAACAGTTCCAACGAGAGATAAGTCCTGTTTGAACGTACTTTCTCGAAGATTATTCCCTCCGATCCTCACAGCAATGTCCTGTGTGAAGCGCTTAACGAGAGAAGAGAATTATGACATATTACTATCACAGTGGTACTTTCTCTCCCCCTAGACATCTTCCGAACCAGAGCAAATTGTCAAGGTCCTAGATGTAGTCATCGTTGCCAGTTTTAGTAAGTTGGTTGAGTGTGCACGTGATCACGCGTTAATTGCTAAACGCGTTGCGTCACTATTTCTCTTGGCACGGCCTGGCGCTATCTATCACCTGCTCTGCCATAGATGTAGAAGCATAGAGTACAATTATTAGAGGCGCTGTGAGATTGCTCGGCGTCGATGTGCGATCAAGTGTCTCTTGGATTTGTGGAGGCAAACTCCTGTGCGCCATGGCACGACTCCAGGCAGCAACAATATCAAACCAACCCGTCATCAGACGGAAAAGGAAAGCCCTAGGGGGTGAGCCAGTAGCCTGCACTCCGTCGCCAGATCAAGCGCAGGACACAAGTGTGACAAAAGTCCTCACCAAATCTCACGATGGTGGGCAGAAGCCCCAGCGAATGAAGAAGGCAGATAGTAGACCTGCGCTTGTCCGGCGCGATTCATCAAATGCGTTCGTCGAGTCTACGATACCATGGCCGGCACATTTCGAGAAACTTGCCCAGTTGCATCGAGCTTTGAATTTGGTCTACACGTTTTGTTGTACTAGAAAGCACCTTGCCACTACCTTCGACACCATCAAAAGCGCCGTCGAAGCACATATTAAACGGCCGCTGGTTATTGAAGATGTGGCGCAGATCAAGTTTCTGATTCCAAGAGCGATCAATTTCGCCTATGTCAGTGAGGAGATGCTGCAGGTCACCATCATGGGCGAGGAAGATGGAGTAAAGGGTGGCAGGGCCGACCATTTTCGATCGCTCCAGGCTGACGAGAATGTCGCAGAGGAGGACACAGATGGTGGTCCGAAGGAGTTCCTGCTCTTCGAGTATATCGACGGTGACTTGAAAAGGCAAGTAACGCATGCGAAGACAGGAGAGCCGACGAAAGCGACCAAAAAACTTCGTAATGAAGAGTTGAAAATGCCTGTTTACAGTCACAAACAGATGCTAACCCTCATAGAGAAAAGAAACAAAAAATTCACGTCCGCAGTCAATGATTTTCTAAATCGCTGTGTTGAAGAGGCTCTTGATCCTGTCATGCGCATCACAAGTGAGCAAGAGGCTTTTATACCAATACCGTCGACAAGTCGAAGTAGCACCCCAGCGCCTCAGCGTATAGCCCCACCTAAGCAAATCCCCAAGGAGAGGGACAGCATATCGGCAATAATACAACAGATCACTGAGATGGAATGGTATACTCATCAAATCGTTCCTGATGGCCACAGAGTCTTTGACCCGCAGGAGCCTGTCTACGGAGAACTTAACTTTTCCCTCTCTCAAGAGCTTGTTAACGCTTTATTTAACACTCGTGGCATTACAAGATTCTATTCGCACCAAGCAGAAGCTATCAATCATCTTCACGATGGGCACAATGTCATTGTCTCTACGTCTACAAGTTCCGGAAAGTCACTCATCTACCAAGTGCCCATGCTCACTGCGCTCGAGAAAGACCCGGACAGTCGTGGCATGTATATATTTCCAACCAAAGCTCTTGCACAAGATCAAAGACGAAGTCTTAAAGATATGCTCAAAATCATGCCTGGGCTCGAAAACGTAATAGCGGAAACTTTCGACGGTGATACTCCTATGCAAGATAGGAACACTATTCGAGATGAGGGACGCATTATTTTTACCAACCCTGACATGCTTCACATCACTATTCTGCCGCAAGAAGATGCGTGGAGGACGTTCCTCAAGAATTTAAAGTATGTGGTAGTTGACGAACTGCACGTGTATAACGGCCTGTTTGGTGCACACGTTGCATTTATCATGCGAAGGCTACGGAGAATCTGTGCTGCTGTGGGCAATCGGCACGTCAAATTTATCTCCTGTTCTGCAACGGTTGCCAATCCCGAGGAGCACATGAAGACAATTTTTGGGGTTGATAAGGTTCGTCTAACGGATTTTGATGGTTCTCCCTCTGGCCGAAAAGAGTTTGTCTGTTGGAACACTCCATTTAAAGATCCAAATGACCCAACCTCAGGCCGTGGTGATACATTCGCAGAGACTGCGCGTTTATTCTGCCAGCTTATCCTCCGTGGCGTCAGAGTCATTGCTTTCTGTCGAGTCCGCAAGCAATGTGAAGTACTCATCGGTGCGGTTAGAACTGAGTTCAACACCCTCGAACGTCCAGAATGCGCAGCGCTTGTGATGGGCTATCGAGGTGGGTATTCTCCTCAAGACCGGAGAAAGATCGAACATGAGATGTTTGCTGGAAAATTAATGGGCATCATTGCAACTACCGCTCTTGAGCTGGGAGTAGACATTGGCTCCCTCGACGCAGTCATCTCAATGGGCTTCCCCTACACAATTGCCAACCTCCGCCAGCAAAGCGGCCGCGCTGGACGCCGAAACAAAGATTCGCTCTCTGTCCTTGTCGGAGATTGCTTCGCCACAGACCAGCACTACATGTCCAATCCAGACGAAATCTTTACCAAACCCAACTGTGAGCTGCAAGTCGACCTAACCAACGAGCTAGTCCTCGAAGGTCATATTCAGTGTGCAGCCTATGAGATGCCCATCAAAACAGAAGAAGATACTGCCTTCTTTGGAAAACAACTTCCTGAATTCGCTGCATCTCGCCTCACTGCTGACCCGCTGGGCTTCTACCACTGCCACGAACGCTTCCGCCCACACCCCAGCAAATGCGTCTCCATCCGCGACACCGAAGACGGCCACTTTGCCGTCGTCGACATCACCCACGGCAAGAACACCGTCCTCGAAGAAGTCGAACCCTCCCGCGCCTTCTTCACCATCTACGAAGGCGGCATCTTCCTCCACCAAGGCCGCACCTACCTCGTCAAAGAATTCTCCCCAGACCGCCGCATCGCCCGCGTGACGCTTGTCAAGATCGACTGGACGACGCAACAGCGCGACTACACCGACATCGACCCCATCGAGACCGAAGCCATCCGCCGCGTGTCCGCCACCAGCCGCAGCCGCGCCTTCTTCGGCCGCATCAAGATCCACATCGTCGTCTTCGGCTTCTTCAAGCTCGACCAGAAGCGCCGCATCCTCGACGCCGTCGCCGTCGACAACCCGCCCGTCGACATCTACAGCAAGGGCATGTGGCTCGACGTCCCCAAGCGCGCCCTCGACATCCTCAACGCGCGCAGGCTGAACTTGGCTGCCGGGATCCACGCCGCCGAGCACGCCATCCTCTCGCTCATGCCCAGCTTCGTGATCAGCATGCCCGGGGATGTGCGGACCGAGTGCAAGGTCGCGCTCAAGGAGTTCGCCAAGAAGGCCTCGCAGCGCAAACGGCCCGCACGGCTGACATTCTACGACGCCAAGGGCGGCGCGGGCGGGTCTGGCATCGCAGCCAAGGCGTTCGAATTTGCCGACCTGCTCCTCCACCGGGCGTGCGAGCGGGTCGGCAAGTGTCACTGTGTGGAGGGCTGCGTGGAGTGCATCTGCGACGAGCGGTGCAAGGAGAAGAACATGGTGATGAGCAAGGCCGGCGCGGAGGTGATACTGAAAAGTTTGCTGGGGCTGGAGATTGACGTGGAGAGTTTGCCGTGGGGTCCCGAGGACGAGAGGGTGCCGGCCGGGATTGAGACGGTGGTGGAGGCGACGGAGGTGAGAGGCAGGGACGGACGGAATGTGCCGATTAGCGAATTTGATAGGGTGGAGATCAAGAAAGAGAAGGAGGACGGGGATGTCATTGTTATCAAGGATGAGCCAGAGGATAGTTAGGAGTGGCACCATTTAGGCACTGAAAGCTACATTATGAATTGTGTAAGTTCTTCTTGAACCCAGAGAAGCTATTCTCAGGCAAGTAATGATACATTAACACAGAATAACAAATAATCTTCCACTTATCGCTCGGATTAGCACCTTCATCCGTTATGTTGACGAATCCTTCAGATTCTTGGACTCCTAGTGCGCGAGGGGTCCAAATGGGGAGATTAAACAGGTCCGCGAAACGCCAAACGAATCATCTGTATCTGCAAGCGTCGCTCATAATGACTAGCTAACCTGCAGGCAGTCATCCCCGTCGCTTCGCAAGTCAATGGATTGGAAATCGCGTCTTCGCCTGAGGTGATTCCGGTACGCGAGGAAAGGAGGCTAGCTCGTTGTCGATGGCCTTGGCATTGTCGTCTTCAGACTCAACAGCCGACGACTTTTTGTGGACATTGAAGTGAGGGGCAATTTTAGACACGCCTGGGACATGGGCGTTCTCTAAGCTACTAATGATCTTGTGAAACTTTTCAATCGTCGGTTTAGAGATCGAGGCATGGGTGTCTTTCTCGAAAGATTCCCTAGTCTCGCTCTTCGAACCTTTCCTCGTACGTGGGGACGTGTTGGTACGTTGCGGAGCCTCTTTGAGCGGCGTTTGTGGCCTGTGGGTTGGAGAGTCTGGTAGGTTTGGCATAATAGCCATGGAAGTGCTAGTACTGCGACTGCGATGAGAACGAGATTTCTGAATCCATTTGTCCTTCAGGGTCTCCGGTGCAGTACTGGCTCCCATGTCCATGATGGACACTGTTCTCCTCAGTTTCGTCGTTGCCGTTTTGCACGTAAGGCAGAAAGCTTACTGTGAACTCCAAGCCGCATGCCTTTCTTGGAGAAGCTTTGACGTACCGATTCTTTGTCTGATGATTCCGGTGAAGAGGAAATGGTGTCTGGGACGGGAGGATTGGCTGGACTGCTCGAAGATCGTCCTCTGCCTTCTCCGCTCGTTGACGTTTTGCGTTGCTCCTTGTCGTAGCTGTCGAGTTTCCCAATGGCGTCACGGTTCGTCTTGATGACAGTGTCAAGTATAGCTTTGTCTTCAAACATAAGATGAGCGTCTGCTCCAGACAAGGGATCTAAAGACCTGTACAATTTCATCATCAGCACCAGGTGAGAAACATGTATTGGGATGCTATGAAATATCTAGGTCAAGTGCCAAGAAGGTTTTGGGTCTCAAATCGACGTACTTGGTGGCGCCTTGCTCTTGCGTTCCATACTCATTGCCGTGTTGGAGCACGGTTCGCATGACCACAAGCGTTGACTTGAGAGCCTCTAGATGCCTCCGCAAACGAGAGATCTTCGACTTTCGAAAGAATGATTTAACAGTTCCTTGGTTGGGACTGTCGATCTTACGAAGCTGCTTTCCGACCTCCGCAACTTCGTCGAAAATGACTTTCAGCTCTTGAATGATCTCCTCAAGATCTTGCATGAAAGCTTCCGTGTAGCGATGGATGTCTTTAGTCACGTCTTCATGCAATCGCAAGAGTACAGCTGACAGTGCCGCGATTCCTCCTGCCATGCTCTCGACCTCGCTGCCTGTCTGGCTGACCATGTCACAAGCGCAGTAGAAGTCGGAGGAGAGATCAGCGGCCTGTCCAGCCAACGCTATCATCATATCTGGGACAGAGATGGTAGCCATTCTGGCAGACGAGAGAAGACACAAGGAAGTTCTCTCATGTGGTAAAGACACGGAGGGTGGAAGGCAGATAAGAGAAGATGAAGGATGAAGTAAGAGAGCTGACTGGAAAGGCGGAAGGCACGCTGGGGATTCTTTTAAGTGGGAAAGAGCGAAATTGAAATGGTGATTAGGGAAAGCTCGACCTGGTGGACTTCCGCGGCGGGCATGTCGCAGCATGCGGTGGCGGTGCAGTGGCAGGTCGACGCCCCCAACAACCTTTGTGACTTGTCTCACTTCATGATTCTCCGCAAAAATTTTAGAGAAAGGCTGGAGAAAAATCGTTGGATAATTAGAGGCGGGGAAATGTTTGTTGATTTGTGCGTCTAATCACTCGTTGAAGTTGACGCACCGCAACGTCACAGAATAATGCCCAGTAAGATTGGTTAGGAGCCCCCGGAATCTTTCACGTCAATACAGTGCGCTATGCAACTGAACACAATGCATTAAAAATGTCTATCTTCTTTCTGAAAGGCTGCCTGCCAAACGTCTCGAATTACTAATTTCTGTTGTACCTCGTCTTACCCATGGAGAAAGGGACGTAGCGGTATTTGATCATATGTTGGATCTGGCGCCGCACTAGGTAATTTTACACATTAGTCTAAGCCTTTGCAGAAAAGAGCATATTTGAAGCAAGTGTTACTGCGCGAAAGGCTGGAGTTATTAGGTCTGCACTTACTCGTCAAGAAGAAAAGAATCAGCCAGTATACGACCAAGACAGGCCAGAAAACCGGCAGATTGAAGATCTCGAACCAACTGCACACAAAACTTATTACAACCATTCGTGTCGCGCTGTGCCAGAATTTAAACTCCGGCAATCTTCGAATGAATGGCCTGAACTCTTCATCTTGTTTTGTCGGGAGAGAGTCTCCATCCTCCAGGTTCTCGTCTTGGGTCAGGGAAGGGTCAAATTTGGGCTGGAGGAACGCGAGGAAGAGGTTGAGTAGATAGATGCCCAAGCAGTAGGCAATGATATACCAGCCACCTGCCCAGATAATGCGAATGAAGAATAAAACAAGGAGGGTTGCAGTACCGGCCCAGCGGTAGGTAACATAAGGCGTAGAGGCGTCAAGGTAGGATTGGTAGAGCTATGCAACATGTAAGCAGTGCACATATCTTAAAGGTCTTCGTGCCAACGAACTCGTAGGTATTTTGACGTCTGCGCGCTCACAGCGTCGAAAGGGGTCGACTCCGGTTCTGGGGCGTCCATCTTGGATCGAGGTTTGCGAACATGCGATGCAAGACAGAACCTTGCACACTGCCTGCAGAAATCACAGCGCGCCTATGGGATCCGGAAAAGGATAACAACAATATTTCTCGCCGGAAAAATCAGGCTGGCTAGGCTTGCTAATGTGTCGCGAATGCCAGCGCTCAGCTAAAAGTTTCTCAAAAAAGTGTTCGGCCAGCCACAGTTTCCTCTCCTGATTTGCCAGAGCGCTCATTCGCTGCAGAAGTTCGCAAGGCTGGTCTAGGTTAAATTGGGCTAGCTCACTTCAGCCTCAATCTTCTCGCTGTTCCCCGCACCCGAGGATTGACCGAGGAGCTGCATTGAAGCCCGTGCGGAGAGACACAGATATTCTTCGACGGCGAGAGACGTCAAGAGGGCCTTTGTGAACAGATGAAGATGTTCACGTCAAGTTCCTGTTCCGTGGTTCGCTGCAGGGCTGCTCATATTTCACCAACTCTTGGATTCGTAGCTGCACGCTCTTTCTCCGCAACAAAGTCTCGAGCATCAACCTCGTATGAGCATCTTCTCCTGTCTAGTCCGAAACCAGGCGTTGGCCAGAGTAGGTACATAGAGCATCAGACATCTCCGATGACCGTCTCTGAACATATGTAGTCACATTGAACAGACCAAAGGCCCTCAATGCGTTGTCAACCCCTCTCTTCCGTGAGCTCAATGATGCTCTCTCAAAGTATGAGGAAGACAAGGACATTGGCGCCATTGTTCTTACTGGCAGCGAGCGAGCCTTTGCCGGTCTGTCATGACACCTCTTAAACCGCATGAGAGTACTAGAAGCTGACTTTTCGTAATAGCTGGCGCCGATATCAAAGAAATGTCCACTCTCACCTTCTCCCAAGCCTACAACACTAACTTTATCGCCCCTTGGTCACACCTAACCACCATTCGCACACCCATCCTCGCTGCCGTATCTGGCTTTGCTCTCGGTGGTGGCTGCGAGCTCGCAATGATGTGCGACATCCTTTACTGTACCGCTAGCGCGACCTTTGGACAGCCTGAGATTAAGCTCGGTGTTATCCCGGGAGCTGGCGGCAGCCAAAGGCTGATTAGAGCGGTTGGTAAAAGCAAGGCGATGGAGTTGATTCTAACGGGCGAAAATTTCTCTGGCAAGGATGCTGGGGACTGGGGTCTCGCAGCAAAGGTGTTCGCAGGCGGGTATGAGGAATGTTTAAATGGTGCCGTGGAGACGGCGGGTAAGATAGCAGGGTTTTCGAGAATAGCAACGGTGGCCGCAAAAGAGGTTGTCAATAAAAGTCAGGAGTTACCTCTGAGAGAGGGTATGGAATACGAGAGGAGACTGTTCCACGGATTGTTTGGCACGAAGGATCAGAAAACAGGTAAGCTGAATGCCACATCCGTTCACGCTCCCACTAACCCTAAGTCTTCAGGCATGGCGGCCTTCGCGAAGAAGGAGAAACCACAATGGTCAAACGAATAACACCTGCAAGTGTACAAATAGATACCACATAGAACGATTTACAGAGCGTTTGAACGACTATTTGAACGGACCACGTGATCACTTATCAAGAGTGCGAGATCACCACCGCGCACCAACCACCACTTCGATATAACAAACTCAACGCGGCAAAAAATCTGTAGCAAAAGGTACCTGCGACCCTGCCATAGTATCCAAGCAGACAAACCTCTTTTTAGTTTTTATTTTTCCTTCAATCTTTTCTCTAGGTCAAAATTGTAGGTTAACCCCTTATCCTTAGACACTGTACGCAAGGTTCGCTCGAATTGGAATTTGGGACGTACGAAAAAATTTCCGCTAATAGACTTCGAAGATTGACGAGCGAACTTTGTTCTCAATAAATTGCATATGTTCACATGCTAGGGCTGCCGGAACACAGTGCAAACGAGAAGATAGGAGACAGTAGCAAGAGCGAGTGAAATTACACACATCAACAAACATCATAGACCGTTTGATCATCAGTTAAAGGCTTTGATATTTAAACAACGCCACTTAGATTGCCAGGTCAGTTCTACTTCCAGCTTCGGCCATACATGGCCTATCGTAAGCAGGAAAGAATCTCAAGTGCGTGGGTATTCGTCGCGTACCGCACTGAAACCCCCAAAAGTGTCTTGGATTTCACATTGATGCACAACCCGTCCCCCGACTAACACCATGACATCTTCCAAAGGGGCCATGTCTTTACTGACATCTTGCTCTCCCCACCGAACCCACAGACTTTCAAGTGATGTCCTTCGTTCAAAGCTCGGCGCAAGTCTCTGGCACCGGAATTTCAGCCTCACTCCGACGTAGTCTTTCCTGCGTCCAGTTTTCGAACGGCCACACGACCAAACTTTAGAATTTTCTGATTATATGTGCCAGCGTAGTTCAGGGAAATTGCCTTGATCTCCTCTGACTTGAGACCGTAGGTCGAAGGGCCGTAATTTTGTCGTCTCAGACTGCGGTCGTGATAGATCAATCATGCTTTCTTGACGACGGTATCTCTTTCGCGCACCCAGTCGGCGAATTCTTTGCGTTTCGCCTGAAGCTTTATAGTCAGACGCAGTTATCGTTGTAAAGACCCTAAAACCTTACTCTTATGTCTAAAAAGCCAGGCCGCTCCTCCAGCGCTTTGTACGGATTGGCGTGACCACTTTCTTGTTCAATCTTCCCGGCCCATTTATTCCAAGCTATCGGCTTCAGAGGCTCCGCACCGACTACAAGCCCGACACATATGAGGGCGACAGATACAAGTGTCTCGATCTGGATGTCCGCCGGTAGTGCTGAGCCAGCGCCTGCATGCAGAGCTGTGTGCTCATGGGCTGAGTACCCTCTGCGATCAAGTTAGATCTTAGCTCTGGTTCATTTAGATAGATGGGAACACACGCATGGGCTAGGAGCACAAGGCCGAGGGTGATTGTGGCACGAGATAGGAAACCCATGACGTAGAATAGGCAGAATCGTAATGGATAATTTCTTCGAGTTCCAGGACGAACTCAACGTTGTCCCAACATCTGATTGTCAAGGTGTGTACAGCCTCAAGTATCATTCGGCAACGCTTGCGAATGGCGCACCGTTCTGCAGGGGGCGGGCGAAACACGCTAGGCGAAACAAAAGCGGTAAAGCCGCAGAAGCGACGGGGGTTCGTGCTAACATTCCAGGGGCTTCAACAACACGGGCGGCTTGCTAAAGTTGGCTCTCGCTGTGTCTTTCTCTCCCTTTTCCTGGTCAACGGCGAACTGTCCTTGAACCCCACGCCATTTTAGAGACGTCAACCCAACTCTGACTACATTCCTTGAACGAACTCGCACATTTCCACTACCGTCATTCACTCTATTCCCATCTAATCATTTAAACGACACTCTCTTACATAGCGGCATCCTTCAACCACCTCGTCCAGTGGACTCTCTCGTTTGCGGCATATCAGACAAAATGCTCTTTTCGAGCCTCGTCTCCTTACTCCTCACGACAGCTCCATTAGCAGTGGTAGCCAAAGGAAATTTAGGATTCTCCATCGGCAACACTAAAACGGATGGAAGCTGCAAATCTTCAGATGATTACAAGCAGGACTTTCAGGCGCTGAAAGACCACACACCAAGCAGGCTTGTTCGCACATATTCATCTGGTGGTAATAATTGCGACACTGCCGGAAACATCCTCCCAGCGGCTGCAGATGCGGGCTTCAAGGTCATCCTCGGCATTTGGTTTGTTTTAACGTCCATGTGATTGAATACCGATCCAGGACTGATAAATGGTACAGGGCAGACACCGATGAATCCTTTAAAGCGGACACGGATGCGATCACCAAAGCTGTTCCATCCAACAAGGACGCTGTCTACGGTGTCACAGTCGGATCCGAAACCTTGTACCGTGGCAATTTCACTGGCGAAGAACTCCTTGGCAAGATCCAGCAGGTGCAAGGCCAGCTCGATGGTGTACTCGTTGGAACGGCTGACAGCTGGAACAAATACGCTGATGGAACAGCTGACCCGCTGATCAAGGGTGGCGTCAAACTCCTGTTCGTCTCTCTTATTCTTGTGCACGTTCGAAGCTAATAAGATGTAGTCTTGCCAATGCATTCTCCTTTTGGCAAGCCCAACCCATTGAAAATGGTACCGCCACCTACTTCGATGACGTGATGCAGGCTCTCGGCCGCATCCAAGAAACTGCTGGCTGCATCGACTGCGTCAACGTCATGAACGGCGAAACAGGCTGGCCTGGCGATGGCGGCTCTTCCTATGGCCCGGCCCAAGCTTCTACGGATGACCTGTCTAAATTCTGGAAGTCTGGGGTGTGTGGCATGTTGGACTGGGGCATGGACTTGTTCTTCTTCGAAGCTTTTGATGAGCCTGGAAAGCCTGATAGCGTAGGGCAGAATGGGCAGCCGGCGGACGAGAAGCATTGGGGGGCTTTTACATCGGATCGAACGCCCAAGTTTGATATGTCTTGCTAAATTAGGCGAAGGTTAACATGTTGTACAGGGGGATGATGGAAAA
This sequence comes from Pyrenula massariospora, assembly GCA_021030905.1. Taxonomy (NCBI): domain Eukaryota; kingdom Fungi; phylum Ascomycota; class Eurotiomycetes; order Pyrenulales; family Pyrenulaceae; genus Pyrenula; species Pyrenula massariospora. The sequence goes on from JAGFMI010000003.1 coordinate 2,000,983, forward strand.
GGGGTAGTGCTTGGATCTGAGGCATGCGAGCAAGGATACCCTTCAAATACTTTGCTTCTCTACAGTAAATACTGCGTTGATGACCATATAGAGCAACGCGTGCTATTTGAGCAACCTTCAAACTTGCTAAGTTGCGCACATTGTCTTGGTGAGACTTCTTAAGATCATCATTTCGAAATCTCACACCACAGTGGTGTGTCCCCGACACGTGCCCAGCATGCTTCTAATTCTTCCAGATCCCCCGCCTTTCCTAGTCAAAATCGCGAATTTAAATTCCACCCTCATCGTGCTGCCCCGTCTCCGCCCTCACATCCAGTCCATCCGCACCCACCCCGTCGAACCCGACTCGTACACGACCTACCCTACCCTACCCTCTCATCAAATCCTACTCCCGAGACCACCGTCTCGCCGAGCGTAGCATGCTGTTAATCAACGGTAAAAATGCATCCCCGTCTACCTCCCCAACCTTAAACTCCTGTTCCTCCCTCCTCCTCTCCCCTTCCGCCCCCCGACTCCACCAGCAGCTATCTATCAACTCGCGCCCAACCCCTTCCTATCGCCTTTAGAGCCACGGTTCCAAACGAACGGACTCTGCGGTCAGGGACCCAGAAAGTTAAGTTGCAGGCAACGATCAAAGGGTGAGGTGAGGGTGTCACTGATGAGTTGTATGGCGCTTATGTGTGTGTGCTGGATCGTGATGTGTTGGGTGTGTGTGCTGGATAGTGATGCGTAGGGGGTGTGTGTGTGTGTGTGTGTGTGTGTGTGTGTGTGCTGGATGCTGATATGTTGAGTGTAGGTGACTGGGCCTGGACCCAGGGATTTTCCCGAGGCAGTGAGAGCGTAGATAATTGACTCCGGCTCAAGTTATGTCCAAAAAGAATAAAACATTCATTTTGAATCTAGAAACAATATCAGGGCACCACAAGTCCATACGTCCCACTTTCCTTTTCCTTGCTCAGCCTCATCTCATGTCCTTTCGCCCAGCTCTTCATCTCACTTACCTTCAAATTCGACCTCCCACCTTCCTGTTCCCCCTCCTCTGAACCTTTTAGCCCATGCAAAACCACAGCTAACGCATCCAGCTTCCATACAGGAAGCTCCTTTCTACTTGTCTGCCAAATAGTCAATCCAACAAAGACTATTGCAGCAACTACGATAGCAAGGGGCAGCCCAAGCCACGCCCATTGCACATTGATGTACGCCTCGAGCACATCGCTAGTCCCCAAAGCCTGTTGTCCAGCCGTCATGCGCATTTTATTCGTCATGCTCACGGCGATGTTGGCAAAGGTTTGATTGATGTTCTTGGGACCGTTGGTCCAGATCGCCTTGGTGACATCGCTACTCCAGTTAACGAACATGTAGGCATCAATATCTGTGCCGGTGCCTTTGCCGTTCAGGACTCCACCGTAACCGTCGGAGCCCGAAAGGAAAGAAGTGAGCGCCCAGAACGAGTTGAGAGAAATGCTGACCTTATTTTCCAGGTTTGAGGGATCTGTCATTGCTACAGTGCCGTTACCATAAGGACATTTTCCAGGGGTCATGTGCGTATTGCAGACAGACCAACCTCTATCGTAGATATGGTGGGGAGTTTCGACGAGTTCACCTTTTGAAGTGAATGCATTGTAAGTCTGCATTACCAGATACAACTGACAGTCGTAAGCATGGAACCTATTCGGCGTCTCAGCTCCATAGTCTGTATCCCTTGTAGAGCTCCCTTCGAACATGAGGAGAGACACCTTCGCAATCCACAAGCGGTCCTCTACTGTTGTGCCTAATTCGAAACCATCATTTTCCCATGGCAATATTGTGACGAAATTGCCGAGTTGAGGTCCAGCAGCCAACAAGATGAACCGATTGGCATAATTCCGGCTGAGGTCCCATGATGCGTGATATACGTTGCCTGGTTGTTTCTCGATCACAAGCAGCGCTGTCTGATCGATGCATTGCGAACGGACTTCCATTGTGGCGTAGGGAGAAAAGGTGCAATTGCCTGAAGGGCAACTCGGTGTTATGGGAATTATTTGTTGTGTAGATGAAAATTGTGTAGACGCAAAAGCTCCACCATACACAGCTCCTTTCATCGAGGGCTCGGCATCAATCATATTAAAGGCACCTGCCACATAATCAGAACCACGCAATGAATAATTCCGACTGATTGGAATCGAAGCCGGCTCTGTATGCGTACTCCTCAGAGGGAAAGTAATCGCGGCTTGGATAAAAGAGTCTACCGCCAGCACAAAAATGATGATGGCAACTCCAAGAGACGAGAGTCCCAGCAAATCCAGGTGGGTGAGAAAACAGGCACTTCCAACGGGACCTCTTGATGCCGCATCAAAGATCTGAAAATCCTGCGCCGATCTCTTTCTCGCGCTGAACCAGTTCCATTTCAGCTGTCCAATCGCTGCCGTCACCGCCAACATGGCCGAACCTTTCATCAGAGTGCCCAATATTGCAATGACGGCATTGAGGCTGAAAGGTGCCCTCCAATCTGCGAGGCTGTGTCCGTCGAAGAGAGCAAGAGTCAAGAAAATGGTCGCCAACGACAGAAGACAGAAAACCAGGGCTGCGGATTCTAGCAACCAACCGTCGTCATACACATGACACCAGGCTTTAAAAAACCACTTGTGATGTCTATGCAACTGTGAAAAGGGCTTCGGCTTGGTGTTCGCCTGCCGCTGCTCAGCTGATATCTTGGGGCCGGACCCTAGCATTTCGAGTGGTTTATAAACAGCTTTATTTTGACGAAAATAAGGCGAAAAGAGAAACTCATCCATAGTTAACAAGATCCGAATGAATGACAGCTATCAAAGAAATAGAATGCAGCGAATGTCAGGATATTAAAGGAGAACTTCCAAGATTTTGGCCATATTAATACATCAGTGCTGCGTAGCCATGGGCGTGGCACAGGCGTCCCTACTGGCAGATGTCCAGGACTCTACAGGCAAATGTTTAGGACCCTTCTGCATGGACGAAACGCTGACATATCGTGGGGGCAATACAGCCTCGCCCGGAGACGAATGCAGAGGTTAGCCCAGTTTAGATTTTGCACATCTTCGCGACCACACCAAGAGACTCTGAAGGATCGTTCAGCCGCGAACAATGATTCAAGTTGCTGGCCGGCACGAACAGATTTTCCTGTCGACTCTTTAGGACGAAAATATATCAGACATGGAGGGCCGTAGAATAACACTTTCTAAAGGGTCTGTTTCATCGAATTATGATTACCACACTGCGAATGAATTATGACTTGAATCTTCGCTTGAGAATGGCTATGCAGCGGCCCGTCCCTCCATCGCCCCACTGTCTCCTCGGGTGTGAGACGACATGACGCGCCGCTTGTACCCCAGCTCTCACGCGCACTGCCCCAACCGAGGTCTCTAGCTGCGGACCGTGGTTGCTTTAGAGCCATAAAAGCTGGGACAAAGGCCGTTCAGCCGTTGGACAGGATGTAGGGGGATGGGGAGGCGCGAGGCGGGATAGCCGTTGTGTGTAAGAGATGAGGGGACGGGATTCCCTCGGAGCTATGATTTAGGGTGGGGCGAATTAGGAAGAGGTTTGTTTTGATAATGGTACAGGTAAGTCAGGCTGAAATCGGATTAGAAGGGGTCGTTCCGGATGTTCATGGTTTGAATGGAGGTTGTCAGCCTATTGAATCGGATATTATCTATCTACTAAAATAGCTATAGTAACCCGCTAATCAGGTACCAGCCCAAAGTCGCTGGTTGAAATATGTTCCAAAAGCCTCCGATGCGATCACGCTTGCCAAATGATATGCTATATACTTTTGTCAAAGCGCCATGTATTGCGGCACAGGGTGCCGGGTCCTTTCCAAACGGAATCTTCACGACATGGATGTTGCCGGAGCCACAGACGCCGTAATGCTGTTTAATTCAGATACATCGGGAAGAGAAAGGAGAGTTCAAATGTATGTTCACAGGAAAGCAGCGAACACAGCTCCAAAGACCGCCAAGCCGAATCCAGTGCCAGCGACCCGAAGCTCGACAGCACCTGAGCCGGTGCTGGTGCTGCTGGCCGCGCTCCCAGTCGCGCTGCTGCTCCCGCTGCTCGATTCCCCTTCAGTAGGCGAGCTCGCAGCCGAGGATTCACTGCTGGCGGCCGTGGCCAATGTGCTCGACGCCGCAGCGCTGGATCCAGTCAAACTCGCGCCGAACGAGTTAGTGCTGCTGCCTGTCGCACCAGTGCCCGCTGGTAGGCTGAGGCCCGTGGTGTTCAGGCCGACGGGTATGCCTGGCGCGGTGCTGACGAATGTCGCGGCGGACTCTTGGGATGTGACAACGGTTGGCTGGGAGGTGACGACTGTGGGCTGGCCGGTGATGACGCCGAGAGAGTTGGTCTGGGTTGTGTACTGGGTGTTGGGGTTGCTGTAGGAGACGGTGGTCGCTGGATTTTGGACCTGGCCGTCAGAGGTTTGTTGCAAGGGGTCGGAAGAGGACTGAGTGAGGGAGGGTGTGGCTGCGAGGAGCGCAGTGAGAAGGAGTGCTGTTGAGGTGTGCATTTTGATGGACGTGTGGGGTATCTGTAGGTGAAATGGTGTAGGTATAGGGTAAAGAGATTCTAGTCTTCAGGTCTGATAGGAGACTTAAAGTATTAGAGAGAGAGAGATCTGCTGAGCTCAAGAGAATCTCAACAGGCGAAATGTAGTTTTAATACTTCTGAGGAAGGAGTCAGCGTGGTATGAAGAGAAAGAGAACAATTGAAAAACGAAGAAAAGGGGGAGATTTTTATGTTCTTCGGTGGAGATTCCCAGCGGTGGTTGGATGGAAGGATGGATGGTTGGTGTGGCTACCTGGATGGCGCCAAGTCTGGGGGAAAACAACGCCAGAAGCCTGACGCGGCCCCTGGGCCCCTGACTTTAGGTAGGGCAACGGCGCGCCATGACTGGCCAGGCTCCAAAACACGCAGGGGTCTGGCGAGGATCGAGAGCGGCGGCTGGGGATCAAACGAGAAAAAACGGTGGGGCTGGTGGCGATCTAGTGGCTGACTAGCGCTCTGTCAAGCTTTCGATTTTTCCGGCTGCCGAGATGGTGTGCATTATTCGAGGCTGGGAAGTTGAGATGAAAGCTGCAATAAATAATGTCAAGGAAGACACGATCCTGTCATCAGTTAAGCGGCCCAAGCTCAGATCATTAATCATTGCAAGCAGGCTGGGTTGTACTTGCAGGACGTCTCCCGCCAAGCCTAGGCATACCTCCGAGAGGCCCAAGCTCCCAAAAGCATAGCCTGGTGGCAACCATCCACCAGGAAGAGCGAGACTGTCTCGGTACAGGGTCGCTACAGACATCGTAAAAGAGCCAATGTCTTTGTCAAGAGTGAGACATTGAAACTTCTGCTGAACCCTTGTGAAACACCTGTGCCGTCTTGAGGGTGGCAGACAAAGGGGTGTGCCTCAAAGGCAGAGCATCGAATGAAGAACACGTCAACGTTTAGAGCCGAAGCAAGAAGAACTTCGTATTGAAAAGCTTGCGCCTAGATTCAATGATGAAACTATGTCGCTGTTGTCGGTAGTCAATGACTTGATTAATTTCTGACCCCGGTCGCTCAGGAGCGCAAGCCAAGCCCTTATTTTCAGAAGAGCCTTAGCGGCACATCGGGATCAAGAAAACATCAACTTGGCGGCGCCACATACAACCAAGGAAGTCACGCCCGCGACCAATTAATCCTTGAGGAGTTTTCATTGCTAGTCGAGTCGCTAAAACCTCCTTGTAGTTTTTGTGTGACTACCGATATGCCTATCTAGAAATTTCAGCGAAGTGCAGACATTGGGGATGCCAGCTTTCTAGATCAGCCGAGCAGCAGCCGCCATGATATTGACGAAAGAGTCTTCAGAAGTCTACATTGGCGAGATTCTGCGTAATTTCTTATCATTGAGCATCGTGTTGATCGCTAAAGCATTTGTGTAATTGAGCACGAAGATGAGCACAAGCACGTCTCCTACCTTTCAAATTGCACAGCAAGAAAATCCCGAGAAGAGACGTGTTGTCTGCCACCAATATTCTGCCACAGGCCTAAGCTGCTATCAAGACTCCTCTGTCCTCTACCAAGCTTGGGCTTCTTCCCGCAATGGTCTCTAGATTCCGCTCAAGGAACAATTGCATACGGACTCACGATCCGAATTATTTACAAATCCTTCAGCGCTATTAACACATTGAGATCGAGTTTTTTGCTCCAACGGCCCAATGCGGCTTTCGCAGAGCCTGAAGTGCCACTTATCGTCCATCAGGTGTGATGACAATTCACCTTAGCTGTCTTCTACTTTCAAATCGACCTAAGTACGCGACAAAACTTGGCGGATTCTACATCACAAACGTGGCAAGAAGGACATTGGTCTATTTGCCGACATAGTAGCCTTATCCACTCCCGCTTAGGTCGTATTCGGACGCATTCAACGTATACCAAAATTGGAGACCACCTGGGGTAGCCTCCGCCCCAAGATCTGGCCGAGTCTGAACCTGATACTCCTCTGTAACCAATGATTTCCATTTGACCTGAAGAAGACTCTTTGACTCGCAATTTAGAGCGATCGGGCTCTACGGCAAGAGCACGATGGTTCCCTGCTTGGCTAGCGCCAAGAAATCCCGCCGTCCAAGAGCCAAGCGGTGCTATTCCTCCTAATTTTAAACAGATCGATCCCTACCATAAGTGAATTCATGTGAGAGCGAAGCATTTAAGGTCTTCTGTGCCCGCGGTAAACAATGCACTTCTTCGATCTACCTCGCTTCTCTTTCCCATCTGCGTCACCGCTATTCCTCGATCTCACCACACACCTGCACCCTCACTCAGCACCTGCAGCCCCCCATCATACCCGCTCCATCCAACCATGCACCCCCCCAAATCCCCTTCCCACCTCTTCCTCTCCCTCGCCATCCTCCTCCTCACCACCCTCGCCCTCACCGCCCACGCCCAAACCAACTCCTCCCCCTGCATCAAAGCCTGCGGCTTCATCTCCTCCTTCTGCGACGGCGACGAGTCCGGCCCCGCCCTCGACAAGTGCACCTGCGACACCTTCCTCGGACACGCCGATTTCATCGGCTGCATCAAGAAGTGCCCGGCTCCGGACGTGGCCGCCTATGCGGGGAATGTGCCCGAGCTGTGCCGTGCGCAGCTGTTTCCGGACGTGCAGGCGGTTAGTAGTAGCAGTGGTGGGAGTAGTGGCGCGTCGGCGAGTGCGAGTGAGGTGAGTGCGTCGGCTACGGGGGAGGCGACGACGACGTCGGGTTCGGGCTCGGGGTCGGGCATGACGAGTGCGACGGCGTCGGCAGGTGGTGGAGGGGCGGCGGGGGAAGGGAGTGCGGGTGGACTCCGGATTCCGATACTTGTTGCAACAGCAGCCGCCGCCGTGGGGGTGATGGTGGTATTCGCATTGTGAGAGGCGTTAGAAGTGAAATCCGCCTAATCGTGGGTTTCTTGGTACTGCTTCCTCGGTGGTTTAGGTTAAAGGCTCCCGTGTATTGGGTCTCACCATAGATTAGCCTAGGTGTTGTGTCAGTTCTGCGATTTGAATAAGAATGGATTTCTCTCTGGCGCTCGAAGTTTGCATCTGGATACCTCGTATCTATAGGGTAAATTCCAAGATATGCATATCTCTGTGGATCCTTCTCCTTAGAGCCGGCAAAGCATTTACTCATCTAGCCAACGCATCGCCAATGATGTTCATCTAACTCCTCTATCTTCATCCATAATGGCCCTCTATTCTATTCCAGACGACCTTTCCCCTCCCATAACCCCACCACCAAGAAACCCTTTCCTCAATCACCAAGGAATCTCCTCCCCAAACCGATCCACGAAACACCCCCTCCACCCCTCCCCCCCATCCCCAACCCCAATCCTCCCATCAACCAACCCCCTCAAATCCCCCACAACCCCCTCCACTCCCACCGCCCCCTCCTCCCTCACCCCCTGCACCAACCCCGTCGCCACCCTCCCCGGATGCACCACCAGACACACCACCCCGGGCACATCCACGCTGAAACTCCTCACGATGGCGTTCAGCGCCGCTTTGCTCGCGCGGTACGCGTACCCGCCACCACTGGTGTTCAGGGTTAAGGAGCCCATGCGCGAGCCGAGGATGATGATTTTCGGCGGGACCGCGGGGGGGTGGGGGTGGGCAGTGTAGAGGTCGGCGAGGGCTTGGAGGAGGAGGAAGGTGCCGACGGTGTTTACGGTGAAGGTGTGTGTTAGGGTCGACGCATTCATGGCGGAGAGGGAGTCGGCGCGAGCGACGTCGGCGGGGGAGTGCAGGGGGATGGAGGGAACGAGGCCGCGGATGCCGGCGCAGTGGTAGACGAAGGTTGGGGGGGTGGGGTGGGAGAGGAGGTGGGTTTTGAGGGTGGTGATGTGTTGGGGGGAGGTGAGGTCCAGCGGGGGGAGGTGGTGGACGGTTGCGGCGGCGGTAGTGAGGGTTGGGGGGGAGGGAGGGGGGTTGATGTCGAGGGCGAAGATTTCGTTGGTTGGGTCTTGGCTGTAGGAGGCGAGGAGGGCGGCGCCGAGACCGGAGGATGCGCCTGTTATTAGGATGGTGGGCATTGTAGGTATGAAAGGGCCGCTGATGATGCTTGGCTTAAAAAGGGGGTTGGAAAATAAGTCTATGTTTTTGGAAATGGACGAAAACGAATCGGTGAGAACAATGACAGGTAAGCGAAACGATAGATCAGTTGAGAATCTTAGAAAAAGCTGTTTGGAAAATCAATGCAGATGACGTGAGTGCGTACTTTGCATACAAGCTAATGCAGGAACATGCAGCCTGCAAAGTCAATTCTGACATGCGTAAGAAGCACCTTGAGCGGCCAGTTTGCTTACCGCCTCGTGTATTTGAAGAAGTGGTTGATGGAGGAAGAAAAAGAAATGGTGCCTTGAATCCTATTCTAGCCGTGGTATTCTGCGGTGAGCTTGACTAAATGGTCCAGGCCAGCAAAACATTTTCAGTTCCGATTATTATAAAAAATGCCGTAAAGTGTAATAAATTTGGAAGACCATAATTGACTGTCAGCATTCCGAGACTCCAGCTCACATTCCAGCTAATTCTCATCATTAAAAACAATTGTGGAACACGTGGAAATCCATGGTTCAACTGTTATTGAATTTATGCCTTTCCTGAGCACTGTCTGAAAAATATTGATACAAGAATTGAACACCATCCACTGTCGACGATATATGCAAATGCTGCCCAAAGTACCCAAATATACTTGCCTCATCTCCCTTTCTCTCCCCTCATCCCTCTAGCTGAGGATCTGCCCGTTCCATTCGGAACAGTCCACCTGCTGCGCTGTTCCTACTGCAAGACCCATCCCATCATTCCCAAAGAACGCGTTCTTCGCACCCGAGTCCACACATAGATCGAAGTTGACGTTCGCACCGTACTGATTGGTCCCGCTCATACCATTCTGCGCACAAAGCGGGTTTCCACTCGCTGGGCAAAGATTGTTGACCATCACCACGATGCTCGTCCCCGCGTTATTCAGCGCATTCCCGTTGCTGTCCGACTCACCGGTGAGCTTCCAGCATGTTCCGCAACCAGGACCAGCACCCGCGCCAGGTCCAACGCCGAATTCATTTTGCGAGACGGCGGCAACGAAGCCAGTATTGCCATTCATGGTGCCGGTGGTGATAAAGCCGCAAGCGACGGTGTGGACTTGGCAGTTTCCGGAACCCCATGTGTCCGTGGAGCCATAGAAGGTCATGCTTGCTTTGTAGGAAGCGCCGGAAGGACTAGTAGGGGCGGATGTGGTGGTTGGTTTGGTGAAGGTGGAAGAGACAGAGGTAGTCTTGGGTTGTTGAGAATGAGAAGGAGCGGGGTTGCCGTTCCCATTGCCGTTGCCATTACCACCGGAGTTTGAGGAGGTAGGGAGACATTGTGAGTACCAAATGTTTCCTGGCTGTGGGACGCAGGTTGAGCCAGCAGCGCAGGTAGTACCACCAGTCCAGTTCTTGCCGCCGCATTGAGCATACAGAGGTTGTTGGGCAAGGGCAACGGGAAGGAGAGAGGCGAGAGCGGCAACGTTGAGAGACTTCATTTTGACGGTGTGAGAAGTAGACTTTGCTGAAGGATTTAACAAAAAGCTAGCCAAGAGCTGAATGGGTAAATATTTAAAGAAGAAACGAATGTATTCAAGGAGTGACTACAGTGCCTCAAGCTAGAAAAGAAGGGCTGAAAATCAAGATGTTCAAGGAATGTGAAGTGATAAACAAAAAGTATCTAAGGACGAAGCCGGGATGATGGTATATAAGCCAAGAACCCGAGCCCCCATCCTGGAGTGGATGCTTCTCGGATGACCTAGCTGAAAGGCGCGTAATTTGATGGATCGTGCTTGAAACGGCACGGCCAAGTTGGAAGATGACATGAGATTGCGAGTTACGCAGCGGTGTGAGTGGTGACGAAACGACAGGCGGTCAAGGAAAAGCGCCAGGTTAGCAAAACAAAGTTGCCCAAATATTGAGCCATTGAGATGTTGAGAATTTCGTATTTTTATGATTTTTAAGCCCCTCGGACATTCCCCCCCAGCATCTAAGTTAATGCTGACGACGATACGATTTTGAAAGCCGCAGCTGTCGGCCATACCAAGAGAGCCTCCCCGCCCTACGAGGACGAATGGCAGGCAGCGTCACACAACGTCCGCCGAAAGCCGGGATTGCAAGTAGCAGAAGAAAGCTCGGGGGCAAATTTTCAGTCGCGCGGGCTGTAAAAGCAGACCGTTTCGACACCAGCAATTAAAACAAATCAACCTGAAACGTCTTCCCGCGCAGCCAATTTCTCTTGGCATCGAGATTAGATCGCGGCGGGAGCTCGGGTCACTCGTCGCTCCGAGCACGCGGCTAGATCTCAGCCTTCTTCCACTAAGTAAGTAAAGGCGAGATTAAAATGGGTCCACCAGACGCTCCTGGCTTGTTGAATTATTGTTACTGGAAGCCTCGACCGAGCCTGCGTTCTGCAATTGTTGGGAACAAGCTTTGTCATGGCAGATCAGATGTTCTAATGGTCATTGTTAATTCACAAGGCGAAGAGAATTTGGAACTTAATTGTGGTACAAGAAATGAAATTCGCGAGACAGGGCTCGTTGATACAGATGATCTTTGAAGAAATGGATGGATAAGATGTCAAAGTCGGTGTTTACGTAATGAGGAACACCTAGATAATCTTCGCGCAGAGCACTTGGAAGATCTTTCCCATGTCGCCTCCGCTCATACGTGATTTTCACTTTTCAACACGATGACCAGACAAAGGGGTTCAAGCCTCGACTGGAATGGACCACTCGCCTGACATATCTCTCTGGAACTTTGTGAAGTCTGGCTGCGGCTCACAGACCTTCGAGCAGAGACAACATATCCACAGACCGACTGGTATTGTCATCTGATCTTTGGAGCCAATAAACCATTGCTGAAAGGTCCAGGGGCCAGGCTTGTCCTTAATCATTTCCATGGGATTCTTCTCCTCGATGTTTCCGCATGAGGCGCAGATGAAGCCTTCCAAATCCCAGTACCGTTCATCCCGAAACCTGAATCGCTTGCTGGCTACCTCATCCCAGGCGACATGGGGATCATACGGTTGCAGTCGTTCGTCTTTAACCACCCGACAGGCCAAGAAAAGGCGATCTAAAATCGCGAGACTACAGCGACAACAAGACCAAGTATCTTTCCACTCAGATTTATAGCAGTCACATACGCCAATGTGGATTTGCGGAGTATCGGAATCGGGCTTTCTCGCTATTCCAGATGGCAAATTACCGGTTTGGACATTGGTATCCTCATCATGCCTGTTCGGACTGATTCGCACTGTGCAACCTCGACAGAGAGGCTGCATGCCGGATAGAACTGTGTAGTTGCAGCACAGCTCCCTCGAAGGCCGTTTAGCATAGTTTGCACATCGACCGCAGACCCTGTAGGGCCCTTGCTCGTGTTGAATCTCCCAACAGGTATACTCCTTGCAGGCTAACTCGTGACGCAGAATCATTTCGTCCAGTTCTGGGACCTTGCTATAACGCTCACATGCCCTGACTTGAGTTGTGTCGAAGTACGCATCCATTTCCGGCTGGATACTACCAGTGCTTCCGCAGATCGCCCACATCTCAGTGGAACTGCCTTCTCCCTCGGCCCGCAGACGATCGAAAGTCAGCACTTGTTGGCACGCATTCTGGTAAAGCCTCTCCGGTCCAAACGACCACAAGGATTTGCAGGAACGTCGCAGATTATGATCATCTCTCTTACTCAAGAATGACCGTATGATGTTTTGTATCTCCCCTGGAAACTTTGTGATGTCCACTGTCGGCGGAATCACCTCAACGGGTTGCCCTTCGTTGTTCTTGCGTTTCTTTGTCGTTATTTCATCATCCTGTCCATTGTATTCACGCTTTCTGGGTGCAGAAGACATCGCGAATTGAGATATACGATCGGTAAAAGGTGCTCCACGAAGCTTAAATAGTTCGATACCGTCGAATCGTCGTCCAACTTCGTCAGCAGAAGCCTCTAGATCCAGTAACCATAGTCGTGATTGCTCTAGAGCGCCTTGTCTTTCTGCCTTTTGCCTTGAAAGACAGTTTACCTGACAAAGGTATTGTCCAAACTCATCAACGATGGAATCCAACTCAGATCGAAATCACGGTGAAAAGCATAGCTACACATTAGAGAGTACACCGTAAAGTCTCCATCCAAAAAGAGAAAACAATAGCCTTCAGTCACACTAATACACCTCCTTCGAGAGTTTTTGAGAGTCCTTCGATCCTGAGTTCTTGGGTTCAGAAACACGATGAAGCCTCTAGCTGTTGGCAAATAAGCCGTTTCCACTCGACAGGGAAATCTCACAAATATTTAAATTTTCGAAGAAGCTTGGATTATTGCCATGTACACACGGCTGGTCAGCTGAATTGCAGCTTGTGAGCGCATCCAGGTTAAGAGAAAACATGTGCTGTGAATAGCTAGAATTTTACGTATAGAAGACCTTCTAATAAGCCACTATCGTGAACCTCGCGGCTTCCGGCACGCCAGAACAATCAAGTTCTCTGCTCCAAAAAATACATTCGGAGCAAATACATTTATAATGATGATGCTCGGATTGCTCAGCCCTTTATCCCTCTTTGAGCAACTGAACCGCTCCTAAAAGATCGTCTTGTATCATAATGCATTGCCCAGAGCTTTCACGCCGCGCATTGCCGTTTCAAGATGCCATGGCAGAAGCAGATGTTCAGGACTCGCAGACATACCCCTCGTTTTCGCCAGTGTAGTTAAGGAACGATAATGTCCTAGGACTTCAACCAGTGAATCTTGATCTGACTTTGCCTGTGTTGCTGACGGAATCACCGGCTTTGTTTCATGTATTAGATTGACGTCAACGCCAATTGCCGCCAGTTGGCCTGGGAGTGTCGCTCCGGAACAGGGCCGATGTAGGAGATATGAACTCAACCTTACTGGTCGGTAGCCCTGGACTGAGGTCGTGTTGTTGAATGTCCGAGATGGAGGCAGGACGACATATTCGATTTCATCGGCGCGATCCGTCAAAATAGCTTCGGGATCGATTTCGAAAGAATGGTCGGGAGCCGGGGGCGTAGGAGCGTTTCCAGTCGTTGCACCAGTTGCCGTGGGTGTAGGTGCAGATAAAACTAGCTGCTCAGGTGACAAGACAGAGTGAGCGGGCGTAGGCGTTGTTGCAGGTGTACCGTAATTTCCTTGACTAGGGTGTGGTGTGGACTGTGTTACGCCTGTCATAGGTTGAGTCCCCGACGACGGCAATGACAAGGTGGCCTTCATTTTCAGATGTGGCCGTGTTCCCATTGTTGCAATAGTTAAGGAGGTCGGTCGATCGTTCAGAGCTGGAGTTGAAGCCTGACCTGCAACCAAGTCAATCCAGATATCGAGCTCCTTAGGCTCAAGGCATTTGTTTTTCACAACAAAAAGGCGCCACCAGTATTTCCGATTTTCCTCTGATGCTCGGACAAGGTCAAGGGAGGTATCCCATATCTCCTTTAAAATCTCAGCAAGCGATCTACCAACGCTAGAATTCCTTTGACGCAAACAGTAAGACATTGTTAGGGCCAGCAAACCTTCGGTATCAGTCCACGCCGCTGTGACCCAGCGCTCGTCAGAGCTTTGACAATACGCCACATGGAGAGCTTTCTCCTCTGCTGTGGCCGGCGGCCGGGCGTTTATAGATAGAGAAAACTTTGGCTGTCCAATGGTAGGTCGTGCGATAGTTACTGCTGAGCCACACTCTGCAAAATTTTCAGTAGCTTTAGGAGGCGGACATCGATTGTACACTTCGATGGCTAAGCGGGCGTACGTCGACTGGGGAAGGATTACGAGGCTTTCTGTTGAGCTGATAAATGACATTGGAACAAGCTGTAAAGCGACGTCTATGGGCGGTATCCCAGATGCTGATCTTGAATCCAAATAGCGTGCGAAGAGTCGAAGAAAGGCCGCGCAGATACTTGCCGGAGCCGCAAAATTCTCTGGAGAGTAGGGATTGATAACATATATCACATAATTTACACCTGGCATTGAAACAGAGGGTAGAACTGCTCCAAGACGCTCGCAGGTGTGTGATAGACTCTCAAAGGGTTGCGCATTATCAAATACCCATGGGACTAAGCCTCGGTTTGATATGCCTTGCGCATTTCCCCGGACATGCGAACCAAGGGAACAGCTATTGTAAACATCTCCAAGACGATCAAGAAATTTTTCACATCTGTCCGCGCTCACTGCTTGATCCGGATATATGCAAAACCCCATTACATCTTTGCAGCCGCTGGCCGGCTGCAATGCAAACGTGTCCCAGAAGTTAAGTAAAGATGGTAAGGCACGTAGTATCTTTTCATCCCTCCTTAGCTGGACATGAGGTGTTTGTAGACTGGTTGCTGGTATGTCGGACATTCCCACAATTTCATGAAACAGCAAGTTTTCACTACTTTGACTCAGAATGGGAAACGACGAAAGACCCTGTTGAAAATTATCCCAGTTGGAACCTGTTCTTAGGCTTGATTGAGACATCTGGTCTACGAAAACCTGAGCCACTTTCATGAGATTCTCTTTCGGGGTCACCAGCGGCGGAAGCGGATCTCTGGGAGAATGGCAAAAGTACTTTAGACTTGAGCTAGAATTACAGTCGTGAAGTAGCTGCTCGAGAGAGCTAATATGGTCTTCCACAAGCCGACTTATCACGGTAGGATCTAGATTCGTGTCCTTTTCTATGGTGAAGTCGTGTGCGCTGTCCCAGATGCTACCCTTGTCACTTGGATCCGAATCTTCAACCAAATAATCTTCGTAACTGTCACTACCAGTGTTCTCATCAGCGGAGTCGGACGACATCGACCTGTTGAGAGAATTCTGAATAGGCAATGCTCCAGGTGTGCTAAAGGAAGGGTATATGACATGATTATGCGATTTAGAACGACGAGTTCTGTCGTCTTCTTGGCCTTCTGTATGCTCAAATCGAAACCAAAATCTTCCATCAGCACCGTATTTATCATCTTGTCCTCTTGGCCTCACTATTTCCGCGCCTGCATTACTGGCTTGTGGAATTAAATGATGGTCTTCCGGGAAAACTTGCTGTTTCCCCATTAGAGACGTATGTTCAAGAATTTCACTGTTATGCTTCACGAAGACTTCCGGCGCCTCTCCCATTTGAATATCTTGGCGGTTAGATATTTCATGCAAAGGACCCATCTCATCAGGCGTTTCGATTTTTGCTTTGGCTTCATTGAATTGCCCACCATCAGCGCTAGAGCTTTGATCATGATCCGGTTTAATTACTTGCTCTGTGGCTGTTTTTATGTCTTGATAGGGCATTGGTTCTGCTTCTGCTATTTCTTGCGGTGAATTGCTGATACCTTGTGCCATGGTATTAGCAGGATCCTCGGAGCTTGAGTGCTGTGCTTGCTCATCGAAGAAGTCCCAATTTGGTTCGTCAGCAATCCCACCCGAAGTAAAATTTCCGCCAGTGTCATCATCGAACAATTCATCATCGTACAGACCGCCACTGATACCTCTAGCAGTATTCTCATTATTCTCAAACAGGTCCATGTGGTCGTTGTCTTCCACTTCAGTCGTAATGGTTGGATTCTGAGTAAGGCTGTCTCGCTCCTTTGGCGTGTCAGAAGCCGTCTCTTGCGGAGGTCCCGGGGTAGCTTGAGAAAGCGCGCCATCAGGAGGCGTAGGATAAATACCACTGATACTTGAAACGTCCTGGTACATTCTTGGAAATGTACTTAACACATCAGTGCTGTCATCATCTTTTGAAGACTCGTTGGCTCTGGATTGGTCTTGCTGTAATTGTTTAGCAATGCGAGCTGCTTTTCGTTTGCCGATGGCGTCAGCTCTGGTTGGGGCATTTCTGGACCATTCTTCGACAAACGCAATAGGATCATCAAATTGCAAGTCAATATGTTCTATAGGCTCTTTCGGATCTCCCCTCAACTCTGAGCTTCTTACGAAAATGAGATCGGATGGCCACAGTAAATGACTCTGCGGTAGAGCTGATGAAGATGAAAGACCGGCCATATCTTCTCGAGACGCGTTCTCGTCTACAGTGCCTTTTGTTGGAAGTTCAATCTCAGTCCAACGGAGGTTGTGGATGCCGTTGAGGTCTGTACCAATCGCGCCCAACCAGGCTAGGACGGACCGTTTCCAAATATTTTCTTCGGCTAAAATATTGGTATGATGCGACATTTGTATCGAAGGAGACGCATCCTGTGTATTAGCTTGAGCCGACGAATCGTTGCTTCTGTCGAGCTCTACCAGCTTCCCTATCCGGCCTATCGGAGCGAGGAAGACATCTAAGTTTTGTGAGGGCTCCAGCTTCTCAAGAGTTATGCAGTCTGACAATCTTGTGATTTCAGTGCTTGCGTGACTATGTAAGTGCAAGGAAGCTAAGCCGTCAGGATACAGCTGAACTTCAATCTTTGTAACGGACTGAGCAAAAGGCCTGGCTGAAATTGTATCGTGTCCGAAACAAGAGCCTGGCTGTGTAGCAGGGCGCAAATATGTCTGATGATTGAGCGGAATCCACAAAAATTGGCTGGTAAGAGCGCGATTGACAAGAGCCAAGACAGCAGTCAAGAAAAGTTGCCTTAGCTGTGTGTTTGAATCTTGGAGAAGGTCGTTCGCTTTAATCGAGCTCCCTACTGGCACTACTGGGCGGCAGCCGGCATTCCGAAGCGTTTCATCCGCAGCACTTACAGTGTCCGATTTCTGAAGGCCTTCTTGATCAAAGAAGACCCAGAGATTTCCCCTTTCACGATCCAGAGATCCAAGATATCCACCTCCTCTCAATGCAGCTTCAGCTTTCCTCAAGCGAAACAAGGAGCTACTTGAGCAACCATTGTGAATCGTGAATGAAGAAGCATTGAGATTAGACTCTGCATTAGCAACATAGACGCCATAGGCGATCTCTGCGAAACATTTCTGTTACGGAATTAGCATACCAGGTGCTTCAAACAAGTAAAGCAATGAAGCGCACCAGTCCGACAACGTTGGTGATTGCATTGCTGAGACCGTCCATTGAGGGCCGGATTTGACATGTCCCCACGTGAGCCTTGTAGGTTGACACTTTGCGAAACTTTGAGTAGACATCCCGTGCAAGGTTTCAGTAGTGGCAGGGCAGACTACTCTTGACGCGCCTACACTTAGAACGCTGTTCCGTTATCGTCGAGAAGTGTTGGATGGTTTACAAAAAGATCAAGAAATAGTTGCTTTTGCAGCGAGGAAATTGCCGTGAAAACCGGAACAGAGTCGGATAGCTCCGCAAGCAAAATGTATCTTTAAATATGTTGGAGTCCCCAAGAATAAGAGTAGAGTGGCTGTGCTTTTCATTTGAGCGTCACAAAGCTTGCACATTCATGCTGGGTGGGTTGCAAAGAACGAGGTTTCTGCATTAAGAGATCAAGGCTTAAACGAGCTTCCAAGCAGTTGCTGGCGATCGGCGGATCGGCTGCGGCTGTGGTCCGGCTCGGGAGGCTCCGGCGATCCCCGCTCCAGAACGAGCCGGTGTGGGGAAATAAATCAAAGATATCGAGAAACTTTAACGAGCGACGAGCGCATTCGAGATCTACGTACCTGACTAGACCCCCTTTTGTTGTGTTGCTTGCTACTCTGTGAAACATGAGTCATGAACGAATCAATCGCTCTACCCCTTATTTTGACCACCTTCCCCATTTACACCCGCGTATCCGAGTATCATTAGAGTCAAATCGACCGTTGATATGAAACTTTCAAGCAACTCTTCCGTGCCTGTATACACTCTCTCGGGCTCTTCATCGCGCTCATTACCTGAGTGGTTAGCTCATAAGAGCAAGCGAAAGCTCAAGTCTGATCCCGAGTATTCAAAGCGCGTGGAATTGCTCCAAGATTTCGAATTTGAGGAAGCCAGCCACTGCGTCAGGATTAGCGAGGATGGCGAATGGGTGATGAGCACTGGTACGTAAATATTAGCCGCAGACATCTTCCAATTGTTTTGCAAAAGGAAGTATGTGTTTCTGTCGTTGACCTTGCATAACAGGGACCTACAAGCCGCAAATTCATACGCATTACCTACCGAATTTATCGCTCTCCTGGGCTCGCCACACGAACGCACTGAACAAGACATTTCTAATACTCTCTTCCGATTATTCAAAAACAGCACACTTACAAGATGATCGCTCCATAGAGTTTCACACACCGCAAGGATGTCACTACGCGCTGCGCATACCGAGATATGGTCGAGATCTTGCCTACAATCGCACAACAGCGGAGCTCTTCATACCTACTGTCGGCGTCAATTCGTCCGGCATGGGAGAAGTATTTAGGCTGAATCTCGAGCAGGGTCGTTTCCTCCAAGAATATCAGATAGATGTTGGGGGAGATGACACTGCATCTACAGGGGCCGGAGCCCTGCAAGGCGGCATCAACCCTGGGAGCGTCAACGTGGCTGCGATTGCTGAGGCTAGCCATGGTCTCATGGCATTTGGTACCTCCATCGGAACGGTTGAATACTGGGATCCTCGATCACGTACTCCGGCTGCCACATTGGCAAACCCGACTGATATCGAAGCACACTCACAATCAAGTCGGGCAGAAGTTACAGCCCTTTCATTCCACCGCTCTGGTATCACAAACGCTGTCGGCACATCTACAGGGATTATCTACCTCTATGACCTACGCTCTCCGGTACCGTATCTGAGAAAGGACCACGGCTACGGCTATCCTGTCCAGAATGTTGAATTTTTGACACCTTCCACAACTTCTCGTAATACTACATCGGACGCGAAAATGATGTCTTGCGATAAGCGCATCTTGAAAATATGGGATGAAAGCGATGGCTCTCCTTGGGCTTCCGTAGAACCTTCGGTAGATATCAATTGCGTCGCCTGGCACCAGGATAGCGGTATGTTTTTGACTGCCAACGAAGGCAGACAGCAGCATGCATTCTTTGTGCCGCAGCTTGGACCAGCTCCGAAATGGTGCTCTTTTCTTGATAACGTTGTTGAAGAGATGGCAGAGGACCCTAACGATCCTAACAAATTCTCGACCAGTACCAGACAAGCTGGAGAGGTTTATGACAACTACAAATTTTTAACAGTATCTCAATTGAAAAATCTTAACCTAGAACATCTGATGGGAAAGACAAATTTGTTGAGACCATACATGCATGGGTTCTTCGTGGCCCAGAGACTTTATGAGGAAGCAAAACTAATCGCTCACCCGTCTACTTGGGAAGAGGAGCGAGCGAAGAGGATCAGAGAGAAGATAGAGAAGGAAATAGAAAGCCGAATACGAGGCAAGAAAAGAATAGCCGCAAAGGTGAACAGGAAGCTGGCAGAGAGGATTTTGCAACGAGAAGAGAAAAGCGAGAGAAGACGCGCTAGAAAGCTTGTTTCCGACGGCATAGAAGAAGCAGCTGGAGAACCAAGGGACTCTGAACCCAAAGTCGAAAAGGGGATTTTGGCTGATTCAAGATTTTCGCGTCTATTTCAAGACGAAGATTATGCCATTGATGAAACCTCTCGAGAATTCAAGGCCTTAAATCCAAGCACCGAGGTCACAGAGTCGAAGCCTCCTCACGAGCGTGGCTTAACAGCGGTAGAGCAAGAGGAAATTGACGAGGCACCGAGATCGAGCTCTGAATCGGAATCAGATAGACCTACAGCGCGTGAAGGTAAGATATCCGCAGACCGAATATCTACGACGGATTACAAGCGCAAGAAACCTCAAAACAAAAAACGTGATCTCAAACTTGAGGTGTCATCCTCCGCTAAAGCATATCGGCCTCGAGACCGCTCGTTCCAATCCAGGGTCGCAAGCATGAAGCCAGGTGATCGGTCAAGACGGTCCAGTAGAGTCGTTGGAGAAAAAACGATGACGTTTGAACCGTCTTCGGGCAAAAAGAAGGGTTTGAAGCCTGTCTCCGAGAGCAATATCTACGTCTCGAAGGAAAGGAGAAGCGCATCGGGCAACACATTCAGACGAATGTAACTGATTTAAGGACCCAGCATTATTATGCAACTCCTCGGACCCTCAAATCAGTGCGCTGGGAAGGATGGAGTTAAGGAAAAAGTCCAGGAACAAACTAGCTTGCCCTGTTGCTAGCTTGCAGCACGACAGGCTGCAGATCCAGTAGGAATTCCTCTCTTCCATTCATCTGCGTTACCAAATAGCATATGAGTGAGTATATCGACACGGCAACTGCTATCCAAGAGGTATCAGACTATGAACTTATCTAGCCATTTTCGGGCCTATCAGGCATCCGGCCATTTACAACTGCGTCAGAAATGCAGGCTTCGGGACAACCCAAAATGTTGTATATGGAAGGGCGCACCGTCAATGCGTTGTTGAAAGAGCAGTGACTGCGTGCACCACCAATAAATCTGGTGAGATGACCCGAGAGTAAGCTTGCCAGGCCTTGATTCGTGAATATCGTTGAGATAGTTTCTTTGAAAACGGGCACTCGATCGACGGGAGCACGTATCAGTGACGTCTTCTACTGTCATTCAAATCTTCTGCACGCGTTATGCTATCACCAAAGTCTTTTACTCGTGGTATTATAGCAAAACATGAGCCCTATACTTTCTAATTTTTTCTTGTACAGCAAAGACGCGCGCTGTTAACCCCTTGCTATGGATTACTTTTCATCTCGCGCGGCATCAAGTCTCAACAACATGTTCAAACAGCACTAGGACAAAGATGGTGTGATGAAAAGCATATATCAGACCCAGGGGAATTCAATCAGAGGGTAGACTCTCTTAATAACATCGGGATCTCAAAAGTTATGGCGGCCAGATCTTCGAGTTTCAAGAGGCTCACATGCCTACGCAGCTGGCTGCGTTCTCCGTGGGTAGAATTAACATCATGATATAGAGGTCTCCATGGAGTTGTGGTGTCATTTCACCCTCGGAGCAATTATCTAGCTGTACACATAAAAATCAAATACCTAAAGTATTGACTTCGTCTTTCTCGATTTCAAATTGAAGTGACTACTCTTCTCATTCATTCTATTTCTTTCACAGGCCTCGCTTTCGGAAGTATTCAAAACACGTCAGCTCGACCTTTTTAATTTCGATCACCATTAGGATGGTTCAATGTAGCGAGATATACGTTTCATTATGGCCTCCGAGCTCGTCTCCTTGCGCAGTAGAAAACCACAGCTGGAAGGCATGCCTTGCAGATTTGTTGAAAGACATCTCATCATTCACGAGCCTAGAATTTGTATGTACATGTAAGCTTTATTACCATTCTACAGGTGTCCTCGGCCTGCTACGTTGCACAAGCAAACGGACTAGGAGCAGCTGTACTGAGATCTATCTCAGTGTAAACTTCTCAGTAGGCTGTTCGACCGGTAAACCTCTCAGCAGGCTGCTCATCTGCCCATACGCCGCCTTCGCCTTCTCTGTCTTCGGCGCACTTTCTCTACGCCGATAGTCCCGGTCCATCGCTTGCATCGGCCCATCCCCTATCCCTTTTGCCGCCATCATCTCCTCCATCTTCCGTGCGTCGATCTCCATCTGGGCATCCGCGTCGTTACTCGCGAACATCTGGTCACATTCATACATGGCCATCGCCATGTCTGAAAGTCTGTAGAGAGCGAGCTCCAACCTGCCGTCAGACCCGAAGTTTGCTTGCAAAATTCGTGTGAAGGTTTTCTTGCCTCCGACAGGATATTTTCTGGCATAAGTTATTGTTGCATGGTTACGGGCTTTTACATGCGAGGTTGTCTCTGCTTTCTGCCTATACAGGCTTTCGTTTGATGGGTCGACAAGATTTGAGGTCACAAAGCCAGCCACACCGTAAACATTGTCATCTTGTCTATTGTCGAATTTTAACACTCGACTGTATATCGGTGGCTGATGTGCTGTTGGGCCATAATCTGGGTGGTTGTTAAGATACGCAGCTGACCGTAGATATGAAAGGCCGGCGGAAGGATGCGTCTTAGGCGGGCCAGAGATGGCATACTGTTCTGACGAAAGTTCTGATGTTCGTTTTAGGGGTAATGAGCTGTTAGTTGTAGTTGCATCAGCTAACGCGACAGGCCCTCCAGGTAGGTCTAAGAAGTCGGAGAGTATGTCGCCGAATTCATCAGGATTTTTCCTGAGATACTTGATATAATCATCAGCCTCGGTATCCGTGGTGCGTGGTATGGTCGATGGATCGATTGTTTCGGTGGTATCCCATCTTTTTTCTTGTGCAGCTCTAAGTTTTTTCTTCTGAACTTCGTTCTTCACATACTCTCGAAATTCGCCCTTTTTGGTACGCACATCCCTCAGATAAGTGTCGAATTCAAGGCCAGAAATGCCTTGAAGGTATGGGCCGTCGAATCGCCACCGTAGTTGCTGTGTATTGTCCGTTCGGGAAATGCCGTCATTCGGTTCGTCAAACACACTCGACTGAGGCCCCCCCGACCTATATAAGAGCCCAGTATCTGTCCTCGGAGGTTTTGTTATTGGTAAATGTAGCGATTGCCATTTCTGTAATGTGACAACATGGTCGCCCGCTGACTCGAAATCGGCAATGTGTTCAATAGTATCAATTCCTCCCCTAAAGCGGATAGCTGTCTTCGAGCCTTTTGCTGTAGACTTAGTCGGAAGCGGCCTTTTTAGACCCCAATCACCCTTCTGCAAGGAAGAAGGATATGTTTGGATTGCAGCGTGGGTTGGATATGGGAGAGTCGCGGTTCTGGAGTCCTTCGTCCCTTGAGATGATCCTGACTGCGGAGGGGCTGAAATGGGGGTTGGAACAGCAAATAAACGAGAATTTCGAAGTAAATTGGCGGCAGGAGACAACCGCGTGGACGCTGTCGACATGCCTCCTCGTTGACTATACTAATTGCTACCGAGCGTTTCTTCGAAAAGTCGAATGGAATTGTAGAGCAGCCGATATTTAGCCGGAGCTTTGGTCCAGGTTGCTCATCTAATTCCGCATCCTGTTTGATTGCCAGCCAGGCCAGCAAAAGTCTTTTTATTTTTATGTTTTCATTCATATCATCACAGGTCAAGAGCTTCATTCGAGGCCTTTGCTTCCACAGCGATCTTCAATGAACCTCGGAACCCACAAAGCTCTGTTGGAGACTGTTGATTCAGGGAGACCTCCCTTTTGTAAGTGAAGGTTGGTCTATGCCTTCTTCATAGGAGCTGTTATCATCACACCTTGAATGAGCGATGATAGTTTTGAAAGTTGCCTGGGTTTAATTATCTGAATGATATCTACATCAGTTGTGACTCTATCAGCCTTTCTAGGTCCTCTAGCCCTTCACCGCCTCCATCTCTACTCATGCTCCAACAGCCTGGAGCGACTTGACAAGGTCCACGATGCTTTCTTTAAGAGGTCTGTAGCTCAATCCAAGTATTTTCTTCGATCTGCTGTTGTCAATCATGTACATGTTTTCTGGTATGTCACTGGGATAATCCTTTGGTGGAAGACTAGACGCTAGGTTTGGGTAATTCTCCCGAATAATGTCCGCAATTTCCTTGTTGGTAAAATAACCAGCAGTCACGAAGAAGCGTTGACCAGCAGCCTCAGGAACCTCGATAGCACGAACGTGAGCCAGAGCGAGGTCCCTAACGTCGACCCAAATAAATGTTCCGGTAGGAGGAAGCTTCTCCTTGCATTTTCCCTGAATCTGTTGTTTCATTACTATTAGCAATGTAAATTTTCAATTAGATTTCACATTATTATGAAGTTCAAAGACAGCGGAATTTCCACGAAACCAGCACTTACCATGTCCCGGACTCGAGCGTTGGAGGTATTAATCGCATCAAGTGAATTTAGATAATGTACGACCGGGCCAAGCACTAAAGGAGGGTTCAAAGTTGACAAGGTAAAGTTTGGTTTCTCTTTTTCCACAAATTCCCAGGCAGCTTTCTCCGCCAGAGTCTTACTTCCACGATATGCAGTGGCAGGCTCTCCTTTGGCGGATTGTTCGTAGGTGAGAGGACTCCATACACTCTCGTCGTACAGATCGGGATGACCATTGGGATTGATAATGGCGGCGAAAGAGGAGGTAACAGCTACTCTCTTCACTGTAGGGGCGCTGGCTTTGATGGCTTTCAAAATGCTAGTTGTGCCAATGATCGCTGGGTCCTGTTAACTGATGAGCCTCCTGTTGCGTCATGTCGAGCGTTGAAGTGACCTACCAAAAGATCTTTCTTCTGGTCGGTTACGTTGAAGTGGAACGGGGATGCGGTATGAAGCACAGCATCGAAAGGCGGATTCGATTTCACAGCCTCGTCGAAGCTCCCTTCCTTCGCAATATCTTCCACGATGACATACGAGAGCTGTTCTTTTGACGCCTTAGGATGTGCGGCGAGGATTCTCTCTCCTTTATCGCTCGAGCGCACCGTCGTCACGACGTCGTGGCTGTACAGGTCAATTTTGGTCTACTATCAATCGGAGGGGCGTTTTTTACCCATGCTCCAGAAGTTGGTCAAGGCAATGCGCAGCTATGAAGCCGCTGCCACCTGTCAAAAGAACCTTCATCTTCGTATCTCTAAGTTGGAATGAGTCTCGACGTGTAGATGGCCAAGAGAATAAGGAATTCTCTTGTCTGTGGTGGGTTTGTATTTATCTACCGGGCGCCCTGCAAGTCTTCAGATACGTCACTCGGCTTGGAGAAAATTGGGGTAAAGATCGGGGGTTCTCGGTATGCAGAATACCGACTGCTTTGATGCGGCCGCCTACACTGCTTCCACCACGCTTCATATCGCCGTGCTTTTATAGCAGCAACCTTGACCCCATCTAAATTTCTACATTGAATCCTCTCACTTGCCATAGCGTTATTCCACTATCTACCGAGTATGGGTAATGACGGTGGCTCCATTCCCAAACGCTCCGAACTCGTCAAGGAAGCAGCCCGCAACCCAACAGCCAGCGAAATCAAGGAAACTCAGAAAGAGCAACAAGCGCATCTGTGGACCACTTGCCCACTGTCGCATAAGCCATTAAGCCGACCTATTGTGTCAGACTCGGGTGGAAATCTATACAATAAAGACGCCATTATCCAGTACCTTCTACCCGCCGAGGCATCTACGATCAATAAGGAGGACTGCGACAAATTACTTGGTGGGCGAGTGAAGAGCCTCAAAGATGTCATAGAAGTCCTCTTCACTCCAGATGAAAGCGCAAAACCCAACGATAGAGGGGAACATTTCAAGTGCCCCATTACGGGCAAGCAGCTTGGCCCTGCTGTGAAAGCAGTCTACATCGTGCCCTGTGGACATGCGTTCTCCGCGGAGGCGGTCAAGGAAGTGAAGGAAAAGGAGTGCTTGCAATGCAATACACCTTACGAAGCCGTGAATGTCATTCCGATTCTGACTATCGCCGACGACGAGGCCACGCACTTGCGGGGTAGGATAGAAAAGCTAGTCTTAGCGGGTCTTACGCATTCGCTGAAGAAGGCGCCGGGATCAAAGAAGAGAAAAGGCGGTGATAAGAGTGAGAAGGTTCCGAAGGATGGTACACCAATTCCTGCATCTCAAACAGCAGAGTCTAAAGCTACCACTACCCAAGCGCCGGATTCTATCCCGGTATCCAAATCAGCAAATGGCATTAAGAACGCAGCAACAGCGAACTTGACAGCCAGAGTGTTGATGGAAGAGGAAAATAGAGCCAAACGGCGGAAGATGGTCGGAGAAAACGAAAATCTGAAGTCGCTGTTTTCAAAGTCTACCAACGGTGCAGCGCAAAAGAGCAGCGATTTCATGACTCGAGGATTTTCTATACCGGCGAATGCGAAACGATAACTTGCATCTAATTCTAGATCTATTTTAGTCTTTTAGCAAGGAGTCCGGTGTCTCTACCTTCTTTCTCGGATGGATATAGCTTTTTATCTTTTAGACTTTCAAAATTTGAAAACCCTCGATTTGACACCTTCTAAGGCATGCTCGAACCTATGAACCAGATACATTCCTTCCCTTTTTTGTCCTTTCCACCGTAAACCTTCTCATATCCACGGTAGGTGAGAATTTCGTCCCTTTTTCCTGAGCGAACTCCCTTGCGCTTTCCTCCAGCAAGCCTTTGCGTTCATCAGCAAAGTAAAAAGCGTGGCGTTTTCACACAGAATCACTTCCAGCTTGCTAGCTAGATGTCATGTTCTAGATTGTATTCTTACAGCTTGAATTTTCACATGCTTTGCCTCGTTTTATCATGGGACTTCACTGCAAGCCATAGCCAATAAAATCACAAATTAGACAGAGCAGGCCCAGTGTAGATTACGCAACGCATATGATGCTGATCGACTCACTTCTCGTTTGTAAGCATTCGCAAATGCTCACAACAGCCACAACGTCAAGCTGCCTGAGTTGCCGTCGGCGACAGCAGTGGGGCGGTGATCGATCGAGGTATAGGCTTGAGGTTGATAGAACCCTCTAGAAGGAGGATCATAGCACTATAGCATTATTTGGTTTCAGAATGATCAATCGTAGATAGGGGGTCCAAGGGGTCAAAGTTGGGTGACAGTGTGAAGGAGGCATCCCAAGATGCCTACCCGGATTCAAGGCTAAAGACGAACCCCAATCGGGGCTGGGTGACAGAAGTCGTGGGCCCCCCTCAGGCTCAAAGCGCCGATTATTAGCCGGTAGAGGGGACACGACTTCTGTCCCGGTTAATGTCACGTGATCTGCTTGAATTGGAGACCCCTGTTCAATTTTTGAAAAGCTCTCAAGGCACTACGAAAGTTATAAGTACACTAACGTGCAACAATGCGCCGGAGCCCCCAGATCATTCAACAAGCAGACCAACGATTGCTTACCCTTCTTCAAAAGCCATACATCTGCCGGTCGTGTCAACGCCTCCTTGAGCCTCGGGCCTACCTCTTGACGCCTGGTCAAGCTCGCTATGCCTCCTCATTCACGGAGCGCTTTCGCGAAAAGCTATGGAAAGGTACACCACCTGGTCGAGAAGACCCATACGATGCATCCTCACCCATGAGACCTACCCCCGAGGAGGCTCAGGAAGCACTCGCGAGGAGGGAAGCTGCAAAAGCTCGCGAATCCAAGCCCGAACCCTCTGCACAATCTAAAGCCGCAATCGACGAGCCAGCCACTACCTGGGATGGCCTTGAGTTCATTGGGTCGAGCGGGCATTGGCGTGAACGGCCCCCGACTCAAGCTGACGATGTTTTGAGGTAGGAAGAAAATTCACACCGTCTTTGTCAATGCGCAAAGCTAAAATATTTACAGCTTCAAGAGAATGATACGCTCTAAGAAGCTGACAAACTGCGAGGACATCGTGGCTGCTATATTTCAAGCTGTTGTTGAGATATTTACAGCACGTAAAGGCGGCATGAGCCTAAAGAACGTTTCAAGTATTTTGGCGCATGACCATGATGGCATAAATGGCATTCGAAACACCAAGATCACTACCACGAGCCTGGGACAAGTGGAGCTCGTATACCCAGACGAGGACTCGGAAAAGACTATACTTAGCGCGTTGACGGAGGCGGCGGAGGTATTGGAAGAAGGGCATCCTCCGCAGTCAGATCCGACTCCAGAGATGGAGGGAGAGAGCGCCGTCGAAACGGAATTGGAGGCTGCGCAAGAGCAGGAAGTAAAAGAACACACTGGCATTAGAGAAGATCTGGAAGCAGAGGAAGCAAAGCTTGAGCCAGAGAGCTCTTCCCCAAGCGCGCCTGATACTACAGAAAGCGACCTCGGCGATCCGGAGGACCTTTCACCAAATATACACGCCGAGAATCTAAGACCAGAGCTCATCTTCGCGCCTCTCTCAGACTCCGACCTATCGGCTCTCCAGTCTATCTCCTTGTCAAATCGAAGGATCAAATTCTTCGTAAGCCACCTCTCTATCCTGTTTCTCCATGATCCACTATAAGCTAATCTACAATCTCCAGCTCCTAAAGCGCATTTCCCAACTCAGCGGACACCTATTTCCCGACCCCATGCTCTCCGGTCTGAATACTGTCAACGACGTAATAAACTACCTCGACCGATCTTCCAAGCCAAAACCAAAGAAACTCGCAGATCATCTCGTTCAGAGAGAGGACCTAAAAGCATTACCGAATGTGAGGATCAATAGAAGACGGCAGACGCCGATCCACCGGGAGAGGCAGGTTGGAAGATTGAAGGTGATTGAGGAGGAGTTGGAGAGAATGGGGCTGCCGGCCTATGCGAGGAAGCGTGCTTGAAGGCGTTGAACGAGTTTGTAGCTCATTAAGTATCTGACAGTCGATGTTCAGCTATTAGATCGGCAAATGCACATAAACCATCTAATGCTTCGTGTGAAAAAGCGTCCTTCCCAAGCTTTTCCGACCAACATAGAACGCCATCCGCTACCGCCCCTATAAACAAATCGATCCCGCACAACTCAAATACCTCATCCCTCCTACGGCCCATCCTACTCCCTAACAAACAACCCCGCCATCCCCATCCCCGTCCCAATACACATACTCACCACGCCCACCTCCCTCCCCAACCTCTCCAACTCGGGCATCAGCGTCGCCACCTGCCTCGCCCCCGTCGCGCCCAGCGGATGCCCCAACGCAATCGCGCCCCCCTTCGGATTCACCCTCCCCTCCTCAATCCCCAACTCCCTCACACAGTACAGCGCCTGGCTCGCAAACGCCTCGTTGATCTCCCACACCCCCACCTCCCCCGTCTCCAGCCCCGTGTAGTCCAGCAGCTTCGGAATCGCCAGCGCGGGGCCCACGCCCATCTCGTCCGGCGCGGTGCCGACCACCTGGGTGCCGGCCCACTTGCCGATGATGGAGGAGGAGAGGCCGAGGGCGTGCGCGGTGGAGCGGCGCAGCAAGAGGGTCGCGGCGGCGCCGTCGGAGACCTGCGAGGAGTTGCCCGCGGTGGAGGAGCCGGTGGGTGAGAAGGCGGGTTTGAGCTTGGCGAGGGATTCGGGGGAGGCGTTGTGGCGGATGCCGTCGTCTTGGGTCACTGTGATTTCTTTGGCTGAGTTCGTGTTTTCCGGGTCGATCCAGGTCGTCGTCACGGGGGTGATTTCCTTATCGAAGAGGCCTTCTCTTTGGGCCTTGGAGGCCTTGACGTGAGAGTGTGCGGCGAACGCGTCTTGGTCCGCGCGGGAGATGCCGTATCGGGAGGCGACGTTCTCCGATGTGATACCCATGGGCATGATACAGTCCCGCGCATCCTTGTCCGGTGAATCCCTTAATTTTTCCCACAGTACTGTGGGAATAGCTCGCGATCCATAATTTCGGGTCATGCTCTCCATTCCCGCGCCGACACCGACATCGATGGCGCCCACCGCGATAGAGTGGGCGATGCTCGTTATCGCCGCCAGGCCGCTGGAGCACTGCCGGTTGATAGTATGGAAGGCTGTACGGTTATGGAAACCAGCGTGGAGTTGGGCCATACGCCCAGCCTTTGCCCCTCCGAGCTCTTGTAGGACGGAACCAACGGAGACGTCTTGGATGACCGCGGGGTCGAGTTTGGGATTTGCAGCGAGAGTAGCGCGGAGAACCGTGGCGAGCAGTTCTTCTGGGTAAGCATCTTTGAGGCCACCTTTTTTGGCTCGCGTTACGGGTGTGCGTAGCGAGGAGAGGATCACGACATCTGTCGGGGCTTTAGTGAGGATATTTTTGAGGCCTTTGACAGGAGTAGCCATTGCTGCAGTATAGGTCTACTCCGCCTATTCAACTAGCAGAAGGAATTCTTTTATCACAAAAGTTGTTGCAAGCTTGAAGGAGTCAGATTTGTTAATTCAGATGGCTTTGAAAAGATCAGAAAAAAAATCGGGAAACGGTTAGGATGTAGGGGCAAGGTTAGGAAAGGTGGCGGACGAATGGTCTATCGGTGGCTGTAAAAGAGGGCAGATTGAGCCTCGAAATGACATAGAAAAACACAGGATGAAATGCAAGGGTCTCTTAGAATTACATATGATTTTTCATAGCGCGAGTCGATCGGCAACGCGCTATGGAAAAGGTATTGTTGAGGCTTGACGCCCTCGGCTAGCTCCTATGGCAAATATCCTAGGATAGACGTTCCTCCGCATTAGACCCCGGAATTGGAGCGCGGGAATTGGAGAAAGCTGGGGGGCGGAACATTCCACTGCGAGCTTCCCCACAGTCTTAGGGAAGACCTGACTTGCTTTGTTTCCCTCGAATTCTCAAACATATCAGACGCAATGCCCTTCCTCCTTGCCCTCGAATAATAATGTCGATGGAATGGCCTCTTTTCAGGCTTTCTCTTCATCGTTCGAGCTGTCTCCATCTATCGCTTTGACCCTCAGCAGGCGCGCCTTGACCATGTCTTTTTCCTCATAGATGGTACCAATATGATAGCACATTAGGGACGCAAAGACCAGAACCATGGTCGTTATAAAAGCTTGTTGCGGCTCGCTTCTGGTCCTCAGCCAGCAAACAAGTCTTCCAAAAGCTGCAAGACCTGCTTCTGCAGCTCTTGCAATTGCTTCTTTGTCAACACCTTCACGCCATCCTTATCTGTTCCCTTCGATTCATCGGAATCTTGCACAACCAGGTCATGTCGTATAGCAAAGAAGGGCACCCCTAGTGTTCGCAGCTCTGCGTCAGTGGCTCTGACCATGTCTGTAAGAGCTTTGTGGATCTTGAGGTCGTGTTGATGAAGCTCCGCCGCACGCTCGTCGGGGGATTGCGTAGCTTCAGTGTCTGAATTTCCTGTTACCTGTCCTCCCATGGACTTCAAAAGTTCGTCCGCCTTCCTACGGCCTTCAGCTCGATTGTCCAGTTTAGACACTAGCGCCTCGCGGCCCGCCCACCATTGCCGCTCATGATCGTGGTGGCTTTTAATGATTTTTCGGATCCTGGCCGTAGCTTCTTGGTTTTGCGCGAGTGTAAATGTAACGTATTTCTGTGCAGCGGACCATTCAGTGATCTTGGAAGGATCCAGGTTCGGCGTCATGACACGTTTTGCGGCGGGAATCTGTGGAGTCAGAGATCTCGAGCCCGTATTGCTGGTCTGAGGCACAACGATATTGCTGGCAGGGGTTGTTGTTGCGCGGTAGTTCTGTGGAGGTGCGTATTGTCTAAGAGACTGCAGGATAGAATCAAGGGCAGGATCTGCCGTTGGTTCTCGTCGATCCATTGTTACGATATCTTTGCAAAAGGAAGCTACGTCTCTCTGCAGGAGGGCAAGTTCGATTTAAATCTGGTCAAATCTGTTTAGAGGAATGAGCGAACTGCATCCCCTGGCAGTCCGAACCTTAAAAGCAGGGCTGGCTGCTTTTGAAGGCACGCCAATCTGCACATCGTAGACGGTCCGCCGAATTGTAGATTGAAGCAGCAATGAGTCTTGACAAGACGGGGGAGCATTGACTTGAGATGGCGCTTTTCAACTCCATGATATGCGCCCTCGACAGCTCCAGCTTGCGGCTCGGAACGTTCCGAACCACCTCCGAAAACTTCTCCGTCGTCATGATCTTTTTCTCTAGAACATCAATTAGCTTTTTAGACATCTTATCCCATGGCAACGCTTCGATCTAACACCTGATCTGGGCAATCTTTTCCTAAACCTTTCTCTACGCCCTCTTCTATCCACCAAACATGCCTCGCACGCCCGCCGACGCAACACGCTTCACCTCCACTGGCCCATCCGCACTATCCTATTCCTCCTACCGTCAAACCACCAAAAACCCAGCCGAAACCACAAAATCCGCAGCAAAATCCGCATCAATCCCCTCTTCAAATGAGTCCCCATCTAAACGCCCCCTCCCCTCCTCCCGGTCCGCCGCCCCCGGACCCCCAGGCGAGACCGCCCGCCAAAAAGTCGAGCGCCTCCGCGCCCAACACCGCGAGCGCCGCATGATCGAAGAATTCTCTCCCCTCGAACGCATGATCGCACGGGGCCGGGTCTGGGCGGACGTGGCCCACCGCGTCACCGTCTACAGCCTAATGGGCTTCTCCGGTAACACTCCACCTTCCCACCCTTGCTGTACTTTATAGTTCACTGATCAATTACGCATATCCAGTGGTCGCCGGCGCCCTCGCCGTCTACAGCATGGGCTCCCTCATCCGCCACAACCGCCGCCAGAAGCGCGCCTGGATCGAGCGCGAGCTGCAGAAGCT
Organism: Pyrenula massariospora; assembly: GCA_021030905.1. Lineage (NCBI taxonomy): Eukaryota > Fungi > Ascomycota > Eurotiomycetes > Pyrenulales > Pyrenulaceae > Pyrenula > Pyrenula massariospora. Next base: position 2,033,468 of record JAGFMI010000003.1, read on the forward strand.
GCACGACGCGCGGGTCGCGTTCCTCGACGGCACCGCCAACCCCGAGCAGCTGCACATCCTCGAGCAGGAGCAGGCGGGGGAAGAATTAGAACGGCAGCGGAAGGAGGAGAAGAGGATCAGGAAGGAGAACAGCGTGTGGACGAAGATGAAGAGGGCGGTGATTCCGCAGGAGCAGAGTATGGGGGCGGAGGATGATGAGAGGAGGAGGAGGAGGGAGGCGGAGGGAGAAGGACAGGAGGCGGTCAAGTCGCCGCTGCAGATACTAGAGGAGTTGAGGATGCTGAGGGAGAGGAAGGAGCGGGAGTTGGCGGAGGGGCGGGCGCCGGTGGAGCCCAGTCCGCAGGGGCCGAAGGAGGGCGCTTTGGATCAGCTGGGGGAGAACGTGGCCGGTGCGGTGCCCGGGACGGGGGATAGGTGGTGGATGAGCTGGTTGCGGTGGAGATGAGCTTGCCATTGGGATGGGGTTCGTTGGCTCTCTTCTCTGAAGATGTACAGAACTTAGACTGTCAATGAGAATGTACAGAAGAAGTGTAATTCATTCATGCCGATCATTTCCATCTTAATGCGTGACTGTCTACATATTCTAAAATCTTTAGTGTAGAAACACTTTTCACAATTTGAGGTAGATCCCCATCAATGCCCAAGATAACCCCAATTCATAATGCTGCTATAATGATGTTTTCCATGTCGCCAAACCCAACACCGACATGCACAATATCCAATGCGCTGTTAGCAAAATCCCTCCGTCATGACTCAATCTTTGCTCTTTTCGATTCCGGCTCCGTCGAATGCCCATTCGTCCCATTGCTCGTAGCAGCTATCACTTGTCTCCTGACCCTTACCGCATCCGCCAACTGCTCCAACACCTCGACCGTCGTCTCCCACCCGATACACGCATCCGTAATACTAACGCCCTTCTTCAGCCCAGCCGGCCCATCTTCAGGCACCTTCTGATTGCCCTCGTAGATATTCGACTCGATCATGACCCCAATGATCCCCGTCTCGCCCCGCCGCAACTGGTCACCGATAGCCTGTGCAACGAGCGGTTGATTCCGGTGGTCCTTCTTCGAGTTCCCATGCGAGCAATCAATCATCATGACCTCTGTCTGGCCCTTCTTCCGGAGCGCTTCACGCGCGCCCTTGACACTCTCTGCGTCGTAGTTGGTCCCCTTGCTCCCGCCGCGGAGGATCACAAACCCGTCGTCGTTGCCCGAGGTTTTTGTGATCGCGGCGAGACCTTGTTTCGTGACGCCCATGAAATAGTGTCTTGCGGCTGCTGCGCCCACGGCGTCAATGGCAACGCCGAGACTGCCGTCCGTGCCGTTTTTGAAGCCGATGGGGAAAGATAGACCAGATGCTAGCTCGCGGTGTAACTGGGACTCTGTTGTCCGGGCACCGACGGCGCCGAGCGAGACGAGGTCTGCGAGAAACTGAGGAGAGATGGTGTCGAGCATCTCGCTGGCTATTGGCATGCCCAGGCTCGTGAGATCGGCGTACATCTTTCTCGATAATTTGAGCCCCTTGTTGATTTTGTACGTTTCATCCACATCTGGGTCATTGATCAACCCTTTCCAGCCGACCGTCGTCCGCGGCTTTTCAAGGTAGGCGCGCATTATTACGCACAGGTCTGGAGACAGCTTTTCTGACAAGGCTTTCAGCTGCTGCGCGTATTCGAGAGCGGTTTCAGGGTCATGGATTGAGCAAGGGCCGACCATGACGAGGAGACGGTCATCGCGATGGTGGATGATATCGATTGCTTCTTTTCGGCCCTTTTTGACGGTTTGAATGGACGATTCGGTCTAGGAAAATTAGTGGACGACAATCAGCCGGTCTGAGATGGACTCATCGCAGGAATGTCGGATTGCAAGAGAGCTGGAGGGATCAATGGGTCATAGCCGAGCACTGGCAATGGTCAATTCGATCATGGAAATCAATTGACAGTATGGACGTACCGCGGGTATCTTCATTGAGCTCCATTGTAGCATCGATAAGCGGCATCTTGCAATTCTGTAGCTTTGAAGTGATGAACGTGGCCAGCACTTTACGTTCGTGTCATCCGAGCCATGGGTGAGCGGTGAGTCAACGGTGAGAAGCTGAAAGAGCAGACGCACGCCAAGAGACGTCTCTTCCGGTCTTGCCTCCACCCCTGTGGGGGAGGAAATTAAGCTTAAATGCATTAGTCTCCCAGGGTTCCCAGGGGCCAGAAAGGCACAAAGTCTCTTTTGTTTAATGTTCCTCGGCACCCAGGGTATCTTATCTAATCGGACACTTGGAATGGGGAGAAAATCCAAAACAGAATTTGCAGCCAGCGTTTGAGATGTCTCTCGATACCCAACTTCTTGCTATATGACCTTCTCCTTGGCGAAACACCTCTCTAGATTCGAGAATTTCAATGTTGCTTCAACTGCACGGTGCCGGTATTACCAAGGTAGAGTAGGCATAGCCACGTTCTGATGCAGGATGAAATTGCTCTTTTCTTGAACAGGAGAGTGCTTATATTTGGTACGTAGTCACTTCTCATAAAATATGCCTATCACGGCAGCTTGTGGCACAAGAAGTCTCAGGAATGACTTCCATAAGCACTTGCCACGGTAAGTAGGAAGCTTATCAAGCCAACAGGAATCCTTGCACGAATGAAAAAATGGAGCACTTGATGTTTGACAGTGGCGTTCTGAAGTAATTTCATTTATGATTTACGCCAACAAAATCTTGTTCCTTCTCCTGCAAAGAATCTTGACAGAGGCTCACACGAGAAATTCAAAATCATTTGCTGGCAGGAGCCAAGCATTGACTCTCGAGCAACTCCAGAATGCGCATGTCTTTTCAATCACCACACACGCGTTGAAGGTCTCAAAGGCAAGCCGTGCACTGAACAAAGTATATGTCGTCCGCTGCTTCGCTGCCTCGAAGACTTCTGGAGAAGCACTGGACCGAGCATGAGAATGAGTAGCTTGGAGCTAGGAATCAAGGAAGGAAGGGATGGGCGTCACGAAATGCTAACTTAAAAGGTAATTCTCATTGGTACAGACACGGTCGAAAGCAAGAATTCCAGGAGCTCCAAGAAGTACCAGAGATAAAAGAAATCCAAGAATCGAGTAGAATGCATGCAGGCAGGCAGGCGGTCACAGAAAAACGTGGGGAATCAAGCAGCTGTGTTAAACAATGACCAAAAACAGGGCACCAGGTGCCAGTGGATAGAGAGGGGGGCTAGAAACGAGAGAAAAAAGCATAGTTGGAAAGATATAAAGTATGGCGCCTTTGCAGATTCTGTTTAAACAATTCAGATTTGCACTTTTAATATCCTGTAAACCAAGTTCTTAGCCGAATATTTCGCCACGATGATGCGTTCTTCCATCTTTTGGCTTCTTTCTTGCACCTCTCTCGCCTCCGCCATCCCGGCTATGATTGAAAGCCGGGTCGTTTTCCCACCTGGTAAATACCCGGGGGTAGGTTTCTTGCAGGGTGCATAGGATATGTCAACATTCTGATAAAGATTTAGACTTGCATTGTTCAGGTCCCGGATCACCCTGGCACCACTGGCTGTTGGGTTCCATACGACGGTAAGGATTATGGCATATTTTGCGACCAGACGAAACCGGTAAGTGATATCTCCCAGAACCGGAAAACGCAGCCAGCTGACGGTGGTTGCGCAAGTGCACAAAGGATGGTAATTATTGCGATTTGAACGAAGCGTCGTATGCGGAGTGCACATAGGTGCGGTTGGGGACCGACCTGATGCAGGTCCAGTGGTATATTCAACATGTTTGCCTCTTTGAAGACCTTTCCGCGCTCTCAGAAGCCTGCTAGGAGTGGATGATTAGAACACACGCCAGCCAAATATCGCGGGCTCGGCCGTTTGTTAGTCATGATGTCTATTCAACGACTCTAACATGATGTTATCCTATAGCAATCCGTGAATTATAACTTTGTAAGAGATTGATTGGAGATGATCATTCCTCGCCACCAAAACAAGGATTGGCGGCGCGTCCGTGTCCCTTTTTTCCCCCTCGCCAGACGTCAACGCGCTTTGACAAAGCCTTTCAACCTGAGAACATCAAATAATCAATTGCAGAGCACGATGCCAAAAGCGCCTGCCAGAAAGGCTTCGGCCAAGAAGTCTTCTACGTCCAAAAAGGGTTCTGGGGCCAACCAGTCGTTCCCATACCCGAAAGTATCTGAGAAGCCGGCCAAAAATCCCAAGGATTCTCATCTCTATACAGACGATAATCCCGCCACCACACTCCCAGGAACAGGATTCAAAGATGCCGCTGCCGCTGAGAAGACCATCAAGCTCGTAGGCAAGCGCTCGCTGACTTATCAATTCCAAACTATCAATACAATGCTCCATCGAGCAAAGCATCATCCACATCACACAGATGACATTGGGAAGGCTGTTTCTATTTTCGAGACCTGGGTCAAAGAGACTTACCCCGCTGCAAAGGCGTCGCAGAGAGACTTCAGACCGGTATTGTCAAAAAAGCTTGTTCAATCATTCATGGACAACCTAAAGTCTACGAAGGGAGCCGATACAAAGTTCGCTGATATGTATGTTGAGATGGAGCCGAGGAAACGACTGGCAAACACTTTGGTCGATCCAGAGAAACCTGGTGAAGCCGACTGGGACAGAGCTCGGTATGACGCGCTCTGCAAGCTGGTGCCAGAGGGAAAAGAGTTTGGAGATAGCGAATTATGGGATAAAGATGGGAAGCCTTCCAAGGGGCATCTAGGGTTGATTGCCTGGGCATGGTCTCCGGTGTCCGAGAGGAAGCTGCAGACTAAGAAGTGACAGGTATGTCTGAAGAGAAGCTATGGGATCATTTGTGTCGTTTAGATATTTCAAAGATACAACCTCGTGGATCATGGGTTAATGGGCCTGAAATGGGGGCCGACACAACTGGCTCTTCTCGGAAAGATTGGCGGGTGCTCCTTTCAGTGGCGTCGGTTCGGCGTATTTGGCTGGGCAGAAGGAATACGAGATGATGGCATTCGCACACAGTGAACATATCGGGAAGCTGATGCTGATCACGGCCCGCGGAAGAGGCAGCGTGTACTACCGGTGCCGTTGATCTGAGAGACCCGGGAGAAGATCGGGATCCCATTCAACAAGATTGACGTGCCGGCAGGCAAGTCCTGAATGAAATGATACGGGGAGGAATATAGGCCAATAGACTAGAGCCACACTTCCCAGCAGCATAAGACATCCACTTACCACTCAAGTCACAAGGTTTGGGGTCGAATTGAATTCTGTCTGCGAATTTCATGCAACGACGTCGGGGGGAGACGGCCGGGATGCTCCTTCATGAATAGAAGCTCGAGGAAAGTTACGCTTGGAATTTGGAAAAGAACTGGTAGCTTGAACGGCTCGAGTCCGCGGATCATCTCTACAAGCCCTTGGTGCATGTAAACCTTGTCCATTTCTGAGCGGTCTGCCTTGACGTCCTCGACGCCTTCTGCTGCCAAGAGCGACCGTCACAGCTTAGGGTTGAGAGCAGGGTCGGTGACTAGCACTGTTCGCCGTAGATTCAGACCTCAGCTTCTTCTCCATGCATTTGAAAGCTGTCCTGTGTCAAGGAAGTTCTGGATGAAAGATGGGAGCCTGGATTGGAGTTCTTCGCACATTGGCCGACGAACCCATCCTCTTATCCACCAGGAGGACCCGATGAGGCAGTCTCGCGGGTCTGCAGAAATCCGAGCACAGTAGAAGATCTGCCGTCGAGGCAATCTGGGTACGGGGGATCCGAAGACGTCGAGGATCGAGCTGTCGCAGCATCAGGAGCCTTACCGTGTCAGGCAAGGCTGAACCCCGGCCACAAGCGCCTGGGAGGCCGGCCGACTGTTTGAGCTTCGCCCCTCAAACCTTAGCTGATCCATTATAGGCATGCGATCCGACTCTGCGACCGCCATCCAGCCTCGCCAGGTACCTGCAGCTTCACCACACGCGGTCTCGAATCTCCAGCCGCCGCTCGAGCTTATAATATGAACGCCCGCTGTAACGCCCGCTCCTTTTCATGCACCAGACTTCCTTACAATTTCTGAGACTCTTTTCCCTTCACCAGTCTCCGTGCATGGGCATCGAAAGACAGTGAAGCAGAAATGTCGAGTCTCAAACGTGCTTGGGATTATGAGGATGATAGCATGAGCCTTGGAGAGGAAGATCAACGTGAGAAGAGAACGGTAAGCTTCGTGGCAGTGCAAATCTCAAGTCTCACAAGCGAGACTCCTCTGTTTCTCGCTACCAAGTAATGTGCTGATCAACGCCTTGTACAGAAACTCCACGCTATCAACACCCTCCCTTTCCGGACATCTCCAACCTCCAAGTACACATCTCTCTACTCTCAAGGCCGCCAGTCCACGCGCGCATATCCTCCGCCCGCCCTGACGCCTGTCGAGTCCTCCGAAGACGACGACGATGGCGTCTCTGAGGACTACGGGCCCATTGTCCCGGACACCCCAGCAGAAGCATCATCATCCGAGCTGATAGCTGCCCACCAACCTACTATTCAAGTGAGCATAGAAGACCATGACATGGACATGGACGACGGCGCGCCTTCATGGCAAGAACCCTCCCCCAAGCGCTCCGATGGCTTAATGCTTGCTCCTATCCGGCCACCGCCACATTCTTCTGACAACACTGGGAGAATACCAACACCAATCTACGGTCACTTCAACACCAACCTCAACCAATCCTGTAGTCATCCCATGGGCCCCCCGATAGAATCCGACTGGACCCGCCGCGGCCGCCTCCCCTCTCCTGTATATGACGAAGACGAGCCGATGTCGCCAGCGATGGGCGAGGCCATGGACACGCTCAAACTCTCCACGCCGACCTCCATACCCCACAACTCTATCTACGAACCTCAGCACAACCGCGGCCACGCCGCCCTCTTCGAGCGGCCTCGGGGACTCACCCGCTCCGGATCCGGGCGAGCACGCGGTGGCGCGATCTCGGCCGGAGCGAGCGAGGGAGGCAAGACGAGCAGCAGATTGTTTGTCGGATTCAAGGCAGATTGCGAGAAGTGCCAGATGAGGGTGCCGGGGCATTATTCTCATATCATTCGCGAGTGATCGTGTCTACATTCCCAAAACGGCCCACGCTATGACATTGACGTCTTTCTTTTCTTCAAAAAGACTTGTATCATTAAATCATGGTTAAGTGGCGTTCCGGGGGCGGGCGGACTTTTTCGATTCTCAAAGACTAAGAAATTCAGCATCCAGCGTTGCTCTGCACAGCGTTATACTGTACTACTACTATCACCTATGGAATGAATTCATGAGCATTTCCCCCAAAGTCTTCTACACCTGCCTCAAGTGAAGCATCTCCTAGAATAATCGCTGACCGCCACTTCCATCGAACGCTAGACTTCCCATCTCTTGCCTCCTAACCCATCGAAGATCCAACTAGAAGTGAAATGGAGACCCGTGCGCATAACTTTAATCTACGCCGCCCGCGTCGTCGGGTACTTGCCCCGTGCGAACGGATTGATAACAGACGCCACATCCATTCTATCGGAAACGCTGGGGGTCGCACGGGGTCACGGCTGGCTTGGGAAGCACTGGAACTATAGATAAGCTAGGTAGTCGCGGTATCTGCCGGAGGGATGTTAATACCATTACTATTTAGAAATGACCTCGCGGGGAGTTCGGATGGACGGGGTTCTGGGAATGTTCTGTGTAAGGATGGTGCTGGTTGGTAGAGGGCGTAGGCGAGGTGGGTGTGAGGGTTGTTCAAGCGTGCGGGTTGGGGTTTGGCGGGGTGAGGTATTGTGATTATCTGACTGAAAAAGGCTTGGTCTTGGTTTGAGGGTTGAATGATTGAGGACAAAGGGTTCTTGTGCTTGGTCGTCTATCTCCCAAAATTCGTCTGCTATCTGCGGACAATGTTCTTTCCCACGTAGTATGGTGTCTCTCAACGAATCTCTTTCTTACCGAATTTCCTATTACCTCGATATGATATCACTCAGCATTAACGCATCCCGCGCGTGTGCTGCAAGATTCCTCATCTCCCTGTTGAGGTAATGGGTATATCCAGGAGCGGTCGAGGCTCCCAAGAACCCCAAGAAAGGCATAGCGATCTAAACAAGAGAAGAAAAACGCTCTGGATATCATTTGCGATAGATCACCACCGCATTATCTACCTATATTCGTATTCCACCGCACCGAAAAGACCCAGTTCACTGCTGAGAAGACTGGTAAGACTTCCCGCAAAGCTATTCTCATAAAAACCTATAGCCCGAGAAGCAAGTGACTTGCCCATGAAACACCATTTATTCCCTGTAGGTCGCTGGGAATCTTGCTCCCAGAAACGCCACCTGGACAAAAGGAGGATGAGATGCCAAACATCAACACCAGACGCCGTCTTTCTAGATAGTCCCACGGCCGTGCGTCATTCGAAAAAAAGTCCGTGATGAAAGCAAGTCCAAATCGCATGCACCATTAAAAAAAGACTCCTTCACCAATCCCGACCCAGCGACGCTTCCGTTCCGCTACCAGAACGAGCACCACCCCACGTAATGCTGACTCAAATTCTCCACACTGGTCGCCTGCTGAATCAGCCGATCCACCTGTTCGCTGACCATCAGCCCTCCACCGACGCCGACCACGCCCTCCCCGTCCCGGCCGGGCTTGAAGTCTTTGCCCGTCAACTTCTCCTTCACCCGGGCCAGCACTTGGACCGCTCGCGCATTCTTAACTTCGGCGTCGGCCGTCGTGTCGAGCGTGCCGCCGGTGACAGCGTCGAGGATCGAGGAGCGGCGATGCCGCGGGAAGGGCTGTGTCGAAGGGGTGTGGGCGGGGAGGTCGTTGTCTTGTGCGTGGTTGGTGGCCGAGATGCTGTTGGCGCCGGGGAGGTCGCGGATGATGCTGTCGCGGCGTTCGGATTGGAAGTGGGGTCTTGGAGGAGATTCGCGGGTGGTGAGACGCCAGTTCATGAGGGGGTCGTGGATGAACTGTGGGCGTGTATATTAGCAGGGGAGTAAGGGGGAGCAGGTAAAGAAACTTACAGCTTCGAGAACCGCCATGAGAGATTCTTTGTTCTCGCGTATGACGCGCATGACGGCTTCACAGGTAATCCGGAAGCTTCCCTCAATGTTACTGACTTCCATAGCAAATGTAAGCATTCGGGTTAGGCGGAAGGGCACGCGTTCAGGATATTTCTCGCGGTGCATGGCTACTTCAAAGCAGTCACCAAAGTCAATGTGGACAATTTGTCCGGTATTTCGATCCAGCATCAAATTTGATGGATGACGATCTCCAAGTCCGAGGATGTAGCCAACCATAGACATGACCCCAAGAGACCGAGTGTATCTTGTTCGCCGCTCTAGCCAAGACTCTGAGCTTTTGCTCTTCAACCATAAGACCCGGTAGAGATCTTTTCCAGTCGTATTGTCCATGGCGTAGCCAAAGACCTCCACTTTCTGCATCAAGGTAAGATTGTCATAGTCAGGCGCCATTTGAACCATGATTCGATGTTCGATGTTAAGAAGGATACGACGACTTTCTCGGTATTCCTTGATTAGATTGTGCAAGGTATCGCTGTTCGGTACCCAACCCGAGACACCTGAATTCTGTGATAATGGAATCGCAGGGAGCGGCTGAATGTTAAGGTGCCGCTTGAAACTTTCGCTGTCATTGCTGAGTAGCGTATTGACTAAGCCAAAGAGTTGCATCACTCGTTCATCCTGCCTGATGTCCTCATGCCCCTTCAAGGCATAAGAATAGGCTTTACCATCACTACCTAGAAGTGTCATTCGCCGTGGACGTTGTTTCGATGGTATGACGGTAAGAACATGTTCAAAGCTGACTATCTTGATCACAGGTTGTCCACTACGGTAACTGCCCGGTACCGCCAGGTCAAGATTTTTAGCGTCTTTGAGTCGAGGAGAGACATACTTCAGATCTAGTGACATGAGCTGTGGTAGCTGACGTGCAATCTTTCTGAACACAGTATAGTAAAGATCCCAGGCTTGGTTGATATCACCATCCTCTCGAGTCTGCCGGTAGACATTGCAGAAATGCCGGGCTTCGCTCAAATCGTTGCCGAAAGCTTGTGCGAAAGATATTTCACGCAATGTTTCTGCGCCACGATCAAGCATTTCATGCAAGGGCTCCAAGGTCGCAAACATTCCTTCGACATTATGATCTCCAAAATACAACCTCGATGCTTCTTCAAGACCCTCATGCCAAAGCTCATGCCACAGTACAGCTACACGGACCAGCTCATGGCTGACCAAGTCTGCTTGCTGAACAAGAATGTGACTGTGTTGTTTCATGCTCTGCATGATCTGCGCAGCAGAATGAGATCGTCTCCCGATATCGGACTTCATGGCAACAGTCAAGGGATAGACCAATGCCTGTGGATGAGCTTTACCGACCTCGGAGAGAAGTCGATGAACAGCTTGACGAACTCTTTGGTTGGGTTTGTTGATCCGAGCGATAAGTTGTGGGATGACCTCCAGCCAGGTATCGATCGTGACAATGTTAAATCCCTCAGTGACAACCTGATTCACTTCATGATTTCCACCATGAGCAAACCACAAAGTCAACAACCTCAGAGTATCTTGCAAAGCGCTTGTTGTTGATAAAGCGATTGATTTGAAGAAGCCTCTCACTGCGGGAACAACGTTATTCTGAATGATCCTATCTGGCAAAACGGCCGATTCTCGATCGCCCTGGGTCGACATCGCCGTAACGACTTCAAAGTTTGCAAGAGCCCATGCATGCCATGCCTTGTACGACGTTTCGTTGTACTCCGTGGCTTTGGCGTAAGACCGCAAGATATCATCGACGCCATCTCGGACCTGTTCGCTCCTCCAATCACCTCGCTGTAACATAGCTTGCCAATCTCCTTGTTTCAAAAAACACTTTGCCAGGAGCTTCGCAGTTTTTGCCGCACCTTCCTCCCGCTTCCTTGCTAAACTGTGTTCTGTATCGATCTCACCATTGACGCCGTTCATCACAGGATAGCCATTAACCATGTGGTGACCTTGTTGGATTCTTCGATATTCTTCTTCTAGATCTTGAGTGAAACTCCTCAGTACAGACAAAGCGTAAGGTTGATTTTCTCTCTCCCATTGATATTTCAACCGGGCGTATGAAAGCTGCGGCGGAGCTGGATTGGTAGAAGTACGTGCGAAATTCTCTAACGAAGCAAGTGAGCGCTCTGCAAGACCGATGCGTCCAGATTTTCGGCACAGATTGGCAAATTTGATCCACATGTCAAGGTTCTCTTCGGAATTGACCACAAGATTTCGAACCTTTAGCATTCTCTGCCAAACTTCGACATTTTGCTGACACCCCAGTAATCGTTTCGTCCAGGTAGATCGAAATGTGGCTCGCCTTTCTTTGTCATCGAAGCATTTCTTATAATCAATAATTTCCTCGAGCTCAGCGAGCATTTGGACCCTCACCACGACATCATATGCCCGGTTGTACGATTCGCCAATAACAGCTGACAGGTCGGTATTGAGGCCATTGCGAGCGCGCTCAATGTATAGCGCAGCTTCTTCAAATTGATTTCGATGGATGCAAAGAATGGCTCCAAAGAAGGATCGATCTGCGGACTGGTCTTTCATGACGCTCAGATAGGAATCCATCAATTCCCACTGGCCTCGGCCCCAAGCTGCAGCTGCGGCGAGAGCCGCCATCTTGTTCCTATGATCGCTACTAGCGTTGGCCCATTGCTCTTGAGCGACGTCTGCAAGCATCTTCCATTCACCAAGAGCATGCAAGCATCGCATCTTGCCCATCTGAATCTCAAAAGCACCCGGCGCGGTTGGCGGCGTAATCTGCTCTTTGAGATGATACTGAGTCAGAGCTTCTTCCCAACGCTGCAGCTTCTCGAACCAGTACTCCTTAACTTGTACATCATCGTAACCTTGGGCCTTCCTAAGGATACCAATCGCAGCGTCCGATTGTTGCAGGTTGTTGTTGATACTAATGAGAGCCTCTACATTCGATGAGCTTTGCTCTTGCTCAAATTCTAGCTCTTTGTAATGTAAGGCTTTAGCCCAGGCGTGGCATCGGCCGGCATATCTTCCCAGTGTTCGGATGTCAATAGGTAAAGCCTTGTCGTCATGCTCCATGAACTCTGCTAAATTCAGCAAGATCTGTAGGATTTCTGGAGGAATCTGAGGTGAGGTGATAGCTTTCTCAATTGATCGCACCAACTCCTCTTGGTACTGATCGAATAACTCCGTCCAGCACGATACAAATGCTGAGTTGAAGAGGTCTTTGGAAAGCGGTTGGTAAATTCCCGCGAGACTAGCGCAGGCCCTCAAGGCGTGAGAGGGAGACTCTTTCAGAAGCTCAACGCTTAATCTCCTCATCCACTCTTGCCAATCCTCTTTCGTCGACTTTTGTTGTGCATCCCACGCATTTCGTAAGTGTTGTTGATTGACGGCAAGCTTCTTCGTTGCAGTGTCTGCAAGAGTGGATTCATTGTTTATGGCACCGTAACGCTCTTCAGGATTGAGATCTTGTGGGAGCGTGTCACCCTTTTGTAGGCGTAAAACGAGTATCTCAAAATTGCGTGAGCTGACTTTACCTGCTTGAGCAGACCTGGTCATCAGCGGTAGGTAGTAGACAAAATCGTGGCCCAGTTGAAAAATGAGCGTGCACACACAATCTAAAGCAGTCTGTTTCAAAGATTGGTCTGTAGACTCGCGCAGGACCTTGGCTAATGGATGCATCACCAAAGATGAGTGATCAGAGATATTGACTTGTCTTGATAGTTTTCCTAGTGTCTCTATGGCGCTCTTCCGGATGTTCATCGGCGCTGTTGAACTTTCTAGAAGATGAACAATGGTGGGAATGACTAAGTGCATGTACTCTTCGGCGTTCGAGCCAAAGACAAGAAAAGCGTGGAGGACCCGGTCAGAAGACTGTCGGCCGCTGCTGTTATCCTTTTCTAGCACGCTGAGCATGAGTGGAAGCATACTAGCCAGATAGGGTTTGAATTCTCCGGAGAGAGACCTCGAGACCGCCTCTATCACAGAGAGAATCGTCGCTTGTACTGGGGGAGACACATCCCAAAATTCCTTTGCAATGGCCATAATGTCGGGAAGGTGTGCTCGTATATGTGAGCCAACAATGCTAACGAGGATAGCCATTTGATTGAAATAAGAGTCGAGACGATTGGTGGGAGCTCCTCGGATAACGATGAGAAAGGCGGGAATGATTTGATCTAAGAAAGTTACGCATTTTAGACCGAGCGTCTTGAAGATGGTGACAATGGCATCAATAACTGCAGAGTGATATTGGATAAGTGAATGGTCTCGTAAAATAGTGTGTAACAAAGTGTTGATCACAACGGTTGGGTAGTATTCGTCGTTGGACGGTGTTAGTCCTTTCATGATCAGTGCAACGTCTGACACCGCATCTACCTCAGATTGGCTCTGATGTTCTGGAGTGGATTCGCTGATTTGCTGGTAGCGGTATGGATCTAGGGCGCCAAGAACTCCTATGAGTTTAATAGCGTCTTTGCGAAGATGTTCGTGCGCCTCGGTCTTGATGATATTGATCAAGATACCCAGCAGCTGCGGATGGTCGAGGTACGGGTCAATCACATACCCAGAATTCACTGCTAGCTGACTTAGGGTCTTAATAGCAGCTTCTCGCTTTGTGTGCGAGCTGAGATCCTGAAGAGCTTCAAGTATCACCGGCATCATTGGTCCTAGATGTCTTTGCATTTGTTCGCCTGCAACGTTCGACATTTCTCCTAATGCTTTTATGCTCGTCGCCGCCACTGCGGGATTATTATCTCTGGTCTTTGGAAGCACCGCAGAGATCATAGGCTCACAAAAACCTCTGATAAGCTTGGTTGCGTTTGCCACGAACAGACCGATCAAATGAGCAGTCTCTTCTTTCTGACGTGGTGTCGTGGAATAGACCAGCCCCGTTAACAGATTGACGAGCAGCTTTCGTAATGGCGGAAAGACGTAAGCAGGGTTGACATGAGAAATCCGTCCAAGGATGCAGATGGCAGCTTCACGAACAGCGAAGACTTCGTCGTTGACGGCAAGAATCAAACATCTTATATTATCAGGTTTTGCCAGACGCTGGTCGAATTTGCTATCAAGTGAGTCAAGTATCGTGCGGCGAATATCAGGCTCTGCATCTCCTACTCCGACCGTGAGCAGCTTGTCGATGACCTCGCTAACGACTTGAATTGAATGATTGCTCGTCTGGTGGACAATAGGGTCCGCTACAAAGAGTTGGCAGCAAGTTAGAGCCGCCGCCTTTCGAATTTCTGGATTATCATTGTCGACATATCGAATGGCCACATCTCGCACAAACTCGTTCAGAACGTGACCTTTGAATTCAAACGTTCCAAGTGTATGAAGGGCAAGTGCGATCTCGGAGTCTTTGTGCTCTGTTGGAAAAGGACCAAAATCTCTCGCAAATGCTGGTAGCGACGGAGTTTGATTCTCTGGGCAGCCGAGAGGACGGTAAGGACTGCCACAGAGAACCAGACTCAACATGTCCAGAAGCCTTTCTTGGACAGCTAGTCTCATCGGCGGGATATAATGAGCCATATCAACGAGAGCTTTGACTAGGGATTCACTGAGACCGCAGGCAAAGATTGGGTCTAGTATCACCTCCATGTATTTGCTTAATGTCTGCCCCACAGCGACTGCGAGCATGCTGATGCATTCAAACATTGGTCTTTCGTTGACAGCAGCTCGATTTTTCATCTTGAGGCTCAGGGATTCTCGGATGTAGAGAAGTATGCCATCTAGATATTGTGCAGTAGCACTACCAACCGCTTTGGCAACTTTCCCAATCGCAATGAATGCAGCATTGCGATCCTTTTCCCGTTTCAGCTGCGCCTGTAAATGAATCATGAATTTGTGCAGATAATGGTTGATAAACTCAAGTGGAGTGTAATCAGCCAGGATTGGTATCGTCTGAATGACCTGGGCACGGATCTTCGGGTCTTTATGGTCCTTTAGACTCAAAATTATCTCACAGGTGCTGCGGTAGTAATTCTGCATGAACATTGCACCTCTTTGAAGGAGCTCCTTCAGAATCAACAAAGATCCGTGAATATAGTCCAGTTGGCTAGACCTGAGTCCAGTATGGCATATGTCGTAGATTCGCGGAAACCATAGCTCCTTGACTTTCTCGTCTCGGGCAGCGATAATTGCAAAACAAGCACTGACGGCCTCGGCGGCAGTCTCTCGGACTATGGTTCTCGGATCCTTGATCGCGACCCAGATCAGCTCAAATATCTGTGGCACGAAGCCATACAGCAGGGTTGGAGAGTTCCGAGCTAATTCTCTGATCACGAGCACCGCTGCGTATCGCCGACTGTCTGCTCGGTCTGATTGTAACCATTCTAACGCAGATTGTATTTCACTCTCCACTAATTCTGCTGTCAATGCACCTCCTGGTTTTGCAAGTCGGCCGAGTGAGTGTGCCGCATTCGTGAGGACGTTCGGGTCATTGCTTCGCATAGCATTGCGAAGATAGCTCGAGAATTTTGTGGTCTTCTTTGCCGCGTCGACGCCTTCGAAATCTATCAGACGGTCGAGTGCCAGCAGACCACCAATCTTTTCATTGCTGTCGACGCCTGTGACAATGAGAGCTGCTATCTTCGAGCTGACGGCGTCGTAGTAGTCGCTGAATTTCTCCGGAGTAAGTTCTAAGGTCAAGTTAGCCAGTCTTCACTCTCAAACAAAGCACCGTCTAGTTTACCCCGGGAGTAGAGGACCACATTTTCGCGCAGCTCGTTCGCAGCCTTCACCTTGACATCGTCATTCTTGCTTTTGAGCTCCTGGATCGTACGATCCAGACCCTGCAGCGACTGGGCCATGACCGTATATCATGGCGAGGCGATGCTCGCCTAACCTACCGCGATATCCGCATCATAAACAGAACATTTCGAGGTTTGCTGCAGCATGTGAGCCTGGGGCTTCAATAGCAAGCTTCTGCCCTTGCTTGCGGGGAGATGAAGTTTGACTCCGATTCGCCTATCGGGATTTCTTCGGTGAAAAAGCGCGCAGGAGAGCTCGGGGTGAAGAAAGGCAGAAAGGATACCAGGAATTAGGTCGTCCAGGTTACAGCAAAATTCTTGACAACAAAAGTCTATATGCGTTATCAGAACTTCGCACTACTATAGGGCGATAAATTTCATCGAGCATAGTGGTTGAAGACAATACAGCTCTGAAAATGAGGCTGTAAAGTTCAACAGAACCACCTGAAATGACATTTCCAACTACTATTCCTATGCCAATATTCTCCAACGTGCCTCTCTCTTGTTCAAGTCTTAGATAATCAGATCTCGTATCACACATTGTGCCCGGCGTCATCCGACACGCGTATCCTCATCGAAAAAGTACCACGCCACGAAACTTGCAGGACATTGTGCATCCCTCTCTCCATAGCTTCACGTGAAGCGCCGCTATGATGAGAAAGATGTGCAGACAGTCAGTCTGACAGACCCCGGAGATCAGAGGCCACATTAGGCAGTAGCTCAGTCTTCTCGACGCAGCTGCCTGGGACCGTGAGTCACTGCTGCACAAATCAGTATAGGCGGGAAGGTGCGACCTGCAACGATAGGCCTTCTGCGAGCCATATTCACGATCATAACAGAAGCAAGAACGGCCGTTTCGATGGCGGTTGCTCATCATGACTGTCCACAGACTCTCAGCCTCGTCAGATCAGAAATGAGCTATTCAAACGGTTGGAACGGAAGTATGAATTAAATTGTTGGAAACAGCAAGCCTCCCATCGCGAACCGCTTGCCAAAGAAGCAAATGTCCGCGGATAAGATTAGGCATCTCAGAGGTCGCTAGGCGTTCCCTAGTGCACACAGTGTCTCGCAAGGCTCAAACTTTCGCACCGGTCAACGTGGCTTCATTTCTGCGTTCCTGCATTTCTCACGGATCTGCTGTACTCGATTAGAGCATACATAAATCAACGTCTAGGAGACCCGGCTTCTGTCGCATGCGCCTAGAGTAATCTCGATCTCGTCGAAAAAGCTCGAGCCAGCCCTTATTTATTCCTTGCATTTCTCCTGTTCTCCCGGAGTTGGAGATCCAAATGTAACTCGTCAGCGTCTTTATAGCCGCCAAGCTCGACCGCTTGTGCTACTGTCAAAGCGTTCCCAATTTTGGGGATGTCAGGTCGCAATTCTCGGAGTCTATTGGCGCGTTTCTCTGGCTTAGAGACCTACAAACATAAGTGGGAACAAGGTGTGCTAAGGAGATTTGAGAACCACCTTTGGAGAACCTGAAGCGGCAGGGTTTCCATTATATTCATCAAGTCCTTTCGTTTGGCTCTTGTCATTTAAATTGGCATTGTTCGGTTGGCCAGACCTTGGAGCTCTAAGCCTGTCAGTCTTTTCGATAGTCGTCTTCGGACGTCCATCTGCCTGAGCGCTTGGATCGTTCGTGGTCATACCATTCCTTTCACAAAGCTTGCGAAGGTGGCGACGTTGAAGCTCATATGAAGAATAGTCTCCCGCAATCAAGTCTCCCAATAAGCTGCCGTAAGCCTTGGGGCGTAGGTTATGCTCGTCGAGAGCTTCCTCAAGGATATCGTATGCCTCGGAGAATATCTCGAAAATGAGTTCGATCTTAGATGTTCCACCAGAAAGGTCGTTTTCGGGTCGGTTAGGATCGGAAATTGCGAGGCGTTCTACTTTCTGCCGCTGCCCATCAAAATAGGGAAAGGCGTACTACACAAAAAGATCAGTTTTGTTATCGGGGGTAACTCTTGTTATACTAACCTTGTCAAAGTACCCAGGCGGGTCAAGACGGATTCCATGCTCGCGGTATCTGAAGTGCTTGCCGTATAGGTTGAAAAACTCCATGAGTACCCTACCAACATTTGGTGGCTTCTTTTCTAACGGCAAGTGTTGAATCATACTAGTTACGAGACATGTCAACGAGAAGCCGCCTAAGCCTCCCATAGACACGTCACTGAGACCACGCATAAGCAGATATTGCTTCAGAATGGTGACGACAGGACTCAACGCCGGATATGCAGACTTCCACTCGTGGCACGTGTCGTTAGCAATGACACCCGTAGTGTTATTGAAGGAGAGATCAACATTCAGCCCGGTCAATCCATCCACAAATTTAATGATCGGAACTTTGGCTCCTGGGATGGATTGAACTGATGATGGATCAGTAATACCCGACCCCTTTATGTATGAGGCATATCTCCAAAGCTTGTTGGTCGAAAGTTTCTCCGAAGAATTCTTCTCTATCAGAACGAGATCCATGTCTCCGGTTGGCAGATACAGGCCTGATGCAAAAGAGCCAAAAGCTAAGAGCTGACAGCCAGGTTTAAACCTCCACAGACAGGCGTGAAGTCTGCTGATCAAGTCGTTTCTGATTTCTTGTTCAAAAGTTTGTGGCTTTACCCAGTGGTAGAAGTCGAGGATCTCTTTGTGCAGACTGAATAATATTAGCATGTCTTCTAATGGAAGAAGCACACCACCAACCATGTGAGCCCATTACTCATCCCATCCTTGACGTTGATATCTCTCGTAAGCCACGGTGTAGATATTGCGGGATGTACGAGTTGCCATGCTCGCAGTATAGACCCATTGATTTCGCTCGCAACAAGCCGATTTGGAGGTTTTCGCCCGCGAAGATTTTTCAAAGATATATCTTTGCCATCACGCTCGTACTCAGATTCCTGTTCGCGCTTTCGTTTCTGGCCCTGAGAGGATTTGTTCATATTTCGAGGGCCGCTTGGAGCATTGGTAGGAGCTTGGGTCATTGTTAGGTTCTCATCACCGAGAAGATCAAAGGAGATGAAGTCCTCGTTCGTCTGGACAGATGTTTGGATTTGTTCTGTAGCAGAAGGTACCAGACGCGCCTTTCGGATCAGTTTAACCACATCCTTCCGCTTTCGATTTTC
This sequence comes from Pyrenula massariospora, assembly GCA_021030905.1. Lineage (NCBI taxonomy): Eukaryota > Fungi > Ascomycota > Eurotiomycetes > Pyrenulales > Pyrenulaceae > Pyrenula > Pyrenula massariospora. Next base: position 2,052,338 of record JAGFMI010000003.1, read on the forward strand.
CGAGAGAGGTGGCAAAGCCGAGTAGATTTCTGGATTGCTCCACTTCGGCTCGGATGCAATCTCATTTTCTTCGATGATCCTCGTCTTCAGCGGTCTTTGCTCATCGTCAGCTTCCGAGAGGTCCATGACTTCTTCATCACTATCAGTCAAGTTGTCTAAAGATTGGAACTTTGGCTGCGAGGTGCCTTGTGTAGAAAAGCCGATATCTGAAGCTGTGGCGTGGGTACCTTGGAGCAATGGTCGTTCAGATATCTTGCTGCCGTCTGTGCGAAATGCAAAATTGCGACCGTCGGCGGGTAAGCGCTTGGTGTCTCCTCCAAAGCGATACATTTCGCGCTTCGGTCGGTTACGCTTTCCTTCACGATCGCCATGATCTGGTCTATAGGAGTCTTTCGCGGCCATGGCAGATAGTCCAGCATAGTCCTTGAGATGTTGTAGAATATGCAGGAAAAGTTGTTCAAGCGCACGATCGGCGACTTGTTGAGGGTTGGCTTGGGTGTGGGTATGTGTTAATAGAGAATAATGCACGAAACATTCCGTTTCGATAGTGGGCTTGGCGAGGCAAATTCGCCCCACCTTGCTTTTTGCTCGCCCGCCTGCTCACCTCGTTGACGACGTTTTTGCTCACCCTTACCGTCGCCATTCGCGAGCGATCTGACGGGCGCCAGGCAAGCCAGGGGATTTTGAAGAGTTTCGGATTTTGTATGCGAGGTGCGGCAGAAGGTCAATCCTCTTCAAATTCCCCTGGCCTCGCCAGTCGAGCTTACTATGTCTATGAAACCATCTCCGCATTTCTCTCTCTCCAAAAACGCCTACGGCCTCGTAGCGATCTAAATGAGAATGACGGGCTTTGGGAATCTGGGACCTTGGGTCTCTACCAGGATACCCATCTATGATCAACATTCAAGACAACAGGATGTAATAATAAGTCACAAGACGTTCTGACAATTAATTCTTCATTCGATCGGTCTTTTTCCCAGTCATGCAAAAATTTCCTTCTGTCTATAAAGTACTTTATCACCTTTGTAGGGGGTCGGGCATGGACAGCAACTTCGATGCTTGCCCCCCTCTTTCGGAGTCATTGAAATTCACAACAGAAATAGCAGGACAAACATCTAAACAAAAAAATCGAATTGTTTCATTGCCTAGACATTTCGCATGCTTCACATGTGGAAGGCGTAACAAGGCAGAATCGTGGGCGTTTAAGCGATTGAGACAAAGTCTCTAATTAGCTTTAGCCCTGCAACGAGATTAACCCTTTACTGTGTGACTAAGAAAAGCCATTTAGAAAGCCCTATTAATCTGTACCACAGCCTTACGCCTCTGAAGCTCTCACGAATCGATGAGCACTTAACTCAATGCCCCACCTCTTCAGCCTTCGAGTTCCGTTGTTTCCACCTTCTAAATCTCAACAGTCGTTGGCAGCTTTGACTATCGCTCAGAGCTATTGATCTACGCTTTTGAAAAGACATGGCTTCACTACAATGGGATCAGTCCAGTCACAACTGGCCTCAAGATTATGACCTACCACCAATAACGCCTCGAAGTACCTACAACGTAGAAGAAATGGCTTCTTCGCTCAACGACCCTGTGGAATATCTTGTAGACAACGGACGACATGGGCAAGACTTGTTTTTCGTAGCCTCCGAACCTCGGTCGTCTATTGAGCAGCCACTTATTCCACCGCTTGGTAAGCCGACGACAAAGAAGAGACTCCATCTATGGCATGCATCAATGGCTGGTCTATCGTTCGTCTGCCTAACCCTTGGAATAATTGTAGTAGCAAACGAGAACGTCTCGTGGCGCCTTGGCAGTGGCTACCACCAACTTATTGTCATTGGCTTCTTGCTCAGTGTAATGAATTTATGCCTCGGCGGCATGGCACCAACGCTTTTCATGCTCTGGGAATCGAATTTCGGTTCTTCTACGCTCCAGGACTATGACGGTATTCTTCGCAACAAACCTTCTGCCTCGAATCGTCCTTCTCATCATGCTAGCACTTCCGATCGCTCTCAGCGTGGCTTACAAGACTTTCACGGGGGGTGAGAGTGCGAAGTGGGTGGACTCTACAACCTATATGGCCAATGCATCATGGTACGGCATGTTCGCTCCTCCCGGCTTACTTTCGTTGAGCCAGAATTCTGGTGTTTCTCTGTTCGTCAACGCTACCTTGCCATTTCGAGTGGCATCGGAACTATCATCAAAAGGCTCCGAGCCGCCTCTGGCAAAGAAGGCACAGCCTTTCGGTTATAATATTCTCATGCTACGTAATGAGACTACAGCGATGCTGGACCTTCCACAACCTGACTACGTCTCTCAAGTTCAACAATTGCTTGCGCTCGGAGAATCGTGGAATCTGACCGCACCGGTTCTCGGCACTGTTGCTACCTTCGATCGCTCAAAGATTAACGACCCGAGTGGGTTTAATTCGACTTTAATGAATGTGTGTCAAGCGGCCGGAGAGAGTTCTGGTGCGTTTTCAGCCATGACCCCGTTTGCCAATTGCTCCGTCACGCTCGTCGACTTGCCAAACCCAAGAAACGAGTCCGGACAATATGTCGGCATATCACCCGCTCAGAAAGGGCTTGGAGATACGCCACCCTGTGCCAGCTTTTCTCACTACGCCCAGCTCTATACCGTTGATCGGCGGCAATCCAAAGGGACCTGGTCTATCACTCGAGGGGGCATGCAGCTCGTGGACGGGTCCTGTGACCCAGATCACGCGGCTTTACCGGCAGACATGCAGCAGATAATCGTCGATAATGGCCCATTCCTCGGTAACTTCTACATGCCGTCGATTGTTGAGGTGCTAGGCCCGTTCAGTTCATCAAGAAATCAATCTAGCTGGCTTGTGCCGTCCATAGCGACTGCTGTAGCCGCCATGATGTGGTCGAGAATTTTGGTTTTGAACGGTGTTACCAACCTGACTGCTCCCCCAATCTGGACGCTACATAATGGCATCAATGTTACGTACCAGGATATCGGAATGGTCTACCCAGCGGATGACAAGATCTTATATATCCGACCAACATTGCAGAAGTCGGGCTTGCTTTATCTCATCCTCGCCATACAGCCGCTACTTATATTTGTTATCCTCGGGTTAATGACCATGTTTTACACGATGCCACTAGATAATGGCTTCGGTCTGGTGTCCATCCTATCCGGTATAGACCGTGGGACCCTCGATCACTTAGCGGGGGCAACGCTCTCTGGGAAACTCGCACAGCCGGTTAAGCTTCTCATGCGGCCCGTCTTGAACGGTCAAAATGGGTCGATACAATATCACATTGGATTACCTGCAGGAGTGCCAGAACGTAATAAAAGGCTGGTCAAAAATGTCACATATTATTAGTTAGCCTTTATGTATTTCAAATTAAATAGATTGATATATCTTGAATAGTAAGATAAAAGTTGAGAATGTAGCAAACCCAAGTAAGGAGCATGACTAAAAGCAAAGGGGCTATTGTATGGGCAGGAAAATTAGGGGGCTTTTAATCCGAAGAAGTTTTCTACATTTTGTTGACTCATGTCCAGGACCTATAGCCATGTGTCATCTTTGGAAGGTATGTGTATTATATATTATCTTTTTAGCTAGTCCGACATGATTCCTCTGCTTAGGTAGCCTGCGATTAAAAAAATGTCGACCTTTTGAATACGGATGGAGGTGCAGGGCTTCCTCTTCAAGCAGGCTGGGTTTGAGGGTCTTCACACACTGGGCTACGCATCTATGCAGCAGATTGCATCCTTGGACTGCCCTTTCGTCCATCTCCCAAGCTCCATCGGTAATTAGCTCTTCATGGCACGAAAAGAATTCAAGTCGACTCATAGCCGATTGCATCATTCTCCTGTCAAGCATTACCTATGGCTAAAGAACGATCGAACGAGATCTTGATCAAGAGCCTCTTCTGCAAAACTGACTCTTTGCGTTTCCCAGTCTAACCATTCCTCAGCGCGAGCACCGCTTCTTGCCTTGAAAAGCCCTACACTTACATCAATGATACTTGGACGTTCTTCGCAATGCCAGAAGACAGTCGCACCACACTTGCCACAGAACTCCCGATATACACCAGGAGAACTTTCGAAGCGGCATAGAGTGCCCTCGTCAAATTGAAGTTGCTGTCCATTCACCCACCTAATGTTGTGGAGAGGTATGAATGACCAAGTCTGGATTGGGAAGCCGGAAGCTAGTCGGCAGCTTCGACAAGCACAAAGACCTGCGAGATATTTCTGCCGGCCTGCTCTCAGCCACCACTTGACATCCTGTGGGTTTTCTGAAGGATTGGAGTGATATGGAACTAACAGATCAGGCCAGGGTGAAGAAGCATTACCAGATTGGTCATCCGGCGGCGTTATATAGAATTGTACTCCTCCACAGTGGCATGCTGCCTCGAGCTTACCCTCTCTCTTTGCACTGAGAGTACCATCGATCTCCCTCGTCATACTTCTCTCCTGGAGAGGCCGAGAAGGCACGTTTTGGGAGTCTTGCGAGACCTCGGTTGATGACATAGTGGTTGGAAGAAAAAAGCTTAATCCGCCATCAACGGTATCAGAGACCCATGTCTGGCGCTTTGTCTGAAGAACGTCGCCATCGTGATGAACCAAACCTGACGCCACCAAGAATGCTGAGCCAGAGCGTGCAGGCTTCCATCGAGCGATCTGAGCTCCACAGGTCGGACAAAAGTATTGGCGCAGACTCTCGGAAGCACTGTATTCTGTAAGTCTGTTCAGCGACAGAATCGGTGTGCGTAAAGGTAGATAAGAGGTACAGAGTAAACCGGAGGATGAGCGGCATAGAGAGCAATGGCACAGATCAGCTTCACATGGCAATGAATCTTGCGACAGCGAAGCCTGTTGCTTGAACCTCCCACAAAGGCAGGCTATTGTCACATCAGCCATGGTTCAGTAAGTTAAAGCTCCACTACGTCCCCGTGCGGTACAAGAATGGACTTTGGTCTTCACCTGTACCAGATCTGGTCTGTAGATGTGCCTGGACGGTCAATTTTTCAGTCTCGAAATACACCTCATTAGTCTTCCAAGAGATCACGAGCCTCGAATCAAGTCTAGATCGCGTTGGATCGACAGAGCTTATGCAGAGTATCCCACCTTATTTTATGCCTTATCCCCGGCGAGCGTGACCCACGGCTGATCTTGGAATTCCCGACGACGGAGCGTGAGGGTTGCATTAGGGCGTGGAGTCGGCTAAGCTCGACGACCAGCATGCGAATCGTATGTTGGTAAGGTCCACTCGGCTCAGGCGTACGAGTGGTTGATCGAATAAAGCAAAACAACGGCTTACTTCGGGCGTTATTTGTGCTGGAGGAGTCGCTACACAAAGCCCCGCCAGCACAAATCTCGCAGACAGCGCCACTGTGATTGGTGCAGCTGCGCCCCGGCTGAACATACATAAACGGGGTCCAACCCCGCCTCTCCCTCTGTCCTTTCTACAACCCACAGCAACAAGCAACATCTCAAGTCTTTCAGCATAATCGCAAGCTTCAAACGATTCAACCCAACTTTCCAAACAAATTAATCACTCAGTACACACACTCAGTCACCATGCCTGGCTGCGGATCCTCCTCTTGCACTTGCTCCAACTGCAGCTGCCCATCAGGCCAATGCACCTGCGTAAGAACACCCTTAGTTCCACCTCACCTCACATTCTGACGTTCGTAACTCAGAAATAAATTGTCAGCTTCGAGCCTGACGATGCCCTCCATCCATCGAATCTCCCTCCCCACAATCTCCATGAGGATGCCCACGTTCGTTACTGAGATACATCTTTACTTTGCTCATTTGGCAGAGATGGATCGAGGAGGAAAGTCGGCCAGCTTTTTGATGTGTTGAATGCTTTCTTCAGTGGGATGGTGGATGGTACAAATGGCTTTATTCTTCAAGTGGTCAAAGTAACAGGTTCCTTGCCACGCACATGCCTACAGGACAGAATCGATCAATGCAATAATTCATTTACTTGCCCTCAATTGTTTGAGACCTGATCTTCCTCGTGTAACTTCGTATATTTCTCCTATAATACACATTATGAACAAGTAATTTAGCCGGCAACTTCTGACGGCACTGGCTGTAGAACCCCGTACTCGCAAGACTCACGTTAAAGGGTAAAGCAACGTGTCCGGCGTGTCGCGAGCGCGGGGCTTATCAGCGGCGGCTAGACGATAAAGATGCTCTAAGTTAGGATAGCCCGAGCTCGAGCATTCCGTGCATGCCCTTGACCCCCGGTCAGCCCGGGCCAGCCTAAGGAGTCCTGGCCCCTGAAACACGGACACGTGCATCCTGGGAAACTTAGCCGATGGTCGAGGACAGCTTTCGGTGCTGCAGAAAGAAAATTGAGCCTACTGGATTCTAGCATGAGGCTACCCGCCGGCTGCTGTAAAATGAACAAATTCAAATTGAGGAGTCTATGCTTGCTCATATTTACAGCAAGTCCGGTTTACACCGCAGAAACCCGGTCATCTGAATCGGGGCGACCTCGAGGAGTTGGCCCAGATTGTAAGCTACCTGCTAAAGCTTTTTAAAAACCAATTGGAATCAGGATGCTACACGCCCATGGCAAGGAGAAGGCTGACCGTTTCTAGTCGCAAAGTATTACAAATCTACAACAGATTTTGCTTGCATTTCGAATCCCTCGCTACGAATACCGCTCTCGCAGATTAATGACGATTACTGTGATTGTCCAGATGGTTCAGATGAGCCGGGCACAGCAGCTTGCTCCCATATATCACCATATACGCCCGACATACCTATTGCGTTATCCGTTGACCAGCAAGAGAATAAAACGCTGAGCCTTCCCGGTTTCTACTGCAAAAATAAAGGTCATATACCGTCCTATACACCTTTTTCCCGGGTAAACGACGGAAGATGTGATTACGATACGTGCTGTGATGGAAGCGACGAATGGCAAGGATTGGGTGGTGTTGGGTGTCCTGACAGGTGTAAAGAGATTGGAAAGGAATGGAGGAAGAAAGACGAGCTTCGAAAGAAAGCATTGGCACAAGCTACTAAAAGGAAGAAAGAGCTAATTACCGACGCTGCCAGATTGAGGCAGGAAGTCGTGACAAAGATAAGCACGCTACAGAGTGAGATTGAGAGCCGCGAACGCAAGGTGGAGGAGGCAGAAAAGGAGCTGGAAGCTGCCGAAAAGCAGGAAAAACTTAGGGTAGTTAAGGCGCCCACTGGAAAATCTGTTTTCTTTTCTCTTGCGAAGGATAGGGTAGAAGAACTTCGGACTTCGCTCGCTGATGTCCGCAAGCAGCGTGACGATCAACGCTCTCGGGTGGAAGAACTTGAAGCAATATTGAAGGCAATCAAAGAGGACTACAATCCCAACTTCAATGACCAAGCTGTGAAAAAGGGTCTTGATTCGTGGGATAACTATGCCGCTAGAGATAGCGAGAAATGGGATTCCGCTCAGGATCGGGATCTCGATGAGATTGTTAAGGCTGATGGTGCAGACTCAGGAATCAACTGGGCAGAATTCGAAACGGCAGAGTCTGATGACAAAGATAGCGACGTCGACTCCCGTAAGTCCCTCTCTTGTGATACCCTCGTAAATCACCTGAAGTGTGATGCTAATGGGCAGCAGTATACCAACTCTCTGCCTACCTTCCTGCATCTGTCAGGAACTGGATCGATGACCAGCTCGCTGCCTTTCGGTTATTACTCGTTGAAAACGGAATACTTGCACCAAAATCTACTTCTGACTCCTCACTCCCCGAATCACCTGAGCTTACCGCAGCCAAAAATGCGGCGAACTCTGCTCGAAATGATCTCTCAAGCTCTCAAAACGCCTTAAGTGACAGTCAAAATGACCTCGAGAAGGACTACGGCCTAGATGACATCTTTCGAGCTTTAAAAGGTCAATGTATCTCCGGCGTCGTCGGAGAATATACCTACGAGCACTGTTTTATGGATCGCACAAAGCAAAAGCCCAAGCACGGCGGCGGGGAGACCAACATGGGCAATTTCGTCAGATTCGACAAGGAATTTGTCGACGAAGAGGCGGATGTGGACGGCAAAGGTTTGGGCACGGGAGAGCGCATCGTGATGCGGTATGAAAATGGTCAAGGATGTTGGAATGGGCCGAGCCGTAGCACGAAAGTGATCCTGGCATGCGGGCCGGAAGAGGAGATATGGAAGGTTAGTGAGACGGAAAAGTGTGTTTATGAGATTCATCAGGGGTCAGCGGCAGTTTGTGATACGCCGGGGGTGAAGAAGAGGGATGCTTCTAAAGATGAACTGTGATGTTTTGCAGCATAGAAAAAGACCGTTGGATTTGGAAAGATCTTTGCATTGCTCTACATTGCGAGATATTGTGCCACACAGATATCAACTCAAGCCTTTACAAGTTTCCGCCCATCGTATCGAGCTATGAAAGCTACGATGCATGCGGTCAGCAGCCGTACGGCACGAACTATCTACTTTACTTGTTACAATGTTTCCCGCCCTGATGACTTGCGTTAGCTGAGCCAGGAAATCCAGCCCTAACAGCTCAGGACCTCGAGGAATTCGACCAGGCCCTTGCCAATCGTCGTGTCTGCTTTCATGCAGGGACTCCCTCACGCAGGCCCCGGCTATCGGCCTTGGGCGAGAGTTCCGCATATTACATATGCAAGCAGCCAGAAATGATCACGGTCCCAGAGTCAGACCGTAAATTCGAGCTTGGAATACGCTCATGGACGTTTTGTCAGGAGGAGTCTTTTGCAACTCGATCTTTGATGGATCCTATGGTCCTCATGATAGCAGTAACCGGTCTGCGGAGGTTGTGATAAGGAGACTGCTGGTTCTGAGGGGTGCTTGGCGTTGCACAGCTGGTGAGGAGGGGAGTTTGATGTTGATCAAGGACATGCGGTTGATAAGCACGCATGCTGGTGGCAGGAGAGGGGAGCAGGCAGGCGATCGGAGTCGAGACTGGCCCCGCTGGTGGAGAAGTGCAGCAGAATGGCAGGCACACCTGGGCACATGTTTATCTCGGGCCAGTTTAGGACAGAAAATCCCCTGGGTGCACCAATCGGAGCGACGAGATTGTGCGGGCGGTGAGTGGCAGAAAACCCAATATCTCTCTTCCCCACCGTCACCGCCCTGGTTCTCCGCTGCCCTCTTTTTCTAATTCTTGCTCTTTCCACACACTCTCTCTTCCTTCTTCTAATTTTCCATCTTCCCATCTTCCCTCGATCTTCTTTCAAGCAGACCCAGCAGCACCCGTCACATATATTCATGCTATTTTCAAACCCACTTACCACCACCAGAGACAGACACTAACATCCGCAATCAACGATCACATCTCTACCACAACCAGTGGAGGAGGGGAAAATACCTGCACCCGCACCTACCCTTCTGCAAACCACCTCTGAAGAATCAGCACATTCACCACAAACATTCAACACCATTGCCCAACCTACCAGCATTCTCATTTTCTTTAAAGAAAGAGTCTGCTGTAGTCGTAAGAATCATTCAGTTGCAAGAGACATGAGACTTACACAGCGTGCAAGACCGCCTTTTCAAGACGACAGCTTCCCAACCGTTCAGCTTCTGTTACTCGGTATGCTCTTTCCGATTCCCCATCTCAACGGATGATCGCTGACTTCGCGGTGTTGTCTAGCAATATGTCGTGTAGCAGAGCCGATCGCCTTAACCTCCCTCTTCCCATATGCCTGGAAGATGGTCAAGACCTTCCACGTGGGTGAGACGTCCGACGCGAGCTTCTGGGCAGGTGTCCTCATTTCCGCATTTGCTTTCTCTGAAAGCCTCACTGGCATGCTATGGGGTGCCCTTTCAGATCGTATCGGCCGTAAGCCTGTCCTCCTTATGGGATGTGGTGGCACGATGCTATCTTTGCTGTTGGTTGGACTTTCAACCAATTTCTGGATGGCATTGTTAGGCCGAGTAGTTGGAGGCGTGCTCAATGGCAACATTGGCGTGATCCAAACAATGGTCGGTGAACTAGTCAAACGTCCCGAACATGAGCGTAAGTCTGTTAATACTTAGGCGGTATGATTTTGCTAATACGGTCTAAGCTCGAGCTTATGCCGTCATGCCGTTTGTTTGGTCTATTGGGACGATAGTGGGACCCGCGATAGGTGGAATTTTCGCCGACCCTTCTGCTTCATTTCCATCCGTCTTTTCTCCGAGCGGTCTCTTTGGTCCTGATCAATTCCCCTACCTTCTCCCAAACTTGATCTGCGCTGCTCTTCTCCTTGGCAGTATTCTTTCTGGCTATTTATTCCTCGACGAAACTCATCCAGACCTTCAGCCGTGGAGCAGTCCTCAAGACCTCGAGCACACAGATGCTCACACTCCACTCATCGTCACTGCCGGTGCCACTGCTGATGCAGGAGCCGATCTTAGTACCGATTCCTATGGTACTTTCAATACTATTGACATCGCGGAGGACGAGAAATGGGAGGTCAATCAGGATGGTTCATCTCGGACGCCTTTGATCCACGAACAGCCAGCTCCAAAGGTCTTTTCCTGGCAAGTTTCGATGCTTGTTGTGGCTCTCGGCATATTCACCTACCATTCGATGACCTATGACCATCTCCTGCCCATCTTTCTCCAAGACGACAAAATTGAAACCATATCCGTCCTAGCGCACTCGCCATTTTCTGTTCCAGGAGGTCTGGGGCTTACCACACAAACGGTGGGACTTGTGATGAGTGTCAATGGTGTCATCGCGCTCTTTATACAGGCAGTTGTTTTCCCTTGCATGGCGGAATGGCTTGGTGTCTGGCGCTTGTTCGTCGTAGTGACGATTTTCCACCCTATCGCTTATTTTATCGTTCCTTACCTTGCGCTATTACCTGCAAACTGGCTTTTCCCCGGAATCTATGCTTGTCTAAGCATTAGAAACTTTTTCTCAATCCTCGCGTATCCGCTACTGCTGATATTGCTGAAGCAGGCAAGTCCTTCGCCTTCGCGCCTAGGGAAGATCAATGGCCTGGCTGCATCAATAGGAGCAGCCAGTCGGACAGCTGCTTCTCCTATCGCCGGATTGCTTTATGGGATAGGCATTGATATCGGTTTTACTGGCCTTTCTTGGTGGGGAAGCGGTGTGATTGCTCTTATCGGTGCTGTTCAACTCTGGTTCATCGATCGTGAAAAGACCAGGGCGATTGTACGATCTGCTGCTCCATGCCTTCATTCGTCGGAGCAGCAGGACAAGGCAGAGGTTGTCCGGATTATTGTCATTCCAGCGGAACATGAGGACGTGTAACAAAACAGGGCTAGAAAGATGAGAGGTGTTGACGAAAACCTCGTCGAACAGGATATTATGGTTGATTCTTTGGCGTTTCAAGCTCGGTGTTGGCAGACTGGTAGCATATCATGGGAGGTCGAAGTTAGAGCATTGCACGTTCCGGCGTTACTGTCTTTCGTTAAGAGGTCATAGGATCACGATTCAAGGATGGAAACCGGTCTATGGATGATACTGGCTTACTAGGCGCCTAGGGATTGACATGATGGCCGTGGCGGTTACGTTAGAGGAGTTCAAAGTTACGAATATCAGTATGTATAAACCGATCCATGATCTCAGTAAGCAGATTGAATGAATGTATGCGTGAACCCGCCTTATGACTGATCCAATCTATGGTATCAGAGTAAGTTTCAGTGCGGTTGTGCAGAATTTTCCTCGCTAGGGTTGATCGTCGTCTTATTAATTATGATTCGGCTAGGCTTGCTGATGAAAGCGGCTCGCCGGCGCCTCCCGCTGAACGAGGGCTAGGACAGCCGAAACATCGTTCGGTAGACTACTAAACCGAACCGCCAGGGGTTTCGGCGCGCTATTCCAAGTTTTAAACTGCCCTCAATGCCACGTTATGGCTGGCTATCGATCTCCACTGCTGGCTATCGTCTCGATTTGATTCCAAGCGTCCAATGAGGGAGTGAGGTGTCTCGATATCAGCGCTGCACGCTGCTTCTCGGCATGCTGGATGCAGACATGGGTCTAAAACTGGTTTTGGTACCTGAAAATGATGCCGGGCTGCATACGGTGAGTGTCTGTTCGAAGATGCATAGCCTCGTGGGCAAGCATCATGTTCTCATAGATTGATCTCTTTTTCCTTTGGTTTGGTGAGTATTTTGACAATCAAAATTTGCTTTCCACTCCTTGCACATTCCTGCTACACTTGGCGCCCACAAAGGCTTTCGATCAATTGTTCAGGATGGGGTTTCTCGATCGCTTCAATTTCTCAAAGAGAGGCAGTTCTCTGCCCACTGTCGAGACTTTGAAGTCTAAAGCTCCTCAAAAAGCCCGGACTGTCTCCTTTTCCCAGCCAGAACACTCTCGACACACACGAACAGTATCCCCACCGACAATGTCGAAAAGCGAGACACGGCATCCTCGAAATCCAGCCCCTTCAATGAACCATCAACGAACAAATAGCACGTCAAAGCAGCCCGCAAAGGTCCAGCGATCTGGTACTTCACGTTCCGCAGTGCGCAAACCAGAACTAATCCGGGCCCCCTCCGTCCAAACCCGGTACATGCAAATGCTTCTGCACATCGACGAGATCCCACGCCTCCACAACATCCTCGCTGCCTTCTTCACGTGGATCCTTCTCGCCGGCTTCATCACCTTCCCAGGGACATTCACGAATGTCCAGCAAGCTGTAGACAAAAAGAGCAACGACGGCAAAACCAGCGAAGTCGCCCATAAAGTCCTCAACACCGTCGGTCACGCCGGCTTGCTCTGGGTCGCAGGCGTGTGCTGCGTGATCGGCGGCGGGGGAATGCTCTGGCTATGGTTTCGATGGAGGGCGAATTACATTTTCCTAATCAACCGGATTTTGTTGCCCGGACTGATGAACTCCCTCGCCGGCTTTTTGAGCACGATCGTGAATGTGTATACGGCACAGCATGGGGACTGGTCGATCACGGCAAAGGTCACGGGGATTACGACGGGGGCGTGTTTTGGGGTGACGTCGCTGTTGTTCGCGTTGTACAATTTCTGGGTATTGAGGAGGGTGAAAGCAAGGCATGCAAGGGAGCTGGAGAGCGAGCAGCAGGTAAGTGAGGATGGGCATGAGCATGAGCATGAGACGGTGGGTGAGAAGATGAAGCACGCGGCGCATGCAAAGCCGTTGGAGCCGAACAGCGTTATATGATTGAACGGATTCATGACCGATTTTATAGACGATAGAGAAGGCACCTTCATCCTTTTTATTCTTGCCCATCTACTGCCCTGATATGGCACTGTTTGATTCTCATACAACTCTGGTAGCTTTTTTCCTGCATAGTGAGTTCATGGATTATAGAAATTTTTCCGAAATATTGCCAGTATCCTCGAGCGGCAGTCGCTGACTGCTATGCTCAAATCTAATTCATGCTAAGTCGCAGCTTCCATTCCTTTCTTGTTCTGGCACTCATAATCTTCTCCATGCTTTCAGCTTGTCATCGGATGAATCTCTAATGTCTCTTACCTATTCTCCTAATTTTCCCACTATCACTCACCTAAATTACCATCATCAGCACAACCCTCATATTCTTACCATTCAGCACATGCCAACAAGACCGCTGGCCTCTACCAACCGGCGTTCCAACCAGCGCCGCCACCACCACCGCCAGGCACGCAACAACCCGCGACAACAACAACAACAGCAGCAGCCCAACAAGAGATCACGATCAAGACACGGCCTCCGAGTCTCGTCCTCGGACGATGTCGAGGTTTGCTTTGATCTGTGTCGTGATCTGGGGTATCACCATGACCCTGACATCGAAATTGGCTGGGAAGCTCATGGCAAAGGTTCGTCCCGCCTTTCTTCGTCTAGCAGTGGGTTACGAAGGGCTGACGCTGACTACTGCGGCGGATTCTAGAAAGCAACCAGTACTCCGTCCTAGATCGGGGATTTGCCTTTGGGAGGGTTCCTGGCGCGTTTGATGACTTTGAATTTACCTTTGCCGCGGACCCGGCCGGTGAGCCTGCCGCTGGGGAAGCGGATGCGGATGTTGAGCGTTGGCAGCGGCCGAAACTACCAACCAGGCCGAATTCCAGTGATGGAAGCAAGACAAAACCTCCAGTTGAGACCAATGACAACCTGCTCCAGCCGTCCATCCTCGACACGCCGACGTCAATGCCTCACGTTAGCCTCCCCCGTTCAACCCCTGACCCGACATGGTCGATCCCGAGCCCCCTCTTATACCACCGCAAGAGCGAATCGAGCCTGCCAAACCCCGCAAATAAGGACTTTTCGCTCCAGCACGGCCAGGAGCCTCCTACTCCGGATTTCAAGAGCTACAAGACCAAACCACAGTCGCAGAACGGCTCACGAAACCCTTCAGCAGAGCACATAGAATTTCCCCAACAGGCCCCGACACCCCGTCCTCTAACCCTATCAGCAGCTTCAAGCGGCTACCGCCCCGAGACCCACGGAACCCTCGTCAAGCGCATCCCAATCGCGCCGAGCCTACCCACCCCTCCCCCTTCTCCTCCTGCAGCGCCAAAGAAAGGCTCCCCCGACCCAGAGCGCCTCGCTGCATTCGACAACGACAACACACCATGGCCGCTGGTCAGCCTCGCCGCTTGCCGGTCGCCGCAGTGCATAGCATTGGTACCGATGGACTCTTTCCCCTATACGCAGACTGTGTTCGACTGGTTGAAGGCCGCTCGGGCGGAGTGCGGGCCTGAAAAAATTGCTAGTGCGATTGGGTGGGTTGCGAAGGATTTGGGGATGAGCGTGGAGCATGCAAGGGGGTGTGAGGTTGGGAAGACATTGCGAGAGGGGGATGGGGTGGAAGTTGAATTTTTGGATGATGAGGATGACGGGGAGGGGGAGGGGGAGGAGGAAGAGTGGGAATGGATTTTTCCGGAGGAGGGGTAGGGCTGGTTTGCGGATGGTTCTGAGTCGGGCGTGAGGTTCAAAGGGCGTTGGGGGTCAGTGAAGGCTAGGATGTGAGTATCGTAGAGCGAGGCATTTGGTTTGCGAGAAATTGTGGGTTTGGTTTTACTTGGAGGTTATGGCTTGGAACGTGGTGGTGGAAGCGGCGCAGTTTTGTTTTTGTTCATGGCATCGTGCGGGATAAATGACGTTGGATACCTACCTACCTAAGCAGATACATCAATCAATCTTTGGAGGAGAAATTGCTTTTGTATTGACATCGAGACTCAAGAAGAAGAATTAGTAGTAACTGGCAAAGACAAAGCTGGCGCTAAGCCGTAGCTACCCAAAACCGGCTAGCTCTATTTACCCTCCCATCCACCCCAAGCCGGAAACGGCAAAACAAAAACGAACGGGCCTGCAACTTTCTCACCTCGCCTACACCCACACGGCGAGCTTGCGCCATTGAGCTCGATTTTCGTTATACCTTTACCCACCTACCTAGGTATCTCTCTACTCGTCACCGCTCGTGAGAGCGCAGCTATCACACACACACGCTCTCTCTTGGACCGGATTGAACTGGACTACGCCAGAGTGGCAGCAGAAAATCAAAATGGCGGGCCCGCTCACGCCGCTCTCCCCGTCCAGCCAGAACGTGAACGCGAAGACGAATGCGAGGCCTGTGACGCCGGATGGATGGACTTCAAAGACGTACTATCACGAGGAGGAGGAGAACATAGTATATCAGAGTGCGAAGACAGTGGCGGTGAGGGAGGAAGGGAGGAGTTCGCCGTTTGTCGAGGACGTTGATCTTCAGAGAGATGGGGATGACGGGTATGATGCTACGCACTTCCACGATTCGACGCATTCACATTCTGTCTATGCCACGCCGACAGTGTCGCGGAAGAGCTCGGAGGCGCACGACATGCCTAGCTACGCGAGTACAGAGGCGGAGGAACTGGCAGAACCGTCAGCTTCTACAACGCCGCCGCCGCCGCCGATCGAAGAGAGCGTTATCCATCACACCATATTTGAGGGGGAGAATGAAGGGATGAGCACGATCTACACCGGCGCAGAAGAGGAGGATACAGATGCGGAATCGAGTATGAATATAGATACCGCGGATCTTAGCACGTTCTCCGCCGTCGCAAACGCAGACATGACCCGCTTCGCGAACCTAATAGGGTCTCCGACGAAGAGTGTTGGTGGTGGTGCGTGGAGTCCGAGCAAACAGCTCCTACAAACGCCCATGACGGCGCGCTCTCCATCTCCGAAAAAGACGGCGCATTTCCAAGACGAGGACGAAGAAGATGAATCAGAAGACCAGACCCCCCGCCGGGCAGCGATGAACGGGGACGACACAGCCACAGCCGACCTCCTCAACTTCACCGCCCAATCCAACAACACCCTCTTCTTCCCCCCACCAACCCCGGGCACAGCAACCCGCATGGCCCGCCGCTCCCCCTCCGGCCGCGGCGCCTTCCCCGTCCGCGTCAGTCCCACGAAATCCCAAGCTTCGCTTGATCGCGAGCACGGCACACGCACCTCCTCACCAGCCAAAGGCAGCGGTGTGGTTGGGGTGGCAAGGACACCAGCAGCCAACAACAACACCTCGTCGCAACGCTACAGCAACCTCCTCGACCTCGACCTCTCCCCGCTAGCAACACCCCGCAGCGTCCCCACCATCACCCCCCGTGAGCTCGAGAGCCTACGCTCTCACCTGCAGAGCGAGATCAGCGCTCTAAGTGCGACGCTGTCCGGCCGTGAGGCCGAAGTGTCGGCGCTGAAGCGGGCAGTCGCAGACGCGGAGGCGCGGGTGGGGCGGGCGATGGAGGGGGAAAGAGAAGAGAGGGCGCGGAGGGAGGGGGTGGAGGGGGGAAGGAGGGAGATGGAGGAGTTGCTGCGCGAGGTAAGGCAGGAGGTTATTGTAAGGGGGAGGGAGGCGGAGAAGGAGGGGGAGAGGAGGGAGGGGGCGGAGAGGAGGGTGGTGGAGCTTGAGGCGAGGCTGGAGAGTGTGAGTGCGAGCAAAGCTGGCGCGGCGGGTGGGGCGGAGGTGGTTTCGACGCCCGGCGGGGGTGCGGATGCGGACGCGGCGGTGAAGGAAGCGACGGAGCGGGTGGCGAGGGAGTTGCATGGGCTGTACAAGGGCAAGCACGAGCAGAAGGTTGCTGCGCTCAAGAAGTCTTACGAGGCGCGGTGGGAGAAGCGGGTCCGGGAGCTGGAAGCTCAAGTGAAGAAATCTCAGGATGAACTTGTGGCGCTGAAGACGGAGCGGGAGAGCGCGATGACCACGGTCCACGTCCCGTCCCTCGGCGCCGTGGAGATGGAGGCGGAGATGCGGGAGCTCCGCACGAAAGTCGAAGAGGGGGAAGCAAAGAGCAGGGTCCAGCAGGCCAAGATCGAGGGCCTCGAGCACGAAGTTTCTGCGGTAAGGAAGAGCGAGGAGGGGATCAGGGCGGAGTTGGAGAGGGAGCGGGTGGAGAAGGGCGAGCTCGTTGCGACGGTGGATGTTTGGCTGAAGCTGCAGGATGAGGCGGTGCCGGCGGAGGAGGTGGCGAGGGAGACGGAGAGTTTGAGGGCGAGTGTGAGGAGGGCGTCGGCGGTTGGGGGAGGGACGGGGAGTGCGCAGGCTGTGAGCAGGTTTCAGAGTGGGTTGCCGGCGCCGGCGGCGAGGGGGGCGGGGGCGGGGGAGAGTAGGATTGGGAGGGGGATTGGGGTGGGGAGGGGTGGGAAGGGAGGGGCGGCGGGAGGGTTGATGGAGGGGATTGCGAGGATGGGTGGGGGAGGGAGGTGATGACGTTGGGTGGGGGGATGGGTAGAATTTAGAAGGGTTTGCGGAAACAACGGACCATTTTGCTCTTCACTTGACGTGTGTTTCTCCTGTAAGTTAGTTGGCGAAGAGTATTGAGTCAACATTCATTCATTCATTGTCGGTCATTTCCACCGACCTGGGACATTACTCTACGCCCTAACTCGTCGTGTTCCGCATTCGGGCGATTTTTCAGGAAATTATGCATTTGTTGTGATGTTCTAATGTAGCCAGATGAAGAAATATTTCTCTAAAGAATAATATACGCTAATGCCAGGTTCTAGTTTAAATGCTATGTCTATGTCTACATCTCCATCAACCCATCAATCCACCCCCTTCCCCCCCACCTCACCCTTCACCCCCCCCTCTCTCTCCTCCCTCTCTCTTTCCTTATTTTCCCACGCAACCCTCCTCTCCCTCTCCCCCCACCACCCCCTCAACAACCTCATCTCCTGCCTCGCCGGGCCCCCCATCCCCCCACCACACCGCTGCATGCCCAGCAGCACGTCCATCCCACTCCCCACCCCTTTCCCCTCGACGATCTTCTCACACCACCCAACACCACGAGAAAGAATCTCCTCCGCGACGCTGAGCCGCCGCATCTCGGCGTATATCCCGCCCATGCCGGTCACGGCGCTGGCGTGGAGCTCCGCGGCGCGGGCGTAGTAGGCCATTCTGGCGCCGGCGGACTTGTCGCTGCTGTCCGTCGGGCTGAGGGGGGGAGAGTGGGCGAAGAGGGATTCGGTGTGTGCGCGGAGGACGAGGGTGGAGAGGGCGAGGAGGGCGGAGAGGCATTGTTCGAGTTGGGGGAGGGAGGGGAGGGTTTTGCGGAGGAAGGTTGTGGCTGCGGCTGGGAGGCGGGAGGGTGAGTTGCCGCTGAGGCCGTAGATGAATGTTGATGGGCCAGAGGTGTGGGTGGATTGTGCTTCTGGGTTGGGAGTTGGTGAGGGAGGGGGTGGGGTGTTGTCGTGGACGGCGTCGCTGAATGACCATAGTAGGAAGAGGGCGCGGGTTAGGTCGGAGAGGGTGGGGAGTTTGAGGGAGGATCCTGTCGCTGATTGGAGGCCCTCCGGTGAGGAGAGGAGGATGTTAGCTAGGGAGCGACAGGTTTGGTAGCGGTGGTTGAGGCGAAGGAGACGGAGAAGTTCTTGATTTGCGTTTGGATTTGATGGTGTCGAGAGTGGGAGTTGCTGAGACGCTGGTGACAAGATGAGCTCGGGGGGAACATTGAGATCGGATAAGAGCTGGGATGTGAGATAGTGCGCATGAGTATTGAAGAGGATGTTGAAATGGGAATTGGCTGAGCGAAGCGAGGTATAGGAAGTGTTGGCGGAGGGTTGTTCAAGAATCTGGATAAGGATCTCTGGTGGAAGGGCGTCGATATTTTGGTATTTCGATAGAGATGTTGGTGAATCCATGGCTGAGGGTCACTGTTGTAGCCTTCGAAACTCAACAGAATATTGCAGACTCTAGACAGATAAGCAGGTCCAGTCCAATGTCGATAAATCCTTGTCAACGAAAGAGCACAAGAGCGAACTGATGAACGATAATAAAAGGTATGCCAATTGAGAATACGAGAACTCATATAAGGTACCAACCTGTTCTCCTTTCGGCATGAATCCTATATTCCAAATTTGGAACACATCCCATAAGCACCATATTATCAGCTCCATTTGGGCTGGCTGGGTCTGAAACCCTCATCCAGAAAAGGGGGTGAATTGGATACGACAAAACTGTCCAGCCAAGCTCCTCATCGTGCTTACGTGGGCCAGTGAGGATATGGCGCGTCACGCTCAGTACATAAATTTGAGATTTGGCACAGTGCGAGACACCGCAAAATTCCGATCTTTGTTACGGGCTAGCCTTGGGCGTGTACAGTCAGCCGAAATCGCGGCCTTGCGGCTGGCGTCGTCGAGCATTTCCGAGGAGATCTTGATCGTGATTTGACGGGATGGCCATTTTGGCTCCGTTCCATGGAGAAGGCAAAGAGCGGAAAGCTTGGTGATTCACGTGGATTCTGCACGATGTGTCAGCGAAGGCGCTGTGGCTTCGCTGAAATGTCGGCGTCGGAAAGCCTGCAACGGACTAGCTGGAGAGAAGACCATCCTGCCAGCCTTGTCGGTCCGGTCGGCCATGGGGCGGAATCCTCGAGAGGAACATCAATCTCCTTTCAATGAGGCGTATCTATGAGCGGGGTAGGTCAGACATAAACACATTCTCTAAAGTCTCCATAAAACACGCGACCTGCATGCTCGGTTGAGCTGAAAATTTTCGCAATCTAGACTCGTACCGCCGTCTACATGTGAAGGAGAGCGATCTGTTGGACATATTGAAGGGCACACTGAGACGATTCCAAGCGCCTAGCTTTCCTGTAGCCTTTGAACGTCTTCGTTTATTTCAAAAATTGGACAGTTTGGCAGTTGAAGTCAATAAATACTATTTGGTGTAAGCCGCTCATTGAGCCTTATTTGAATACAAAGTCCGCTAAACCAGTGCAAAATCCCAATTATCCCTTTCCAGAAACATACCGGCTGCGCAGGAGCGTTCCTGGTCATTTTCATTTTATCTAATCCACATTGCCTCTTGGAGGTGCGGACATTTGGTACAAGGTTCAAGAGGCAAAAAGCCCAACAAAGCAATAAACTTGGGTATATCAAATCACAGCCAACGATATGAAAAGAAGTAAGAAGAGAACTACAACAATCATATCATGCCGCCGTGCATTCGAGGTTGCCGCGGGAAATTCGGGAGAGCAGGCGAAGGCGTCGCCATGATATGCTGTCGAGCCCGAGCATTCAGATTCCCTCCCTCGCTTGAAGACTTCCGTAGCCGTTGTCGCTGTCGGTGCGGTTTCTTCTCCGCGTCGTCCGAAAAATGGCTCCGGTCCTCAATAGCAGATTTCGGCATTGGCTGACCATCGTACACGTCGTTGCGCATGCCTGGATTGACCATAGTTTGCGTTAAGGTAGGCCGTCTGCGTCGAGGATTCATGATCGGGATTGGTGGCGACTCCTTATCGTGGGGAAAGTGGCCGTTACCACCTGGGCTCTGGCCCGTTCGCAACCCATAAGTGGAAATTGTGGAAGTACTAGACAGAAAGGTAGGTTCGGATATCATGCCTTTTGTTACCGAGCGTTTTCGAGATGTATTGGGGTGGTTGTGAGCTTGATCTTGTGGGGTCCACCCAGGCGTGGAAGCAGCAGAATAATTCGGCGACCCGTCTGGTATCGTTGGCGTGGAGGAGGCAGAATATGCATTGAGGTAAGGCGATGGCCTTGATGTGAAGCCAGGACCCTGCGTCTGAATTGGCAAGAGATTATCCTTTTCGAAATATTCTGTCTTTGGTGGAGGTGGTCGACTTCCATTTCTGTATCGACCAGATGCAGCTGACGCAGATCTCTCGTACGGGTTTGGACGACGTTCAAAGTTTTCCATCGGTGGACGTGGAGGTATAGAGATATTCGGTGGGAAGTTTGGAGGCATGTCTCTTGGCCGCCCGGCTCCATCCGGCGCGGCCTTATCCAAATCGTCCCGGTGTTTATCATTTCGACTTCTAGACCGACCACCAGAAAGATCCGAGCTGGAACGATCTCTTCGCGAGCCTTTGAAAGATGATGGTGTTGCTGCTCGGTGATTGGAGTCCGCAAACTCGTTTGAAGGATCAGGCCCACCGGGTCCGCGATACTGTCGGGCAGAAATAGGAGGCTGCGGCATTCCAGATGGAGCGTGTGGGGAGCGAGGCATATGTGGAGAGCGTGGCATATGCGGTGACCGAGCCTTTGGTCGTTTTGAGAAATCGGCCAGCATTCTTGACTCTTCCTCCTTCCAAAGTTCATCCTGACCCATTTTGGGCGACGAGCTACTCATGGTAGCATTTCCTATTCCTAACATTTTCATGGCTTTGTTCTGGGGTTCCGCGTTGCCTGTGAGAGGGGCACGGGTGGTTTTCTGCCTGATTATCGAGAAAGCGTTACCTGGTTTCGGTGCTCCCGGAACGGGACTATTCGCCCGGCTGTTGCTCTCTGCTACGCTTCGCAATTTCTCTTGGACTCGACGTCTCCGTTCTGCTAGTTCATTCTCAAAGTCCTCGCGTTCTCTCTCGGTCTCCGTACTTCCTCCACGATAATGTTTCGCATTAAGAACCTCTTGCCAAGTTTGTCCGTCGGGAGAATTCGATCTGTTTTTCTCCGGACTTTGCCCATTCTGCGGAGTCTGCAAGCCGGTTCCTTGTTCCTTCAGAGCAGTTGCTTGACCGAGGATCTGTTTGGCCTTCTGCGACATGGTGGGAATGGCAGAGCCAGCCGGTTGCGACGTTAATGACAATTGTTTGGTATGTCTGCGGAAAGCGTCCTCAAATTCCCAGGGATTGCTGTGCATACTCTCTGTTTGGTTCAAAATCCTTGCTGACGGAACGGAGCGGTCTTTTCCTGGAGAATCGCCAAATTTATCTTGTGCTGGACCGGGTGATCTGGGTGGATAGATAGAAGATTTGTCACTGTCCTGTCTAAGATGGGCTCGGATAAGTCCGCTTAGCCCCATACCAGGACCAAGTGTCGGTGAATCGGCAGCAGTATCATCAGTCGGCGAAGGTATTGGTTCCATAATGTCCACATGATTCCGGATCGGGACTGAACCAGGGATGGAAGAATATTCATGCAGAGAATGATGAGATGAGGCAGATGAGGAGCGATCGCGAACACGGCTGGTATTCGATTTCTCGGAAATCGTAACCGAGTGGCGAGGTCGAGGTTCTGGACGTCCTGGAGGATTTTTCTCTGCCTCCTCATCGCTCGGCGAGACCAGCTCGAGGAAAGTCCCCTGCGAGTTACCGGGATCTGTGCTGATAGGATTAAGTCTAACTTTGGTTAGCCCAAGTCCCTCAGAGGCCTGTTCCGTCTCAATTTGTGCCGGGATTTCCTTTGGAAATGGCGCTTGATTCGAATGTGAGCGCGAGCTGGTTGACGATGCATCCAAGCGGCTGCGATCACCTCCTGAAGGTACACTGGGAAGCGCTGATGTTGGAGGAGGTGCGCTCGGCTTTGGAAGTGGACTACCGCTTCGGCCTTCGTGAAGCTGCATCTGCCTTTGCAGAAATTGTTGATCATCATATTGCTTTGCGGGTCGATTGAACAAGCCCATCGCAGTGGCCTTTCCCCGATCTTCAGGCTGAATACTGTTCGCATAGGTTGTGGCGTCGTCTCCTTCACTAATTGGAGGGCTAAGCGGCGGTACATAACCAAATCCATGTCGGGCGTCCGCTTCCTGACCTTTGCTGTCGGCTCTAACCCTCTCCCCTTGACCAGAACCTGGAGGTGTTGCAGATGGTGGCGGACTTGTGGTACGGAAAGCTGAGGTATTAGTGACAGGGGAAGCTTTCTGGAAACGTTCATGCAGTTGAGTGGCACTCCTTGACTGAGACAGACTCGGATTTCGAAGAACAGAAGTTTGCGGAACGGATGCTTGATCGCCAGCGATCCCGTACAGCCTCCGGTGAATTGTGGTGTTGCGATCCAAGGCAGCACTTGGCGGCACGCTTCCTTTGACACCAGCAAAACTAGATGAATTCCGATTGCTCTGATATGGAGGTATCTGCGAATCGATTGACGTGGCAGCAGTAGATGTGCGTCGATTAGACGGACCCGACGCCGTCGAAGACTGGGTCCCGCGATTTTTGCTGAAGCCAACTGATGGTGAGCTTGAGCTTTCGTGGTCTTCATGGTCAGTGTCTCGCGCATGATCCAATGAATCCCCAGATCGCTTGTCATTTGGTTCTTGCTCCCGGGTTTGCGTGTTCTTAAAATGGAACAATGAGACGTCGTTTTCATAGACAGCTCTACCAGGTAAGGGAGAAGTTGGCATCACGGGGCTTCCCAGTGCCTTTGAAGAAGAAGCGCCTTGGGGAATTTTGTAAACCTTCTGGCGGCCACCAAAAAGGTTGTTTGACTCCACTGGTCGGGTCCTGTTCATAACACTTCCGTCATCATCAGTCCCATAACCATCGAGTGAGGCATATGAGCCGGATCTCTCCTTCAAAAACGGGGGCCGGATCGAAGAATTGATGGATGCAACCTCATCGATGTCTCCTAACGTCGATGGTGAGTGGTTGAATACATTCAGCCGCGATGCTCGTTTGGGGAATAGCACGCTATCGTCATTAGCTTTGCCTAGCTTAGAGGTGGGATCATCCTGCTCGCGTAACATGCTGAATCGAGCTGACAAATTCGGCATCAACAAGCTAGTTCTGAAGTCATCACTTGAGGGCAATACAGTTGCGAGGTCCATAGGCGGCTTTGATTCAACTTGCCCCTTCTTGCCCTTTTTTCCTATCGAGAAGATGGCCCCTGAAGAGGATCCGCCTGTTGAAGCTCCGTCTCCTGCATCTATCCCCTTCTTCCGACCCCGAAAGACATTCATGATTGTAAGATTGTTTGCAACACCGAAGGTCAATAAGAGACAGTCTCCGGGGAGCACTGCGCGGGTTGGCTCTAGAGCCCGCGAAGAGACAACTTCGATCGAGAATCTGTAAAGGACGGTGTCCCTGCGAATTCACCAATTCCAGTCAGCTCAAAACACGTCAATAGACTTTGGTTACCTGGGGGAGTGCAAAACTTACTGCCCTAAATTTTTTGCGAGACTTGTACGGAGTTCTTGAAAGTCTGATCAAGGTATGTGACCATTTTTCTCTATCACACCGGCAGGCATTAACCTTGGTCTGTGGACCTCAACCCACTCTCTTAAATTCTTGCAGGGGTGATAGCCGTCGGTAGAGGAATTTTCGGGAAAGGCTTGGAAAAAGATGCCGCAGAGTATGCAGGTAGCCGTTGACTGTTTGGGATGAAGGGAAAACGATGTCCAATACTGAAGTCGATGACAAAAAGAAGGTTAAGGCAATGGACAACCAAGGGTAGGTGACGGTCCGTGTTCGAAAAGATCCTCCCTCAAACGAATCCGAGCCGAATGTTGAAACGAATGAGTGACAAGCGCCGGCGCACCCTTTTCTCACTATGCAACTGTTTGTTGGTAAAAGAAAATGGCGTCGGAAGACCGTTGTGAAGGAAATCGCCTGAGATAGAAAGGCAAGAGTCAGCAGATGACGACCAGGGACTCGAAGTGATCGAGAACAAATTGAGGTAGAGATCGTCGGCAAGAGCCAAATTTGGAGAGCTCGACGTTCAAACGCGTACCCCGGACACCAAATGCCTCAACCCGCCCGGACAATCTCGCGGTAGCCACGTGTAGGACGAAGCTCAGAAGCGTGGCTTGAGGCGTATTGAGCAAGTACCAGACGATCAATTGTGCTTGTAAGACGATGCCAGGCGGGATCCGGCAGGCTAAGGGTGGGAGGCCTTGACCTTGAGCCAGTCAAGGCGTTTGCACTGCACTTATGGCAAGAGAGAAAGGATGTGCCGGGGGGGCGACGTGTAGGCGTCGGAAGGTGCGCCCAAACGAGTGATGGGCAGCTGGGGGATTTTAGTGTCTTGGATGCGATTGGTCTCGCTGGTAGGACAGGCGTTGACATGGGAGAGACTCTTAGAATGAAATGAGTGAATGTATGGGGTGGGGATTGGTAGTTTGGAGGAGAGTTCGGGGGAATTATTTTGTCAGGGGTCTGCCCTTTACCGTTACGGCAGGGGTCTTAATCTGAAACTTCCGCGCAGGGGGGCCCTGGTCCGCTTAGTCGATGCACTGTGATGGACTTTGACTCGAGGCGGCTATAGCACACATGGCATTGAGCCTTTCCCTCTCCACGCCCTAACCCGCAATTGGCCTGAGATTCCTCCTACGTGACGGGGAAATCTGAACCAGCTTTTCTGGGACGATGTGCACGCCAGTGCTAACGACAAAGCCACCGATCCGGAAGCGCGGGTAGTGGAGCAAACGAGAAAAATCTATGATCACCATGCCGACGTCTTTTCCCCTTTCAGAGTGCTCTCAGATCCTCTGCGCTGCCCGAAAAAGCTGACCACACGGCACAAGATGGTGGCGATTTTCTCAGCTATGGTGTTGCGGCTTTTCCGGAGGCACACAATAAGAGAATGTGGAAAGACAGCGGCTAAGGAAAGCAATATCAGTGGCGTGAATGATCTTCCGTTGCACAAATCACTGCATCGGAAGATTTCCTTTCCCTGTCCCGACATGCAACCTGCAGCCAACGCTGCTGGTGGCCTCAGGGCTTGCATAGCAAGGCGTTCGAATGACATCCCGTCGATGCCCAAATTACCCACACGGGCCCACAGAAGAAATACTATATTGCTACACTGTGTACAGATAAGATTCATAGGACTGGATATTCCTAGAGCTTCTCGTCTTTGCGCGCCTTAGTTGTTCGAAATTATCTAGATTTCTTTTTTGACCTTTTCCAGTTCAATGCGAGTAACATGTCTCTGGGACTGTGCGCGCTCGATGTTGGCCGTGCGCTCGCGAACAACCATGTCGCTCCCGGAGCATCGCCGAAGGCTCGTCAGTGATCAGTGTCACCCTGACATGCCAGATCTGCTATCCTGACCACTATTATCATCATCCTAGATTTTCTTTGAAGCTTATGAAGATGACTATGGATTAAGCACGGCAGCATGGACCACCCGTCAGTTTTCGGCTAACAGCGTACAAACCGCCCCCCAAAGACGACTATTTATTAGAATGTCACTGCCTAGGTTTCATGGCCTCGACGTCGTAGTCCTGACGGCAATTATGAGAGCATCCTGCCGTCTGCTTTGTAAGGCTTCGTTTGTTGCCGTCCGATGGTAACACGACTCTTATGATGCTCCTAGCTGGCGAAAGCGAAATGAGTACGCGTGCCAGTTCCACAGTGGGAAAAGAATAATATTCCTCCACCAGCTGCGGGGCTTCTTAGGCTTGGGCGCTCCCCGCCGCGGAGATTCGATATTGAGGGTGAGTCAATTAGTGACTGATACGAGGGCCGGCTGAACGAGGCTGCTAAAGGGCGCATCGAACGGGTTACGAGTCTCAATAACATACCGTCAACAATCTTAAACCAACAGCAAAAGACCAAAGAGACGTGTGAGATGTGGTCCTGGTAGGCTTTTGGCCCCCCCGAGCTGCATCCGCAGGGCTGCTCAGTTGTGAGTTGGAGTAACCCTCTCCCCTCATCTCGCCCATTTCTCCCCTATTTTGCTATTTCCACCAACTTTGCCGCTTATGCAGGGGCGAGCCAATTGACTTTTGAGCCGCCTGTCAATCCCTGGACGAGGCGTGCCGACCCTGAGCCTCGGGTCTGAATTCCGGACTGGTCGTGCCGATCATGAAATCCCATCAAGAATAGTCACGAGCAGCATTATCAAAATGATGGGATCAATACTATTGTCGGCTTTCCCAGCTCGGAAAACTGTCAGAGATCAAAATTTGAATTGTCTGCCCATCTCGTCTGTCGTCTCACGGAATTCTCGGACCCGGTTTTGCGACCTGAAAGCGCACGAAGGCCTAGAGAAGCAGTTCTCCGAATCCTCTAGATTAATATTAATATATGGTCAGCAGCCGGCATTTGCAAGCCACCAAACCGGCAGACGTCAGATCACGGCGAATTTCGGCCCCGCAATTGAATCTCCCCAGCATGAAGATTTTAAAATTTTTTCCTCTGCCTTCTGACATGTTGAAGTTTGATGTAGACACCCGACCCTCAGCCCAATTTCTTTCTCCTTCGGCGCAGCGATGATGCAGGTGCACGTCATACCAACATGTCACGGGAGGATTCTCAGCTATCTCGTGTCACACGAGAGTTCTCTGTCAGCATCGGTCAAACGTCGAGCTCATTTTTTTTTCCCGTCGTCGCGTCAACGGAAGGTGTCGCGTGCCTTTCGCGTCGACCACGCGTTGCGCTTGCCGTTCCTTTCCTTAGACTCCAACACGCGGGTTGTGACGAGACGAGGGGCAGCTGCAGACTACTCCTGACGCACCTGCTTAGAAATTCATCACTAAATCTCTTATTCCCAGCCTATCTTTGGGTTTGCCAAATTTCGCCCCTCACAGATCCTCACCCACGCACACAGACACGTTTAAAACCGCTGTTGGTGCGTCGCTACCAGTTCTCGGGACGACGCCGAGTCCATGCTGGCCCTGGCCTAGAACTTGAACCCCCAGTCCCGCTCTTGCATGCATGAATGATCCGCAGCGCGTCTTGACATAGCGCTTTGTTAGAGCCGGATGGAGAATAGCTGCATATTGCTTCTTAACAACTTCACATCGATGGCTAGCTGAGCGGGTCGCTTCTTCATCCTCACTGGAGGATCTTCATTTATATCGTTTCTTTGCAAGTGTCAAGATTTTCATACCTTACCATCTTGATACTCGCCGGCACGATCTCTGCAATAAGTCTGCTCAAGGTGCATTCTTATGCGCAGCTGTGTCCTATGCATATGGGTGCATTTCTAATCACCAACGTACAGTATCCCCAGTAAGGAATTTTGAAAACACCGGCCGCACACCGAACATTGTCACGGGCCCTCTAGGACCACGGTTTGAGACTACGGCCTGTTCTTCTCAATCATCTGACTCCCAGGCCTTAAAAGAAAATCTGGCGTAACATCTCTCGATCGATCGATCGATTGGTTGATCGAATCTTGCGTTCCGAGGCTTAGTCCCTCAGACCAGGCACAGATTGCCTTTCTTCCGTCTAATCGTTCTCTTTTCCCGATTTGTTCCTCTTTGAATGCATCTTCTCCGGCGTTTCAGCGGCCGCTCAACCACTACAGCGTTGTCCGGAGCATCTGCAAACAGCACACACTCGATATGCTCGCGACCCGTAGACAACGAAGCCTTGGGCTTACATGAAAACGCATAAGAGCGTAGCCATCTTGGTAGTCATCCCACAAACAAATCCAAGCAATCCACCGACAGCGCTAGTCCACAAACGCCAGCTTCTCCCCTCTCCAAGGGCATGCTATGCCTTGTCTCTGACTCAAATGGCTTCCCAATGCCACAACCCATCTTAGTAGCGAAGGTATGTAGGTACCTAGGTACCCACTTCACCAGCACAGCCGCAAGCTCTCCTAGACAGATCAAGATCCGCAACGACGACAGGCCAGTATGAAGGCACTTCGTGAATAATAGCACACCCAGACTTCACTCATCCCGGCGGCTTTACGTACTAACCCCCTTGTCCAGCGAGAGACCTTCTCCATGTCCAAGACTCACATGCCGGTCCCCACCACCAATGAAGAAACAGTTCACACAGTCATGCTGCTGTCGCAAAGGTAGGTAGGTTGGCCGGTGCCCGACGGCGACATGTCTCTTCTTGTCTTGTTTGCCCGGTAATTGTTTTTGATTTGCTGTTGTCCGTCGGACATAGCTAGGAGGAGGTGCCTCCCGCATCGTAGAACGTCCACACAAGCAAAGAAAGGCGTTAAACCGTCCAGCCGCTTCTCCCTCTTCTTGTCCTGTCGTATTCGTCGTCCTGAGGCAAAAGGTAGGAGGGGGGAGATTTTTCGCTCATGGGCTTATAATTGCGGGCAAGTCAGATGATCTGCTCTCATAACCAATTACTCATTCTATACGTATAAACAAGTCCACCACTCGTCCATAACCACGATCATCCAGTCCCCAATGCAAATGCCAAAGGCAACCGCCACCCCAAGCAAAGTTTATGCAAAAATTTAGGTACTCTATGCTGAATCAAAACTCGTCCTACGTCCTTCAACTCAGCTCAACCCCATCTGCACATCCTCGCCGACGCCCCACCCCCCCCTCCCCTCCCCCTCCCGATCCTTCCACCGATCCAAATGATCATCCCCGGGCTCCGTCCTCGCACTCTCCGCACTCCTCGTGGTCCCCGCCCCGCTCTTCCCGCTCCCACTACTCTTACTATCCCTCCTCTCTCTCTCTTTCTTCTTCGAGCCCCCTCCAAACCAACCCCTCTTCGGCGTCCCCCCCTTCACACTCGCCGCATCATCGACCTCCCTGTACTCCGGCGGCGGCCCGTCGACGCTCATGCGCCCCATATCTGCGGCGCCATTCTCCGCCTCCGACAGCACGGCCTGGTCGGTCTCAGAGGACTTCGGGTTCGGCGTCGGGCTCGGCGTGACCTCCGTGCTGGGCGTGACCTCGACGAGCTCCGCGTCGCGGTGCCATTTGCGTCTCCGGGTGTACCGGCCCCAGGAGTCGACGCCGCGGCGGCCGTCGTTCCACTGCGGTGCCATCAAGTTAATTTGAGCTATGTGATGAGGAAAGTGGTGAGGGGAAGTTTGACAAACCTTGTTGTCGTAGTATATCCACCCGCCCCCATCGTCTTCTTTTTCCTTCCCCCGCGAACGCGAACCCCCTTCGATCTTCCACTCGCTCCCATCGACCCACCGCCAGCGGGTGTTCGGGCTTTCCACTTCAGGCAGCTCGAATTCGTCTCTCGGCGGCGCGGGGTTCAGATGCTCGTCCGTCCAGGGGGCTCGCTCGTAGGCCAGGAGGCTGTACGTCCATCCGATCCCCAGCCAGCGCCGTTGGTTCTCGTAGAGGATGAATGTGAAGCGCACGCCTGCCGAGTCGGGTCGGCGCTTTGTGGCGATGTCCGACGCGGTATTGGTTTGGGATTTGGAGCGAGTGCGAGATGGGGGCACTTGGAGTCGGTTGTCTGATGAGGTCAAGTGGGAATCTGGGTCGTCGGAGAAGGAGAGACCGGTAAGGTAGCCGCAGATTCGGCGGACGGTGAGGCTGCGCCAGAGGATTACGCGGGAAACGCGGGCGGGGCGGGAGTGCCAGGTTAAGAGCATGGTGCCAAATGTTAGGACAACGCGGCGGGTGGTAATGATATAGAATGGTGGGAGGGTGAGAAGGATCCAAAGAGGTGTGACAAGGAGGATGCGGATAAAGAGTGCTGTGAGGGCAGGACGGGTTGTGGCGCTCGTCGGGGTGCGTTGGGTAGAGAGGAAATCTGTCAGGCGGCGGAAGGGATCTAGGAGGAGGTTGCAGCGGGCGGTGAATGTGTGGAGGGTGTCGACGATCTCGTCCAGGCTTTTGTGTTGTCGGGAGGAGCTTTCGGATGATTCCCCTCTTTGGCCATGTTTTTCACCTGTCTGCGATGTCGATGATAGGGGAGAGTATCGCCGTGAATACATCCCAAGTATGAGGCCGACGACGACAATTAATGGCCCTGCCCATAGCACAATCTCGCTTCCATAAAGGACAATTGCCCAGAAGGCAGACACTAATAGGAAGGACTCCCATGGGTCACCGCTGCTCCAAGACAGGAGCCCGACGAGCTTGTTCAGTGGAAGTAGGAAAGGGTGTGAGTACGCAAGGGCTCGGGTGATCTGAGGCGGCGTCGCAACCAGTAACGGTGATTTCTTGTGAACGATGATAGTAGATCTCTGCTTGTGTACACTAGACGAGCCGGACAAGGTATTTGGGGAGAAGGCGGCTATCGTGGGAGGATTGGGGTCTTGTGCGGAGGAGTGGGGAGTCGGAGGGCCATTGTTCGGGGACTTGGAATTTGAGGATGGGGACATGGAGATGAGCCAAGGTGTTTCTATTAGTCAAAAGGTCGGTTAGCATTTGACGACATCATAACAGATGTTTTGTGAGGAAACGTGGTTGGTAAAGAAAGCGCGTCGGACCTTCAAACGCTGCCATGCATTAGCAGGTCCAGCCTGAGGCATCACAAGGCACGCAATCGTTGGTGGAAGACTGTGACGTGGCTGGGAGGCTTGAGCAGGTCATGATATGGCAGAGACTGTTTGTACGATCCGTCAAGAGCTTCGTAAGAATTGACATATGGAGATGATTTTTAGAGTCTCGGTATGGAGTTCTACGTTCCACCAAAATCACCCTTCCATCTTCAGATGCGTGAGTCCGCAGCCTTGGGAAACCCCCCGGTCACAGATCTGGACCGAGGCGGGTGAAGCTCGCCGTTATCGGCATCTTTAGGCGAGGCCAAACTCGGCTTGGCATGCCCTCTCCAAAATTTCGTCCTAGATGTTGAATTGCCTCCAAAACGGCCGGCCAAACATCTTTCGGGTGAAGAAGAAACTGCCGACAAAGTGGAGTTGTGATTGTACACTTCGAAATTCCTTTGCCCACAGTGAACACAGATGGTACGCTTTGAGTCCTGGTCTGAGAGTATTCCTGGCTATTTGTCTCTAATATACTGTATAGGCACATCGAATAATAGCACAAGTGCTTCTCACAGGTGGTCGCGTCTTCGGCAGGGCGGTTCAAGAAGCCTACAAGCAATCCGTTGCATCATCGAAGTACGCTGCGGAAGCAGCAAAGAAAAATCCTCAAGCATTAAACACACTCTCATCGTCCGGACTTACGTTGGACGAGGCATGCAAAATTTTAAATGTGAAGCCTCCCATGGCTGGCAAAACAGATATGGAAGGCGTGATGGACCGCTTTAAAAAGCTTTACGATTTGAACGAGCCCCAAAAAGGGGGTAGCTTTTACCTACAGAGCAAGATATTACGTGCCAGAGAAAGGATAGAGTTAGAGGTTCAAGAGGCGGCGAGAAAAGCGGAACGTGCCAAAGAACTACGCGAGGGCTGGAAACCTAAGGTCTACAAGGATCGGTGATGAAAGCCAAACGTGTGAAGGACTACAACGACAATCACTGTACGAATACTCTACTCTACATCTTGGGGACTGCGGCTCCGCCAGTCAGGTATAGGGATGTGACGAACGACATCTCAACACTGGCATCTGATTTAGATCTATCCAAACATAGCGCGGCGTTCTGGCTCTTCGACATAGCGAGAGGAGCTTATTGTCCTGGTAAGGACTCGGGTTTTTATTATTTTCTCGAGGAGAACGTCTCGGCAGCGGTGGCAGCGGCAGGATTGCGTAGGGATAAGAGCGCAAGGGATTCATGGCACAAGACGCAACCGATGTTTAAGGAGGACTCTCCGGTCACTTTGAGGTTTATATAAGAGCATACTAGCTCTGCAGCCCTCCTGGATCAACCATCGACATTTCGTCTGGCTAAACGCTGAATCAGAAAACAGCCTCTGTTAACCACTTATCACCTCTCCATCTGCCTCGGATAGCTGCACGGGAAAGCCGAGTGTGAAATATCAAAAGAAGTACGATATCCTAGGCGGAGCGTGTACGGTGTCGTGGACGCATAAGACTGGGACGTGAGCAAGATGCCTCCGTATAGAGATTCATGGTGGCCGGCATCGACGACTTGACATCGTCGCTAGGTCCGCCAAAATATGATATTGAAATCAGACTCAGATACATCAGGTTAGAGTCTAAGTCACCACGTGAAATGAACACGATCAGTAGCAGAATAGAAGCGAGCTGTGCGTCAGGATTGCTTGCCTTGTGGAAAAGTGGACCCTGCATGACTAGAATCATCCTAGGGGAGCTCGCCCACCTCCACGTTTAACACTGCCCAAACCCTCTTGTCAACGTTTCCCCGTTATCTCCCCTCCCTTCCATTTCCACGCAAACACCCATCTGTGAGATTTTGCCTTCCTGGTCCCGAGCGTAGACCATGCCTGTTCTTCTGGCTCTAGAGACATGTATGCGTCATCGATTCGGCCAAGGATTGCCGAGTTTAAGCGGCATTGCGCCATCGGCGAGCTCTGACCGTCTGTTGGATTTCAAAGCTCTCACAACCGTATCGGCACCAGCCTTTTCGTTGTGACAGGCAGATGCTCACTTGCTGCGACTTCATTAAGGATGCTCCTGCTAGCGGTTCCTAGCCTGTCGGCTTATCTCAAGCCTGTGTCTCCGCCGGTGAAGCTACCTAAGGTAGGTATCCAGGAACCCGCAGCCCACGCTGCGCTTTCCGAAACGCTGATTCGGAAACGATGAACCCTCACACATTCTTTTTATAGTTTTCACCTGTCTTCCATAAATATTATGTTTGCCTTCTTTAGTCAATTTGGAGCTCGCTTTGACATGATGCTTCCTCCCCAAACTCTCCTGGGAACCTAAGCTCCCTCCTGCTACCTGCTGGATTAGTCCATCAAGCTTCTTCACCTCCCTCGTTACGGGTGAGCCCAGTGAAAATGGCTCCTGGTACTCCCAGCCTTTCCCAAGTCCTTCCGCCCCTCGCATTTGGTACAGCTACGTTCAGTAAGTCTCTCCAGCAGACATCTTAATTTATTCAAATCGCGTTAACACTACATGTCCCAGACTCACAATACAACCCTGATCCCCACACACTACCGACGACCACTCTAGTGCAGCACGCTCTTTCTCTTGGCGTTCGCGCCTTTGACACCTCACCGTATTATGGCCCTGCAGAAGAACTTCTGGGAAAAGCGCTCGACTCAGACTATGTGCGCGCTAACTTCCCTCGCGACTCCTATTTCCTCATAACGAAAGTTGGCCGACTCGCCGCGTCGAGCTTCGACTATTCTCCATCATGGATCAGACACAGCATCAGGCGCAGCTTGAGAAGATTACACACACCATACCTGGACGTGGTTTACTGCCATGACGTGGAATTTGTCTCCTCTTTCGAGGTCCTCACAGCCGTTCGAGAGTTACGCCAAATACGTGACTCCAACCATACAATTAAATATATCGGTATATCTGGCTACCCAGTCAACGTCCTTTGTGATCTCTCGGAAATGGTCCTCCGAGAGACCGGCGAACCCCTCGATGCGGTCATGTCGTATGCCAATTTTACCCTTCAAAACACGCGGCTCCTCACAGACGGCGTTCCCAGACTACTCGCCGCCGGCGTCGACGTGGTCCTGAATGCTAGTCTTCTCGGCATGGGTCTTCTGCGCAAGGACGGCGTCCCTGTCGGCGGCATGGGCGACTGGCACCCCGCGCCAAACGGGCTGAGAGAGGCCGTCAACACCGTCTCAAAGTGGACCGAGCACGAGGGCGAGAAGCTCGAAACAGTCGCCATCCGCTTTGGTCTCGAGACGTGGATGCGCGAGGGCAAAGCCCTCGGGTCTTCGGGCACGCACCTCAACAGCGACCACCAACCCCTCTCATCCGAGGAAGTCAGAAAGGAAGACCGCCTCGGCGTCAGCGTCATGGGAGTCAGCCAGCTCGACGAGCTCGACGAAACGCTGCGGATCTATCGGAGCGTACTGGACGGGTTGGCGGACGACCTGGACCAGGAGACGGGCACCATGACGCCGGTCAATGAACTCACCGACCACGAGTGGAGTCTGCGGCGAAGACAGGCGATCCGGGGGATGGCGAAGGGCATCAGAGGCTTGCTTGGGGAGTGGGTGGATTTTGCGTGGGAGAGTCCGGGGAGAGGATTTGTTAATGAGAGGATTGCGCCTGGTCTTATCGAGGAGGAAGATGGAACGGTTGAAGAGCCGGAGCCGCCGCCCGGGGTGTTGCTCACGCCGAAGTCTGAGGCCGCGGATGTTGGGGGGGAGGGGGTGGAGGATGGGGATTGCGCGCTGTGATGCTACCTAGTACTACCCTTTTTTCGGTATCCCCCTTTATGATAATGAGCTACGTCTCGAATGGTTAAATTACATGAAATCTTTCCTGACGAATTATCTAGCGCACGTATCCGTTCCATTTTTTTTCCTTTTCCTGTTTTCTTCGGGCTTTTTCGGTTTTGTTTCCCCCCTAGATTTGTGAGCTCTGAAAAGAGAAATGAGAAACAAGATAGGGTCCCTTTTTTCCTTTTTCCTACCTCTCTACGGACGAGAGAAGTCTGCCTAACTGTCAGCCACGCCCGATGGATCCTTTCCCTTAGTCCGCTATTCGCCCCTCTCTCTATCTATTAAAAGGAAGTGGTGTTGTAGAGCAGAGTAGAGTGGTGCGGCGGTTTATGGTGTGTACGGATGGATGGGGAGTACGGTGCGGTATAGTACGGTGCATTACCCCCTCTGGCCTATGTTCTGGTTTGTTGTTGTACGAGGTTTCTCGATGTCAGTGTCACTGTTACCGGGTTGTTCTGTTGGTCTGGTGGTGGGAGAAGAAGCCAGGCAAGTTGGGGTTGGTTGGGAGATGGTGAGGGTTTGGCAAGCATGGGGGATTTAGATAGGATGGGGGGGACGGGGGATTTACGCGTGGCATTCGGGAATTTGGAGGCCGTGTGATGACGGGGTAGGGCTTTGCTACATTCCTTTCATATATTGAACAGGCAGCGGTCATAGAAGTGCTTAATTGCGGTACGTGACAAGCGTTTTTCAATCGAGATAGATAAACAAGGTCAACATATCCATTATCTCTGAGGTTATCGAATCTAATAAATCGGTGGCCTTCCTCGAAGGCATATATCTCTCACATTACATATCTATCCATCAATCCACCCACCTCCCTCATCCTCTCCACCCCACCCTCTATCAAAACGCAGTAGCAGTCGTCGCCACATCGCTCGAAGTCGCCGAACTCGTCGCCCCGGGCGTAAACGTGCTGATATAAGTCTCCGTGTGCGTCGCCGTCGCCTCCCCCTCGGTCCCGTAATCCGCACTAACCTCCTTCGTCCCGCTCGGGATATCCAGCTTGTTGATCGTCCGGTTGAAGATCTGCAGCGCGGCGAGGGGCTGGTAGAAGGGCACTTCGTGGCCCGCTTCGTAGACGCGCGTGAAGGAGAAGTTTCCGTACTCGCGCGTCTCGCCGTACTCGACGCCGTCGACGAGCATGGGCGCGTAGCCCGCGGCGGCGAAGTTGGAGGCGTGGCTGTAGTTTGCGGCGAGGGAGACGGCTTCGCCGCCGAGCTGAGGGGGTTGATGTTAGTTAGGTTTGGGGGAGGAGTGGGGTTGGGGGACGTACCCAATTGCAGATATAGTCTGCGTCGCCGTAGACGAGAGCAATCCGGACGGGGAGTTCAAGCAGCATTTCAAGGTCCTCGATGAAGTTCGGCCACACTTGGTCGCCGGTCTGTTCAAAGCCGTAAAATACTGCCGCATTGTTGGTTGCTGTGTAGTTGAGATCTACGCCAATCGCTTCTTGCGTGCTAGCCAGGTTGAGAAAATCGACAAAGTAATCCGGAGGAGTGGGATCGTCTTGTGGGTCGCGAATATCGTAGACTCCGCGATCACCAAAGGAGTAGTACGGTCCTTCGACATTGTCGCGGCACATATTAGAAGCTTCAGCGCAGATCGTATAGTCGGCGGGTGAGGAACGGTTGGTGGCCTTGCAGAAACTATATTGATCGAGACAGCCGTTGGGCATGGTCAGGGCAAAGTTCATGTAGTCGTAGACAGTGTCGTTGACTGCTTTGATGCCGTACGTATTAAAGTTCGCCATTATTGGGTAGTAGGGAGCTTGAATGGCCTCATCGACGATACCGTTGATGATTGTAAGGGAATTGAATTCGAGGATTTTGCCTTGAGCAGTACCATTTTTGATTGCTTCATTGCCGTCATAGAAGTGGGAGAAGAAGGACGGCCCGTAATGACCTCCATAGCTTTCCGTTGCAAGGTTGAACTCGGATGATGCCACCTCTGAGTCAAGTTGAGGCAAAACACTGTAGAATCCTTGGAGAATCTCCCATGTAGCTACTGCAGCCAAATCCGTAGTGACAATGCTAGGGTCATACGCCGGGTATCTGCCATCCACACCGGCATAGGAAGCATTCTCAAAAACGCCAGTGTAATCGTTCTCTGAACCTTCGAACTCGCTGGCGTACGAGAAACCGACACCAAGTGGCTGGGAAATGAAGAGCATATTCGAAACATTATTCCAAGCGTATGGGTTGTATTGTGTTGTCAAATTTTGGGTTATGTTGCAAGGTCCGAGCTCTTGGAATAAACCGATCTGAGAGTCACTGCCGGGTCCTCCATTAAGCCACAGCGTTACGGGGTCGTTTGCAGGATCGCTTCGAGACTCGAAGAACCAGAACCATACGTGGATACTCGGGGAGAGGTCAATATAACCAGAATAGGAATTCACGCCTGGAGTCGTTTCGCAAACGCCTTCTGAACCGGGCTCCTTGTATCGGATGGAGACACCATTTGGAGAAGTGATTGTAGTCACGCCGGTGGGCTCTGCAGGCACTTGTCTTTTTGAGAGCTTCTTAGGAGTTCGAGGAGAGGGAACAGCAGCTGCTAAGCTTGCAGCTGCAAGTAATCCTGCGAGCAAGCGCATTTTCAACGTTCAACAAAACTAGGAAAGATATTCACTAGAAGAGAGGAAACGATAAAGATACTTGCGTGAATACAGGTGAGAGGAGGGGAGGGAGAAGAAGGGCGCAAAGACGAGAAGAAATTCTGTCCCATGATGCGGAAGACGCATCTGCATTTATCGACCTCCGCTTTCCTTCATTATGTCAGTGCCACGGCTCAATGCTATGATTGACCGGGGTAGCGGCCCAAAAGTCCATTTCTTGCATCATTGCCTGTCGTCAGTCGTGTAACTTGACCAGGAGCTCACGCAGGCAGAGGCTATCTGGGAGCTGGGGACCCTAGACTAGACGACTTCAGGCAGGAACAATCTCTGGGTATGCAAACCTCGTTGAAGCTGCAGTGAGGACCTTGCGTCATACCGTGGGCAGACAACGGCTGTGGAGAGAAGAGGCCTAGATAAGGTGGTCTGGGGTAGCTTCGCCGGAGCTACAGCACGAATGCCAGTTTTGGCAGGTTCTTGAAGATGAAGCTTGAAAAACAACTAACAACGTTTAGACGATGTCATTGCCAGCGGCCACTATCGAGCCTCACCGCTGCCAGCCGAGGGGAAGTGGAGAAGCGATCGGCAGGGCCAAGAAAGAGTATGCTGGCGACCCTATCTATCGGAAATTTTTGTCAAAACTATCACAACAGGAGTTTGTACTGCCCGGAACTGGAGAGGTCACATGGAAAGGCTTGAGATTGGTTTAACGGTTTTGGTTTGATAGCACAACGAGCAGACGGTGAATGCGGTGCTCTCTGATGGCTGATCTATCCAGGGCAGAGAAAAGAAAAAAATTGGTCCAAGCCGATGACGTCGCCAAGTCAAGCCAAGCGGCGCACCCGAATCCGCATCGAAAGCTCGGGTTGACGAGATACGAATCCGGAAGTACCTGCAGGGTACGATTCCTAGCGTGATTAAGTTCGGGGTACCTAGAGAAATGTATCTAGTACCAACATGGCAACAGGCCTTCATTACTCTACCGAAAACTTTTAAGCCGTGCTCGAAATGTCCAAATCCCGCTCGATATCCCCCACGGCTTCTTTCGACTGACTCGTCTCTGGCTGCATGAACCATTTCATGTCCATAGCAAGCCCGCCATTCTCCCCTTGAGCGCCTGCATCAAAAGTGGCACCGTCATCCGTTATTGCCCATTCCATGTCCGAAATACCTTCCAAATTGATAAAATCATCAAAATCATTCAAATTGAATTCCTCTCCCTCGTTGGCGAAATTCATAAGGTCTGCTAGCGTGGCGGTTTGTTCCCCAAAATTCCCGTCAGGGCTACCTTGACTTCCATGACCATCGGATCCCGGTGGTGTCGCCGCAGTGTTGAGAAATTGTGATTCCGCCTCGGTTACTGTGGTCAAGGAGAACGGATAGGGTGTGACTTGGTCGGGTGGTGGCGTAAACGATTTCTTAACCTGACTGGCGCCAGCCCATAAAGTTTGGGTCGGCAGAGTAGATCTCTTTTTCTCGTCCACACAAGATGATGCATTGGTCGTGAGATTGGCTTTACGTATCGCAGCGTCCAGGAATGATGTTGCGTAGTCAGCCGAGGCATACATTTCGCGCAGCCGGTGTAAAATCTTCATGCACACAGAAAATTGCTGAAGGCTGGTGGAACGGGTGGAAGGATCAGTTGATTTGATACCCAGAAGGTGTATGATGACCGCCGGTAGGAGAACAGTCACGGCTGTGGTAGGTAAGAATCGGATTAGATTCATGCTGAGTAAGTACTGGGCTATCTGAGTCGTCTCTTCTGCAGCATCGCGTACTTTCGTCCTGGACAATTCCTGCAACTCAGGCGGGACGACAATCGATGGGGACGATGGCAAAACTTGAGGCCGATGCAATGCACTCGAAGTAGCAAGGAAAATCATCTTGAGTAGAGAGCGATGTACCAGCAAGACAGTATCCGATTGAGAAAAAGGCATGGTTTTCTGTATCTGAGACGCTTCGCTTGGGAGCTCATTCAGCCATCCGTCGAGAACTTGTTGACACTGATTGACTTCGAGTGCTTCGCAGTCAGATCTTTTAGGTACGAGCATCATCGTAGTTTCTGTTGAACCACCAAACTTATGGCTTAGCACTGAATATTGCGTTCCAAGGACGCGGGTGATGCACATGCTTAGCTTCGCTTTCTCGATACATAGGATGGCCAGTTCACGAATTCGATCTGAGTCCGTTGCAGGTGAACAGTCGCCAAGCATTTGAACGATGTCCAAAGGAAGTGGTGTCAGGTCAAAATCTTTCAACTCCAGCATAGGTACGTCGCAGTCATCATGCTTGATGCGGGTCGGTCGTCTCATGCCCAACGCAATAAGCCGATCTCTCATAAAACAGGACCACCACACGCGTTTCCATAAACTTTGTCTTCGAGTTGCCATACCGGAGTGGCTAGGGTCACGATGCAAGCCAATCGTCTGGGCGACGGAGAGGCTGACGCCCATCCAATGCCATGTATCCTAGCAATAGTCAACAAGTGCAAAGGCTTGGAGCTATCGGTAAGGCAAACCTTTTGGTCGTCTGGCGTCTCGTACCAAGTAGTCATCAGAAGCAGCGATTGCACTAGTGTCAATCGATCAGACTCGTAGTCGAAGTCGTAAAGTAGCTGCTTCTATTAGTATTAGTTTCAGGAAGACAATCCGCCATGCTTACCCTAGCTTTTTGAAAGAAAAATTTGCGAGCCCTCCTTCTTGATTCAAATCCAGCTCTTTGCAGATAATTCATGTCGACATAGGCAACGGCCGCGAACATGACCGCTTGGAAAAGAAGGAGGCTGGTGGGTTCTTCATTGCCTTGGCTCCTTTGCACAGCTCGGAGGAAGTCGTTGAGGTCGAGCAATGGCATAAAGGGATGAACATAGAGGGTGTAGCTACGTAAAAGTTCATTGCGAAGCTCAATATCCGGAATAGACAAAGCTCCTTTCTTCTGAAGATATTCGATGTCTTCAGGCAACATGCGCGGTGGAAGCGCTCGCAGGTACGGAGGCAAGCTGTCGGTTGGTGTTCCTGACGGGGTAAAGTAAGGCGTGACATGGTTTGGAAAGCTCAATGGCAATTGTGGCTGGATCAATGATTGGCGGCGAAGATGGGCCGTCTGGCTAAGGACAGAATTGGTACGCGACCGTTGTGCTTGTGCTTGATCTATCGGATCTGATTAGCATGGAGGTTTTTTCAACCTTGGAGAGGTATGAAATACATATCAGATGTGGCACGTGATGTTCCTGGTTCAAGTCAAGCGATGACCACGATACTGTGGAAGCATTTGGTAATGGTTGTGAGGCATTGGGTGCGGTCGGCCAATCTGCCTGGGGCGCTGCGGTGTTATCTTCTGAAGAGTGGGTCGAGGTAGGCGAAGAGCGATTGACATCGTTCTCGGTCTTGGATTTTCTGGAATACCATATTAGAGACCCTTCTTCTATGTAGATAATAAAAAATTCCCCTACCTTCGCCTCTTTGAATCCGAGACGATGCATTCTACTTCGTCAAGACGGCAGTTGGTGCACGGTGCGCCATTCTCTACGACATTGCAGCGAACTTTACGCGCCCTACAGCACTGGCAAGCTTTGGCAGCTCTTCTCTTGACAGACCGATGAGGCACGCCAAGGCCGGCTGCTGTAGCGGAACGTTTTGTGGCCGTTGGAGGAGAGGTAGTGGATGCCATCGGGGCGGAACAGGGTGAACCATTCAATACGCCTTAGAAGAGAACAAGATGAAGAAAAAAATTGGTCTAGGGCTACGGTAAGTTCGTCTCACGAAGAAGGCAATAATGTTGACGACATCTAAACTGGCAATGCCTGTATATATGGAGAAAAACACCGGTGAGTTTGAGCAAGGGTCTATCGGAGACACCAGAGCCACCCTGAGCCGGTCTACCGCTGTGTGGAGAAGTAGGAGGGTGAGCATGACACGATCCTAGTGAGGGAGGCGGGCAGTCATGGCGGAACGGGCTTTGATAAACTCGAGCAAGTCAGGGTGAGCACACGGAAAGTCACCCAATCCGCACGAGAGAATTGTAAAGCGCCCTTCGGACGAGGGGTGGGAAAGGTTAGCAGGTGTGGGAATGGTGGAGGCGTGGGAGGTTGGGTCCCGGGGGAAAGTCGGCATGAGAAGGCCAGGAGCGATTCGCTCGGCAACGATACGCCATAC
Organism: Pyrenula massariospora; assembly: GCA_021030905.1. NCBI lineage: Eukaryota > Fungi > Ascomycota > Eurotiomycetes > Pyrenulales > Pyrenulaceae > Pyrenula > Pyrenula massariospora. Next base: position 2,094,106 of record JAGFMI010000003.1, read on the forward strand.
GCACACGCATACGCACATGATGTTACGGCCGGTTGACAGACCCACGGCACACATGATGCTTTAAAAAAATCTCGGTCCCTTCCGGCCTGCGTGTAGAATTATTCGACACATGTGAAGTCTTCTCTTTGAGGTCGAAATTTGTGAGCCCATGTGAAGCGTCGCCGCGCCGCCACATGCTCATGGCAATGCAGAAAAGGCGCATCTGACATCGCGAGGTTGCACAGATCTATTCCCGGACTTGTCGGAGCGGGATGATTCGGACGCATCCCATTTCGACTCTAGTCCTTCTGTCGAGAGTCAGACTGGTCCTTTTATGTTCCGACAAAGTTCAATGAGGATGTAAGGACCCAAGTACAAGTTGCTATTCATCGAGGAGCCGTAGAGATCTCGTGGGGTCAATCTAGAATAAGCTCTTGGCGAAGTCTCCGATTTTTCCTCGTCTCCCAGGCTTGACCGAAGAGAACAAACCGGCCAAGTTGATATGAGACGATAAACAGAGCAGCAATGAGATAGCTCTCTTCGTGTTATCTTTGGCAAGTGGCTTTCAACTCACATTAGCGAAGAGTGGTTTTCTGCATGAGAAGCACAATACCTCGACGGCTCGCATCACCTTCCCCAAAAGTCGATCGGACGAATGGCCGAAAATGCCATTGCACCGGCCATGACCCTAAAGAACCATGTTCGATCTTCTAGGCGCTTTTGGCAAGCGAATCAACCATATTTCTTTTTCTGTGAGCATTTGAAAAGTCTCCGGGAAATTTAGGCTTCCGAAGATGCCACATCACCTACGGCCGAGAGAGCAACGAGAAAGACAGGTCAAAACAACCATCGAAAATCTGACAACACTAATTTTCCTCATCACCGTCACCTCGTTTGAACATATTGATCTCTTTCTCGCCAACAACAAGAACATTACAGCGAGCAGCTGTTGCGTGACTTGTCAAGCAATATCTTGTCAATAAGATTCCGTTACCACGTTCTCGTAACCTCCAAGTCCCAGGATCACCACCCCAACTTCTCTCGACCTGTAAAGTCAAAAATCCTATCAGTGCCTTGGTCAAGTGGGACTTGGTATTTCTGCGTGAAAGTGCCGCGCTCTGTAGCTAGACCCTCACTGGGGGCGACTACCGGCCCGCGACGGCTGAAAGTTGAACAACCTTCAACTCGAAGATCAGACTGTGCGCTGTGCACTACAAACTCTTGGAAAAGGTATTCTTAAACTGCTGTCTAATGCCGGTACCAGGTTCGGGACATGGGATCAGCACATGGTTCAAGGCATGACTTCATAGTCTATCGGCACCTATGCATGGCCCAGGACTCTCAACAATGACACGCCTCGAGCCATTCAATTCTGTGGGTAAACTTTGAACTTGTTCTAGAATGGCCTCTACTAGTAGCAGGGTCTAATAGGTAGGTGATCCACTACCCCGCAAGGTCCAAAATGCGGGGAGGACGCCGTCTTCAGTCTTGCTCCAACATTGCATAATCATATGGTAATGAAGCTCCCTGGCGAGGAAGCTTTAGTCGACCGACGCGCCGTCATTGAACGCATTTGAGCCTAAAGACCGGCCTATTTGGAATTGCAATTCCGTTTCGAGCGTCTAGAGGTATTGGCGACGGCTTATGACCGGTTACTTCCAGTCTTTCACTAACTAATTACTCCCCCTTTGTGGATAGTGTCTAGACGCTGTGAGGATGATGCCCAAGCTCCAAACCGTGCCATCATCTTAACGCTGAACACGGATGACGGAATAGTCAAGTCACATGACCTCTCGAACACCGGATCAGAGAAGGAGTTTCTACTGTGTGGAGACCTCATCTCCGGGGATGGAATAGCTTGTGTTTGATCGATCACGAGCCTCATTTTGGAGTACTAAACTTACCGTCCTCGAGTCTGTACAACCTAGTGCAGAGACTCTAAGATGACGAATTCCGAAGTGACGTCTTTCAAGATATCCGTCCCAGATTCGGAAGTCGAAGACCTAAAGCGGCGATTGGCTCACGCCAAATTCCCCAAGAATGAGCTGAAAGACGCTGGCTGGGAGTATGGGACGCCGCTGTCCGACGTCAAAAGAATCAATAAATATTGGGCCAATGAATTTGACTGGCGAGCTGCCGAAGCTAGGATCAATGAGCTCCCGCAGTACACCACCACGATACAATGTGAATGCTTTGAACCTCTCAAAATTCATTTTGTCCATCAGAAGAGTAGAACCGCAAATGCCATTCCCCTTTTGTTTGTCCATGGATGTATGATCGTCCCTTTCACCTCCGCAGAGTGGAGGTGCATTCGCTCATGTGATGACTGATATCGATTCCAGGGCCAGGAAGCTTCATCGAGGTATCGAAAATCATCAATGACCTAACAACGGGATCGCCAGCATTCGATGTCGTCGCTCCTTCGCTGCCCAACTATGGTTTCTCCGAAGGGTCTCTCAAGAAGGGTTTCGGCCTTTCCCAGTACGCTGAAACATGCAACAAGCTCATGCTGAAGCTTGGCTATTCTCAATATGGTCTGGAAATTGAAATTCCGTTGCCATGAACCTGCTGACACACTCTCTAGTCGCACAAGGTGGTGACTGGGGCACATTCATAGCCCGCGCCCTCGCACTTCTCTTCCCTGAGAAATGCGTAGCCACGCATATTAATATGCCCTTCTCCCCGCCACCAAGCCCTCTGTCCTCACCCTTTGGCTTCCTCCGCTTCCTCGTCACGCCATATAGTGCACGAGAGCGTGCTGGCTTGGAACGCACAAAGTGGTTCCAAACACAAGGTTCGCCTGGCTCCTGACTTAGAGCTCTTGTTTCACTCTCACTTGACTGATGCCTCTTTCCTCCCTCCTCTACCCCAACCAAAAGCCCCTCCTTGTCCCGCCCCGCATATCTCTCCTCAAGTTCTGCTCCCCCCCAAAAGGCTCCCCCCAGCTAACCCCCTACCCCCAACCCAGGATCCGGCTACTCCGCCCTCCAATCCACCAAACCCCAAACCCTCGCCTACGCCCTCGACTCCTCCCCGACCGCACTCCTCGCCTGGATCCTCGAGAAACTGCACGACTGGACCGACAACTACCCCTGGACCCCGGACGAGATCTGCACCTGGATCAGCATCTACGCCTTTTCCACCATGGTCCGTTCCCTTTTTCTTCCCCTCCAAATCCACCTCCACCCAACCAACTAACTCATTCTATTAGGGCCCCGGCGCAGCATCCCGCATCTACTACGAATCCCTCAACCCCACCCCAACACCCCCCTCCCCGCCAATATCCCCTCTCCCCCGCCTCACGGCCCGCAGCCTCATGTCCACGTACATCCCCCGCGTCAAGCTGGGCATGACGCACTTCCCCCGCGAGCTGTTCGTGCTGCCAAAGTACTGGTCGAGGGCGCGGTTGGGGGAGGTGGTGTTTGAGCACGAGGTTGGGGAGGAGGAGGAGGGGGTTGGAGGGGGGCATTTTGCCGCGTGGGAAAGGCCGGGCGTGGTTGTGGGGGATTTGCGGGGGATGTTTGGCAGGGAAGCGGGGGCGGGGGGGGTGGTTGGGGGGAGGAGTGGGTATGAGGATGGGGTTGGGGCTGGGGGAGGGGGTGGGAGGGCGAAGCTTTAGATTTTGGTTTAGATTGCCCGGAATTGGATGGGTGGGTTAGTTTACCAGCCGTTTCTGCCCCCCTTTCCCTCCCATCCCAGGGAGTCCGGGTAGACGCCTAGGGTTCCGCTTCCCGCCACTACCGCCGGCTTTCACCAGCGCGACGACGTAGAGCGCGCAGTAGAGCAGGAACCCGAGAAATACGAACCACACGATCTGCGCGACGGACTTGACGATGTCGGCGTTCGAGTCGGACATTTGGGAGAGCGAGTCGAAGATCGGGGCGAGGGAGGTGAAGATGGAGGGGAGGGAGGAGGTCAGGAAGTAGGTTACCAGGGTGGCGGTGAGGAGGATGAGGGCGAGGTTGATGTCGAGGGGTTTTTTGGCGAGGGTGGAGAGGGTTGGGGGGTGGGGGGTGCGGTGGTGGGGGGATGAGGTTTCGAGGGAGCGGGGGTTGGGGCGGGTAGGTGATGCGCGGGTATCTTCGTGGGAGGATGGCGGGCGTTGAGGGAGGGGGCGGTGGCGGAGTTTGTCGGGTGAGGTGGAGGGGCGGCGGAGGGTGGTGGGTAGCTTGAAGGTATTTCCAGGCGGAGGAGAGCGCGGGCAGGTGGAAACCCTATCGGGAGAAGCGAAGGGTTGTTGAGATGGTTGGCGATCGCGAGGCCCTTTCGGCGATTGGAGGTTTGGGGTAGGGGAAGGCTGATGGGTGGTCCTTTCTGATCGATATGAGGCGCGTGGAGTGAGAAGTTCTTTGTGTCCCCTGTCGAGAGACTCAGGGAGCTGAAGGCTGGCGCGATAACGCGCCTCGCCTTGGGCGGTATTTGACATTCCCGATTGACGCTCTGGCTGATCGGAACCATGCTTCTGCTGAAATTGTACAAGAAATACGTCAAAACTCGGAGCAAAAATTGAATGTTGGTGAAGAAAGAAGTAATTGATACGGAACTCGGTGAGATCAAACAAGTCAAGATTGCTCTTACCTTCCGTTTTAAGAAGCGGGACCACCCCATATTTCATTCAAGATTCAGCCTTTGAAGAAAAGTATATATAGAAAAGACGATTCCGAGTTAAGTCGGTACATGTGGCTGTTCACAACTTGCTGGGCTGTGAGAATCCAACCTTATTAATGTCTGTGATAAGTGGTGGAGACTTGCAAGAAATGTTGTATGTATATTTCGTCACACAGAGGCACAAATAGTATAGAGCGTTAGGCTACACTAAGTGATATTCTAACTAAGTGAGAGGCCTACGGCCTAGGAGATTTTGTAGAGGATTGGGGTGGCTGGAGACGCGTCCGCTCCTTTTAGTGACGGGCCAAGGCCGCAAGGCAGCAAAAACAAAACCGTTGGCCAACGGAAGGGCACGCCTCGAACAGCACCTTTTACAGGATCTACGACCTCCAGGGGTAGAGTACCAAAAGGCTGGTCGACTCTGAGACCATGGTGATCCTTTTCTCCCTATCAGTGATTACGACTCGCTTCGCTACCTACTATGTAAGGGGGACCCTCACTGTAAGTATCTACGGCTCGTGCCGAGCATGCATCTACTCGAAGGCTGCATCATGCAAATGCACGAGTTATCTCGCTTGATCTGACCAATTCACTACGCCATTACATTCGGAGGCTTGTATACTAACCCTATCTCGGAGCAAAGAATATGAACAGCCTAAAGATAGAGACGTTTGCGGGATTTGGTCCCTTTTCGATAGCAGCCCTTCCGGACGATCTATATTGTATGAAAAACCGTTGGAGTCTCTTCCGCGGAAATACTAAGCTCCAAAATGTTTTCGGATCTGCGTGCGGAAAGCGATCATGAGCTGTTGCGCCAGTCACTGCGAAGAACCTGCAGAAGAAGGATACGACTATTGCGATGAGCATCTATGCCGGTACCCGCTTTGTGAGTCTCGTACATCCGAAGACGGCATGCCGTGCTGTGACGATCACAGATGCGAGCATTATTATGGCGTTGGCCCAAACGCGGGTGAACAATGTACGAGCCTTATCGACTTGGCCGAGTTTGAATGCTAGGTCCACGTGGATCCCTGTGAGATATGCGAGGAGGGGAGAAGAGGGGACTGCGAACATGTCTGCGAATATCTATACAAGGACGGGAAAAGATGTGAACACATAGCGGATGAAATTGATTTTTATGGAGCTGCAACGTGTTGGATCCATCTGGACCCTTGCGAAGACTGTGAGGAGGAAAGAAAGTTTGTGGACTCGCGCTTTTGCAGCAGCTGTTCATGACCAGCAGGCAGAAATTTTCGATCTTTGAGAAAATTATCGAAAATCTGGATTAAGCAATGGCTATTAATGTCAGCTATATGAAGACTGGGAGTCGCGTCTACCATTTGACCAAGAGGAGGACGATGATTAACGCTTACGCGCCCGACACAGATAAAATCTAAGTGGAGACTGCAATGCTAGGCCACGCCTCTGCTTCCAGCAAGTCTGTTTAGTCTCTCCCAAGTTCCTTACCTACGTCTTCGGCGGTATTATAATTATTAAGCTGGTCGATATACCTGTCATGAGAGAAGAGGCTGGTTTTCCCTGATCTCAGTATTCTGCGTTAGTGGATCTTGTGCTGGTCAAAAATATATTTCAAGATGGAGGTGACGCACCCATCAGCCATATGAATAGGTACATGACCATCTCTTGTACGAAATTCATTTCTCCCTTCATACTAGACATTTTCTGGCTCCGGTCGCGGATCTTCTTCAGCCGCGGCATCCGTAACATCTCGATCTCTACATGTTCTCACAAATTTCGAGGATCTACGGCCGATGATTGAAAAAGAAAAAACCAGAGCTTCGATAAATCTGGGACTTGGAAAAGCAGTTTCCGAATTTTTCGTCAGTTTCGTCGCTGTACATACAAATGAAAGCTGACCACTCAAAGCGTCAAGAAATTGGCGTCAAGGGGGTGAAATCGAAGCCCGAACCACTACGTCATTGTCCACCCACATAGGGTGAACAAACTCCCAAATAGCTGTTAATAGTCTGTGTTGAACCAATACATATTTAGATACAGTAATCATATAGCAAGAACATTCCAGAGACTTAGTCAAGTATAATGAGTGTAAATATATTTATTATGTAGACTCTGTAGAAAGGTATCTTTATAATTGCGCTGTGCGCTGATCGCACCTAATTCCGTTAGGTGGTCTGGACTTCGATTTCACCACCTTAGCGTGTGCGCGGCGACGCCCCAGCGCCAAAAGCAATTATTCCAAGCCGCCGATCCTCCTTGGCGAATCCAGGCGACGGGCGACATCTTCTTGTCTCGTGCCGCGTTTATTCCTTTCATTCTTTGTTCCCACTTTCCATCTCTTCAATCTCCTTAGCACTTTCTCCAACATGGGGCTTCTCAGCAGCGACAAAGAGAAGTCAGGCGACAACTGGCCTGTGCCCGAAGACCAGGTCGCTGAAGGCTTTGTATCAGAAAACGCGGACCAGCTCCAACGTCATCTTGCCAATCGACAGATTCAGCTTATCGCTATCGGAGGTTCCATTGGAACAGCGCTCTTCGTGAGTATCGGTAGCGGCCTCTACCATGGCGGGGCTGCCAGTCTTTTGATTGCGTACACCATTCAGAGCTGTGTACTCGCCATGGTCAACAATTGCGTCGCCGAGATGAGTACTGCCTATCCAGTAAGCGGAGGCTTCATTCGCCTGGCCGGAAAATGGGTCGACGATGCCCTCGGTTTCATGGTCGGCTGGAACTTTTTGTGCGAGGACTTCCATCCATTGCTGCTTTATCCCCGAGTTCTGACCTATGTAGTTTTTATGAAGCGCTTCTCATTCCATTTGAGATTTCTGCTTTCACCCTGGTGCTCTCGTTCTGGAGTGAAGATGTTACAAAGCCCGGTGCGATTGCTGGTATCATAGTCGGAATTATCATATGCTACGCGTGAGCCCACCAATTGCCTCTGCCCGCGCGACATTGACACTTAAGATCTTCTGTAGCTTGATCAACATTCTGGCCGTTGGAGCCTACGGTGAAGCCGAATTCTGGCTATCTGGGGGCAAGGTCATTCTGATCTTCGCCCTCTTCTTCTTTACCTTTATTACCATGGTCGGGGGTAATCCGCAGCATCACGCTTACGGCTTCACGCACTGGAAGCACGGTGGTGCATTCCGGGAGTATATCGACACTGGTGACCTTGGGCGATTTCAAGGATTCCTCGCTGCTCTGTCTTCCGCGCTATTCACCGTTGTGGGACCGGAGTACATTTCCATGGTCGCTGCCGAAGCAGTCCGTCCGCGCGTCTATATCAAGGCTGCTTTCAAGATGGTATACTTACGATTCGGCATCTTCTTTATCGGTGGTGCTCTCGCAGTGGGCATCGTCTGCAACTCAAGAGCTCCGCAGTTAACGGATGTGGTAGAGAATGGAACCGGCAGCGGTTCTGCAGCTGCTTCTCCGTACGTGATCGCCATGCAGAATCTCGGTATCGGCGTCTTTCCTCATATCGTCAATGCGTAAGCTCTCTGACGACTTGAAAGTCCGTATCTAGACTGACAATATTAGGCTCATGTTAACGTCAATCTTTTCTGCCGGAAACACCTACACGTACTGCGCTGTTCGAAACCTGTATGGTCTCGCACTTGAGGGAAGAGCCCCAAAATTCCTCCGCAGATGTACCAGGAGTGGAGTGCCGATCTACAGCTTCTGCGTAGTCATGATTTTCCCCATGCTCTCATTCGTGGCTGTCTCCAGCTCCTCATCTGTAGCAATCACGTGGTTTGCCAGCTTGGTCACCGCTGGGGGTACGTCTGCCAGAACTCATTCATCTATATCATCGCTCGCTGACTCAAGTGACTAGGCCTGATCGACTACTTCGTCATGTGCGTGACCTACATCTTCTTCTACCGCGCGTGCAAAGCTCAGGGTCTGGACCGTAACGACCTCCCCTATACCGGCCGCTTCCAACCCTACTGCGCCTACATCGCCGCCATCTGGCTATTCGTCGTCACCTGCTACTACGGCTACACCTGCTATCTCCCCTGGAACGTGTCCAACTTCTTCTCCAACTACACGATGCAGCTGTTCATCCCGCCGCTCTTCATCATCTGGAAGCTCGTGAAGCGCACCCGCATGGTGCGGCCTCACGAAGCCGACCTCGTGTGGGAGAGGCCGCTCATTGATGCGTATGAGGAGACTTTCCTCACGCCGCCGGTTGGATTCTGGAGGGAGATTGTCGAAATCGTTGGGATCGGGAGGCGGGAGGAGGGCCACAACTCGCGGCGGAAGAGTAGCGTCGTCGCTCCTCCCAATGCTCACTTTTAAGGAGTCGGGAGCTCTGCACCGTATCGGTGGCAAGGTACTTGTTGTTGGGGCTTTCACCGGGACTTCAGGTGTCGTAGGCTCGGTCTTATCGTCGTAGCTATTGTCCAAATCTCGTCTTTCTTGTATCCCGTAAGACTCATCACATACCAACGCAATCTCTCCCTTGTTCCAGCTCCTACCATACATAACGCGTGCATACACGCGTACGTCTAACCTTGTGTAGATGCGCTCAGACTCATTGAAGTACACTTGCAGCGATCATTGCCATGTGACTAACAGCCTGTAGTCTAAAAAACAGGGATTAGGTTACGGTGAGGTTCGATGATCCACTGCTAAAAGTAGGCGGTGGCTTTGTGGCTGGGCTATTCTATGATAATAATTTGGCAAGTCTACTTCAAAACGTTCGACCAATCAACGCGTCGCCGCATTAATCCCTGCCCAATGTTTACCTCCGGCTGGATGTGAGGTTCAACCAACAATGGTGACCAATGTTCGGACTTTAAAGGTGTCTGAACATGACTGTGAACGAGATGCAAGCATTGTCATCTAGCCCCTGATGGACCGATCTGCCATTAGGATACGGTTACTGCGAACACCTTGGAACTCGAAACGTGAACAGCCTCAGCGAGCTCTCTCAGATGCGCAACCCAGCGACTCGATGTTGCTTAACGTTCTCCATCGCCAGTCTCCATCAGATTTAGATCGTGGTATGTTGTGGAAGGTCGTTTCCACCTCACCTATTACTTTCTCTCCAGGATGATCAACCATCCTTTCGCGGGCAAAGGGAAAACCTCGAATCAAGGCTCAGCATTGAGAATCACTCCTTCGAACTCCCCTAGTGCACGAAACTCGTCCAGGTCTCCGATAAAGACCAATTTCAGTCCTCCTACACTAGCCCTTGAGCAAGTCATTGGGACCACTACAACATCCCCAAGCGGCTTCTCATGCCATGAGCCTTCAAGGACAATTGCTCTCTGTGCCGGATCTACTGCAGTGTTAGCACGATTTGATGAAGGATTTCGGATACATCAAAGATTCTACAGAGCAACGCCGACGGCTATCGCTGCCAATATTGTAGGGGCATCCTATGCGCCACCCACACATAATGCCACACCTGACCGCAAGCGACACTCAATTGCACCAAGGGCAAGTGTGACACCGTTTGCTGGCCCTGGATCGCCTAATAAAGAGCTATGTGAACACGATGCCTTCAAAACATGGACTTCTCGGAAAAGAATCAAAACAGTGTCGTGTGTTGCAATAAGTCCGGATGGGAAATTCCTAGCAGTGGGAGAGGTAATCACACATCTGGGTCGGAAGCAAATATCGCCTCTGACGGTTGTAGGCAGGCTACAACCCCCGCGTCCTTATCTTCTCCACGAATGACGATGCGTCGACTGTCACACCCCTTTCGATCTCGGCAGAGCACTCCTCGGGCATACGGAGCGTAGCGTTCAGCCCTGATGGTAAGTATTTGGCTAGCTTAGGAGATATAAACGACGGATTTATCTTTGTGTTCTCTGTCAACCGCAAGAATGGAAGCCTCAAGGTGCAAAGTACAAACAAGTGCACTTCATGGGTTAGAGATATGGCATGGTTTGGAATCAGCCTTGTAACGTCAGTCACCTTTCGCTTTCGAAACCTCAGCTGACAAAAGCAACGGCATAGTGTCGGCACGCGACATGTAAAAGTGTGGCGTCTACCTGAACGACAAGTTCAGTCACCAACAAAGTCGGCACGTCAACGACTTGACCTGGATCCTCCTTCAAGTCCTGGTTCCCAACCACTTGTGGGGCGCAACGTTATCCTCGGAAAGCTTGCAGAGTCTAGTTTCACATGTGTAGTTGCGATATCATCGAGTGGAGCTATTTTATGTTCTGAAGATGGCGTAGTATGCTTCCTTGATGCTACAGATGGCCGGCAGGAACTTCGGCCGGTAAAGCGATTCAATTTCAGTATCTCTTCGGCCGCTGTCAGCGCTCAGAAGGACAAAATTTGGATTGCTGGCTCCAGCCTTCGGTTCTCAGAGTTAAATTTGGGGGACTTGACATCGCCTGCGGCATCTAAAACGCTAGCTAGCTCTGGTCCTCTCGCCTCTGAATCCCAATCCAGCCCTTCCAATGGTCCTTCGGTTACCTCATCGACAGACGTCTCTATCACTGGAGTTGGCATCATAGCGGAAAGGCTTGTATACCTCGATAGTAAAAGGTATATAAGAACGCGAGATACTTCTCCCATCGCCGACGAGGTGACAAGATCAAGGCATGATAATGCACTTGCTGTTGCTCATGCTGAACCTATCGAGGGCGTGCAGCTGATGCAGGACATTGCCTCAGGGCTCGCCTTCTATACCTGGTCCCGAGAGGGTAATGTACTTTTTTGGAATTCAGACGGATCCATCCACAGATCAGAGGTCGTCCGGCTCGAGGCGTCATCTGCGGATGATGACGATATTTCCAATGAGCTGAAATGTCTCCAGACATCTCCTAATGACGAGTATCTGATATCTGGAGACAGCCTCGGTGTTGTGAGGTAAGCTTCTCTTCCCTAATGTTACGTGAGGTTATTATAACACAGAGTAGCATTCTTAACTTCGAAGCTTGGACAACGATTCATTCCGTCCGCGCACACGGCTCTGAAGTCACAGGTATTGCGATAGAAGGAAGTGTTGATAATTTCCTTATCGCAACATCAAGTCGAGACCGGACCATCCAATTGTTTGAGAAGACCTCTACTTCTCTCAACCTAATTCAGACCATGGACGAGCACGTTGGATCGGTTAGCGGTGTCGTATTTGTGAAAGATGGAGATCGCCTAGTTTCGTTCTCGTCTGATCGCACCATTATTGTTCGTCAACGGTTCATGAAAGAAGACTCAAGTCCTGTCTACTCAAGCCAACGTATCATCACTTTGAAGGCTTCCCCAGTAGCGATGATGCCGCATGTGGACGAGAATACCTTGATAGTTTCGACGATGGACCGCTACGTTCTGCGGATTGACTTGACTACAGGAATTCAATCTCATTCTTTCAAGACATCCGATCCCGACGAACACGACAGTGTCATTCTAAGTACCTTGGCTATTTGTCGGAGCTCAGGAAATGATAGAGAAGTGCAGGCACTAATCGGCCTTTCGTCTACAGATAAATCGATCAGAGTCTACGATTACGCGCAAGACACGCTCCTGGCCAGCGAGTTTGGGCACACGGAAGGTGTTACAGCTCTTGTGTTAGACACAAGAACATTCGATGGCACCAGTAAAAGGCGACTCATAAGCACTGGCTTAGATGGTGTCATAATGATATGGAGCCTGAATTTTCCCGATCCTAGACAGGCCCAGGAATGGTCTCAACCTTCGCTCTCTACTCCTGAGCCCAGTAAGACTCCTACACGAGATTCAATTGCCAATCGTACCCCTCTCAGGCGTCTTCTTTCCAAGTCTGACTTGTCAGATTACACTCGCTTCGACCCAGTCTCAGGTACCTCTACAAGTCCGGTCCGGGACTCCTCTCCTACACGAATGCGGAAACGCACTTCCCTTTATAGCCTCAACTCGCAAGATCCGTGTAAATCCAACGCAACGCCAAATGGCTCTCCGACTGCACCGACGGCTTTCCCTCCTCCATCTAGCTACCGATCACGGTCTCCAACCATTACCGAAGAGACAGCCCACCCGTCGACATTACAGCGTACCGAATTTGATCCAAGCATGCAATCTGAAGTCTCTCAGCCTCACTCCCCATCTGCTTCAATAGCTCATGTAGCGCGAGTGCCGATCGTCAGCGAAGAGACTGATTCCTATTCAACTCCAAGCCAACCTCTTCCTGACCAGCGGAAGACGACTATCGATCCTTACTCTGATGCGAGACCCAATTCTCCGACGCCTACCGCAACATCAACATCGGTCTCCAGCAACGAACCGCCTCCCCACCATACGCCAAATCTACACCCACTTAAGGCCGCTTCACACGCGCTCCGCCCCTCCAAATCAGCATCCAACCTGCACCCCTCAAAACCGGCCGAGTTCGGCACCCTCGACTCCGCCAGCGAGTCTGCTGCACGTATGCTCAAGACGTACCGCAATAAGATTGCAGATGCAAAGGCAGGGACCTTTAACGCGAAGACGCTTGATAATGTCAGGATAGAATTAGAAAAGACGCTAGATGTACTGAGGACGAAGACAGCGAGTAAGGAAGAGCAGGAGAATGGAGAAGCGGGGGTGGACAAGGAAGATGGACCAGAGAAAACGCTCAGGGCGGAAATTGCGACGCAGAGCAGTGCTGGAGATGGTGGCGAGTTGCAAGGGGTTGACACGCGGGTAGTCGATAAAACATGATTTAAGAAGATATTTTAAGAGAGCTATAGGCTTTTATTCTTACAGAGACCTCTCTACAGTTATGAATCGATATAAGCAAATCTTTAGAAGACAACAGAATCCCTCTTAATTAATTCTGCATGCTTTTGACAGTAGTAACTCATTGACCTCGATCTGCTGTGACTATGGCAGTGGAGGCCGCTGCTTTGAGAAGGGGCGAGTCGGATTACTGTGAGGAGATTGCAACTCAGCGGATATCAATTGCTTATATCGAGAGTTAAGGGTAGACGCTTTGTTCTCCTTGTATCCCGACGGTCGAGCACCGCGGATTTCACGAAGGGGATGTTTTCTTTTCGTGTCTACATAGGTTGTGCGACGGCGTCGCTTTGCGGTCTAACAGTGAGTGAGGCTGGGTATGCTAACACCACACTCCTTGTCTTCGGATGGCATGTTTTTCGTTTCGTTTAAGCATAATCTTAGCAAGTATGTAATATAGTCGTGTCAAAATAGAGGACGTGAAGACCAGGACGTCCTGTGGTATGTGGATAGCTGGAAGGGATTATGCCTGATAGGGTTTTTGTTATTAGATAGTAGTATTGATGTGATGCACGCCTAGTTAGTAGACGAGAGATATAGGCGCACTCAAGACGTCTTCATTTCTGCGAGGCATTGATGTCCTTGTGTGTCTGTTAAGCATTGAATTCCTCTTTCTTTTTCTTTTTCTTTCTCTTCTTCTTCTTCCAAACCTCTCTGATTGATTATGGCTCAAGCACGAACGCGACAGGCGACTCTTTACTTTTCCGCCGTGAGCTTCCACAAAAAGCAGCCACCCCAAGCATTATGATATAAGCAGCAGATCATCACTCGACCCTCACATAGCATATCAACTCGATCGCAGGCGAATCGCTAAGCTTCAAACCCCTCCAGCATCCCCCGTCCAATATGGCCACCAACCCACCGACAAAAACGAGCACTACCCCGTTCCCCAGCCTCCCACCAGACCTCCGCAACATGGCCTATCGTCGGCTGTTGGTTTGCCCCTGGCCAATCAACCTCTCTCGACTCCGGCGCGACGAGGCCCCAAGCGCCGGATTCCTCCATGACCAAGCGGCCACGCTTTCAGATTTGTGCAGTGCGTTCTACGCAGAAGCAGCGACGGTCCTGTACGGGGAGAATGAGTTCGTGTTCAACAAGGGGATGAGTTGGAAGGGAAACATTATAGCCCGTTTGAGCGCTGGCGACTTGGTGTTGTTCGCAGGGTTACGCTCGGTTTTCAGATTTGGGCGGTGATGGAGAGGGCCTGGGAGGGGAAAGGATTGTACCGGTTCAGTGGGGATGAGTTCTGAGTTGCGAAATGTTTGTCGGTACTGTAGAGTGGGGAGTCGATGCCGGGTTTGACGGGCGTGGTTTTCTGGGCGGGTGATTGTTGGGATGATGATGGATGTATTGTGAACGTTAAGAGGATGGTGTTCGATTTGGCGGTTACACTCCCATTCGTGCTATTGAAATGTATTTTCTAGCTCTGTGCTCTGGAACGTAAGCTATAGTACTATGCCAAGATTCTTGCTAACAATCTCTAAGCATAGAGAATATACAACGACAATAGGACCCTCGCGGCCAATGTTGCTGCTGCTGAAGAATCTCTTACTCGTATTGTTATGTTCCAAACCTAAGACCGTCGTCGCAGTTCGGTAATATCCTATGGATCCAAAGAGAGGAAGGGTATTGGTAATTAATTGCAAAGTCATGCAAAAAGTTCTTTGGTCCTCTTGAAGGGACTCCATTTGCTTGCTGACGAGTCCATGGCTAGTTTCTTTGGACATATCACCTTTTTAGCCGACAAGCTGCAGTGCAACAAAGTAGGTGGTTCTTGACCTCTCCAGAGTCTCTCTCCGCTTATTTGGCTCACTGGTCTCTGAGAGACGATGCCCCACCTTAGCTTTTCTTGAGCTATTGCTTCGCCTGACTCGCTTGGTCGCGGGTGGCAGGCAGCAGATATCGCTAGACTGCATCCTCCTACGAGCGGGATCGGGGTCCAAAGAGGGTGACAGGCGAAACATAACACAGCTACGATCATCAGACCTGCAAGGGACATAAAATATACGAGTGCGATGAACGAGTATCCGACGGTGTTTATGATTGAAGGCGGAACGTTCTCGGATGGGAGCGCCGGATGCACCTTCACTCGGGCTAGGAATAATGATTGTGACAAGAGCCAGTGCAATAGTCCAGATGCGATTTGAAGGGGCACTGCGAATTGGTACGGTATCGAGAGGAAGTATTTTGAGCGTTGGTTGCCCCGTGGATCCGTTACCAACAATGCGCGGCTCTTGTCCCCGTAGGCGGCCCACTCAGCAGCTTGAAGCATGCAGGACCAAATCGCATTGTACGCAAAGTATGACATGGATAGAATTAATTGTGGTACGTTGACCAGTAGGACATGTCCAAAGGTGTTTGAGGCGCTAGACATACTTGGCAAATGGAGCAGAGTGTTCCGATTTACCTGTCCAAAGCCCATGCGTCGAAGCGTACCAGGATCGATTGTGAGAGACTTCTCTTCTCGCTTCTTCAGAGCAATCGCGAAGCTGACAAAAGCAGTTGTACATATCGCCACGAAGAACGTTAAGCCAGTTAACCAACGCGAGCTCGAGGGTGCAGAGCCCCAAAACTCGCAAAGAGAAGCTGTTGACCACTGTTTTGGCTTGTATGCGGTTGTTTTGTCTGTGGAAAGCACGTCTAATTTGGCGAGAAGACTGCATCTTGACGTGAAAGGCTCTGGAGAGCAGAGGAAAGACGCAGCCGCGTCTCCGATTGTTGCGAGAATATTTCTTGGCAAATTCAAAAAAGTCGCAAGGAGAATGGCGATTTTAATCGAGTTGGAAATTATCACCATGACAAGCATGACGATGTTGACTTTCAACTGGCAATTTGCTTTATATGTCTCACTCAAGCAAAAGTCTATCGAAAACTTCCCAACAGTCCAATTTGCGCCACTCTCAAGAGCACCATCGACCGTACATTTGTCGGCACCTTCCGTGACAGCATAATTGCATATCCACAAAGTTGGATCTTTGAAGTGGAAGTACTTGCGACATTCTGGGCATGGGCCAATGCTTTGGTAGTAGATGGCATATACATCACTATCGTCCACGTCATTAACTTTGGTCGAAGTTACAGCGAAGACATTTCGGCGCTCTGGATTTAGCGGTTGTGAATATGCCCTCATGCAGTCGGTCTTATTTAATACCTGCATCGTTGGCGCCATGCCATGTAATTCGTGGAATGTCTGGTTGGTGGAATTGCTAAGAACAGTCTCAGTTGAAGGCTTCCAAAAGGTAGCATTTTCATTGGAGAAAGGGGTTCGACGATAGCTTGCAGTCTCTTGACTAGGGGAGAGTAAACTGCCGTAAGCAAAGCTTTCGGAAACTATTGCAAGAACGTAGGAATTCGTAGACAGTGTTTCGTAGACTGCTGAGTTGAACCTGAGATCAAATGGTAGCAAGGATTTCTGAGTCATATAGACACAGACTTACAGTAGATGAATGGGTAAGGAACTAAAAGCAAGACTTGCCCAAAGGAAACATCGCTTCCGGTTAATACGGCGTAAATTGCGAAGGCTCGGTAGGCCAATGTCAAGGTAATCTCCACTCTTGTGAGCTTTGTCGACTTCTTCTCGAGTAGGAGATACGAGACACTGCATTGTATAGCTGCTAGCTGACAGTATGATCGTGCCGAGGACATTAATCAGCAGATGTAACCACGATCCCCATGACTTAGTCTTTGCGCAGTCGCCATCAATAATCGTAGATTCCGTGTCTTTGTATGGAAACATGAAGCGGGCGATGAGGGTTAGGAACAGGTTGATAAAAAGAACGATTACCATTACTGCTGACATGATTCTGAGACCCATTCTCCAACCTGATAAACGTGGCATAGAGTGTGATTTAGCCCAAGGAAGACTTCCAAGGTGTCGCCTGCACGAAGTGGTCCAGGCTTTGATGCTAGGTAGCTTCGATGGCCGTTCCCTCGATTCTAGGCGATTTGCGCGCGGCTCTTTGTCGTGAAGTGTAGTCGGTAGTGCTGGGTTAAGGTCACCACGTTTTGATTCGACTTCTTCAGAGCTAATTGGTGTATTTTCGGACAGTCGGTCTTCTAGATATAGCAAGAGAGCATGATAGTAATAACTCACACTCTTCATAGTGAAGTTCTGGTTCGAGCTTCTAAGGAAAATTAACTAGAATATCCAGAAGGCGTACAGCAAATATTAGGCGTGAGTGGGAGCTATTCCGGAGGCATCAGAAACGGTACAGTACATTTCCTCTCCGCCGCGTCTTAGCTGGGAAATCAGCGTTCAATAAGGTCCTGAGAAGCCTTCAAATCTACAAAAAGAAGGCCGTTCGTTTTCAAAGTCGTGATTGGATCCGAGTTCCCGTCGCTGATTTCGAAGTTTGAGTGTAATCTCTTCTAAAGCATGCTAAAGATCTAGTCCAATCACTCTATCTTGCTTAGAGAAGGGCAATGTGATCTCCAATAGGGGCCAAATGCCCTATGATAGCCATGGCGAGGCTGTACCACGAAGTCTTGCCTCCCTGTGGACAAATGCTTCCTCAGCATGCAGGGTCGACGTGCATAATCATACAAGGCTTGCTCGTGGAATGCGTCGTTGCTGATACCCACCCAATGATGCTCGAAGTCTTGCCGCCATGTCACCTCGCACATCTTTTATGCTTTTCGGTATGAAAGAATCTTGGAATCGAGGCTTAGTATGCCTCTGCAAAACGAGTGCTCCGTCTTCGTTCTGAATAGGAAACCATCGCTTCCCATTCACCACTTTCTTTCCAGCGCTGCTCGTATAATGTAGGACGTTTCTAATCACGTCTCGGGACAAGCCTTGGATTAGTGTCTGGGAACGAATTCAAATTTATAATCTGGTTAGCTAGCAGTGAGAGCTCTAAATTGTGACGGTAGAACAGGGTCGCGATAGCATCAATAGCGGTAAGCTGAGAAGAGTTGACATCCTCATTGAAACTTGCGGGGGTTGACCCGAACTTGATTTTAAGTCAGCTAAATGTGTAAAGCTAAGCCATCTCAACTTTGTCCGCGCACAATCTAGCTTTTCATAGTTGAACAAAAAAATAGTGGATATTGTGACAGACACAGCCCCCAAGCCAGGGGTATTATGATCCTTTCGGATATTCGGGCGAATGTAAATTAAACCGTTTTGGCTGAGTGAAGGTACGCAACTATTTGACTACTCAAATTACGTACGGAAACATGTTTTTTTTGAACTTCCTCCAAGTCCTGTTTGCACCGTTGTTTGAACCGTTCCTGTAGACACTTTGAAGCTCTCAAGCATACGCTTCTAGACCATGGACCAATTTCAAAGACTGCGACCTGTCGGTATGGCAGTCATATCTTTTCCGGCGGGTTCCGTGTCACTAAACTTCCATAGGCAGACTGGAGCGCTACTCTACGGCACGCCACGACTTGAAGTTCTACCTGAATGCTGCTGTGACAGCTTCGTACTTACTTCCGAAGACTTGCTCTCTAGCTCTGAAGAATTACGTCTATGAAGCCTTTCAGACGCTCATCGGCGAGCATCCAATACTCTCCGCAATTCCTGTGGACGAGGATACTGATGACCCACAATTTGTGAGGCTACCAGAGGTCAAGCTCGACAACTGTATCTTCTTTCAAAATCGGCGTCAGAGCTTGCCCAGCTTGACCCAAAGTGATGCAAACGCCTGCGATCTCGATGCAGGCCGTGACCTTGAGCTGGATGAGCTTTTGAACATCCAACATAACAAACATTTCACGTCACCAGACCCCTTCTGGCGGCTGTGCATTTTAACGGATGCTACCAATCCACATAGCTTCACGGCGACTTTTGTATTCCACCATGCCGTTGCCGACGGATCCTCTGGAATGGCCTTTCACAGGACCTTCCAAAAGGCGTTGTCACTAGCCATAAGAGGCGATCCTAGAAACCAATCGTCTACGATCCCCTCGCCTTCGATTCCCTTGCTTCCGAACGTTGAGGCCATCCATCCAATGCCTGTATCGATACTATACCTCCTGACAGTTCTGTTTAAAGCTAAGATATGGTCAAGACGTGATCCAGGTCTCTGGACAGGTTCAAAGATCATCGTACCCTTAGAAAACAAAATCCGCCATCTCGTCTTTCCTCGATCGGAAACGAAGACCTTCTTGGACTTTTGTCGCGCCCATACCACAACACTCACTGCAGCCCTCCAAACTGTCATCGCTGGTGCCATATTCAACGAGATCCCTTCGTCCTCCACCAAACTTAGACTCGGAGGAGCTATCTCCACGCGGCGCTGGCTCCCGGACATCATCACCGACGACAGCCTAGGCGTTTTCGTCCAGGACTACTCGGAAACGTATGTACGCGACACCTTCCGAGAAAGATGCCTGCCCTGGCCCGAGGCGAAACGATCCCACGACACGATCAACGAGGTGTTGCGCTTGGAAGGGAAGAACGCCGGCGTGAACATGTTGCGGTATGTAGGCAACTACCAGCAGGAGCTTTTTTTGTCCAAGGTTGGGCAGGAGAGGGACTCGAGCTTTGAAGTGTCCAATGTAGGGGTTCTTAAGGTAAGCAAGGGTAGCGACGCCGGGGAAGGGAAAGATGTGGAGATCGGGCGGATGGTGTTTTCACAAAGCGCGAATGTGGTTGCGAATGCATTTGAGGTCTCGGTCATCACTGGTGGCGATGGGTGTTTGGTATTGACATTCACGTGGCAGAAGGGAGTTGTGGAGGATACGGTGATCGAGAAGGTCATGAAGAATGTGAAGGAAGAGGTCATTGCACTAGCGAATAAGGATTGAGCTCGAACTGTAAGCTAAGATGCTACTATCTCGAGACACATTTCGAAAGACACTGACGAGTCCATAGGGATATTTGGAGACCTAATTTTTCTATAGAAGACCTTCGCTGCGGCAGATAATCTAATTTTAAATGCCTACTCCCAAGCAGTGGGTTGCATATTGACCGGGCCGTGACTCTCCGAGCCTCACTTGCAGCCTTTGCGTGCACGATCCGGGCAGCGCTTGGTCGAGCAGACTCGTGGATCTGCCAGTCAAGAAGGTGTGGCTCGGAATGCACAGGTAGGCTCAAAACAAAACTACAGGCTGGGCTTGAAGGATGGTGAAGGGCAGCGTGGAGAATTTTGGTTGGGGACCGGAGACAGACGCGTCAACTCTGGCAGAAGACCCTACTTCAGGGCTCAGCTACTAAAGAAAGATGGCATCGATTCATGGGAATGGCCTCGCTAACATGATTCTGTGTCAGTCCAGATTAGGCCTATGGCAGCGGGCGCCTCCACCTTATCCTCCGCCATCCTAGCCAGCGCCTTGTTCCTCTCAACCCCCTCTCCCGCCAAAGAATATACTTCCCATCATGTCGAACAGCGCATAGGCTTTCGCAGTATGAACGGCGTTTATATAGCCCCATGTTCCTCCGAGACTACCGAACGTGTGCACAACAAAAAAAGGGAAGTTCTTGGTCTTGAAGCCGAATTGGTCAATCGAGTCTGTGAGACGGCTTATTGGGAACGCCTACCGGTCTTAATCAAGAAGAGGAAAAGATGGCGACGCTGCTGGTTCAGATCAAAAGACATAGAGCGGATGATCAACTCTGATACGGTCCAGCTATCCATATGCTCAGTTACTAATAATGATGCTTTGACAGTTGGGCATGTACCTATCGATAGCTGGGCATATCGACAGCTGGACCATAACAGCTCCGGATGTAGCCAATGTGCATCCGTCTCCGTCTTGACAAGATTTAGGCTGGAAAGATTGCGCGAGTAGTTAGCAATTGGGTTATTTTCGGGCTTTTGCAGGGAGCAGTAGTGGTCGCGCAGGCTATCGGTAGTGTACCTCTCCAAACCCTTTATATCACGATAGCTTCAGGCGTATTCACCTCGGCGCTGTCTAGCGTGCCAAATGCCAGAGCAGCAGAGGTCTTTGCTACCGAAGTAACGTATTTATGTCAATCTCTTCTGACACCGGTCTAATATTTTATGGAGAAATACTAGTACGTGACCAAATCTGCGGTGCCATTGGTTGTTTTCTTCTCAGGCAATAACAGTAGCACTTGGTTGATGCAATTACCGGCAATAGACGTGATCCCCTTGGGAGTTCATCTACGATTTTCTTTCTCCTGTCAATTCAAAACACAATTGCGTCAATTGAATTAAAAAGGAAGAGTTAGAGGATACCATAGTGGACATAAGGGACCCAATACCAACTACTACAGTCTCGACTCTCGCCGTCAGATTCTTCAAGGGTACCGTCCCTCTCATCTTGAGCTTCGCAAATATCGATGTCACGCAGTTCTCTCAGGGATCGGTGCAGTCCCCTACACACAGCCATGCTTGTCATCCCCTCGTCGTCGAGTGTCTGATATAGCACGCGCGCTACGTCAACACAATGTTTGTCAGATACCTCCCAAAGGGTGCCGATAACGTTCTGGAAACCGGCCAATTGCAAGGAGCCAATTAGATGGATAGCTTCGTCGAGTAATTGGATTGCTTCATTGGTTCCAGTTGAACAAGCTGAGAGAAATCCAAGAAATGGAGGGTCTTTTTGAAAACTACGGTCTCGAAGATCGGCAACTGTCAGCGGATTAGTCTGCCAATCCTCAAGCAGCAGGCAGCTTTTAGATGGTTCGAGGGCATTTGACGTTCCATGACCCGAAAAGTGGAATATTTCGCTCGACTGGAGGTGTTCAAGTACGTGGTCTTTGCGGGGCGTTGGTTTTATCAGCTTCACCTTCGTTTTCCCCGTGGACCAAATCCTGTTCAGCGTTTCTACTTCATCCTTGACAGAGGGGAGAAGTCGATTCGTGGTCAGACCTGGTGTATCATGCATAGCAACCACGAGCGCAGAATGATCTTTTGTTCGCAGGGAAGGCTGAGAAGATCGTTCACGCCCATACAATAATGCCTTCACAGAAGAAGCATATGACGATATGACTCTATCAAGCACAGACCTGGGAGACTTGAGCTTGTGGTATCCGGCCGCATGTAGTGGCAATCGACTCGGAAGGCCAGTCGGGATCCACCATAGATGAGGCCAGTCACCACCCAATGGCTGGCCTTTGAAATCAAGAGTATCCAATATTGGACCACAAACTGCATCCCAAAGCCACATCAGCATTCGATCGGTCTCTAAAGACGCAGCAGACGACAGTCTGCCAACCCAATTCCGGACGTCGGACATGCGTAAATCTCGTAAAGGGACCAGATTAATCCGAGATTGGTAGATGACAAATGCATCCGAGCGGACAGAGCTTAGATTCACAATGACAACTGGGCCTTGGCCGACGGCAGACACGAGCTCGTCTGAGGACGGCGGAAGAAGAAAGTTGTGATAGCCAGGCTTGGCGCGAATGTCTGCAATAATGCGAGCAAGGTCTCGTTCGGCGTTTCGACGCAGACTTGTTTGAGACGCAGCAGCCATACTACCACTAGTAGAGAAGGGCTGGACATCTACCCCTGCAGGTGAGTCTAGCACATCACGAAGAGCGATGAACTTTGCTGCCATTGCTGGGTGCTGCTGCTCAAGCTCCGATATATCTCCCCGCATGTCCATAAGTAAATTGGATATGATGCCGCGGCCTGCCTCGAGTAGTCTCAAGGCGTCTACCGGCGCACTTCCGGCGTTGAGAGCAACTGCTGCTGCGTCAGACGCAAGGCCTGCAAAGCGCTGCAGCCGGTGCTGTTTATCGGTGTGTCTCAAGGCCCGCGGGGAGACGAGCGGCAGGAGTTGCACGGCTGCTTTCAACAAAGAATCGCACCGTTGCCAGTTCCCCTGGGAAATGAGAATGTCACTCGCCTTTTTGGATAGCAGGATGCGTTCCCAAGGCGGGCAGTGGCGACTATTCCATCCGTCCAGGTAGGCGTTGAGAGAAAGTTTGAGGTCTTCTTCGGATTGATATTCCACAAATCTATCACTAAGCATTGTTCCATAATTTAGTAATATCGTAGTCCTGAAGGCGCTGGTATGAGGAGTAGCTTCTACAGACTGCTTTAAAGTTTCGATGGCCCTGTCTAGGTCATCCTTTGACCCTGTACTTCCAAATCGCTTGAAATGGATGTTTCCAAGGTTGGAAAGCCATTGAGGGTAATTTGCATGGTCTTTCGGAGTCGCATCTACTGCTTTGCTGGTAGCTTCTAGAGCTGAATCTAACGCTTCTATCGATCCAGTCTTCTCGAATCGGGCTAAAAAACAGGTGCCCAGATTGGCGAACAGGAGATGTCGACCGGAATAGGTCTCAGCAGTGGTATCGATTCCCCTGGTCGTAATTTCAATAGCTCGGTCCAGATCTTCCTCGGATGCAGTTCGTTTAGAACGTTCTAAAAGCCAACAACCAAGATTTATCAACTCATTCTTTGAGCCTGTTTCAACACCGAGAGTCGCCGTGTCTACTGCGGAATTGAGATCCTCCATTGATCCTGTCGTCAGAAAACGTCTACCTGACGCATTGGCAAGCGAACCCAGAGCTGTGGACCATGCGACATGATCTGGAGTGCAAGCCTGCACCGCCGCGGAGCAATGCTCGACCGCCTGATCCAGGTCGTCGAGTGATCCACTAAGTTCAAATCGCTCTCGGAAAGCACTTCCGAGCCCCTGGAGAAACATTCCATAACGAGGGTCAGATTGGGGAAAGCCATCGATGGCTTCGGTAGTGCTCTGGATAGCCTTGTCAACATCCACTAATGATCCAGTCACCTCGGCATGACGTCTCAGGTTGCGGGCAAGATTGTATGATACAGCGGCCCAGTCTAAGCTAGCCGGAGAAGCAGCTTTCAAAGCTAATTTGTGAAAGTGAATGGCGTTGTACAAATTTTCAATGTCACTTGTACTGTCAAACAATTCGTCTTGGCGATTGCCCTCGTAGTTCAGTAAGGAAACAACTTCTGCGTTACTATAGAATCCAGGGACGCTGTGCAGTACCTCCAACGCTGATTTACAGGCAATCTCGATGTCTTCCCGTGAAGTGAAGCCTTCCATTACGAGATCAAGCCATGAAAGGATGGTATCTTTCGCCGAAGACCCACGGATGTCAGAAAGCAGGATCCTTTTCGCAATGGCCATGTTAAATATCTCGAATCGTCGGGTTCTGTCTTCGTCTTCGGTGGCAGTCGATGTGACCCAAACTTGGACACGATGGATAGCTTGATCCAAGGATTCAATCAAACCAGATCTAAAAAATATCAGGAAGGATATGTAGACACATAACTCATCTTGTTTGACACCCGCATTCTCCTCGCTGATATTTAAAAAAGATCGTAGTTCCTCATCGTCTAGCTCGTGTAAGGATACGGCAACCTCGGTATCTACTTTGAACAAGTCCATCTCGCTCTGTGTAATGCCATGAATGGCTTGCTTGGGGTCCATGATGGCGTCTTTGAGGTCAGATGCAGATTTCGCTAGCGACTTCTTCTGGCTGATCCAGAGAGCGTCATTTACCCGCTTGTAAAACTCTGGATCATCTGTCGGCGTGCCGTCGACAGCTTGTTGTGATAGCCTGATAGCCTCTTCTAAATCAACGTCTGCTCCTGTTTCTTCATGTTTGTATCCCCACAAAATTCCAAGATTTCCTATCCGCTTGAACCGCTCCTGATCGTTCTCTGGAGTAATATCGACAGCCCTTTGTGCTGCACCAATGGCGTTGTTCAGATCGGCCATGACCTTTGTCATCAAAAATTTGGTACTAAGGCAGCATGCAAGGGTGTGTACAAATTGTGGCGCATGGTGTGAAGTACCCTCTGAGAGAGTATCTACAACTTGTTGCGATATAATAATAGCTTCTTCTAAGTCAGCGACAGCCTTTGTCGCTGAGTATCTGTCGTTCAGCTCCATTGCGAGATTATTCAATAACCCACAGCGAAGTGGATGGTTTTTTGCAATAGCATTGATAGCTTCCCGAGTCAATTGAACTGCTTCTTCCAGGTCATGTAATGTCTGCTTAATCGAATATCTTTCGTGAAGGTGCACTCCAAGTTGACCCAAATGCCGGAAGCGGTCTGGATAGTGCACTGGAGTAATATCGAGGGCTTCTCGCAGAAGTTCGATACTCTCGTCGAGATTTTTTACGACCCTTGTCACTCTGAACCTAATTGAGAGGCACTTTGCAAGGTTACCCAGCAGTCCGCCCCGTTTTGGATGATCTTTGGAACTATCATTGATGGATTGTCGATGTAGTTGAATGGCTTCTTCTAAATCAGGAAAACTCTTTGTTCGCGAGAACCTGTCGCTCAGTAAGAGTCCAAGATTATTCATATATTTCAGATGGTCTGGGTGATCATCTGGGGTTGCATGAAGGGACTCTCGGCCTTTAGCAATACTCTCTCCAAGGTCAGCCATAGATCTAGACCCTGAAGGGCTCCCAAAAAGTGTTACAACTTCAGGTCTAGATAATGATTAGCCCACTGATATCACGCGCAAACGGATCGACGAAGCACACGCGGCCGAAATTTCCACCATCGAATAAAGTTCACTGCGGATTTTCGGAAAATCTCTCTTCCTTCCTTTTTTACCAGCAGGCTTACAAGTCTATAGATACTACTGTCAGGGCACTGATTCAAACTTTGTCGCACTGTTCGGAATCAGCCCAGTGTGTGTAACCAATTGATGTGGGGTTAAACTAACCTGGAGCGGTCAGCTGTCTGGATTGCCACCGACGGTGCCTCGCCACAGGTTCTTGGACACGTGTGCGTTTCTCCAATGCCCGCGAATAGGGGCGTATCAGCGTGCCTAAGTCGCCCGAAAAAGACCGGCTGCTCGTATGGGCCACAGGAACGTTCTGTATGAAAAGACTTCATTACACCCGTCATGGATGTCCAAAGAATGTAGGAAAGGACTTCTCCAAGAAAGCCGCAAAGAAAGTTAATTAGGATGTAGCAGCGTTGTGTATCGAGTCTCTCGGTTTCTCTTGCCGGATAGTCACGTTTCAAGTTTCAAGTGATTGGTTCACATCCGGTCGCGCTGGTCATGAACAGATTGAGGCATTTTGTACGACCTCGATGCCTTACGCCTCGTCAAGTCAGGTTATCTGTCCGTTCGCCGATAAAGATTGATGGGTCGCCATGGTGTATCAATATCGGCCAGCTTTATGGTATGTTGCTTGATCTGCCAAGACTTTGTTTTGTTTGCTCAACAGATCTATTCATACCGGCTTGATCTCCCCGTATCTGATCTTGTATTTTCTTACGAAGTTTCTTTGTGTTGGAAGCTATAGTGCTTGGTTTGGAACATAGCTTGAGACTATTCCTCTGCAGGCTAATAAGCAACGTCTTGCTCGCCAAGAAGGCTGATGATCTTTTGGAAGATAGGGTTGTGACCTCTTGCTGCTCACTCGGCATCCCTGCACGACGTATCTTTAGCCATCTCGACTTCGACAGAAATGGAAAGACTTGCTTCGTCAGATCCGACATACTGGGCGCTACTGATTGGTATCGATTTGTATCCGGACGATGAAAAGACTAAGCCACTCGAAGGCTGTGTCAGGGACGTCAACCAACTGCTGCTGCAGCTTGAAGGTCGAGAAAATATACACATAACGACCCTTCGGGCCAGCTGTCGTAACGACGACGTTCAAACCACCTCGAAAGTTGTGCCATTGGAGAATGAAGAACAGTGGCCCACACTAGAAAAGGTACGCTCCGCGATTTCGGACATCACAAAGAAGGCGAGTCCTGGAGACGTGGTCCATATCCACTTCTCAGGTCACGGTGTTAAACGGAAGACCCACTCGGAAGATTTCGGCGATCATGAGAACGGTGATCTGGCACTTGTGCTTTACGACCCGGTCTCTGGGACCGGCTACCTGCAAGGCGTTGAGCTGGCCGACATGCTAAAGGAGATGATAGATAAGAAGGGCCTCAAACCGGTGCTTGTTCTCGACTGTTGCTACTCAGGTGCCGTGTTGCGCAATGATAATCGACACCAACATCAAGGTCAAATCCGCGAGGCGATCTACAATGCCGAGATAGACCGCCAAAGCAGCCGGTGGGATCTACCTAGAACAACGTTACCGAGTATGGTCACAGCGATTAAAAGAAGAAATGCCATGGCTCGGACAGACTGGATGCTGAACCCGGACGGCTTTGCCATTCTCACGGCGTGCGGACCGGGTGAAGTGTCACGTGAAGTGACGTTTAACGATGGGAACAGGAATGGACCACTGTCATATTTTCTGCTTATTGCGCTAAAACAGATGCAACGACGTAATGTGCAAATTTCTGTCAAATCAATCCACGACTACGTGTCCGTGCAATTCCATTCTGGCCTAGTCAAGCAAACGCCGAGAAGATATGGGAATGAGAATATTGGCTTATTCAGCCACCTGAATTCAGAGCACGATCCCTTAGAATCACGAGTACGATTGACGAAAGAGCCCGACCAATTGGTTCTAGAGGCAGGTCAAGTCCACGGCGTGGCCGAACATGACTTATATCGTCTGCGAGGCCCTTGGGATGACAAGTCTTACCTCAACACCGATACGGGATCGATACTCACGAAAGTAAAGACAGTGCATGCTTTAACATCGATGCTAGAAGCCACAGAAGCGAGGACCGATATCTCCAAGGTCAAAACCGGCTGGCGAGCGATACCATGTACGCATCTCTCACAGCGACAAGTTTTTGTCAGGCTCTCCTCACGTCTACATCAGCATGATCAGTGGCAACGCATGATTACTAGGTCAAGTTTTCTGACTCCATTGCTTGACAAAGACAATGATCATCCATCACCTCCACTCTCAGGATTCTTCGTCGATATCACGAACGAGAGGGAGTACCAGATCTTTGACGAGAGAAGACGTGCTGTTTCAGGTCTAGCTACTGTTTCCATCACACAGCCGTCAGCAATCAGCGACACCATCGACATACTGAACCATGTAGCCAAGTTCAAATACGTTGAGCGTCTGGAGAATCGAATTCCTGATCGCGAATTTGAACAATCGGTGGAAATTCAACTTGTCAACCCAACTACAGGGCAGGTTGCCGCGGACTTAGGTGGCGTTCTAGACGTCACTCACGGTGAAACAGTGCTGCTACGATGCGTGAATCTTGCAAAGGAGAGACCGGCCTACCTCAGCGTGTTTAATCTCACACCATTGTGGCAGGTCGAGAACCTGCTCAGAAAAAAGTACGGCGATTACATGGACTTGCCGGTGGGCTCTGCAGCGGTAGAAGGGGGTAGGGAAAGCGAGGTGGTAGCGGCGATCTCGAATGTGAAGCCGCTTAAAATCAAGATGACCGTGCCGGAGGAGCTCGACGCCGAGGGTAAGTGCGATGATGTGATAAAGATATTTGTCACCAGTCAGCCAGTGTCGCTGTCCTCCTTGCGACTGCCTGCCATCAGAAGCTCCAATCAAGAGCTAAGCATAGAGTCGGCCAAAAGAAGCAGCGAGAGTGATTTGATGGGCCTGCTAAGAATGCTCTCCTTGGCCATGAGAGGGCCAGCTGGTGGTTCAGTCGCGGACGAAAGGTGGTTAACAAGGAATTTCGTGATCCATGTTTCGAAAAGTTGATTGACGAGGGCAAAATGGAATTAAGTCTTGGGACATGATAGGCGATATGTTTTAAAGCTTCGAAGGTTGTATCCGACTTGGCGAATGTGAGATTCGTCGCCTCGGTCAAGCTCTAGCGTCCTCCAGCTCGTTCTCTCTCACGACTCTCCCGCCCAAGGCGAACACCCTTGTGTCATTAAGGACTGCGAGGTAATATTCTCTCGGTGCCGGGCCCTGCAACACGATAAATGGCCCTTGTCTCGTTCCACTACCAGATTGTCGGTACCAAACCCTGTCGCCAGGAAGGAATCTCGAAGTCTAGCATACCGTTTGAATCAGTTTACCGAATCACCCGTCATATATATGGGACAAGATCGTGTCGATGAAAAGGAGTTAAATTACCTCCGCGTATTGCACCACCCTCACGCGTTTACCGGTCGATTCATCGTAGATGAAGGCTTCGGGCTCCTCGGAATCTTCTCTGGCTGCCACCAGAGCAAACGAAAATTCCTTAGCATACAGCCTGTCGCCTAAATCACCCTAGGCCGACTTACCAATAATCTCTTGCTCCGTCCTCTCCGGAGCCATCTTAAGTAGGCACCGCTTGAAGACTAAAAACGCGCGATGCGGACAGGCACAGGCGCTGAAATTCGTAGCACGATCAATGGAGGGAGGAAAGAGCTAAGCAAGTCACCGAAACTGTAAAGAGAGAGGCTGCAGCCAGGTTCCTCGGGGATGCCCCCCATTATCAAGCAGGTCAGGCTGGAGCCTTCATGTAGAAGAGCCTCCACCCCGCTAAGAGTCCGCCTCACCAGGCATTTCTCACACCTGCATGCATATGCTGGGGTTCCATTCGCCATTCGCATTCTTACCGTCACACAAGTAATCTGCAACATGAACAAGCGGTGGGTGTGCATACGTGTCTAGCTCGTGCCTAAGCGTTGCTTCTTGGCGGTTCAGGAAGAAGTCAAGATAGCCTTGTGCGGACACAGCTGTTCAGGAACGTGAGTGCAACTCGTCACTAAAATAAAGTAGATGCACTGCCGACATTAGTACATGCTGCTATCGCCTTAATACCTCTAATGTATGCGTAAAGACGGTGACAAGTAGATAATAGGACCCTAGAACCTACACTCTAACCAGTCAGGCGTCCCTGACGTGGGCATATTTGCGTACAAGGTAGTGTCAATAGCTTCAGTCTCTATGCTTGAAAAGAAGAGCCTGTGCATATGTGTGGAGGCTCTAAAACCACCATTCCAACGTGCCCGTCCGAAAGATTGGCATAAAGGCTAGTTCAGCAAAAGGCA
Organism: Pyrenula massariospora; assembly: GCA_021030905.1. NCBI lineage: Eukaryota > Fungi > Ascomycota > Eurotiomycetes > Pyrenulales > Pyrenulaceae > Pyrenula > Pyrenula massariospora. The sequence continues at coordinate 2,124,136 of JAGFMI010000003.1, forward strand.
AGCATGTAGACATCTTACAAGCAAGAGTTTCGTAGAAATTCTGGTATTCGGCCGACAGAAACGGGTTCAGAGAACGGAAGCAATGAGTAATGGGCTGTCCAAGTTCTTAAGATCGCTCTGTTAAGATTGATAACAGTTGAAGACTTCCGCCAGGGCTATCCTCGGTTCTGCGCATTAATCGAGGCGCATCCAGCTTTTCATTTGTTCCGCCGCTTCTCGAAGCTCCGTGCACGATTGATACTGAGGAAGCAAGACAGATTGTCGTATCTCGAACAACAGCTGGATGCCATTGACCAGCGGGAAACTGCCTCGCTGTGCTTGGCGAGCAACAGGCTCGACGATAATGCTGAGAGACAACGGATTCTCGATGAAATCGAACGCGTCTTGCGTGATTACGGTTCGTCAACTATGTCTCGGTAAACGGTTCTAACGATACTGATGCAGATGACTTAATCGAGCGGAATCGCCGCATTTTAAACTCCCAAGACGCAAACTACCGAGACATATCCAGCCTGCGGAACTGGTTGACAGGAAACGCGTGCTTAGCCCGAGCGGAGTCTGCATATTTAGATTGCGATGACCTATTCTGTACAATTGAACGCGATGGGGCCATAGCAAAGGTCGAAGGTCTCGTTGAAGACTTCATGATTCGATTCTTTGCAAATACCTACAAAGTTTGAGATACGTCCAATGTTGATCACCACTTGTACTGACAAGACGCAAGCGCTTCTGTAATCATCGATCGCAAGATCCGCATATTTATTCTCCTTCGGGAACATGGGTTGGGATAGTAGCACGCGTCATGATCGCCGCGGCGGTGACCGTCGCCTTGCTTGTACCCATACTTATTTGTGACCGTGTCAAAAACCTGAAAGTTCACAGTATAATTGTCGCTGTCGCGACTGCGGTTTTCATCGCGACATTGACCATAACAGTACAGATACGGACAATTGAGGTGGTCGTTGCTGGGACCACGTAAGTGTGACTAGAAAAAGAGCTCATAATGTTCCTTCCCGCTCAGACAAGGTTGAGGTCGGATCCGATTGACTTACCCTTGTAATAGGTATGCTACCGTTCTGACAGTCTTTGTGTCCGGGTCTGTTTCTAGTTTGTGAAGGGCTGGAAGCTCATGTTTCTTGATGGCTTGTGCTCGGTGGAGATTGGTAGATGGCTAGCGGCGCGCGGTCGTAATGGATCCGGATCGCAAGTAGATTAAGAAGGACCTGTCATTCGCGAAACGGGTCGTTTGGCCAAGTCACACACCATAATGTACGTATGGAACCCAGGGCAACGAGTCTCCCCATGGTTCTTCATCATCATCTGAGGAGTCATCTAAGTCAGCAGTCCTTGATAATATGTCTCCTGTGCGATCCCCGCCACGTGTACCGCGACATCTTAACTTGTTCTTTGCCGGCATAAACTCATCTAGCCAACGACCTCGAAGCGTCCTAGTAGCATCGTGGAGACCTCGACAGACTGCTTCGTCGGTCATACCACCGTCTTGCATGACTTCGTACGTAATCCTCGCGATTTCCACGCTGGTGTCATCGTTTACGTCCCACAGGGTGCCAATCACGTGACGAAACCCAGCCAGCTGGCAAGCACTGATTAGGTGGGCGCTTTCATCTAGAAATTTGGCGTCCTGAATCTGGCCAGTTCCACAAGATGAAAGGTAGGCGAGGAATGGCGACCTCTGGCGGAGATTAATGTCAAGAAAATTGGCCACAGTGAGTCTGTCGGTCTTCCAATCCTCTAATAGTAAGGAACTCTGTAAAGGATCGACAATGTTCATATGCCCATGGCCGGCAAAGTGAAATATATCGCAATCCCGCAACTGCGACAGAATATATTGCTTTCTTGGTCGAGGCTCGTGCGGATCAAGATTAGCTGTAGATTGGAAAAGATCGGATAATATTTCGATCTCCTTGGCTGCAAAAGGAAGGTCAGTATGCTCTGGTGTGCGTTGCATAGAGACAAGAAGGACCTGATCGGGATCCGCTGATTTGGCTCTTAGAATAGGACGTTGACGACCACGTACAATCGCCTTAACGGATGAACTATACGAGGACATGACTCTATCGATCACTGTCTCGGTTGATTTACTACCGTGACGCCCGGCAGCGTGGAGAGGAAATCTACTCAAACGTCCCGTTGAAACCCACCATATGTGTGGCCATCTGTCTTGAGATGGAGGTTGAGTGAAATTAAGGGCTTCTAGGATCGGCTTTGTAATAGAATCCCATAGCCATCTTAAAGTTCTGAGACTCCCTAGATTACCTTCCTGTACCTTCTTCTCGATATCTTTGAGGCTAAGGCAGGGTAAGGCTAAAGTTCGCATCTGATGCTGTTCAACAAGCAATGCATCGCAGCGATATTGGCTGACATTTATTAGGACGATTGGCCCGTTCCATGCGGCGGCTTGTATGTCCTCCTTTTTCGGGGCCAGCAAAAAGCCTTCGAATTCTGGCATTTTGCGAATCTTGTTAAGTAACAAGTCAAACTCCTTGCTTGTAGTATAACGTTGATTTATTCGAGACTGTTTGGAATAGTCAAGAATTTCATCTGTAATAGAAACATCACTCCCGCTAAGCGATTCGAGTTCATTACGTAGACGGGCAAACTGCTCCGCCAATTTGGGATGCTTTTCATGTAAGTCTAAAATGTCAGACCGTATGTCCTTAAGAGAAGCGGCAAGTACGCCACGACCCTGCTCAAGGAAAGCTATGGCAATGTACGGCCCTTTGTCTGCAGATAGTGCCGCTGCTGTCGCATCCGAAGTCATGTCCACTACCTTGCTTAGCATATACTGCTTGTCGGAATGCTCCAGTGATCGAGATGATAGCTGGGGGATGATACGAATGATGATATCAGAGACCTCGTAAGCTTGTTGCCAATCGGAGTGACGTGCGCAAGCTTTCAGAACTAACCATCCGTTGATGACACGATCGATAGCCGTGGAGTTGGGCTGGCAGAGACCGGATTTAGTATGATAAACAGCTTCGTTTAGATATCCTATCGTTCTCGTTCCTAAGTATTTCTGCACAAGTCTCTCCCCTAAGTCAAATGATAACTGAGCCCGGAGTGGAAACGTCTCTGGACAGATATTGAGAGCCTGTCGTCCGATTTGAAGACTTCTGTCAAGATCATCCCAGTCTCTTTCTCTCCTAAATCTCTCCCAAAAACTGCGTCCTAGGCCGGATATGAAACTTCGCCGATCTGGATTATTTTCAGAAGCAGTGTTTACAGCCTGTTGTCCAAAATAGATAGCTTTTTTGATGTCTGCTAGTGTATGTGTTTTTGAGTATCTTTGTCTGAAGCGATTTGCAAGATTACTCAAACAACCAGCCCGATAGTCACGATCGTCGTCTGAAATCATATCAATACTTTCTTCCCCAATCTTAATTGCTTCTTCAAGATCGGTCATCTTCTCAGTTCTTAGGTATCTAGTGCCAAGCAACATAGCAACATTCGTCAACCAAATTGCGCGATTTGGGTCATCTTCTGCACTTATATTGCTGACTTCTTGTCCAATTCGAATAGCTCCCTCAAGATCAGCCAGAGCTCCAATTCTTTGGTACCTGCGAATGTATGCAACGCCAAGATTCCCTAATAATCCTGATCGATCTGGATGGTCACTTTCAATCTCATCAACAATCTCTTGTCTAACCTTGATGACTGTTTCAAGGTCGTGCAGTGCTCCTCCTCTCCGATATCTCTCCCCAAGAAGAATTCCAAGATTGTTTGAGCGTCCTATCCACCGAGGATCGTCTTTTTGCATGTTTTCGACGTCGTGCATGTGGCTTCTAATACCTTCTTCAAGCTCTGTTGCCGTTCTCATCCTTGACCATTCGATGTCACTAACCCTTCCTGTTCTTGAGTGTTTTTCCAAGATATGATCGAAATGGTCCTTCCATGTTCTTGTTTGAGTTGGATGGTCCTTCTCACTAAGCGAGGAATTTCCAAACGAGTGATTGAGATCTTGAAGATGGTTATAAATACGGTTGTGCAACTGTATCCAGTCACTTATTAGCTTTGCTGCGTCCCAGCGCCGAACCTCAATTTCGTTCCAAACACCGGCGAGATCACGCATACTGTTCAAAGTGCTCGGATGCTCGTTACCAAGTGTCTCTCGCCGTAACGCTAGGACTTCTTCAAAAAGCTGCGCGGCCGCTTTGTATTTCTCCTGATCATTATATGTTTCCGCCAGTACTTCCATGCTTTCGATTGTATCAAGATGTTGTCTTCCAAGAACTTCCCGTCGTAACGCTATTACTTCTTGGAACATTTGATCGGCTTCCTCATATCTCTCTCGGAAATTGAACGTTGTTGCCAGATCTAAAAGACTAGTTATCGTATCGGGATGCTTACAACCAAGGATCTTCTGCCGTAAGGCCAGTGCTTTAATTCTAATCTTCTCGGCTTCTTCATCCTTCTGCTGGTCGTGAAAAGTCATAGCAAGTTCAGCCATGCTGTCGATTGTGTCTGGATGATCACTACCAAGCACCTCACAGCGAAGTCTCAAAACGTCCAGAGATATACGTTCGGCCTCTTCAAAGTTTTTTTGGCCGTGATATATGTCTGCCATATTTGCCATGCTCTCAATCGTGTCAGGATGCTTATCGCCAAGTGTTTTTATTCGCAGCGCATAGGCCTTCTCATTTGCTCGCTTCGCCTCACTCCACCTTTCACGGTTGTATAAATAATCAGATACCTTCATCAAAAGCTCCGATGTTTGAAGCTCCTGCTTGTGACGCTCTCCCCACTTGCTCACCTCTAGTGCGTGCAAAAGGTATTTTTCACACTCAGACCATGGTTCTCGTGGTTTCTCAGGAAATAAATCAATCATCATTTCCAGGGTCGTCTTGGAGAAGCATGCCATATCATCCGAGTTCGTCACGCTTGCAAGAACGTATCGGATAGCATCCTGCGTCAGTCTGTGTATCTCAAAATCTTGAGCTCCGTCTTGACTAAGACATGAACCCAGGACCAAGAGATCTTGAAGGTGCATAACTGCCTTGGCTACGACTTGAGCTTCTTTTTCCGCATCATCATTGCTGGTCTTTTCATCACTAGAGCCTCTGCATATTGCCATCATGTCGTGTCTAAACGTTGCGGCTTTATTGATTATCCCACACCGAACATTTTCGTTGTTTAAGAACACCAGGTTGTAGAGCAGCCTATACGCCATATCATTTTTCTGTTTGATATGCTCAATCGAGATATTCCACATCTCTAGAACAGCTGCCGAAACGTCTGGTCTTTGATTTAAGTTGGACCTTGGCTCTGACAGGACTTTCCATCGATCTTTTCCTTTCTTCACCTTGGAAAGATATTCACTTATTGACATTAGCGTCTTACGCATGTAAGCTGCGGCATGCGATATAGCAAGTGGGAGCCATTCTAGTTCCGTAAGCAATTCCAAAGCACTCTCGGTCTCATCTTCGTCAATCTTAGTTCTTCTTACCCTCTCAATTAATGTCCTCGCTTCATTTGCCACCATTGGAGTAATTTTGATTGATCTTTGTGGCCCAACAAGCTTGTCGATCATGTGCTCATCACGACTCGTCCATAAAATTGTACCTGTGAAGCCTCGTGGAATGAAGTCGTACAGACTCGATGACATCCGTGCCCTTTGTGTTGGAGACTCGCACTGTTGTTTCTGCTGAGCGTTAAATAGCTCGGGATTATCTGCATTGTCAATTACGAGTACCCAATGCGAAGTCCTCTCGATCCGCGTGCGCACCGTATCAAGTAAGCTCCTGTCGTTTAATTCATCTATCACATAGTCCCCCAACCCCTCTGTCTTCGCAATCGATCTATAGTCTCGTCTGAACGTTGCCTCATTTCGACCGTTGACCCAGAATATGGAGCAATCAGCGTCGTGGCTACGGCGATAGGCATATTCAAGGGCTATTTGGGTTTTGCTTTACTTGTTAGCTTGCGTAGCCCTAAAATTTGGTAGGGCTATACCCAGATCCACCAGGTCCCCAGAGAGCGGCGCTTTGATGGCCAATTTTTGATGGCAGGAGTTTATCGAGGTCGGCAAGGATACCATGGCGATCAACAAAGTCCTCATTACGTGGAATTGGTATCACACGATACACCTTTGGACATCCATAACCTAGAGCACATTTCAAACTCAGTACGGCAAGATAGAGTTGAGCCAGCTTACTGGTAAACATGTCCAACCCGCGAGAGAATTAAATCTTGGTTGGCGAGGATTCTCATCCCTCGAACGGCACAAATGAGTGCGGAATTCTTCGGGCGACTTCAGCACGCCAGATCGCCTGAGAAGGTGTCCTTGTAAAGCTTAACTAATTCCGCTACAAGCGCTACAAGAGTCCGCTTGTGTCCGCTTGAGCGATAGAATAGGGTACCTTTAAGAAGTATCGGGTATCTGGAATTGATAAAGTCCTGCTAGAATAAGCCTAACGTGGCTGCGGCAGGTGCTCGAAGGCCTCATTACTGTTTTCTGGCGGCTCTGTGCGCCTGTATCGTCGTACGCAATACATATTTCGTCACATGCTATACAGTTTAAATCGCACACGTGATTTATATGTATCTAACTTTACTGATTTTCTATATGAATATATATTTCTACATTATATTTCACCTTCATCACTGTAATCATTGCATTGTGTGATATAAGGTGTAGATTATATATTGTGGATTATAGGATTTTACGATGTGGCAGACAATCTCCAGTTCCACGATTGGGAAGGGCCCTGTTCAGTTATGCCGAGGCATGTGATGGTGTTAAACCACGAAAACATCTCGACAATGTCCACCTCACCATACACTTGACACTGATCTTGCTGAGAGACTTCCGGCGTTTATGACTTTGCATGCTATCTCAAAGAATCAAGGCTCAAAATGGCAGCTACGGCTTCTACAATCGAACCTATCATAAACAATGCTTTGCGATACACGATCAACACAACGGAGTATGCTGCACTCCACCGGCGAACACCAAAGACTTTACGAAAGCACGCTATAGATCCCGAAGCATATAAACAAACTGTAGGATCAAGAGATGAATATCACGCTGCGACTATCCGCGCCGCTGCTCGGATCTTCGTGGCTACGCAATCCGGATTAAAGCTATGGGACCTTATTCAAGACCGTATCCTCACCAGGGGAAAAGCAAAGCCGTGAGACAGCCTAACCTACATATACTACAGATCTATCTAACTTACACCCAGAGCGCGACCAAAGATACCCGTCCTCAAGTCCCCTAGTTTTCGCCTTGCCCTTTCCCTATCCACAATCCTCTACCTCCATCGCATGCTCCGCCGTTTCTTCCTTCGTCTCCGACTGCGCCTGCTCTCTGAAAAAGCTAATCGTCTCCGCGCTCGCTATCCACACCTTTTTCGCGCCCTAACATCTCGCCTCACTCCGGCATTTGGAGCAAGCCTCGCGGGCGCAGCCTTGGGTATCTTTCCAGCGAGCCAATTGCGACTCACAATTGCAATCTACGTTGTAGCTCGGTCGCTTGAATTTCTTTACAATGCATTGGTGAAGGAGGGCTGGTTCTCAAAGCAACCTTCATGGATGGGAAGCTGGTTATTTTTTCCGCTCTCGTTTGGTCAGTTATTGCATGCCTTTGTCTTTGACAGAGACTGTTTTCCGACGGTAAGATGTGTTGTTTCCGGCCATCTAAAACTAGGAGAACTGACGAGTCTAGGAATTTGGAGATTTTATAATGAAGTACACACCCGAATATATCCAAAAGCGTCCCGCCAATGCCCCACCTACTCTCGTCTGGCCAACCCGCAACGAAATCGTCGACTCCCTCGCCGCCATGGCGTCCCTCAACTGGCCGTAAGCCTCTCCCACCTCCCTCTCCACCTCACACCCAAACTAACATCCTCATCTTAGACCCTTCATATCCCCCATCCTCCACCCCAAACACCCCGCCCCCCTCCCCCCACCCATCCCCCAAACCATCACCCCCATAACCTCCCGCGCCCACCCCTCCCACACCCACCTCTCCTGCGCCCTCATCCACCCCCACACCCCCTCCTGCCTCCAAGCCAGCCTCTCGCACCTCGCCCTCTCCACCCCCGCCCTCCTCCGCCTCTGGCTCCTCTTCACCCCCCTCCTCGCCGCTCCCCGCCTCCTCCGCTCCCATTCCCTATCCTCAGCCCCCGCCATCCTCGCCAAAACCCTCTCCACTGCCACCCTCCCCCTCACCGCCTTCACCTCCCTCGCCATCGCCACCTCCTGGGCCAGCATCTGCGCCGCCCAGTCCCTCCTCCCCCGCCACTTTCTCCCGAAATCCCGCTTCTTCCTCGGCGGGTTCGCGGGCGGGCTGGTGGGCGGGGCGTGCGTGCGCGGCGGGCCGATGGAGAAGGGCAACGCGCTGTACATGGCGAGGATGAGCGCGGATAGTCTGTGGAAGGTGGGGAGGAAGAGGGGGTGGTGGGGGAGGGGGGTGAGGTGGGGGGGAGGGGATGTGGCGGTGTTTGTGGTGGGGTTGGGGGTTTTGAATGCGGTGGGGGACGTGGGGGGGGAGGGGAGTGTGGATAGTGGGGCTGTGAGGTGGGTTGGGGGGGTTTTGAGGGGGGAGGGGGAAGTGGGGATGAAGGTGGAGAGGAAGGGTGGAAGGAGGGAAGAGGAGGGTGAATTGGAAGGTGGAGAGGGGGATGGAGAGAAGAAGGTTGTGTAGGTGGGAACGGCCGGGGGGGGAGCTGGTGTTTGAGCTCTTTGTCGTGGTAGCACGTTGGATGACGACTGTTTTGATACAGCTTGGCCACAGAACGAAAGGCCCTGTAATGAATTGCAGACAATGAAGTAATATACAGATAATTAATGATTTCAAACGCCTTTTGCGATGCAATGCGTCAATACAGCTTCTACATCGTTTTGATTTAAATTAACCCGCCACGTGGAAAAATGCCTTCCATTATTGATTTCCAAAAATCTACTTGTCTGGCTTCTTTGCAAATTCGACGCGGAGAATAAGATGCCGGTAGCCAACTATCAAGCAAATCAGTCAGTACTGAACTAATCGAGAAAATCATTGCAGAGAGAAAAGAGAAGGGGGAACTCGACGTACATCCGTCTAACTTGTCACAAGCCTTTGCCGCATCAGATCTGTCCACGAACGATATGAAGGCGAAGCCCTTTGCACGGCCGGTTTCCCGATCCTTGGCGAGGAAGACTCGAGTGACTTTCCCGAACCGTTCGAACATGTCGCGGAGTTCTGCTTCTTCGGCCAATTCAGACACCTGTGAACGGGGTCCATTAGCACGACAATCTGCGTTGGAAGAGTAAAAGCGGTGGTGGAGCGTACATTCGTAACCCTCAGCGTCGCCAAATCATCCCTCTCATACTTCCCGCCCCCCATCCTCTCCCCCGTCGCCGCCCCCCCTTTCCTCAAATGCGGCGGAACATAGCTGCTCCCCCCACCCCCACCCAACGCCCCGCCCACCGGCCTCGTATCATCCGCGCCGCCCCCCATCCCATCCGCCATCGGACCCAACCCGGGCGTCTCATCCCCGCCCTCCCCCATCGGCGCCATCGTCCCCTTGTACGGACACCGCGCCGTGAAATGCTCCTGCCCACAGATCCGACACTTGACCTTCTTGTCCCGCAGCTGCTCCTTGACGCTCTGCTCCGCCGCGCTGCCCTTCTTCTCGCTCTCCTTGGCCTCGCTCTTCCAGTTCACGCTCGGCCGGAACACGATGTTCTCCGCGATCGAGGTTGTGTCCGACTGCGGGCCGGCGGATTTGCCTTTTTCGGCGCCGAACTTGGGCCAGGCGCGCCGCTCGGCGACGGCGGGGTTGACGCGCTCGGTTTTGACTGTTGTGCGGGTCTTGCGGGTGATGCGGGCGCGGGTGCCGTCGTCGTTGAGCCGGTAGAAGATGGTGGTCTTGGTGCCGTCTTTGGCGGTGGTGGTTACCGGTGGGGGGAGGGCGGTGGGGTCGTCGGTCTCGAAATCGTCGGCCCAGTCAGGGCGACTGTAAAATAATTGTTAGTGGTTATGAAAGGGGGTTTTGCGAAAAACGAGTTTTAGAGCAGGGCAATAGGGATCAAGAAGGAGGTGGCAATCGGATTGTGATAGGCAACGGAAGTGTGTGCGGAAGATCGAGATGTGACGGCTTACCCTGCTGATTTGGACATATTTGTTGTTGGAGAATGACTTCTAATGATTTTCAGTGCGTGTATTCTGGTTTGACAATTGATGACCTTTGATTTGGAGAAGATAAGGAAATTCGGCTCGGCGGCGTGGGATTTTGATATCTAAAGAAGTTCGCCGCACACATTTACAAATCGGGCTTAGTCAATTTCGCGCTCCGTCCAGAAGATGAAGATGACTCAAATTCTATAATTCAGCCTTGATGCAAATGTCGTAGACTTTTTGACTGACTGTCGGTATAACTAGAAAGGGATGAATAAATTCCAAACCATGTCTCCTAATTGTGCTGATAGGGAATTCCAGAGGCATACAGGCTGTTTTGGTCATGCGAGCTAGCTGTATTTCTACAGGCCATTGACTTGAAGGTTGCGAGGTCTCCTACACTGTTCAACCTCACATGGAATTCAAATTATATATCTTATCAGTGAGATAAAATCCTATAGCTTGTTCTATTGCGAAACCTATCCTAATCCTTGCTGAAGATGTTGGTCGATTAGTATATTCCGATCCCGGAAAATGTTTCGTGTAACATCCTTAGTCTCTCTTACCAGTCGCATACCCTCCATACCCGTACCCACCATATCCCCCTAGTCCCCCATTCACCCTTCCCACCCCCAGTAACCCCTCTCTATCCCTCCCCCTCTTCCCCAGTTTCCCCCTTTCATATATCAATACCGCTAATCCTCCTGCCCCAGCGCATGCCGCACAAGCAAAGAAGCTCAAGAGCGCGAACCCTAGCCCATGCTCCGTGACTTTTGTGACCGGCCTGCCAACCATTCCAGGAAGGACAGACCCATCGATCCAGCCGAGGTTGAACGTAAAGGTCAGAGGCTCGAGGCGAATTATTTTGGAGCCCATAGATGGAGTAGAGGAAGTAAGATTAGGGACGGAGTAGGCAGTTCCTGCGATTATGCTGAGAGGACTATTTGGGCTAAGTTTTGGTTGCGAGACGGAGTCAGAGGAAGGCATCGGAGCTGTGTGTATGAGCGTGTTGACTTGGGTGTGGATATGGAGATGGCTAAGTTGTAAGGTGCCTTGGAGGGCAATTGTAAGAGGTGTCCATTGCGGAGAAACGTCACTATCGCCGAAGCTGCTTTGGAGTGTAGAAGAAGAGGAGAGTGGAACAGAGGGCAAGCGGCACGTCAAGGGTACATCGTCATGGGTGTAGAACTCGAGGAGATGATAGAGCTCGTCTGAGAGGGAGTCAATTGTGCAGAGGAGGGTTGTAGGATTATTGAAGGGGAGTGCGAGGGGAAGCTGTGTCTCATTGCAGGTCGGAAAGGGGATCCATTGAAGAGAACCGGCAGCGTCTTGGATCTGATTGTCTTGGTCAATTGGCTGACAAGGAGAAAAGGATAGGAGCATGGTGTGGATTTAAGGGATACGTACGTGTTCGCCGGTGTCTCTGAAAGAACGTCAGTATCCAACATGTCAGACCATCATAGCATAAGGGCTGAGACTGACATTGTCCTGTTGAGACAGGTCACTGGCACAAGATCACCTTTGCGCCAACCCTGCCGTGGACCGACTAGCGGAACTTCGTCAGCTGCAATCACAAGGGCTGTGAAGATAAAGTTTAAAACGCTGAGCGTATAGCGGAAGCACCAGAGCTGTCGCAGCATTCTGCACATGCATTACGTGAGCAAAGTCATGATATCAGAGTCCATCGCCGCAAAATTGAAGATTATTACAACCTCCGCTGGACAAATCTCCGCAGGCGAAATTCCTTGGCAGGTGATGTCCGTCCGAAAGACTCTATAGCTACGAGCAGCATGTTTACATGAGGCGATTTCATTCCTATAAAAATTCTCATTGCTTCCTAGATTGTGTTTTCGTAAACATGGACAGTACACTTTAACTTGTCATGACCAAGTTCCCAGGGGAGTGCCAATCCCTTCAAAACATGAAATTTTGAAAATGTCGCTATTTGACGCCATTCATGCTTGCCAAACCGAATATGCTGCTTCCAAGAAGAATTTTATCGAAAAGATAGCCCAGAAAAAGTTTTGCGGTCAGCCAGGTTCGTTGTGAAATCAAAGATGCCTCTGATCGTTCCAAAGTAGCTGGATCCAGTCAGTACTGGTCAAGGGGAAAGCCGTCAAGAGACTTACAGTTGTCGCCCGTCTGGGCTCCAGCCAACACCTGTTGTGCCGGGGCCGACAGTATCCTCGCCATTCTGTCCCGGCCCTGGGCCAAAGCGTCTCAAAACTCTCTCCAGTGCTTCCCCTGCTGCCCAGTTCCCATTTGCGTCTCTAAAATCTGTATCAGCAGTTCTTTGCATCATCATTCGCGTAAGTCGTAAGCTCTGGTGTGTATCGCCGCTAGACGCATTGATCCCGGAGATGCTCCGTGGCCGTGAGAGCGACGATCGCTGCGCTCTTTGCCGCATATAATCCATAGTGGACGGATGATAGCGTAAGGAAGACGGTTGAGCAGAGGAAACCTCATTGTCACGACCAGACGACAGGCGGCTCTGTCGTTCATGATCAAGAACTGATAGATCGCCAGGAGTGGGAATTCTCGGCGGTGGTAGCTCAGGTGTCAAATCCCGTTGCGTAGATGATTGTGGGTTCAGAGACGAGCTAGTTGTTGGAAGGGTTGATGTACGGGCAGTAGTCGCGCCAGCGCTCGGAGAGGGCTGACGGTACCGTTGTGCAGATAGTAACCGGTTGAGCTGTGCGTGAATCTCATTTTGAGTTTCGTCAGCTGGACTTGAACGTCGTGATGCTTCTATAGCGGACCGAATTACATCCCACTCCTCAGTGGGGATATTCGAGGGCCGAGATAGCTGTCCTTCGTCGGTCATGGATGAGGTTCTTGGAGTATTCTCTCTGTCATTCGTCCTAGAGCCATGGGTGCCAATACGAGAGGGAGAAGCAGACAATCTCATTGAGGGATTTGTAAGCGGCGCTAGATTAGAGGTTGAATTGCTGCCTGTGGTACTATTCTGTGACAAGATGACAGAGCTTCGTCGCCGCGGCTGAAACGTACGGTCCAGAGGGTCAGCATGGGAGGTTGAGCTACCTGGAAGTGGGGTATCCATATTCCGCATGATTCTTCGAAACATATCAGCACGGCTTCCTGGGCCATGATTATCTTCCTCTGCAAGTGAAGAGCGTACTCGTGGCGTTGACGTATAATTGATGCTATAGGGAGGTACAGTTCGCCCAGTCTGCAATAGACTTTCTACCTCTTCATATGGTGACCTACTCCCAAGTGAAGCAAGAACCTGTCTCTCGCGTTCTGAATCTCTTTCTAACTCCCGATCAGTGTAGCGTTCATCCGCCGCGGCCTGGACTTGAGATCGATAGGATCGAGCCCTTGCCCTAACATCCCGACGTAGCCTTCTCCGATGGGCTGTAGCGTCTCTGTCAAGGGATGATTCTGCGCTGTTGGGATCATTTAAGAAGCTAGGCAGCATTCCATACTGGAAGCCTGCCCTAGCTTCAGAATCCATGGTCTTGATGTATGGATCCGTCACATCCTCCACATCCAATCTTTCCACATCATCTGCATTGCTCTCAAGATGGAGAGGCTGACGCCGCAAAAATGCCTGTCGTACATCTGCTATCCCTGCACGACCATTTTCTTCGGCCCATGCTAGCATATCCCATGGACTCGGGGAAAAAGCCATTGAGCGCACTGCCCCTCCATGCTCATAGAGCCTGGAAGATCTGAAAGTGCATAAACAAGCAGCTTGAACGTCATTATCCGGGCTCATAGTCGACAATGCTGTCATGTCGTAAACGATGATCTTCCCAAGCTGGGACCCAATGGCACACAGATGCCCGGAGGGTGAGAACGCTATCGAGAAGAAATGGTTTTTGCTATCGCTCGAAGCATCCGCGAAATCCCTTTCGTCAGGGTGAGCTGGTGAAGCTACAAGTTCCCATCGGAAATTGTCCATGGGCTGGCCATCGTGATATGCAGGCTTTCCCAAGACTAACTGTCGGCGATAGAAGTAGAGCGTATTTGTGTCACCAACCGCGATAAGATATTCTGAATTTGGGGAAATCATCGCGTAGTTCATTGGTGAAGGGTGGCTCAGATCAGCGATTACCTCTTGGCGGTGTAGAGAGTATAGCTTCACGGTGTGATCATTGTTGCTGTTGAGTCAGATCAACATTCCACAATAGGACGGAGAACTCACCATAATACAACGACTGGTTCATCGATGCTTGTGTCATTGGTGCTCGAGAGCTTGTGTATGGTAACGGAATTGACGATATCTTTCCCGATCTCTTGTAATATCGCATCAGGAAATGTATCTGAGCTTGAGACAACGCTGGGGCCAGAAGACTGGCTTGGAGGATGTTGGGTGGTGATAGGGACATTATCGACGTCAAGATATGTCGGTTCTGGTTTCCAGCTAAGTTGGACAAAAGCACACTCTCCTGCAGTCTCTCCGCCAGCTGCGATCCATCCTAAGCCAGACGAAAGGCATCTAAGAGAAAACGGTAAGGTGACTAGGAGACGGGTTCGTTGCGTGGGAATGTGAAGACAGTAGATATCGATATCGGAACCGTAGAATATCCAATCCTTTTCGACAGTGCTTATCAGATGTCGAAGCTGAGGGTGGCTAGATTACAATTAGAATCGCAAAAGCTAAAGGCGCCTTATCAGCATAACGTACAAGCTCGGAATGGCGATCGGGTAGAATTTGCGATTTGCAGAGGTTATGAGTGAATCTGAGGGATTGAAGCTGGACCGGTTAGTGATCGAAAGTAGGTACGAATGCGATCATCTTACAGAGAAGTATCAATTGTCATTGTGAGAAATCCTCAGCGGGACGTCGAAGCATTGTTTGAAAGATGGTGAGGCAGAATGACGGATTCCGCGCGAATTTCGTGATATGGAAGTACAAGCCCACCAATGAAGGGGTTTGAAACAGGGAAAGGACGTCAAGACTCGTCAAAAAGTCGTTGAAGGTCGGAAGCGAAGAGTCGAGGGATGATGTAGGTGTTCGATAGATGGCAGTGAGGGAGTGTTGCATTGACGTAGGCGGAGCTTCGGGCATGGCTTCGCGGCGTTCGCCTTTGTTTGGTGCGGGCCTTAATGCCACACACCTGATTCGAGGGGATCTGCTCATTGCCACGTTATTTCCACCCCCGCCACAGCTCCGAAAACTCGTCTGATTGACTAACCGCCTGAGGTTTAGATCCTTTTCCATGCGCTTCTCTAACCTCTTCGCTCATCATCACTCGATTTTTTTGCCCGAATCTTTTGTCTCCAACATACTAGTCTTTCCCTCTTCCACCTCCACATTACTCGTTGAAGACACCAGTCTCTACTTGTACTTCTCTTGAGCGCCTTCAGAATGCTGTCCTCACGGCTGATGAGAGCTGTTCGTATTCCAATCCTTTGCTCCTTGGATTCTTGCTAAATTTTCAATGTAGCTTCCCCGGAGCTCTCCTGTATCCAAATTATCTAGCAACATTAGAGCGCCTTCAAGCTCATTATTTGCTCGCTATGCTTCAACAGAGTCACCGTCCTCGGCCGAGGGTAAGAAGATCAAAGGTCAAGTTATAGGCATTGATTTAGGTGCGTACCCGTCGGGCCGTCTTCACCACTTACCATTCCACATGCTAATGACATGAAAGGGACAACAAACTCGGCGGTGGCGATGATGGAGGGCAAGCAACCGAAGATAATAGAAAATACGGAAGGTAAACATGCTCTTCACACTGCTTTCCACATCTCTCCGACTAACATTTGGTAAAGGCGCGAGAACAACACCATCTGTCGTCGCGTTCGCTCAAGATGGTGAGCGCTTGGTTGGTATATCCGCCAAACGGCAGGCTGTCGTCAATCCTGAGAACACTCTTTTTGCCACCAAACGTCTGATCGGCCGCAAGTACTCGGATCCAGAATGTCAACGAGATATCAAGGAGGTGCCTTACAAGATCGTCCAGCATACCAACGGCGATGCCTGGCTAGAAGCCCGCGGACAAAAATACTCACCTTCGCAAATTGGAGGTTTTGTTCTGCAGAAGATGAAGGAAACGGCCGAGTCACATCTAGGCAGAAGCGTGCGAGATGCAGTGGTAACCGTTCCCGCATACTTCAACGACCAGCAACGACAAGCCACAAAAGATGCTGGCCAGATCGCTGGGCTTGAGGTGCACAGAGTCGTCAACGAGCCAACCGCTGCAGCTCTCGCCTACGGTTTTGAGAAACAAAATGATCGCGTGATTGCCGTGTACGACTTGGGTGGTGGTACATTCGATATTTCAATACTGGAGATCCAGAGCGGTGTCTTTGAGGTCAAATCCACCAATGGTGACACCCACTTAGGTGGTGAAGATTTCGATATTGCGCTTGTGCGCCACTTGGTCCAACAATTCAAGAAAGAGTCTGGTATTGATCTTTCCAACGACCGCATGGCCATTCAACGTATTAGGGAAGCAGCTGAGAAAGCCAAGATCGAACTTAGTTCGTCCCTTCAAACCGATATTAATCTCCCCTTTATTACTGCCGACGCCTCCGGACCCAAACACATTAACTCAAAGCTTTCAAGATCACAACTTGAAAGCCTTGTCGAGCCTCTCATTAAGCGCACGATCGAGCCTGTACGAAAAGCTCTCAAGGATGCAAATCTACAATCAAAAGATATTCAAGAAGTCATTCTAGTCGGTGGCATGACACGTATGCCAAAGGTCACACAAAGTGTTAAGGAGCTATTTGGTCGCGAACCTGCCAAGTCGGTCAACCCCGATGAGGCCGTGGCGATGGGTGCTGCCATTCAGGGTGGTGTACTGGCTGGTGAGACCACAGACATTCTATTACTCGATGTGACACCATTGTCACTTGGTATCGAAACGCTTGGCGGCGTATTTACTCGTCTCATCAACCGTAACACTACTATCCCCACCAAGAAGTCGCAGGTATTCTCGACGGCAGCCGACTACCAGACAGCAGTTGAGATCAAGGTTTATCAAGGTGAACGAGAGCTTGTCCGAGACAACAAATTGTTGGGCAACTTCCAGCTTGTCGGGATTCCACCAGCACACCGGGGTGTTCCTCAAGTTGAAGTCACGTTTGACATTGATGCTGACTCGATTGTCCACGTACATGCGAAGGATAAATCCACAAACAAGGATCAATCAATCACCATTGCTTCTGGCTCTGGTCTTTCAGAGTCTGAGATCCAGAACATGGTAGATGACGCAGAGAAATACGGCGCTCAAGACAAGGAACGGAAGGCTGCAATTGAAGCTGCCAACCGTGCTGATAGTGTGCTGAACGATACCGAAAAGGCCCTTAAGGAGTTCGAAGACAAGCTTGACAAGACCGAAGCAGACTCAATTCGGGAGAAGATCACAAGTCTCCGAGAATTTGTGGCTAAGAACCAGAGTGGAGAAGGCACCGCCACTGCAGAAGAGATGAAGGCTAAGATTGATGAGCTTCAAACTTCAGCTTTGACACTCTTCGACAAGATGCATAAAGCCCGTGCCGAAGAAGGTCAAGCTCCTCCCTCCGGCGATCAGGCACCACCCAGTGGTGACCAGCCTCCGAGCGGAGAAGGCGAGAAGAAACCCTGAAAAGAAGTGATATCACCACCGAAGCATTTTCTGCGGCGTCCGGCGATCGGAAAAGCTCGAGAATGTGGCAGCGTTTTCTTTTCAGCAATTTCCATCCAACTCAGCTAAACACACCTCTACAAGCATCTCAGGCCTGGTTCTAGTCTAGTCACCGAAGTTCCTACTATCTCATCAGCCATCGTCCTGTCACCAGCCGCCCCTTGTATTATCAGCAGAATGACACTGCTCGCCTTCTACGCTTGTCTTCCTACCAACCTCACTATGACCTCGATCCCTGGTGGTGGTGTTTAGAATCTCATCATTGAATCTCTTATGGAACATGGCATGATGAGACGGTCTTTTAATTCTCGTCTCATTTCTTTTGTCAATATGTATGTAATCAATACCTTACCTCTTCAGCCAGTCATGGGGAAGCCAGATACGCAAGAGGATAGCTCGAGTCGAAATAGATGGAAATTCTCCTCTCAATTCATGATCTTAGTCGTGAGATGTAACGATATTTCACTTTGCTCTGCCATGACTCTGCGTGTCGAAGGATTCCTCGTGCAGATCAGCCTCTACGTCATCCTCCTTATTCCCTGTCTTTGGTTGCTTGCATCTAACAACATCCTATCCGCGTAGGTGTGGGAATCTCCAATGATACTTGCCGGTGTTCTACCAGATGCTTATAAACTCTTTCTATTTCCTTTCTGAACGCCAAGTCGCTTCCAATCTTATAATTGACAATACCCAAATCACTCACCCACAGAATCATTTCAACTCTGGAAAATATTAACAACGCCTACCTATCCAGCCTTGCAAGTGATTTTCCTCTCCCCTTTCCACCCAATTCTCCAAATCTTCACACCGCTCCCATCATCGCTACACCACACCCCCATAACTAACAACCAAACCATCTCAAAACATCACTTACCATCCACACAGCCTCCCAAAATCCCGCTGCATCATGAAGTCCCTCCTTCCCCTCCCCCTCGCAGCTCTCGCCGCCATATCATCCGCTGCCGTACCCGCCAGTCAGTCAGCAAAACCCACTTTCCAACCCAAAACTCACAACCAAACAGACGACCACCCACCCCCATCTCCATCACCAGTCCTGCCGCGCTCACGATTTATCTGCGCATCCCAACCCCTGAGGGATCTCTGCACGGAACCCCCACCCCCCTTCCCCGGATTCGTCTCTCGGGATGTTCCGAGCGTGGTGCCGGTTAGCACCACGGACCGAAACGGCGGGGGTGGACAGAGCGGGGGTTTGGTGGCGGCGAGGACGGGGGAGGTTGTCAGCGGTAGGTGACGGGAGGGGGATGTGTACGGTGTGGGGCCGAGGGGGAGGGAGGGGGTTGGTATAAGATGGTGGAAGGGGGAGCGCTAGTTTGGATAGAGAGATGTCTTGCGCTGATTCCTCCTTCTCGGGCGGGTTGGATGAGAGAGGGGGGAAGGGTGGATGGGGTTTGGTTCGCGATTTGGCGATTGAGGGCTGCGAGGCAGGGAGCGTCTTCGTCAGTCAGCGGCGGTGGTGATATTCGTATTGATCCAATATTTTCTCAAATAATAGTTGTCACGTCAGAACAGGGGACGGGACGCTGATTCTAGGTTCCCAAATTAGGTAGGCCAATGTGGTCTATCATGTACAATGCTACCAACTAAACCGCTATAGAAAAAAACACAACACGACAATGGATATCTCGAAACGGAGCGAGTGAGTAGGTGAGGTGCTCCTCGGAATTCATTCTTCATAGAAAATGCCGTCTATCATATACTCCCCCATCCCTTTCCAGTCCAGTCCAATCCAGTGTCCGGGATATTCAAACTGATCAGGAAATTCCACCCCTTCAACCGCCGCCCATCTCCGCCGAGGCACGGGCACGGAGAACCTCGAGAACTCGGAGTGCTCTTATACAGCTTGAAGCATCCTACGCTCCATTCGTCCCCGCCGGCCCCGTAACGGGCGGCAACCCCACGCCCGCTTGCGGCATCACGCCCGGCTGTTGTTGTGCTTGCCCCGGTGCCTGCCCCATCATCTGTGCCTGCTGTTGCTGCTGTTGTTGCGCCTGCTGCTGTTGCTCCTGCAGGGCCTTCGCCTCCGCCTCGTGAATCACACCCTGCAAAACTTGCTGATCGTTCATGTCGAGGACTTTGGTCAGGCTGTCGTAGAGCGGGGGCTGTTCGGATTGGAGCTTCAGCAATGACGTGCGGAAGAGCTGATAGGGTTCGACGTTGTCGAGAGGTGTCTCCAGGAGAGAGTCTTCGTCCAGATCTTCGTCTTCTTCGGCGGCTAGAGAACCAAATTTTTGGGCCTGTAGGATTTGTTAGTGTTAAGGGAGTAAGCGGATGACGACTGAGGGGGGGAATGGAAAGTGCGGTCGGAAAAGAGTGATAGGTACATACCTCTTGGTTCAGGAATTCTAAGTAAGCAGCGCTTTCATCTTTAACGTCTCCTTCTACGGCATTGTCGTTCCCCTCAACTTCGCCTTCCTTCCATTCCACCTCCGCAGTACCCCAGTCTTCCTCTTCTTCGTCGCCGTCATCATCGTAATCGTCATCTGCACCACCATACCCAATGTCATTATTCTTCGAGATTTCTTCCCTTTGCCGCATCGCTGCAGGCAGAGTCTTAAATAGATGCGTGACGCCAGTGAGGAGCCTCGGCCAGCCGATCTGCACGCTCTCTGGAACCTGGTCTGCACGCAGTGAGAGAAGGGCGGAGATGGCGGCAATACAGAGCTTCTTGTCGTGTACCCGGCGGAAAGAGTCAATGCTACCGAACCAGAGCGAAAAGAATTTGTTCGTCCAACCTTTTGATTCGAGACATCGCATGGCAAGGTGAGGGTTGTAGTAGAGGCCATTGATCACCATTTCCATCAGGTGTATGCGTAATGACTTCACAAGCGTTTTGGCTTGTGAAGAAGTCAGGACAGTCATGGCAAGGTCAATAAAGACGGGGACATAGTTGTCTACATGACCCCGCAGGTTTAGCATGATCGCCTCTGCTAATTTGCAACCACATATTCGGTCAACGCCTCCGACTTTAGCGTCCTGGAAAATGTCACGAACCATACCGACTAATGCCGCCATGTACGGTGGATTAGCAATGAGGCCATCCTGCCCGTAAGATACGAAGTTATCTAAGGCAGGCAACATGTCCTCAAGGTAGAGCTCTGCGCCTTCTTTGAAGGTCTTGTGAATGAGTTCAAAAGCATGCCACATTGTTGGTGATATAGCTTTGGAGGCGAAGGTACATGAGTCGACAATCTCGAAAATTTCGTTGTAGAGGTCGTAGAGCTTGTTTTCGAGGGTGATAGTAATGACAGGCATTAGGATAGTTTCGAGATGGAGAAGTACGTCGGGGGTAGCTTCAAGAGTGAGGATAAGAGTACCGATTGTTTGGAGAACGCCAAGGGCCGCAATCGACTTGTCATCTAGATACTCGCCATACTCATCGTCTCCTTTGCCTTCATTGCGCTCTAACAATTCTCGAATGATTCGCAGATAGGTGTCCCGTAATTGCTCGCTCAAAGCGACTGCGAATGGAGTCAATTGCTCCGAGAACACCTCGACAAAGTCTTCCATGACGTTAGCCAGGGCGTCAACATCCACTTCGTTGGCAAGTTTTAGCAGCTGTTGCATTATTTGAGGTATATTTTGCTGCATCGCGACGCGGATGATATCATGCCTGATCAAGGGCTGCAGAGCCAACGCTGCCATGACACGGACAGGCAACTCAGGATCGGCCATAGATTCCAAAATATTCCGGTAGATAACCATGAGGTTGTTCGGGTCCTTGAAGTCCAATTGTTCGAATTTTTCCAAGGTATCACAAGCTCGCGCTCGTAAGTAGCCGTGAGGACTCTTGAACTCTGGGAAGACATGTCTAACAAAGAAGTATTCCACCTGGTCAGCAATTGGACTTTTCTTGCCGAGAATGACAGATGCCAGGGAGCCAATCATCCTCAATGCGCCTTCCTTTTCTCTTGGATTTTTCTGGTCGTCTGGTGCAGTCTCGTATCTGTTGACGACGGTGTTCACAAATGAGAGAATGCTGAACGTCTGCTTTTTCCTATTCTTCGTCAGGGCAACCAGAAAATTGGTTGCGGCCATGTCCGGAGCCGAAACATCCTCATAAAAGTTAAGCTTGCGGTGTAGGTATTCTGGAGGCTCTGATTCGAAGAGATCAATATCTTCGTCTGACTGACACAAAATTGGGAAGATCACGTGGGAGATGAGCGTATCCATGTGCGGTTTCATATGGTCCCATATCGACTTCGGTTTGACACACTCTTCAAGGAATATCAAAGTGTATGACAAAGACGGCTTGCTCAGCCATTGGTTGCCGCCAGCCCATTTTTCAATCTCCCCTAAGTAACCCTTCAAGATCTCCGGCGCAAATGTGGTAATGAACATCTTGGCGTACTCCACATAGTCTTTCTCGTTCTTCTTCGTATTCAAATTTGGACTGCCGTAGCGCACGTATAATCTGTTCAAGTTGGCATAAGACCATTTCTTTGCTTTCCACCAGTGATTTGCCTCCCTTTCGTCGAGGTCTTCTGCTAACGAATTCGCTGGAGGTGTCTTAGCAATTATGTGAAGGAATAGGGTACACCAATCAACGGTAGCTTGTCGGTTTCGTAGGGGTGTTGGGAGATCATACTACGACAGATTAGCAAACTCCTGCGATTTCTCATGGTCTTGACTCACGTATATGGTGTGTTTATAGCACTTGACCACGATGCGCAGCATTTCAGCCGCCTCGAGGCTTTCCTCTGCATTTAATTTGTTGCCCAGAGTCAGCAGGATAGGGAACGAGACAGACACGATCTTGTCCAGGTCCGATCGGCTGTCTTCGGCCACTTTGAATCTGTAAGTCCGGCATATGGCAAGCAAGCACTGCAGCCCAGCAAATATCGACTGAGCATCTTGCGTGTTGAGCAACTGCAGTGTGACGTCCAAGAAATTTGGCCATTTGTCGGGGAAGTCGTGCTGAAGGACGTTTTGGAGAATGGGGATGAACTGGGCGCGGATGACATTGGGAGAAGAGGCCAGAATCGGGATTATACGTTCGCGTAGCGGCGCACGCTCATCATCCGGTATCGATTTATGGACATGATTTTCCTCTTGAGGGGGCCATCCTCGTGAGACCCTATTCTTCAGGTAAATGGCCGCGGACAGGCGGATGGCACTATCCTGTTCTCCCTGGAGGATGTCGAGCAAGGCAGCAATGAAGCCTGACTGCTCCTCCGCATACTTCAGGTCAAGCTCGGCCTGACGGCGTATATCCGCGTTGGCGTCGAGGGTACGTTGGATTCGGTCGCGTAGTGCTGCAGGATCCATGTCAAGCCAGGTACGGCTTCGTGTGCCGGCGGTGAAAACAAAACAGCAAATAGGCTCTGATCCAGTGAAGACAGCTGTGGTCTCCCTATTTTATACACGGCGCGTCAAGCCCCAGGGGGTCTAGCACTGGTAGAGGGCGTTTAGCAAAGAATAAATAATTCTCGAAGGCAGAGACTCGAAGGGTTGTGGTGAAGCTGGGATTAGGCTAAAGGCGTGATTCGATTGGTTTGCCTCGCAGTAGCGGACACCCTCCAGGCACCGCGCGCCTCTCAAGCTTAACCCTTCCCAGTCCCGGATTTTCGCTCCTCCACAACGCCCTCGACGCTCTTACAAAACCTCCCCCAAACCCCATGGCCCCGACTTCAATATTTCGGCCTCGCCGTCTCTACGCATCGACCAACTCGGCGGTTGTCCTGGTAGAGACTGAACACCTCGATGCTCGAATTGTTTGACCACCTACGATAATTGATGCTCTTGCACACACGCCCCTTTACCCAAATCGTGCTGGAGGCGGCCACTGTCCTCGGAATACCTATCTGAGGAAACACGCCAAAGGACGGTCCCCAGTTTTTTTCAGTCATGGTAATTCTGATGCGTCTCAATAATTCATGCTACATGTCTCATCACATGTACAATGACGCTGCGAAAATCACGTCCCGTTTGATCATATCCTGAGCCTGCTGCATCTTTGTGTATAGCGTCGGGTCACCAACAAGCTTGGCTGCGCTTTTAACCTCACGGCAAGTCTCGTCTAGCCTAGTGACAACTCGAACAATAGTGCCCTCCATAACGTCCGTCAAGTCTGTGATCCGATTGAACGAAGTACCTCTCGCCCATTCGTACACCACTTCAACCATTCCGAAGCGTGGCTGACTTCGGAATTCGTTTGATTCGTCGCTGGAAAGGATAACCTGGTGAAGGACCTGATAATTGTTCACCTTCTCTGAAATCTCGATGATTTTTTCCTTGCCCTTTTCTAGAGATCCCGTTAGCTTTGGCTCGTTTTCCGTCTTTTCTTGGAAGACGAAAGCCGAGAGGAGCGCAACGATCTCTTCCGGTTCGAAATCTGCCAATGTGTTTTCAAGAATAAGCTCTGTAAGAACCAGCTCGTCTGCCGAATGGATCTGAGATTTACAATTAGCCTGAAGACTTGCAGTCATCAATCTACTCTTCATACCTCACAAGCAACCTTCCCTTTCAGCTGAACTCTCGACTCTTGGTCAGTGAAACCTAGGTCTTTCAGAACTTCCAAACGCTGTTGATAATCTGGCAGTAGCTGAAGATTCTGATCCGACATCAGCTGTTTCAATTGTAGGATGTTTTCTTTGATAATCCATTCGTCGTGTTGCATCATGAACTAGATAACTTCATCAATTTTATTCTTCTCAAGGCTTAGGGGATACTTACATGCTTCGAAAATTGCGGACATGCAAGGCACTGAACGTTCTGACATATCACAGCAAACTTGGCCCGCTCGCGGAGAATCTCTTGAACTCTGAGATCTTTGACTTTTGACCAGTCAAGCTCATCCCATGCTCCGCATGTCCAAGGAGAGTAACGGTCACAAAATACTTTTTCGGCTGCTCTCTTTTGCGTTTCATCGAGTTTGAGTAGTGCAGCAACGTCGATCTAAAAATGTGATTAGTGCCTCATATACCTTTATACACTTAGACGAGGGTTTAGGTATCTCCCTTACTTTTCCCATCGTGTGTGTTACGCATTCCACATCCAAGGCCCCGACGTCCGTCAAGGCAACTCGCAATTGGTCTGGATTGTTAGGCAAGTTTCTAAACAGGGGAAAGAATCTCGGAAGATACGGCAGCATATCTTCCGCAGAGCGCTTTGCTTCTAGTGCGGCAAGCTTAAGAACTCGCAATCTAGATCCCGGAGAGCCTGACGCATCTCGTACGATGATACCGGCCATTCGTACTCCATCCTAATATTTGTTAGCTTTTGCTACGATTCTGTAGTTTTAAACATCACCTGTTTGAAAACAATCAACCGTTTTGTGGACCATAGTCTCTTGCCAACGGGAGTCGCGAGGAGACTCAGATGAAGGTCTTTTGTAAGGGCTTCGTACTGCATTGCCGCCTCATGGCATACCTCAAGATCAATGTCACAAATGTCGCACGGTTCGCGCTTAATTTTGGCGAGATTCGCTTCGGACAGGCTGACTTGCTTCTGCTGTTCAGGCAATAAAGCTTGGGTGGCATTTTCGCTGAAGCTTCTCTTGATCATCTCCTCAATCTTCAAGGCTTCCACACGAAGCAGGTTGAGCATCATGTTATAAGTCAAGCGGAATTGAGAACGTAACTTTGTTGGGTCGCCCAGAATCATCTGTCGAAGCTCTCCAGCCGGTGGTGCCTCGGTTTTGCCCTGACTAACAACTATCACAGTGCCGACAAGGTCCTTCCCTCTCCGTCCCGCGCGCCCTGCCATCTGAGTATACTCGCCAGGAGTCAGGTTCCTGAAGTCTTTGGCATCGAACTTACGGTAGCCAGAAAATACGACAGTTCGGGTTGGAAGATTTAGACCCATGGCAAAGGTCTCTGTAGCGAAGAGAACTTTGACCAATGTTCTTGCGAAAAGGATCTCGACAATTTCTTTGGTGATCGGCAAAAGACCTCCGTGATGGACAGCAACGCCTCTTCCAAGAAGTTCTCTGAGACGTAAAATCTGTGGCAATACGCGGTCTTCCGGCTTGAGCCGCGCGATCGACTTCTCAATGATCATATGAATAGCGCTCTTCTCTGAGGCTGTACAGAAGTCCTGATTGCTCAACGAGTCTGCATTTTCTTCGCAACGCTTCTTTGAGAAAACGAAGATGCAGCAAGGAAGGAGATTCTCCTTTCGGAGATGAGAGACGAGATGAACCCAAAGATTTCGATCCTGTGCTGCAGTCGTGCGCCCGCCACCTCGGCCAGTGCGTGCAATATTCCCTTGTCCGCGATTAGCTGGCTGGCCTCTACCTCGCTGCTGATTGCCACCTCTCTGTTGTTGCCCGCCTCGAGCACCACCACGTTGCTGCGATTGTTGTCCCCTACCGCCTCCACGTTGGCCGGCCGTTTGAGCCGTAGCTGCTTCCTTCTCTTTGATCTTATCTTTTCCTGATAGTATGTCGTTCGCTTCCTTCCAGCCTTGATCATTCCACCGTTTCTCGGAATCGACAATCTTCTTCATCTCTTTCCCCGCCCACAGATAGTGCTCCAGGGGAACCGGTCGCTTTGGTGTCGATATTACGTAGATATCCTTTTTCTTTGTTCGACCTACCCAGGACGCAAATTCATAAGTGTTTGGGACAGTAGCAGAAAGAAGAATGAAAGTGACATGTTCAGGTGCCATAATGATAACTTCCTCCCAGACAACACCTCGTTCTTGGTCATTGACATAGTGAACTTCATCGAAGATAATGAACTCAACATCTCGAATGAGATCCGCTCCTCTGTATAACATGCTTCGTAAAATTTCGGTGGTCATGATTAAACAGCTTGCTTCAGGATTGATTTGCACATCCCCGGTCAAGATTCCCACATCATCAAAGTCGTTTCGAAAGTCACGGAACTTTTGATTACTGAGCGCTTTGATTGGTGATGTATAGATAGCTTTGGTCATGTGTTTAGCTGCCAGAGCAATACCATATTCGGCCACGACGGTTTTCCCTGCTGATGTGTGCGCGGCTACGAATACCGAGTCTCCACTTTCAAGATGGTAGATGGCTTCTTTCTGGAAGTTGTCAAGCTCAAAGGGCCACTCTCTGGCCATCTCAGGAACAAGGTCGCGGAAGTTCGGGATGCCTTTGTTGACGTCGACAACATGCGCCCATTCTCTGCCGCCTTTCTTGACCGTCGATTCAAGTAGAGGACCCCTCGGTTGAAGAGCTGGATATTCATCAGGCAACAGATCTTCCAAGGCAGTGTCGCTATCCGCCTCTTCATTAGAGTCTCCCAGCCTTAAAGTGGATGGAACGTCTTTTGTTTCTCCATTGCTAGTACCTGGCTCGAAGCCATCAGATAGCGTTTCCTCTTCTTCTAGCGTCTCTTGGATCTCGGCTGCTTGATCTTGGGCCTCCTTGCTTTCAGTCTTTCGTATCCTCATTCCCCTCTCAAAACCTAGAGGAATCTCCAAGAGTCCCCCTTCGGTGCTAAAATTGATGACTCGGTTGAGGCCATCTTTCTTAACTCGAGTCGAGGCCTCTTCGGCAAGTTCCTCTGCATCTTCGAAATCTTGAATCGCATCAACTCCATCAAGACCACCCGGTGCAAATGGGAAAAAGCCAGCAGCACCCCGGACGAAGTCGGCACGATTAGCTGGGCGTCTGAGGAAAGAAGTCGAGTTTTTAGCTGTAGCACTGTTGGCCGGAACAGTCACCTCTTTGTAGCCTGTAACTTTTCCCTCAAGGCCCTCTCTCGTAAACCGAATGACGGTCCGACTCTGAGTTGGGGCAAGTTCGAATAATTGTGTGAAATCATTCGGAGGGTCCCATCGATGTTGAAGCTTGTTAAGCCATGACTCGCTAAACTTCGTTGGTGGGGTCAGTAACTCTTTCTCAAGCTCGTCTTTCAATTCTGAGGCAGACTGCCGTGCTCGTTTGCGCGGTCGAGGTTCCTGAAATTCCTGGTCATCGATATTTATTTCCCGGCTGTGAAGCTGAAGGCGCTCCATGGCTGCTAGGAGATCTTCTGCCATTTTGTATCGCTCTTGTGATCTGACATCTAAGTTCCGAAGCTTGTTCTCAAAGAAAAGAGTAGCTTCATAGACCAGAGAGTGAAATGATGTGCATCTCAAAGGTCATTATTGCCCTTTAAAAGTCCACACACAGGAACGTGATCACCAGTGCCAAAAATTTGAGGACGAGAGATCAAAATTAGGAACAGGTCATCAGTCACATCACTATTTCGTAGCTTAGAAAAATGCCGGTATCACTCCTGATCTAGTGTTGAAGAGTATGAGATAGAGATGAAGTTCACGGAGAGCTTTGTCATTCAGCCGGACCAGCAACACGAAGAAAATCTTCCACGCGTTACTGACTTAACAACGTCTCACAGTGTACCGCAAATCGCACCAAGACGATAACAAACGCAAGAAAGGGCGAAACTAGCTTCTCGGTTCTCACGCGTAAAATGTTAAGTCTTCCTGTTCAATCTCTCCACATTCATCGCGGGTTGCTTACCGGTGCCTAGACCCAGGAGTCAAAAGGTTCTAATTTCGTCTATCACGACAACCCCGCCAATGTCTACTTCTATCACGAGATTTTGATCCAAGTCAAAAGTCCTAATGCCGTCTTTAAGTGGCAGGAACGACAGCAAGCGGTGACATAGCATGTGTTCTTCAATTCGCGTCTTTTACGATCTTATGTTCTCGCGTTTGAGTATTCTGCCAAATGAGCTCGACGTCTCCATTTGCTCTGCCCTGGCTTAGAGAGACGATCTTCTCAGAGCCTACGGGAAAAGAGCCAAAAAAGATCTTCTATGATGTCAAATTCAATCCGTACCTCCCGCCAGGAGTGTCACCCACCTTCGTCGTGGTGGGCTCCCGCGAAATTCTTGTTTGCCGTTGCGATTACAAAGACAAGGCGGACTCTTTGAAGGTGTTAGGCTGCTTCATTGATGACGAGCCTCTTGATAATCACACGCAAACTCCGGAAGAGTCCATCTTGAACAGCGTTTGTTGGGCTTATCGACCAAGTTCTCCAAATGTTCATCTCATTTGCCTTGCCGGAATCTCTGGCAAGATCAAAGTCCTCAATGCCATTACTGGCGAACTCGATACTACCCTAATCGGCCACGGCGCCGAGATAAATGATCTGGCCACACATCCCCAGTACCCATGGATAATTGCTTCAGCATCTGGGGATCATTCAATCCGAATCTGGTCTCTTCTTCCCCATCATGCTTCCAATCCGTGTGTTCTTCTTCTCGGTCACGGTATGGCTCACAAAGAAGGCATCTTGACGTGCAGCTTCCACCAAAGTGGTCGTTACCTTCTTTCAGGTGGTCTCGACCATATAATATGTCTCTGGACTCTCCCCGATCTCTCTTATACGCGCATTGTAACGCCCCCCGCCACACCTGGATCCGTAGAGATCGCCGACTCGGGCAATGCTCCGAGCCCGAATCCTCCAACTCGACTCGAGACCGAAGTCATCCACTATCCGCACTTTATCACTTCAGCCGTGCACTCGAACTACGTTGACTGCGTCGCCTTCCACGGTGACCTCGTTATCAGCAAAGCTTGCGAAGAGAACAAGATCGTTCTTTGGAGCATCACCAACTTTAATTCCAGCTGCACTCCTCTCTCCCAAGCCGCCGCCCCAAAAATACACACAATCCAACTCACACGCTCTGCCTTCTTCAAGCCCGAAGATGACACACCCCTCTTCACCCGCCACCTCGAATTCGAATGCCCCCGATCAGAAAGTTTCTACCTCCGCTTCAGCCTCCTCCGCCCGGCAACCACCACTCCAGAAACCCACCCGATCCTCGCCTTCGCCAACACCCACGGCGGCTTCTTCTTCTGGGACCTGTCCCGCCTCGAACTCGGCTACGACGACGGCTACCGCCACCCCACCCACACCAACACCATCTCCGTCACCTCCACCTTCTCCACCACCAAGGACGGCTTCCTCCAACCCCCCTCCCGCAAGAAGCGCCGCCTCATCCTCCCCCCACCCCCACCCCCACCCCCAACGAGCTCCACCTCCGCCGCCCCCTCCCACCCCGGCACCACCCCCCACCACCACACGCCCCTCCTCTCCTCCGAAACCGGCGGCGCAGCAAGCCCTGCACCACCACGCGGCCGCTCCTCCTCCCTGGCCACCACCACCGAGACCAACACCCCCACCGTCGCCTCCTCCAGCCTCGCGGGTGCGGGCGCGAGCAACACGGTCACCATGAACCGCGCCTCCGGCGGTGTGGACCGCCGCCTGTACGACATCTCCGACCCCTTCAAGCCGATCCGCGCGCACCACTTTATCTCGCTGCCGCGGACGTGGATGACGGCAAGGCAGGTGGCGTGGAGCCCGATGCCGATGGGCGGGGGTGGGGGTGGGGGTGGGTTTGGGGGGCAGTTTTGTGTGATTGCCGGGGAGAGCGCGGCGAAGGGGTTGGTTTGCGTGCTTTGTCGGGAGCCGTAGGGTGGGGGGGGGATGGATAGGTAGATAGGATATGGTGAGAGTGCGAATATGATGGTCATAGATTTAGATACCGATTGCCTATCCAGTCTTGTGTCGCAATATCATTCTCTAAAACGTAGCCATGGAATCCCCATCCCCGCTCACATATTGGCCATGGATGAAATGAAGATGAAATGCTCAAAAGTCACCCCAATCACCCCAAGAAATCCCTCTCATCCACATCCCCCGCTCCCCCCCTCCCCCATCCCACACCAAAACTTCCACCGTCCGCACCCCCACGCCGTCGGCCTCCCCTAGCCCCTTCCACATGCCCGCCGTCTAGGCCACCCCACCCTCTCCATCTCCACGCCTCCCCCCCACCGCACGCCGTAGTCCAAGAGAAACATGAACAGGCCGTAACACGACGGAGCGCTCCAGGAAGGCGAAGTCAGTGCCCCAGGTCGCGAAAATGGGAGGAGAGGTTTTGGTGCCGCGGGTGGAGCTTGGGGGCATACCGGTCGGATTGGTTTGGGAGAGTTACCTGCAGACGCTTAGTTACACGAGAGGATACGCTTTTTCATCGTGAAAAGGCGGAGTATTTCTCGCTTAGGGTTGCTGTTTTTCTGCGGTCTCAGCCGGGGCGGTGGTGACCATGGGGCATGCCGGCTAGCTAAGGGTCCATTCTTTACCGTGGACGCCGCGGAGGCGGAGGCATATTGTTTTTCTTTTGCGTCGGGACATAGTGGTTGGGGTCGGGCTTTTGGTGGGGGGATGATTTTCTAGAGCGGGAAGGGGTGGGAGGGGGGCGACGAGAGCGGACGCCTATCCAGGGAGGGTAAGTAGAGCTCTCGGAAGGCATGTTGAGAGTCATGTGCGACAAAAGGACATAGCAACAGGGGAAATGGTCTAGGGGCCAAGTAGGAGAGCCACTTGATTGGCTGATTGCTGGTTTCCTGATCTGGAGCTGAGTGATCGTGGCGGGCTGGACCGACTACAAGGAGATAACCATGTCTCAGATCAGTTCAAGGATTCCGGGCGTGTCGCTCGAACATCGCTGCAGAGTTCTGAGAAGGGGCTTCGACTGCCGAGAGTTTGTCCTTGGACTGGCCTACGAAGAAAGGTCATTGTTTGTGAAAGCATGAAAACTTGACGTTAGCCTTCGGTCACAGGGCGTGACAAACCCAAATATAGTAGAAAGAGACCTCAAAATTTTACGAAAAGCATCGGCAAAGGTCCGAAAGAGATCTGCAATTCCGCGTTTCTGAAAAGACGCGATGCTAGGTGACTAATCATGAGCCTAAATCAGTACCTTACAAAGTTAACCTAGCATTCACGAGGCGTGCACTAAACACAACGTTCCCAAGTTAGCATTTTACTTGCCCAGCTGAGGATGTTTGCCCGGTTCTTTGAATGCCAGACATTACCTTAGGTACGTAAAGAGTAAGCCCTATCTTTATACGAGCTGATGTTAAACGCGAAGGTTGAAGTTGGTTTTCGCGCCGGCGAAACAGGTGGATAGTCTGAAGAGGTATATTATCATTGGAAGGATTTCCGTAGGGAGCTGCCCAGGCTTGGCGTGCGATTTGCCATCTGTGGCGAAACGTGCGCGCCTGATATCTCACCACAGCCAAGGTGAAAATACAGATTTGCAAAAGCTACATATGATTCAGACAATACGCTCTTCCAAACGCAGATCATATCCTTGGTCCTTCGAGGATCGGCTTCGCCGCATCGCTCTTCCAAAAGCCTCCTTGACTGCCGGGAAATCCATACTCCTCCATACTTTTCTCTTTCATTTCCACACTATAGCCGGGAGCCGTTGGCGTGACAATGTAACCGCTTGCCACGGCAGCTGGGTGCTCAAAATGCTCATGCAAATGATCCACGTACTCTAAAACGCTCTTTTTCCCGCTAATCACAACGTAGTCGATCGTGCTCAGATGCTGCGTGTATTCAGGTAGACCTACGCCCCCGCTGTGCGGAACGATTGGCACGCCGAATTTTCTTGCAAGAAGTAAAATGGCGAGGACCTCGTTCAGACCGCCAACACGACAGGCATCAGGTTGAAGTACGGTGAGAGCTCCGGCTTGGAGAAATTGTTTGAACATGACCCGGTTCTGGCACATCTCGCCAGTGGCTACTCCTATTCCGTACGGTGCGAGAGCATCTCGAACAGCTTTGTGGCCAAGCACATCATCTGGACTGGTGGGCTCTTCGATGAACCATGGTTTGAATTCTTTCAACTCAATCATCCATGGTATTGCTTCGTTCACGCTCCAAATCTGGTTCGCGTCAACCATGAGTATATTGCCTCTATCATATCCTATTGCTTCCCTTGCAAGAGTCAGGCGGCGTTTGTCATCCTTCAGACTTCCGCCGATCTTAAACTTGAAATGATGATAACCTTGGGCCTCGGATTCTTTTAGGAGTTTTTTCATCTTTTCATCAGAATAACCTAACCAACCAGCGGACGTAGTATATGCTGGCACGGCTTTGTTCTCTTCAGCCTCCTTGACTCGTGCTGCTTTGCCACTCTCAACCTCTTTCAGCAAGGCAACAGCGTCTTCTGGCGTCAGAGCATCGCTGATATAGCGGAAGTCAATGCAGCGGACCAACTCTTCCGGTGTCATGTCTGCAACAACCCGCCATACGGGCTTGTTGAGTGTTTTGGCCCAGAGATCCCAAATAGCGTTGACCAAAGCACCCAAAGCTAGATGTATAACACCTTTCTCTGGTCCAATCCACCGGAGCTGGCTGTCGGATACAAGGTACCGCCATGTCTCCCCGAAGTTGGATGTCAATTCTTCAAGGGTCTTGTTGACAATGAGGGGTGCAAGTATTTCTATCGCAGCGCAAACAACTTCATTTCCACGGCCAATGGTAAAAGTCTGCCTTGCATCAGCGATGGTGCTTAAAGCTAAGACGCGCTGAGTACCATGCCATGTCCGACATAGGAACTGTCTGTCGTTAAGATACAATATGCGGATGAATAGTCTCCAGCAGCGTTCATGGCATCGGAGCCAGTCTTATCCAGAGAGGTCTGTTTGTGTATTAGAAGCGAAATGATCTGGGTCACGGTTGGTTTAGAGTACCGGAAAGCGAACATCTCGCGTCGTGAAGCCTGTTATCTTGACCATTTTGAGCCTTTTGAACACACTTTACGAGATACGTATCAATGATTGACAAAAAGCAATTGAGATTTAGAAAAACTTTAGAGCACGGAAACACGAAACAGCATGGGACATGTTGTCTATTTACCAACCAGGTCGGGAGATAGACGGCACAAAGAAATTAATGCTGCAGCACGTCCTGCTGCAAAGACCCACGATATGTACTCTTTGGGACCGGAAGGTTTCGAGACATTTGAAGCTCACAAAACGATGAGGGGACATGATTGATGGAAGAATTCTGGCCGCAGCATCACCGATAGTTTTTCACGTCCTGAGGTCCCACTTCAAGCAGGGCGCTCCCAGAAAAGGCAGGTGAGGCGAAAACCTTCAGCGATGTGGAAATGACGTATAGACTCTTAGGGATTCAAATGAATTGTGCTTGTGGCGCTGATATGGTAACGTACTTCGTTACTAATTCACGGAACAAGTTTCTCTTCGAATCAGTGGGTCTCAGAAGTTTCGGCATGTCAAAGGTTTAATACTGGACCGTACGACATAAAATGCCTACGTTGATGACCCAGAGCAGACGCACACTGTTATTCGCATGCGAATGTAAAGAGGAAGAGGTGTCCTGGTGACCAAAATATCTCGCACCAATCCGAATAAGCTGAATCTCAGGAGAATTGTGTACAGATAATATGCTAACATCGCTTGTCGAAGGGTGACCGAAGGGCATTGAATAATCAAGAAGGCCACACTTTCAGTTCATGTGCTACGCGGATTTGCCCGTTCTCTATTCCATGCTCAGAATTTTGAGAGATCTCCTCAGGCGCAAAGTCGACACGAGCAGAATAGCCTGACGGGTTGGTGAAAGGCAGCTGGTCGTTTTCAATGCTTTTGTTACTTGATATTCCTGAACGACGCAAAACGCGACTAAGCCAAGCGCGACTTAAGTCACTTTCTGCCTTGTTAAAGCAGACAACTCTACGGCTGCGTTGACGGACATTGTTATGTAGGGAGTGGGTACCACGCCCCATCAAATGGAGTAAAAGAGGGCGGTACGTAGGAAGACAAGCGGCCACAAGATATAGCCCAGGTTCTATCACGGTCCACATGGTAAGATCGGCGGCCTCCCATGATGGGTCCTCGAACAAGTGGTCCGTAGAAAATTTCACAAAGCGAACAATGGAAGTTGCAATACCACTGTCAGTAGAACCAACGTCAGAAGTGGCTAGAAAATTCATCCTTAGGTACTCACATGCTCCCAGTCAGGAATATAAGAGTTAAACCCCATTTGGTGCCTCGGTCGGTATGAAGATTCCACACGATTGGTAGCGGTAAGATCAACATAACAATGTCTGTGAGAATATTGGGAAGGCTTGCGTATTGATAATAGGCAATTTGATTGAAGCAATGGCCAGAGACCTCTTTGTTCCAATTGTACTCGATAGGAAGACATTGAAGAAATCCTGCAACGAAGCAGGCTATAAGATTCAGAATGATGACTGCGATGAGAACGTGAATAGCTCGCCGGTAAAAAGGGATTGGGAAGATTCGTAGATAGAAGGCCAGGATCGTAAGCTTTGGAATAGCTGCGGCAGGTAGATAGAGGAGATTGAGAGCCAGTACTGATTTGTCCATGTTTAACAGTGCCTTCGGATCAACGACCATAAGCGCAGCAGCATGGCGACCAACGCCAGCGTGTTCGACAACCCCTAGGCCAATGTAAATCAGCTGGAGCTGTACCGGAGATTCTAATTCAGCGCTATCGAGTTGGGAGACT
This sequence comes from Pyrenula massariospora, assembly GCA_021030905.1. Taxonomy (NCBI): domain Eukaryota; kingdom Fungi; phylum Ascomycota; class Eurotiomycetes; order Pyrenulales; family Pyrenulaceae; genus Pyrenula; species Pyrenula massariospora. Next base: position 2,159,147 of record JAGFMI010000003.1, read on the forward strand.
CACAAATACCTAGACCGCATAGTCCGGTGCACAAAATGAGGGAAGGAATGACAAGGACATCATCCCAGCCAATGCTTCTACCTTGTAGTTGTCGCGCCCAGAGGCGGATGGCAACACAGACAGTTTCTAATACCAAGAAGGAAATGCAGACGTTCACAAGCTTTTGACCCGTAAAGACAGCGATATATTCGCTCGTCAGATGCGTAGCTTGGTCCATAGTCTTCAGAGGACAGCAATCGAACGGGAGTGTTCACAGCGGCATAAGAGCTTGTCCTAGAGTGCGCCATAATGATTGCCAGGAGGAAGATGACGGTTTCAAATATTCGAATTTACGAACATTTTTCTGGGACTTCGTCAGAGTAGTGAGGTCCCACAAATATGAGGCGAAGTTCGCGTTGCGTCGAACTAATACCATGCGTTCCAATGTGTATGCGTCCTGATGGCTGAAATTGTAAGCAAAAATATAGCTCATCACTGCGGCACAGGCTTTTGAAGATGTGCCGCAAACCTAAACAAGCTCATCCCATTTGGACGGTTCACGGGGGTGAGGTTCATATTGCGGCACAGGAGGTCCCGGATGGGTCCGAAGGGCCAACAAGGCTGCCTGGTCTTCCGATTGCTTCTTCCACCTACACGGACGTGTTGACGAGCAATGATAATTAATGATCGGCCATCCGTGGCTTCTTACTAACCAGCGGCGTAGCACACTTGTCCTAGTTGCTGAGCAAGCCAGTTGTGTGTCAGCCCGAACTCCCAGAGGGCGAGTTTTTGAATGGTCACTCCACGGGATGTCGATACCAGTATTTCCTGGTAATGTTACGTCGCCACAAAAGACAATCATGTAGTCTTTAAATCGTGGTGCATGCTTTTGTCGAGATCGTGGTACAGGAAATAATTTTCTTCGTCTGGGGAAACTGGCCCGACTGGTATGTTTCGGCACAGAGCTTAACCGATTCAGGAGAAATGACGCACGGAAGCATCGCAGCCCTGTACCTCCGCCGAGCAGCCTTCTCTCCGCATACGCATCTCAAGCTCTCGATGGCTTACAACGGCGACCTCAATGGCTCTCTAAACATTCTAAGCTATGGCACGGTCTGCAGCTACTCTCAAAATCGCTAAATACACAGGCCAACACTGTAAGAGTGTCCGAAATGGCAGACATCTTGTTGGAGTTGCTCTAAGAAGGCAGTACGCTACTCAAAGTTCCCTAGGAGGAGCTTCGTCCAGGAAAACCTCCTCTCGCAAGTCGATAACGGTCACATCAGACGACGGGAGATACGACTGGGCCGATCTGAGTACTGGAGAGAAGGTAGCCCGGACCACCCAACAGTCTTTCAATTTTCTACTAGTCATTGGCGGGGCGACAGCCACAGTATGTGAACATCTAGTAGTTCAATCGCACTAAGCTTACATTTTCCAGGTTGCGGTCTTCTACTTTCTTTACAGAGAATCCTTCGCTTCAGACAGTAAAACCCGAAATTTTAACAATGCAGTGAACAGAATCAGGGCAGACCCACGATGCCAGGAGTTGCTTGGAAGAAAGAAAGAGATCTGGGCCTACGGCGAACCTAAGACCAGCAGATGGGCGCGGTCGGGGCCTCTCGCAGGCACAACAGAGATTGATAGATTTGGAACAGAGCACCTTAAAATGCATTTCCATGTGAGCCAGCTCCTCGGGACTTATGATATGCCTTCTGATCACAGCAGCACAGGTTGAAGGCCCGTTGGGAAAAGGGGTGGCCCGGTTCCACATGACTAAAGGCCGGAATGAAGAGAGCTTAACCTATCGCTATCTTACTGTTGACGTTCCCGGACATCCAACAATTTATCTTGAAGGTGGAAAAACGGAACCGAAGAAAGCTGCAGCGAAACTTTTCGGAATAAACTGGGGAGGGAAATGATCTGTCTGCTAGCATTGATTCAACCATCAAGCGGCCTAATGTTGATACGTATAACTTTTTCGTTCCGAGAAGGCATGTTCCGGTGAAGAAGTCGAGGCACATGCCTCTCAAGCGTCAAGAATATCGCCAAGAGCTCCGAAAAGCCTATCTATTTCTCCATGGCATTGATTGTACAATGGAAGTCTGTCGCCCCCAAACAAAAGACAGTTTACTCGAGCTCATTACGAAAGCAAGTTCACTACACGCTCTCACGATCTGCGGCAAGCATCAATCCCAGATTTCCAAAACTGAGATGAAGGACCGGTCATGCGTATGACCAGGCTCGGAGGCAGGATATAAGGAAATGCATAAGAACTCATTTGGCAACGCTCGAAACGTCAGCTGCATCCTTTTCTACATTGTACAGAGTAGCTTATGGCTAGCAATTCATGGGCATTAGGTGGACATGTTGTGAGCAGAGGGTCTGGCGTGGAAGCCTCGTTTGTACGAGCATTTACACGAGAACATTGTGTGAAAAATGAAATAGATATACACTGCACGCAGATAAGCTATATGAAAACCAATTCAAATTGCCACAATTTCAGAGTATTTCACGTGTCTTACTGGTTATTAGCAGCGGACGTAGAGAGCCAGTGCCCAAAAGCGGCTAGCGCGGTCCTTGACAAGGTGGCATGTAAATTGTATCCTCCAAGTAACAAAACTCTTTGACCCCCACCTTATCCATGTACCTACCTTAGCTTGGTAATTACCATGTCTACTTCAACATTCTGAGCAGCAATATTTTTATCAGAAGACCGTATTCGCTCTTTTCATTGGCGCGATGAGTGCCACAAAGGCTCAGTCTCAGAAAATATTTGAGAAACTCCGAACGAAACAAGCCAACCGAGTAAGCACGGCACGACTGCGCTGCCGCAAGCGCTAACGGACTTTTAGATATGCTTTGACTGTGGTCAGAAGAACCCAACATGGTCATCTGTTCCTTTCGGTATTTATCTATGCCTCGACTGCTCCTCGAATCACCGGAACTTAGGAGTCCACATCTCCTTTGTTCGGTCTACAAACCTTGACGGTGAGACGCATAGCCAATGTCTACCATATGAAATACTGAGAAGGCTAGTGTGGCAATGGGACCAGCTCAGGGTCATGAAAGTTGGAGGTAACGAATCTGCTACAAAATTCTTTCAATCCAATGGAGGGACAGCTGCGCTTGCTAGCAAGGACCCAAAAACTAAGTACACATCAAATGCGGCCACCAAATATAAGGATGAGTTGAAACGAAGAGCAGCAAGAGACGCCCAGCAGTAAGATTTCTATAAAGCGTGAATGCTGTCCCTGGCTAACGGTGAACGCTAGATATCCGGAAGAGGTTGTTGTGACTGACATTGCAGACCCCGCGCCTTCCGACGGAAACGGTACTCCTGCCGGAGAAAGCCCAGGAGACGATTTCTTCTCGTCATGGGATAAGCCTACAATCAAGCGACCTAGCAATCCACCATCACGAGTTGGAACCCCGCCAGTGGTCTCTCGCACAGCTTCCCCGTTCCTTGGCGCAAACGGTCAAGGAAATGCTATCAATCGGCCCAAGTCTCCTCTCACACCCACAGACCCTACCGCACCTGCTCCTCCAGCGGCAATAAAGTCCGCTGCGGTGCGCAAAGGGCCCACATCCGCAGGCCCGAAGAGGGCCAATATCCTCGGCGCAAAGAAGACGCAAAAGCTAGGCGCCAAAAAGGTTGCCGCGGAAGAGATCGACTTTGAAGCTGCAGAGAAGAAAGCTAAGGAAGAAGCAGAACGAATCGAGAAGCTTGGCTATGACCCAGAAGCCGAGCAAGCCGAGGACGCTGCTAAATCGCGGTCGCGCTCGATCAGCGAAAAGAACATTGCTGCTCCTACCCCTATCAGCCCACCCAAGTCTGGATACGGATCAAATCCTTCCCATCAGCGAAGTCCTAGTGAGATGGAGCGCCTCGGGATGGGCATGGGCCGGCTCGGATTTGGACAAGTTGGGGCTAAAGCTTCCACTGCTGCTGCTTCGAAGAAGATGGGCTTTGGATCAGTCGGCACCCCGAAGTCCACCGCAGATGAAGGTAAAAATCTCGCCTGTACGAGATCCGCGATACACGTATATGCTGACAGTTTCCAGATGATGACGAGAAATACGCACGCTCGAAATTCGGTGGTCAGAAATCCATCTCCAGCGACGAATTTTTCGGCCGCAACAACTACGACCCGGCCGCCCAAACAGAAGCCAAGACTCGGCTCCAGGGCTTTGAAGGCGCAACCTCCATCTCCTCGAACGCGTATTTTGGCCGCCCGGAGGAAGACGAGATGGCCAGCGCGGCGAACGAATACGGTAGCTACGGAGACCTGGAGGGTGCGGCAAGGGATTTTGTCCGAAAGTTTGGCATCACGGCTGCAGATGATCTTGATGGGATTAGAGAAGTGCTTGGGGAAGGGGCGCAGAAGTTGCAAGGGGCTATCCGGAGCTATCTTAATAGCTGAAATTTTTTGGAGGATGAGCTGGGGAGGATGTGAACATTTAAAGTGTGAAGAACGGCGCGAACAGAGGACAGGTAATGCTGGCGGCTAGATATTGCTCTGGCTCACGATCATGCCTGTATGTATGGATATAATGTCCTTGTCATGAATTCTATGTTGGCGGAGAGTGGTGGCATCCTGACAAATCCACTGAGTTAGGTAGAAGAATGCGAAAAGATTTCACTATTCCCGCGCTTTTCAATGCCGTCACAGGCCCGTCATCTAAAGAAAGTAGTAGAAGAAAAAAAATCTTGGTATAAAAAAACAAAATGTTGAAGCAGATGGACTTATCCATCAGAATGTTACGATAAGGGATCAAAAAGACCACGGAAAGACGCTAAAAGACGAAGAAACCAGACCTACCATAAGCCCAAAAAACTCACCTTACACAAAAGTAAAACCTCCACCACCACCTAAGCCCTTCCAAGCTCACACCATCCACCCCCTCCTCAAGCCTTCCACCTATTCTCCACCCACCCCCTCCTCGCCAGCACCTTCCTCCTCCCTCCCCTCCTCCCATGCCCCCCTAAAACCTCCAACCGCATAATCCTCACAAGCCTCCCATCCGGATTCCCCGCCGTGCTCACCGCCCCCCTCCTCCTCCTCTTCGGATTCGACTTGGCACTAATAAACTCATCCGGATTCTTCTTCACATCGTACGGGTTCAGGTCGTGCCGGTTGATAATCCCGAACTCCCAGTCCGTGATACGCCCGGTGCTGCCCACGGGCACGCCGTTGACGTTTTTTTTGTATTGTAGGCGGATTCCTAGACAACCTTCGATTAGCGTGGGATGTGCTGTTGTACAAGCAAGTGTGGGGGGGGGATGGAGGTGTACCTTCAGCAAGGGTGGAATACGAGTCGGCGTTACGGCTCGGCTCGAAGCCGGCTTTTTGGTGCAGTTTGTACTGGCGGTTGGCTTCGGCGCAGTTGAGGTAGCCGTAGCAGGGTGGGGGGAGGTTGACGTCGATGACGTTGGCGGGGACGGATTGGTCGGATTGGATGTTGGATTTGAGGAAGTAGGCGCCTGGGAGAGAGGGGAGGGGGGTTAGGGATGTGTTGGGGGGGGGATATGGTTGAGAGGGGTGAGGTGGGAGGTTTTCTGGACAGAATGTGGAAAGGGGAGGTGCTTACCGCCTGATACAGCGTGTACGAGCTCGTGGAACATGATCTGCGCGGTAAGGTCAATAAGTCTTGATCCGAGGACCAATATTTTTCCTTGGGCCTGCTTACATAACCGTCGACAGGTATGATGTTGTCTAGAGCGTTGAAAGTAGTCACACTGCGAGGCCCTTCGTCGATCATCTGTTGCCATGTCCTGACGTCTTTGTCTGTATTACTCGACCACGTGAAGTATGGTGGGCAAAAGACTGGACACTGTGAGCGAGAGAATACTGAACACCAAGCCAACTTTTTTCGGACGCGATTTTGGCGCAGGCCTGGCAGATAGGTGGCTAAGCTGCCAAATAACAGCCAAATTGCCGGGGATAGTTTGTGATAACGATAGTTCGTAGACAAGAAACAGCAAGCTCTAGGGGCGACGCTGTCTTACCTACATGTGCTTCTTTTGAGAGAGCACCCGTGGCTATATGGTGTGAGCCCAGATCTTGTAGATATAAATTCTCAAAAGACTGACCGACATTGGTATATGCAATAATGTTCAGGGGATGGCCACCTGAATTCTGGGCGTTGCAGCTTTTTTTTCGTTGATATCCAGGCTTATTTTCATAGCCAATCTCTGTTCCAAGTTTAACAAGAGCCATGTTATTATTGTCGTCAAGCCTGAAATGTTCAGTCAGTCGTCCAAATAGGCTGACCGTAATGAATGGTCCCCTACCCTTGCCACGTCTCGTCCACCCATGGTTTCTTCATAGCATCTGGTTCTCCCGGATCAGGAAATAAGTGGTCTAGAGAAAATTAGAAAGAATGGGACCGTCGGATATCGAATTCGCAGCATGCCTTCACCACAGAATAGGGTAATAATATTGTCTGCCTTGGTCCGGATGTTTGCGATTCTTTCATAAATCCCTGGACAGTTAGGAAGCTAGTCAGGCCAAATATGGCATCTATGCCTCACATTTGATTCGGACATATGTGTCCAGAGGTGGATCTTCAAACAATTGCTTGAACATTCGCCAGCCCATAGCTTCAAGGGCACCTTTGCTAGACGTCTCAGCTGTCCCATCTCCAAGGACTCGCAGAGCCTCTATAAGTTTGTTAGAGATGTTTCTAGCGAAACTCAGTGACTCACCATTGGCGGTAGCAATTGCCTGATCTACGTCTCGATTAAGTGTATTGACCTGAGCTTGGCTACAAGATGGTGAAGCTTTCTTGTTCTTGAGCCTAATGACTCCACCGCCAGGGCCATCAATAATGACAAGTGCGAATGCACAGCTATAACATAGACAAGAATAGATATACAATAGAATATTCCGCATGGTCGCCGTAAAGGGATGGCCGAAAAGACGGCACAAGGAAGCTATACTAATTACCACAGATTCCTTAGGAATAGAAGAGATGACGATTGCCGAACATGATGAGTGTGCACTTCAAAATGTCTACATAAAGAAGATGTACGGAAGGTGAAGTCGTCCAATCCGTGAAGGTTGACATGCAACCCGAATCAAGGCTTTTACATGACTTGGCTTTGGAGCGTTGAACGGATTCAAGCACCTGTCATAACAAAACGTGGAGTGAAGAGAACCCGACATCAAAGGCGGAGCGGTGTTGCTCGACATATGTAAGTAAGATCTATCAAATTTAAGACTAGTCACGGCTGAGCAATGTTTGCAGAGACCGAAGCGGCGTTGAGCACATCGTATAGAGTGGAGAAATTAGATGAGATAGAAGCGTGCTAATTGCTTAGAGCATCGTATGAATCATCCACTGTAACGCGAGTCTTTTCACAGAGTGTATGTGGAATAGTCCCAAGCTGTAGACACGAATAGTCTAAGGTTGGTGTTGCTCGGAGCTGCACGTAAGCAGAGTGGTCACATAAAAGCACGCATCCGGATGTTGGGGGACTGGTAGATTATCAGAGGCGACAGGGACGAGACCACAGCTCACTGAATCAATTTCCACCAAGGGAAAAGATATTGTTCGCGGAGAATGAGATCCTCTGGTCTTATCTAGCAAGATTGATCGATTCAATTTGTACAGTACCTCTCTTTGGCTTGATGGATGAAATTCGTCTGCTCAGAGGGTCAAAACAGACGACTGGAGGCCACGAGTCCAATTGAGTACGAGAACATCGATGCATGGCTAGAGTCCCACCTCGCGTTGCAAATAGACATATCCATAGAATTTGTACCCACTACTTACTGAAAGCTGTGCTTTTGTGATATGGACGAGGTAGACCGCAGAGCTTGGAGGACCTCGGGATGCATGCGGAAACTTCCCGAAATGCTAAGTTACGGGATCGGGTTTTTGCTGATCAAAACTCGTCTCTGACTTCTTTGTTCGCCCCATTGATCCACTAGGATAATTCCACTAATACATACCATGCCGGCTTTTGACGTTGGCGCCTCTGTTGGGCTTGACCTCTTGTAATAATCGGTGATGTTTTCTGTGACACACTGCCACTGCTTAGCACTAAGTTACCAGTCTCGATGGCTCGCGCTGGTCCGTCATACGCATTCTAATGACTTGAGATTTCGATCGCCCCTTGATTAAACGACGCCTTGATATTTGACTGCCTTCAAGTCCAACTACAATGCTATGGGTCCACCTTAATAACGCCATTTTAGAGGGGCCTACTCAAGTTTTACGACGGCTGTCCGCTTAATGTCACAACATTGTTGTCTGAGGCCTGCAGCTTAAATGATGCTTTAGTCTCAGGTAAAGCCTGCGTCCTGGCAATATATATGAGATGTTATGAAAGTTCAGTAAACTCTTACTTTCCGTTTTTAGAAAGTTTATGAAACTTAGTTGCATTCATTCCACCGTTTTTACTTCTACTTTCCATAGTGCTACCTCGACATTCTCTGGAGGAGAGCAAGATCGAGATTTGACGAACCCGGACGTCATGAGGGTATTCCTCTTTTCTCTTTTGTCTCTTCTATCTTGCTTTCTCTCAGTGTCTTTATCTACCAATTGTCCACCAGACGGGAAAACGATGCATTGTGCATTGTGTAAAGGTGATGGCAGTAAATGTGGCGCCGGAGACTATTCACAATGTAAGCAGTGATCTATGCTGCAGCACGAATCTGGGTCTTCTTTCTCGAGTCACGGCTAATTGGCCGCAGGCACTTGCGTGAACCCGACGCAGAGATGCACAGACTGCTCTGGTTCGGTAGGGCATGGGCTTTCCATCCGCCTACCTTGACTTACAAGTAGTGTAGGACGGAAAATGCTCTGACGGCTCGGCTTGCTGCCCGGACATGGTAGATGTCAAAGATGGAAATTGCGAGTCGTCGTATGGCCTTTGCCAAAAAGATAGTAGCTTGAAGCATTGTGAAGTATTTAGCACGGAGCTCGTATCAGCCCAAGAGCAACCAAGTTTTCAGATCAACTATGTGGAGAGCAGTCTAGAACATGCCGCTGAAGACCTATTCGCGGCGGATGGCGAAGATTTGGACCACCTTCCCAACGCAAGTGCTTCTGGAGACCTTGGCTCGAGTACAGTGATAGCATCGAGCACTATTTCAAAGGTCACCGCCACTATTGACCCTACGTGGAGGCAGGCCCCTTACGTTACGCCATCTTCAGGCTCATGGGGCGCGGACCTACCTTCTAGCTCTGCAGACTCGTGTGATGCAAGTGAAGAAGAAGAAGAAGAAGAAGAAGAGGAGGAATAATCAGGACGAATATCAACAATATGGCAGAAAAGCTTGGTATTGACATTCACCTTCATCACAGTTAATGGTATGATTTTCTAAATTTTACGTTCGTGTCTCATTTTGAGGCTTTCCGAGAGATTTTAGAAGAATAGTACGTATAGTGCGATAGTGACCATAATGTTCTCCTCTTAGATACGAATTTCATTTGACCAACTTGCTTCTCTCATCGTCTCCAGCATAAACCATGAGACATCCCTTTTGGAAAAGAGACGCAACACCGATCTCACGATTGGGTACATCCAGCTAGAGCTTGGAGGCCACCGTTCATTCCGTCTGTCTAGATCAATAGATAAGATAGCATGAGTATAGAGCCTTTATGGAAATATTGTATTGCGTCATATTTTGTATGTAGTATTTTACATTTTTCAAGACATGCTTTGCCTGTCAATCCTCCAGAAACGGCACGATTAACACGTAGCTCCAAATCCGAGCAGAGCTCTATACCTCCATCGGGAAAGCCAACATCTTTCCGCCCCAGACCCGCCTACGACCAACACAGAGCGACGTCGACATGCCGCAAATTGTTGGCACTCCACTTCAAGCATTCGCTGCTTTTGATTTGGAAAAGTATGTGGAGCTTCGGGCGGAAAAACAATGATGACAACGCGACGCGATAGAATGGTCAATTAAGCCTCGGACGCCAGGTTCGGATCCTCGAGATTGCGATTTCATGCAAATGACGCGAACATCTGATGGGTAAGAATTCAGGAAATTTTCGCCCTCAAGGCTATCTTATTCCGGGATACGTGTTCTTGGACTACCGATCATAGCTGCTGTTGTCTTTACCAGCCGTGCTTCTAGATTCTCGTGACTCTATCCTGTTGTGAACAGCTAACAGCAAACCACATACATTGCTTAACCCTTGCGTCGCTGCTACGTCCATCACGATCCATCATGGCCCAATCTGCTCCCCTTTCGAGCCCGACCTCCTTCTCGACCACCCATACCCCTCAGAAGCCCCTTCCGTCTCTCAACACCTCGCCTGATCAACCTGTCAACTCAGCCTATCCCACCGAAACCCCCAGTGCCCCAACCGCGGGAGCTTTTCGAGACGTAGCTCACGATCCGGACGAAATGGACCAGAAGAGACGGGACTTATTTCCAGAGCTTTTTGGTGGGCAGAAGGCAGATGGGGATGGGAATCACACTGAGGCCACGCAAAGAGAAGGAAGGGAGAAGGTCAATGGGAATAACCCTTTCGGAGCGCCGAAACTCGCGACGGAGGAGCAACTGAAGAATACGGATGTGACGATGGGGTTTTCTAATTCCGCCGACGGTGCTGGCGGCAGCGGGAAGGAGTGATAAGTAGAAGGTAATAGACGGCCGCCCATGGATGTTGAAACGGCATGATGGTGATGACGATATGATCGAGACCATGACTACGGACGTCTATAGGCAGCGTGCCGAGAAAAATGCTATAGAAACTTAATGCCATCTTATGATAGATAACGTAGCCTATGATGCATTCTCAACCAGATGTTGGCTTGAACATTGGGCAATTGGAAGTAGTATATCCCCTAACTTCGTGTCGCCGGACTTCTGATGGAATGGACATACTAGAGACAAATTTGGTATCCAACGAATTACCGATCTCAAGCATAAAGCCGTACAAATACGCAAACCCGAGTAAATAATTTCCGCTTTAGCAAGTCCAATCCCGACAGTATGAGAAATCGATGTAATCAACCAGACAAGAGCAAACTCCAGAACTCCAAATTTCAAAAGTCTGAATCTTTGCCCCAGATTCCAAAATCCAGATCCAACTTGGACGCAATCGAGAGCCATACCCTCGATTCACCAAATCTTCAAGCTTCAACCCCATCAACATACTCGATGCCCTGCTCCCCAGCATCCTGCCTCCAGAGCAGTATCCTCTCATAATCAAGCCAGTCCCTAAACTGACTTGGTCCTCGTTCATTCTCCTCCTCCTTCTCCTCTTCCTCTTCCGCCTCTTTCGTTACAAACCGCTTAGCAATCCCTTGCTCCAACTCAAACTTATCCAACCGGCTCATCCTCTCCTTCTCCTCCTCCTCATCCTCGGTATCCGCCCACAACGCCTCCCACTCCTCCCTCTGCACCCTCTTCCTCTCCAACTGCACCCTCCTCAATTCCATCGAATCCACCCTCCACAATCCCACCCCTCCATCTTGACTGCTCTCGCTGTCGCTCTCACCTCCCTCCTTCTCCCCGGTTTTTTCCGCGCAGCCCTCGCCCTCGCCCTCGCTTTCACCTTCACTCTTCTTATCTCGGATGCTCGACCTCGAGCTCTCACTCTCCCCTCCACCCTTTTCTTCTCGTCCTCGATCAACAAACCCCCCCACAACAGCCAACCCGGCCACCGCCCCCGCCATCCCGGGCGCATTCCTACACCTCCACACCTCTCCTCCCCCTTCCCTCTGTCCCTGTGCCTCTAGTTCCCTGGCCTCCGCCGTCCCCGCGCGCGCCACCCGCACCACATACCGCTCTGTAGCTGCACATGCACGTGCGCGGGTGGAGTGTTGGAGCGGGGGGTAGGGGTTGCGGCGGATTGTGCAGGGGGAGGGTATAAGGGGGGAGGGTTGGGTGGTGGTGAGGGTGGCGGTGTAGAGGGTGCGGGTTGGTGATGGGGGAAGGGGGAGGAGGGTGGGGAGGAGGGATGGGAGGGATCTTGGGGAGGGGGAGGTAGAGGAGGGAGTGAGCGGGGGTGAGGAGGCGGAAGAGGAGGTTAGGGAGGGGGTTGAGGGGATGGGGGAGCGGGAGATGGGGGAGCGGGAGGAGGGGGTGGGTTTTTGGTTGGTGGACATTTTTCGTGGTTTTATGTCGTGTAGTGGTGTGTGGTGTGTTGTGTGAGGAAGTGGCGGTGGCGTGGTATAAGGATAAAGTATTGGTATGGTGTGAGGATAGAGTGGTGTATATTGTTTGTTTTTTGGTTGCTGGTTCGTCGGTGGTAGAGAGGCTGATATCCCACGAGCTGAGGTATGCGAGGTTATGCGTGTGTAGTGACCTTTGACGCGTGTTTCCTCAACGATAGAACTGGCGACAGCGACGATTTGCAGAGCACAGAACAGCACTCAGTAAGTCTCCGTGGAGCCAGAAGGCGTACGTAAATGCGTCCCTTCCAGGCGTAAGAACAAAACAAAAGTCTTCGACGAAGAAGCAGAAACGACGATGTAGAAAACAAAAAGAAACCAGGAACGACAACCGCCAAAAACCAGCCCCTCTTAAGAGCCTCCCTCTCCAGCCCAAAAAATCCGTTTTTCCAAACAGAAAAACCTAACGACCGCACACACGGAAATCGTGCTCAGAAGAAAAACCCCTCACCCCAGCCACAGCCAAAGGGAAAACAGAGACAACAACAACGCGTGAGGAGCGCGTGTGGGATCGGACATCCATGTGTGGTAGGTGGGTGTGAACCATGGTACGGACTGGCTGGGGGTTGGCTGGGATAGGTTAGCAGGAGGACCATGTCCGAAATGGGATGGGGGATGGAAGGATGGGAACTTTCGAGTCCGGAAATAATATGAGATAAAAAGTTGTGTTAAGAGTGGATGATTTATGGGGTGAGTCTGCAAGGCGATAGAGATATAATGCATAGGGTAGTGTCCGAGAGTCGGCGATGGACTTAAATTTGATCTGGCTGAGAACTCGAACACGACACCGTTCTGTGGTCATGTAGCCGGACGTATGTAGCCCTATAGTCGACTATTAAAGATTGCCAAGCTAAGCCAAGCCAAGTCACGTAGAGATAGCCTTGAATGTAATTTATACCGCTGTATAGAATCCAATACTATGGCAACTTCTTCAAGTCGACAAGCCGCGCTTCTCGGACTCGGAGAAGAAGATCACCATCCGCCACAGCTTCTTAACCAGCACCTCTGCCTCTTCATCCAAAGCCTAGTGACCGTTAGTAGTAATTCCCAAATGAAAGCGAGAAGAATTACCCCTTCGAGCTCCGCAACCAAGTCCTGAGGACCTTCCTTCTTCCTTAAATGTCCTTCCACCACATCAACTAGCATCTGTTCTTGCACGCCCAAATACTCAACGATTTTCTTCTCCACGAAAGGCTTCAGCTGCTCCGTAATGACTGCATCGTCGACAAAGTCCCATTTGACATCCCAACTCCACAAACCATCCTTGTCTGTTGGAATATCTGCTGCCAGCTGTCTGACAGCTTGCGCTCTTTCTTCTTCGGAGAGGCCAGCCGCCTCCGCAGCACTATCAAATTGGATTGGGACAAGTGTCCTCTTCTGCCCAGAGCTAGCTTCTTCCTCGTCTTCAAGTAGGCCTTCGGCTTCGGCAACGGTACGGCGTTGCTGCGTCGCCGCCTGAGCTTTCTGAGCAGCGGCACCAAGAGACAGTTTGAACCGTGCGGGCTCCCGAGGTGCTTGTGTTTCCATTTCCTCGGCCTGTCGCGCCAGGAAGTCATCTGCCATGCCCTGTGCCTGCTGTCTCTGCTGATTGACACGGGCATTTTCTCTGGCTTCGACAGCCCTGTCTGTTTCGTCAAGTGCCGCTTCTCGACTGCGGAAGGAGGCACGGTTCCGAATCCACATGCTACGATCTTGATAATACTCTTCCACTCTTCGCGAGGCTTCGTTGTCGTCGTTCCATTCTCGTAATCGTTTCGCCATGGCCTCCTTCTCCTCACCTGCTCGTTCTGCCTCTTCTTGATCTCGTATCTTCTCTCGCTCGACTGCTGCTGTTCGCGACCGTTCCCTGTTAAGCCACCGTCTTTCCTGGTCAAGATACCTCTTCTCAAGTTCTGCTTGCTGTTTCTCGTTTCTTTTCCGCTCAAATTCCTCGTCGCTAAGTTCGCTGTCTTCGTCCTCACGGTCAATCGATCCTCCACCAGCACCATTGATGCCGGTCCCATTGACGAAGGTGACACCTTTCTGATAGTCACGAGGTATTTGCTGACCAAACCCCTTGGGTCCGGCCGGCGCGTTCGGTACACTACGATCACGAGGTCCAAGCGGTATACCATTTGCGCCTCCTGCAGGCCCACTTGGCGCAGATGGTGGAGGAGAAGCCAGTCGATTTATGGGTCCAGAGTTTCTTGCCCTCTCCATCGACTCAATCTCTTCTTCTCGCTTTAATCGCTCCATGTCTCTCCTATTACTCCGATCTCGGAATGCTGCAATCTCTTTAGCGACAGTCTCGCGCATTTCTACAGGTATATCTGAAAGCTCATCGTCGATGGTAATTGGTATAGTCACCACCTCAGCTGATGTGCCGTCAGTTTCGCCATTGGCCATAGTGGTGTCACCATCTTGATCGAGACCTGACATTTCGTCTTTCTGCATTGGTGCTGATGGATTTGCTAGATCAGCCAGGACAGCTTCTAAGGCACTTCGGGCGTGGTCTAACCGCATCTGAATATGTGCAGAATCTTGACCTCCATTAGCTTCTTCCCATTGTTGTATATAGTTCACCGAGTGGTCATCGGCAACGAACTACAATGAGTTAGCAAGAGAAGAGAGTGCTGCACATATAACACCTACCAAAAGCTTAGACTTCTCAACATCTTCTTTGGTGTCGCCATTTTCTTCAGTCTTAGGCAGCTGTCTCTTGATAGGTACTTCGACATCTTTCAGTACTTGAATCGCAGTACTGAGGCTTTCAGGGTCTTCGTACTCTGCTAAGCCGAACTTGCAAGGCTTGTTGTCGGCATCCATAGCTCTCGTCCATCGTCGTAGATTTCCTGCAGCTCTTAGGATCCTCTCAAGCCCCTCGTCTCCACCTGTGCCCTCGGTGATACCGCCAACGAAAATAGTCCGTATAATTTCTTCTTTCGTTGGAGGTTGTAAGGAGATCATGGTTTCCCTCCCGCCTTGTCGCTGGGAGTCGCTGCCTCCCATGCCAAGACCCGCTCTTCTTCCTCCATCCCGGTCTCTACCTCCGTCCATGGGAGTTGAGGGTTTGCCTGGACCGGAGGTGCCGAGACGTATGACAGGAGCGGAGAAGTTGATGTTAGGCATATTCGCAGGTGGTTGGAAGTTTGGAGGGAAGCCGCCACGTCCGGCTTGCGGTGTTTGTGCTTCTTGCATGCCCGGAGGAGCAGCTGTCCCAGGCGCGTTGAAACCTGGCGGAGGCCCTGAAGTTGATAAGCATAACAGGACACAACTTTGGACAACGACAACATACCCATGCCTGGCGGTGCACCAGGAAAGCCGCCATATTCTGGAGGGCGCGCGAAACCCGGAGCTTTGTCATGTCAGTAGCTACACAAGAGTAGACTGGAATTCCACTGACCTTGATATGGATTGTACATAATGAGGACCGAAAATTTACCTGATTTGAGAGGGTGACATCGGGTGAGCGCGATTTGGGGAGCAAGAAGACGACAATGACGATAATCAGACTGGAGTACCGCAAGGAGATAATTAGTGTAGTATTTCACGTCGACTGGAAGGCGCTGATTAGACGACAACGAGCTTGTCAACAGCTTGACCAAAACATTTGGCCCTGCTCTGCCCGCATCACTGCAGAGCCTTCTCCGGCGGGCTTGGCAAGGCTGCGACCTTCTTCGGCTTCAACTAAATTACCGGCTGCTCGGGATAATTTGGACGCTACGCTACTGTGTGATGGCACTCCTACATATCCTACATGTTTTGCACCATCCCAGGCAGTTGAAGGAGGCCCTTTGGTCCTTTACAGGTATAGGTACACATTGGGCCAGGTCAGCAGCAAAAGTAATCTAAATTTCAGTGCCACACGCCGAGCGCTTGACGTAAGGAGAACATGGTGGGAAGTATCAGCCCAAGGTATGATAGGCTTAGATATGCATCTTACGGCGACGGCTCGTCTTAGAGTTATACACCACCGTCGGAAGCCTAGGCCAAGTCGAGATTGCCCCCCCAAGCGCTCCTGTGGCCACCGGTGCTGCCACACCCTGTGGCCTTGATTTTCTTTCGCATGTGTGACGATAACAGTGGAATGGACCAGCTTGTGTGACGCGCACCTGAACGACTTGTCCGCATTGACGGATCGTGCATCCAGCCTGTGCGCGCTAAGCTAAATATTACAAATTGCATGCGTATAAGACAGCTTTGGCGGTGCAATCAGGCGTGCAGCAAAGTCAGCTGGCATGTGGCATGATTCAGTCGAGCGATACTCTTTCGCACCATTTGTCGTGATTTACCCTTGCTGTGCTAGTCGCAGATATGATAGGCCGCGCCAGGGGGGGCGAGAGCCCGTTTCAGATAAGCTGGTCTGGCGTGCAGGGGTTATAGGCAGCAGATTAGTCGTGCTGGTGCAGAGATTTCACGGTGGCTGAAAGGCGAATACGTTATTACCAGCGAGGCGCCTAGGCTGATACGGGCACGAGTACCGGTGGTGACGAGAAAAGCCTGTTTGGGCTTTCGCTTCCCGCTATACCCGCCCGAGGCTCATCTATTGCTCACTTAAGAAGTGGGTCTGCTGGGCGCGCCCTATTCTCATTCGCGCTTTGCCTTTTGCCTAGGAAGGGCCCGGTATCATGTATGCGCTCCATTATGCTATTACGCTTACCTCGACGCCAAACGCTATCTAAAACCTGCCCGTCTTATTACTGCTCCCTATCGCCCCCCCTCCCCCCCCCGGCTCTCTTCCGAAAATTCTGCCATCCCTCGCTTTCCCTCCGTGTTGGATAACAGCGCATCAGCAGCGACCGAGATTCCCACACAATAACCCGTCTCTACGGTTCCAACCCGCCGAAAGCCTTACCAAGGTCGACTTCGAGTCTTATTTGATGTGCAGCACCAGTCCCATTCCATCTGACCGATCAGCCTGAATACTGCGACACGCCGAAATACACTCAATCAGGTAAGACCCGGCATTCTCATCCACCACCGACCTGCGCACATCACACGACACCGTTCATTGACTCCATGTTTACCAACGAGACAATTGCGATTTCCATTATCAGATGTTTTATTGTAAATCCTGAAACTGTTATTTGACGTAACCCCAATTTGAGGTACCCGAGTCGGGGACAGGCCGAAGAAAGTCCTTTTGTTTATTGCGAATACTGCGCCTTGCTGTTCAATGCAAAATCGTACTCTGCTCTTGATCTTCAGCCCTGCGTCTCCTATTCAATGTTTTATTACATGGACTTGACCTGATGATATTAATCAAATAAAATGGACGCTGAATTTCACTCAGGTTATCTGCGTATGGCTGTCCCTAAGGTTCACGGACCATCCCCGCCCTTGCGGCAAGTACCAGATTCGCGTTACTCGTCCGGTACTATCAGGAACTCATCCCATACTGTCGAAAATGGTACATCTGACAGCGACATGTCAGCTTCTGTCTCCGAGATGGAACCTCATGATGCCCGTGATAGAGGCTTTCAACCCATAAATGGGCGCCTAGCTGAAATGAATGGTTCCATGCCGGTTCACTCTAGGCCCCAAGGTCCTCCGACACCTGTCCAAGAACCACCTCTGGCTACTCAGCACCGAATTTTACTCCGACTGGAAGAATTAGAACGACAGGACTGTGTAAGGTCCGAGGCCAGATCGCAATTGATCAACCGGCGCCAGCAGAGAGCCGAACAAATTCGAACTAAACGTGCGGAAGAAGACGAAGCTAGGCGACAGAGATACGCACAGGAAGATGAACTGTTTGCCAGGAGTGAGCAAGACCTTGACGCTGAGGAGGCCGTAAGCTCGTTTTTTCCATTGAAATGTTCACACTGATCATAGACAGGAGCTTCGTCGACAATTAAAACTCATCAAACGCGGACTGCCTCTTGACGGTCCATTACCTCCTCCGAGAGCAACATCATTCACAATCCCGCCATCTCCGTCTTCAAGTCAGTCTCCCTTGCCACCAAATCAGCCAATACGGTTCGATCCGTTTGCAAAGGAACCTCCTTATCATGCCCCACCCCCTGCCCATCAACCTCCGCCTAACAACTACCAATCGCCTTATCGAGGGGAGCAATCTCCTTCTACTCCGTATCAAGGCGGCAATCCTTCTCGATACCCTGTTGAGCATGTTCGACCTCCGTCTGCTCCATCTGGACCTCCCCCACCCCCGCTTCAACCGTCTGGATTTTCCGCAGTCAACCGATCTGGTTCAGGTTTTGCTCCAGTCAATCCTCCACCACAGCATCAGCCTCAGCCTGGTGTTGTCCCTGTGCCGAGTACTCCAGCCTACAACAATCCCTCAGCCCAACACTTCCAAACACACAAGCATTATTCTCCCATGAATCCGCCACCTTCTCTGAACAAGCCACCAGTAGCACAACGTACGGAAACGCCACCATCGACGGGGAGCAAAAGAGAACGAGGCCCTTCCACTCATCCTTACATGTACTCCGAGGCATTCGCCAAACGGCATGTGCATTGTGATCGCGAGGACCCTCCTGGGCGAGGCATTTGGCACCATGATGCAAGTAATACAGATAGGTACATACGCTGCTGGCATGACAATTGTGGCCGCATGAATTGGAAGACTCTGCATGGATTCGCATGTCATATTGTGCGACACCATGATCTGCCAAAGGGTACCCTTCAGGGGATACAAGACGCGCTTGAAAAATATGGCGTCGTCATTGGAACCGAACCACCTCCAGCTCCAACACGGTCTGCCCCGCCTGTCTCGGCTCCTAAAACAGAATCGAAACCTCAAGCAAAGCCCGCTGACGATGACGATCCAATATACGGAACTTCTTACCGTATTCAAGGGTCGACTTCTGGCCCACATCAAGAAGAATACATTTATAGCTCTGATTCTGAGGCGGAAGAACTCCCATCTCAGGGGCACGTTGGGAAGCCAGGCGTTATCACGATTCCTCCACCCCAGAAAATTACTGCCAAACAGAAAAGAGCAGATCAAAAAGCGCGTTCAAATGAGAACACTTCCAAGGGGAGACATTCCGTTGGCGGGCCTCATTCTGCACACAGGACCTCATCCGTAGCAGAAGTGCCGTCAAATTTGATGTCCCCACAGCCTCCGAAAGTAATTTCAGATGTTCAAAATCATCAAGACTCACAGCCTTCTGCAGCACCAACATCCTACTCTGTCCAATCTCACCCAATGCCGTCAGAGCTAACGTCCGCGACCCAGTCTGCTACGTTACCAAGCCTCAATTCAACATCAGAGGAGACCCTGAAGCTTGCACGCGCAGCTTTACAAGCTAATGATCAACGCTCACAAGAAGATGGCGATTACGTTCCATCGCAAGACGTAGGCGCAGAGTCAGAACCTGCAGGTCCTAGCGCTGTTCCCTCTACTATCGATCCTACACCACAGTCAACAGTGCCAGCAACCTCAACTGTGGAGAGCACTGCGCCGGTTGAGACTGTTCCCAGCAGCGTTGATGAAATTTCAGGAAGAGATCCCGGAGAAGGAGCTCCAGCCCCTCCTACCGCCTCGACGGCGACTGCAGCGACAGATTCTGTATCGTATCCACAAATATCTTCTGATCGACCAGCTACGCCACCACCAGATGACTCTACCGAAACTACGAAGACTGAACCTGTCAGTCCCTACAAAGCTCGCATCTCTGTTGATGGGTTGGCACGTGACGCTGCTAAGCGGATGGAACGTCTAGATGAGGAAGATAGTGACTATTTTGAGTCACAGGAAGCTCACCTTCGATCAAGCGGGCGATCTCCTCGTATGACCAAAAAGCCCGTTTTGGACGCTCTTGATACTCCTGGCGCTTCAATGGTGCCTGATAGTATGGATATTGACCCTCCTTCTCTACCACAGTCTGCTACTACTCCCTCGAAACGGGGCCATAAACGTCCTGCTACGGCCGACTCTTCCGAGAAACGCTTGAATGGCTCGCCTGTTAAGACTCGACGGACTGGCGGCAGCCTTGGGACTCGCATGGCGTCTCCGATATCCATTACCGATGATTCTGGACTGGAAAACACCAATTGGGGTGACAATAGATCAGGTAAGGTCGGTGCTGAAGATGGCCTCAATGACTCTATTCACATCGCCCGCAACACAGACCCGCGCTCCCCAAACGAGCCTCTACCTACCGTCACCGCCTCTAATAAAACGGGAGCGAGTAAACCACGTCGATCGGCTGCAGTCGCTGCATCTGGAAAGTGGAGCAAGCTTCTCAGCCAGCCGAGGGCGTCGTCGACGAGAGCGGGGAAAGAAATGATTCTTGAAGAGATGAGCCCAGAGATAAGGGAGAAAGTAAGGAATCTCGCAGATGTATATCCTGAGAAAGGCGTGCAGGTCTGTCATGAGGCGATTGTAAAATACAAGGGGGATTTTGATGCGGCTTTGGAGGGACTTCTTGACAAGGGCGAAAAGGGGACGAGAAGAACAAGGAGAGCTATATGATGAAGTTCGGGACAATGTTTGCTGCGTTGAGCAATACTAATTGCATGATTAATCCCCAAACCGCTCGTTGTTGAGAATGTTTGATTTTTGTGTTGCTGTATCCATTCCTATTTCTTTTCTACATGACTATTGTACCTAATTTATCCGTTGGCGTTGTGTTGGAGTTGATTTCAGGTTTCATACCAGGCGCGAGCAAGTTAATTTCGATAATGAAGACTTCAACAGAACCATTTTGCTGGATCAAACAACAGTTTCAAAGATTTAGAGGAGCTAGCACAGGTCTTATTTGTATGCTTTATATTCACAGTATGCTCTCCTTAGTCACTTAGCTGCATAGTACTCAACGCCGTATCAGAACTTGGCATGATTTATAGAAATACCTACTCCTAAAACTTATCAGTGACAATCAGACCTTCAACGTTCACCGCAATCCACAACCATACCTCGATATTGGCCGTATGTTTGATCTGCAAGTCTACTGCCCTATTCCGCCTAAAGTGCTCCTAGCCTGATTGAATATGCATGTCGTAAACTTGTCTACAATCTTCACAACACTGATCGTCGATGATGGACTTGTGAAACAACTCGGGAGGAGGCCGCACCTTGCCCCCATGTACAGAAATAGAGAGTTCCTCATCAATTCGGTCGTGGCGCGGGAAAGTTCCTGCAAGCCACCCCCGACATCGGCCGACTGCCGCGAGAATTTTCTCACGCCATTCACGATTTTTCAATTACTAACTTCACCAACGACACAGACACTCCGCTGGATACGGCCTGGTCAAACCGGAAGTACCGAAGACAGTGAAATGTGCGCGGGTCTTCGACGGAAAGTATGGCTTTAGACAAGACTACGAGAGATCCGAAGCTCTCACAGTCTCTCCCTACCGGGCCGCAAGACCAAGCTTCTCTTTCCTCAAAGTCCTTTCCTTCTGCAGACTCTTTCAAAACTCTCAATTCTGACCCCTCTACACCTACTCCTCAATGGAACAGCAGACACCTCGGTCTCCGCTTCGCCGCCGACGCGGCCTCTGCCGTGAGCGCGTCGTCTCTCATCGCACCACTCATCTGCCTGATCGATAGGTGTGCCCACCATCCACCCTCTCAACAACTCCAGCTAACCCATCCCTCCCTCTAGATCTATCGTCGAAAAAGCCGCCACCAACACCCCCTTCTTCACCTGCTTCCGCCGCGCCCTCCACACCCTCCGCAAACCCCACCACTTCCTCACCTCCAAACCCTTCCTCCTCATCCTCACCCTCTACACCTCCACCTACCTAACCGCCAACACCCTCGATACCCTCACCTCCACCATAACCCCCTCCCCCGCCCCCACCGTACACTCGGGCCCCACCAAATTCCTCGGCGTCTCCGCCGTCAACATGTCCCTCTGCGTGTACAAGGACTCCCAATTCGCACGCCTCTTCGGCAACCCCACCGCCGCCGCCACCGCCCGCCTCCCGCTCCCCTCGTACCTCCTCTTCGCGCTCCGCGACAGCCTCACCATCCTCGCCTCCTTCAACCTCCCCCCGCTCCTATCCCCGCGCCTCGCGCCCCTCGCGGAGAACGTCAAGACGCGGAATAACATAGCGCAGTTTGTCACGCCGGCCGCGATGCAGATCGTGAGCACCCCGTTCCATTTGCTCGGGCTGGATCTGTATAATCGGCAGGCGAAGGGGGTGGGGTGGGGGAGCAGGTGGGCAAGGGTGCGCAGGGATTGGGGGGTGAGCGCGCTGGCGCGGATGGGGAGGATCGTGCCGGCGTTTGGGGTGGGTGGGGTGGTGAATCGGGAGGTGAGGGGAGCGTTGATGGGGAGGTTGGTGTGAGTGAATACGTCGAAGGGAAATTAAGATAAAGAGGGGGGACTAATCGATATTTGAAATTTTGGGGGCAAGGAGCTCATGATAGGATAGGGTTGGAAAAAGCGTATCATTAATTGACTGTTATTGCGCTCGAGCGAACTCGGCGAAAAAGCATGCATTGCGTTTTTGGGAAGAGAAATATGGTAGGAAAGGGGCGCAGATAGACAGGAACAAGCGTCAACTTTTTACTTTCTACGGCGGAAAAGGATCTCAAGGCACATCCAGAGTGGAAGCTATTGGAAAATGTTTTTGGAAAGATGGCTAACAGCACCGGACACTGCATTGCATTGAGCATCAGCAGCATTGGCATTAGCATTTATTCCCATCCTAGAGTACTCTATAGATATATAGATCGCAATCACATCTCTTCTACCACCGGTCTGTTCATATATACATAGAGGACAAGCACCTTAAGTAGGTCACACAGCACTATTCATCTAAATCAGATCCATACCAGTTGGCAGCATGCCATACGGTGCGGCGCTCCGTGCGAAGCAGGGTTGGGAAGATATGGTGTGTAAGGTGGTATTCTTATTGCGTACTTTTTCTTGGATGTTGCGCTTCGTTTTGTTCCGTTGGGAGACGTATCGTACAGGGAGGCAGGCGGTGGCAGGACATTTTCCCCTTATGTACCTAGGTCCCTTGGTGTCCCTGTTCCTGAAGCTATATACGTCAGTACATACATATATGCGTATCCGCGCTGGAAGTGCTCGAGCCCCACGCGTGTGCCGATGCCATCCATTTCTCTCTCCAGCACCTCCCTTGACCCCGTTCTGTTCTGTTCCCATGCATTGCGATTCATGTTAGAGTGATGCGGTGAGTTTTTGCAGATCGAGATACGAGCTCGAAGGATTAGAGCTTGCTGGCCATGCTGGATCTGGAGCGTCTGTGGCTGCTCGGCTCTGTGTGTGTAGCGTGGATGTTGTGGTGACGGTTGGTGAAAGGGTTTGGAGCTGGGAGGGGAAGGGAAGTAGGTCAGGTCAGATCCGAGAATCAGACCTCTGGTCGAGATATAGTAGCCCTTTGCATTCACCATTTGTCCAGTGCCGCACCGGAGGATGTCTGGCTGGGTGTCTGTCATCAGCGCACCAATCCAAATCCACACTCAAATCGGATTCTCCATCCCAGGACTCGGCACCGCGGGCCTCACCACCCCCTCCCCATTCCCATTCCCATTCCCATTCCGCGGCGGCGACACCCTCTGCCGCCCATTCCCAGCAGCAGCAGCACTCGACACCAAGACCGGATTCCCCACACCGCCGCCGCCGAGACCCCTCTTCATCATCCTCCCCAACAACCCCACCAGCTCCGCCGCGTCCTCGAAGCTCTCGTCGTCCATGCCCTCCTGCGCGTTGTACACGTCCGCGATGGTCTGCTTGGCCAGGCGCCTCGACATCTCCGCGTCGTGCAGGCAATCGTAAATATACGCGACGTACTCGAGTTTGACGCTAAGGCGGATGGGGTGGGAGCCGGGGAGCAGGGATTCGGCCAGTAAGGCCGCGGTTTGGAAGCAGGAAGTGGCCGTGGGAATGTAGTCGATGGCGGGGAGGAGGAAGGTTGCTGTGGGGCGGGGGGCTGGGAGGGGGAGGCCCGGGGGAGAGGAGACGGGTCCGCCGGTGAGGATGCTGCGGGAGAGGCCGGCGGAGGGGGTGGGCGTGCGGCCGATGGAGGAACGTTCTGAGGGGAGGGGTTTGGATTTGGTGATGTTGAGGCGGTCCGGGGTGAGGTTGTCGGTTAGGTTAGATATTGGGGAGGTGACAGCGGCGGCGGCGGAGGGGGTGATGGAGGGGTGGTTGTGGAAGAGGACGAAGATGTGGTAGAAGGAGGCGCGGAGTTTGTAAGAGAGGACTTTGAGTTCGGTGTAGGGGTCCACCATGGGGAGTATGAATTGTTCCAAGACGTTCAGGCCTTCCCGGGAGAGCCAGATGATGTGGTGGTAGAGCTGTTGAACGCTTTTGGTGTCTCTTGTTGGGTCGAGACGGCGCATTTTTCTGGCGCGAACTAGCTTCCGGGAGAGTAACACTGAGAGGCCGAGAATCTTATAGAGCATTGACGAGAGTAATGGGTTCTCATTGCCTGTGTTCTTGGCGAAATGGCCAAGAAACTTTTGATCAATATCTGATGAGGCCATCCAAAGTGTGAATAGAGCTGGGTCATCCGCGAGGAGTAACTGGCGTGCCCTCTCTGTTAGCTTTTGTGACGTTCGCGCCATGTTGACTATGATGATAATTGATTAAGTCAATTGAACTTTTAAGTCAATCAGGTAATGAAACCATGTGCAACAGAGAATTCAAACACGATTATGAAATGGTCTTTAGATGTGAAAAATGAGTTGAGTCAGGTGAGCGTACATATATATTGGACCCATGTCAGGATGAAACGCGGAACGGGCGCTTACCTGGCTAGTGTCGAGTTTCCGTCACGCACGGCGCTAAACGATGCCACTCGGATTGGGTTTTTGTCTAAAGTGTTCCAGTTGTCCTAGTATTTGCAGTTCAATACCTAGATATAGGTTGAAGCGGTTCTGAGGTGAAGGAGGGGGTCAACTCCGTGGTAGCTGCCCCTGAATGCACGTGACCTCTAAAATCCGACGACACAAATTTCCGAACACTTAGACAGTACAAGTTTGGTAAAAGTCCTGGGAGTTGTGTGGTGGGTGCGTCAATTGGTGTTTTAGGGTATCGCTGGTCGAATTTGTAGAGCTTGATTGACAGTAAGCCGTGAGCGCAAAGCGGTAGCAAGTTTAACGTGAGGCGTCGGGAACTTTTTATGTACCAAGTCGTGTCTCTTGAATGAGATTGATGCAATAGAAAAAACGCCGTCAATAACCCTGTAATACCAATGCCAGTTGAGAATAAAATGTAAAGCCCTCGGGTATCACTGAAGAAAATCAGACCCTAATCAGACAGTCAGCATGCGCAAGTGACAACGGGGAAGGAAG
This sequence comes from Pyrenula massariospora, assembly GCA_021030905.1. Taxonomy (NCBI): domain Eukaryota; kingdom Fungi; phylum Ascomycota; class Eurotiomycetes; order Pyrenulales; family Pyrenulaceae; genus Pyrenula; species Pyrenula massariospora. The sequence continues at coordinate 2,184,493 of JAGFMI010000003.1, forward strand.
AAACTATTCTGCTCAGAACTGAGAATGATAGTGCAGATGTACCTTTTGATCAAACAGCACAGTCACTAGACAAAAGCCACCAATTCGCCAAAGCAACTATTGTCCGCCCGAATAAGGATGTAGACGTTGCCGGGGATCACACCGGGTCTCTGGGAACAAATGAAAAGTTTCTGCACCAGAGCCAGGCATAGGATTCATTCTCAACGTAGGATGTTATGGCAAAGACACGGTAGTGTGAACGATGAGGGGGTTATGGCGGAGGAGAGATGGTGATGTCGGACAAGGAGAAAAAGGTACGACAGACTCTCCACGATCACACATCCCCGTTAGTCGATGAGACGCGACGAACAGCTCATCATCTTCGAAACGGAGGAGCTTGACGCTCCGCAAAGCAACTGAAAAGAAAGAGAAACTTGGGTACGTCGTGAAGCGTTGAGGGAGGTCGACAATAACTCCACTTTTTTGACAATGGGCTCCTTTTTTTAAAGTTGTGTGGGACGACGAGGTCTACTCTAACCTCATACGCCGGTCTGAAAGGCAAGGGGCTCTTGCTGCGGTAAAGACTACCGTCGACAGCCAGTCTCCCAGGCTTGCGATGCAGGAGATGCATAAATCATACGTGTCAGAGCTGGAGTTCTTTTCTCCCCGGCCGAGTTAGCGAGCTTATCCTTGTTGACGGCCTAGACCACTGAGCCTATCTCGGCCCTTGCACCATGTTGAAGTGGAGCGGAAAGTGGTATTTCCTCGAAGGCGGATAAGCCGGGCGCCGGGAAAGGATGAGAGCAAGCAAAGAGTTTCGTTCTATTTCTCGCCATTGAGACGATCTTCGTTGTGGCGACGCCGCCGTCGGTTAAGACGTGGACCCTTTTGGGCGGCTGCCAGCGTGGCAGGCGGCCGGGCTCGAGCTAGTCCAAGATACAAATCATCTCTCCATGGTATCAGTGCCTGGCCACCTGGCAGCAGCCCGACACAATCTCCGAACAGCCTGAAAGATCCGAGCGAGGCGTCTATGAGCTCATATGGGCGATCAGACAGCCACGAAAACATTGTACGAATCGTCGCCAGAAACGAACGCTCCTCGGACACTGAAGATAGGGATCTGGAGCTCTTGCGACCAGCTGTAATGCACCCCGTAAAATCCCCGACTGGCCTCAACCCTAGTCTCGACTTCCGCCGCGGCATCTCGATCCCTGCCTGTCGTCTCCAATTTTAGCCGATGCTCTGCAGCAGGGCCGTTTCGCCCATCCTGAAGCTGTGGTGTTGATGATGATCTCGACACATCTGCATGTCGGCAAGAGCGAGTTTCTTTTGATAGACTCCGCGTATCGCTGCATCTTGTGGCCAATCGTGTGCAAAGCTTCCAGTACCTCTTGCGGCAGCAGAGCCTTTTTGTACTCATACGAGCATACCTTGAACGCGATTAAGTCAGAGCGGGCCAAATTAACTGAAGAGCGGTGAGCTCTCCGCTACAATATCCTGAGACAAGCGGGCGGCCATCATGACAGATGGAGATGGCCAAGTCATGACCGCGGGAAGAGACGTCAAAACACGAGTTTGGCATATGCCTTGCTTTTGCATTGCATCGTTCCGTTGTCAGATCCCCGGCATGCAAATCTTTCTCTTTTGGCCATACTGCTCCGGCGCCACATAATTGCTTGCCCATCTACTCTGAGTAATGCCTGGTTTGCAGAAGCCGAAAGTACCAAGATTTCTGTTAAGTTATCTAGAGTAAATTGGCGTTGGCTGACCAGGGAGAGATTTGCGACAAAGCAAGAGATCTAACATTCCCTTGAAGTTGCTTGTGTCCCTAGTACGTGACTGCATATAATATTCCGGTCAAGAAACCCTGCAATTTCCCGTTTCTTTCCAACTTCTGTGTTTAAGTTCTACATGCAAGGTCCATTTCTGCCATTTCAAGCTCTGCAATTACTTTATAACAATCACGATTACAACACCTCCTTCTTTGTAGACTAGAGCCCCAGGCTAGATACAGAACCAAGTAAACAACTATGCAGCCACAATCACGATTTATTAGGCAAGCGTCTGAGTGAGCGGCAGTGACTGCGCTCCACTGGAAACAGATCTCACTTTAGCAACCCGACTACCAAGTTCGGCCATCATCTGAAAAGTCTATGAAGACGTCCACTAGTCTCATCTCAATTATCAGGTAACTCGAGAGCAGAGGAAAATGTCGTTCCTTAGATATGTCACCTAATTAATCCTCATGTACGTGCTCGTTTTTCAGCAGGAGGAGACGCACATGAATCATTAGATAGGGTAGCAGCGTTATGTGAAACCTTTTTCGGGTATGGTGATTTTCAATCTTTAAAACTACGCTCGGATGTCTTACCATATAGGAGACCGTTGATGATGTTTGGGAGGAGTCTCGTGACCTGGCCGTTCTTAAGGAAGCCGTAAGCATGGCGACTTGAAGCAGCGAGGCTGACATGAGGACCCATTTATTTCTCAGCCTCGTGCGCAGGATTTGAAGGAGTTCCAGTCTCTCGTAAATGGGCGCAGCTGGAGCGTCAGTTGACAGCAGACGGGAAGTGCGCCTTCATCGCACGTGTAGATGCATTTGCAGCTTATTCGCCGGCCGACTAAATGTGGACTCGGGTTGAGAGTCAGATGCGCGGCCACTGCACTCTGGCTGAATCAGACCACGAGATCAGCCTCCGTGCTTCCACCTGTCTTCAGAGCATCGAGCAGATTCCTTCTTTGAATGCTATCGTTTATCAACGTATAATTTTCGAAGCACAATTATTCCTCTCGCGGCCGACCCCAGGAATCTGCAGCCCGAGTTAATTAAAGAGGAGGCTCCACCCAAGCCTGCGGCCCGGCGATAGTCCCCTGGCTCGCCGCCTGTACCTGATCGACAACACGCGACCGCACTGGAAAAGTGACGTCGCAGCTCCAACATTTTTAAAGGTACCTTTTTCCACAACAACCTCAAGGCTGTGAGAGCGCCAGCAAATTCAGACGACTGGCGTGCCGGTTGAGATTCTCTCCGGGCATGCGACCACGAAACCATCATCAGACATAGCGGCCGATTGTCTGGCATGGCCCGGCTCTTCTCAGCTCTGCTGCTATGCTTGGCAGGCAGCTTAGCGACGCCAGTACATCAGGAACCTTTGGGGACATTCAGCTTCCAGAATGGCGAAGACACACGTATTTCCGTACATAAACATCCGAAGGAGCCTCGGAAATTGCAAGGGCGATTTCTTCACATCACAGGTATGCATCCTTTCAGGGCACTGCTCCTTGGTTCTAAAGAGTGTTCCGTGAAGACCACTACTAATTGAATTCTAGACATCCACCCAGACCCGTACTACAAAGCACATACCGATCCTGACGACGCATGCCATTATGGCAAAGGTTCAGCTGGATTCTACGGCGCAGAAGCTACCGATTGCGACACTCCAATGGCATTGGTGAACGCTACATTCAAATGGATAGACGACAATCTCAAAGACAAGATTGATTTCGTGATCTGGACCGGCGACTCAGCTCGTCATGATAGCGACGAGCGCAAGCCTCGCAAGGAGCATGAGGTTGTACATCTCAACGAAATTATTGTAGAAAAATTCGTCGAGGTCTTTGGCAAACCGGACAACATTGGCGATGACGACCCTACTAACGATTTCGTCATCCCCATCGTCCCGACATATGGAAATAACGATATACTCCCGCACAATATCTTCAAACCGGGGTCAAACAGGTGGACTAAGCGCTATCTTCAGATCTGGGAGAAGTTCATTCCTGAAGCGCAGCGTCATACCTTTGACAGAGGTGGATGGTTTTTCGTCGAAGTCATTCCAAACCAGCTTGCCGTCTTTAGCCTCAACACATTGTACTTCTTCGACTCCAATGCAGCAGTGGATGGATGTAACGAGAAGTCACAACCCGGATATGAACATATGGAATGGTTGAGGATCCAATTGCAGCTTCTTCGCAATCGGGGCATGAAGGCCATTATGATTGGACATGTTCCTCCAGCCAGGACAGAGAGCAAGCAGAGCTGGGACGAGACATGCTGGCAAAAGTATACTCTCTGGATGAAGCAATACCGTGATGTGGTAGTTGGAGGTGCTTACGGTCACATGAACATCGACCACTTCATGCTACAAGATTCTGACGAGCTGGAAAAATACTATATCAACGGAAAGACTCAGGTTCACAATGCTGACCTCTTGATAACCGGGAATGAACTGACGACAAGAGAACCCATGTTCGGTGTCCAGGCAGGTGCAAACTACCTCCGTTCCTTGCGCGAGGAGTGGTCCGGACTTCCGAACCTTCCGGATTTCGAAGTCATGCGAGAACTTGAATTGATGAAGAAACACAAAAAGTCAAAGGACAAGCAAAAGGAGTTACTCGACGCGATTGGCGGTCAATGGGCAGAACGATTCAGCCTCTCTCTCGTCTCACCGAGCGTCGTTCCAAACTACTTTCCTACGTTACGAGTCATCGAATACAATGTCAGCAGTCTCGAGGATTCTACTGTTGGGCCCGGTCTCAGTGAGCCCGAGCAATTTTCTTTCACTTCATGTGACGGAGAGATCAAGGACAGCGACGATGAAGCCGTCCTCCAGCATGACAGTAAGACCAGTAAAAAGAAGCACAAGAAGAAGAAGAACAAGAAGAAGAACAAGAAGAAGAAACCAAAGTTCAAAGTCCCGAAAGCTCCTTCCAAATCCACTCCACCAGGGCCGGCTTACTCTCCGCAGTCTCTAACTTGGCTCTCTTACACCCAATACTATGCCAATCTAACGCATATCAACAATGAAGTGAAAGATGCGAAGAGCGAGCCAAGAGACTTCAAATATGAGGTTGAGTACGACACAAAGACGGATCACAGATACAAGTTAGATGATCTAACCGTCCGAAGTTATCTAGACCTGGCACTAAGAATCGGCAAGAAAGGCCAAGCAGGAAAGTCAAATCTTAGGAACCTAGAAGATGAAGATCTCGAAGAAGAAGGTGGATTGACCCAAGAGGTGGAGACTGTACCCTGCGATTCCAAAGACGACAGGAATGATGACGAGCTAGACGCTTCAAAACACAAGAAGAAAAAGAAGAAGCATAAGAAGAAGAAAGACCACAAAATTAATAAATTGTGGGCGACTTTTGTACAGCGGGCGTTTGTTGGAACTAAGACTGAAGACGAGATTGAGGAGTCGTTCGGTTAATGTCTGTAATAGGACGGATCTTCCTGCTAGATTTTGCATTTGACTTCTGTCTGCATTTAGCGAGCGTTTCGGAATTGGACAGGAAAGCAAGGGGCTGCTGGACTACATCGGTATGGTCATCTTTAGAGTTAGTGTTGAGACAGGTTCATCGAGCTGCAAATATGCATACGACACGTTTGTGTAAAAAAATCTTGCCCTTGTCCGAATACTTCCTTTTCAAATTTTGGTCTTCAGTCTTAGCAGAGAAGGATCTCCTATGCGTTTCAAATCGTGGTTTGTGAGACTGTGTTAAGACGAGATCGCAAGACTCCTTAACGGCACCGGAGCCTAAAAGGGGCTTTTAAAGGTGACTAAACGTCGGATGATTTCCTTTAAATACTCCTATTAAATATATATACTCGCGAACGGTAATTGTGAGAGCCACTTATGTCCTACCTCGGTCAAATGCAAGATTTTGTTCCCCTCACACCCTTTTCCCCTTGGACTGCGGGGTGGTCACCGAAGATGTCATACGAGGCTGTGAAGAAAGTGCCTCTTGAAGCAGACTTCTAGATAAAGATCTGCTTGTTTAATAATCTGAAACCCAGACATTGGATCTGTCAAGCGAATCTAACGGTACTTAGCGACTGAAAGGTAGGTGAGAACAGTTGACAACATCTCCAAATCATTGGGCACCTTCACTCAGCACATACCATCTCTTCTCCTTTCTCAAGCTTTCCAAAGCTCAATTATCATGGATGGTAAGATATTCAAAGCTAAGGGGCTGCCATCAGGAAAGAACAATAAATACAAACCATGCCAGACTACCCAAGCCTCGAGCCCGCGTTTACTGTCAAGGTTAGTCGTCAGATATCTATCTTGCCATGACCAGGAAAAAGCTCCTCTCATAAGACCTAATATATTGATCATGTGTCTTCTAATTAGGTTGAAATTGACGCCCCTATTGCCATCGGTGCGTACATTCTCTAGATTTCTGGCACGCCTTGTCCGAGTCTGAACCGGTCTGACCCCTATGTCACTACTCAGGGGCTGGTCTCAGGGGCAATGCACTGACTGTTGCGGTGTGTACCTCTTTCTTCTTTCCCTATTATTAATCCGTCTCGTACCTGGCTCCTATTCGCGTTCCTCTTCCATCTATCCCTCTTTGTCTCCTTCGAAACCACCGAGCTGACCAGTATAGCCGATGACGGGCGGCTCCGTCAAATCTGAGCCCTCTTTCTCTCCCGCCATCGATGCCAAATGGAAGGGCGTGGGAAATGATTACATCCACAATGATCCCGATGGCAAGCGGATGCGGTTGAACGCTCATTCAACGGTTGAGTAAGTCTTCCTCGTGACTCGATTAACCGACGACGAAGAGAAAAACAAGCGGTCTAAGTTGAGTACTGATTTTGAGTCATTATCGGTGAAGGACTAACGACGGCGCGGTACGTATTCCTTGCTTTTTACTTTGGTATAATAGCTGATAGATGTGCTATAGTTGATCTACATGAACTACACTGGGTAGGTCCCCCGTTCCCCATCTTTCCCCATCCCAAGCATCGACCTTATCAACTCTCGTACCAGCGTCGTCGATCTTACACCGGGCGTCATGGCCGTTCTTGGTGGCGGACCAGATGCGAAAACAACGGAATTTGGGGGATCTTGTAAGTCTTGACCCCATTACTTTTGGATGGAACTGATGAGGTAGTTACCCATTTCACATTTGAGACGGGCAGCGAGAAGTATAAGGCGTTGGAGAGTGGCGTATTTGTCGCGGGAGGTAGATTTGTGGTCGAGGCGGGAAAGCCGGTTGTCGTTGAATATCGAGTCAGTCGGGCTAAGTGGTAGGAAGTGGAAAATGGGATAACAAGTGTGATTAAAGGTCACGGATGGACGCGACAGGGAAAGGTACCGTGCATACGACTACCCAGTATTTACTAGGAGAGTCGCTCAAACTGAGGTTTGGACCTGACAGCAATCCGAGCCTCTGAACTTGGACTCCATAATGTCTGTATGCAAATAAGTGATAAATGTTGCAATCTTTTTCTTCCTTATCTGATTAGTGACATAGATTTGTGAGGTACGATCTCGCCGCAAGCCAAGTTTCTGAGACTAGGATTTCGTATCCTTTTACGGACGTTGCGGACTCCCAAAGAAAACAAGACTCTTCTCCACAACTGTGCTCGACATTAGACCTCGCGGATAGGATTTGCTTTTTCAGAGGGCTCCAATACCATTTTCTGAAACACAACTCTTGTCCAAAAATCCTTTTTAAAATCGCACCATCGGAGCAAGAGAAGACCGACGTTGATTTCGAGGTCCAGAAATCTCTCATTAAAAAACAGCGCACTTGATCATTCCTGCACCTACGCTCTTTTCCTAAGTATAGATTGCTATGACGCCGTCAATTACACCGACGTACGGATAGCAGCACGAACTTCGAAAGCATTTCTTCTAAATCCTCCACATGGCCGTCAGCAACATCGTCGAAATTTCCAACTCATAACATCCATCCCACACCTCCTTCAACAACCCCACTCTCTACACACACACACACCCTCCCAAGCCCACGCAATGCCCTGGCAAACCCCCCTCCACACCTGCTGGCGCCACCAATCCTGCCCCTCCTGCCTCTCCGTCCCGGGCCCCGACCACTGCTCCTGGTGCCCCGTCTCCGGCACCTGCGTCCCCAACGATGCGCGCATTCCGCTCCTCGCACCCATTCTGCGCGAGGATATCTGTCCGCTGGCGTGGCGGGAACGGCTGGAGCTGAGGAGCGGCGGGCTGGGGTGTCGGGTGAGTACGTATTCGTTTTTGACGGGGTGGGCGTGTGTGGTGGGGACGTTGGGGACGTTGGGGGTGGGGTGGGGGGCTTGGAGGGGGGGGAAGTGGGTGGGGAGGAAGTGGAGGGGGAGGGGGGAGGGGTGGTGGAGGGTGAGGTGGAGGGGGGGGAGGTGGAGGGGGGGGAGGAAGGAGGAGCAGATGGGAGGGGGAGGGGAGGGGAGGGAGGAACAGGAGAGGAGGGCAGAAGAAGAGAGGCCGCTGCTTGGGTGATGATGCATTTGGGATGTTCAAACCTTACTACGACGCTCAATGTGTCAACAACAGGGACTCGGACCATATACAGGAAAGGCATGCAGAGATTGACTCTGTCGACAACCTGTCTGAGCCGCATTCCCCAACGATTAGTCCTTCACCCTTCCCTCTTCGATACGACAAAGTCCTCCAAAGATCCTCGAAAGTCAATGACCTTCGGCCACCTGCCCATCCACATCGAAATAGACTGTTTTCGAACCAAAGTCACAGACTTCCAGCACCCTCCATCACTAGATATCATACCAACTCAAATTCAACCAAAGCACCATTCCACCATCGGTCACATCATCCATCTCGATCCCTCCGTTGCCCCTCAAAACCAAGACATCACGCGAACTCCCATTCCTCCATCTCAATCCAAAGATCGGCCAAAGGGGACCGACATATCGTTATTTCGACCGTCTAATCCACCTCACACGGCATTACCGAACGAGTTAGAATACCATGCAGCCTGAACAATTCAATTTACCACCTCCTCCTTGGAGGGAACGAGACGAGCCAGCACGAAACCCACACACCCACCTTCTCCCATCCTACCCAGGATTGACTCGCGGCCTGCCTGCCTCCACCACTTTGTGTACAGCACATACACAAATACTAGTTAGACCCTGATCTAAACCTGGTTGATGAATGAATTCCTTTTTACATTTATTTAGCCAGCTAGAGCGTACTGTCCATCCAGCATCGGGCTGGGTGATACTCGATCGATCCGATCTCCGGGGTATATGTGTATGTATGTATAAAAGCATCCGAAAAAGCCTGCACCCTGCACTCGATCTCCATCCCATATCCCTCCCCTCCTTCCCTCTCCTTTCCTCTCATCAGCCCGCACGCCCACCCCCTTCCTTTTGTGACGCAAGCATCCACGCAATGCAAAGAACCAACCCGCTCCGAAATGCTCGAGAGAAGAAAGTCGAAGAAAACCTAATTCTCATCTCACGCCGCTCCCGCCATCAAATTCCGCCCCTTAACCGTCTTCCACTCAAACAGCGCACACGTCACAAACGCCAACCCCCCCACCGCAATCGGAAGGATAAACGTCCGCGTCACCGCCACATCGTACGCCTGCAGCACGCCCTGCAGCAACCTTGGCGGCGTCACCTCCTTGACGTGCGTCGCGCCCGCGGCGATCACCAGCTTCGGGTCCAGCCCTGGCGCGCGCTTCGGTATCTCTTTCGTCAGGCTATTGGTGAAGATGTTCTGGGCAATCGACACCGAGATGGCCCCGCCGAGCGTGTTGAAAAACACCGCGATCGCGTTCCCCGTGGGCATGTCGCGCTTGCTGAGCACGACCTGCACCGCGATGAAGGGGATCTGGATGCAGGCGCCAGCGCCCGCGCCGGCGAGGATCTGGTAGCCGATCCAGCGGCCCGCGTTCGAATTCACTTGAAGCGTATAAAGGAGGCCGGAGCCGACGACGTAGACGGCGGAGCCGGCGTAGAGGAAGGGGACGTAGGGGCCGATGGCGGTGATGGAGCCGCCGACGACGATGCTGGCGATGGTGTTGGAGATGAGGAAGGGGACGGTGCGGATGCCCGAGGCTTCGGCGGTGGTGCCTTTGACGGCTTGGAAGTAGAAGGGGAGGTAGTAGATTTGGCTGGTGAGGTTAGGTTGGTTGTGGGAGGGGAGAGGGTGAGAGGGGGCTTACGTGTAAATGGCCATTGCGACGAAGGCGGAGAAGAGGGCGCAGGCAAGGACTGTGCGTTGCCCGATGAGGATGTGGGGCGGAAGGGTTGCCGTTGGTCCTCGCTTGATTTGGACGATGATGAAAGCAATGATGATCAGACCGAAGCCGAGGAGCGTGCCCCATACTTTGGAGTTGTGCCAGGGGTAGACGGATCCTCCCCATTGAAGAGCCAGGAGAAGACAGACTATTGCGCAAATCAGGAGGAAGGCGCCGAGAATATCGATCTGGGCAATCTTCTCCTTTAGTGACAGCTTGCTCTCTTTCCGTTTGGGGTTCTTGAAGAAGAAGAAAACAGAGGCTATAGCGATGCCTCCAACAGGAAGGTTGATCCAGAAACACCATCGCCAGGTAAGTCTGTCCGTGAAAGCACCTCCTAGGATTGGGCCAACGATGCTAGAAATACCAAACATGCTTGACAAGAGTGCAATGTAGATTGCACGTTTCCTTAAGGTAACAGTATATCCAATAATGGTCATGCTGCCCGAGAACAATGCAGAAGCACCAACTCCAGCAAGCGCACGACCTCCGATGAGCATGTTCGAGTCTTTTGCTGCTGCACAAACGACAGATCCAGCTTCAAAGAGAACAAGGGCGAGAATGTAGGTCCATTTCACGTTGAAGTATGTATAGATTTTCCCGAACGACGGTTGTAGAGAGGTAGTGGTCAGGAGGTACGCGGAGCCGTACCAGCCGACGTCGTTGAGAGAATCAAAGACTGTTGTTATTTTAGGGATCGCCGTAGCAATGATGGTGTTGTCGAGGGCGACAACGAAGGTTGAAACGCAAAGACCGAATGTAAGGATCCAGAGGGGCAATCCATGTGGATATTTTGATTCGTCGTCAACGCCCGCTTCTGAAGCTTGTGTGTCGTGAGTTTCCGTCGGCTCTAATTCCCTTGAACCTGTCCGTTCTGCTTCCGAGATTTCTTTGTTCTGGACATCCTCTTCCTTCACTTGTTCTGGCTCCTTCTCGTCGGCGGTTGGGGTGGCCTCCACGGGCGTTGTAGCTCGCATGCTTGCTGTAGGCGATTTCTGCACAGGAACCTTCTCATCGGCAATGACGTCTGTTGACGATTCATCTGCGCGGCTGTCACGATTGCTCTCATGATGGTCGACGTTTGCTTCTTTGCCCAGCTCTTTCGCCGTCAAATCTTGAGAATCTGTGATTGGGTTTGAACGTTCCGTGGGCTTGGAATCTTCTTTGGTTGGCTCCTGCACGTCACTAGCGGGAGCCTCCAGGGACGATGCCTGCGCCCGCCGTCGTTGAAACGGCAGCCTCATGGTAGAAACTTCTTGTCATTAAAATTAAAGATCTGAAGCTACAAAACGTGTCGCTGTTGATGTGCAAATATCGACCTTTTGTAAAATGTTTCGTTTCGTGAGTCCATTGAAATTCTAGCCTGCACCTGCCTTTCCCCTGCACTGAACGGATCCGGGCTCTGGGGTGCATCCTCGTAGCGAGATGCACCCGTCTACGGAACATTGAGCTGCCGAATGATAGTGTGCCCCCCATAGGCGAAAAATCGATCAAACAACGGCGTTACCGTCCACTCACAGAACGTAAACTACGAGCATATCTGTTGACAGGGCCAGCGCAAGAGTGCCCCAAAACGGCCTAAAGGGGTCCCTGATCTTATTGGCCCCGTCTAACTCGTAAAATTCGCATCGTCTTTGCCTTTGCACTTAGGGTAGATCTCCCTACCGGCGCTATCCACTAAAGGGTCAATTTTGTGCATTTTCCATGCAGATCCTGCATAATCTCTGATTCAACATCCGCGGTCTCGGGACCGGGATCGTCAAGCAGACCATTCATTATCGTCTTCTCCCTTTCAAAGCTCTGGAAGACAACATCGCCCGCCGAGGCTATTCTGCAGATCTCCCCTGGTCGAGCGTAACGGATCAGTCTCTATAATGTCAATGCGCGGGTCTTGAGAGATCACTTGTGCGTCCTAACCTTCAAAAGGACCTTTTCTATTATCTTCAACAATTATACAATAACGACAACAGGATTGCGCGAATACACCGATGACCTGCTGGCGACCATTTTAGCATTAAATAAATGAGGTAATAGACATTGTCATGGATTCTCATGTCATTTGAGAGGGGTATTTATTTTTAAAGCCGAGAAGATTCCTGACGCCTCTGTAGCCGAAAAATGCTGATTCACGAGTCATACCACCCAGCCAAGCGAAAAAACTACAACATAAATGTCTACAGCTCTTTCTTTATCTTTAACTCCTCTTTCACCCCGTGCTTCTCTCCCACAGCGTTCTCTCCGCCGATGGCCCTGAACCCATTGTAAAATAGCCACTCAATGCCTTCTTCCACCGGTTTGTCGAACATATACGGAAGTGCAGGCACCGCCGCTAGGCCAAGCTATGACACTCGTTAGCATCCCTTTTCGTTGCATGATGAGTCTACCATCATAGATTTGTACTCACTCCTATTGGTCCCCAAGTTCTAATCGCATTGTTTCCACTCTTTTTCAGCGCTCGTCCAGAATATTTGACGATGCTGTGTATCGTAAAAGCCGGCAGTCCCATACTTGCGACACTCTGGAATAGCGCTCTCTGCACCATCACCGTTCGCCAATCCTCCAGTGCCGGTACTCTCCCCCTTTCCACCTGCCCTTCTGGTGCCCTGCCCTCGCTCAATAACCTCCCATCCTTCCCCGGTTTTGGTGCAGCAACAACACTTTGGGTCGCATTCCGATATTCTTCCGTCGCTGGCGCAAGGATCTTTCGATTCCGACAATACGCCTTGTAGCCCTCATGGCTGACGTCTCCAATCAAGTATGCCCATGACACGGCGTAGGCCGAGCGGACGAGGTAAGGGTGTGCAACAGGACGGAAGGATTCACCAATATCAGAGGTATAGGCGACGTAGCGGTGGGCGCTGAGGAGGATGGTACGGGCACGAGAGGCGTAGGCAGCATAGCGGTAGTTGGTGGTGGTAGAATCGTAGCCGCTGTGAAAGTGTCAACGAGGTACAAGGAGGGGTCCTGGACTGCCTCCAACGAGACAGAGAGCTGCTGAATGAAAAGGGATGCATCGAAGGAAACGCAAACGTGGACGTACTCTCCTTCGTAGAGCTGATCCCATACGCTATCTTCTCTGTCAACGAGTTTCTGAAGGTCGTGCGGGAGTCTTTGGCGGGGAACTGGTTCAGGGTCTGTAGAGGAGTGTCCGGTTGCGGCAGGTTTCTGAGGTTCTTCCTCGGTCTTCTTGCCGCCCCAGCCCCATGCCATGATTAAATGCGTTCACCTCCGTCGAAGATGGAGTTGATGAGTAGCATTCGCGTAAGGGGCGTCGACGAGGTTTAAACGTGGTGCCTGGGCACGCGAGTTGCACCAGGTTCGGGGCACCTCGGTAGTCACACTTAGAGGAACTCCGGGGCTGCCGTCATTTTGGAGCTCGCGCTAGGAGGAATTCGGGGTTAGGACAAGGGACAGCTTCAAGCTTGGATTTCTGAAGCTGAGCTTCGACAACCACATCCAATTGACACCTTTGATCACTCTCAACCTCCCTACTAGACGGCCTGCTCCTCAAAGCTCCGCCAAAATGGTTGCCACGTACACTATCGCGGGCCGACAGGTTGGATCACATATTGTGAGTAAATAGCTATCATCCCCGACCTTTTCACGAAGTACTTTGGGAGCGCTCAGCAGCTAAACTCGACATTCTTTGTAGCTCGCCATGGCTACGTTAGGCACAATGTTCGTTGGAAGCTGGGCGGCAACGAGAGGGGGAGAGAAGAAGAGAGAGCAGGGTCCACCAATAAATGCAACAAGCAAAGACGAGGAAAATTTCATACAGTATGGCTATGCCTTTCATTCCTCGCAGCAGTCTCTGATAACTCGACAGGGAATTCATAAAGAGTGCAGAAGCAGAAGAGAAGAAGGCAAAGCATTGAGTACGCTCTTATGTGTACTTTGAATGGCAGGGGGGACAATGAGGTTCTAGAGTGACTTCAAAATCAATTCCTACAAATCAAAGACGTCCTATATCGTTGATCAAGCCATTGAGCGTCGCATAAACGTCAAGTCAGAGAATCCAGTCATTGTCAAAGTCATTTTCTTCCCGGCTGACCAACAGCCATTTTCGTGTCTCCTAGCACCATTAAGCCTTCAGGATCTACCGGTCGCCCTATCCTTACCATGCCCACATTTTTAACCAGATCCATGACGATGCTGAATAGTGTTGCGACCGTACTTTCATCTGTCTCTGCTCTGCAGATAGAGCGAGGATAGTTCTTTTCGTCTTTCAGAATTTTGTCGATTGCTGCAATTGACGGCTCTGTTCCTTCTTGCTTGATTAACTCTTGAACTCTAGCAAGTCTGAAAGGAGAGTCGGGGAACGCCATTTTAGACTCTACAACGTCCTGAGGCTTGATGTAGTGATTTGTATGTGTCACCACTCCGTTTTCCATTGACAACGGGACGATGCCGTTGGCGCTGCATTCAAGTCCAATGCCTCCGGTCTTATCGGCGACGAGAATATGGCAAGCTGAAGCAACACCTGCGTCCTGCAGTTTTGCAACGGCAGCCTCTCGAGATGGACTTTCGAGAACTGTCCGCAAGGCGAGGTGACATGGCAGCCGCTGAAAGTCCACCCCTTTCGCTTTGAGAGCATTGAGTGTGACTCCAACTCCGGATGAGTTGAAGCCGATTTTCCCAATGATTCCGGCCTCTGTTACCATATATATAGTTGGTTTGTCTGTTTGGTAAATGCTCATACGGATCAGGTTTTCCTTTTGTTCATGTTGCCACTGATAAAGTCAGCATTGGTCATGAGACTCGCCTCGTTACTAACATCCCAATTCTGTGCTAGAAAACTTGTGTTGCCTTCCTGTGACTTCCAAGAGAAAGCCGTACAGCCATCGTCGAACATGCCGTATGCAATCTCCGTGCGGACGTTGAGCGCGAGGATATCCTCAAAGCCGTGACCTGAAGCCTCTGCCACACCTGTGTCATATGAGACTGGGCCAAGATTTGCTCTCGTTATAGATACAAGAGCATAGGATGCTATGTGAACACGGGAAGAGAGGGAGGATGACCTTGGATTTCATCTATATAAGCCGGCCATTTGTCCGCGAGCAATGGCATGAATTTCTGGGCAACTTTGCACACCTCTGGCCATTCGAGAGAAGTCTTCTCTTTAAAAAGACCTCTGTAGAATTTGAGGCTTCTTTGTATCAAAACTTTCGCAGCCTCTCCATGCTGCAGGCCGATCTACTGGCGCTTAGACAAGCATCTTGAGGAGCGTTGGCACAGCATACCTCGCGTGGAGAACCTTTGCAATCCACGGCGATCATCATACAACAAGTCAAGAGATCCGTAAGTAGATGTATCAGAAAGTAAGGAGTCGAGAGGAACGATTAATAGGATGGAAGCTGATAATTGAAGTTGGCAAAAGAGTCTGGATTTGGCAAGTGGCGTTGGTTTCTCGGCGTCGTTCAGCCTGATTGAAGTCTCGATCCCAATTAGAAACACATCTTTTACCTTACAATCTCACCTCCCCCCATTCCCCCAGCTACTTGTAGTTGAGAGCAATCTCCATGACAATCAAAGCTTTTCCCTTCCCCATCAGAATTGGCACAGACATTGTCCATATACCTCGCATACACCGGGTGATCACTTCAAATCACGGCCGATACATCCAACGATTTACAAGAAGAATTCTGCACGCCTCGGAACTAAGACATCTTGAAGAGAGATTTCCGAATTACCTAGATCGAATATTAACGCACTCTGATGAACGCCTAAGTGGCGTTTCTCGCTGGCTTGCCGGACGCTTTGCAGCTAAAGAAGCTGCACGAAAAGCACTCGGAGCTCGTATTCTCAGCTGGAAAGAAGCCCGAGTGCAAATATTACCAGATGGTAGCCCAGAGCTGATCTGTGCAATTGTTCGGGGGAATGGAGTATTTGAAGAACAGCAAGCAAGGCTTTCCATCTCACACGATGGCGACTACGCAATGGCTATGGTGCTAGCTGTTCCCATGAAATAAATCAACACAACCGGAAGGCCTGGAGCCTCTATTTGTTACTGCGACGACCATTTTCACAAACCAAGCTTTGTGCAGCACAGCTTTTGATGCCCTCAAAATCATTGAGGAGGATTTTGGCCAACATGCGATTAGAAGCCGGCTTTGTCTACAGGTGTCATACTCGGTTATGGTAGGAGTTTCCAGATTTGATAGGCTTTACGAAGCACGTTTGCGGCGTCTTTTCATCCGCTAGGTGTGCCGCCATTGCAAACAGCTAAAGATAGGATTTGTTCTGCAACAATAAGTTGCGTCTCGCAAACGGATCTAATGGCTGAGTGTTCGTGAATTTTGCCAAGTCTCGTTGGCTGTCGCAATAAACAAGCCTTGTGGAACTTTTCGGGCGATATCCTAAGCTTTATGGCTTTGCTGGGCACGCATGTGAGATTAGCGATGCCCTTAGCTTTAAGGGCCTAAGCGCCGCCTTCGATCTACCAAAGGCGCATTCTTCTAACAGTCAATTTCTGGTCATTCTTTGCCGAACATTCAATCCGCATCTCCCCAAATGGCGAATCTTAGCAATGGGGAAAAATAATGGCTCTGGTTTCAAGCCACAGGCGACCGTTGTATTGATCGCGAGCGTTTGTTGGGGCTAGCCTACTTAAGCGTGGAGACGGCCGACCATGGCGGGCTCTTTGGAAAGTGATGCGACCTCTTCCACGATATGGTTCTATTTCAGTGACTTTCTTAAGCTCTAAACTTCAGAAATCCCTGCTCCGTCAGAGCTATTCAATTGTCTATTCGTGTTACAACAGTGTTCGGGTCCATGGGATACCATTCTTGTGGAAAGCAAGCTTTCTAAGCTTCGCCCCCGCGTGTCCACCTCCTGCCCACATATGCCGAAGGAATCTGGCGGCGGATCATAACAGGGGCATAGACATGCGGGGGAAGGCCGGAGCCATCTAACTTGACTGCCTAAGAAATCTTCATCGGTTAGGATGCTGCAGCTCCAGGATTCGGAAGCATCGGACGGGTGCTTGCGGCGCGTTGACTTCTTTGTTGATCCATCAGAGAAGCCAATCTTGTCAAACCTATTCCTTCAACAGGGGTCTCCGGAGCCTCTACCTCCAACTAGATCAATGACCCGTTAGGGCCACCCATCGAACATATCCCCTGTCTCTCGAGTCTCCGCCGATTAATTCAGGCCCACGGCTCTGGGCAGACCAGGTCCACCATGCACGTCTGCCGGGGTTCCTATTCCAACCCCAGCCGTGCGAACGGCGTTGATAAAATGGAGCTGACCACCATGAGGTCTCCCTCCTGCCCTTCCCAGACAAACACGCCCTTCAGGCGGGGAGCTGGTAACACGTTCTGTTGACTTCTGAACCCTTTCCTTTCCTTCTTAACAAAGGCTTCCAACCTCAAGCCCTTCGCGGAGAAAGTAAAGCTCTCAGGCCGTTGGTGGCAAAGCAGTCTGGGAGAACGGCTCTCTGAAGTTAAGATTGACTAAAATTGCTACAAACCTTCCTTTCCTTGTTTCTCGGAAAGAAAGTCGTGAACGTGGTATTCCAGCGCCATCAAAGTACTAAAGCATCTTGCATCCGCAAGAATGACGTCGATAAACGTGAATGCGTATACACCGGGGGAGGTCATTGAGATGGTCAGCAGAGCTGGGGTGAAGAAAGGCAACATGCATCCGATCAAAGTCTTCCTAAGCTCAGTCTCTGCTGGATGTCTCCTCTCCTTTGCTGCAGCGACATCACTTAGCATCAACTCCTCTCCATGGTATCAAGATAACGCCCAAGGTCTCATCCGTGCTCTTGGCGCGCTGGCTTTCCCTTACGGTTTAGTAATGATCGTCTTGACTGGTGCGGATCTGTGTACGGGGACATTCATGGTATGGCACGCTCGGAAGGGGGCTCACTCGAGCATTTGACTAATAGCGATCAGTACACAACGGTGTCCGTCCTCCAACGCCGACTGTCGATATACAAAATGCTCCTGCATTGGTTCATAACTTTTTGGGGCAATCTGGCGGGCTCGCTCTTCATGGTTGCGATCATATTTGGGTGTATGCCTATTAGCCATTGATAATCCTCGAACGCAACAAGCTGACTATTCCCAGACGGTGGAGTTTTTGACTCCTCACCATATAAGAAGGAAACACAAACATTTACCACGAAAAAGCAAATTACACCGGACTGGCATATGATATTCCTCCGCGGCATCGGGTGCAACTGGCTCGTCTGTCTGGCCTGCTTCTTTGGGATGCAAGGGCGTGACTTGACATCCAAGATTCTTGGTATCTGGTCGCCGATTTTTGCTTTCGTTAGCTTGGGACTTGACCACGTTGTTGCAAACGTATGTCAATTAATTCGCTTTTTCATGGACTTGTACTAAAAGGAAGCAGATGTTCTTCATTCCGATGGGTATTTGGGTCAAGACACCAGGTCTCACTGTGGGTCTCTATATCTGGAAAGGCATTGTGAGTCATTTCCTGCCGAGAATAATTTTCTTCCCTCCAATATGTCTCAACCTAGATCTAACATGTCCATAGATCCCCGCCGGCATCGGAAACATCATTGGTGGCGCAATCTTTTGTGGTGGCTATTACTGGCTGATGTACCTATGGGGCGAGGAACCGATTGCCATCGATGGAGTGCACTACGAACCTATGCATGACTTGAAGGCGAATGGCGGGTTTCACTTGAGGAGTAAGAAGGACATGGAGGGCGGTGATGCAGTGACGAGGTCTATTGAAGTCGGTTCATGATTGACACGGATCATGGTGTTGAAGGTAGCGTGGTATGGAGGACTTGGGAAGGTGTGGATACTAAGTTTCTACCGGACTATCGTGCAGACTCCTTCAAGAGACAACATACTTCTTTCACGCATCCTAAAAAGAAGTCCAGACAAGGTCTCTTCTATCTTTTGCCGTTCCTTGATGACAGATACCTTGGAATTACCCGTGGCCAGGGAAGCCATCTCTGTGTAGCGGAATTTCTTCGCCTGGGCCCACATTCTCACTCTAAGCTACTTGATATCCCGAATTCGTAATTTATCTGAGAGAGCATATTGCGCCCACAGACTCTTGCAAATACAGCCACTGCTCCAAAAAGAGAAGGGCAGTGACTCGCTATTAAAACCAGGGAACGTCGGCTAAAGCTTTTTCCCTCAGCACCTTTCATGGACGAAACATGTCACTCGACCCGTAGCGGCAGCAAAGAGAACCCATCTGTTGATCGAATCATTTTGAACCCTATTCTTTGATGTACAGCAATAGAATTTAAGAGTCCTACTACTCGGTGGCGAGCCTTCCGAGACGACGGCTGTTCTTAGCCTGGAGGACTTTCCAGTCTCAACACCACGACTAGGATCAGCGTGCTTCTGACAATTATATCTGAGAACTTTTAGTAATTCACACCGAGGCAACACTCTTCTCTGAACAACTGAATGGTCCTACCCCGATTTCACCTGTTAACACAACTGTCCCACATCTGACGCAAGAGCAACCTTCAAATGAGAAACGCGTCCCCACAGCGCAGCGTTTCAGTTCCTCCCCACCAAGTCCAATAAACATTTCTTGCCTCATTACACAATACGAAGCTCCTCCTATCAAAACCCTCGTTCTCCACGCGTGCCAACGTTCTAGACTGCATGTCTTGCTTCAGAGCCTAGATCGCACCAATAACCCATCAGGCAGATGATGCGCCTCCAACGAACCCCACCACCACCCTCGTCATAGGGGCGTTGGCGGGGCAGACATGTAGAACTGGACGGGGGTCTGACGTCAAGCCACACGTTGAAGAGGGTATATGAGGAGCCTAGCCACAGTTGATAGAAATCAAGTTTTGGATCTTATAGCAAAAGAAAAACATCAGGAGAGCATACAAATAGTGCTGCTCGAATTACAGTACTCTTGGAAAAGCACCGATCCCTGACAGGTCTTTTAACTACAACGAACCAAATACTATCCATACAACTCGAACCATGTCTGACCAGCAGCAGAAGGAACAGAAGGGTGAGTCGTTTCTGAAGATATATCTGGTTAACGTTTCACTACGTGCCGTCGAGCGATGGTGCCGAATGTAGATTTGAGTTACTTTTATCCATCCACATCACAACCTTACGTCTCTTTCTCCCTGTTTACCTCTATCAATTGCACCGTTTCTGACGTACCGTTTGTCTTTTCGTTTCCCACCTTGTCACAACAAGTCATACTAACCTGCCTATTCCCAGGCTTCCTCGGCGGTGTAGCAGGCGGTGTCGGTGATACCGTCGGTGGACTTGGGAAAGGCGTCGGCAGCACCGTTGGAGGTGTTGGGAAAGGCCTCGGAGACACAGTTGGTGGTGTCGGCAAAGGTACCGAGCCCTTGCAATCTTTCTTCAAATGCTTACCCTATAAGGTCTTGGTGACACTGTCGGGGCAGGCACAAAGGGTGTCGGGGATACAGTTGGTGGTGTTACCGAAGGTGTCGGGAACACCGTGTCCAAGGGAGCAGAAGGTGCGCAGAATACATTTGGGGGAAAGAAGCAGACTGGGGATAACCCGCTGGGTCTGTGAAGGGAATATGGAGTAGAGGAGAGCATCGAGAGGTGGGAGATGCCAGAGCTATTCGCAAGCCTACTGGAAGAATAGTTGTATTAATGCCGAGTTTGGTCAGATAGTGGACCTTTTCTTCGTTTGAATTAATTGGCCTGCGCGTATTGTGATCACACCTCATCGCTCATGACTCATCAACATCGGTGGCTGCCTAAGTGAATGTGATGCGTCGCTAGCCAATGTTATTTCGTGCATACATGGGAATGTGTGCTCACTATATTCCTGAAACGTAAAGAGTTCTATGGAATATGGCCGATAGCACCAGGAACCTCCAGGCGACACCCACTATCTCTACTCTCATGCCCGATATCTCCACCTGATCTATCCTAGTAGTTCTCGAAGGATTGTTGTCTGCATTCGACTATATTCCCCACTTCTCTTTGTAAAGTCTCCGCATCTTTCTCTGTAACAGACCGCTCTGGCCGCTCTGGCCGGTTTGATCTTCACCATTCACATACTCCCCAGCCTGACCCTACGCTGCTTTTGCAGGCTTAATCATTCAACACAAGCGGACTTTGCTCGGCTTACTCATTCCCTTGCATTCATCAAGCACCATGTTCAAGCAAAAAGAAATGTTTCCGAATAGATTAGCCCGAGTCTGTCAAAGTATCTATCCTAGGATTTCTACTGTCTCATATAATGTAACTGCCGTCCTCATTTCATTGGCCATCCTTTCCAGCTTGCCTTCTTGCTTTACATGGTCAGAACTTAGTTCACACCCCCCTTATGTAATTCAAGCTTCTCTTGACTTCAATATAAGAGAAAGCCTCCGTCACGAAAGCTCACGATTAAAACCTAACTTTCCTTGCTTTCCTCTCTCATTTCGCTACGAACCTAGAATCGCAATCTTGACTTCCAATCTATACAATCCTATACCCCAGTAAATCACCCATCAACATCAACCCACGATGTCTTCCTGGCAAGACCTCGCAGCCAAAAAGCGCGACTCAATCCTCTCTTCCTTCCCCTCCTCCTTTCCCCGCCTCTCCCCCATCCCCTCCCCCCTCCCGCGAGACGTCAACCCAACAATCGAATCCTACCTCACCCCCCTCGACCTCACAATCACCAACTCCACCGTCCCCACCCTCCTCGCCAACCTCCACTCCGCCACCTGGTCCGCCGAAACCGTCCTAACCGCCTTCTCCAAACGCGCCCTCCTCGCCCACCAACTCACCAACTGCCTGCACGAATCCTTCTACCCCACCGCCCTCGCCCACGCCCGCTCCCTCGACGCCCACCTCTCCGCCACCCACGCCCCGCTCGGCCCCCTCCACGGCCTCCCCGTCAGCCTCAAAGACCAATTCCACGTCGCCGGCGTGGACACCACCATCGGGCACGTCGCTTATATCGACCAGCCCGCCGCGCGCGACAGCACCCTCGCCACTGTGCTCCGCAACGCGGGCGCCGTGCTGTACGTCAAGACGTCCGTCCCGCAGGCTAGCATGTCGGGCGAGACGTTTAACAACATCATCGACTACACGTGGAACCCCGCCAACACCCTCTTGTCCGCCGGCGGCAGTTCCGGCGGCGAAGGGGCGCTGATCGCAGCCCGGGGGAGCCCGTTGGGGGTGGGCACGGACATCGGGGCCAGCGTGCGGGTGCCGGCTGCGTTTAATGGGCTGTGGGGGGTGAAGCCGAGCAGAGGAAGAGTGCCGTTTAGGGGGGTGAGGGATTTTAGCGAGGGGGTGGGGACGACGGGGTTTAGTCCGGGGATGATGGCGAAGGGGTTGGAGGGGGTGAGGGTGGGGTTGAGGGCGGTGGTGGAGGGGCGGCCGTGGGAGTGGGATCCGAATTGTGTCAACTTGGGGTGGAGGGAGGAGATGGGGGAGGAGGTGAGGAGGAGGGCTGGGGAGGGGGGGTTGGCGTTTGGGGTGGTTTGGTGGGATGGGATGGTGAGGACGCACCCCCCGGTGAAGAGGGCGATGAGGATGGTGGTTGATGCGTTGAGGCGGGAGGGGCATGAGGTGGGTCAAACAAGCATATTCCATTTTCGCCTACCGTTGCAAACTGGGACTGCTAACTTGCGATCTCCATCCAGGTCATCGAATGGGACCCCCCCAACGACCTCCTCAAAACCCTCCACAACATCGCCGTAAGCCCCCCTCCCCCCTCCATCCCTATCCTCCAAACCCCCTAACCAACCCCCCTACCTACAAGCTCAAATCCTGGTCCTACGACACCCACCCCTACACCACCGCCTTCTCCCTCTCTGGCGAGCCCCCCAACCCCTCCTCCTTCGCCTCCCGCTCCTCCTCCTCCACCCCCTCCCCCCAACCCACCGCTGCCTCCGTCGTCTCCAACAACGCCGCCCTCCTCCACGCCCAGCACGCCTACCTCGACTACTGGAACGCCTCCGCCTCCCGCATCGCGTCCGGCAAAAAACCCGTCGACGCGGTGCTCTGCCCCCTGGCGCCCTTCGCCGCGGCGCGGAGGGGCTTGTTCACGCACCTGGGCTACTCGGCGTGGGTGAACGCGCTGGACTGGTCCGCGCTGGCGGTGCCGGTGACGACGGCGGATAAGGGGGTTGACGTGGTGGATGGGAGTGAAGGGCAGGCGGTGAGCGAGGTGGATAAGACGATCTGGGAAAGCTGTAAGTTTGGTTTTTTTTGGCATTCTTGGGTACTTTCCTTGTTGTTCTAGTTTTTCCTTTCTCTTTGATGATTCTAGTAATTTACGCACCCTGCTGACGAGGCATACTGGCATAGATGACGCAGAGATGTATCATGGCACGCCTGTGGGCATCCAGCTCGTGGGCAGGAAGTTTGAGGAGGAAAAGATTTTGGCGGTCGGTGAGGTGGTTGAGAACGCGCTGAATGCTATCAAGGAGAATGCTTCAAAGCTCTGATAAGGGCCATCTATTCACTAGTGCCTTTGAGTCTATTTTACAATTCCCTTAAAGTTTCGACGATCCCTTTGGACGTTCCAGACTTTTGATCTCGTTCTGGTAGTTTTTGACCAACTGCCTGATTGCTAGATCAAATAAGACATCCTGCGATGCATCAATTCAGTATTTTGTGCGGATAAAGTTTAGGCAAAGATGTCTTACCTCAGAGCCGCCTGGTATTCTTGCTCCTGGCACCTCACGGTATATTTCTTGTGAATGTTAGTCTCAGTTAGTTTCACAAAACGAGGTCTGAGCATACTTTCAACGATCTCCCCCACGCCGGTCCTGGTATATCCATTGCCACCAAATAGAATGACAGCACACTGCGCACACTCATTCAGCACCAACCCTGCCTTCGCTTTCAACATTGCCGTTAGCCCTCCCAACTTGATATCCGCCTGCTCCTTTGACAGTTTGGACATCTGGTAGACGAATTGGTCAACCCAAGCCTGCAAACTTTCTAATTCAGCTGCCGACTTTGCTAATCGATGCCTTACAACTGGCTGCTCCATTAGCGTCTTCCCAAACGCCTCTCGCTTCAAGCAGTATTCGAATGCGGTAGACAACGCCACGCGAGACGCCCTGGTCACACCGATCGCGATAGTCAGCCGCTCGTGGTTGAAGTTTGTCATGATATATCGCATGCCTTGTCCTTCTGTGCCAATGAGGTTCTCCACAGGAACTTTAACCTCATCTAACTCGATGAATGTCGTACCCGCAGAGATCTGACCGGCGACTTTGATCCGACGCATTGTGACGCCTGGGTGACCTTTCAAAGGTACTACGAGCATGCTCAGACCTGAGGGGCCGGGGCCTCCCGTTCTCACGGCCATAGCAGACACGTCAGCCCAGTAGGCGTTTGTGATCCACTTCTTTGTCCCATTTACAATGTAGAATTTTCCGTCCGGAGTCTTGCGTGCGGTCGTCGAGATATTTGCAACGTCACTGCCCGCGTCTGGCTCCGTGATCGCAATGCACGTCCGCTTCTTGCCCGTCAGGAGATCTGGGAGGAATTTCTTTTGCAGCGCTAGGTTTCCAAACTTATAAAGAGGAGCCACTGCGAAAGCCATGCCTGTTGTCACGCTTCCGACGGGCCCTGCGAGACCCGTTCGTGCCGTCTCGTCGGCGTAGATGCCTGTATGGAGGTAGTCCCACCCTTCGATTTTTGTTCCGAGAATATCGTGAATGCCCAGTTTCTTCAGCCAGGCCACGGGTAAGGGCGGAGGAAGAGCCGGGATCAACATGTTGGCTTTGACGAACGTATCCCAGAGGTGGGAGGGGACGGTCTCAGCTGTTTCCCATTCCATTGCGTAGGGAATGACATGCTCATCAACGAAAGCTCGACATGCTTTTTGCCAGCGAAGATGAGATTCGTTGTAATAGGGAGAGGGAAGAGAAGAAAGGTAAGGCGGTTCTGACAGAGGGACTGGTGCCATTCTGAACGTGTTCACAGGAGCAGAGCAAGGTTGGAAGATGAGACCTCAGTGAAGGGAAGCGGTGCGGAAAGTAAACGAGCTGCCTGACAAAGAGAAGAGAAGGGAAGAGAAGACTTGGAAACGCAATGAGACCGACTTGCTCATCAACCTTTCCAGTAATTGTTACATCTATGCAACCGTTTATCACCTCAAAGGCGGTGTCGCTCGCGGTGCCTGTGCAAGCTTACGGTGCAATACGATTGAACGAGACTGCTCGGCCCTCGGCCTGGAGAGCTTCCCCCGCAAAAACCGCCGAATCACGTGAGATAAGTCCCCGGACGATCACGTGTGCGGAGAAAGCTCACTGTCCATTTCCAACCACCACATTTTCCCCTTTGACGTGGATCCAATCCATTCGAAAAACTACCCAGCCTCTGTTCCTCCGAAACGATGAGGCTGGGAGTAATTTTCCCGGCGGTGCGGATCATGACCACAGAGCGACCAACAGTCAAAATGGCTTTGTCTCCCAGCTTCGACAACGAGCTCCAAAACCTCCTGGCTATCAACACCAGTCTATTTACAAAATCATCCCAAAGACTTCTCGAACCACCTTGAAAGACTTGTTCAGCTAGCGTCTACAACAACAAAAAGTCCAATCGCCTTTGGAAAGAACACTTCATCCAGTCTCAAAAACTCTTCCCACCGCTATCAATCATGGCATGGGTCCGTGAAAAACGCCCCCCTCGCCAACAACCAACCCATATCGCTGAATCCGACACTTTCCTCACCGCCCTGCAATACTTCTCTGGCCGCCTCCCACCGGCTGTCCCGGCACCCGACCCAAACCATGTGATCTACTCCAAACCACATCCCGTCCGCAAAGGTCGTCCCCTCCTCGCCATCGAAGCACCCCCTCCCCGTACGTCGCCCAGAGACCGCTCCGCCTCGCCCAAGAAACACGCACAGAAGCGAGTGCAGAGCGAGCGGCACGCGCCGAGACGGCGGATGTACGAAGACAATGATGATGACGGGAGCGTCATCGAAGTACCTCGAAGAAGCGAGAGGGGGGGAGATCATGAGGAGGTGATTGCACGCGCGGTGGAGAGGGCGATGGATCGGTACGCGAGGGAGTCCTCTGCGGCGCCGTTGCGGCACACGACATCTTCGTCCTATGCTGCCTCGGTACCGAGATCGAGAGCGTCGAGGGTGCCGAATGAGGAGCTGTGGTGGAATTCTGGGAGGCAGCGGACGAGGGAGGGTGGTGGTAGGGCCGCAGGGGGTGCGCAGGGGAGGTGGGGGAATGCGACGAGTGCATTGCCGGGGCTGTCTTGAGGTGATGGAGAGCGGATGAGGATTGCGACCTAACCGACAACTTGTCGCTGTTTTCGGGATTCAATGTTGTTGTTCACAATAGATGGCGCGGGGCCAGCATTTCTGGGTTTGGGTTTGGATTTGGATTTGGGCTTGTACAACGGCGTCAAGCCATGTTCGGAGGGGGGGAATCCGCCATAAAGCAGCTGGGATAGTTCAAAGTTTCAATTCACGGCCAGTTTCTACACTTATTCATACACTCCTGTACACCATCTAGATATCTAGCCCTAGCCACACCCCATTACGTCCCTCACCAAATCCAAATGCCACCTCGAACAATCCCTTTAAGCACCATATCCTCAATGCCCCATCAATCCCCTATCTACAGTACATACCTACACAATAAGCCCACACTCACTCACACCAATCCAAAGCACGGCACGGTAGCCAGCCCCTTTCCTCGTCTCTACCTCACTCTCTTCTCCCATCCCCTCTCATCCCATTGCATTGCTCACCGTATATTCCCCCGCCCTCGCCAGCGCTGCCAGCACAAAGGCACACACGCCCTCCACCTACCTACCTACCTACCTACCTATTTATCCCCACCCGCCTCGCGCTGCCTATAGCAATAGCAATACTAACAGCAATAGCAACACGGTCCCCATTCCCTTTCTCTTTTTCATTCCCATTCTCATCCCGCGTGACGTAACGTGACGGGGCTCGCGCGCTATCTAGGCCAGAGTGCCATTTCTGATCTTGTGCTGTGCCAGGGTGGAGGACAGGTCAGGTCAGATATGGGGCCGGACGAGTTGAGTTGAAATTAACGGCCAGGTTGGGGGGGAAAGGAGTACGTGCGTACGTGCGTACATAGGTGATATCTATCCCGCGGACAGGGGCTTGGGGTAGGTCTTTGCTGGGCGGACGGACGAAGCTGGGGCTTCGCGTGCTTGAGTGCTGTTCTTGATTTTTACACGTACATGGGTTTGGAGAAATGACGAGTGCGTGTAGAACTGTTTTGGACAGGGACGAGATTAGGGTAAGGGTAGGGAGAATAGGAAAGGAGCAGACTCGTAGTTGGGAGAGGGGTTCCTTCTGTGGAAAGACAGCAATTGATAAAGACGGGGCTTGTCACGCTTGCATGAGTTCATATAGAGTAGTGCTCTGGGAAGGCAAAGAAACTTAGATCCATAACGCTTCAAAATATTTAGAGATAGGAGCTCTGCCTGTGAGTAACATGTAGGCTTTCGGCGTAGACTGGTTTGTTTCCTGCCCCCGGCGCGCCGTGATCAAGAGGCGAGGAGGCCGCGGACATGTCATCTGTATCACAAACTTGCGATGTATGCTGTGTCGCCGCTGCTAACCACAAGTCACATAGACAAATATTGGATTTTTTAGATTAGCCTGATCATATCAAGAACAAGGTCCGACCGTCAAGGATTCGCCTAAGGCCACAGTCCTTGAATCACGAGGAGAGATTGCTGACATCTTGGGGCCTAACCCCCTTTCGCGTCTTTTGGTAGTTGTTGCCTGAGATAGTAATCATGATGGATAATACCTTCATCGAGAGACCAAGAAAATAGAACTTCATTTCCAATCTTGGCTCCAATAATCTGACGATACGAACAAGACCGCCAAGGCCGCCGATCTTTCATAGTCATCATGGGCCGCAAATGATGGCGTGGGTCATGGCTCAGGCCCTCTGTCGATCTCTGTTGGGGAAAAAGAACGTGCGGAAGAGTCCGGAGTGGCAGCTTTCTGCCTCCTTTGGGCGAAGTCGGGTGATCTTGTTGTCAATTCGAGGACAGTGGGTCCTTGATGACGGGCGAGCAATAGCATCGATGTTCAACAGTACCTTGTATGTCCTTGTAGGCGAAATGAGGCATCGGCGGCGTAGAGAGGTATTTTGCGTAAGAGCAATCTCGCTTGTCGCCCACTGTTGCTTCTTAGGAAGACAAAACTTGCAACATTTACCTACCTTCACAATTGGCACCTTTGACATAGCTCAGAAAAACAAAAGCCTTGCAGGAGTCGATCATGAAATGTTTGCATGGATCGGCTTCACCAAAATGCGCATGCAGCTGTGAGGCTGCTTGTACATGAAGGCGGTGGCGAAAGTCTCCAGGTGGGCTGATTTGTTGTGGTTGACCTTTAGGGTTATACTAATGATCATCGCCTCGTGTAGGAAGCGATCTTGGCGGCGTCCTGCGCACGGCAGGCTGCTAGAATGCACGCAGGGAAGGCCAATGCGAGCATGGGCGACAAAAGGAATCGCATTTGAGCATTTTGAGCGAATCAGAATAATGGCCGGTCCTAGAGAGGAGACGATGGACGATGGTGCATTTTGTCTAGACAGTACAAGAGCAAGATAGGCGCGCAGGCGGCAGGTGCCTTTCAATAGTGCGCTTGGGGTCCGGATCCTGAAATAGCAGCACATGAACCATTCCGCACTAGCAAATGACGACAAATGATGGGGAAAAGCGTGGACGCAGGTGATGAAGATGACAAGGTCTAGATGCTGATGATCATGCGGACATCGCAGCAGATGCAGCACTGCCTCTACAACACCAAGCATTGTCTCATGGAAGGGCCTTATGAGGCTCCGGGGATCCATTGCGGAAGTAGGCGATCCTGTAAGCTGAATATTGGTGCAAGCGGAGCCTCATGTTGGAGTTTGGTTAGCTAGCGACTACCGACCGATGAACGGTTCTGCGGTCAGCACCCGAGCTGACCACAGGTGAGACAGGCGTGATATGAACTTCGTGATGCTTGGCAGAATACATCGAGACACAGTTCCTTTACCAGCGGATCGAGGTGGAAGAAGAAAGTACACACGTCAGTCGCGTGTGGTGTAGCGGATGTGTTTTGTGTGGTACCGCCATCGCCATGCCGATACTTCAGCCCCGTTGTGCAATCGTAGCTAGCTTTGAAAATGGTTAAGATTATTGCGTGGCTTGCCATGTTAGTCAGGCAGTGAGAATTGTACGTACGCAATGACGAACATTCTACATTACATCAAGTGTCGGCTGTTTGCAGCGTTCGTGATGATCATTAAAGCTCCATGTGCGGTTGTGATGATTCCGAAACGAGCGACAGCCCGCCAGACAAGGAAAGCCATGATCGCTCGAGCTCAAAACGGATGTCTCGGACTGAATAGACTCTTGAAGGCGGGTGAAAAGAGAAGGCGAGCGGCGAGAAACAAGGCTGAAGCTTAAAAAGCCTGGAGTTGGACGGTACCTTTCTAGGCAGTGCGGGGCCATGGTGTTTGAGTTGTTGATGCTATATTTGTAGATCTTTACAACAGCGTCAGCCAACGGTACGGGAGGATGATCGGGAAGCCGACCACGCGTCTATTTCATGTAATTTATCTTGTGTTGTGTTCATTGCCTTTTAGAAGGGGTTGTAATTTTTGCACCAAAGTCAATTCAATGACAAATGCCGATCATGTCGGACGAGGGCGAGAAACAGCGAGTTTTGGGTATGGCTTGGAGGTCTGAAACGCCTGGCGCCGTTCTCTATTACCTTAGCCATGTTCCACCCGCAATCTCAGATGGGCTTGGACCCTCTTTGCGTCGAACTGCTGTTCCTGTCCAACATGTCCATGACGTTCATCTCCCTCGTGCGACCAGTTGAACGACCGCTCTCTATCATTCGATCTGCAGCTGCCGTTGCAGGCCTTTGCATATCTACATGGAAGAGCAAGTGATCAATGAGAATCCAAGTAAAAATGCCGCATGGGAGGCCAACGGATGCAACGTGCTGCAAGTCACAGCCGGGGACGATTGGCTTGAAGCAGGAGTCAGGAGGGCACGTGTGCGACAAGGTCATATTTCCTTTTCTGGGCACCCATTTGCCGCACTTGTCCTCAAGGTTCTCGAGGGGGAAGATGTTTATGGACATGAGACTTGACAGCGTACACCAATCTAGTAGAACCTTTGAATTTAGGAAACTCTCCTGCAAAAGCACCCCTTCACAGAGCCAGCTTCTATTGGGATCGTTTGAAAGCAGCTCAACGGCCTCTCGTGATACAGCCCAAGGGGCGGTGAGAAAATTACAAGTTGTACACCGCGCTTGATTGGTGCTTTGGTATCATCTTGACCAGGGCCATCTGTGCTGCGGTATGTCGCTGCGAAAGGCACTACGGAGAGGCAATGTTTTGGCAGTGTCTTAATTGTGAGGCATAAGAAACCCGAACGGCGTCCGTTAGATCTGGCGCGATTTACGGCGCCATAAGGAGAAACAAAATATTCATGCGGCACCGCACGGTTTCCCCGCCTATCTGTGGAGTAATAGTTGTCAGTATCCGCCAGAAGAGGATATCTCTTCAACACTTGCTGTGCCTCGTCCTACTCCTCCTCCGTACTTTGGAGCCGGCGTGCAATTTATCGGTAGCGCAAGCGCTGGCCACTGGGCTGGCCCAGATCCATGCAAGTCGCCGGGGAGTCGACGGCCGCGCTGCTGATAGAGTGTGCCATGGTCGCATGCAATTTATCGATAGCGCCCAGCCTACAATTCCTCCGAACAGCCGTTCCTTGCGCGGGAAGCACTGGGCACTGCCTGTCGCTGACCGTGGAAGATTATGGAAGACTACCATCAGGACGATGTGCGAGAAGTCCCATCAGGCACATCGGCGTATAGCATGTACATAAATATTATTCACAGCCTCCTCGCGGGATGGAGCGTGTACCATTTTTAATCGGGCCTGATCGCGGTGAAGGTGCTACGGAAGGGGGACAAACCAGTGAGAGAGGGTGGCGCAGCGTATAGCCGTGGGAGGGCTTTTGTAATGACGCTTTCCTCGATCTTTCCCAACGGCACCTTCCCGACGGTAAATTGCTTTTTGGCCAGGCACCCGAGCCAGCGTTTGCGTGCATCGGCCACGTTTCCGCGCTGCCCGTGAAATTAGCCCGACGAGGTTCCGTGACGGCGGCCGGCTGGTAATGACCGGTTATTGCCTGACCGTGCCTGGGTGCCCCATGGCTCGCTAACCGTCCCCTCCACCACCACCCTGGTCCCCTGCAGCACAGGACTGGCGCTATTCCCCCCCGGGCTGCTCGCCTTTCCCTCCCCCGGCCAGCTCAGAGCTCCCTTGACAATCGCACCAGTCGCCTGCTGTTGGTGGATTCGTCCCCTTCCCACCTGTCGACCCGCCCAAATCTCTCCAAGCCTCGTTCCCCCGTTAGTCCACTCTCTTCCTACCCTGGCCCCGTTCATGCTGTCTCCTTTGCCGTCTCTCGCCGTTGAAACCTCTTCTTCCTACCTCGCCAACTCCTCACCTCACCGTCGCCTAGCCGTACACTTCGTCGCCGTGGTCGCTACCCTTCTCTACGCCGACCGATAACCTCTCCAGACTGACACAATTTTGCGGCCGCTATTTTCCCGACGACCTCTCCTTCATCTTCGACGAAAAGGCACATACGATTTCTCACAAGCGGCCTTACCTTCCACAGTTACATTCGAGGGGCTCGTTGCAGATTCCACCACATTCATTACCATCTCCTCGGTCCCTGTATCTGCATTCTCTGCTGTCTCAGCATTACGCTCGTTTGCAGTCGGCCTTCGCAAAAATATTTGGAGTGACGAACCGACCCCTTGCGTCGAAAAACATCGCGTGTGCGTCGGCAACACGGCAAGAGGGTCATTTGGTTCGGATATCGTGAAAGGGAGTTCCTTTGTTGGAGATATCGGGGTGTTGTGGTCAAGAGCAGTGGGACAAAGCAGCCAGCCGAGTTTTCGCCAATGAGGTTCTGAGTCGGATTGGTCTTGTTCGGAGTAGAAAGAGACGCTGGCCTTTGACAGTGACTATTTTGAGCTCTGGGAAAGTCTTGAATCCGTCCGACACCAAAGGCGACCTGCGACTAAACCGAACGTGCTCCGTCCGTCCTGTACCGTGAAGGTTACTTGACAAGCATTCGGCATTGCTCTAAATTCACATCGCGAAACACCTTCATATTCTTTAGCATTGGGATCATTTGATTCCCGTTCATTCCTTTTAACGATATTTATCATTCTTTGCCTGCTTGGCCAACTAGGTAAGGCATCATCTGATTGCTTTGGGCGAAAAGCCGGTTGATAAAACTATTACTAATTCAACATTCAGAAGTTGAAGACATTGTCTAGACTAGCTCTATCCACTCGTTTACATTTGAAAATTGTATGCCTCTGGAAAATTGTGTCCTTGTGATTTAAGAGACTAAAAACGAATAGGATTAGACATCATTAATTACAACTCCCGAAACAGACTCTTACCGACATCATGAGGTTGTCTCTAATTACGTTATGTGTCGCTTCGGCGGTTGTCTCATCAGCAAAAGGTGCTCCTCAGCCAAGAGAACAGACTGCGAGACCAAAGTATTACTTTCCCCGGATAGTCAAGAAACAGAATTGGAACAGTTCGACCACAACGGAGTCTATAACCTCCCAGTCTTCTACCCAGGACTCATCTACCCAGGATTCATCGACTCAGGATTCATCGACAACTGACTCCATCACAACACGATCAGACCCCACGTCCTTGACCTCCTTTCTGTCGTCTCTGTTTAGTAGTAGTGACAGCATTACAAACACCATTGCCGAGTCCTCTTCTGTATCTGATGGATCAAGTTCTGGCACTACAACGGATGTCATACCAGTCACAACTACTATAGACACTCCTCCAGGGTCGACACCTTCCGCCACGCCTGGCTCAAGTGGAGGCGATTCGAGCTCTGGCGGTGTTTCCATCTCAGACTCGGTTTCGGTCACTCTTCCATCCGGCACAGGAGATACTTCCATCCCAGTGATAATACCAACCGGCACAGGAGAACCTGGTAGCTCTACTGCCGTAACCATTCCGCCTGGAACAACCTCACCACCCGACTCTAGCAGCTCAAATGGGGCATCAGATAGCTCGAGCGGAGCTTCTGGAAGCTCGAGTGGAGGTGATTCTGGTAGCCTTTCCGGTACTGGTATTATCCCGACTATCATCCCCACGGGGACTGATAGCTCCACTGGTGATAGCTCCACTGGTGATAGCTCCACTGGTGTGTCAGACAGCTCAAGTGGAGGAATCTCGATTTCTGGAACAGGTAGTGTAACGTTGCCGACAATCATTCCTACAGGTCCTACAGATACTGGTCCTTCGAATACTGGCCCTACAGATACTGGTCCTTCGAATACTGGCCCTTCAGAGACTGGCCCTTCAAACACTGGCCCTTCAGAAACAGGTCCATCAAACACGGGTCCAACAGAAACCGGCCCTTCAAATACAGGTCCTTCGAACACTGGCCCTTCGGGCACTGGCCCATCGAACACAGGTCCATCAGGGACAGGTCCTTCAGAAACAGGCCCATCAAACACTGGTCCGTCAGAGACTGGTCCTTCAAATACAGGCCCTTCGAATACAGGTCCCTCAGAGACTGGCCCGTCCAACACTGGTCCATCGAATACAGGTCCGTCAGAAACAGGTCCATCAAATACAGGGCCCTCACAAACAGGTCCTTCGGAAACAGGGCCCTCGCAGACAGGTCCATCAGAGACCGGCCCGTCTCAGACAGGTCCGTCACAAACCGGTCCCTCGCAGACAGTTCCAACAGAGACGGGGCCATCACAAACGGGCCCGTCAGAGTCAAATGGTTCCACTGGAGGCTTTCCTACAACTGTCATACCAGGTACTACACCGACAGAAACACCAACTCAGACGCAACCTACAGATACTGGAGTGGGATCAACGCCTGGTCAATCAAGCGACACATCGACAGGGATCACGATTGGACTATCAACTATTATTGGATCAACAGACACTGGCTCGTCATCTGGCTTTCAATCTACCACGTTTGGAATCTTCCCCACAGACACGTCAACACCGAATCCCATTTCGTCAATCATTTCCAGTATCTTCTCTGGAAGTGACAGCACACCTCCCATCACAATCATTCCTGGAAGCACGAGCACACCCGTGTCTGGGTCGCCGACTGATGGTTCATCTTCTCAGCCATCCATAACCGATGTCTCCTCGATCCTGTCTTCCATCATATCATCCATTGTCTCCGGGACAGACACCGGCACTGTGACTATCCCGATACCAACAGACTCAAGTACTGTTGTGTCAGGCACTGGTCCGTCCGGAAGTACAGTAGTGACCTCGCCGACAGACACCACACTACCCGGCTCAGGCTCAACTATCATTAGTGGGACAGGAAGTGAAACCGCAACGGTTCCTACCAGTACTGGGACTGGAGCTACCGAATCCACCGGAAGTCCTGGTTCTACTGAACCTACCGGCTCAACTGGGTCAGTCACTAGTACCGCAACCGGTGGAACAGGCTCTAGCTCTGGCGTGACCGACAGTGGTACTACGAATACGCAAACAACTGGACCGAGTGGTACGGAGACTGGTGCCTCTTCGACTGGTACTATTGTTCCGGGAAGCACAGCAACCGCAAATGGGACGAGCACTGGAGCTGTTCCCGGTAGTACCGAATCTGCTTCTACAGGAACGGCGACAGGAGCCAGCTCTACCGGAACGAATACTGTGGTACCGCCGGTCAGCACAGGCACAGAATCATCGAACACTATGCCGCACACGATCTTACCGACTGGATCGAACACCGAAACTTCACAATCAATACCAACAAGCATTGTGATTGCTCCGTCTCCCACCAGACCCAATGGACCAGATGACTCGACAATGCCTAGCAGCATACCCAAGATCATCTTACAAGATGGGAACGCTCCGACCGCCCCACCAAATACGACCCTGATCCAGATCGGCTTCGACTACAGCCTCAACTACGACTTTGTAGTCTCCAGCATGACAGCTGTCTCACAAATCTTCACCTTCCTCCCCATGGGTGTCGCCCACGGCCTCGATATTGACATAAAAGATGTCCTGATCTCCAATCTCGCTCCCTACGACAACTCCAAGAAAACTCGGTACATTGCGACCGTTGCCAAAGCCTATGTCGCAACCGACCTGATCGACGCCCTCTCGCTAGCCCTCCACACCCGCCGCTCAGAACTCTACAGCAGTCCTAACCCCTCCGTCAGAACGCTAACAAGCTACATCGACCCCTCGATCCCGCTCCTCGGCGGCCTGACGCTCGACGGCTCCGGCCTCCCCAACAACAACGCCCAGAACGGCGGAGACAACAATGATAACGCCAATAACGGTGCACCTCTGGGTGGATCGTCCGACGAGAGCAAGGGTGTTCGCCCTAGCTCCGTCGGCATCGCGGTTGGCTGTGTTGCGGGTGCCGCAGTTTACGGCGCGGCCATGTTCTTCGTCGCGAGACGGTATCGGCGCAGACGTAGCCAGCACAGGCGCTCAAGCAGCATGATCAACACCGATGACATGCGGCAACGAGGCGATGGCGCCGCGGGCATCATGACAGCGCTCATGTCTGGGGGCCGGTCGCATGACGAAGGGGGTAGCGGAGGCGGGTACCGGAGCACGACGCCGAACAATGGGCGCGGCTCTCGGAACTCGAGGAATAGTGGACGGAGTGGGAGCGCGAGGACGCAGTTTATCAGTGCGCCCGTCATGGCGGAGAATTCGCTGGGATGGAATTAAGAGGTGGAGATGTGATGTGTTTGTGTTGTACAGCGGGCATGCATTTAGCGCCTTCGCTTTTTTTTTTGTTCTTTGTTGGATTGATTGAGTGACGATACCCCCGACGCCCGACCTGCAGTGTGTCTTATCTCACACCGATCTACGACATGTCTACATGACAGCTACTTGATTTTTCTTTAGTTTTTGTTGTCTTTAAACTTCGATATCCCCCCCATTTGTTGGACAGTGATGGATTTGAACTGGAGAAAAGCTTTTGAATTAGCTTGGATGTTTGCTGAAGGGGTTTGCATCATCCCGCGCTTGTGGGGATGTGAGAGAGTGAACGAAAGAAAGAGGCGGATGGATGTCGGGGTGGCAGATTTGTAAATATACTACATCATACCTACCTACATTGCAGCGTGGAAGCTGTTACCATAGAGTGAAGTGGCGCTGTGTATGGGAGTTGTAATGAATCCAGGAGACGCTTTTCTACTTTACTTTTGATTCTTTTTTTGGAGTTCCTGTAAGACTATGTGCTATGACGGTAAACTGGTCCCTTTACGATAACAGGCTCTATCCAAACCAAACCTGCTATCCTACCAACATCACTTACCCCTTCCCATCATTTTCGTCCATTCAAAACCCCTTTTCATTCTTTTGATAGCCACTCTATTCCCATGCCCTCTTTCCCCCCACCCCAAAACCCTCAACATCAAGCCCAGCCCACGCACGAAGGGACCCCGTATAATCCAACGACAATGTATAACCGCTTAGAAAAAAACATCACAGCTGCACCGGCCGGGCACGCCTGCTCCTGCTCTTCCTCGCGCTGTGTACGACATGCCGTGTCATGGCATGATATGGCAAATAGACATGGTTCCCGCCTCACCCTTGGGATAGGCAGGAAGCGTTGTGACGGTCTGGCAAGGGGCTTTGGGAACAGTCTGATATAAGATCCTTATGATAGACAGCCTGGGATTGGCAGTTTGTGATGGGTCTGGTTGCAGAAATTTTGGGAGGGGTCTGATATGGGAGTTTTATGAGAGTGGTATGGGAATTTGGTGGTAGTATCGTCTTGGCGTGTGGATTGGGATGGGATGGATGGGAGAAGACCGGGGTGTGGGTGTGGGTGTGGGTGTGGAGGAATGTTTAGTAGATACATACACAGTGGAATGGAATGAACACGGCGGCTTGACATGATATGGGCGGGTCAGAGTAACACTCTGCGCTTTTTACTTTGTTTGAGAAAAAGGGCTTTTCCATACACCCACGCTCCAATCTGCTTCCTTCGCAAAGACCCAATCTCAATCCGATCTGGTCCGTACGATCCATCCCATCTCGCAGTCCTGCCAAATGGTAACCACTCCCTAACCCCATACCTCTTTCTCCCTGCC
Organism: Pyrenula massariospora; assembly: GCA_021030905.1. Taxonomy (NCBI): domain Eukaryota; kingdom Fungi; phylum Ascomycota; class Eurotiomycetes; order Pyrenulales; family Pyrenulaceae; genus Pyrenula; species Pyrenula massariospora. The sequence continues at coordinate 2,221,561 of JAGFMI010000003.1, forward strand.
CTCATATAACGAGAAGAGAACGAGAACGTGTCCAGTCGGCGATCTGAACACGAACATGAACTCCTGTTCATTCCTCCCTCTTCCTTCCAGGGCACACTATGTGCGCGCGTGTGTGCTTTGATCCACTGGTTGAGATAAACATCAAACCTAGCTGATGATAAAAAAAAAGCCAAAAAGCTTCAAGTAGAGAAATGGCATCGCGCATACCATCCCCACGCCCCCTTTCAGCCACCCATAACAAAACGCCGTCTTCGTTATGCGCGCAATGCGAGCTAAAAAAAAATGAGGTGAGTAGCGAAAGGGGACTCGTCACGTCGTGAGGGTATCTGTGTTAGTGTTGGGCGAAAGTCGTAAGAACGTCGTCATAAAGCTGGCTGGGTCTGTTGCTCTGATCGCTGTTGTTGTGATTGTGATTGTGAAGACTGCTGCTCCTTTGCCCGGTCATCGACGCCCAGGCCGCGGCACAGAGGACAGGAATTACGTCCTGTGGTGAGCCACTGGGGATTTTGTTATTACTATCTCGTTTCGACAATTTCCGGGTAGACTTACCTCGTCAATACACTCCCGATGATACAAATGCTGGCACTGTCCTAACTGCCTCACCTCCTCGGCAGGTTCGTAGTCGCAAAGACATATCAGGCATCGCTCGCCGACGATAACGCCGGCAGTCGATTGGCCGGCCGTGGTGGAAGTAGCAATGAGAGAACCGTCTTGGGATCTTGTGAGCCGGAAGATACCACCTGCCGAGTTGACGTCGGCTTGTGTTGCGACGGGAGGCTTGACAGGGCCAAGAAGTGTGGAAAGGAGTTGCATGTCTTCGTAAGAGGGGTTCTGATATGGATCAGCAATGTTCCACCAAAAAGAAAAGGATAGACAGCTTACGTCAGTGAACAAGCTCGGCATGGTGAATGCAGGATGGTCAGGAGAAACGCTAGTCCCAACAACATAGATGAGCCAGCTTCGACCGGGTGGTGTAGCACTCTCGTCTGGACCAACAACGCCATTACGGCGAGTTGCGCCGGAGCTGAGCTCTGGCCTTCTTGCAAATTCCGAGTCGCTTCGCCGTCGTTGCCTTGCCCCACCGGTTGGGGAAGCACGAAGATTTTCGGAGGTAAAGTCTGGGCCTGTAGATGGGTCTTCTTCAAGGTATGGGAGGAGGGATGGGTGGCCGGCTGAGGATGGACGACGGATAGGCGTTGTAGCGCCAGAACGACCGGGTTCTGCGGGTGTTGATGGTGGTGGGATGGGTCCAGGAGGGCTTTCTGAGAGAACCACGGGGATGTTGGGGCTGGGGTTGCTGAATAATGACGAATCGGGTCGGCTGTTTGTGCTTCTTGTTCGGTGATGTCTCTGACTTTCATATTGCATGGGAAAAGAATCGAAATTGTTCAGGGATCTTCTCCGAAAAGAGCCATGGGAGCGTCCATCGGATCGTCGGAGCAAGGCACCTTGAGTGTTTCCCCTCAGTAAATTCGATGGTGGTAGGAATGGTAAATTTAATAATGTGTCCAAGCCTTGACCAAGATCGCCGCCGCTAGCAGATTCTAAATCATTTGGTTGATTTGGCATAGACCGTACACCGACAACGACTAGAGTGACGGACCTCTCCCGCATTTCTTCACGGTCCCCCGCCAACCGGTCAGCGTCCGTATGCTCAGGACCCATTGGAGATTCCATTGGCGTCCTGGCACCAGAGCTGGTATTATCATTTGAGGCAGGATCCTCAGGATTCGGGAATTGGAAAACTCTCAGAAAATTTACTGGTCCCTGATTGCCCTGATCCAAACCGGCCGGATTGTCAGAAGTCCCGTTTGCGTGAGCGGTTGCAGCTTCCTGGAGTGTTTGGACGAATGTATTTAGGTTTCCATCAAATCCTTCAGCCGCAATTGGTTGTAAGTTTGACAATCCTCCAGAAAGTTGAGCCGCAACAGCTGCAGCTGCAAGACGTAATACTTGCGATAATTGAGGTTGATCGCTTCGGCGAATAAGACGGGTAGAGGTCCGAGATCGCAAGGAGTGAAATCGACGGAAACCACGAGAGGAATTTGAAGGTCTGGAAGAGATTGATGCCGAAGGTGACAGTATGTTCCTCCCTTCAACGCCTGTATCATCTAACTCGTGGGGTGGATCGTCAAAATCTAGACGGTGGTCAACCGATGAAAGAGGAGGGATAAGGTGGTCAGCATCTTCAGTAGATACAATTGCGGAATGCCCATTCGAAGGTCTTTCCGATAGCATATTTGGAAGGATCGATAGGGAATGACGTCTGATGCTAAGGCGAGCCTGTCGTCGCCACGAACCTCTGGACGGCGTATCGAGAGGATCACGGCGTGAGGAAGTCCTGGAGAAAGACTCCGGATGCTGAGGAGTCTGAGTTCCAGGTGTAGCTCGTGCTCTTGAGAAGGAAGATGATGTTGGTATAAAGGAGTGCTGTCTGAAACTGCTCCGTAAGGATGGAAAGCGGCTGCTGCTGCTTGTGGAAAATCTCGAGGCAAGTCCTGATCGATGAGCCCGACCTTCTGCAGATGTTTCTTCTCCGCTGCTAAGCAAATTACGAACTACAGAGGTTGGTAGTAGTCTCGAGCCTAATCTTGACATTGTAGAGGGTGTTCGTGGCGTTGGTAGGGCGGCTATGTGTGTGATGGGAGCATCCCGCATTCCCAGCTCTTCCATGTTGACTAATGGTCGCTCTTCTTGCTCATACACGATTCCGTCGGAGTCAGAAGAATGCTCAACCCCTGGTTCTAACCGGATGGAATGGGAAGAGAATTGTCGTCTAAAAGTGCCGTATGCATTGCTACGTCGTTGTCTATTTGGAGACGAAGTTGTAGCTCTTGAAAGGGAGGCGAGAGGGCTCTGGCTACGATTCCTTGCGAGCCTTGAATGCGTCTGTTCGTCTGGGATTGTCCTAGAACGGTCCGAAACAAGTTCAGAGAAACGTCGTGAGTCTCGTTGAAGGAATTCCTGCCGCTGGGTCGATGTGGAGTTTCCCATGGTTGCGGCTAACCCCAATCGAGATGAATTGGTGGGCTCTTTCAATAAGCAGAGGATCTGCTTAGGTGGAAAGTGGTGGTCTGCATTTGGCGGATAGCGAGCACCAGGGCGAGGGTTGTCCCAGGATATCGAAGGGTCGCAGGCGTGCCACAGGCTACAGTCATCAGAGGACGAGAAGACTGGGAGAATGCGGAGGTGAGAGGGTCTGTGCAGGAAGGTCTGGATGAAGACGGTGAAAGGGTTTCGAGTAATATGCGGTCAAGTGAGCTATGTTATTCAGTCTGCCTGTCCAGCCTTAGGTGGTGTTTCGCATTATGCTGATAAGTCACTGGCGCCACGATTCGGAGCTAGTGGCCGGTCCAGACATTGAAAGGCCTGGCCGGCCAATAACACCACTGCATCACCCTCAACCTGCTCTCTTCTCATACACTTGCACATCACCAGTGGATGAAGGCGCCGTCTCGGGGACCGACTGCTTACAATCTCCAGCCACAGTGTGCCCGCTGACCAGCTTCGGCCGCATTGTACACTCTCCAGTCATCCACAATTGCAACAGGTCCGACAAGTAAACCAGAGTTCGCTCACAATGTCTCAACGGGCTCCGAAACTCTCGACGAACCTCCATGATTTATCGAAGGGCTTAATATTCCTCCCTCGATATTCTCTCACCTCAGTCGGCAGCAATCTTTTCCTTCTGTACAAAGGCTAAGCTTCAGTATGTATTTCCAGGTTCCTATAAACAAATCAAGACCAGCACCTACCAGCCAGAAACATGACGAAGTGAATCGAAAGCGCAAACGGAAAGAGCTTGAAGAGAACAATAGTCTTGACGAGAATCGTCCATATTCAGATAACGAAAGTCCTCCCGTTGGGCCCTCGCACATTCCCAATGTCCACCAGATTCCCATCTTAACACCTGACGATATTGCTCAATACAGAGTTGCGGGACAGCCCTTGACTCAACCGTTACCAGCTGCGCTCTTCCCTCACACTGACAGAAGCCTCAAGAGAAAAGACTCGAAGCAACAGCGATATAGTAAAGAACCACCGCTGTTTTCTGGATCTGGTTGCGGAAATAAACGGAATCTACGTCAGCATGATGTGAGTATTCTGACAACTATTCTGCATCGCTGTCTATTACAACGGGACTTTTCTAGAGCACGACGAGCTCTTGGTCTGGTCATGCGGACCGATATGCGTGGTCGTGCATTTGATCTACGGACTGGTTCGCTTTGGGGAATAGGGGCTGAGATATTGATGCGCGATGATCAGAATCCTTCATGTGATCTTCCCGGCATTCTCCTGGACCGCGATAAGGATGAAGATGTGAATGATGTCGGTGTGCTCTCTACTCCAGAAATAAAGCGGCGAAACCTGGAGATGGCCAAACGGTATTTGGAAAGTTTGTCGGTACAATATGCTCATCACAGTGCACATCCCCAAGTTACAAGCGCCGTGGATTTCAAACTAGCCTCGATGGAACTTTGGGTCTATTTCTTACAGGACCAAGTGAAACGAATTGATCGGGCACCGATGCTTGACCCTTCGGACAGGAACGATATGTTCATTCCTGAGCAGCCCGATGACCAGCTTTCCGAGCAAGCAAGGTATGACGAAGTGGCTGACATCTTGAAGGAACTGCGCGAAATGTTACGCGAATTTGAAACTCTTATGCAAGCACCTACGTACTCGAATCGTCTTGGGTACCTCAGACTCTACATCATGGTAATCCGGTGGAAGGGTGACTTGTGCCGAGATCTGTCAAGTCGATCCATGTCCGATGCAAACTCATCTATCTGGAACGAAGATGTATTGGAGCAAGAAGCGGTTGAAAGCCGGGAGAAAGCGGACGAGGTCTGGAGCAGGATAGACCAGCTTTCCCGTTAAGGCAATCCATTCATAGCAACAAACAGATATTTTCTTGAAGGTCTAGACCTTCATCGACTTCGACCCATGGAAGCGCTGGATATGCAGGGCTATCAGGCACCAGACGTCATGTTATAGAGAAAACCTCAATGTGCCTACATATAATTAACAGCGGCTGAAATTCTAGCGTTCGATATTTGCAAGGAGCGGACAATGTCCGACTTGTTGTACAGATCTTGTCAGCGAGACGCTGCCTCATGAACATCTGAAAGCGCCGAATAAAGGCCAAATGTAGTGAAGAGCTTCCCCCGATATCACTAGAAAAGCGGTTGGTCAAACCCGGTGCAAGCTGCAAGCCACGCAAACCGCTCAAGGTAGGGGCTCATCCGGTCTGGGATTTTGCCGTTTCTCCCATGAGCTTCTATGAATTGTTCCCGGGCCGGAATGAAATCACGCGCGCCCTACGAAATCGTGCAGTAAGGCTTATATCCTGCTAATGAGAAGAAATATTGTCCATGCATGTAAACGCCTTTTTTAGGCCGAACGGCTCGTCGACGGAGATGACCAAGTCCTTGTGGCACTTTACGAGTTTGAGCGGATGCGCGTAACGCGAGTGATAATTTCTGGAGGGTGTGCTCATTGCTCAGAATGGTCAGCGCGAAAGAGGCGTTTGAGCCAGATGAGATTGGAGCATGCAGATTCGTCATCGGCGATTTCCTTCAGGATCGATCATGCCGTTTTCAGATGGGGCTTCTCAGAGCGGGCGGCGGGAGAGAATGAGCCGTTGCTGGAGTTCTAGTTCTGGTGGTGAGCCATTGCCTTTTAGTGCCACGGCAAGCCTGATGTGCCGCGGTGATTGGGCGACTCGAAACAAGATGGTATAGAGGATGCTGGCTATAGCCGGGGATGGAGTGCATAGTTCGTACAGCACTACGATGTCCAGCCTGTCCGCTTTCTGTCTTTGTCCACCCGGTAGAGTGGGAAGACCATGAGGTAAAGGCTGAAAAGGGAGCACAATGGGCAGACCCATCAAGGGCCGACATTGCAGGAGGAGCTGTCAGTCCACCAACCGCACCAGCCTCTTCGTCCGGATCGTAGGGATAGGATGTTTCCGATTCGTAGTCGAGACGGAGGCTTGACGCGCCTTGAAGATTAGGCTATCCGGAAAGCCTGGTGCGCACGGAACAGACCCCAGACTTGTCGCTCTGCCAGTGCGTCTTTGCAGTATAGTCGCAGGCAGTTCGTCGACCTTTTTGCAACTATTGACGAAAGGTGATCCACCCCGATCCCGGGAATCCAGACGGCCCAGTCTCATAGAGGGAGCTGTCAAAGTCGTTGGCTTGCATCGGACCTAGCTCTTGGGTTAGGGTAGCGGGGGGGTGGTGGAAGTGGAATGCAGAATCGCGTTGACTCCCTAGATGAGGATCCTGGGAGCATCACATCTTGATTTCTTGAGGCGGAGGGCGTTTGTGCGCCCGAGCCTATCGACTCCATCCGTCATTGACCCCCCTCACTGGAGACGCTCCTCTCCAACTTGATCATCACCATTCGAACAGATCCAGCAACAGGATCACTGAGAAGCTCCTGATCAAGGTCCCTCGCCGCGCTCCGTCCCGCCATGCATCCCTTCTGACGTATGAACTTCAATCTGCCTAGGTATGATGCCCCATCTAGCTTGGGATTCCCCCCATGCCCACACCTAGACCTCTTCAACATCGATCTACCTTCTCCCCTCACTTTGCTTCATCTAACGTCCTGATAGACCGTGCGCTGTTGCAGAATTGAAGTCTTGCATGCTGTCGGCCCGCTCCCTTGTGGCTTGAGTCTCTGCGCTTGTTCGAGCTGATCTGCGACTCCCGTCTCAATTGCCAGCATCGCCACTCTTTACCCAAACATCCCTCGATGGCTACCTGCAGAACCTGACCTTTGGATCAAGGCCGCATCTTGAATCCTTGCGTTACCTCAACCTCGACTTTCCTCCCTACCGGCCCTGCATTAACCCCTGACACATCAGGATACGTATTTGTTCAACCTTTCCGAGATCGTCGCTGATGGAATTTTCGGGATAACACCTCGGACACGTCTGGACCTTAAACCTTGTTCATTTCAGAATCCGTTATAATACGACGTTCCATCACCTTATATAGCGACTGAGGTCTATTGGGATTTATTCGCTCGCTGTTCGGCATCTCATTCTGAACTCCCAAAGTTCTCTCTACAACCTGTTCGCATTTCAGGTTCAAGCTCGCCCAGCTATCCTAAAGACCGAAGGACCACATCAAATCCTTCAATCCCCTAGGTTTTATACTACTGGGGGATCTAGGTCAGCGGGCTGTCTGCCTTCGGGCTAAGCAGATTCTGCAAACCTCTTAAAATTTCTGGTGACCCACTTGACAGCGGTGACCTTAAGCGTGTGGGACCCATACCTTGAACTTACAAAAGACATCAGAGACGTCTCTTACTTTTTGAGAGCTTTGCTGCTCCTGGAGCCAACCAACATTATCAGAAAGCTCAGTTTACCACACGGGCGACGAAAGACGCGAGAATTCACAAAAGCACAGCCCTCAAAAACAATTTGCCATCATTGTGCTGCATTCCTTCTGGCTTGATCTCGTCCTGTGGTCGATCATGAAAATACGACTCGTTGCGTCCGATCAATAAGTGGGGCCGCTCATCGAGACCGTGTGTGGCGTCTTTAGGTGCATATCACTGTCTCGTAACTTTCAGAGGCACCTCAACTCTATCGCCTGATTCCAGACCATTAATCGTCACCGCTAGAAGCAATCAGCTGTGGAAAGGAAATTAAGGCGGCTGCGCCAAGCTCTAGAACGATGGCGGACCAATTCTTCTCCTTCGAGGCCACCATGTCGGATGTATCAAATGCTCCAACTACTTATTATGACCCCAGCAGGCTAATCCAAATGGCCAAAACATCTAATCCTCAAGAATATTCGGATGCCCTTGCTTTTTGGAATCGCCCAGAGCCAGCTCGACCGATTTATGATACTGCTGAAGGAATGAATGCCCGTCCTACCATAGTTCCCATTACAGAACACGTTAAACATAGGCGGACAAGAAGTGGTTGTCTTACTTGTAGAAGTCGTCGCGTAAAATGCGACGAGGTGAGGCTGCCCTGTGAATTATTCTCATCCTTACTTACACTAACTTATTTCTAGGCAAGACCAATCTGCGATCGCTGCAAAAAGGGTAGCAGAGATTGCGTCTATCCCGAGCCCCCGGGTTCTGGTAAGGCAGCAAGCCGGTTAAAGACTGCTTCGAAGGAGCAGCAGGAAAGTTCCTCGTCTGATGAACACGATGAAGATACAAAGCTTGAGACTATTGTCGATGAGGAGCAGGAGAGTCCAACTGCAGCATCAAAATCAAGGTCTGCGCAACCAGGGAAAGGTAAAACAGCGTCGCGAAAACAGAGCATGCAGTCCATGCAACGGAAGCGAGGATACCGACATACTTCTGAGTCGTCATCCACAAGTAAAGACAAAAGCCAGTCACCCTCAACTGATGCCTCTGGAACGTTCTCTGGATCTCAGACTCCCGCGTCTTCTTTACCTACCTTGTCGTCTGTAACCAGTACCCCCACAAAGGAGCGTCAGATCAATTCAGCGAGGTGGTCACATTTGAAACCTTCTTTACAAAAACTCCTTCACTTTCATGAGAGCGAGCTAAGCTTCTACCATTATTTCCTCAAGACCGACTTTAACGATTTTATCCATACCACATTCTTGGACATAGCTGTTTCACATGAGCCACTTCTATACGCAGTTGCGGGATTTGCGGCCTACCATCGGACATTGCGGGAACCGAGTGGTGCCTTGAAAGATTTCTTAAGCTATTATAGTCGGTCAATGACCTTGTTACGTGAAAGTCTCCAGGACAAGCAAAAAAATAATGAGGCCACTCTATTGACCATTTTGCAACTAGCTACCTTTGAGGTAAAAGGTCGACTCTTGGTCTGACTCTCTCGCTGACAGAAATATAGGAATACCTTGGTGACTGGATAAATCTGGCTGGGCATCATCGTGCTGCACATCACATGCTTCTGGAACTGTACAGTCCCGACAACATAATGGCCACCGAAACAAGCCGACAGATATTAGCCTGGCATTCACGCTTTGATGTTGTAGTCGGCCTTCTTGCTGGGAGCGAGACAACGCTTGGGATGGACTGGTATACCGCTTGCAAGAGATGGCACGATGAAGAGGTAGACAGAGATCCTTTCGACGTCGAAAGCAGACTCGCTTCGTTTGTTTCGAATTACCGAGTCATGGGCCGAGATATGGCCGTGGTTTTCGGTCAACTCTCCCAGGGCAAGATTTCTATGGACGAATTCATGAACGAGAACCAGCGGATTGCCCAACTTATCGTCGACATGAAAGAGAACCTCCAAGCTCTGAACGGCGACGAGCAACGGGTAACCTTTTTTCCCGACGCTCATCCTCTAGGTCCCGATGACATTGTTAACCCCTACGTTCCAGGCGGCCTTTTCCGAGAGCCGCTTTTCACGCTTAACTACATGTGGAGTGATTGGTACGCAATGTCATTGATGCACTCTTATCAGCTTTCAACTGTCCTGCAACGGCCTATTTCCCCAGAATTAGAAACGTTTGCCTTGGAGCAATGTCGAATATTCGAAGCCATGGACCTATGGCCTGAGAGCCCAAAAGGGGCTACCTTGGGTGCTCATGCTAGTCTTGGAATTGCATGCGTCTTTTTGCCTAAAGACCAGCGGCATACCATGTGGGCACGTAGAAAGCTCGTAAAGCTCGAACAGCTGGGGTAAGAAGCATCTCATTAAATTCAAACTGTTATCCAGGTATTGACTTTTGCTAGATACATCTTCCCGACGACATTTCGAACAAGAATGGCCGAGATGTGGCGTGATCCCTTGGTCAAAGACTGGTGGCTGCCCGACGGCGAAGGATATAATCCGCTACTACAGAGCATCCGAGCCTTCACTGAGGAACGTGCCAATACTCAGGGCACTGCGGCGCAACCTCTGGACCACAAATCAGAAGATTTGCGCGACATGAAAGCGATCTTTTCGAAGCTCAACATTGACGATAGCCCGAGGAGCTCGAGCTCCCCTGGCAGCTAATGAAAATATGGTTGGACGGGCTGACTTGTTTAGCAATTACTCTGCTTTTAGGCACGGCCTTGGACACAATGTTTCCTTGGCAGCTGCAAATTTGAGATGGGGAAATCTGGTGGTTGGACTGAAATTCTTTTGCGACATTGCTTTTAGGCATACGCCTTGGACACAACGTCCCGGGCCAGCAGCAACGTAAGGGGGAGTAGTAGCGCACGGCGTTATCGGGTTCAGCTTTTTGCCCTGGAGGGAAAACAGGACATGGTAGACAAACAAAGGTTTAGGAGGTGAGGGATCATATCATGTACATTACTCAAACAACAACCTGGGGCTGGGGTGGACAGGGAGGTGGTACCTACCTACCTCTAGGTAGAAGACCCTACATACGTGCACATATGGGACGGGCAAGGTTCGGATTTTGCTCGGTATTCGGAAAGTGTCTATGTGTGCTTGACTCAATTGAAATTATCAGCCCGCTATCATTCGCTGTCTAGATTAAGTCGCCGAAAGCTGCGTGCCGATCTGTGACATTCCACATTCAGAGTGGACTGCCACGAAGTTACGGATCCAGGGAGGTGTCTCCGCTGTTCTTGTCCTGTGCTTGTCTGTCTGTCTATCTAGACCATGGACACTACACTATACTTGTTGACGTGATACCTGCATACTAACTCGCCTACCTATCTATCTACGGCTTTGCCCGCCTCCCACCTCCTTCTGATGCACACCGAACATGCTATTTCATACAATACTTGAAGTTGGGCATGAGAGAGAGAGTAACGAAGCGACGAGCCCTGTGACTTGACCTGAGAAGGGGGGGGGGGCAGAGGTTATGGGTAGCCTGCCAATCATGGTTAAGAGTGGGTGAATGAGATGGAGGGGGAGGGAAAAGGAGAGAAGAGGGGAGGAGAGGGGAGGGAGGAAGAGAAGGGATGGGAGTTAGGATGTATGTGGATAACAGTCTAGCTTATAGATATGATGGGCAGCGGAAGGAAGGGTAGGCGGTCTTTCGGTCGTGTGGGAAGAAAGTGGATAAAGGGGGCGATATGGTTTATTTGTTTACATAGGTGTATATATATATGAAGAAATATCCGTGACCTATGCAAAATTCCTACGGAAGCCATCCATCCACTCGCTCAAGCTAATCGCCTGACGCCATACAAAGATAAGGCACATTTGCCAACGCCGTGTATGATGCTGTTGCTATATGACTCGAATAGAGAGCTTTTGGCATGCTACAGCCTAAAGCATATACCAACGCTTTCACCAATGCCATGCGGCTAAATCCTCCTCTTACAAAAACGCTCCGCTCGAAACGACGCAAGATCTGCACAGGTATCACAAGTCCTCGACCTCCGCCTTTGGTCTACCGACGCAGATCAGGCCAAAGAAGATCCGCCGGGAGCATCGATCCGCGTGCGACGGCTCCGGCGACGGCGGCGTTGAGGTGGAAGTTCTGGTCGCCGTCGTAGTGTCTGTCTTGTCGCGACAACCGAACCAGCCTGGAGTGTGGCATGACGTTGTGCTGCTGTCGCCGCTGGTGGTAGAGGAGGGAGGGGTGGGTCGAGTGGCTGTTGTGATGGTAGGGACCGGCATGGTCCGCAGCGATGAGGGAGATGGGGAAGAGGTGGAGGTCGTGGTGGTCGTAGTTGGGTCATTGCAGCCAAACCAGCCTGGCGTCTCGCAGGTCGAAGTACTGGTCGTGCTAGAGGAGGTAGTTGTCGTTTCAGAAGCGGTGGTCTCATCTCTGCAACCCCACCACCCAGGTGTCTTGCATGTCGTGGTTCGAGTGGATGAGGTGGTGGTGCTTGAGCTGGAAGACGTTGTAGTCTCCGTACCGTTGCTTTCGAAGTACTTCCAGTTGAAGCAATCCACACACTCCGTGTCAGGCTTGCATTCGGCCAGGTCATCATATGCAAGAATGACGTTATCGATTACATTGTGGACTTTGTGATTTCCGATGCCAGAGCGCCAATTCTTATCGTTGACAGTATCGTATATGCATTCAAAACCAGTGTGACATTGGGATTCCATAGCGTAGCCACCGAGAGTACAGGACGCTGTTGCCCCGTTACACGTTCCCATGAATATTGGATCGGCGGTATGGCCAAAGTGGTAGGCCCCTGTGAACTGTCGAGTTTGGGGACGGGATGGGTCAATGTCGGGTGGGGCAGGGAGTCCAAGTCGGGATGCTGCAAGAGCCTCACCAGGAGCTTCGAAGGTGACAACAGGGAGACCAAAAGTCATACCGAGAAGGCTCGTGACGGCACCGCCGAGGGAGTGCCCTGTAAGCCAGACTTGGGAGTTTGGGTAGAGCGCAGTGACATTGGTATAGAGCTCGATAGCCGCTCGGTAGTATCGGTTCTCATTTTTGAGTGCTTTGACCAAACACGTCTGGTTGCAGGTATAGGTAGAAGAGTAGCAATCACAGACTTGCCGCCAGAAGTACTGGCCACCTTGAGCACAGCAGCAACTAAAGAAGAGGTTGTCATTCTCTTTATCGTTGGTTGTAGTCTGGTCCCCATCGAAGACTGCAGGAGATGTGCCCTTGAGTCCAATGACAATAGTTGAGTTCCCTTCGTCGGCAAATATATGACCTCTGAGACCATCCTTTTCCCATCCAAAACTTTGCGAATAGTTGAAACCGTGATTGGGATCTTCCCACTCGCCTTCTCCTATCGTCTTGACATATGCATTTGCCGCCATCCTGGCTATACTAACAACAGTATCTTTGTCTGTTATGTTTGGGCTCGACACATCGTCTGTCGACCACGCAGAGGAATCGAGGCTGACTGCAAAGCCTTCTCTTCTCGCCGTAGCCAGGTGCGATTCAATTGTCGATATACGCCGGTCCGACAGCCTCTGTATAGGCATAGATCGTGATCTGGCAAAGTACCGGGCAGACGAAGATGGCTCCCCGACAACGTCTGCCCGCTCAGCCCATAGTGGTGTTTCTGCAAATATGTCGGCACGCTTGTCTTGGTACACGCCATGGTGGAAGATGTGCCGTAAAGTCTGTCTCGATTAGTATTTGGATGTTGCGTGGGATAACAGGCGTACAAATTCATGAGTCCGCTCCGGAATAGGCCGGTTGATTTCAGGCGTCAATGGTGAAAGTGGTATTGGCGGCGGCGAGAGGTGAGTTGCTTGTTCTCTCGCTAAGGTGGGGCCTGAAAGTGTGAGGAAAGATAGAAGAACCCGCGCAGTGATTCTTGACGCCGAGGAGCATTGCTCCTGTCTCCGTCTCTTCACAGCCATGCTAAATGAGCGTGTGTAGGTAGGTATGTCCAGAGTTGAGGTCGGTTGGTAGATGTTGACGTCTGCTGCGGCCTGTTGATGTCTTGACAGCCGCTGCGTCATGAGACCAATCAGATGACTCTCGCGGCTCTCCGCAGCGGGTGAACGAAACAGGGGTCAGAGCGATCGCCGGACAGGTACAGCAGTGTCCCTGAGCTGCACATGCGTCCCAGCAGCTCTTCATCGACATGTAAAGTATCATCTTCTGGTTTTAAAACTGCCCATTCTTCTGACTCATTCTATCTCCGTACAGTTTACGAGTGCTGGTCCATTCGAAATAGTCACTCGTTGAACCTCCCCCGGGACACGCCCAACCCGCACCAACAACCAACGCTGGGCCAGCTCAGCTACCTGGCATGAACTTTCTTGAGCTTTACACCCTGCCGGAATTTACTCTCTTCATTTCTAGATATTGTGCATTCTCATCATGGCGACCACTGCTATCAGGGACCATCCTCTTCCGCTCTCCAACCAGTCCTTTACCAGGTTTGAGCCGACACCGCGGCCTCTCGCTGACGGAAGGAGTCGGGCAAGCACCTTTCAGCCATCTGCGAGCTCGCACATGACAGATTCAGAACACAATGTTAAGAGACATACATCAGATTTGTTTGATCGGAGCAAAGTCGTGGATGATGGTGATTCAATAGCCGAACTCGAAACCTCCTCGCGATCTAGAAGCCTGCCTGACAAATTTGATGAGCTACCAATCGAGCTTTTGAGCTTTACAGACCGGCAAGTACAACAACATTATTAGTATCGGCTCACTAATCTATTGTAGCTTCGTTGACTCTCTCTCTGCAAAGACCTGGTCCGAGCCTCCCACTATTGACAATCTGTCGGAACTTTTTCAAGATTTCTATACTCGAGCAAACGCACAGATATCTATTCATATATCCGCCCTTTCTTCAAGAGTATCTCGAGATGCCTCTCCGGCGGCGTCAATCCGGTCATCACGAAGTACATCCATATCTCGACCAGGACTTTTACCCAAGCCGAGCACGGATTCCATCAACAGCGTAGACAAGGCAGGCCGAGATCAACAAATGCTAACAGCCTCAGAAGTTTCTGAGAAAAGAAAGACTAGAAAACTGTTGGAGCTTAAGCGTCTGGCTCTGGAAGAGGCTGTAGAGCGCAGAGCGTGTGAGAAGATATACCCAAAAATCTTTCGGCATCGGAGTACGTTGGACGAAGTTCGAGACGAGAAGCTGAGGTCAAAGACTGCTGCACTTGATGTTGTTGAAATTAGTCTCGGAGAGCTAGGAATTGACACAGGGAACATCAGCCAGAATAAGGAGGAGGTGCGGTCATGGTTCGCTCAAGCTCGTGATGGCTTGGCACAAATGAACAATGAAACATATCCTCTTGGCAAATTGCTACATCTGACTACAGCGCACAAGTCAATCGTCGACACGCTGTCGAAATTTCATGCGTCCTCTTCCTCTGCGGATGATATTCTACCAACTCTAATCTATGCGCTTATCACCTCTCCTCCGGAAGGCATCAACGTCATCAGCAATTTATTATTCATTCAAAGATTTCGGAACGCGACTAAGATCGACGGCGAGGCAGCATATTGCATGACAAACCTTGAAGCCGCAATCAGTTTCTTGGAAAACGTTGACCTTGCCAGCCTGAGGGAGTCTGAAACCCCAGAGGGACCTCCGAAATCAACCAGCAGACCGAGCACGCCGACGAGTGAGAAAGTTGGGATGCTTCCAAGACTATCTGAATCATCTCCAGCTTTGATCAATCCTTCGAGGCAAGATCCCGCAACCTCTACTCTTTCACTACAGCCTCCGCCATTGGCAAGCGAGGCTAAAACTTCTTCGGCTTCTCCGACTCCATCTCCCACACATCAGCGTCGGCTCTCTAACCTTCTGAACCCCTCCACGAAAGCACTTGAAGCTGCCGATACCATCCGTTCGACCGCCGACAATGGTTTCAAGAATATTAGTAATACCCTTGATAACAGCTTCAAATTTCTCTTCGGTCGCCTCCAACAAGCTCAAGCTCAATCCACTGTGGGCTCTCCAACCGAAGTGACGATGCCTAAAACTCTCGATGATGCCCGCCGGCTGGTCAACCACACCTCTCCACTGCTTGAAGACCCTGGGAGTGAAACCAGTTCCTTGGCTGACCACCCCACCGAGCCTTCCCCTCCTAAGACAGAGGATAGACTACTCGGATTGATCGGTGGACGTAAGGTAGTAGCAACTGCTACTACGGCCCGAGAGCGCAGCGTCGACAGTGTTCAGAGTGCTGGGAGCGGCAAGCGTGTTGCGTTTGCAGCCACTGGATCGTCTTCAAATCTTGTCACGCCTGCAACCGCGCAGTCGTCAACAATATCGCCCACGCCGCCGCCTAACGCACTTGATTCGATGAAGAATTTTGGTAGTTCACTCAATCCGCTAAATCATATTGGATCCTTTGGGGGAGGCCTCCGCGCGTTTGGGGCTGGTACGAAGGCAACGCCGCCACCTTCTGCTGCATTGCCAACCAATGGTGATAACGACAGGGAGAAAGATAACATGGCGGTGGAGGTCATCAACCCGGCAACGTTAGAGAAGGTAAAGCTGGAGCCTCCATTGAAGAAGTTTGTGGAATTGAAGAATGCGGGAGAGCTGAAAATTGGGGAGATAGAGGATTTATTGAAGGATTATCAAAGGATTGCTGGAATGTTCGGCGAATTAGTCAAGAAGTGATTATCTGTTCGTGTCTGTTTCCGGGTCGGAGCGTTGGCGTCTGCGGGTAAGTCAATGAAATAGGCGGCGCACATGGAAACTCGAAACGAGGGCTGTTATTCTAGACATAGAAGACGCGGATCGGGTGGGAAATCGGTTTCGGTTACGGAGGATGGCGTTTCTCGGATAGAAATTTTATCTTAGAGCGATGGGAGAATGATCGTAGGATCCGACCCGTGTATGTGCGATGTCTTTGTCGGAATATCTTTGATAGAAGAGCTAGGTAGATGGAGTGTGTGATACATTCTTCTAAACGAATCTGATTCCGCGGCTGATGATTGGCGCGGGCTGCGTGGAGCTGCTCAGGAGGCCCCCAAGAGGTTGACTCCGGTCTGAGGAGCGAAGCTTAAATCCATCGCGGGCGGAATCCCGTTTCGAGTCCTTCCTGGCCTATACCTGCTCAGTCATCTTCTCGACATCCTCATTCCTCATTCATTATTTCTTCTTTTCTCTGTTGTGACAACGCCCAAAAAAATCGCGCGCAAATCGACCTTCTCGACAGAGCCGTGCCGCTCGTCTAGCCGTTATCTCGGCTTGGAGTCTAGCGTAGATCTAATCGACGCCAGACTTTCTGATTACCTGGATGGTGTCCCGTAGGCTATCATGGCCTCGCCCACACACCGAAACGCCTGTGCCGCCAATCTGTCTTGGCCTTCGTCCTGCGCCCTGCACTCCGTCCAATCTACGGTAGGGAACGGATAACCGAGATGTGTTACGTCTTGCCTTTCTTGCAACCTGCGGCGCTGCCCAGAGGAAATATGCCTGGCCTTGCAGGGCTGCCTGCCGTTTCCGTTGTTCACCTTGGGTGGCCTCGTTTGCCGTTGGGCCTGATCACACTTGTGATTCGACCTGATGTCACGTTGTCCACTTTCGGTGAAATCACTTCTTCCGTATCTCTATTTGTCTTTCACTGTCTCTTCATGTAGACCTGATTTTCAACAATGAATGTGTGGGAAGCTCGATTTCAGCGGGGCAAGTCCCAGCTAGCATAGGACATCCCCTTGACGTCTTGTCAACACTCACCATGGGGCCGGCAGGCGACTCTTCATCCCATCGTCGACGATGGATGATCGTTACTGGTTGTCTTTCGCTCCTTGTCTTGGTCTATCTAACCCTGACCACCAAGTCAACATCCGTTCGTTCGCACCGATTTCCCATACCTCAGATCTCTGCACAATTTGGCTCCCTTCCTCCTCCTCCCAGACCTCCTGCCATCCCGCCACATTTTGTAAAGCCGCCTAACGTGAAGATCATTGGATTGGTGTTCTATGGCCGGAAAAGTAGAGTGGAGATCCTGAAATGTTATCTTGAGGTGAATTCAATCGTATGAATCGCTGCAACAAACTAATCGGAACAGCGCAACATGGTCAACAATGGCGGTTGGCTTGACGAGATCCACTGGGTGCTAAACACCGGCAACAAGAAAGACTTGGCCTATCTTGACAAAATCCTTGCCAGCTCTGACCGGTACAAGAAAATTGATCTTAGTGATGAAGGAATTGGATTTGAGGGCTACGCACATGCCTGGGGTCATCTTCAGCGCGGAAGCCTCTATGTCAAGATCGACGACGACGTGGTAAGCTGAATGCACCTGAAAATCACTTCCACTACTAAACATTGTTCTATTTCAGGTCTATTTCGCCGACGACACTATTCCCCGAATCGTGACCCTTAAACTCTCTAATCCGTCTTACCTTCTCGTGTCCGCCAACATCATCAACTCCCCACTTATGGGCTGGGTACACTACCATATGGGCGCGCAACATCCCTACTTCCCCGAACTCATCGAGCCTCCAACAACGATTTCCCTGATCCCCTCTAAACCTCCCCCCTGGCGCTCCTCTTCCCATCCTTTCTGGACTGGTCCCGACGAGTACTACGTGCCGCTCGACCTTGAACCCCCTTTCCCCGGTCACCGCTGGCTTCGCCTGGCAAATGACTCCGATATCCATCGAACCCCTATTGCTGAGACGGAATACCGTACCTGGGGTACAGCTCTCAAGTCCTGGCCCATTGCTGCTCAAACACATTATTCTTTCCTCGAGAATTTAGAACTCGATCAGCTCGACCTCTACAAGTCTCCACGGCCATGGCTGACCGACTACAAACGCCTAAGCATTAATTTCATGACGCTATGGGCGGATGATGTGCTTGACAATTTGCCGATGGATACTGTTGATGAAGAGTGGCTCACCATCAACCTTCCACGAAAGCTTGGAAAGAGCGTTGCGGTTGAGATGGAGGGCCTCGCAGCGCATTTCACATTCGGAACTCAAGGTGGTGTGGGTAAGACGGATCTGTTGGCGAGGTATAAGGGATACGCCGACGAAATGATCTGTGGGAAATGATAGAACTATCTGAACCAGCGCTGTCCGATATGCAGTATAATGAAACAAACGCCTGCCGACTTGCAAGCTTTTGCCGCGTCAAGCATGCAGCACATCATAAGGGAAAAAGTAGTGGTCGCTAGAAAGAGGCCACGTCTACGAACGACGAACGACGATCGAGGAGATGCAATTGCCCAAACTGGGAAAAGGGAAGACGAGTACGAGGTACGAGCGCCGTAAGGATGCCGAGACCGGGGTCCTCGTCTTTATCGCGTACATATATTTGACCTCCAGTCAACGTTTAATGAGTAACGGCGTTACTCATGTCAACTATTCTCACTTGAGCATTGCAGCGTGAACCACATAGCCGGAACCGTCCTGTAGCTCGACGCTCAAATGCGCGTCTTGCACTCTCCAGACATGGAACCGCTCCATCAACATTTCGAGCCACGCCTGGAAGACTTCTTGGGAGCGGAGCTGCTGAGCGATCAGGAACACCGTTGGTGTCTTTTTTATTCTTTCAAATGTACCCGATCCTAACTCAGCGATGTCAATGCAAGTGTCGACGAATGGCTTGATCAGGAAGTCATTATAGATGCAATCGCACGCTATGACCATATCTACCTTGGCAACTCCTGAGCTGCCATCACCTACAACATTTCTTGCCGAATCTACTTCCCAGTCTAGTGGTTTGAAGATAGGTGCTTTTAGCTGTTGCTTGGGGTTATGACTAAGTTTAGCCTGATTTGCAGACAAGTTTCGCAGGAGCAGCTTCGAGACATAAGGTTGATCGGTGAGAATGTACTCGCCCACGTCACGGGCAAGAGAAAGCCCGATCAGGCCAGATATGCCACAGCCTAGTTCAACGACTTTAGAATAGGAGGAAACTAGGCCGGACTTGCGGATTGGGTTTTCCGCTGACGACAGCCAGCGAGCTATGTGAGGTGTGATTTTCCACAGAATGGCACCGGTAGTGCCAGTAGAGAGGCTAGAATGAAGTAGGGAAGGCGATTGGGAAATTGAGAAGGTTCTCGCTCCAATGTCGATATCCACTTCACACGCTTTGGAATCAAGGAAGCCGAGATTCTGGGAGGGAAGGGCCCGAGAGAAGAGAAGAAAGGTTTCTGTTTGCGATACCAATAAGCATGTATATATGTAAAGTATGATTCGTTGACAAGCTACCTTCCTCAGGGTCCACGATTGGCTCACCGAGATACGTCAGCAGACGATCAATGCAGGCTTCCTCCGGATATGCATCCATCAGATCGGATACGAGAGCTTTCAATACGGACCACTCGGGAAGCCGCCGTGAAAAGAACAGGTGGAGGTGGACTTGATTCTGGTGGTTGACATCAGCCAGCCGCAAGATCACACTACTAATCCAACCGGCTGGAACGCGTGGTATTACTAAACGTAAGTAATCACCTTTTGAACCGGATCCGTGTTCTGGACAGAAGAAGAACAGACAATGGATCCAACAAGCACCAAGAGTCTGATCCGGTAAATTCACAGGAAAACACACTCGATGATTGGCGTTAAGAAGCTTCGGAAGCTTGAGTTGCATAGACCCCTGGTACTAAGTATGCCGTCGCCCCCAAAGATTCGGCATGATCTCCAGGTTCCAGAGACTTTTGAAACTGTCCGGGGGCGGGGTGTGCCATGGTACTTGGAGGGGAAGGCCAGGAAAACGGTAAAGCGTATATAGAATAAGGACTTGAAAGAGGTCCTTGAGGCCTTTGCATCATATGTGCCTCGGTCGGCATTGCGTGGGTGAAGTGGTCACTGGACTTATATTGCGCCACGATGATCCTTCAGCATCTCCGACGTAAGGCATGAGGCTTTCCCGCAAAAGCGATTACGTCTGGCGCCAAGCAAGCTGCAAGTCTACCTTCAGAGCAACAACGCTTGGGGAGACCTTGCTTTTGCAACTACATCGCGCCCAACCTCCCCGGCAGCACCCCGACCGACTCAAATAACCCTTGTTGTGATCTGTGCACTCCCATTTTGCCTAGCTTCTCAGGAAATAGCTTCTTCAATCCTTTGATTCTCCTCCGTGTCGCTGCCTAGCTCCGCCATAACGTTTCATTACACTTCACTACGCTCCACAGCCAGAGGTCTCTCGGATCATGGCACCGCAAAATTTTTATCCTACGATGACAAAGAAGGGGCCGTTTACTATCGAGACTCCTGGCGCTGAAAAAGTTAAAGGCGAAACAATACCCCGGCGAAACCCAAGGGCCAAAGATGGTCTCATCAATCGTCCCTCGGAAGATGTTGCTACCACCTTTGATAACTTGAAGCGAGCAGCTGCAAAGTTCGGAAACGCGAAATGCATTGGCACGAGGAAGCTGATCAAGACGCATACTGAAAATAAGAAAATCAAGAAGATAGTTGATGGTAAAGAGACAGAAGTAGACAAGAAGTGGACATACTCAGAGCTCAGCGGCTATAGCTACGTGAGCTTCAATGAGTTCGAGAAGCTGGCTCTTGATCTTGGTAGTGGACTTCGTAAACTAGGTTTGGTCAAGAATGACAAGATCCATCTATACGGAGCTACTAGGTATGCTTGAGCATTTGCTCCTCAACAGACCGGGCTAATAAAACATTAGTGCAAACTGGTTTGCAATGAGCTATGGAGCATCCTCTCAAACAATTACTATAGTGACAGCATACGACACACTTGGCGAGGAAGGACTCCGCCATTCTCTCATACAGACCCAATCTAAGGCAATCTTCCTGGACTCTTCCCTCTTATCGACTTTCAGCGCCTGCGTTGACCAGTCCAACATTGAATATGTTATTTACAATAGTGTTGCTGAACCAACAGAATCAGATCTGGATACTTTAAAGAGTAAGAAGTCCGGCCTCACAATAGTAAGCATGGACGAGGTGAGGAAGTCAGGAGCCGAAGCTGCCATCGAGCCTGTGCCTCCAACGGCGGAGGATCTAGCCTGTGTGATGTACACATCAGGATCAACTGGTACTCCCAAGGGAGTGAGAATCAAGCATAAGGGCGTCGTAGCTGCTAGTGGGTACTTCTACATTGATCGTTGACTCCACACTGACAATTTCTAGTGGCTGGCGTGAATGCGATTGTTGGGGACATCTTCAGTCCCTCGGATGGATTTTTAACGTATCTTCCTCAATCTCATATTTTTGAATTTATGTTTGAAAATCTGTGCCTATTCTGGGGTGGTACCATGGGCTATGGCAACCCTCGAACCCTTACCGACGCGTCCGTCCGTAATTGCAAAGGCGATATCCGCGAATTCAAACCAACCGTCATCGTGGGAGTTCCGGCTGTATGGGAATCCGTGAAGAAGGGTATCGTTTCGAGGGTCAACGCGGGAAGCGCAATACAGAAAAAACTCTTCTGGGGCGCAATGTCAATGAAACACTTCTTGCTCAACAACGGGATCCCTGGCACAGGTATCCTTGACGCTCTTGTTTTCAACAAGGTCAAAGATGCCACAGGCGGTAGATTACGAATCTGCCTCAACGGAGCTGGGCCTATCGCCAAAGACACGCAGATTTTCATTTCACTGGCCATATGTCCTATGATTGGAGGTTACGGTTTGACCGAGACCTCTGCCATGGGTGCTATCAACCACCCATTGGCTTGGGATCCAGATGTGCTTGGGGAGATCCCTGCCAGTGTGGAAGAAAAGCTTGTGGACTTTCCCGATGCTGGTTATTTTTCTACAAATAACCCGCCCCAAGGCGAGATCTGGATTCGAGGTGATGCAGTCACAGAAGGTTACTACGATAATGAGCAGGACACTAAGGAAGCAATTACCTCGGATGGATGGTTCATGACTGGCGATATCGGAGAATTTGATAAAAATGGTCACCTCCGAATAATTGATCGCAAGAAAAATCTGGTAAAGACGCTCAATGGCGAGTACATTGCGTTGGAGAAGCTCGAATCGGTCTACCGGGCAGCGCCAGTGGTTGCCAACATCTGCATTTACGCTGCACAAGACCAGGCCAAACCAGTCGCAATCATTGTTCCTATCGAAGCAACACTGCAAAAGATTGCTGCCTCGGCCGGCGTGAAGGATGGTCACCATGAGGACCTGATTAAGAATCCGAAAGTCAACGCAGCAGTGTTGAAAGAGGTACAGAATGCTGGGAGACAAGGAAATCTGAAAAGCATGGAACTCATTGATGCCGTAATCCTGGCCCAGGAGGAATGGAACCCGCAAAGAAAGTTGCCCTAATTCCATTTTGATGATCATCTACTAACATGTGGTCTATAGATGGTTTCCTCACTGCAGCGCAAAAGCTCCAGCGCAAGAAGATCACGGAGACGTACAAGAAGGACATAGACGCAGCCTATGGCAAGAAGTGAGCGTACAGAAGATTCTCCTACAGCCATGGTGTCACGGCGTTGCAGTTGTACAGGCTCCAGTGAGCATTGAATGAAGCAAAGGCGGCGGAAAGATATCCTTCGGAGAGTTTGTTCTGTAGCTTACTGTTGTAGTCATTTTCATGATGACCTCAAACATTGTCGCTAGCACACTATGACATTTGGATCATTGGTCATGGTTCCTTTTGATTAACCTTGTTTTCGACTAAAGAATAGAGTTTTCTTAAGCTTAATTTGAATACATGGCGTCCGAGAAATTGACGAGAAAGCTCTGTACCTCCAACGTTTCTTCTCAGCCGAGGTGGTTAGTGGAGCTTTGGACTTCTTTGCCAGTGGTGGTGGCGTCAGTGCATCCGGGGATCGGCGGGCAGGGGTTCTCCACCAGCATCTCGCCAATCGTAACCCAAACTTCAAAGCTTCAGATGCGTCTAGATCCAAGCTCTTGCAAGTTCCAAGCTGAACCCAAACAGTCCACGCTGAGAGGTACATACGTATTTCTCCGACTTCCACGCGCCATGTTTCTGCATAATATAGCATCTGGTTTGTCTTTGCTCCTGGACCTGACTTAGCGCCCAAAACGTGGCTCAATATCTTGCACTACTCTTTCCTATTTGTTTGAGTAACGCGTCAATTGGATCTGCGATTTCCGTGCCAGCGCAGCCAAGTTGTGTCGCGTCGCACAGGTGACAAGTTTCTCAATATCGCAGACAGCTTAAGTTTCTCTCATTCCCTTTTGCTGCGTGCATTGGACATTAGGGTTGCCTTACTACGGCGCATCTGCCATCATGGCCAGCCAGGACTATTACAACGAACCGCAGGCACAACCTCAATATAATCAGCAGCCACAATACCAAATGCAGCAACCCCAGCAATACCAACAACAAGAACCTAAGTATGGCCAACCACCTCCAAATTATGGACAGAACTTTCAGGTGAACGGGGACGGAAAGCAGACCTTCAATCAGACTTTCAAGGTCGACAAGCCAAAGTGGAATGATCTGTGGGCTGGCATACTGGTGAGCACTATCCGTCGCGGAGAGGATTACAAGATGACCCTATAAATAGCTTCTCCTCGTGTTCTTCGGCTTCGTCGCCGTCTCAGGACTCTCCATCCAAAAATACTCAAAGTATAAACATTTCAATGGCGGAGGCATCTATGACAGTTCGAACGACTTCTCGCTGGACACCAACACCCTCGTGCTGTTCATATTCGTCCTCTGCGTTGCTCTGGTCTTTTCCTGGGCTTATTTCCTCGCGGCGAGGGCGTTCACGAAGCAATTCATTTGGCTTACAGGAATTTTAAACATCGTTTTTGCTTTTGCGACGGCGATCTATTACCTCTACCGCAAACAATGGGGCGCTGGCATCGTCTTCCTACTTTTTGCTGTCTTTGCGGTAGTCTGTTTTGTGTCATGGATCAAGAGAATTCCCTTCGCCGTGTTGATGCTGCAAACCTGCATGGATGTCGCTCGACACCACGGCCACGTTTTCCTCGTCAGCTTCCTCGGCGGCCTTGCCGCAGTCGCATTCTCAGCGTGGTTCAGCGTCACGCTCGTCGCCGTCTACGTCGCGTACGAGCCCGGCAGCAGCAGCAACGGAAGCAACCCCTCGTGCTCGGGTTCTGGTAGCTGTTCGAGCGCAATCGTCATCGGCCTCCTCGTCTTCATCACCTTCGCCGGCTACTGGATCTCCGAATGGCTCAAAAACACCATCCACACCACCGTCGCCGGGGTCTACGGCTCCTGGTTCTTCTGTCAAGGCAAGCCCGGCGGCCTCCCCAGCGGCATCACACGCGGCGCATTCCGCCGCGCGACGACGTACTCCTTCGGCTCCATCTCCCTCGGCTCTCTGCTCGTGGCGCTCATCAACATGCTCCGCCAGGCCTGCTCCATCGCCCAGCAGCAAGAAGCCGCCGAGGGCAATCTGATCGGCTCGATCATGTTCTGCTGCTTGGGGTGCTTCATCGGTATCCTCGACTGGGCGGTGACTTTCATCAACCGCTACGCCTTCTCGCACATCGCGCTCTACGGCAAAGCGTATATCCCGGCGGCGAAGGATACGTGGACGATGATGAAGGACCGCGGCATCGACGCGCTGGTCAACGACTGTCTGACCGGGCCCGTGCTCACCATGGGCAGCGCGTTCGTGGCGTATCTCTCGGCGCTCCTGGCGTATTTGTATCTTGAGTTTACGAAGCCGGCGTACAACGACGGCGGGACGTTTACGGCGGTGATTATGGCGTTTGCATTTTTGATCGGGTTGCAGGTTTGCCAGATCTTTACTACGCCGATTGGGAGCGGGATCGATACGATTTTTGTGGCGATGGCGTGGGATCCGGAGGTGTTGGTTAGGGAGCATCCGGATCTGTGGGGGAGGTTGGTCAGTGTGTATCCGCATATTCAGAATGCGATTCATGCTTGAGGGTGAGCGGGGGTGGAAAGGGGGAGAGCCCTGTCTGTTTGTTTGTCTGTATGTATGAAGAGATGGATAAGATTTTACGATTGGTTTTATGCTGGTTAGGGGTTATCAGGCATACCTGAGCTGCTAGCGACGCTGTGTTACTGTTAATGAATAATTTTTAGACTGCAGTCGAATAATTACATGAACTACCTACCTACCTACCTACCTAGTCAAGCTATCAACCTACATCACCAAATACCACGCCACACCCTCTCATTCTCCCTTCCCCCCCCTCCTCTTCTTCCTCAACGCCCACCCCAGCCCCATCCCACCTCCCTCCCGCCTTCATCCCGCGCAAAGATTCCATCCGTGCCCAGATATCCAATCGGCTCCTTTTACGGAGTCTCCTCGGGCACCAGCACCACCGCCCTTACGTACCGTGACTATCGATGATGGTGAATTTCTCTTCCCCAGGAAGGATAGGAAATGAGAAATGGGGAGGCGAAGGATGCCTGGGGGTAGGGGAGGGGAGGGGGCTGCGTGGATGGGGATGTGGCGTCTGGTCCCGTTTCTAGGGGGCGTGCTGTGGCGTTGATTTGTGTTGATTTGATGCAATGCGGTGAGAAAGACATCCGTTTCGAAACAGGCTTGCTCGCCCAAATACAGAAGCTGCGTTGTCCTAGAGCAGCAAAACATACTCTAATTCCATTAAAGCGATCTAAACTGACAACCAAGTCTACTCGACGTTATATATCATACAACCCGCTTAACCTCGAAAAACCTCTTCAACCACCATACCTGGAAGATACCCTCCCCGATCAACACCCCGAGCTGGAAGATGCTCCACCACTTGACCCGCGCATTGGTGCTCTCCGCCGTGTTGCGGTGCGTGCGCTCGCGCACCACGATGTAGCCTTGCTCATCTTTGACTTGGCTGAGGAGCTCGGAGAGTTTTTTCACTGTGACGTGCGTACAATGTTCGCGTTAGTGTGGGTCTGGGATGGGCTGTGTATATTTGGGCGAGGGGGGGGGGGTGCATACCTTCGCCTTCGAGAGGGTCCCCCGGCGCCTCGCTCTCAGGCACATAGACGATCCCGTGCACGTTGAAGGAGACCTCCTTGCTGTTCGCGGACCAGTGCTCGTTGCTGAAGCAGTACGTATGCTTCCCATTGTGCGCGGCGGTGAAGGAGTATTCCCCACTCGACACCGTCTTTTGCTGCGTCTCGAAACCGTGGACTGGGTTCTCGATCTGTTCGCGGAGTTAGTAGGGGGTTGGTGGTTGGATTGGGGTTTGGGGAGGGATACGTAGAAATCGATATCGAGGTTGCCGGAGCCGCCGAATTCGCGGTCGCCGACTTGGAAGGTGACGGTCATTTTGTCGTCGCGGTGGAGGTTTTCGTGGAAGCATTCTCGGCTGTGGGCTTTGAGGGCGATGTTGTGGGTGAGGACGAGAGAGAAGAGTGTGGACAGGAGGGCGAAGAGTGTCGGTAAGTACATGGTGGATGGTAGGGCCCTGCGGGCGCGGGGGCACAGGTTGGAAGGGAGAGGAGGGCTGAGACGATCTGGTTCTTGGAAGAAGATGTAGATGGATTGGCGGAAAAGGAAATCTGGATAGCTGCGGACGACTTTCTTTCGGGGAAACTTCGGGTAAGCGGTCTAAAGTTCCAGATGATCGAGAAAAACGTCAATGTCTTTCTGTCCCTTTTAGGTACACACTATTATGACTGCAAATACCTTGTCGTGTCGAGACGAGGTAGCAGAGATCATAGCCGATCCGATTAATAGGCAAGTGCTCACCAGCAATAAGGATTGCATTGACCACGACTTCTATTACCTAGCCTTGATACGGATTTAGGATAGCGAGGATATGTCTTCTAGCAAAGAAAGCCCCATCAGAAATTGCATCACATGATGATACAGACAACACGCGCAAGGTCTTCTTCTGCCGCGTTTGCATTGGAAGTAAAGCAATTGAGATGGTTACACGCAGAAGGACACTACAAGTGAAGAAATGGTGAGCAGTGAAGTTGTTGTTTCCAACCTAACTTCACAGGTATTCTATGACCAGCCAATGATGCTGTCGACCCTTTGAGCGTCAATGACCTTCCAACTAGCATTGGATTCTTCATTTCCTCATTTCCTCATTTTCCTAAGATATCCCTTGGGTTTACATTGGATCTCAATGAGTTTTCTCTGCATTCTCAATCTCGGTGTTCCCTTTCTCCTCCAATTGTTTACATTTCGTCACCTCCGTTGTTTGTGCCTCACTTGAGAATCTCCTTGAGTGGTTATTAGCCAAAATGCCCTTTACGTTCCACCGCTACGTCAACGGTGAGAAAGTCAAGGTCAAAATCCCGTTTCACCACATCTTTGCGAGCAATCCGAAAGGTGCCAAAGGACACTGGGAACGGGTAAGTATATGCCAACAGTCCCGAGGAGCGTAGCACTTGCTTCACATTCACACATTTCTGATTCTCTTTGCTGTTGTATCTCATTCTGATGACAACATTTGAGGATATGCCGCAGCTGTTCGGTTTGAGCCTCGGGATGTAGTTTTTGACCGGCACAGAATCTGATAGAGGAGTGACTAACAAGGTGTAGAAGAAGGGCGACATCTTGAACGCGAAAACTGTACTCATACCACCACCATCTCAACCCAATGCACCGACCACCCAGTTCGCACATAGCGCCGAATACCCTCACTACCACCATTGGCCCCAAGCAGCTCAAAGTACTCCAAGAGCGCCGCCGGCTGCGACGGCTCCTAAACCTGTTCAGAACCCTACGGCACATCCCCCGCAAGCCTCTTCAGGTCAAGCCAAGCCCAACGAGGCAGGCTGGACTGCTGAGCAAGATGCTAGACTTCTTCAATTGAAGTCTGAGGAGAAAACATGGGCTCTTATTATGAGTGAGCTTGGGAAGGCTAGCAAGAGTGAAGTTCAAGCTCGGTTTAAGCTTCTCAAAAGTGGAGAAGGTTCGGAAGCCAAAGCTACCAACGTTGCTAACGCAACTGTGGCGGTCAATCCAATTACGCCAGCCAATATTGCACCCACTCCCAACAAGCAAGGCATAGCAGGCGGAAATTCATGTCAGCACAGCAAAGATGACCACGTTCGCCTAACGTGTCACAACTGCGCAGAATTTCATAGCAGAAGTCATAAGTTCACGAGTCATCAAGTGATGGAAGCAGCAAAACTTGTGGATCAGGCGCGGGTTCAGGCCACGCAAAGGGCAACAGGTCCTAACAATGCTGCGAGTGGGATCATGAATACAGTGAATCCTGTGAGTCTTTTTCTCATAATTCATATTGGAATTTCAAACTTAATTTTCATAGCAACAGAAAGCCGTCTCAGCACATCACAAGCAGCTGATCGCTCATTTTGCAAAGGAATGGGATGGAATCGGGGATAAATGGACAGAGGTGGCTTCACGCTTCTTTGACGAGACTGGGAAACGTCTGTTGCCTCATGAGGCGGAGAAGATAATTCTAGGCTGATTAGGGATACGCATCATGAACAGCGTGAATGCCGCAGAGACAGTGACTTGCTAACATGAATTAAGGCATGAGCATTTAGGATGCAGCGAATGTGAATTGATGCTATAGAACACTGTCCGCCTTGCTCATACATCTTTTTCGTCTGCAAGGACTACAGGTCTCACACGTCTACAATATCGGTGATACTCTTCTCACAATACTAGAGACCTAAAGAAATGCACTTACAAAGGCAAAAAGCCGCATTGACCAATGCAAAGGCCGTATTTAGGCTTCGCAGTTCCGTCCCGATCATCGTGAGCCATGGATTTGGGCCCACGTGTAGTGCAGGTAACCGGCAACAAAACGTCACTTAGCAGAACACGGATTGAACGAAACAGACCTATGCCTTTCTCATCTTCACGTGTGATTGATAGGTCACGGATACACGGAGACACGTAGAAGGCATATTCTGCTGCGGCTGCGGGCCTGCCCAGTGGATCAAGCCGAAGGAAGCGGTGCGTTGGCATCACGACGTCGACGAACGGTGCGTGGCAGTTGGGAATTAGAGTGGGCCAAGCTTTCGGCAAGTTGACGCGCTTTCCTGGAAATTTACCTGTCAGGTTCCGCGTCCGGGACGGTCGAGGTTCACACAATCTTCATACACCACCACCACCACCAACAGCCGCATCCACAGACCAGCGATTTGTGCCTTGTCAGAAGACGATATTTCTCTTCTACATGTCTCGGTGAGATGTGGTAGCCCTTCGTTTCTTTGATCGTCCGCCTGGTGGCTCGCATTTGTTTCCTGCCCCTAAGAGATCCATTCGCGTCCTCATAACCGTACTTCTGCAAGGCAAAATTACGCCCATGATTTGGATCTGGGACTTCTAGGCGGCAAGCAATTGCTTGCTGCTGCTGCCGCGACGGATTGTACGTCTATGCCCTCCGTGCACGTCAACTGCTAACAAACGGCTCAGCGCACTCGCCTGAACCTCCTTTCCAACAAGTAGCCACTTTTCTAGGACGCACACCGCAGCCATCAACCCTAGGTCTGTCACCGAATGGCAGGAGCAGTCCCGCCCTAACATTGGAGGACACCAATTCCCATCAAGCATCTTCTCCCCTTTCGCCTACCCTGCCAGCTCTTCCTCGCTTGGAACGGCCTCGAGCAGCCTCTGGCCAAACTCCTGCTCGCACTCGATCATCCAGCAGTGCATACTACGCTGCCGCCTGGGGATCTCCTTATGCTACGCCAAGTCCTTCGAGGCCAGTGTTCAGCGGGAAGAGAGCAAATACTTTGAACAGTGAACTTTTGGGCTCATCGCCGCCTTTAGTTAGGTCCGAGGGTACAAGAAAGTCTTTCCACGACTTTAAAACGTCCAACCGAGCGCCTCCATTTGCAGACAGGACTTCTACATCATTGAGATTCCCGTTGACCCGCGAGCCGTTTTCTGCCAAATCAGAGCGGCCGAACTGGTTAAGTGATTCGGAAAGCGACGCCGACAAAGCAACAACGTTGATAAAAGAGGAAAAGGGGAGCTTCGACCATTGGCTAGACATAAGCGAAGACTCCTTCGACGAGACCAACCTGACCACGCCTACTTTGAAGCACTTCAAGGATCCAAGACAGAGCATCAAACAAAGAAGCAAAGTTCGACAATCTCATAGCAGCCAAGATAGTTGCTCTACTGTCAGGCCAGACGATCTCTGGGCCCATCCTCAAGTGAATTCAACCGTTGCAGAATTTTCCGGGGACAGACGAGCTCCAAATAATAAAAGGAACCTTGGTGTCAAAATGGAGTCTCCAGAGAAGCCGCTACCTGGCCTGCCAATTGAGGTAGCCAATAACAATCCTGATGAAGGCAGCAAGCCATCCAACCTAAAGCCACGGCCACCTATGCCAGCAGGTGTATCTTTTCAAAGACCTAAGAAAAGAGTGGTCTGGAAGGGTAAAGCTTGTATAATCGCACTGCCACTGGACGATCAGCGTGGCTCCAAAATCCAGCTCTTATCCTCTTCGGACGTAGAAGATCGGATGAAGAAATGGGAATTAGGAGGCTTTGATACACGAGGGTTTGTATTGGATGATGGTCATCAGGACGGAGGACAAAGTTGCGCGGTGTATCCAGATCCGAAAGAGATGCAGATTGAACACTCAAAAAGGAGTTTTAAAGTTACTATCCCTAACAAGGCTGAATGGGATGCATGGATCCGACAGCTAAAAGAGGAGAAGCTTCGAGCTCTGGGAGTAAGCTTTGGCGACGAGGAACCGCCTCGGCAGAATCCGAGCCCATTCTCAGGTACTATGAGTCGTTCTTCTTCATATCATCCTGGTCTTCCGATTTCACCTCCAAATGCAACGTCTACCGCAAGCAGCCGAGGCATAAACGGTGTTCATCCGTTCACACCTGCCTCGAATATGTCGACGAATCCGAGTACTCAGATTCCTTCTGGACCATCTCCGGCCTTTCAGCAAAGTGCGAATCGTGGACAGCCATCTGTTGCGATTCCCTTCAACGACAAGCGTGGGGAATCTCCTTTTGGACAACAAACTCACCCGGCAATATCTGGATTCCACCGAGTTAATTCCCCACCGGGATACTTTACTCCTCAACCTGGTGGCGTGTCACCAATGGCTCCTGCTAATTTTAAGAATCTGGGTGAGGTTTTATCACCTGTTTCTCCGTTTCCCAGCGACGAGCGCAATATGAGTCCCCAGCCGGACAGCATGTTCAAACAAATGCAAAGGCAACAAGAAGAGCTTCAGGCACAATTTCATCAACAGCAACAAAGCTCTGCCAATATCCCCACATCACGTCGCGATACTCTGGATCGAACACCGGCGTTTAATGAGATCCGAGATCTGTCTAATATTGAAATCGCACATCCTACACCTCGAAGTCACAATCGTAATGTGTCCGAAGCTTTAGAAAGGGGTGTCGATGCTGTTGAAGATCCCCTTGAGAGGACTATTCGCATGCAGCTGCAGAACCGTGACGCTGTTGTAGATGATCGCCGTGAGCCAGCCATGCAAGGCACAAGCAGGTTGGGTGAGAAATCATCACCTTCTCTCGCGGAGTTGGTATCACGGGCTGCTAACCCTACGATACCATCTCTACCGAAGAACGATTCTGAAGTTTCCGAACCATCTGACTCGAAATTGAACGCATGGGGTATTCCAACAGAGACGTCTAGATCTTTGCAAAAGCCTCCAGGCATGGGTCATCGCTCGAAACCTTCCACTGTCGGATTGAATGTCGAAGCTAAAGAATTTGTCTTCAACCCGAAAGCATCATTTACCCCAGGCAACTTCTCTTTCAGTGGTAGTGATTTTGAACCGTCTGCTGCGAGCAAGAAACCTTCAAAGCCAACGTCGAACTCTTCGTTTGGGACAAATTCGGGCTTCAACGTTGCAGCCCCTGCATTTACTCCGGCTAGTTTTGTTCCCTCCGGAGGTTCTAAGTCAGAATTCAAATTCGGATCTGACCTTAAAGTGGATGCGCCTGAATTCAATCCGACGTTGCCTGCTTTTGGAGTTGATAAGCAGCAGCCTAAAGAAGCACCAGCTGATTCAGGACCAAAAATCTTTGGTGATTTTAAACTTGAAGGCCCATCGAAGGCAAACCGACGGTCAAAGGCTGTTCCAATTGTTCGGCCTGATGATAGCGAGAGTGATCAACGAAAGCAGACAGAACATGAAGAGGACGAACAAGGAAGGGTTGGCCAAGCTGAAGCTCTCCGAAAGAGAGCACGGCGTTTTGGCAGTGACAGGGAATTCACACCTGCGAGCACTGCATCGCCTCCACTTTTGCGTGACGTGGATAATAACGTGATTTCTCATGCACAATCTGAGAAAGAGACTCGACTTAGTCCATCAGAGAAAGAGAATCGCACGCTTGTGGACATTGCAACGTCTGACTCTGAGGAATTGCCACAAAGCATTGATCAAAAGCTTCAAGCCGTTGGAGATGTCAGAGCACAGCTTGTTGATGAAACGCAGGAGATCCCGGCGTCTTTGAGCGCTGAGCCGGAAGTCAAATTAAGATTAGCACCAGATGTTGCCAATAGCATGATAGATGTGGAGACCGAACGCTCAGACCTGGAAGACGGCGAACTTGACAACCTTGACGTTCCATCTTCGCCACCAAGGCCTGGATCGAATCACAAATATACTCGTTCGTCACTTTCTGCAGCTGCGAAGCCATTTGAGCCTAGATTCGTACACACTCCGGAACCTCAACTGTCAGATGTGTCAACCGCGGCGCAGGTTGGGCTCGACCAGGATCATCAAAAACATACAGTGTTCTCAGATGAGAGCGCTGATTCAAGACAGGAGCCACGCGGCTTAGCAGCATCACGGTTCGCAAATGACAGCGTCGACCTACTGCCTAAAAATCAAGGCTTGGCAGCGTCGCGATTTGCAGATAAAAGTGTTGATTTACTGCAAAAGCGGCCTGGCTTACAAGCATCGCGATTTGCAGATGAAAGCTTTGATCAGAAGTCGACAGACAGTGGCCTAGAGGCTTCACGATTTGCGCCTTCTCCACCACGAGAGTTACAAATTGAACCAGGGAGAAATCTTGATGCTCACGAAGCTGCGCATAGGGTGGAGGGAAGTGTCTCGTCAAGGGACGTGATGGCAAACAAATTTCCTTTGGAAAATGACTACCCATCCTCTGAAACAGACGAGGTTCAGAAATTTGCGGAACCTGTGGAGGTAGATTCTGTCAGATCATCGTTCCCTCCTGAGAATGCTCTCATTTCACCATCATTTGAGGAAATTGATGCTGTCATGAAGCAACTTAATGAGGCAGACTCAGAGCTTGGAATTGAAAGATCAGATCCAGCATTACCGCCCTCAAGTCCACTGTTGAAACCTCCAGTAACTCTAAGGAGTGACGCGCCGAGCCCGAGTCCGAAGAGAATACAACCTCTTCAGCCAAGGCATATTCCCGAAGAAAGCACAGAAATTGATGTTCAGTCGCCTCAATACCCGCTCGGTCTTGGAATCAAAGCCCCGGTGCATAATCTGAACAAACACATAGATGAAGACCGTACAAGCGATTGGAACGACATGTTGGAATCGTCTGCTGACGAGGAGAAATTCCATGGCCGCTCTCAATATTTCGACAGTCATGTTGACCATCTTGTTGGTGGTATCATAGACCGTAGACTGGCGCCTTTGGAAAGAACGCTTGAGGTGATGCAGCGGTCATTGTCTCTTATGGTTTCTGGACGACCTTCACGGATGACTACGGAGGTGGAGCTGAGCGATGCAGATGACGAAGATGAGGAGATCTTTGCACCATATCGTTCTCGATCTCCGAATAGGAAGCGAGGCCGATCTAGTCACGACACTCTGAAGAACACAATGCTCGAGGCGTTAGAGACTCATCGTGAGACCGCACCCAAACCGACTGCGAATGTGGATCTATCTAGGATGTACGAAGTCTTGGCCGAAATGAAGATGCTAGCGGAGCCAGCTGCTTTGCAAGATCGGGCTGCTGAGTTAAGGTCAGTCATGGAAGATGTGATTTCTGCGCATCCGCGGTTGCACGGGCCTTCTGGGACTATTGCCCCGCCAGACCGAACCGACCTGAAATCTGTCGTCGAAGATGTTATCTCTACTCACCCACGATTCCGGGGGCTTCGCGTCAATAGTGATCACGAGAATGGCGTGGAGAAGTTGAAGCTACAGGTCGATGGTCTTGAAACAATGCTGAAACTCGCCAATGAACGAGCTGATGAAGAATACAAGGCAAGAAGATTCGCTGACGAAGAACACGCCGAAACGAGACGACTTCTTAGGCTCGCCGAAGAAGAAGCTGCTCAACATAGGGAGTCATCTGAAGAGGCAGAACGTTCCCTTCATGAATTTGCCTTGGAACGAAAAGATAATCAGGAACTTCATCATGAGATCTCTGATCTTTCACTCAAGAACGCTGCTCTTGAAACGACCTTGGAAGAGTATCGCCTGTCTCACGACCAGTGGAAGAACGACATCCACGAGGAGAGGTTGAAGGTCAAAGAGCTTCGCGGAACACTTTATGTGCTTAGGAAGCAGATTGAAGAGGGAGCTGAAGCACGACAAGGTCTCCGCACGAAGTTCGAGCGCTTGCAGGAAGACATGATTCAAGCTTCGAGAGAGATCGCCAACGACCATGCTGCCTGGATGCGCAAAGAACAGAGGTTGGAAGGCCGGATCGATCAAATGCAGATGGCATTGGATAGTGAAACTCAAGCGAAACGACAATTACACAACAGGGTTCAAGAATTACTCAAAGACCAGGAGGCTTCTACCAAGGCACAGATCGCTTTGGAGAATGCAAATGGCGAGCGAGCTAAGGCTCACGAAGCTCTCGCTGCACTACAGGCTAGACATGACGAGCACCAATATTTGGCACGAAATACTCAAGCGGACCTTCAGAACGAAATCGCGAGATTGAAGAATGACTTTGAAAATGCGAGCCTTGATGCCGATAGAGCTAGAGCACGGCAAGAAGCTTTAGTCGAGGAGGCCATTGAAGCAAAAAGAGAAGCTCTCCTTCGAGCGTCCGAGTCAAAGGAAACGTTTCTCCAGGAACAATCAACATTCCATGAGCGGGCTCTGAATGACTTGCGGGAGAGACACGCCCGAGCTCTGCACAATTCTAGTGAAGATCGCCAGCGCGCGGATGAGCATCATCAAGAAAAGATGGATCTCGCCAACCAGAAAATCGGCCATCTCGAGGAGAAGATTGCGCATCTTGAAGAGAGACTCGAAGTCACCAAAGCTGCAGCAAGAGCGGCTGCCGAAGCTGCCACATCTCGCGGCGCTGCCGTCCCCGAAATCACCTCCCCGCCGCGATCATCCATGGCCTCAATGCCCTTCGCCAAGGGAACCGACATCCCCGAGAAGATCTCCCCACAAGCCCTCCGTGAATCCATCATGGTCCTCCAAGACCAACTGCAAAACCGCGAACAGACAATCGAACGCCTCGAACACGAAATCTCCCACCTCGACAAGTCCGGCCCGGACAAGCTCAAAGCCAAAGACACCGAAATCACCTGGCTCCGCGAGCTCCTGGGCGTGCGCATCGACGACCTCGACGAAGTCATCGCGACCCTGTCCGAAACCAACTTTGACCGCCAGGCCGCCCGCGACGCGGCCATCCGCCTCAAGGCGAACCTGCAGATGGAGCAGCAGGTCCGCGAGCGCGCTTCGACTTCAACCTCATCCTCCAATCCATCCTCAACCCTCTCGCAAGGCATCTCCACCCTCGCCTCGCAGATCCAGTCCCCCCGCGGCCTCCCCATGGCCGCGGCCGCGGCGTGGGGCAACTGGCGCAAGTCCAGCAGCAGAGAGATACCGTTTTCCTCCGCGCTGTCGGATATCGCGTCGTTGGGGAGCCAAACGCCATCTAAGAGCACGAATGCGAGTCCTCAGAGTTTTCTGTCCGGGCTGCTGACGCCGCCGGCGACGACGCAGAGGCAGATGCCGAGCAGTGCGCCGCCGAAGTCGGCGAGGCCGTTGAGGGGGTATGGCGGGGCGGGGGCGGCGGTGCCGAGGAGTCTGTCGTCTGTTGCTGCGGGGAGGCCGTTGAGGGGGAGGGGGAGGGGGAGGGGGAGTGGGAGTGGGAGTATGAGGGGGTATAATGGGGAAGACGGGGAGCCGCCGAGGACGCCGCCGTTGTTGAGGGAGGGGAGTTATGGGAGGGATCTGGAGAGGGAGGATTTTGGGGCGGACGGGGAGGGGGAGGGGGTGGAGGATGCGAGGAGTTTGGATGTTGGTGGTAGTGTGGGGATGGGGAGTCCGTCGTAGAGGGAGATTGTGGATGGGGAGGAGGTTGTCAAGAATGGCTTGTTTTCCTTTGTTTCTGTTTTGGTTGGAGGCTTTTTTGTTTCGTTTTCGTTGGGCGGCATTGCAGGCGCCTCATCTGTCGAACCGAGTCGAGTTGAGTCATTCGTTGCTATCTCGCGCGTTTGTTGTTGTTGAAAGGAGAACGAGATTGAGATACCCCGATACCCCCCAGATTGGTTTTTGGCCATTTTTGTTCCGGCTTCTGATCTGATGTTTTGTTTTTTTGGACTTCGAATTTTCTTGTTAGCAGAACAGAATGGACATACTCCCTACTTTTTTTTGATGGATGGTAGATAGTCAGATACTTATCTACCTAGGTAAATCTTAGTGGTTCCGGTAGAGCAGACCGGACCGGATCTGAGTGAGAATCACATCATATACGCATCGTATCGTGTCATATGGGTAGAGGGCATTTGGTGCTACGTAGATACGGCTTTTGTGCAGTATGGGGAAGGGGGGCTGTGTATGTGCTTTGCAGTGTTGTGCTGTGATGCCGTAAGGTACTGTAGAAGCGTAGGTTATTTTACAGTGTTTGTAGAGGGTTGTGGTAGTTAAGCTGCCATGTGTGTTTACTGGGCCGTGAGGGAGGAAGGGAGGTATGCTATGTAGAGGAGAGGAGATGCAGCCATCTGGATGGGTGAGGGAGGTAAGGGGTAGGGGTTGGGGTGAGGGTTTGGTGTTGCAGAGGTTAGGAGAAATTTGCGGGGGGAGTATGTATTAGGTTGACCTGGAGAGTTTGGGTTGGAAGAGTTGGGGGAACTGATACACCTGGCATGAAAGGAAAGACTGTGGAGGTCATTTGGAAGGGTAGAGGGATTGAGGATATTACTATGGAATATAGGGGATGATATGAAGGGGGAAATGGTGTTGAGGACGGCATGTATGAAGGGATGGGTGGCGGGGAAAATGGTGAGAGGGTTGATTTTCTCGTTTAAGCGAACGCGGGAATGTGAAGCAATTAAGAGCGTTGGATCGGGCGATGTGGTTTCAATCTTTTTCCGTGGTATATTTTCATTGACAACTGGACCGCAGAATGAGATCTATATGACACTGTGAGGTACTCTGCTTGATTACCATCGACCAGAGGGCCGTTTTGCGTGACATGGCGCCGAGAAGAACATTCAGACAAGTGGGGAATGCGATGAGGTTGACCTGGATTATAGCTTTTGCATGGTGGCCTGGATAGAGATGTTAGTGCATTGATGGGGGTGAAAGGTGGGTAAACGTACGATATCCGTTGACTGCACATGGTCCTCATCCTCCTCGATCTTTCCTTGCAGGTCGTCAATAGACACCTTTTCATCCTCGACTACGAGGTTGATCTGTAGCTTCTTGATACCAAAGCCGACGGGTACCAGCTTGTGCGCACCCCAGACAAGACCGTCCATCTCGATCGCTTTTACGTTGCTAACGAGCTCATCCATATTGGTTTCGTCGTCTGTGAGGGGTTAGAGTGAAATTATAATGTCTACACAATGATAGTGCTCACCCCAAGGTTTCACGTCCATCATTACAATTGACTTGGCTGCCGGCTTCGCCTTCCCCTCCTTTTTCTTCTTGTACTCTGCTAATCTCTTTTCCCGCTCGGCAACAACTTCAGGGTCTTCCTCTTCCTCGTCGCTGCCGAATAGATCCATATCGTCATCGTCATTTGGTGCGTCCTTGGGATTCACAGTTACGGCAGCAGCTTCTGGACCGTAGGTATTGAAGGATTTGGACGGATCGCCAGGTAGGGAAGAGAACTCGGACTCGTAGCTGAGGATGTGGTTGAACCAGCGGTAGGCGTGGGGGAACTTTTCTACCGCGGGTGGAGTCTTGATAGCTTTGAAGGTTGCGACGTCGGCTTGAGAGGGACCATAGCTAAAAGAAGTGTCAGCTGTGCTGAAGGACTGAGGTGCAGTAGTAGGTGTCGGGTGTGAAAGGAGTCAGGTGCAAAAGCTGTGGAGTTAATCTTATAGCGGGGTCTTAAGCCGCCTCATCAACACGGACCAAAATTTTCATCACAGAAAGGAAGCAATATTATGAACAAAATTAGAGCGGAGTCATCTTACCCAACGATATAGCTTCTGGTCTTCACCCAGTTGTCCAAGACTGCAGAGACCAATTAGCTATGCCGCACATTTGGGACATAGGCTGATGTGGTAAACGTACTAGTGTAGCTTGCATCATTGACGAAATCAAGGAAACCCATGGCGCCAATAAGTATGCGAGAGCTTCGACGGGTTGCTAATGTGCAAGAGGTCTGTCTGCGTGAAGGAGGGTGTCGGAGAAAATTGTCGCAAAGGCAGCGCACAGAGTCATCGCTAGATCTCGAATTTTGAATCGGGTTAGTGAGGCTTGGCGCTGTTGGAGACGAGTCATGTGATCAAGATTGTAATTGACAGGCCATCTTAAATAAATTGAACATATCTCTCTATTTAAAAAAGATATTTTATACTGTCATCGCCCACCGTAGGCGCACTCTCAGCTCGCTCCAACTCTAGCGGCTCAGCCACGGAATAAGATGCACCTACTTGAGCGTCTAATTATGCCGAAGATGCTAATGCTCAAAGTCTGCCAATCATGGGCTCCTTACCGAGCACTTTGAAGCGGGGAGGGTCTGTTTCTTACATCCCTTACATTTAGCTAACTTATCGCAAGCTGTATGCGAGAGTTATTGTATGGACATAAGAGAAGGACTAGATTTTGACCTGCAGTCCTGTTATAGGACACCTGCTACCTAAAGTAATTGGGAAGATACTACGGTACAAAAAGACGCGTGACAATAGCATACATGTAACGACAGGAAGGAAAGCTTGACGCAGCCGCAAATACTCCAAAATCTTCTCAATCTAACAGGTCGTCGATGTTGCTCCTAGCGCGTGGTTATTTTAGTTGTCCAGATGAACCTTCCCATTGATGAACCCATTTTTCAGGCCCATTTTCGGCCGCTCAAGACCTTCAAGCAAGACATTGGGTACCAGCTTGTAGTCGTAAACGCGCCAATTTCGAGCAAATTTCATTACCATGAATGCTTTATGGGGACTCTCCTCCGCGAAAAGGTAGTCCCTGAGCCGCATGGAAGTTTCCTGGTGCTTTCTGCGCTCGAAGAAAGCTTCGAACTTTTCGCGAACTATGCCCCACGCCCTGGAACGAGAGACACCTAAGCGATAGATCCAGATGTTCAACTGGTTTTGGATAAGGGTCATGTGAATCCTAATAAGAGTCACGGAAATCAGTAATGTACTCCAAAGTGAGTAGCTCAGGGGTGATAGATAAGGCTAGTTCTTACTCTCTCCATAGGTCGCGCACATCTTCGCAAGGGACTAGGCTACCGGGCAGTATGGTCAGAACCTGATGACCACTCTCCGCAAGGGTAGGCATGTGCATCCTTATGGAACTGAGATCCCGCGCGACCCATCCGTTGATCCTGCCTGTCGAGCGATCCAAGCGGACTAAGAGATTCTGAGCATGAGCCTCGAAGGCCACTCCATAGTCAAGGACTGGCCCAAGCACTACATCAATAACGCTCTCGGTATATCTGAGGAGATGCTTAGCATTGTTTGACAAGAAGAAGGTAGGTAGGAATCTTTAACCAATAAACTCACTCGGAAAACCATTTCAGCTTCTGCTCCTCGGTCTTCAGACCAAATACAAGCGCAGCATTGCACTCGGTAGACCCAGGGGGTATTTCCTGCAGCGCTCCAACAACAGCCAACGTCTCATTATTAGCGAGTGCCCTGCGCTCAAAGTTCTCACGCAGTATGCAACCTATGTGAATGTTCTGCTCAAATTCTTCGGATCGTCCGGTGACGCCTCCAAGCTCGCCCATCACCCATAGATTGTCGGGCATTATCTCCTTCAGGACGCTGCTGAGCTCGTGGATCATCATCACTGTCCTGGCACCAATGATTCGAGGCGATGAAGTTATGGTCACATCAAGACTGAACTTGAAATCGTCTAAAAGAGTCAAACAACCAAACAACCAAACATATAGCATTGTATTATACACTTACAGTCGAAGAATGGTATCGTGACGGTACGAAGGCCAGACTGGCCTACAGCGTGGAAGGCGTCTTTCAAGAGGACTTCCATCTCGGGGTGGTAGCGCTTGATGATGGGGAGTTGTAAAGTCATACAAAGTAGAATAACTTTCCCAGGCTGGGCGTCTTCGATCCCATATTGAACCAACAAAGGCTTGAGAGTCTGCCGGAAAGGACCGGTGACCCGAACATCAGAGCCAGGAACCGATATTAAACTGATAGATGGGGCCGTGAGAGACGTGATATTCTCCGGAGGGACCCAGGGCACCGGATCATGCGACGCAAAGGTTCTGTGCATCTTAAATAAATAATCATGTTAGCTAGGTCGTTTATTGTGCTAAATTGCTAAGAAATGAATAACCTACCGGATGAAGAGGGTGTCCGGTGTATAGAGCTTGCTCCCATTCCATCATGCTGCTCTTTGTCGACAAGGGCTTGCTGTTCTTTCTGTACCACTCAATCCAATAACGGCCATTTTCTGCGGAGTTGGTGAGCTCATTACAGATTTCGTTGAAGTCACCATCGTCGATCGGCTCAGGGTCGAGCACCGGGCGTAGATGTCTCAACAAACGTGCAGGATCGAGCTCCTCCGTAGCATGGACACTTCGAGCCTCCTGGCCATTTACTGCTCCTGGTATGGTGACGATAATTGGAGGGGCCAGGTCACCGGGAAAAGCAGGGTACGACTTTGTCAAAGTCTTGTCGTCGATCAGACGAAGTACACCTGTTTTTGTCAACCCAACCCACACGGCTCGAAGAATGGAAGCTTTGTCGGCATCAAATCTTCCTTGAATAGTAAGACCAGGCTTGCCGTCTCCGAGAGGACTCTCAGAGGGGGTTGCCACGACCATGTGATCGCGCAGCAGGCTTGACAAGAGTCTAACTGAAGTGTTCCATTTCGCAAGATCCTCTGTGGAAAGACTTGCTGCAGAAGATTTGAGAGACATGGAAAAAATCCGGTCGGAATAGCCAAAGACAAAAAAGTATAGGATGCTGCAAAGGAAACATTTGGATGTAGGTAGGTGTGGCTCGTGGGATATTCCACAAAACAATGGTAGCAGATTGAGATCTTTATAAACATATGCACCAGAAGAAACAGGGAGCACTGACGTAGATTTAGTGGGTATTCTTAGAACGGTATCAGCAGGGATTCCCAACATGGAAGGTGCTTGTTCCAAAATTATATGTTAATTGTACCTAGCAAACCCTCTCCTGTGAACTCCTAGGCTGCTACATCTGAAGTCAAATGCATTTGTTTGCTCATGATAACAGAACCAGATATTCCGATACATTGGCGTGAGACAAGATCTAGATACGATATGCATTACTCACTTGAATTAAGAAATTCTTAGTACATCTGTTATGAAGACGGCCCCGTTTAATCGAAGACAGTAAGAAACTCATGAGAAAGCATAGAAGCATGGAATGAAATTCGGTAATACAAGATGACCTTCCTAAAGAGTTTCACTCCGAATTTTATTATCTAAGTTTGCAGGGAATCACTCAGTTGTGTGGCCATGTGGAAATTGATATCTCTCGTCAAATCCTGGGAACATGGACTTCAAGCTGCCCCTCAATGAAGAGCGACGCGTGGCGAATTTTGGGAACTATGGTCTCTGTTAAGGACATGCTTGTTCTGCGGCGTTGCATAAATGCTCTAAATCGCCGGCAGTTCAGCACTGCAAGAACTGGACATCTCGAGTGTTCTCAATTTTTGTTTTTTCCCTTCACAGTATAGCGTCATCATGCCTCCGATTGATCACGATGACCAAGCCGTCGACGCGCGGAATTGGCCTAGACGCAAAAAGATCCTGACGACATGGACTGTGTCACTTTTCAAGTTCATCTCAGGGTTGACCGCGTCCTCACTAGTGGCGAACCTCGCGAGCATAGCGCAGGAGTTCCGCACTCCCCCCGGATCGCTTAGAGTCTTTCCTATGTCATCCTATTTTTTAGGCTACACGCTTGGCCTTCTTATCATCCCACCCTTTTCTGAAACCTTGGGTAGAGTGGGAATGCTGCAGACTTCAAACATGATTTTCATCATCTTCAACACCGCTGCCGGGTTTTCTCGGAGTAACCAACAAATCATTTTCATAAGGGTACTGAGCGGATTCGGTGGAGCAGGGCCTCTTTCTGTACGTATCCCTCCGATCCTAGACTTCGATATGGGCCGTCACTTACAGACCTCGGATCATCTCGGCTGACATTCTGAAAAAGCTTGGAGGTGGTATACTAAATGACTGCTTCACGCCAGAGGAAAGAACATCCATGATCACGGTCTATACGCTTCCAGGTCAACTATCTCCGGCCCTAGGCCCGATACTGGGGGCCTTATGTGAGAGATATCTCAGCTGGAGATGGACGTTTTGGATCGTGTCGATCGTCAGTGTCGTCGCCCAATGTCTCTGCTTTCTCATTGTACGCGAGACGTACAAACCGGTGCTTGTCCGGCGATCCCAGCGACAAGCTCGACAGAGGGAAGAGGGATCGAGAACGCGCCGGACACAAATCACCGAGGAGCTGCAACGTCTTGCACGCGAGTTACGTACTGCCATTCCCCGACCTTTCAAGATGCTGGCTACGCATCCGATTGTGCAGCTCTTGGCTCTCTATAACGCTGTCACGGCCGGTCTTCAATACCTGGTGATATCATCGCTGGATCAATTATGGAGTGGACCTTTATACCGTCAAAATCCAATTCGCGCCAGCATGAACTATTGGTCACTTGCTTTGGGCATGGTTATTGGAGCCCAAATTTGTCGGCCATTGAACAAATGGATCTATCGTGAACTGAAAAGCTCCGATCCAGAAGGGCAAGGCCGACCGGAATATCGCGTCCCAATGATCGCTATCGGCACTGTCGCTTTGCCCATTGGCCTTCTCTGGTATGGCTGGTCAGCGCAAGCCGCGGCCTTTCCTCTTGTGCCAAACATGGGCGTTTCGGTATTTGCCGTGGGGATCGTGGCTGTATTGATGTGTACCAGCCTTTACGTCGTGGACGCTTATCAGCGGGAATCTGCTTCCGCAACGGGGGCTGTCAACGTACTG
Source organism: Pyrenula massariospora (assembly GCA_021030905.1). NCBI lineage: Eukaryota > Fungi > Ascomycota > Eurotiomycetes > Pyrenulales > Pyrenulaceae > Pyrenula > Pyrenula massariospora. Next base: position 2,265,044 of record JAGFMI010000003.1, read on the forward strand.
CGAACATTGGGTGCTTTTGCATTTCCACTCTTTAGCGATAGGGTGTACAAAGCCCTGGGCTACGGATGGGGAAATACACTCCTAGCTGGACTGTCGATCGGCATTGGATTGCCGCTTAGCTCCGTTCTTTGGAGAAACGGTAGGCGAATGCGCGGGAAAGGAGCAGGCAATACTGCGGCGGCTCGGCCCGCTGATGGCGTTTGAGAAAGTCAAATCTCACAGCTTGTATCTAAAGTCTAAAAGAGCGTCATTGAGAAACAATTCTAGAATGCAACTTGTGGAGCTTTCGACAGTTTCAGCAGACTTGTCACTATAACTTCTTAACTGGTCAACGATGGATACATCTTTTGCACATGTGAATAAGATAAAAAGTGCGAAAGCATGGTTGCGTTGTAGGCATTCTGGACATAGGACAGGATCAACAAGTCTAGAATACCCTAAAATGTTCTGGGCTGCATGTGCGCTATACTGACAGAGCCAGCGGCCAACCCCATGAATCCAAAGACCCGGTCAATCCGGTGCAGACTGTGCTGTGCTGGGAAGTAGACGCTACGTCGTGACAATGTCCTACTAGCGAGCAAGGACCCTGGCTCAACCCTGGCTACAATACGGTCGCGTGGGGGCCGACCGCACGAGGACACAGAACCCTCACAGCCCTTTACAAATCCCTTACAAATCCGTCGTTCCACGTCGTCTACAATTAGAAGCCACGACAAGGGGTTGAGGTCACCCTCGTGGTTGACATATCTGATCGAGATGGCAGCCTTGCAATTGTTTGTTTAGCGTTACGACTTTCCCCAAAGGGAAAGTGCTGTGGACCGTGCACCAGCCCAGGGGCGGACAAGTCACTAATTTGGGATGGCGCGGGTAGCGACTCAACTGCCGACGAAAAACCTAATTTCAATAGCATACGGAGTTTCGGACCACGGCGGATTGGTTTGCGGGTCTCTGAGACTTCAATACAACTTTTGGTGCTTACATTTTCAGAAATAGCCTTACATTTTGGATGAAATGGTTCCTTCTAGGAAGGACTCAATGCAAAACTGCAATGTGCAGTTACATGCACACACACCTTAAAAGCTACGTGGGCTATGTCGGTTCTAAATGGGATTCAATACCGGGAGGGCTCAGGAGGCCTGGAAATTGTTTATTCGAAGGTGACGGCAGATTTGATAACAGCTTCAAGATTTCAAAATAAATCCAAGATCTGATAACAGGTTCAAGATTTGTCAAGAGCTTCAAGATGTGATAACGGCTCCAGGACTTGATATCAAGTCCAAGACGGGATAACAGATCCAAAATTTGATGGCCCGTCCAAGTCGACTATGATCAAGGATGGAGCCAACACCCAGATAAGGGGCTATGATTAAAATATGCAAAGATACGAATACGGCAGGTCAAAGAAATTCGTGTGCCTTCCCCCAAGAGACACAAGCCAGGAGAAAGAAGCATATTGTTGCAGTGCACCGATTGATCTCCAGGACGATCGTACCTCGTGGAAGAGGATCGGGAGGGTCTATAAGCCTACCAGTGTTCGCTCTCGTTTGGAACACAATTTCTCCTCGTTGCCGTTCTTCGCTCGTTGTCCTTCTTTAATGCTGATCCATCCACACACTTTCTCATACACATTGCTTCCAATCACCAGCTGTAACCATGTTTAGTGTCACATCTTTAGTCGTCATTGTGGCTGCTGCTCTCTCTGTTCAAGGCCAAAACAGTACCGCTTCCACAGCAAAGTCAACGGCAGCTCCTGCCGCTGCAGTGAGAACTCCCCCTGGGCTTTCTTATATCAACCCCTATAACAAGTCTCCTTTTCCGTACATATGGCCTGGATTCCCTACGAGTGGCCAAGTCACACCCAGCCCGGAACCCAGCGCTCCATTCTCTATCGGGGGCCCGGCAGCGAGCAACTATCGCAAACCTGCTTTCATTAGGAAAGGAGAGTCTGGATTGGTTCCTTCTCTTTCGCAACAAGAAACAAATGGCAACTCCAAATTGGGTACGCTTGAGCAGCCTTATCTTCCAGTCAACGGCTTAACGAGTCCACGCGATATGTCACCTCAACTGCAACGGAGAGCAGATCCTGCCAGCGCATGCGACGCAATGCCTGACACGGGAGTGACTAGGACTTACAACTTCCGTGTATCTTATCAAACAATTTCGCCTGACGGAGTCAAAAAGAACGGACTTGTGGTCAATGAAGCGTTTCCAGGACCCCTGATTGAAGCTAATTGGGGGGATTTTATTCAGGTGAACGTTACAAACCTTCTGCCAGACGAGGGCACAAGCATCCATTGGCACGGACTTCTACAAAAAAGTACTATGTTTTACGATGGAGTTCCTGCGGTATCTCAGTGTCCGATTGCCCCAGGTAAAAGCTTAACGTATCTATTTAGGGCAGACACGTTCGGCACTTCATGGTACCATAGTAAGTAATATTGATTTTGATGTGCGGAACTTTTGCTTACAATATATAGGTCACTATAGCGCTCAGTATTCTGGAGGAGCGATAGGACCAATAGTCATCTATGGTCCGAACACTGTCGACTATGACATTGATGTTGGGCCTGTTATGATCGGTGATCTCTATCACATGGACTACTTTAGCCTGGTCGAAGTGACCATGACTGGTCAGAATCCCCCAGCGGACAACAATCTTATCAACGGCAAGATGAATTACCCTTGTCAAAACACAACCTTGCCATGCCAGCCGAACGCTGGTATCAGCAAGTTTCAATTCCAGTCGGGTAAGAGGCACCGGCTACGATTGATTAATCCGAGCGCCCGGATCATCGAAAAGTTTCACATCGATGGTCATAACTTTACTGTCATTGCAAATGATTTCGTGCCTGTCAATCCATACACCACAGATGTAGTGACGCTTGGAGTCGGTCAACGGACGGATATCATTGTGAGTCGTTTCTATACCTTATGGATCAAGTGCTGAACGATTCAAGGTCGAAGGTGTCGGACAACCCGACCAGGCATTTTGGATGAGAGCCGATGCAGACAAATGTGGCGGCACTACCGGAGTGTCTCCAAACGGGGTGGCGGCGGTTTACTACGAATCTGCCAATACTACTATGGAGCCCCAGTCAAATAATACAGCCAGCCAGGCCGAATTAACCCGATGCGTAAACGACGATCTTGCTATTACAACAGCTTTATGTCCAGAAACCCCAGATCCAGATCCATCGACCACGGAGACCATTGAATTTATAAATCAATCTAACGGTAGCACTTTCCTCTGGTTCATGAATAACAGCAGCTTCCGTGGCGACTACAATGCGCCTGTTCTGCCTTTAGTGAAGGCTGGCAATTTCAGTTTCGAACCCGAGTGGAACGTCTATAATTTTGGCTCTAACCAAAGCCTCCGAGTAATTTTAAAGAATTTCGGAGATGGACCACACCCAATGCACCTTCACGGCCACAACTTCAATATTCTCGCGGAAGGTAACGGTGATTGGAACGGTACCATCGTCAACCCCCTCAATACACAGAGACGCGACGTGCAAATTATACACCCCGGGCTGCCTAACTCGCCTGGATTCCTTGTCCTGCAATGGACGCAAGACAACCCCGGTGTGTGGCCTCTTCACTGTCATATCGCATGGCATGTCAGCAACGGATTGTATGTCAGCGTGTTGGAGCGCCCGAACGATATTCAGAACATAACGTTTCCGCCAGACGTACAAGGGACATGTAGCGATTGGTCGAGTTTTACGAACACGACCGTTGTGGATCAGATCGACTCAGGCTTGAAGGCCCGCTATCTTCCTCGGAATATTGCTATTTAAGGTGTTCGGATTGCCCCTCGTTTCGCTGCAAACTTACCCCTCACTTATTACGATCTTTTGTCGATCTCTTTGGCTATGTGTTTGTATTGATTCGTTCTGGGTTTGCTTTCTATGATACCTCTCTTTCTTTTCACAACGACAGCCACAGCTACATATTCTGGAAGGAAATGTACAAGCGTCAAATTGCTATTCGTCTTCACTTGAGTGGTAGGCTATATGTATATACATTCAATGCAACACTTCTTCCAGACCTAGACTTGCAGAAGGTCAATGTTATAAATTCATTGAGTCTCCCAATCTGACTCGAAGCCCGCCACGTGGCTTGTCCTACCCATCCACCGACCCGATGCCCGGAAATCATGTAAATTAGTACCAGAAACAGCGATTACGAAGCCCATCGTGACTCTTTATCTCGAAAACGCCCTGGTGGTTGCCGACCGCTCCGTGGGTAGCTTTGTATGGTAGCACACCATGTTGTGCCACTTCTCGAAAGTACACGTTTCCTGGCCGCGTTGCTCCCAAAAGCTCCCGTGACTCTTGAGTCATACGGTTCACGTTGTACCGGGTTGATCTCGACTGACCTAGTCAGGACCCAGCTAACACCGATCACCTAGCGGAATAGGAAAAAGGTTTTTTTTTCCACGAAGGAAACAATAAACGAGAATCAAGATACCACATGGCTCCTGCAGAAGCTTGTTCGGCCCGTATGGATGTTCTGCCAAGCCGGGGGATAGCCGGCTTAGGGGTAAGCCTGCGCGTCGAGCTCCTCCGGGCCAATAGAATCCGCCCGTTTGAGATGGGCCTTGGCTTGTCACAAGCGCTCTCCAGCGTATGTGATAGTCAGGGGCGATTAGCTTCGACGGCATCTGATGGAAACCAGCCTTGTGCCACCCTTTTCTAGGGGGGTGGCCTTCGCATGCAGATTATAGCTTGTGTCATATCGATGATGTGTCACGGCAGGGCACGGCTATCGCGGCGTGCCAAGAAATGCCAAGACCTCCGAAGGGTATTCATCGACGATCCAACCTCACACCATAAATCCTCAAGCTTTGAGGCTTGATATACAGGGTATAGGCGCACTATCAGTATCCTGATGCTCTTTGCTTGTTATCACCTACCTAGAACCTCACATGGGTGCCCTTCGAACTCGCCGAAGACCCTGTGGGGGCCGCTCAACTCAACCAATCTCGCAGCCTAGCCATCGCTTAGGAAACGACGTATTGCCATGAGAATTTCACCATCTCTGTCGCACATGTCCCACCAGACGAATATGCCGGCGTTCGAAGCATTATATCCCCAGCATTTCCAAGGAGCGCGACACAAGATCTAGTCGACCTGCGAAGGTTCCCCTTGGAGCTCCCACACGCGATATTCCGGTAATTGGACGTCTTATCAGCCCCCAAATTTCGTCCAGTCAATCGACATGCAAGGCAACTCTTTTGCTCGTTACACGAAGAAAAGCAATGGTTTTCCTCGGACTCAGGGCCTTCTGTGTTCTAGTGCGAATGCGCCTTGCTCCTTGTGCAACTTTTGCAAGCTTGTTTCTGCCGATCTCTGCACTGCACGTCGCTCCAACTTGAGCACATTTAACTTTGCTTTTGCTTATTTTCACGGCAATGCCTCACCCTGTTCTACTTCATGTCTGCCTTTCAATGCTCTGGATTGCACTAAAACGAGGACTCCATGCCATTACGACCAGAATTGGCGACATGCGTCAGTGAACGAACTTTTCTCGCTTCCGATGGCTTCGGAAAGCTGCAAAAGCTTGCTTGGCGGCACATATTTGCCATCTATCCTGACCATGATCCATTCACCCCTTCAGATACTTCTGCTGCGCCGGCGCGTGCAGTAAACCTTTGACTCCGAGTCTCTTCAGCACATCCTCCAATTCATCCATGTCTTTCTCATCCAAGTCAACCTTCGTCAGATTCTCTTCCACTCTCTGCACGGAAGACGCCCCTGGGATTGGTATGATCGTACCCAGCCCCTTGCTTCCACTCAAAGCGCAAACCCATCCAATCGCTGTCTGAGGCAGCGTACAACCCTTTCTATCGCTAATATTCTTGATCTCCTGTGTTAACTTTAGGTTGTGATCGAAAGCCTCAGGCTGGAACCTCGGGACCACCCGCCGCCGATCATTCTCAGGAAGATCGTCGAACTTCTTCAACTGCTCAGTCAGAATCCCACGGGAGAGCGGCGAGTAGGCGACGATCGGGATACCGAGCTCTGCACACGTCGCCGCCACGCCGTCTGTAAGTACGTCAGTCGTGAAGAGCGAGAGCTCGATCTCCACGGCGGCGATGGGATGAACGGCGTGCGCTCTGCGGATCGTGGACGCGCTGCACTCGCTCAGGCCGATGCCGCCGATCTTGCCGGCTTTGACGTACTCCGCGAGGACGGCGATGCTGTCTTCGATTCGCACCTTGGGGTCGATTCGGGCGGGCTCGAAGATATCGATGAAGACTTTGTCCTTGAGGGTGTCGAGGCAGTAGTCGAGGCTTTTGCGGATGCCGGCGGCAGAGTTGTCGGGCTCGACTATTTGGAGGTTGAAACAGCCTTTGATGGAGAGGACGACTTTGGAGGCCTCGGAGGGGTATTTGGTAAAGTATTCGGCGAGGAGGGGGATTGAGCCACCGTTGGGGCCATAGAAGTCGGCGGCATTCCAGAAATTGGCCCCTTTGTTTAAAGCGGCTGTCATGCACTCGATTGCAGTGGATGTTGGTGGGGGTTTGGCGCTGATTGTAAGACCTGACCTAGATGAGCGAGAGATTGGAGGAGGAAGAGAGCAATTTTACCCATCATGCCGAAGCCAATGGGTCCGACATTCTTCCCGTTAATCTTGGTGGTCATTGTAATAAGGGGACTTCCAATAGATATGTAGTATAGATTTTATCTAAAAATAATAGCAATGTCGTGCAGTTAGTTGATAATGAACGTCTCCGAGGTTGAACTACCAAGGACCAAGGCAGAGGTGTAGGCCATTTATATATTCCAGACATATTGCCTTAGAATCATCTCAGGGCGTAGTAGGATGAATGTTGATCTCGCTAGTAGTATCCGGAGTTAGAAAAATATGATTCTTTCCAACACAACAATCGGATATAAGGTGATCTCCGGGAGGTTGCTGCATGTCAATTGGCCATCCTTCGCCCAGGAGGATGCGTTTTCCTCTTCCGGAAGTGGCAGAGATCTGCAGATTAAGCTAGCCCGAATCGGGGCAGCGCACTTATCCAGGGATGGATAGCGCAGAGGGCAGGTTTCGTATTTAAATACTCGATGTCCTCGCGTTAGAGAATCAATGCACTCTCGGCTTGCAGCATTTGAGATGTACAAAGGCATCAAGAATCAAAGGGATCAAGTAATTCAACTTCACGCCACAATGTCTTACCGTCGTCGTCGCTAGTTTCTTCAAGCCAGAGGTGGTCCTGGAGGATTCTTTTTATGCCAGCCCAGTCGTTGATCTTCAACCTTCGACCGACTATCCTGTCTATTGCGGAGACATACCAACGGCGGTCGCATTCAGAGTTGACTGCAGCGATTCCGCCCATACAAAGTACCCAGAGAACCAGCTCCGGAGCCCTGGACCATGTCTTGCGAACGTCTTCGTCCGTAAGAGCCTCCTTCAATCGGCGCCCTAGTTCAGTAAATGGCGCAGTCGAAGGCGGAATCGGCAATACCACAATGAGGCTGTAAATTATTGCAGCCAGTCGACAAGGCTCATATAAAGAATATATGGAACATGATTCGGTCTCAACGTCAGCCTTTGCCGGCAGGCTCATTAGGCTGTGTTGAGTGAAGTTGCGCTTATCAGCAAGACCCGCAACGTTGGATGATAAAGGCTCCTTGTGGAAGTACTTCATAACTTCGAGCGTGTACCCACACACGTTTTCCAGCACGGACAAAAGATCATCGGCATATTGGTCGTTAAGTCCTAACCAGACCTTTCGGAATCCTCGTCCAAGCTTAGTATGTTGCAGTGTGTCAGACACTGGTCTTGGGGAGGAGTCTTTGACTTGCGGCAGGAAAGGAAAGATTGGCTTTTCAAGGAAACGAGTTGCTACGACGAGACTTCCACTAACAATTCCTTAGTGTTGTGGAGAAGCCGTTAGAAAAGAATACTCACTACGATATCACTTCTGCTACGCCATTTATTTGAATGTTGCACAAGCCACCTCGCAGTTCTACAAGCTTTGAAAGACCCTGCATATGGGCAGGGTGAGGAAGCAAGGCTCCATAAGTGCCAATCGATTGCAGACTCTGTAACGGCGCTTGATCAGGGCGTTTGGCAGGCATCTCGAACGAGCCGTCAAGTCCAACAAAAGCTAGGCAAAGCAATGCTAGAATGTTGTCATCAGTTGCTGCTTGACTTGGATCCTGCATTGCTTGATTGAGACGATGGATTGCTTCTGTGTGACAGATTAATGCATCACAGGAGTTCGACGTTAACGCTCTACCTTCATAAGCCTCGCCGTGCGCAGCAGCTGCAAACATGAAAGCATAGAAGACGGTCGGGTTTTGGTCTGCTCTCTGAAACCATTCTCTTGGAGCAATCTCTGGAGCGCCAACGATTAATCGGGGCAATGAAGATTCCATCGAAAATTTCACAAGCCGGTCGATGCTTTCCTGTGGGAGAATCGGAGAGCTTGAACCATCTACGCGACTTCCAAGGTTTGGCTCGTATCCGCTAAAATCTTCTAATGTCTCAACATCGGCTGGAAAGAGAAGATCAAGTCTGATGCTGTCGAATGTAGCAGGAGTACCTATCGGCTCTAGAGGTGCATCGGTGGGTTTGAAATTTTCTGCCGAGTCAGGGCCAATTATGGCTGATATCCTCATTGGAGATTCCACCGGATGACCTGCGGAAGAATCTGCTTCGTCGAGCGGGCTTGACGAGCGCTCTCCTATTTCAACAGGGCTGGTGGATCGTGCTCCCTCTACATCCGATATGTGACGAGCATGGCGAAGATCTCTTTTGCGGGAATGCCGCCAGTGGTACTTGGTCGCATTCGAACGAATCAGTGACTTGATTTTTGGATCTTGTTTCTTCGATCCTGGAAGAGAGTTATTGACAAATTCGAAGGCTATGCTCTGCGGCTTCTTGGCCTGTCGGGTGCGCTTCATGTCTGACGTGGCTCGCAATCATAACTAGGAAGTGCTTGCCCTAGCCCCTGAATAGCAAATACGCATAGCAATAGATATAGAAGTATGCGACGCAGGGGCAAGTTTTGGTTTCGGATCTGCGGAAGCTTGTCCAGTTCCAACAATTGGGGATCTATTCTGCGAGTTGAGTTCTTGGAGGTCAATGCCGTGGGGGCCGGGAGGACTTGGAGTACGGCGGAGTTTGACAACCGCTAACTGTTTTGGTCTAGTGTATACGAACCCTCCATCTTCAATCCGCCTTTCGTTTCGACTATCCTCCTTACATTCCCAACTGCGCCTCGTGCGCGTGTTCTTGATATAAGGATGGGGGGCTTTTCTCGAGGTAGGCAATATCTTAATCGTATTTCACAAGTGTCTTTCTTTCCTAGATTGTCTTTCTTGGTACCGAAAAATACTTTCAACTACCCATTCATTACACTTTCTTGCTGTCAACCACTTATAGATCCAGCTATGCTTTTCGGACTCAAACTTCTTTGGCCTTTGGTCCGCATTGTTTCTTCTTCGCCCACAGCCCTTCCATCCGCGATTACTGAAGATCTCGAGCTTCGGACTCCCGCACCTATTCCAGCTCCGACACCAGATACCACATACTTTACAGGCGTATCGATAACACCACCCAGCATCAGTCACCACAGCTATCACACTAGGACCAGCCTCTCTTTGGACCTTCCTGTGACCTGCACGCCAACCATCAAGCCGGACAGAAATGGCCATGTCCCGCCTGGCACGTGCAATGCATTGTACGACTACTACCCATCCTTCGGAGCCGCGGTTCTATTCTCGATCCTCTTTGGCGTTGTAACAATTCTCCATTTGGGCCAGGCGTTCTGGTTCAAGAAGGGGTTCTGCTGGGTTCTGATCATGGGAGCAGCGTGGGAATTGACTTCCTATGCTTCCCGATCTGTCAGTACCAAGTATCAGCAATCAACAGGCTTAGCTACTATCTCGCAACTATTTGTCTTACTTGCGCCTCTCTGTATGGCTGCCCGTCCGATGTAAACGTCACTTACCACTAACAGAAGTCCAGGGATCAATGCTTTCATCTATACCGTCTTTGCGCGACTTTTTCATTTTACTCTTCCATTGACTTCCCTTCTTGGGCTTCGCGCTTCAGCTCTTGCGACCATCTTTGTCCTTCTTGATATATCATCGTTCATTATTCAATTGATTGGCGGGGGAATGGCAGGCGCTGGCGCTCCGCCCGATCAGATTAAGAAAGGATTGCATATTTACATGGGCGGAATTGGACTACAAGAGGCTTTTGTCGTTATTTTCGCAGGGCTTGTGGTACTGTACAACACAAAGATGCTAAAAGAAGCGCGGCAACGAGGTGTTCGGATCGAAAAGCAAGGCTGGCGCAAAATATTGGCAGGCGTTTATATTGGCCTGGGGTTCATCACGGTATGTTAATCAACTATACTTTGCAAAGCAAGCACTAATTCCAGCAGCTTCGGATTGTGTTCCGCCTTATCGAGTTTCATTCCGGGACGTCCGCGAAGAATAATAGCATCCTAACTCATGAGGCATACCTGTATGTCTTTGACGCATGCCCAATGTTTTTCGCAATCGCGGCTTGGAATATTATTCATCCGGGGACCTATTTGAAAGGTCCAGAGGCTGAGTTGCCGTCTAGTCCCCTCGGCAGGTTCTGTAGGAAGTTCTGCTGCTGTTGTTGCGGGAAAGGAAAGAAGAGGGAGAAAGCGTACAAGAACGCCGACCTTCAAAGAGTCAATGAAGTGTACGGGAAGGCTGATTCAGCAGTGGAACTTGTTCCTAATAGATACAATGGGTACTAGCTTGCTGGCTCGCTTGCGATCTGATGGGCTCATGGTTTGATGTAAAGGCGGACGAGCCTTTGGCCAGGATGGGAACTTCAACGAAAATTAAGAGACGAACCACAGTTTCAATAACGTAGATGCGAAGCCTTGCCGAGAATGCTTGAAGAGTTTCACTCCCTTCTTTTTACACCCCTGCTTTTCTCATCACGTGACTTTGCGCAATTAACGCGTCCCCCTGCGCGTGTCTCACTGCGCCGCGTCGAGCAACTCTACCTTCCAATTGAACAATTCGTCGAACCGCGACTCAAGAAAGATTTCACTATCACACCTTGGCTTCCAAATGGTACTGTGTGTTGTTACTATCGACGTGGAGACACTTCGTCTTCATATCTCAAGTCTATCTCAGAGTTATTGGATATCCAATCCCCAAAGCTTATTGACGCGTTGAATTTGCTTCTTCTGAAAGCGTTTTCCTTCGACTTCCAACATTCAGCTGATTTTAACAATGGCCATTGATAGTGATGACTTTGGGATTTCCTCTGGTGATGAAGCGGCATTGTTGGCTGTCGCCGAATCTCACGATTCTTCCACTTCAACCAAGCGGAAATTTGACGATTCATCGGATTCTCATCCTTCAAAGCGTCCTACGCCTTCCAAGCTACAGTATCCGAGAACTTCAAAAATAGCTTGTGACGTGCTTCAAAGGCATTTTGGTCTTCAGGCATTCCGACTTGAGCAAGAACCTGTAATTGCTCGTTTACTCGCTGGCGGCAGCGCGGTCGTTGTTTTCCCTACTGGCGGGGGCAAGAGTCTCTGCTACCAGGTGTGCAATTATATGAGCTTCTAGTATCCGCCACTGATTTCCTGCAAGGTTCCTGCACTCTGTTTTTCAGAACTTGATCGCCAGAATAGCACTCGAAAGCCCGAAGACGGCGGCATTTCGATCGTTGTCTCACCTCTCCTCGCACTTATGAAAGATCAAGTCGATGCACTCAAGCAAAAAGGCATCTCTGCAGCTTGTCTTGACTCCACAAAGAGTAGAGAGGAATACCTTGCTATTAACGATCAAATGCGTGCCGGAACTCTGAAGTTGCTTTACTGTGCCCCAGAGAGACTCAATAATGAGGGCTTTGTGGAATCCATCAAACATGTGCGTGGTGGAGTGAGACTCGTGGCTGTTGACGAAGCTCACTGTATATCTGAGGTATGCTTGAGAGGTTCCTTTTCAACACACGTTTCTTACCTTGACACAGTGGGGCCATGCGTTTCGCCCGGATTATCTTAAAGGTGTGTTCAGCTCTCCATGGGAGATGAGCATGTTAATCTCTTGCTAGTGGCGCGCTTCACATCTGAGACAAAAGCGGAACGTGTCGTGTGTCTGACGGCTACGGCTACTCCGATAGTCGCGAAAGACATTTGCAATGCTTTCAAGATCGATGACTTGGGCCTCTTTAAAACTAGCATGTACCGTCCGAAGTAAGCAACGTAAATACGCTACAAGCATGGTCCTGACGATTGCAGTCTACAGCTCCTTGCTGAGGCTGTCAATACAAGGCAAGATGCCTATGAGAAGCTTTTCCGCTTCCTAAGAGCACATCCAGGTCCCAGCATAGTATATGTGACTTTACAAAAGGCAAAGAGATTCGTTCCCTCGAAAATAGTTGAGACTTCTGACCGTCCTATAACAGCAATCCGAGATTCTCGCCGATGACCTTCGAGATCAAGGTTTTAACGCGGTGGCTTTCCATGCTGGTCTATCGACAGCCATCAAAACGAGCGTTCAAGAGGAGTTCATGAAGAAAAATGATCTCATAGTCAGTGTTGCATCGGAACTATCATCTGTGCTGACGATACGCTAGATTTGTGCAACCATCGCCTTCGGTATGGGGATTGATAAGCCTAATATTCGTAGTATCGTCCACCTCGATGTTCCAAGAAGTATTGAAGGTTACTGTCAACAGATTGGCCGTGCTGGTCGTGACGGACTACCGAGTACATGCATAGTGTATCTTTGCCACGACGCCCTTTGGTTACAGGAGAATCTTACTTACGGGGACCTGCCATCGAAGAAATCTTTGAGAGAGCTCCTGGACGAAGTTTGTTCGCCAGAACATGCTAACCTGAAAGTCGGCGAGGAGATCCGCGTCAGTCAATATGATCAATCAAACAGACTAGACATCAGAGCCATCCCAGTCAACATAATCTACGCACAACTAGAACTGCAGTTTGGCCTGATTCGCGCCACGACACCGCAATATTCATTTTATTCCTACGAACTCTTAAATGAGTATCGCTTCGAGAAAGACACGACTCCAGCAGCAAGTGCAATCAAATCATGCGCAAAAAAAGCTGCGAAATGGCATAATCTCGATGTTAATTTGGCTAGTCGGAACGGAGTAACGCGAGCAGAAATCATCCGCAAGCTAACTGAGTGGAACGATGAGGCAACCATTCTTTTAAAGACTTCTGGGACCCAGCATGTCTACAAAGTGTGCCGAAAGCTTCCAACAAGCGAGGTAGAGAAGGAATGCATTACAAACCGGCTTTATTCACAGATGGAAAGCCGCGAACGACAAGACCTTGGTCGCATACGTCAAGTGGTGGCTAATTTTACAAGCGAGGAATGCTTTTCAAAACGACTTGCCGATTTCTTCGAGCCCGACGCCCATAATGTACCAAGTAACTGTGGTCACTGTACTTGGTGTGAAACGAGGACCCCGGTGAGACTCCCGCCGAAGCCAGCAATGCCCATAGACGATGCTCGTATCGGCCAGTTGCTGAAAGCAGTGGAGGCTCGAGATGATCCACGATTCCTAGCTCGAATCGGGTTTGGTATCTCAAGTCCTCGAGCAACGAAATTAAAATTGAGGAGCAGCCATGTTTGGGAGTCTTTGGCTGATCACGACTTTATGGTAAGAAATCCCCATTGACAGTGGACAGGCCTAATAGATGAACAGGAGCTTGTGAAAATATTTACAGAGGCTTGCCACAATGCTCTCGCAAGCCATAAAGGCCAACTTGCTCCATCAACTCCATCACATGCGAATGCGGGCATTGTTGCTAAACGGCGAGGGAAGGTGGTTGACTACACTGGGGTTGCAAAAGGAAAAAGGAATAGCGGGTTGCACGATAGACGAAGCACCGGCTCTGAACTTGACGGGAGGGAAGGGTCTGCTCGACGCGGCCGTCGATCGAGAAAAATTTGACATCTCGGCTGAGGCTCTTGCAGTGGTGTTGGATGGTTGAATGTATAACACATGGCACGTTTTGAGATACTTGCTGTTTTGAGAAAAGTTTAATTATCGAAGCTTTCAGCAGAGAAGAGACACTTTATTAGAGAGCCGAACAGTAAAGACATTTGTGGAGCATGCGGGAGACTCCTGTAAATATTCAAGCTAACTGTTTTTGGATTGCGGGGAGACTTAGAACAACCGCGTCGTCTCTTCAACCCGGATCAAATTCACCAGACTAATCCTACAGCCGTCACGCTTCACAACCCTCAGACTAGAGAGCACCTATTTATTATTTCTACGACCATGCTGAGGTTCCTCCTCCCAGACTCTACCACCTCCTTCCATCAGACTAGACGCGACGCGCATAGATAAACCCACATCCCCCACTCATCCTTCTCGACCGCAAATCTGACCATCAGAGCTATGGATTTCGACAGCATTGCAGGTAAGCCATCGTTCCATGATAGCGCAAAATTGTAAGCTCACAAGCATGAAACATAGACCACTTCCATACCATCCTCCGAAAAGCGCCCACCTCCCTCACAGACCTCCCCATCTGGCTCCGCCAAACTCTGGACACAGCCTACTTCGCATCGTACGATCTCACGCTTGTGCAGTTCCTCCTCCTCGCCACAGTTCTTATCGTGTCGTGGAAGCTTACCGTCTACACCGTCAACCAGCTGATTGTCTGGGTTGTCTTCTGGCTGCGATTAGCGGTCTTTGCTGGGATTGTCGGAAGCGCGTTCTATATACATTTGGTGGGCTTTGATGTGTTTTTGAAGAATGTCGGGATGTTTGTGGGCATCTTGCAGGGGTTTGCGCAGAGGTGTTTTGCGCAGGCCAGGGAGGCGGGTGAGAGGGAGGGGTGGAGATGATTGGTGGGGGATTGATGGCGCGGAAGAGCGAGGTGTTGTTTAGAGGAGACTGGCGTATTGAGAGAGCCATGCTCTCCGGCATATTCTTGGATAAGCATGGTTTGGCGTTAGTTTCTACACTGACGCGGCTCTGGGTAAGATTTTGGACGACTGCTTTCTCAATCCTGTTCTGCGCCGTGTTTAGGTGGTTCTGACTCTGTCTACCATTTCAGGATCATTGATGATGTGTCGCGACCGCCCGACGGCCGGTCACAATATACATATGAGTATTTGTTGTACAGTGAGAAGAAAATCAAGATCTACATTCATTCAAAAGGTTACGAACAATTATTGTGACATTCTACAGCAGGGCTCGAACTACCGTCGCTATCGTCCTCTCCACCCATCTGCTGCTCCATTGATCTTTCCCAACTCCAAATTGACCACTCTGCAAAGAATCAAAAACCTGCCCGCGACGGGACTGTCAGGAGCCCTCAATTTATCGCGCTCAACCAGGAAAACCCTCCCTTTCTCAGTAGATTGGATTTTTCTCACTAGGGTCTCCGACCTTTCTAGGTAAGTTGAAGATTGAAGTTCTCATGGTGGGATCGCAGAACCACCGATGAGGCCAAGCCCCTCGACAACTTGGACTTGGCCGCCTTTTAAATGACGGCTCACCTACAGATAAAGACCAGGGTGCTAAGAGCTGCCTTTCCAGTGACAACTCGGTTATTGTGTGGCCAGCAGGAAAAACGAACTCAACAGTGTATCTGTGATCGCGTTTAAAAAATATGCCCATGCTCGAGGGACTGCGATTCGAACCTCGACCCGCCCCGACTTACCTACTTAACGTACATTGCTCACTCCGCGCAACAGCCACTACCAGCAAAAACCTACTTGCGACGTGAACGGTCCGGGGTGTCCACAAACTATCGCGCGTTTAGTCTGAGTAGGAAAACCCCCCTTTTCTGAGTAAAGGAGATTTTTTGCACTGGGACCCTCGGCTCTTGTGGCCTCAGGTCAGTTTCGGGTGGTGTGCCCTCGTGTCGAGGTCCAGCGGACGTCGACATCGGCCAAGCCCCCCTTGACTGCTTGGACTTAGCCGCCTTTTGAGTGACGACTGGTGTGGGTGAGTGCGGCCTTTTTAGGGACGACTCGGCCATGCTGAGATGGCGCTGATTTTCTGGGTTTGGTGAGTTACATACGGTGTTAAGTGGTGGTATCTGCACTGGAGGAGCCAAGTTCCTTGAGAGCTTACGTCTAATTATTTTCCAGTAATTAATGAAACCTTACGACTCCTCGATGTTCGTGTATAAAGAAATCTTGACTTTTGGTCCAATATGGGTTGCCTTGCCGCCTTTGGTGGTGGCAAAATGCTCGCAGCTTTTACAGTGGCCGGGTAGTCGATCGACATGCTTATCAGTCAATGAGCTTACGAAGGATTTTACATGTTGCTCTTGAGTGCCCTGTCCTCCTCGCGCAAAAAGGTAAAAGAATAATTCTATTTAGGAGAATCTTAGACTCTATACAAACGTTTCAAAACTTCACAATGATATAAAAATTGTGGCTGTCCATCGCTCGAGGCGGTCTTCAAACAGATTGTTATCTCTACTCACCACAAATTGCTTTCCTTTTCTTCATCCAGCCAGGTGCTATGTACGCGAAGCCCATTGCCGGGATAGAAAGGCGACCACCGTTTGTGTTGAATGTCAGGTGCGTCCTATGGCCAAGGGAGGGCGGTCAAAGACTCCTTCAAAGTGCCCTGTCCGACCATTGTACTCCTTGTCAGGACAACACAGTGAAGGGAAGTTGGTAAGAGGATGGCCAGGGGCCCAACCTCTACCGAGGGAAGGGGGATGGTGACTGAAGTGCAAAACAGAAATAAAGACGAGGAGAGGAAAGGAAGGGAAGAAGGAGAACGGCGTTTATCACTGATGGAAGCAGAGTGTAGAGTGAAGCTGTGGTGAACTTTTCGCCTACAGACGAGATGGCTCGGCAGGTGTTCCTTCCGTGTGAGTTAAAGGTGACGAATGAGGATAAGTATCTAGGCAAACAAGTAAAAGCAAACAAACAAGCAAACACAGCCAAACAGCAGTCCCGTGACGTCGAAAATTGCGCTAGTGACACGCACAAAAGGCTCATTTCCTGGCTCCAAATTCTATTCCTCCTTCTCTTCTTTCTTCACACCTCCTGCCCTCCCCTGGCCAACAGTGGCGGTTCTTCGGTCCCGCCCTGTAGCCCTCTCTGCCCTCAGTGAGATCGAGCGTTCCACTGGTCCGTTCTTTCTTGCTTTTCTACCTGTCGAGATTACCACGTAGTGGGTCTCGTATCATGATCTTCTTTCTTTCTCTGGCTCTCGGAAGTGAACGCTTTCTGAGTTGAGATTGGCCAGATTGAGGAGCCTGAGCTTTCGAGCTAGGGCGACTCAAAGCAAAGCCAGACGCCCATGGGCTTGAAACAGAATGAGAACGGGTTTTGGCCTGTGGCGGGAACAGACTTGCTGAATCGACCTGACCAACCACTTCTTAGAGGCGGCTAAACCTGAAGACAACAGTGAACGAGCAAGGGTCGTCGCAGAAGTCTCGTATTACGAGTAAAACGGAGCCAGTTGTCATTGGGTCACCAAAACAAAAGTGAGTGGCCGTCTTAGAGATCACGGTGAAGTCAAACTAACAATGACGAAAGCCTGGTCCTGACCCGTGGTTACACTTCAATATGATGCATGAGAGCAACATGTCACGGCCAAGCTCCGTTGCAAGACACCCCACGGATCCAGCATGGCAAGTCAATTTCGTGTAGAGACTGCTCCGAACCAAAGACTCACGCTTCTGCTAACCAAGAGCTTGTGATCCCCCAACGGTCAGTCGACATGAGTGTTGCTGGCTCTAGACTCGTTTTCGAACACAAGACCTCTACTGTCAGCAGTCGGAATCTTAGACAAAGTATGGCGTATTTCGCTTTGTTAGCAAGACACTGAAATCAATGTGAGTAGATCGTGGCCACCTGCAAGAGAAGCCCAGTCTCACTCATCAATCAGGAAAAGCTCCTCCCTCGGCAGCTCACCGGCCGCTGGCACACGGCAGTTGCTGCAGACGAGGCCCTCCGAGCGCTACAGTATGAAGGAACAAAAGCAGAAATTGCTCAGGGATTCAAAGACCGTGGGAACGAGACCGACATCAAAAGGTTTTAGGGTATTCTTTGCAATGGCAATCACAAGAGCGCATGGGTCGATAGACCAGGGGAAAGCTTTCCAGCGATGTACTGCTTGATAAACTTCTTTTCAGAACTCAATAGCATCTAGTGCTAGCAAAGAAGGCCTCTAGGGTTCTATCTGGGCCCTTGGAATGACAATGAATAGTTTTTACTATGGGAGCAATCCTTTCCATTTCTAAAAAATCCCTGAACGCCCCTCTCTTTTCTCCATTGATCAACGTTTGTTGGACATTTAACATTTTCCAGTGACCTCTTCAGAAACTGGTAGATTACATCCACGAACGACGATGGCGTCCTCCTAGCGAAGCTCTAGAAGGATGGAAACACGCAATCAATCTGTGAATCATCTGGTACTCAAGACTCCATGCAAGCTTTCCGCCCTTTCGTGAGGAACCGAGCGAATTTTTATCTGCTCGCTATCAACTCTTCTCCAAACACCCACTCGTCATGCCGCCTGTAGTATACGTTGATCGTCGTGCGGAAGGGGAACATAATCTCGATGTGCGACCTTTTTCTCTGCGTATGCTCTTGCTTGGGGACAAGCTCATAAATCTAGGATGCCTCCTCGAGATGCACCGCTCGCCCAGGTGGGCAAGCAACCTCTAGAGCATTGATTTGAGGGAATCATTCGACGAGCATCGCACTGTGTGGCTGATGCTAGCTTGTCCTCACTCGCGCTGTTCAAACGGCTGTCTTGGCTTTTACTACGACAATTGCTCGATAAGAGGTCCAGTATATTTTGGTACCGAGAGCGCAAGACGTCACTGCGAAAACTTGAAAGAGAATCCCAGCACCTTGCGATCAAAATGCAATTGCACATACGGACTGGTATGGGTAGTTTGAGGCGTCATAGATTTGGATTGGGGTGTGGTATGAGTGAACCCGCTTGAGGATTCAAGTGAGATTCGACGAGACGTATCGAGCACTTGGTAGGCAACCGTGGACGGATAATAGCACAAGTGCCAGGTTCAGATCCTTGAAGTGCACAGCGTCGTCCAATCCGTTCCTTTGGTGGAGTTGCTGAACGTCGTTCACCTTGCAAAGCCGAACTTGTCGATGATAAGGGAGACGGATGCTTCAGAA
The DNA here is from genome assembly GCA_021030905.1 of Pyrenula massariospora. NCBI lineage: Eukaryota > Fungi > Ascomycota > Eurotiomycetes > Pyrenulales > Pyrenulaceae > Pyrenula > Pyrenula massariospora. Next base: position 2,284,162 of record JAGFMI010000003.1, read on the forward strand.
CCGAATTTTAAAGTCTTGGTTCTTCAAGGCAAGGCGGCCGGCTTGATGACGTCGGATCCCACTGGAGTAACGTTTCAATACGGCGCGACAAGGTGACATTGAAGATGCGCAAGTCAATTGAGCGTTGAAGCTTTGTTGGTGAATCATAGTCCCAGACCGCAGTTCCATTAGGCAAAAACTGTATCGCCCCTCTACTACGGTCAAAATAGTAGGCATCGTCAAGGCCACGGACGGCGTAGTACATGGCTGTAGCTGCAAAGTACGTCTACTATCAGCGGCCGAACATGCATAGAGAGGATATCGAAAAAATATGCAACAACCTACCATCCCACCCTTGATGCGTTATGTTCACTCCAATAGCCGTTGCAAAAGCATATGCGACCGGATCGCGGGCCAGGTTGGTTTCGCTAGTCAGTTTCGCGCCGAGATATATTCTGTCTCCAATAGAGTCGGGCACAAAGGTGACAGCTCCAGGCCAATGGGTAAGCACATACTCTGCATACTTCAGTGGGTGCTCGTCGAGATTAAAAGATGTTCCATTTGGGTTAGCTTGCACTACAAGCTCTGCGACCTTTGTTTTGACAAGATCCGCGCCGGAGAGAGGCGAGATATTATCGACGGCGGAATACAGCAGGTGGTAGAGGTTGTCATGAAAACCGATGTTGGCAATGGTCACGCTATGGTCCGGACTGGTTGCTAGCAGAGTTCGGTAGAGGGTTACAGGGTCCGTGGTATTGCTTCCGTCACGGATGTCTTCGGGGAAATCGAACGTCACGCCTGTGAGATATTCATGGTACTGTGGATATTGAGGGTTTATAGTCTATAGCCTCAGCCTAGTTAGAAGCGTTTTGGGCGACAAGACTTGCGAGAAGAGGCATTGCTCACAGAGTTATCCACTGGCTTCTGTATCGCAAGCGGTATGTCTCCGTGACCATAAAAGGTGTTGATAGAGTCCATTGCGGGCGGTGCATAGCGGCTGAAGATACCTACAGCAAGTAAAAGAAGAATTTAGAAAAGACTGGATGAAGCGAGCATGGGGCGGGTTAACGTGCTTGATAGGACGCCCAAAATCTGGACCTCGCAGCAGGACTGGAAGACGTTTGCGAGTCCAAGAGCGAGAGGATCATCAGCCTGCCGAAGCAGGAAATCAGAAGTGGAAAGCTTGGTATTGAGATGATCGCTCACAAAATTCAGCATATCAGAGTCGATAATTAGACGCTTTGGCTGGAACCGTCTCGCGCAGCGCCTGGCATCTACGATGAATGCTTGGGCCGCAAGGCACACAATGCTCTGAGAAATCCATAATCTGGTCAACATCATGATGGTGAGCTCGTGCAACAATCAAAATTGGATGGAGGGGCCATGATGATCAAATAATTAACCACAAGTGCCATATCGTTTTGTATAACGTCATGATGCAGCATCTTGATAACACTCGCCACTGTCGAGCCTCGAACATTGGAACACCGAAATTACTCGTTAGATACGGAATTTTTCGCACTGATTATAGCTCAAGTGCCCAAAAGTGAAGTCTAGATACTCGGTGATACGTTGACGTCGGGGGCAATAAAGCTATCTTGACTACAAGCCACTTCGACGGAGCATAATTGATTGGCAATTCCCGGAGACCATCATTATTGGCACAGGGGTGTGTAGCTGTCATTTAACTAACGTAAACTAAGTATTGCGTCCATGAGGCAGTCCCCCACGTCCACTTCCGCGACCATTGAAGGGTCCACGAGGCATAAGTCTCCCGCGATATATCCCACTCCCACGGACCATTTGAGGAGCAGCGGTAGGAATCCGCCCACTCAACGCACGACCAGATGTAGCTCCGGCCTTCTCGCTGTCCTCTAGCTTCGTCAAGTCAGGTTTTGACTGGTCCTCTGTGGTGGGCTGAGAGCTAGCGATTTGCTGCTCTGCAAGTATAATACACTCCTCAAGTTCTTTGTTTGGTCGCTCGATCCTTTCGCGCAGAGCCTTGTTGATTTGTTTCTCCTTTGACAATCTAGCTTCGGAGTCAAGTCGAAGCTGTTTCTCTTCCTCCGCATGTCGCAGGGCTTTGGCAAGTTCTTGATCTGTCGTGAGAAGCTTCTGGTCCATTTTGTCGATCACTTGATCCTTGTCGACGAGAATTTTATCCCTTTCAGCGAGCATTTGATCTCTGTCGCTGAGTTCTCTTCTATATACATTCAAAATGTTCCCCGCCCGCTGTGAAAGGTCCAAATTCGGATCAATGATTGTCGTGTCACCGTCAATATGGCTCTCAGATAGCATGGCTTCGAGGGCGCTGTGCTCTTTATGTCCACTAGCCTGGTCGCTGATACCCTCGCCTGCTCTCTCAAGGGTTTCATCCGTCTGAGACTCTCTCCGAGCTTTCTTGTTCATACTTTGAGACGGACCAGAGGATTCGGTGTTGTCATCTGCATCAAGCTTGCGTTTAACAGTCCGAGCCGAATCTCTATGAGGGTTCTCGACTGGGCGAGAAGCAGGCTTGTCACACGTGTGATACCCACACATCGCTGCTCCTACACTCACAACATCCTCCGCAGACATGGTTTGTTGGAGATCAGGAGAATTCTTCCAAAAAGTGCGAAATAAAGCTTCTCTCTCTGGGAGCATTGTTCGTCCCGTCGAGCGAGACGGCAAAGACGGAGGCATGTTGTTGTAGCGAGACTGCTAGAACAGCTCTTGAAAAAGGTGGAGGTAAAGTGAGAGTGAGGAAATAGACGGTCTACCACGCGTTAATCAGAAAAAGACAAAGAGGGCGTCAAAAGCTATCAGAGAATGGAGTGCTCAAAGATGCTTCTGCAATGACGATGAAGAAAATGTCTTTTCTTCTGATCCTGAACGCGCGGGAATGTCAGTCAGATGTTGATAAAGGTAGAGTAAGGTAGGATTGAAGGTTAAAGAAATTTGGAAGCCATAGAGCCTCGGTGAAGTTTCATTCAGCTACGATGATCCACTTGTGTCGATAGCCTTCACTGAACCACGACGTCATATGTTTAGGCGCAGTAAGGTCCTAAAGTTTCAGTATTTGTTTATCACACTTTTTCGCACACGAAGTTTTCTTACTCATGCAACATTGGATTTCAATATGCAGTAAATTTATCTACTGTACAGCTCTTTCTTCCTTGTCACGCTCCTTCCGAGGCCTTCTGCTCCCCTTTGCTTCTTTTCTCCCTCTCTTCTCTGGCTGTGAGTGGTTCCACTGGTCCCACTCCTTCCAGACTTTCCTTCCACCTGGTACCTGGTTGGTTCCACTGGTCCCAGCCTACCACCAGGTTTTCCCTTTTCACGAGTACCACGTAGTGGCTTGTGTATTATGTCTACATCTTCATTTGTAACTGGCGATCAGCCGTTGCGCTTCCCCGGTCTCTGCGAGAAACCGGAATGCCACCGGTGGTGCGCGTTCTATTTCGAACGAGCTGCCCAGCAGACTCCAGAAGACCATAGAGCTGCGCTGGCGGCTAAAGATCAAGCATTGGCTGAGGAGAAACAGAAACATGGTGAGGATAACGACGCCTGGTCAGATATTCACACGACCATAGACGCATATGCGCACAAACTGCAGGATAAGAACAAAGAGCTGAGAGCTGAGAACGAAGAATTGAGAGCTGAGAACGAAGAATTGAGAGCTGAGAACGAAGAGCTGAGAGCCGAGAAAGAAGACATGCAGCAGAAGTTTTCTCGCCTAGAGGAGGAGACCAAGGTCGCAAAGGCAGGGTTCGAAGACTTGCGGAAGAAGCTGAAAAATTTTTCTCTTCTAGATCAGGAACTCAAAGCCGCAAAGACAGATGTTTCTATGATCGAACAAGAAGGAGACGGTATAGAGCCGTTTTATGTCTCAGATCAAACCAGAGCGTTGATTGCCAGAGAAATAAAGAAGACCGAAACTGATCCGATTACGAAGAAAAAATTGGAGAAAGCTAAGGAGCATCAAAAGAGAATCACATCAAAAAAAGATAAGATTGAGGACCTGGAGCGGCAGAAACAAGACGACGAGAAAGAAATTCGGGACGATATAGACCGTCTTGTGCTTACTAACCAGGAGCAGGAAGAAGATAGTCTCTGTTCCAGCCCGAGCTCAACGGGACCTACCAATGTTGATGATCGGCCAGATCCAAACGCAATCGATCTGGATGCAGAAGCGGCAGCGTCGGATGCAAAAGCGGTAGCGGAAGCGGAAAGAGGGATAGAACTCATCAATAGAAAACTCGCATCATATCCGGTGGTGCTCATGCCAGATCCGAGAAAACTGCGTCTGGACCCTGATGTACAACAGCCGTCGAAGCGGGCCAAAATCTCTGAATAAATCTATCGTCGATCAGGTAAAAAGTTCCGAGGTATGGACGACGGATTGCATTGGCGATGGGCGACCGTTTGGAAATGTACATAGCTTCTGTCATTCTCGCTGTCAAGAAACTCTACAAATAAAATGGCCATGCGCATCAAATCTACATTGTCCAAAATCAAGAAGACCTATTACCAGTGAATCCCGCCTCCATTACACTACCGCATCAGCAAGAAGTCCTGGCATGGTATCCACCACCTCACCATCTCATCATCATACCTCGCCTCCACCCTCCACTGCAACATCACAACCTGCCCCTGAACCGGGGGGGAAACAAATTCCTCACGTACTTCTCAACCGTGGTCAGAGAGCGCAGCGTCCGCTTCATCTCCATCTCAGCGCGCTCCTGCTCCCTACGCGTCTCCATCGCGAACCGATCAATCACCCGTTTTGGGTGCGAGCTCGAGTTCATGGGGCTGGTCCCCTTTTGCTACTATTAATGATATGTAGGAGATGCCCGTCGCGCGGATGAAATCTTTGGCCGCTGACGAGGTTTTGTGGGGCTAGGCGTAAATCGGGTCACCGACGGAGAGATGAAGGGGATCATAAGGACAACCAATAGCTTGTCGCTGCGGATGTTGGGGCCGTCTATGTGGACGGTAACTGGAAGGAGTAGCGAAGAACGATGAAAGGGGATCAAGTGAAGGCTTGATTCAGCGTGCTTTAAGATCAAAGAGATGGTCCATAAACATGGTGATCACAGATCTATCCGAAGTTCCTCATCTCGATTCCTCTCATCAAGATGAATAGTCGTATCAAGACAGTATATCCGCTCTCCCTCCTTTGTGACCGCATCGAACTTGAAATAGTAATCTCCCTATTCTGATCAGTCTCCGGCTCAAGGCACCTCGACCCAGGAAGAGACTCACCGGCCCGATAAACATCGGCATGACCCAACCCGACATCATGATCAACGCAAACCCTTTCTCTGGCGGACATTTCTGCGCTCGGTCCGGGTCTGGCTGATCAATCATGTCGATGAATCCGTCGCAAAAGTCCCAGCTACCTTCTTCGTATTCGTCCGGAGGGCTGTATACGCCTTGGGCTCGCATGGTCCAGGTGGCGTTGTTGGTGATGTTTTGGGAGAATGATCCTAAGTAGGACCCGTTAGCTTGTGGCATAAATGATGGTAAAGGAGGGCTTCACCGTAGAGATGGACTTCGAAAACATCATCACTTCATACGGTTGTAGTCAGTGAACGCGCAAGTAAAGTATGAGAGTGCTTTACATGTATAATGGGTTCGGCGCGAGCTCTATGTGGTCGATTGAATACAGGTCTGTGGAACGAGACTCGTTGCAGTACTTGAAAGGAGAACCTCCAGGAATGGTTGAGGGCTGCGGAAGGAGGTTGGTGGAATCGTGTTGGCGTAGAAAAGAAGAACCTTGAGCGATCACGCCGCAAGCCACTGCTAGAACAACAAATATGAACATAGGCATCGCGACTGTATTTCGATGCTGCTCAGAAGATTGACATTAGACGCTGAGTAGGAGCTCCGGAGACATCGACAAAGAGTAGCCCAGCGTAATATGTTAGGTAGGTAGCAATGTTGGACCTTCAAGGTAGCCCCGAGCAAAACTAAATGTCGGAGGTAAGACAAAAGTTGATGTTTAGACCAGCAATGGTAGTGTTAGTCTTGGCCTAGCTTGCTTGTTCAAGATCGTGAGTCTCGCGCAAAAGGATTGCGGCCCAATGGGTGGGCGGCGGCGGCGAAGCTGTTGGTTTCGTGCACCTCAAGACAATAGTCTGAGGCGTTCTGTCCGAGAGATGACGGTTTAGATGGTTGTGGCTTTGACTTTGCCTTACAACAACGCGACTCACTTGAAGAACTGAATCCAAAATTAAGCAATTTCATCACAGGTATATAGATCAAGTTTCAGTGGACGAGGTTCGGGTCAGAAGTTGTCCTCGGTCCTCGTATGGCAGCCTTCTCCGGCTAATAATCGGGTATTGGGGCTGCTCCAACTTCTTTGCTTCTGTCTTCCAGCCTCACCAGCCTCGGGGCAGAGTACTGCGGAGGTTGGTTGCCGCTTTGGCTACTTGGCATCATTTTCTTCTTCTGCACAAGTTAATCTAACTTGGCCGCCTGCGCCTGTATAGCTGCGCCTGCACATCATTAATATTCAGCCTTATCCGCTTGATACTGGCTCATCTTGTGGCTCCCAATTATCTCAGGTATGTTGGAACCTCAGTGTTTAGCACTTCCGCTAAAGGCAAGACATCATCAAACAATGACGCGACTTAGTCACTGGTTCGTCCAATCGCCACCTGATAAAGAGCAATTTAGATTTTTCAGGTGGTACAAAATGACTCCAGAAATCTGAATCAGGAGTTTTATCTGACCTAACTGATGCCATTGCGACTCCCTATTGGTCTAATACACAATTGTCGAACTAAGCAATACTAGGCTATGCCATGTGAGATAGATCGAGGACCAACCATGCAGATGGTCCTCGATACACGCTTGATGAGATATATCTTTGATGCAACAAAAGCTCATGTCTAGCACGCCTTGGCATTCGAATGCTATCCCAACCCATTTTGGGATGGAAGGAGATGTAACGTGAAAGCTGTGTTGGCGGCCTCTCAGGTAGGTCTACACTCTGATAACATTCGCTCACTATTATTGAGAGCCTCATTGCTACGTATCCAGGCCAGGTCTTGACATTTTGAATTGGTATCAACCTTGCGGCCTTGTAACAACAAGTCAAATAACTCCAGCTGTTTGTTGGCAGTCAATTTTGGATTTCTTGAGCGCTACTACTTGGCAAAATGAATTGGTTGACTATATAAGTCCTACATTTGAAGGCACAGAATGTTTTCATTTTTGCCTTCCATTGCTTCTGCATCTGCAATTTCATGTCTTGGCCTTCAAGTTGGACACACGTTTGAATTTCTAATAATTGTTTCATTGGCTGCACTCTCGCCTGCGCAGCTCTGTCCTCTCACTTCCGTAGATTGCAATGTTGCATGGGTTGCTTCTAGTTTCTCTTCTTCAAGGGTCTCTTGCCCTACCATCTCTTAAGCGGGACGACGAAAAGTTCGAGTGGACGGCCCTAGGAGACTCCTATGCCTCAGGTGTAGGCTCGACTGGATACGTCGATGGTCGGCGGTGTCTTCGATACGATGAAGCTTATCCTGTATCTCTTAACAAGAGAGATGATCTCGCAAGACCAAAAGAACATATCTTCAATAACGTAGTCTGCTCTGGAGCGCACTACGATGACATCGAGAAATATCAATTCTACGACGAAGATCATTACAATGAACCTAACTGGCAATACAGTCCCCGGCCAAAGTTTGGTAAGCCTGCAATGGCAACCTTGCATGTCGGTGGGGATGACATCGATTTTCCTGGAATCCTTTTCAATTGTATTCTTGAAACACACATACCTGGTGGCGGTCCACCACAGAGAAGCTGTCCAGACCAAAGAGATCATAGCTGGGGTAAAATAAGGGATCCTAAATTAGTCGACAACATCGACGAACTCATCAAGAAAACTGTAAACAAAGGCAGAGAAGGACCTATCGGTAATTTGTTCAAACTGTATGTTGTTGGCTACGGCCAGTTCTTTAACCCAGATACACCGTTGTGCGACAAAGTCACCTTCGCTCGCACCGCGAACCCAAATCCTGATGGCAAGGAACACATCAATATGACACAATCATTGCGAAAGGAATTTAACGATATGAGTGTCGGCTTAAACAAGGCTATTCAAAGCGCAGTGGATAGAAATAAAGACGACGGCGTAAAATTCATCGACATTGACGGCGCTCTCACCGGCCACCGCTTCTGCGAAAAGGACATCCACGAGCCTGACCAAGACAATCCACAACTTTATTTCTGGCACTACCCCTACAACCGGCCCAACGATGTCGTAGATGACCTTATGGATGAAGCCGGGAAAACGGTCGTCAACGGAATGAACACCCAACAGCTCGGTGCTAAATTCCCGGAAACCCGTGACTACACGAACGCAGTCTTCGACGCCATCGACCAGAACAAAGCCAAGCAAGCCAGCCTCGACAGCGACGACCAAACCCAAAAGCTCCCCGGCTGGGACAGCCTGGGCTGGCGCTTCAAGGTCTTCCACCCGCAGCCGCGCTTCCACAACATAATCCAAGACCTGATTTTCAAACAATACCACCAGGACGCCGATGAAGATCCGGATTCGAGCGGTGGTGGCAACCAGGGCCCGCCAAATTGCGAAGGCAACCAAGTCTCGATCCCCGAATGCCAGCAGGGCCGCATCCCGGACAACACGCCCGACTTCTCCGGCGCCAGCGTCCCGCCGGTCTGCAATAAAGTGAACAACGGCGACGATCCGCTGCTGCGTGTAAATGCCGATAAGGCCAAGCAGGCCGCGACGGACTATTGCCAATCGCTCAAAGACGGCAAAGTCGTTCTCGATGCACAGCATACCTCGACGGGAAAGTCCGACATCGTCAAGGGTGCGGCGGAGAAGAATGGGGATCTGGCGCTGACTGTGCTGTGGACGAAGAAGGGGTGTCCGCAGAACAAGGGTACGGAGGTGCTGGATTTTACGAAGCTTGATGCGAAAAAGTGCTTTGATAATTTTTATACGGAGCTGGAGGCGGCTTGTACGGTGGATAAAACCTGGAGTGACTACGATAAGGACCACACGTTCCTTGGGGGAGTGTATCTTGACGATTGCGCTATTTGGAGCGTGACGGGGCAGCAGGGGTCGTGAGAGTAAGTCCGACGTACGTTTTAGGGTGAAATGTTTCGCATTTATAGGTTCTTTTGAGACACTGCAAGGCGTTCATGGGAGTATAAATACAAGATATTACGTGTCTTGAGGTGTTTATGTGATTGCCTGAGACAGTATTGGTAAGGTGGTGAACTTAACTATAATGCTCCTCAATCGCCTATAAGATTCTTAGGTATTTTGAATATTTTCCCACGCAAATGAAGGAGAAAGAAGACATCTCTACTTCATGCATGCCCAGTCGAAAGCTGTAGTACGTCTCATGCAATTCTATTGAATTATCGAGGATAATACTCACGCCAGAATATGCTGCACTTCAATGACAGCCGGGCATTATCACACACTCCGTCTAAATAGCATGAGAGGAATGCACCGACAATTATCATAGCGTAATAGAAAGTCCTTTTATGCGTATCATACTTTCACGGTTTTCCATCCTTCGAGGGAGAGGAGAAATGAGACAATGTCGCAAAGCATGTTCCCTGAGTACCAATGGCCAAGGCCAGGATATTCACGTCCCCAACAATTGACACCGAGTTCGTTGAAGAAGCGTGCGGCTTGTCTGCTGAGTACACATGGTACTTTATCATCGTCGGTGCCATGGCCAAGGAATATTAGTGGGAGGCTTCGCAGTTGTGCATTGCCATCACGGGTCGGTTCAGTGGTGGGCATATCTAATTCGTTGCAAAGCCAGTCAGATATTTGCGTGATTTTATCGTAACCCGCATTCGCGGAACTATCATGGCCACATTCGAACCGCTCGAACGGGTCTTCGCCCTCACCCTCAGGAGGCGCAAAGACATCCTCCATCTGCTGCCTCAGAGGCAACCATCCACACATCCCCACAACCCCTCCAATTGCCTCTCCTCGCCATGCTAGCTGCGCAACCAGCGATGCCGCACAGCCTTGGCTTAAGCCCATCAAGACCACATTCGCGGCGCCGACGGCATCAATTTCTTTCTGGATCAGCTCATGGATGAAGAGGCTGGTCTCTCTGAGACCATCGATTTGGAGCTCCTGACGATGTTCGGGGTGGTCTAAACTCCAGTTGTCGAACCACTGGTGGATTTTGCTCCGGTTGAAGACAGTGGCACGGCGTAAGGAGGCGGTTGGGAAGACGACTTTCGCGTGGGGAAAGAGGGCCTGGATCGTACACGGTTGTGTTTCTTTTGTAGAGCACGTGGGCGAGGATGCAGCCGGAATGGGATAGTCGAGGAATGGTCTAGCAAATTTCTCGGCGGTTGAACCTCGACCGTGGAGGATGATGAGCGTTTGTTGATGTGTGTCCAGGGAGTCAATAATCAAAGGTTCAGGATACGCCGAGGACTGGGTAGCCTTGGCTCCCCTATTGAGTTGTTGGGACGCCATGATCTAGACGACGGGTCGCTGCCCTTCATGTTGGACAAGGATATGTGAGGCAGGGTCTTTCTACATTCAATAGTTGTACCCGGCATGTCCAGCTGGTTTTGCGATGGTAGCAAGATGCCTGGACTGCAAAGATTCATCTTCCTCGGAAGCCAGACTGGTCACGTCAATCTCCACCGAGTTTTCAAGAGCTTGCTCGAGATCGGTATCGTCGTGTTTCGGGTGGTGAAGTTCTAAACCCTTTTCGATTTCCAGATAAGGGAATGGTCGCACAACACATCGGCATCTCAACAGAAGACGTTCAAGAAACGGAAATTTGCAGTTGAATTTGAAATTGAACGTGAAATATCCCCTCTAGCTGAACATAATTCACGGTATATTGAAAGTACCTTATTTATGGTTGGACCCTGACCTTGTTGCCTGTTCCCGTTCCCAAACAAGCCAAGCTGCGAATCCTCCAAACAGCCGCGGCATTGGCAGGATCCTCCGCTATCATGCTGCAGGAGCTTCTGGCGGGGCAATGCCTAGAGCACAGTCTAGGCTTGAAATGGGGAGTATGTCTTTAAGTTGAACTATCTTCTCTTTTCTTTAATTATTTTCACTTCTACTCCTTTGTTTCTGGTGGCGCTCGAGGAGTGTCTCCAAGTAGACGTTCACCGCTTACAGAGTCACTCTTGCCTTCGATTTGGCTCATGTCTGTGGGAAAACCTCTTAGATGGTGATCGAAGTCGTCGGAGGAATGAGGGATTGCGTCAGTCAGCCTATGATGTTTGACGCAAGATGCTCGAAGTACTACGCCGGCGGTCGTTCGTGATAGCTGCCACTACAGTTATCCTTGTGTACCTGCTCTGGACCCAACAGGGACGAGAATCTGTCTACCCAAGAAATGGCTCATACACGATCGAGATTGTAAGCTCAATACCTTTACTTCTCACGATCTGGCTAACATTTATGTACTAGAAATCGGATACATCCTCCTCGCCTCCGCCTCTCCAACATTCACGGACGTTGGTGATTGCGCGGACCTCGTCGGAGAATGTGGATTGGGTGGAAGAGCAATTTAAGAACGAAACCAGGTTCGCGCTGGCCGTGTACACTGTTGATGACAATTCCACCGCTATTACGAATCAAGTTCCTGCAAACAAAGGTCACGAGACAATGCCGTATTTGACATACATAATCGACCACTACAACGAATTAGACGACGTAACGATCTTCATGCACTCAAACCGCTTTACATGGCATAATAATGATTTGCTGGACAGTGATGCTGTGCAGATGGTAAGGAGACTGAGGACGGAGAGGATTATAAGTGATGGATACATGGTACGCGAATAGTTCTTTTACCCGCACCGTCTTATGTTACTTTGAATCGTCTGCTCACGTTCTTCCTAAACAGAATCTTCGCTGTCATCACGAGCCCGGCTGTCCAACCCACATCCAACCGACCCTCCATCCAACAATTGCTCTCTCTGCTGCCGATGCTCTGAACACTCCGGAAGCCGAGATCATGGGTCAAGCTTGGAAGTCACTGTTTCCATCCTTGCCTCTCCCTCCTACGCTGTCCCAACCCTGTTGTGCACAATTTGCAGCTTCACGGTCTGCTATTCGCACTAATCCTATTCAAGACTACATCGCATTCCGCCACTGGCTCCTCAACACAGATCTAGATGACAAGGTTAGCGGACGTGTGTTCGAGTATCTTTATCAATTCATCTTTGGAGGAAAGCACGAATATTGCCCGGAGGAGAGCGTATGTTACTGCGAAGGATATGGTGTCTGCTTTGAAGGGGGAGAGAAAGAGTATTGGGAGTATCTGGATCTGAGAGAGTGGAGAGAACAACTGATCCATGAGGTTGTGCATGGAGAGATGGACGGAACAATCGAGGACGATAAGTTGATGGAGCTTGAGGGAGAGATTCTGGGACTCGAGCAGGAGATCAGCAGGAGATGGGAAGAAGCATTGGCTAGGGGCAGAAAGCTGACATTTGAGGGAAACAGTGGTGGATGAGCCTACCAGAAAAGCAAGACGACCTCGTATGGCAAGAGACAGACTGTGTCTCCAAAAAGCGACGCATTAATCAAATGGGAGCGTTGGCGGTTTGAAGACTGCTAGCTCGACTAAACGCACAATATACAGGCACTAAAATTTCTTCTTTTGGGCGATGATGTTCGCCGTCTTCTGGACCTTACGAACCCGTCATATCTAAGCGAGCCTGGCATGACAGCCGTTGCACAATGACAGTTTTTGCTCGAGTCTTATGCTCAGCAGCGCCAGATCATTACTTGAATCTTCTTTCCTTGGCTCCTTGAGGGAAAGGACCGATCCGAGTTTGTTCGTCTCTACTAAAATCCTACGGGGCTGAGGAGACAGCGGCATAGATCGGACTTTGGAGTACTGCCAAAAATTACTGTCTATGGAAGCAATCATTATGACCAGCAGCTTGCGATGTAACAGCCGTACGGAGAGTGTTTACCATATCTCTCCCCTGCCTGGACGGGGTACTCACTGGCTATTAGAGATAAGAGGTATGCTGCAGTGCAAAAAAGACTCAAAGATAAATCGATGGCGATGACTTCGTCATATCCAACAGCAGCAAGGGAACGCTCCTGCGAAAAGCCAAGATGTTCAGCCAAGGAACTTTCAATTGGGATCGACGTTTTTATTTAGCAGACAACACGCTTGGCAGATGCACGACTCAGACGCTACCATGACAATAGCGGAGCCTCAACAACCCGCCCAGTCCCTCGCGCTTGGCCGCTGTTTGTATTTGAAAATTAATAGCGCAGCGTCAGTCAGCCAACCCGTGCCAGATCCTAGAGAGCCCGAAAACAATTCTTTAGAAAAGGTGCCGGCCATGCAGAGCCTCCATCTTGTCCTCATGTGATTCTTCTATCATTAATATCAAGCCTCGAGCCTTTCGAAGAGCAGCAAAGAGATCATCATGCGGCAAGTGCCACCTTGAAGCAATCTATTCCATGCGACTTTTGGGAGATCGTCCCCACTAGCATGTCCTTTACGTTGAGTTGGAGTTATGATATTCTCCTTGGCTCAACAAGGTACAAAATGGTTTCCTCGGACATTTTGAAGTCGCAACCAAACATTCGCGAGCGGGTCTTGCTGCACTCCTTGCAACCCAGTCTCATAACAGAGAGGGCAACACCTGATTGATGCCCTAAAGCTGGCCGGCGAATGCGAGTATCGCCATAGACTCCCCTCTTAAACGTGATGACGACCATCCTCCGTCGTGGTCCCCTTTTCGAAGCCTTTCTCGAATTTCCAGGATCGATATATTCAATAATTATATATCTTAGGAGTCTTGGCATTGAGGACCTCACCGTTTTCGATGATCTTGCTTTTAGGGACACGCTACGGAATACGCGCCCCTGGTACTCACACGGAGCTTTTCTGAAAGGGTTGTCGCAGGCTACCTGGTAGACAGGCGACTATTTTCCTTTGTTGACTCCCAATGCTACTTATTTCTCTATCGTATTTCTGAGTTCTATTCATTTTTCACTGCAAAGATATCTTTCGGCCGCTTTCCTTGATTTTCCGCATCTTCGTTATCCTTCTATCGAAGGGTAACGATGACGACGGTGTCAGCGAGGGAGGTGTATTCGTTATATGATAATCGACCGGTAGATACTCCTAAACCCCTTAGAACGAAGGGAAGTATGCCAATGTCGGCCGAGCGAGATTCTTGCCTTTCTGCAACTTCAACAGACTTCGAGAAGACAGCTTCGTTAGATCTTGAAAAGTTCCAGCAATTCCAGTTTGACCAATTTCAGCGTTGGCAGAGAGAGCAAGAAAGGAGACAGCAGTGTCAAGGCGATAGAGAACAGGATCAATTTGCGCAAAATGGCCCATTCAGCCTTCGACAAAGGTTACGCCATTTCACATGGGCGTGGTATGCGTCTTACTATGTGTGATTTAGATCTTGGGCTGACAATTGAACAGGTATACCCTGACCATGAGCACTGGTGGCTTAGCTTGTTTGCTTGCCTCACAACCGCATAGCAAACCTGGTGTCGTGACCCTCGGCTATGTCCTTTACATTATCAACATCCTCGTCTTCGCCTCGATTAGCTCAATCATGGTGTTACGCTTTTTATTTCATCCCGGATCGCTGGTCGCTTCCCTTAAACACGAACGAGAGGGCCTATTCTTGCCAACCTTTTTTCTATCAATTGCCACACTTGTGACTGGGGCACAGAAATTTATCCTCGTACAAGCACACCATGAGCATGTTCGCAATACTTTGCACATGTTCCTTGCCGCCGTATTTTGGCTGTACAGCATGGCAACGTTCTTACTCGCGGTGATCCAATATTCGTATTTGTTTGCCGGACCAAAATATCCGCTGCACAAGATGGTAAGTCTCTCATCCATTTTGATTTTCGCACAAGCCACAGCCAAGGCTCAATGTACGCCAATGGATCCGCTATTTCCATCTCAAATACCGTTCCAAAACAAGGACCGGTGCTAACTTATCTCTCATAGATGCCTTCCTGGTTCCTACCCGTCTTTCCGATTATGCTTGCCGGTACCATTGCCAGCGTCATTGCCGACACCCAACCCTTGGCCTCCGCCCTTCCAATCCTTGTTGCCGGCACAGCTTGCCAAGGCCTTGGCTTTGCCATCTCCCTTTTCATGTACGCACTCTTTATCGGACGCCTCATGTCTGACGGCCTCCCCAACCGAGAACATCGTCCAGCACTCTTCATTGGCGTTGGCCCCCCATCGTTCACAGCTCTAGCGTTCATTGGGATGGCAAAGAGTCTCCCGAATGATTTCAACTTTGACCATCATCTCAACGATATCACATCTGATGCGCCGACGTTGCGCACTATGGCGACGTTCGCCGCGCTCTTTCTCTGGGTGCTGGCCGCATGGTGGTTTTTTATCGCGCTCATTGCAGTGGTTAGCTCGCCGCCGAAATTCTTTCACTTGGGCTGCTGGGCGACGGTGTTTCCCAATACGGGATTTACGCTTGCCACCATTGCGATAGGGCAGATGATGCAGGTGGAGGCGGTTTTGTGGGCAGGAAATGGAATGAGCATACTGGTTGGGGTGATGTGGTGTTTTGTGCTGTTTTTCCAGATTCGAGCCGTGGTCGTTGGAGATATTATGTGGCCGGGCAAGGATGAAGACGTTGCAGACTGAGGTGGTTGAAAATACGGTCAACGGCGGCGCCCATGAAGGATGCTAGTCGTCCTCGATATGTCTACGAAGACTACTCGATTTGTGATGAATGACCCATCATTGGATGGCCTCTTTGGATTTGGCTTGGCTTTATAACGATGGTATTCGACGGCCGAGGTTTCCACTGGAGTTGTTCAACTGCATATGGGTCCCGGATTGCATTTTCAAGGCATTTGAGCGATGCACATTTGCTTAATAGGCTCAGATTGGTCTTACTGGCGTTGCTTAGCGGCAGAAGGGCTATCTAGATTTAAAAGTTAGTTCTTCCTGATGAAGGTCGAAAGGCATCAACCTCAGATGTGCAATGATTGGCAACCCCTCGAATTTAGGCTTGTTGCTGACTTCCGAAGTCGTGGGGACCAATATTGGGCGGCGAACACTATTAGTCCAAACTCAATGTACCGTCATGTACATCAAGGCTTCTTTAATCTCAACCATTAATTTTTGCATGGGATTAATGTGCCTCTTCACTGTAGACTCCTCAAGCAATGCTTCTCATAAGCACCTGGCCGGCGCCAAGAGTTTGTCGGCCAAAATGGTATTTATACGCTAATCCCGAATAGTGAAAAGGTAAACACGGTGACGATCCTCGCGTCTCCAATTGTTCAACAATCAATCTGTTTGCGCGCTTTCATCGCAGAATGAAAACGACGGCCAAATCGCATTCAAAATGAAGGTCGTTGAAGTCATCATCGATGTGAGTCTAGACACCTCTCAATCCTAACCCAGACCTCAACTCACCTAAATCGTCACAGGGCTTCAAATCCTACGCCGTCCGCACCGTCATCTCAGGATGGGACGCCTCCTTCAACTCCATCACCGGCCTCAATGGTAGCGGCAAATCGAATATCCTCGACTCGATCTGCTTCGTCCTCGGCATCACCAACATGTCCACCGTCCGCGCCCAGAACCTCCAAGACCTGATCTACAAGCGCGGCCAGGCCGGCGTTACTAAGGCCTCCGTTACTATTGTCTTCGATAACCGCGATAAGTCTAATTCGCCGATTGGATTCGAGGAGTATGCGCAGATCAGCGTGACGAGACAGATTGTGCTGGGCGGGACGAGCAAATATTTGATTAATGGGCATAGAGCGCAGCAGCAGACTGTGCAGAATCTGTTTCAGAGCGTGCAGTTGAATATCAATAATCCGAATTTTTTGATTATGCAGGGAAGGATTACTAAGGTGTTGAACATGAAAGCGGCAGAGATCCTGGCGATGATTGAGGAGGCGGCGGGGACAAGGATGTTTGAGGATCGGAAAGAGAAGGCGGCGAAGACGATGGCGAAGAAAGAGATGAAGGTGCTTGAGATTGAGGGCCTATTGAAAGAAGAGATTGAGCCGAAACTGGAGAAGCTGAGGAGCGAGAAAAGAGCGTTCCTCGACTTCCAGCAGACACAGAGCGATCTCGAGAGACTGACGAGATTGGTGGTTGCACATGACTACGTGAGGGCCGGCGAGAAGCTGCACAGCGCTGGGGAAGATTTCAAGAGCAAGAAACAGCGCGTACAAGACTTGGAAGACAATGCAACAAAGCTGAAGGGTGAGATTGAACATATTGAGGACGATGTTCTCCGCGTGAAGGCAACACGAGATAAGGAATTGAAGAAAGGCGGCAAATTTCAGGCTCTGGAGAATCAGGTCAAAGAGTATTCGCATGAGTTAGTCAGATTAGCGACTGTTCTCGACTTGAAGAAGACTAGTGTATCTGACGAGGATTTACGGCGCAAAGGCATTGAGAAGACGGTTAAAGATCTCGAGAAACAGCTGAGGGAGAAGACAGCTGCCTACCAGAAGATGCAAACCGACTACGACCGTGCAAAAGAAGAGATCGATGCCCAAAATGCTGAGGTTGACAAGAAAGAAGAGCTTCTGTCGACTTTGCAGACAGGTGTTGCGTCGAAAGAAGGTCAAGAGAGTGGATATCAGGGACAACTCCAGGATGCCAGAAACAGAGCAAGCGGCGCAGCTACGGAACAAGAGCAAGCGAAGCTGAAGATTTCGCATCTTGAAAAGCGTGTCAAGGAAGACGAGCCTCGTGCGAAGAAGGCCAAAGAACAAAACTCAGGGCTTCTGAAAGACTTGGATGGGCTTCGGGCACAAGCCAAGAAACTTGAAACGGAGTTGTCGAAGCTTGGTTTCCAGCCAGGTCGAGAAGAGGAAATGCATCTTCAGGAAATTAGCCTTCAGAAATCTATCCGATCTCTAAAAGAAGAAGCTGACGGGCTCAGACGAAAAGTCGCCAATGTTGATTTCAACTACTCGAACCCAGCACCAAATTTCGATAGATCAAAAGTCAAAGGTCTAGTCGCGCAGCTCTTTACTCTCGACAGCAACAAGACGCAAGCTGGTACCGCTCTTGAAATATGCGCTGGAGGTCGGCTATACAACGTAGTTGTCGACACAGCGGAGATTGGCACACAGCTACTTCAGAAAGGCAAACTAAAAAAGCGAGTCACAATCATTCCGTTGAACAAGATTTCTGCTTTCAAGGCGTCAGCTGAAAAGATTGGCGCTGCGAAGAAGCTTGCTCCTGGGAAGGTTGACCTTGCTTTGGAGCTAATCGGATATGACCGAGAGATTCAAACAGCTATGGACTACGTCTTCGGCTCGACGCTGATATGCCAGGATGCCGAGACAGCGAAGAAGGTTACATTTGATCCGTCGGTAAGGCTAAAGAGCGTCACTCTGGAAGGAGACGTATACGACCCCTCTGGTACCTTGTCTGGTGGGAGCTCTCCCAACACCAGTGGTGTGCTTGTGATTCTTCAACAGCTGAATGATGTCAACAAGCAGCTCGGGCAGCAAGAGCGGGAACTCGCAGCGCTACAGGAGACTATGCATAAAGAAAAGAAAAAGCTGGATGCCATGCGAGCAACTAAACAAGAACTTGATCTCAAGGCGCACGAAATCAAGCTCACCGAAGACCAGATCAACAGCAACAGCTCGTCATCCATTATCCACCAGCTCGAATCTATGCACGAAGAAATCAAAACCCTGAAGTCAACCATCACCGATGCCCAGGCTAGGCAAAAAGTCGCTAATGCCGACATCAAGCGCATTGAGAAAGACATGTCAGAATTCTCCTCTAACAAAGATTCCAAGCTCGCCGAGCTTCAGAAATCTCTCGACGCCCTGAAGAAGACCATGTCAAAGTCATCAATCGCGGTCAAAACCCTCCAGAAAGAACTGCAAGGCGCGCGTCTCGAGTCCGAACAAGCCTCCACAGACCTGACAGCTGCAGAAGAGCAGCTTGCAGAAGCCGAGCAGACTGGCAAGGCACAACAAGAGGAAGTTGACTCCTTAATAGAAGAGCAACGGCGCATCAAATCTGACCACGATCTCGCGTTCGCTCAGCTTGAGGACGAGAAGACGAAGCTCACCGGCTTCGACGACGAATTAAGGGACCTCGAGGCCGCCAAATCCGCCAAGTCGAAACGCATCACCGAAGAGTCACTCGAGGTCCAGAAGCTTGGGCACACAATTGATAAAGCCAAGAAAGAGGAGAGTGCTGCAGCGACCCTCGTTGCGGCCCTAGAGAAAGAACATGACTGGATCCTCGACGAAAAAGACTCCTTTGGCAAAACTGGCACGGTGGATGACTTTGCAGGCAAGAATCTGGGCGAGTCCCGCGCGAGTCTGAAGAATGTTACGGAACGCTTCCAGGGAATGAAACGGAAGATCAATCCTAAAGTCATGAATATGATTGATTCGGTCGAGAAGAAGGAAGCGAGTTTGAAGAACATGATGAGGACGGTGATCAAGGATAAGAAGAAGATCGAGGAGACGGTCGTTTCTCTTGATGAGTATAAGAAGGAGGCTCTGCTGAAGACATGGAGGCAGGTGAATAGAGACTTTGGAAATATCTTTGCAGAGTTGTTGCCGGGGAGCAACAGTGCGAGGTTGGACCCGGTGGGCGGCGAGGGAGATTTGGATAGCATCCAGAAGGGACTTGAAGTGAAGGTTTGTCTGGGGAAGGTATGGAAGCAAAGTTTGACGGAGTTGAGTGGAGGGCAGAGGTATGTCTTATGTTCATTTCCGTGACTCTCTAGCACTAACATAGCTGACGCTTGGGATTAGGTCGTTGATTGCCCTCTCGCTTATTCTCTCGCTACTGCAGTTCAAGCCTGCGCCGATGTACATCTTGGACGAGGTTGACGCAGCGCTGGACCTGTCGCATACGCAAAATATCGGGAGACTGATCAAGACTAGATTTAAGGGGAGCCAGTTTATCGTCGTCAGTTTGAAAGACGGCATGTTTCAAAACGCGAATCGAATCTTCCGGACTAGGTTTATGGAGGGAACAAGTGTGGTGCAGAGCTTGACGCCAGCGGATCTGAGATAGGAGGTCCATGAACAGACTCGTAGGCGGAGTTTGGGACTAATTCAAGCGAGCTTGGTGTTGCGGCGTTTGTGAATGACATTGAGTTCGCATGCATGGGCTTATGGGCTCTTGACACCATATTTTATGCAGGAGTATGAGAGGAATCAATGCCTGCATTAGGACGATTTCTGGTACAATATTCATTTCGATTACTTCACTTTCAAACTATTGAATGTAGTACGACAAGACATTGTTGTCAAGGAAAATGCAACGGCTTGAGGATGTCCTTCTCACAAGGGGAGCACATGACCCATTAGGGCGTTGGTTAATTATGATGATCGGGTTGGTTGGCGCTCCCGGGCGCTGGGTGCCACGGCGGCCTCGCCTAGAGCCTCCTAAAACACCACCCGGAAACTCTCCCAGATTTCCCTATCGCCGTCGTGAAGCTTCTCTCCGCAATGCTTAGTTCACAAGCATGGCAGCACTCTCGAGAATCCTGCGATCATTGATGGACGTGCTTCTTACCGTTGACACGGTCGGGATTTGATGTGCAATATAGCTTTAAAGCTCATAACAGAACAACGTTCGAGAATCTGCTTCTGTCTCTCTTTAAAGCATGATGCCGACACAAGGCTGCTATTGGGATGGCTTGTTTGTCGCTTCTACTACAAATGAGAATAATCAAGTCAAGAAATTGGAGTTGGTTTCACATGGTTAGTCTTTTGATATGTGCCTGCAATGATTGTGGGTGCTCTCGCTGGCAGGTTCGGTTCCGTTGCTAGGTGAGCATCCGCCTGCGAACCATGGTATGGCGTCAGAAGCAAGTCGAAAATGGCGCTTCCAGCCACGATTAATATTTCAGAGCTCTCCTTGCCCACTTTTCCAATTCTTAAATACTTTTGAGTCTGTCACCCCTCTGTTCTGTTCTGTTCGTTTGAGGTTCATCGAAGCAACTTCACCTCCAGGCCTTTGTCGGTCATCCGCTCGACTCGCTTGATCGATTGTACCATTCTACACTCGTTCTCCTTTCTTAGGCTTGTTCGGCTCAAGTTTGTCTATTACTTTACTCTATTTGAGCATGCTGCTGTTGATTGCTGCCTTATTGCGACGCCTCTCCAGTTACTGCCACAAACCTTTACTGGATGACGTTGCGACTGCACAGTCCCTAATGCATACAGACGACATGACCTCGAAATCCATGAATCTCGTAGCTCAGAAGCAGCATCCGCAGTGTGACACCACGGTTACCCAGTCTCCGCTTGGTGATCTTGGAAAACTCCCTATCGAAATTCGTCGATTTATCTGGAAGTACTTTATCCCGCGCACCAATCGCAATCAGGAACCTATCAAGAACGTATTGCTCCCGCTGGATATCTTGTGCACAAGTAGCACGATCTATAGAGAAGTTTCTGATGTTATGTTTCTTAACAGGACTTTTTATGTCAAGCTAGAGCTCGATTCCTGTCGGTATAACACCAACCTCCCCAGTCGCCATCACATGGATTGGTTCGTGCTCTCAGATGAGAAAGGTTTCGAAAAAGTTATAGGTGGAAAGCATCGTATGACAAGGTCAATGGGATTTCCATTCCGCCATCTCCGTACTCTACAGATTATCCTGAACCCTCCAGTACAGGACATTACTGATCCTGATGGAGAAGCACAGACATTTCGACTATGGGAAAAAGTTGTTGACCTTGTTACATGGCTTGAACTATCACCTGATTTGCCGCAACTGGTGATTATGTTCAAGAGCCTTGACATAGCTGTGTGGGACAAGAACGAGTTCACGGCCAGCTGTTGTATTGCACCTTTTCTCAAATTAAATCAAAGCCAGTCCATCAAGGTTTTATTCCTTGGAAAGAACGAAACAGTCATAAAGAAAGATTTGACTACTGCATGGGAACTCTTGCAGATCCCAGAGGATGTTCTGAACGAGAGGCGGATCCGAAAGGATCAGTATGCTCAGCAGCTCAGTGATCGAATTCACGTCTACATGGAACAGCTTCTTGACGATGGTGATGGTATCGAGATGGACACTCTAAGACATCATCGTTACAGAACCTGGTTTAAGGATGGTCTCGATAGCTGTTCAGAGAATAGGAGTAAGCTCGAAGAAATCGTCTTTGAGAGAAACAGTCTTCTTTCCCGATACAGAAAGCAAGCTATCAAGGCATACCGACTGCGCTATCACTCCCTCCATCTCTATAACCCGTTATCTAGGTGGCAAAAGTGCTTGAATTTATCCATGTATCCATCAGTGGGAAATCTAGTGAAACTTCAAGACGAGTGGGACGCTTCGGCATGGCTGAATACGAAGCTCTCTGAACTTACCGTGCCTAACAGGCGTGACCTTATCCATGCTAGGATGCTGTTACTGACGTGGAAGGAGAAAGAGAAACTGCAATGGGAAGACGGGTCGGCCTTCTTTCACAAGACAAAGAATGATGAGGGAGTCTGGACGTTTGACGTTCCCAACGACACTAATTGCGTTCCATGCGGATATGAATGCCCCCTTGTCCAAGTGAGACCTCTGCCTCCTTTCAAGGAGTATGTTGACTGGATCGATCTGCCGATTTTTGAAGCTATGTATGGTACTGCACCACACCCTGAAGCGCAGATATAAAGGAACACTACATCACCCAATACAATAACCGCTCTGTCGTATCCATAGTCTGAAATGCTTTTCGAATCACCGCATCAAGGAACTACCCCTTCTACGCCGCCGACAACCTCAAAGCTTTCCACATCCAACAAACATTTCCTGCCCGCGTCTTTCTCGGAGTCAGAGTCGACAATCTTCTCACAACAATCCGGTCCTCTCAATAGATTGGTGGTCTGCAAACATTGCTCCAAGCCCTTCACTCAACCTTGTATTCGATCCTAAACCCCTAAAGTCTTACCTTCGCATTGTCAACAACAGCCACTCACCATCACCGCCAATCTACTTACCTAACCTTTGCCAAATGTCAACCCCTTGCAATGCACACCACACCAGCCCACCAGCCCAAAAACCCCGCCCGTTAAAACGCAATGTGAACATGCCCTCGCCCCGGAAATGCTGCCGGCGAAGCTCGTCTTATTTCTCCGAGATACCTCCTCAGCATCAACCCTCGCCAGATTCCTTCTCATCTCCTTCCCACGCTCTCAGGACGCTCCACGATATTCGTCTCCCATTTCCCCCCTTCATCCAACAGCCAAGCAGCCTCGCTGGACGCCGGCCCGCATTCACGCAAGTCTTGCCCTCGAGACCTCGAAGTCCTATCGTTAACGAAGACTCCTTTCCATATTGCGATAAACCTAACCCCGTCCCTCTCGCGGTGTCCATCGATATTCGCACCAGTCGATATCCACACCTCATATTCCGCCCGGGATGAATTGCTCACCGTGCTCACGTTCTCCCGCTCACTTTTGATTTACTCTACTCCCCAGAGCTGTCTCATCTGTCCTTCTCCCTCAGAGCAAAACTCCTACGGCGTCTAACGGAACTACGCTCCAAATCCTCACGACCCCCAGAGAAGAGTCAGGCCATATAATCCACACCTCCCCTACCCATCCCAATACCCGTCGCTCTCTCACCGACCCCAGAAGGTATTTGAACCAGGATTACTCACAGCCACCATTCTACGTCTTCGAGGTTACAAGCTCGTGCACATCTATCTGAGGATGCGAGAGTACGATGGGTACATACATAGCTACAATCATAGTAATTCCCAGAGCACTGCCCCCGTGAATCGATAGACAAACACTCCTTACAAACATACATAAACATGCACATCCCCCCTTCCGCGCCCTTAAACGTCAGAAAACCTCCATATCTAGATTTCTGCAGAGGGCGTACATTAAGCATAGCAAACCAAACCAAACCCCTCACCTCACCGGTGGGGCATAGAGAGCCCCCATCTGTAATGGCTGGGTGATGTGGCGCGCATGGGTTCTGCGTGTCGGCGAAGGGCAAGGTAACTGGGACGGTGAGGGGTTGGTGGGGTAGAGAGGATGGGAGGGAGGGAGGGAGGGAGGTGTATCCCGACATGCCGCTGTGATGTGCGAGATATAGTACTGTTAGACCGCAATTCCAACTCGGACTACAATCTGCAGCGGTTCTGGCCGGGCTAATACTAATTTAGTGCTTGAGGAGGGGGGAGAGTGGTATGTCATTAGAAGAAGGGGGGGAAGGTTGAAGTGAAGGGTGTGGTCTGTGTGGTCGGCCGTGGTGATAAGTACTATATATTGGAAGGCGGGAGGGGAGGCGCCGGCAGAATATGGAGGGTAGTAAAGTGACGGGTGATGGTTTTTTAGGCGGTTAGCTCGTCGGGAGTTCTGGAATTTTAACGGGGAAATGAAGTGGATAAGGGTAAAGTCACGGTCCAAATGAGGGGATCGTAGTAGGGACGGTGAGTTGGGGCGTTTGGAAGGGGATGTGTCCTCGGGGGGAGGAAGGGAGGATGGGCTGATGGCGTGGTTGAATATCAGAGGAGGTTGGGGAGAGGATGTTTTGGACAGGTAGTAGAAGCAAAGGAAGTGTAGAGATAAAGGTATTGCGGGTTGGGGTGAGAAGGGATATAGGGGTTTTAGCCATGAACAGCGGAGAGCATTTGATGTGGGATTTTCGAAAATTTCGGGGACCGCAACTGAGGCGAGATGGAATTGTAGTGTCGTGAGATAAGGTTAACTTGATAAAGAATGTTGTGGTAGTTGGGAGGCAGGGTTTCTGATCACTGGAGCAAAAGTGCTCTGTTAAGTTATAAGCAAGGTGTAATTAGGAAATGCAGAAGATGTGGGATCTGGGTGTGCTACAGTCATGCCTTGATATAGATAATTCTTGGAAGATAAGGAACTCAATTAATTGACTCTGTACGCCTCCAATAATGTCTCATCGACCTCGGTCTACTGTAGCTATGGCGATGAAGGCCGCTGCTTCAAAAAGAAGGGAGCTAGATCGATGTGAGAAGAACACAGTTGAATGTATGTCACTTGCCAATATCGAGACTTGACTGTACTGCGAGCTGGCTGTTCTCTTGACATGGCCCTTTAGAAGTGCTATCTGTTGTCATTGATCAAGGGTCTTGTAGAGACGGCAGAGTTAACTTTGCCTCACAGACTGGGATTCACTAGAACTGGAATGAGTTGGGTGCACTCCCTTGCAAGAAGAGAGATATGACAAGAAGGGAATGATCGATACGGAAGCCCGGAACATTATCGTCAAATCGTCGCCAGCATGAGGCGTGCATTGGTCTCGCCTTGAGGTTTTTTCAGCCAGTGTCTATCTCAATGCACCCTGTCTGTCTTGAGACTCTGCTTTCGGCCTGGAAATATGTGATCATATGTCTGGCTCGGATGGTCTTTCTCCCGACATTAGTGTTGTCAAGATGTCTTCACATTTGAATCCTGATGCTGGAAAATATCCTCGAGCCGCGTCGGGAGATGAACCGTAATAGGAATATGGTAGACGCCATTAGGTAGAACTTACGCTAAAGGTTGTGTCAGATTTGGACGGATGAGCTTGTCTGCCGTTTAGACTTTGTCTTCTAAGCATAGGCATGGTCTAGATAGTGAATGGGGTAGTTCGCAGAAGAACTGGCGGTGAGCGGCTTTGATCCTATGACCGCGGCCCGAAAGCGAAGGCGTCAAGAAAGCGGTAAGAGAAGATTACATGAAATTGTGGCGAACGTTGTAGGGTATGGGGTCTATCTAGTGTGATGGCTTATTGAAGATGATGCTAAGAGCCACTCCTCGGGGTAATGTGTGCTTGGCCGCCATGCAAGGCTCCAGCATTTTAGCTCCGACAAAAAACTTGGGCTCATTCTCGTTGAGGCTACTCACGCTAGTAATCTTATACGGACCTTGAGCTGCTCCCGATAGCAAGGTTTACGTACGTTGGCGGCTCCATATTCCCTTGAAGCGAAGCCCGGATGTCGCAATGAATGCGAGCGGCCACCTGATCACTCAGGCAGGTTGTCAAGGTAGATGACAACGATGAAAGGGTTTTGTGGGTCGACGAACGAGTGGAAGGCGGTTCAACGTTAAGGATCAGAGTTTTAGTCAATGGTCTATTGCACATTCGGTATGAGTAAACGTTGGGTCAAAAGAAGTCTCAGGTTTTGCGAAATAGTTTCCACTTTCCGCTCCGAAATGGACCCATCATCAAGGCCGGTGGACACGGGATGCGGCCCCTACTGACTAGTTTCAATGTTACAAGACCTTATTAATATTTCGTCTTTATTGACTGGCCGTTGATTCGGACGACTGGGCAAGGAAGACCCGGGAGCGTAACGTCGGGACTTCCCGGGGCGAGACGCCCAAGTTGGTGTTGGTCACTTACAGATCAGAGTCCTGTGAAAGCTTACCTTGGGGCTTCTCGCTGCTCACGAGAATCAATCTACCTTTTTCTATCGGCAGCTATTCCTAACCATGCCTTTGATCCATATTATATTGTTTGCCTTCAAGCCTGCAACAGAGCAGACACTGATAGTCGATGTAAGTAGAGTAACTTCGCCTGTGCATACCTAGGCTGAGCGTACTACACCAGGTCTGCCGTCGCATCATGGCTCTTAACACCTCATGCATCCATCCAGCGACCCAGAAGCCGTATCTAAAAGTGTCTGTAGGAAAGGACAATAGCCCCGAAGGACAGCAAGGGGGCCTCACGCACGGTTTTGTCATGGAATTTCAGAATGAAGCGGATAGGACATTTTACTTGAAAGAGGATGCAAGTCATCTAGAATTGGAGAAATTTCTGGCCAATGTCGATGCCCTCGAGGCAATTAGAATAATTGATTTCGAACCGGGTGTGTTCTGAAAGAGGTATTCAAATCTAGTCTCCGTATAATTTGATTCCCCACAACTCGTTGAAGACAGTTGTAGTTCGTCCTTCATCGCCATCCATCTTGAGCGAGTTCAGAGCCTTGAAGTCTTCTGCAGGTAGCTTTCTCACAGCAAGATTGGATCTGATTCTCTCTGGTGTCTGACTCTTCCCAAGCGGTATCGTACCACGCATGACTGCCCAGCTTTGCAAGACCTGGCCTTCTCCCATATCATTCTTCTTGGAGACCTCTTTAACAATGGGTTCGTCGAGTAGTCTGGTTCCTCGCGGAGTAAACGGGACATATGCAATGCCAGCATTGCCATCGTTGTTAATGATCTCGATCTTATTCGGAGCGAAGGGGCTATATGCTAATGGTAGAATGTCTTGGGCTTTCATGAATGACAGAACATTGTCATTAGGCAACCAGGGATGGGACTCAATCTGATTTGCAGAGATCGGAATGTCTGTGGAGTAAGGAAGAATCTCTTCGAGTTGCGCAATTGCAAAATTGCTCACACCGATAGCCCGACATTTTCCAGATCGAACAAGCTCTTTTAGAGCATTCCATGTAGGTACGAAGCTACCATTGCCGCCGCGCGATGCTGCTATGCTTGAAGGCGAGTGTTCAACATCGATCAGATCTTTGCCGTTCTTGTCAGTAGCGATCGCAAGATCTTGTGGACCAGCACCCGGGAACGCTCGAGCGGAGTCGATGTTGTCTCTCGCATGAATAGCAACTGGCCAGTGCACTAGGTACAAATCGATATAGCCGAGCTTCATATTCCGGAGAATCATGTCCAGACATTTTCCAACATTGTGCGGTGCGGCAAACTGTGGCCAGAATTTGGAGGTGATGAAGATTTCTTCACGTGGGACTTCTGACTCTCTGATTGCTTCACCGACCTCTTCATCGACCTTTGAGACTTGTCAATGGAGCTTGCATGAAATGGCGAAAAAGCATACGCCATAATCCCAGGCACAGTCGAGGTGTCGACATCCAGCTTGCAGTGCAGTCAGTACTGCGGATTTGCACCATCCTGTTCCGCCTAGAACATGGTGAGTATATAGGAAGCGTCAATGACGATTGAATGTTGGGTCATACCAGCTTGCCATGTACCGAAGCCGACGCTGGGGACCTTTACGTCTCCAGAAACTGTTTTCATACGGAATGACTTGGGCAGAGCCATATCATCCGGCACAGACTCACCCATCCTTCTTTCCGGTGTGCTATCTGAGTCAACGACTTGAAATTTTGTCGATAAGGTTGCTTCGAATGGAGTTTCATAAGCCTCCTGGTGCCAAATGCGAAGCCCGGGATGTCTCCGACGGTATATTGTCAGCTCGGGGTAATTGTTTGCATTGGTTCTGGGAAAAGAGGGTTCCCAAGACCAACGCTATAGTTCACTTGCCGTAGCCATTTGAAGGAGTCGCCGCCCGCGTTGACCCGGGGCTCCTAGCTGTATTTCATGGCAAGTGCCGAGGAATAAGAGGGACCTGTACAGAAACCTTGCCGAAAAGGCATAACAAGTTGACTTAACTGCGTTGGCCATAATTAAAACTAGATGTCTAACCAAATGACAGCTTTCTCAATATAGCAAAATCCCCACTGAAAAATGATTGAGCTCCCGCTGTTGACACAGCACCTTGTTCAGGGAAAAGAATGCGCACTAGAAGGGATCAACGGCGACGTTTCTGGCGATCACGTAAAACAATATCGCTCATTAGTAATTGACTTGCGCCTCGGCAACTTTTGACATAAGCAACCGGTATGAGGCGCACTCGTCAACTCGTGCATGCGTTTGGTCAAACGAGTTGTTCATTGTGATAGGATTTTGATGCTGGCATTGTCGGGGAGGGCTGCAGAGGCTCAAGATACACGATAGGCCAAAATGTTCCACGTAAGCACTACACCGGCGATGTTGAGGCTGAAAGGATCTATGAGATCTGGACAAGCAGGTATAATGTTGACGGCAGGAGAGTCAAAGGTTACGCAAGGATTTGAGGATTGCATGTCGGAGGCACAGACCACTGGCTGCAGGCTCCGCGCTTGGCAGTAATTTCCGCCCCCATGGAGGGACGATCAGCCGCCCGCCGTTAGATCAATGGGAACCCGCACATTTTAGTGCATCAGAGACATTATCCAGAGAACAACCTTGAATGCCATCTCAGAAAGCCATGACTTATGTGATGGGATACTTGATCATGCTCACCTGCTCTTAAAAGGCAAGCTTGTCGACTATGGATCCGGAGGATCGTCGATCTTACGTGCTCTCGAAGCTGATGTCCACTATTGCTTAGGAATCTAATCAAGTTTCATAGCTGACAAGCCAATTAAGCTTAATACTCGGCAGCACGGACAGCGATAAGACAGGGCTAGAACGTGGAGTGCATTAGTATTACAAGGGGTTTCTGGTAAGCCAGCAGCGACACCAACAGGAACCAGGCAATTTAAGAACTCGAAAACGCTTAAGCGGCATGCTGTTGGCGATGTCGGGAAGATTCAATCCGCAGGCTTCCATCGCATTCAAACCCTGTATATCTCTAGCCGTAATCTGGAGATCCTGAGAGACTAGACTTTTGACGTAAAGGTCGGTGAGAGATTTCAAGAGTGTGACCGCATGAGAGGTTGTGACTTTTTTTCTCGTGACTGGGACACGGTCCTGGAAATCCACCACGACAACTTGCGTTGCAACGTCTCCTTAATTAGGTTTCGGTAACTATAGAGCGACCTTTCTGGGGCTACTACCGCAAGAATGATGGAGCGTGAGAGACAAATGTTCAAGGAAAGGTCCATTTGATTGATCGTGAAAAGAGCCTAAAGTAGGAAGGGCTTGCAGCATAAGATTCTTTGATTTTGGAACTGGAATAGGTGCAAATTCTCCGCGTTTTTTGCTCTTCGGCCTGCCGTGTCCGCCAAACCCAATTGCCGGAACCCGTGCCATCTCGAGAACGCGTAAACATAGTTTGCCGTTCATGCTTTTGCTTACAAGGTCTTTATCCTAACATTGTCGGCCTCAGGATATGTTGGTACAACAAAGCTAGTTGGATCATCCTCGATCTTGGCAAGTTCGACCTTGCGCTCTGCTGCGATACGGCCCCGCTCATAATGGGCTTTGGCGTCTTCTTTGTCAGTCCAGTAGGTACCAAGGACCTTGTCCCAAAAGCTGGTGTAAATGCTGTAATTGTGCTTTATTCCCCACGATTGATGATGAAGGTCATGAAAAGCGGCATCATTATCACTAATCAGACGAAGTGGGTTCCAAGGCAATACGTAACCACCATGGTCGAAAACAACCTTCAAAGTTGACCCAACATAAAACCACATACCTTGCCGGACACTCAAACCGGAGAGGCCGAAGGCTACGGCCATACCACAAGTGTCTAGAAAGAAGCCTTCAAGTGGATGAGTATAAAGTGCTCCATAGGCATACGGAACATATAATCGATGATGGACAGCGTGAACATTTTCTAGTGCTCTGTTAATTCAGAGTCTTCTTGCTAGTATCGAACTTACTGTATAGCCATCGATTCTCATGTTGCCAACGATGACCGAAATATTGCCACGAGTCCGATGCGAAGATGGCGACCCCGAACTGTATCGTCGGAATGATGTACCAATAGATGACACTTGCAATGGTAATTTCCCAATCCGCAAAAGCGGGAACTGTAATTTTGTCTCCAGTCCAATCCGTAATTGTCTGTGTGAGGTGGCCATATTTTCCTCCTATAAGCGCCGCGGCAGCGTTGGGCCGATAGACAGCAAGATTCTGCGCTAGGCCTTTGGCATCCAGACCGATCAATGCAAGTATGTTTGGGATAGCTCGTTGCGTGATGCGTATTCGCCGAGCCCATACAGCGACATCATATTCCTCCGAGCCCTGAAGATCACCACTGCCCAGATAACCAAGAATAATTCCAAGAAGCGTCTGGATAGCTTGGTTGCGCAAAACGCCTTTAATACATTCTGATCGTGTCACAGTGTTGCGGGTCAGCTCTTCAGCTGAAGTGTGCTGCTTGTACTTGTCTAAAAAGATCGTCCCGTCGATGTAATCGAAGATGACTGATCCAACCCAATACGCAAGAACCGGAAGGATCAGTGATAAATGCAAATCTGAGATTCCCGGTATCAAAGGGGGTACAGGATGGAGAGAATATGACGGGAGGGGAGGAAGATCTGATGCGTAGGTGAAGTTAGACATTGCAGAGGCCGAAATTTAATGGTAGATGCAGAGCATTCATCAAAGGCCATGCAAAAGGCGGGGGGGAGATCTATATCAGTTTCTGAAAAGGCAGACAGTAGGAAAGTAATATGGCAAAGTACCGAGCAACCCGGAACATCAGGAAAAACGAGTGATCTTCAAGAGGGGCGAGGCGATTGTCCCTGCACAATCAATTGGGCATAGATACAGGGTCCGCACACTGGCCGACTACGCATGGCGATCAAGTGTGTTTCTGCAGCATTCCTTACCGGAGGAGCCCTTGTAGCTTTATGGCGAATGGAAAGGCAGAGTTGGTGCGGGACGACAGGCTCTTCTAGGCCACTCGGCAAGCCGGTCGATTCGTGAAGTCCACACTATGTATTGGGGTTCACTCCGCTTTAGCCCCGACAAGCCATCCAACAGACACATGATGTTCTGTACGTTCTTAACGTGTCATTCTTTCTCCAAGATCAAGTCAAGGCTTGACGTCGTTTTTGTCACTTGTAATTTGAAGGGGAACCCGCTAGCGCGCTTTGCCCGCTCCACTATTCAGATCAAACAGATGAGCTCAGGTGGTATCATGATGCGCTAGGAAGCCTATAGCCAGAAGCTAGCGTTGGAACGAGTCGAAAGTTCATTGAGGGGCGAGAGGGATCAGGAAGAAGTCTGCTGTCGTAATTGAGCGGCGTAGTGACTGTGGTTGGCTCGGGGACATTTGGGATAAATCCTCTTCTCAATCTCACGCCAATTTCTGTAGCTGCTTGTGGCCTTGATGGGCTGCCGTGGCCTATTTCGGTTGTCAATTGTTGGTGTTGCTGGTCTCGATGTGCGTACTGTCCATACACTTTGGGTACTCCGGAATGAATCGCGTTGGACTATTCTCTGACTGGACTAGCGCCTGTTCCTCCGCTGCCGGACGTGTCTCTTTGGCCTCAACTCGCCTAACTTACGAGGCTAGAATTTCGATTTACTTCACATTTGGGTGACTGCTCTTTGCATTCGATCCACAGCGCTTTCTCATAGGGCCCGTTGCTTCCGTCCCACTGAGCATTTACAGACACGGTATGTCGACAACTAGTGCAGGGCCCCATGAACCTGTCATTGAGGCACCAACATAACGTGCTCCTTTCCTCAAGTCTTCCCGATGACGTTCTACAGAACGTTCCTAGCCCCATCATAAGTTTATACTGCGTTTTTTCATAGTCTATGGATGCCACTGGTCTTTATTGGATCTACAAACTGTGTTTTTGACCGTGTTCCCGTGCTGTTGCATTAAATGTCCACATTGTGTCAGATCTTTGTACGGAAAGGATCCAGTCTGTCAAGCTTGTTACGTCTTGTGATAGTTCCGGAAATGATGGCCTGTTTCTTTTACGACAAGGGCCGTTGCTGATGGCGGTGCCATTGAGGTGAACATCACCGCCATTTGGATCGTTTTTTCGTGCTCAAATTCCGACCCGTTGGACCGTACCACGCGCTAGATGGCCCCTTCCAACGAACTAGAGTCCAGCCTAATCTTAGGGTGTAATCCCTTAAGCATTCAGAATGGCAATGGTTGCAATTTACCCCGACCGTGTTACCCTGGACTCATCACGCTCTACAACTATTTCTGCATTCCGACATGTTCCAGCAGGAGTGGGTCTTCAAGACTCTGTGTGCATGGCCAACATTTACCATTGAGCAGGGTCAGCGTAAATCCCAGGTCTCGGTCCTGACAATGGATTTGTCGAGGCATCTGCATTTAGATCGACCCACAATGCTCTCCAAGAGAGGCTTGTCGTCCGATTTGTGCTGTCTTGGACTCGATTCTGGCCCTCAGACTTACATATATTCGTCGGCCGCTACTGCAATTTGTCCATATCTAAATCGTATTTGCTGGATTTCTTAGTGTCTACCGGATGGTTAGGGGGAAACCCACACCCAGAGACCACATAGCGGCCTATCCTGCAGTTGGCAATGTACGCTTTGTCAGAACATATTCGACAAGCTTCTGATTACGTGGCGGCAATCAGTCCAAGTGATCTAGAACAGATTTACCGATGGAATTCCGCTCGTCTTGAACATGTCAAGGAG
Source organism: Pyrenula massariospora (assembly GCA_021030905.1). NCBI lineage: Eukaryota > Fungi > Ascomycota > Eurotiomycetes > Pyrenulales > Pyrenulaceae > Pyrenula > Pyrenula massariospora. Next base: position 2,317,209 of record JAGFMI010000003.1, read on the forward strand.
TGCGTTCATGATTTGATCCTCCAAAGAGCCCAACAACGATTATCGAAGCTTGCGATCCGCTCGTGGGAAGGTAATCTCACATACCATGACCTTGAAAATTTATCTACGAGACTGGCCGTGCATTTACGGCATTTAGGCGTTCGGCGACGATCTGTCATTCCGTTTAGCTTCGAGAAATCAAAATGGGCTGTCGTCGCAATAGTCGCCATTCTTAAAGCAGGTGGAGCCTTTGTTGCAATTGATCCATCACATCCACACGAAAGGATTCAGTCAATCCTTAATGATGTTCGTGCAGAACTGGTAATTTGTGCACCTCGGCATGCACGTTTGTTCCAACGCTTTGTCCACAAAGTCGTGTCTCTCACGGCCAATATCTATCAGCAATTTTCGGAGGAGATAGATCTTCAGGACTTGGACATAACTCCAAAGGATACAGCATGTATCCTTTATACATCAGGTAGTACGGGTCGGCCTAAAGGGATCGTTCTATCTCACTCTGCGCTTTCTACAATGGCGGAGACACATGCCCAAGCTCTACATGTTAGTGCCGAGTCTCGAGTCTTTCAATATGCCGCGTATGCTTTCGATGTCAGCGTCATGGATATTTTTACCACTTTATACCGCGGAGGCTGTATTTGCATCCCGTCGGAGGCAGAGCGAAAGAGTGATATTGTTGGGGCTATGAACAGATTACAGGTGAATTGGGCCGATATCACACCAACGGTAGCTTCTTTGCTCAACCCGGACGAGGTGCCCGGATTGAAGACACTAGTTCTCGCGGGAGAAGAAGTCACACAAGAGCTCGTTACACGTTGGTCGGAAAGGGTGCGCATGATCAATTGTTATGGGCCAGCTGAAAGTTCTGCTTGCACGGCGTATGAGTATCCTGATCATAATTCTACTAGTCGATGCATTGGTCGCGCAATGGCTGGAGCACGTTGTTGGATCGTTGATGCTAATGATCATGACCGTCTGATGCCTATCGGAGCCATTGGAGAGCTCGTCGTGGAAGGCAATACACTTGCTGACGGCTATCTCAACAATCCTACAGCAACTGAAGCTGCGTTCGTGCGAAACCTTGCATGGCACAAGGGTAGCCGATGTCCGTTATTCTATAAGACCGGCGATCTTGCGTATTATGATTCCGATGGTTTAATCATTTTCGTCGGAAGGAAGGACTCACAAGTCAAGATTCGTGGCCAGCGTGTCGAATTGAGCGAGATTGAACATTATCTGTCAACGCATTGTCAAGTGGCCAAGAGCGTCGTGAGTTATCCCAAAGATGGGGCTTTTGCGAAGAAGCTTGTCGCGGTCGTCGAGCTTGAGCATGAAACCGCTCTGCCTGAGTGTAGCGAAATTCATCTAAGTCGAAACAATGCTGACGGCGTCTACTCGAAGATTCTTACCAGCTATGTAGCAAATGTCTTGCCATCCTATATGGTGCCGGAGACTTGGCTTTTTGTCGAGGCTTTTCCCTTATCAACCTCTGCGAAAATTGATCGAAAACGGATCAGCCTCTGGCTTGAATCGGTCAGCAACCATTGCGCGGCGCAGCTTCTTCATACAGCAGCAGAGATTTCACCTCGGATCCCTCCACACGATGAGCTGGCACTGGATATCAGTACTAGAGTGGCGGAAATTGTCACTCGCGGTGATACTGCAGCCGTTGATGCCCTCAAAGACCGTAACTTTGAACTAGCTACCATGGGAATAGACTCCATCCAGCTAATGACCCTGTCGACACTGTTATGTCACCAATTTGGGGTAAAGGTCGGGGTAGAGAAGCTCACCCGGAACGGTATAACGATCCAGGACTTGGCCGAGGAAGTCCGTGGAAATGACTCTAGCTCTGCAGAGACAATCTTCACTCGCACGGATCTGCTTGGTGAAGTCGAATCATTCCGTATGGAAATGTTGCAATGGAAGCTCGGCACCGTGGCTATCGACCAGACTTCTCAATCATCCATGACGGCCTTTCTCACCGGAGCTACCGGCTTCCTTGGCACACATATCCTGAAACTTTTGCTTGGGAGTTCGAGGATAATGAAAGTCATCCTGCACGTTCGAGCTGGAAGCGAAGCCAAGGCTCTCAATCGTATAATTAGATCCGCGAAGACGGCCCGTTGGTGGCACAACCGTTTCCGTGCAAAACTAGAATGTTGGATCGGTGACCTTGGACTTGCCAATCTTGGCTTAACAGGCTCACAGTGGGCTTGTCTGACCGGCGACGGGTCTCAAAAGATCGACGTGGTCATTCACAATGGAGCTGCTGTGCGGTGGAATGTCGGCTATGACTCTCTCGAGGCTGAGAATGTCACTTCTACCAAAGAGCTCCTTCGAGCTATTTCTCAGCGCTCACACCGTGCAAATTTTGTCTACATCTCTGGAGGCCAGAAAAATTTAAGTCTTGATGAAGAAGATGATGGAGACAATCTCCGCCAGGCTACAGCATTAAACGGATATAGCCAAACAAAGCTTGTTTCCGAGGTTGTAGTTAAGGACTTTGCTCGCCATGAGCGAGGGAGATCTCACCAGGTGTCGATTATCAAGCCTGGATATATCATCGGAAATCCGGAAGACGGACTTGCCGATACGAATGACTACATTTGGCGCCTTGTCGCTGGGGCTTTGGAAGTTCAAGGTTACGACAAGAGCGAAGACAAATCATGGCTTTTCATCGCAGATGTAGATCGAGCCGCTTCTACAGTGCTGGACGCTGCCTTACACCACCGCGATCCGTCTCCATGGGTGACGAAAATACTAGATGGTACGACAATGGAGAGGTTTTGGCAGACTATAAAGCGATGTGGTTATCCAATGTCACCGCTAAATCGGCAGGAGTGGCTGACTTCGATGCGCAAAAACGTTGAGGCAAAAGGAGAGGAGCATCCGCTGTGGCCGGTATCGTACATGCTCGAAGACGGTACTGAGCGGCTCAGCTCTGGCTGCGAGATGCTAATAACTGTGTCTGATGCGAATGAAGAACGTGTCAAGGCTGCAATCCGACGAAATGTTGAACACCTACAAGTCAAAGAATACCTGCCGAGACCTAGGCTGCTTAATGACTTGAAAATGAAGCTGCATCTCTCGAACGCTGAATCTTGGGGACACCCCTCGCGGAGCGCTTTATGGACAATTGAGAGGAATGGTGACCTCTCAAAGCTCGTTGGAATCTTTATTCGGGCATTGTTTCCTTTGGTATATGCTCCTCCACTTGTTTTGATGATGCATTTATGGCAGCGGATCCGTGATTGAAGGAGACGAGCCGGCAACGGCTTTTATGGTCCAAACAGGACCTAGAACAGTGAAACCGCGGTATTATCATCAAGGGCATTTTCATCGAACGCTCCTCTCACAACTTAAATGAACCCCCTTCAGCGGCGAGTGGCTTCCCTTTGAAAATTTTAGATCTCGAATTACATCTGTAAAGATTTTCAATTCACAGAGCGAAAAAGGATTTAAAGATTGAAAAACAAGGCAGTCATTTATCTCGAGGTTTTGCTGTAACACAAAAGCAGTGGGCTCAGTAGATATAGATAGTGGCCACAAGGCATTGCATGACAGTGCTCGTAGAGATTCCCACCAAGTAGCCAGTAGAGCTTCCCCGTCTGCTCAACCTCACTTTTGTCTGTGGAGGTAGTCTGATGCTGTTGTGTGTTTAAGCGCTCCCTCTTCTGTAGAGTTATGTCATCTCCTGTAACGTCCATAGTAGTCTTAATTTAATCTCATGCCTCGAGTGTTGATCAGACTTCGCGGCAGCGTTCTGGAGAAAGCATCCCTAACATTTCCGGAGCTGCCGACACCAGCCCCTCTGTTCGCCTCCTCCATCTCGGGAATACATAAGGACCAAATCTTCCCTCTAACTTGGCAACTTCGCTCTTTCCCTGGAGCCACCTTCGCCTGGCTGCATAATTGTTGTCAACGCCTTTGTATACCCCGTCATATCATCCAACCTCGGTAGATCTACCACATTTCACCCGTACACTAGACACCGCCAACAACATATCCCCAAATACCGATACTAAGCACGACCACCTTTTGGAAGTTTATTACGGCTCCCAAATAAGCAATCTACCATCGGGCGTTGCTGACACCTACATGCTACAGGATCAAACGATGGAAAGCTACAGCGTGGATACGGACATCAAGGTATGTGGTACAATGACCTTAAATAGGCCTTTTCTCTCTTCTCTCCAATCTCCTTCCCTTCAGGTACACCTGTTCATCTCAGTGCTCGCTCGGGATGCTTGCGAGTGTCATGTCCATGTGTAGTAAATGATAAGCCATTGGGAACGTGGTAGGCTGCAGGTCTGAAAGTGACGTGTGGCGCGGTAGTTAGCGAACGGCAAGACGATGCCGGCGATCCAGCTAGGGGTATATGAGATGAGTGAAAAGGAAACGACAAAGGCTGTCGAGTGGGCAATTGAGGTGAGTTGCCTTGAATCTGCTCTGACGAGGATTCTATCTAGTCTCTGAGATTGATCAAAAAGTTGACATTTGTTTGTAGGCCAAGTATAGAGGGTGAGCTCCCTTTGCTTCTCGTTCCTATCTGGCTACTATTCAAGTCTCTAGGCGAGGCACGCCTTTGCCTCTCTTAGACTAGACTTACCTTTTCATTGCTTCCTGTTCTAAACGTTCGACCCGACTAAGCTTGCCCTCTCCCCACCCCCCCAGCTTCGACTCGGCCTCCTTATATGAGAACGAACACGCCGCCGGCCTGATCATCGCTTCCTATCAAGCCTTAAATCCATCTGTACCTCCCATCCACTTCACCACCAAGCTCAGCCCCTACACGCCTCCTTCCGAGGTCCCGTCCTCAATTCTGACTTCTCTCCGCCTCTCCCACCTTCATACCATCCCTCTCTACCTCATCCACTCTCCGCATGGCGGCCAGGCCGCGCGCCTTTCCACATGGAACTCCATCTGCGATGCCATCGACGCGGGCCACATCAGAAGTGGCGGCGTCTCGAACTTTGGGATAAGGCATCTAAAGGAGCTGATCGAGGCGAAGCCAAAGTATTTGCCGCTAGTCAACCAGATCGAGATGCACCCCTTCATCTATAGGACCAGGAAGGAGTTGGTGGACTTTTGCGGGGAGCATGGCATTGTAGTGCAGGCGTAAGTGGACTACTTGGGCTTTGTTGGGCATGAGCTGACTGGCCAAAGATATGCGCCGTTGACGAGAGGCGAGAGGTTGGACAATGTGACTCTCAAGCAGTTAGCTGCGAGGAAACGATGCAGTGTTGCGCAAATACTGGTTAGATGGAGCTTGCAGAAAGGGTAAGCCGGAAGCTTTCCTCTAGTGGCATTCGAGTCATGGCTGACTTGCTGGATGACTAGGTTCTGCGTGCTGCCAAAGAGTGTGAAGAAGCAGCGCATTTTGGAGAATTGCAACGTGGCGGATTTGCAACTGAGCGAGGACGAGATGGAGGAGCTGGATAGCTTGGATGAGGGTTTGTGCACCGGTATGTTTGAGACCTCCGTGCTGCGTACAAGCTGGGACAGGGAAAAAAGAAGCGAAGAATACTGCTGCTGACTTAAACATAGACTGGAATCCGCTTGACGTCGAGTAGAAGATCTCATTTAGCCAACTTCATGATAGGAAAGAGTGCGCAATGGTCTGACGGTGGCTGCATAGATCCTCGAGGGAAGGATTGGTTGAAAGCGGCACCAAAGAAACTTGGCAGTGGCTTTACCAGAACGAAGGTCTATGGAAGAGGCTACGAGAATGAAATACAAGGCAGCATGAAAGACTGTTCTTGATTTGTTAGTAGTATTAAACAGGAGAATATTGAAAAGGCGTCGCTACGAATTGGCCGGAAGGGTGATCCATAAATTTTAGACAAAGCTGAGTGCTGGAATAGAGCCATCAGGGTCGTCATGAAGCCTCTTAGAATTTCTTGGAGAACTTGATCTTGTATGTCATCTTTGATGTCTTTCCTTGTTTGCATCAAGATGGATTTGCTTGAAAAGGTACCCAGAAGACCGCCGCAGTTCACGAAACCGACGCGGTGGAGATATGACGCGTTGAGGCGCGCTCCTCCAATTGCTGCCTCTAAGTAGCGTTCGTTGCCTGCAGATAATACAAACTTTGAGGTATCTGTGATGACATGACTTTTCCTCGTCTCCAAAAGTAAGCTTAGTAAATGCATGTCATATCTTGGAGAGGTGATTGGCGTCTTTATCAAGGCAAACTTCGAAATGTCTCGTGGAAAAGTCGACGGCCAAAACTAGCCGCGAAAACCTGGACCGGAAACCACTCTTAGCATCCAACTTAGCAAGGAAAGGGATTCAGCGTAATGGCGCTCTATAGCAGGAGCTATTAACTTTCAAGATTGACTCTCTCAACAGCTTGCTTCAGAGAGCAGGATCAATTTTGCCGGCTTCTTTAGATTCCAATTAGGAAACCACCGATCGGGATCTCTTTCATCAGCCGTAGCATTATGGCAGATAGACCGGCCAAGAAAGCCAAGCTCGACCCTGACAATGACCATCCGCTGCAGACCGCTTCTGTGAACCCCAAACTCGTCCGAAGCCTACGGGCCGGGTTCTTGTCTTCTCTGCAACGGGGTGTAAGTCCACCGCCGCGAAAAGCAGCGGACAATGTGGATTCTGTCCCAGAACCAAAGACTGGTCTCTTGGAGGAGCCGATGCACCAAGCTTCTGAAGACAAAGCGGGGCCATTTCGGCCTGAGCAAGCAACGACTGCTACGATGGAATCGCTTGCGTCTGGGAAGGAAAATGTCTCTAAGGTCATCAGATCTCCATTTCAATTGACGAGAATCAGAGACTTGCCAGCCGAGGACAATCAAGACACGGTTAGTATTGGCGATCTCATCTGCGACCCCATGATTAAGGAAGTATGGTTGTTTGATTATCTATTCGACCCGGATTGGATCGTGCAAAATCTCGACCCCGACACTCAGTCTCTAACGAAAATTGTTCTCGTCCATGGCTCATGGCGTGCTGAGGAAAACAATCGCATTCACATTGTCGATGCCTGTTCTCGCTATCCTTCCATGTCTCATGTCACGGCCTATATCCCCGATGCTTTCGGAACTCATCATACAAAGATGATGGTGCTCTTCCGACACGACGATACATGCGAGGTTGTCATTCATACCGCAAACATGATCCCTCAAGATTGGAGAAACATGACTCAGGGTCTCTGGCGAACTGGGCAGTTGCGGCGGCTATCGCAGTCGCTGGACTTGAGCTCTCCAGTAAACTCGATAGCGACACCCGTGATCAAAGATACTCCAAACGAAGAGCTCGGTGATATGCAAACCTTCGGAAGTGGAGAACGCTTCAAGCATGATCTGCTGCTTTACCTGAAAGCCTACACAGATAAATCGGGCAAACCAAAACTTTCAGACTTGGTCAAGCAGATCGGGTTGTACGACTTCTCTAGTGTAAGGGGAGCTCTTGTCGCATCGGCCCCGAGAAAGATCCCCTACCATGCAATCCAATCGAAAAGGCCATTATTTGGATGGCCTAGCCTGCAACGTGTCTTGCACAACGTTCCTATGCCTGCTCCCAATCCAGGCGAGGCAGCTCATGTTGTCGCCCAGGTGTCTAGCATCGCCACCTTGGGATCAACAGATAAATGGCTTACAGAGATGCTGATACCCTCTCAGAGCACAGTGTCGACTTCTACAAGAACTTCTAAAGATACTACCAAGCCAGGCTTGTCAGTTCTATATCCCACGCCTCGGACAATACGGAACAGCTTAGATGGCTACAGATCAGGGGCCTCGATCCACTTGAAGCTTGACTCTGCACCAGCGCAAAAACAAATCGCGTGGTTACGGCCGTACCTGTGCGATTGGAGCAGGTCAAATTCCGAGCCTGATGTAGAGTCTCTGAGCGCTGGAAGATCGATCGCTGCACCTCATATCAAGACATACATTCGATATCGGTCATCTCCCTTGCCACCTCCATCCTCAACTCTTTCTCAAGGAGATGGTGAAACGAGTCCCAGAAATGCCCGCCAAGAAATTGACTGGGCACTGCTTACCTCTGCAAATCTCTCTACTCAGGCGTGGGGAAGCGTCGGCAAGGACGAAGTGGTGATCAAGAGCTATGAGCTTGGAGTGCTAGTCTGGCCCGAGCTCTATGGTTCTGGTGCTAAAATGGTGCCTACCTTCAAGAAAGACGCTCCGGATATTGTTGAGAAAGATGATGGAGAGAATGATCAAGTCCTCATTGGTCTGCGAATGCCTTATGATCTGCCATTATGTCCGTACAAAGCTGGTCAAGACCCGTGGTGTGCTACTCTGCGAGCCGGATATACAGACCCGGATCGTTTCGGAGGAGTTTGGCGCGGATCCGGTGGCAGGTAAGGGAATTGCTGAGGGTCACCATCTGGTAATCATCTACCATTTCCAGCCAGCTAAATATTGCGAGGCACATCAAGCATGCTTTCTTCTGAACGAACCAAGTGCGGAGTCGTTCTCTAACTACTCCGCATCTCCTTTCACCCTCCTCGCTTGTCAGTCTCCGCACTATCTAGGTCCTCCAACTTTGACGGCACAGCTCGTCTTGACTCCGCACGCGGCCTGCTTGTTCGAGCAGTATCAGACTTCCATCACTGTGATGCTATATAAACTATCTTGTTTCTAATGATTAAATTTGATGAGATTGACTTGCAAGAGATACAATTTAGACGCTTGTGCCTACTTTTTGTTTTGCATTGCCCTGAATTATCTTTATAACCTCGTTTCCATCCTAAGCGGCGATCCCCACAACGGCGAGACTTGCCAATAATGGAAACCGGCATCCCTCCGGGAGACATCGGCTTCATTGGCGTAGGCGCCATGGGTCGGCCCATGCTTGGCCATCTCGTCAAGAAATTCACCCCTGAAAAGCACATTTACATCTATGACATTGTTCCATCTCTCGTTGAAGACATCTGCAAAGAACATCAAGATGCCGTATCACCAGCGGAGAATCCCAAAGCTATTGCGGAAAAATGCGTATGCACATCCCCTCTCCTTCCACCATCCTCGTTTCAACCCCCGTCATTCACTTAGCCAAATCCTAACAACTTCCCGGTAGAGCATAATATTCACCATGGTCCCCGAAGGCCCCGACGCCCGCGCCGTCTACCTCGACCCCACCACCGGCCTCCTCTCCACCCCCCACCCCGCCCGACTCTACATCGACTGCTCCACCATCGACCTTGCCACCTCCCGCGCCATCGCCGCCGCCGTCCACCACACCCCATCCCCCTCTGCACAATCAACATACATCTCCGCCCCCGTCTCCGGCGGCACCCTCGGCGCCCGCAACGGCACGCTCTCCTTCTTCCTCGGCCTGCCCCCCACATCCCCCCTCCTCCCCCCCCTCACCACCCTCCTGCAACCCATGTCCCGCACCCTCATCCCCTGCGGCGGCCCCCCAACATCCGGCCTCGCCGCAAAACTCTCCAACAACTACCTCTCCGGCCTCCTCGCGATCCTGGTCTCCGAGGCCTACATGCTCGGCATGTCCGCCGGCCTCTCCCCCGTGATCCTCCACCGCGTGTTCGCCGCCGGCACGGCCCAAAACACCATCTCTGACAAATTCTGTCCGGTGCCGGGGGTGGTGCGGGACGCGCCGAGTAGTCGGGGGTATGAGGGGGGGTTTCGGGTGGGGCTGATGAGGAAGGATTTAGGCCTGGCGGTGGAGATGGGGAGGGAGGGGGGCGTGGAGTTAAAGAGTCAGGGGTGGGGGGTGGGGGTTTATGAGGGGGCGTGTGGGGAGGGGGGGTGTGTGGGGAGGGATAATCGGGTGGTTTATCGGTTTTTGGGGGGTGTGGAGGAGTGGGAGGGGAGGGGGGAGTGGGAGGCTGGGGGGTATGGGGAGGGGGATAGGGGGGAGGGGAAGGAGGAGGGAGGTGGGAAGGGGAAAGAGGTTAGTCCGCATGTGGAACGGCCCGAGTGAAATGGGTCCTTGACGGCCGTCTGTCTATTATTTTCCACTTTCATATTGTATGCATTAGTCTGTGCCCTTGCGGTCACGCTGCTCCTCTGCATCTTTCCTTGCTTTTGCAAACAGGCTCTTGAATCTCTGTGCTCTTACCCATTCAACAGAGCCCTCGCAATATGTCGAAAGACCATAGACTTCCTCTATTTCCACGTCAAACTTCCCAAGTCCTACTGTCACCAGCGGCCAGTAATCTTGGTCGAGCTTTCCAGGCAGTGCGGAGTAAATCTCTGTAGAAGGGCGGTCATAGTATACCCGCAGGGATTTGACGTTGCTTGCGGCTCGAGACGGATCGAGCATCTCAGAGAATCTGAGAATACTCAGCTTCCTTTGATTTTCGTCGGTAACGCTCTGATTGCCACCATTAGCCCTGATGAATATGATCAACACTGAGCAATTGAGGGGAGTTTACCTTCAGCGATGTTCTAATTACTAAATTCAGACCAGACCGTACGCTCTCGGGTTCCAGATAAAGTTTCTCCCCTCGGTGTGGCTGATATGGGCAAAAGGACGGAGAGTAGAATTTGCAATTCTGAGAGTCGAAGCAGACCAGGTGTGGGATCTTCTGGACGAGGTGTTTGGTCTCGACATGAACCAAGTGTGATGTTCTGGTGATCGAGGTACATCCTTTGAATGCGTAACTGATTTTGCGATGGGCGGAATAAGTTGGAACGCGGCATCGTGGACAAGGATAATGACCGTATGAGTGGTCCTGTATTCTCCTTATGATATGTTTCATACAGTCCGGCCGGAGGACGAGCTCGTAGATCAATTCTCGGATCTCTAGCGGTAGGTCGAGAAAGCGAAAAGGCTTGATATCTTGGTCTCTGTTCGACATGGTGAGTATTTTCTGAGGACCAGCAGAAGGTGAGGCTTGGGTGCCAACCTGATGAAGGATGATACAGGATCCATTGCTAAGCTCGTCTTGGTCGCAAGTGGCATCCAAGGTCCCAACGAAAGAATCTCTAAAGTATTTCGAACCTTAGCTGAAAAGTGAAGTAAAGTGACACGTAGAGAAGTAAAGTTTGTTTAAGCGTCAGGTTGGCCTTATCGAATATTTGAATGGGAAGGAAATTGAGACAGAGAAGCACGGTGGGTCACACGTGAACGCAAATTAGGAAGGAACGATTTCCTCCATCCGTAGAAAGCCGCCTTCTCCACATAGACTTGATTAGAATAGGAAACGGGCAGGCGGGTGCTTGAAGCTCGCCGACGGTAAACCATGCGTAGTGTAGTCCATGCAGAGACATTGTCCGCTCTGATCAGTGTTGAACTACCTACGTCTTTGGTTTAACTCAATCGTACCTGGATCATGGTCGCTACGACGCTCACTACCAATCCAACCTTCTAGTCACCTTGTCGTGCTCTTTTTCTGCCTCTTTTCGAGCTTGTGCAAAGAGCCGCTCATGTTGCTTCGTATCAAAGTTGTCCGTATAGCTCTGTAGCTCGTAAAATTGCTTTACGGTCAGAGAGATTTTCCCCAGGCCCAGCGTTACTAGCGGTCGGTAAAGCGAGAGCATTCTCTCATCACGGTCGAGAACACAAACCGGCGATTTTTCTATCCACCAGCAGTGCGAGATAATTGTTACCGACTTGATGTTGTTTGTGACCTTAGAAGGATCGAGTATCTGGGCCAGGCTTGAGAGCGCCAGGCTTCCGTTGGATCTCTTGTATATGCTAAGCTGTGTAGGTTTATGAGCACACAAGAGAATGTAAGGACCTTCTGACAGGGGCTACTCACATTTCCATCAAAGCGGATAACCAGATTTGAAATGGATCGTACGCAGTCATCCGAAAGTAGGGTTTTTGTTCCATTATAATCATAGGGGCAAAAGGACGTGCGAAAGAACCGGTCTTGGTGACGGTGACCGTCCATGTGAATAACCTGCGGTATTTGCTGCATGATAGGTACGGTTTCTTGGAATAACAATCGACATACTTGGGTGATCGACGTGCAACCTCTGAAGGGAAATGCTTCGTATGGCGAAATCCCACGGCACCCTCGAAGGCGATTACACGGGAGGTTCCCGCCTCGACGGCAATGTTCTCGAATCTCAAGTAGAGTGTGATTCATGCAGTTGGGCTGCAAGATAAGCGTGTAGATATTTATGCGGATCTCTGGAGGAAGGTCAAGGAAACGGAATGACTGTGGTAGGTCCATGTTGTGTAACTTAGAGGATGTCTCCATTACTCCCTTGATATGAACTAGAATTTAAGATTGCAGAAGAACTTGTAGCAATGGCAGGTCCTTAGGTGGTTAGGGTGTAGTTTTCGATTTGAAGTATGGTAATGTTTGCAGAAGCAAAATTTTCAGAACTCCGAAATAAAAATGTGCGGTCCGATATCCACAGGACCGGGAACCAGGAACTTATCGCTCTGGTTCGCCCTTGTTCACAGAAGCCGTCCTCATGAAATTGAAAGGAAATTTATGTTAGTAGCATCTAGTTCCTCAGACACAGTCAGCGACTGTTGGGCTTGTTTTGGAGGTTGGAATATTTTCTAGACCCACTTCAAGTCTTGTTGTTGATTTCGCCCTCCAAAACACGCCTGTATGGAGATTGGCAAGCGCATAAGCCTTTCACCTGTTTCAGTTTCCGTTAGAGATGCTCCCACTAAAGGGAGATTATCCATCACTGCTCCATTCGCCACAGTTTTGACAGCTCATCGTTATTTCTTGCTCGTAGGCATTTTTTCTTTTCCCACTACTCTCGTTGCGCTCTTGCTTCGTGCTCCACCTCTGCAGCTTTCCTCGCTTTAGCAAAGCATTCGTTAACTCTCCGGCACAGCTTTGCTCTCCAAGAGTCTAGAAGGTCGGGACAATGCTCCTCGAACGAAACCGCCAGCTTCCCTAGCCCGAGGTTTATGAACGCCTCATAAGGTCGTGTAAAGACCTCCACTGACGCGCTTTCTTCCACAGACCCACCCTGCCACCAAATGGACCTGAATCTCGCGTCCAGAAATATTGTTAGAGCTTTTATTCGATCTGTCGGAGAAGGTCGAAGTATTTGAGCAAGCCGTTCCGTCTCTTGAAATGGTAGAAGGCGGGTTTTGGTCCTCTGTTAAGTTTGTCAGTAATGCGATATTAATCCGAGACATAACGTCGTACAAACAGATGAGCGACGATCACTACGTTCGAAGTAGATCGCACGCTGTCTATACTGACACCTTGTCCATCCTTCCTAAGGCATCCATAGGGGCAGTGATTCGTACGCCACAGTCCCCCCATTATCCTGTGGGCGAGATTCAGATGGATGACCCGTGGGATCTGGCGAATGATGGGCGCGGCCTCGATGGACGCGGTCCGACATGTTCTAATAATGGAAGTGCATTTGAGGAAGGGCGGTTGTGGTAAATCATTCTCGCGATGAGCGCGATTGCACCTTGCCGCGTAGGTCGGTGATGCATGATTCCGCAGTTCTCGCATGATGTGACCCTTACAATCCGGTTGAAGAATCAAGTTGTAGATCATGAGGCGGATCTCGACTGGAAGGCCGAAGAAGCGGAAAGGCCGCAGTGAGACATCCATTTGATGCTTGCTAGTTATCAATTGTATGCTGGCATCTTTTGTCTGCTGGATTCGGGAGGCTACTAATGCTCGATACCTGGATGAGCGGATACCTCAGAATCGAACACCAGACTTAAGCCATGCTAGCTTTGTTATAATTGAGTCCTCATGAGCAAAAGCGCTTTGCCGACGATTAACATGATATAAGCTCCCCAACCGATCGCTTCGGCTTGAAGAATTGTGCATCAAGACGGGCAGTTCGATCCTTACCCAACCGATCCTTCTCTTTGTGGCTTGAGCGTGCGTCAGAGCCTGGATGATGCCGAGGGTAACAATGAGGCTGTAGACTCTACCGGTCTCGGGCAACTTGGCACGACCCCTCCTGAAATCTTCACGACGTTAAGAGAAGAAAATACTGCCTTGTCATGTCTCACCTTCAATGAGGCTCAAGCTCGGGAAGGCTGGTAAGCTTCTCTGAGACCCCTTTGATCTAGCGATTAGTATGTTCCGAATCCGGGGCTATTTGTAGGCCGTCCCACACCCTGCTGGCCTAGTTGTCCAAGCAGCGGCTGGCTAATCTCGGGCCACTGAATCCTTCGCTTCCAGCCTTGCAGCTCAATGAAACCTAAACTTCGTTCCTTATCCCATAACAGCTCACGATGATTGCTTTCGCCAGTTGCTGCACCCACATCTCCATTCAATGTGAGTCAAAGCGCCACCGTGATGAGCTGACATGAAGATGGCGTTCAGCTCCGGAACCGTTTTTCCAAGCTCGATGCGGCTGGTCAGAATCTCACAATCATCGTTCCGGAAAGGGTGTGCAACTAATTACCAAGATGATGCTAGCTTGATACACTGGTGTCCACTTCTCAAGCCATCAAGGCGCCATCATCTTGCGAAGAGCTTGTCTATGGCTCCAACCGGTGGTCTGGCGTCCAGCCTAAACGTGTTCGAGACCTTGGCAAGATCCTTTGACTGAAGCGTTGCACTATTTGGGTTGAAATGCTGCCAAAGGCAGCCTTCGATGCGATTTATTTCGTGCATTCCGCTCTTGCCAGGTCTGTTTAATAGATTCACGCTCTATGTGGGTGACGACAAGCCGGTGTTACTTTAGTATTCTTAATTCATTCTTGTCTTTGGGTCAGGCCGGTTCTCTGCACCAATTTTACCAAAGCGATGACGAATCACGAGGACCCGAAGCACGAAAACAGATATACACACTTTCTGGACAACTCTTTCACGTCACCAGAGATTGACTCATTTCAGCTTGAAGATCAGCCGAAGTACAGCAGAGAACGCTCAGCGACAGTGAATGAAACATTGCTACCCGAGTCGCGAAGCAGTTTTACCAATTCCGGTCTGTCGAAGAAGCATGATGATCCGGGACTATTTGTTCATGATAGACCCTTGGCTTATGAGTCGAGCGGACTCGTCCTGCAAGTTTGCAGAGCATGGTGGAAGGAGATTGGTTGTCTTGTTATTGTCATCGGGTCCCTCTTAGCTGTCGCGGTTACTCTCAGCACCCACCAGGGCCAGCCACTACCGCACTGGCCATACGGTATCTCTGTCAACTCCATAATATCAGTATACGTGATCATACTAAAAGCCGCCATGCTTCTGGCCGTTACCGAAGGAATCTCGCAAATGAAGTTTGCCTGGTTTCAAAAGCCTCGCTCTCTCAAAGATCTCCACTATTTCGATCGAGGCAGCCGTGGTCCGTATGGAGCCTTGCAGCTCATTTGGAATCTGCGACATCGAAACCTTGTTGCGACAATTGGAGCGCTCATAGTACTGTTTGCACTAATTGTCGACCCCATGGCCCAGCTTCTAGTCCGCTACCACAGCTGCACAGTTGAATCCTCGAGCAGCACAGCTCACATACCATTGAAAAATTCTTTTTCGGAAATCGGGCCTCATGCTGGCGCTGGCTACAACCAAGTCCCATATTCCCTACGTTCTTCAATTAATGCGGGGCTTTTCAATCCCGAGTCTGTTAAGATTCCGTTTGATTGCCAAACCGGAAATTGTACATTTAATGAGGTTTACTCTACACTCGGATATTGTCATACATGCCAGGATCTATCGAAAGAACTCACCACAACGTGCGTCAATACTACCTTCAACGCTACTGAAGTCTACGGTACACCTGAGGATCCTGACACCCCTGAGATAAAGCTCTTGCGATGTAATACTACTTTGCCAGACAGCCTAGGAGGAGTGCATAATCTCGATTTTGCACAAACTACAGACTATCTGACAATGGTTGGGACTATGAGCAATTTTACACTAGGTATGCAGCCTTGCAGCTCTCATTTTGTCTATGGCTGACTTGATCAGTTGCCTCAAATCTCACTGATGTATACGCCGGTCTCGTGGGAGTGAGTCTGTCCTAAACCCCCTTAGCATCACTTGCTGCGCCTCTCCTGCAAGTCTCTAACCGTGTTTCTAGAACTGCTCGACTGCAGCTGATAATGCAACTGCCTCCTGGTCATGTAATAACCATGGGAGCGCGGTGTGCTCACTCGATCCCTGCGTGAAATCATACAAGGCCCGGGTCAACAACAACCAACTGGTCGAAGACTTCCTAGGTTCCTCCAAAGTTTTTGGCTATGACAACTTCATGCAGGGAGAATCTAGCATTGACACGCGGTGCATAGACAACCAGACCAAGCAAGAATTAAAAGATATTGGATATGTATTCAACGGAACGGACTTTATTCCCTTCTACGGCGCCGGAATGTATGGGAACAATACATCAAATGCAACTAACGACCAGCGCATGCAGGATGATCCTAATTACGATCCTTCTACCTTTCAGGCATATCCGAACGTTACAATACCTCCAAAATGTCTCTTCCAGTTCTCTTCAGCAAGCATGATGTCCATGCAAATGTATTTAGCAAAATTCTTCAACGGCTCAGTCTACACGCAGCCCGGTGACAATTACTGGGTAAGTCCCTATATCTTGATGGGTGGAGAATCGTGAGCTGATTGTCTTTAGTATATTGTGGAATCAACAGGCATCCAGCTTGAAAAGTTCTACAATACTGGAAATATGTCTTTTGAATATGTCGATGGCCTTTTCAACAATGTCGCAGACTCGATGACTTCTTACATTCGGCAGAGTACAAAAGCTGGTGCCGGTGCTCACATGTCCTACGATGACAAAGACATGCCTGCCACTGGGAAAATGTTTCAGCAAGATACCTGCATCGAAGTCCGTTGGCGATTCATGGCTTTACCGATTATCTTGGTGGCTTTGACGATTATCTTCCTCGTTGCTATGATTATCGAGACGGTGAGCAGAAACAATCGGCCCTGGAAGTCAAGTAGCCTCGCCTTGCTTTTCAGCGGCCTCGAATCGGATCGAAAAGAGAGGGAGGCGGACAGCTTGGAGCAAATTGAACAGGAGGCTCGGGGAATGAAAGTTCGCTTGAGAAGGACCGGAAAAGGATGGAAGTTTGTCGAGAACTGAACGAAGCAAACGATGCCTTCCCGGTCACCGTGCTGAGAACCACTACATTCGGAGAGATCCGGCTCTGACGACGTCGGAAGCTTTGGAGCTATGTCGTTCGCACCGATGCTTGGTTGTTCTACCACCACATGCTATGGACTCGCTGTGAACAGAGCGGCTGACTCCACCTCTCGGTGAAGACGTGTTCTCGTCCTGTTGGTTATCCGATCGATTATCGCGGGATGAAATGTCTGTCTAACAGCTCGCGCAGAGTTTATCGTCTCCCCTCTTTCGAGGCTTGGATCCTTCCGCCCTTCCCCTCATCTTCTCTCCGCATTCAGCTGGCTCTTGGCACGTCTCTGCCGTCAACGTGCGGGGATAGGAGACCGGACCTACTCGTCTCCAAAACACGCACGACACGCCATATTCCGTGCTCCGGTTGTGATTAAACGCGAATGCAGTCTGTCAGCTGGCTTCGTGTTTCACAACTCGGGAGGCAGGGATCTTGGATCGATCCCTGGAAAAATGAGTACCATCCCGTCGCTCTTTGAATTTACCAGAGCTCAGCCTTGGTGGGCGGCTTCCTGAACCTTCTTCAAGTTTTGTCATGAATTCATTCAGCCTCAATGATCAGGCTTTGGAATTTCCTCCTTCAAAAGCGCCTGCTGTTACGGTACGGGTCCTTCGAGCAGGGAGATTCACTCTACCGGAACGCTATTTTGTCCATCCCGCCGATGTCTCCGCTGGAAGGACGGTGCCCTCATTCGCATTTCTGATAGAGCATCAAACCCTGAAATCACAAAAGAAGACAAGAATATTGTTTGATCTTGGCCTCCGAAGAGATATTCAGAGATATGCTGAGCCGATCCGCAAACACATTGAGACCAGGAAGCCCCTATCCACAGATCCAGACGTCGTCAAAAGTCTCGCAAAGGGCGGATTGACGCCAGACGATATCGATATCGTGATCTTGTCGCATGTTAGTAACGACCAGATTCTAAAGGTATACGAGGCTTAATATCAATTAGGTTCATTGGGATCACATAGGCGATCCCGGCGAGTTCTTATGCAGTACTTTCATCGTCGGCAACGGTTGGTTGATAAAAAACTGTGACACGGCTTGATGACCATCTCTGACTCTTGCCTTCAGGCTCCCTCAACCTTCTCAAGAATACCCACCCGCTTCCAGGCAGTCACTCATTCTTCGAGCCTAACCTACTCCCCTCAGACCGAACTCTCGAGCTCCCTGACCACAGCTTGTCCCGGCGAAATCACGTCCCAACACCATCGAACATGATCTCTTCCTCTAACCAGCTCAGTCTCTCATACACCCCCTATCCAACTCACCTCCTCCAAACCGTCGACCTCTTCTCCGATGATACCATCCATATCGTCCCCGCCCCAGGCCACGTACCAGGCCACATCAACCTCTTTGTCCGCACACCTTCCGGCTCGATCTATCTGGCGGGCGATGCCTGCCACGACCGCCGCATTCTCCGCCGGGAACGAGAAATCGGGACTTGGGAAGACAAAGAGGGGAACAGGTGCTGCATTCATGCAGATCGTGCTGCGGCGGAAGAGACACTTCAGAGGATCAGGGATCTGGAGTCGGAAGGAGTGGAGGTTATATTTGCGCATGACCTGGAATGGGAGGAGAAGCAGGAAGGGAAGAAGAGGTTTTTCGGAGAATGACACCGAGAGACAGAAGCGAAATTTACCTTTTTCAATTGAAATTTTCAGGATCCAGACTCTGAAGTGTCTCCTAGACTTCCTATCACCGTATCTCACCTCGATTTTTTGTATTCACCTTCACTGCTAGTGCACTACCCTTCATTTCCCTCGTGGTCTCCGAAGCTAGCTCGGATTTTGAGTCTTCAACGAGCACAAATAACCCCAAGCCTCATTTCCCAGGCCCCTATACAATCACGCTTCAATCTAAATCATCAAACTCACTCGAGGAGGCCGGCTATTAGACATCGTGGCGCGATCCGATAGTCAGTACTCGCGGCCCGCCAAGCGGAATAATCTGGCGTAGGCACGACTTGTGATATCTTTCTACAGCCTTCACCCTAGATCCCTCTCGACCCCTCCACACCACTCGCTTCCACAAACATCCCCGCCCCTTTCCCCCACCGACTCGAACACTCCACCCCCACGTACCTCAGAACGCACCCAAGCACCCAAACCGCGTCTTTCTCCCCTAACATCCACCCTCCCGAACCCCGCGGATACCAGCGACCCGTACGGCTGAAGTAGCCTCTCCTCCCCCATCCTCGATCCCCGATCCCCCATTCACCTACCTCTCACGATCCCTCACGCCGTCACAATGGATACATACATACACCGTCAGCGCTCTGGTCGTGACCCCGACAAGCCAAGCCAGGTAGGGCAATGCTACTGGTCTCTTCGTCGTCGTCGTCGTCGTCGTCGTTGTCGTCGTCGTCGTCGTAGCGTACATCCTCCTCCTGCTGTGTGGGTTTGGATGGGTTAGGTGGGTGTGAGTCGATCACATAGGCGGGGGAGAACAGGTTTGAGAATATGCATATATGTGTGAGACGATGTTCACGACAAGATTGTGCATGACAGAGACTGTCTGAGAGGGGAGGGGAGGGGACGGGCTTTTGTGGGGTTTGGGTGTGGGTGTTGGGGAAGGAGAGGGAGGGTTGGAGAGGGATGGGTTGGTTGAGAGGTTGAGGGAGACGGAGGAGAAGGGTTGCAGGATATGATGGAGGACAAAGGGGAGGAATGGGGGGCTTTGTGCATGGACTTGGAGCGGTGGAGGATGGACGGGCAGCGTTGGAACGAAGGCGCGCTTGGGTGCTTGGTGGGTGAAGGATGCGCCCTTCTTCCAGGGAGTTGAGGCAATTAGTTAGTTGCAGACGTGTTGACTGTCTGTGGGACGGTGGGGGGGCCTGGGCTAGGCGTGGTAGGCGGTGTGGTTGGGGCATGTGCTCGTAGACCATGATGCGGATCTCTGCGGGCAGGTCGAGGAAATGAAATGGCTTCGAGTTGTCCATGATCTATTTGTTGACGAGGAATTGATTCTGACGGTTGAGATTTGTAGGAGGGTTAATGATGTGCGGGTGGAACATTTGCTATGTGAGACGAGAGAAGTTATACCGAGTTCACGTGGACTCTGTATCTGGTTTGGTGTGTTTGGTGGAACAATGAGGATAAAGTAATGAAGTCTCTTAGGGATGAAGAACAGCTTGGGAGCTATTTGCCTTCACCGCCTCAACTTAGGTACGATTCCGAGTGAACGTTCGCTCTTCCACATCGAAGGTGATCGCTCCTTGAGAACTTACTCCTCAGACCATCTCCGCCGCCGCATGCTCCTCCTCCAGCGCCTTTCTCTTCTCCGCAAAGACCCGGTTAGCCCAGCATGTGAACCCCTTCCAATCTGCTTTCTCCTTCTGAGTGCAAATTCGATGGAATTTAATTTGCTGCTCAAGCGACACCTTTACCTTCCCAAGATCGAAACTCAGAATCGACATGAACGGCTCGAGAAAGGCTTGTTCTTTACAATCTAGTGGTTCACTGGCTGTATAAAACGGATCGAAACTTTCAACGTACACTGTAAGAGATGTGAGTCTAGTACCAATCATGCTCAACAGCTCGAGCGCGCTGACGATTCTCGTCGTCATGCTCTGCCATGAGGCATTTGGCCATTTCTGCAAGCTTTTGAGTCAGCGTTGAATCAAGAGCATGCTAAATTGGGGGAAATCGGAGGGGATACACAGACCTTGACAACTAAAACTAGATTTTTTATCGATCGCACATGGCATTGTGACAGACGGAAGGTTTTTTCATCATCCAACGGGCATCCGAAGGCACAGGGAGAACCGCGAATGAACCCATCTCTGTAAAAGGTGACTCGGGGAACCTGTCTCAGTACGGGCAGGATATCCACAGAGACAAACTTGGATGTCCGAACAATCGCAGTGCAGTCTTTGAAGGACGGATATCCCTTACTATGTGCGTGCTCGTTCCAGCGTCGGCATGAGAGGCTTTCAGTGTGATAACGCAGTTTGTTCATGATGTGCCACATGCAGTCCGGTTCGAGGATGTGCTCGTAGATGAGAATGCGGATCTTAGCAGGCAAGTCGAGGAAGCGGAATGGCTGGATCGAGCTCTCCATGTTTGCTGGTCCGTCGCAGTCGCAAAGTAATCTTGAGCTTGGCACAAGGAATCGTAGAACGTGTAGGAAATATATATTGATGGAGCAAAAGAGAAAAGGCTGCTTGGTTCTGGGAAGTGAGCCAACACACACTTTATATTTCTCAGAATGCGAGCTAGCCTTGACCACCAACAGTGAGATAGATGTGACTCTCGCGTGGTGATGCTCTGGCGGTGACAATGAGCAGAAACCATTAAGGTGAAATACAGTGAGGTGGAATTTGAAAAGGTAGCTTGGCGTCTGCACCTTGACAACATCATGTAAGAGCAGTGACTTCGGCTTCTGTCTCTAAGGATCCGTGTAGCAGCCAAACGTTGCCCGAAAGTTGATTTAATAGACCGGGCAATTCTAGGTTTTCACTCGTTCCAGCCTCGATTTCCACTGCTGCTCGTTACCAAGATTATTACTCGTATTCCTCGATTCTGCCTCCAGCTGGCTGTATTTAATCTCTTCGGCTCAAAGTCCAGATATAAAAGTCGTGCTGCCTTCGTTTGCTCGTCTTCATACAACGGGAAGGGCCCAAAAAGAAATCTGATTGAGAGGAGAAAAGTAAGGGTATCTTGAGTCGCTCAAATTGCTCCAAGCCTGCAAATGTAACAAAGCCAATTTTTGTAAAACTTCCAGCAGTATCTTCTCACCCCTCAACGCTCATCCTCCTCAAATTCCTTATCGCGCTCTCCATCAGCAGCTTAGTATAACACCGATGCGCCCACTCCACCACCGCCCCCATCGGCTTCCCCTCCGCCCTCCCCTTCCCTCGAAAAAAAATACTCTTCAACCGAAACTCCGCCTCTTGCTTCTCCCGGTCGATATACACCTGCATCTGAAACAACCCATCGCTCTCCCGGACCTCCTGTACCCTTGGCGAGTCCCCGCACCTTACGAGCACGCTGTCCGGGTTATGCGCGACGACCTCGAAGTGGTCCGTGATCAGCGTGCCCACCGGGTAGTCGTTCGTGAGCAGCTGGCGCGCGTCCCAGAGCTGGTCGGGGGCTTGGTCGCGGTATTTGCGGCCCAGGTACAGGCGCTGCAGGCCGTAGCCGCGGCCGCCCCAGAGGCCGCGGCAGAAGGCGGTGGTGAGCGTGCCGGGGGGGTTCTCGAGGAGGTGCGGTTTGATGTCATTGAGGGGGACGCGGCGGACGCAGATGTCGTGCACGGTGGGATTGCGGTTGGGGTTGAGTTTGGCGAAGAGGGGGGAGGTGAAGAGCGGTTCGGAGGGGGGGGAGAGAGGGGGGAAGGTGGATTTGCGGGTTACGAAGGTGAAGAGCGCGGTGGTGGTGGCGGTGCCGACGAGGCTGGCGGTGAGGAAGGCGCGGGTGAAGCCCATTGTGGGTAGGAGAGGAAGGGGAGGTTGCGGTGGAAGTGTTGTCTTAGGAAGAGGCGGAGCTTGCCAACAGTCTTTGCTGGAGAGGGGGACGGGTCTCTTTAGAATAGATGCCGGATCCTCACGTAACACTTATGAAATTTCTCTTCATTCTCTTGAGCCTTAGATGTGACGTTGGCGGGGGCTTTTATGTTCAATTATTATTGCTACTGCAGGCCCCCAGATGGTGGAATTGAATTGTAGACACGCTAACCGCAACTAGCTAGGCTAACCGTATTCCAAGCTTCAAGGTTCTAGCTTGATATGGCGCGTCTGAGTGGCAGCTCCAACGCCCACCCGGCCCATATTGGATGCACCACGAGTTCTGATAGCCAGCGTCGCTTTCTCTCGCCGACGTACAATCCTTGTTGTAGAGGTTTGTGTCTCTCTGCGTATCATTCGATTAATATCCTCCATTGAAATCATCGGTCGAGGTATTGCTCGCCATACAGATCGAACATCGTTGCCCTTTCCCACGCGTCCTCGACTTGTATTGTTTTTAGTTCTCGTATGGTCTCCGGCAATATTGTCCTGAACCTTGAATAACTGCACTGGGCGCCCACTTAAAGCATCGATACCTGGATCTCTGATTTAGTATTCAAACGTGATTCAAGCAGCGTAGACTTACCAGCCAGCAGACACCCTTTGTTCCATACCCGCTTGCTTGGGAACTCCTCCCCCATTATTCTCTCTGCAAGCTTCATTGCCTCGAGATTCTTCTCTGTCCATTCAACAGCTCTGACTCCTTCCTCATAACCCTGTTCTTGCTTCTTTTTGATAAGAAATGCTGTTCGCTTCATGGTGGGAAAGTTCAAAATGCGCCACTCATTGTTCAATTTGCCGAGCACAATAATTCCTCGAACCTGCCATTTGAAAGTGAATGCAAAGGAAGGGGTGTATAGGTTTCCGTCAGAAGTGAGCAATTCCATCATTTGACCTTGGTCGATCTCATTCTTAATCCATTGGATGTTGCGAGGATTCTTTCTAAGCTCCATCCGAAGATCGTGGGCACTATAGAGCTTTTCAGGTTTGTTAAAGTCGAGCTTTGCGATGGTATCCCGGAATCTAAGGCCCTCATCTGCGATGAATTGTCGAGTCGTAATGTCACTGAATGGCACCCTTTGACACACTGTCGCTGAGATCCTCAGGATTGGAACTTCCTTAATGCCATCGTCAGGGAGAGTGCCTTCGAGAAGAATGGTCTCTGTTTGGGAAGCAGGAGAACCACGAATGAGAATTGGATACTGACGAGTGTGATTGAATAGACGGATACCTGAAATGGCGATCGTTCCCTCACGAACCCGATTTGCTTCGGTCCGCAGCATTTCAAAGTTCAATTTGCAATATGGCTCATATACGAGACAAGTTTTAGGGCCGAAGGCACCCGACAAATTTGCGAGGAACCCACTGAATTGCTCCTTTGGTACAACCCGTCCTTGGTCAGTCATAAACTCAGCATAGACGACCTCGAGTTTATCTCCTGTTTCCAAAGCAGCTTCAAGAGCTTTCTTGAAGACATTGTTGCTCATCAATATGAGCAGGCCTGAAGATGTCATGTTCGTCTTGCTAATGTAGAGCGGGGACTGATACGTAGCAATGGTCTTAGCCGCATCAGCACCTTCAGGGGCGGCAGCGATCTTGTTAGGAGAAACAACGTTGGACATCGAAGCTCTATCTGTTGCCGGGGTCAACTCTCCTAGTGAACCAAAGATACCGCTCGTGCTACTGAAGTGGTCCGTCATTGATGTGTCGGAGTGTAGCTCGGTAGGAGGGTCCATGGCGTTTGGTGTTGTGCTGTCCGGATAGGGCACACGTGATGCTCTCTTGGGAAGGGACGGAAATGGCTGAGGAGTATTGCTGATCGTGTTAGACAGCGAAAATCGAAGTTTATGTATGGATCGGGGGCGATACCTTTCACCACCGGTAATCCTAGGTACCGCTGGTATGCGGTGACTAGGGCCTCTGTAGGTGACACTCACCTCGGCCATCACCTTGGATAACCTGATAATTCACCATTCAAATCTGCCTCTGCTTCCTTCACTTCTATTCCCGCCACTCTTGTGAGCACAGGTTTCATGGCCCTTCTTGGCCCGTCAGTCTCACCACTTGCTTTCCCCTTGCCCCCAGTCCCCGCGTAAAAAAATGATTGCTAGATCCACCCACTGACCCGATTACGAATCAGCGATGGCGGGCCGCGTGATATCCCCGACCACATCATACAATACAATGGATCGGTTCAATCGGTGCTCCCGAGTACTCAGCGCGAATGGCAACCAGAGTACCTAAAGGATGATAGACTCCTGTCATTCCTATCAGCCCCCCTAGAGTGTGAAATTCACAAGCCATTCACCTTTCAGGGGCCTATTGGGAATTCCTTCCCGCCTTGTTTTCTCTCACTTCTCAACCCACCGAAAATCCAAAGGCTTCGCAAATCCAGAAACACCGAGGGGCTCTTAACGTAATCAGTGTTCTAGACATACCTTCCACTTGCTCCTAGAGCTTGGCGACTAATCGGTCTTGGAACCTTTCAGGCAATGCTCCTCCGTCCAATCGCCTAATCATCTAAGGTTCTCTGTACTGATCGGCCGCTTCAATCGAAGGTCTCCTGCTACCTTTCAAATAGCCTTCCTGACTAATCTCGTGTTAATAAGCTTCTTCTTATCATGCTTACCTCTCCCGCGTAGATTCACGCCTGCTCTCGACTCGAGGTATCACCATCCGAATATTGACTGAGCTCGTGTGCTGCCTCGTTGAGGTCAGCAACGGCAGCGTTCTCGTCGTGAATCTTCGAGCCAGAAGGAGTACCGGCGGTCTCAAGTGACGCCTATCGCTGTGGTAGTTGGGGTCTACGGCGAACAGGCAGAGGCGATTTTTCAGGGGAGTCCTGAGTACTGGAGGAGCTTTTGTGCTTCTTCCGACGTGCGAATTGCATCAGACCAGGTCTCTAGATTGATAGCTGTCACAAAGTATCAGAATCTCCGACGCAGATTTGAACTTTAGAGATAGAGTGCTTACCTAAAAGCTCATATCCTCTCCTCCATGCCAATTCATGTGGCAAAACATGTCCCTTAACATCGTTTAATGTTCCAAATTATCTTCTCGAAAGATAGCATCTTGCTTTGATCAACTGCAACTCGTGCACGAAGAAAGAAGCAAACTCACATAGCACACTTTTTTTGATTTAGCTACTGCGCTGCAGACGCTATCGTTGTCGGTGGAAAGTCCAGACATTTCCACCAACCGGCCATTCTTTGGTATCAGACGTAACATACCTACCGTAAATTGATCCTGCTAGAGATCGGGCAGATATAGCCTCCACGGCGCATCTGCAATGCTGGAGCTGGAGCTCCACTAGTCTTTGCCTCCCTATGTCCTGACGGCTGAAGTTCTGTGGTGTTGCTACTCGCGGCGAAGTCATTCTCGCGCTGCTCAAAATCGTCTTTCGCGATGGTGCCTGTAGCCAGTCGCACAGCCATTTTTATGAGGTTGTCGTGCTTGACTCTGACCTGGTTCTCAGAAGTCGTAGCATGTCCACTATATGCTGGACGGGAATCAGTGTCAATAATCAGATATAACATGGCTCCTGATACATGCCTTCGTTTGTGTATCCCTGGTTGCAACGATGATTCTTGCCTGATCTGACCGTTCACCAGGGATTTATGGATGGTGTTTTCATCGGGCGAGACTAGGAATCCAGAATCACCCGATTTTTCTGGCTGGAACTCAAAATGTTCAGCTCTATCTTTGTACGGCTAGGGTCTTTTGTCCTTTTTCAGGCTTATGCAGCCTTTCCCTTCAAACCGTGAGGGCTCGATGAGCTCGTTCGGACAAGCTCACCGAGCCCCACTCTTCCAAGAGACTGGCTCTGAGGCTTCTCCTTGGACTCTGAATGGTCTCATTAGTTCACATCTATCTTATTGGGTCAGGTTCCTTACCCTTTCTCTGCTGCTATCGCTCACTGTGAGCTTTCTTAAGCAAGCTAGACACGATGCAACCGGAGGCCCGACGTATCCGCCGAGCCTAGCTTGCGCTTGCCAAAACTGGATGACCCAGATTGAAACATATTGTATATAGAATGAGGCTCCGTAAGGAGACCCCTTTTTGAAATGGAGGAAGTCGTAACGACCGTCCAGCGGGCGGCCGAGCAACTTAGGGTAAAGATGGGCAATGTGACCGTCCAGCGGACAGCCACACCAACCCAGGGGAGGGCGGTGGTGAAGGGAAGGGAGGGGCGAAAGATTGCAGGGTGAAGCCCGGAGGCCCACCTGCAGAACGAGAATATGTACTCTAAATAATACGATACGTTAGCTTAGAGCCTTGTAGTACAGCAGACGAACAATGTCCTGTGTGGGAGTATTTGCTTTGACCGATAAGAACTCCAAAGGTAGACACACGCCCTATCGCGGCTGCAAACCCGCCTTGCCAGCATATCTGTCTGTAAAATGGAAGCACTTACCACCAGCAGAACAATTTACGGTTGGAAACCACCAGAGAACCTATAATATAATAAATTTTTTGAAAAGAAAGTATGTAGAGAAGAGTGAAATCGAGGGGGAGCACAAATGTATTTTCGTGTGCGGCGAACCTTGCGCGCTGCTCAGGTGACCGAATCACGTTCTTGGTCGCAATTCAGTTTCACGGTGAGAGATAAGTGAACGCCATCAGTCAGCAACATGCTCTTCTACAGCAGCCATTCAGATTGACCAAAAATCCTAAATGAGAAGCGAATTCTTCGTCGTTCATGTTTGCTAAACCATAACAAAAATGCAACAGACCAAAAAAAATTACCTATGAAATCCATCCAATGATCGAACTACTAATGGTTCTTCGGAAGAGCATAAATATCCATAAATCACTTACAACGTATGCAGATAAGAGCCGGAAATACATCAAAATGAAATTAAGAATGCACGTGAGGCCTTTTCAGAGGGGCCCGATAGCCGTGAAATCTTCAGGATGTACTCGGGGACAACGACATGTACTGAAGTACTAGACAGAATCAGGTTGTGGGTCTCCTTTTCCTTATCTACTTAAATGATATCGCTCGAATGAAGGCAAATGTATCAGCCTTGCGATGAACATGCTAGCCAATGTTCAAGTAAGGCTGGGATGCCCAGACCTATAAGACAATAAATTCCCGGATTTTAGAAGCAAGTACTTGAAAATGAAACATCTGAACGATTGCATACTTACATTCGGCAGATATTCTGGTAAAAAGATTCTGCCATCTGCTCTCATACCTGCCCTCTGTAAAAATACACACCTGCTAGCAAACGGGGTGGGGCTAGCCAGATTGACAGCCGGATGGTTGACAAAAGGGGTACAATAAACTCGTCCCAGCGGTGAAGATGTTTCTCAGGTCGTACGACTGTGCCGTATAACAATAAAGTGATATGAGATCTTAGCTGGCTTGATGTACAGCGGATTTGCGCAAGAGCAATGGACGTCTGAACGTGGTCGGGAATGGAGACGGGACGAGATGGGTGATTGGTTCACGAGAGTCAACGAGTCCGGCGCTAAAATTCGTTGCATTCCAAGTTGTTCGACCAGGACGGAAAGGTTGCTTTTTTAACGTTGGCTGCTGGTTGAAGGTGCTATTCGACGTCTCTAAATAGCCTCCGAATTACGTGCGTGATTAACATTGCCCGTCTGTTCATTTGAATATAATGATCATAGAGTTCTGACAGAAACTTGCGCAAACCTATCCAAGCACCATCATAAAACCGTCTCATGAAACTGACCCTAAATTGCCCCGACTATTTGCGAGTGTCTTTAACGAGCGCGCCTCAGCAACAACCACCTTCCCCGGCATCCTCACTTTCCCAGAACGCCCGTTCCCCCTTGCGCCTTTTACCTCCCCCATCGCAACCCCCCGCGACCCCGCATACCCGCTCAGGCAATCATACCCCTCGTACCTGGCCCTGAACGTCGGCGTCGGCGTCGGCGTCGTTGTCTCGGGATCGCGCAAGAAGCTGCCGTCGTCGCCCCGCAGTGCCTCCGTGTCGGGGCTCCGCTGTGGATGAGCGTGGGGGAACAGTGACGCGAGAGGGTGGATGAGTGATTTGATAGAGGCGACGCGGGGGAGGATGGGTCGGTAGATGGGGAGGCAGGCGCAGAGGATTGCGCTCGAGAATTGGATTTCGAACCAGAGGTTTGTTGCTAATAGGGCGTCTGGATGAGGTGGGGGTTTTTGGAGTGAGCTTGAGCGAA
This sequence comes from Pyrenula massariospora, assembly GCA_021030905.1. Taxonomy (NCBI): domain Eukaryota; kingdom Fungi; phylum Ascomycota; class Eurotiomycetes; order Pyrenulales; family Pyrenulaceae; genus Pyrenula; species Pyrenula massariospora. The sequence continues at coordinate 2,345,884 of JAGFMI010000003.1, forward strand.
TTTGTCTGTGGGGATAGGTCTGGGGGAAGAGAGGGAAGGGCTGGGGTGGGTTTGGCTTACAGTTAGGGGTGTTTGGTTTGTAAACGTAGACAAGTTGGACTATGCCGCTTATGACTACACTGGTGTTGATCAGCGTTTTGGTTCTTCATCAAATCCAGATAAGTATGCCATACAATCCCGCAAGCAGAAAAATAGTGCTCACACCAAGCTTTTGTCTGAACGGCATCTGAAGCCTCCGTACCATGAAGATAGGTAGCACTGCGATGACGAGATCGTTCACGCAATTGATAAAAAATGTGATGAAGATCGCGAGATCCAGGTCGTAGCAGGTTGCTGGGACTGAAGGGTCCCAGGCCCCGTGGATCGGGACGCAGCGGAAGATGCCGGCAATCATGCAGCCCAGCCACCAGGCGATGGATGTCGCGCCGACGATGTATAGGGCGAGGCGGAAGTTGCGGGAGATACCAAAGATGCGGTAGTAGAGGCAGAGGACGGAGAGCTTGACTGCGGATATTGTGGTACAGGTCAAGAAAGATTCTGCGTATAGGCCCTAGAGCTGTATTGTAAGATAGCGGTTGACTTTCGATGTGGGTCACAGGCGAACCTGCATCGATAGTACCCGCACACGAGGGGGCATTTCTGCAAACTGAACGCCAAGGTATCCCAAACTTGTGGCTTTATCGAGTCGCTTAGCCATCTTCGTTACGCCTTTCTGGACAGGAGAGGAAATAATTCACATACTCCATATGTTGAGGGAAAGGCATGCCCAAAATGACAGTAGGGCAATCACGATGAAAAAGTCATCTGCGCCAAAGCTAGCCTTTGTCCTCGTCCTAGCAATGAAGCGGAGAATAACTGCCAGCAGGGCAAGGACCCCGAGAACGATGTCTTGAACATAAGTCTGGTGGGTGACTGCATGGGTTGAGACCATCTTGATTGACAACGATTTGTCTCACAGACATCAACGACTGAAATTGGTGCCGAGAAAGAGCAGATGACTGAAGAGTGAACTAACAGAAGAAAGAGATGACTACCTATCAAGCTAAATCGGTCTGCACTCGTTAAGATCGGTTGACTAATTTCTGTCTTGAGGCACCAAGGCGGTCGCACAGAATCATAACTTTGCCTTGCTGCTCGACCTGATTGGTGTTTCCCGATTGGTCAGCGCATGCATACGAGCGGCATTTTGCAGCTGATTCCTCGCAACCTGCATTGGACGGCTTTTCGGCATGAGGCTGGCGATGATTACCTTGTCCCTGCGGTCCACTACCCCTACGTTGTGTCCCCAAGTGCCTGACGACAACCTGGACATCGGTGGCTTGCGGTAAACCAACATTGCTGGGTAGCTGATTTCCATATGATGACTTCTTTGCTGTAAGAAGTCGGACTTTGAACGAATGATCGATACCCATTTCCTGGTCCTGAATACTCAAGGGCTCAGAATCATTCGGTGCTGGCTGCCTTCGTGTCTTTGCTGGACTTACAGTGATCCCACTTTGACAACTTCTCAGCCGAGAGGAAAATTCTTCCAATTATTTTGTTTTCAAAGGGCTGATTTGGGGGCCGGGACCGGTGGCCGTTGCTTCCGGCTCCATGTGAGGTTGGGTGTCACAAGTCGCAGCACATCCAATATACGCCGAGCGGTCTAAAATAACAATCAGATGTGACACAACTTCTGACACCTGGTCCTGATGCCGGTCTACTTCCGTCTTAAGGACCTTTGGACCATTAAATCCGTTCGGTCTCCGAAGGATCCGCAGAATGCTTGAAGGCTAAAGGCTAGTGACATATTTGATCGTACCTGGTACGGATAACTTCAAAAAATCAAGAAGCATTTTGACTCGACTGCGATGAGATCGCTACGCGAATCATTATGTCATTCAGGGCCCACATTGTCGACACGTCGGTATGGTGCGAAGCGTCAAGCGCTAATCCAAACGAAAGGCCACTCAAGCAATTTTACCTTGTTGTCATCACGACAACTTTCATTGCTAGGGCTAAGGCTATTCTGATGATGGTCATTTGGCTTCGCCGGCCTTCTTTTGCGCCTCCACTGCTCATGGTGATGCCGCTCACACTCTTCGGGGATGTTGAGGGACTTGTTATGAGCTATACTCTTTCCTCACGTTCGCAGTCGTTGGCCCTGCTGTTACCATCACTTGCTCATCTTCCTTGTTCATTATTGCCCACTTCCGCTAGGCCCAGCTTCTGCTTCGTCGTATTCCCCTTCGCCGCTTCGCCGAGACTGCCACTTCCCCATATGCACGCCAGGATACTGTTTTGGCTTGTTGGTGTCGTCGCTCCCGCCGTCATCGTCGTCATCGTCATCATCTTTGCATTTGGCTATGTGAACCAACTTATGTGCATGGCCAGGTTTCTGGACCCGGGAACGGCACTTACTGTTCATTTCCTGAAGATGCCGATAATTTGCCCACAATAGCTTTCCCCTTGGACCGGTTTAAGGAGAAGAATTCTCTAGACATTGTCTTATGCTCGATACCAGCTTAGTTGAACGGAAAAATCACAGTGAAATTACACATGCCTTTACGGGATTATTATACTGGAGCTCACCCCCTCGAAGATCATTCCAAACATTTCCGCCATTTGCGATCGGCAGTTTTTGTTTTCTAGAAACCTCCTTGCTGTGACTTTCCTATTTCAAGGTAATTTATGCTTGAGACAAAGCAAATACGCATTGAAGCAAAGTCACCAAGCATGCTGCAGAGAAGAATGTCAAAGAGATATTTGGTTTGGAGTCATCTTCGTGCTGCCGAGACAGAATTGCTAAGATTGCTCCAGGAAGAATAAAAGAAAGTGGTGCTGAGACGCAATGTGCATGTTCGCCATCTATAAAAAGCGCATAGGCCAAGCCCTGCATGACCTATGTCGCGGCACGCAACTCAAAGAAAACATTCGGTCTTAAGATCGATCGTTGGGCCCAGTAGACCGCGTGCATTAAAGACGGAATTAGGCTAGAGCAGAGTCCCAGAAAGATTGCAATAGTGTCATTATCAAGAAGAGAAGCTACTGACTACGGCTACACTGCATGAAATGACCAGAAGATTCCGCGGAAAGCGTGAAAGCTCGAAGTTAGTGAGATTTCTGATCTTGCCTCATTAGCTTAGGATTTCCTTGATTGCACCCGGTTTGCCTTTGTCCTGTGAAAGAAGGCCGTGCCGGGAAGGATAAAAACAGAGGCAGAGAAAGGCAAAGCATAATCTAGTCTTCTCGTAACAAACATGATGAAAGCGAGGAGGAAGATGACAAGGATAAGAGTATGGACGATGGAGGCTACAAGAGAAGGAAAGAACTTTATCCAACGGGAGGCGACTGAAAAGTTTGATGGCGAAAAGGCGAGTATTTCAAGGTCATCTGTGGAAGCGTTTCGAAGGCGACCTTTTTAGCACGTTTGAGAAGAAGTGTGGTGAGAAGCTCTTGATGCCATCTTGCGGCGGAAGGGGGACATCCAGTGCCTCAATAGACAAAGTATGAGAAGTCCGGGAGGGAGAGCGACGCGCCGAAATGTTAGCACTTACCAGCGTGCGGCTGATATTCAACTACCCCACGATTTCTGATACCCTTCCATCCTTCCTCGCCTTGACTCAGCAAGCACAGTTCTGACTTGCTAATTGGCATTTGTCTGTGAAGACAACATTGCTGGGTAAAGGCATGATCTAGTTTGAATGACCAGAGATGCTAGGCGACAACGACCGAGGTGTGCCTTACTCAAGGCTGGCAATAGTCGGTGACACAACGCTTGATCATCTGGTCAACATCAAGATCTGAGCAGTAGACCTCTATATGACCAAGCTATAATCTACCGCAGATATAGTGATAGACCTCCTAATGTCCGCCAGTCTCGATCGAGATAGCTTGCGGGAGCCTGTACCATCGGAAGTAAAGAGCCTATCTCGCGCTTTGAGGGATTGTTAATATCAAAATAGGGGAGATGTGACCGTTGGTCGAGTTTTTGATCCAGACACGATCGTGATAATCTGCGGACTGATCATCTTAGGGACCCTAAGCTGGAGCGATAGCAATAGCAGTTGATGAGTGGGCTGGTTTGGGCTGAGTGCGATGTTAGCGGGTGGCAATATCTTGGAACTATGGTGTTTCCAGGGTGAAAGCACATGTTCGAAACACAATTATGTATCTGAGCTCGAAGAAAATTCCGGACGGAGTACGTGTTTTCTTGCCATTGCCGCTCGTTGGAAGTGGACCCAAACGCCGTAAATTTTGTGATCCTCTCGCCCATCAAGAAGCGGCGTCAATAAGGCCCCACCGCCATGCAATGCCGGCTGGTGATCTGTTTATTGAGGTGAGCAGCCCGAGCACACCTTGTCCTTGACTCTTCCCTGCGGTTTTTTGTGTTTTTTGAGAGGTCTGCACAACGGTTTCCCGAAACGAGGTCTGGTGAGAGCGCGGATGGTGGGCTTCTCATTTGGTGTCTTTATTCGAAACAGTCGCCCTGCGGGTACCTGCAGAAGCGGCTCAAGGGAGGCGGATCTTCATTTCAGGTCGATGGGGGCGGCAATTGCTGGGTGGTCCTTGGCTGTCCGTCTGATGGGGAAGGCCGAACGGGTCATGTCCGACTCAGGTTGGCGCGCGAGAAGTGTTTCGCCCATCGACAGCCTGTAAGATGGAGAGATCAGCAAAATGATTCCTCACGTGAAACGAGAAGGCGTGCCCTGGGTTCGTGAGACATCATCGGACAGGGCTAGTCTTTACCAGCTAATTTTCCGCGACGGGGCCTTGCGGTGATGAGATGGTTGGTTGCTTCTCAGCTGCAGATGCGCGCGAATGCGAAGAGACTTCCGGACGTGGCGCCGTTAAGGTTGTTTCACGTTTCGAAACTTGGCCGCTTCGGGAGACGGCACCACCATGATTTGCCGCCCGCCATCCCTCAACAAGTCAGGGGCTGCACTTTACACGCATCCGCTTTTGCAGTCGGTCGACGGCGGGATGGATTCCTTCGCAACGACAATCCGAAGTTGGGCACAATCTTAGACGACGGCCAGCGTGATCGCCCGCCAGCGCCGCGTCGCCCGTATGGGGCACATCACACCCAGTTCCGGGAGGGGGAGGGGAATCACCCAGGTCCCCATCCAGTTAAGTATCACTTCACTTCCATTTATTCATCTGACTCTTTTGACACCCGTCCTCTGCATAGTCTCTACACCAGCTGTAGTTGTCGTCTTCTTACAGATCGCCTGTGGTGATCGTACGTTCCTTTGTCCAAACCATTCATTCCTTTGATCAATAGGCTCCATTGACTGAAGCCTGCCCACTTCCATTCTTTCTCTGTCCACCATCTGAAATCAACAACTATCCATCAACATGTCTGCTACCGCTGTCTTCTCCGGCGCCGTTGCGCTGCTGGCTCTTCTCCCACAGGTTTCCGCTCATGGATACGTCGCACAGATCGATGCAGGCGGAAAGACGTAAGAGAACGCAAATCAAGAGATTCTACACATACTAACCTTTGTTATAGCTACTCCGGTTGGATGAATGATAAAGCGCCTGGAGAGTTCCCGAGTCAAGTGATCGGCTGGAAAATTACGAATCCAAGTAACGGTCCTACAGCTCAGTCTCCATCTGGTTACACCGACTACACTAGCCCGGATATCATCTGTGGACCTCAGGCAACAAATGCACCCATCGCTGCAGACGTTCAGGCTGGGCAGAATGTCGATCTACACTGGCAGGGTACATACGGCCAACCATGGCCTCACTCTCTAGGTATTGTCATGACATACTTTGCAGACTGCGGCGGCGACTGCTCCAAGGTAGATAAGAGCCAGCTCAAATTCTTCAAGACTCAAGAAGAAGGCCTAGAGAGTGACGGTTCATGGGCTATGGGCAAGATGAAGAACCAGGGCAGTGTTTGGCACGTCCAGGTTCCTTCTACTCTTAAGGGTGGCCAATATGTCCTCCGATCCGAAATCATCAATCTTGATGTTGCAAAGCCAAACCCAGGCGTTGCTTACGCCGGTCCTCAATCCTATGTTGCCTGTATCAATTTGAATATTCAGAGCGAGGGAAACGATACTCCTCAAGGCACGCCAGGCCAAAGCCTGTACACATCACAGAATAGCGATTTGAACGCGAATCTTAACATTTACCAACAATCTGCCAGCTTTACCTTGCCAGGCATTGCCATGTACACTGCTGGCGCCAACTCGAATAGCAACAGCGGAGGCAGCGGGGCAGCATCCGCTACCAATACTGGCTCACCATCTGTGACCGGCTATCCAGGATCTAGTGGTGGCTCCTCGGGGAATGCACCAACTACATTCGCCATCTCTGCATCTGCTGCACCCTCCCAGCAGCCCGCTTCTGGTCAGGCCCCAGCGGCTCCCGCTGCGCCTGCAGCACCTGCAGCGCCCGCGGCTCCTGCTGCCCCGGCTGCTCCCGCCGGCGGCTCTGATGACCCTAACGTCGTCAAGGTCTACCACACCACCACCGTTGTTCAAGACGTCACGACTACCGTCATGAGCAAACGTTCTGTGACTCCTGGGCCTGAAGTTGAGGCGTTCAAGAAATTGCATAGGCACCTTGCTCGTCATCGGGATAGCCATCGCTAGATGCTTACCTTACGGTCAGGCAACGCGACATAGATACTTCCTACCTGCAACTATGTGTTTTATCATTCTTCCGACCGAAGGTCTGTTCTGCTGAATATTTCTGGCAAGCTGGGAGCACGGGTAGCAACAATTTGGTATTTTTGGATGGATATGGTTTTGAACCTGTGGTTTGGGACGATGAATGACAATAGGCATGACCTTAGACTTTGGCCATAGACAATTCGATTCAGGTCTTGCTTGGGGATCGTAAGCCTTTTCGTGTATTCTATCATAGCTTTTGGTGGAGAGATTGAGAACGCATAACAACGGTCATGTACATCTTGCTTTCAAGCCGTGCACAATGAAACGTGATAGCAAAGTCTTCATTTGTCCCTTATAAGGGTATGAATTCTCGCGAAACGGTCTCGCTGAGGCGGTTTAGCACTGCTGGCCTCCATACCTACACCCGAGTGTTAGTAAACGTCAATTTTGATGCACCTGGATTTTGGAAAACCTTTCTTAGCAAGTTCGTGGCAAAGCGAATTAGTTCAACTCCAATTACTAGAAAAGGCAAGAAGCCGTACTACCTCTCCTACCTTCCCATCCCAAGCCCCCTATTTCCCCCCTTTTCATGTCTTGATATAATACCCAAGCCAACAATTCGTAAACCCCGCCGTGGCATCACAATTCGTCGCCTTATTCCCCTGATCGATCATCTGGCTGACCCCATTCGAGCACGCGTTGTAGCAATCACTCGGCGACTCCCACTTCCCATTCCGGTTCATATAGAACGTCACCATGCCATCGCAGTCCCGATCTCCCCAATCCGACTTCGCCCAGCTCCTGAGACAGTCCTGCAGCGTCGGCCTGTCGATCTTCTTGCCATTCTGGCCGGTGTCCCCTTTCTCCGTCTTGCCCTGCGACACCCGCCCAAAGTCCGTCCCGTCCGTGACGGTGTTGTTGGTCTGCGGCTCGATCGAATACAGGTACTCCACGTCCCGCACCATGTGCCCGCCGTGCTTCTTGTTCGCGGGGTTGACCCCGTCCTTCGCGTTCGGCACGTTGCACCCCCCATTCAGCGGGTTCAGCGCGTCGCCGCACATCCCCGCCGTCGGCCGGAACCCGCCCAGCGGCCACTTGGCTGACAGCCGCACCTTGTCCGGGGTGTTGTCGTTGTAGGTCCTGCCGGGCTGGCTCGGCCCGTCGACGTTGAGGTCGCCCGGCGACGCGGTGGAGATCCAGGTGCAGAAGTCGCGGATGTTGCGGTCGAGGACGCCCGCGTCCAGGAAGGTGGGCGTGTCGTTGTCGTTGCAGAATTGCTGGGGGTCGGCGCCGGCGCCCTTGCCTGCGGGGTTGAACTCGAGGACGGCACCGCCGTTCTTGCCGCCGTTGTGGTCGATCGTGCCGCCGTACTTGAGGTTTTTGGGGTTGATGTTGTCGTGGGGGACGTCGCAGCCGTTGACGATGGTCAGTAGGAGGTTGTTGCAGGTCGGCTCGTCGATGGCGAGGTTCTGGTAGAAGGTCACCTTGAGCTGGAGCTCGTTGACGGACTGCGGGTAGAAGACTTTCTGGTCGAAGTACTTGCCGTCTTTGAGGTCGCCGCTGGGAATGCCGGAGGCGCTCTTGCCGCCTTTGCAGTAGTCTCCGACAGCCGCGGCCGCGGCCGGCTGCGATACCCACTTGTCGGTTGCTTTCCATTGACCGGACGACATGGTGTTGCATTTGGGACTGCCGTTCGAGGGAGCGTCGCCGGGCTTGCACTGTGGTGGCTTCACGGGGTCGACCTTCAAGATCTTGGATCGGTGAAAGACGAGCAGTCCCATGCACGGGCCAGTAATGGTCTGGTGTCCCATGTAGCTTGGGTGGAACACTCTGGCGATCGAGTCCGGCGCAACAGCTTTGAGCTGAACGTTTGTCATACCGGCTTTTGGTGGGGAGGTAGGCGTGGCGGTCGTCAATGGAGCGTCTCTGCCGGAGAGGTTCGCTGTGGAATCGCGCCTGAAAACTGCAGCGTCCAACATGGAGGATCGCCTGACCCTCGTCAAGATTGTGTCCCTCCGTCTTTTGCCGTTATAGGAAATACCATTCTTCCGGATGAACATCAATAGATCATCGTTTCCAGCGGGATCTTGAGCCGCTGCATCCTCGCAAAATCTTCCCTTCACCCCCGTGACCATTTTATCCCAATCAGCCGCGTATACGGGAATCGGTTCTCTGGTGCTGCTCCGTGCGGACGCGATGACCGAAGAGATGGCGGAGTTGACCTCGTCTGTCAATTTGTTCATAGCTTGTCGATTTTGGTGGCTGAGCTTAAGACCTGTGATTCCGGTTCCTAGGGGGTCCCAGAAGGACCATGTTTGCTGATCACAGTAGTTTTCTGCGTCGTTCCAGAACTTTGCGTACATGGTGTATATGATGACCCCGTCCTTGGAGATCTTGTGCGACAAGGCTTCTACCATCGACTCGATACTCTCACGCATTTTCGCAACATTGTTGTGACCGTCGGTTAGGGCCTTGTCACAACCCGCTTGATCTGTGGCTAAATAGACACATGCTTTTAAGATGGCCTCAAATCCAATATCGTTGCCGCCTGCAGATACGGTGATGAGATCCGCAGAACCATCTGCTATGTTTTTAATTTGTTGGTCTTTGATATCTTGAGACGTTGCTCCTGAGCAAGGTAGGTTGTCAAATTTGTCGGTCTCGAGCCCGGAGTTGAGAAGAATGGGATAAGCTTGGTCATATCGCGAACAGTCCTTGTCTCCAGGACCGTTAAAGGCGTTACCCGCCCCAATACCCGCAGCATATGAATCACCCACGGCCACATAATGTTTAATCCAGGAGGTGTCATATATGTTAGGATCGTCTCTCTTTGCGAGAGATCTTGGTAACAGCTCATTGGGGCCCGTCTGATGACTCTTCGTGGGGCTATTACTTGGTGTGAAGGAAAGACTTGATGTATAGTGCACGAAGAAGAATGCCAACCATAAGAACATATCGTGTATCAGGATAACGAATGCCTGTAGTCTAGTAAATGATGCAATAAAACAATGAAGAATCCAACGTAGAAAGCGACTGGCTGGTAGTACAACAAAAAGGAATGCAATTTACTTAGTACTCTGAATCTCATTTAATTAGAAACTACAGTCGTCCCTTCATCTTTAATACATCTGCAAAACTTCTCAGATCAGAGTCAGGTGGCATTCATCACGATCCAAATGCATAGCCATCAGCTCCTGTCAGCTCAGCAACCAACCCGAGAACGAGGCTCAGCGGTTGTTTTGTACTCGCAGCGCATAGGGAAGCAAAGGTACAGACTTGATAGCTTTGATGTGCAGGCGGCAGTCCCTCAGGCATGTAGGGAGCGTGGCATAAGAGAAGTATTCGAAGCGCTGAAGTTGTTGAAATTGGCTAGTGTAATACGACCGTTTCTGAGTGAGATTTTGCGCAGTCTATGGGGGCGGATATCGTTGGTGGGGTCGGGGTTAACGCCGGTCCTGGCCAAATACGAGGCTTCTCGGCCCCTGTTCTAATAAAGTTCCCCAGCTGAATCATACCAACAATCATGAACTGAGAAGTTCGTTCAAGCTTAAGGCTAATTGTAATGGCATAATATCATCATTTAAGGCCGCAAGGCTGATATTGCGGCGGCTTTCAGTTGCAATAATTGCATTGCCGCAAGTTCCTGCGAACGTTGGCCTCTCGTATTTGGTTTCACAAACGGCAAAAGTGCTACTCTGATTCCCAGGATGTTGGTGTCAATATTGTATAAATGGATGGAAATTCGCGGTCCCAGTTTGATAGAATTTATAGTCTTTTTCCTTATCCAGCAACTGCCAGATAAGTATTTGATCCCATTCACTCGTTTTCGTTTCCGCATTATTTCCCAAAGAGGCAACAACAGTGAGGTTCTCAGCGATTAACGCAATATTTCATTGTGCATCGACCGATTCACGGTCATGCGGCCTTCTTCCTTTATTAGCTGCTCCCTCACAAGAGCCTTCGTTTCAGTTCTTATTCTCTTATTATCCCTCACCCTTGCAGTCGACATTGTTGTCAAAAGAGACCCTGAAGCTGTGAATGGCATTTCTCCTGGCAAAGGCTGGAATGTTTATATTGGCACGGCAAAGTGGAACAGCGACCCCGGTTTCATCACCGATGCCGGGACAGGAGCATTCATAGCGTTTGCCAGGGAGGCTTTCACTAAAATGAGAGATCAGGCGAGGGCTGATGGCGTTTCGAATCCCCCCTCTGCATTAACGGTGCTCATAGTTGGCAACAAAGCGTACATCTCGTCATCAATAACCAAAACGGAAAGAGGCGGGGACTACAAACCCGGGGACCTGCTGAAACTGTTCAGGCAGCCGCTATACGAACAAGAAACATTAGACGGCCCTACTCCTCCATTCGGGCTGTCTCAGGTTCTAAGCACCCTTCATCAGTGCCTCGAACAAGCACAGCGGGAGGATTCTGATGCCACTGATCATCAGCTATTTTGCGGCGAGCCGGTAGCTCTAGACCAGTACTTTAACGACGCAGGATTGCCAGGCAGTAACAAGGAAAATGGAATGAGGGATGCTAAAGCACGCATCGTGACGTGGGGAGTCACGGCAAGCAACCAACAGGGATTTGTATTTAGACCTTGTTCTGGCTCGCGCAATGATGCACCCAATGCTATTGGCTGCATGAGGCTGGTTACCTTTCTAGGGCTTCCTTATGTGTCTGGGGGCAACCCTGCTAACACATTTCCATCGCCAGACGAGGCTAAGGAGGATAGACTTTGTCTTGATGATGGAGAGTTATAGCAAAAGTGCATACACAATGTATAATAACATGGCATGAAGACCGGAAGTGCGTTTTGCTCAGATGGCATTCGAAATTTGGAAGATGGCTCGTTTGCCGGTTCTGTTTTTTTAGTATAACAAGCAGATTGAATGTTTTAATGGATTTGTATCGGATATAAGCAGCTTCACCTTTAGCTTTAAAGGCTGGCTCTTTTTGTGCAGTGGTCTGTTTGACAATTATAAGTTCTTAATTCTGCTCTTTCTACCTCATTAAAAAAAACTTTCAAGTTCAAAAGCTGTTATGTTTAATTCTAAGATTTTCAATACACTTTGATATAATAAGATGAAAAATTTATATTCTATATATGCATTTGAGAAAATAAGTATTCTAAATTCTGATTCATGGAATTTATATGGAGCTCCAAAAATTGAAAGGTGTCGAACATAAATAGCTTTACCCCCAGCCTTAAAAGTCGGCTCTTTTGGCGCAGTGGTCGGCTTGCCATCTTGATAACAGGTCAAGAAGGCCATATGATGCCTCTATTATAGCTTTCTGGTGGGAGTTCACTGTTCAAACATTCGTTAGTATTCTCATTGTAGCCGAAAATCTTTTGGGCTACCTTGTAGTCAGCTCTATATTGAGAGCATCACAAAGCGGACTGAGCTGATGCAGAGTGTCTTGTTGGATTGACTTGTTCCACCAATAACCGTCAAAATGTATTCCTAAATGTAGATGTTGGATAGCGAGCCGATTGCCATTGACGGAGAGGTCATCGAGGTCGGCAGACAGTCTTTTGATAAGAGCGTTAGGTGTCCATGGATAAAATGCGATAAAGTAGACAAAATCATTGCGAAGGGTTAACCTGTGCAGAGTGTCCGGTAATATAGTAGAAATAGGCTGGTAAATATCTGAATTTCCAAAAATTACCTCCATTGGGATCTCCAACGTGTGTAGCCTTTGAAATTCTCGCAGAGACCCGATGGACTCGTCCGGTCCCGGGTATTCGTCTTCACCGCCAGTATGGTTGCCGTCGAACATAGGATACCGGTAACGCTCTAGGCTAACACTTAATTCCTCCAGTGTGCCATTAATTTGAGACAGTGCATCTAGTAAGCTTTTTGGGTTTGGCAACCGGTCGCCTTCCTCTCGTGGGTCATAGAACCTCTCATATGTGAGGCTGCGGAGCTTCGGCGTTGCTTTGAGAAGGCGTTTAAGTGAGGCCTCGTCACAGATTGTAGAACGAAGAATCAAAGTTGTTAGCGTGGAGGTAAAGTTGGCGGCGTCGGGCCATCGCCAGGATTGCATAATTGCAGGTAGAAGAACATCCAGAGTCTGGAGGGTTGGCAATTTCAATGCATTGATCACAACTTCCGGGTGGATGGACTTCTCGGCGAAAACAGCATCTGGACTCCTACGGATGAATTCCCTATTTTGGCAATTCTGTTGCAGCTGTCCCCCTTCCTTGTCTAAGTCTCCAGCAAGCACGACACTTTCCAGCTTCGGGTTGAGAGGGTACTTGAGAACTTCCGGAGCTGAATATTGGAAGCCAACATTGAAAGCCATCTCACCAGGGCCGCCACGGCTTAGGTGATTTATGCCAAATTCAAGGGACCGTAGGTTTGGAAGACACGAGAGTAAGAGTGTAACCAGCATGGCTAGGCTTTTTGTCATACCTTCAGAAGCCCACTCTATACTGTTTAAGCCAAGCTTGTCTCTCGCGCGTGTAAATGCAAATTCGAGCTCGGCTGCGGGAACGTTTTCCATGTTAGGTCCCAAGAGAGCGAAGCTTTCGACTTGCTCGGCCAAGCGAGCATTAGGAAAGAGTGTATTGAAAAGAGAGGAAATGGCCGAGATTTTTCTACCTCTAGTATCTAGGGTGACGGTCCGGTAAAGCTCTGGGACCGCTACAGCGTTCAAAATTTTGCAGACCTTGGTCAAAGACTGCAAATCATTTCGGGATACGTGGAGAATGATGTACTTTTGGAGCTCCAGTGGTAGGCTCTCGAATCTTGAGCGAATCATAATCAAGAACGCGTCCTGTTTCTCGGTACAGCACGACAAGTGGCGGTTTTGTTGCGATCACCATTGGTGACCAAAGAAAATTGATGGATGAATTTTTGTTAAACGACCCTGATTTCGGGTCGATCTGGGTGTGTGCGGGACTTGGGAAAGCTTTCCACACACAATCTACTGGCGAGTAGCATTCCTAGTTAGTCAGAAGGGCTTCGAGCGTGTTCCTGACGCTTCAACATCTTCGCAGGGTAATTAAATAGCTCTTCAATATAGAACACGTGTGCAAGTAAGGAGGTAAGCGAGCGACGGTAAAAAATCGGAGACCGTACCAGATCCGCCAAGCCGCCGAGGCCGCCAAGCCGCAAATTTACCCCACCTCATACATAGGTAGTTCCGGTCCGTGCATAATTTCCTTCAATCCCAAAGACAAGACCGGCTTCTCTCCAAACGATGTCACGATCGAGCATATTGTCCTCAGGCCCGACGTATTCTCGCTCGTCATCTGAAAATGTATCGGTTCGATCAACTTCACGGCGCTGATATCTATTTGCTAGAACTTGTGCCATTAACACTGTTTAATGGCGAGAGATAACAGTGGTCCGCGATAGAATTCGACTCCCGCTCCATGAAGCAAACTCCTTCATTAGACCTTACTAGCGCCTATGCACCTTGGAACAGTAGGATAAGCATCAAAGTCTTATTGCAGTCTATGTATCGCTCTCTTCTGGTATCAACAGACGATCCCTAACTTTCTGCCACGTTGGTGGGATGTCAACACGCCATTGTTGAAGCAGCAGCTCGACGGATCGAGGCTCTTGCTCTGATTGCCGCCCGAACAGAAGACCAGAGTTTCTTTCCACAGTATCACGATCAATGATGGGATCTAAAGGGAGAATATTCTCTCCCTCATCACTCGGTGGACATATCGTATCCACATTGTCCAAACTCAGGTACCCATTTGGAGATCTCGCGTCTGTGGGAAAATCAGCAAACCATTTTTCGATGCGATGTTTCGTGGTGTACCATTGATCTTCGGGCATCAAACCGTCACCTTCTTCATCGTCGTCTTCCTCTGATCCGTCATTTTCGTCCGGAAGTCCCTCAAAGAACGATTCTACCGGCATGCAACGACTTCGTGCCTTCTCGATCAAGGTGTTGAACTCCTCTTCTGCACCGTCCAGCTCGGCCTTCAGGCTCTCTAATTCCTTGTGATAACCTGCCTTAAATTCATCAAGATCGAGCAGCCGTCCATTGTCCCGAGCTCGGGTTTCAAAGTCAAGCTTTCGCTCAAGATACTTTTCGTTAGTCCCATAAGCGTCCAACTCGGCGTTAAGATCAATCATCCGAGTTTTTGCTACAAGTATTGACGTGCTCACTTCGTTGTTGACTCTGAAATGTTCATCAATTCTCTCGCGAGTGGTCAGGGACGCAGATTGGCTTGGCTGCCTCTCCAGTGGGGCTAGCGCTTCAAGATCGTCGTTGTGTGCATCAGAAGCAGATTCTAAGACAAAAACCTCGCTGAGCCGGTCATCGTTGGAACTATTATGTGACGCATCTGTCTCCACTCTGATCAAGTCCTCAATCGTTCTAATCAAGTCATCAATCACGAGTTGAGCCTTTCTTTCCGAGTCTCGGACATTAATGAGATCTGAAATCGTCAAGAACCGTATTAAATCCGACTGGGCTTGCTCTTGGTACATTCGATAAAGTACTATCTTGTTTTGCGCAGCTCGAACCGTCTTCTCACTCTTGCAACCCTTATTGCAGATTTCGTCAAGCCGCTCGACGACTCGATGGTAGTCAAATGCTCGCTGCGCCGCGTCAATGAGTGTTCCCGGCAACCGTAAGGGAGATTTGCGCCCTCGTTCCAGATCAAGCGCGGACGTCGCCATGTCATGAACATGCAAGGCAAGTCCATTTTCGTTTGCCTCTGGCTTTATTGCTCTATCGACTCCAAAAATTCGAAATATAGCTCTCAGAATAAAGTCTCGGAAAATGGCCAAGATGTTGGGGAGGAACATGTTGTGATTTAGCATGTGCGCTTTTTTAAAGAAAATATCTGTCTCGGACTCTTCGTCAGGTAGTGCTAAATAATGTTGCATATAGAAGAAAGGGGAAGAAGCAAAGGATATATTATATTCTACACGGCGTTAGGTCTGTCGACTTGCTTTCATGCATACTTAGATAAGTGCTCTCTAGATCCACGAAGACTACTCTTCCACGATGTTCTTTCACTACGATGCATGATGGCTGATCTCAACAATTGCATTGATTTTCGACACAAAGAACACTAAGTCCTACTATATCAAGAAGCGGGATTTCAGCTACAGCTGCGCGAAGTAGGCTCTAAATTCTCACTACTCTGGGGTTTGCTCTTAGTTTTGGTGGTTATAAATTCTAAGATGTGACCGATCAATCTGCTCTTCACTTCATTTCTGCAGTACGTCTTTGCAATTGTCCGAACTAGAGTCTCATCTTTTCCCCGAAGCGCATCGCAACTAAGACATTCACCGAGCTATGAAACCATTGCCACTCCCGATAAACACGAGTTACGAGGAAAGCATAAAGTCAAATGATTGGCGTCAAAGCGGACCCAGGTCGCCCATTGCCGGTTTGGCGTCTCCTTGCGGTTCTGGAGTCAGTCGATTTTCGATGACAAGTCGAAACAATGGAAGGCATCAGGCGCCATATTCCATTCGAAATGGAGGCAAAAAGTGGACTCTCCCACCTCTTTTCGAGACTGATACCAACGGATCGCAGCGGCAATCGACCTCCAAACCACCTCCTCGGGATATCAACCAGATTCAACGAGGAGCCTCCATTGGTTTATGTTCACCTAGCATAGCGTCGACGATTGGTACCTGCCCGACTGTGAAAACTCGTGTGGGGAACGCTCCAAGAGACAACGGTTGCGTGCTTGACAGAAGTCTATTCATGCCGGGTCTAATCATTCGAGCAGTACACATCGAGCCTACCTTTCAGAATTCTTGGCAAGATGGGAACACCCTCATTCCTTCTAAGTTCGGTGATCTGACTGGTAAGATCCGAAGGATGATTGTGACAGGGGTCCATAGCGACACTTTCCAAGCCGTTCCATGTTTCACTAACAATCAGAGAGGAGTCGAGAAAAAAGCCGTCAAGGACGAGTTCGTTTCTCTCATGGATCCACGTTGTGGAGAGGGGTTTGAAAAACTCACCATCCACGAGCCTCTTGTCCCAAAGGTTCTCGAGAGTAGGGTCCCTAGGTACAGTCCAGCCACCGTCTGCCATATTGCTTATCCAGTGTCCAGAAGCCTTGACCATCCTGTCATCATGGAAGGGTATCTAGACGAGGAGTCCACCATGCGACTTGCTTCTATGAGAATGAATTATGAGAAGGCATCTCTGGAGCAAGCTTTGAAAGGGAAGCAAAAGAATCCAAGACGAGCTTCTTACGTCCATGAGAAGGCGATCAACGATGTTACGAACGCTTTCAGCTGTGCTTGGCTTTGAGACGGCTGTCCGCCCTGGTCTGCCATTTTCTAATTCTGTCTCTCATTTTATCTGGATGTATACATTATTTCAAGATATTTCAAGCTGTTTCGAGTTTAGCATCCTAGCCTAGCTAACCTTTGAGAAAGGAGCCTTGATGCCGTTCAGATTTACAAAGACCATTCAAAAGGTCCCAAGCTTTACGAGCTGTCAGAGGCAAAATCAGCGGTACATCAGGAGGGGAGGTATTTTCAAACAATACTTTCGATGCGGGAAGCAAGTCTAAATACTAGATTACTATGATTCAGTGGTCGCTAAGAATATCAAATACTCCAATACAATTTGACGACTGTCCATCACCTCGTTCTGAGATACATAAGAGCTTTTATGAGGGGCAACGCTACATTCGATACAGGATCTTGTCTGATTCAAAACCATAGACAACTTCTATTTCCTAGCGTATGCAGAAGGGCGTGTAAAAGCAGACGAGGAGAGAGCGATAAGGTTACGTATGTCCCACATCGCCAAGATAGGTTTAGCGCGGGTCGTATGACTCGGGCGGGCAACTCATAGATCTAAACGTTTTTCAATATCATACACTTGTAACTTTCCATGGAATCATACACGTCTCACATAATTTCTTCCATTTAGGCTCGATCAGACTTTAGTCAAGATTTGCGCCAACTTTCGACAAATCTACGTGCCGTCCCTTGCGAAATGTGCCTGTCCCAAACAGTCGTCTCTACCACGCTCTCGTTTGGTCCTGATCTAGCAGCAAAATGACCGCAGAATGCCATCGATTTAGGAAATGCACATTGGCTCTGACAAGTGCACTTTGTAACGAATCCTCATGCCTTTCCTGCGATGACGAGCAGCCAACGAGCAGATCCCTCCCGCAAAGCATTTCACCCTACACCACCAGCAACCTTCGTGGGAACCTGTAAAAGATATACCTGCGATCGTCCATAATACCGGCTGCAATACCTGTTTTTGTGATTACAATCTTGGGGCTAGTCTTGATCAAATCACGCGACAGAACACCACGTCTTCGCGATGGCAGCAAGAAGAGCACGCAAAGGTCTAAAAATAATGTCCAATTTAAAAATATGTATGTACATTTCGAGGACACCTTCAAGGCTCATCCATGTCGTAAGTATGGTGGTAGTTATTGGGATCGTCGACACCCCCATAACAATGCCGCTCATGGAACCTGTATATGCGAGTATCTGGACCTTCTGGGAGACTCTCCATATCATCTTCCGCTGGCGGGTCGAGTTGGGCGAGATTTGCAAAGACAGACCCCGTTCGTCTCGCTAGAAAGAGCAATCCAGCTTTTGGATGCATCTTAAACTCGTCGTCTGAGGAAAGTAGCGATGGATTCTCGCGCTCGAAGGTTGGCGAAACGATTGTCTTGGCCATCTCTTGGGATTCTTTGCATCTGACATCGGACCATCGCAGAATCTGCAGATATTTGGTTTCAGATAGCAACGGCCGATCGTACTTGTCGTACGGGAAATCTGCCAGTTGTTGCGGCGATTCCTCTTCCACCTCTTCATCATTGAAGTACATCGACACATCTAGGCCCCGGCTTTGTGCATCTTCGACGGCTTTCACGAAGACGTCTACGATGGCCTCGAGTCTCTCTTGCTCAGCTGCCACGTCCATATCGTAGCATTGGTGGAATTGATCAATGGTTAAATCGCATTCCCCATCCGCAACCGCCGCTTGATACTCTTGGAACGACTCGTCTTTGGCCTCTTCGGTCATCATTCTGTTTACGACCTTTTCTGACTCTTGCATTGTTTGATAGGCTTCGTCACAAGTTTGTCGTGCTTTCCTATCAAGCTCGGCGCAGTGCCTAATATATTCTTCTTCTGCCTCGTCAATTGCCCTCTGACGAGCGTGACTACTCTCGGTCGCCGTCTCCTCGTTATTCGCCATGGTCGCGTTCACGGCTTCTGCGGATTTTCCTGGTCGCTCCTGGATCTGGCCCACTTGGACAAGATATTCTATGACCTTATTGAAAACCAGTGACTTGGGATCATTTTCAGCTGTCTGAAGGTCCTCAGCCCTCAAAGTCCTATCAATTTGCTCTATGACCGCGGCAGGCATTGTAATGTGAATTGGCTGTTCCGTCAAGTCGTGCACCGAGGGCTCGCGTTCATAATCAACTGTAAAAGTTTGCAGTGCATTGTTGACGACCCTCGTAAAACCACATAGATCAAAAATGCGTGCCATTTTTTGAAGTTGCGGGTGCAATGGATGGAAGTTTCCTCAAAAGTCTCTAAAGATTCGATTGTGTTCAAGCGTCCAGCGCAAGTGAAAAGTCCTGCAAGAAGTCACAAAAATAGAAGATTATGTATTGCAGTAAACAGTGCCTATCGGTCTTTGACGTTGCCGGTGTCTTTTTTGGGGAAAAGAAAGAACACAAATGCGGCCACCAGAGCTTTGAAGAAGTCAAAGACTTTTAAACAAGGAGAATTCAGAACATCCGGGTTGTCTCTGATTTGAAGCAGCCCAGACAAAGAGATACAAACATGTCCTTCTATCTCAGGGCAAAGAACTCATAATGCCATTGAAGGCCTTGAAGCGATCTAGGGTGAGCATGTTTCGTGGGCTTGGTCAAAGAAGTTTGCATTGTTTTGACTCGAGTCAATGTACAAATTGCCATCTCTTCGATTATTAGGCTCTATGAGATCTTCGCAATTTTTGACGCTTCATTCATACTTACGTTTCGACTTGGTCATTGAACCACATTTACGCGTCTACGCAACTAGACATCGTCGTACAATTATATCTCTGGACCGCGTTCACACATCAGCCTATACGGTAATCCATCAGAGCAAATCAGCATGGCAGCATCGACTTGGCGGCAGAGAGCCCCTCCGCCTTCTGCGATGGGGAACTATGCAATGAAGAATGCTCCGTCTGCTATCACACGCGCTAAATCACGTCTAGGCGGCCTCGTCCGTGGCCCTCCCCACGATCCTGCCCCTTCACTATGCACTTTTCAGACGAACATGACACGAACGAGCATTGCTCCACGGAACATTTGCGGAACCAGTATGCCACGTGATCTATTCGCTCCTGGCATGATTATCCGGTTTCACCACTTCGAGGCTGCTTATGAAGACGCAATGATTGACGAAAAATATCTAATACAGTCACGCTTCGGTGATGTTTGTTGCAAGGTACGACCGCACATTGTCGTCGAATGTCACGCAGAGCATTTTGTATGCTTACCACTTTTCACGCATCAAAGCAGAGGCCTTCATAATAAAGCACACAAAGTCGAGTTCGTCTCTGTTAAAGATCATCGTAATGTTTCGGCGAACGAATTTCAGAGCCTTTCGACCCACGAGCCTCTGGTCACAATGGCAATGGAGGCGACAGCACATTATATGGACATCAACAGCACAGTGCATATTGCATCCTGCGTTGCAAGAAGCTACAGACTTCCGGTCGTGAAGATGGGTTATCTAGACCGCGAGAGCACGAAACGGCTGCTTGAAATGAGGAGGCAAATGGGAAAGAGCGCAGAAGTGCGCTACAATGCCCGAGCCTAGAAGGATAGAGGAGGATCGGATTGTTCTACGCTTGTTAAGACACTGCGCGCATGTAACGCGCCGACAGATGAGCGCTACAGAGCTCTTTTTCAGAGACAGCTTCTGTCAATCCGAGAAAGCTGTATGGTACCAAAAGGTAAGTTCCATCAACTCAACGCTGGTCGTTTTTAGTGCTGCTACAGCTGGAGTTTCATGACTCTAGAATTTCATGTGATGTTGCTTTTGTTCTTATGCTTCATCCATTTCTGTCTGTTAAGTCATTTTGCGCAGCTATAATTTACGCAATAGCCCTTCATATCTTCCATGGCTCCTCTAAAAATTTCTCTGATAATTTTTGAATTAACACGCGATAACTCTATTAGACCATTCATTTTACCGGTTTAAAACAATTTTCATCTTTTGCGTGCGATTATCACAGGATCTCAAGCCGACTTGACAGTATCAGACGAATAAGGTATTGAAAGTCCAATTCATGCTCGTTTTATCACACTCAGAAATGCTCATCAATTGAGCGGATACTAGTTTCTAGATAACTGGGTGAAAATCATTATTTGTACATCTCGATTTCTAAACCACAATCAGTAAGTTGATCCGACATCCTCTACACTTTTACCATCCTCGACCACGTCGCTTCGCCTCTCTCCACCATCCTCTCCACCATGCTCTTGTGGTTGGCGTGGAGTTTCTAATTCTGCAAGATTGACAAGCGCCGGCTGTTGTGGTCTTGTAATAAACAGTACCCCGGCGCCCTGGTAGTGGATGACATGGAGCGCGTAATCGGATTCCTGCGGATTTTCCCGTTCGAACTCCGGTGGAGCGATAGTCTCCTCATCCTCTTCGCAGACCTTGTCATTCCAGTTGCGGATCTGCTCCCATCTCCTCTCGGAGAGGACCTGCTGCTCATACTTCAGGTACGGGAAGTCTCCCATATCTTGCGACTCTTCCTCGTCTGGTTCTTCAAAATATTGGGAAACCTCAAGACCTCGCTCCTCTGCGGCCTCAACGGCTTGCTCAAACTCTTCGCCCGCATCCTCGAGCGCTCTCTCTAAATACACGATCTGGTTGTGATAATGTGATTCGAACTCGTCACGGGTCATGGTGGATTCCCCTCGTTCAGTTTCAGCCTCGAATTCTAATAGGTTCGATTCGTAATGCTCTCTACTCCGGAGGATTTTTAGTGCGTCTTCAATTGCTTTGACCTCACGTTTCCATTGACATATTCGCTCGTGGGCGGCTTTGTTTAAAGCGCCTTGAGCTTCGATTCGCTCCGTTCTTCTCCTCATCCTTGACCTGTAGCTGCTGGTTGTGCTTTCCTCGTCGTCGCCATTCTCCTGGGCAGACATTGAGTTTTCCTTGATACTTCCCCATGGGTTCGTGTGGTATGTATCTTGCGTGTCAGGAAAAGCGGATTCTTCGACAATATTGTTAGCAACATCTGTTGGATGGTCTTCGCGATCGTGTTGAGTATCACCTTCTAGAGACCCTTCTAGACCAGTCCCTGGCTCTGCGATGCAAAGCGAACACGCAACTTCATTTTCCTGTATCAATCCGGCGTCCAGCAATATCTGCACTAGCTGGTAAAATGCTTCCTCTTGAGGCGCGGTGACACTGCGTGGTTGATCGTTCGATCCTTCGACCATTCCGTGAACGTTGCATTTGGAGCGGATGGCGCGAATTACAACCTGAATAAGACTTTCTGGAATTTCAATCTGTCGAAGAGGGGATTTTGAGGTCTGTTCTTCGGTCTCGGTTTCTCTTCTAGCCCTCCAGGTCTGCATAAAGTGCAACGTATTATATACGGCATTGTGCAAGCCGAGCGGCTCGAGAAACTTTCCCATCTTGCTAATAACCAAGAAAGGCGAGCACGATATCCTCAGAGGACTTCGTGATTATGGTATATGAATGAATTTTTAATTCGCGTCCAGCGCAGATCAAGTAGCGAAGCAAGAGGGCGTGAATCGTACGTATCTTGATGGGAAATCCGAAATTGAAAAATTCCATCATCTAATTCAGGTTTTCTTTGTTCTGGCGCAAGAAAGCTGGACATTTCTAACATTTGTAACGCGCTTTATTGACAAAGAAGCCGGCCACCGGATGTATCAATTACTCCAAACTCTTTGTTACCTTTTACTAGACGTACAAAACCAAGCACTGTTCATGCGTTGTCTGATGACAAAAAGGAAGGTCAATATCATTCATCACAAGGATGGCTTCGGTGGAGATCTTCTCACATTCAAGAAAGACTTCTTTGACATATCTTCGCCTTTCGCCTGTGATGAATTTAGCATCTTTTTGGACAATGTGTTTTTTCAAGTCCACATTTTTTGCGTGGAACTTTTCTGCCTCTACGTATCTTTCAAAATAATAGCTACACTGCCTTCAAACATTTTCACAGGACTTTTTTGTAAATTTCAGCGCTCAAAGCCTTTCCTTCTAACGTCTAAACCACTCATCTTGACTATGGGAGATCGCGTATCCAGCCTTCTCAGCAAGGCGAAGACGGCGGGCCATGCTTCTACCGTGCCTCAAGCCCCTCGCAACTTTGACCGCATGTCCCGCGCCAATGGTCCTCCACCCAGATCAGTCTATACGATGCGCACCGCGCATTCCGGCATGTCCATAACCTCAAGAGCGCCAGCCCACGTCGGCCGAAAGCTTCCCCGCCACGTCTTCGAGCCGGGCTTGATCCTCCGCGTCATGCACTTCGAGCCCGCGTACGAGGGCAAAGAGATCCAAACCGAGTACCTCGCCGAGACGCAGCACGGCCCCGTCGCCTGCAAATTCCGGTTCATGATCGTCATCGCGTGCTACGCGGAGCACTTTGTCGGCGTCCCCTTCTACACCCACAACGGGAACGGCCTCGAATACAAGGCGCACAAGAACGAGTTCGTCTCGGTTCGGGACGAGCGGCTGCCGGGAGGCGCGGAGAAGTTTCAGAAACTGTCCGAACACGAGCCCCTGGTTACTATTCAGATGGATCCGAATTCTTATGTTATCAAGAAGGAGACCGTGTGCCATGTTGGGTATATGGTTTCGAGAAGCTACAGCTCCCCGGCGAGAATCCAGGGTTACTTGAGCAACGCGAGCGTTAATCGGTTGGTTTCGTTGCAACGAAGGTTGCAGACTGCTGCGCAGCCGAATTGCGTCGTTGAAGGAAAGCGTGGATCGACTTCCTCGGCTGCGGTAAGGCCTGGTCCTCCTGTAGATCGGCATAAAGGAATGGATCATGTACGCAGGTAGCTGCTTGAGACTCTGAGGTTCCTTGAGGGAAATTTCTTGCTCAGCAGTATACTCATAGTAAGTGTACAATCTCGGAGGTAAGCCGAGCTCTCAGCATCTCAAGCAAGTCAGCCCCCGACAGGCAATGTCAGTGCCTCAATTCTTTGCTTGATAAAGTCTAGCAGTAACCATTCCTATCACTCTGACTAATTGCATTCAAATGAATCACCTATCATCACTACTATTTCTCTTACTTTCAATAAACCCTCCTATCGCATAACGACAGTTCTCGCTCACATAAAGGGGGATCGGGGTGGAACAAACCTATGGAGGTCTTCAGCGGTCGTATCGCAAAATCATGAGGGGATAAGGCTACCCAGACCATTACAGCACCGCTATTTGAAACAATAACTCTAGCTAGTCGTCATTGTATGTCATACTTCTCTAAAAAATGAAACAGGATCCCTCCAAGCCTGGAGGTAAAACATAAAACAGCAAATTGGCATCTCGAAGCGGCTCATCTTCCATTGGATCCAGCAAAATTGCATCGGATCTTCACCGGCGGTAGCAGGAACATGCGGTGGGGGGTGTGGGGGTGGAAGGTTACAATGAAGAGGAGATGGATGATGGGCTGGAAGGGGACGGGGATTCTAGGGGGGCGCGACGGGAGACCATGCGATCAGGAGAAGGTGTGGAGGATGCTCGCAATAGCTGCCAGGGGGTAGGTAGGTATCATCGCGGCTGCCGGTCGTTGGGCCTGGGGATAAGCGTGGTGGGACTGTGAAGGGGGTAAGCATATAGCTTCTCAGCGGATAGATGGTGGTTCGCTGCCTATCGGCGGCCATTCATACAAATGTCCCCTCCGTGCGAACCTTCTGGATGCAGATGTCTTTCTCTAACCCAGTATATGTGTTTGTACAAACAATTCTTCCTCTGCATCGGAGTGCCTGATCGGATCTTAAGACCAGCCCGTCTAGCCATGTGCTTGGCATCCACAAGCGATTTTGCACTTAGGGGCTTCGGAGTACGATCGTTTTCATTCTGCTGTTCATCCTAGGCTTAAGCTTCGTGGTACCCTGCCATATCCTCAAGGTCTTAGGCATCGCTATTCTCCGTATCACCTATGCTTTGACCCTGGGAATCGCAACTATCTTCGAAGTCACCATCTTCATCTTTAGGTTCCTCTTCACTGTTGTCCTCGTCATCTTCAAACCCATCCCCACTTCCATCCTCTCGGTATTCTGGATGCATTCCATTCATCCACACAGAAGTCTCCTCCTTCCCTTCCCGCCCTGCAAACGGAATTTTCCAAATGAGACCGTCCCTCAACAACGAGGCGCTCTCCGTCGCCCAACCATCCTTACCCTCGGAGCCGTCGAGTTTTGCCCTCTCTTCCCCTTCGGAACAGGCTCTCCCGAGCTCAAACCATTTGCCTGCGTGAGACGAAGACCCGGGCCATAACAGGGGCCTGAGTGACCCCTTGAGCTCGAGCGGCCTATTGCGCGGGAATAGGGCGTATGCTTTATTGGATGTGAGACACGCGAAACTGGGACAAGACTCTGGGGCGTTATTCACTAGACAGGTAATAACATGGGTGACAAGGGCTTCGCTGTGGAAAATCTGGATGTTTTTCTTTGCATAGAGCAGCTTTGGGCAGTTGTGAGCTCCGCTATCCACTGGATTTGAGGATTCTCGCATTTCTTCTGTTCTTGAGGAGTTTCTAAGGCTGTCATGGTAGCGTGGAGTGTAGGAACACTCTCGAGAGATGAGGCATCGGTCCTAATCATTAACTAAACGCCACATGCTTGGAAAATAGGGGACTTACTAGAAGCCAGTATGGGCCGGGCCACTCTATGTTTTCATCTTCCACGTGGATATTGTGGCTAGCACACAATCTGTCGCGAACAACTTGGACAAAACCGCTGTAACAGAGCAAGATTGACAGCTTAGAGTCCTTTCGGTGAACCCCGTCGAAAAAGTCGAAGGCAACATCCCCCACGATGAGGCCATGCATTTCTTCAAGAAGCTCGAGAAAGCCATTTGTATCGGAGACAAAGAACTTTAGGTGGCGGTGAATGTCGTACTGTGAGAGTAACAGTGAGCGGTAGAGAGTCTTGCTTGTGACCATCATTGCATGGATATCGCGGTTGGTGAGGTGATTGCAGATTTCGATTAGGATTTCTCCCGGTACACCTTCTAGAGGGGCCATTGTTGTTAAGCAGATGGTTCGAGGGTTTCGGGCGTAATTTAGGATAGAGTTCGAACGTGGTCGAAAATGTCGGGTCGCAAGGGCGGCAAGAGGTACGATCGCAAAGCTCAAGACGGAATCATCTGAGAGATGATTGATATAAGGCGAGGATTCTGAGCAGTGATTTGTGCGCCGGATTTGAAAGCCCAATGTCTGGGAAAATTTTGCCTCCGTTAATCGGTGTTGGAAAGTCATGAAAATATTGTGAGGGTATTGTGAAAGTAGGAACAACATTGATAGGTTAAGGACCTCTTATCCAAGACCAGTTAGAGCTCCGGTTTCGGCAAGATCGTCCACGTGAAGTTTTCGCACAGAGAAAGCCATGGCAAAGTGCTGCTTTCCCGGATAGAACCATATTTGAAGAGCGTTCTATTCCAAGTGATCCTCATTCATCTTGACCTCCCTCCCCGTCCGCTTTTCGCTCAGCTTTCGCGTCTACCTCCGCTCCTAACTCCTCGCTCTCCACCAGCACTCCCTCAAGCAAATACACTATATCCACCTCTCTTCCTTCTTCCTTCTCCCCATCCAAAACCCTATACCCAATTACCACCCCACAATTTCCACATCTCACCACTACCCTCTTCTCGAAACCATCTTCTCTTTCCACGATCATCGGCCTTTTTTCTTGTGTCGTGTGCATTAGCATGCTATACCCGTACCCGGACTCTTCCGCCTCGTTACTAGCATCTGGGGATGATTGAAGCGGGAGAATATAGGCGCGATCTTTGGCAGGTTCGGCGCGGCGCGGAAGAGAAAAAAGAGAGTAAGTGCTGGCGAGGAGGAAGTTGGAGCATGTTGAGAGGGTGCAGTGGTATGTGTAGATTTTCGTATTGGAGGTATTGGAATGGGAAAGGGGAGCTGGTTGAGGAGATGGGGAAGGAGGCATGGTTGTGGAATCGAGCAAGGGGAGGAGATGGAGTGACTGATTGAACAGAGAGACTTTGAAGCTAGGAGTGCTAAGCAAAGTATCTTAGGCACCAAACTGCTCAACGGGGGTTTCTAAGCGGCCAGGTGAGTGGAAAGGCGTTGAAGCTGCAATACAAAATCGTGAAAACGTGCGGTGGCTACCTGTTGAGGGTATTCGGTAGATTAATAATCAAGCTAGTAATCATCGAATGCCCTTATTTAAAGCAGAACATTTTCGTAGCTTGATTGTAGATGAGGAAACGAGGCGGAAGAGAACGCATTAACATCCACCTGGACCACAGCGAACTTCGTGTGAAAAGGCTTGGAGAAATTGTGTGTCATTTACTTCTTAAAGGCGTTAAAGACTCGGGAGGCTGCTCTACACTAATGTTATCGTGAGAGGAACATTGAAGATCTAAACCGGTCAAAAGCTGGAAGTTGAGTGGTATCATCGTAGGAGAGATTTTCCTCCATGCCAAGATTTTTGTTCCGCCCCTCGGCGCTGCAGTTGTATTGACCACAAGGAGCTGCTGCCAGCAAAAGCAGCATAAAGATTGCATCCCTCAAAGCCACTTCTCTCTAGCTCTCAATAGGCATCTACTCTACCTAACGCACTTCTTGGCTTTTCCAAATTGTGTAGCATATTTATTGGTTGAAATGCGATCAATAGCGACATCCCCTTCCACTCTAAATCCAGAGTCTTTAGATAACCCCTATGATCTCTAGCTCTCGCCTCAGATCTCCACTGAAGCGAGTCCTCGCAAAAGAGCTAAAGCACTGACCGTTCGGCTCCACTGACACGATAGAGTTAGTGCCCATTGTTGACAGCGCAATGTTGGTTATTCTCTTAGTCAACGACACGGAGAACGGCCGACATCTCAAGCCATTCCAGGATCTCTTGACCTGCTCAAACCTCAAGATAGCATTTGCCGAAACGGAGACCCATCCAATCTTGGACATCGACATGTCTCTCAACCGGACAGCGAGCGCCGTGGCTTGACGTAACATGTCTGACACGTGCAAGCTCGTTGAAGCCGCTTAGGCGGTCAAACAGGTGAGGAGAAGTAAAGGGATTAAGTACTTAATCCCAGAAAAGGTACTGTGTCACTTGAGACGGACGCTTGAGCCCTTGACAGGCCGTCACTTTGTACCGGCTGCTCACGACTGTGACGTTCTGACCGTAGGCAAGGACAGACTGATCGATAGAGCCCTTGAAGTATTTCATTACCCCATATCGCCTGTCTTGGAAATGTCCCCCTCGCCAAACCACCGCATGTACTCAAACCACGTCGTCCCCCCATTAAAGTTATCCAGCAAGTCAAACGTAACGTTAGCAACGCTCTCAAAACCCAGACTTTCATACAGCGGGTATCCCGCCGGCGTCGACAACAGCGTGACGGGAACCCTGACCCGCCTGCCCTCCGCCCGCAGCAGCCGCCGTTCCTCCGACCTCGCCAATTCCATCCCCCACCTCACCTGCGCAGCGCCGAAGCCGCGGCCGTCCCAGCCGGGATGAGTCGCCAAAAGGCCCAGGTACAGTTGACGCTCGTACGCATCCGTGATGTACTTTTCCTCCGCGGCGTCGAGCTGGCGGACCAGATGAAACGCGCGGATGAGATTCATGTCGAGGTGCAGGGAGCACGGGAGCTCGACGTCGTTCGCCGTCTCTCTGCCCTCTGCTTGGAGCATGGCCTGCGTGTCGTCGACCGTCCCCGGCCCAGGCCACACACTCTGCTGCGCCAAAACGGGCCCCGTCTCGTCGATGACCAAGTCCCCCGGAATCCCCAATCCGAGCGCCAGCCGGGCTGGGACTGTTCGTCCGTCTCCACCGGCACCTCTCGTCATTTCCCACAAAGCAACACTCCTCGCCCCTTCCTTCTCAGACGCCGGCACAATGACCATATCGTAGTCCATGGCCGTCATGTGCCGGTACTGATCCTCTATCTCTGCTCGCCGGCATCTCCAGTGGTAGTGCGGAAATATGTCCCGGAACTGGTAGAGGTAGGTCCAGATCGGGCCGGGGGTGAAGGCTGAGACGACGGTGCTGGTCACGGCGTCAAAGTCACGGCTGGTCATGTGACGGAGATTGAAGCTGACGGGAGGACTGGCTCTGGCATGTGAGACGGAGATGGCGCAGAGAAAGAGTTGAAGTAGGGTGGATGGAGTCATGACGAGCTTGCTCATATGGTTGTTAGGAGGTCTTTTAATATTTGGATAGCATAGACCTAGAACCATCACAATAACACTGGGGTTAATAATCCGCCATAGCAGTTCTTAGAAACAAGCCTCCTTGACCAATTCTTGCCGATGCATTGGACGAGTAAGTCGTAAGGGCAAGGAGGCGAGGACACTGGATGAGCGGTTGGAGCGGAGTATTACTTACCTAAGCCCGCTAAACTAATACGCATTCTGCGGAGCATGAGGCGCGGAATTTGGAGTCTCGAGAGCAGCGTCTTCTTCTTCTGCGGTGCTAATCTCTCGGTCATGCCTTGGGACATTCCGTACAAAAGCATTGCTGAGAAGTCGTGAGTCTGGCGTTCTGCACAGGACGGTCACTTTACATGCTGACGATCGCACGCGCGTGAAGGCTCTACTGTTCAGTCATGGTAAGAACATGACGTGGTTCGGAGTAGGGTTTTTTTTCGCTGACTTAAGGCCGTCAAATGCCTTCTCTTGGAAGCTGTAGAGGTTCAGATAGTAAGCTCATCGTTGGAGACAAGCCATAAGGCCGTTTAGAGCCACCAATCCATGAAGAGATTGACGTAGATGGTAGTCTGGCACGGTTCATTTGTATCTACTCTATGTCGGACGGAAGCTATCAATCGCTCCCTTGCCTTACAATCAAAGAATCACACATGCAAGCCGCAAAAACCTTGCTTATTCACAATCCCAACAAAACGCCTATGCTTCCCTCCACCATCTCCTCCCTCAGCGCTCGCTCAATTTGCCAAAATCGTCCTCACAAGCTCCGTATAGTTGATCTCGCCCGAACTCGTATCCACCGCCTTCAGCAACTCATCCACCTCCTCATCGCTCATCTTCTCCCCCAGATTCGTCAGGATGTACCTGAGCTGCCCCACGCCAATGAAGCCCGTCATATCCTTGTCGAACACCTGAAAGCCTCTACAGTATTCCTCTGGTTCGCCCGGGTCGCGGAACCCGCCGGGGCGGTTGAGCACGCGTGTGAAGGAGTCAAAGTCAACTATGCTCAGCGTTAGCAAAGTCTTTT
Source organism: Pyrenula massariospora (assembly GCA_021030905.1). NCBI lineage: Eukaryota > Fungi > Ascomycota > Eurotiomycetes > Pyrenulales > Pyrenulaceae > Pyrenula > Pyrenula massariospora. The sequence goes on from JAGFMI010000003.1 coordinate 2,375,884, forward strand.
GTCTTGGTAAGGATGGGATAAGCGAACAGTCACCACCAACCGACTTCTCCAGATCGCGTATCTCTGCGAGTGTAGGGTTCTGCCCGCAGGCGCGGAGGAGGTCGCCGAGGGAGTCGAGGGAGACGCGGCCGTTGCCGCGTTTGTCGAAGAGGGAGAAGGCTTCTTTGTAGTTTGTGCTGGCCTGGTGTTGTTGCGCGGCTTGTGAGCTTGTCATCTTGGAGTGTAACGTGGAGAGGAGAGATCGGTCAGGTTGTATATTTCAGCGGGAATGATGTGTTCATAGAGAAAAGAGAAGCGCGTGAAGGGTGAAGTGTAGAGATGTGATGTTTGTTGACTGGCGGTTACCTCAACCGCCACGTCGGACAGAGGCACCAAATAGGGGATTTAACCATCCGCGCTGCGCTGCGCCGCGCCTGCAGCCGCAGGGTTTTGGGGGGTGTTTGACTTACCATTGTTGACGAGGACACAAATGCAGTGTATTGTGATGCAGATGTAATTCTATGCGACTCGAGATGGGATACCGGTTTACTTTTTCTAGGCTCAGAGAATTGGTCACTTTGTGGGTCTTTGGTGAAACTGCAAGGAGGTTCTTTGTTGTGTCTGTGCTTGGTTGCCGGGGTGAGCATCCAAGGATGTGGGCAGCCTCGTGGGGAAGGCTGGATGAGGGTCGGATACAGTACAGAAGCCTAGGTAGGTAGATTGACAAGCCCCTCACATTTTTGATCATCAGTCATGGACTGTAGCGCTCCTACCAGACTCAACTTCCTTAGCGATCTATAATTTGGTGCTCCTCCACTCCCTCCCCACGCTTTCCAGTGCGTCTTCTCCGTCAACAAGGACACACCACCCCTCTCCACCTACCCCTCCTGGCCCTCCTACCGCCGCCTCGAAATTCCCCTTTGCATACTCCATAACCTCGTCATCAAAAGTCCCCGGCTGCAACCATACGGCCTTGATCCCCACGTTCCTCGCCTCCTCTAGCAGTTTCTGCGTCACTGGCGGCGGAGTGATGAACGACAGCGCTGTCTCCGTTGGTGATGGGAGCGCCGAGGGCGACGTGACGGTCGAGTAGGCCCGCGGCGGGGAAGAGGAGACGGTAATGGAGGGAGCGCGCGGATTGATAGGGGTTACTGGGAGGTTATGGGCATGATACCACGCAAGGACTGCGCACGAAAAGGTAAGTCGAGTAGAGAGAGATGAGCAGAGGGTGATACCTTTGTAGCCGAATTTGGCTGTGTCCTGACTGGCCCCTGCGACGGCGAACCGGGGCGTCGAGAAGAATGTTCGGACGGCTGCTTCCATTGTCATGAGCGCAAAATTCGAAAGGAGTCTGGTAAGTGAATTTATTGTGTTCGATAGAGTGGAGAGGTTCTTTTTTTTGGTGAGATGGTGTTCACGGAGATTCTAAGTCTCCAAATCCGTCATACATTAATCAGCACATTGGAGATGTCTCGCTGATAGACACAAAATTGACTCTATCTTTGCGAGAATACTATCCAGCTCTGATCCTTGCAGCACACGGCCGTAAGCGCCTCGCTTTCTACCATTTCACATTTACTGCAATAACGCCGCTGTGCTGCTCGTCAATCCCAACTCCTCATAGAAAGCATCCGGCTCTGGTTTTCTACCCAGGAAGTCGATCAAGGTCTGCATCTCATCCTGACTCCCGCCCCTCTCGAGCACTGTATGCCGATACCGTCTACCCTCTTTTTTGTTCATGGGATCCTTCTTGAAGACAGTGTAGAACATGTCTGTCGAATAAACTTGTGAACTGTAGTTTGTGTCAGTACTAGCGCCGCACGTTTAAACATTTCTGCTCACCTCAGATAGCCATAATACCCAGCATCATATCCTCCCATCAGATGCCCAAATGTTGCCTGCCCATTGCCCCACGCGTTACCCTGACCAAGAACTTCTGGCCCTTCGAGTGAGCAGATATCCTTGCGGAGCTCATTGTACGTCTCTGACACTTTGACAGCTTCAAGCGCGTCATGGCTCGCAGGCTCGTGCACTGCCATGTCAAAAATGCCGAAATGAAGCTGTCTAAGATTGAAGAGATTTCCGTTCACATTTTTCGCCCGGATCAGATTCTGAATGATATCATCTGGAATTCGTTCTGGAGGTGGAGCTGTTGCATTCTTCCCAGAGCTTTCCTCCCAAGCCTTCTTATACTCTGGTGACAGGGTGGAATAATGCCGGCTGAGGGATTTGAGTTGAGAAGGGGTCCAGCACCAATTTTCCAGCATCTGGCTGGGTGCTTCCACGAAGTCACCAACGGTATTTGTACCGTGGAAGCGGGAGTAGATCGTCTTAGAGACCAGGTCATGGATACCGTGACCAAGCTCATGAAACAGCGTTACGACTTCATCATGTTTGAGAAGACTCGGCTTTTTTGGCGTCGGCTTGGAGAAGTTGCAGACCAAAGCTGTCGCAGGATATCTTCTTGTGCCATCTTCCTTGATATAGCCGGGCTGAAGATTAAAGTTCGCGGCATGACCGTACTTTCCTTCTCGCGGGTGAAGATCCAGGTAAAGATAGCCAACAAATCCATTGCCTTCACCATCATCATCCCAGACGCTAAAGATCTGCACATCTTCATGCCAGGCAATGTCGCTTCCTTTCCCGGTCTCAGCTAGCTCGTCACGATCTGATCCGACAATCTCAATGAAGACAAGGCCAAAGATGTCCTCAAATATTTGCAGCATACCGCGGATAGTAGGGCCGAGGGGAAAATATTCTGCTATGGCTTGTTGATCTATCGAGTAATCTTTCTCCTCCATCATGCGGTCGTAAAAGCGATGATCCCACAAGAAATATCTGTCGTCAAACCCCTGGCCCTTTGATTCGAAGTCTTTCTTCTTCATCTCTTTTAGTGTTTGAATTTCGTTCAGGCCACCTTGGGTCAGCCGAGACCTCAGGTTACCAAGGAAGTCATCTACGGTGTCCGTTGTCTTCGCCATTTTGTCTTCCAGTCGGAAGGCTGCGTGATTGGGGTAGCCGAGAAGACGTGCAGCTTCATCCCGTAGGATGACAACTTCTCTGAAGAGAGGCACATTTTGGTTGACCTTGTTCTCATTTGATATGAAAACTTTCTTTCGAGTCTCTTGGTTTGTGCAGTATTTCAGGGTTGGGAACAGATCTGGATATTTGAAGGTCAAGAAGCGCTTTCCATTCTCCTCCTTCAAACTAGAGACGACATCTTCTGGAACACCATCGAGCTCTTCCGGAGAGAACCATATTCCCCCCTTCTCTTCGTTGAGGTTTTTCTGGAAGATAATAGTCAATTGACTCAACCGCTTCTTAATCTCTTTGAACCTGTCGCGCTTCGGTCCCGCCGGTAAGTTTAAGCCATTACGGATGAAGTTTTTGTGGTCTTTTTCCAGCAATCTTTGTGATTCAGGATCGAGCTTCTCCGCTTTCTTCGTGATAGCGTCAACCAGCTTGAAGACATCCTCCCGCATGGACGATTCGATAGCGAAGTCGTCCATCATCTTTTCTGCATCTGTTGAAGCATCTCGAAGCTCCTGGTTTGTGGATACGGCTTGGTAGAACGCAAGGATATGAGATTCCAGTGCTGAGTTATTCTCATCGTGGGCCATAGGCAGCACAACTTTGTCGAAAGCTGCATCTTGCTCCTTCACTGAGGCTACAATGTCGTCGGTAATTTTTCTCGAAGCCTCGATGAAGCGTTTTGTGTCTTCAAGAACAGAGGTAGGGGTTGCTGTGAAGACTGGGGGGCTTTGTGGGGGTTTCTTGTATTTGGTTGGCGCCATGGTGGAGTTGGTGATCGGTCTGAAGATGGACCACGGGGATGTTTTCAGAGGTCTAAGTTGCTGGACAATGCTGGTGAGCCTTCCCGAGACTCGGAGAGGAGGCGCCAGGATCAAGGCGATGCCGGTGAAGAGAGTGAGGGTTGCGGAGATGAGGAGGAATCTTCGTCGGGTGATAGCCAGCTTGAGTTGGGACGGCAGGTCAGTATCGGGTATTTGCGGGGCAGCAGATCAATGTCATCGAGCCGACTTTGTAGGGTTTGGTGTATTGACAACAACATCTATCCAGGAAACATTTTGGGGGTGTCCACATACTGGTGTCGTTCTGACCCCGAGGCACCTCGAGGCTCTCCTCTCGTCTCTCCTTGGCTCCGCTCCGCACCCCGCAAAGAATCCTTTCTCAGACATCGGACAATGCGCCGATCATGCTCAACTGTCTAACTTTCAGCCTCATTTGAAGGCCCCTACAAAGCTATTACAACAGCTACCTCATTTCAGTCGAGAATTTTCGAGACTTCCACAGCTGTCAAAGACTTCATAAGTAGACAACACTACGAATGGCCAAAGAAAGCGCGACCTGTCGCTATGAGTCGGCCAAGATAGCTCCTCAGACATGAAGCATTCTGCGTCTTGCATACAACGCTGGGCAAGAGGGGCAGAATGCGAATGAGCTCTTGGGCTTCGGGTAGAGTACATCTTGTGGGGGCTCTCACGCTATGGGGAGGGAGTGAGAGTAAGAGCATGCAGTTTGAGTGACATTGGATAATTATAAAGGTAGGTGTCTTGCCTGAGACCTCGACAGCGAGATTTCTGTTGCTATGCCGCGCCTGCTAGACGTACGACAAACAACTTCTACAATGATCTCTGTGATCATCGACGAGCTTTGCCAACCCTTCGGCCGTGTCAGTCTTTCTCAAACCCTGCACAGAATAACATGTCAGTCACGGTCCTGGGACGATGCACAGCCTAAAATTCATGCGGCTTGCAGACCGACTTTGTTCTACATGGGTCATTGAAGCATTTACTTGACTTCAAAATCTTAAATTGCTGCGTTTGTAGCCGCATGACGGCGCCAAAGATGCTCATACTTCTGAGAGTGTAGCCACAGTCGACAATTGCCTATTGAGAGGCTTCTAGTTTTGCTGATTTGGACAGATATGAACAATGTGAGTTGTTCGGGCACCGTCCGCCAACCCGGCTATGCTGGGCCATGTCCCTCCGTTCCCACCGCACTTTTAGCGATTTACTACTTCTATTCCTTCCGACATGGCTTATACCGTAAGTTACGTTGCATATGCGACGATTCTGCTTGTTCGCTACCGGAAGCGCCTTTGTACAACATTCAGTTCGGTCTTATACGATTGCTCAAAGCTTAATTGACTTTCCCCTGCCCATCATTTTAGATCAAAAGTAAATATTTTATGCGTTCGTTCTCAGAATGAATACCTCTCTACTTACTAGAACCACGTGGACCTACTGAGTCATTTCAGACCAACTCGTCACAATGAGAAATCTCATACTTTTCCTTACACTTGTCATGATATGCCTAACTTCTGCACAACGACCATCAACATACTGGGTTGATCAATCATGTCGGAACCAGCTAGGTCACAGATTTCGTCTTGCGCTGTTGGGGGCGCAGGATCTGGCAATTCGAGCTCATAACAGACTACGTAGTCCGACAGACGATTACACTCGAAGCATTTTTCGAAGAATCTTTAAGGTAGACAAGTATAGTTCGGATTCTCAAGATCGGAACGCTGTTCGGCAAGTTCTAGGTGAGTGCTCTTTGAAACATATTATGACACCGTTGGTAATGGTAGCAAGACCTCTTTTGGCAACTTGCTACAATGACTGAAACTGGAACCCATCCCACCTCTAACTACCGTTACTACTGCGATAACGACCCCCAAGACCCAAACGGTGGGACCCGATGGACGCTTCGCAAAGATCCAGCACCGGAACACCGACCGGCCGGCTATGTACCACAAAGGGATCGAACCAGTCGCAATGTGCCACCGTATCAGGAATGGGAGGACATAGCGAATGGTGTCAGTGAGCCTTCACATGTGCAAAACAACGGTGAGATAGAAACTCACTTGATAGATTGTTATGGGGCCTGGTTCGGGCTGTCAGAGTCCCCAATTTGTACAGGCAGAGACGTACACGGACAAACGGCATAGCGAACAGGATACTGATATGGATGGCACACCACCATTGAGGGCTACAATCACCGTTCGTGAGCTCTTGGTGGTCCCGTTAAGCAATGCTAACCAATCGATTCTGGAGGTCTGTGACGTTCAAATGAGCCATTGGCTTCAATCGTTCGTTAACCTACCTGGGGAGGCAATTCTCAGAGCACATATACAGGTAGGTTGGGATGAAGGCCATCGGCAAATCGATGCGTTTCAGAGAATGACTGCCATGACTCTTCTACATGAGGTTCGTTTCCTCCTGACACAAAACACCACACAGCACAGTCCGGACACTAAGCATCATTCAACAGTTCTGCCACCTTCCCCCATGGGAGAGTGAGTTTCTCCTAGCCCTAAATTCTCCACTATATTTCAATCCCATCCATCTCCGTGTCCATCTTTCTTACCTAAAGTTTTCCAATTTAGAGGACGATGTTCTTCTTAGGCGCGGTGTGAGAGCTTACGGGTGGACCAACATCCTACGCCTCGACCGAGAACAGTCTCTCAGAAACGCGGACAATTATGCGTATGTTTTTCTTCTATATTTTCATTCTCTTTTGGCTGCGATCTCACTCTAGAAATCAGATACTTCGGCCTCCTGGCCATGCTCGCAGATCGCAGCTTCCGCCTTGCTCCGCACGAGACATTTGCGCGTCAGGGGATTTTGGAATACAGGCCAGAGGGAATTCCTGACTAGAGCTAATCAAGGAATATGAAGAAGGCGAAGGAGGAGCCACTCTGAATATCCCGGGGACAGGGACAGATATTGGGATCTAGTGATAGGCCAACGTGCGTTCGAGACTCAGGGGCTAGTTCAAGGGGCAAGGGCTCAAAATGAGGCATACAACATTAAGGCGGGAAGGAAGAGATGTCCTTCTCTTGATGAAGCGCCTGCTGTATGCTTAAGGTGAAATTCAAAAAGGCTACCAGGGCATGATCTGTAGAGTCGTTACAGATGCTTCATCTTTTGGGAAGTGATTACAAGATTGCATTCTGAAATCAGTGGACAGAACACGATGCTGTTCTTTGCGCTGGATTGACGGTTGGGCATCTATCAGAGACAACGCAATGTTGTTGGAACATGACAGGACGAGTTCCTGCATCGTGGCACGTGACCGGTGTCGAAAATGTCAACATAGTTTCTACTTCATCTATAGATAGCAATGTGAGGCCTCTCAAAGGACGTTGGATGTTCTTCCTATGTCCTTCCGATCTGTGGGGCACTTTCTCTAGACCAGTTAAGGTCTCTTTCCTCAACAACCTAAGAAACGTCGTACAGACCCACCAATGTAAGAATCCTACTGCCTGGCAGCGAATGCGCTTGACGGATATCGTATCTTGTCCGTATCCCCATCGTTTCCCGTAATCGCCAGATCATGCGAATCGGATGCCAGGAGGAGCAATCGATCGCGTGTGAGGGCGCATCATCATATGCAGTGAAGCGGTAGGTGAATGGATTGTCGTGACCTCGGCAGCCGAGGAAGAAAGCGTTGGGCCGGCCTAATGGATCATAGCTTGAGCCAGCCCACCTTACCCAGGCCTTCGGGTGCGATGGTTCGCAGGGCTGGATCAGATAGAGTTTGGACCTGCAGGATGGGGATGCATCTCTGCATGTGGTTCCGAGACTCTTCGGTAGACGCTCACCAAGTGAGGGTGGTGCATTGGAGGATAAGCTGGGGGCAGAGATGAAGAGACTCCCGCAATTTGTCGTTAATAATGCAAGTTGGTCCCCGGGTCTTCTAGAATAAGTAGAATCTTACTGCATGAGGCATGGCCGTCAAAAGCTGCCCCCCGGCGGACAGCCAATTCGTGCTAAATTCAGGGCCTCGGTCATTATTTCACCAATCGGAGCGTCTCCTCACCTCACCGCCCAGAATTGTTGAGGTGATTCTGCCGCAACTGTTGGGCGCTGCATCATCACGACCCTGAAAAAAGAACAGGCCGCGCACCGAGCCAAGGGACCATGGCTTCCAGCTGCGGCTTCGATTTGCAGATTCTCGTGCCTGCTGCACCCTCGATCAATCGCCAGTTTGATTGGAGGCGTATTGCACCCCCGGAGCGCCTGCTCTTCCCCCCCAAACCCCGGATTCGCGCCTGCTTCGACTGCTCCACGCCTATCTGACCAAAAACCCCGAATCTGGAAGTCAGCCTTCTTCCCGCCTGCCCTGGTCTCTCCACAATTCCCCCAACCTTACTGTGTGGCCCTTCAAATACCCTCGTTCACCTTTTCATCGTTCGAATGTTAACCCTTCCACGCCTCTAATCTCCGACCAACAACCCACACACGATGCCCTCTTCTCAGCCAACTGCAGGCCATTTGGCTGTCAAGCCAGAATACCTCTCCTCACAACCCTCTCCGATGGCCAAAACCTCAGAGCCGAACCGATCACGGACATATGATCCGAAGAAACCACACATCACAGATACACCGATGACAAAATACAATTGGTACAAGCACGTCAATTGGCTGAACGTGTTTTTGATTGTCGGGATTCCATTCTATGGCTGTGTTCAAGCATTCTGGGTTCCTCTTCAGGTCAAGACCGCTCTCTTCGCCATTGTCTACTACTTCCTGACTGGCCTCGGTATTACCGCTGGATACCATCGTCTCTGGGCACACACTTCATACTCTGCTACTCTCCCTCTTCGAGTCTTCCTCGCCGCCGTTGGTGGCGGTGCTGTCGAAGGCTCCGTCAGATGGTGGGCACGAGACCATCGTGCTCACCACCGTTACACCGACACCGACAAAGATCCCTACTCTGTCCGGAAAGGCCTTCTCTACTCTCATTTCGGCTGGATGATTATGAAACAAAATCCCAAGCGCATCGGCCGAACTGACATCACGGATCTGAACGAAGATCCCGTCGTCCGCTGGCAACACAAGAATTACCTCAAGGTCGTCCTCTTCATGGGCCTCGTCTTCCCCATGCTTGTCACTGGTATGCTCTGGTCTGATTGGTGGGGCGGGTTCATCTACGCTGGCATTCTCCGCATCTTCTTTGTCCAGCAAGCCACCTTCTGCGTCAATTCTCTCGCCCACTGGCTTGGCGACCAACCCTTCGATGACCGCAATTCCCCAAGAGACCACGTCTTTACTGCCCTCGTTACTCTCGGCGAAGGATACCACAATTTCCACCATGAATTTCCCTCCGACTACCGCAATGCCATCGAATGGCACCAGTATGATCCGACAAAGTGGTCTATTTGGATATGGAAGCAACTCGGCCTTGCCTACGACCTCAAGCAGTTCCGTGCCAATGAGATTGAGAAAGGACGCCTCCAGCAACAGCAAAAGAAAATCGACCAGAAGCGCGCCAAGCTCGACTGGGGCGTCCCGCTCGACCAACTACCCGTCATGGAATGGGATGACTATGTTGACCAAGCCAAGAACGGCCGCGGCCTTGTCAGCATTGCAGGCGTCGTCCATGATGTCACAAACTTCATCAAAGACCACCCTGGCGGCAAAGCAATGATCAGCTCTGGGATTGGGAAGGATGCCACCGCCATGTTTAACGGGGGCGTGTATATGCATAGCAATGCAGCGCACAATCTGCTTAGCACGATGCGTGTTGGTGTCATCCGCGGGGGATGTGAAGTCGAGATCTGGAAGAGGAGCCAGAAGGAAGAAAAAGGCCAACTGGTGCGGGATGAGAATGGGGAGCGGATTGTCAGGGCTGGGCATCAACCGACGAAGGTTATCCAAAACGCCACCACGGCAGGGGCTGCTTAGGGCTCGCCCGGCTCGATTCTGCTGGCCGCTGGTGTGGCATGGCCTTTCTCATTCTTCCTAATTCTTGCGGAATATGACGCGACATGATTTGGCATGCTTGAGAATTGATTGACGGGGTGGCGGGGCGTGAAGGGAAACCGAGGCTGAAATGCCCGCGTGCTTTCCTTCACTGCTCCTCGTCTTTACATGAGCGTTTTTTGAGCGATTAGATCGCTGCTTGCTACTGCGAAGTAGACAATACCCCCTTAAGACTATGATGGCTTGCTCTTTTACTTCAATGAACATGAATATTGACATGGATATTATATATAATTATGGATCTTCTCTATCAAGAAACGGAAATGGAAATGGACATGATCCCGTATGGCCTAACTAAATATCAGCGAGAGAGGTCTGTAGATACAGTAAACACCCGTACCGCAGCACAGCATAGCGTAGATAACCTTGACTCTTGCCCGTTTCGTACTAGTTTAGTACCAGGACCTTCGTGTGCGGGGATATAATGGAAGGGGTATGTTGAGTGCGGAGAGATTGGTTGTTTGGGGCGAGATATGGTTCGAGGAGGGAAGGGGCATAGTGCTGGACGTGACGGGGTTGAGGGCGTACTGTACATACATACCGAGTTGTGTATATAGTATGGGTGGACGGATGGATGGATTTTTGTTGGGGTTGTGCTGTGGAGCCGGGTTTTGTGGGGTGGGGATTTTGCGGTGGAAAGGGGGTGGGATTGGAGTTTGGTTTTGCCTATCTATATCTGGGTATGTTTGTGGGTTGGAGGGGTTTGGACTTTGGTCTCACGACGTTGGTAGGCTGGTAGAGGAGGTGTGTGGGGTGGGAGTGGGAGATAGGTTGTTAGGACTTTGGAATCAGAATTAGAAGGAGAGGGGCTTTGGGGGGAGAGGGATGTGCGGTTTGGGGTTTAGGGGGTTTTTTTGCATGAACCTTGGTGTGTTTGGTTGGCCTCCAGCGGGATGATGTGGAAGGGACAGATGGGGTGAATGGGATGGTGGCCTCGGTTGTGGGTGACATGGATCGATAGAGGGGGAGATCAATGTGCTGATCTGTGCTGGCCTTGCGGATGAGTGGAAGGGATTCACGATGGCTTTTGAGGTCATCAGGATAGACGAGTAAGAAGGAGAATAGTTCAGGATGGTAAGAAGCTTGGGTAACGCTAAGGGGTAATAGGTGACGGCACGTACATAGTTGTATAGGCCGGTCTAGGCGACGATTTAAGTTGGATTGGCTTGGCTGTGGGACCTGGCGGAAGGTGGGGGAGCTACATACCTGAATTCGGTTGGTTCGGTGCTTAGTTCATGGCCCGGGGATTGGATGGAGGGGGATATTGGGTGAAGCAGGGAATTGAAGACAGGTGAAGAGACGAGGTCGGGGAGGTGGATGTTGCTGTATTGATGCTGCTGCATCGCTTGGACTTTTTACAAATCTGACCTGGGTCTTGCCATGGGATTTCATGCACACAAAAAGATCACTGAGGTATTCTTCGGGCACCTATCCGCATATGAACCATTGCAATCAAGCCTCTGTTGTGAGAAGTAAGCTGCTTTGAAAAGCTTCACATTCGGAGACAGCCGCTCAATAGCAGGCCGTATTCACTTGTCTCTTGCTATATGTCTTTGTCGTTGTCGTGGGTCAATCAATCGTTGATTGAAACCAAAGTGTATGTAATCATCATATTGAACGTCATCGTTAAGCCAAATGTCAAAGTCTTCGTCGCCATCGTCCTTCTCCTCCTTATGCTTTGGATTACCTTCCGAGCTCTTGTTGGTGGAAGCATGATGTTGAGCTTGAGGCGTGGTGTCACCGATGGGATCGAAAGTGACCGTCCAATTACGCCTGTCATACAGAGCAGGAAAATGTGTGCGAGTAAGACCTTGCGGGTTCAAGGGTAAGGCGCTAAGGAACTCTGCGCTTGGTTGATGTCCCATAGGGGTTGCAAGGGGTTGACCGTAACCGACGCAGGTGCCACGCCATATTGCATAAGCCTTGGTCCCGGTAAGGCAGCAGAATGACGGGTATTTGGGAGGATCCCTGGACCCAGAAAATCTGTGTTGTACTCGGTCTCCGCGAAGTGCTTCGGAGAATATTATCTGTATACTGCGCGCTCTCCGCTTGTCTCTGCAGCAGCTGGTATGGGGTCGATAGAATTTTGGAGGATCCTCCGGCCCCAAGGGCCAAGGCCACGACCAGAACTCTTTACATGACTCAAATCCAATAAACATCTGGTCCAAGTATTTGCTCTGGTAGAAAATTCAGCAGGGTTACGCTAGGTAGACTGGGTACTTACTTCAAGTTCTTCCCAAGTTGCTCCATGGACTGAATTATGACCCACGTGAACCCCTTCGATTTCACAAAGATAATCGCAGAATTTTTCAACCTCTGCTTCTCGAGGCAGCAAAATTGTCAATGGAACTTTATAGTTTCCATTGCGATGGAAAAAGCAATGCGCGGACCATCCAATGACGACCCCGTGGAATTCGTCAAGCTTCGATCGAAAGGTGCCGGGTAAGGCGACGTACTGTTCCAAATATTTGTCGATATTGAAGGCGGACTTTTCGAGTGCTTTGTACACTCCGGACAGAGTTTTAGACGTTCTTGAGAGAGTGACAATGTCGTGGATGTCTAAACAGTGGCAGATGTAGTCTAGTATCTCAGGGAATCGGCCAGGCATGAGAAGGCTCTCGAGACGGTTCGTCGTCGACATCCTTAGAAGGTATCATTAATATCAAACAGAGATCGTTAACACGAAGGCTTGTATAGAATTCCTTGTTATTTTGTTTATGCTCAGGTCTACAGAAAAACCTCATCGTTACGTACTTCTTCCTAATCACGGAGACGGAGGAAGCGACAGCACCAAAGTGTTTGAGAAAATTTTGTCGACAAACATTTCCGACTGGGAAACGTGGGCCGCGAGAGCTAAGGCTCCCTGTTTGACAGAGAAGAGGCTCCTCTTGCATAAATGGCGGGGTCGCTGTAAGCTTTGACTGCATCATGCTGTAGAAAGTCGCAAGCCCAAGATGCTTTAGAAACTTCTTCGACTGAACGAGCTTGGTGTACGAGCGGGGCGGAAAAAAACGAGTTGGTCCGTGGGCTCAGCAGGACACAGGGTCCAGGATCGTCTCACGCCCGCTAGAAAATTCTCGAGCCTCAAGCTACTCGGCTAGTCTGCAGTAGTAAGAAGCAAAAGAGGAACTGCCAACCTAAAATTTGCCAAATACGACTGCGCTGTGAGACATGTTGCGGAAAAGGATATTCGTGTCCGATAGTTTGCGGTTAAATCCACCGCTCTTGCCCTACAGTACAACCTCACGCTTACAGACCGCCATGAATACGAATAGTTGTCAAATATATAAAGTCGAGCTCTCGTCGCGACGTCCTGCTTTGGTCCCGCATATCTCACGATGTTCCTGTCCTCTGCGATCTTTGCTCTGTCCGCCGTCCTCTCCATCACCGCTGCGGCCCCGTTGGCGAGCGATGACTTCCCGCCCCTCTCGAGCAGCTCCCAGCTCCTCTTCTTCGTAAACGTCACAGCCAACGACCTCACCCCCTCCATAAACGGCAAGAAGCTCTACCAAGGACCCGACGCCGAACCAAACTACTGGGACCTCGCCGTCACCTTCGACTCCGGAGTCTACTCCTACAACTACTTCTACCCCAATGGCACGGCCGACCAGATCGCCAGCGGCGCTACGTCTATAGGCGGATACTCCCCATCCCCCCCCTTCTACCCCGCCGTCAACCTCGACCTGGTCTCGCAAATGGGCCCCAACGGCGTGACCGTCGCGTCTGTCGTGCACAACGTCTCTGGCTCCTCGCCGCCGTACCTGTGGATGTTCCCGCCGACCCTCGGCGTCAAGGTCTCGACGGATGACGGCTATGCAAAGTTGACCGCTCCAGCGGAGAGGCAATGGTATGTCTGCTCGAAAGTGCGTCGCGCCCACAGCGCGGATTTTACACTGTATCTGGTGTATACGCGCGGGGCGAATGAAACGACGCCCGCCGGGTGTGCGGATATTAGTATTATTCCGCAGTGTACGAGTTTCAATTTTGATGCGGATGCCACGTATGCGGCGGGCAAGTATGCGTTTGAAGCGTCCTGCTATGAGGACGCGAGTGTGGTTTGGAGCTGAGGTTTGGTTGCTGTGGATTGGGAGTGCTTTGATGCTGCAGATTGTACAGTACACGGCCTAATGGAAGCTTAATGAAAGACATGAGAAAGAAGATCTGCTTAGTACTCTATCCCGCCGATTCCATTCAACTGACTTTCCTGCGCATGCAGCTGCCAGCGTAAACTCCTCTGATCTATTTCCAAACCCTCGTACTCATCCCAGATTTTGTCGATTCTGGCGGCATTCTCATGTACAGTTGCTAGTGAGCCTTCCATCTGCATGCGCTCCTCTTGCTTCGCCTGCTCGATAGCGTTGCCAACTTCTCCGAGTCTCTGGGAAACCTTCTCTATCTCACGCTTCAAACAACCATCACATGCGACGTCCTCGCGGTCGTCAGTGCTCTCTGTATCCGCTTCCACGCGATGACATTCGTCAATGAAATCTTCGTCCGATGTCGAGCCGTCGTCCTTGTTGAGGAACTCTGTACCCCATCCAATGCCCTCACAGTCAGCACACCATTTGAACCGATCCACACGGTCAAATCTCGATATAACAACCTCCCTCCCTTGCATTGGCCCCCGCTTCCCCCATTTCAGCAGACAAACCGCACACCTCCTGGCCTTAACCTGCTCCACATACCTCTCCCAAGCCCGTTTCCGTCCCTCCGTGCTGCCCGGCAGCCTGCACCCGCCCATCCGATGTATTAACGCACCGAGCCTGTGAGATTGACAATCGCAAAATTTCTGCCCGTCCTGGAAACACCGGTCATCAAACCACGCCACCGGCCTCATCTCCAAACAGCCATAGCACGGATATCTCTGCGCGCCGCTAACTTTGGAGTCGATGTTGAGGAGCCAAGCGGCACGCTGGTGCCGTTGCGCTTGGAACCACGAGCCGGTGAGGTGGGAGGCGAAGTGGCGGGCGGCTAGGCGGAGCGAGCAGATGGTGAGGTAGTCGGTGTTTTGGGCGATGGATTCGAGGAGCTCGACGGGGATTTTTAGTAAGGGTGAAGGGTTTGTTGCCATTTTATTAGCTGATGGGAAAGATGCAGGTGCCGTTGTTGAATAGAAGATGTAGCAGGCTTTGATGATATAGGTGAGGTAGTAGCTGAGGTGAGAAAGTTGTGGAGGTGAAGAATTAATGGAGGTAAAGAGACAGTGTGAATAAGGAAATAATGGAGGTGAAGGAATGATGAAGATAAAGACGAAAAAGTTCGTAATATTTGAAATCTTATAACTCGATGTCAAACTTAATATATCCAAATCTTCTAGCATTTATGGAAATCTACAATGCTTCATCCTATCAAGGTCGTCTTTCTCTCTGACTCGTAAAATGAATAAAAGTGACAATCTAGGAGCTGCGTGCCTTCAAAATATGGGGCATAGG
This sequence comes from Pyrenula massariospora, assembly GCA_021030905.1. Taxonomy (NCBI): domain Eukaryota; kingdom Fungi; phylum Ascomycota; class Eurotiomycetes; order Pyrenulales; family Pyrenulaceae; genus Pyrenula; species Pyrenula massariospora. The sequence continues at coordinate 2,391,089 of JAGFMI010000003.1, forward strand.
AAATAGACTAAATAGATACTCTTTTCACGGGTCAAATCAAGCCCCTCTGACAGCCAACGGCCGCTATTTAAGGATCTTGCATCCAGAAACATACCTGTGAAGATCTTTATGCTGGTGTAGCAGAGATCCTTGAACCCTGTCTGATTATCAGTGCTAGCGCCCGGCTAAGATTTGACGTGCCGCGATCTCTGATATCTTTTCTCAACGCCCGTCCCGCTTCGCCTGCTCGATAAGCCGGTTTGACACTTCCCAGTAGACGTCCATGATCTTCGCTCGTGCCTCTTTGAGAAGGCTCACTTCGTGAACTACCGCGGGGTCGAACAGACCTTGCACCTTCCTGGCTTCAGACATCTTGATCTGCTTCCCAATATTTTGAATCTTCTCCGCCAACGCTTTCTTCTCGATGAGATCGCAGTTTCGGCACGACAGTGGTTTCGCTACTACCAGGGTCAGGCGCTCTGAGCTCATGTACTTGGATGCATTAGGTTCTCCAACAGGTCGTCTTAACGGCTCCTCCGTGACAGCCGTCCCCCAAGCGACAGCGTGACAAACTTGGCACCACTGGAAGCAATCCATCCATCTGGCGTTGATTGTTTCGAAGGTATAAGAGATCGTTTGGTCCGCGGGCAGCCGCTTGAGCAGACAAGGCGCGCAAGATCGACTTGTGGCGTTCTCTAGATACGCGTCCTGAGCAGCCTCGCACGCTAAATTCTGAGCTTCAAGCTCCCGATCCAAAAGTGAGCCAGGTGCCTGCGTGCTGGTCGCTGGCCAAAAGTCTGCAGGGAATCTGAACTTCTCAGGGTCGAACAGCCATACTGGTAGGATTTGGAGACAGGTGTAGCAAGGGTAGCTTTTACGCCCGCCGTATCTGTGATCTTGGTCCATTAATTCTTTCCGACGCTGCTGATCTAGCCAAGACCCAGAGAGCTGGTCGCTGAGCTGGCGGCAGGTGGATTTCACCGCGCAGATGGAGCGCCAATTGTTCAATACAAGGATGTCTTCGAGGACATCGCAAGGTAGTCGCGCTAGGAGATTGCTTGTTGGCTTATTCGTTGGCAGGGCGAGCATGACGGATCGTTGTGAGACCAGGTTTCGGGGAGCGTTGATGTGTTTCTTTGCAGCTGTCGAGTATCTTGATCCAGTACGACTGATTATCACTAGATGGTTCGCGGGCAAGTGCAAAGATAGAGGGAGAGCCGAATTTGCAATATAAATAATAGAAGCTAACGAAGAAACAGACTACCTCACCTCTTGCCAAGCAAAATATCGATTGATGATGGCGAATGGTGATACGGTGGTGACGATGTATGAAGGTGAAAAAACTTTTGAGCTTTTGAATCGTGATCTTCATGTGAAGATTATTGTATGCTAGGCATGATACATCCAGAAAACATGAAACTATGCCAGACAAGTAAGGTTGTGTTCAAAAGACATGCACCACTTCAAACAGAACTGATTGCACGAATTTCTCACATCCCATTCCTCGGCCGCAACGGCGAGCTACCAAGGCTCAGTTCTCCCAAGTCGACCGCAGGACCCTCCTCGAAATCTTCAGGCATGCCATCCAATCCAAGACCCGACCGTTCCGGGCTAAGGCTAGGACTGGTGGCTATCCGGGGCCTGCTTTTGAAGACGCTTGAGTACTCAGCGTCCTCGCTGAACAACGTTTCTCTCGGAGTAGATTCTCCGGAAAGAGGGGAGTCGGTTAGCCCTGGTTTAGGAGGAGTCTCAAATTGGTTAATCGGAAAGAACTGAGAGTGTCTTGACTGTTTTTGAGGTGCGTTTGAGGTTCGCTTGCGCTTCTCGTTCGCCGTATTCGGCTGGTTTGGGAGTAGAGACATTGATTGACGTGTCCGCTCCATGAGAGTCTCAATAGGTATGCTGGATTGTCGAGGAGGCTGTGGACGATTTGTGGTAGGTTTTTTGATCTCATCATGAGGTACATGGTTCTCAGCTAGCAGTGAGAGAGCTCTGGGTGCTGGGAAGTAATCCTGGTCATGTAGATGTTTGGCAGCCGGAGATACCTTTTTGTTGTTAGGAGCTTTTTGAGTATCGGTTTGATATTCGAAGTGTTGATTCTGTAGCGTTATCTCTGGTTGTCGTTCGAACTCTGAGGAAGATTGGCCTGTCTTCAGTGTAACGGGAGATTTAGGGGGAGATTTAGAGTGTGAATGATCGCTTTGAACCTCCGAATCTCCATGTGCATGTGGAGACGCTGGACCCAGATCAAGATCCTGCTCGGGAAATGGCTGTTTGCTAGACCCTGGTTGCCTGGCCGGCTCTTCGGACACGTGGCTGGCTTGCTTCATGGAGGACGGAGGTCTGTCACTTTGATCTACTAATTCGTTTCGTCTAAGGGTAGTTAGCTCCTCATGCATACTCGCGATCAAGTCATGACAAGGATGGGGAACCGAAGCACTGATCGGGTCCGATCCATGTGATGTAGATTTCGGATCAAGCTTAAGTGTCTTGTGCTCTGTAAACATGGAGTCTGTCTTTTTTAGCACCCCTTTGGTTAATAGGGCTTCCTGGGGGATGTTTTCTCGGTCAAGTTTCGCTTTGAAAGCCTTCCAGTCACGAAGACGGTGTTGGTGCTTCACGATCCGGTCATTCAAGTCCTTCAGTAGGTCTCCCGGAGCCTCGTCTTGTTTCCGGGCAGATGCTGCGGACCTTGATTGCAACAGATCGTTGAGAGTCTGATCGAGCGATTCCTTCGAGCGAGTTTCGATGTTACCATCAATGAGAAAGTCTATCCAGGTTTCATCTCCTACCCATGACCGTGCAAGTTTCCCTCGTAATTCATTAGCTTTCTCCTTTGTTGACTGATCTTTGAGAGAATCCCGTGGCTGGAGCTCCTGGCGTCTAGATTTGATGTCATAAACCATCTCCTTCAAAGCCTGGTTGATCTTCTGGTATTCATTGTCCTTTTTGGTGCGCTGTTGTAGTCTCGCCTGTAGGCTGTGGCGATATGCTAGAACTAAAGGCAGCATTTGTCCTTGCGTAGGCTGCTTGAACAGCACCTCAGGGGTCGGCTTGTTGGACTGGATAGTCTTCTTGAGCACAGACATTGCAAACTTTGCTATGATCTCTTCAAATTTCTCGCCTTTGCACTCATCTAACATAGTCTTTCGGAGGATTGTTTCTTTGCCAAGCACTCCAGTTCTCTTTAATTCTGTCAAGCATCGAAACAAAGCTGCGCGAAGATTGATCGACTGAAGGGAAGTAAGAGGAGGGAAGAAAGGACGAAGCCTCTAGACGGAAAAATTAGCTTTACTCGACAATATTGATAGCATTCTGTACATTTCCTGTCTCTTGTGGGTCCCATATGTCAAACAGTCTGTATAAAGCCCACTCAACGCCTTTGACTCGTTGCTGCAAAGTCTGCTGCTTCGCGGTAAAATGCTCCTCAACGAGCCCCGGCCAGTCATCCCTCGAGTCTAAGTCCAAAAGCCTGAGACAGCGGAGGAAAGTGCTGACGTTTGATGGTCCATTCCATGCAGGCCGGGATAAGACTTTTTGTCTAGAGCTGCTAGTGGCCGTTGTCCTAGTAGTGAGCGGCTGCATGTCTTCGTATGCTCATATCCAGCATCGTAAAGAGGTATTGGTCTGTTTGCTCCAAACGAATGCAAGCTCCCCAAAACTGGTATCAGACCGCGGCGAAAGTTCCAGAATCTATAGCATGTCAAACTAGAAACTAACACCCGTAGACTATATTATTCTTGTCCTAGGATGTCTGGAATGTTGATCTCCAACAGTGCGATTTCTAGTATCGGATCAGTTTGAGAGTCTGCGGACAACCGACCAATCGGCGCGTTCAGAATTCGGTGCCCCGCGTGGAGAGTAAACACTTTTCCAAATCTGTCATGACATTCACCGTCTTTCCATTGATGGGGAAGGGCAGCTTGATACCGCCAGCAAGGCATGGTATCCTTTGCAGCAGGCACTACACATCCCCACTGCATCATCACTACCTAAGAGTCCCCTCCTTCCAACCTACGATCACAATTCTCAGATCCTTCAAAATGGGCTCCGTAAGCCCAGATCCATCTCAGCAAGCAAAAGTTGACAATGTCATGTCTCGTACATCAAAGCTGCCTAGACCGAGTCCATGGTCTGTCAAAGCTGTCTTGTCTCAAATTCCAGATCCCCCGACCGAAAACTCGTCCTCCCCTGTGCCATTCCTTCACCTAGTCGAGCGACTCAAAACCGAGAAGCGAGAAGGTTGGCGAAGATTCAACATCAACCACGGCGAATCAATAGCAGACCACATGTATCGGATGTCCATCATTACCATGCTTGCACCACCATCGCTCTCCTCGAGACTCAACATCCCCCATTGCACCAAAATGGCTCTCGTACACGACATGGCAGAAGCGTTGGTCGGTGATATTACTCCACCTGAGGGCGTACCCAAACATGAGAAGAGCAGAAGAGAAGCAGAAACAATGGACTACATCTGTACCAATCTTCTAGGCAAAGTTCACGGCGGCATTCCCGGAGAAGAGATCCGCAAGGTCTGGAAGGAGTATGAAGATAGCGAGACACTTGAAAGCCATTTTGTCCATGACGTGGACAAGATCGAGCTCCTCTTACAAATGGTGGAATATGAAAAGCTTTACGATGCAACAGTCGATCTCTCAGAGTTTTCAAGAGTTGCAGAACGTCTCGCCTTATCGGAGATGAAGGCTTGGGCGCAAGAGATATTGAATGAGCGAACGGTGTTCTGGAAAAGCAAATACAAAAAGGTTCCACAGCCAGAGACATCGGCAACGATGAAGGAGCAGCATGAGAATTATTATGGTAATGGAAATGGGCATACAAAATAGAATGATACCCTATGAGTCTGGTTGGCGTTTGGAAAGTGGCATAGACCTTTTGAGACAGCAGTCCTCGCGGCCTGCTCTTCCATTTGGCATGAACTAGCTTTGAAGTCGTCATCTGTATTAGACTTAATATGTCCATTAGAAACTCATGATTAAATTCCTTCAATAATCTTAGTTAGGGACAATAGCTTGCTTCTTGAAGCGTGATCGCGCCTTTTGAATCAGTGTGCGCTTTTTCCTACACGCAAGGACCTGGCTTTTTCCAAAGACGTTTTTGGTGTCTCTTGCCAATCCACGATGCCGCGCCTTTGGCTATTTTGACATATCTTGTGCCGTTCAGAGCTTTGTGAGGATGGAATGAGGAGGTTGGCAGCCCTCTTCTCCTCTCTCTCAATCTCTGTACGCCTCCATTTGGTGTCTCAAGAACTCTGCCTGATCTTCCATGTCCTTCTCCGACCGTGGCTTCCGCGCATCATCATCCACACCTCCTATCCGCTGGCCCTTATCTCTCCTCTCCATCTCCCTCCTCACCAACCACTCCCCAAGATCCCCTTCCTCCCCCTCCATCAACTCATAGATCGCATCCGACCCACCCCGCCCCTCCATGTCCCCTCCCCTCCTCGGAATGACATGCACGTGCAGATGCGGCACAGTCTGCCCGGCGTCCTTCCCATCCTGGATCGCAATATTCAAGCTCGACGCCCTATAGGTCCGCTCGATCACGCGGCTGACCCGGTCGACCGTGTCGAAGAGGTCGGCGCGTTCGGCGGGGGAGAGGTCGCGGAAGCGGAGCAGCGGGCGGATGGGGCAGATGAGGATGTGGCCCGGGAGGAGGGGTTTGAGGTTCACGAGGGAGAAGGAGTGGGCGGTGCTGTAAAAGACCTGCAACGGGTTGGTGAGGGGTTTGATGTGAAGATGGGAGGTTTTACCTGTGAGGTTACTGTGAAGGGGCCGAATTTGAATATCTTGGGGACTGAAGACATGGCGGCCTTGTGCAGTCCCATATGAGCTAAGAGTTGGAGGTGCGGGAGATGGAGCTCCTTGGCTACCCCAGGTTGTTGCGGCTTGGCCCGAAGTCTTTTTGATCCTTTATCTGCGTTGACAGGCTCGCGGTCCTCCTATCCACCGTCCCATTCTGCGTCCTCTCTCTTGCCGCCATGTTGTGGATGAGCGCTGTACAGTGTTACTTCGATTGTCTTACGATAACAGCGATCACCGGAGCGACAATGAGCTTGCGAATAACTTGGGGAGCGGAGCGGAAAAGTCTCCGGTCTTGAGACAGGTTCCTACTTACCCATGATTGGGTATCAGAAGCCATGGCGCATCTGATTAGTAGCATTGGTGCCCGCCCGGTTGATTATCAAATATGCAATGATTTCTGATATCCAGCCTTGACAGGATGAGAATTTGGCCCGTCAATTCATTCAACGTTTCCATAACAAAGAGTGCTACTAGTTTTTCACTGCTCGGTCGATTTCACGTCTTGCAAAACATGACGCACCAGTTCGGTTCATTGCTATCCTTGCATGAATGAGCATTTATGGGGTCGGTTCATAATCGATAGGAAAGTTCTCAGCCGAGGCTGACATGCCCAATTCGATCTCTAGGTACACACGGTTTCGGGCCCTCGGTCGAACTGTCGGCCCCTGGGACCCCAAAGAGCGTAAGACGCATTAATTAAAGGATTTAATTCCCGTCCCGCCCTGCCTGTACTTCTGGAACCGGCAAACAGCGCGAGGCAAGATCAAGCGCGTTCAGCCCTGTTCAGCAGGGACGGCACGCGCACTATTCTGCATAAACCTGGGGACGACCTTACGAATTAGAGCGTTGATCTTCACGGAAACGATCTCGTTTCTTTTGTCAACGGCTTTTTACATACCCAAGAATGACCACGGCTCACATCTGCTGCGGTCCACTGCCCTTGCAAGGCACATCTGTCTTAGATTCTGATCCGCAATGCCTACGAACTGGTTGATTTTCGACTGCTTACCCGGACATAATGATGCATAGAAGCGGTCAAATTAGACTTAGTCTACAGTTGCGCGATGTCTTTAAAATTAAGCTCCAGCCAGTGCGCACTTGAAGATGTCCGAGGTACCGTAAGCTTCCTTAATGTAGGTCGAACTTATCTAGCTCTCTGCTTCTTTCACGCGCCGAGATCAACATGGACTACCCAATCTGGCTTATTCTTCTTGTCGTCGGCCAAGGTCTTGCGAGGTGAATACTCCTTTACAAAAATTTTGGTCATCATGTTGACCGGATTCAAGTCCTCAACATAGGTTGTCACGGCTGACGGCCCGACAAGATGGTGGGCAAGATGTCACCGTCTCGTACCCAGCCCAGAACTTTACAATGCCTCTTGACCATTTCCCCGACAACCCGCGCTACGAACCACATACAAACGATACTTTCGTAAATCAATACTGGCTCGACACAAGCAACTACCGTGAAGGGGGCCCAGTCATTATACACGCCTTGGGCGAGGATTCTCCGAGCGGCGATTTTGACTGGCTCCAAACAGGTCTTCCCCATCAATTGGCCGTTGCAACCGGCGGTATTGCACTTCTGTGGGGTCAAAGGTACTATGGAGGCCACTATTTTGACTTCGAGTACACGACCGAGAATCTACGGTTCCACAGCACGGAGCAAGCCTTGGCCGACATCGCCTATTTTGCCACTCACGTGCAATTTCCCGGGTTGGGAGGCAAGAATCTGACTGCACCCAATACACCCTGGATCGTCACTGGAGGCTCATACGCTGGCGCGATCTCTGCTTTTACGCGGATCCAATATCCAGACATCTTCTTAGGTGGCATCGCTTCGTCAGGTATTTCCACCGCCTTCCTCGACGGCTGGCAGTACTACGACGTCGTCCGACGCTACGGCCCACCCGACTGCATCCAAATGCAGCAGAAACTGATCAACATTGCCGACAACACCCTCCTCCGCGGCAACGCCACCCAGACCGCCCAACTCAAAGCCGCCTTCGGCGCGCAGGCCCTCACCGCCGACTACGACTTCGCCAACGTCCTCTCCACCCCGCCAGGCGACTGGCAAGGCCACACCTGGGTCCCGGGCCGCGACTACCCCTTCACGGGGCCCAACACCTTCTGCGCCAACATCACCTCCCCCTCCCTCCTCTTCCCGCACCTCGCCAACCTGACCCCCACCGCCCGCGCCCTCATCGCCGCCGGCAACTGGGCCAACGAGACCGCCACCCTCCTCACCCCCGTGCTGAACTGGATCGGCAGCATCCAAGCCCGCTACCTCCGCTCCTGCGTCTCCTGCTGGATCCGCACCACCACCGCCCCCTCCCCCTTCGAGTGGCTCGTCTGCACCGAGTACGGCCAGTTCGCCACCGGCTACACCCCCAACTCCCCGGGCCACCCCGCCGCCCTGCCAATCGCGTCCCAGCTCTTAACGCTCGAGCACTACCTAAAGCATTGCAGGGACACGTACAACCTGACCTCCGGCCCGGACCTGGAGCTGTGGAACCAATATGGTGGCTTCAACCTCGCGTTCCCTCGCCTCGCGCTCACCGCGGGGCAGGTCGATATGTACCGGCCGTTTGGGCCGTTGGCGGAGGAGGTGGGGTTTGGGGTGCCGAATGGGAGGTTAGAGGGGGATGGGACGGGGGATGCGTTGGAGACGGTGATTGAGGGGGGGGTGCATGAGTGGGATTTGTATGGGGTGGGGGCGGATGAGACGGGGGATGGGGTGCCGCCGGCGGCGGTGGTGGAGGCGCATGAGAGGGAGGTTGGGGCGGTGGTGGGGTGGTTGGAGGAGTGGAGGGGGGAGAGGGGGGTGGAGAGGGAGTTGAGGAGGAGGGGATTGTGAGTTGAAGTCTGGTTAGAGAAGGTATGATGCTCTTGCAGTACGTTAGAAATGGCTGTTGTAGGTGAGGGGCGGTTTGACTTTGATAATACGAAGAGCGGTGGCAGGCGCTGAGCGGCGACGTGAAACTGGACGAGACTTTGCTTGGTCTCCCCAGCTAGCACCACACTCAATTCAGTCCTGTGCCCATTCAATACATTTTTCGGTCCTTCGCCGCAGTGCTGAGATCACCTTTCATAAAATCGAAGGGGGTTTGTGGAGAGACAACAGTATTTTGCAGCGAGTTGTGCCCAAATACAATAGCCTCACCCAGCACCATTTCGTGGCTTCTGAATATCATCGTTTAAAAGCTGTGAATACAGGAGATGGTTCTGAAAGGCTCCATTAAATAGCCGCCACTGATTGTTGTTCTGCTGTAGTGGTTCAAGATTCCTTTCGAGGATCTTACATTCTGTTTGCATCTGAACTGGAAGTTTTTTTTGGGGGGGGGGGGGAGGTCCCTGATCAGCGTTTACGTTATCGAGCTGTTGGCAGGGGCTTCTGGTGCATGGTGTCGCTGCCTACCGGTAGAAAACTCTGTGCTACGATAGGAGGCAGCGGTCGCGTTCGAGTGAAGCGGCAGAGAAGTATTGAAACGGCTGACGTCCATTGAGGGAATCGGACATAAGGGTATATCCTAAGGAGTGGTTGCTATTCCGATGTCTTAGGTGCTTACACTTGATCTCCGCTTCGATTGGGTCGGATTCGGCCTCTGGCTCACAGAGATCTTTGACCGAGTCAAGATTGGCCTCCGCTGAAGGCTGATGGTTATCCTTTACGCAAATCCTCCCAGTAAAATAGTTTTCCCTTCGTGCTGTTTCAGCGAAATAAATTTCCTTGCTGTAGAGCCTCGACTAGATTTCTCAACTTGGCATTTTCCAGCCTGAACTGTTCGTCATCTCCCGGGGATTCTAACCCTTGCGTAGCGACTGAAATCTCTCATTCATACGTCGGAAATCCTCGTGCAGTATGTCGCATCCTTTCCGCTTTCTCAAGCAGAGATCGTTTACTGTTTCAAAGTTTGGTACTTGAACCCCGGATTAGCTGTAAATTGCGGAGCAGTGTTCTATCGTCACCTACAAAGGAGTTTGTACCCAGGTAAGATGCCGTCTCGAACTATGTCTGGTAATTCATCGGACCACACATGGCCGTCTCGATATGGACGGAGATCTATTATAGTAGCTGTCTGCGGAGTACTGACTGCTAGTCCAATTTCCTGAGTTGGTTCTTTCTTCAGAGCCGTGGATCTAAGTGCAAGAGTCTCATTTCGATTTCGTAGGTACACCCTAGACCTCATCAAAATATCGTCAAAATCAAACCTAGGTAGCCTTGACGAGCTGGTTATTCCTGTTGATGGTGGGATCGTGCTGGCTGCATCGTGCAACTGAATTGTAGAAGTTTCCGGATCATACATCGACTGCGCCGAATGTTTGGACTCGGAGAAGATAGAACTTTGTTTCGCAAGACTTTCCTTCTGTCGCAGCGCAGTTGGCAAATTCATAATTTGCAGAATGACGGAGAGACTGCTGACTTGCTTGTGTATGCAATCTTCTAAGGATTTGAGCGACTCGTGGTTCCAAAGAATATTCACTTTCTCCCAAAAGGTATTTACCGTACCTCCTGATGTCTTCACGAGTTCGGCTTCAAGTGCATAAATGGTATCGTTGGCACACTCTAGACTATCTGATAGCTGCTCCCAGACGCTTTCATCGAGCTTGTTGGAGTCAAGTCCGTCCTCCATCCATTGTTGGATCGCACGCACGGCACATGCGAAGAGTTTGCATTGGCTTGATAACGATCGAAAGGTCAAGGCAGCCTGCTTGTAGCTCCCTGCCAAGTTGCGGAGCCCAATAGCAAGCTTACCTGATGTCACTGCAAGGCCTGCGCATGTTTCGACAATGGACAGGACACTGATCGGATCCATGCTAGATAGTAGGACTACATCAAAGAACAAAAATAGAAGATGAATGTCAAATGCAAGACCAGTTTGTGAAGGATTTTGTGGTTTATGAGATTTTCTGAATGCAGGGTCTGATGCGGGCAGAGCTGAGACTGCGAGAGACTGAGATCAGCCTTGCTGCAGAGCAAGTTTGCATTGGTCGTCTTAAGACCAATGACAAGGATACAGGTCTACTTTGCAGCTTTACACGCAGTAGTCAGCATTGCGTGTACTACATTCAAAATACCTTCAACCAGACTCACTGGCCGGTACGAGGACTTCGCCGAACGGATCGCTGTCGGTGCTAGGTATCAGAAATCAGACGGTATCCACTTATCTTGATAATCAAATGCGCCACAACTTCTGACATTCAGCCTCGAGCTCCGGAAAGCGTATTGTGAGGTCAAAGCTGAGATCGGTGACTTTGCCGTTCGCTGTCGATGTTGCCTTATTTGGCGCTAGTCGCTTTTGTCATTTTATTCACGACCTCTCTTTTTGTTCCGCGCAATGCAACAAATGCAACAAATGCGACTAGCAACTTCGATGATGCCTCCATTGCCAAAAGTAAGCTCTACGCCGGCGTTGCCACCGATCAAAATCGTCTCATAGCCGACTCCAATGCGGACATGAACACAGCGGAAAGGCCGTTGATCCAGAGGCGAAGCTGTACGTACATTAGAGGATACACCTTCGACTTGGCGCGGTGATGTGTCCTAGAATGACCGCAGGCGTGGTTGCGGATGTAAGGAAGGAGATTGCCGCGTTGGGGACCGCTGGTGCGCTGGGGGAGAACGCAGTCGAGGAAGTAGCGGTTGCGGAGGTGAATATCGTGGGGACGGCATTGGGGGAGTATCTGGCTGAGGGGGGTGGGTACGATGAGGCATCCGGATATATAGCAGCCGGATGGTATGTCGTTGCTGCATGATGCGGAGTTTCGGGCGAAGGTAGCGTCTCGGAGGAGTCCAGACGCGTTGCAATAGATTGGGGATGGAAGGGAAGGGAGGAGGTTGTTGCATGGCCCGTATGCTGAAGACCTTGAAGACCTTGCTCCTGGGATGGAACTTCAATGTACTTGTAGGAATGGATAGTAGCAATGACCTTGAAAGACACCAGAAACCAGTCGGTTGATTATGTACAACACGGACGGTGTCCTATTGACTTTAATCTACTGTAGCTATATGACAGTGGTAGCCGCTGCTTCCAAAGGTAGAAATGTTAGTTGTTCTGAGAAGATTACAATTGAATCAATATCGATTGCTTATATCGAGACTCGACTGTATATGTCTATAATATATTCGATTCATGGTTGCTTGACAACCACCATTTGATGACTGGAAAACAATCCATCAACTGCCCACCCCTTTCGCCTCCAACCACCCTACGACCTCCCCCACCACTCCCCTCAGTCCCTCAATCTCATGCGCAAACCTCCCCAGAAACATCCCATCCACCTTCTCCCCCAACCCTTTCCCCGCCCACAACCCGGGCCCCGCACTGCCGCCATACACTACCCTCGTCACCCCCGTCCTCCCCCCCTCCCCCTCCTCCAGCCTCCTCACACACCCCCTAATCCCCTCCACCACCGCCCCCACATACTCCACCCCCGCCGGCTCCTTCTGCCCAATCGCCCACACCGGCTCATACGCCACAATCACCGGCGCCTCCGCCCTTAGTGCTCCCAGCACGCTCTCCACCTGCGGCGCAATCTCCCTCACCGCGTTCCCCACCGCCATGCTCATCGGCCCGCCGCCCTCCGGCGGTGGCGCAGAAACCTCCCCAACACACACCAGCGGCACCATACCCAGCTCGCTCGCGGCGGCGGCTTTGGCCGCGACCTGGGCGTTGGTCTCGCCAAAGGCTTTGCGGCGCTCGGCGTGGCCGAGCTCGACGACGGAGACGCCCAAGGAGTGGAGGGCGGGCGGGACGATGGAGCCGGTGTGCGCGCCGTAGGAGGGGGACCAGTGGCAGTCCTGGGCGCCGAGGAGGAGGGGGGGAGGGGAGGGGGAGGTGTGGGCGGCGAGGAGTTCGGAGCAGGGGTGGAGGGTGAGGTAGTCCGGGATGAAGGTGAGGAGGAGGTGGGGGCGGAGGTTGGGTGGGGGGAGGATGGAGGTGGAGGGATCAAGGATGGCGCGGAGATAGGAGAGGGTGCGGGTAGGGGAGAAGTAGGCTTTGGTGGAGATCAGGAGGAGGGTGGAGGGGAGAGGTGGGTAGGTTGGAGGCTTGGGCGGGGAGGAGGTCATGTTCTGTGGTTGAGGGAGAGGACATGGATTATTTGAAAATATAGGAAATAGCCGCAGAATTCCCAATTATGGGACCCAAGATGTCGGCTCACAAGTTGCAAAAGCTGCCTTTCTGTGCTTAGTAGGATTACTTGTCCAGTTAGTAGAGAGCGTCTACATCTGAGGAGAATGCGAGGTTTACAACTTTTTTTCTGAGGCTTTCTAGATACTCTCCGCGGCGGAAGATTCTCCGCATCGGCTCTCCACAAAAGGCAATCCGAAAAAGTTGCCCTCCAAATGACGCAACTTTCAACATAAAATGTCAGGATAGGACGAAGGAAATTTCTGCAAGAAATCAAGTCTACAAACGTTTCAGAGCTCCAGAGAGACCATCAGGCACCATCTAGAGTACCCTTCAATCATGGCGCAAGCAAACGGCGAGGGCCCATCTCCGCTTCGCATTGTGGTAGGGAGTGACAATGCTGGCCACACCTTGAAAAGTACTATCAAGAAGGATTTTGAGTCACATCCTCTGGTGTCGAAGGTGATTGATGTGGGAGTTGTAGAAGCGGATGACCCAACTGCATACCCACACGTGGCGGTAGATGCCGCAAAGAAGATCACAGCAGGCGAGGTGAGACCCACTGCATCACTTACGCATTGTCGGTCCGCTTGAGAAGACACTAACGATGTGGTGTTAAGGTCGACAGAGCTCTCCTCATCTGCGGAACCGGCCTCGGTGTTGCGATTTCCGCAAACAAAGTCCCTGGCATTCGAGCCGTCACAGCCCATGATTCATACTCAGTCGAAAGAGCTATTCTGTCCAATGATGCACAGGTGTTATGTATGGGTCAAAGAGTCGTTGGTCCGGAGCTGGCGAGGAAGCTTGCCAAAGAATGGCTTGGGTATCGGTTTGATACAAAGAGTGCAAGTGCGGACAAGGTGAAGGATATCACTGATTATGAGAAAAAGTTTGGAGGTCAAGCGGAGAAGGGTGCTTAGAGAGGCGAATAGGATACTTGTATGAGAGCATCCACCGAGCTCTCATCGTGGGAAATTGGCATACGGCGTCATAGAGGGTGTAGGCAGCAACTTCGGGGTCTGTGAATTTCTGTTAAATATCTGATCATGATCCATATCTCTTGAAGGCTAGATTTTAGGGCAAACTGATGGTACTCGCTGTAGCGCAAACGTGGTGTGGAGCTCCGTAAATGTCAATATAAGCTGGTTGTAGAATTTGTTGGCGATTGAGAAGGGTGCTGGGGTAGGTATTTTCGTGAAATTGTAGACCCGCGCAGCTCATCCGGACTTGATGAGACTGATTGTGTGGAAAAGGAGAATTTCGTACCCGTCTAGATACTCCCCGCGCTCATTCTGTGATGTGGCGTTACTGTTCGATAATGTTGGAGGAGTAGTGTTGAAATAAGTTCCAAATCATTCTATCCGCCTCCACTGGTTCTTCCGCCCGTGCAGCTCTGTAAGCACCGTGCCCACCTCGGTCGTGGTCCTTCGCCATGGGCAACCACATATCACGACCCGGCACTCCTACAGGAGAAGAATGGCAACCTCCTTGGGACGAGGACTTCTCGCCTCCGAATCAAAGACGCAGACGACGACGAAATAGAAACCAAACACAACAGCCCCATTCAACAGATTTCCCTCGATCAAGTGCACCGTCCCCGCAGCCCTTTCCTGAAGCCCCACCCAAACCTACCTCTCTTCGACCATCCATGGCGCTGAAACAGCTCGGGAACGAACATTTCAAAGCTGGTCGGTACGAAGAGGCGGAACTTTTGTATTCTCAAGCGTGAGTTGTCTGCGTGTCAACGCTTCCATTCTAGCCAGGACTCTTTACATGCAACCTGTCTAGATGTGAACACTTTCTCGTATTAATTCCACTGCCTATGAAAGATGGCTATGAAGGTCGTCCCTCGAGTATAGAGCCCTGGTTTTTCTGCGAGATGTTCGAATCTGAACCGATGCCGGTTGCTTCTAAATATTATGCTGCACCGTTTCCTGTTGGATCACCTTCTAGACAGACGTGGAGCTTACACCATCTGATATAGTATCACACAGGACTCTTCAAAGCCCGAACTATATTCCAACCGGTCGCTGACACGCCTACGTCTGTCTGAAAATGCAGGCTCCGAAAACGATGCACAGAAAGCTATTGAACTCTACGGTCCTAAGAACGGCTCGGCGATGAAGTCCTACTATCTCCTCGCACAGGCGCAGCTTGCTCTGAACCATCCCATGGACGCCTTAGACAATGCCAAAATTGCGTATAAGATGTGCATCGAGCAGAAGGGCAGAGACGTGGAGGCGATGAGCCAATTTATCTTACGAACAAAGCAAGAAGTCTGGCAACGAGCTGAAACGAAACGGTTAAGAGGCGCAGATGAAACCCTGAAAGAGGTGGAGGAATTGATGGAGGAAAAGATGGACAAAGAACTTGGAATTGTACAAGACAGATTTGAAAAGGGGGAAATAGGCACAACGGGCCGTGATGAGGAACAGGAGGCTATCAAGAAAGAGGCACAGGAACGATTACGTACGGTCAGGCAAGCTTTTGCACAGGGAAAGGAAACGCTCGAGGAAAGAGTAAGGAGGCCGTTATGGTCGATCTGCTATGGCAGATCTCTAGTTTCCTTCAGACACACTGACTTTGCTCTAGGTCATACCCGACTACGTTGTTGATGGCATTACCTTCGAGGTAATGCATGACCCTATCGTAACACCTTCTGGCGTGTCTTACGATCGAGCATCGATTCTAAAGCATCTGAGAACGAATCCTTTTGATCCCATTACCCGTGAGCCGTTGACCGACCGTGCACTTCGACCTAATCTTGCGTTGAAGGAAGTCTGTACAGCTTTCTTGGAGAAAAACGGGTGGGCTGTAGAATATTGAATGAGTTGGGACACTTATAAAAGCAGAGGCGTCTGGGTAAGGATTACAAAGGATACATAGGTGGCACTGTTGGGTAGTTGCATAGCGACGGTGCATGGTGGCATGATTATGCTCCCCGGCGTTAGCAGACATTGTTGGAAACCGTTAGATCGTCCACGTTGTTAAGGCTTTACCTCTTGTGCAAGGCGAATTCTTCTTGGGGGAGGACTTTATAGATGCCTGACCATTCCGCGAATAATCGTATAGTCACTGTACCGAGGTCTGGTTTCACTCAGTCTGCCCCGTTCAGTACGTAAGTGTCTTTACATGCTTAAGAAGTGAGTTCATAGGCCAACAGCCCCACCACCCCACCACCCGAAGATCACGACGTCAGCCGGAGAACTCTGTCAGCCCTTGGAAACTGGAGATTTCCGACAACAAACTAACTGTGCCACCGTCAGCTGCTTATCTTGACACTCTCCACTGTCGCCAGAATAAGATCTTGAGCATACTGAAATTGATCACTCCTCCAAGCCTCACAACATCACATATACTCACATTTCCAGCATGCCGTCTGCGCAATTCGACAATGCTGTGAAAGGCAGCAAACAGCTTAAGACGAAGCCGACCGACGATGAACTCCTCAACGTATGTGCGTCCTTGGTCTACTGAAATCGAAGAGAGTCGCTTGCAGGTGCACTGGACAGAATGGCATTGGCTTCTGTCGATCTGCGATTACTGTGGCCGTCCTGATAGATTTGGGCTTTCCGGTGCTAACGAGTATCTCTTCCGTAGTTGTACGCCCTCTACAAGCAGACCCTTCAAGACCCTCCAATCGAAAAATCAGAGCAGCCGGGAATGTTCGATCTGAAGGTACGCTAGCACAGCTGCAATGCGCTTCTTGCCTCAAGACACTTGGCCCCGATAAGCCTTAACGACACAGCATCGCATGCGTGGAACAAATCATCGCCCAAACCCGTATATTTTTACTATTGTTGAAGAGTATTCTTCTTTTTACAGGCAGAATACTGATATAAGGAATTGACAGGGCAAAGCTAAGAGAAAGGCCTGGCAAAAGATTGTAGATGAAGGCACCACACCGAAGCAGGCAGAGACGAAATACGTTCAACTCGTTGAAAGCTTGAAGGGAAAATATGGCTACGATGCTAGCAAGGCTCCTGAGACCGTCGGAAAGTAGAGTTGTCCGGCTTTGAGGCACACAAGTGCCTGGTCGTTGGGAAAGGGGAATTCCTATAAGCTATTGCAGCCGCTCCTTGATTGATACACACTATCGGAAGCTGAAGGCGAGCTGCACTCTGGAGAAGAAACTCGATTGCACATACAGACCCGGTAGACTGTAGTAACACAAGATAGGGGAATACATAGTTTCTTCGGGTGCTCCGTGGTCGGTAGACGCCGAGCCAGGTAATTCTGTGATACATTAGCGTTTACTTGGGTGCGAGCAATCACAGACGAGAAGGACCTGCAGAAGTGCATTCGGACCTGCAAAGAGGCTGTGAAGCTTTGATGATCCCAGCTTCCACCTCGAGTCGGTGCAGGGAGTGATGTAGTATTTATTTCAGGACGCCTTGCCATTCATTTCCCCTAAGCTGTGACTGAGTACGAGTACTCCTGGAAGGTAATCTCGAGACTGCTGGATGACGTGAAACGTTGGCCAATGGGAAGATTTAGGAATGATGCCATGAACCAAAGAGCGTGACGCCGGGCGCGCAGAGTGGCGCTTTAGGAATATCGCCAAGTTGGCCGGCTGCAAAGTTAGGGCCCCGGCTGGCTTAGAGACACGCAACGGACCTTCCCCGCCTGTATCACGTACTCCCTTGCGAGACGGTCGATTCTTTGGTTCCTGGGAAGGCCTCATCTCGCATGGTGTAGAATATGCACATGCGAGCTCGCCTATGAGAAATCGAGTGTCCGTGAGACAACACACCCTCCAGCAGCCATCTTATCAACCTATTTCCGAGCTAGGGACGACACGAGACCGAGATTAATCAACACCATCACAATCTGTTCGATGATGAAAAGGCGCACCTGCAGGGGGGCTCTGACAGCATATTGCAAGGATGGGGCATGACGATGATCTTCCAAGGCTCATCCACCGGGCATATTGCATTTGCCTCGACTGGGTAAGGAGGAAAATCACCGTCTTCCCTTTCTACCATTTCCACCTCTCCCAGCGCGGCTTCTCCCCCTTTGGTCACTTCATCCGCCTTAGCCACCGCTTGGCCGTTTATCGGCCGCTCTGAAACTCCAGAGCCTGGCTGTGTTTTCTTCTCCCGAGCTGCCTTAAGCTTCCTCTCAAGGTTGCTTCCCTGCAGATACCCGGGATCCTTATCTCGACCCATACCATATCTGGCAACAGCAAGAGGGGCATCGCCTTCAATGCCATCCACAGTGGAGTGACACCCCGAGGTAAACGATGCATCCTCCATCGTCAACTGGAGAAGTCCTGAAATCATCCGATTGAATCACCTTCCCGAGAATGACTGGTTGTCCCGTTGATCTGGACGCTCCCCGTCGTGATTCGCTCCGTGGCATATAAACGGCGGACGGCATCTACCGCGTTTACAGGCAGTGCCAGGCAAGCTAAAAGAAGCTTTGACAGTGGAAGTAAACAGGAACACATGGAAGTTGAATACAAGTAGGCACGTTGACCCTTACACGCGACTTGTAAGGCCCATTCCTCCGGTCCTCTTCCTTTCCGTCTTCCCTCTTGTCCCCTCTTTTCTTGGTCATTTGCGCGTAGATAGTTGAGATGCGTTTTTCGTCTATTGCCCTCTTGGGCGCCTTCGCTGTCAGCGTAATTGCTGCGCCATCACCAGACAGATACGTTGTTCATGAGAAACGTGATGGCCAGGCCAAAGCATGGAAGAGGGGAAACAGGTTGCACAGTCGTGCTACATTGCCCATGAGAGTTGGACTGAAACAATCCAATCTCGACAAGGGACATGAGATGCTGATGGGAGTGTGAGCACATCCACAAGCATCAGCGACACATGATGATCTAATTTCATTGTTTTAGCTCCGAACAAAACTCACCAAATTACGGAAAGTATTATACTGCCGAGGAGGTTACCGACATTTTTGCTCCAGCTAAAGAGTCTGTTGATGCTGTGAGAACCTGGCTCGAAAGCTCTGGAATATCTGCAGAGCGCGTTGTGCAAACCGGCAATAAGCAGTGGCTCGCGTTTGAGGCGTCTGTGGAGGAGGCAGAGAAGCTACTCAAGGCCAAGTACCATGTTTACGAGCATGGAAGGACTGGCAGGACACAGGTCGCTTGTGATGAGTACGTTCACAAAATTCCAAGTGCAATTTCCTACACACCTTGGAATTTGCCACGGGTTACTAGCTTGTTCTCACGTTGCCGAGTATGTGACATGCAGAAGGTGCTGACTATACGGTAGATACCACGTTCCGGCAAATGTAAAAGAGCACATTGATTACATCACTCCTGGTCTGAAACTTTTTGCCGGGACCGACAAGGCACGAACTCCACCGAAGGCGGAGAAACGATGGCAAGGACCAGCCAAAAATACTATCGGCAAACGGATCGACGGTGTTACCATGGGCGACCCGGCCGTGGTCAAATCTGGTGGACCATTCAAAAAGCCAATGCCAATTGCAATGAGCGCTCTTGCGGCAGCATCAAACACTTCAGCTCTAGTGAGCTGCGACCGAGTTATCTACCCAGGGTGTATCAAAGCTCTCTACAACATTACGGATGGCACAAAAAATGCAACCGGCAATGAGCTGGGTATTTTTGAGGACCTGGGCGACATCTATGCCACCCAGGATCTGGACGAATTCTTTGCGTTTCTCTATCCCCAGATTCCACAAGGTACAAAACCCAGGGATGCCCCAATTGATGGTGCCATTGTTCCTGTCCCGAATCTTGCAGAAGCTGGTCTCGAATCCGCCCTCGACCTTCAAATTTCGTATCCTGTCATCTGGCCGCAGAATTCTGTCATCTTCCAAACCGACGACATTGTATATGAATCAAACTACACCTTCCAAGGCTTCCTGAATAACTTTTTTGATGCTATCGACGGATCGTACTGCACATACTCTGCCTATGGTGAAACTGGTAACTCAGATCTCGATCCTCCGTACCCTGACCCTGCTCCTGGTGGCTATAAAGGGGAGCTTCAATGCGGCGTCTACACTCCAACGAATGTAATCTCTATTTCTTACGGTGGCTCGGAAGCAGATCTCCCGTTCACTTACCAACGCCGTCAATGCAACGAGATTATGAAGCTTGGCATGCAAGGCATCAGCGTTGTGGTATCCAGCGGTGATTACGGTGTTGCAGGATTCCCTGGCGACCCAACTGCCAACGGCTGCTTGGGTGATGGAAGCATTTTCAATCCACAATTCCCTACCAACTGTCCGTATATCACTAGCTTAGGAGCGACGTTCCTACCTGAAGGCGCCGACGTATTCAAGGACGAGGAAATTGCCGTCAACCGCTTCTACTCTGGTGGTGGATTCTCGAACATCTACGAGGCACCTACGTGGCAAACAGACTTCATTGCTACATATTTTGAGACCTCTGACCCAGGCTATCCATACTACTCGACCACCGACAATCAAACGGTTGGTGCAAATGGCGGAATCTACAACCGAATTGGCCGTGGTATCCCCGACTTTGGAGCCAACGGTGACAACGCCTTCGTCTTTGCTGGTGGCGAGCCTACCCTTGTTGGTGGTACATCTGAATCTGCGCCTGTCTTTGCCGCCATCTTGACTCGCGTCAACGAGGAGAGGATTGCCGCTGGGAAATCGACTGTTGGGTTTGTGAATCCACTCTTGGTACGTTCCCCTCTTTAAATTTAGCCTGAAGCATTTGTCTAACAGAAAACAGTACGCCAACCCGCAAGTTTTCCACGACATCACCGAAGGTGCCAACCCAGGTTGCGGTACCAATGGATTCTCCGTCGCGGCGGGATGGGATCCGGTAACTGGCCTGGGGACACCGAATTATCCTGATGTATTGGATCTGTTTCTGTCGCAGCCCTAAACAATGTATGAGAATGAAGGACGATGGCTGATGATAATTTGATTCGATCCTTGAATAATCTGATGTGATCTACATTAGAGGATAACTGAAATGTATATTTTTATGACCATCAAACCTGTCAATAATGTTAGAGTCGCCTCCGTGAAGTGTTTGCAATGCCTCCAGTCTCGATCAGATGCGAGCCACGCTCATCGAAGAGTAGGTAATCATTCATGGTCTTTCTTGCTACGTTACCCATCAACTCGAGCTCGTTGGTACGAAGACGTTGATTGAGAAAGTCAGTCAATACGATGTTAGTAGGAATCCCACACATCCCTCTTGCAGGACCGTGTCGCACTCCTTCCTCCTTCCATCTCAGCTGTCGAGGCTGAGTTCCCCACGCCCAAAGGGGGAAACGGGGGCGGAATTCGGGAAAACTGCGGTTAGACTATTCGGGGGGACCACGGCCCAAACCTGCTAGTGCTAGTCTTCGGCCCCTTCGTGCCTTTCTCCAGCCTCTTTTCACGTTATGAGAAACGCAGGATTATGTGCTTCACTGCCCACCCGAGCAACATGTCTCCGATAAAGTTGTTACACGAGATATGATCGACTTTGACTTCGTTTGACGTCACCTTTTCTCCATGCAATGCGGTTTAGGAATCATACAACGGATCCGCACTGCAGACGCCTTAGGTTGGGTCTCCCAACGACACTCTCATTTCTCCCAACATATGTCAATCTCTACTACCTATTATTGCACTGTCAGAAGCTCTTTTACGTCAGCGTTTCAATAGTCGTTTTCTTGTTTGCAATCGTAGGACTCGAATGCCGATCTCGCCGTACAGACCAGCATAATAATTGAACGGTATTTTGGGAGTCTGGTTCGGGGCTGATATTCCTTGTTTCTTTTGCTGGTGGGGGCCGTCAGTGGCTACTGGCAGAAGCCTGACCTTGCTCTTTTGGCTGCACGACATAGACTTCGTCCTCCCTAGCTCTGAAAAGTAGCCCCAAACAGTCAGAAAAGCTAGGAAAGGTAGGTGTGGGTATGAGTGCTCGCTACGCCGTGTTGCTGTGTGGAACGCTGGAGAATGTATTGGATGAAGTCTGAAGTAAGTGGAGCTGTTGCGTTGCATTTTGAAAACTGGAGTGAGCGAAGGTAGACGAGAATAGCCGTGAAGTCTTATTACCTGATCGCTACTGCCGCCGATGAAGTTATCTTTAAGACCCGGTGTTGAGCTACTAGGGCACCTGACCTTCACAGACCAAGTCATCTCTCCTATTCTCCGTAACCGTGTTGGCTCTTGAGTAGCCGGTCTCTCAAGTTTATTTTGTACAAATTTGTTGCTTGCTTTATATCGAAATGAATTCTTTGAACGGACCTGAACAACCGATCAAGGCCAAACGGGTCGCCATCGTCGGCGGTGGCGTCTCTGGTCTGGCAGCACTATGGGCCCTAGAAAGCTCACCTCACAAGGCCGACCTCTTCGAAGCATCAGACCGACTCGGTGGTCATGCCAACACTGCAACGTTTACCTACAAGGGCAGATCGATCCCTGTGGACACTGGCTTCATCGCCTATAACGAGAATAATTACCGTCAGTCACGCCACCCTCACTTCCCCTTCAATTGAATTAACAAGCATATCAAAGCCAACTTCTCTGCCTTCCTCAAGCAACTCAACATCCCTACCACAAAATCAGACAATTCCTTCTCCTTCTACCGCCCCTCCGATGGCCTGACCTGGTCTTCCCGCTCTTTCTCCCACTTCTTCGCCCAACGCCGCCGCCTCTTCTCCCCGCGCCACTGGAGCGTCCTCTTCAGCATTAACCGCTTCAATCACTTTGCTCTCGACCTTCTCCGCCACCCCACTGACGAGTCCATTTCCCAGTATCTCGACCGAGAAGGCTATCCGCCGGAATTCCGGGATGACTTCCTGATCCCGCTGTGTGCGGGGATCTGGTCCGCGCCTCTCGGCGAGTTTAGCCTGAAATTCCCAGCGGAGACAGTGGTGCGGTATATGTGGAATCATGAGTTGTTGAGGGCGACGGGGGGGCCGGCGCGGTGGCGGACGATTGAGGGGGGTTCGAGGGTTTATATCCAGCGATTATTGGAGAATATTGAGACGGGAAGGGTATATACAGGGATGCCTGTCGTCTGTTTTCGGGAGGCGGCCTCGGATAAGTATGTTCTCGGGTTTGAGAACGGTGAGGAAAGGGAGTACGACCACGTCATTTTCGCGACCCATGCGGACGTTACGCGGAAGATCCTTGGCAAGGCGGCGACGGCGCAAGAAGCGAGGGTGCTGGAGGCGTTTGAGTACAGCGACAATGAGGTCGTGCTGCATTCGGATACATCGGTAAGTCCTCTCTGGTTTCAAGCTTTCTGAGTCTTTCCTATCATTACCCCGTTCCTTCGAAGTAACCCCCACTCCATCGCACCCCCCTTCCCACTCACTTTCTCATTCACATATCCCTTCACTAACGACTTTCCAAATCCATCCAGCTCATGCCCCCAAACCCCAAAACCTGGTCAAGCTGGAACTATCTCCATCTCCCCTCCCCCCCTTCATCCCCCCCCTCCGCTCCCGATCCCCCGGTAAGCATAACATTCAACATGTCCACCCTCCAACCCCACACCTCCCCCTCCCCCTCCCCCAATCCACGTCCTATCCTGGTAACACTCAACCCGCCCCCCACCCACCCCCCAGCCCCCCACACAGTCCAAGGCCGCTGGTCCTTCCGCCACCCCCTCTTCAGCGCAGCAGCACGACACGCGCAGGACGAACTTGCGCAGATGAATCGGCGCCGGGCGGGTCATGTTGGGCAGGATATGCCAGGCTGGGATGATCGGAGGCGGGTGAGCTTTGCGGGGGCGTGGACGGGGTTTGCGTTCCATGAGGATGGGTGGCGGAGCGGGGTGGTTGCTGCGAGGGCCGTGGGAGGCGTGCAATATGAAGTAGATACTGGGGCTAGCAAGACGATGTGGAGGGGAGAGATCGAACGGTATGGGTGGAGGGTTTTGGCTGGACGGGGTTTGATAACGGGGGTCTTGTTGCTTGGGCGGGTTTGCGGGCTCGTGTGGTGGGCCGTTACCGTACCATTCATGCTTTTTAAGAACGGGGTCGGAGCTGCGGCGGTACTATTGGGAATACTCGCTGACATTCTGCTGGAAAGTGTGGTGCTCACGGGGGATGTGGTCTGGCCGGCCGGGGGAGTCTCAGGCTCACTTGGATCCATGAGTGAAAGGCTGTGGAGGACGTGCACATGGAAGCGGAGAGAGGGGGAGAAGACTGCGTGAACGACGACCGTGGCCGAAAATGTTGTGAATATGGCGGCTTGGACTCGGTTCTGTTCCTACATAGGCGAGCAGGGTTTTATACTCAGCATATACTCTATAACGCTATAGACCAGATGAGACCTGACATATATATTACATCTCATCTAAAATAAATAAACTCTAACCGTGTGAATGATCAACATCTACTCCTACCCATTCTTTCCTCTCCTCTCCCATTCTGTGCTCTTTTATCCCATCCTCCCCTCTTCTATCCCATTCTATCCTATTTTATCCTTTCCTCTCCTACCCCATCCTCTCTCATCCACTCCTATCCCATCCCATCCTCCCCTATCCTCCCCTACCCTACTTTATCCCTTCTAGATCCTAACCCCACAAACCCACCGATAGACCACAGTTCAACAGACCAACAAAACAACCCCCTTAAAAAAAGGACACAGCCTGTCCAAAACATCCCCTCCATCAGATATATTAGAGGCCTAAATCCCTCCCCTCTTCTCGTCACCATCCACGCAACTTCCAAACCGCAGTGAGTAATTCTCTTCCCTCCAGGATCCACCGCGAGTCTATCCCGAGCCATTCATTCTCTGTTGTCTTGCATACGTATGGACAAGTGGGCTCGATACAAATCTGGTCGACTTCGATTCTCTGTACTGCCAGGCCTGGTAGTGCATTTGTCTTTTCGATTGTCCTGCGGGTAGGAGTACTTGCACGAAGAGTACATGCTATGGGGGAGTTTTTCGTTTCTGGGTAGGAGGTCAAGTAGACGGATGGATGGATGGGAGGGGGATAGGATAAGTCGTGGGGTATGGCTAAAAGATTTGTAACTGACTAAATGCTTTACCCGTTTCAGCGTGAGCCAAACAAGCTAGATAGACGACGTTGGCCGTTTCCTTTTCCCTTTCCCTTTCCCACCGAAATTTATAGGTCAATGCAGTATTGTATTCTGAACGCCCCCGTCCGGTTCTGTCCAAACGCCGTGACATGTTATGCGCTGCCCTGCCGTATACTCGTCCGTCTGACCTCCTATCATATAACGCGGTCCCTCCAAGATTTGCCCCTCACAGACTCAACCGGTCCAAACTCCTCTGCCGCCCTTGCGGCGCAGGCGAGATCAAGCCTAGTCTGTAAAACCTCTCTTCACCAGTCCCCGTCCGCCCGCCGATGTACCATTTTTCCGAGCCCAGAGCGTCTCGGAAGCCACCTGATGAGGAGGAGCTGTCGGAGCCGCGCCGCTGTCGTCCTCGTAAAGGTGTAGAGGCGCCGGCTGGTGGGGACATGCCGAGGCTGCTGAGAGGGGTGGTGACGCCTGGGGAGCGGGCGAGGGAGGAGGTAGGAGGGTGGAGATGGGATGTTGAAGGGGGGGCGGGTTGGGAAGTGGAGGTGTTTGTAGAGGAGCTTTGAATTGGGTCTGGAGCGTGGTTTGACTGTGAGGAGGATGGCTTTGTGGTGGTTATGGTTCGAGTAGCTGAGGATGGAGCGGCTGTCTGGGCGTGTGAGGAGGCTGCGGTGGTGAAGTTGGTGGCGCTTAGGCCGCTCGAACCTGGTGATGCTGGACCGGAGGATGATGAGGCTTTGAAGGTGGGGTTTGAGCGGGCGCGGAAGGCAGAGAGGAAGCTGGCGAAAAAAGGTCGGTTGGTTGGAGCGGGCATCTTGGGATGTGAAATAAGGTGTAGAGGAAAATTGAGAGACGTATTTCAGCCCCTCGGGGGAGTAGATCCACTTCTTTATAGGAGATATTTGAGTCTCAATTTATGTGTAAGGTTGAAGATATTCTTAAAGGGAGCCCTTTCCTGCAGCTTTCGTTGTATCACCCGTGGCCTCAAATAAGGCTCGTAGATCCACTTCGCTGCTGCTTGCGGGGTGATAGTGGGTAAGGTCGTGGCGGGCAGGTCGCATATGCGAGTCAAGAGACTTTGGAGAGTCCGGGAGACTCCGTTTGGTCCTAAAGCTTGATATCCTATCGGGCCAGTATGACTGAGCGGATTACCAAGAATGCAGCAGCAGCGACAAGCAATCTTTCAGGTTGGTTCGATTGTTGTTTCGATGGTGTTGGAGTTTTTCTAGAGGTGAGGTGGCAGGTCAGGGTTCGGATACATTACTCGAAGGGACTGTCTCAGCTCCAGCGTGCATCTTTTTTTCCTTATGAATTGATCAAGCCGAGCGTTGGCTGGGCGTGGGGAAGGGCTGAGGGGGTGATTCTTTTGCAGATAATCATTAATGGGCTGTAGTTGAGGACAAGGAACAAACCGGGTGCTCGGAAGCGATGACATCGCCGCAATCGTTGGTTCGCTCCGGCCACCCGGCAGACGCTTTTCCACAGCCCCTCTGCAAGAAACAATCACAGAACCTCGACACAACTCCTCACGCGAACAACACTGAGCCTATCGCAGATAAACACCATCATTAAGATTTCACCCTTCTGCCGGTATGGTAATCTGTAGCGACGCCGTTGGGAATTGACAAAGAACCTCGTAATATCTCCGCATGTGACGGTCCCGGAGCTGAGCTCTATGACTATGGCCTTCGGGTAATAAGCGCTTTGAAAACCCGCCGAATGAATATTTACATGTTCAGATCCAAGTGGATCGCAAACACTCACTGCACCGAATCTCCGTCTTCCTCCTCCACATCCTCCCGATCCTCCCTCTCTGAATTTTCTCCGTCCTCCTCCCTAGCTTCCTCTCTGTCCTCCTCTCCATCCTCGTCCTTATCATCCTCCACGCCAGTCAACGAACTTGAAGCCATCGTATTTGCATTGTTTAGCCCAAGACCCATTAGAAATTGATTCCGGTTCTCAATGAAATCCTCATTCCTCTCCTCTAGCTCTCTGTCCTGCTCTGAGTCCTCCTCATCGTCTCCCTCAGGACCCTCCCCGTCCTCCCCACCAACCCACTCCCACACAGGCTCAAGTTCGTGGGCGCTTAAGACATGATTCCTTAGAAACCAGCCATTCTCAGAGGTGTACCTAACCACGGAAAAGTCACTTCTCCTTGACTGGAGCTGATGTTTCTTTTGCGGGCACCAGGTTTCCGACTTATCGTTTTCGTTGTCCCATGCGAGGTACCAGTTCTTCTTGATCGAGTGGCAGCCACCAGCGAGCCAGAGCCGGTCGCAGATAGAGCAGAGCTTGAGAAGTTTAGGAGCAAAGTCTGGACGTGTGGCGGTGTTGTTGATGGAGAATTCGGGCATCGAGACGAGGAGTGCGGCTCCGAGGGTTGATTTGCAGGTTAGAGCGAGGCGGATAGCATTAAGGGCGGAAAGGTCATCTGGATCGCTGACTAAGTGATGGAGGATCATGGCTAGAATTTCAACGGGGAATTTTGAAAGATTATTGCTGGGTTTCTGGCGGGGTCGGAGCTTAATTGACTTCAAGGGTTGGAAATTAGCGGAGAAGAGATTCGTGTAGATAGGGATGGGTGTCGGGGGCGGACCTTCGGAATGAAAATGAGTGCATTCTGAGGTGTTGGGGTGGTATAGTAGGCCAAGAGGAAATTGTCAAGGATGTGCTCCATGACAACCAATAGCTGGGAAAGCTCCTGCGAGGGGAGAGAGAGCTCGCAGTCTTGAAGAGAGGAAAGAAATGAAGTTCGTTGGAATTGTATCTGGATAATGTAGATTGCTTAGGAGAGCGGTTCGAATTTAATCCTACGGAAATCATTTAGGCAAAGGGAACGAGCAAAAACACTTTCTCTGAGCTAAGCGTGAAAGCCTAATAAAGAAGAGGTATACGATATGTCACCGGTGAGAGGTGATGAAGCCTGGCTCGCTGATCACGTTTCACACCTCATGGTATTCCTCCCGCGTGTTTGTGTGAGGTGCTCAATTGCCTCGGCCAACCCATTAGAAGATGAAGATCTAGAAGATAGCCCCATCTCTTCATTGTGAAAAGTGCTTCGTTTCACTTGTCTAGCTACACGCGGAATATATTCTGCACATCATATAAGATTTTTGATAGTTCAGACGGGGTGAATCGGCCCAGACACGGTTGATGTCGCCTTAGTATTCCGCGGTCAGCTGTCTTAGCGTTTGTTGCCGTCTTTATGCTCGTTGCCGTTTTTATGCAGCATCAGCAAGCAGTACTTCTCCGATACCGAGGATACGTAATCGCCGAGGTAAACAACGGAATATAATTCTCGGAGAACAAGTTTGATCAATGGCTGGTTGTTTGGGGGCTCCAAAGAGTCTGCCGCTTGCTTGAAATCGATGTACGCGCAAGCTGAACGAAGAGGGATTTCAGCATGATCGCTACACGGTGATTATAAAGATTGGATCGTTCTCGGCTTCAGCTACTCAGCTACCGACTGGCGTTCGGGCCAGCAAACGGCCCGATGATCGGCCCGGTCCCTCGCTACAACAGCCACTTGGGACGCTAGCACGGTGGCTTTTTCTACCTTATCAGTACATTCATGGATAGAGAAGCGTGAAATGAATAGGATTGGGTCTAGGCTGTGCAATGCTCCGAGAAATTCAATTCTCAAAAGATGCTTATTTCAGCCTCCCCGTTGCCAATACGCGTCTACGTCAGCCCGTGCTACAGCCGAGGGCAATTCGCTTGTGACTCGTTTGAAGACTCTCTTCTATGGCACAACATTTGCTCTCGCATTAGGCATCGGATACATCTACATCACCGATACACGAGCCAGCGCCCACCGCTGGATCGTTGTTCCTGCCTTGCGAGCTATCTATCCGGATGCTGAAGATGCACACCATGCAGGCAATAAAGCCCTCAAAAACCTCTGGCAATGGGGCCTGTATCCACGAGAACGTGGGGACCCGGACAAAACAGGTGACTTGGCGGTTGAAGTATTTGGTCACTCGCTTGTGAATCCAATCGGTACCTCTGGAGGAATCGACAAGAACGCCGAGATTCCTAACCCGCTCTTCGCGATCGGACCTGGGATTATTGAGGTGGGAGGGACGACACCTCTTCCACAAGAAGGGAATGCAAAGCCGCGGGTATTTCGTATTCCTTCGCAGAACGCTCTGATCAACCGGTATGGCTTGAATTCCGAAGGAGCGGACCATATGGCGATGCGATTAAGGCATCGTGTGAGAGAATTTGCTCATTCTTTAGGTTATGGATTGGACCAAGAAGCTGAAGACCGGGTGCTGAACGGAGAAGCGGGTGTACCTCCTGGGAGTCTCATCCCAGGACGGCTACTTGCAGTGCAGATCGCGAAGAACAAATTCACGCCTGACGATGACGTTGCAGCGGTGACGAATGATTACGTCTATTGTGTTGAGCGTCTAGCCCCCTACGCTGATATCCTTGTTGTCAATGTCTCAAGTCCCAATACCCCTGGACTACGCAATCTTCAGCAATCTGAACCTCTAACACAAATTCTATCTGGAGTTGTACAAACTGCGAAACGGACGGTGCGGATTACCAAGCCATTCATTATGGTGAAAGTCAGTCCTGATGAAGACTCCAACGCACAGATTGAAGGAATATGTCACGCTGTATGGGAATCAGGCGTGGATGGCGTGATTGTTGGGAATACTACGAAAAGGAGACCGGAGCCAATTCCTGCCGGATATGAATTATCGCCAATGGAGCAGCATTTTCTACTGGAACAAGGAGGATACTCTGGTCCTCAGACCTTTGAAAGAACGTTGGACTTGGTGAAGCGATATAGGAAGCTGTTGGAATCAAAGCCACCAAATAATTCTGATGTAGGTGGATCCAGCTCACTTGATGCCTCAACGTCGGCTGTTGAGCAGAAGGTTAGTGAAGGGGTAAAGTCGATCGAAGGGGAAATCACAGGGGTGGCGACAGCGGTAAACCTTACAACTGAACCAAAAGTTATATTTGCTACTGGAGGGATCAGCAATGGAAAGCAAGCGCTTGAAATTTTGAATGCTGGAGCTAGCGTTGCCATGGTCTACACAGCATTAGTGTATGGAGGCGTTGGGACTATTTCTCGTATCAAGGATGAGATGAGGGAAGAGTTGAACGGCTCTAAAAAGGTAGTCAATTGATACAGGATTTCAGTGTTATGATCAAGTACCTAGAGAGGAAAGCGGAGTGGAAATCGTTCAGCTCCGGCTCGCTCCCACATGTGAACGCCAAGCCCAGCCTTGTGGGGTCCGTGCGTCCTCCGCAGAGCAGCTCTTGACCTGATTGTCCGCGACCAGTACATAAATAGGACCATCCTATGACATGCACCTGGCGACCGTATGCGCCCTGCACTGCGAGATAACGACAATAACCAATACGAAGACGAGATAGGCGAACAGAACCCTGTTTACACCAGCAATGAATCGCCAGGGTAAGCTGTCTCCTCCAAACCCAGTCAATCCACCTGTCACACAAGATCGTCGCTGTCTATGGATAACGAGACGTGAGGAATGCATGCGAGAGCTGTTGCAGCGATAGCACTATTCTGAATACTACTCTGAACTGCCTGGACGAATATTTGCAAACACCACGGGAGCGAAAGGCTTGAAAAGCATCGAAGGCAGAAGAACACGTTATTTTGAAATATCTAAAGAGAAGGATGGCTTGGCTTTGCAAAATGTGGGAGAAACTGTTCAGAATGTTCAGAAAATAGCTCAAAGCGCTGAAACGATGAAGAGAGTGCTTGCAGCGAGGAGTTGGAATCACACAATCATTCTCGATATCATGCTAAATTCTCGTCCTTTAGGGCCCGGCGGTTTCCCGCGACAGATGCAAGGCCTTCCCTCCCAACAATCTGCACAAACCCGAAATCCTCAGATGACGTCCAATAGATTTAATAATGGCAAGCTTGGTACGAATCTTTCAACAAGAGAGGGAAAGAAATACTTATATTTTGAAAAGCAGGTAACGCTTCAAGCTGGGGATACGGCATGCCAATGGGTGGTGCACCTGGGCTTCCAAATCTGCAGAATCGACAGCCAGGAGGTGGTGTCTCGTCATTCGCTCAGAGCGTGAATGTTTCGCAACCTAACACTCCCTTTGACCAATCGTAAGCTTCATCTTGGTTCAACAGAGCTTGAATGAACCTCAAATCTAATATTTAATTATAGAGACTTCCCCTCCCTTTCTGGTAACAACCAGGCATCTCAACAAAACTCTAGTTCTGCTGTCTGGCCACCAAGACAAGGACAGCAAAATCCAGGGCAACGTCAACAGCCACCTATTCAACCACAAGGACAATCCAATCAACCGGAGCAGCAGCACGACGATCTATATAACGATTTTCGACCTGCTCACGGTCTCGGCGGAGGTCAGCAACAACCAGGTAGCCAAGATGATTTTCCAGCGTTGAGAGGTAACGCACAACAACCGGAACGCAGAAGTAGTTTACTGCAAGGGAACGCATTTGAAAGCTACGGCATGGGATTTGGTGGCCTTGGTCAGCGAAATCCTCTCGCAAATCCGATAGGTGGTCAAGACTCCAATCGGCTAACATCCCCGCTTGGTGGTAGTAAGTATTACCGCTAATTAGCTTATTTCAATCTGACATTTCCAGCAATGCCAAATGCTCGGTCTCCTATACCTCAAGGACAGAACGGTACTATAGGCTCAGGAATAGTAAGGGTACCTTCTCCGTTCTAGTAGCTGACTAACCTCTTTCAGGGCGCCATAGGCTCGAACATTGGTCGCCCACCAATGCATTCCCTCCAAACAGACCCTCAACCTCGTGACAGTCAGCGATCTCCATCTGTCGACCTCGGCCCAAGCAATCAAGGCGAGACTACTCCATACACTCAACTTAGTGATGATGAGAAGCGAGGCCTTCCCGGGTTAATCGCCATGTTCACTGGGCGCATCTACCCCAACGAAATTTCTCCCGACATCGCCAACATCATGAGGGGTCAAGATCTTACTAAGCTCGCCCACGAAATGGGCTTCGACCCAAATTCTTCAGATCGTTGGATCGACAGTTGGGCAGGCCCCTTTGCTCCTCTCAATTCTCTTGCTCCCGCCCCACAACCAGACTTCCACATCCCCTCCTGCTACAATGTTGTCAACGTCCAGCCACTTCATGAGCGAATCCCCTCCTTCACCGAAGACAGCCTCTTTTACATCTTCTACAATATGCCCCGTGACATCATGCAGGAGCTTGCTGCCGAAGAACTCACTAAGCGGAAATGGAGATACCACAAATACGAGAAGATGTGGATGACGAAAGACGACAACAGTCCTCAGCCAGTACCAGTTGATGAGGAGAGTGAGCAAGGGTCATATATTTGGTGGGATTGGAAAAATTGGAGGAAGGCGAGGAGGCAGACGATTTTACGGTTTAGCGACCTCGAGGAGAGGGGCCCAGGAGTTGGGGCGCAAGCAAGGGGTATAGCGCAAAGGTATCTGGGAGGCGGGAATAACGGGGCATTGGGTGTGGAAGGGCTGTAAGGGGCGGAGCGGAAAAAGTTCTAAGAACCGGTAGGCACATTTCGGGAGCGGTGAGATAACTATGTAGGCCGGTATTGCCTGATATCGGGTCTTTCGTGGCCGCGGAAGCTAAACACAAATTCTATTTTTATGACTTCACTTCTTTTCTTTCTACCTTTTCATCTTCTCGTTCTCCGGTGTCGTTAAACACATGACACTGCGGTATCGGTGAATGAACAGGAGCTGGAAATGAATATCATCTAACACCTTCAGTTTTTATTTAAAATTATTCTCGCCTCACAATTGTCCTTAGCAGCCGCATATTTCTTGGAGGCGATCAATCGCCTTCAGAGTCTGCATACCCATATCCTGCTGGTAAGTCCCTCAATCTCGATTTCCTTTCGGTTTTTCTCTAGTCTGTCTGCGTAAATACAATTTCAACCCAATCTTACTGGTTAACTAAGTGAACTCTGACTGACGCGTCTAATTCTATACACATTACACGTCAACGTGACCATGGCTTCCCCACAACCTTCGCAGAGAGTTACAAAAGAGTCTACGGAGAACACCGGACCATCAAATGTGTCCGGCGGAACTGAAGAGAACAGCCCCCAAGCGGCCGATGAATGGCAAAAGAAGATCCACGCCATCACTGAAACCCTCCCCACAGCTGCGTGGGAACTGAAAGATGACCTCCGCGACATGTGCGAAACCTATTCCGACATCCTGAGCGCACACACCAAGGCGGGCATGTTGTCATTGCTTGAGGATCTTATTGCGAACAATCTGAGTGGGGCCAAATTTTGTGAATCGTTAGATGGACTCCGGAATGAGTGTATGGTGGAGATTGAATATTATGAAAAGTTGCAGAGGGGATTTGGCGAGGGGGAACGTGAGGCTTTGGAGGGTAGAAGTGGTTCGGTGAGGATGCAAGGATGAAGCGTCCTGACTGAATGAGAGGCTGAGAAGAATGGTTTCTTGAGGGGATGAGGATTGTGGTAAATAGCGTAGAGGAACTTGAATTTTACGCAGTAGGAACGGCTTTTCGTGCTCGCGTGGCCCTTGCAACCCCAAAGTTGGCGTAAGGACATGATAAATTCGACGATAGCAGGTTTTTCCTCGGGCTCCAACAAAGGAAATCGCGAGGATTTATACCAAATCTCGTAGTACTCTTTCATGATACTCTCAAGATCGTGATTAATGTAAGATGCTATATCTTGGCTTCGGAGCATGAGCTTTGGCTTGCCTTAGGTATCAGATTGTTGACGCTCCCGTGAACTCTACTAATTGACTTCACGTAGTCAACAATATCTTCCAATGTTCGCCATGTAGAAATGTTTTTTCTGAACACTTTGAATGCCATCGTTCACGAAGATCAAGTTCCCTCGATTCGGCATACATTGCAGCGAAAAGTAGGGAGCAATTCCAAGTTTGATGTGTGAAGTAGGCAATTTCTTTGGCAACCGGTCTCTCATGATCTAGGATCTAAAGGTGATGAGGGGTGGTGTGGTTGTGACTTCCCGTAATGCCAAATATGCTTGTCGCCTCTATGACGGAGCGGTCCTTTCCAAGATCTATAACCAGACTAACAATATTGGCCCTCAAAACGTAATACTTCGCCCCCGTCCGGTATGTTAAGCTCGTATGAGTTACGACAAGGCAATGTCAATTTTCCAACTACTTCTCTGCCACAGCATTTTGTAGCCTGGCGGGCGAAAGATGTGGCTTCGGACGTAGGCCGAGCTTCCTTGCTAATGAGGGTTTTAGGTCTAGACCAAGCTGATCTCTTTCAGTAAATATCCACATTGTCAGAACTACTCCCCAGAACCGATGTTGAAGAGCATAATCTAATAATTAAACAGCTTTTATTAATAAGGCGCGGTAGCCGCTTAGGGGAAGTACTTATAACGCTAGGAGTTCGGTGTTCGGCCTCACCTCAGTCTAAACGCTGCGCCTCTATGCTTCTAGGTTTTGCAGTGCGCCTTCAAAGATTACTCTTGTCGCAAGGGTATTAAATGTTAGCAATCTCCACTGCCCCCACAAGATCCACTCATATTTAATACTCATGTGACCATAGTAGCTGCGCTGAGAATACCCTGTAGCTGGCCTCTCGCTCACCTCTCCGAGGCGTAGCTGTTAGAAAGCATGAGTACAATGTTGCAAATAGACCTTCATTTCGATACACGTACTTGGTGGAGCATAAGCATAGCCATTTGAATACAAATGGTTGGTGGATCTCCCGAAGGTTCGCTCTTACGTCCTTCGAATTCCTAACCATAGTTAAGCACACGATCAACCGGCGGCCTACCTAGACATGACGTGTATTGTCGCCGCTCTTCTTTATGCAGTCATTTTAGGGTCTATGTCTATTTATTGTATTGATCCTAAAATTCTTAGTCCCTTTAATAGTCAGCCTGAGCTCATTTCGCGCGGTGGTTATCCTGGCCGTGAACCAGTGACCGGACAAAACCGCGGAATCTTTAGGATGAATTGCAAAAATGCAGCTGGAGCATGTAATAATGGTGCATTCTACCAGAACTGTATAAGTCCCGAAGGACAGAACACCTATTATACTTACTATGCGTGGGAAGAGAACGGATATAGCAGCAAAAAACAATATGACTATCATGCGCGTACACTTTCAGGGTGTGATACTTCAGGTAGCTCAACGGTCTGCAAAGGTTGAAACCCAGACAATGTTCATATCGAGAATCATGCTGATGACGACGCAACGTGTATCAGGAATGCCTTTCAGTCAAAAATTTACCGACTCTGAAGGTATTGGAGATATTGATCCTGAATGCGATGAGTTTCCGTATATCCTTTGGCAACTTTTTGCAAATCCGCAGCTGAATTGCTTATAGTATGGCAACTATGAACCACACGATGTCATTCATGAATAAACGAAACTCGTTGCGTTGTGTACCGAAAAGTGAAAACGCAAGTACGTTTTAGGAACATTCAGTCTATGTTACATGCTGACTCAAAGTCTCTATCTTAGGTGGTGGTGGCCAGCTTCGAAGTTTTATAGAGCATAACGCAGTACAAAATGGAGACTATTTTAGAATCGTTTTCGATATCTCGCAAGTCGCATACCAAGATGAGAAGTAAGTTGGATATTGGTAGTGTTCGATCATAACAGCTGATAGCACTAAGTACTGTTCGATATGCCCTCCCAGAACCCGACTGTAACAATGATGGACAACAATTCTATTTGTCGAAATTGAACAACCCTAGACGTCCACGAGGATCGTTCAGAAAACCCTATAGGTACCCCGAAGATAACCGCTATGCCATGGCTCATATCGATAGAGACGTGCAACACGCTAGAATCATTATTACATTCGTTGGTCAAGATAGATTCTCGATCAAAATTTTCGACCCTGGACATCTTCAAGCCTCACGCCTGCTTCGTGAAAGTCAAATAACAACTATCATGCAAAATGAACACACCGATTTTGGTCTTGAAGCACAGCTGCCTCAAAAGATATGGGTTGAGCGTATGAAGAATGGAAATGACGGAATTCGTCTGAAGATTACTTATTCTGACACATTCGAGGGGAGTATGTACGAACCTCAATATGTGGCGCTGTCGAGATTTGTATTCACGACCGATGACACTGGCATCGGTCGTCATCCAAATCCTGCGGCAGCACGCTCAGCTCAAGATGAGTTCAGATACTGCTTGATCAGTCCGATGAAGAATAATCAGCAGACGTTTGAATGCGTGTTTCCGGTGTTAGGAAGGGCGATCCCACAAAGTTATTTAAACGAAGCAAATTAATGTACAAAGTAGTTCCACTCACAACTTAGGCAATATTTAGCCCGAAGTTTAATAAATATAGTGTTTGCAGACGTGATCGGTCAACGCGACCTAGAGGGCGTTCTAGTGGCGCTGTGACTGCGGCGCGTTGTAGACCTGTGACTTGCCGGTGAAATTTGCTGTTCCCGACCGATTATTCGCTGCCCTCAGCAAAACGTTCTGAGAAAGACATCTCTTATTAGGATGTAGAAACAGACGCAGCGGTCTTCGTCACGTAATCTTTCGACAGGATACCCTGAGTAAAGTACCCGGAAACGTTTCGTTTCATCACTGCCCCCTCCTCGCTCAGGCTGAGCCTTAGGCGACAGGTGGGCTTTGACCGAGGTGTCACTGTTGGGCCTAAAATCGAAATTTTGGGCGAACCCGAGCGACCTTCACCTTTATAGATTTACTAAACGGTGAAATAAATTTATTTTATATTTTGCAAGTCCTAATGATGAGATCTGTAATATGCGATCTTTTCTTTGGCTTTTGGACAGGGTTATGAGCCCCCCTCCGGTGATTTTGGTGCTGTTGATACTGAACTCGCTCGAAATTTGTGCGATACCCCCTTTACCTAAAAGTTATTGGATCGATAGCTCATGTCAACATGATGGTCGAAATCTGGCTGTTGAGGATGCGCTTGGCGACGCTTTCAATTGGGCTCGTCGAGCGGCCGAGCGGATAGAATCTAACGACGCTGTACAGAAAGAATATTTTAAACTTCTCTTTGCTCCTCAAAATGATTTTGAATACAACCAGAAAGTTGAAAAGGTTCTTAGTAAGTTTTTATGAATTGAATTTTAATGTTAAGTCTTGGTGACCTCTTCTGTTATAGGCTACCTGAATGGAAACGGTCAAGAAAGTGGTGTCTCGGAAATGCATTTAGAAGAGGACCAAAGTCGTCGAAATGAAGCGAACTATAGATTTTACTGTGATGATGACATACAAGATATCACGACCTCTGCGAACAGATGGAACCTTAGAAGGGATCCTCCTAAAAAGCGAACTCCCCAAAATTATTCACCAAATAAGCGTCGTCGTCATTACCTTGATCCTTCTTCATCTATGCCCGATTTTGACCCATGTCAAGAATGGGAAGACACCGGTTAGTGGCTCCAGTAGTTCAGTCTTCACCTGTCGACCACCTATAGAGCTGAAAGATACCTAAGCAGTCAATGAATGCTAACTCTCGATGTAGATAATGGAATGTTAATGGGAGACTCAGCTGGCTGTCAAGACCATAACTTGCAGCCACATGTTAAGTCTTATACCATGCGTTCAAAAAATCCGAAGTATGATAAAGTACAGAACTCAATAAGAGCAACAGCCACAGTAGGTCTGAGTTGATGTTTGTCCCCTGTGATCCGTACTAATTGTGAACCTCTGGGCGATATTAGATCTGCGACAGAGCTTTTGGAAGACTTAGTCAACACAAGAATCTCACCAGCATGGACATCCTCGATCCGTTCAATGAGGTCAACTTCTCCGAGCAAGGTTGGCTGCTTTACCCGGGACCACGATGGCAGCGAAAGTATCCAGTCGGCCAACTTCGGCAACTTGTGGATATTCTCTCATTCAATCTACTATACGAAGTACGTTTTGTCTCAAAACGATGTCTCTATGTTCTATCTATGCTGGAACTCTAACCGCATCTAGATACTTCATTTCCCACCTTGGAGCGGTACGCCACAGTTTAGATTATGTCATGCTGTTCCACCTTTATCGCATCGTATTCCTTAGCCTTGATGGCTACTGAACTTATTCCCACCCATTCACACCTCGCACCGATTCCTATCCACATAAATCTCTGATACTAACCATTCCAAATCTAGTCCGCGGAATTTCCTGGCCATCGACCTCTCAAGACCCAGCGTCCAGCTGGTACGACATACAGGAACTCCCCGCAGACACCAGAATTACCAACGCCGCAGTCTACGCCTGGTTTGGGCTGCTCGCCGTCCTGGCAGACCGCGGATACAGGCTGGATCCCGATCCTTTTCGGGCGCACGAAGGCTTCCTCATCCGTGACGTGTCTGTCATGCAAAATTCCGTTTCATAGTGCGTGGATGTTAGTAGAAGTGTGATAGACCATAGAGTAAATAGATCTCTACAAATTTGACGACAAATTTGCTGGGCTACTGCGTCTGGCAGACGGGATTATTTTGCGGTTCGGGTAGCATTTCAAAGCAGAGTCTGTCAACATCGCTGACGGCGCTAGGAAAGGGGGAGCAAGATAACGAACCTTTGCAGTGAAAGCTGTCATACTATCATGGTTTACGAAAATAGAGAAATCGAAGTCAAAAAAGCTCCTAGCTGAACGTATGGGTGTGGTGATTAGAATAGAGTGGAGATGCTTGGGAAAGTATATGTAGGAAAACCGTATAGAAGTATTGATCTCGTTATAACCCCTGAAGTTTAGGTCCTGTAGTCCCGAAGAAGGCTCAAAAAGGTAGATCTGTCGTTGTAGAGATTGCCCCGAATATCTTGTAAGAGGCATCCCTCAACGTGAGAGTTAGGAAATTTAATGGGGCTTAGGAAGTGATTTGTGCTTTGGCAGGTTTTACAGGATGGACTTTCTTATGCGGAAAGATTTGACACTATCAAGTGAAGTAAACTGGTCATGATCTTACGTCGGCAGTGAGTTGACGTGTGACCCATTAGATTTGGAGAACCAAGTTTTCAACAGTGCTGCCATGTATTGAATTGATTATGAAGTGACTTAATCGAGCTCGTTATCAAGGGAAAGACCTTGTGATAGGCAGAGAAACATGAACGTAAACAAAAGTAGGTCGTACAGTTTTCGTTTTCGTGACAGTCATAAAATGTTAGCGAGGAATTATGATCTTAGGTCATGAACATTGCTCATCCTCCTGTCCGCCTTTATTCAACTCCTCATTCCTTCTTCATGAGTACGTTTCAAATTATATGTAGGGAATGCAATTCGACTAAGCTGACGTTCTCGTTGATTTCAATTATATTAAATGAGCCATACCTCGGGATATCTCCCAATACGCGCAGTGCTTATCTTAAATCGTGACGGACCTTGTAGCACGATTGTTGTGTCTCCAGGAAAAATGCAAGTTTTCGGTGTCTTGAATTTAGAACCAGAAGAACATGGTTAGGGGCCTGGAAATCACATCAAAGTCATTTCGTAACATGTTAAGTCGAATAGATCTTGATGCCAACTTCAGGAACTAGGCTTTGGGTACACTATTTGGGTGTTCCCCAAGAAGACGACCAGAACTGCACAGTATGCTGCCGCGGCACCTAAGATCTCATGCCTCTTTGCACTGGTAAAGAATGCTAGGGCAATCGAGAAGATCAACGTAAAGACTAGAAATGTGCTGATCGAAATAGCTGTGGTGTGAGGTCCATGGACCATATCCTGAGTGACATGGTATAGAGTA
Organism: Pyrenula massariospora; assembly: GCA_021030905.1. Taxonomy (NCBI): domain Eukaryota; kingdom Fungi; phylum Ascomycota; class Eurotiomycetes; order Pyrenulales; family Pyrenulaceae; genus Pyrenula; species Pyrenula massariospora. The sequence goes on from JAGFMI010000003.1 coordinate 2,430,670, forward strand.
TAGATTGGCGCAACGAGCAATCCCAGTATTGTCACAGTGATTATACCAGAAACGAGGCGCTCTATACGACTACGTGTATAGTAGACTTCGGGGCCATCTGTCTTTCGACGCGTTTCCTCAGAACGGAAGAGATGCCTGATGATGCGGTAGTCGAATTTCTTCAGTAAATGCTCGATGGCATCGTCGAGCCATGCATGCTCTCTGCCTCGGCGGAAGGTAACCATGTCTTCTTTACATTCCATCATGGGCTTATCGGCTGAACATAGTGGCTCTTCATTTAGGAGGAAATTTCGGAGGCTTCTATATTCAGAATCGGATGGACGTGACGTGGAGGTCAAAGATTTCGCAGCATTGAATATTGTAGCTATAATTCCGATCAGCTTTCCATGGCCAACAAGAGAGGAAATTACGAATTTAGCATACCATACTCGAGAAATTTTCGTTCAAGCATTGTCATCAAATCGTTCTTGGTACTAGATACGTTTGGATCGTATGCTCTCATAAGTTTTGGGCATTTCTTTTGCCTATCCCCCTCATCTAATTCTTCCAGAGCCTTTTCTATTTGATGCACCTCGGCCTGTTTTTGTAGAAGGAGCCTGGATTGTGCATATCCAAACCTTCTGTAAATCATAAAGTTGTCATCGCTATCGAGAAAAGCGGCTAACAGGGGATAGCCACGTGGATAGTCTTGCACTTTGATCGGTCAGGAAAGCATTTAGATAAAACGCAAGCATTAATTCACAGCATGGAACGGCTCGGTGGTCGTGTACTGCGTGCCGATTCCCGCGAAGAGCCACCTTTGGTACTTACATTTTCTAACTAGCGTGGGGTGCTTCTCATCATTGTAGAGCCATGCAGAGATCTTCCGAGATGCGATCCATTGTCTAATCCGTGACAGTCGAGAGACTTAGGAAGATTCAGCTGATTATTATATAAGGTATTCGTTGATTAGACTCACCAGAGGTAGTATGAATTGTACCCTCTTCGGAGTCGCGCACGGACTCCCCCGGCAATGTCGGCGTGCCGTCAGTGGAACTCCGCCCTTCATGGCTGTCACAAATCCCCGCTTTTGCTTCAATGTCACCCAAGTCCATGACAAGTCACTGTCATCTCAATGGGATTACATTGCAAATAACAAAACTATAGATTGGTGGTTCTTGTATGCTTTCATATCAAATGCCGAAACCATTTTGACCGCTTTCCCCAAGCCTTGAAGGTAAAGACTCTGCCTGAGAGCCTAATTGTGCCCTCCTTCCGCAAGCCACGTTCTGCATGCAACTGCTTTCAGCTACCGCAGCTTATCCTCAGCAATCCAGTCGGGCTCATTTCGCCCTGGCGACTGCAGCGCCTTCCCAGCAGAGTCCTTGACTTGGTACACCCATTTACCATTGGTTTGCTTGTGATTTGTGATAGTCACGTTCATTACCGGTCCAAAATGCCTGGTAGTATATTGCGCAAGTCCACCTTTTTCAAATTGCCGCATGACCTGCCCAAATCCTTTAGCTGGTGCCAATCGTAGCAGCTGCATAATTACTGACGGGAGTGTTCTTTACATGCCTGACATGCGACCTATAAGTATCCTCCTGTTCCGTATTCTAGAGTTAATTAGCCGACTCAGAAGATAATTAACGGAGATTAATGATTTTACCTGTGCCGAGGTCTCATCAACAGCGCATACCGCCTGATCTTCTGTGTTCATGAGATTTTGCATGTTCCCTTTGTCTACAGCTTCTTCGAAGGTCCTTGTTGTTAGCCTAAAAATATAATATTCAATTGTGATGACAACTCGAAAGCCGTTACCCTTCCTGTATTCCGCCTTATATATGCATCACTGGCGCCAAATGTACGCAAGACGCTGCGTAGGCAAATCCAGGCATATCTCAACCTTGTCATCTGCCTGCCCTCACCTAAGCAGCTCGCATCCAGCAAAAAGCAAATGCATTCAGCCCCTCATACCGGAACTTGACGAGGCTACACCGGCGCAATTAGCCTTGAAATACGCCTGCACCTGCTTCTGCGCCCATATGCCTAATTATTGGGGCAGCGCTTTGCATAAGCATGGAGAATCAGGACTCCGAGCGGCGAGGCTGAAGAGCTCAACCTTGGCGCAATCGACGCCTTGCTCATCATATAAAACGCACTGACCCGAGATAATAGGCCACCTCAAATGTGGGTAATGGCGATTGACTGAGAATAATGGACTCTGCAGGCGTTACCTCTGTCGGTGAAAGCCATAACAAGTCCAGAAAAGATGCCTTGTACAATTGGATTAAGGCCAAGGACAAGGCCGACTTAAAGGCGAAGTGCAGGGTTTTTGAAGACCATTTCAAACCACCCACAGGACGAAAGCAGCACAGCAGGACTGCTGTGCTTCTTCTGTATTGGGAGAAGAATGACATTAAGGTTGCTCCAGAAGTGAGTCTAGCCCGATCTTCGTTCCAGTTCCTCGAACTAGAATGGCGCCAAAAAATGTTTCCAATGCCTTGAAACCCCGCAATCTTGATTGAATAGGGTTGACAATCCGCATATAGGTCGAAGCTCTCAGCAAAGTGTTCGAGGAAAAATACCACTTTGCAGTTAAAACTTTTCAAATTCGTTCGACAGAATATCCACCACCTGAGTTACAACTTCAAAGGGCCTTTGTAAACTTTCTCTGCGATTATACTAGCCCTAATACTCTGTATATTATCTATTATGCTGGTCATGGGTGGATCAAAAATGGAGATGACGATGATGAACATTTCAAGCTCGGCGCGTATGGTTAGCCCCAGCCCATGTATCGGAGGCCAACTGACGGTGGTTGATCAGACAAGCAACTTCAGCAGCACTAAAGAATCGGCAAAAGAATGAACTGGTATGGATGAACGCTGAAAAGTGTCTCCACAAGCAGCGTGCTGATATTCTTCTGATTTTTGACTGCTGTTACGCTGGCTACCTCCACAAGTACTATCGAGGAGCTTATACATTTGAGTTCCTTGGTGCCTGTAATGAAGAGGAAAAAACCTTTGGCCCCGGACCGAAGTCCTTCACTAAATTCTTAATGTTGGCGCTCGAGGAGCTTGCCGAGGATGAACAAGGATTCGACACTAGAACTCTCCTGTCTAAGATCAAAAGCTGCGAGGATTTTCCTATTAAGAGTCTAAGTCCTGGTCTTTTCCACCGCGACTATCGGAGTACAGCGCACATTTGGATCGAGCCTGTACCTTCGGATAAAGTTGGTATACCAAGACATCCTGAAGGGGAGCATCCAAGTGAACAGACTATCGATACGACCACTACCCCAGAATGGCTACAGTTCCAATTCGTCTTCATCCGACGTCAGGAGCTTAAGGACATCAAAAAGCTTGCAGAGAGTCTTACCGAATTTGCTGCTAATCACACATCTCACGGCCTAGAGCGGGTCGCGCTTCAAGCCATGTCTCCCGATCCACGCTTATATCTCGCTCAATGGCTGGAGAAGGTGAGGCGCAAATCTTTTCTGGGGCACCGATCAGACATTACAGCGGCGGCTGGCATTGCGATCCAAGAATCTCCCCCTTTGGAAGCCCCTACCGAGATAACGCACCACTTGCCGCAAGAGGACGCAAGACTTCAGGCTCCTGTAACGCCAATCTCTGGAGCTGATGATCTACCCAGCGATTACAGTTCCGATCCAGAACCTGCTCGCAAGCGCATGCACAGCCGCATCAGCGACCCAGAGCCCAATGTCCCGGAGCTTCGAAGTCCGAAAAGACGGCGTAGCTGGGGAAAATGATTGCTTAATATCTACCACTGGAACTTCCATTTACACTAACCGGACGTTCGTCATTATGCCGATCGAATGAATAGATAGCGCTCTAAGGCTTTGACCAAATCCAAAATTCGAGGGGCGACCAAAGCTAAGAAATCCATATTTCAGTATTTCTCGATCACCACCTCCACTATGAGAGGCTTAGCCGCACTCCCAGAATCTACGGCCCAGACCGACCTTACGGATCAAAGCATGGACGTCATTTAGAGCAAGGCTCTTGTTCAGACTATTGTACTAGGGGTTGATCAAGCGCGAGAATTTCGAAGATAAATGGGCTTAGCACATGTTTTACAGCCGGATGGGGAACTCTATTCCTCTGTGCTTCGATCAGCAGCGATCTCGAATAGCCCTCTCAGGTAGCGCGACTAGGTGCAGCTACTCACTCCGGCTCTTAGGTTATGTGATTGTGTATGACATGATTGATTCGTACAAATTTCGAGAGTCCCCAGCTCCGGCTCCGCAACACTATGGACTGCTATACAATCCGCTTCCACGCGCCAAGGACCTCATTTTAGTAGAAAATTGCTTGGATCAAAGGGTTAGCGTGGAATAGACAAATTTCTGAACCGCATCCAAAATTATGAGACCCCATCATGGAGAGATAAGTCTCGACGAAGATCTGATAAGCCACCTGGTGTCACTATTGGCCCCCATAGACCCTGCCCCAGGCCTTTGCTCTCCCGCCTGCTCCGGAGAACAAATAGCTAAGCTTTATCGGCCGACCCGTAGACGTCATTGGGCGGCGCGGCGAGCCTACAACCATCCTGTCGTATATTCCTGGCTACAGCAAACTCGGAACTCTAGCTTATTTTGGACGTAGTAAAAGATCCTCTTGGGAAATCCGCACATTTGTAGGAGTCGCCCTCGGGTAAATCACCATGCACAGCAACGTCCTGCACAAATTCTAGGCGAACTTGCTAGAACCGATGAGAAGGTCCCAGCTGCCCTATGACTGGGAACACGGAGGATAGATTTGGCTACGACAGCATGGCTTTGCCGTGTTTAAGGATCATGTTCTCATCGGGAATGTGTTGCGCCTTGCAATTCCGAGGCGGGTAAATTTACGTCCCAATGCCCCTATTCTCCGCTCTGTCCTACACGGTCCATGGACTTGAAAGGTGCATTGTGAGGAGTATCTTCTTATAAGACATACTTAAGAGCTGCAACGCCGGCAGGCGCTACGTCTTCTACATTGCTGCTATCAGCAGAGGAGTCACAGTCATCGGTATTGTGCCTGAGCTGCCGTCTCGATATGTCTGAACTGCAGTTCATGAGGCAAGATGTTTCCCAATATAAGCACATCTTTAACGCATCAAAAAGTTGAGATGTAAAGATAGAATAGCTCACTTCAGCTTTATCACTTTAAGTGCGGGTAGGTGTCTGCAACCTGCTTCTAGCGGCGTTGAGTACTGCACTCTCACAAGCGGTGGACTGACGTCTTCGTGCTCAGAAAGGAATATGTCGGATCTGGCGTCTTCATGGTGTTGACCTGAGAGAGACCGACTAAAACTCAATTCGATGTCGATACTGGACAGTCGAACACCCTATCACGAGTCATATTGCCATAACCGCCTGCATGCTGATAATTCGCCTGGTCTTCAAAAAGCATCTCGGAACTCCTGGAACCGCAAAGTCTCAGTACCACATTGGATGCAAATGGTTGCTGCTCTTACCTGGAGCCGACTCGACTTGTTCACCACACCAACTTGCGAATCGCTGGAAAAAGCACCAGCGGCGATATCCATCTTCACGTTCTGGATCATTGCCACTTTCTACTCGATAATCAGTGTCTCTTTGAACACGCTGCAAACATGGGCTTTTATGCTCTTGGTGTCCTCGTCTGGGGGTAGGGGGATCTCACCTCCTCGAATGAGTTTCGGACACGATATCTGATCGTCTTCACTTCCTTAGTCTGGCCCAGGCGATGGATACGGGAGAGAGCCTGCTCCTCGACCATTGGGTTCCACTGAGGCTCGAGTAGATATGCTCGCGAGGCAGCCGTAAGATCGAGGCTAGAGGGGGATTGTTAGCGTATCATTCCAGGTTGTGCAAGGCAGAGCACATCCGCTTGCGTATACGACATACCCAGTTCCACCACAAGTGATGGAGACCAAGATGACCCGCACGGATTCGTCAGTCTGAAATCGCAGGATTGCCTGTTCACGCCTAGATCCTGAAAGGTTGCCATCGATTTTAGCATATGGGATCATCGGATGTTTGAGCAGCAACGATTCGATGATGTCGAGCGTATAGGTCCAGAACGAGAACACCACACTGCAATATAAGTGTCAATGAACTGCGCTGGATGGCATCAGGCAAAGTCAACGATACCTTTTCTCGGCCTTCTCATGCTGCTGAAGGTCCTTCAGAAGTGTATTCAACTTGGTCGAAACCTTCCCTTCCTCTATTGATGGGAGCCCAGCCTCGGGCGGTCTGTTCGAGATTTCGGGAGCCCAGGACACTTCGGCCTTGGGACAGACCGGGTTACAGCCGCATCCGGGGATTTGCTCACCGTTTAGGCGGTTTTGAATGCACGAGCCGCAGACGACGGTCAGGCATTTGGATAACGTCGGCTTAGAATGCTCGAAGCTGTCTGCCTCGCCGGTCCCAGCCGCCATGTTGACCTGGCACAGTTTGCAGATCGCCGAGCCGGCGTCAACTAAGGTCGCGAAAGCCTTCTTCGCGATCGTCTTATTCCATGGTCCACCCGATGATATGACCGTTGGAATCTTGTGCGATTCTCTCCTAGAATGCATCAACCCATGGTTGCAGATGAGACGGAGGTCATTCAGCCATTCTAACGCGTTGAGATACATGCGTGGGGCGATGGGATCGGCGGACAGAGCTTCGTCGAGCTTCTGGACAGTGCGGTTCTTGGCCGATTCGTAAAGCTCTTCCTCCTCCGGCACGAGATTGACGTACTTGATCACATCTTTTCGAGGAGGAAGGTCGATGATCGCTTTCGTGCGACACAGAGACATATACCTGATCAATTTCTTAAGTCGAGACGTGTCCTTATCGGCCGACTTTAACCAGGGGTTGACCACCGTCACTTCAAAGATCTTTGGGTCCCCGAAGGGTTCAAGATGGAGGAACTCGAGAAGGCTTCCGAGATCAGTCGGCTTGTTCTGGATCGGTGTCCCGGTCATTGCCCACCGTCGACTCGCCTGAAGAGCGCAGCAGGCTTGCGCAATGGCAGTAGACCGATTGCGGATGACGTGGGCTGTGGCACAGTATCAACATTATTCGTTCGATTTGGCGCCGCAAGCCTACCTTCGTCAAGCACAATGCGATGCCAGGAGAAGGAGAATAATGTGCTATCATCCCACTTGGGGTCTCTGTGCTTCTTCAGCTGGCGCATGAGCGTCTCATAGGTGGTGGTGACGATATCATAGCTACCCAAGGACAGCAGTTTGCGCTTCTGAGAGCTGTGAAACCTGAACCAGGACAAAGATTTCGGTTTGAGATGCCTAGGGAGATCAGTGAGAGATATTCACCGGGCAGTCGAATGCACTACCGTCGCAGTTGAGTGTCCCAAGTATCCAACACTGTCAATGTGAGCTTTTGTCGTACGCTGATCACAGAGAAGAAGCCACTTACGAGAGAATGGGACGACGATCAACGTCGACTTAATGCGACGGATTGTCCCTTGGGTCGTGAATACAAGCGACGAGGCGAGCTGAGCAGGGTTCAGTGCAATCAGCGAGATCATAGTCAATGTTTTCCCAAGCCCCATCTGATCGGCCAAGAGGCCGCCTTTGGATTCTAAAGGCTCGTTCCGCTGGGACTGTTCGGTGATCAAGTTGGTGTATCTGTCAGCGTTAGACTGATCAGGCGTGACACCCCGTGTGACAAACATCAGCTCTCCCGTATCATCCACCTCCTTTACCCACAAACTGTCCGGAGAATCCTCGAACGACCAGACTTGCTCTCTCTGTGTCATAAATGTCAAGGCCTTCTTTTGATGTCTATGCGTATCAGCATCTCGGATGTCATGCACCAGATACCCTCCCCATGACTTACTTATACAGTCCGGTACGAAGTATGTGGGGCGGGTCGGTGAGTTGAAGATGGGCATCGTCACAGATTTGGCTAAAGAGATCTTTCGGAGCGTCTATGGTCACTAGCTCTTGGGTCGTTGACGATTCGCCGCTTTCAACTTTCAGCGACGAAGTCATGACCACCTCCTCGGTACGTGACAACAGGTGCGGGTTTAGATAAGGGACATCTTGGTCACACTGTAGTGGATCTTGGAGGAACATCTTGCACTTCGCCAAATAGTCGCCAACCCCCTGACCAAACTTCCTTGGTCCGTAGATGATCACATTCAAGAGGTATTGAAGGTCGTTCTGGCCAGTTTTTCGACCCTTGGCAAGTTTGGTGTTTGCTCGTCGTTTGGTTACATAGCCATACATCTGGAACGCGATGCGGGACTGGGCTGCGAGAGTCGCCAGAATATTGGCGGTCCGCTCTTCGAGACAGCCAAATTCTCTTCTAGTCGACGAGAGGAGCAGAGAATTGGGTGGTTCGAAGTGTAGGTCTAGTGATGAAGATGTGACTGTAGATAGGCCGGTCCGGTGAGACAGTATTGGGATTTTCGGCAGCTAGTTGGCATGAGTCAGTCGGCAGTTAAGGTGTGTGTGCGTGGCCGGGGCTTTGCTTACCATTCCATAACAGTACAGCGATTCACCCGGAAAGAGTCTGTTGTGGTTGAGCCTGTCTGCTTCCTGGCGGCCAACCGGATGCTCTCCAAACTGAGCGTCAAGGGTTGAAAAACCATCGTTCCATTCATCGCTCGAAATGGATGCTCCAAAGTCGAATTGAAAGCTCCCCGAATCATGGCTCAACGGAGTTGTGTTGATTGAGAGCATGTTTTGGGTACTCGACTCCGTCGTCCTTGTGGTAGTCGTCAAGTGGAAATGATGTGTTTTGCCATTGCTCTATAGGACGTTGTCCTTGAATGAGTTATAGTTCATTGCCAACGAGGCTACGTAAGCATCATCGCATACCCCTGTCAAGGGATCGTTATACCTCATGTCGAGTCTCTGGCGTTTGTTGTGGCCTTCGAAATAGACTGGCACATTGAACCAGCCTGAAAAGGTGTCGGGCTCTGCGAAGCCCACAGCCTGATCATGAGACAGTGCGATCGGCTGGCAGCCCAACATTGGACATATTTGGCACGCCGATTTAGTCCATGTTGATAAATTTGTTTCCTATTTACGCAACTTTGCGACACTGTTGCATTTCACCGGCAACGTGATGCCACAGATTTTGAACGCGACGATGAACGGGCCGACGAAAGCAGATCATCTCTCGCGAAGGACGGCTGTTAATGGTTATGCCGCATCAGCTCGCTGAGGCCAAGATCTTTGGGCGATCCTAGCTGGGGCGGCTGCCAGGGGTAGGGCAGGTGCAGTACAGGGCAAGACCGTGACAATGTAGAGCCCAGATCCTAAGGAGTATAGAGTGCCAACTGAGCCACACATGGGAGGCCAGTGGCCTATTGAGCCAATGGTGCCCACCGCCATTGCTGCACGCTGGATGGGGTCCTAATTTGCCACGTCCTCCATACTCAGAGAAGGGAGGTTTTGCATCCACCTCCATTGTCAATAAGGGGAGGCTGGCGCGCCTCTTACAACGCCACTAGACTCGGCGCTGTGGTGGTGAGGGAGTCGCCGATCCAGCCGCCGGGGCGCTCAAGATGGGTCACTTTCATGCATGAAATCTGCCTTGCCAGAGTTGCAGCAAGAATGGCTGATTCAAGCCAATCGGAAAGAGATAGGGCATGTGGTTTTTGACAAGTCCGGAGTCGCCTCTGGGCCGGAGCCTTGTCCAGATCCAGGAACGATTTTGGCCACCGAACTCTACTATCAGCTTCGGCTGGGCTAGATTGATATTATGGGAGTCTTCGTCCATGAACAAACCTAGCGACGTATCCGTACTGTGCCTGGAGCAGTTATTCAGTGATCCTTTGCACCTTAGCGGCCTTCGATTGTCCCATGCGGTGCGGCATCGGTTGTCACCGCTGGGATCCTCCCTTTCTGATTTGGTGGTCAGGCTAGGAGAAGATGGCAGCGCCCCAATCACCCGGATCGATCTTGAATCATGCATTTTGCCGCTTGAAGGACTCTGTATCTCCCTCCGATGCTCTCCTGTTTCAGAAGACCGAGCTCAAGGATGTCTGGGATGCCGCGGAGGAAATCCAAAACTCTCAGCGGCAACGCCAGTCTTTACAGGCACTCAGTCGAATCAAACCGCTGCTGGACAACCTACAAAGATACGCAGGAATCATTGAAGTCCTTTGCAATGGCACTCCTTATCTGCCATGGATCTGGGTGGGTTTTATGCCTTGTCTTGTCACCGAATCCCTAATGGCACTGTAGGCTCCGATCAAGTTAATGGTGCAGGTAAGGAACAAGCGACCTTTTTAACTGGTCATCTAACAATTTTGACAGTTGGCGAGCAACTATATCAACATCTTTGACAAACTTCTCGACGGTTATTCACAAATTGCATCGGCAATGCCACATTTTGATAGGCTACGAAGCGGCTTCTCTGACGATGAAAATTTCCAGGTTATCATGGCCATGGTGTACTCGGACATCCTCGACTTTCATCAGCGTGCCTATAAATTCTTTCGACGGAAGGGTAGGTTCACCGACTCTACTGCTCATCTAAGACGGGCTTGGTTGCTGATGAGGACTCCTTTCCAGCATGGGATAGGGTGTTCAACTCGTCCTGGAAATCATTCGAGGTCCGCTTTGGCGGCATACTTGCGAACTTGTCTAAGCACAAAGATATGCTGATGAAAGAGGCTATAGCTATCGACATAGTGGAAGCCCGGAAGTGGAGGACACGCGCGGCCGAGGAGCTCGATAAGAAGGAAACCGAACGCTGTAAAATCTATATTAGCGATACTCTGGCCTGGTTGAACGTCCAACAAGAGAACCAGGACGACGAACTTTACCGACTCCTCGAGAAGAGACAGTCGGGGACGTGTGATTGGGTCTTCAGACACCCCAAGTTCATCAGCTGGAAGGATGATGCCCATGCTGACCGGGTCCTCTGGATGAATGGCATCCCTGGAGCAGGTTTGTGTGCACCGTTTACTGCCCCATTGCTTGATATCAACCCGAGTCGGCAGGCAAGACCATTCTGTGTTCCTATATCATCGACAAGCTCCAGCATGAGTCCAAAACGACGATTGCATACATAATCTGCAACAGCTATACCCAAGGCAAGAATATCGTGTCCGAGAATCTCCGGAGCCTGGCTGCCCAACTGCTGCGGGCGAATCGAGACTTGGTACCGCACGCATTTGACAACTATGCTAACAAAGCGTTGCCGCCGTCAGTCACCCACGTCAAAAAGTTGATCTTGGATCTGTTGAACATGATTCAAGAGACTCTCTTCTTCATCGACGGATTAGATGAATACTCCATCCCCCAGCAAAGGTCCATGCTGGCTGAGATCTTACCGTTTGCCAAAGTCGCCGGATGTAAGTGCAAGATCATCATCTCATCACGAGACGTCCCGGCTATTTCTAGCAAGATGAAGAACAGACCATTGATATCTTTGAGGGATGAATACTCCGGTGTCGAAGAAGACATACAGAATTATTTGAATGAAGCACTTCAAGAGCTGAGAATGAGGTTCGAGGGGAAAGAAAGGGAGATGAAAAGTGTCCTGGACTTGGTCATACTGAAAGCCGATGGTTTGTGCCACCGGTCCGTGGCCTACTCGCTCGCTCATCTGTAGACAGGCATGTTTCTTTGGGTCCGCCTGATTCTGGAGGAACTCTACAGATGCTACAGTATGGCAGAGCTCAGGAAGACGGCTGAAGAACTACCTAAAGGCATCGAAGAGGCGTGAGTAGATCCATACCCCATGTGCACTTCACTGATTTAATTTAGGTATGGTCGGGTCCTTCAACGTGTCACTCAGGAGATGGATCCCAAAGAGTATGCAAAGGCCATCCGCATCCTAGAGTGGCTTGCCTGCTCCTGTCGGCTCATGAAGATGCGCGAGGTTCGGGACGGAATCGTCTTCCACGTCAATAATACGGTGTTGGACGATGAAACGAAGCTTTCTCCCGCCGTGTTAGATCTATGTAAGCCGCTGATCGAAGAGGGTCCAAATAAAACGATTGATTTTGTGCACTACTCAGCCAAAGAGTGAGCTCCTCGTCGCTTGGGTGATTGCGCGGCTAACAAAAAAAACGACAGATTCATTCTCGACAAAGTCAGTGGGCCTTTACTACAAGAATCCCAGGCGCATTACAACATTGCTTTCTCGTGCATCACATACCTGAATACGACTGTCTGCTTTCTCGCACCCGGTTCATCCGAGGATCTTGTGAAAACACGAGTTGCTAAAGGCTTCCATAGCTTGCACAACTACGCGAACGAGTATTGGTTCCAACATTTACTCCAATCTGCCCGAGATCTGGTTGGTTTGGACGCAAGCGGCGCTATGGACTTAGCTTTACGCACGCTTCGGGACCGGTACTGGAAAGGCGCGCCAGGTCATGCAGCTCAGAGTCTTAAATTGGATGACACTACGACTGCGAACGGGATATACGAGGAGCTTGCCTTATTCGGTGACCTCGACCATCCCCGACAGATGGGAACAGACATGCAAACCTTTCGCGCACATTTGGTCCAGGAGAGCCACGCGCATGAGGTCGCAGATAGTATGTCAGCTCCAGACACTCCATCTCCCAAAACTGATCCGTATCCAGAACATCACGCCTACGAGCTGGAGCACGACCCTACCCATTTCAGCCAGATCAGCCACCGTTACCAAGAAGTAGTTCTCTCCCTTCTGACTTGCAAGCTTGAGGACGTGCCGTCAAGCATTGACCAGGAAACACTCGGCACTTTCAGAAAGGCGTATGGAGAGTCCGAGTTTACCTGTCGTTTCCATGAATGCCCTTTCCACTCAGATGGCTTTCATACGGTCCAGGCCCGAAACAACCACGAACTGAGCCATGTCAAGACGCTCCGATGCGCGGACCCGACCTGCGAGTTCTTCTCCCGAGGCTTCGCCAGTAAAACAGGACTGCTGAAGCATAATCGCAAATACCACCCCGGTCCGGATGAAAGACAGCTGCCAGAATTTGTGCCCGTCAGACCTGCTACCCCTCCACCCCCTTCTCCCTTGCCACTACCCTTGCCGGCACCGAACGTGTTGATACCTCCTCCTCGCACCCCTACACCTCCTTTCGTTGAGCCATCTCGTCCGGTCCAGGGTTTAGAGCAATGGCACGTGCCAATCAAGAAAGTGCGGCAGAAAAGAGGCAGACGGGGGCTTCCTGTCCATAAATGTGAAAAATGTGGCAGGGTATTCATGAGAGCAGAAGCTCTGAGGTGTGTCAGTCCGTCCGTCCGCCCATCCGTGGACATACTCCATTTAAAGTTACACTGAATGTCATCCAGACGCCATCATCTCAGCCATCTACCTCCTGCCTTCCGTTGCGAGCATTGCGGTAAATGGTTTCATAGAGAAGATCTGTACAAACGACATCTCGGGAAACAGTAAGTTGATCCCTCCTCTTACTCAAGACACACCAATGATACCGGCCAAAGCAGTTCCCAAAGCCAATAACAGCTGTCGAAGGCCCGTAGCAGCAAGGTCTCTGAATCCGTCGACTCCAGTTCAATGATTGATACCTCGGTCTATTTATGACAGTTTCCCGCATCTGGTTCATAGATGACATCCGACCTATCCTCTCCCGAGGCTTACCCCACATGGTGTCAGTGTTCGGAGACCAATCTGATTGGTTTCCGCCAGCTTTCAATTCACCCTTCTTGTGCTTCTAGGTACGAAACCAAAAGAGAAATAGATCTATTGAAGCCAGGTCTACAGCGAACCTGATTGGATGCGCAGCTCCATGTCTGATCGCTCGTTGACGATCATAGAAGGGACTGACCTGCAGCACTGGCGTAGAATGGCAGGGTCTGCGGAGTCAGTTTAAAAGTTATTTGGAGGCCAATCCTTCGATGACGATGTTGTGTAATGCACGCAGTGTAGAAGATTCCTCCTGTGAACAATGGGGTCTCGGTATTTGCCGGACCATAGGGCTGAGGCAACTGACACTGGCCACTACCGAGCCACGCGGTGCCCTAAAGGTCTTGAAAGTTTAGAGACCGATTTGGTGGTTCGTTAAGGGACCCTTGGTGAAGGAGAGTGCATATTCGGACCGTCACTGGGGTTTAAAGCAGTAAAACACACTCCCTAATTGGCTTGCGGAATGCGTCACGGCTCTCTTTTCTGAGAGTACTCCTGCACGTCTGGTTCCGTCTTCGCGTCTCAAGATAGGAGGCAGCATTGAAGGAGGGGCAATGCAGACCAGGTCGCTGGAGTGCCCGTCAGGCTGATCGCATCCCCACCCCAAAGGAACCCGGAAGGCCGCGGCTCTTCTGTCAGTCGCGCGGTCACTGTGTCAAGACGCCGACCTCTACGCCGTATGCAGCATTGTAAACTCAGCATCGTTCACTGGGGATGGATACTCTCCGTGCGTGATCAGTACGGCCGATCAGATGGTTCCTCTCAATTTGGTGGCGCGACCTCATCGATGGATGGGTGGCGCAGTGCTCTTCATGACGACGAATGTGGATTTCACATCGAAGAGCCGATAACTGGTCTTCAACACTTTTTTGGAGGCAGGAGATCTTTGTAAGGCTGATTTTGGTCCAGAGCAGAGTAAGAAATCCAGCAGCTCTCTTCCGTCCGAGAGGTGTTTCCCACACGGTGATTGGACACAAGCAAGAAACAATTGGACCTGTTCCCAGTCTCGCAATTGAGCCAATGTGAGAGCGGGGCATTGGTCGATCTGCCCCAGAAAGAGAAGCGCCCTCAGAGGCCTGGAGGCTGCATACACATGTGTGGTGGGACCATCACCATGCAACTAGAGTTTGGAGGCGGTCTGGAGGCTGAACCTCACCGCCCTTTCATAAGTTCTCAGAGTACTGAATTTGAACGGCGTTCTCAATGAAGGAGAGTTTTCTCGCGGTGTGATTGGACAGACCCAACCTGTTCGGGAGACTTCGATAACTATGTGGAAGCACCCGCATGAGCCTCGTGCATCCTGTAGTCTGTGACCCACATCGTCATTCACTTTCATTGGCAGACTCTTGCATCTTGCTCCTTGCTCAAATATTTGGAGGCCGTTACAACACGGCTCCGCCACCATCCCCACGTCGAAGAGGACTGAAATTCGAGAATTCCCTTCTGCCGTAGAGAGTTTTCCGCTCTCGTGATTGGTTCCCCTGCATTTCTCAATGCACGAACCGTGGCGGAAGCAGGCCCAAGTTGCCAAGGCACGCCTTATCCACGGATTGACGCGTCGCACTGCATCAATCGTACATAGTACAGGGGTTGTAGTCTCGGACCTTTCGCGGACGAAGCCCATTCCAGCGAATAGCGCGCTCTGTAGCGTAAGGCTGAACCCGCTTTGGAGGCCAAGTTTTTTTTTTTGCAAGGCCTATGTTTCAGCTCATTGGAGTAGGAAATCCAAACTCCCTCCTCTGCCAAAGCAACCACAACCGCATCATGATTGGTCGGATCAAAGTAAGGTTATCGATTAGGAAGGACGATTTACGTGTGTTTGGGATTTGATGCGGGGGACGGTGGAGTCCACCGTTGGCCGGGTGAATACTATAAATAAACAAGACACTCCCGCGATTCTATATACAATACATAAGGTAGTATACGTAGACAGCTTTACTTGGCATAATTATACATGCCGAAATCGTCCGTCACTGAGCCTCCTACTGCAAGGCCCGAGTTCTTGGGCGGGTTCCACTGGACTTCGATGTCCTCGTGGTCTCTACTCATCTGACCTGCTTTCCCCCAAATTTGGAATTTCAGATCTGCCGCTCCAATGATCACTTTGAAATCGAATTCCGCGCGTTGATATTGTGGACCAAAGTTATACCTATACAGTGCTGTTAGTGGCTGGCTCTGATAGCGGAGAAGGCTTCTCCCAATACCAATGCCGGTTCTTGAGTTTCATGTCGGCGGGACTGAATGCCGATTCCACAGCGCATATCGGTCGCACTCCGTCCTGCTTCATACTCC
Source organism: Pyrenula massariospora (assembly GCA_021030905.1). Lineage (NCBI taxonomy): Eukaryota > Fungi > Ascomycota > Eurotiomycetes > Pyrenulales > Pyrenulaceae > Pyrenula > Pyrenula massariospora. The sequence goes on from JAGFMI010000003.1 coordinate 2,446,541, forward strand.
GAGGAAGCTGATTAGACGGAAGAGAAGACATGACGATTTGTGTTCTCCATGGTAAAGTTTCCTTTCCAAGATTGATCTTCAATCTGTAGTGATTGCGTACGCCTTTGGCAACTGAGACGTTCTCCCCCTGCAAGCGAAGTGTCAGATTGGTGGATTCGTAAGATGCAGTCCCTTACCTGTCGAATGAACCAATGGATCTGTCTTTCAGCCCACTTTCTTTTGTCACGGGGGTCTATGACAACGTCTTCGCCGATGTGTTGAACAGGATCGTACAGTGACCGAACGATAATGCCATAACTACTTCTGCAGCATCTCTCCTTGAATATCCCTGCTCCATTTCTCAATTCTTGAATGCGGTCTAAGACGATCCCGTGAACCACCACGAGTTGCCTATGCAAGACATGAGCCACATGAAAACTTGTGAGATGGATTGTACTTGAAACATACGGCTCGGGGGCAGTGAGAATCTTGATGCTGGCTACATTTGGCATACCAACTCCACCAAGCTCATACCGTTTCCTCATCCGTTGTTTCAGGTATGGAGAACTTCCGAGCCCTCCTGAAAGAACCAAATATGACTACGAAAGGGCATAGGTCAGTAGTAATTCCGATACGAGCATGCTGGCGATGATATTACAATGTTCTCACGGGGATGGCTTTTTTGTAACGTCTCAAGCTGATCATCGATTAGCGAAAATATCTTTTCAATCTGTTCGTCGAACACGTGTTGCAGCTCTTGTCTAGATTTAGGTGTTAGTACAAGCAGGTCATTTTCTTAGTGTCATCCTAAGAGGAACTTGCAATGACGCAGGAGCTTTCTAGTGACATTGCGAAACAAGTCACCTCCTAGGTTTAACGCCTGACACAGAAAACGCTTACCTGGTGATTATCATTTTCGAGTCACGCAAGTGTGCTTGTGGAAAATCCAAGCCACCGGCCATACCAGGTACAGGCAACAAAAGGTCCAAAGCGTTGAATGCTTCGGCACCGAAAGAACATTTGAAGGTCTCAAATCTGTCAGACATCATTCTCTCGGCCAGCTCCGCTGGCTTAGCAGGCAAATTGTGCTTGATCATTTCTAAGCGTTCAATAATCATCCTTTCCATTTTGAAGTCAATCAAGCTGGAGCCCACAGCTCTTCCCTCAACCCAACTTAATGGTTCTAGGGCAGTATGGCCAAAGGTCGCACTGGTGAGCTTGAGAACGTTGACATCCGTCGTTCCACCGCCAGCGTCACACACAAGAAAGACATCGCCGTTCTCGTAGGCCTGCTTTGAGGTGTAGACAGCGGCCGCTTCGGCTTCAGTGAGCGTGATCCGCACCACGAAGTTCGACCTCTCTCCAAATCCGGCTTGCTTGATGAGCTTCTCCATTTCCGCAATCATTCCTGGGTTCTTCCACGTTGTTGGGACGCTGAAGAGGAACTCGACCATCTTACTGCTCCAGCGGGAGTATGATTCGTCAAAATGCTGGACGATTGCTTGATATATGAAGCGGAGATAGTCGGAAAACCATTTCCTGGCCTCCTGAATCGTTGGCTGTTCGGGAAACTGGTCCTCATGATTGGGATCCAAGTATAGCTTGAACAGATCGCACACATCCAAGTCTGAATTTTCTTTCTCTATGAGAAATCCCCACGTAATTGGGTAGCCTGATTTGACATCATAGGCTATCGCCGTATCGACCTTGTTACGATTCTCATGGCCTAGTTTACCTGGCCAATGTTGAATGGTTTTGGGTGCCGCCCATTCTGGTCCCATTGAATATGCAACCCCAGTACACTGTGCGGAAAAGATTAGGAAATGGAATAATCATCGAAGAGTGCGTGATACCGTCATGCCAAAATCCACACTAACCACAATGTTCGGGACAGATGTTTCCAAGGTTATATCGAATGTTGGTTCCGGGTTTAATAGAAATTTAGATATAAAACATATTTGTAAGGAGTCGCCTTTGAGTAAGTTACTATATACAATAATTTCCGGTACTAATTTTGGGCGAGTTTGGTGAAAGATTTTTGAGAGTTTAACTATTCTATACTCTGAAGTATGTAGAATAGACTTAGCTATAAAATTATATCTTTATTATATTTAAAGACTATATTTTCGGCGAAGATATGTTGTGTTTTATAGTGTCTAAATAGGTAAAATTATGTACTGATGCCTCTGTTCTTTACTTTTTTTAATGCGGTCTATGGGCTTGAAAGACTCGTTGTGAGGGCCATCGTCCCAGAGGACTTGCTTAAAAGCAGCAACAATAGTGGGCTGATATTAAGCTCTCCGCTAGAAGCCTTGATTCCTTGCTTTTACTTGATTGTAACGTAGACCGGTGGCCATGGCCAACGAGAAGTGCCATCTACCCGCTTCGTTACTCTCACTATCCACGACCACAGGTGGAGTGCCGAAGTGCTATCTAATTTGTGAATTTGCATATACCATCCGTCCAGGGAATTGCGGTGTGAGTTAGAATGAGTCCAGTTCTCCGCCATCTACAACGGATCCGACTTGCCATTCGTATTCTAGGCCTTGTCATCTATACCCCTGTGTAAAATTTCGTCTACAATGGCGTCTGGAAACCCAATGTGCTTGGCAATTGTCAGAACAAAGAATTGTTCATCTAAGTTATGGTGCACACTGAAGCTAAATTCAATTTCTGTATGGCGAGTAATCATAGAACGGGGATCCCACATTGACGCCTTGATGGTTGTCGAACCAGGGATCCTCAATTCTGAGCTATTCCGATCCAATGCGTTCGTACGATGGAGCTTCCATGTTGACTTTTTCGGATGTTTTAGATCCGCCTCCAGGGATATTTTGTATCTGACCGATGGCGTCTGGAAACATAAATCATATGCATGGCTGTAACAATCTTCTAGCATGTCGAACTCGTAAGTTGGTTCCAATGGTCCAGATTGATCCGTCCTGTTGAAAGGAAGGGGAGAACCATTGACATTGAAATCGGTGACCCTCAAGCCTTGAGACTGCAGGTTAGGACTGACCCGGACAGCGAAAAGCGACCTTTTTGTTGAAGAAAGACCTTCGAGTATGGCATTTTTAAGAGCGTATGATGGCCTAGAGAGGTGTTCCAATTTCCCTATGAGACAGATGTCGCGCGAAACCGCCCCTAGAATTTGGCGTTCTTTGAATAAGAAGGTGGAGCCGAAGGGCCCGTGATTAGTACGTGAAAATGGCCTATACAGGCGTGCGTATCGTTGACCATGATTGACACGTCCCAGAATCATGCCGAAGAAAGCCGAACACTGAATCTTGTGTTCGCATGCCAAGAGCGCGATACAATAGCCTGTCCTTACTTGATCTGTGCCGGCGAGAAGCGGTTCTACGACTTCGAGCTGTATTTGTATTCCAATGTTATTCAAGCTGAAGAGAGTCGACTCGTAGGGTGCAAGCATGGGACGAATTCCCCGCGAGTCTTGAAAAAGCTCCGGAGACTTTGCTAAAGCATCGGAGACTGCGATTCCATCTATGCAAGCCACGGGATCGTCACAATGAACGGTAAAATTGCGATCTTCGGAGGAAATATCGTGCTGTTTACGCGGCTCTTGAGTCTCAACGGCCAAGCCCCAGGCAAAGATAGACTGATCAGTAGAGGTCTTGAGGATTTCTTCTTGCAATCTGATGAAAGCTTTAGAGCCTTCACCGTAAAGCAGAGGCATATTGATGTCGAAAAGCCCAAGGAGAGAATAGGCCCTATCCTCAGCCCTGGTGGTTGAGCGGCTTGACGCCCACGACATGCGCTCCGCAACGCTCTTAGATTTCGCAACTTTCAGAGAAGTTAGAGAGCTAACCGTGATCCCGGTTGTATAGGATATCGCCCTTTGCAATTCCGGATCTTGCTTTGAACCAATCACTCGCCAGTCCGAGTCGAGGAAAACAACATCCTCGGGGGCTAACAGTTCCTGTAGAGTCCATCCTCGCGTCCACCATCTACCCCGAAAGAACGTTTCGTCAAATGCCTGCTTCTTGACGTCGGCAAGATAGGCATAACAGATGGATGATTTCTGATACCATGAGCACATCGAGTTGATTGCCTCTGAAAGCTCTGCGCTCGACCTCTTGTCAATGCAGCAAGTATCAATCCAGACATACTTGTGACCTCGGGATGCTGCAAAGGTACAGGTGGATTTAATTTTCCTGTTGCCTTCTTTGCGGCTGGCGGAAAACGTGCCGAATTCTTGGAACGTAATCTCTTTCTCTCCCCATGTGTGAGATAAGATAGCATATGCCGGTATCTTATCGCTAGAGAAATCTTCTAGCTGTACACTGTGGGTGTTGATCAAGCGCATTTTCGGTCGGATGTATCTAGGAAGCCTGATCTCAGGGCTAATCGACCGTTAGTGCCACCCCTCGAATAAATTCAGTCGATGCAACAGACTCAGACTCTCAAACAGGTCAGATAAACCGTCGATCTTAAGAAAGAGATACGGGACGAAGCACTGAGCTCCCTCAGAGGATGGAAAGTAGGATGTGTAGTATCATCGATTGGGAAAAAAGACGTTTATCGTATGTGGGGGCGCCACCACCTGCTGCGACAGCCACCGCAAGTAATCACCACGACCTCGGAAGTTCTAACTAGCTAGGAAACCCATTGAGCCACTTAAAGAGATGACAATGTCTATTAGATATGAAACCCGTATTTTTGAGGGCTGATTCGATTATACAAGTCTGGAATCGTAGATTTTGAGATTCAGTGGGGCACCTTCTTGCTTCACATGTATGGTCGGTATCTCTGCACGCAATTTTTTCGTGAAGATACATCGCTGAGGTTACCAAGCCACCTCCAGCTGATGCTAACAAATGCGGACTCGTGTAACGACAAGACTCCTCTACTGACTCAGTCCGCTTACTGATCCAGCTGCTCACTACTATGATTAAAAGGAAATAATTGTCTACTATTCTGATGTGGAAAATGTCATGGAAAGAGCACGACCCGAAAGAAAAGAGCTTTATTTCTAGCGATTCGTATCAGCACATGCACTTGTGAAGCAGAGCGAAGATATCCACCTAGATTCCACACTTACCTATGGACCTTGGTGATTGTACATCTATACTAAATCTATCTAGAGAATAATGAGAACGAGCAAAGGGAAAGGGAGTTTGGAAACGAACGAACATCATACCATTCTCTTTAAGACTCTCCGCTCCCTTCGACACGACTATTTCAGACTCTTATTCTTACTCAGTACTAATAGCGATGAGGATATCCACCCCATGTCCATATTGTAGTATAGCGAGGGAGCATGGGTTAGCGTTGCACAAGTACAGACACCGACACAGGTTTTGCAGACCGGTACAGTGTTTCCCAATTGAGGGTTTCTCGCTAGATGCTGTTAGGACTATAAGTAAGCTTAATGCAAAGCTTTGTGCCGGAGATAATTATAAAAATTTGGTATGAGACTAAGTCCTAGCTATATGACCCCTTACAAGGTGCAGTGAATCCCGGTATCAGAAGGTATAGCACTTATTGTGATAGAGAGAGTCTTCGTCTATAGCACCACAACAACGGCTAAGAGAGAAACGAGCGAAATCAGAAAGCCTCTACCTTCATTGATTTCTACTTGTAGCGAGTGTTAGAATTTACAAGCACAGCCACCTACCTTAGTTATTTGAGATTGGGGGGTAAGCCCCCAATCTCAAGGAGAATCAACGAGTTCAATTCTTAATAATTTTAACAGCGAGTGGATGGTTTCTAAAACAGAATTCTACGTGCTTATAAAGGCATTCTATCTGTCCCAAGCCCCCAACCAGCTTGACATTTAATCCTCCACCGGACACAAGGCAAACTCACCCGCCGGCGCATCATCATGGGTCATCACACCGCAATACGCGCCATTGTCTGTCGGGTTCGTGTCCGGGTTGGATGTGTAGATATAAAACACCACCCGGTCGGCGCCAGGGTCGCCGCCGCCATAGATGCTGTCGCCGTGCAGAAGGGGAAACTCATACAGCGTCTTACCCTTACATGCCGAGGAGAATGCTAGCTTGCGGTTGTTGCCGAAGACGTGAGGATAGCCGCCTGAATTAGAAGGGGGGAACGAGGTTAGTGGGGAGGTGGGATAGCATTGCGGTATAAGATAGACATACCCGGTTGGGGTTCAATGGTTGGTGTGGTGGAGATGCCTCGCTGGATAGCCTTTTCGACTTGGGGGCGGCTGTAGCGGTAACCTGGGCAAGCTACGAATTGGTCGCTGGGGGGAAGATTGTCAACGGTCCGCTTGCTTAGAGCACCAGGGGTTGCTGGGACAGCAGAGGAGGTCTGCATAAGGGCAAGGCCCAAGGTCAGGAGAGTGGAAAGTGAGAGTTGCATGGCGGGTGGAAGTTTCGAGACGAAGGATATAGCAGCTGGACTAGTGGTGGCTTGAGATGGTAGATAGAGGCGTGGTGTAGAGGTAGAGAAAGTAGACGGCTGGAAGGTGTCAATTTATACCTTTTCGACAAACTTTTGACGGATACGGTAGCTATTATAGAAACGTTGATGACCAACGTTGTTGCTGCCTTCTGAGCTGATAAGAAGAATTTCATTGGGACTCGATGACGACTTCACAATGAAACGACGGCCTACTGTATCCATTTAGATGGCCAACTCGACGCATGTACGCTCCGGCTTATACACCGCAGCACGTTGGTCTTCTAACACTAGGAAAAACGTAGCGTTAGCTAGTTCTAATAAAGCAACCGCGATGATTAGCAACTTAATCGACAATTGCTTGACACGGTGACATCTTTGGCTTATCAGCCTTTTAGGGTGCGTCTCAGAGCACCTGGCAGACCGCGTCTCAAAGTGCCTCACCAACTCCGTAACATGCTGCGAGTCTCTGTGAGCAAGGCACAGTAAACGTTCGACCCGGAGATCCTAGTGATGCTAAATGGAGATCATCAAGCTGAATCGGATTATTGCTCTTCTTGACTAGACCCTCCTGTGTAGTAGACATGTGTATTTTTGCATTCGCATGCCTTTGGTTTGTCACGCTCGTGAGTGAGTGGACGAATAAATTGTAGCGGTTGATGTCGTGATGCCTGGATTGAAAATTTCCCACGGAGGATATCATTTTCTCGGGCCTTAAAAGAAGAAAATCTCGTTTTAGCGTCGTAGACTGACGCATCAACAGCCTCAGCCTTTGTTGTACTGTGTACATACAGTACCTCAGATACTTAGCGAATGAGCATTCACTCTTTTAGTTCATCATCCGTCCATAATTGGCTAGGATGCAGGCTCTTCGGCGGCTCGGTCCCTCCGGTGCAGCCTGCTTGCCAATCTTTGCGACCCTTTGATCGCATGGTGCCCATATTGTTCGATGAGCGGATCATAATTACGTTCTGAAGTAGAATCTGCAACTTTAAGTTGGATGAAGGCACTATGGCTATACGTAGACAGGCCGGGAGCTGTGTTCACTGAAGCTGAGATTGATCCTGTTCAGATAGTGGGTGCGTAAATGAACCCGACTCAGTTTTGGAACATCAATCATGGCCTGTTGTGATGAGAGGCGCAGCCATGAGATTTGTGTTGAATGTCAATCTAGCGCTAAAGCTTGGAGGATTAGTTAACATACAAGATGCGAATGATTTGCTGAATCAGAAGGCTGTGAAAGCCGGAAAATCGACAGTGGTGGTCGTACAAAGGAGGCTGTCGTCTTGCAAGGCAACCGCATGTTTCAAGGCTAGCCTTGTTAGGCTTGGCATACTCAGCACGAATTCTTACATAGAATGCCTTGATGATATTCGACTTGAAAACCAAAGCATGTCTTTCGATGTGGTGCATGGAATTTACGGCGGTGTTTCATTAGTCAAACAAAACGCCTCGGCCGCACTCGTCAACTCAACATCCAACAACTGGCCATTGTCTTCATCCAGAGCTGTCACATGTCCATTGGACAGGTAGCTGCGGCTGTGCCTGTGCCAGCCGACTCATTATGTAGGGATCAATTATGACTGACAACCACTCTTGGTCTAGGTGAATTATGATGTTTACTTAACCCCAAACAACCACCCCATCTCAGTAAAGACCTCAAGATAAAGATGCCTGGAGCCGAGAGAAACTTGCCATCAAAGGCCAGCACTCTTTCCACCTCCAACTTCCACCTCATCCAAAATGACAACTATTTTTGATGTCCCGGGCAGCAACCCCCCAAACCCCTTCTCTGCGCCCATCCAAGCCTTTCTCACCTCTGTCAACCTGTCTTCAGCACCAGGGTTAGCGCTCGACGAGACCGCCGCGTATTTAGTCACCACCGTCACCACCTCTTCCGACCCCGCCCATGCGCTCTGGGAGCTCTGGGACGCCTTCTTCACCGCCGTTACCATCTCTTCTACCTCCCACATCCCTCACCTCGCCCTCCTCGACGCCCTCCACGCACAGCCATCCACGCAGCCCAACAACATACCCTCAGGGTCCGACGCGGAGCGACAACTTCGCAGCTATACTCAGACCGATGGAAGGCTACACTGGTCGGTGCTGCCACGCTTCAGCGCACAGTGGCGCGACGTGCATGACATCCTGGAAGCATGGCGCGACTGGGATGGTGTGCGTGCCTCGGGTGCGGGAGACAACTCCACTGCCAGTACGTCAAGCAGTAGCGGCGACGGGTACTATCTCCGTTTCTGTGTCTTCTCGGCCGCGCTGCTGAAGGCGACCAAAGGGAAAGGCGAGGTGCATCCTGTGTGGGTCTTCTATGCGTGCCGCGATGTGCTGGAGCGCGAAGGCCCCCCGCCTCACCAGCCAAAAGCGCATAGAATGCCGCCGGAGCAGGTGTGGGCGCTGGATGTCCGGGTAGCAGCGACGTGGATGCGGGATGGAGGCCGGGCGCTGTGGGAGACGGACCACGAGGAGCTGCGGCGGCACTGGGCGGCAGCGTTAGATGATAAGACGGAACTGTGGCCGAGAGAGGACGGGCTGACGCGGGAACGATGGCGATTATGGGGGGAGAGACTGCAGGCTTTAAGGACAGAGGAGAAGAACTTGGACGAGGAAACGAGGGCGGTGGTTACAGAGGCTGCTGAAGTGGTTAGGGGTCTTCTGGAAGAAAAATCGACCTGAGCGTTTGAGCCCCTTGCTGTGTCAACATCTCAACCGTAGCCGCGCGCTCTCATTTCGCTGACTCTTACGATTCTTTCATAGTCACCTCCGACGGCATGTAACAGTACTGATACCGATGTATACCTCAGCGCACTTCGCCATTTGCTTGACAGCATTGGGTCTCATCTGCATCTTGCTAAGTGTTACTCATCTAATTCGAATCAAAACTGTCTTGATATAGTCATATCCTAATTACGCTTGTTACCTGGACAATTAAAGAAGTAGAGCGTGGAACTTTCAGCCATATCCCAAAAGCTTACCATGATCCTTTTGAGAACCTTGATAGGTGACTCCGACTTCTGACTTATATTGGTGGGACTAGAGCCTAAGAATCCGAGCTTGATGTGTTACACAGAAATGGTCTTGAATGGCTGTTTAGGAGCTACCTTTACTTTAGTTACTGCAACTGAAGCTTAGCAATTTTTTCCTGGCAATATCTGGCCATGTCTTATCTACGTGCATTTAACGTGGATGCAAAGTGAGCAAGGTATTGCTGTGCTACTATGGGAAGAGTCTACGAGAGAAGAAAATTACCTTGGCTATGCTCAAGAGGTATGTGACTACCGCCAGTCTTTCGTCAAAACCAAAAAATATCTATGTTCATCCTCATGCTATCACAGAGACCACGGAAGAAGATCTGGAGCCTATCTTGTACGCTGGGTTAACGGTCCACACGTTCGAGTAAAGATGACCTCTGGAGTCACGTAATGATTGATGTGAATTCGACCTATCTCCCATGGCTTACCGTCCTCAGTGGATGCAGTGGCCTCAAAATGTTTCATTGGCTTCGCTGACCCTCACTGACCCGCAAATTCCCTGATCTACCGAGTGATGCCGACTATTCTTCTTTTCGGGGGTAATAATTGGCTTGACAGTCTCCCTATTGAAGGTGTTTGCATGCCTCGAAGTACTTAATTTTGCACCACGCCTGGCCAATCGCAAGGCTAACCTGTACACCACCATCCTTGAGATAGGAATTTGCCGCCTCCCACACATTGGCCCAGAAACCTCGTCTCTGCCGGAGATGCTAGAGTAACGTAGCATGTCTCAGCCGCTCGACCGTCACCTATGTCTGTCTATAGGAGGATCAAGGACATCCACGCTCCTGTAACTGCTTGCAATGATCGTGCAGCAAAGGTTGCATGCACTGGGCAGATTGGGCAGCTCTTCAGCCTCTCCGGCCCCCACGCGCCCATCAAGTCAGACCCTGCAAGAGCTCGGCACCTGTACCCAAGCGTGGAAAAAATTTGCAAGCATCTATCAGTGTGCAAACCTCCATCTCTTGCTACGTGCGTGTCGATGATTTCTTGTTCGAATATTTTGGTTCTTGCGAGTTACAGGTCATATCTCGGTGTTGGCCAAAGAGCCTGCCTACCTCCGAGCCTGGGTTTGAGCATTCGTGGCCGGCCCTTCACCGGATGCTCGGCCATGAATTCTGCGAGCCAGGCTCTCCCACCTTTGTCGTTGATCTTGCTCCGGGCAAGTATTGATTCTGGGGGGGTTGGTAAGCTTCTTACGCGCGCAGACCAGCCAACGCAGGTTTCAGCTGATCGCGGACCACAGCACTCGCCCATGGGTCGGAAATGACAGAAGGCGTCCGCAGCTGAGGCTGAATGCCTGTGGATGCATTGAATATGCTACGTGAGGGCCGAAGTTTCAGTGCCGCTGTTACTCTTCCCCGGGTGTCTAGGCTGCGCCTTGGCCTTGTGTGAGCAAAGATTCGCAATTGGTACGGGATTCACGTACCAATCAGATAGTCGACATCACTGGTTGATCATCCAACTTCCTGCATCCTAGGATTATAAAGGCCCCACTATCACAAACAATGCTGAAATATCTCGCTCCGATCTTTCTTTCTACCTTGGATGTCTTTCTTGTCGAACCCTTCGACGTTGCAAAGAGTCACCTCCAAGTCACGCGTCGTAGTTATGCTGCTGACACCCGTCCATGGTTTGTGTGTTAGTCCTTGGGCTTTGTTCCGACGCTAAGCCAGAGCATTCGGGGCGCATCTTCATCAATTCCAGCCCTGTTAGCCCCCAAAACATGAATACATTGCAAGAGCACCGTAGCATGCATTGCTAGATGCGGTTCGATAGATTTCGAAGCCAGCCGAAGGATAGCTAACACAAGACAACCAAGACGATGTTGCGACTAGCGTTGACCAACTTACTATTGCGTCAAGCCATTACATCTATTCGTCCCGATGATTCTTCCATTCTCGAGAAACGAAATTTAGTACCGTGTAGATCGCATTTGGACCTCACATGTACGATGGCTTATGCATCCTGCAAGGCGCCATATTTGCCTTGGTTCGTGCAGGTTCGTTGATGTATCCAAGGACATTCGTGGCCAGAGATCTTTCCTAAAATTTCTATTATTGTGAATCTTTTTCGGCCCCCTTTGGACCAGCTTCATCGGAGAAGATAAAGGCTGCGCGTTCTGGTGGATGCTAGACAATATGAAAAGACCCTGAGCCTAAGTTGGTTTGGTTTCCAACACCATCTTGAGCGGTCACCCTTACTGAGAAAGCATCTACCATTTCGGACCAGGACGAAAATGTCGGAAACGCAAACCGATATTAACTACCCTGTTTACCTGGGAGTCTGGACAAATTGGTCCCATGGAAGAATTAAGGGGTCGACAATAACTTTAACTCACCGCAACGGCGCATTACTCACAGCGTTTCTGGCCGTCTTTATTACGTTTGCGGGCTCCAGACTCTGGCGTATCATATGCTTCATCCTGCATAGCTTATTACTATCCAAATCGGATACTCCTCAAGACGGTCTTCATCATCAACGTCAAGCTATTTTACGTAATGCTAGCGACGAGAAGAGCAGCTTTCTAAACTTTCTCCAAATCCTACGAGCGTGGCGTCGCAGAACTCACAAACCATTCAGACGAATAGGACCTGTCATGGGAACTGCTTTACTTATCTCTATCGCTTTCCCGCTCGGGAGTATCTTCTCATCGAGGATTAGTTCAGCGATGGGGAACGAAGTCCTAATTTCAAGTCCAAATTGTGGTGTACCGGGCTACGTTGGCGTCGCCAATGTAGATATTACCGAGCTTGTAGAAGTTTTCAGCCCATGGCTATCGGAGCGCATGTCGGTCTATGCCAATTATGCTCAAAGATGCTATTCATACTCTACAAAGACGGACATTACGAGTAAAGATAGCTGTTTACCATATCTCAAAAGGAAGCTTTCCAGCACAGTTGATCGTAACGCCACTTGTCCATTCGAAGAGAAGATTTGTCGAAATAAGTACAATAATATCAAAATTGACACAGGATATATTGACTCCCAGTCAGATCTTGGAATCAACACTCCCGCTGATTTTCGGTTTAAATTTCGAAAAACTTTGCAGTGCGCACCCTTGGAAACTAAAGAGTATCGGAGTACAGCATATTATTCCCAGGACAAGCCTTATGTACGCTATTTCTATGGAACTCGTGGATCAAGCCTACATCCTCTTGGATTGACCAATTTCACTTACGAGGTCGATCAATTATCGGCTGAGGAACTGTTCTGGCGTCATTACAATTATCCGAATGCCGAATATCGGATCGAGTAAGTCCTCTTGCGGGGGGTCCTTTGAATCAATCTGCATATTGTCCATACTAACGTCTATCAGTACGGAGTATTGTTACTTTTATAACGGAACTTGTGACAGTCAATCAACGACATTCAATCCAATCAAAGAACTTGCGCAAACTGACAGCGACGTAACCTTAGTCTTCTTGTCGGCAAATGGTATACACTTTACGGAATCCGTAGACGATGAATGGTATGCGGCTCACCAGACTACCAATCATAGCCTTGCGGTCATTGGGGTTCAAGGAACCGAAAACTTTTATCTGTCGGACGAGCCTGCCTCCGTTCTAGGGTGCAAGGAGCAATATCAGATGTGTGATTCAACTGGTCGATCCTGCTCTCCACCTTCTGGTTTGACGCCACTGACTTTCGAGTATCAGACGCCAACCGCAAAAAGAGAAATTGCATTTGCAAAGAGTTTTGACCTAACTGGGCTTAAGGATATATTACAAGATCTTCGATCATTTGCTTTAACAGCTAGATTCAGCTTATCTCAGAGTGTTCAGGCTCCGTTACCAGTTGATCAATGGCAGCAGGAGGTTGAGAACTGGCATAACATTATTCTAACTGGCTTTCAAGCTTCAGCTGTTGACAATGCTGTAGGCCCGGGGGACTCTAGAATGCTGAACCATTTTTGGATAAAACCAAATGATGATGTTCAGAGATATCTTTGCAGAAATCAGGTGAGCAGCCACGACTCTATTTTACATGAAGGTTACTTATTGACTACCTTGGCTCACAATATTGATGCTTTACTATATCACTCATTCGGTGACTGACTAATAAGTAGAAAATAATCTCCACTGCGTATACAAATTTCTCAACGATGTGGCTTAGCATAACCCTTATTTTAGGCATGTTAATCATTCTTTTTGAGCTGTCACTGGAGACGATCATTATTTGGCTCGAGCGTCGTGGAATCTTGAAAATTTCGACCGCAGAATGGTTTGGGAATAGTACACTTCAGCTTCAGCGAATGGCTCATGAAGAGCTTGGACTAGGAGACTGGCAAGGTCGCGGAGGCAAAGCTATCCCAGTCACGTGCAAGGGTCAGCTTTTAGGGGTATTTATTGCGACAGACCGAGGAGACCATCTGAGGCTTGAAAATCCAAATACTCTTACTCAGAAGCCTGCAAATACTGCAAACGCCAATAAGTCGAGTGATCAGGAGATTGCAACCGATGAAAGCAAGACGGCCAACGAAAGCTCAAACAGCGCTCCGTCGAAAGAAGGAGGATATAGCACAAACAGCAGTTCTCAGGACGATATCAATCAGAGCCCGACTGCCACCTCACCAGACGAAAACCATAACAAAATTAACAAAGTTCTCATCGAGCACCGTAACGATGACAAACATGAAATTAGTGTCACTAGTCCTGCAGCTTCCTGCTCAGGGAACGACAGATAAGTCTCTGATACATAAGATGAAGAGGAGGGACATGGACTACATTGTCACAATCGGAGAATCAACACTCCTTACGTCTCTGCAAGAATTGTACTCGGCCTTCTGGTGCATAGGAGAAGCAACGAGTCAGGCGCAAAATAAAATGCACTCCTTCCGAAATCTCATGGCTGTGAGCCAATCCTTCGCCAAGCACGGCCAAAAGCGATTGATCTCGACTTTCCTTTTTTTCTGAGCCCTCATGCCGCTTCATGTCAGATAATTTGGGACGCAGCTGGACATTTCACTGATAGCCCCGAGGGCTACATTCCTTATCTACTTCTTCTCAGCCTTGAACTCGTACATAAAGCACCCGCTCAACTGCTTCTACCCATCGTTCCACTGCTATGCCTCTTATGATCATCGATTAGCAGGTGCCGGTGATTATTAGACCTAAGTCGCTTCGCGTGCGGTGTCTTAGTAACGTAAACCCCTATCTCTCCCTTCCGAAGGCTCGCACATGTAGCCCACGTTCCACTACAAAATGTACTAGTACGGCATATTGTGGAGTTTCCTGTAAAATCCCCCGAACGTACGTGCAGGGTTCCACACTAGGGGCAACCCATGGATTTTCAGTCTTTCATAGTCCAGTCTGTTCCTCCCAGGAACATCCGTGGATTTTGGGAGCCCGATCACCAGTTCGAGTCACGTGCTTGGTCGCGCTCACGGTACAGTAGGATAGGATAGGGGCAAAATCTTGTGGCACCACTTTACGCCCGTGCACGCCCTGATATCTCGTCCTACGCGCAATTTCCTATGATTATCCATGTGCTATTAGCGGCTTATTGGGGCTTGGCGGTCCCCCTTGCGTACATGAGAATCACGAAAGCTGTGAGGAAACGTAGACAAACCGCGATGAAATTCTGCTCTTGATCGCACTTATCGTTCTGACAACTTTGATATGGATGTCTCACATTTCGATTTAGACACTAGAGCTTGTTGTAGGCTGCCACGTGGCTGCGATCTGAAGCTTGGGCGGAATATTGTTGTTCCAAGTCTCCACAGCAATCGCGTTCAAAAAATCCTGGCCCCTTTTTTGCAACCCTCAATCTGATCCAGCCGCCTGTCATTTCGAAATGCCCATGAAACCACCCATACGAAGAGATCATTCATCTGTCTTCAAGAAGAAATCGAACGCTACTCGAATGCTTCTCGAAACACCTTCGAACCTTCCCCGTGACCCCAAACAATAAGGGTGCCTACAACGGCAGTTGGCTGTCCTAAGTCTGCAAAATCTCCGATTGGTTTCGTCGTGTTGACATGGATCAATGGCTGTTCGATTCAAGTCTTCGCTAGTCTGTGCCACCCGTGCCTATCCGAGCAAAGAAGATTGCAGAGCCAATATAGGAGTATAAGAACAATAGCTTTTCTTTCTCTTCCACCGCAAGAATGTAGACCTTGCCAGGCATCTCCTGTCTATTTTTACAGCCGATTGCGTCCTTACATAGCTGCTGCAATCTTCAAGATGCATTCGCTCCTTTTTTTATTCTTGTCCGCAATGAAGATTTTCCAAGCAGTGACTTTTCTCTTCTTGATTTTTATTGTTATTTTCTTACTAGCTTATAAACTTTTTATTATCGGAAAGGTAGTAATTAATACTCCTATCTCTACACTATAGCGCCGCCTTCGCGGACGACCATCACGATACAAAACAACGTTACTAGCGACCACACCACGGCAAACTTAAAGAGCTAGACAACGATTTCTGCCGTTTCCAGCGGTATATACCGCCCTTTTTGTAAAATGTTGTCACCGGTAATGGGATGGTATGGGGCAGCAGGTATCGATCTAGATATATTTCAAGTTATGCGCCAGAGTTTGATGGCAGGTCTACTGAACCTTCGCATAGCCAGCACTCTTAGTAATTCCGACTTGCTCAAATTCTTGCAGGGTTACCTCTTCGTACCCCCAGATATGGGACAGGATCGCATAGGGAGGCACTTTCTTTCCGAAGAAATTCTCGAGCTTGACAGTGTGGGCATTGATAAGGCGCATCGTCAATCAATGGGAGAAGAAGCTTATATGTCCCCGCTATTGATGCATAAACTTGGGTTCATTGAGTCCTAGTAACTGCTCGCTCGATCAGGTGTCTGTAAACATGTGAATGCTTGAGGTTAAGCTACACGAACCGGCTCCCGCGACTGGTCTCACGGGAATTCCAGCCTTGCTGTAATCGAATTTTGGGGCGCTGCAAGGCAAATTTAGGCAACACATCCTTACCATTTGATCAATTTGCAAAAAAGCAACGATTTTACGCTTGACTTATCGGAGGGCGCGGTTAGGGGTGACCACATGCGGGGGACTCGTTGCACATACCAAAACTTGTGCAAAAATTATGTCATCATAGCGTCCACCGTCCTACATCCTATACCTCATCATCGTTTACAATATTCAGCCAATGACAATAAGTATAGAGAAATTTCCAAGGTACTCGCCTGCTTCTTTCACTTAAGTTTCAATTCTCAACACAAAATATTAATTTTCGCAAGAATTTTGACAGCCACCTAGTGGCACAGTTAGGCATGCCTAGACGATATGCGCAGGGAGAGCGCATATCGCAGTGAGGTACAGACGTGGCAGCGAGATGTAGGGGCAACAGCAAAGTGCATTAAGGCATTAACAAGGTCCAAAAGACATAATAAAAAGATACCGTGTCACAATTGGATGGCATAGACAGTTAATCATAGAGATCTGATGCAGACTGGTCCGGAATTGCTTTGACAGATATGCGGCAGTCGCCATATGGCTTGTAGCATGTGACTGCCCTGAACCATCCCCGATATTAATATGCGAAGGTTGCCCTACATAAGCAATTTTAACAATGCGATTTAGTTCGGAGGCTACCTACTTGAAAAATCTTCTTTCTCTTCAGGCCAAGGGAGAGCCTCATTACATCACGTCTGGGCACGTCAAGTCTCATCTTGAGATGTTTCTCTCTCACTGGGGGCGGAAGGAACGCTTTAGTTAAAGTTAGCGGCACTGTCAAGCTTACCCCAACCTGAAGACCTGTTGGTTCGACTGCGCCATTGCAACAACGCCTCTTGAAAGCAGCCGCAACAACGTGTCCAGGGACTCTATCCAGTTCTTCTCTAAGCGATGTACGTCAAATGAAGTCAGCTTCTGCATTGCGCAATTGGCCGATTGGTATTCGCTTGGATGGATGTCTTCGCCTTGGAACTACAAGTTCAATGTCTTGGGAGCCGCAACCAACGCCGAGCTCACAGCGTACGCCGTGCAGAGCATCGCCGGACTTACGTACAGTTCACGTTCGCCTCAAGTGTCAACGAGGGGGAACATATGTAATCTGCTATGGAAAAACAAGTACCTGCTACTATATATGAGCCTGTTCCAATGGCGATCTTGGATCATCTTTGGCGGCGATGGTGCTCTCCCAGCCTGAAACGTTTCCTCATGTTGCGGCTACTTAGCCATGCTTGTTGTGTCCGTTGACAATCTTTGCCGTAAAATTCACACTATGATGATCTTGCAATGAGTATAAAGGTTCTTGTTCCCGGAGTAACATCTACACGGTGTAACATATTCATATCGGCGCTTGTTTTTACTGCCTTTCTTGGATACGATGCGTCCTCCTTTCGACGTCTTCATCGTGTTCTTGGTCTCTCTTTTCCCCTCTAGCTCGGCGCTGGTTTCGCCTTCGAAGAGAGACGACGTCAGTGCACAAACAACTTTTCAGTACGACAAATCGTGCTCAAGCGATCAGAAAAAGGTCCTCGGACAAGCTCAACAAGATGCTATAGACCTCGCTCGGGCTGGGTTGACTGCCAAGAGGGAGTTGCTACATACTGCCAATCAAGATGACTACTTCGTGGACTTCAACAGCCAGGCCGCAATTGAATACTTCGGTGCACCTTCGAGAAACAAGAATTACCGACAACACATCTTCGACACTCTTTACCGAGCGACGCAAACATATAGGGGTACGGGCTGGTCTGACTGGTGGAACGGCCGTTATGTTGATGTTTTCTGCCACGATGCTACTAATGACGAGGAATGCGAAGGAACCACACCTGCTTACACGCAGTATGTCTCTGATGGATACCCGAAAATAGTCTACTGTCCGACTTTCTTCAATATATTGGTCTCCCATGGCAGTCTTGTCCAGAAGATAAAAGATAGTGATAATCGAGATATGAAAAGGAATGTGAGGAATCTTCGGAGCCAAGGTACGTATTACCGGGCTCACGTCTTATGGTCTACAACGCATGGCATGATCTGACGGGAATTCGAATGAGACGCATGCTGACGAGGCACAGCATCAACGGTGCTCCATGAATGGTTACACATTAAAGATTCACCGGCGACTGTCTGCGCAGGAGGCTGTAAGTACTTTCTCTTTAGCCCTTGTTATAAGCCATTAAATTTCTGCAATCCATCACGCTAGCATTAGTGTAAATCATAGTCCTCATCGGAAGTGGTTCCTCTGCCTATCGGCAAAGTATGTTGATTGTGAACAGGCATCGATCCCATCATTATTGTCGGCCAAGGGGAACAAGTTAGGGTCTACAAAGCCGGTCGAACCAAGCTTTTAGCTCTCAAATACCCAGGTTGGACCGCGCATACTAATGACAATTACGTATACTACTCCATGAGCAAATGGATGGAAAAAAACTTTGGCACATACCCGGCATATCCTCGAGCGTGGGATCCCGATAAATCCCAAAAGGAAAATCAGGACAGAGAGAAAGAAGAGCCTGGTGCGCCGGACGCAGCGGGTGCGACGGCAACCTGGGATCTTGACGACAGCAGCAACGACGGCGGCCAGTTGATCACGGATCTAGACTCAGGATGGAATCTCGACGATTACCCCGATTGGTTCCAGCCCGAAATCCAAGACCTCTCGAATCCCAACATTCCCGACGTCTCACAGCCGGCTGCTACAGATCTATTAGGATCCGACCCCGATCGGAACTCTGTGAAATGTTCTTCGGGGAACGACTCACCGACAACCGACGACTGCGTGCAGGCTTTTGGGACACTGCTCGGAAATCCAGGAACTCCAGCGAACCATGGCAAGAAAGGTGATACTTGGGCCGCCGGTGTAAGCAGCATCTTCCTTCAATCTCTTCCCCACATACGCTTAGCCTAACACGCTTTCTCCTCTACAGTCATACAAAGCCTGCGCCATCTCCATTCACTACACCGGTGACTGGACGCCCGACTGCGCTGCGACGCTAAACGACATCCACGGCCATGCGTCTGCGATCTTTGAAGGGTGCCAGGACGGCCGTGCCGGAAAGGTCCAGGGACAAGTCGACTTCGCCTACTCGACCACGAATTGTCCCGCGACTGTTGCTATCGAGAGCCCTAAGCAATGCAGTCAGGTACAGAATGTGCTGATGACGGCTTTTGACTGCGATGGGAGTGAGCCTGTGGGTGGGAGGACGCAGAGGTGTGTCTGTGAGGCGGGGCCGATGTGTCCGGGGGGTGGAGGTTGTTACTAAGCTGCGAGATGTCTTCGTGAGAATCTTTTGTTTGTTAGATATGTTTTAGGATGGAAAGTATGCTTGCAAGGTTCGGCAGCCGGAAAATAGGAAATATGACAGGTATGGAGCTAGGACTTCGAAATAGGGTAATACTCTTTTAGCTACATTGTGTTTGTTGGTTCAACTATATGGATATTGGCATTCTTGAGAGAGCTGGTAGCTACTTCCAGTAAACAATGACCGTGGTTCTCAATAATGATGGTAACAGCAGCGTTGCGGCGACCACCAGAGCAGAGCACTTATCGTCCTATCCCTTACTAGTCGGTAATGGGTCAAGTTTCCGCAGCTTTAAGCAACTTATCCGTATTCCCCCTAGCGATAGGCTTATCGTCCTTAAATAATAGGCTTATCGCCCCTATAATAGGCTTATCACCCCTATAGTTTTAGGCCTCCGCTACCCCGTAAATGCTCGGAAGTATAGGGACTGCGGAAACTTGGCCCATTACCGACTAGTAAGGGATAGCTACTGAACTATCCCTTACTAGTCGGTAAAGGGCCAAGTTTCCGCAGCTTTAGACAACTTATCCGTATTCCCCCTAGCGATAGGTTTACTGTCCCTAAATAATAGACTTATCGTCCCTATAATTTTAAGCCTCCACTACCCCGCAGATGCCTAGAAGTATAAGAACTGCGGAAACTTGGCCCATTACCGACTAGTAAGGGATACAGCTTCTTTACGGCTTTCAACGGCGATAGTACCTCTTATTTGTATCGTTGTCACTCCGCATGTCTCTAGCCCTTTATCGGACACCTTATCAAAGACATCGTATAAAGTCAAATGAACAATTCGTCGGCAATCTGAGCAATTTAGACAAGAACCTATCCCTGAGCTTACTGTGCTCGGATTGTGACTCTTTCCAGAGCGGGAATTCAAAATTCTATTGAGATAGAGATGGCAATAACAACCTCGGATATCGTCGACCGTGTGACCTTCCAGAGCTTTTCAAGTATGGCTTACGCTCCCAACAAAGACAACCATTACCGCCGCGAAAGTAGTAGTAGCACCGAATATTTCCACCGGCTTCGCTTTCGTACAAATGATCAGTGACATTGCCAGCAATGTTGTAAAGACCACTATCATGCCTAGCCTCAAGGCCATCCCCTTGAGAAGATAGAGCACGATGATGGGCATCGTGGGGAGAATGCTTGCCAAGGCCGCCGTCAAGGTGATCACGACCCCGCTCAAGACGCATCCTGTAAAATTGTAGATCCTGCCGTCGCTTCCTCTTCCTGCTTTCTCTAGAGCTGTCCGTTGCAGATATGGCACGACTTTGGCGATCGCACGGGCAAAGGGATTGTTCTCTCCCGTTCGTCGACCAATACTTGCATAGTCGTGGTTGGCCTTCTCAATATCCCATACATCCTCGACCCTACCAGTTAAGAAGTTGTTGCCATAAGACGGCCGCTGGAGCCAACTTCTCAACGACGCAAGGTCTTCTTCATTGGGCGAAACGAGTTTGCTGAGCTGCGCCTGCTGTAATAGCGCTGAATCTTTAATCAAAGGTTAGTATCATGCTAACAGGGAAACTGTGGCCAACTTTGCTCACTGTATTTCTCCAACAGCTCACGAATACTCAACACGATCCGTAGCTGGGTCGAGTCTCTCCCATCAGAAGCACAGTCCCTCAAGGCCTCCCAGCTAACAGCATATTCCTTTCGGGGAGGGTCGTTGCAACAAGCATCTCTCTTTGTGGCTGCTCCAAGCTCTGTCTCTAAATGAGCCAACTCGGCTTGGATATAGAGCAGATTTCGAATATTGAGTTCAGAAAACGTGCGAAATATCACGACGTCTTGATAAGAGGACATTAATCCAGCTAGATCCGGGTAGCTTGCCATGCTCGATTGCTCGAACAGTGCACACTACGATGTACGAAGGCCGTCCTTTAGGTCGAACTGAGAGTCTGCCTTGCGAACATACCAAATAGTTGCCTTGCTAGGCAACTTGGCTGCTCATCAATAGTTTCTGAGACTAACGCAAGCCGATGAGGTGGCTGCAGAGTCCAGCTACCAATGCTTGAGAGAGCGTCGATATTGTCTGAACGCCACTGGAAGTCGGATCCCCCACCAAGGCCTTGCAATTGGCGCTCTCTTCATGCAAGCATAGCACATCTCTGTCTTCATCTGTGAGGCTTCAACGAGGCAACCTTCAGTGATGACGCTTGACCTCTGCCTGACGACTCGAACAACCTGTTTGTGAAGGATGTATTCATTACTCGAGTCTCTGACATTGGTCAACTGCTTCATCGGTTACGAGCTTCGGCACACAAGGCGGCAGAAGACAGCAGCAAGAAATCTGATCACGTTCGCCGCAGAGCCTCTCCTTGGCCTTAAAATGTGCTGATTGACTGGTAATCAATGGTCGCGATAGCTTCTTCGGTCCCTTGGCCGTCTCGAATCTCAATTAACTTTATCTGATTGCCTTGTGACAACTCAAAGCACGAGCTGTAAACCCAATTAAGACCTAAGCCTAGAAGCTTGGGCCCTCTGTGCCACCATCCCCGGGTCAGATTTCGAACTTCTTGGGTTGCAGACGGATCGCTGCTGCTCCCCCGATATCTTTGCTGTCTCTAGGCTTTTTGGCTTTATTGCTCTTCTTCCATAATTGCAGGGCATGAATCAAATTACCAGCACCATCTATTCTTGGATAGCTCTGACTACTCCGAGCATTTTTCAAAGCCGCTGATTACATGTGGCTACTTGGAGCATAACAGATCATTCTATAGAAGGATCCTAGCCGTGATTTGATCGTCACGAAATCTCAAACACCAAAGGTGGGGGCCCCAACTTAACCATTGCATAGCAGATCCATCCATCTCATCTGATACTATGCCACAAGCCTTAGAGTCGTCAATCGGGGCCAAAATTTCAAACAATATCGACCGGGAAAACAATGAGTTTCCTCCCATTGCTCCCTTCTTGGAGTATTTACGGAGCAGGCAAGCATTAGGTGAATTCCATCCTCTCGTCGCTCGCCAATTCACCAATCTAGCAATCACGCTTATGAAGCTTGGTCAAGATAATAAAGCCCAAAAGATGCTCCGCAAAGCCATCACCGAGATGGAAACCCGCTTTCCACCGCGTTCTCCAGAATATTTGGGCGCCTTGTGCAGCCTGGCAACTTCGTATTACGTTGTGGGCCACAAAGCTGATGGTGATGCTCTCCTGGCTAAATGCTGTTTGTACGAGGACGCCTTCCATGAGTCAGCATTGCAGAAAAATTTGAATGCTGCGCGTTTGGCTAGTCGCACTCGAGAAAATACTCTTGTCTTTATGGAAGCTTCGGAAGCAACTTATGGCGACGTAGATATTGACAGTCACAAAAACATGGGCCCAAAGGAGCTGTTACCTGAACCTAAGCGTCCTATCTCTTTACCTAAGTTCTTCTCTCGGTCACGGCCAAAATGCCAGGTGATGCATTTACCAAGGACGTGGAAGGGAAAATCTTCAACTCCCCACGAGAAAAAATGGAGCAGGCGGCGTTCCACATCTCCAGTAAAGCACCGCTCAGAGAATATTGATCTAAGACACGAGTCCGATATCTCTGCAGAGTCCAAAGCGATAGAGGCATGGTCTGTGGTCATGAAGCTTTGTAAGGACGTCGCTCGTGACTCCTTCCCCCACGATGAATTATTACGGAACCAGACTCATTCCGTGAACAATGTGTCGGGGTCGACTGCCTCCAGACCCGAGCATGTTGTGCCTAATCGAGCTAGAACTATCCAATGGCTGCTTGGTTCGCCCGATGAGGAGATCAATGAGCTGGAAGGGATAGCGCCAACACCTGCAGAGTTACCGACCCCTTTCAATCTCAATTTTCGAGAAGAACTTCCTGCCAATATCGGCCCTTCTGAGAATGCCACCTATTTGGAAACCACTCAGGAAGACGGTTGTTACAACGCTTCGGAATGCGATACCTCGAAAAAGGTCGAAATGAGAAAAATAGTATTACAGCTGATCCCCTTAGCTCTAGTGAACGTGAGAAACCGGCGCTGGACTGGACACTGCCAGAACTTCCTCGTCTACAGATCCCGATCAGGTTTAGCTTTGCAAGGCAGTCAACTGTGACTTTGAATCCGGTAAGGAAATCGTCAGCAGAGAACGATGGACCATTTGTGCGCGTCTCATCGTTCTCAGAAAGCAGTGAAGATGAGCCAATGACGCCTACCGAACCACCGGTTCTTGGGATTGAATTGCCTGATACTAATTTTGACACAATATTTTCGGACTGTGGGCTGTTTGGGACTTCTGAGAACCTTAAGCTTGGGCAGCCGGAGCGGCTTGGTGGATATAATGACAGAAATCGTTCAATTGCATTGATACCGGACCTAGTCCCGCTGCGATTGGAGATAAAGAAATCGGATGTGGATTCTGAGGCTGGTGGAAGACCCCAACTTCATTCAAACCCTTTCGAGTCTCTCGGCCAGCTATCTCACGCTCAGAGGACTATGCCTTCGATATCCGAAGTAAACAGTCAGCTGTTCGGTCTTGGACAGTCCGCCAAAATGGATCGAGAAATCTCAGATGATTTTGATGAACACATGAGCGATATGTGTCCATCTTCTTTGCGGACGGACAGGAGCTCCGTTAGTATACGCACTCAAATTCGACAAAAAGTGAGCTGATTTTATGAGTAGGGACAATACCCAAGCTTAAAGTTAGTAGCACAGGTCTTTAAACGGTCCCGTAGCAGCCTCCCAATCTTCTTGGACAAAGTTGAAATACTCCTCGACACTGGATCCACCGATGCAGATGTAGTCTCCGAGGACTACTGTGAGCACTGGGATCATGAAATCCATCCATTGACAGGTGAGCATCCACGACATTACGTTGGAGCGGGAGGTATTCCAGTCAAGGTCGTTGGGATATCGAAGATTGGCGTTCGATGGAGCGGGCGGCACGGCACAACAAGCAAGATTCGCGAGTTCGTGGTTGTGAAGGACCACCCCCAAGACCTCTCTTTTGGCAACAAGACTATTAGCCGCTACGGTCTCCTCAATGGCGCTTTAATGATGCCATTGGTCCTGGCGTCGAGGTCTCGGGAGGCCCGCGAGAAAGACCGGCGGCAAACGCAAATAATCCACGAGGCCGTGATGAGGGAAGAAGCACGAAAGACACAGGAAAGACTTCGGCTCTGGGATCTGAAATGGGAAGCTCCAAGTGGATCAAACGGACAACATCAGACGTACCAGCCTGGTGACCCCGCCACAAGCTCCGATGTTAGTTCACAGACTGGCATCGGTTCACATTCCACGTGGAGCAATTCCGACAGAGCCTCGCAGAGCACGCTACCAAGCTCTAACACATCGCCTATAGAGCCTAAGAAGTTTATCTAAAGCTGTGGGGGTAGGGGCTTACGCTTCTTCTTTCGGGTGCCTTACTCTCATTGTCTTGCTTAACAGGCATTCCTGTGAGAATCTTCGCGCATTCAAGTCTAGAGCGTTCATCGTCTCATTATCTACCTATGGACTTTCACATGCAGTTGGGTATCTTTTTTAGGCTAAATCAGGTATCGGAGAGAACCCGTATGTAAGTGGCGACCTCCGCCAGCATAGCTGGCATGTGGCCTGTTTACTGTATAAGCCAGAATTTCCTTGAAGTAGGTATTGACTAACCTTCGCCCAAATGGTGCGGGTCTGACGCTCATAGAAATGAAAATTTCTTGGGTACATACATCATATCATCCTCGTGCTGACAAGCCCTCTGACGCCACTATTTCAAAACATGATCGCTACGACGAGTTTCTGAATAAAAGGTGGTGCGGCGTAACAAAGTGAGGGTGTAAATCCTGATCCCTTCTCCGAAGCACTTAGTTCAGTATCATACGGAATAATGTAATGTACCTATCAAGGACCTAGTCATCCGTCACGATCGATTTATGCGCGGTAGAGGCTCATCCAGGGCTTAGCACTGTTAATGGCATAATATCCATATCGACCATTTCAACAGGCTACTTAAGATCAACTCTCTGCTTCCGTGCTCGTTGAGAGATAGACCTCTCTATACCCCCTGTCCTCTCTTCCACGGCAATTCTTTCATGCAAATGCTGATGCCCCATTTCATGCAGACACCGCACCGTTACGTCATGGAAAATGCAAGCCAGACACAAGGCTAGGCGCTCGTTATCTTCCTTCCCTCCATGCAAGGTCTAACCGCCAGCCTCGATGACTGCCCTTCTCAGCAGCTGGTTCAGCTCACGGCAGACCAAATTTCGTAAACTCTACTTTGCTCGCGCAGGAGCTGAACTGCATTCCATGCTCGTATCTTCCCAATCATATCTCCCAGATAGTGCTTCGCCTCTTGTTCGCGTAAGGCTCGCTGGTGCATGCGCGACATGACGCACGCATGTGAACCAGCACGGGTGTAACATACGGTAGCCAATGGATCATTCTGGATGATGAATGAGATGGCATCAATATTTGGAGCCATTCAAATGCAAACAATCTTGCCGGCCTGCTTCCGGAGCTGTGAACTCGGAGGTTTTCCGGTAGCAACAAGATGGGGCCAAATGCACATTTAATGCGCAGGTGCGCCACATGATGACCTTCTACATGTACAGTGTTTATTACCTGTGCCATTGAGCCGGAAAATTCAATATTTTCATGCGGATTTGGTCGTTAAGAAGGATTATGTCGTCCCATAATATCAATATACAATGATCTTCGGATGTAAGTGTAGAAACGTATCATTATTCCAGTAGTTGGCGCTTATGCAGATAGCAATGTCACCAGCCCCAAGATTGGTGCTGAGTGGCGGGGAAGCCGAGAATGCCCTTTTGGTTGTCTGCACAGAAATGTTGTTATTGGTCAAAATGGCATTTCCGACGCTAAATCGCTGTATCTGGCTGATTGATGAACCTAGTGTTACACTTGGCTACTTTCTTGTATGCTGCCTTTCTTCCTTCACCTAGAGGCCTTGCAAATGGCGGTGACGTAGTACTCGACACTTCCGTCCCCGCTGTGCAGTGACTTCTCCTACTTTCAGAAGTTTTAAGTGGCTAGAATTTGCATGTAAATATGATAGTATCCGCCGGTCCTTCCATTCTTTAGGATATTAGCACAAACGAGTGGAAACTACCTTGTAAAGATGCAGGGAGAAAAACTGCGCATAACCTTGTCGTGTGATACGTTCACATTCCCTGCGCTACTTTCCGATGAAGAGACGACGCTTAAGTAGCTGCCTGCTAAGATCTTGATAGGCAATTCCGTTGTTCCAAATCGGAATCGGAATCACTCTAGCCGCTGCAGGATGTTGTTCTATTATTTACTAAATTTGACATGCGTAGTGCATGTATTGACTCCCACTGGAACATGTCTGGGCTTTAAATGACGCCGACCTTGCAGGAGAGTCAAGCACGCCGGCACCCTCTCGGCCATTGCTATCATGAACAGCATCTGCCCTCGAGGTTCCGCGATACTATGACTGAAGACATTGATTTCTGTTGACAACGATCGAGAGACATATCTTTGTTATAGTCAAGCGCTCGAGCTTAGCTAAGGGCGGCGAATACGTCTACTTTACACAGCTGTATCGGAGAAAGATCGAAATGGCAGATCCAATATCCATCACTACTGCTGTGCTTGGAGTACTTCGAATGTCCGTGTCAATCCTAGGAGGCTTCAAATCAGCTACTACAACCCCAAAAGAAATAGCCAGCCTCCAAGCTGAATTGGAACACCTCAAAAATGTATTTCAGGAAGTCGAGAAGCTGACTGAGAAGGAAGGACATATGAGTGATAGTCTAACCACGAATATGAAAGTAGCTCGACTCAAGGTTGAAGAGATCCACGACTTCATCCATAATCATGTGTATCGTAAAGATACCGAGTCCCCAAAGATTCGGCGTATTTCACTGGTTCGGGATGCACAGCGACTAAAAGGCTTTATCAAAGACATTGAGGTTATCAAATCCCGTCTTGTGGACTGTCTCGCGGTATCAAATCTGTAAGCGTCTGGTCTAACATTCGAGTTTAGTGTTCGTTGACTCAATTTCTAGGTATTGCACAATCCGTGATTCTGCTCAGATAACACAAGCAGAAAGCTCTAATACATCCAACACATTGTTAATGATTAGAGAAGCTCCAGAGGCACCGAGTTCACCTGAAATACAGACTTCAGCCGCCGGCACCAACATTTGTGATGATGATCTAGGACACGAAGCTTCAGACGTTGTTGTAACGAGTTCGAAACGGTCCGAGCCGTTCCCACAAAAAAACACTTCAGCGGATTTAGACCCTTTTTCCCCGAACACACACGCGAAGAAACTTCAAGCGCGATAGCATCCCTGGTTCAAAGAACTCAGCATGCCGTACAGATAGGGAATGCTCAACTTCTTAGACATATTGCCCAAATATACCATGAGCTCGGCAAAGATCGTTTGCAAATAAAACGTCTGACTCAAGCTCTGCAGATGTCTGAAAAAGGCGGGCAACATCCATGGCAGACTTACACTGCAGAAGAGGAAGAGCTCAAAGACATCTACTCATCCGAGAACTCATTATCTGATTCTGATACCTCTGATATATTCTTTGATTGTGTTTCCAGCTGTTCTGATGAGCTGTCAGATACATCAATCAGTCACATATATGCGAAATTTACCGACACCCCGGTATCTTCCATGGAAACTAGTTCCAGTTTCTTTCCCGAAAAATATACATCGAGTGATGCTTTGACAAATAAATTAAGGCTGGCGACTTCCAAAAATTTGCAATCTACGGATGCATATCGTAGAGAGAGATTTTGCCTTATTTACGATGAAGATCCAAGATCCTGGCGAAAAGTCATTGTGTACGCTTCTATTGTCAGCTTTTGTCTGCATTCAGCCTTCTCGGGCATCAGGCCGCAGCATGATTCGATCTATGGCAGTCGATATGTTCCGGGAGACCTTCGGAAACAGCTCAAAATGATACTTCAAACCAAAAAACTGCCTGAGCCCGTCTCGAAGCTATCGTTAAAAGCGACTGAAGATGTTACTGGCCAGCTTTCTCTAGATACGGCGCACGCAAAACTTACAAAAGATCTTGGAGAGATTCACAGAAGCGGAGAGGAGTCAATTCTGCGAGGTTTTGATGACATGGGCTGTCCGCACTATCTACAAAGTGAAGTGTCCTTGGTAAAACGAATGAGTCCATATAATTCCTATGTCCGAATTGAGTCCCAAATTTGTTATGAGTACCGTTTCCCTTTTGCTAAAGGTGGATTGTCAGGTCACGATAGGGTCAAAGACTTCTTCGATGAAGTGAAGAGACTACATTCACTGCGAGATACTGAGAGTACCGTCAAACTTGTTGGTGTGGTTTTAGACGATACCAGAAAGTATCTAAAGTCTTTCCTAAGAGAAGTTCCTGAACATGGTTCAATATTATGGATTATTGGAACCGCGGAAGCTCAGAAGACGGAAATTCCATGGCGTATCAGAGAGACATGGGCCAAACAGGTCATCGGCGCCGTCGCAGATGTTCACGCCAGGGGTTACATTGTTGGAGGCTTCTCGGGACTAGCTTCAATAGGTCTCAGATCCAATGGAAACGCGATACTAAAGCTTGATGCCCCGCAGGGCCTTTGGAACACCAACCGAGACGGACAACTTCCCCCGGAAATGCGTGATCAGAAGAACAATACAGACCTAGCGGGATCGATCAGCTTTAAGAGTGATATTTTTTCACTTGGTCTCATTCTGTGGCTAATTGGAGAGCACAAAGCATCGTCAGCAGGCCAATATTGTCGATTATATGCTTGTACTAAGTGGCCGCGCCATTCCTGTACAGCCGCCCATTCTAATCCAGTTGAACTGCCTCAATGTACTAATGGTGAAGTACCTGAGTATTTCAATACTGTTATCCATCATTGCAGGCAGAATAATCCAGCTATGAGAATACCAGCTTGGGCGCTTTTAAATCACTTCGATCACGTTTGTCCAGTGCCGGACATGGCTCGTGTAGTCGACGAAGCTTTGAGCAGGTGTCACTACAAGCCGAACCTTACAACGTATACGATATGCAATGAGTGCTCAGCTGTAATGCTAGACCTATGGTATGGCTGCGAAATCTGCTTCATGGGCGATTTTGATCTATGTCCTGATTGCGTCTCATCTGGAGTCCATTGCTGTGTTCAAGAGCACGATTTGACCAAAGTAGAACTGTGAAAGTTCGAGGGCAACGCCTTCTCCTGCTGTCAATCAAGGACTTATCTATTTGGTTACTACTAAAATGATTTATAAATAGTGCCGATAATCGATGGAACTGATTGTCCAGATGAGACTATTTGATTGCTTCTGAAGGGTTCGCATGGCACTTCGTTGTACATAGAGCGCTGCTTATCACAGCTCTGACGCCAAACTAGTTTTGTGCTTCAGCGTTATTTCAAATTGCAGGTCTATCTGTCTAAATAGTGCGCAGAGCTGCTGGCACCCTATCATCATGGTAGTGGGTGAACATTCACCCTGAATACCAGATATCCATCTAAATAATGAGAGCTTTGCCGTCTATACACGCCATGCCGCGATGTTCTACTAAGTTCGATTAACTCAAGACTTCCACGGCATACACTGAAGCTCATTATCCTCACTATGAGCTATGAGTGGACTGCTACGGGGCGATACCGCGGATAATCTAAACCCATGTTTAATTGGCAAAGGTGCATTTCTGTCAAAATGGTCATACTTTTTCACGAAGAACTCTCATTGAAATTGATCTACATGTCAGGGTCGAGGTTAACAAATTTCCATGCGAATCTTGACATCGTGGACAGAAAAGGAAACCCTACCGTGTTTATCGTCATGACTGACACCACTGACGTCGCTCACCTCTCCTTATGCCTGAAAATTCTGACTAGCCTACATGTGCTTTGTTATTCTCTCATGGAGAGTGTGCAAGAAAAAAAATCACTGAATTCGCTCGAGACTTCCAGCTTTCACCATAAAGTCAATCAAGGGTAACCGCCATTCTCGACGTGAGAGCACAGCCCTCAAGATAAGAAAGGTGTACTTCATGGTACAGATCATGCGCTCGCAAGCGCCGAAGTTCGTGGCATTGCTTTCGGGTAGGGTGGTCATAAAATCCCGCTGTAGGATCTATGATTGACGTTGGACCGGAATTATGCAAGGACCGCGATTCTACGTGGATACAATTAAGGGAAATGAAATGAAGGTTTTTAGGGCATTTTGCACCTGATAATTCACGCAGATAAGAATTCGCTCACTTGAAAGATATTCGTAGGCTTGATAGATTGCTGTATTGGTAATTTTGCGAAAATTTGATCCTGATTAGGCATTACAAGCGAGTTTTATTAAAATCTCAACCTTTTTCCTTGCGAGGCGGCTCTTGATGAAAATAGTCGAGGCATCCAGCAGGCTTGTCGAAAAATGAACACGCGTCTGAATGTTCACACAAGAACGATATCTCTATCCTCGCCGTTCAACATGCCCAACTGATTCGTCATCGCTCCATGGATATACGCTTCACCTACGAGCGTAAATTTGTCGCCTTTAGGTCTAAGTACAAAGGGCAGATAAGTACCATCTAGTCTTGCAATCAAGTCTCCAGATGCTGTTCCATGGGGTACCAAGCCCATCAACCCTCTGCCCGTGACACAGAGGACACGGCCTGCGCACACACCAAGAGGTTGAAATCTTCGATCTATTGTTAACCCGTATTGCCAACGCAATGATGCCGGGCTAATGGGTGATTGGTGCAACGTGCCGATCACAGAACCGTAGAAGACATCGTTATGCTTTTGAAAATTGCCAGCTTGTATGGTGTACTTATAGACCTCAGCTGAATGTTCCCCTGTGGGGTACGGATTCCGAGCAAGCGTCGAGAGGCGGTTGCTCTCTTCTAGCCATTCTGACACCGTGGTCATTTGGCTTCTGCGTTTAGAATTCGGGTTCGGACGCAGGTCGAGGGAACAAGCACCCGCAATATGGACGGAGTCTGTTATTCTACCGCGAAGAAGTAGCGCATTATCTTCAATCCGGGGCATTTTTGAGATGTTGAATTTCCCAAAATTCTCTAATCCCGGGCTCCTGGTCGAGAAGAAGATGATCTTTCTCGTATTGTCAGTACTAAGATCAGGGACCCAAGAGGGAAGATCAGGCAGTCGATTGCTTATCCCAGCCAGTTCGAGCATATGTGTAAAGTAGCAAGAGTCCCCGCCCTGATTGTAAGATTCTAACACATATGCCAGGCAATGTTTTGCGGTGTCAACATATACCTCTTGAACCGATCTACCGTAATCGGGCACCATGTCGTACTTTCCGAGCTGAAGAAACGCAAACACCTTGTCTCGAGGGTCTGTGGCTTCATACGACTTGACCAAAGTTGAGATTCTGAGGAGTGGCGTTGTTTTGTTAGATTTCATGTCATCTCTGAACAGTTCGAATGTGCAAATCGGGTCACTAAAAGCCATCTCATCCATCTGTATCGTTCCATGATATGTGCCATTGTCCACCGCGAAATGAAGTTGGTGTCCTAACTGCCTTATCTCCGACCACAGCAAGGAGTCATTACCACATAAGACTGTTGCGTCTTTGGCAAAACTTACTTCCTGAATCACCCAAACCCTTCTGAAATAAGGGCGACAGAATAAATTTCTCAATGCTAGCCAGTCAGAGCTCTCGAAAGCTGGGAGTCCGTATGAGCGCAGGTTCTCTGTTGTCAGCTTTAAGTCAAAATGAAGTTTGTGTATGTCCAGTATTTTTCTCGCGAGAGCCATGGCTCGCTTGCTATCTTTTGAGTGGGGCCCAATCCAGATCACGACCTTAGTGGCCTTTCGGTAGATCTCATCCATTTTGGCCACTTGGCTATTCCGTTCTGGAACATTCTCCTGATCAATACAAAGTTGATCGATCCACAATGTCACTGTCTGACTCCTATCACGCAAACGATGCAAGACTTCGTAAAGATTTCTCGTGACGGGCAAAGCTGCACCATTACAGGAGATTGAGTATGGTTTCTCTTCACTGCCCCAGGTGTATGAGAGTGCTTCATACGGAACGTCGCCGATCGAGATCTGAACGACGCTACATGCAATCGGTTGTAATCCTCGCCCAGGTTCGACATGGGCAACTCTGATTTTACTTGGGTCGTGAAGAACGTCATGGGAAAATCCCTGTGCTAGGGTAGACGCGCCGGAGAAGACTCGTTTGAGAGCGAGGAAGTTGCCAGTCATGCTAGAATGCGAACCAGTGCAGAACGAGCCTTCTCAAAACTTGATAGTGTATGATGAGTCAGTTGCAAGGTTCGCTATGGATATGTCAATTGCTCAGTCTCGCAGGTTACGCTCATATATTATGCTGCCAGAGGTGGCTTGTTGGATGGTTTGAGTCCAAGTTTTGGAAACTTTCGGTTGGTGCCTCCTCGCTTATCGGAAATTGGTCTATTTACATGGTACAACCGTCCAGATCAGGGAGGGCCTGTCTTTATTAGAGAGAGGAGTGATGGCTAAATGGCTGTCTTGCTTATGAAGAAGAAGTGGAAATATAAGCTGAGAAATAGCACAGCTTTTAAGGAGAAATATCCTTTAAAAGTGGCTACTTCGAGACTGGATGGTGAAACGCTTATAAGGACAGCTGTTGGCGATACGCCACAAAGCCGGAGGACAGGCTTGGCAGGGCCGGGTGTGGCGGGGTAACTGGACCCCGCAAAAGACTTCCTTGACCGTCCTTAAAATTGCTGTGTTTAGAACAGCGCTCATGAAGTGCCTGCGAAGTGACGAAATCGTACCTCTTAGCCTCCGAGGATTAATGCGTCCATGATCACTTCCTAAATTCCCTTCTATGGGTCGGGAGCAAATCCCTGATGTCAGCTTGCCGTGGCTGCAAAATACTTCGAAGATCAAGTCAGCGCTTCAGTAGCGGTAGGTGTCTTTGGCCTTTCCTTGTGAAAGCCTTTTAAGATGTAAATAAAATGTTCAAATTGACAGCTTTATGTATCTTTTCCGGCTCGTTGCAGCAACTGTTGCCTTTCTTGTGTATTTAATTGTTCCCTCATAACCCATCACAGGGCCAGCGGCTCGCTCTTTGATGGGCTAGGAAAATTGTAAGTTTTTAGGAGGTTTTATCAACGAGCCTAATCTTCCTGAATCGGCAGAAAAGGGTCTTTAGTCTTGCCTCCGCGATGCGGAATACTAATACCTTTTCTTGGACGATTGCTAATCGAACGGCCAGTATAGAAATAGAAATCTCCGACCTGACTTTACGAAGCTTTCCAGAGGTATGACCGACGTAACAAATCGGCTCCACGATATTTGTCTCAAATTCGGCTTGTATTCATCAATAGGAACGCTGAAATGTGGTCGTTCCGTCGTGTCTATGGCCCAGGACTAGATGGCTACTGGGCAGATCTCGAAACACGTTAGCTTGGATTGAAATGGAAGTGTGATGTTAAATCTGCAATGTACGTGAGCTTTTCTAGATACCATCGAGTTGATCCTGGATGGTCTACAAGCTTAAATAATTTGATCAACAGATTATCGATAATCATTTGGATTACGTAAGTAGATACAGTTTTAATTCACTCGTAAAGTATGAGGCAAATATGAACCTATAGAAAAGTTTTAAATACTAAAATTGAGGAATGAGAAATTTCGAAAATGGTTGAAGCACACCAAAAGATAAATGCCTTATTCTATTTGACATTTTCGTCCGACGGCGCTGTAGGATACCTGCTGATTCTGCCAAAACGGTATACAGAATATTGCGAATGATGCATTTGCGCGTGAAATGCGGTATCAATACTTGCCGGCCCGCAGGTATGACAACAATTTACACAATCTAGATATCAGTCATTCCACTCCGAGGGCTAGCCACAAGATAGCCACTGCCGTCATCGTTCTCTATTACACTATCTACTCCACTTTCACCTGCATGACGTCGTCAGACCGCCGGAGCCCTTGATTATATCCACAGCGGTAAGATCCCGGTCGGATGCCACGCTGCTGTGGAACAATATTGACGTAATTCTTGAAGACTGTGCATTATAATTATAAGGTTCGGTTCTCGTTTCAAAATTGAGACTCTCGAACTTGCCAATACCCCACAACACTTTTATGACGGTTGCGATAGACTTACAAGAGCGATACATCAAACATCTTTAGCTGCCCTCTACGACTTGCTAGGACACCGGAACAAGCGGATTCGTCTCCTTATATCCGCAAAATATCACGAGACTTTTATGAGTCAAGATGAATCATAGTAATGATACCCGAGGATGGAGGGAAATCAACTACCAACGGATTCATTGCGACATTTTCTACTCTTGTGGCAAAGGTCTGTTCTTCGCCCTTACATCGGAACTCAATGTCAATCTAAATTTAAGCAGCCACCATCTCACTCGATTGGGTTCTCATCGACTCTCAAACACAAGAAAAGCGTTCATATTTCTGTACCATGGACATAATCATCACGCGAGATGGCGTTTTGGGAGAGCATTTTGGCAGCGGAGACGAGATTGTGCGAGCCATCTTTAAGTGGAAAGAACCTTTTTCTGAAGTCGAAATTCCAATTACTCAAACTCATAGCGCCGCGTCATTCCTCCTACAAGCTATGAAAACGTTAATGGGGTCACCTGGAAAAAGAGTTATAGGCATTAAACTCATTTTCCCCTCAAGTGATGGATACATATCAAGATCTGACTTCTTCGAGGAACGGATGGTCCATTGCTCTTTGACAACATTAGTCGTGGGTTTTGTGGTGCCACTTCAGCTAGTCAACTCCCCCATAGGGATGGAAGAGAGTTTCCTCGACCTGATTACCATGTCTACGGGTGCAGCTTCAGTTGAAGCCTTTACTTCTGACTCTCTGATCGAGAAGATGAAGGCTCTCGATCTTGAGTTATACAACAGGATATCTTTCCCTTGGCATTTTCCGAAAAGAGTTATCAAGAAGCGCCTGGCTTTGATCGAAGGAGGGTACAATTTGGATTTTCGAAGACGATTTTTGGAGACAGCTCTAGCACTTGGTATCGAACTGTACATTCTGGACAAACCTGGCCACTGGCTTCAAGATCCATCGTATTCGCATTTTCGGAAAGCCTTTCTTCCTGTCGATATGAGCATGGATGATGGTCTAGTCCAGCGAGTAGTTGAGACTCTTGAGACAAATCATGTCAACATAGACGGAGTCGCATGCTTCTCTGACAGATTTCTTGCCGCTGCTGCCAAGATTGCTTCTTCCCTTCAACTACCAACATCACCAGCGGCCGCCTTTTCCAGAGTGGTAGATAAGTACGCATGTCGCAAGCTTCTGAGTAGTGACGATGAGGCAGCCTCTTTCGCTGATTTGGAAGAGCTTGGAACGCACCTTCAATCGGCAGATCGTGAATTCAAGTACCCACTCATTGTAAAGCCGGATAAAGGAGGGGGCTCACAAGGTGTTTTCAAAGTCAACAATGACTCGGAGTTATATTCTGCAGCCGAGTTGATCGAGAAAATGGGGAAAGGTAAGATTCTGGTCGAAAAATACATTGACGGCCCTGAGATTGACGCAAATTTTGTTTTGCTGAATGGTGAGATCCTTTTTTGCGAAGTTTCGGACAACATGCCATGTGCTGCGGACAGGCAGAGTGCCAAGTCCACGGACTCCTTTCTGGAGACTGGCATAGTCTTTCCGTCTGGTCTCGAATCGAAGGAGATAGAGCTGATACGCTCTTCTATCCATCAGAATTTACTGGAGTTAGGGTTTAGTACTGGCATTTTTCACACCGAAGCACGAATTCGGAACTCTTCAATGCGCTTTGAGATGGGTCAGGATGGCACGGTCGACCTCCACAGATCCAGTGCATTGCAGACGAGAGATCCAAGTGTATTCATCATTGAGATCAATGCTCGTGCTCCCGGGAGACAGGCCACAAATGGGGTTGCTCAAATTTATGGAGTGGACTATAACGCAATACAGCTACTTCTTGCATTGGGCGAAACAGAGCGAGCAAGAGCACTTTCGCAGCCTTTTAAGAATGGACCGCAGTTCTGGTGTGAATCTGTATACATCCCGGCTCCTCGGAGTGGAGTGTACAATTCAGATGACGCGTTTCTTGAGTTCATTCAACGAAAACCAGAGTTGGCGAAGTATATTGGAGAGCATCATTCCTTGTTTGAGAAAGGCCAAACCGTACTAGGTCCCGAGTCTGGTACACTGCATTGGATACTGTCCTTTTTGGTCTTTTCTCGAAGCAACCGATCCCATGTTGTGCAACTAGCAGACACCGTTCGTAGCGAACTGCGTTACGAATTGATTTGAGTCTGGACACTTCGTTTGACTCGGGCAGCATTAAGATCATAGTACCATTAAAACTCGCTCAAATGTACGCAGACCCAATGAATTAGATTGAACTCTCAAACAAGCACTTTTCCTTCAGATAAAAATCAAGGTGAAAAGTATTGTCCTCTGAGTCTCGGAATGAGTTGGATGTCACGGACATCCATGTGTTGCATGATCCAGCATAAGTACCGCTCCATTCCTAATCCCCAACCTACTGTTCTCATTGGTTTCAATCTCCGCATTTCCACATACCACGAATACGCTTTTTCATCAACTTCATGACGAGACAGGGACTCTAAGACTTCTTCTGCGGTACAGTGACGGGCCCCGCAGCCCAGTATTTCCCCGGGACCGACAAGAAAATCTGCACAACTGGCTTTCGTTCGGTCGTTGTTCAAATAAGCCTGATAGAATGGAACGCTCTGGTGGTGCATCTCCGTCAACCAAACAGCTCCACCACACTTCTCAATGAGCATCAATTCTCCCTTCCGTGTCAGAGACTTGCCTAGTTCTGGTCTCCCAGGTACTACGTAGCTCCACATCTCTGGAGTAAGTTCAGGAAGACTCAACACTTCGTCAAGAGGCATGCGAGGGAAACTTCCTCCCCTTGAAGTCCAAAGTTTTCGAATGTCTTCGATATGTTTGGTCGTACCCGCAAATGCGACTATTTCGCTGTGGTGCTTTTCTAGGAGCGATCTTGTCGTGTGAATGATAAATCGTTCGGCGACTGAAATACCTTCATCAAGACTGCCTGGTAGCTCACATTCGAAGTGACAAAATTGACTTAGGTGTGTTGCATCTGTGTCTTCTCCTCGGCAGGAAGTTCCGCAGTAGTACACTCCTTTCGGTCCGTCCTGCAGTCTAAGGCCCCATTCGAGCGCAAATTGTTGCGAGTCTGCAAGGTAATCATCTCGCCCAAACATCTTTATGGACAAAGGTTGTGAATCAGATCCCAGGCCCATTGGAGAGCTGATGCTACCACTTGTAACAGGTACTATGAGGTACTCGTATTCCAAGACGCGGTGGAAGAGCTCTATAGCAGCATGATACAAAGTGCTTTGCATACGAAACATTACTGTGTACCATGAGCTCTGAAGCGCCTTCGTCGCATGTTTCTCAGGATGTATCCAGGAACGTGGAACGTGGATTAGCTGTGTCTGATTAATTGAGCCGCGGATCTTTGCCGCCAAGCCAGTTAACTCATCCAAGTTCGCGAATAAAGGTCCGTCCTGCGTGGTTAGAAAACCTGGGTATTTTTCACTGAAAAGGGATGGTCCTTGAATGGGGATACCCTTACGTTGCTCGGCACTAGGAGCATGAACTGGAATGAGTTTGACACGAGCATAGTCTCCTTGAAACCCCTCAAAGAACATGCCGCACCAGTGAAACCCAAGCGCGGTATGTAGTACCTGCATGACGTCGTAGGTCGCTGCAAGAAGATTACTGTAATCTGGTTCGTCCAAAAGTAAGACATCAGGCCCTATATGTTTTCTGGGTATCACAACTGTCAGCCCCGGAGTTTTGCCACTCGGTGTGAGCAAGGCAACGTGTGTATCATTCTCCCAGATTCGCCACTGAGGCAATTCTCCCCTTATCAAACACGCGAAGGACGATTTGTCTGTTTCTTCCCCATGAAAGGTATGATTGAATGGTTCTTTGAGCTTGGTGAAATTTCTTATTTGTTCTCGCAGCGAGTCAAGCAATGACCGATCTATTTGAGATGCGTTCTTGGAAGAGAGATAACCAGGGTACACAGTAGTGTAGTGTTCCAGCTCATCACTGCGGATATGAGCTCCAGTTTCTCTGAGGCTTGGAAATGGTATGAGCGAGACTGAAGAATCGTCTTTCGTTACTAGTCCACAATGCTTGGCCGACACTGCATCTCGAACGATAACTGCAAGGGATCGAACTGTCATCATAAAAGCTCCGAATTGAGCTTTGTGAAGAGAAATAAGGGAGCGACCCCCGGGAGAGGTAATGATGGTTTGTCCCGGAGCAGTTGGAAATCGGGTGAGGCCAGAAGAGACTCCGTTTAGTTCATAGAATACGTGCTGAGTAAAATAGGGAACAGTGTTCTCGACTGGCGTCACTGAAGCTGGTGATAGCGAGGAGCTCGATGCGGTCCAAAATAATTGAGCGTTGCTGTGCACAACCGATTGACCAGTAGACTCAAGTGCAACTACAGCACATGTCTGTCCGGTCTCACGATAGAATTCGTCAAGAGCCTCTGATACTGCATTTTTCAACGGTTTTGTTACGTGAATGGAAGCGATTTTACTTGCAATCATGTGACGAAGTATCTCGTCTCCACTCCCACTACTGAAGAAGGGTCAGCATTTAGACTCTGCTACCATGTTGTCCATAACGTTGGGCAATCTTACCACACGATTGCCACATGTCCATTTGCCAGGATTCCTGCGCCAATAATTGGAGTGTCACCAAGCCTCCCAGCTTTCTTACACGTGGTTCCTCCTGTGGACCCTGCGGCTGCCAAATTCCCATGGATATCGAGAGCAACAGCACCAACAGTACCCATGTCTGGCAGTTCAGCACGGTGTGCAGGCTCTTTGTTCATCCGTGACTCCCAGTGTGACTTTCTATGCGTCGTAGTGAAATCCGAATTATTCACCATGCAAAGATCCGCAGCATTCGCAAACTCATCTGCCGCCGGGCCAAATATGAATGGGTGACGTGCCGAATTCAGCACGGCACGGGCACATTGAACTGGGTTTTTCACCTTTGTCACGCCTGCGACCGCACCATAACGACCGGAACTCCCATCAACGATGGCTGCCTCTAGCTGAGATAATTAGCTTCCCAATAGCAACACAGTTGCGGAGAAGCAAACCTCATGAGTCCCGTCTTCGGTAAGAGCTGCTCCTTTGCCAGCATTAAAGAGAGGGTAGTCCTCTAAGGCTACCACAGCTGCCTCGACAACGTCTAATGCGGAAGCTCCAGCGCGAAGAGAGGTACGGGCACTCTCTGCTATCTCAGACAGCACATCTTGAATCGCTTGCTGGCGGGCAAGATTTGTCTCCCATGAATTGGTAGCGCCAGCATGCAGAAGAAAATGTCCTTCTAGCGATGGATATCCATTGGTCATACCATCCATATTCACAAGACTGTTTAACACGTTTTCGCTCCCGGCTGCGGTTTGTGAAAACGGATACTTGACCGCATTTTGAGTACGCCCTCTCCTGTTTTTGAGGTCACGAATATGCGAACGAGCTACAGACGCCCTTCGACCAATCTCATACCCGTCTCGGTTGCCTGAGAAGACTAAGAAAATACGGGTGCCTCGGAGTCAGATCACATTTGACTATCCTCAATCCGGTATTTAGCTGCGCTAGGATCATATTGGTTCCACACTGGCCCGTGTCAGTGCTGGTCATGCGTCAATTAGCATAGAAAAAGCCAGCATGGGATCAACCAGATTATTGCGTAATTGAAAACCGTAACGGGGCACCACGAGGACAGAAAAAGGTCGTTAGAGACAGTCATGTTATTGGTTATGCTGCCGTTTTAGCGTCTTCCCCCATGTAGTCCACGGTCCCACCAGGTGCATATTTTCATGCAATCTTTGGCTCGCTACTTCCCAAGCATTCCTCATTGTATCTATTGAAATCTCAACCATAGATAGTGAAAGCATAATTAATTTAAGTACTGTAGAATAAAAATGGGTAATACTCAACGTAGACTCTCAGCGCTCACAAGATTATGCACAGAGAGGAGAACGAAATGAGGGCAGGTACATATTTGTGCTTCCTACTCGTTAAATCCTGTATAGTATTCGATCTTGAACTTAAGGTTCTACGTGGCTGCAACATCCCAATCTAACGTATTGGGTCTTAATCTCGATGAAGCTGTGATCGACATTCATTATTGTAGTGTCTCATCAGCATGTTCCGCTCTACCCCGAATCATGCATGATTATCTATCAGAGCTACGCGCCCTTTCGATGATTTATGAAGTAAGCCTTCTCGTTTCCACTCTCATGCATCTCCACATCGCCAACATCAAGCTCAAGACTTCGTGCGGCTCCAACATCTCAGTTCAATGTGCTGTACATGAATTCTAATGAAGCTGTGATCGACAGCCAAGCAATTTTCATCTCACCGACATTTCTCGCTCTACTACCGAGTCCGAGAGCTTAAACTGAACCCATGCAAACGGGAGCAGGTAAGGATTAGGCTTCCTCCGCATTGATAATTCACTAACGTGCCGAGCCGCCGCACTATGCGCTTTCCTATCGTTCACATCAATGGCTTCCCGGGCATTGGCAAGCTCACCATTGCCCGCAAACTTGTTGGCTTGCTCGAGCCATTCAATGGAAAGCTCGTCCATAACCATCTTCTGATTGATCCTGCCGGTGCGGTCCTGCCGCGCTCCAGCAACGATTACCAGGCTCTCCGACGTGCAATAAGAGCAGCCGTCTTCGACGCGCTAGTGAACTCTCCCGACACATTTGATTCGGTATACGTGTTCACCGACTTCCAATCCACCAGCGACATCGGTAGTTCTGTTGTCGCTGAGTATTGCTCCATGGCGGCGCGTCGCAAGTGCACCTTCGTTCCCGTTATCCTCTCTTGCTCTAAAGAAGAGAATTTGAAGCGCCTTGGCACCACTGAGCGATCAATGCATGACAAGCTCACAGATGCAGAACTTGTATCACGCATTCGCGATGGTGATGAGATCCATAGGTTTCCCGGCGATCCGCTCGAGATGGATCTCGATGTTACGAGTCTGGATGCTGACGCTGCGGCACGGTTGATTTACACACATGTCATAGAGGCCTGTATGGAATTGAATCCAGATCCCAGCAAGCTGACCCATAATGACGCTTGATCGATTCCTTGTTCAATTCAATGCACACTTTAACATGACTGATCAATTACAAATTTTGTCTTACGTTGCAATGCTGTCGGACGCGTCATAAAAATGATGCGATTTCGTTTTAGCTCGATCTGTACTTAGGTTCTTTTCTTGTGCGCACTGTCTCTTGAATCTGCTATGGACCCCTGAGCCTGCGACAACTGCAATTGGAAAAGCCCCGCGTAGACAAATCTGAAGATAATCCCTGTGTACTCGATATCTGCACGTCTTATTCATGCGATGAGTTTCTCGACATTCTGGGGGTGAAATCGAAGTCCGGGACACTTCTCCTAACAAGAATAATACTTCGATCCCACCCCTTGACAGCTTAGTTTGGAGATGAGATCATTGTTCCTCAATCAACGGGCACGAATCTGAACACAAATCTAGGCTATCAAAGACTTCCAATAACCTTCGAAATCACAATGAATCTCAGCTCTATGCTTTCTCTGGCTTTGCAACCTTCCGATGCTGTCGTATCCCTGAAAGAAGCATGAGGGCAGCCTAGATTCTGGTCTTGAGCATGTAAATCACAGTGATACGGGAGCATACACTCACAATTCAAAGACTTAGACGGCGGGTGGGTGTCGAAGCAGACAAACACAGATACCTCATCCTGGGTTTGGTTGCTCAACCAGTACCACTTCTGCTGATCGTTGTATCGAACGTAGCACATCTCACCGCTGTAATGGGGTCCTGGTTGGTCTGTAGCGAACACGTCCTCCTTGTCTACAGTTCGAGGATCGCACATTGCCAATGGCGCATCTTGGACCACTGGTACTAAGGGACGCCAGACACTGATATCTGTTAGACTAATCAGGAACAATAAGTGGAGGAGCATACTTTATAATTCTCCAGCGCCATTTGTCGTTGTCATAAAGTTTTATTTCATCAGCTGTAAGATGGTGTTTGATCCTATGACGACCCCCATCAACTGTGTGATCTTTCCATGTGTCAGAAAATTTCTGGTCGCATGTTGAAAGGTCACCCACCAATATGCACATGCTCTACCGGCGCTGACCTC
The DNA here is from genome assembly GCA_021030905.1 of Pyrenula massariospora. NCBI lineage: Eukaryota > Fungi > Ascomycota > Eurotiomycetes > Pyrenulales > Pyrenulaceae > Pyrenula > Pyrenula massariospora. Next base: position 2,489,319 of record JAGFMI010000003.1, read on the forward strand.
TTTCTCGAAGATGATGAGGATCTGGATTTGGATTTGCGGAACTTGCTCCAAACATGAGCGTGTGGCTCACGAGCAAGGTAAAGACACTAGGACGTCCGGTTCATACTTGCACTTCATAGCAAACCACTCTCTCGGGATCCAACTCTTTTTTGATCAGTGCACCTGCCTCGCGACAGTACGCACCCAGAGACTCCGTGTCATCCTTCAAGTCTACCTGAGACGGATACTCTACAAACTTGAAGGAATCGCGCTCCAGGTCAAGGCGGTCCAGATATCCCCGTAGATCTATTGCTCGTGCTCCAGTGCGATCTGCAAACTCCAGGTTTGTCACCGGTATATTATCTGGAGGCGTAAGCTTGTTGATTCGGTACGGCTTCACATCTTGGTATCGTTCACTGTCGACCAAATACTTGAAAGAAACTACTCGAGCAGGCTCCGTGGGAAAATTTGCCACGGACATGGCTTTTCGTGGGTCAAATTTGAGATGTCAAATTGCTTCGGTTCGAATCGTACTCTTTGCACGTTCAATCTCATGGATTGACGCAAGGTTAAAAATAAACTGATTGGTCATCGCGGGACGTTGGGCCGTTTTACGTTTTTTCTCGCAATTAATTCCACATTGAGACCGCGTGACGACATTCGTTTAAGTGGGTCTCAATAATGATTAGGGATCTTGTGCTAAGCTATCCGCGGGGAGAACTTCCGGGGGTAGATCCTTCCTCTCTTAGACTAACCCCTTTAGGAAATGGCTTACTGGAAGCCGATTTCCATGAAGTGCCTCTCAACGACAAGGAAATCCGGGATCGTTACGCGGCGAGCAAAGCTTTCATGCGGCCAAGAATTAACCCCCGGATTTGGTTGTTAGTGCACAAGCTGTGCCGTAGCCGACTTCTGCGGTCGCCGGAATGTCGCCGGCAAGCCCCACCGTTCCGGCCGTATTTCGTTCAGGAATCAGCGGCATGATTAAAGATTGGGCAAGCTTTCGCCGTACGTCGCTTAGTATATAGAACAAATCAGAGTCCTTTGCGAATCCATTTCTTCCAGGAATTTAAGTGGCATTTACGAGTAACCATGTCATATGACAAAATCATTGACCCAAGTCGGGTTGAAGATCCGTCCAACCGAAACAAAGTTGCAAAAGTGCAGAGACAAGAGCGAGCGCAGCCATGGAAAGTGCTCAAAGAGCTGTCACAAGCACCGAAAACTTGGGAGCAGATGGACTTTAAGATGATTGATGAGAAAGAGGTCCGTCTCGTTGATTTGTACAAGACAATGACAAGTTCTGAAGACAAAAGAAGCAAGTGTGTTCGACTTTCATTTACCTTCACATCATACGGAAAGATCTTTGACTTACATGCTAGTAAGGAATGATCCAACTTTTATCGAAAAGCGATAGGCTAGTAGCGTTTGGATAGGATAGAAGACAGCGTCGGGAAAACTTTGTTCAGGCATTTTGTTGAATTCAACTTTACTTACAATGCTCTTGGTGGGATCTCAGCCATTAGACTGTGAGAGTCGGTAGAAAATAAGAACGAATAACATCTGTGTACCCTTTGGCGATCTGGACAGATCGTGAAGCTGGGATTAGGGAAGTTTGCCTAGTGTGTGAAATATCCCTTGCCTGAGGGGAGAGCAAAAACAAATTCTCCACCATGGATCTTAGTATGTTCGGCATTTCCGCCTCTATCAGCTGGGAGACCTGATCTCTGGGCCAGCAATCTCAGTGACTAAAAGTCAAGTATCTGGTATATATCTTGAACATTCCTTTCGGGATACGGCCTGTAGTGCTCTCCATCACGTCTTTTCCAGTGAGCGATCAAATGCTCTGCAGCTTCTAAATTTGTATGGGAGCATTGGTAATCAGGCAGGAACAGGTTGGAACCGGACGCTTTGATATGGGAGTTTTCGTTGTGCTGTGAGGCGTAGCAGAAGAATATCCATGGTTCTGGACCTCTTATGGGCAAAATCAATAGGCTCCTGGGGGCGGGGAGGAATACCACCGATAGCACGGTATCGAGCACAGGTTCGCCATTGCCTGTTGTCAAGAACGTCATCTTCCAGTCAGACTGCCTTCTCTTGGAGAGTAGCTAGGTACGGAGATCTCGGTGGTGATTGTACGGGTATGGATGCGACGAACGGTAACACGCAAGATTCCCTCTCCCTATCGAAGACTGGAGCCTAGACAGCCCCAGCGCAGCTTGATCAAAACATTCGGCACCACTAAGTTCGCTCAAAGCACAGAAGCAAATTAAAAATAGATCGAAAAGCATCTTTTATGGCACACGTATCATGTATGCCTTCTTCGCGAAGACGGATTCTTGGAAGAACTACACGCACTGAAACTAGGGTCGTTGACTTCGATTGTTTTTTGTGCACTTGCGAAGCTTCTTAGGCAAAGGCGCATTTAGGTCATGAAGGCGGATCTTCAGTAAGTACCAGTTGAACAACTGCTTCAACCCCCAGCAAGACTGGGTTGTACCTGAAGAGGAACCACAACGAATTTAGTGGCTTTCTTGGGCCGTTTGGAGATGTTTCTATCGACCAAATCTTATTCGCCCGCTTGGCTCCATCGAAATAAACAAGATGCAGTCTGCATCGACATTGGTAAAATTTGGGTAGGTACGATGACAGGACTACCATGATATGCATAGCTTGATTTGGCTGTTCTCGTCATGGCCCGTGGTGTTGAACTTCTGTTACGCGTCTGAGTTTGAACGTCCATCCTTGTTTCCTTCCCCTTGAGATTCGGAATCCGCCACGACGGAGCCAATGAACTTGGCCGCTAAATCTCGGCGACCGTCAGCCTCTTCGCGAAGCTACAGCAGCAGTCATCATCTAGGCAAAGAGATGCGGTGGATCCAATCGACCCATATACGGCCCGAACCTTTACTCGACGTTGTTAAAGAAGGCTGCGCAAATAAATCTGGTTACGAGAACGAATCATTTTTGCGCACTCACTATTTTGGGGCGGCTTGACTGGCCCCGGAGAAATTTTCAAGCCGAGCTTATGGGGCCCATGTGGGGGCTGAAAAATCTTTCAGCTAAAGGATCGACAAGGGCGCGTTTGGGGCTAGATGAGGCTCAAAATAAAAATTACTTATAGCTGTCTTGCTGGCAACTTTAAAAATGCCAATTTTCAAACAGTCAAGCTCTCAAGCCTCCGTGCTTTCGATCCTGCCAAAGCTTGACCATGACGACCGAGACACGGCGATCAGAAAATGGACCAGCATGGGTCCAATTCGAACGCCGCTGTTGGGAGGACGCAAAGAAATCGTTCATAAATAGTGTCAAGAGCGATGATAGGGAACGAGCCGAGATTTTCATCCAGGATAAAGGATCGCTCGAGGATGCTCGCGAATCTGTCAAGGCCGTTGACCGCGATGCGGGATCACGATACGCGACGGATAAGTCGCCTTCGATCACCATCGGCGACGTGAAAATCAATCCAAAGGCCATATTTGTCAAACTATTAAACAATCTGGATACTTTCACAAAGATGGGAGATGTTGCTGTTAAGGGCGGTCCTGAATCGGTAAGTTGTCGGATAATGTGGTAAGAATAGTAGGAAAGTCTCGCTCTTTTTGGAATATAATGGGGTGTGTAACCGCTTTCTCATTGACAATCTTCAGGTTGGCCTCGTTTGGATGGGCCTCAAGATGGCTCTTAATGCTGTTAATGCCGACTATCAGACATGCGGAGTCATAGCGGCCGGCTTTGCCGATATCGTCGGTATTTTCATATCATGTCGGTTATACGCCCAACTTTACGGAGAGAGACTATTCAATGAAGAACTGCCAGAGGTGCAAGACCGGGTATGTAAAGCAATTCCGCAAATGCTTGGCGACATTCTGGATTTTGCATTCTCGGCACGCAAGTTCTGCGATCAGGGTGAAGTGAAGCGATGGGCCAAAGCGTTGATCAAAGACTCGACAGGCAAATTCGAAGGCAAGGCAAACAGAATGAGGGATCACCATGCGCGGTTAAATGCAGATGCCGACCAAGCTACGCGGCAGGAACTCGTCTTACGGGGCAGGAACGATTCGGAGACTATGCAGAAGAACTCGGCGAAGCTGGACGAGATCTCGCAGATTCTTACCGCACAAAGTCGACAGCTAGACGAAGAGCGAAAATCTTCCCGGAAAAAGACATTTGACGAGCTTCAGCGGGAGCGATTTGAGCAGTATTCCCGAAATCTCAACAAAAATGTGGACTTAGCTGGCATGCAAAAGAGAAACATCAGTAAAAGGGCCCCAGAAACCTGCATTTGGATTTTTGACCACGTCGATCAGTACAAAGAATGGCGAGAGTCTCCGAGTAGCAGTCTGCTATGGATATCCGGCGAGGCAGGTTTTGGAAAATCCACCCTTCTATCCACTGTGATCGAGCGATTGCAATCTGAGTTCGGCGACCGCAGCGACACGCTGATTCAATACTTCTTCTGCCGGACAGGAAACGATAGTACCCAGCTTAAGGACAGCATTCTCGGCAACCTTCTATTTCAACTATATGAAAGCTCGCTCAACTCACCACGGCTCCTAGATCAGTGCAATGAAATTTTTCGCGAGGATCAGTTCAACACGGACGGTCCGAAAGACACTAAGAATCGCAAGACCCCCGAATTGGCTCAGATGAAATCGAAGACCACGGATTATGGGGACACGTATATGAGAATAGGTGAGGCCGCACAAAAGACAATCTATCTTCTCGTTGATGCTCTGGATGAATGCAGTGATGACGTTGTTTCTCTGTGCCAGAAGCTGCTTTCCCTCATAAAGACCGAAAAGTTCACGGTGAAGCTTCTCGTATCGAGCCGCCCATATTTCAATATTCTAGGAGAGCTTGAGGGTATCGGGCGCGAGATCCGCATCAAAGACTTTAATGAACCAGATATCCGTCTCGCAGTTGGCCGAGAGCTTGTAAAGATTCCTGGCCTCTCCGTGGACGAACAGAACTACGCAAGGGAGAAAATCACCTCTAAGGCAGAAGGTGAATTCAGCTACGTCGATACCGCTGTCAAAGTCCTACGAGAGCCATGGCGAAGAACAGCGTCAGGACAGCGTCCCATCTCTGAGGTTTTGGAGAAACTTCCCACTGGAATGCATGGCTCGTATGATATGATGTTCGAGCAAATCAATCCGGGCTATGTTGAACTAGCCAAGACTTTTCTCAATTGGGTCTTGTTGTCAGAAGGCGATATAACAGTCCAGGAGATCATGGATGCTTACAACGGCGTGTTCTACGAGCTGTCGGCTTATACTCCGCTTAGTGAGGATAGAATACAACAAGAGACTCTGGTGGAACAGATCAACAGGGCTGTTGGATCTTTCCTTGAAATTGATAGGAAGTCATATCCGTGGACGGTCAAATTACGTCACGCGTCTGTCAAAGACCACTTTCTGCAGGAGAAAGCTCTTGAAAGCGCATTGAAGGTGGAGTCTTTGGACTGCCTGTGTCGGAAATGTAGAACAAATATATCGAGCGGGTCATCGTTCAAAGTTTATAAGCGGGATGGACATCTGGACATGGCCATAAAAATACGTAAGTTTAATATATAATCGTCAAAAGAGGGACTAACATACCATAGTCGAGCATCTAAACGCTCCACTCTTTCAGAGGACATTCTTGCCCTATGAGGTAATTGAAGATAGCAACGATACTGTAAATGCCAATGGAGAGGATATCAAGGCAAATGATGCCGATTCAGAAGTTCCTAAGGAAGAAAATGACGACAAAGAGGGCGTCATTAGCAAGAATGGTGGTCAAAAGGGTGCAGATGGAAATGACGCTGGTGAGAACCCTAATGAGGACGAGAATATAGACGGCAAGCTTCGCAAAGGTACCCAACAGCTCGATGGCGTCAAGAGCCAGGAGCCAGAGGAGGTTAGCAGGACTGAACTCCTCGATAGTGACAAATCTACAAGCCATCCGACAAACGGCAATAATATGGAAAATGGCGACATCTTCTCGATTGATAAGCCTTTAGTAGATGAAGCCCAAAATGCAGTGTCAGCGCAAGAAATTTACAAAGACTGGGCCGGACCTTTTGTTGACGACGAAGATATAATCGAGGAAAACGATCGAGAATCAGACAACAGACAGTGGAACCCCATGCAACAGGAGAAAGCTTCTCCAAGAATGAGATACGAGATAACTCACTGGATATACCATGTCCGAGAGGCAGGGAAGTACTGGTCTATCGAGGAGCAAAAATCAAATGAGCGATGGGGAAAGCTTTGGGACCTCTTGGAGAAGTTTCTCTCTTCTAATGCCAGTAAGACTTGGAAATCCTACCAATGGAATTATGATTATCTGGAACAGATTGGATTACAATCCATATATACTGGTGATGAGATCAAGCCCCTTCACTACGCAGCTGCATTAGGCTTGCACGCCTTTGTCGAAAAGCTCGTACGCCATGGTCACGATCCGAATGAATTCTCAAGTATCCTGGAATTACCCCTTCACTTCGCCACCAAGCGGCAAGTGCTTGATTACGAGATTCTGGAGCTTCTTCTCAATGCTGGCGCTGATCCAAATAAGACTGCCGATGACGAAACTCCATTTTGGTATCTCTTGTTATTTAACCCTCAAGCCAAGGCAGTAAAGCTTTTCGTCGACCATGGTGCGGACTGCATCAACACTGATAATTGGAAATTCGGTCCGGTTCACACTTGGGCTCTATATGGCAATGAGCCGGAAGTCCTCGATGTTCTAGTTGCTAAGGGTGCGGAGGTCAACAAAGTTGATGTAAACGGCGAAACGCCGCTACATTATCTACTTTATCGTCCAGATGTTCCCATCGACTGCCTGCAAAATCTGTTGCGTAATGGCGCTCGACTTGATATTGACGACAAACAGTCCCAACAACCGTTGTATGAAGTCGCATCCGCTGGTAATGTCGCCGCTGCTCGAGAGATCCTAAATCAAGACCCACTTCCAGACCTTGCCGACTTGGATGAGCTGCATATGACTGCTGCACACATTGCTGCGTACCGAGGTCATTCGGAAATCCTTACCCTTCTCAATGAAAAGGGTGCTCCGATGAATACGCAAGATGGATATGGGAGGACCCCCTTGATGTTTGCGTGTCTCGGAAACAAACCCGAAGCAGCCAGCACTCTATTAATGATCCTTACCGGGAATTCCCTGGAGGCTATCAACGTCTCAGATAAAGACGGTCGAACACCTTTCCGAAAGGCAGCAAGGCACGGTCTTGTCGACGTTCTTCAGAAGTTGCTGAACCTTGATAAATCGAGAGCTTTGGTGAACGAAGTTGATCACAGCCACAGTACTGCTTTACATGTAGCTGCATCAAATGGGCACGAAAAGGCGGTGAAACTTCTTATGGACCATGAAGCTGACCCAGGTCTCAAGGACAAGGACGGAAACACTCCCTTTTCCGCTTGCAGTAGTATTTGGTCCGAAGGTGGGGCAGAAGGATTTGAGAGAACAATTCTTCATCTCATCGAAAAGACACCGGAGAAATTCCTCCAAGCCTCGACAATTCTTGACACTGCAGCGAAGCGAGGTAGCTTAGAAGTCATAGAAGCACTTATCAATCGTGGAGTGGACGTGAATCAAAAAGACGCGCATGGATGGTCACCGCTGATGATTGCTAGACAGAATGGGCATGACGCCGTCGTCGAATTTCTAGAGCGCAAGGGAGCGGAGATCACGACACAACCGACGAAGCTTGTGGACACCAACAATGGACTTCAGGTGTCCGAAAACGGTCTGGTTGTGCAGTCTAATGGACTAGACGATATCAGGCGATGTGTCTTTGCGGATCACCCCATACCTATAGGAGCAACTCGGTTCTACTTCGAGGTGAAAGTGGAGAACGATCCAGAGACCGACGAAGGGTCGCCCGTTGTCGGCGTCGGCCTCTCCACTAAACCCATCAGATGTCGAGATCGGATGCCTGGTTGGCCATCACCGCACGCACCTTGGTGGGGCTTCCATAGTGATGATGGAATGCTGTTTCATTACCTGGCATCAATGCTTGAACAAGGGGTGCGGCGACCCGGCTACCGCGAATGGAGTTTTGGGGACACGCTTGGCTGCGGTCTTGACGTGAAGAGCAAAGAAATGTTTTATACGCTCAATGGAGAAGCACTCGGTACGTGCAAGTCTTGGGATTGACGTGCTTCAGACCTAGCGAGCTAACAAAATACTCAATAGGCACCGCTTTTAACGATGTTCGTGGACAACTATTTCCAATAATTGGTATGAGGCAGAAGGCGATTGTTCGGGTAAACTTCGGGCCGGACGGTTTTGCATGGGAAGAGAGCGGAGCTTTCTTTGCAGGGCAAGATGTAAAGATCTCGATCAATGAGGCAGAAGAATAATAGACTAGATTTGCGCATGGTGGGCATTTGAAGCTTCTACCGCAAAAAAACTTGTGGTATCTCTGGATTTTGCAAACATTCCGTAAATATAGTACGGTAGAAATGCCAGGTGCTCGATCTGAGCACCTACTCGGAAAGTCATTCCATTTCTAGTCTACGATCCGTTGCTCGGACCTTTCTCGAAGCCCGCAGGATCGCCCTTCTTTACTCTCAACACTGTCTCTATATGATTAAGTGCAAGGGGCGTCTTGTCCCTGGACGCCAGCAGTCTCGCCGTCTTGACCACATTCTTGATCTGCCGACCATTAAGTTCGAGACGGGCCAGCTCTGCTAGCTCGCTCTCCCTAACACTGCTCCCCTCCGTGGTTGGGCTCACAAAAGTGCGCCACACGTGTAACCTACTATCAAAATCAAGTCTGGGATAGTGGATCGTAAGATGGATGCGGGACTCGAAAGCCGGGTCAAACTCCTCTACCCGATTCGTGGTGAGGAACATAACACCTTGGTAGTACTCGAGCAGCCGCAGGAATACGGAGACGAGCTTGTTCCGGTGCAGGCTTGCCACTGTCCGCCGCTCTAGAAAAACGTCGCACTCGTCGAGAAGTAGAACGGCACCCCATCTTGTGGACAACTCTAGGACCCGGTGTAGGCTTTGTTCTACCTGGTCTGCTGCATCGCCTAACTCGCCAGCGCTCATGCTGTACAAAGGTTTCCTCATAGCTTCTGCAGCTGTGGATGTTGCTTTAAATTGGCACTTAATCAAAAATTGCATCTTTAGCGCGACTTACCTGATTCTGCTGTGAGCGTCTTGCCAGTTCCAGGTTCGCCGCTCAGGAGCATGATAATACCCTTTCCTGTTGTGAGGACAGGTTGGATACTGATAGAAATAGTAGCGGATTTTGGAAATACCTTTGCCTTTCACCACGTCGTCAAAATTGTCTGAATAAGAAAGCTGAGCATCGACGAATGCCCATACAATTTGTTTGTAGTCATGCGGTAGAACGAGTTGTTCGAAAGCGCCCTCGTTCCAGACTATCTCACCTACCATGTCAACATAGAGATATGCTAGAAGAAGCTAAATTAGCACCCTTGTGGAAAGATTGTAGAAGTACTCACCCCATCTTTTCATTCTCAGGCAGAATCCTTTAACGGTAGGTGTGCATAGGGTATAGTGAGACTCGGAAAGTGATTTGGTAGCTGTTACCAATTAGTGCTCATGGGCACCATGTCTTGAACTCATCTTGATGAGTAAGAGGGAAGTCATGACATGCCTTTTGCCTTATTCCGGCCCGAAGTAAACTTTCGCCTGGCCTTCCTCGCCATGTGCTGCATAACCTGGACGGTAGACGGTACAGCGTCCTCATCAGAGTCGGAATCGCCGAGGCCAGGAAATGGCCGCAAAGTGTCCAAATGGTCCGACGTCTCCGGCCCATCTAACGGGGCGAGTTGACCTGTAGACTCGCCATTGTATCTAAAGAACGAAGAACAATCGATTATCATTCTCCCGTCTTCAATCTTCAAAACAGGTAAGTCATACATTTATCCCCACAAATATGAAGAGTCATAACATACATATTGCCTTCGCGAGGCTCCAAATGGCGCTTGTCGTAAGTTGTATGCGCCAGAGTAAGCCTTGTAGTGGAATCCTTTCAGCGCAGCAAACTTGCGGCCCCTCTGCTCCAGTCGCACCCGAATGTCACTTATACCCGGCTGCAACTCGCTAGGTAGGACTGTCAGGTCCGAGATAGATTTTACGTTTTCAAATTGCCCGATCGTAAGTGATGTCGTCGCCCAGCCAAAGTTTTCCCCATCGGTGTCGATATACCTGCAGGAGAGAGTATATATCCTCAATTCCCCAGGGAGCTGCTGGTAATTACCGCCATTCAGGAGATACAAGCGCTCCTGGTCGTCGGTCTTCGAGAAAATTTCAGTCCCAGGCTCGAAGAGTGCCCAAATGTAATCGAATGAGATGACCTCGTTGCGCAGCAGATCCTCTACCTGCTCTATATGTGGTATGATTTCAGAACTGATAATGTCAGAAAGGAGATTATAGTGTTTCCTCTCAGTCTCATCATCCACGTCATCACGAGGTGCAGCTTGTTTAAACTCTTTCCATCGATAAAAGAATTCGTAAAACGGTGCCCGAAATTCCAATTTTTTCAACTTCGTATTGATGCCCCGGTAGCCAGCGAAAACAGGGCATAGCTGCGTCTTTATCAGAGGGCTTTGCACCGTGATGGAGTGCAAGGCGAGGACCGGCTCTTCGGTGTCGCCATTTTGCTTCTCGCGCCGCACGAGAAGGGCGAACTTTGCCGAGGCGGGTGTCGACTTCGAGTTGACACCGACATCCTCCGGAGCCCATTCTTCCCATGGCGCGCGGTAATCCTCTCGGTAAAGATCTTTTGTCTCGGCGGTCATACCAACCTGGATTGGTTTTCCCTCGTTAGCAGCTCTAACATCGCTGTCTTCGCTATCATAGAAGTCTTGGGTTGGTACGAATGGTGAATCGGATGGTGGGAAGGGGGATCGAGCCATTGGTGCGAAGGGTGAGGCGGTTGGTAAGAACGTTGGGGCCGGTGGAAGTGGTGGTGGTGGAATCCCGTGATGTCTGGGTCGAGCTGGGGGACCCCACGATGGCTCTCCATGCCTCGGAGTCATAGCAGGAAGCTCCATGTGTTCTACGCTTCGCGTGCCTTATTTGGTCGAAGGTGGAACTTAGTCGCCAGCTATAGGATTGATCTCATTCAGTGTACCTCAATTGGTTGTAGATAATGGAGAGCACTTACAATCTACTATTTTGTAGGTCATCCAAGCTCAAAACGCAGTTGCCTAGACAGTTTGAAATCGACAGAGTGAGTGGAGCCTCACAAAGCACATTTTTCCAGGTCTTTTCGCGAGACGAAGTCCGCCTAACGATCGCGTACTCCCTGTAGAGCTGAAGTAAGACTTCATAGCCTGATCGGCCCTTTCCGTATTAGCTTCAAGATCGCTACACCACATGCGGCACATCAGACCATCTGCAAAGTCATCCCGTCGCGGACCCCAGTATCTCGATCGATAATTGGTCACTGGTGCGGCGTATCTTGATGGCTCGCATAGCCACAGAATCAGTGCTCGATATCACAGGGAGCGACCCGCAGCATCATTCGTCATTTGATTTCAAATCCTGGCTAGATCATGCAGGTAAGAAATGGCGCAACATGCGTCAGAAGCTCCGCGCTTCATTTAAAGGGCATCGTTTAGAGGGAAAGTCTTGCGGTTGATCGCCTAACGGTTGCCTTGGTGTCACCTGCTCCTAAGGCTATGGCTTCCGACCTCAGTAGTCCCAAGCATGAGCCAGTTTTCAGTTTTGGGTGAGGTCTCTAATTGGCATAATATGATAGTCTTTTCTCCCTCGCAAGATTTATCAACACGATGATTGATGATACACGAGAGCTTCAGTATCGCGGCCAGGTCCCGGAGACACGCGCATTGCGGGGCCGTCTCTCTGACAGCGTCGACCAGATTTTAAGTAGCCCAGTGGCGCGGGCGCATGCAAATCGATGGGCATGCAGCCTTCGCTTCCTAACTTTTGATGATGAAGGGGACGAGTGTTGTGAAGAGAGCCACACGGCTCTAACAACGGGTCAGAAGCGCGAGCAGCCTCTCAGTGGACAATGCCAGCCATGCGAAAGAAGAGTCCCCCTCCCTTCAGGTCACTTGTGCGGAGATCACAAAGGCAACAATCACCGCAGAGTCCAGGTTCGAGAAACCGAGCTGCGCAAATATAGTGACCCATGTGTCCACATTCGTGAACGTTCATGCCGTGACTGTCAGCATATCCCGCTTTTTCCAAATGAAGGGAAGCCAACGAGATTTCGAATTCGGAGAGTCTATCCGACGGATCACCAAGCGCCTAACTGCGGAGATTTTATCGCGGTATCTTACTGTTGGTCTAGTGAAGAGAAAAATGAAAAAGTGGACAGCTACAGTGTGGTCGAAGAAGATGGCAGCGTGCGAGAAGCACGGGCATCGACTGTCACTATTGACCGTGCCGTGGCCTTTGCGCGTGAGAACGGTTTTCGGATGATCTGGATCGACCAGGTTTGTCTTCACAACTTTGCCCGTGAGCAATGCTAGATGTGGAACTATACTCGCTGACGGCCATGTTTCAAACTTACAGGAGTGCATAGAGCAGGACAACCCTTCTAAGAAGGAACTTGCTATTCAAGCTATGGATTACGTGTACGTGAGAGCTCATACATCAATTGGGCTGTTTCACACTCAGTTACAGCAGAAGCACCTCGATAGCTTGCTGTTGGCCTACGAGGCTCGGATCAGTCACCGTTTTCGACAGCGTCGCGGAAGGAGAGTATTTAAGGACTGTCGATGGCTTAATTGCAACGTCATGTACGAAGCGATGTCCCTGATTGTAAACGACAAGTGGAACACACGCGCGTGGATCTTACAAGAAGCCTTCGCTTCTAGTGGTAACATGGTGCTTCTATTCCCGAGGGCTAGTAAAATTGATGTCCGCGGGTGGTTACTAATATGTCATGAAATGTCACAGAGTGAGCTAGCAATACAGCTTGACGTAGTGCAAGATTGTCTTCAGATGTGCACGCCGATGATACAACCAGTCGTCTCCAATGCTTTGAATGGCCAGCAGAACAAAAGCAGCAAGCGACGAATAATGAAGGGAAGAAAATCCGAAAGACAAGAAATCTCCAGCAACGTAGACCAGGTACGAATATCCATGAGACGACTTCAATTCTTTCACCCCAGACAGCCAGAACATCCCTTTACAATCTACTGCGGCAACACAAAGCCGAGACGTACTTGCAATGCTGCGGTAGCTTTGACGTATCTTCAACTTCGCGAGCTTGAGCGTATAGCAGACAAGTTAGCTATCGTGGCAAACATATGCGGATATGAGCTTCGGTTGAACACTATTAAGCTAGAGTCAACTCAAAACAGCCTAGCTACGTGTGTCATGGCCCTCGCTCTTGCTAACGGTGATTTTTCGTTGCTGGTTCCTGAGCTTTATCGCTCACCAGAATTCAAAGCCAATGGTAGGTACTCACGTCTCTCAAGCTCTACGCAGTCTACTAAAAATGACTAGAATTTTCCTTGAGTGAAGATCAAGAGTTCTCCTGGGCTCATTACCTGACTCAAAACCTCCAAAATGTGCAGGCAACTGAATGGAATCCATATGGACCAACGGCTGGATCCAATGCTGCTGCAACAACCGGCTTCTCTGAGGAAGGACTTTCATTTCCAGGGGTTCTATGGAAGGTCGACAGATTCCTAGACCTGAGGCCCCTCCAAGTGAAATACGCCGATTCTTGGCTGCGGCTGCGTAAATCCAGTGGACCTTCACCTCACTCTCCCGAAAAAGTCATGCTAGCAACAACGCACATCTTGTTTGAAATCATCGAATTTTTGGTTGTCAGGGGCGAGAAGCGTGTGGCAAACTCAGTATTAAATTCAACTTCGCATTGGAGGTGGAACAATTTCCAGGGAGACCTAGAGGTGATCGAGTCTGTCGATGGATTTCCCTCGGGTCTAAAAATAGAGAATCGGAAAGGAATGTTTTCCCTCGACCATAGCCCTAATGGGTGGTATCATCAGTGTTGGATTATCGATAGAGTCATGGAGAAAGGCGGCCTTTGGGTTGGACGTGTCATGGAGCGAGGTATAAACATGGATGATGAATCGCATGATGTTAAGGATACGACCTTAGAGAATGACGAAGGTTCAATCAAAGGTGAATGTGCCACGAATTCTAAAATTAGAGCATCAAAAGACGTTGAGTCAAGTTCCTCCCAGAGTCCGGTGTCGCATCCCGGCTCTGAGTCCACGTCTTCTGCCCGGAAGCCAGAGCATGGGAGCCACAGTCGGATCATGCTCATGACCTGGTTGCTCACAATCTTAGGGGAAGAGGCCGCATATCGGAACAAGAACGATGTTGAGGCTGGTCTGCAGCGCCAAGAGAAAGAAGCCATCAGGTCCTACATCGTGGGAAACCAATCCCAGCACCTGGCTCCTCTGTTGACTTGTTACAACGGAAAGAAGAACCCTCGAAACGCCTACCAGAGACAGGCTATCTTCGATGTAGATGGTAATGCAGAAGAAGGAACACTGGTACTCACACCTGTCCAGATGGTGCTCGAATCTATTCCAAGACCGACCATGCGCAGCATGAGCGTCTCATGGCTTGTGGAAATGGTTGAAAGTGGTGATGACAATAAAGATGAGGAAAAGAACAGACTGAGCGCGCTAAAGTATAGGGCTAGGGACATGGTTAAGGGAATGTGGAACTTCTCGTTAATGCCTTCGGGGCGCTATGAGATCGTGTAAGCGCCCACGTCTAGAAAGATAATGATAGATTTTTATCCATTGTAAGACAACGTGGGCCTCAAACTGTTGGAGGAAGCTTCAGGGAAGGTGTCTATGGAAAGCAATTCGAGCGAGTTGTTGATGGATTATCACATGGAGGGATTTGCATAACGACAACACAAGCCTTGCAACTTTGTTGGAAACATTCTGTTGTCTTTCCAGGCGTTTCCCACTATTTGTCTGCCTCAGCGTAGAGTTCTACCATGGCAGTGAGGGCCCAGGTTAATAGAGAGTTATGAACTCAGTAAACTGCACCGTCAAGATTGTTAAGAGCTATGACTTAAGTAAGAGTGACCTCTGAACGTTGATTAGCCCCCAAGCCCGTCGTGATGACGTACTTCTATACAAAGCCAAACCAACGCTGAAGTTCTGTCTTTGTCAGTCTACAGCTGGAAATTATCTTCTTGATGCATATACTCCAGGCCAGGACTGTTCGAGGATCACTAGAGTCGAGCTACTGAGACCGGAAACTGTGCCGGGCAATTGGAGCATACGCTCAGTTTAAAGGCAGTTTGCCTAGTTGTCATAGAAGCGACCGTGAGATGACGGCAAATTTCCAGGCTCCTTTGTCATTTTGGGAAGTATCTCCTTTATCGCTTGATGGCTTCTTGAGTAGTTTTCAATTGGCGGGCGTGAACAAAGACGTTGGTATTGGATGGTCTCATCCCGGATATGGAACAAGGAGCAGTCTCTGGTAAGCTTCTCTAACTAGTACTATATGCGACTAATACTCTCCAACTTTTGAGACCCAATATTTGTGTTTACCTTTCGTGCATCTTTTAAGCACGGCCCTAAGCTTTCAAAACACCAAGTCTGTCGCCACACCGGATCAGCCACGATTCAAATTGCTTGTATTTTTCATGGCCGCTCCTCAATTCGAAAGAATGCCTTCCAAGCGAGAAATACAAGTTGCGATTGCATCACTTCCCTCCAACACCTCCTATATTATAATACTCTGGGTCACAATGTATCTTCTTGACACTCCTTTTTCCGTCTTTTGGTACAATCCCTTGGAAGTATTGACGGCCATTTTCGTCTCTGCGGTCTTCCAATACCGCATCAGCTCTCACTTCCGTCCAATTTCGCTCATACTTTCATTAGCATTTATCATTGGCTTCAACTTCTTGATCTGGACGGTGATCTTTCATTCGGCTTTTGTGGATCGCAACAAAGAGGCGCAGAAAATGTTGAAGGAAGCGCAGGATGCTATGATGGACCAAGGGCAATCTCTAGATGATATACGGCGTGGGATTTTGGGAATGTTAGGACTATACGTGCTGATTGCTTCCTCGGGAGATCTTGCAGCAGATGCGGTGGAGTGGGTGATGAAATGGGCTGCTACTGGTGCCAAAGATGCTCGCGCTAAGAAAACAAGGCGTGGATCGAGTAGGTCCTGATATCAACTCGAAAAAAATATGGCTTATCTTTTCATATCGTTAGAATACATTACCGTTCTCGTGACTTGGCCCAGAGAAAATGGCTTTGTTCAAGACACAAAGTTCTGCTTTATGTCATCAAAGAGAACGTTCAATCTACCATTTGTTTCTCTCAGGTCCAATGTACCTAGAAACACCAGCGCCAGTCTTCTAATCGGTCCTCTTATTGCTGACCTATATATATGTCACTGCTAGCGTAGTGAGACGTTTCTTGTATCCCAACACTGGTTTTGCACTAACTCCCCAGCTCAAAGTCTTATCATCCGCCTGAGACTCGCAATGACAACCAACTCAAGCCCTCCTCTCACCCCCAACATAACCATCACACCCCCCAGCCCTAGCCTGAGCCCAACCCGCGCCGCCATCCCCAACGAGCTTCGCGAGCGATATAGGTATGTATTCCGTAGATTGGTCATCACTTCTCTGATACTACTAATCCTCGAGCTTAACACAGAATACAAATTCTTCACCATCCCATTGCTGGTGGTATTTGGACCGATTGTTGCGATCATCATGTTGGCTCTCGCCGCGTGGCTCGTTATGGCGCCATTTGTGCTGATCATGGATGAGATGGAGGGGAATCGCGGATGGTAGGTGGGTAAGAGGAAGGTCGAACGAAATAGAGCATTCATGCAATGGTGAGCAAATAGGTTGTATTGAGAGATGGACATGGAAGGAGGCGAAGAAGGTAAGTCTCTGTAGACATATTTCACTCAAAATCCGTCACACGGGTCTCTAAACTTTCGCCGGTACAATATCCGCAAACGCTGTTCCATATTTCAATGAGATTTGAGAGATAAGTGATTTTTATTATTTTGGTACAACATTTGATTACAGTACTTGCTCGACTTCTGAACTATATCTGAACTCTGAACTTTATATTACTCTTGCTTCTTCACTAATTCCTCTGTCTTACTCTCTTCCCTCCTAATGTTTATTTCGTAGCGCTATTAATATTGACACTTTCTCTTCCCTTGAGTAGAGATTAGCGCAATGTTACTTATTCTTCCTCTGACCCTCTCTTTCCGACATCGGCCAGATTAAGGTATTTTACGATCAGTTATTGTCACCTCATCTCGTTTCTATCTTTGACTGCTGAAATCAGAAGTTTGAAAGTGCCTTACGAGCCACTCCCAGCACCTAGACCTCTTTCAACTATACCCATTACCTCATCTAACTCTATCCAAGCTCATACCTCGACAGAGCTCAACACTATTAATATCGCAGCCCGAGTTAACAACAATCAAGCGCGGTTTCCCGGAGACTGGAGCTAAATGGGATGCCAGTGGATCGAGGAGCTCGTGGAAGGAAGCCCGAAACAGATCCCGGCCAAACCATAAGCCAGTAATGTAGAGGTAATAGATGTTATAGGAAAAATGGTGGATAATATGCCAATAAGAGATCGTGAGTTCGCTGGGCTGCTGGCTACGGTGAAGCAGGAGCTTAGCCGTAAGAATCGTCATTTTGATGATAAAATTGACGAGACCTTTGAAATTGAAACAAGAGAATGTAGAAGAGAAGAGAAAAGAAAGGTCTGGCTTGTCACGGATGCAATCAGAAGCAGGTCAGAAACCCAGCAAGCTGGAGCTGAGCGGAATGAAACTATGAAGAAATGCGAAGAAGCGAAAGCCGAGCTGCAGAGACTAGAACGGAGAGCTGAGAAAGCAAGACAGAAGGTAAAGGAGCGTTTCCGGAGAACAGAGGTAAGGATGGGTGGCAAAGACCCTGGTTTCATGGCACACGGAGATTAGACAGGTAGAAGTCGAGAGAATGGCAATGGCAGAAGAGACAATACGAATGTAGCCTTCCTCAAGACACTTAAACTTGAAGAGCTTCCCTTACTAGAATAGCTTGATGATATAGTCAGTTGTCATTCATTGTCTTCGAATGTGTTCTATGTCGGCTTCAGGCTCATCTGGCAGACAAAGAAAGTACAGTACAAAAAAATAGCAGAGAGAAGATGATTGATAGTAGATTAGTATCTCTTAGATGATCGAAGAGGTCATGCAGAAGCTGAGTAGCATGACCTCTGTTCTGGCTTTGCAATATTCTAATCAGTGTTCACTCTGGAAAATAGTCACCAACAGAGCCTAAATAGTCGAGTAGAGACATGAAATCACATCTTCTGATTCATTACCTCGATGTAAATAGCAGAGTTCTCCCAATTCACTCAAATTTCTGCACAAAACACATGGGCTCTACTTATCACTACATTAGTACAAGCTTGAACACCCTGACAGCTTCCTAAACTTCTCATACTTCCTCTATAAACATTATCTCAAGTCCAAAATTCCTTTTTCCAGCGCATCAAGCTATGGAGAACAAGCCAGGACTTCTACATGATATCCTAACTTATCCATGGGTCTTGGAAGCTCACTACAGCGACAAGGATACCCACTCCGAGCACATGTTATAGCGTATAGAGATGGCATAGTCGAACGTAGCTCCGTATCCAGTAGCTTATGAGCTAGCTAATAGAAAAGACACTTTTATTTACTCTTGAACACCTAATTGTATTTCTTGGGAGATTTCAATCATCCATTCTATCAGTCAAGGATTATCGCAGAGCTCTCAATGCATCCCATTTCTCACGATACACATTATCCCAAGCCCAAATAGCGCCCCTCCCCACCAGTTCCACAAATGTCACAAGCTCTCCAGCCATACAAGTTATGGCAAGCACAACGGTAAAGCCGGCAAGCCAAGTACTTGTTTCCTTCAGGAGAAGTGTTGCATGGCGGAATCTGCGGGACTTGTCTCCCGGATCGATACAGTATTGATACCCCAGTATCCGCCAGAAGGAGCAGAAAAGCCAGAGTTGTGAATACCAAAAGAAGTAGATACCGTAACAATAAAATGGCAACAGAGCGAAGATAAGTAAGACGCTAATAAGCAACACCTCCCCGGAAGCATTGCCATGCCCCAATTCTGCTAGGCATGCTAAGGCGCAAGTACCGGCGACTGTCTTGAACACCTGAGGGAAGGGAATATCAAGAGCTAGCCGTAGAATCACAGCGGATGCAGCAAGTAAGGTAACGATTCTTGGTGTTGCTTCTCCTGTGATTGAAAAGGCCGAGTGTTCGGTGGCCATGTGTGTTGTCGGGAACGAAATTTCAATGGGGACAGAAATTGTTGATAGATTTTGAGGATGGAGAGATCTGGAATAAAAGAAGTAGAATTGTTATTTTTATAACCACTCCTAAACAAAGATGGAAGCTTTAGAAAAGCCAAGCGGCAGTGAGATTTGTGTTGACCATAGCTAGGATGCGTGACGGCGTTTCGTCCTTTGTCTAAAGTGAAAGACATTGTTTCAAGACTTCATGGAAGGTGAAACTAATGGCTACTGTCTTAGTGATGAGTTGCTCTAGGCAGACTGGCATTAAATCAGATGTTGAGAAGAGTCTTAGGCCGTGATCCTTAAAAGAGTTCCATTTTTAATTCAAACTATACCCATCATTGCTCCGTCTCAAGCCCTTGATTCTTTGCCGTCCCAATTGCCAATTGTTGAAGAGTAGCCAGATGATACTTTCTCGAGAATTAAGCAGATTATGGCTCAATTTGTCAGCATCAAATCGAGCCTAGGAGGTATGTCAGCCCAGGCGTAAAAGAAATATATGAACTTCAAATTTCATTCAGAATCTCACCTTCCTCTCAACAGTAATTTTACTGAATTACCTTCATCCATCTCATGAATGTCGATCATTATCTCCTAGTTACATTGCTTTCGACGTAGAATAAGATCCATCAACCGTAAGCTCTCAACTCCACGTCATTGTAACTATTGTCCACCATAGTGCTATTCGAGTTTCCTCAAATACCCTCCAATCCCAGAGTTGTCTCACTGCCAACATTACTCAGATCATGGCTTCTAAGATATCGACGTCTCCATCTTTGGACTCGCCTACATTTCCTCGCAAGCATGCTATGCTAGTCAGAACTGCGAGCCCAAAAAAGAGGAAGGAGCCGCCAGGAGAGATGGACGAACCGATAGTCATAGTGAAACGTCGCCCCAACCAATCAGTCAGTAATCTTTCGGACAAACGGAAAAGGAGCGAAAAGCACGATGAGGACACAGTTGATGCCATTATGCGCATGACAAACGACCTAGTCACTCGAAATCGCAAGTTATCCGAAGCGCTAGATGCTCAGGATCGAGTAATCGCCAGATTGAAGGAGGAGAAGGACGAAGAAGACGCAAGGTATATCTACGCAGACATAGAACGCATAAAAGTTACTGAAGAACGTGACGAGGCGATAGCAGAGCTTCTAGAGCTGGACAGAAAGCTCGAGCGGAGCAGGAAAGTTCTCGAGGAATCTCTGGGGCTGGAAACGACAGAGGGGTATGGGGATGCTTTTAAATAGTCCGTTGGCAAGTGACACAAAAGTCAAGCTTGGGGAAATCGAAATGGGTCTGAAGGCGCCTCATTTTGCAAGGCAGATCTAATGCGCAACTGCAAAATCACGCTGCGAAATTATTGAGCATGGTGGAACGAGCTGGTTCTGGCAGCGATTCTGGTTAGGGAAGCATCATCGTGAAAACAATAAAATGGGCAGAAATATTACCTTACGATTGATAAAGAGGAGAAGATTCCTAGGATGAACTTAATGAAAGTTCTCTGAAGCTGATGATAGGTTTTCATTTGTGGATAAAAATACAGTGATAAGAGCCATTAAATCTCTATTGCTACGTGTGCAAGGTCTCTTCAGTTCTCTCCCTAGGTCCTGGATACAGGGAATTTGGAAGAAAACCTCCACTCAAGCAACAGCGATCAAGAGAACGTATGCCGGCTTAGGACACTACCTCATTCGTCACAATCCCACTCCTCCTCCCTCGCTTCGACACCCACATGTCCACGACTAGATCCACACCGATATAGGATACCGTGTCCGTGCAGCTCAACATTCTGAGGATCTCTCAGCTTGTCCTTTTCATGAGCATGCGCAATCAGTCTAAGTGCTAGCCCTCCGATAATCGTCAACACAGCATACAGCACTAACTCTATCACAGCCAGCATGATCGCGTCCATCACATAGCCGTGCATCTCCTCCGCCTCCCTTGCACATTCCAGTGCATAGTCCGTCGCCCTGACCCATCGATAAACGTCGGTCTTGGATCCCGAGCGGAGGTAGTACCTCAAGGCAGCCGCCTTCACCAGTTTAGCAAGGCTTCCTATGTAGAAGACGAAAGTAATAAGTCCTTTTAAGGGGAGAGTTTGGATGATGATCCATGATAGAACCACCATAGAGAGAACTTGCTCGTAGTCGGGAAGGGTGTAACCATAGATCTTGATTGCAAGGATGAATAGGAGGGTGTGTTCGAGGAAGGCGCAGATCTTCTTCGTCGTGGACGTCATATCGCCGGAGGTCCAAGCTGTTGTGATTATTTGGAATAGATCCATGGTTGTCGATTTGTGCAAAAGTGCTGCCGTTTGTCTCTGTACCGTCTTAATATTTTCGGTTGAGCCGACAAGATGCTAAGACCTAGAGTCAAAAAGGTGAGCGAGAAAAAGGGTATTTATACCATATTTCTTATAGGGAGTAAGCTTTTATCTATCTACCAGTAACTTTACTATCGTTAAGAATGGTGAACTGTTGCCGACAGCTGATAGGCTCTGGTTTGTTTAAAGACATTGTCTTAACGGCACCGGAACGTGATGATTCGCAGATTTGTGAAACCGAATCGGTGAAGCGAAACGGTGATGTCGTGAGAGCCTAACAAATGAAAATACTAATAAGTAATCGGTTTCAGATTCAGAGCTCACCATCATTGTAGAAAGTAATAGGCTCGTTGTGAAGATGAAAAAGACAAGAACCCGATATCTCTTCACCCTTGAACTTCGGTTCTATTTGACTGGTAACTTTATCCTGTTTGTATTAGATCAGCTTGCATCAATTGCCCAGTCTGTGCTCTAACCCGTGATATTTCCTTTCTAGGAAACCCAGACATGATTCGCTATTCCTGTAGAGAGATTTTCATCTGTTACTAAGATTGGAGTTGCTTGAATTGGTCATCGTGCTTGGTGTGCAGAGTCACTATTCGTGATACTTGAGGCTCAGCTTGTCACTTCATATGCACCTGTGCATACCAGTGAAGACTTATGGGCAATACTTTCACCTTCCTCCGGGCCTGGACTGATATATAGATATTATTTCTCGATTGGTTGAATGAATTCCGCCAGTAAAAGGGTCGCATTGTCCGTCCGCAATAGAGTCGGCGGACGTCATAACGTTCTATCAAGCTCACAGTACATACCAACCGACCTTCTAACGTCACGCCACAATCCTGAACCTTCGCTGAGACACAGTAAGATCTTTCGATTTGTGGAGACATAGATTACACCGCTACGTCAGCGGCTTCGCTATTTCATCGGGAGCGGCAAGTAGAGGATCTCAGGAACCAAGCCGTGCTGCCTTAGTATGCTCTCAACTGCGAGCAATGAGTACATATTCATATTGCTACCTATCAAGACTTGAGAACGTGGATACGAAATGCGTGTAGAGTCAGAGCGCGAGATAAAGGAACGACTCCAAAAAAAGCACAAATAAACTGAGCGTGAAACCAGAATGCGATATGAACGAATAAAACCTAGGATCCAATTGATCTGCCCTCATCACCACGCAAGTTGCTACCTGACATATTTGCGATACGCGGTGACTCTTAAAGATAGCTTAAGACAAATTAACCATTGGTGAAGCCGGTGGGGATGAGGAAGATACGGACAATTCTACCGCAGCGTAGAGCACATTCTTGAAGGTTTCGGGCCCCGGGAACGAAAAACGCATCCTGTCCTCCATTTCAAGGTAAATTTAGACTTATAATCAATGTCCAACTACCCTATCTGACAGATGGCGGTCGCAACAACGGTCTAGGTGGTTTCAAGCTCCTCCTTTAGTCCCTAAGACAGGCTCACTTCGGTAGATGTCTCAGTCGAATGCTCCGATGTGTTCTACTGCTTCCAGAAGAACGTGGTGCTCTCCTCGAGGATGTCGAACAGACTAGCCTCAACAGTGGCTTCGCCGCCGCCGGTCACGGTCGAGCTTTGGCTAAAGATGTTGCTGTTAGTTTCTGTGACCGTGTTGCCGAAGTTGTAGGTTGATTCCAGTGCTGAGATTGTCCGTGAAATCGACCTGGTCTAAGATGACAGCGGCAATTCCCTCGCTTGACGCCGATGGGTCTTGGTCGAGTACGGTATCGCTAACAACAAGTTTCTTGACAGTCGTGAAGAACACGAAAGCACGACAGTCGATTTGCGTACCGGCAAGACCAACGACGCCGACGAGAAGTCCCGACCCCAATTCAATAGACCAGGTATTTCAGTCTGAGGGACTTTTCCCAAATCCATCTTCTGACCTTTGCTAGTATTTATGACGAAGCATGAGCAGCGTCCGTCACTGCCTGTACTACCATTATCGTATAGAGGTAGGTTCTGGATTGTTTCCTCTCGTTGGAGTGTAATCGATGTATACCCGCCATTTTGGGAAGTGGTTTTGCCGTATATCGTCGGTAGGTTCTTAAGATCATCATAAAACCAGTCATAGATTCCTATCGGAGCTTTGTCATCCTTCCAGAGATCGAGACGCCGTTTAACAAGGCCATTGGACTTCCCTCCACATGTCCCGAAATCACTCCCGCCAGTCCCGCCCCCAGGAGGTGCATACGGATCGTCTGGCCAAGTGCTTGGAGGGTCAATTTTGATCTTGTGACTTCTTGGCTGCATCGTTGTGAATAGAAGTTTGATTTTGATAAATACGACTTGATCACTTTCATAGCAGATTAAGCGGGCTTTGTATCGGTGAGGATGCTGAAATCAAAGCTCTTTCGAAACGCCGAGACTCCGAGCACCCTTAAATAGAGGCGAGAATAAACTTCGGTCTTACACAAATGACGATGACCCGTACCTGTTCAGCAAGACTATGAGCAAGCCATGTACCTATAGAGAACATTAAATTTTATAAATCACACACTCCAGTTGTCCTTCTGAGAAGTGCTTACGTAGTTCCACTGAGGAGCCTCGTTTTAAGCCACATCGCCGTACTGGATATTTGGATTGCCTATTGAAACCAATTAGAGCTCATCGATTCGGAGTCTGATATCATTCTCCAGCCAGCCATAAAGATTTCACCTAGTTGCTTCCATCCTTTAGATCCAGTCTTAGCTAGCCTCGAGTAATGAGGAGCCTGTGTTTGGTGGCATCGTAGAAATTTCAATAGTTATGTATAGCGGCATGATGTCGTCACGGGCGTTATCCATATCAAACACGCATAGAGATCTATTACCTAGTCTCAAGCGTCTTCGGGGATAAACGGGGAAGACACGAAAGAGCAGCCTATAGCGACCACATCTTCAAAATTTAGACTCTTGCGCCAGACTGGGTTTTGTTTGGACGCGCATACTCAGACTGCGGCGGTAAGCTCGAACCACTATTGAAAATATCTGAGCTGAAGAGCCTGATAGTCTCCTCGTATTTAGAACAGAAGGATATTCTCAGGTAGCAAAGTTCGAAAGGCAAAATGGCCTGCATGCCTCTGTAGGTCTCAAGTGGTAAGGAAGATTTTGAGAGGTTGCATGGTAGGATAGAGCAGCTGATTGGCACTTTCTAGCGCTTTCGCGCCTCGTATAAGCTGTGATTGTTGAGCGCTACAGACTGCAATTTAAGATGCCCAGAGATAGAAGATTGCTCTAAGAGCATAGGCCATCAACAAGATGCGGTTGCCTGGGGAGAATAGAAGCACCGTTCGCGATTCTAAGAAGCAGATTCGGGAGGTATTTGAATGTAGCATTCGAGGAATCAAAATTCTAGATCTGCATTGTCGGCGAGCAGTCACAATGGTAGTCGGTAAGATGTCGACGCACTCTGCGCCCCGGTTGGCACTTCCTAAAGCAGGTTAGCTCCAAAAAAGCGGCGGCTGATCATCTTTCCCGTAGCTTTGTCGATGAAAGGTTAGCTAATAGACAAAGAAACTGCTATTGATGTAGAATAAAATGGGGAACACGATGTCTCAAAGTGGTTGAATAGCTACACACGATGCGAACATCTATTTGCTTTACTCATTCAAACTACCTAGGTGACGGATAGTGGCACACTTATCCAGAGCATGGTAAGAAAGTTATCACAAATAAAATTCTATTCGAAGTTTGAAATCTGTGTTGTAATAGAGCTAATCCTCTCGAATAGAGCTAGTCATATCAATACCAAAGCCAGAACCCAGATCTAGGGTCTAATGCTTTCCTCATCTCTCATCGTCACTGGGTTGTACATCGGGCGCTCGGCCGTACTTGCACGTATCTGACTAACGACATACACATCTCTCGCATCGCGGGCCAAGCCGTCTCCAAGGCCCAAGTCATACCGTCCGCAGGCAATCTCCCCGATGCGGCATGAGCCAGAAAATCTCCAGCCACCGCTAGCAGCAGAGTTTGCAATATCCACGCACGTGCGTCAAGCAGCAACAAGCGCACACTAGTAGTTGCATGGTCCCTACTTCTCAACAAGGGCCAATCATTTAACTCATCAATCTCATCGTTGCAGACATGTAGAAGAAGATTGATCCTCTTTTCCATCTGCTGTTCAAACCTGTCGGCCAAATGCGGGCCCATGAGTTCCACAAAAGCGCAGATCGAAACAAGAAAAAGCACTCTATGGACGACGTTCATCTTCTGATGTACAAGGATCGCTAGGTACGCCATTGTGCAGATGTAGAGAACTTCGTTGTACGCTCCATCAACAGGCGCCCCGAGGACATGCGCGACGAGCGCGAACGGCACGAGAAGGAATGAGCGGATCTTTTCTATCATGCTCGAAGCCGATTCCGAGGCTATCCGGTTGTCGCTCAGGACTGGAGAGGGCCCCGGCTTCTGATACATGATCCTCACTTTGCGGTATAGAATGTTTTGGCAGTTTTCCTGAAGAGTCTCGATAATGGTGGATGTATGGAAAGCTGCTGAAGTGGTGGCAGATGGCTATTTATAGTACCTATGTAGTGTCAAGGCGAGTCTTTCTGAAGGCGCCAACGATAGCAAGACAGACGCCGGTACGACTCGCGGCCTGCTGTCTAGGACTTCCTTTGTCTACGAGCAAAGGCATTGTCCTGACTGACTCAAAGCAAAGACCCTCTTCCATTGATCTGCAGAGGTGACGTCAAAAATGAACGCATTACAGGCAAAGACAGTTCCAAGAGTAAGAACTCTTGCAGATGGCTTTTATTTATGATCCGACTAACAAACGTTCTCGGATAGAGAGAAGTTTCTCAAATGACGATACAGTGTCTACGCCTATGGAGCAGAGCGAAGAAGTACACCTAAAGCTCACATTTACCCCTGAAACTTGACGGGGAATTACGTATCCATTCTAGGCTTACTTAGTAAGGGGAAGAAGCAAAGAGAAAGACTAGCCAAAGCAGCTTCAAAGAAGTAGATGTTTATTAGCTTCTCGGGTCGCCTGCGGATTGGCGCCTATGGAACCAGATCACTCCATGTGGGAGGCGGCATAATCCAGCACATCTCTAACCACCGCCACGATCTCCCCAACCACCACCGCCCACAAAGTCTGCCACATCCAACGCTCCACATCAGCCAGGTACAGATCGAGAAGCTCATCTATGACGTAGTGCTCCATTTCCAAGGACTTTTTATCATATTTGATCCACTGAACCCGTTTTTGGTCCTCGCCCCCCGCTCGAGGATCTTCATCATGATTTGCGCTCCTCCGACCAAGCCCCAGACGCAGGCTACGAAGAGGGACAGCAGAAACAGCGCACCAGCGACAACACCAAACTTTTGGTGGACTCGATACGTCAAAATTGCCACCGCGCAGATGTGCGCAATTTCATTGTAGATGCCGTCAACCGGCACCCCAAGAAAACGCATGATGAGCGCAAAGGGTACGAGGAACAACAGAAGGAGTGAGAAAACTTTCGCCGCTATATCGAGAGCCATGTCGGAAGTCTCCATGTTGTCAACTGTATTGTCCGCGGCCGAGGCAGTCATCTCGTTGTTTTGGATGGGGAAGGATTGGAGTTTTCGGGTCATGATATGTTCTGCGTGGTGTAAAGTGCTCGTTGAATAATGCAGGGAATGGACGAAGACCCACTCTAGGAAACACACCGGATATTTATATATTATTCCTCATGGAGCGATATTTCACGCCAGCGATATCATCATACGCGGGAGGACGTGCTGCTTAGGACGTCCATTGTCTCAAAACAAAGACATTGTCCCACTGCCCTTAAGAGGTAATATGCATTGATCAACTGGCGGAAATAATAACGGCAGAGAAAATTCACTTGGATACCCTCACATACGCGATTAAAATAATGAACGTCCTTCATTAAAAGAAAATCCAATCCATACAGAAAGACGACTCGGAAACGTCAAAGTGAAAATCCACACAGACAGCTTCACCTATATGATCAAACCACGAGAGTCGCCGTCACAGGCACAACCGTTTCCTAATTACTATTTTACCCTCAAAACTCGACCAGGACCATCTCCAACAGACTCAAAACATACGGAAAGGTCTTCTCCCCACAGTCATCCACGAATGCAAGCAGCGGGGTCCCTATCTGCGTACCCAGCGGCGCGAGCACAGCCCGCCATACCCCCATCCCAACCGCCTCCAAAACCCACAGGAGAACTTGTAAGATCAAGATGCGAAGTGCGAGGTCTCCGAGCGCTAAGGAAGGATTATTTACTCCTTCCATCTCGAATGTTGTATGTATATATATGTATATATGTATCGGCGGGATCGGATGTTGAGACTTCCCAGAAGCCCAGGTAATGCAAGACATATAAATAGAGAAAGAGAGTGGCGGTGAAGGTTTCGCCCAGCCGGTGGGGAAAATTGATGGAAGTGTTTAGTTTTAGAAACTGCGGTTTGTAGTGTGGGTGAGATAAAGTAAGGGAGGTGATTGTGGTTGGTTGATGAGAGAGGTTAGGAGTTTGTTGCTTACTCACTAGGAGTAGTTAAGGTAGGGTAGATAGATGGATAATTGGACGGGGCTCGGGTTTTTGTTCGGTGACAGATATAATGATGGAGACAATGGTATTGTTGTGGATGACTGGGGGGGGAAGGGAAAAGGGAAGGGGAAGGGAGGTAATAAGAGTGGATAGGAGTCGATCACATGAGGAGGTCTGAGTGATGGAGTTTCATGATCTCCGTGGAATTACATATTCATCAACCTAGTTCTGGACGATGACTCAAGGTTAGAATTGTTGCCACGGTTTGTGACAAGCTATCCGGTAAACTGAGTATTTCATACAACCTAACGTTCACTTCTCCGTACGAAATTTCTAGATCGCGCTCTACTCTCATAATCACAAACTATACCGCAATAAACGGGCGCCCCTTTAGCCTACCACTTAATCTACCTAATGCTTTTTCAACCTCCAAAGCACCACGATCTTGATATCCAAGAAATGAAAAAAAATCCCACATCAGCGTACGTGATTCTATGCACCCAATCTAGACGGTAGTCAGACCCTCATAGACTACACGGCACAATGGCTTCCACCCAAAAAATCTCGATAAACCCATTGTCCCCAACAACGGCGGTCCACCTCGCCTTTGTCCGCAGGCCCCATTCCCCTTGTCCCCTTCCACATCGCGCAACTCCCAAGACCCTCCCTAATTCCGCCACCGTCTCCAAAACCCCCCTGCCAAAATTCCCTTTCACGATCAAACTCCCCAAGCCTCCAATCTCTCACATTCTGTTCTCGTCTCTTCTAGCTCATACACACTAAATATCATCTCCCCAAGCCAAAACCCCCACGATGTCCCTCTCAACCCTCGCCCTCATCTCAGCAGACCTCCGCACCAGATGGCCCTACATCCTGATCGCGCTGTTCAACGGCGTCTGGCTAACAGCAGAAGTGTTCAACATCATCTTCGTGCAGAACAGCCAGTTCAGCTTGGTCTATCTGGTGTATCTGACGGTCGTTGCGTGCTTGATGGGAGTTGCGTGGTGCTTGTTTTTGGGGAGCGTGGCTGTGGGGCCGGTGGTGGGGTGTGTGAGGCGGAGGAGGAGGGAGAGGGCGAGGAGGGGAGGGGAAGGGGGGGAGAGGTTTGGCGTGTAATTTAGTTTAAGGGGCGGTTATTTTATTTTGTCTTTTTGATTTGTTCTATTTGCTGCGTGCTGAAGGTTTAGTTTGTCGCTCAATAGTTTGTGATTGTAGAAGCTAGTGGGGACCAGAAATCTTATAGAGATTAACTAGTGGACGCCGGGCCCGCACGAAACGGTAAGTTTACTGAACAGCTTATCTTGAGCAGGTTTTGCGGTAGATAGTATGGAATATACTCAAGGAGAAATGATTTAAAGTGGATAGTATATAAGAAAGTCACTCGCCTGACACCCTCCCTTATGGCCGTTTTCCACTCCTCAAGCCTCCTCATCCTCTCCTCGACACCTCTCCACCGCCGCTCTCCTTGCCACCTTCCTCATCCGTCTCTCCCTCTCCACCCCCTCGATTCCTCGCTCTTGCATCCACTCTCGCTCACGAATCTCCAACCCCGAGAAGAAGAGAATACACGCCTAAAGGGAGCATAACTATGATCGGCATAAGTCCAGATATGATCAAGATGAGTATAGACAGGTTCGGGAGGGATATAGGGTAGCCGTCAAATAAACCTGGGACGAGGAGAGGATAGCGAGGGCGGCCATCTCAAACTTGACGTCTGTTAGGAGGGGCATGGTGTTCGGGTTCGGGCGGGAGGTCCAAGCGTGGGTTCGGGTTGGAATGCTAGTCAGATCGGTCTCTCTAAGGTACTGGGAGGGAAAAAAGGAAGGACTTGTAGAAAAGACTGTGAGTCCGAATTATGGAGGGGGAGGGTCTATATGCCCACTTTCCCGTGGTGTGCGATCTTGCTAGGGACAAGTTCGGTAGCGTACGGCGCGTCCGCGAGAAATAGATTTGATAGTAGCTGACAGAGAAAAAGCCCCCGCCATTCGCACAAAAACATCATAAACGACTGAAAAAAAGGACCCCATGTCGTGTAGCTTCCAAACGAATTAGCTATCTATACTATAGGTCGCGCATAGCCATCGGGTGTCGAGCGGTAGGGGGTAAATAATTCGCGTGATGGAATAGTTCAAATCAGGGACTGGAGATTTCGTTGGTTTTGGAGGAACGGCGACGTATGCTCTTGCTGAATTACGAGGTTTAATCGGGCTAGTGCTATTCCTGGGGGAAATATGGTAGAGCTCTGAGATAGCGTCCAGATCGTGTAGAGCTCGATTGTTCGTTGACGATTTTGGAGGTAGATCTGCGTTGGAAACTTTATATTTTCGCAACTTACAATGAGGAGCTGTCACGGTGCAGCAACTGCGAGTTACAGTTTATGTTACGTGCTGAGTAAGTCTACACGCCCTGGAAGCACTCAAAGTTAACGGGGACGACGGTGTCGTGGTCATATCACTATACATTCCAAGCACTAGAGAGAAATAGTTGTAATCCGCGCTATGGAAAAAGGATGGAAAATGCCAAAAAAGTAATATGAGGGTGAGGGACCGATTTCCCATCCGTGCCATTAAATTAGAAACGCCAACCCCAATCCCATTCACCTTTTGCAATCTCGCTCTTTCACAAGATTACAGTTCTGTTTTTGCAACATTAAGCATTCTCTTCGCGGGCCGCCAGGACTCGGACCCAATGGTTCAGACCTCCGGCCTGCCGTTCACCTTCACCACCGTACAGATAGACATAGGAAGCAGACGGGCGATCCCTCAAACCCAGTAATGCCGTATTCTCAGAATCAAAACAATGAGACAGCCTTAGGCTTTCACAGCAGATATCCGATTATAATATCATCTTCTTGCATATCACCAATTCCATCGACCCCCGGGCATCTGTGGAAGAGAAGATTCCAATCCACATTCACTTCCCCTTTCCAGATGGTTCGATCGTATGGAAAAGTTTGATCATTTCATATCCTTCATTTTGTTGTAGCGAGATTCCAAACGAAAAAATTTCAAGACAGGCGTTCTAGAGTCGTATCATGGTCTCGTGGCTTGGTTCGGATTGATAAGTTGACTATGGCTTGCTTAATTGTTCTTTCCGGAAGAAGAGGAAGAACCCAGCACTATGAAACATGTTAGTAATTTGTACGTCGCACAAAGGTCCTTGTCAAACTTACCATATCAAGAGGTTGGCAGCCAAACCGATAAAGAACCACGGCTCCCAAACAGCGCTGATTCCTCCACTCACATCTGGACTGATCGGTCCTGGTCCAATCTTGTTTGGCGCGAAACCTCTCGCGCATATTGTGGCAATGGAGCCAAGGACTTGGGCAGCAAGCAGGGTGAACGCAATATGCACTCTAGTCAGAGTCTGCAAGAGAATCATACCGAAACCAACACCCTGGATAGCATCCAATACACCTAACCATAGCCATAGAGCTCGAGACACGAGCGCGCCTGCCGTAAAGCCTCCAGCCCATGGAACATATTGTCCGATATTTGACGTTCCCCACCAAATTTGAGCCCATCGAGGAGCACCGAGCCCAATAGCAAAGACAGGAAGAATCCAGCTGTGATCTTTCGATAGAATGGAGAACAGCCAGAGAAATAGAGCCCAGACAATGACAAAGAACAGGACGACAAGAAGCACGATTTGCCAGGCGCTAGTATGGTTTGAAGACCAGAGGAAGTTCCAATTCCTACCGTATGGAGCCGAGAGAAAGAAGTTCTGGATGATAACGGTAACGAAGAACCAGAGGATAATCTTTCTCCGTGCTAGGGAACGGTAAAACGATGGAACCTTTCCGGGAGCTTGACGATAGTAATTTGGCAGCCCAAAGAACATTAGAAGACCGACTCCCCACAAGAGTAAAGCGATAGGGAAAGTGATAGCTGACATCTTCCAGGTATCGGCAATCGGAGTACCCTCGATAATACCTGCGTTTGTCTTCTTCGTCAGGTACGAACCCCAGAACCAAAGAGCGACGACATATGCTTGTTGCGTGCCTTGAATGACACAAGCACGGAAGACCCAAGCTTTAACTGGTGCACCGCCTTCGTCACCAAAATTGAGAGCGAAGAAGATACTTCCTGAGGCCGAAGCGACAGCGTAAAACCCGGTACCGACATTCTGAATCCACCCTCGAATGCTTTCGTGCGGATTGAAATGGGCACATCCGATGAGGATGAATGCAAAACCGTAAAAGAAGAATGGTACGGATAGCGATACCACGGACTTGAAGTGCCGGAATGCGAACCACCATGCGATACTCGAAAATAGATATACAGTGGCGATAGAGTAAAGCTTTTCGGCGGTCTGACCGACCTCGCCTGTCAAAAGTGTAATCTGGTACGAGTTCGCAGCAATGATTTGACCAAAACCGAGGAACAGCGAGTAGATTGGCCAGTCACCAATACGTAATTGCATCCACTTCTTCAGTCCAGTGGGAGGCACGTAGTCTTTGCCAAGCAAGAATTCATCTCCAAGGGAGCCTTCTTTGTTGTCGCTACCGCTGCCGCTACCTCTCGAATCTTCGTCATTATAAATGGACCCGGCAGGTGATGGCGCCCGAGAACCACGGCCACGGTGGCGGTCGAAGAAAGATGGCGCAGGAGACTGGTGTCTACCGAGACGCGCATCTCTGAACTTGGCAAACCATTTCTTCTCTGACTTAACTAAGTATTCTTCAATACATAATTGGGATTCTGAGTTGTCGCCACCCAATGAGTCAAGCTTCTTATCGAACGCTGAGTAGTATTCTCCAGTGCTATCGGTAAAGAATGGATCAACCTTTTGCAAGTTGAAATCCTTCTTTCCGCCAACGACCGAATCAAGTGAAAGCACTGAAGAGTTGCTAAGACGATTTTGTGCTGAATCGCCAGCAAAAGGTCGCGCTGGGGGAAGAAGACCTTCGTCCATGCCAGGAGTTCCCGGAACAGAGGGCGGAGAGTGAGGCGGCACTTTATGCAGGCCAGGGCTGTCCATGCCGCCAGGGCCAAGACTAGATTTTCTAGGGGTGAGGAAATCTCGGTTCACTTGTGGGAGACCGTGGGGGGAGTCTTGGTGCATCATTTCCATCCTTCGACTAGCCTCTGCTTGCTCTGGTGTCAGGGTGTATTCATCATCACCATAGTAGCTTGGAATGATGTCTTCATCGCTGTCATCTTCATAGTCTGTGATAGCCTGACCAACATTCTCGTCGCTCTCAACCACAGCTGAAGGAGTTTTCTTCCCCAGTCTTCGTCGTCCTCTTCGTTCTGGTGCTGCAAGATGCCCGGGTCCTGAGCGCACACCGAGGGACAGCTGTCGACTTAGGCCAGACTTGGGCTTCTCCTCGTATGCGCCAGGGCTTGGGTCCCGACTGTACACTATTGTGTTTCTCTGCTGAGGACCAACCACGCTGAGTCTGTCGAGTCCAGCATAGCTGCTGTTTCGTGAATGGGCAATTGTAGGTGTTTGCATGCCCGTCGGTGTCATGCTACCCAAGCCGCCCATGCCACCATTTAGAGCAGGAGAGTTAAAGCCAGACGCGGTCAAGCGATCGCCATGCGTGCTTCCCTTAGCGACTTCCTTGTCGTGTATTCTAATAGCGGTGGACTGAAGAATTTCTAAATCTTCGACCCATTGGGCCACAGGGAAACGTTGCTTGGCGGACCGTGCTCTCATCATGGCACGAGTTTCTAACTTGGAGTTCAAAGCACTCTCGATGGCGAGCTTGAATTGGTGCAACAAGTGAGTTGTCGTTGTCGACTCAACTGTATACCACCAACCCGGCATTTGACCTAGACCACCGACACGGGCCCCAACACCTAAGGCACCCTTTCGTCCAAATTCGACAGCCACCAATCCGAATGGTTCATCACGAGAAGGAATAAGAGCAAATTCAGCTCCGGAGAAAATGTAAGGTGGCAAGGCGGTGAATTGTGGCTTAGAGAATACCCGTCCAGGATAAAGCTTCATCATGTGGTCCAGCTTGAGGGCTGCAAATTTGCCGTAAAGGTCAATGACTGGTCCAACACAGATGACTTGGACGTCTTCACGAGCCTCGAGTACCGCAGGGAACACGTCAGCAATCAGGTCGATACCCTTTTGCATGGACCATCGACCGACGAATACAAACAACTCTGCCTTGGGATTTTGATCAAGTCCAGCCCATTCTTGCGCTTGTCTCTTCAACTCGGCACGACTGGCTTCAAAATTGGGGTCCACTTTGATGTCACCTTCCTTCGGGAGTTCCTTGTTCCACTCTCCTGTGTCTGAAGGATCTGGGTTGGGTAGGTTTCCAACCTTCTTTAGACCCCAGAAGATGGGATAACGTGCATAGGAACGCTTACCATACTTCTTGGACACACCCACGGCACCGAACCCTTGCTGGTGAACGCGTAGATAGGAGGCACCAGAGTGGAGAAGGTTGAATACCTCGCCGAATTGGACATATTTTTGGGCGATTTCGGGTTCGAGATTGAACACCGAACACACCTCCTCCCGTTCCTTTTGGGTACGCATAGGCCAGAGACCTTGAAATTCAGCGTTGTGCAGTGAAAGACATGCAGGGATAGTCTGAGGAAGCAAGTAGAGCGGGGCGACTGAGCCGTGGTAATCGTTGATGTGGTACAAATCAATGGGAAAACGCTTGATGGCCAGCGCTACACACTGATTCCAGGCCGAGTAATAGATAGCCGAATCGAGATCGTCCATTCGAGGTGGATAAGGCTCGGACTTTGTCTGTTGACGGAACACTGGCGCATCAAGTAATACATAGGTGATGTTCCTCAAAACGTGGTACTGAACCTTGACTTCGTAGGGGTTGCCAAGAACCGTCACGCTCATAGGTTCCGCTTCCTGGTCCACAGGATAATCCACCCCGCCGACACAAGGAACGACCCAGATCAGGTCTTGATGGCCAAGATTTTTACCCATAAGTTGAGCCATGACACCCAAACCACCGATCTTGATTTTGATGGCCCAATCCTCAATATCATACTCCATTGTAGCGATTAGGACCATACGACGGCGGTTAGATTTGTTGGCAAATGCTGAGCTTGTCTGTAAGAAACCTGATTTGTTGGCGAGCCGCATCAGAGGGTTCAAGGATTCGGAAGCCTCTCCTTTCTCGACATGAATCTGTTTCTTAAACTTTCTTCGAATAGCCAGAGGGATGAAACCCTTCTTGTCGGTGATACCAATCTGATTGAATTTGACCTGATAGAAAGATTTCATGAAGGCCCAGATTCCAAGCGCGCCGGTACAGACCGGAATGATCCATAACAAGAAGAACATGATCATTTGCACATACATAGATCCGACCGGGGAGATTGTAAAACGGAGCGTATCATCATTCAGTGTGATCTGCCAGGCTAGATATGGTTTGATGGGTGGATGTGTGATGTTGAGAATAACGGCAGACAGGGCTGAAGGCGGAAGACGATCGAGAACCCCATCTGCGTCAGCATCGCCCATAACGAAAGACTGATCAGGCTTGCCATCAGGGTTGATACCCCAAACGTTGAGCTGAGCCACTGCTGGCCATTCTGTCATGAAGTTCCGTCGCCAATTGCTGTCATTCAGGAGTTTTAGGTCGTTTGCAAGTCCAGCATCAAATCCATATTGGTTATAGGGGCCGTTGATGAAAATGTGGGGAAAGCGGCGCACAGTGCCGAAGTCAATGTCACCTTCTTGGCGATAGTCGCTGCTGCCACCTAGTTTTTCGTAATATTCCACTCGTACATGTTGACCCTTCCAACCTTGGCGTTTCGTTCCGCTCCAGGGTTGAAGCTCGACCGTAGAATTACCACCCTTGTATGGCATCCAGTCAGAGAACGTCGTGCCCCAATTCGTAGAATATCGCCACTGGTTGGCGCCATCAGCTTTGTGAGAGACCTGGTATTTATCGCCAACTTTGGAAAAAAGAGTCTTAGAATAGGTTGCATCGAGTGGGAATGTCACGGGGTTATCTTTCGCGCCGGTACGGAAGAGAAGGTGATCGACCGAGTTCGTTGCATCGCCCCCGTTAAAGACGCTGGCATTCTTGACGGTCAATCTATGCACACCATGTTCAACACCTTCCAACGTTGCGGACAATTTCCAAGCGGTTGCGATTCCACCAATCCACTGAGGCGCTTCTGGAGTCGCGAGCTTGCCGCACGATACCTGACCTATCGTTGGCGTTCTTCCACTCAACGTCGAAGATTCGAAGGAGATAGCTTTTTGTACTCCGTCGCAGTCCATTTCAGCAGAGAAATGGAGCTCAATCTTCACTGACTCTGGCTGACCAGCAGATACATTAGACAAGAGGCGGGCGTCATGACCAGGGACGAATTTTGTAAGCATTGGCTTGGGCGCGATCCAAGAATCAGATGGCACGTATGCGCGGAAATCATAAGGATCCATCTGCAGACTTGACAAGCATCCATTTGCCTTTGTAGATCCAGCGATGCCAAGCTTCTGCTTACTCGCAACCAGTGTTTGCTCATCGTGAGGGAAGAAAAGGTTTTTGACAGTGGTGCCTGCATCGAACGGAGCAATCAAAGCCGTAGTATTGAGGTGCTCGGCATCATTGTTGCAATCGAACTTATAGTTGACCGTCTTGTTGTCATTCTGATATACAAGCCAGACTGACTGATTTCCATTGTCGCCTGGGAAGGTTTGATTGACAAACTTGCCTCTCATGACCGACCACATCCCGGTTTCGGTTTTGACAGTACCAGAGTTTGGATACTGTATCATTTGGGTCTGGTTAGATAGTTGTTGCAAGAAGAATCCATCATTCAGAACAGGGAAATCTCTCCGCATCTGATACATATGCTTTACAATGTTTCGAATCGGATGAGCGGGGTCTCTATGGTCGTAGGCTACGGTGTCGTCTTTGCAGCCCAATGCTGCACCTTGCTCATAGAAGAAATTACCAAACTGGACAGCACCAAGCTGGTAGCATCCATGCTTCTTCCACGCAGTTGCCGGAGACATTGACTGTCGGCCAAAGATATAGTTGTTGGCGGTATTGTCCAGAACGTAAAAATTTTGCTCTTCACCCCATAGCAAAAGCGGAATACCGGGCAAAGTGATAGTTGTGACGAAAGCACCGAGAAGCCACCTCTGGGTCCCCATAACGATGGCGGGCCAGCGGAAGAGATCTTGATTAGTGACTCCATACATATGGCGGGGATCAAATTCTCCGGTGTTGGCATTCACAAAGTCATTCGTGACGAGGAATTGATTCCAGGCATCCACCCAATTCGTGGGTGCATCATAACCAGCTTCAAGATTGCCATCCATACCAAGGAATCTTGTCAGAGATCGATAAATGGTGTAGTGGAAAGCTGCAGCATCAAGGGCACCATTATCGTGATCGCGGATGAAAAATCGCGCTTGCGATTCATTTGTCAACTGCACGGCTTCATCGATACTGTCGGGAAGCATGTCAGGTTGCCTGCCACGACCCACGTAAATTGACCCAAAGGTATTTCCACCCGTGATTTCTCCTGGAAGAAAGAAATTCTCCTTTCCATAACGGCGGGCACAATCGCGGAGGTAAGAATTGGACGCACCCATAGCGTCCACGGTGGCTTGCGTAGCTTTGTCAAAACGGAAACCATCAATGTCGAGCTGAGCAATCGTTATACACGAAAAATGCTGTATTTTGGCGCGAACAGACGGAACCCATTCTCGAAGACGGTCTTGCACAGAGGCGAATTTGGACAATTGACGCTGCCAGTCTGGGAACACACCAAAGGCTTCAGTATCACCATATTGATCAAATTCGCCATCGAAGCAACCCTGCATCCTATCGGTCACATCTTTGCCAACAGGGTACCCTGTTTCAGACCAAAATCGAGGATAAGTGCATGTTTGATTGTACTTGTTGCCAAATTTAAAGTCGAGATATTGGCGATCGGACTTGTATTGAACCGTATGCTCGTTGAGGCTGAACGGGGTGGTGGTATTCAGGTATCCATCAAAACCGATAAGGTCACCCATCCTAAAACGAGGTTAGGAAATTGAGAGGATATGATTTGAAGGATGACATACGTAGCATAAGTATTGTCAAGCAAAACATACATCCCCCTATCATGGATGGCGTCAATCATTTGGCGCCATTGATTAATGTTACCAAGATGGTGATCTAGCGTTGTGAAGTCCAAAGGCGAGTATTGGTCCGAGCCCCAGGGTTGATTCATAAATGGAGAGCCAGCAATATAAAGGGCCTGCGAGAAGCGAAAGGTTAGTCTACAGAAGCCAATTGGGAGGGAAAGCTTTGTTGACCTTGATCCCCATGCCCTGTAGATAATCCAATGAGTCAATTAAACCTTGGGAGTCTCCTCCATGGCGCATCTGACTTGAGTCGAGATCGTGCTCGAACAGACTGCCATTGATGTTGTCGTTGGTAGGGTCGCCATTGACAAATCTGTCCAGAAACAAAGTATAGAAAGGAAATCTCCATTGGTCCGGAGACGGTGTGTATTTGTGACCCTTCCATTCTCCCCAATAGTCGAGAGGGTTTGTAGCTGTCTGATTTTCATTGAGATTGTATCCGACCTGTGACGGGGTGTACCTCAACGCTCTCGTGGTACTGGCCAGGAGCGCGAGGGAGACACCGACCAGACCCCACCCCATATTGTGCAAAATTTCGCACGTGGGTTTGCTATGTACAAATCATGTGCGGTGTGATCAGTCGAGAATGGCGGTCGAGAAGGGAGGTCGAGATGAGGTGCGTCGGTCGTGGTCGATTAACTATTAAGGTCGTCGTAGCTTCGTAGATGATAGGTCGATGCCGGAAAGGGACAAACGTGAGACGAAAGGAAAGGGGACCGAGGCGGGTGACAAACGGTGAGTTGCCGGCGTGAGAGTGAAACAACGAACGTGGTGAAGGTAGCCGCAGTAAAGAAGAGGGCCCTTCCGGGAGGAGGAGGAGGAGGATAGACGGGCGGATGTTGTAAGAGAAAAAAGTTGAGGGAGGAATCGTAGCACAGCCGGGTGAGCGAGTGTTGTTTCGTGAAGATAGCGAAGCTGTTTTGCCAGCAGCGACGGGGTAGAGTGGATGTGAGGGATCTGGGCTGGGGGGACGACTAGCAGAGACTTTCAGCTAAGCTCAGCGTGGAGGTATCGGCAGGGCAGACCCCCCTAAAGGAAGAGTCGTCAGCCTGTCAGAGGGCGGCGAGCGGGGACGGGACGCTTGGGGGGGGGAAGAGACCCAGGCCAGACAGACCAGACGTGGTCCCTGTACCGTGGCAAAACGGTTATTACCGATACTACGGTACCACCAGCAATCGCGTCGACGGCGACAGAATCTGGTTGCGCCGAGCAGAATAATGGGCGGGTGAATCAAGATGTGCGCGCCATGGACAAGTGGACAGGTCACTACTACGACTGTGTGTACTGCTGCTGCGCGGTACGACTGCCGTACCCACGATACGGCGGACTGCACGCGGGCGAGCCAATGGGAGATTTCAGGCGGGCGTTGCGGGTTGGGTCTCGGCAGCCTCGCTTCCTGCGGCCTCGACGGCTTCCCTCTTGCTACAGTCGAACCTCAGTACCGCTTCGGGCGGCCAGTCAGCATTACCCTCTCACCTCGATGATGAATGCCCGTACCTTTGCCAACAACCATATCCGCCCCAGAGGATGAAAAAGCATTTCCTCGGTCGCACATGTTTCCGATAGTATTATTTTTACGGTTCTCCCCCATACATACCCGGCCAAGCTTTGACTCCACGGCCTATTTATAATTGTGGCAGAGGCCTTAATGGCCCATCGTCTGCCTCTGCTGTGGTAAGCCCCTTTTTAGCGGGACTCCCGGCCCTGCGAAGATCTGCCTTGGATTCCTTTCCTACCCAGATGAATAATCCTTCACCGCTGCGGCTGAGCCTGATCGAAGAGTCATCATGGACAAGTCGGAGGAAGGGTGGAGTGTAACATAGACAACCCTGCGATTAATATCTAAGGATAGAGTATGATGCATCTGTTCGCTCACGAACGAACGCTTTTTTTTTTGTTGCTTATCGACACCGTACATTCATCAAGCGGGGCACTCATGGTCCAGGGTCCGACCGCTGGGCTGGGAAGAACCCGAAAAAAAAAAAGGTAAGCGGTAGTAGCCCACAGCCTTTGGTCACCAAACTTTGAACTACTTGTGGATATGTGATCGCAAAGGGATCCGAGAAGCTTCTATTCAGCTGGTCAGGACAAAGGTGTCGCCTGAAAACCTCGGCGTGCAGCGTCGAAGAAGCCATCGACATTCAATTGAGTCTATGGGCGATGCGGCTTGCCTGCCAAGGACGCCGGGCATAGTCGCTGGTGTAACCGCTCCGCACTGATCTTAATGATGGTGCAAAGACGTCCTGGATGACTCGTGGGCGATCCAGTCGAAACTTCTGCCCGTGGAAGACCTCATCTTGCGTCTTCTCCGACCTGCGGCGTGTCGTGGCAAGCGGAGGCTCTTTTATGCATGATTTTTAAGCGGCGCGTTGCCAGCCTCGATCATACTGTACCATAAGGCTCGTTTTGCCATCGCCGTTCGTATCCGTACCATACCAAATACAATTTTTCAAGTGGCTCGTATTCAGACACGCTTGTCCCCTTCGAAGCCTACGCCAAGATGGTGAACCTGGTAGATAAGCCGGGGGAAATTCGAGCGAAACCTCCCAGAGGACCCTCAGATTGGCCTGTGGCTGATCCAAACATCCAGTTCCATGTCTGCGGCGCAACGACTTTATGCGCCTCAGCGCGGCTTTCCTCGCCCCGACGTCCCAAGCTGAGCTGATAAAACAAGAGTCTCTTACACGAATCATGGTCGTTTGAGCATCGCGTGATCGCATCTCCCCAATACGTCGTATAGGCGTGAGCAAAAAGACGCTCAATCTGGTTCGCTTCCCAAAACAGCAGCTCGCACAGAGGCTGGCAGGCTGGAGCAGGTTCGTGCTCGAAAATCACTGCCGGTCGGGGGATAAGGTCGGCTTTTATGAGCTAGGGCGCCTGGCTTTGCCCCGGATGGGCATGCCTGATACTTCGTGGCTTTCAATCGCGTCCGCGAAAGGCGCGCCTCTTTGCCTCCAAGCATACAGTACACGATGGTTTGGTCACGCGCTGCTGCTCTGCAACCCTCGCGACACCGAATCACCGACGTACGGACGCCCTTTTCTTTTGCAGCTGTTGCTTGCCGAGACGTGCTTCTTGCATCTTGGCCCTGCTTCTCCGGTGCATGGAGCTGCGGGAGGGTTTGATTTGTCCGGAAGAGGCTCAACGAAGCAGGTTCGTCATATACGTCCCCTCAACTTGCTTTTCGCTCCAGAAACCGGACTCGCGGCTCATTTCAAATGCCTCAATAGTTATGTCTTGTTTTGTAAATAATGCTCTTACCACTACCACCGCCTCCGTGTCGATCACCTTTCATGACGTCTAGGCGGTTTGATTCGTGGAGAACGCGTAAATTACCAGGCCGTGTTGATCGATACAGACGCTCCAATCGACCTGTCGATCAAAATTTACAGGGCTGTCTGCGAGGGGCACCAATCAGGCACCATCGAGCGACCAACGAGAAGAGACGTCAGTAAGGAGAAAGAGCATTGGATGTAATATATTTCAGGGGCTTCCCGCCGCTGCAGAAGTCGAGCGAATCCGTTGTTACAGAGTCCGTGTGTGGTGGCGTTCAAGGCCCCTGAGTCAGATCCTTTTGCAGTGTCATACATATCCAAAAAAACATCGAGTTAGCCCCCGTGCTTTGCTCGTCCGCCGAGCCTCATGTTGGGCTTCGTAAGATAGAGTTTGATAACGTTGTGCCGTTTCTCGCTCTCATCTCATCTCCGACTTTGCCAGCGGTCAAAGCGAGCACTCTGACCATCCCGAAGCTGTCAATGAGCAGTCAGACCAGAACCAGAACGCGTCTAGCTTCAATGGCGCAGTTCATTCCTGGAGATCCTGTCGTCGAATTCTTGTTTTCGCATGTCAAATTGCTTGGCTGGAAGGATGCCCGTCGACCCGCAATGCGCAGGTACAGAGTTACACTGAGCGGCCGATCTTTGAGTGCTCCGAGCAGCCGGTTTGCCCCGTAAACCGTTGAGCGGGATCTCCTTTCGAGGCATGGCAACTTTTGACGTCGCCTGGAGGCATGTAATCATTTAATGCGTTCCATCATATACGGGATTGGATGGGAGATTTTCTCGGCGCGGGTCGGCAGCATCAATTGGGAAGTGACTGTGCATTAGGTTGTGCGAAGGTCAGTAGGCATGTCAAACATCTAGCTGTCGGTTGCAGACTGGGTGATAGGCAAGATGAATGGAAAGAAAAGTCACGTCTCGATGATTTGACACCGGGGCATTCCAATGCCCTGTGCTCGGGAATGTTGGTCGTAATTTCATCTACTATATTTTGAGCATACCTATTCAAATAGGGCAATCACCATTCAAGCGGCTCGTCTTTCAATTCCCCTCTATTCGTTTTTGGTACTGGCGCTGCCTCTACCTTGACCGGTCCTTGCCTTTCTCTCTTCAAATATCCCGATCCATCCAGCCATGGCGTGTCCCGCGTTCGCCTCTTCTCAAAACCCGTTATCTTGTCCTCCATTTGCATTGTCAGACCAATGTCATCGAGCCCATTCACCAGGCAGTGCCTGCGAAAAGACTCAACATCAAACTTGGCTAATTCTTGGCCTTGGCTGTCCTTGACAACCTGGTTGACGAGATCCACTTCGATCTCATGCCCGGCCTTCGCTTCCGCGGCGATTCGCTCTAGAGCAGGTTTTTCGGACATGATCATTGGAAGCATGCCATTCTTGAATGTATTGTTGAAGAAGATATCGGCGTAAGATGGTGCAATGATGCACTTGATCCCGAAATCGAGTAAAGCCCATGGAGCATGTTCCCGAGAGCTCCCACATCCAAAATTCTCACCAGTCACGACCAATATATTAGCTCTCTGGTACGGCTCCTGGTTGAGAACAAAGTCCGGATTCTCAGAACCGTCTTCCTTGTATCGCAAGGGATGGAAAAGTGCCTTTCCAAGCCCGGTTCGCTTAATAGTCTTTAAAAATTGTTTCGGTATTATGGCGTCAGTGTCAACATTCGCGCGATCCAGAGGGGCAGCGATGCCTTTCAGTGTTGTGAATTTGGGAAGTCCAGCGGATGCTTTGGATGCACCTCCACTGGTATGAGGCTGGGCGTCTTCTGGAATGTCCATAATCTTGTCCATGTCTTCGTCGGTGTCAATGTCCTCTACCGTAGGTTGCGGCTCAACATCTGTCTTGGGCACAGCCTTCACAGGTGAAGCGTTTGATCCCGCAATTTTACGGACATCAGCAAGCTTTCCCACGATAGATGCTGCTGCTGCCATGACCGGTGACATGAGATGGGTTCGGCCAAGGGCGCCTTGCCGTCCCTCAAAATTTCGATTGGATGTACTTGCGCAGCGCTCTCGTGGTGACAAGATGTCTGGATTCATGCCTAAGCACATGGAACAGCCAGCTTCTCTCCATTCGAAGCCAGCGTCGATGAAGATTTTGTCAAGGCCTTCTGTCTCGGCCTGCTCCTTCACGAGACCCGAGCCGGGGACTATCATGGCGCGCTTGAGATTGCTGGCTATCTTTTTACCTTCCACGATCTTGGCTACAGCTCGAAGATCCTCCATCCGAGAATTAGTGCAAGAGCCGATAAAGATCTTGTCGAGCTCTATGTCTTGCATTGGCGTTCCGGCCTTGAGGCCCATATATTCCAAAGCTCTCTTGGCGCTTGCCTTTTTAGCTTCATCTGTGAAGTCCTCTGGTCCTGGTACGACGCCCGTGATAGGGACGACATCTTGAGGGCTGGTCCCCCATGATACAGTAGGCGGGATGTCCTGAGCGTTGATGAAGACCTCCTTGTCATATTTTGCTCCATCATCAGACTTCAAGGTCGACCAGTATGCCACGGCTTTCTTCCATTCTTTTGAGCCATAGCTGGGCGCCAGAGGCTTGCCCTTGAGATACTCATACGTAGTCTCATCGGGAGCTATCATGCCGGCTCTTGCGCCAGCTTCGATCGACATATTGCAAATTGACATTCTTGCTTCCATGCTCAAGTTTCGTATCGCTGACCCACAGAACTCAATGACTGCACCTGTCCCACCGGCGGTCCCAATCAGGCCGATAGCGTGCAGGATGATGTCTTTACTACTGACACCAGGCGGAAGCTCTCCATCGACTTGTATTCGCATGTTTTTGCTTCGCTTTGTGAGCAGGCACTGCGTTGCGAACACGTGTTCTACCTCGCTTGTGCCAATGCCGAATGCAAGCGCCCCGAAAGCGCCATGCGTTGACGTGTGACTATCTCCACATACTAATGTAGTACCGGGAAGGGTGAAGCCTTGTTCAGGCCCAATGATGTGGACAATTCCTTG
The DNA here is from genome assembly GCA_021030905.1 of Pyrenula massariospora. NCBI lineage: Eukaryota > Fungi > Ascomycota > Eurotiomycetes > Pyrenulales > Pyrenulaceae > Pyrenula > Pyrenula massariospora. Next base: position 2,533,793 of record JAGFMI010000003.1, read on the forward strand.
TCTTTTATCACCCAAGCCAAAGTAAGTCAGACCAAAGTCTTTGACATTCTCCTCAAGGGTGATACACTGAATTCGGGAGTCCGACTCCTGGACGAAACTTGCAACGTCCTTGAAGTTCTTTCGTATCGTGGTCGGTATATTATGATCGGTTGTCGCTAAGGAACAGTCAGGGCGGCGAACTTTTCTTTGAGCGTTCCTTAGGCCCTCGAAGGCTTGCGGAGAGGTGACCTCGTGGAACAAATGTCGATCTGGACATAATCAGTAAAAGTTCAGAGGACGTTCAAAGAGGACTGATGAAGGATAACGGACCAATGTAGAGCAGAATAGTGCCATCATCCTGGGCATTTACGATGTGGTCCTCAAAAACTTTGTCGTACAGCGTCTTCGGTTTGGGGATTGCGGAAGGCATGCTGCTCGACAGAACCGGTCATGGACAGTCAAATATGGTTGAAAAGGGGTTCTCGCGGCACCCTTGGATGATTGAAGTAGCAACTGTATCATGAACTTTCCCCGTGCTCTCCTCTTCATGGCCATCTTCATCTTCATCATCGAACTCCGATATCGGTGGAAATAGCTAATGGCGGGAGCCTGATTGGCCGAAGGTGGGGCACGATGGACACCGTTCGGGGCGGAGGATTCCAGCCTGTGACGGCATGCTGTGGCGCATCCATGGTGATTCCTTTCACTTAGACATGGAAAATATCGTTTCATCAGGAGTTCTAAGACACATTTCTCGAGTGTCTTAGGAATCAGGGTGTGGACGTCTGGGCCGTGTGCGGGGCAGAAGCAGGTGGGTGCCGGAGTGTCGCAGGACTTGGTGATATGGAAATCACGAAGATGCCTTTTGTTTTCGTCTGATAACTCTGGTACTAGACCTTTTGTTCTCTTATTGAGAGCAGCTCTCGACGACTATTGAGGTTCAATCCCCTTCTTCCTTCACTTGGAATGATAGCTTGAGCGACAATCGTAAAGCATGCTTTACGCGTGTTCTTCACTGTCTATCACCGCTCTACAGGCTGCCACCGATCTGAGCCGTAGTCACCAGCCATGCCAGATATTTACCCAGAAGTGAGGATGACCTTCGCCCCAAGACATTGTGATATCGCGGTCAGGCGTTCACAATCGTCGTAAGATACCGAGAGTGTTTGCAAAAGGTCACCCTTTTTCATCCTAGAAAGGAAGATTCAACGCTTCATACGACGTGGAGCAGCTTTCTTTCTACAACGACTCGCCAGGATATGCGAGCATGTCAAAGTCGCTGTATGATCATGCCATTCTTTCTCTTGAATATTTACAGTGGCGCCATGGTCCGGGCGTCTATGCAGGACCAGAATATGTATGTTCTGAACGTTTTTGAAAGTATCGATTACCCCTTGGCCCATGTTCAACCACGCACGTCTCTTCGTTGTCGACCCCTCACTTTTCTTCACGGCACAAAGATGCTGAAACTTCCGATCCAAGGAACGAAAGGATGCGAATCGTCGCGGAGGTACTGAGCGATCGAGTAGCACTTCAAACGGAGGAAAGCAAACAAGCAAAGGCCTATTCTAGGTAGTGAATGGTCGGAGAAGATGAGGTATCCAAGCTTGTCTGGATGGGGAAGTACATGGGTGAGAGAAAGAAATCATGAATTCATGGAGAGACTCGTTCTCTAGGGCTCACAATAGCAGAGCCCTTGTGAAACAGTAGCGGATGTCTCTGGGGTAGAAATCGAAACAACGCATTGAGAGGCATAGGCGTTGAGGTTTGATCGTCGCGTCTGAGCTTGCGAATCACAAACGGCTTTCGTGCTAATCGTATAGGCGCATGATCATAATGGACTTGTTTCTCGCCGATGGTACGGTTGTCACACAAAAGAGACGGTGAGCGTACGACGAGACGCCAGCCGAAGCCTGCAGATGAGGTAGCAAGCGACGGCGGTCGGGCGTTAAGCCCTTTTCCGCCGGGATAAGCAGCAGGCCGTCAGCAACCGCTTAAAAATCCATCCTCTGCGATCGCGCTTTTCCACTCTTCCAACACCCCGCTTTGATTGCCCATCCTGCTGCCTGCCCCGTCGTCATGCCACCTGTTGCGCGGGGAGCCTTCGCCTGCTCCTATCACCACCAGGCCCTCTGGCTACATAATGCCGATACTGGGTGCCTTGACGCAATCGCCACATCAGTGTCTTCCACCGTCGACGCTTCACCTATGAGCACTTCTTCTCCGGCCTCTCCATGTCGCCGAGCGTCCAGAGGGGCGCTGGTGGGACAGTAGTGAACGAGCCCGAGGGGGCCCCCCCGGGAGGCCGAACATGGGCGGGCGGCCCCCGCAGGAACACTTATCAGACTTTTCTTCTCTCCCCCCCCCTCTCTTCCTCTCTGACGAGAATCCGTGCAGCGCGGCTCGTTCCAAGCTACAGTGGTTTCTTCGCGGGCTGGGGTGTCTTCACGCTTGCGCCCGAACAAGCGTAGCCGGTCTCCCGCGTACACGGCGACGCAGCATTTCTGGGGCCTAAGCAGCGCTTGGCAGCAAAGTCCTGACCGCGCTACCGGCCCTCGGCGCTGGTTGGCCAGGCTTAGAGTCGCTGCACCAGAGTAGCCGTTCAACTCGAACCTTGGCCTTTTCCCTTCCCTTCCCTCTACCATTTTCACCACCCCCTCTCTCTCACCGCAACCAGCTCACCTTCTTTCCATGGTCATTTCCTTTGTCGCTTTCCCAATTGTTCCCTCTTGCTTCTACCATTCAATTCCAACCGCCACAACGCCTTCACGAACAGCAGATCTCTCCTTGCCTCCCTGCGCTCACACGCCTCGTCCTTGCCGTCCCGACCGTGCTTCGACAACAACTCCATTATCGCGCGATATAGCCATTCGAGCCTCCGAAAAGACAATCACCTACTTCTGTGCTTCTACTTGACCGACCGAGCGTTTATCTCGCAAGTTTCTCGGCCACGGCGGTCCTCGCGCCCTTTGTACCTCCCAACTCACAAAGACCCTCAGACCGTCCTCTACCTCCACACGAGTTCCAAAGTCACTCTCTTCACCAGAGTCGATTATTCAAGGCTTGACTGACACGCGCTCACAATTTTTCGAGTCATTTTGCGTGGATGTGGTCGGGTTGCTCTTGTAGTCGGGATGTGGTTTAGGTGGTAACAACGCGCAAACCCGCTCAGCTTCCACAGACAGATCAATCGAGGAGGTACGCTGTCAGATTATGACAGATACCTCCTCCTTTTTAATCACGCATTCGACACCTCAATCATTACCGGTCACCGCCACCGCTGTCGCCTCTCCTACTCTGAACGGATCTCTTTCTGACACCCTTCCAATTGAAGATGACGAACCCTACACCATCAAGTGCATCTGCGCATACTCTGACGACGACGGAAATACCGTTTTCTGCGAGAAATGCGAGACATGGCAGCACATTGAGTGCTACTACCATGGGAAGAAGGTGCCAGAAGTCCACAACTGCGCAGAATGCGAGCCCCGAATACTGGACGCAAGACGTGCAACAGAGCGACAGAAGAAACTGCGAGAACAATCTGATGGCGGTGACCGGAAGCCCAAGCGACCGGCCTCCAAGAGTCACAAGAAGAAGATTAAGGAACCCACAGCGACCGAGCAGACGAATGGATGGCATGAACGGCAGGAGTCGGCCTCCGTCGGACGTGACCTTCCACCACCAGCAAAGCGTCCAAAAACAAGTCATCGTACGTCAAACTCGATGAATTCGACCAACGGTACGGCCGCTCTTCCTTCTGAGTCCCGCAAACGCGCAATCTCTTCAGCGCACAACTACCCTAGTCCTACGAAATCGCCCAACAACCACTACCCTCCTATGCCCATGTATTCACAAGAGTTCCTTCACCTCTACGATCATGATGGTGGCAAAGACAACCTTGGCTTGAAAGACAATTTCAATACCATCAACGTTGCCGGCAAATTGAGTTCCTGGCTGTCAGACCCAGTACAGCTTTCGCAGGACACACACGGTCTCAAATATGAGGACGTTTTCACTTCTGCAGAGTCAGATGCCATCTTAGAACAGCCGAGCCTTCCCTCAGTCTCCCGACATTCGAAAACGAACAGCGATGTGGAGTACGACGGTAGATATCCTAAATGGCAGTACCTTGTCTTGGACTCGCCAGTCCGCAAGGATGATATTGTTGGAGAGATCAAAGGCTCGGTAGGGCATTTCGAAGAGTACTGTCTCGATGGCGCAAATCGATGGCAAGAGCTTCGGCATCCAGAGCCTTTCGTCTTTTTTCATCCACAACTCCCCATTTATATTGATAGCAGGAGGGAAGGCACGCAATTTCGATATCTCCGCCGTTCTTGCAAGCCAAATGTCACTATGAAGACCTTCATTACCCGCGACTTGGAGTATCATTTCTGTTTCGTGGCGAAAGACGATATACCCCCGGGCACAGAACTCACTGCATCCTGGTACCTTGATCAAAATCTCGTCAATAAGCCAGGGATCGTCAAAGAAGAGCCGACTGGTGATGGTGAAACAGACCCTCCATGGCTCTGGGTCAGCCGAGTCCTTGCAAATTTCGGCGACTGTGCCTGTGATAGTGGTCAAAGATGTCCTTTTGCCAATCTTGACAAGAGATATCACCCGCGACCACTTGATGGCAGACAAACAAACGGGAAGAAACGAGGTAAAAGGAAGAAGCATGCAGGCTCGCCATTAGCCGGAGGCGGCGGCACTAACAGCCGTGCTGGAAGTGAGAACGTAAAGACGCAGGACGATGAAGAAGCAGATAGCCGGTCCACATCCGGCTCTGTCCGGAGTAAACCACAGAGTCGAGACATGACACCAACAAGTGGCGGTGTTCTAGACAACCCTAATGTGATTGTCGGCCTTTCCGACCGAGAAAAGAGGAAAATCGCCATGGCAGAGAAGAAATTTGAACAACTGGAGCAGGATCAACACGTCCAGAAAAAGAAAAAGCGTCCCAGCGGTGGTTCGACTGTCAATACGCCGAGTGTTTCCACGTCGGTAAGTACTCTTGTTCAAAGAGATTCGCACCTAACCCAAATCTTCTCGCAGAAACACTTGGGTCAATCCACCAGCTTGCCTCCGACCCCAAGCATTCTCAGACCAAGCAACATAGAGTCGTATGCGGCAAGCTATAGCTCAGGCTCGTCGGCATTCAGACCTCCCTTTTCTCGTAACGGCAAAAGTTCATCGCCTGCAAAATCGCAAGCACTTCCGACAACTCCAATGCGTCCTGCCTATGTTGACTCAGCTATGCAAACAGATCAAGATCCAATTGACGGCGTCATTATCGAGACGCCGTCGTCCAAGAGAAGGAGGTTCACACCGCTGACACAGCGGCTATTGAAGCGCTGTTTTGAAGATCGAACGCGATCTGAGCAGCTCAGCCCTCTCAGCATCGAGAACAGCATCCTTGGAAGAATACCGATCTCTCCAGCTTCGTCTAATCCCACGGATCTTCAACCACAAGATATCGAAATGAAAGACACCGCTGTCTCGACGTCAACATCTTCCTCTCCTTCACTGCAACAGCGAGCACCAACACCTCCGCCAGATCAACCTCCTATCATTGATACTACTCGCACCGGTCTACTTCCGTCACAAGCCGCCCATACCGCCTCTGTACGCAGATTGCACCCGCCAGACAACAACTTGCGACCGACTCTTGCTTCGCTCCCTCCTGTACCTTCATTTTCAACTATGCCGTCTAATCCTACACCGACAAATGCAACGCCATCAACCACGTTTAGTGTTAAAGCCCCTCTCACGCTTGCTACCTCCAACATCTCCTCAGCGGTTTCACATCCCAGTATGGGCATGCAAAGCCCAATAATAGCACCAAGCCCAGTGAAAAAGAAGCTGAGTCTTGGTGACTACATTATGTCCAAACGAAGCGCAAGCATAACAACCCCTAAAACAGAAAAATCCGCCGCCGCAGCTGCTCTGGGAAATCCGCCCGTGGCAGAGAATCCGTTTTCTTCAATAGCTGAGACTGTGGCCGAGAATGGAGCCCGCCGCCTTAGCGAGAATCTTGTAGAAGAAGAGACGCACGCTCCAAAGGTACTAGACGAAGTACCTCCGGAAGGTTTGGACACAAACCCAGACACGTCTCGGGCAATTTCAGCTTCGGCAGTAGAAGGGGACACTGTGATAGCTAAGACCGACGATGTGGAGATGCAGGACGTGCCAGGTGGTGACTTAGAAACCGTTTCGATTCTGACAGCGACAGCCCAACTTTCGGCCGACGACTCGGCCTCGTCGAGGGATCCGCGGTTAAAGTGATTTATCGTGTTCATATTTGACTTGTACGATAGAGCGGTTTGCACAGTCGACCACCTTGACACACAGAGTTCACAGGATCTCGGGTTGATTTGCGTCCTTTCAGCTATAGACTCTTTGAGCGTTCTGGCGTTGAACAACTTTGTCTCAAAGTGGCTGAGCATGTCGATATTTGCAGTGGAAAACAGATGAGCGTTTTTTGGCTGGGCATCTTACGAGTCATGTCTTTTTTCTTTGTGAGATGTATATAGGGTTTGACGTTATGAAAGGGGGATAGGCGTGCCGCCACTGGTTTTAGATACCTTGCTTTACGAAGCGACCCTACTGCAGCATATGAGCTAGCAGGCAGAAGAAATATATGAACAGAGAAACAGTTGAAATTCTATGCGCGGAAGATCTTTATTCCCAAGCTGAAGTGTCCGATATCGCAGACCTATTTTAACTTCGAGTTCTAGATACGTTTCTTCCTTTCGACATGTGTGCCATTGAAACCAGGTCTTCGAAAGTTGGTGCGGAATGCTCCGCTTGTAGGTGAAAGGGCAGCACACCTCGACAGCTCCATGTCAGACTCGCGCGCCGCCCTTGTACATTTCCCAGTATCATATGCCGCAGGTCTGGCGACAAGTTGACTTTGGCCTGTGTCGCCTAACTTTTCCTCCCCTCATTTCCACATGGAAGCTATTTGACAATTGGCTCGCCTCGTTCCGGGGAGCCGATTCAAATCCATGACACAAGGCACTCGAGATGGACGACATCTTCACAGATACGATTGATTCGCGATCGGCGAAGCGAAGAAGGATTACTACGTACTCCTCATCCCGGTCTACTGCACAAAAAGCAAGTACACATCGTGAAAGTGCAAATAGACAACGAGCTCGAGAAGGGCAAGAAAATGACGCATTGGGCAGAAGGGAGCCGGAAACTTCGCCTTCGATTTTTCGAAAAGTGTCGAATACTGTGGCTGGATTAGGGAAGAGATTGTTCGAGTCTACGCATAATGATCGACCTCAGAGTATACAAGAGCAACCACAACGTTCCCGTGAGAGACAAGAGGAGGCGAATGGGTTAACAGCCCACGATGTTGAGGTCAGCATCGCCGACAGGAGGGCCACACCTAGTGATGAGGATGAGCTAGCTACTGGAGAGCTTGTAGGCACCCCTACCAAACGCACAAAGACGATCAAGAAGAATAATACGATTAATGGTATTCTAAATCACGGCGAGGCAGATGATGGGAGTCCACCTACCACAAGGTTCAGTGGACGCCAAAAGCGGAGGCCGCAAAGATTCTCAAACGACGAAGTCGTCCTAGAGAGGCCCAAACAAGATGCACCAAAAGAGCCTAAGGGTATTCTGACTCCGTCAAAACGGTCACGTCAGAAGAGAGGGCGAACGAAGCGTAAAAGCGTCGCTTTCCAGTCAGAGCCAACAGAGGATGAAGTAGGATTTGAAAATATTGAGATATCTCCGCCATTCACTGTTGAATCTCGTCAAGATCTTATCTTTCCTAATAGCCCCCAGGGTCTCGATGACTCGCAATCTCTGGACGAGCCTAGCGGAGTTCCTGGAATACCAGAAGAGCTTGAAGCCCCTCCTGAACCTCAACTCCTTTTTGAAGAAATGGACCCAGAATTCGATAAGATCAAATTTGTTCTTCTCTCTCGTCTAACCCGCCAGGGCTTAACGCCTTTGGCCCATCTTTCCTCAGAATATCAAAAGGTGCACTCATTACTTTCCAAGACCGTAGCCTCTGGAGAAGGAAACTCGATGCTTATTCTCGGCTCACGCGGAACGGGAAAACGGACCTTAGTTGAGACTGCTGTTATGGAGCTCCAAGAGGAGCACCACGAAAACTTCCACACTATCCGGCTTAATGGACTCTTCCAAAGTGATGACAAGCTAGCCTTAAGGGAAATCTGGCGCCAGCTTGGTCGTGAACTGGAGGTTGACGAGGAGGAAAACAAAGCCGGAAGCTATGCAGATACATTATCATCTTTGTTGGCCTTGCTATCACATCCTAACGAATTTGAAATACCCACAGACGCGGATCAACGATCCACCAATAGCCATGAATACAAGACCTCAAAATCGGTGATTTTTGTCATGGAAGAATTTGATGTCTTTGCCTCCCATTCCCGGCAAACGCTTTTGTACAATCTCTTCGATATCGCTCAAGCTCGCAAAGCCCCCATTGCAGTTGTTGGTCTTAGCACACGCGTGGATGTTGCTGACTCTCTTGAAAAGCGGGTAAAAAGCCGCTTCAGCCAACGCTACGTCTTCGTCCCGCAGGCTAAAAGCCTAGAAGCGTTCAAGGAGATCTGCAAGACGTGCTTGATGTTATCCCCAGCAGATAAAATCCATGGCGAAGAGAAGCTCGACAAGATCTACGTTGACCGCTGGAATAAATGGGTCAACCAGCTGTTCTCCAAAGATAAAGCGATGCAAAGACACCTCTCAGCTATTTACATGTCAAGTAAATCTGTGCCCGAGTTTCAGCGTTCCTGCTTGGTGCCAATATCGAACTTACGCGCTTTAATAGACAAATCCTCGTGCACAGGAACTCAAACAGGGACCCTTCCCACCGGGGAGGAATTCTCAGCCCTTGCACCATGCCTTAGTCCACCAGACAGCGTCCTCGCTGAGCTGCCTTCCCTCACCCATCTTCAGCTCGCCATGCTCGTCTCGGCAGCTCGCCTCGACTTGATCTACGGAGGCGGAGGTACAGACGGTGTTGCAGTCAATTTCGAAAGCGTCTACGCAGAATACGTCCGCCTTTCGTCAGAGTCTCGCATCGCCTCGTCGGCGTCGGGAGCAGCAGTTTCGAGCAGAATCTGGGGGAGAGAGGTTGCAGATGGTGCGTGGGATGAGCTTCTCGGGAAGGGTCTGTTAGTGCAGGCTGGGAAGGCGGATATGTGTAAGGTAGAGGTGCTTTTGGAGGAGATTGTGCCGGGGTTTGAGGCTTCTGGGAAGAGTGTTGTGGATGAGCTGAGGAGGTGGTGTAAGGATATTTGAGAGCACACATCTTTATCGGGGTGTTCTAGTGGCTTGGTGTAAAATGCTAGCTGACAGGTAGCCGCTTTTACGGCGCCTTTGAGTTCACACCGTATTGAATCAGGCTGGGCTCTGCCATTCTGGAGTGAGTGTGCAGGCTCAGCACGCCAAGCCGCTGTGCCTCCCCCCTCACATCCTTCCAACACGAGATTCGTTAACCAAAGCAGCAACGCTATGTCAGCAAGCGAAGACGCAGAACATGGTCAATTCCAAGCGATACCCTTCATTCTATTCTCTGGACCTGCAGAAATCAAAATGTGATCGGACAACAAGGCATTCGAAAAGGACCCGACAAGAGCTCCATCCAAACCTTTGGCAGATTGCGGGATTGGCCCCCACCACCACCTCGACAGCGCAGATCCCCTAATCGTGCGGCGTGCCTGAGAGATGCCAGGGCGTGGCAGTCAACTAGCTATTTCTGTCTGATCTCAGCCTCGAAGCGAAGGATGCCTTTTACCGGATCGAGCGCTGTTTGATTTGATGGCTGGCAACTCCAAGGTCACGATATCGTGCTGACAGGCTGTCCCTGACATTTATTTCCCGCATCTAAACGAACCCCAAGTTCATTTCGCCCAATGATAGCGTGTTCTTGCATGGCAAACATGCAGGCTTATGGGAAACATCGAGCCCAAGGGCAGCATGGATTGTCGCTGCGATGCGGCACAGGAGGCTATTTCGCCTGTGACCTTTTCGTGGCCGCTACTATTTTACACAACAGAGGGCTGGTTGCTTTCAACCACCTTATGCGCCGAGCACGTTTCGTCCACGGTCTCGGGTTATGCAGGTCGACTCTCTAACATAAAAATGGTAACAGAAAGCGGTAGGGGCGATTTGGCGCCTACAAGGAATAGGTTTGAGGATACCCCGATTGCGATAAGCGTCAGCTCTACTGCTGAGCCGCAATAGTCGGCCACCTGATCTTACGAAAGGATTCTGATTCTGTACGACATGGAGCTGTAGGCAGCGTTGCAATTCCTGCTTCGCTAGTATTTCATGTCGCGGTCGCCCGCATCTACACTTGTCTTCTTGTCACACTCGTTCTAATCTTTGGAAGGTACTAATATTCTGCTTCTTCCATTTTGCACCTTTTATCGTTCTTGCTTTGTCAATTCAGAATGTCTTTTCTTGTGCCTTACAACAATGCTATGCGCCTTGGCCAAGGCTTCAACTCATACACTCAAGAGATCTGCATTGACGATGCTGTCCTAGTCCGGCCAGAGGGCCTTGCGCTGGTACCAAATTCCGACTCTGCCGCCCCGAATGGCGTGGCATCGGATACTGCAGACTATGCAGCGCCAGCTTCACCGTCAAAGGCTACTGCGCCTGAAAAGCCGGTGCGAACCCCGATTCTAGCGACTACATTCAATCAAACCAGCGTCCAACGAGTTCCAACAACAATCAATGGCATACACAGCAATCAGATCGTCACTTTCTGTAGTCGCTCCATCGAAAATGTATCCGATGTTATGGATAGCCTCAATGTCTCGACGTCGGCGAGCATCAAGTATGGGACTGTCAAAGCAAGCGGCAGCGCAAATTTCATTAACGAACACACAATCAATGAGAGCGATATGAACTTCATGGTCTCCGTCAAAGTCACTAATGAATGCAACCCCATCGCTACTGCCATGACATTTAACCCTATCGCTGATCTCGCAACTGAGAGATTTCCTGACGTTTACGGAGATTGCTTCATCTCGGGCTTTGTCGAAGGAGGAGAATTTACCGCCATCATCTCAATTAAGGTCCATAACAAGTCTAACATCAGAAAGGTGAAGACGGCAACAGAGCTCCAGTTGGCTGTAGGTGCGAGCCCAGTTTCAGTAGGAGCTTCGTCCAGTCTAGACAAGGCAAAGCAGGACACGTCGCGATTGGGCGAAACAACAATTTCCGTGAATTGGTCTGGCGGCGGAGACGTCAAAAGTCCCGAAAAGAATTGGGATCTCGCCCAAGTCATCGCCACCGCCAATGAGTTTCCAAACCAAGTCGCCCAATACTCTCAACGAATTTCTGCAATACTCATGGACTATCGTTCCCTGCGCTCATTCCATGTTTACAATGCCAAACTAGCAAAGCCACTTACCGTGCGCGATTACAGTCTTTGTGATCTTTACACTACAGACCTTTTCTCGGCCTATATGGGTTTCAAATCCCTCTGGAAAACCATCTCGGCCATGATCAAAGACCCAAAATCCTACAAAGTCGTTCCCAAAAGCGAAGCAGTTCCAAATCCAATCCAGCTTAATCCCACCAGCCTCAATAATGCACGCACCGAGTGTCGCAAAGGTATGACCCAGATCCTTGAAGAGACCAAAATGCTTGTCACCAACCCCGAGATCGCCAAGGTTGGCGCTGACGGCGAAATGAAGAAGCCACCTTTTATCGTTCCGGGGGAGCTCAGAGCTCGACTCCCTGTCTGGGTTGGCCCACCTCTGGATGAAGAAGTTACGCAAATGGATATGGAAGCTATTTCCGGTCAGGAGATCCTCGTTGTCGCCCACTATGCCAGAAATCCCGATCTCTCCTTCTCCCTCCTCGCTGGGGACGAGGTCACAGAGGAGGAGTGGAGGTCCTGCAAAGCGTTCTGTACGCTTGAGCCTTCAGCCGCGAAGCGCCCAGCTGACCCGATATCGGCACTGCGTGTTCATGCGCACAAACATCACCACGGAGACTCGGGATTTTTCGATGAGATCTTCGGGAGGCATTTCTCGCACAATTCGGAAGGTGCGGTGGCGAGCATTGCATTTTCGACTGCGCCGGTGGATGCGACGCCTATTTTGGCGCACCCAGTCAATGGTAAAGATGGGAAGAAGGAGCAGCCTTCTACCGTGGTGACAAATGGGAAGGCGGCGAACGGCGGGAAATGTCCGTGCACATTCACATCGCATGCGGGTGCCAGGGCTGAGGTGAAGGATCTCTGCTCTGAAGACCGGTTCCTCTCCCCACTTGTTGACTGTGCACGTGATGGCGTCGGAAAGGTCGTCATATCCTACGAAAAGGGAAGCCGGCGCATTGCAGGCCTTAAGGTTTTCTCGCCGGGACCTGACGGGCGAGGTGTGGGCATGAAGATCCTTGAGTGGGATATGTACAACTGTACCGGGAAGGAGAGAGCGAAGCTGGAAGAAGTGGAGATCCTGCCTCCCGCTGGTAGTGGAGAGAGCGACGATGAGGGGAACGCGAGGGGGATCAGGGGCGGAGGGAAATCGAGAACTTGGAGTCCGGTCGCCGGAAAAGGCGATGACCTCAAGAGTGATCGATGGGCGTTGGTAGGATTCTGGGGGACAGGGAGCCCGTTGATGGTCAGAAGGTTAGGAGTTGTTTGGGGAAGGATCTAATCGGGACGTGGGATAAGGGAAAGAGACTGTACAATATTCGATTCTTGTTGTTTTACTTTGATGGATTCTTGGTCAGTGACGGACATAAAATAGTATGGGCATTGGGACTACGTTAAATCTGTGTTTCTGTCAGAGCTCTCAATCATATACTGATTTTTATCTGTCCTGCCACAAAGGGTCACGTGCCAAAGTATCACATGCTTGACCGCGGTATACCCCTAGTTCTCTCCGCATCAGCTATCCCGCCGACAACATCTAGGCCGTAATTTCCTTGTCTTTCTTTCGAACACCTTGTTCGTGAGAAAAATGACAACAGCATATAGCTGACCGCTGGAGATACCTAGGTTTTCATTGCCTAGTCAACGCTCCTTCCACTACGTCACTTCAAAGCTAGCCTAATTAACACCCTCTCGAGCAACTCATTCATAGATATACGTTATTCCTGAAGAACACAATGCTTTTGTTACGCCTCTTCATCTACCATTTTCATTGCTGTTTCTCAACAAAGCACCATTAAGCCATGAAAGGAAATTTAAACCGAGCGTAAATGTCTAAGCGATTATAAAATCTTTTTCCGATAGCAGCGGCTTTGAAAACGTGGACATTGAAAGATATGGCACTTGCTATATCTGCACTACGTCAGCCCGACTCCAGAAACACACCCGCTTTGTATCGAGCCGTCTCCAGTGATTTTTCTGACGCACATGACCCCAACTCAGGTGATAGGTCTACGCCTTATCCCAACGATACTATCGATTTGGCTGACAGACGATATGACGACGTAGCTTTGACACCACCTTCCAGCCCACGGGCTGCGCTAGTTATACCTGTTGCCGACGAACGCTCCGATCCGACCGGATCTCGCGAGAATCTGCCCGATGCCAGTGCTCCTCCCCCGAGCTACCGCACAACAGCGTCTCAGAATCAGCCCTTCTTCCGCCGCATTATAGGATGCTCAATGCCGGAGCCAATCAAAACTACGTACCAGGGTATAATGATTGGAATCTTTCTGATCTGGTTCTTTGCTGCTGCCATGACGACCATGGCTGTTCTGCGCGCAGACGCAAAATGGGTTATTCCGAGCATTTTTGTAGTACAGGTGGTGTTGCTGCTGCATGCTTGTTTGCTCTTCTGGGGAGTCATGCGGCTGCGTGATGCGGCAGAAAGAGGCTGTGAGACAGGTGTTGAGCAGAGAGCTGGGGAGCAGTAGGTTCGGCTAAAGCCTTCCTTTCTCGTCTCAATTTCCAATTTCCTTCAGGTTATTTCTCCCTATGATGCCATGAAAGCCCTGTCTGCGAGCTATCTAGAGCCGTCCTCGTATTGTCAGTCATAATGGCTGTCGACCCCTCATGTCCGCTCCTCGGGTGTGAATCACAAAATGAATCTTTTGTTCCCATCTTTTGTCCATCTGTTCCATGCAACAATACATTCATGTGATCAATGCAACGAAATAAAGATTCGTTCGTTCCTTTTCATTGACAACTCAGCTGAACATAAAGCCTTTATCTGTCCGTCTTTCCCCGCCTCTCTCTCTACTCCGAGTTCCTGCTAGACAATCGAAGCAATCAATTACCTATCGACTTACTACAGAACCCATATTACAATGCCTTTCATACACTTCATCATCCTCTCTATTCACTCCCTTGCCTTCTTGTTCGTCGCCGTCCTTACAACATGCGCTTTTCTGTGGAATCTCATCATGAACCGCTTCGGTCCGCCGGACAGTTTGCATAGACGCTTGTTGAGCTTCTCAATTTTTCTGTTTTCTGTTACAATGACGAGATGCATAATTGGAGGAATAATGGGAACGATCATGCTGAAAGGGGAGGCGTATTAGGGTTATCTTTTCCCGAGCGGTTCTTTCCTAGAACCATAAGGTCTTGTTTTTTATTCTTCAGGTCACGTTTTCTCAGTTTGGATTTTTCTTCTGCGCTGAAGCCGATCGTGCTTCTCCGCAGCTCTTTCCTCCCTTCTCCGCAGCTCAAGACCAGCTCCAGTCTCGTTTCGGAATTCAGTGCTGGTGTATATGATACGGCTATGTATTACATCCTGTTAGCTTTTCAGTACTTCTATTAATTTTGACTAAAAGTCAAGTATGCCTTGTGCAGCTGCGAAAATTCCCGTATTCTTCGTGCTACTACTTCTTGCGCATTCAGTCGTGGGGCGAAATGATGAATTGCTTGTCATTCGCGGGGTCGGCCCGGCCCCGGGTAACACGATGTGCATGTCTTACCTCAGCTAATGGGTCATCCCCAATCCAGAGAGGAATATGCCAATAAATACCAGGGATTGAAGCATTAAGTCATTATGAAGCAGCGTTCCAATATGCCGAGCTAATGTACATTGGTGATGTCAGCATCTATCGCTTGCTCTCAGCTGAAGGCCGATGTACCAGGCGAACACTAGCTCGAATCATTGCTAGGCAATATAACACTATTGAGCCTCCTCGCTCGGTCTAGGAATCCAAGGTCTACAGCGTAGAAAGATCTTCAAAGCCCAGAACGAACAAATTGTGCTTTTCGAGGCGACATGGAAAAACTGTCAAAAATGGTATGCAAATTTGTTCCACTTCTACTTATGCAATGGGTGACACTCAATGACTAGCACCTTTCCACATCGCAGGGACGGGCTCTCCGCTTTGTCAAGGCAAAGCGATCGCTTCAAAGTATAATATCTCTCGAGTAGTTTTCAAGGAAGTTCAGCCTCAATCGACTAAGAGCTAATCCTCGACAGCCTTACTGACCTCTCCTCATTATCTCCCTCAGCGTGGAAATTCTTCAACAGTGGCTTCTTCAAACCTGGAAGACCACAAGAGTCGGCCGCTGATAACGAAGTTCCGAAGGTTGTCATCAAGTCAAATCGCGGTTCCACTTTACTGCGCTACGGCATCCACGTCGCCTGCATACTCTCGATA
Source organism: Pyrenula massariospora (assembly GCA_021030905.1). Lineage (NCBI taxonomy): Eukaryota > Fungi > Ascomycota > Eurotiomycetes > Pyrenulales > Pyrenulaceae > Pyrenula > Pyrenula massariospora. Next base: position 2,549,357 of record JAGFMI010000003.1, read on the forward strand.
GCTGCTGTTATAGCTTTGAACTATCTGAACGTCTTCTTCGCCGGTTCAGAGAGCTCTGACATTACTGCCAAGATCGATGCTTTCCAGTTCGTCGCTAGAATCCACGAAAGCTTACTAGTAGCCTCTGTGATGGCAATTATCTTCGACAAGATACGTCATGGCCTTGTATCTTCTGAAGGAGTTCCCATTGGTCACCTCTTAACCGGATCACAGATTCTATCTTTGAATTATCTGATCAGCAAAGAATTCTGGAGTCCATTTAGGACTACCTGGGCTGACATGCGCGCTCGCCAATTTCCATTGGGAATTCTTCTTCTAATATCGACACCATTTATGCTGGTCTCTGGGCCGTTATCTGCTATCTTACTCGTGCCACGATTGGCCTGGGGACCTTCGCAGTCGGCTGGTCTCGAACCTTTGATATGGAACATCTCAGCCGCAAATTTCTGGCCGGATGAGGTGTCAGCATCATTACTGCCCCAAAACTGTTTGGTACCTTTAACTAAAAACTACATGTGCCCTGTTTCATCTTTTGGACCGCTGGTGGACTGGTTTAACCTTAGTTGGAAGGATGGTAAAACTGGGGACGACAAAGTCGACTACAATATCACAGTAGCAAATACATCACAAGCGCACAGATATCTTTCTATAGAGCAAGAACCTAGTTCCTCGGCTACATTTGCATCTGTTATGACATCCCGGCTGTTCGACGACTTATGGACCTATTGGTATTTTCGTACTCTTTTCGCGACTTCTACAGACACCCACGCTACTCCTGTCCCACATAAAAAGATAATTGGCATCTTGAATGATAATGAAGAGATTTTCAAGCCATTCGTCCAGACCGAATGCCGTGGCTTCAACGTCTCTGGAATCAATGTCTCTAGAGTCAATGGTCTAAGCGACATAGATACGAAGGATCCTTGGGAGGCAGCATTACAGTCAATCGACCTACCTCAGATCAATTGGAACAAACCTACCTTTGTCTGGAACAACAACAGCAGCTTACGGGAAGAATCACCTGGTGTTTCTGGCGTTTTTACATATGCAGTGAATCAGAGTAGCTGGTGGTGCTCTTACAATCCTTGTGAATCTGCTGATCGGGTGATATTGATCTGCCCCGTCGAGGCGAAATGGGCTCCGGTCAGGATCTGGATAGACTCTCAGAATTATGACACCATATATCAAGACACGCCGACAGCGGGAGCAACCAACAAAAGCACTTCAAGTCAAAGTCGACCAATAGTTCTCCGGAAAAGCTGGGCTGACCTTCTAACCTCTACCCATGTGGACCCTGGCCAGGCTTTAGGAATTTTGGCGCAGCCCACAATCCCAGACCTCAACTACGTTGAAGCTATGCTACTTGATCTAGATGTAAACGGTATCATTGCCCGTCCGCCAAGACCATCTGAGAACAATACTATCCCACCGCCGTTGATCAATATTCAACCGCCTTGGGTTTTCAGTCAGAACTTTGCCAATAGCTTATCCTTGATCCTTAGCGCAGTGATTGCCGAGGCACTCGCCAGACTTCACTACGACCATACTGGGAACGTCCTCACTTACTTCACTGACCCAGTTTCACTTGTAGACTCTACGAACGCTTTCAGGAACCATTTAGGATATCTACCCACTCGCTGGAACATTGCATCATTGAACGCCTCTCGCGCCACGCATTTTCGTCATGGTCCCTGGATGCAGCTCTCCCTACACTCACAGCGCTACGGCTATGGCTGGTTTCGTGGCTCTGCCACCGTCCGCGTCGCCCTTGTCGTGCTAGCCCTGCATGCGAGCCTCACCCTGTTGTACCTGGTCTTTGCAGTGCGGCGTGCGAGGGTACCAGTGGCGTGGCGAGGGGTGGGTGAGCTATTTGTGCTTGCTCTGAGTTCAGGGCCAGCAAGGGGACTAGAGAATACGGCAGGAGGGGTGGGGAAGGCGGCAACGTGGCGAAGGAAGGCATGGGTTAGGGAGACGGAAGAAGAGGACGAAGGGAAGAAAGGATTGGAGTTGATTGTCGACGATAAGCGTTCAGAGCAGGCTAACACGGTTAGGCGGAAGCCGAAAGTTGGTGAAAAGTACAGATGAAGAGAGAGGGTATAAGAAAAGTATGTATCTTTCATTTCTAATCTCAATACTCATATTTCCTTCTGCGCTGGTGTTGAACTAGAATCTCACTACTGTGCAACGAAAATCCTATTCTGTTAATTTATTCCTACCTGTAAGAACATTTGAACAAACAACCTGATATCGTGTTCTTCGCCTACAGGCAGCGCAGACCCTTCCAAGTAAGTTAGTACCAAGACCAACACAAGCCACATAAACAGACCCCTTCCCTCGACATCGCAGAGAATTGTTCAAAACTATTGATCATAGTTCTAACTACGCACACTATCAGCACACGATTGCATACTAATAACCCTACAAGAACAAGAACACCAAATTCAACATCACCACCTACTCCTTCACCTCTGAAAGACACAAAAACCTACAGTCCGCCTCACATCAAAGCGCCCCATCCAAAACACACCAAGCCCCAAAATCGGCCGCATACCACGACGCATTCAGGGCCACAAAGACCATAGCCCGGGACAGCATGTCCCAGTGCTCGATGTCGTGCCCAGTCACGCTTTGGCGAAGAAGCAAGAGGGCGGCTAGGACTGAGAAGAAGGTCAGCACTTGGACGTTCAGGGCGTTGAGGAGGGCGAGGGTGAGGAGGAGAGGGCTGGGTGTGGACATGGTTTTCTGGTTGGTTGGTTGGTGTGTGGATTTTGGAGGGAGGGAATTGGAGGAGAGGGATTTTGGGTTCTGGTAAGCGGTTGGTGATGTGGTTTATGAGCGGTTGGAGGGACTGAGCAGCAGTTTAAAGGGATTTTAGGGCAAGGGTCGCTGGTTAGATTGTGATAAAGAGAGCATATTGGCATTGCCACCTGGATAAGGGGATTGTTCATGATAATAAAGAAAGGATTTAAGCAGTGTCGTTTGGATAAGGGATTGTCTATATCTTTCTCGTTGTGGGAGCTGTGGAGCATGCTGAGGGGTTTAGCATGACGGTCTCATCTCTTTATGTGTTATAGTTTAGCTTTGAAGCTGCTTTAGCCCTCTTAAGGATTTTGGAGAGGTATAGGGGGGGTTTTGAGGTACGTCGGGAGTGCATTACATGACTTTCAGGACTGAAACCCTTTTTTCAATTACTATCACACATATCAACATAAATATGAGCGCTATCCAAAGCTACGTACATACATATGCACTACACTCAGACCTCCGTCCCAATCTCTTTGTCATCAAAACGTACCCTCCAACCCTAAATCAAATTCGCTAATTAAAATGCTCTTGTCTCCAATATCACCGTCACCTCACTACCCGTAGCCAGCAGCCCTTGCGCTAACCCACCCATCAAGCCCTACTTAACCACCACCTCCATACCCTCCCCCCCTTTCTCCCCTCCCTCCAGATAGAAAGCTAACACCATGTCCACAGACCCCGGACCATCCTTCCCCCTCCTCTTCCTCGCCATCCTCAGCGGCGCCCAAGTCTCCAACATAACTTTCGATATCACTTACACGTGGCTACTTATCCTCGGCCGCAACCTCCTGGACCAAAATGGCAGGCCGCGAGACACCAGAGCTCGTCTGATATGGTCCTTCGGTACGATTTCCTGCTTCGTAGCGTCGGTGGTCATGTACGAGATGGGGGTTTGGAGTGTGTATCCGGAGCTTTGGGAGGTTCCTGGATGGTTGTAGGTGGTGGGAGGTGCGCCTACTGCAATGTGGCTCCGGGTGGATGAATTTGAAAGTGAATTTGATATGTCTAAACTAGGCTGTTTGGGACGTTCGCTTTGATCTTCTTATGCACATTCAATATTGCCTAAACAAGGTTTCCGCTCTTAAATCAGTAAGGTATGTGGCTGTGCCTGGGAATTATGGATGCAAGCTAAGAGCACATATATTAATAGCTCTAGACAATAAAGCAAGGTTTCGTGAGTCTTTCACTGCTTTGTCATTTCGTGCTATCTAGAGCTTCCCTGCTCTTGATCTTTTATAGCGAAGGAAGCTTGGAAATGGAACCGCTCCTATGTTTGAAAAGGAAGGCTATCTGAAATCAAAATCTTGATATGGACAGCACTATTTTCTTACGACTTTGATTTTCCCAGTCTTTCACAAGATTTTCGAGCTTTTCAACAAAAACTTCACCCTGAGATAAAACAACAGCCAGTTTCGGGTTGTTAGAAAGTAGCTTCGGCTCTGTGATCTCCGTGTTGCTGTCTCTGAAATAAGCGGAAAGCTGCTCGCCTTGTTCTGTGATCCAGTCCTGCATGTATGCCGTGAACTCTGGCTCTTCTTCATAGCTTTCCTTGCACCAGGCCCACCATTGATCGACGTGCACAAAGCAATTCGATCGGTATTCAACCATCGCCATCTTTTTATCTTCTGATATTGTATTCAGGAAGTCAGCAGTACTCTCATCTGACGGATGAAACCTTTCTTTATCCATGAAGAGAAATGCCATGGTCGCGTGGCTAACATAACGAGCCATTTGAAAAAACTTCTTGTAACCTCCAAATTTTTCGAAGTATGGATCGCTTCTGTAATCGCATTTAAAATTCCCGACGAAGTCGAAATTGGCTTGATTGTACTTATTAGTATGATGTGGGCATGCAGCCATTGTCAGAAATTCGATGCGCGGAGCCTTTGACTTTTGACTTGTCATACCGACGATACATCGACAGAAGACATTACGACATATGAAGTTGAACATAGGATCAAAGGCTATCACCATCCGACAAAAATAGGATGCTTCATTTTTCCATTCTCTGACACATTTTGCTTGTTTTTGGGTGCTTGGATGGTCACCTCTGTGCCAAAAGATGTCATCTGTGACTTCGACATTGGTGCCGCTATAACGTTCCGCTTCAGGATACTGAGGGGTCGGATTCTCCCTTGCCGAAGGATGTTTCCATTGATACATGCTGGTATCTTCGCCGAACCAATCACAATCTGTCGCATCATAATCTACTTCATCTGCTTCGGTAATAGTATATGATAGGCCACACGGACAATTTCGCCATATCTGCCCTTTTCTCTCATTCCGTCTATTACATCTGGGACAAAAATTGACGACAAACTTTTGCCAGCTACCAACGATGAAAGCCATTGAAAGAGAGGATCCTGGACGAACCAATGTGCTGAAATTGTGTGGCGTCAGCTGTATCGGGGACTGAAAAGAGTTACAGTAAAGCCTGTAATGACCGCCACAAACCCGACTCTCACCAGGGACATCTTCAAACATGATATTGATGAACCTGTGAAGTTGCTGATAAAATTGTTAGACTCCAGCAGGCAACAAATGAGTCTCTCATCTACCTTAGATGTGCTGCATATATTCATCAGCAGGTAAGTCGAACTTCCGAGCCCGTATTCGAACCGAACATGATCTTCGGGTATGCCGCCGGAACCAGGTACACCAATAGAGGGAGCGCGTTCATTCAAGTCTAAATTGGTGGTGGCCCTACATTTATGAATATCTTGAGCCGATCGCCTATATCTCGTCAGTAGAGACATTTAGTCTCTTGTCGCCGAATCATCAACTCTCTACAAACACAAATATATCCATCGCTCCTAATCTATACATGCATCTGTCTATTTCCTTCAGTTGCTTTTCGAACGCAGACCGAGTGTCCCGCCAGTGAAGATGCTTCGCTGCTTGGTTCCAGCGACGAATCAAGCTCGATGAATGATGTCCGGCCCGGAAATGGTTAGTGGCATAGCCATCTTGTAACACTTTCAGTGCCTTTTCAAGTGCTGCTCGAATCTGATAAAATTCTGCCGTAAGCCTGTGCTGATATGGCTGCTGCATCGCAGTAGTTTGGTCAGCTTCCCCAAAATCCTGGTGATGAAGGCATTGCTCCATGACTTCAAGCGTTGCGCTCAGTGACTGGACCGTGACGACCGATTGAGCATATTCAGGACTTGCCTTGCTGCAATCTTTTAGAAAGTCCACGATCTGGTTACACAAGTTGCATATAGCAATGATATCTCCAACAGAAAATAACATGATTTTGTCATACAACGTGCAGAAAAAGCTAATAAGAAAAGAAGCTTCAAACAGGTTGAAAGATGGGCTAGAATTTACAGTAGGGGAATTGAAGACCCAGTTTTGATTGCAAAAAGAGTGAGAATCACAAAAGTAAGCAGAGATTCACGTGCAGCCTCGTGCGGCCGAGCGGAATTTGGAGCCTTCGGAGACGGAAATTTACGCTCTGCACATCCTGCACGCCTGCACGCCTGGACTCGGGTTCGAGAATAAGTGACTGTAAAAGGGAGAATGATTTTACTATCTAGGTCTTATAATTTTTTATGAATATAAAGCTACAGAGTTTCGCGTGCATTATACTGAGAATGTAGGAGCCGGTAGGAACACTGCCTACTACGTGTTGACAGAAACTGGATCGGCCATTTTCCTCCGCCTGAAACGTGCCGTCGTACGCCCTGTTCATGCGTCGCTTTGCCATTCCAACCAGCCTTAGCAATTGGCGAGGATGAGGAGTTCGCTAAGACTTGTATAGACCGACCATGTTGAGATACGATGCCGCGGGGGAAAGCGTGGAGGGTCGGGCACATCAGACATGAAACCCAAACTACGAAGCTCTTCTCTATTCTCTCATGTACGGCCCGAAGGGACCAGAGCCCCATGCATGTCAAAAAGCCACCTCTCTAGGGCTTCAAATCCATAAGAGAAGGCTGGTTAAGCGAAGAGTTAAGGGATGGGCGGGTAACATGGTGTTTATGTGAAGTGCTCAGTTTTTATCTTACATGCGCCGACCTTCCAGGGAAGTACATCCCCCAAATGATTCAAATTGCTCTCAAAAACGCTCTACACGTAATTATGACGGTATAACGCAGCATTGCTGTCAACATATCCATATCCATCCGTCCGTCCATGCAGTGGCCGAATGCTTGTAGCGTAAAGACTTATGCCATCTCGACATTGAGGGGGATCTTCATGTTCGCCGTCCAAGGTAAGTTCGTCGTGTATGAGCATACTTGTCCGAATGACAGGGATAGATTCATCTCATATGAGATGTTGAGAAGGTCTGTGCATGTGGTTGGGGCGGAAATGGAGTCCGGCAACACCAACTCGAGGATTGCGTTAGTAGAAAACCTTGTCAACCGTGCAATTGTCCCGTTCCCAGCGTGTTGCCCAAAACCATCTTCTTGGTACAACGGTGGGAAGTTGACGACCGTCCTCTGGCTTGCGACGGTGTTTCAGGAGATCTTCCGTTCCGGAATACCGTCGTACTGACTCGATGAGCCCAGAAGTCCCGTATTTGCAAAGGTCTGTCGTTTGTACCACTTAGCCTCCACGGCGCAATCTTGGATGCCATGTTGCAGCATGTTCTTAACGGAGTAGAAATCGTCAAAGAGTAGCGGCAAATGCAAAGAGAGTGTCAGCGGTATGTAAATAATCTGCAGGTTCGACTCCAAAGTTGTGGTCTACTGCTCGCCCACTTCGACGTTGATGCGAGGGGCCAGCTTGCTCTTGCCCTTGAGTGGCCAGCCTTTCTTGAGAAGGGATGTAGCGTGAGGCTTTGCTTGACAGCCACAATACTTGAGTGATAATGGCGATGGCATGAATATGTAGGGTGCGGTTGCCTTGCTAATCTCCAGTGGCTGTCGAAATCGTCGTATCAGTGAGCCTTTGTGCTCGAATTCAGCTTCGACCCAGTACCACACCTCGCACTTCCCTTGAACGAGGTGCTGGTCGCTAAGGACCGTAGCATGGGTGACATACGTTGAGCCACACAATGACATGGAAGGCAGCAGAGTCTCTTGAGTGTTGAATGGTATTTGAAAGATGACATCCGAGAAGCTCTCGTTGGTTGAGGGAGCACCAGGGGTCAGGTAAGGTTCAAAGTCCTTCCATGTCCTTCGCTTGCTAATGTCGAGGACGCGCTTAGATGTGATTTTTGTGCCCACTGTTGACTTGATCACGCCCAATATAGTGACCGTGGCCACATCAAAAGGCCGTCGATCGATAGATTCTTGTTTTGCCATGAGCCGATAGTGCACTCGAAGACCACTTGGCGACGCTGCCGTACTATCGGTGTCGAAGTCATGGTAAGCAGACAGAGCAATGACTTCAAGCGAGGCGTCCATGATGAGTATGTAGGCACTCGACTTGGAAGTTATATGAGAATGTTTTGCAGGAATGCAGTAGACGGCTGAGTTGTAGTTATAACAGTATTAGAGCGCAGGTTGCTGAAGTTCATATCTATGCTTGAGAGTGGCTGATCCTCCCATGATGACCGGCCTCCATGACCGTGCGAGTCACAGGCCGACCGAACTTTCAGCGACGTGGAAAAGGGATACATACTGGTGAATAGCGAATCCAGGGCAGCATAATCATAGGTTAGAATGACTAAGCCTTGACAGAAGAATAAAGTTCAGTCAAAACATGATGTAAGACAGCGACTAGACCGGGATGGAAGGTTGGCGGAAGAGCCAGCCGGGGCAGCTGTCAGGCTGCTTGGGCAACAACGATCATCATCACTTACATGGGATCATCTAGCGCATTTGAGATTGCACCTGAGCAGCGATGAGGCAAATACGCCTCATTTTCGGATCCGGGAATAGGCAGCACTTGGGTAATGATGCTGGCATGGGGGCAACCGAAGCAAGTTTGCTGATCCAACCGTTCTGCCGTCAGCAAAGGAGACGAAAGGTTTCAAGCAGCATGAGAAAAAAGTTCGCGAGGAAGAAAGCACCGAACGCTTACATAATACAATAACTCGCTGTCGCTAGCCAGATTTGTGAGCACGCTATTCTAAATTTGATCATTTATCTCTTTATCACATTTGGTCTAGGGGCTTGGAAAACGTCCTAAAACCTTTGCCCGACAATTCCCCTGGCATACATTTTCTGGTTGTGATTGTGAGAGTCGATATATGGAATAAAATAATCTTGGGGACTTTGTCTTACGGGCAGTCACTGCATAAGCAGATGCTCTGACCCGAAATCCTGTCTCGTAGCCATTAATTGCTTTCCTAAAACCTCTGTTCGCTGCAGAGACAACGCAGCTAAAGCGAGTGCCAATTCAGCCGCTGTAATACTTCTCCTGATGCTAGTCGCGTGAAGCCTAGTCTTTGTGCGAATCTCTCGGGTACAAGAGGCACAGACGGTAGAATGATCGGGCTCGCATGTGCCGCTAGGTGTCACACGGAGATTATCTCAAGATCTGCCTTCTGCGATGCACTTGACTAGAAGCACCTAACATTCGTGTTGATGGACTAAGCTGTCAGATGAGGATGGTGCGAGTATGAGGCTGCCTACGCAGACGTCGATACCGCTGGAGTTGATATTTGAGAGGCACGCGGATGCTTGCTTGATGTATGCTTTCAAGAACGAGGCAACTTGGAGTGTCATATTAGTTAGGGAAGGGTGGTCTAGCACTGGTATTTGTGCCATCGAAAATGTCGGTGCTTGGCATACGAGTCTGCTTTGTTGCGTTCACAACGACGAAACAAGAAGATTGGGCCTGGAAACTCAGCTCGAAGAAGCATACAGGACCATCCATGAGATAATTAATGTCTGGGTTTGGGGGGGGGTTGGGGATGGGGAAACATTTTTGTAGAATTGTGGCCAAAATAGCGCAAAAGGCAGACAGGTTCTTGCATCCAAGTGCCTCAATGCGTTGACCAGCGCACACAATGGAGCCTCACAGGAGTCAATTGCATACTGTTGCCAATGTAGAATTCAAGTTAGTGCTTGTGCCCCACCACACATCAATTTCGAAGCGGCACGCGCCAAGGGTCATTCATCCTGCCTTTTGACTGGGAATCTTAAGTCTGTTGGCGCTCTGTAACGACGACCTTGTCTCCAACTCGTATGATTGCACCTGCAGGTCCGCCAAATGCGTACTGACCGAACACTGGCTTGTGTGGAAACTTATCGTTCACTCTTCGATCCTTTGCAAGATGGCCGTAGAGTTGTCGCGCCCTTTCGATATACTTGCCAGTTTCGGGGTCAGCATTGAGACTCAAGCAGCGTACGCATTTGAATATGCATTTGATGATAACCTTCTGTGTGCCTCCAGGGCCTGTTTGTGCAACAATGGTGGACCAGTTGTCTTCGTCCCAGGGAGGCAAAACTTTTCCAACATCGATATGGATGTTGGTCCTTAGACGGAGTAGGATGTCTTCACTACGATGCTGTGGCAACAACCTTGATCGAAGCTCTGCTTCGGATGCCGTAGAGGTGACAAGTAGGGGGGCAGCGTCTGCGAAGCGTATTCGTTGTAGCTGCAATCCATCCTTCAAAGCTAGAGACAGCGTGTTGAGCTGCCTGGGAATGTAGGCGGACCCAGGAATCTCACGACGCCCACTACCACCGATGTAGAGGAGCCTTGTGTCTTGTCGCAAGTGCTTCGAAAAGAATGCTGCAGCGTCTTCGCCAACGTCGATTCCAATAGCAGTGGTCCCGAAAATTGAGACTTGATAGCTCGTTGCGTTCAAGAGATAGAGCGGCGAGGGACTGAGGGGAACGATGACCGAGGCTGGAGCAAGGCTGTGAATATGCTTGATCGTCAATTTTGACCACGAGGCATCAATCTCGGGCTGGAACAGAGCAAGCTCGTACACCTTTTTGATCGTCAGATGTTTCGCAACGGCACCGTCGTCAGAAGGAGGGTAGACCAAGACAAAAGACCTGTCGAAGCGAACACCTTCGTTGGTAAGCTCCACGGCCTGCACTTCCACGGGTTTAAGTGACTTGACGGGATACATAAAAAGCCTCTGGATGCATAGCGACATCTGAATCCGGCGGATTACTGCCAGGAATATTGACTCTCACGTTGAGGTCTGTGAATGGTTGTCTGCTTATCGAAGGCTTAGTGGCGGCAGGACATTGTTTCTCTGAAACTGCAACCTGAAAGCGATCCCTCGAAAGCCGTCGTGATTGTTGCTTGTTTTCAATCGATGCCGATCTCTGAGGAGACCTGGAAGGGGCAGCTCGCACCGAGCTGCCGCATTAGGCAAATTACGCGGGGCCTGATCCACAAAAGTGCCTTCGCTCTCGCTGTCCCCTACCCAACTTTGGTTCTAGCTAATTTGTCGTAGGAGATTTTGTCAATGCCTGCTTGCCCTACGAGTAGCCGCACACTGGTTATTGACGGCGGTCGACCTTTGATTGACTCGTGCTTGGCACGATGCTCGAGGAATCAGTCTCAATTTTGGTATGGCGGAGAGTCTCGCAACGCGAGCATGCGCGACGTGCAGAGCGCGACGCGTGAAGTGCGATCGACAACTTCCAGCATGCCAGCGATGTGCCAAACTCGGCTGCAAATGTGGCGGATACGGCGCAGAGCGGAAATTCTTCGATGATGGAGCCAAGGTCCGACAGAAGTTCGGTCACGAGCTAGGAACCTTGTGTCCAACAAACTCGAAACAGCGTGGAAGTTCCTCTGTCAACGCTCGCTCTATCACACACGTCCCTAAAGCTCCATCTGTACCAATTCCCTGTGCGGGTAATCGGCTCCCTGAAACTGCTTCCCAGACTCCGTATGTAGAACCGCCACTATCGGATGCACCGCTTCGGCATCAGCACTATGATGCCGTGTTTCATAGCGATGCCTTTACGCCCACAGAGGTGCAGCCAAACTTAGATATCCGTAGGAACGCCCCACAATCAAACGCAGCAGAACATATCTCTGAGGAAGCGCCTTTAGCTACTTTACTAGGTGACCAAACTCACATCCGCTTTCTCGACGACTTCTCGGTCGACACATCGGTCAACGGAGATTTTTTTGACTTGGATATCGAGAGCTATTACGCCAACGGCAACAATGCGTGTGGCTTCATTCCTGGAGTTCCGGCCATCTTAAGCGATGCGAATGAAATGGGGCCAGACGATCTGACTGGTCCTAGTCATTCAACCTCCTCCTGGACAACGCAAGCGGTGGAGAATAGTATAGCTGTTGAGGATATGACAAGTGGTGCCAATGTTATTGACTCGAGACGCTATGAAACTGCCCTCCTGCTGAGACATTTTGTCGACGTCATGGCGCCCTGTATGGACGTCTTCAATTTGGATGCTTACTTCACCCGGATCATTCCATTGAAAGCATCTGGAAATGCAATGCTTCGGTCTGCAGTTGCGGCAGTCGCTGCTAAACAGATTGCACAAAGCCCAAAGAAACTCTATAATCAAGACACCGTCATGAGTCTGATGACGGCATGTTCAGCTGATGTCGCATCAGGTGATAGACCAATGGATTGGTTTTATCAAGCGGCCAGTCATTACGATCGTGGATTGAGCCACTTGAGATCCTCATTGCAACGCTGGGCAAATCGAGTGCCGTTTATACCGATGCCGCAGGCCGGGAGCGACGAGCAGCAGCGTGAGGATGGTCATGGTGCCAGGAAGAAGCGACGTTTACCTTGGAAACCTAATTCTCATGACACTGACATGGAGGACCTTCTGAGTGCTATCTCAGTCTTGAACTTGTACGAATCTTTCGAGACAATTCTGTCCGCAGCTGCGTCTCCTTCGCAGCATTTAGACGGCTTTCAATTCCTTCTACAAGACGCGATTCAACCATCGGAACTAGGTGGAAGAAGTAATACTGCATCAGCTTTGAGTCCCAGACGAGGAGGTCGTGCTGCATTCTGGAACTTTGCACGGGATGATATAGCGACTGCCTGGGCAAATCACACAACTACTCGACTGGACCCTGAGCAGCTTGACCTCTTCAAGGTAGCTGGTGTCCCTCTAAGACAGGCTCATGAAGACTCTCAAAACATTTCAATTCGATATCGAAGCCTCTTCGAAGACTTCGAAGCCGAAAGAGAGGATGTGGTCTCCTATGTACTGATCTGGCTTATTCTCAAGGTCGTCAACTTCGTTGTTCCACACGCACGACCATCCTCAAACCGTCTCAACCCATCCGTCCAACCTGTTGTTGCCCAGCCAATTTGCTCTTCGGCTAGCTCTACTCGAAATGAGACGTGGAACGAACTGTCCGACCTTTTGAACAGATGGCACGATAGCTTACCTATGACTTTCGAGCCCTACGCTTCCGTGCCTCTTGATCCTCATGACAAATCCGAAACTCCAAATTTATCAAAACTCTTTTTCAGCGTTCCTGTATGCGCCGCTACTCTTCAACTCTTCCACTTTGCAAAGATTCTACTCATCCTGAATCAACCAATGCCTCAAGAACATGGGAATCCATCAAAACGTCTCCGAGCCTTTCGTCACGTTTCAGAGGAGAGTATCTTCCACAGTCGGCAAATATGTAGCATAGCACTTGGCCGTCCGGCTCCCCCAGTACAACGGCAGATGGTACAGTCACTACATTTAGCAGGCTTGTGTTTTGAAGACCAAGCAGATCGCAGTGTCGTACTCGGCTTGCTCCACGAAATTGAGGCAAACACCGGTTGGCCAACTGGCTCACAAATTGAAAACTTAAAGGGTGAGTGGGGATGATAGGTCAAATCAATGGAGGCATACAAGTTGAATTTTTTCCACGGTCTATCTATGCATTACTTTTAGACCAATCAATGTCTTGTGCGATGGGAAGATGTAGCCAAGCTCCAACTTCTTATAGTGGTTTGATTAAAATCAAGGCTCCTCACTCACACCTTCCAAATCATCAGAAGCCCCCCGAATCGTGGCTAGGTGAGCGACTTCTGTCGGTCCTCGTCCTCAGTAAGTGCTTTATTTTCATCCTTGCCATTGCCCGGCCTTTTCAGCACATCTATGCGTAGCAACAGGGCACAGAAAGTCGCTGCAAGGAAAATGCAACCTGTGAAGACGGCGACGTATAGATATGCAGATCCACGCGACGATCGTAAGCCAAGGGCAATGGGCGCAGCAACTATGTGGAGAAGTCAGCGAATTCGAGACCGACAATCTGTGCTTACATGTAGTCGGAAAGACAATGGATGTCCAGACAATTGACAGCGAGGCAGGCAGCAATTGAATGCCCAGACATTCAGTTAGCAGAGGAGCAACTACCTGCCGCAATGTCAGTAAGAGTTGGCAGCCATCAGAATGGGCCCGGCATCTCACAGCATAGAATGTCCCAAAGACACTACCTCCAAGGCTCGCATATACCAGCAAAACAGTATAACTGTTCCCGGACGTCCATATGCAGAAAGAGAAGAGGGCACATAGCCCGGTCGCCAAGCATACCATGTTCAGCCTTCCGATATAATCACTGAAGCATCCAACCACCGGACGTCCGACAGCCATCCCGAGATTTGCTATAGCTCCAACGATCGCAGCTTGCCATGCACTGAGGCCGATACTTACTGCATTATCTGGCAACGAGAAGAGGATAATAGTCTAGCCCAGCGTCGAAAACCAACCCCAAATGATGATCAAGATGAGTCGATAGTTCTTCAATAAAGATAAGTCGAACGCCTTTTGATTCGGGTTGATGGCCTTATTTCGATCTCGCATTACAATCGTGCAGCAACTGTTGATGGTGAGCGCAACAATGGCTGAGATACGAAAGGCCCACGCTAAGCTGATATCGTCGATCATGGCTTGTGCTCCAAGCGAGTACGCCGTACCACCAAGGCCGCTCCCTGCTGCAGCTATGGCGCTGGCAAATGATCTGCGCTTGTTGAACCATTGCGGGATTATCCCGATGGAGCCAACGTAGAGGAATCCTGCTCTCCATCCAAAGACTGCGCCTTGTGTGAGGAAGAGATGCCACGTCTTCGTTGCGAAGCTTGAGGCAATGAGGGCGCCTGTCTCAAGGACGATGCCAACAGTAAGGGTCTGATGAGTCCCGATCCGCCTGTTACAGTACGTCACGAGCGGACCGACGGAGGTAATCTGCGAAATTGAAAGGCCACCGATGAAAGCATATGTTACTTCTGACGTCCCTGGAAACAAATTTGAGGAAATGTAGTGCGCCAGGTAGACACCAAATGCCTGTTTTGTGTCAATTGAGAAGTGTGGGTCGTGAGGACACCTACACCATTGATACCCCAGGTATTGGCTGTTATGAGGAGTTGTGATATGACACAAACCCATCCATAACCACCGTCCGGTTCTGCTGCTTCTTGGTCCTCCTTTGGGACACACGAATTTTGGGAGGCTTCAAGCTCAGGCGTCGAATTACCGGAGCTCTCCATATTGATTGCGTAGTCAATTCTGCTCTCTTCAGATTACTTCTCGTAATAGCTATAAACAAGGAAATGTTTCTTGCTTTACAGCAGCAACGGCAATGAGAGAGACGGAATCTTTTATCTTTCAAGGCAAAGTGCCCAACGTCATATAGTGCTATGACGAAAAAGTTCTGCCCGGGGACGCAGGTCAACGCGTGCCAGGCTTCTTGCAGGACGAGACAGCAGGCATCAAGCGCCAATAGCAAAGAAAATAAGGACACGGTCATATTTCTGCATATTGCCCCAGGATGTTAGTGCTCCCTGTTAGAGGCTACGAATATGGAACATCGGGACAGAGAAACACAGGCTAAGCGTGCGATTTTGGCTCCCACCATGTACAGTTCTCTATCATCCCATGGTAGTCGGGATCCGCGAAATCCCCTGGATAACGCCAAGCTGGCTCGCCCTCGCATACCATAAATGGTATAGTGCTATGCTGACACGGACGACTGTGGAGGCCCTTTGAGCACAACTATTGGTAAGGGGAGGTACGGCTACCTCACCAGGATTCGGAATTATTAATCTGCTCACAACTTTCAATCGCTCGCGGCTATGCCGTTCGCCACCACGGTTGCTGATGAGTAACGCGGAATGGTAACTCTGATTCAAGACTGAACATGGGCAGCGGTTTTGGAAGTAGGTATATAGCTCACCCCCGTTCCTGATGCGTCGTAGCATCTTCTGTGAGAGTCAGTGTGAACGGTACATACATTTCAGACATCAACAAAATCACAATGGCTGCCGCGGCCGGTCCAATATACACCACATCGAACGGGCGACCAGTCACCCACGCCACCGCATCCCAAACACTTGGACGGACAGGTCCCATACTTCTTCAAGACTTCCACCTGATTGACCTCCTTGCCCACTTCGATCGAGAGCGCATCCCCGAACGAGTCGTGCATGCGAAGGGCGCGGGTGCTTTCGGAGAGTTTGTAGTGACCCACGACATCACCGACATCTGCGATGCAGACATTTTTAGCTCAATTGACAAGAAGACGCCGGTGGCTGTCAGATTCAGTACAGTGGGTGGTGAAAAGGGCTCGGCAGACTCCGCAAGAGACCCTCGTGGTTTTGCGATCAAATTCTTCACCGAAGAGGGCAACTGGGATATGGTTGGGAATGACACTCCAATTGCAAGTCCTGACATCATCTAGTGTGCGCGCCCATGGAGCTGATCAAATCCAGTTCTTCATTCGCGATGGCGTGAAGTTTCCAATGTTCATTCATACGCAGAAGCGAAATCCTCAAACCAACCTCAAGGATGCAACTATGTTCTGGGACTTCCTCACTTCAAACCCCGAGTCCCTGCACCAAGTCCTCTACAGCTTCAGCGACCGTGGCACACCATCTTCATATCGCAAAATGAACACATACTCTGGCCATACATTCAAGTTTACTAAGAAGGACGGCCGTTTCAAATATGTCAAGCTTCACTTCCTATCGGACCAAGGCATTGAGAACTTCACGAACGATGAAGCTGCTGCGATGGCTTCGAAGAACCCAGACCACAATACCGAAGATCTCTTCAACGCTATCGCGAAGGCCGATTATCCCTCCTGGACACTCAAAGTCCAAGTGCTCGACCCTGCAGACGCCGAGAAGTTCCGTTGGAACATATTCGACGTTACCAAAATCTGGCCTCATAAGGACGTGCCGTTCCGCACAGTGGGCACCATAACCTTGAACCGCAATCCGGAGAACTACTTCGCCGAAGTCGAGCAGCTCGCTTTTGCACCTGCGCATCTTGTTCCGGGCATCGAACCCACCGTGGACCCCATGTTGCAGGCGCGGCTTTTTTCCTATGCCGATACCCAACGCCACCGCCTCGGTGTAAATTACCAACAAATACCCGTCAACAGACCTCTACACGCATACAACCCTTTCCAGCGTGACGGCCACTATGCCATCACCGGCAACGGAGGAAGCGCACCAAACTACCCTGCCCCTCTCAAGCCAAATACCTACAAGCCCGTCGACGTCAACCAACAGCACGAGAAGTGGGTCGGACAAGCAACGTGGAACATGCAGGAAGTCACCGATGAAGACTATGTTCAAGCGACGTGGTTCTGGGAGATGCTGGGCAAGCAAAGTGATCAGCAGGAGCATCTGGTGTACAACATCGCCAGCCACCTGCACGCCGCAAGCGATGAAGTGCGCTCAAGGACATACGAGTACTTGTCGAAGGCGAGTACAAGGCTTGGGAGCAGAGTGAAGGAAATGACGGAGAGTATCAAGGCGAAGAGGGAGACAGGCCAGGTTTAGAAAAGGGTCAGTGGAGAATCATATAAATCATTGGCCAAGGTAGCAAACTCACATCTAACAATTTGCGCATGGTATAATGACTTACTCATTTCTAATATCTCATATCAAATCCCATGATTGTGCAACTTAAGCGAGTCTTTCTTCTGCATGGTTAGATCTACCCGAGTCCGCTTTGCCAACATCTTCGTCCCCTCAAATCCAGGAAGTTCCATATCCTACGTCAATGCCTGTAGCTTCAGGTTCCAACTTTTCTGGACAGACGCGCAGGCGAAGATGTGGCAAATCAGGATAACAATACCTCGCATGTCCTGATAGACTACAATATTCCACACCGTAATCACAAACCAGCGCTTAACCTAGAAAATGCCATGGTAAAGCGTAAGCAGATTGTATTTAACGAACGTTTGCTGCAGCCCACCTTGTGCAATGCTGGTAAATAAGTGTATCTTTCAATCATTGACGAGAGCAACTCTAGTATAATGGGAAGAAATAGGAATATTCGAGGCAAAATAATACTTTTGGGGGGGAGGGGGGGCAAGACGAACCCTCTATTTTCGGCAGCCAATCCAGAAGACGAAAAGAATGCTTCGTGCCTATTATCTAGGGTTCAATGATCTTCCCGAGGTTATATGATACATTTTTTATAGTCTACAGAGGCTCTTGTTCCTCTGTAGAGTTCTTAAATGGAAATTACAAGATGTGATCCATATGCATGTCTGCCGAGATTTGGGGTAACACCGCACTTTCAAGAGCACAACGGTTTTGTCCCATGTCACCACCTTCTTTTCGTGAACCGTTCTACCATGTCGATAATTGGTGACGTTATCATCGATGCAGGAAAGTTCCAAGCAAGCAGCATGGATGATAGTACGCACAAGCTCAACCAGACTCTTGAGAAAACCTTTGAAAGCAGCCCGAAATGGTACGAAACGGGAGCTGCCACCTTTCGACAGATGGTTAGAGAAGGACAAACACCGTTTCCAGTACCATCTCTTCTTTCTAATGCCCAAGACGCCGCCATTCCGTCTCGCGATCCCGGTCGGGATATCTTAGTGCGGGTTTACAAGCCGGATGAGGGCAAGCCAAGCAAAGGCATCTTTATGTACCTTCATGGCGGTGCTTTTGTACTAGGCACGCATAGGGAGTATGTGTCTCACGATATATAATGAATGAGAACGAGTCGTTGGCTAATTGCTTCCCCTAGTTCAGACGCATTGCTTAGAGACTATGCAAATAGTTGTCAAGTGACAAGCATCGCAGTTGAGTACCGTCTCGCTCCCGAAAACCCCTTTCCAGCCGGTATCAACGATTGTATCGACGTGGCTGAGTATCTCGTGGACCATGGGCTAGCGGAATTTGGTGCGCCGTTGCGCGTCATCGCAGGCTCATCTGCAGGTGCCAACTTCACCCCGCTTACAAGTATTCCCCACCTCGTGCACGGTTCCGGCTCGTACACGATTTTAACAACAATTTTAACCACATTATAATTTTACCACATTTTAATATTATAAAATAAAATTTTAGACTTATATAGAGAAAGCTTTAAATTTTAATTAAAAATATTTAAAAAAATTAATTATATATATTTTTATTGAGATATTATAAGTTCTAAATTTTTATTCAAATTTTAAAGATTTAAAGTTTAATTATTAAATAATTCAAATAATTTTATGCAAATTATATATTATATAATTTATTATATAAATAAATAGTTTCAGTAAAAAAAAGTTAATATAATTTATATTTATAGCTTAAAATTTTTAATTAAAATTGAAAAATTTTACGAGAAAAGAAACTATCTAAATTTTTATATAAAATAACTATAATTATTAAGTTTTTACTTTTATAATTAATAAATATATATATAATTTATATTATAAGTTAATAAAATATAAAAATATGTATTTATATTATATATTTAAAGTTAAAAATAATCAATTTTTTCTGTTTATTTTAAATTAATAATATTTTATAATAATAATTAAAATTAAAAAAAAATTATACGAATATAATAAAATTATATAAAAAATAATATATAGAATATAAAATTACTTTATATTTTTTTAATTTTTATATATTTTTTCAAAATTGAAGTTACTGTATAATTAAAAATTAAATTATTAAAATAATATAAAAATATTTATAATTTTATAAAATAAAATAATATAATTTATAATAATAATAGTAATTAATATTTAAAATTAAAAAAATTTAAAAATTTTATTAAATATCTATAAATATTTATATATTACAATATTTTTACCATTATTTGTAAAATTTGAATTAATTAAAAAATATATATATAATTATACTATATTTTATTATACTAATATTAAAAATATTATATTATTTATTTTTAAATTTTAAATTTTTAAATTTTTATATATATTTATATTATTTTTTTTAAAATATTAAAATTAATTAAAAGCTTTTATACTTATATATTTTATTTAATAAATATAAATTTTTTAAATTTTTTAGGATTTTTAAATAAAATATATATTAAATTTTATATATTTATTAAAAAATTATTATCTAATCGAAATATCTTTAAATATTTTAAAAATTTTTTAAAAAGGTAAAATTTTTACTGTTTTTAACTATATTAATAATATTATTAATTAAAATTAATATTTTTTAATACTGTCCTTTATTTAATACTTTTTTATCTATAAAATATAAAAATTTTATAAAATTATATAAAGAACTGATTAAAATATCTTTAAGTAAATCTTTAAATATAACATTATCTTAAAAGTTTTAATATTTTATTAATAAATCTTTAAAAATTATATAAGCTTTCAATATATATATAATATTATATATATAATTTATTTATTTCTATAATTATTTTTAAATTATTATAAAAATTATTCAATATTTATAAAAAAAACGAAAATTTTGAAAAAAGTATTTCTCTCTTTATAACTATTAATAATAATAAAAATTATAGAATATTTTTATTTTAATTTATTTTTTTTTATTATTTCTATCTATATATAAATTTTTATAAAATAATATTGGATGGTTGTAAAGTTATAAAGTAGTAAAAATTGACTAAAAAGTGTGCACGGACTGGAACCGTGCACGAGGTGGGGAAAACTTATACGACCTTTCAGCTCATGCGAACGCGCCCACGCCACCGTCTTGCGGCCGTCGTGCTCAACTTTGGGTATTTCGATCTCACAATGAATATGCCGACCGCCGCGCAAGGAAACCGGTCCGTCGTGATCGATCGCACTCTGCTAGAGAAGGCAAACGAGGCTTATGTCCCAGGGACAAGTGTCGAGGAGCGGCAAAACCCGCGCATTTCGCCGTTCTATGAAGATATGCAGAAGCTTGCTCGAGAGTCGCCATTCGGCACGCTGCCACCTACCCTGTTCAACTGCGGTACGGCTGATCCTTTATTGGATGACTCTTTGGTGATGGGTACTAAGTGGATGGCAAGTGGCAGCGAGGCGGTGATCAAGCTGTACCCTGGGGCGCCACGCATGTTTACAGCGTTCAAGGGTTTCAAAGTCGCGGATGACGCGGCGGCAACTACGGTAGCATTCTTGAATGAAAAACTGGGAAGTTGAGTCTGGAAAGTAGAAGTTGCGATCCTGACTAGATTTATTGGATTCCCTTCGACTTGCTCGCTATTACACTGTGCTTTATACAACTGGCGGTAGAGCTAAATACATGTTGCAGGATTATCAAGATCTTGTATAGATATTGACGAATTGATCATCACTTCCATTCGCTGGGTCGTCATCTCCGGACCATAAGAACAATTTGCCTGAAGTTCTGTCCAACTAGACCATCTCAAAAAGACTTTCATGATCTTCCGAACCTTTACGACGAGCTATATAGTGTATTTGGCTGATGAGATTGTGTCTTTTAAGCGTATGCATGGGTGCTAATATAATTTGATCAAGTTGCATTAGATACCAGCCACCTAATTATCAAGACTACAATTTTGTCGGACAGAGATTTTTGTGACCACGGTAATCATTACTAATTTCAGGGAGACCATCCGTCAATCTGAATCGTCCTACTTTGTTTTTCTTAGCAATTCTACCATTGTTATATTTTTTGCTATGATAAGTCCCTTTACGCCAGGATTAAGACGAGACCTCCAACGATCCGGAGGTAAGGGACCGGGACAAAGGTCGAACACAATGTATCCATGGTTTGAATGAGGTACGCTCTCCTGGTCGGCTCGCTTTCTTCAAAAGCATCATGTGCCCAGTATCAATTATTTTTCACTATCTCTTCTGCTTTATTTCTCCAATAACATCAAAATCTCTTTCACACACATATGGTCTCACTCCTTTGTGAAGGCTAAAGCCTGTAACAATCGCCTGTCATGTCTCCTATGCACAATGGTCGGCGAAAACCTATGCCATGGATCTATATGCCTTCACTGCTAACATCTCACTCAATATCATCGACTACTCTCGCCTTGTACAGTCATCGCTTTGCCCACTAGCATGAGAGCTCACCATTCACAATCTTAGAACCTCCTTGAAGGAGTTCGACCTCCTGTTATCACCAGCATCAAGATCACTTAACTCTTTTCTGGGAAGCTGCTGTTCCCATTGTACAATTCTTTCACGTATAGCAGAAAATAGAGTGAAAGATGAGCGACTTAGCCTGTAGCTGCCTAGTGCAGTCACTGGGTATTCACTTTCACTTCCGACTGGTAGTGGCAACGTACCTATATAAACATTTTGTTTTCTCCAACTGACCTTTCAACTCTTCCATGAGCTAATATTGTGCTAAAGACCGCTTCCGTGAGTTTCCTCGAAAGATTGACCAACATCGCAAGAACATTTCTCCAAACACCCTTCTTGTAACTTGAACAGGCCGTATCAGAGGCACAAGGTTAGGAGCATTACCTCCCCAAGAAGCCAAGATGATACCACTGGATACTCCGATGAGAAAGTCTTACAGCTTTGTTTCACTACCGATCGAGATCCGCTTGATCATTTACGACTTCGTGGAGAGCCAACACAAGTACCACGACTGTGCGTACAGATGGCAATTGACTTCTCTTCTCCTCACCTCCAAGCAAATTTACAGAGAGGTTGTTCCCTACCTTTACGGAAGAGATATGATAAGGTGGTCCCTGCCCAAGCACTTGTCAGCTAAAAAGAGAGATCCGTTCGTGCTATCGCACATACGAAAAATGAATCTAATAATGTGCGATCCCCTCACTGCTGAACAGAGCATGGTCGGCATCAGCGGTGTCATGCGGAACTGTACCGCATTGCAGGAGCTCACCATCGACATGGGTTGGGACATCGACGACAAGGAATATGGTAAGCTCGTGCTTGCCCTGCTGAACGTGCCACGCCTTGCCCCCTTTCTGGTTCCCAAATTCAAGATTTACGTGCCCACAGGTCTTTTGGGCACCAAGGATCGGCTTTCCCTTGGCATTTTCGATAGAAAGATTCCTAATTCCGAGATCCGGGCTCAGTTACCAACGACGACGAATACTGCGCTGCAGGAAATAGAGCTTCACCTCTGCCTGAATCTGAGGGAGTTCAAGACACTAATGTCACAGAGACTGGGAGAATGGCATATGGTCAAGGTTGGCGCGAGATCTACCTCGGTGATCGAAGAGATCGCGTTGTCGTGGGAGAAGGTGCGAGAGGGAGTAGAAGGTGGGATGCAAAAGCCGCTTAGGACTTAACACCAATTGGATGCCATCTCGCAGAGGGTGGCGGACAGGTGGTATAAGCGAGTGAACGAGGCATAAGTCCCGTAGAAATGCGGCATTCTTCTCTCTGTGAAGGTCAAATCTCAGTCGCCCTTCCATTGGTGAAACGATTAGATACCCGAAATTTTCGTGCACATAGCAAAATGAAATATGAGGATATTACAACAAAAATCAAGAAACTTACCATTTTGTGCAATTTGAGAGGGAAGGCAGTAGCCCTCTTATCCATCGGTGGCAACTCATCGAACGGTCAATGTTTGTATCGAGAATGAGAGCATCAGCGAGGTCCTCGCAAGGAAAATAGGTGCACCGAGTTTTCTGTGTTGTTTCCACTTCGGGCTGGTAGTAGCCAGCATGTCACGCCATACGGGCTTCTGTACTATGCTATTTTATATCTGGACTGCTTCTTTGAGAAGTCTTTCGCTCCCCCTCAATTCGTCCAACATTGTTCACAATGCGACGTCATATTTACATCTCGAAATCGCTTGTTAGTGTGTCCTAACAGATTCATGACGCAGCACAGCCCTTGAGAATCAACATCGAGTTAGCGACGCCTAATGAATGTATCCATATATATTGCCTTCGATCTGTCTTTCTGCGGGCGACGGCAGCGACGCTTTATCGTCGCAACATGCCGTGGCCTACGTTGCCCGTTCTTAGAGGTCCCCATCGCACAATGACACTCGCTACCCTTCCCCCACCAAATACCCCATAGTCACAAGCGTCCTCTCAGTTATCTTCCACGTAATCCCCCTTTCATCCCCTTCCCCCGGCACCGCAGTCCACTCATCAAAATACTGCCCGTAATGATACCCAACTTGCCCCGTCCGGTTGCTTGTGCCAAAGTGCGTGGCCGTGAAACTGCGACGATTGTGGTGCATCTTAGACAAATACCCTCTCTTAGAGAATAACATCATATCGTAGAGAAGAAGCCCCGCATCAAGCTCCAGATGGAGAAAAGCCATGGTCATGCGGGAAAAAAAATTCAGTAACACTTACTAACTTCTACTCCTCGCCCCCGTCCCATCCTCGCTTACATCGATACTCACACTCCCAAGCATATGCTGGCTCTGAAGTCCAAAGAGGCTCTTGTTCAGGCCTGCGGCCAGCTCGTCGACGGAGTGCGTGACGCCGATAGGTTCGGGGAAGGATGCGGTGGCATTTGAGACGAAGACGGCGGAGAGGCCGGTGAAGTTTTTCGAGTCGAGGAGGTAGCAGTAGGTGGAGAGGGTGTTGGAGATTGATTGGTGCGGGGATAGAGTGGGATGGGTGAAGGTTGGTGTAACAAGGGAGAGGAGGACCGCGGGGAAGAGGCGGGTGACGTACATCGCAGGCGTACAATACCTGGGCAACAGAAGAATTACGAAGACGGTCTATGCTATCGGGTCTCAGTCCTGGTGCATTCGGTTTCTCGACTATGCAGAGATAAAACCCCCGGCTAATATTGCATCATGATCTACCGCTAGAGCGCCAAGCAGCAACAGCACAACGCAGCCAAATCATGACTATTTATCTCGGCACCAAACGGCCCTCACCATATTTCCGTATACAGTTCCCCGAACGATCAAATCAAAATGTAAAACGACTGATCAGCGGCAGTCCTTCCTGCAGATAGTTACCTCAGTCCCAGTAACAATCTCGAGTTCACCCTCCTCCCCAAGGAGCCAAAGTACAACTCCCTTGCAGTTCGACACAATCTGCGGACACTGTAACATCTTGCCGACTAGAATGCCCAGCGAAATCCTCATGAAAAGTGCGTACATGAACCCCAGATAGATTGTCCTCCTCCACTTCCGCAATAGGTTGTTTCTGCCACGCACCAGCAAACAAGAAGCTAGAGCGGACAGAACGCAGAAAGAGAGCCAGATGAAGGTGACATAGCGCGGGCTGACAGGTTCGCGAATGTACAGTGTGGTCGTCTCCTTGAAGAGAACCCAGCGCGGTGAGATGTCGCAGCCTTTTGCGCTAGATTCAGAAGAGGTCTGGCAGTCACTGAAGTTGTCCTCCCAGACCCAGGTAGTCACTGTGTTGGTGATAGGGTCGGGAATCGTAATCGGGCAGTGACGAAGAAAAACGCTAAGGAACACGGCCACTTCGCAGAGGAGAAGGTATTTGAATACCGTGATCGCCCTCCTTAAAAACGGCATGTTTGGGTGCTTCGTCCGTAGATTGGTAAGGATTTACACGTTGCGTGGTTAGCTGGCTAACATCAAATCTTGTTAGTAAAACCCATAAATCAGACCTTGAAAGCTAAGATATGCCATGATATTGGAAAGAATGCGTGTTTTCGCGAAGAGAATTTTTATATGGATCTCTCACGCTTCTAGGACTTGGCTTGATTAGTACGGCCATCTGTAAATCGGACTAGATTCATCAAGGAAACAAAGGACTTCAGCCTGATACCTTAAAAGTGAACTTAAAGGTGAAGGTGAATCATCGTGAAGTTAAACAAAGCAAGAGAATGCTGGCACTCCGTGGAAGATAGACAGTGCTAATTTTTTTTCACTTTGGCATGTCTGGCTCGTGTTGCAGCAATGAGTGAGACACTTGGTTGGGACTAGCGAGCGGCATTCACTCTTTGGGTTTGCTCGAGATAGGTAGGGCCGTATATCAGGTTTGCGCTCCTTCCTAGACTTAGGAGAAATTATCCTTTCTCAGGGTCCTGTCACGAGCTAGAAGCTCAATCATGTTCTCTTCCAAAGTCGAGACGTTAACAGTTTCGGTCTCACCTAGCCTAGCCATGAAACCCCTCTTTCGCCACTCCTCGAATAGTGCGGGCCTAGCCGGATGCAATAAGATGTACAAGTCCTGAGAGACTCGATCATCCCACACGGCCTTTGTAAAAGGCGACACCTTTTCTCATTGCACGTCGAATACGCGTGCCTTCGCCTTGTTACACCCTTTTCTCTCTTCCCTCTATTAGACCATCTCTTCTAGCGTATACTTATTAGCTAGTAAATGAAACGGACCAACACATAGGTCCAAGCTGAGCTTAGATCCCGTCTTATCGTGGAGAGATGAGCCCAACACGTAATGGCTTGCCATACCATCGAAGGGATCATTCTTTGGGGCCATCTCTTCGGCCTTTGTTCCAATTAACACCGGTTTTCTTCAGAGCGCTGCTACGTGATTGTCCGCGGCTACCTTGCCATTCGGATGTGACCCGACCCTTATTGCTCTTAACGCTCGACCAGCTCAGGTTCCTTATCTTACCTCTTCAACCGGTATTTTCTTGAAGCAATTTTTTCGGTTCATAGACGCGAAGGTCAGGGTACGTCTCGAGATCCGGTTAGCGCCATGGTGGCGGCGGAGAGATGGGTCCTTGAGTTTTGCAGCGAGAAAGGAAATTTGCGACGTTATTGTGTATCTGCTGGGGAAGCAATACGCTGATAGCGATTTGGCACTGATAGCTTGTCTATCTGCCCTCAAGCCTTGGGATAGCGTTTTGAGGAAAGGGTTTGAGATCGCCGTCCGATTCCGCGAGATGGCGTAAAGCTCGAGGCATAGTCGCTGTTGAAGAGATTTCGGGCAAGCATTGCTGTAGTAATGTTAGATCTCTTTCAGTTGGCTAGTTGACATCATATTACCTCTGCATTCTTTCCCATGGATGTGTTATCATCAAAATCTTCGTCGCTAGATCTTTCGCTTCTAGATCTTGGGGATGGTTGTCGCATGGGAAAAATCTCATGTAGAAAATTTCCAATGCGACGTCGCAGTGTTTACACTTTTCCTGTTTGGGTTTAGCTCTGTTTAGGACAGAGTCCCTGCCCATGACGCGCTTCTCACACAGGCCGCCACTCTCTTGTATCTACGAACAGGAACAGCAACGTGGATATAGGCACTTAACAATCATTATCGCCGGTCAGATCCAGTCAGAATGTACAGCTACCAAGCTCAATTACTTCTCAAGCGCTATCTTAACAATGTCTACGAGCAACACGAGCAATCATCACAACTGTCTGAAGTAATCGTTGGCGCAGCTGCACACGTCGCAAGAGACGTATAAGGCACACTCGTCGTCGATGGCGCGTCCCCTTTCACCGTCTCCGCCTTGACCAACACCGGGATCACTCCCCCAGTCGACAACGAGAATGTTCGATGACCCAATACTGCGCACAAATCAGCCTCGGTTCCATCCATCCGAAGACTATAAAGGCCGGCAAAACTTACCTCTTAGAATGCTCGCAATCTCGCCCGAATGGCTCGTGATACTGATATACGTGCTCCGATCGCTCCCGAATACATCGTCCAGGACTGTCTTGCTCCTGATATCTTGATCTCCATTGGTCTCCCCATGCAATGCTTCCCACAGCGGATCTTCCTCCGCGAACCCAGCCTCAATCCTGTAACTCGGAAAGTTCTGACGAATATACGTCTTACTGCTCCTCCGATCACACGTGTGCCCACTGATCCCCTCGCGGAACAACTCCTTCACCGTCGGCACAAACGGATGAGCCCTCGGCAGATCAAGCCCACTGAATGTGATGTTAGATGTCGCCAAACACCGCGTCAGAGGACTGGTGTAATAGCTCTGCGGCGTGGGAATTTTCTGCTCCTGAATCTCTCGCTCCCAGAACGTATTCACCGTCTGCGCCTGTTGGACTCCAGTGGGCGTTAGGTGCGCATCCGCCCAGACAACGGTCCCGTTGCCGTCCTTCTCAGACCAGTAGCAGTTCCATGCAGGTGTGCCGTAGTAGGTTTGCGCGGCGTTGTGGTAGCCTTCGCCGTGGCGGCCCATGTACAGAAGCTTGTAGTCAACACTGGGGCCGGAGAGGAGATTGAGAGAAGTAACATAGATGGCGAAGCGTTGCCATTGGGTGAGCCTGTGTTCAGGATCCGCAAGGCGATCTGTAGGGTAGGTGCGGTTGAGAAGACCAAAATTAGTGGTCAAGAAGGAGAATGTGGAGGGGTTTGTGGAGTTATCATCTTGGGCAAAGAAGCCTGTCACAGTCGAGTATTTGATGTAGGAATGCGGATTTGCATGGGAACAAGACATGAGAGTAGAGAAAGAGGCGAGGAAGAGGTGAAGTGAGAGGTGGAGTAGCATTTTCGGTCGCTTCTTCCCAGAGCTCTCACTGGCAAACAGACCCTACAGGGACGAACCCTCGCAACATATACTTGGGTTCTTATTATTTGTTGTCAGCTTTGCCATAACAGAATCCCAGGAAAATTTATGCTCATGACGCTGATTTTTTCCCAGGCTTGCATGGCCACGTGCAAGGCCTTGAAGACTGACCAACGAGTCGTTGTTTACCTATGAACCAGGAACGTGCAGCGGCTATGACGATGATTTTCAACGAGCTTTAAACCCCACAACCCTAAAGGGAAGGTGTCCGGCCTTGGACGCTAGCCGCATTTCTAGGTGGGCGGAGGGAGCCTTGGCAACCTTTCACTCACTTCGTACCTGCATCAAACCCACTAAAGAACCATTCAGTCGGTGGGTAGCCCGGGTGCTCACGGTGGACGAGCCTTGTGAAATTCCATTTCCGCGCTTGGCGAATGTCGTTCCCGGGTGCAGAGCGTATCCTAAAAGGGACCAGTATTAGAATGCGATACAAAACATACTCTACAGTTCTCTGTCTCCGAACGAGATCAGATTCACAACGATCGCGCATAGCTCTTCCTTGACACATCAACTATGAGCCTTTCACCGACAGTGGCTCTACATCCTAATACTTTCTTGATACGGCTGGAACAGACAATCCCTAATCTCTGCATGGCCTAGACTCCGCCGTTGGAATGAGTATCGAGACCCTTGTGTAGAAACGCAGAGCAGCACGCATATAGAGAGACTTTCCCATGGACATTTATGTATAATGGGAACCTCTGAGCTAATTATAAGCAGCCTGACTCTTCTTATAAACTCTTCTCTTGCCGACAATATTGAGTGCTCCATCGAACAAACATATATGTTCCTTTAAGCTTTATGATGTGATATTCGAACCAGCGACTTCTTGTAATGTCGGAAGTAGAACAAAGGTCCTTGGTATCTGAAGAGCATCGGCGTATGTAGTTCACACTCTCCTGTAAAATCCTCACGAGCATCATCCCCTCACGCCATATCCCGCCAGTCTCCGGTGCGCCAATCAATAAGTCGCCGGCAACTGCGCCAACCTCCCCCCATCACTAACCATCGTCTCCCCATTCAAATACGCCCCCGCCGGACTCGCCATAAACAGCACCGTCCCCGCAAAATCCTGCTCCGACCCCGTCCTCTCCGCCGGGCTCCTCTCCGCCGCCATCCGATGCGCCCCCTCAAACCTCCCCTCGTGCCCCTCCACCCCCTTAAACCTGCCCAACTGCCTCGTCTGCCCCTCCGTCATCTCGCTCGGATACAGCCCCGGCGCAATCAGATTAACCCGGACATGAAACCCGTTCTGCGCAAACGCCGTGCTCAGCATCTTGACGAGGTGGTTCACCCCCGCCTTGCTCACGCTGTACGCAAAGCTGTTCGCCAGGTGCCGGCTGAACCCCGCCACGCTCGAGGTGACCAGCACCTGCGCGTCCTGCGGCACGTTGCGCGCCCGATTGCCCGCGTCCAGCAGCGAGAGGAAGGCGATAGCGGTGAAATAGACCGCGCTCACGTTCACGTGCGAGGTGAAGGTGAACTCGTCCACCCCCGGCTTCCACGCCGCGGACTGGAACTCGGACACTGTTGGCTTTCCGGTCTGGGCGCGCGGGGGCAGGTGCTCGCGCAGCTTCGGCCCGTTGACGCCTGCGTTCGCAATGACCAGATTCACATACCCCTGCTCCTTGCGCACGCGCTCGACGACCGCCTCCAGCGAAGCCTTGTCCGTAACGTCCCCGACCACAGGAATAATGCTGCCATTCACCCCCGACTTCGCGGCTTCGGTGAGTGTGGCCTCGCGCCGGCCGACGATGTACACGGCTTTGGCGCCGTTGGCGTCGAGGGCGCGGGCGGCGTAGAGGCCGAGGCCGCTGCCGCCGCCGGTGATGACGGCGACGAGGGAGGCGACGGTGAAGAGGTCTTGGATCTTGTTGGTCGGTGGCATGGCGTGGGTGGTGTTTTGGGTAGTGGACGAGGTGGTCGGTTTAGGGGTGGTCTTGGCGGTAATATGCGTCTGGTTGCTTTTGTGAGGGTCTGCTATGGGCTGGGACTCGGTGCCGGCGTTGGGATCTGCCTCTTTTTAGGCGTGTTAGAGATCTATAAATATTCGAGACTGGGTAGAGACAGGTACCTAAAGACGGTGATTGATGTGAGGCTAGAGAATCAAAAGCATAGTTTTTAGGAGTTCGTAGTCTTGGATGGAGCGGCGCTTCTATTACGTCAGCAGTCGGGCGGAGGGAGCTTCTAATGAGATAAAACTTGATGGGGACCATCATCAGTTTGACAAAATTATTTTTTACATGAAAGGGTATCTCACATTCAAATAGAGATTTGAAAAGCGCTCGAAGCTCGGACGTCCGTTATCGTATGTCCTGTTCCACCCGCCAGCTATGTTCCACGATTTGCGTAAGCGAACTAAGATCGATAACTAGGATCATTGCTTGAAGTGCTCACGCCGGCAATTTTTAGCTATCGACTTAGTACTTGTAAATAATCGGTACCCCTCCCCACCGGCTCCTGGCTTCCCCATCTACAAAATAGTCAAATTTGCCCGCGGTGCAAGCTCCGGCGGTTGTCCCTGTCCCACTGCAACGCGCCGTGATCCACGCGACGATCGATTTCGAAAGCACGGATGCTATACCGGATATCGCGATGTGGTAAAGAGGCTACATGCAGCAAAAGCTCGCTGCCGCCTGGTGGCTTTGGATCTTCTTGCCTCTAGTTTCTGGCTATCCCTGGCTCAGCCCATTCTAATCTGATGTCTCTTCGCGAGACTTCTTGTTTAGCTCTTCCTCCTGTTCAGGTATCACTGGTTCGGCGGTGCCTGCGCTACAGGGCTCGCGCTCTTGTATCATTTGAAAGAATTAGACTAGGTGCAAGTGATAGTCACGCGCTGAGCCGGGTAGCTTTGCGGAGGAAGCTGTGTCTAAAGTATAATGATCTTGAATCTGTAAGAAACTTGGTCCGAAGTGGAGAGATGGTCAATTTCTGCGTCTTTCGGCTTGAGTACAATATCTTGTTCCGTCAGGGTGTGTATTCGATTCGGAGGAACTTAAGGAACCAGCTCAGCCCTTGGGTAAGAACCTGCGGAGGCGTTGGAAGCGTTGCCGACTTTGAAATAACTCTGCTTTTGACTGACTGTAGGAGCCAGTTGATTCACCCCATGGCTCCGTTGATCCTTTGCCCCCTGTTTGTACGAACCGAATTCCATCTCCCGTCGCGTCAAGTCGCACCGTTGTCCTTGCGGCAAGCTGTTCCATCTCTCTCTTCCCTATTATCTGTCCACCAATCCTGTTCACTCCACCATTTACTCCTCTTGGGTCTAGCCCACGCAGCACAAGTGGCAAAGGATTACTTTTCCAGCCTTGGCTTCTTGCGTCCCCGTTGCTCGCCTCGAGCACTGTTGCCGTCAAGAATATGAGCGAAAGCAGCACAAGGACAGCCGGATACGCAATCCACAGCCAACGGACACGTATGCATGTCGTCTCGCGGAGAACGACACCAGATGCAGGATCGCTGCGACCTTCAGCGCCATGTCGTCGGATGTATGTCGTCATTGAGTTGGCCAGATTCTGCCAGGTCTGGTCGAGAAGGTCAAAGGAAAGAGTGGATTCGTTGTATATAGCCTGCAGCTGAGCAGAGCCTTGGTAGTCGTACGGTTCCGTACCGGGCGTAATGTTGCCGGAGAGGTATGTCCCAAGGAAGATCCCGATGCTAACTTGAGAAGTATAATCGAATTCGTAAACGCACTCGCGGTTGACTGCTCCCGCCTTGTTGACATCAATACCCTGGCTAGCAAGAGGGTTATTGCCATAAGGTGAAGTGGGATCGACAAGCACATACGGGATAAAGTCTTTACCATCGAAGCGATAGCCGGCGTCGGTAAGGGATTGCCGTTCTTTCGCATTAAGACATGGTACATTCACCATTGACAAAGTCTCAGATCCGGCATCATTAGATTGGGACCATTTGGTTGCCACGGACACAAGACTTTCCTCAAGTTTTCCGGCATTTGATATCGAGGTGTAGCTTCGGACAGCTGGCTGTAGTGAGCATCGAGCAGCTCCAACACCGTAACCAGGTTGAATGTAGAGTGTTGTGTTTTCAAGGTAGCCACAGCCCCATTGTAGTTGATCTAAGGTGTCCTTACATGCTTGAGCTGTAGTGTCGTTGAAGAGGTCAAAGGTTGAGCAACTACCACATGAAGATGTGTTGAGATTTGGGCCACCATAGGCCATTACAATATCGGACTCTAGGCCACCTGAATTGATCACAAAGTATGCAGAGTCCGCTCTGTTAATTCCTGTTCCGTTTATTATGGCTGTTGTATTTGTGGCGGGCCCGCCCCCATACGATGAGTTCGTTTGGAGCCCGATCCACCATGCCGACGAGTAGTTATCAGGGTTCATTGCGGAGGCTATTGTTATTTGGTTCGTCGTATCTGAACAGTTTCCCCAGAATCCAACGGTGTGGTATGTTTGCGAAAACGTACAATTGCCCGTTGGGCACATAATATCGATGGGTGTGTGAGGGCTAAAGACGCCGGCGTTGATGCTGTTCTGCATTCCTAAGGATATGTGACTCTCTCCAGCACCGATGTGTGGGCCACTTTCGTTGTACCTGTTCGTTCGAGGAACCAAGGCCAGAAAAGATGGTTCAGGTTGCAGGCAATTGAAAGTAGCTATGATCTGTTGCGCGAAAGGGTCGACAACAATGGCTGCCAGTATGATAAATGCGCCAACCGAAGATAAGACTTGTTGGAGTCGCAGACTGCATAATAATTTGAGGGAGCCCCAGGGTCCGCGAGTAGCGTCATCGTACCGCAGCAAATCTTTCAACGGCCTTGCATTATCGAACCATTGCCACTTAAGCTGACCTAAGCCTTCGGCAGCGACGAAAACTATGGCAGCCTTTAATATCACTATATACACGGACACTAGAGCGTTGATAGATAAGTGATATGGCCAATCTGGAATTGGTCGGTTTTGATATGGTCGCAAAGTAGCAACGATGGCGAGTAACGCTCCAACAAATAGTGCACAGCACAATATTTCGCGCCACCAGATATAGAGTGTGCTCAATTCTCTCTGGCGTCCTACTTGGGGCATCTGGGGTGGAGAAATGATTTCCCGGTAAGTTCCTCGCTCGTCTGAGTTGCTCGCAAGAGCCTGAATTGCTCTCGAGCTCACTGAGAGCGTTTCTTCAAATCCGGAGTGACGAGTCTGCTCGTCTGCATCGTCAGAATGTGGTGGTGCAGCTGTCCTATCCTCGAGCTCGTACGTGCCACTGGAATATCTTTCGCCACCTCCATGTGAGTATGGAGAAGACTGAGGACTGCTGCTAGAGCGCGTCCTTGAAGGTTGAAAGCCACTCTTGCTTCCTGTCATAGCATGAACGAGAAGAGAAACTTAACACACAGAGATGGTGAATAGAGACTTAGAGTTCAACAAAACTCTTGTGAAAAGAGCTGCTATGAATGCTTCACTGGAGAGATTCAATGCTGATTTCTTAGCCATTGAAAGGTTCTCGCAGGATCTTGTCTGCACATCCCAAAAGATGACGGAAGCTGGCTTTTGAGGGAGAACCGTCATGAGATCATTGTAGCAGTACACGTTGAATCAGAACGGCTATACCTCTTGAAGGTACCAGAATCCGTATTTTGGGGGCTAGAATTGTTTAGAAAAACGGTGATGCAGCTGCACCACCTTTTAGCTACATACGATGAACAGCTATTCTAACATGCGAGAAAGATGTAGCACTGACAAGGTATATTACGATATTAGATCTGCAGACAGCAGAATCCCGGAAATCGATGCTCTCTGAAATAGTTGGCATTTGACATATTTTTCAGGCCGTGAAAACCTTCCATTGCGGCTCTCCATGTTGATTATGTACTAGAAGTGGTAAGGTGGTTAATTTCTCACAGCTCCAGAAACGGCGGGTGATGCCGCCGCGAAGGATCACTAACTACCTAGGAGGAGGTTAATGATTTGAAGCTTGGGTTTTTGTGATTCGGTTCACCAAAGTAGGCTAAGTCTTGGAGCTTGTTTTGCCGCGGGAGGCTGAGCTAGCTGTGGAGATCGTTCCATCCTCCTTGACCCTAGGGGCTAGTACTTTTTCGGGTCCGTATCCAATCGTATGACCTTCCGAGCAAGCTACGGAAATATGCTCAGCCTCCTCTTCCCTATCTTCTAAAATTCCGCCAGAGGAGTTGCGGCAGAAGTTTTCAAGCGATACACTTTAATGCATCGCATTCCATAAGCTAAATCGTTCTGGATAAGAAGATTCTGAACGTGTTAAAATTCTGTTGGCGAGGTTAGTAAAAACTTGTGTTGTCCCCAAAAAGGTCTGCTTGCCCCCAAACAACGTGCGTCCTCCGGCTTGACAGGGTACCGTCTGACCTAAACCGAGCCAGGCATGGGCTGTGTTTCAGGAGGATTGTAAGCACGCGCTCTGCAGCGACGCAATTTGCATCATCCTCGAGGTTTCACTTACTATAGACTAAATTTATGATGCTACTCAAATACCCAGATTACTTCAAACTCTTAGACAACTTCGCAGGAAAGATGGGCAACTAACCGCAGGCTGGAACAGCGATAAGTATAATCCTAACAGTCTCACAAAGCTGAGAGTTTTAATGCAGACTATTGCCTGAAAAAGCTTCTGCCGCGTTACACATGGCGCCTGAGACGTCTGATTGATCAGGCAGCGTGCTAAATTCCCACCAAGACTACAGATACGACGATACAGTGACATTGTTGCTTGTCAAATCAAGTTGGAGTCTCTAAGGTGATGTTGTAAGTATGTTGAGCTGCAGCTCAGATACTGTGACAATGTACTTGTCTAGTCTCGCTATCCTTTTAGTTCTGTCTTCAGGCTAGTTCCTACCTCAAGACCAACCCCATTATGTTGTCGTGACTACATTCTAGTTATCCGCTACCTTTCTGACGCTCATATTCGTGGGAAAACACTCAGCCTTCTGTAGTCTTAGCGATTTCGAGGTTTGGTCACGCTTACTTCTAAAGGAACTCTTAACAATCACAAGGAGAAAACACTACTAGCTCACACAAACTCCCTTCCATGTGCCATTCATCCGTTACCCTGTGATTTTAATCGGGATGGAAAATTCAAGTTATTGCGCTCTACAAATTTAGACTTTGCTGCTCACCACGTCCACAGTCCTTGTAGTCTGAATGCCATTGTATGCTGGCATCGGAGGGACAGGTTCCATTTCATAGGATGCTTCAACCGACCCTTTGTTGGAAGCGGAGAAGAACATATGTGATTCTGAACTTGAAGAGCCCAGCCGCTCCCCAGCGTTTCCCTGTCGTGTGCTGCGCTGCGATTCTCGTGATCCGCCGCTGGAGAGAGAGAGGGTAGAGCGGACAGTGTTAATTATGGTCTGCACGCCCTTGATTCGGAAGAACCCGGACAGACTGGGTAGGCAGGCGGCACAGAGAGCAAAACCAGGCTCTATAATCATACAATAGATGGCGGCCGTGGAAAGCACTAGGCTTGTTAGGATCCATGGGCCTTGAAAACGCAATGAAAAGCCTTACAGTCCTCATCTGGCGGTGTTGATGAAAATTCGATTGCTGTAGCTTGGACATAGATGACCATGCGAAGAAGAGATACTGCTACAGCTCTGCTTCTGTCAGCTTGCTATTGAGACAAAGAAAATATCCGTGTTTTTTACTTACGAAGCTCCCAAGAGAAATATGCCACTCACAGCAAACTTTCTGCGCATCGACATTTGCAATCGCCAGACCTCAGCCCTATCAGTACAGAGCCTATGACTTAGAGACTAAGAGTGCAAACCAATGGCAATGGGAATAGCAAGATGACGAAGTCCGTAATGACGTCAGATATGGAGAAACTGTTTTGCAACTTAGACGTGTTCGCACACTTGGCTTCATCCTCCAAACTTTGCCATTCCCAGTTGATATGAGTGCGGCATGCGAACATGAGTGCGAAAAGATAGCATATCGTCCAGATAAGGATCAGAGCTACTATACTCCAGATCGCCCAATTGACAAGAGGGCGTATGCTCTTGGAGGCGAAGATTCGTTTGTAGAAAAAGGCACAGCTGAGTTTGATACAACCCAGCGCCAAGACAGTCATCAACTCAACAGCATAGAAAACCTGAATTGAATGAGTTCAGTCTTCGAATTGGTATAGTGTTACCAATGCGTCTACTTGCCTGCCTAGTCACAGTCTGCTGGTGGCTACTGACACTCAAAGCTGCTTCTGGATTTGCAGCTGGTGGTGTAGGATATGCCACTGACTTGAGAGCCGCACCTTGTTGCTGCTTCAGCACCCCTCATACGGTGGTACAGTTTCCAGAGCTTCTTACCTCGAAGAATGGCGGTCCCAATGCCAGTCACAAAAGCCTGGTCCTGGATGTAAGCATTTCGCACAAAGATTTCATTATCCGGTTCCTCTTACCAAAGCGGGCAAAACAAGCCAGTCATCAACACCGAGCTTTGTTCCATTTTTCATGCGAGTAAAGAAACGCATCGCGACTACACCAGCGCAGATGGGAGGCAATATGGCACCGGCAGCAATAAGTTCGGGAGGATGCAGGTGAATTGATGCCATTTTGTCTATGAAGATACTGCAAAAGAGACTCTTTACGCAGTGTCCCCGCCAAATTCAGCTCTGCTATATCTTAAGTCGAATGGGTAATATTCTAGAATTCAAAAGAGGTAGGGAGGTAGCTGTAATGACAAGAAAGACACATGTTGCTCGACGTCTGCCAAATGCCTCTGTGTTATCTTGATCGTTGCCGTTGGCGTGCCCAAGCTGTTTGGCTGTAACCTCAGGCTCCATGGAATCATGGTGCATAAACCCCGGTGTCCCAAAGGTGCCACAAGAACCACGTACATGATCATCCACAGGGCAACGTCTCAGGCAAGCTACCGGGTAGCTGAAGGCAAAAGAAGGACGTTGAATGTGGGTTCCGACTCGGCATGTTGCATGGATGCTTGTTTTCTAAGAGGTTGTATTAGAATTCCAAGCACAGCTACCTATTCTAATTATTTAAGATTTGGGGGTTCTCTCCGAATCTTAAAAAGAATAATAAGTTCAATTTTTAATAATTTTAATAAATTATAAATTCGAATTTTATAAATATTTTTGCTATTTAAATTTATTTATAATTTATTTATAATTTACTACTTAATTAGTTTATTTTACTTTTTAGTTAAAATTTGACTTTAACTTATTTATAATTTTTTATATTTTATTTTTTTTTATTTACTAAGTAGCAATATAACCTTTAAAATTAAAATATTTATAAATTTTAATAAATAAAATATTAAGTTTTCGCCGCGAAGTTTTAAAATTTTATTTATTATTTTAATTTTAATTAGCGAGGTTGAAAAATCGAATTATTATTTAAATTTTAAATTTTAATAAAATATTTTAAAAATATTATAGCAATTATTTAAATATTTATATTTTATAATAAAATATTTTAAACAGAATTTTATAGTATTTAAACTTTTTTTTTTATATTTCAATTATTTTTAAAACTTTAAATTTTTTTTAAATATTATTAAAATAATTAAAAAAAACGCAACTTACAACGACACTTAAATTTAATAATTTTATTTTAAAATATTATTAAAATTTATCGTTAACTGTTAGACATAATAATAATTTTAATAAAAATTTATTTTAATAAAAATACCGCTTAAATTACTATAAATAATTAAAAATAATAAAAAAAATTATTAGCTAAAATTTTCTATCTTTAATTTAATTTTTTATTATTGTTATTTATAAGTCTTATTATATTTATTACTATTAATATTATATTATTTTTTATTTATTATTTATATTTTTATCTTTTATTCTTATACTACTTATCTAAATATATAATATATTTAATTTTTAATTATTTAAAGTCTTTTTATCTATAAACGAAAAAAGTTTTATTTTTAAATTTTTTTTTTTAACTCTAAAGAGTTTATCGTTTAGAATTATATTTTATTTTAATTAATTAATTAATAATTATTTTTAAAAGCATTTTTTAAAGCTTTTTATTATCTATTTATAATTAAAATTTTTTAATAATTTAACTATTCTGCCTTTATTCTACTTTTTAAATTTATTTATTTCTTCTTATTGAATATTTAATTATAATAAAATTAAACTCTCTATATCTATAAACCTTAAATTAAAAGAATTAAAAAATTATAAATAATAAATAAAATAAATATTTATTAATTTTCAGTTTAATAAAATATATCGAATTATTAAAAATTAATAGTAATTTTAATTATTAAATATTAAATTTATAATGATTGTTAAAGCTGCTACTTAAAAAAATTTAAAATATTAAATTAAAATAGATAAAAAGGCAACAATATATATAAAAACATATATATAAAAAAAACTTTAACTAAAAGTAAAATTTTTTATTTATATTAAAAAAATTTAAAATATTGTTAAAATATATTATAAAATTTATAATTTAATTAAATTTAAAAAAAATTTATAATCGTTTTAAAAAATACTTTCTATTAAAATATAAAAATATTTAAAAATATATCTAAAAACTTTATAAAATTATTATTAATATTACTTTAATAAAGCCGAAATTTGCTTTACTCGAAATTTAAATTATTTAAAAATTTTTAAAAAAATTTGAATTAAGCTGAAATGCCTAAAAAATAAATTTTATTAATAATTATAATATTATAAATATTAAAAAAAAATCATTTATAATTTTAAATTAAATTTTATTAAAAACCGCCGAACATCAAAAATCTATATTATTAAAATTTTTAATTAATTTAACAAACTTTGTTATATAGGCTGTTTAAGTAAAAAAACTTTATAAATTTTATATTTTTTTTTTATTATAATAAATTTAAACATATTATCGACAATTATTTTAAAAAAAATTTTATTAAATATAAAGCCTATTAGGTACGGTAAAATATTAAAAAAAAAAAATAAAAATAAAAAGTAATTTAAATTTAAAAAAAATTTTTAATATTAAAATAAGTTAAACTTACAGCTATAAGTTTTTTTTAAAAATTTAATTTTAAATTTCTTACCGTTTATATAACTAATATTAAAATTTTTTAAATATTTAATTTTAAATATTTATATTATATTATTAATAATTGCTTTTTTTTTTTAATTTTTTACGATTAATACAGTTTCTTAGCTTTAATAAAAATTTTATTTATATAAATAAAATAAACTTCGAAATTCTGTATATTAAAAATATAAAAAAATTATTTTTTAAAAAGATTATTTATAACGTCAATAATTTAATATCTTTAATATTTTAAAATTTATTATTTAATAAAAAATATAATATGAACTAATATAATTTTGAAAAGTTTTTATTTAAAATTATTAAAAAAAAAAAATTTTTATTTATAAATTTCGCGAGAAAGGTAGCCTTTTAATTTTTAATTTAAATTTTTAAAAATAAATACTTATTACTTATACGGTTATAAATAAATTTATAAATTAATTATAATATTAAAAAATAATATATTTTAAAAAGTATAATTTAAAATAATTTAAAATTATAATTAATAAAATTAAACTTGAAAAAAATTTTAACGATAATTTTTTTTATATAATTTATATTTAAAATAAATAATATATAAATTTTTATAAGCGAAAAATTAAGTCGAATAAATATTTTTTTAATACTATTTATAATAATATTTATAAGGTAATGTTAATCGAAATTAAAAGTATTTTGTTATGTTAGATATTAAGTATATATAAAGCGCTCACATAATTCCTCCGCATTTATATATTTAAATAGATAGTTCTGCTGAAGAGTTTTAACTTTTTAACTTTTAATTTTTATTATAATATATTATTAAAATTATTTAATAAATATATATATTATTTCTATATATTATATTTTATTATATTTTAAGTATTTTGCCCGTCAACCTGTCAAGCTGATTTTATAATTATTAAAAATTTATTTTATTAATCGGTCAAAATACTAAGATAATTTTAAATATTATATATAAATTAAATATAAAATAATATTTTTAAAATTACAGCGCAAAATATATATTTTTTTAAATATTTTAAATATTTTTTTTTGTATTACAGATAAGATAAGTATATTTTTAAATTATAATTATTTTAAAATTATTATTTTAATAATTATATTGAAAAAAATCGCGCTATATATTTAATATAATTATAAAAAAAATATAAATTAAAAAAATAAAAAAGAAAATATATCGATTAAAGCGTAAATTAAATAGTAAAATAATTAATTTATTTATAAAAAAATTGCAAAATGTAGATATATTATATATAAAAATTATTTATTTTAATAATTTTTTAAAATTTTCGAGTAAAAGTCTCAAAGAGCTTTAAAAATATTAAAATAAATAATTTTTATAGTTTAAAGCAGTAGAAATTTTAGTAATTAATAATTATAAATATATTATAATAACTATGACTGCGCTTATTAACATATTAATTTATAATTAAATTATAAAAATTAAAGTAGTTAATAATAAGAATTGGAGTTAAAATTAATATATTTAATTTTTAAAAAATATTATTTAAAATTCTATAAATTGTACTATAAATATTATTTTTATATTTATAAAAAAAAAATAAAAATATAATCAATTTGTATACGAATTAATTTAAAAAATTAAAGTTTTTAAAAAATAAATTGAAGATTTTATTAAAAATTAATATAAAATATATATACTTTTAAACTGTTTTAATTTTAAAATTTATAAAAAAATTATGCGCGAAAATGAAATAATTTATAATTAAAAATAAATTTTTATATCGACGCAATAATAAAAAGAGTTTTAAAAAACTTATAATAATAAATTAAAAAAAGATAAAGAGTTTAAACTAACTAACTAAAAATAATTATAAAATTATTTTAAATTAAATAAAAAGCCGGATAGAAGTATATCTAAATTAAATATAAAAAATATTAATAATTTAATAATTAAATATTATAACTATAACGAAAAAAAGTATAAATTTAATATTTATTTTAAAAAATAGAAAAAAAATGAATCCGCTTTATATAAAAAAAAATTAAAAAAATAATTACTCGTAATATTAATACTTTAATATTATTAAATATTATTAAAAAGATAAATAAATTGACGTTCTATCTTGAAATTAATATAAATATATATATATTAAAAATATAATATATATTTTATATATTTATAAATTCGAGCGCATAAAAATATAATTATTTTAATTAAAAAATAATTAAACTGTTAAAATTTTAAATTAAATTTATATAAATTAGACCGTACATATTTAATAGATATAATATTTATATATATAATTAATATATACTTAATATATATACAATAAATATATATAATATAAATTTAAAAATAAAATAAATTTTTATCGCGACCGATATTATCGACTATTATAATATTATTTTAAAATATTTTTAATTTATTACAGCTAATACAGATATATATTAATTTAAAATAAAATAATATTATAG
Source organism: Pyrenula massariospora (assembly GCA_021030905.1). Lineage (NCBI taxonomy): Eukaryota > Fungi > Ascomycota > Eurotiomycetes > Pyrenulales > Pyrenulaceae > Pyrenula > Pyrenula massariospora. The sequence continues at coordinate 2,591,064 of JAGFMI010000003.1, forward strand.
ATAAGTATCTACTATTTATTAAATATTATATTTATAAAAGCTTAAAAAATCGAAATTTATTATAATTATAGAGATTATATTTTATATATAAAATAATAGCGAATCGATTATTTTTATATTTATAATTTTAAATAATAAATTCGCTATTTTTAAAAAGTATATTAAATTTATAAATATTTTTTTTAAAAAAAAGACTATAAAAATACTACGTAATATAAAAATTATATATATAATTTTTATTAAAAAAAAAAAAAAATCTTGTATAAATTTATATATTTTTTTAATATAAAGAAACTTCATATATTATATAAATATATAAAAATAAATCTTATAAAAGATTAAATTTAATATAGTAAATTATTTATAAAAGCTTTTATTTTATTTGTATAGAAAAAGAATATATTTTTTAAACTATATATAGACTATCGAAAATTAAATAAAATTATAATTAAAAATTAATATTTATTATTTTTTATTAAAAAGGTTTTTGATCGATTTTTTAGTATAAAATATTTTATTAAATTTAATTTATAAAATATATATTATTGTATATTAATTAAAAAAAAAATATTTAAAAAACTGTATTTCGTATATAATATAGATATTTTAAATATATAATTATATTATTTAGATTAATTAATATGTTAGTAATTTTTTAAGTTTATATTTATAATACACTTCGAAGACTATTAAATATTATTTATATTATATATATAAATAATATTATTATTTATAGTAATATTTATAAAAAATATATTAAATATATATAAATTGTACTTGCTCGTTTACGTGAATATAAATTCTTTATAAAAATTTTAAAATATATATTTTATATCTAAAAGATCGATTTTTTTGGATTTTAAATTAATATTAAAAAAATTATAATAAATCTCCGAAAAATTAGTGTAATTAATAAATAAAAAATTTTAAAAATCTTTTAAAAGATACAGATTTTTTTAGAATTTATTAATTTTTATAAAAAATTTATATATCGATATGTAAGTATAGTTGTATTAATTATAAATTTTTTATAAAAAATAATAAAAAATAAGAAATTTAATAAATTAATTTAAATTAAAGTAGCTGATAAAATCTTTAAAAAAATTAAAAAATTTTTTAAAAAAGAATTTTTGTTACAACATTTTAATTTTATATATTAAAAATAATTTAAAATCGATGCATTTAAAGGCGGGGTTAAAACTATATATTTTTAAAAATATAAAAATATTAATAATTATAAACACAATATATAGTATTCGATTATATTTTTTTTTAAAAAACTATATAAATCTAAGGTACGATATATTATAAATAATATTAAAATATTAATAATTATTACAATATTTAAAGAATAGTAATATTATTTTAAATTATTTATATATTATATTATTATTTTAATCGATTATTAAATATTAAAAAAATTTATAATTATAAAAATTTTAAATTAATATTAAATATATTAAATAGAGATTTTTGTATAATACGACTTTAAAATTTAATAGTATAAAAAAAAAATAATTTTACAAATATATTTTTTCGATAATTAAAATATAATAGTATATAATTATATAATATTAATAATTTAATAATAAAGGTAATTTAAAATTATTTTTAAAATAATAATTTTTTATATATTCGAAGTGTATATATAATAAATATTTTTATTTTTAATATATTAAAAATAAGACTTAATATTTTAAAGAGTTAATAAAATATATTATAAATTATATTATAATATAGATATAATATATATAGTATAATATTTTTAATAAAAAACAATTTAATTATTTTAAATATATTTTTAAAAAATAAAAAAAATATAATCGCAGCGGACGCGCAGTATATATTTTATATAAAAATATTAATTTTTTTAATTAAAAAATTGAATAAAAAGTATTCGAAATATAATATATATAATAGCAATATATATAATAGGTATATCATTATATTGTAAATTTTTAAACTATTTTTAAAATATTTATAAAGCTGTAATAAATGGTATAGGTTATATACTAATAAATATTTATAATTAAATAAATAGAATTGAAACTAAAATATTAATAATTTAAAAATAATATAATATAGATACGCCGCGTATATATTTTTTAATAATTTTATTAAAAGAAAAATTTTATAAATTAATTATAATAATCTATAATAAAGAGGATATTTTAAAATAAAATATATAATTATAGTAATTAAATGCTTTTATTAATAATTTATATTTAAAAAAAATATATATAGTTATTGCACTATATATTTAATATATAATTATATAAAAGTATTGCGGTATAAACTTTATAAGTTATTTATTTAATTATTATAATTTAAAAAGCTATAGTAAAATATATTAATTAATTTTATTATAAATTTATCGTTATCGAAGCGGAGATATTATATATATAATTTAATATTAATTATAATAAATTGATATTTTAAAATAGTTATATATATTTTATATATAAAAAATATAAATATAGAAAGACTAGTAAATAAAATAATTAAAAAAATATTTTATTTATTTAATATATTTAAAAGTATAGTAAGTGATAAAAATACTATATTTATATTTTTATATTAAAAAATATTATATTATTATTTTATAATTAAAAAATATTTTTCGATAGCTTTTTATCTATAAATAAATAAATAGATAAAATAAATAAATTAAATACTCAAAATATATTTAAAATATTATATTAATTAGTAGTAGAATAATTAGAGTATATTTTTATTTAAAATATAATATATATATAATAATTTTATATCGATAATTATAAAAAAAATATTAAATAATATTATTTTTATATTTAGTTTAATTTTATATATTAATATTAAACTGTCGTTAATTGAAATTAATATTAAAAATAAATTATATATATAGTATATTTAATATAAAATTATAAATATTATTTTAATTTAATAAGCAGTTTAAAAACGTATATAATTAATTTATAATAAAAAATATAAATTACGGTACTTTTAGATCGGAAAATAAATTATATTTATAATAAAATATTTATAATTATAATATATATATTATAAATTAATTAATAAATTTATTAAATTCTTCGAAATAAAATAAAAATTAAAAAAAAATATTTATAAATTTAAACTTTTAAAATAGTTTGGCCGTATATATTTAACTTTTTATATTTTTTTATTAAAATTATATTATATATAAGACGGATACGAAATATTTATATTAAATATAATAAATAATAAAAAAAATAGAAAATTAATAAAATTGTTAATAAAAAATAAATTAATAAAAAAATATAATATTAAGTATTATAAAAGGGTTTTTTATAAAAAAAATATATATAAAAATTAATTATAATCATAAAATATATACAGAATAAAATTTTATAGTAAAAATTAAAATAAAAAAAAAATTATAAAAAAAGTATAAAATCGCGCTCCTTAAATTAATTAAATATTATAAATTAAAAAAAAAAAATAAAAATAAAACTATTAACGGCATACTATAAATATATTTTATATTTTTTATAAATAAACTTTAAAAATTTTTTTTTTGTTTTTTTGTTTTTGAAAAAAAAAAAAAAAAAAAAAAAAAATAAAATAATTTAAAATAAAAATAAATATAAAATTT